>CM061463.1:0-2500000 GCA_030770085.1 Oryza coarctata | reverse complement strand
GTCAAGATGAAGCGCATGCATAGGATGCCCACAAGGAAGTCCCATTCATGGTGGTGGGACAGCCACATTAGTCCCAAAAACTCCAAATGGCTAGCTGAGAACCTAGAAGGTAACACCTTTTGATTCTGGATTTGCAGGATATACTTTGATTCTTTGTTGCTTGACAGAAGTAGCAACCTTTAGGACCTTATTTATGTAGCTTGCTAATACTATTTCATCCTGCAATCCAACTATGCATAGAATAACTTTTTCTTAATGTAACATTTTCTGAACGAACAGAGATGGATAAGCAAGTTAAAAATATGCTGAAACTCATCGAGGATGAAGATGATTCTTTTGCAAAGAAGGCCGAGATGTATTTCGAACGGAGGCCTTTGCTTGTAACTCATGTTGAAAACTTCTATCGCATGTATCGTGCTCTTGCTGAGCGTTATGACAATGTGACTGGGGAATTACACAAGAATATTCCATCATCACTCCAATCACAAGGCTCTCTAGGTGTGTCTGAATCTGATTCTGAGACACAGTCTACTCCCCCAACTCCTGAGCCTAAGTTGGAAGAGAAAACACCAGAACAGAAGCGTAAAACAAGAGCAGCTGGCTTTGATGTCTTCCTTGGTTCTGGTGGAAGCTCAGATGTTTCCAAGAAGGGGAGCGATGGATCATCATCTTCTTCAGAATCTGATTCTGATGTTGACGAAGCGAGAGAAGAGAACAGTGATGGAAGTCCTTTTGCACTGAATGAACGAATTGCCGAGCTAGAAGATGAGCTTCAGGAAGCAATGGAAAAACTTGAGGCACTTGAGGAAAAAAATACACGGTGCCAATGTGAAAAACTTGAGGAGAAGTTGAAGGCTTCGCATTCAGAAATCAACAGCCTTCAGAAGGAACTCGAAGAAAAACCCCGATCTTTGGAGAGTTACAAAGCAAGTAACAGTGAAAAGGAGGATTTGGAAGCTGCAGTTCTGGCAAACAAGAATGAGATCGAGGAACTAAAAGGAAGAATAACCTCAGCAGATAAGCATTATGAAGGCCAACTAGCTCATCGTGACCACGAAATCGAGAAGTGCAAGAAGGAGCTTGGACGAGTTTATGAGAAGTATTCCCATGATAAATCTACTCTTGAGACAGAAATAAGAAGGCTCCAAGACGTTGTCAAGAATTTTGAAGGTGATCTAGCAAAAATATCACAAGAGAAATTACAACTCGAGGCCCATGTTAGGGAGCTTGAACGAGCATCTCACAGCCTAAATGATTCATCAGCAGAGATTATGAAGCTACAAGAAATAATCAAGGATCTGCAAACAAGACTGGATAATGATTCAAATGAGAAGAGAATGCTCGAAGAACGTGCTATCGAGTTTGAACAAGTTCGTGGGGAGTTGGAGGGTTCAAGGACTGAGGTAGCAGAGCTACAAGCTACAATCAACAGTCTGAAAGCTGACCTAGGAAGATCTCTTCAAGAGAAATCACAGCTGGAAGGCCGTATCAAGGATCTGGAACAAGCAATTGCTTGTACCTTGGAGGAATTCTTGCTGGAGAAGTCCTCACTTGGTGCCGAGATCCAAACACTGGCAGAAGCTAATGCTTCTCTTGAAGGCAAGCTGACATCCACAGAGGCACAGCTCCAGCAGCTTCATGCCGGGAAATCAGAAGCATCCATTGCCAGTGAGAAGCATATCTCTGATCTGAATCAAGATATTGCCGATCTTAAAACAAAGCTTGATCTTTCTTCAGAGAAAGCCGCAGTCGATAACAGAGTGTCTAGTCTATTGACTGATGTCACAACTGGTGATGAGAAGATCAAGGAGATGGAAGGCCACTTGCATCAGGTGCACCTGGAGCATGTCAAGCTGTTTGCAGAGGCAGATGCTGCGAAGAAGTCCGTGTCAGAACTTCGTGCATGGGTGTGCGAGCTCGAGGAAGAGGTGAAGAAGCAGAAGGCGATGGAATCCGATAGCGCGGAGGGGAAGCGAGAGGCGATCAGGCAGCTCTGCTTCTCGCTTGAGCACTACCGCCATGGGTACCAGCAGCTCCGGCAGCTCCTGCAGGGCCACCACAAGAGGTCATCGGTGATGGCCACTTGAGTGAGAAGATCCTTCTCTATCGATATGGTTAAAAACCAATCTATCAATGCAACGCAAAATTGCATCACTCCCCTTCTCTTGCGCTTGTGCTTCCTCCAGCTGCTGATACCATGTGGTGTGTTTGTAATGAGTCATGGACAACCATGTTTTTTTTTTCACCTATGTAATGAATCTGTCGAATTCTGAATTCTGGTGTGAGCTTGCCAAGATGAATGATTTGTCTCTGTGTTTATGTGGTGACAGATCCTCTTCTGAATTCTGATGTGATTCAGAATTTCACATGCAAATTTGTCGCTGAAGCACGCCGCATCCTAGACGCCGTCTCCCTCATAGAGGCCTCGCTGAGTCGCCGTCACGCGCACCTCCGGTTGTAGACTGATCGGCGGCGCTCCGAGAAAATTGCGATAGAACTGGAACTGAATGGGTGACGGCGTGACGCCATGGGAGGGGGAGGAGGCGGCCGCCGGCCGTTCACGGGGAGTCGTAGAAGGGTCAGAGATCTTACTCCAGATTCTTATCTGCTCTTGTCGGAGAGGGGAACGGTGCGGGACCTGGAACTTCGAAGATCAGCACGGCCACCAGCAAGAGCAATAACACCGGCCGCCGGTCGCCGGAGCTCCGCCATGGCCGCCGCCTTTCGTCCGGATGGACTTATAAACAACAATAGGAAAATACGAGGGACCTATGTGAAAAATGTACCCATGCAGCTGCGAACCTGCGTTCCTCAACTCGATCTGAACCGCACATGTAGATCCAACGGTTAATACAGGTCCGAGATTTGGGTCGCTAGCGATGATAGCGATCTAGTTGGACTCAAACTGTATCAATAGAGAGAGTTAAAGGGTCTCTTCTACAAAAAAAAGGCATCTCTGATATGTGGGCCCGAGAGTTGTGGGGCCCACGAGTCGTGGGAACGGTCACGAGCACCAGTTTGTGTAAACGAGAACAAAGACTACTTGAGGGTTATATAGAAAAATGTACACCATTTTGTTGTACCCACATCTGGAAGAACAGAATTGTTCAAGGGGCTTTTATGGAAAATTACACCTCGATGACATGTGGGCACCGGTTGGGTAGGCCCCACGTCACCTCCGCGCCGCCGTCCGCCGGAGCGCCGCCACATCACAGCCGCCCGCCTTCTCCCTCCTGGAGGCCACGCCCCGCCATAAATGCGGCTCTCCTCCGGCCGCCGCCGGCGTTTCCCCCACGTGCGGGGGCAGGTGATGTAGGACCCACTCCTTGGCTTCCCACATCTGTCCCCGCCGCCGCCGCTGCTCGGCGGAGCGCCGCCGAATCTCAGCCATCCTTCGTGTACGGATCCACCTTCCTAGAGTCCTATATGCCTCGCCGTCGCGTGCAACCCATGTACTGCACTACGCAATGCTGATAATATGAAGTAGTTAGCCCGAACGATGGATGATCAGGCTTCAGTTCTTAGGTAAGTTGTATTTATACATTTACTTCAGCGAGCAAGCTTAAATTTTTAATTTTGATCTGTTCTTGTTTACATATGAGAAATACAATCATGATCCTTGGCATAGTTCACAATTCCACGATCAAATTCTGAAATTCACACCATGTCCAACTGACTGAACATCCTAATTACACCCCCCACCCCCCTGAAGTGGAGATGTAATGTGCAGTATGCTTACTTCTGTTTCTTCATTGCTGTAAGAAACAACCAGTAAAGCTTTACTCCTGACTTTCCAACATTCCAAGCCCAACTATCCAACTTGGAGTTTCACTTTTATTGAGCCTGAAGCCTGACGGTGTCTGCATAGGGAAGCATCAAGCATGACTAGTAGCAACCCAAAAATACTTTCAGTTTCAGAGATCACGGAAGAAATAACGGGAGGTTGCAGCTATGTCCTGTCCGTTGTCTCTGTCTCTGACTTGCCCATGCCTTGAGCTGACCTTACTTTTCTCCACAATTTGCTCCTGGATTACTTCATAACATTCTTGAAGATTGCAAAAAGATCCTTACTAGTAGCAGAAACACGGCAAATATTGTGACAGCCAATCATGCACATCATACTGTACTCCTGCCTGTATACAAGCAGACAGGACAGCTACTAAAATACAAGGAGATGTGTGCATGGATCGGAGTATTAAATCATATGAATCCATCAGTCGTATCGGATGGTCCTTTCTTTAATAGTATAGGGATCAGGGATTCAAAAACATCACACGGTGAAGCCTTTTACAGGCACTGCTTGCCTGAACAGAACAGAACTGAACTTCACTCAGTTACACGTTTCAGAGTTCATACTTCAGTTTCTTGCCCATTCAATTGGCTAACTCTCCCTCCTTGATGCCTATTTAACACTTGCTTAATCTCTCTTACTGCAGTTTATCTTGTTTCGGAGCTGCATGCATCAGCCGTCCAGACTAGAGATCCAACGGTAGAGCTTTGCCCTGGTTCTTCTCGTGGATGCTATATTAGGCCACATATGGCTACTGGTTTTTTTTTGTGTTATCTTTCAGACAGAATATCTTGAAACTTGCACGCCTTGCTTTTGTTTGTATGCTAACACCTTGTCCATAAACTCTGAGCATCGAAAATTTTTAGAAGGTAATAAGAAGCAACACCTCCACTCCTGTTTTCTCATCCTTTTCTATTCTCTTCTTTTTCTGAATTTTTGTACTTTTACCCCATGTTTCTATATGTTCATCTACTTCTCCTACTTATGTAAACATTTATTGATTTCCATGGTAAGAATTTAATGCAATGTACACATACATCCAATCTCCAGCAACCTTGCTGTCCTTTTTTTCCCTTTAAGCAAAAAAAGAAAGAAATTTTGAATCTTGACCACAACACATGGCTGGTGACACCATGTGCCACTATTTATTCCTTGTCTAGTTTGTTCCATCCTTTTGCTTTCATCTTTCGTTTTCCTTTTTTATTTTTGATTGGTAAGAATGATAACAAAACACTGTACTTGTACCCATGTGTGAACAACATGGTTCATACTTTCTCCCCCCTCTCTCCCTGTTTCCAGTTTTCTTCTTTAAAAGCAGGAGTAGATCTTGGATCCTTCGAGTAGTAATACACATAGTAGTAGGAGTAGGTGGGAAGTAGTCATCTGCCACCGTCTCGTGCCTTGCATGTTCCAAATCTCACTGTACTCTCCTACACGTTTGCTTCAAGCATTGACCGAGAAGCACAAATCCAGCTACATGTTCTTGACCTGTTCTTCTTCCTGTCTATCTGTGGTATTTTAAATGCTCAGATTTGGTCGTCTTCATGAAAGAAAACTGAGATCTTTGGTGAAGGATCCTCGCCCCTTGTTCTGAAAGAGCCTGTGTTTCCAGGTGAGATTATGCTATTGATGTGGATTGCTTATGTAGAAGAATCTGTTCATTTCCTTTCAGTTGTATCCTATGGTTTCTTGATGTATTCAGTTATTGTTTGGAAAGAAATGGTTGTTTCCAAGATCTCGCAGCATTTCTGCAGGGATGTTGTTATCCTTCGATTTGGAATTGATTTGATCACCACCAGTCCACCCCCGTTTCTTTCTGAATGCAGCTGCACTATGGTCATATGCTTTTTTTTTCATGGAACAGCAGAATGCTTTTCTGATGATCATTGAGTTTTTGTGTTTTGGTTTAAAAGAAAGAAACTCTTTCATTATAATCCAACTATACTGTCCAAATGAGCAACTGTGCTGGTTTCTTATTGTATAAAAAACTCAATGCATTACCAGATGATCTGACATGATGTAATTCCCTACTACTTGTATTATGTCTGAGACTTGGCCATCTGATTCTCACCATGATAACATGAGGAGATAGTATCATCTTAACACAGAATCTCCTCAAGAACTTCTTTTTATTTATAGCAAATCTCCTCACCAATATTCTGATCTTGTACTACTTGAATACTTGATGTTAGATGCTAACCGGATGGTGCATTTGATTGTCCAACTAACAAGGACTAGGTACCTTCTAAATAGTTAAACTGATCTCTTAATAATAAGAGGCTTCTGGCATAGTTTTACTTACATGCCTACTTTTTTTTCTTTGCAGTGATTCAGGTCGATTTTATCCTGTATACTGTATTCATATCTTTGTCATGATGTTTATGCTTGAATCTGTTATATTTCTAGCTTTACCGAAAGATATCTGAGCAATGAAGCCAACTTTGGAGAGGAACCCTACCAAGAAGCGCCATTCGTGGTGGTGGGACAGTCACATTAGCCCTAAGAACTCGAAATGGCTTGCAGAAAATCTTGAAGGTGAGCTGAAACTTTAACAGTAAAAAAAAACAGAGATTTGATTGTATCAGCACTCGCTACTGTTATGCTTTTTTTATAGACACTGTTCATATCAATGCATGTCCAGGTACAGTACCATTTACCGATTATTGTTTACTGCACTGAGGTGAACATAAATGAACAATAAACCAATGGAAGTACACCATTTATTTACTTATTTACTTAGGAGTCAAATGCTCTTGATATGATACCCCGATGGTTATGTAGCATTATATGATGGCACATCGAACTAATGACCAGGATGGGGGTAGTTGAGTAAATGGATTCATGATGTACTGTTCATGTAGCTAGATATGTAGTGGACATCCTTGATTGTTCATTGTTCGTTGTGTCAGCTGATATTCATGCTTGATGCTTCCATAGACAAGTAACAGAAAGGCTGCTTACAATTTATTTAGCATATACTGTCAGTGAAGTAAAAGTACTGCTTGATATTTTCCTTCCCACTTTCTGCTAGTATGTATGTTGTTACTATTGCTCGCCCGTATTCTAGCCTAATCTAAGCTCTCCCTGAACTGAAAAAAAATGCAGAAATGGACAAGCAAGTGAAGGAAATGCTGCAGCTGATCGAGGAGGATGGCGACTCCTTCGCGAAGAAAGCACAGATGTACTACCAGAGGCGCCCAATGCTCATCACCCACGTCGAGAATTTCTACCGGATGTACCGTGCTCTAGCTGAGCGTTACGACAATGTCACCGGTGAATTGCGCAAGAACATCCCTACAAGGCTGCAGTATCAGGGATCTTTGACAGGTTCAGACTGCAGTTCTGAGATGCAAAGGTCGCCCTCACCATCTCCTGAACCACAGAAGTCCTGGACAAGGGAGCAGAGCCCTAGAGCCGCCGGTTTCGACTTCTTTCTGTCCAACAAGCGCAATGGCTCACCAGCCTCAACGAAGGAGCCTCTGGATTTGGCTTCACAGTCAGAATCTGATGCAAAGTCTGAAGATGGTGAGGATGATGGCATTGCCTACACACTGCATCAGAGAGTTCTTGAGCTTGAGGATGAGCTCAATACCGTGAACCAGAAACTGAGCGACGCAAATGAAAAACTTGAGGTTTTGGAAGAGAAGAGCTTGAGGTGCCATTGTGATTCTAAAGAAAATGGGAACAGTGCTGATCAAAGTGCAACAAATGAGAAGCTACACTCTTCACAACAGGAGATTAACAATCTAAAATATAGTCTTGAAGTTTTGTCAGAAGAGCACTCTAGGCTGTTGGGACAGAACAAAAAACTTGAGGCAGAAATTGTCAATCTGAAGGAAGAAATTGCTTCAGATAGACAGCAATTTGAAGAGAAACTCTCTCATAGTGATGCTGAAATTGACAAGTGCAGGCAAGAGCTTGCTGATGCTTCTGAGAAGTTGCTGCTAGAAAAGTCGACCAACTGTTCGGTGAGAGCTGAGCTGCAAGAAATGAATGAAAGCATCAGGCTCAAACTGCAAAAGGTCTCAGAGCAGAAATTACTTATCGAGAACAAGTTTAAGCAGTTGGAGGAAGCAAATTCTGAAGCTGAAAAGTACAACCAAGAATTATCTAATGCCACCGAGAGGCTTTCAGAAGAGAAGTTCAGACATGAGGCTGAGATTCTTGCATTGCATCAGGCCATTGAAGATCTAAAATCCAAACTGGAGAGCATTGTTCAAAAGAAATCGTTGCTTCAATCATGGTTTGCTGACCTAGAGCAAGTCGTGGAGAGAGGAAGGAGAATTTTCCCCGAATAGCCGGATGCCGTCAGAAAAATCAATAGCTAGCATTTAGCGAATTAGAAACATTTTTTCTTCTAATTCACCATGATACAAACTTGAGAAGTCCTGCCATGTATCATCGAAGTACTTTTCTTTTTTGATTCTTTCCTCAGCTGAGGTGATACATGGTGGTGATGTGCTGATGCCTGACGGCCTGCGAGACATTTGTGCTGAATGTATTCCTTTGGCAATTAGATGATTATGAATCATACTTATGAGACAACCCTATAAGTCTGTATGAGTTTTGGCCTATAGCAATTTTTGGATTTTAGAGCTTAATTTGTTATAATGTTAAGAGAGGTAAAAAGGAGCCACCATGTTTAATCTAAATAACTACAAATACCTTATAAATTGAAAAAGGGGAAGTATCTATGCTATAAAATTGTGATAATCTAGATTATAATAATGAAGATTGACCAATATAATTGTATACAAAATATAAATTGAAAACAAAAGTAATGGGTGTATAAAAAATACAAATTATTTATTTATGAAAACAGAAGTAAATATTTTATATCAAATCTAATTTTACTTTTGAAATATAGCTCGGTGCAAAATTGAGTGCAAAAATCTGCTAGTTCTATGATTAATCTGTCACTTTTGTCAACAGTTTGGACATATCATATATAACAGCTAATATTAAAACTATAAAATTCTGATCCTAAAATTAATTTTGTTACTTCGGTCACATGTCTATAGCTTATAGTAAGCCGCAGCCTAGTTTCTCGTGTCTTTCCCATTTGACAAAACGCTGACTAGTTCAGCGTGGAAGATAGGACGCTGGATTTACAGTCGCTGCGCCGTGCGCCGAACGAAAGAAGAAAACGCTAACCACGACCCCGTCTCTTCCCCCATCCCGAACGAACGAAAGCAGCGCGATCCCCACTCGCCGCCGCGCCACCCCGCGACGCCGCTGCCGCCGCGGATTACTTCGGCGCCACCGCCCGGTAAGCCTCCCCCCTCTCACACACACAGCAACGCCGCTCCTCTTCTCTCCTCGCCCCCCGAAGCCCCCGTCGCGTCGCGCTCTCCTGCTGTAATCGCTCGCGTTCGCGGAGATTTGGAGGGGAAGATCCAATGGGTTGTTCCTCTACGTTTGTTCTGTCGGATGAGTAGATGAAGCCCCGAGACCAGTGAGCATCGAGAAGCAAATTTAGTTAAGCTGTTGGTCATATCTACTTCCTTTTTCTGTGAATGGTAGTGTGGGTTTAGTGGTGGAGAAAACTAGGTTTGAACATTTGAGATGTTGCAATGCTTAGGATACTACTACTACTACTACGAGTGAGCGAAATGCTTACTGAATAGTGAATACTAATCCTTTGTGATGAATTCTGTAGTTGGCATGGTACCTCAGTTGGCTGGATAACTTGGTTGGTTTCGTTATCTAGGATTCATCTTCCAAGAACTTGCTAGCAGCCTAGCATGTTTATACATCATGGTTCATGCTACAGATGCTGAAACTAATTTTTGAGGCTTTGAGCTGATCTTGAACTGGGGTGCTCTCATGTTTGGCTGCAGCAATGGACAGATTTGTGCGAGTTTACTCTGGCGGGGAGCTGGTGAAGGGTCCAAACGGGGTGGAGTTCGGGAACCTCCCTGAGGAGGGTTTATGGTTCAGGACGAAACCTGCATTCAATGAACTGATTGATGCCGTGTACAAGAAGCTCGGGTGGGAGCCAACGACACACAACATCCTTGCGCAGGGAAGGTTGAATGTTGGTGGGGGTGCTCATCGGCACTTCATCATGGTGCCTATCGATGATGACATGTCATGGAGTAGCTATGTCAAAGCTGTTTTCAATGGGACTGAGTGGAACTGTCTGGAGATTTTTGTTCAAGTAGAAAACTGTTCCTTGACAGAGGGCATATCCTCAGAGAGAGCACTGATGGCTATCGAACCACTTTATGCACAACGTCAAAATGGCCAACCACAGAATCCAGAACAGGATGTGTCTTTTGGTATTCCTTCAATGGCGATGACTGTCAGTCCACCAAATGCACGTCCTCAAAGTGCACAACGAAAACCAAGAAAGGCCACCAGGACCTTTGCTGATAATGGTGGACAGGTTGCTGATAATGGTAGTCAATATCAAAATGGAGCTTCAGAAGCAATTGACACAACTTCCTATGCTTTAATTGGACTGTATGATGCTGATCATCGGGCTCGTGCTTTAGCATCAGGCCAGGTAGATCAAAGAGTACATATAGCATTTATATTACAATTTTTTGTCGTGTAACAACAAACCATTGATTTGCAATTTCCAATGTTTGGTACAGCATTTGACTGAGCTCAACCCTCGTACCCGTGAACCCCTTCACTTTGACAAGAGGTACGAGCCTTACCTTAGGCCAGCTGGGCTGATGGGATTGGCAAACATTTGTAGGGCTGGTCTGCCCTCCATTGATCGGGCACTTGTCTCTGCACTAGTAGATAGGTGGAGACCTGAGACCCACACTTTTCACATGCCTTGTGGTGAGATCACAATCACACTACAGGATATTGCCATGATTCTTGGACTACCAATTTCTGGCCATGCTGTCACTGTAAACCCAACGCAGCCCCAGAATGAATTGGTTGAGCGATACCTTGGGAGGGCTCCTCCGCCGGATAGGCCACGTCCTGGATTGAGGGTTTCGTGGGTCAGAGCTGAGTTCAATGATTGTCCAGAAGATGCCAATGAGGAGACTATCAAGCAGCATGCCAGGGCATACATCCTTAGCCTGATTAGTGGTCTGTTGTTTCCTGACGCCTCTGGTGATTTGTATACCTTCTATCCCTTTCCACTGATTGCTGACCTTGAGAACATTGGTTCATACAGTTGGGGTTCTGCTACTCTGGCATATCTCTACAGGGCAATGTGTGATGCTTGTAGGAGGCAATCAGATGGAAGCAATCTGACTGGTTGTCTTTTGCTCCTTCAATTCTGGTCATGGGAGCATTTTCCAATTGGCAGGCCAAATCTGGTGAATCTAAAATACCCAAATGTGGAGGAGCTAGAGGATGAGAGAGATAGGCCCACAGTTGGTTTACGATGGGTTGTCGGGGTGTGCGCTCGTCGAGCAGCTCCAGCACGTTGCTATGAGCACTTCACAAATGAGTTTGACTTGCTAACAGATGACCAGGTTGTTTGGTGCCCATATAGGGAGGACCGGGTGAAGGAACTACAGCTTGCCCCTATATGTACCCAGGATTCTCATTTGTGGCTAACCCGAGCACCTCTACTTTACTTCTTTATGGTGGAGATTTACATGCCTGAGAGAGTGATGCGCCAATTTGGCCTTCATCAGGTGTGCCCACCACCATTACGGGACACTAGCGCGGAACTTCACTGGTATCTTCAAAACAGAACTTTGATGTTTTTTTCTTATTTCCTATGCATGATTGTGTCCTGGTAAATTATAGATCTTCTGCCGGTAGCCGAATCATAAAAGTTTCCAATGTTTTGCAGGTGCCGTCGTGGAAGGGTTCATAATGACTGGGCACAGAAGCACAAGTCTTTTGTGGATATGTGGGAAGCAAAGGAGCAAGATGTTGTCATGGAAGACCGGCCATATGATCACAGCAGTTATATGGATTATTTGCGGTGGTACAGGCGATCAACACGTATTCGCCTCTGCACACCGAAGAGGATAAGTAATGGTCATAAGGGTGGGGCATTTGGTGGAAGTGCAGTTGCTTATTCTGAAGATCCTTTTCATGCTTCTCAGCTTCGTTACACCCCCAGGGCTCATTTGATCCACTCAGTGGTAAGATATCCTACTTGTAAATAAATCATGCTACTACCATGCAGGCACGAGCTTCATTCAGGTTACCTTTTGCATATATACTAGCCAAATACCCATGCATTGCATTGATCTAGCTCTATATAATTTTCAATTCAACATGAATCACTAAATAATTCTATTACAAACCACATACGTAACTGACATAATTATGCTGTGAAGATTTTTCAACTAATAAGAACATGCACGCATGTATCTGTACATAGAATATCCCATGATGATGGTTGGATGGTAGACTCACCACTACCACCATCACCAGTTCACCACCACTAGCTTCTTTTATCATAGTAAGGATATTTTGATAAATTTCTGAAGTTCCCATCGTTTTCCCCAGACCGACAAACTCACTGTCCTTGTGAAGGAGGCAGTTTCTCAAAAAGGATGCTCTAGAGGCCAATGTCGTGATTTTGTTGAGCAAGTCAGCAGAACATGTGTAGAAGTTATCAGGGAGCTTGGTGGATCGTCGCTTTGTGACATTGTGGATCTTGTTCCATGCCCATCGACGACTGCAACAGCTGCAGCTGAACCAGAGGCAGAGCAACAGAGGGATAAAGAGGAAGATATACATCATTCAATGGCGCCTGATCGGGAAACTGAGTCTGGCTTCGATTCTGATAAGCGATCTCAATCCCAGACTGGCTGCACACGGTCAGGCAGGACAGTCCAAACAAGGTCATCCAGAAAGAGGAAGAGGGGCAGATCAGGTTCAAGATGAGAATGTGCAATAAGTGATTTAGCTACGGTTTTTGCTGCTCTCATTGGATAAATCAGGCTGCACTTCCTTTAATTTTATCATGTTCATGCTTCTTGTTTCTGTCATAGTTTAGCCATTGCAAATTAACTATGGACTGTTCTCTGCTTGTTCTGCTTGTTCTGCTTGAAATTACAGGCCCTGTGGTTTGTGTAACACAAGAAAATGTGGGGTGAAGAAACAGCTTGATGGTCAAACCAGCTCATCTGTTGATGACCGACCCCCATAGTTTTTAAACTATTGACGACAAATTCGCAGTAGGAATATGTTCTCTTTTCCTTCTTATTCTTCTAGATGGTTGTAGGATGACCTTCGTATTTATACGTGCACGCTCCGTGATGAACTATGTAACTATTTCAGCCAATTTGCTGTCGATGGTAATGTAAAGCCAGATTTATCATCATTCATGAAGCAAACCCATTTCGTCTGAAATTCTGAACTGTGGCCAATTCCAGACATGGGTGATTCCTGGTGTCAATGAGCTTTGTTAACTGCTGCCAGTGAGCAGCCATTGGTTTAACCTACATGATGATTCAGCTAATTGATGATCAGCTTAGTTATATCATCATGTAGGTTAAACCATCATCAATTCATCATCCCTGATCCATTCAACTACCATGGATCAGCAAATGGAGCTATTCATTCCATTCAGTGGAAGCATGGAACTATCAGTTGCATCAGGAAGTGTAGCTCATGGAATATTCATAAATTGGTCGAAATTTGCTAAATTTATGCATCATAACCGAGTGAAATGTGCATAACCATTTGTAAATTTGATTGTTTAAACATCTTGAATTATGGACAAATTAGTTCTGAATCATCTGTCTTTGTTTGTTCTACATCTGCATTCTTTCCATGCTGACAGTGACCTCTGATGCCTAAAACCCTCCTCGGCGAGGTCAGCATCCGCGCCGTCTCCTCGCCGCCTCCTCGCCGCCGCCGCCGTCTCGTCTGGTTGTACGCGTGCGGGCGACGAGATGCCCCGGCCGGCCGCCCCCGCCGCCCGCGTGGCTCTCTACCTCCGCCGCTCCCGCCTCATCGACTCCCTGCGCCTCCGCCTCCGGTCCCCTTCCTCCCCGCCTCCTCCGCCCCCACCCGACGACCCAGTGGTCGCGCTCCACGCCATCCGCGCCGCCCCCACGCCGGCGTCGGCGATCTCCATCTTCCGCGCCCTCCCGCCACCCCAGCCGCTCCCGCTCTTCCAGGCCCTCGCCTCCCGGCTCGCTTCCTTCGCGGCGCTCCCCGACCTCCGCTCCCTACTCGCCTCCTTCCCCCTTCCCCCGCCACCTCTCGCTCTCCTCCGCCTCCTCGCCGCCGCGGGTGACCATGCTTCCGCCCTCGACGCCTTCGCTTCCGTTCCGGCCACGCCGCACCGCCCCGCCGAGGCGCACAACCTCCTCATGGAACTCCATGTCCGCGTCGTCGACCATGCCGCCGCCGTGGAGGCCTTCCGCTCTATGGTCCGCGAAGGCGCGCTCCCGAACGCCCGGACCTACACCGTCGTCATCGAACACCTCGCCTCCGCGGGGTTCGTGGACCAGTCGCTCGAGGTGTTCAGCCTCCTCCCGTCGCTGCGCGCGCGGCGGACCACCCGGCAGTACAACGTGCTCGCCGATGCGCTTGCGTCGGCGGACAAGTTTGACAAGCTCCGGTGGCTCGTCCGAGAGATGGTTGCCGTCGACGGCGTCATGCCCGGTCCGCAAACGCGGGCCGCCATCGCCGCCATGAGGGAAGCGGGCCACACGGAGGGCACGGAGGATTTCCTCGAGGAGCTTTCACCAAACAAAAGAATCGGTTACGCCGTGGATGACGTCGACGGCGAGTGAGACAGCGACGAGGAGGAGGACGACGCGGCCAGTCGTGACAAGGGCAGAGGCAGAGCTCAGGGGACGCTGAAGCCATGGTTGGACCCGCGCGAGCTCGCAAGGGCACTGGAAGGCTGGGACCCGAGGGAGGTGGCGGAGATGGAGGCCGCCGGGATCGTCTGGACGCCGCGGCTGGTGAGCAAGCTGCTGCGCTCGTTCAACAAGGCGGAGACGGCGTGGGAGTTCTTCTGCTGGGTGGCGTGCCGCCCCGGCGGCTTCGCGTACGACCGGCACACGGTGGCGAGGATGGTCGCCATCCTCGCCCGCGCCGGCCACGTCGAGCTGGTCGAAGGCCTGCTGAGCAAGGTGCGGGCCGACGGCATCCTCGTCCCGTTCGCCACCGTGCGGCTGGTCATCGACTTGTACGGCCTCTCCAAGAAGGCCGACGCGGCGATCAGGGTGTTCCGGGAAGCCGACTCCATCTGCGGCCCCGTGTCGAGGACAAACCTGATGCTGCTCTGCTCGTCGCTGCTGCGGACGCTGGCAAAATGCCGGCGTGGGCTGGACGCCACGGAACTCCTCGAGGAGATGATGTCGCGTGGCATCCTCCCCGACCTGCAGACGTTCTCCGGCCTGATGGAGCACCTGGCCACCGCCGGCGACCTCAAGGGCGTGCACCGGCTGCTCGGGCTCGTCCGGCAGTGCGAGCTCGAACCCGACGGGTACATGTACAGCGTGCTGATCAGGGCCTACTGCAGGCAGGAACGCGCGGCGCTCGTGCTGAAGCTGTTCGACGAAATGCGGGGCGCGAAGGTCGCCCCCGACGCGCCCACCAAGGCGCTGCTGGTGAAGAGCCTGTGGAGGGAGGGCAAGCTCCGGGAGGCGGCGCAGGTGGAGGAGAGGCGCGAGGAGACCGCCGGCGGCCTTCCCGAGGCGTCGCCGGGGCACGTGTGGACGGCGAGCGCCGCCGACTTGAAGAAGGTCTCCGACATTTACTACGTTTGCTTCACTCAGCCTGCAGCACAACAGGATGACAGATTACTCCATAGATGACTCCCTTTGGAATCTAAGTAGCAAAATGGCCACCATAGTCATGGCAATGTGATATTCTGATTGTTCATTGCGATGCTAGCTGCTTCTGCCTTCTGAGCCATGGCCACGGAGAGAGAATGGTGCTTGGGGCATAGAAGGTTTTGTTGATTTCGCGGGAATCAAACCGATTTTGATTTTGCGAGAATTCAAACTGCTTTCTGCAAAATTGCTAGTACGAAATTTGGCAAAAGGGCTAGAGTATCAATCAAATCGGAGGCTGTATCTGCATGAAATGGTATAATGGACTTCGCAGATCGGGGAGGCCCAAATACTCCACAGCCCAGCGTCTCCTCTTCTGTGAGCGAGCACGTCGCCGCCGTTTCCGTTTGGATAGTCTCGTCTCGTCTCCGCTTCTCGTTAATTTCGAATTCCAATTTCCAAGCGATCCATCGCCTCCACCTCCAGGCTCTCTCCATCCACCGCCTCCACCGATCGAGGCCGCCGTAGCATCTCGGTCCGATCTCCTGCACTGCACCTCGACGGGCGGCGGCCACCGGAAGTGCCGCGGAAGCCGCGCGTCGCCAGTCGCCGCGGCCTCCCCTCACTTCTAATCCCTCCCGTCGCCGCCTGCCGCCGTCTTCTTCTCGTCACCTCGAGAGCGGCCGCGGCGCCTCTCATCTGGTCGGTGCGTGGACTGTGGCCGGCGGCTTCACCTCTTAATTTCTGAAACTTCACGCGCTTACACCATCGTGTCCATTTCGCAGCTGTGGGGGTAGACTGCTCGTCGTTTGTTCATAATGCTGCAATGGATGGGTGGTTCGCGGAGGAAGGTGTATGCTGTGAGTACCTACATCTCCTTCCGTCCCTCTCTGTTGTGCTTCATCGCAAGTCACAATTAGTTTGGGCATAGTTTCTACCATTTTTTTATTGAAACAGTGAAATGGTTTTTGCTGGCTAGCATGTTAGCATTCAAGCAATCGCCGCATGTAGCACAGTTTATCGTAGCAAACTAACATTTGATTTTGTTTGGGCGTCTGTGTAACGCATGTTTGTTCCTGAATCGAGCAGTCCAGGAAATCAACGCAGAGCAGGTAACTTTGTTAGTTTCAGTGGTGCTATCAAGTTATGCTGTTGAGCTAGTCAAAATCCTATTGTTGATAGAACAATTTGTGCTACTCTTGAACAATGCTCTGCAGGCAGAGGCAGTACTTTGAACAAAAAAAAAGGCGGCAGCAGAGGCCAGGAGTACAGAGCCAGGTTGATGTAGCAGGCACAGGTTGTCAGGCGTATCATGATCAGGCGCCTCGATCACTTGATGTTCTAAACCTGAACAATCTGGCTACTCCAAATAGTCATAACAGTGGCCCTGAAAGTGAGTTGTATGTTTTGCAGTGGTATACTGGTAGTAGTGAACAGCTTTTCTCTGCATGATTTTTCTGCACCTTATCTTTCCTGTTCTTCTAGCACAATTTCTGGATTGCTTTTATAAAGTAGGTTGAGCCATGGAACTCTTGTTCAAGTGTAACGGAAGGTTAGGAACTAAGGAAAATCTGGGACAAATGTGAAGTGAACAAATAATGATTGTGACACATTGCGGCTGTACCAACTTATGACAATTAGTGATGGTTTCCTTGTTATTATCTAGACATAAAACCATCATTGGAATTTATTTGATAGATGGACTGTACCGTGCACTTTCTTTCTTTTTTTGCCAGAGTGGTTTTTGTGTGATAATCTCTTTTCATTAGTGTTGCATGATGTCATCCTAAAACCGAATGCAAGTCCTTTTATCCTTCCGTTTTATCTTACGTTAATTGTTTTTACTGTTATTTCAGATGTAGATAGTGCGGTTCCACCATTGGATTGCACTCTTTTAAATGCTTCTCCTATAGAGGCAGTAAAGAAGGTCACTTCTGTATGCAGCAATCTGAAGGAAGCAAGTAAGGGTTCAACCTTCTTTATAAGATTCAAAGGAACTCATCACACCATTCTTGTTTTGTTTTATGACATGATATTTCATATACCCACATAGACATGATCATATGCATCCACAAAGTTCACAAATTCAATAGTTTTTTTTAATGTTTCTCTCTTGAATGTGCAGCTACCAAAAGAAGAATGAGAGATGATATTATTTCTGAAGCATGTAATGTGCCTTTTAGATAAAGTTCAGATATTAATAGACTGATTTGCTGCTACTGTGCAGGTTCTCAGTCAAGGCCAGTATCTCCATGCAGTATGATAAGTGTACACCTGGTTAATTGGTCTTGTTTTGTACTTTTGTGAGATTTCATCTTGTGCATTGGCAGATTGTCATCACCCTCTGATCATCAAGATGGCGCAGCTTCTGCTAACCCATATGAGGAACCAATTGGTTGTAAAATACCCCCACCAAAAAACAGCAGTGTCAAGAAGCGAAATCCAAATGGGGAACTCAACAGCGGTGATGTTTCCTTCCCTACTATCAGTCGGTTATTTCTAATTGAGCTACTCATTCAAGTATATGCATTGTAAGTACGTTGTAAAAAACGAGAAGCATGTGCATTGCAAGTACGGCATAAAAAAGGGAAAAATCATTAATGGCATGTATTAGCCCTAACAGCAATGCTTAGTCTGGTCAGGAATTATTTCTTGCAACCAAAGGTAAAATTATTTGTATGAAACATTGATAATAAAATTTATCAACATGTAACTTGCAGTATAAATGAGATTGATGCACTTGTTATACATTATTCAAAGTTTGATTTGATGAGCTATGGTTTTCCCTTGCAGAAATTTCACTTTTTGATTTGGTCAGTGATGAGGGACCAAATAATAAATATACTGCATGCCCTGCCCGTGAAGCTCATGTTTCGTTTTCTGTTAAAGGTGCATGTTCCACGGACATCGAATGCATAATTGTTATATGTAAATTTGATCTTGCTGATTGTATATTTGGTAGGGATATTTTACTTCTTCACACTGTTGTTTCATGGTGAGGATATTTTCCATGACCACTTGCACCTAAACAATATCATTCTATCGACATTTGTTTTATTAAAGGTTTTACTGGTACATATATAATTCTTACAGCTTACTTATGATATTGCAAACGTGTTTCTGTTAGAAATTTGCATGTGCATTGGATTGTATGTGTAGCTGTTATTAAGTCATTATCATTGAATCCATTGCCTTTGCCTTCAATAAAAGCATACACAAATGGTTCTTTAGACATATTTTTATGCTTCTGTTTCAGGCCTTGGCCATGTCAAGATGGAAACACCTCCTCAATCACCAACATCCATCAAAAGGTCAAATGATTAACTTATATTATCCGATGGCTATTTCAGCTATGGTGTTAAGCAGGTGTAAAGAATTTAAGAAATAGACAATGTTTCGTTTTTCAGCAAGTAATAGTATGAGCTCTTCTTTCTATTTATGTATGTTTCTTAGTGAACATTAGTTTGATAGTTCTCTAAAATAAAGTGTCCAGGGGATCATACAACTGAGGCAAATGTTCTGAATTATTCTACTTATTTCATGGAAAACTTCTCTTGCAGTAAACAAAATTATCATCAGAATCTATTTGTCTTACTGAAATTCAAATTCGTTGACAAGAAGTTAAACACTAATAAGAACTGTCCCTGAAGCTTACAAGAACAAACGATTGGTCCAGTTGGGGTAGGTTTTGGTGCAAATGATCCAGTTTGTTCACCTTGCTTCTATAGGCTTTAGCTAAGATAAGAAAAGAACTATGGGAGGTTCCATCTTGCCTCACACACGAATGTTCATGTTCATGACTGAACCTTTCACACTACATCCCTAACTATCTTGTAATTACTTTGATTTTGCAGGACTTTACCTTTGCCTCCAAAAGTCATGCGGTACACACAGAACAAAGCTAGAAGGTCTATTCCCTTTGACGCCACAAAGGAATTGGTGAGACTTTGACCCTTCTTATTTGAGATCAGATCCAAATGTTACATAACATAATAAGCACAAGGAGTATGAAAGTAGGTGGTATAAAACATTGATAATACAATTTCGGGGACTATAGTGGACTGGTTACCTAACTTACGTACATTGAGAATTTGTGAGTCTTTTCATCTATTATTGTGGACAGTCTTACAGAAGAATTCTGTAATATATTCTTCTACAAAAAATAAAAAAATAAAAATGCAAAGAATTCATTGAAGAAAATGTTTCCCTTGTACATTTTATATGATGTATGTTCTCCATTAGATTACTTGCCAAAGAAATAGCATAAGTTTTCTTACCAAATTAGATGTATTAATGGAACCTGCTGTTTCTAATTAAAATTGTAAACACTCATTTCATGTCGGTCTTACAGGATTCTATAGTAAATAACATCAACGTGCTGAAAGAGCGAAGATTCTCAGAAAAGAGGACTTGTCCTTTAGATGAATCAGGCTACGAAAGAAGCAAACAGTCTAACTGTTATTTTCCACATTCATTTGAGAACCACAATGATAAATTCTTTCCTGAGGATGAAGACATGTTTTGTGAACCACGAGATGAAAAAGGTTGGCGATGTAAGTAATACTGTCTCATCTTATTACTAAGTTTTGCCACTTGAGTTGTGTATCCTAAGAAAATATTGCACCATCCATGATGCATGTTTCTACCTTTTCTACTCTTAACAGCAAAGCATGGTAGGTTGGATGACAATTTAACTGATGAAAATTCTGATAGATTGTGGAAGATGGAATCGTTTTACTTAGAGGACTGTTTTCCTACTCCAAGAGTGGAACAATTTGATACACTTGATTATGGTTTTAAAGATAGATACTCTCCAGAACAAAGGTTGCTTGTCCACATTTATTTGGGTTTGACTAATTAGTTCCCATAGACCACATAATTATCTTTCTTTTTTTTGCAGAACTTCAACAAGAACTAACACAAGATTTGAGACATCAGGTTAGAATTATCTATGTTTACGTTAACCATGTGCCAATACACAGGCCGTAATCTTATGTTATTGTTACTAAACTTTGCAAACTGATTTCTAACCTGGTTATGAAGTATGAACATATAATTGACTGATTATATGATGATATTAAAGTATCATCATTATCTGCTCACGTAGTCCTGTACTTGAGAAGTAGGGAACATTGGTGATCTGAAACAGCTACCTGTGTAGCTTGACAAGCTAGAGGATTTGGCTGTACGTTATGGTTCCTGTTATTAACGATTCATCAGCTATGTCAGCCATCTAGCATGGTTAAAGTGCAATAGAAAAACCCTTGATATATTCTTTGTTTTTTGATAATAGTTTGACCCTGAGTCTTCCTAGCAGAATGCTTTCATTGCACACTTGTCATACTTTTCTGACTAATTATAATTCCATGCTTCTAAATTGTACTTTTGTTGAAGGAATTCCATCAACACATGACCTCTTTCCTGATCATTCGTTGATGGACAATGGCAATGATACAGTACTTTTTGACTTGGAAAGGTGAGCATAGTAGTGATTCCTGCAGTCCTGCAAATTATGTCCATGCAAAAGTCTTATCGTGCTATTATTCTGGATAGGCACCCACCAATTAAGAAAATATCCAACTCAAACAGCACTTTTGGTCCTTCTGCTTGGTCTTTCGACATGGTAGACGATTCAGAGAAAAGGAAAAGTCCACTGAGGTATTAGGAGAATTAACATAAACTGTTTGTCTAAGTGGGATCATTGTGTGTTCTAATGTTATGAAAGAGTTACCAGGATTTGTCATTCTGACCTTCCCAAATTATTCTTTACAGCGAAGAATCATGCTCATCAGCTGCAGGTCGGTGGATTTTGCCTTTTACTTCTGTTATTTTTCTCCAGCAAATAACCTTTACATTAATTTAATGGTCAGTGTGTTCTCCAGTAGACTAGGGTGTTCTGAATGTAGCATTTATCTTGATTTTTTTGTGTGAATTCAAAGTAATGAAGGATGGATCCTGCAAGAAACCTTCACTGTTGGTAGAATGCGAAGAGAATAAAATGAATGAGAAGGATGACTTTCATATAAGATATGATAAGTTGGATATTCCAAAAGTGGATGCACATCTTGATGGAATCTCACTATTCGACAATCTGGAAGAACACCACAAAAGAATACATGATCAGAATAATCTTGAAGCTGGATATTGGTCAGACAAGGCTAGAAAGAAACAGAGAACTCGAGAACCAAGTTGCCGTGTATCACTTAAGGAGAAGTTTTCCAACTGGGGTTCTACTTCTCCTACTGCCCATCCGAAGGGTGGAATTGGATTAAATAACCCATCGAGTTGCACTGTGTTGCATGAGGATAAGCCTTTCAATGTATCGGATATAAGCATGTATCAAACTGTGGGGTCAAGTTCACCTGAAAGGAGGCCAGCTTCAAAAGTTCCTCCTGTTTTTCACAGACCCGACAATGCCATATTTGATGATGACATTCACCTACAGAGTTCTGTTTCAGATATATTTGGCGATAAAATTAAATTTTCAAAACCAATCTGTTCCATGGGCCTTCAGAGTGACATTGGTATGATTACTTTCTTGGCAGAGAAGGTAGACAAAAAGAAAGAAGATAATTTTGATACCTCCAAGAACCGAAATGCAGATATATTTCTTCCAAATAACTCTGTGAGTTCTGTAAGCCAAAATGCAGTTGGTCAACACAGGTCATATCCTCAACAGCCTGGCAAGGATTTATTAAGACAAAGGTTCAGTCCTGATATTGATTTTCAGGATTCCAGATTAAATTCGTTTTGGGGGGATGGCCATGCTGATTATGGTACTTTTCAAGGAGATGTTGAACTGAACGATCTGTTAACAACAAAAATTGGTGATAAGAATGAAGGCAAAATCGAGAAGCTCTTGAAGCCAGAAACAAAAATATTGACAGAAACACCTCAAGCCTATGCAGGTTACATGAATGAGATGAGAGAAACTGAAACCTTCTCTGATGGATCAGAAGTGACTAATCCTCCTGGAGTGCAGAAGCAGACGTCATTAGCAGCACAAGTTCCTGCAAACTTGGGTTGTCTTCAGGAAATCTCAAGAGAAATGCCCCAAGTTCATACTCATGTTGAATGTGTAAAAAAGGAAAATATGTAAGTAAATGTATCCTTCGAATATCTTTCCTACGCTGCTATCTATTTTCTAGATTTTACAGAGGCTCTTTTCATTCTAAATTACCAGAGAAAATCCTTCTGTTGATTTCAATACTCCATTGCATTTGAGAAACAAGATTCCTGATGTCGATCATTCCAAAAGCAATTTTATGTTACATTCACCTTTCATTGGAGGTTCGTTGTCCATTCCATCACTCTGTAGTCTGTACCCCAACTTTCATTCTGTACCCATCTTTTTTCATCTTATGTTTTCTGATCTCTAGAGGAGGTGGGGATTGAGAAGAAGATAATAGCAAGTGTGTCACCGAACAACAGCGATGTTCAGTATAAAGTTAGGTTTGAACATCGTGTTCTCCGACGGCTTTGTGTTCAGAAGATAATGGTTGATACACCAATCAAGAAAAAGCTAGATAAGGTAATGTTTACAGCTATGTTGCAACCCATAATGCCACATCACTCTTTTTTCTTAGAATTACGCCAAGATGGTTCTTTATGCCCATGTTATTGGGCTGAATTTCATGTGCCCTGTGGGTTTTTTTCTGTTATGTGAGGAAATGCCAAAAGATATTGTGCTGATGTGCAACTTTATTTTGACTCATAATTCATTTGGCAATGCTTGCCATACGTCACTGTCATACATAATAACATTTTATAAATATCATGCTCTGCTTTTTCCCAGCAGATTGGTTCTTCTCTGATATGCCATTTTACACAGGATAATCATTTCAAGAAGATGGAGGATGGGTGTCATGCCCTACCAAGAAGTGTTTAAACAGGTAAACAACAGGAATACAATGTCTTATAAGATCTTGTATTGAAGTGAGAAATGACTTGGATCATTAGGTGTGATTCATCGAGTCAGAATTGAAATTGGGATGAAGCATGTAAAGCATTCATCCATGTTACCGCTTCGATCTGTTACCTGAGTGATTATTTAGGGCCAAAATGATTCCAGGGTTTTTATCTGCTATAATTTGGCACCGCTTAAAGTAAATGAGATAAATGAGCAGATACTAGCTGTGTGTGGTTTGTTTTATCCACTCTCCCTCCCTATGTGCATATTTGGCGTGCATCTATAACTGCTTGTCCTGACTCTTAGTAAAGTCTTTGTTCCATGATATCAAGTGTTTTCTACTTTTTTAGTGGTTACGCCGATAGACTAATTGTATTATATGCTACTGTGCTTGTGGGATTTTGGTCATGAATTCATGATAGGTGTGTTAATGTGTTATGGCTTTTAGGATTTTGAACTAAATTTGAAAGGCTATTTGATTTACTAGACTATTGAACAACAGCAAATAAAGGTTCACCAAGGCCTTTGAAGTCTGAACCTTAACATTAACACTGCCTAATGTTGCACGTATTGCAAGACAGAAACTTTCAGATAACACTGAAACCGATACTACTACTTTGTTTCTTCCCTGAATGTCTTGCTATGATCTTCAGAAATACACACGCACACACTCTTATAGTATGTCATATGAACCTAAATTAAATTAATTTGCACGTAAACATCAATCCTTCATACCTCCTAGCTGAGAATTTGTTTGTGATCCAACCTCTAGGTAGGTGAATATATTCAGCAAATTTCTACCAGTTGATTAGCCGGTTAAAGCTGAGCTTCATGAGCCACGCGTAGAGACGAGGCTCCAACTCCAACCACCTGGCAAGCTTTTTTGCAACCAAGAATCTCCATGAGGTGCGGTGACCAGCCGGTTCGTAGTATCCTCTCTCATGCCCATTCTGCAAGATATTGCATGCAAAATTCAGCCAGAATTCAGACATTCACAGAGGAAAAAAGTTGCACAACTTGCCGATCTGGTAATGTACCATGGCTCGAAATGCCGCAATGGAAGTCATGGAGACGGCGAGAACGGCGACCAGGCACAGCGCCGCCGTCGCCATCGTCCTCGCCGGCCATCTCCTTTCGCCGTGAGCCGGCCACGCCAGTGCTCGGTTCTGCCATAGCTGACACAAATCAAGAGTGGGGGGGGGGGGGGGGGCGGGGAACTAAGTAGTTAGGTACGCTAGTTGATTACAAACCTAGTAGAGAATTTTGGGTCACCTGAGAGCGAGATCCCGGCTTGGAGGCGGCAATGGCGGCGGCGGCGCGCGACGGGGACGACTTCTTGCGGCGCCAGATGGAGGGGGCGCGCGCCAGCTTGTTCCTGAGGAAGCGGAGGATCTTGCAGGCGCGGGGGTTCTTCTCCACCGGTGGGGCACGGGTGCACCGGGAGGTGACGGCGAGGCGGAGGCTGCGGCGGAGGCGGAGGAGGAGGGAGAGGCGCTCGCCGCCGTGGCCCCACCCGTAGAGGACGTTCTCCGCCGCGGCGCGGAGCTCCAGCCAGCCGCGGTGCTTCAGGAGCACGGTGAACGACCACGCCGGTCGGCCCGCCGGCGGTGGGGGCGGCGGCGGCGCCATCTGGTGTTGGTTCGCTGCGCGGCGGCGCCTACCTTTTTCCTCCCCTTCCTGCGCCTCCCTCGGCTTCTTGCGCTGTGTCCCTTCGGTGATGGAGCAACGGTCCAATGATAAACAAGAGCGCTTCGGTCCGCCGTCCGATCTGAATCGCGAGGAAAATGGTATGCCTCTGTAACCGTCTGATCTGAAGTTGATTTCTACGAGTGTTCATGAGGTTCACAGTTCCCTTCGATTTTTATCGAATTTTGACGAAATTCGGAGCTTCCATAAACCGCTTGGTTTTTGTTGAATGCTGAACAAAATTCACAAAAATTAGTGAATTAACCTATTGCTATTGCTCATGGTAGAAAAACACATAAATAGGAAAAAAGTTTCTTATAAAAGCAGTATAGGACATTTGTTATTAACGAATGGTGTCCATGAAGTGAGACTAAGGTTACACCCAAGTGGCCAAGAGGTAAATATATGGCACCTAAAAAATAGTAGTATCCTAAAAAATCATGGCGTACAAACATTTATGTTATGTCGCCGACTATCTCAAGTTGGCATCTACGGGTTGATGCCTTAGACTAGCCGTAGCAAAACACCTGACGTGTGCTAGACAGTCTGTGCTATAAATGGCCAAATTAGTCGTGCTGGTGTGGATCGGCTTAGACACGAGCGTACTGTGCATGGCTCGTTAAGCCGTGGCATGCTTGGGCTAAGGCCACAACATGGTAGGCCGATACGACATGTCTCAACTACTGTAGTAGGTCGACTTAAGTACGAGCATGGTTCAGCTAGCCTACTATTTTTTTTCTTTATTTTATTTTCTATTTTTTGAATTTTTATTTATTTATTTTTTCACGTGAGCCGTAATTAGCCTCATGGGTCCTATCATGATTGGATTGTTTTGTCACAACCCGACTTCTCAATGGATCGTGTCTAGGCCATGGCATTGGCATGGCAGGGTCTGCTATAGTAATCGTGTCTTAATTGATTATGTTTGGCCACCTATAGGTCGAACTAGCCTACTTGACCTAGTAGCATGAGCTGGCGAAGTCATGGGTTGATGATCCTAGCCTGTCTTGTCTAGGCTCACAAACCCCGAGACGACCAGCTGTCCTAGGAAGACAGTTCTAGTACGTCATCTTTGAGCTTGTACATTATTCCGGCATGAGAGCTCATGCATCCAATGCGATAGATTAGGACGTATTGCTCGGTGCGGCGCTTGTGCGCCTATGTTGGTCAAAGCGATAAGACAGCTATCTATTTTGTTGATGTGTGACATGAGACAAGACATATACAACTCCCTATAATTGTTTAGGTAACTAGGCTACAATCAACCTACCTATTGTAATTTAGCTTTTTACTTATCTACATAGAGAGCATGGCTGCTAGGCTAGCTATGATTGGCAACGATAAGAGGACGGCACAGCGTAAACAATGAGCGCTAGAGGTCCTGTAGCGATTAGACTAACCATACCTAACATATATTTGCTAGGGCCTATGAGTTCCATTTTTTTATATCGTTTTTTGGTATGTGTAGTATCCCAGAGAATATATAAGAAAAAAATTGTAACTGAGAGAGATGGGGCAAGTTAAAAAAGAATCATTGTATACGGGTAAGAAAGAATATAAGTATGATATTACACTTCTTAGTGGTTTAAACCTATCTAAAATATTTTATATCCCTTTGAACCAAATAACAAAGGGGCCAGCTTGACCTCTGATCTCAGCATACGATCACTGGCACATAGGTCTATGAGGATGAGTTCTATGTGTTAGGGATTCACGTTCCTTATATGTATGTTAGAGAAGTCTCATACACCAGAACTTTTGCACGTTCAATTTGGGCTAAGGTCCATACTCAATTTATTTCCCAGGGGCTTGCATTTTGAAAAAAAAAACAAATTTGGAACCCTGATGCTCATCTTAAAACAGATAGCAGAAACACGTCAAAAAACAAATAAATGGACTGCAAAGAAGGTTTCTTCTGAATGCCATAAGGGTATTTAATTTGCTCGTTCAATTTGGGCCAAGGTCCATACTCAAATGCTGGTGCTCCCAGCTATATTTTATTTCAGGATAGATGAATTATATTGTTAATGAGTTAATGAAAAAAATGACAACACTCCCATCATGTGTACTGGTGTAGTATGCAATGGTGTAGAATATGTACAGTGACTACGAATCCCCCAAGCGTATACAAGATAGTTGGATCTATATATATATAGCCTAGGCTAGTGGTTTGTCTAACACCCCCCGCAGTCGTAGCGGGAGGGAAACGGACGCAGAGACTAGACCGAAAACTAGTGAACAAAGGTGTGGACAGGCCTTTGGTTATTATATCGGCAAACTGATGTGCCGATGGTATATGGAGCACCCGAACCTATCCTAATGCAACCTTGTCACGGACAAAATGGATATCGATCTCGATGTGCTTGGTGCGTCGGTGATGGACCGGGTTGGCGGTCATGTAGACGGCACTAACATTGTCGCAGTAGACGACGGTCACGGTGGAGAGGGGTGCACGGAGCTCCTCGAGAAGCTGGCGAAGCTAGCAGCACTCGACGACGGTGTGGACGACGGCGCGGTACTCGGCTTCAGCGCTGGAGCGGGACACTGTAGTCTGGCGTTTTGAGGACCAGGATATGAGAGTATCACCGAGGTAAATGCAGTAGCCGGACGTAGAGCGTCGAGAGTCGAGGCAGCCTGCCTAGTCCGCGTCAGAGTACGCGGTGAGGGAGTTGATGGGGCTGGAGCTAAGATGCAGCCCGCTGGAGAGGGTGCCCTTCACATAACGTAGGATACGCTTGAGCAGCGCGAGAGGAGGTTCGCGCGGAGCGTGCATGAAGAGGCACACTTGCTGAACAGCGTACGTGAGGTCGGGTCGGGTGAGTGTGAGGTATTGGAGAGCCCCGACAAGACTTCGATAGTGAGAGGGATCGGCAACGAGAGCGCCATCGGCGGCGGAGAGTTTGGCTCGAGTGTCGACTAGGGTGGTCGTGGGGTGACAGTCGGCCATGCCCGCACGCTGGAGGAGGTCAATGGCGTACTGGCGTTGGGAAAGAAAGAGCCCGTGGATGGAACGGGTTACGGAGATGCCAAGGAAATGGTGGAGAGGACCAAGATCGGTCATGGCGAACTCAGAGTGGAGTCGGACCATGATCTGGTCGAGAAGAGATGTCGAAGACGCTGTGAGGACAATGCCATGACATAGAGAAGTAGATAGGCAGTGGCAGAGCCGATATGGAAAGTGAACAGGGAACTATCGGACACAGATGCCACGAAGCCGATGTGCCGAAGATAGGCAGCAAAGCGCTGGTACCAGGCACGAGGGGCTTGTTAGAGGCCGTAGAGAGAGCGTTGAAGGAGATAGACGTCGTCGGGACGAGATCACTAGAGGAGGATCTCGGATGAAGGAGACCGAAGGGAAAATATGTCTCGTCAAAAATGATGTGACGAGAGACGAGGACCCGTCAGGTGGAAAGGTCGAGGCATCGGTATCCCTTGTGAGAGGTAGAATAGCCGAGGAGAATACAGGCGGTGGAGTGGGAAGCGAGTTTGTGGGAAGCTGTGGCGGTGAGATTTGGGTAGCAGAGGCACCCGAAAGCGTGAAGGTGGGAGTAGTCGGGCGCCGTGCGGTAGAGAAGGGCATAGGGAACGTTGTTATGAACGGAGGAGCATGGGCGCCGATTGAGAAGGTACGTCGCAGTAGCCAGAGCTTCGGCCCAATAAGTGACGGGTAAGTGGACGTGAAGTAGCATGGTGCGACTGATGTTGTTGAGGGTACGAAGGAGGCGCTCGGCTTTGCCGTTCTGAGGAGAGGTGTAGGGGCAGGAGAGCCGGAGATGGATGCCCTGCGAGGTGAGGAGGTTTGTAACGGTATGGTTGACGAATTCCGTATCATTATCGGCTTGTAAAGCCTTGATGGGGAGGTTGAACTGAGTGGATACGTACGTGACGAAGTGAGTGAGGTGAGAGGCGACCTCGGATTTGTGGATGAGCGGGAAGGTCCAGCAATACTATGTGTAATCGTCAAGTATAGTAAGATAATACTGATTACCGGAGACACTTTTAATTGGGGACGTCCATACATCACAATGTATAAGTTCAAATAGACGCGAGGTACAGGAGAGAGAACTAGAAAAGGGCAGACGCACATGTTTGCCAAGTTGACATGAGTGGCAAACTGTGGAGCTGCTGTGAGTACATCGGATGGAGGCGCTGCGACAGAGGGTGGCGACAACGTCGGGGCCGGGGTGGTCGAGGCGAAGGTGCCAAAGGTTGGTGGAGAGGGCAACGCTGGCGTGTGGGGTGGACGGCGCAGCAGGAATAGTGTAGAGGTCTCCGCCACTATTACAGCGAAGGATCTATCGCCGGGTTGGGATATCCTTCATAGAGAAACCATACGCGTCAAATTCAATGGAGCAGTGGTTGTCTCGTGTGAATTGGCGAACAGATATAAGATTGTGAATAAGAGAAGGGACGATAAGAACATTGCGTAGGAGGAGGTTAGTGGAGGATGTAGACAGAGAGGAGTCACCGCGGCATTGGACAGGAAGAGAGTGACCATTGCCGATGGTGACAAAAGGGGAGGAAGAGGGGTGACAGGAGCGAAGTATACCGACCGATGACGCCATGTGTGAAGATGCCCTAGAGTCTAGCACCCAAGGGTGCTGTGGTTGGAGCGTCATCTGGTTGAGAGCAGCGACGAGGCCAGCCTGGTTCCAGGAGGGAACCGACTGGGTGGTTGGGGTCGGTAGCATCGGCTGAGGCGGTAGAACGGGAGCCGATGCCAGGTGAGCCTGGGGATGGGCACCGAGAACTCCGGGTTGCCTGCCGATGGGGCTATGTGGCTAGGGCTGGGGCGCCCAGGGGTTGTAGCAGAGCCATGGACCCGTGGGACCGGTAGGGTAGGTAGGGACCGAGGTAGGTCATGGTGGCGTCGGACCCTGCCAGGTCCTGCCTTTGCCTTTGCCCTTGCCTTTCCCGGTGCGGGCTATGTTGCTGTGGCCGAAGCCATGGCCACCAGGACCGCGGGAGGAAGGGGCAGCGCAAAAAGCTCGACAGCCATTATCGGCTGCGGTAAGAAGAGCGGTGTGGGCCACTATCTTCTCATCATTGGCTAGACAGAGTTCTTTAAGAACTAGCATGTCATAAGCCCGAGCGAACGATGGAAGAGGTGTGGCGTTGGCGATGTCATCAGCGGTGTTGGAGAAGCGAGGATTGAGGCCTCGCAGAAGGGCGAGGACGAGTTGAGAGTCGGCCACAGGGTGGCCGACGTCCCGGAGAGCAGCAGCCTTAACTTTGAGGCGCTGACAGTACGAGGAGACAGATGAGTCGCCTTGTACCATGGAGTGTAACTCGTTGAGGAGGAAGATGGCGCGAGGCTGCTTGTTGGCCAGGAAGATCCGCTCGATGGCCACCCAGAGGTCCCGGGCGGTGGTGTCGGTATCGTCTATGGCGAGGTCGAGGACAGAGTCATCGACCAAGCCGAGCAGCCAGCTGCGCACGCAGCACTCGGCAATGTCCCACTGATGATCATCGGGGCGAGTTGGAGCGGAGCCATCAATATGGGACCAGAGGCCTAATTTTCCACAGAGTGATTTGAAGAAGAAAACCCACTTGGAATAATTGGCGTTAAGGTCAAGAAAGATAGGAACGTGAGATTTTACGTTCACAGCAGCGTAGGGAGGGGAGAAGATCGGCGAGGTGGTGCCCGAGGTGTGGTCTGAGGCACCGAGGGCCGGAGCAGATTCGACGATTGGAAGAGTGCCGGAGCTGAGAGCGGACTCGGTGGCCATGACGGGAGAACGGGAGCAAAGAGTCGATGGGAGAAAGAAGCCGATGGGAGGGGGGAGCCGATGAGAGGACGGATCGGCCGATCAAGGATGTGAGAAGCCGATGGGAAGTGGGCCGGCCAGCCGATGAGAAGTGGTTGGCCGATGGGGAGTAGGCAACGGAGTAGGTGAGGAGTGGTTGGCTGATGGGGAGTAGGCAGCGGAGTAGGTGAGGATAGAGTGGGTGGGTCAGAGAGTGGTTGGGTCACGGACGTGCGAGGATTCACGTCCGTGGACTCGTGGAGGCCAAGTAGTGGGGCGGACGTGAAAAAGGCAGGGAGTGGCCGGACGCGAAGAGAATATGTTCGCGTCCGGGAGGCAGGGATTCGTGTCCGTGGACATGTGGACACGTTGGACTGGCTCGGACGTGAAGGGAGAAGGTTCGTGTCCGAGAGCCGTTGAGTGTGTCGGAAAGGGCGAGAACCGAGGAAGGTTTCTAGCCGATGGAGACGACGAGCGCAAAGGTGCACCGACGTCAGAGAAGGAGAGATGCAGGAAACAAGAGGAAAAGCGGAGACGGGTGCGAGGCGGGACGAGGAGGCAGATCGAGACCGTCGCCTGGTCGCGTGGAGGTGGAACGGAGAAAAGAAGGTGACTGCGGGAGAGACGGGGAGAAGAAGAAAATGAGACGAGAGAGCGAGGAGAGTACCGGGAAGAGAGTCGGCGACGGAAAGAAGATATCGACGACAAGGAGGAAAGAGTCGGCTCGCCGGAGGGAGAAGCTAGCGCGCTGGGATGTCTAGACTTGCTCTAATACCATGTAGATTATGTACAGTGACTATAAATCTCTCCAAACATATAAATAAGGTCAAATCTATATATATATACAGCTCAGACCAGTCTAACAAATGGTGCTGTCTTCATCACTCCTGAGAAGCATAAGTCATGGACCATCGTTTTTTTTTCACTTGCCAAGCTGGACAAGAAAGTAGGAGAGCGTTGCCAATAGACATCAATACCTGTGTGTTGTTCGATGATATGCCATTAGCTGATAGTTGATGGTGATGCCACCCATCAATACTAATCAATAGACATTTCAATAGTTGAATGTTGCCAATATACATCAATACTAATCAATTCCTTGTAATGACATTTCAACAGAAGCCACCCATGCATGATCACGTAGATCTATCAAACAAACTGTCGGCAGACAGGAAAAAAAAAAGAATACTGATTTCCAACGTTGGATCCATGTCCGAATCCACCGAAATAACATCTCTTGTATTTTTCCTCATTTGTTTGATACACGGTTGGCCAGGGTCAACTGATCCACAAGACCTCTTTGATTATTTCTTCTAGCTACCTGCCCCTTTCTTCCTTCTTTCCCCACTTCAGTTTCTTCTTCTTTGTACATGGTGAGAATGACATACATATGTTATGCCATGGTTAACATAAAACTTCTTCCTTACCTTTTAGATCTTTTCGTATTTTTTTACAATAAATACTAGATAAATCCTAGGACTCCTTCGAATTGGAGAAATTTTGAAGGAATTCTGGAGTAACTGAACTAAATCCCATGAAAATCTTGTGTTTTAAAGGAGCCGTAGTTTATGTTTTTCCAGATGAACTCTGGCTCATGTTTCATATAGTAACAATCTTCTTTTACGTTGTACGGTACAAAGAGCTTTCTGGAGTTTTTTTTAGATAAAACAAAAACTCCGAAGAGCTTTGGAGTTGAATAGGATGTTAAGCATAAAGCACCTAACGTTGCATATTGATGTTTGGATGATGCCTGTGTCTGCAGGCCTCATGGCAAGCACGTCTCTCCCGTCTCATTCTGTTGCTAGGTAGTAGTAATGGAGGATGGGACCGGCCGTTCTCCTCCATGATTTGCTCTAAGCCACAATTTTACATGTCAAAGAGCTACAAGTATATCTCATAGACAATTTAGTACTCTACCTACCTAATTCTATATACTTCCTTGCATCTCAGTTGCATTGCCAGTGTAAACACAAGACAAAAGGAAAAGGAAAGCACATGGATCTTATGTATGTATAGACTGTAGCATACACACCATCGTCCTATATGATATGCTTCTATGTTCCGCCCTCAGTGGCTTCATCTCTATAAGTCGTTCAAATTTTACAACATATATGAACTGTGGATTCTATAAATTATGGGCCCACTTATATAAGCTTTGGGCTATAAGTTGTAGACAGTTTTGAATTTTAAGACTTGATTTTGAAATTTTAGAACTTATTACCTTTTTGACTGATTTAAAGAATCACCAGGAAAACATCAGGTAAAAGGAAAAAAGGAAAGCACATGATGGATCATGGATCTAATGTAAGAATAGCATAGTACACTGAATTTTGTAAGGATCATGTTCATATCATCGTCCTATATGAGAAGTGTTTATATGTTCTGCACTAGGTGACTTCATTTCTACAAGTTGTACAAATTTTATAACATATATGAGCTGTGAATTCTAGAAATTATGGGCTTGCTTATTTAAACTTTGGGTTATAAGCCACATACAATTTTGAATTTTAGGGTTTGATTCTGAAATTTTAGAACTTATTGCTAACCTTTTCGATTGCCTTAAAGAATCATCAGGCAAACACTAGGCAAAAAGAAGGAAAGCATCGTAGATTATGTAGGTGTAGCATAGTACACTGAATTTTGTTAGGATCCACCCATGTTCACATCATTGTCCTATATGAGAGGTGCTTCTACGCTCTGTCATCTGATTCTAGAGGTAATTTTGTGCTTCATCTCTATAATTTTTTTACAACATATATGAACAGCGAATTCTAAAAAATCTTAGCTTGTTTGTTTGAGCTTTTGGATTGTAAGGCATAGAAAATTTTAAATTTCAGAGCTTGATTTTGGAATTTTAGAACTTAATTGTCAACCTTCGTGACTGATTTAAAGAAACATAGAGCAATCATGCAGCCCTGAAAGTGAAATTCAGGTGGAACTGAAAGATGCAAACATGCCTAGCTGCCTAGCTACAGTGGATGCTGAGGGTGTGCATGCATGATGCATCAATGGCATCGTGTCATCCTCCATGAAAAGCATGGGCTCCCAAGTAGGCTTTTGGACTTTGAGAGGTGACTGCCCAGTAGGCCCGGCCCTGAGGGTGAATGCGGCCCATTCCATCGCCAGAAGAGGTGGAGGCATCCAACCCCAACAAACAACTTGGCATTATTAAGCCGTATTAATTTAATTTGTTAATTAAGTTTTATTAATCCAAAAATAAATAAATAAATAAATATTTTATTTATTTATTTTGGGCTTAAGAGAGGCAATGGCAAGCCACCTAACCAACCCATGCTGCAGCGGTGGCGCCTCTCCCTTTCCATCTTCTTCTCCTCTGGCCTTTATCCACCCCGGCCTAACTGACAATGGAAGAAAATATCTTGTTTTGCAAGCAAGTCCAGGAGAGAAATTAAGAAGATGACAATGTCGTATGTGCAATTCCGTCCTCCCTGAAAATTGTCTCTTTTTGTGGCATCTTGCTGTTGCTTACTGTTTTTGTGTGTGTGTGTGTGTGTTTTCACTTTTTTATTTTCTTATGTTTGAGATTCAGTCAATTTTACATGCATGATAGGTGTTTTTTAGTTATTGCTTATTAAGTCAATAATAAGCTGCAATCCTCTGTTATCATGGAGAGAGAGAAGGGGTATTAACTATCACCCGCTCTCCACATCAACTGACCGAGCTCCAGCCCTCTACATTATTTATATTTGTTTTGACTTCAACACAAAAAATAACAAAACTTTGCCATATGAGAGATCCTGCTAGCTAAATTGCATGCATCTGATACGTCATAGTCTTATTTGAAACTCAGGGATTTTTTTCAATCAAAGTCTTGATGTAATTAAACAGTCCAAAATGTTGCATACGCATATGAGATTACAGCAAAATCAGTGTGACAACCGTGATTTATTTTACTAAAAAGAAACTCTGATTTTGTCAAGCTAGTTGAATACTCATACTTTATTAGTACCAATGTGCCATCCCTACTATGAACACCAGTATCCCTTGATCGTTGACGACTGAGACTCTAGTACGGAAGCATGTATGAAGATTCCCTCAAGCATCGAAAGATTCCGATGCAATTAGCTGTCACACAATTTCGAATATTAAATTTCTACTCTATTTTGAACCCTAGCCACTGTACCTGGGAAGAAGAAGGGAAAATAGATACAAGGACACCTTCCTGTTTGCTCCATAAAATCACTGCACCGACAAAAAACGCAAAGGTTTCACAAGGAGACAGATTGGGCTGACTAGCTGCAGTAAAAAGTAATTTTTTTTCATAGTCATCAATTAGCTAGTTTACTCAGAGATTTGGATCAGTAATTTTATTTTACACTTAGTCAAAACTGATTAGGATTTCGTCCTATAAGATGGCAGTACAGAACTATGCAGCATGCCGTATGGTCAATTGGTTTCCATTGGTTTATGACTTATGACCCTAATTGTGGGGCTGACTGCTATTTTTATAACATGTGGAGGGCTTAGAAAAACACACTAGCTGGCAAGCAACAACTAAAGCAAACCATAATAAAAAATCATTTGTTAAATGATCAAAACTTTCAGAGTTTCTCAAGAAAATACCACAGATGTAAACACTTGGATTGCTCAAAACTATAAAATATATGGACTAAGTTACAAAGATTTCTGGAAGAGTAATCAATGGAGTCCAACAAACAGCAATGATCAAGCATCTCACCAAACGAATCAACAAATGCAAAGGATCACAAAATCTCATTAAACAGTGGTCACAATTAGCACTGATGAACTTGTAATCAAATCAATTAAATGCATCCCCCAAATGTAAAACTCCACTAATTACAAACCAGTCCATTCTCACATCACCAACCCGAAACGACCAACCAAAAATCTCTTTTTTATATAAAAGCCCTGTCTCCGTCTCCGATCAGCAGCTGCAGGAGAAGGCGAGGAGGCGAAGAGCGCAGCAAGCAGCCGCAGCAGCGAGCCGAGTCGATCCCTCCTGCTCCTGCTCGCCTACCAGATCTCCCGGCCATTGCCACTTCCCCGGTTAGATTCACGCGCTCTTCTCCCAGATCCAGCTTCACCTATCCGAATTCTGTGGAAGATGAGCAAGGAGGTTTGGTGGTGGCTTTGACCGGGAGACCGGTTTCTTGGCGTGTTCTTGGTGTTCTTGCTGCGATTGCTCGATCAAAATGCGTTCTTTGTGCTACGCAGGTTCTGTCGGTGGCGTGATTCGGCTGGTTTTGGTTGGGGGAATTTCGGTGATTTGCTGCTCCGGTTGCTTGGTGGTGGTTCTTGAGAGCGGTGGAGATGGGGGTGACAGGGGAGAAGTTCCAGCTGGGGACGGTGGGGGCGCTGAGCCTCTCGGTGGTGTCCTCGGTCTCCATTGTCATCTGCAACAAGGCCCTCATGAGCTCACTCGGCTTCACCTTCGGTATGAGATCCAATCTTGTCTCCATATGCTTTAGCTTTACTACTCAGCAGTGGCTGGGTTTGTTGGATGCTTGCGCTCCATGTATCGCTCGTGTATTGTGTGTAGAGATGCCCGGTTGAAATTCAGTGCAGGTGTGTTCAGGGGGGGAGTTGAAACTGAAAGAAATGTCTAAGAGAGCAATAGGTGGGTGAATAGTGGAGAAGTGATGTGGGGGATGATTAATACTGTGAGAATTTTGAGTGAGCAGTCGTACATAATTACAGATTAGTTTCCATAAGAGGCGTACCGTTGTCCATGATTGAGAGTGGATGAGTAAGAGCTTAAATGATACAGCTAGGGTGATTTGCTGGGATGAATACGTTGAGTTACAGGAGCTAGGATGATTAATTGGAATGACTTCTTGAGTTAAAGTAGCTAGATTTACTTATTGGTTTGGATATGTCAATTGAAGGAGTTGTGGCGAGCTTGACTGATATAAAACATATTGTACTTTTCTTATTGATCACACTTGGATTTTTTTCTTGATTTAGTGTTATAATTTAATTTTGTTAATTATTATAAGACTGCAGTTCTAAAGTTTGTGACAATGCTAGGTAATATAAAAGTCACGTACATAAATAGATGTGTTTTCTGTCCAAATTACTAAACTCTTGCTCTGTGTTTTGCAGCTACTACTTTGACAAGCTGGCATCTCCTTGTTACATTTTGCTCTCTTCATGTGGCATTATGTATGAAGCTCTTTGAGCACAAACCTTTTGATCCAAGGACTGTTATGGGATTTGGTGTGCTCAATGGCATCTCAATTGGGCTTCTCAACTTGAGTCTAGGTTTCAATTCTGTTGGCTTCTACCAGGTACACATTGTTTGTGTTCTGTCCTGATCAAAACTTAAGTACTTAACATACTATCTGGTAGTGTGGTACTTAGTGTTCTTTTAATTGTTGGTACTATCGCTGTTATCTTGTCACTCACAAACAACAACTTAAAAAGAGGATTTCAGTTAAACTTATTGCATGTTGTGAAATATGGTTAATGCACTCCATCTTAGACACTTATCACTGCACCAATGTCATACTAAAATGCTCTTTATTTTCAGATGACAAAGCTGGCAATTATTCCCTGCACTGTTATACTTGAGACTCTTTTCTTCAGGAAGAAGTTTAGGTTTGTATTTAATATATCGTGTCATTTATTCAGCTTGATAATTATCAAGTTTGTATTTAATGCATCTTGTCCTTTATGCAGCTTGAGAAATTATCGTCTGATTTTTTTTCTGACTTCACTGTGCAGTCGGAATATTCAGCTTTCCCTTAGTGTTCTCCTTTTTGGTGTTGGTGTTGCAACTGTTACTGACCTGCAACTTAATGCTGTGGGATCTGTCCTGTCTTTGCTCGCAATCATCACAACCTGCATTGCTCAAATCGTATCCTTTTGATGGTAGTTGCTGTTTTCTACTGTGAAACATTATATGTTTGCCAAATAATCCGCATGTCACCATCTAAAGAAAACAATCCGCATGTATTTTAAATGTAGCTAGTTGGTTAATAGGATAGGTGTTATGATCATATTTATTTATATATACTTCTTGTGCACAATGCTGAAAGTCTGAAGCACCATTTCATTTAAGTATTGTATGGTTCTATGGTGTCTGATTTGAGCCCTTAATTAGCTGTCAGATGACAAATACAATTCAGAAGAAATTCAAGGTATCTTCAACACAGCTGCTGTACCAATCATGCCCATACCAAGCATTGACCCTGTTCATCATCGGTCCTTTCCTTGATGGGTTCTTGACTAACCAAAATGTCTTTGCTTTTGACTACACACCTCAAGTTCTGGTAAGCAGTAAACTGAGTTTTGAAAACTTATGTTGAACATAGCTGTGCTTCATCTGACTGAGTTTGTTCTTACGATGTCTGCAGTTTTTCATTGTACTGTCATGCTTAATATCAGTTTCAGTAAACTTCAGCACTTTTCTTGTGATCGGGAAAACCTCTCCTGTAACTTACCAAGTGCTTGGCCATCTTAAAACATGCCTGGTCCTTGCCTTTGGCTATGTTTTGCTTCATGATCCATTTAGCTGGAGAAATATACTTGGAATCCTCATTGCCGTGATTGGGATGGTATCTTATTCATACTTCTGCACGAAAGAGGCTCCAGCAAAGCCCACTGAAGCCTCACCGCAACTCAATCAGGTACATACTTTTGTCTTATGTCTTAACTGAATTCCATTGGATATTCTTGTCTTGTTTTGATCAGAAAACATGTTTGTATTTAAAAAATCAAAATGTGATGAATGTTGTGGTTTGTGATTTAGGATTAGACATAAGCCACTCAACAGAAGTCTCGTTTTACCATCCCTTTTTCCACTTGAGGCCTAGTTTGGAAAGGCCCAAGTCCCAGCCCATCCTCGTGGATGGACCAGGAAATTAATTCATGGCCTTTATATTGTGTTAGATTCCTTTCACATGCTTAATGCTTAGCATATTTGTTTGCTGGGCTTCATGCCCTCGTGTGTATCTGTTGGCTATGTTTGCTGATCCTGTAACCATGATGTTATCATTTACTTTATATTTACCTTACATGTCATCCATATCACAGGCAAAAGAAAGCGAATCGGACCCCTTGATCTCAGACTCTTTGAGCACTGCTGAACATGGGGGCAGTGCAGGCGACGATGAGCCTCTGAAGGTACCTATGTGGAGCTCCAAGTACTCAAAGGCATGAGAAACTGCTCTGCTACTAGTGGATGGTTCTATACAGAGTTCAGCTTAGTAGGCAGATAGTACTAGGGTTGGAAGCCAACCCTGAGTGTAATGAACGATGTTGTTCCATTTTTGGGCTTCTTTTTTCCCCCTTTTTTGCTTACCCTGTGGTGCTGTTAGTAAATGAAATCTCACTTTGAAGAGGGAATTATTACCTCTACATCAGAATGGCAGATCAGCCTTAAATCTAGACACAAAAGGGCTGGGCCTCTTGTACTATTTTTCATGTGATCAACTTCAGCATCTGCTTCACCATTGTAATTTGTAACTTGCCAGCACGACATAATATCAACACGTAGTTTACATTCTTTTTTGTACCGGAGTGCCAGTTGGCTTCAAGTTTGTGATGAAAGCTCTTTTTTTTTGTTAGACCTTAATTGTCTCTAGTAACATGAGATGAAAAGAACAGCAAGTTTTGTCGTCTGGTTCAGACAGTCATATCAAGAATCATATGTACAACTACTGGACAAATTTCCCATCTCTTTTCCATTGGTTGTTCATATCCAGAAATGCATGGCCTTATGTATATATAGTTATCTGGATGCAAAATATTTCTGAGAAAAGAATGTGAAAGTTGTTGTGAACAAATTATCAGTCTGAACAAACACAATCACTATCTAGTTGCATCAGTTAGAGTAGGACGCTTAGCACAAATATCTCTGTGACTCTGTGCATGTATAATAGCAATCCAAGCAAGATAGAACGAGCAATTTAAGTGAAATCATATGCATGAGTATGAGAGTGTTCGCAATGTGGTATTACTTGGCCTTTAAGCCAGAACCAGAAATTATCCAAGAAAAATCGGAGATTTTGCTTGCTCTTGTTTGTAAGGATAATGGCGTGAGAAAAACAGACAACACTGCGCATTATTGGCTCAGTTTATAATCATAAGCTATGATGCTGAATTTATTTTGAATACACTCAAATCTTGCACTGAAATCAAATAGCAAGCCGTCATTTGAAGCGAAGGCTCAAGCAAGCTGAAATCTAGGTGCACCAAATCAAGATCTAGTTGCCACGGAAGAGCTGGAGCGCCTTCGCCGCCGTCATCCCGCCGGGAACCTCAACGAAGAGCAGGATCCCCACCGTCGCCGCCGCCTCCTCCACCGTCTTCACGTTCATGTCCTTGAACGGCGTGAACTTCGCCGGTGGCTGCGCGTCCGTGCTAAGCATGGCCTTGGACAGGTCCTGCCACCCGTTTACCTGCTCCTTCATCGGAACGGTGAGCTTCCCGCTCTTGCTCGCCGCCTTGGGGTGCATGAAGCCGGCGACCTCCTTGGCCACGGTCTGGAACCGCGTGGCCTCGTGCACCATCAGGAGCAGCGCCGCCACCGCGTCCCTGGCACGCTGCTGCGCCGCGCCGCTGGCGAGGTCGGCCGGCGTGCGCGTGGCGAGCGTGTTGACGGCCTGCGTCATCTGCTGCGGGCCGAGCGTGACGTCGACCAGCTTGTCCGTGTTGCCGAGGAGGTCGCGGTACGAGCCGCCGAATCCCACGTAGGTGGCGCCGGCGCCGATGAGGCCGCGGGTGAGCTCCCACCACGCGCCGTCGCTGCTCCGGAAGCCCTCCAGGTAGAGGTTGTCGGCGCGCGTGGCGAGCGTGAGCGCGGTGGTCTGCGTCCGGAGCACGACGTGGAACCAGCGGCGCGGCGGGACGCCGGGCTCCACCGGCGGCAGGACGGGGCGGTTGTGGGAGAAGTGCCTCGGGTTGGCCAGCCTGTTGCGGATGCCGGCGATGAAGTTGCCATAGTTGTCGCTGCTGCTCACGTTGAACGTCACGGTGAAGAGCGGGTTCAACGCCATGGCCAGATGCCCGATCGCTCTGAACTGAAACTGACAACAAAAGAAGAGGATTGCTGAACTATGGACAAGATGGTACAAACCCAACGAGTTTTCTTGTGTGATTTATAGGCGAAATTTGCTTACTAGTCAAAAGGGAACAAATTTTGCTTGCTGGTCAAAACAAGATCGAATTTTACTTTTTGCAGTTCAAGTGTGCAATACACATCGCACCTGAGATGCTGTTCCGTCGAACAAAGAGAAAAAAAACTGAGCTTAGACTGAGTCGCAAGACTGCTTCAAACTTGAAATAAAGAAGTTGAAGATAAAGTGCTACTCCAGTTTCCTTCTGCCAATGTGCGACATGTTGACAGGCGTCACAATCACACAACAAATACTGCTTTCGCTATAATGGCAATGAATAATTGGATATGCAGAAAGCTGGGTCACAAAGTTCTGTTCAGAAGTAGGAGTATGGTTGTCTGGTTCAGACATTCCGACTGTCCAAGCAAGATTCAGATGAACAAGACTCCGGCCGTCGCTCTCCGGAGCGCCGCCGCCTGTCCGTGGCTGCTGGCCTCTCCAACAATATGAAATCAAAGCAAGGAATTTTATATGAAAATTATTCTCAAACACGTTTTTTATATGGTCCGGAGACATCCCAGCACCACCCGCAGATGGTCTGGTTTGTGAAATGGGCCGGAACGGGACTCCCGCCACGCACAGCACGTAAGTCCCAATCCCATTTATCCCGTTTCAACCTAACGGATAAGGGTCACTACGGCCCAATAAAAATGGGCTGCACGTAAGTTGAAAACCCCCCGCAGGTAATCCACAACCGCGTTGTTGGGCCGCAGCAATAGAGATCCCGCTATGGGTCTCAATCCCGTTACGGCCCAATTAAAATGGGCCTCACGTAGGCCGAGATCCTGTTCATGGACGCACGAAATGGAAATCCCAACTTATATGGGCCGCATTCCCGTGACGAATGAATCCTAAACTGGGCCCGCCCACCATGCCCGATAGAATCACCCAGTGGCGCGTATTGGCGGGAAGAGGGAGAGGAAACGGCGGGAAGCGCCGCCGCCAGTGGCGCCAAAACCCCAGCCGCTTAATACCGGTTCACTCCCCTCCCCCGTCGCCTCATCGGTTCTCCCGCCACTGCTCGCTCCCCAATCTCCCCAGCGAGAGAGAAAGAGAGATTGGAGAGTGCGAGAGGGAGAGGGAGGATGGTGGGGCCGCAGTACGACCTCGTCGGGAACCCGCTGGGAGCGGTGCGCTCCACCTTCGAGAGGGCGGCGGTCGCGGCCGCCGCCGAGTCCGGGGGACACGAGCCGGTGGCGGCCTTCCGGGGGAAGGACTGGGGCGCCAGCGATGTGTTCCGCTCCTTCCTCTTAGAGCAAGGCGGGCTTGACAAGGTAAAAAGCGTGATCCGACCTGTTGGTGCTTAACGCAGCTGTTGATTTCTTAACGAGGTTATTAGATAGATCGGTAAAAACCTAAAATCGTCAGACTTGTTATCTTTTAATGTCTGTAATCAATATGAGACGGGATGAAACGGGGAGATCGACGGGTCTAAGTTCTTAGGTTAAATTTGGTACCGTCAGTAAATGTCGTTAAGATTTAGGAACTTATGCTCTCAGATCTTAGGTGGGTGAAAGGTGACTATAAGAATGTTCTTGCAAACATTGCAAAGACTCAGAATGTTATCTGTATATGTTGAGATTATTGAAAAAAAAGAGGATATTTTATATTTTGGGTGTAAATGAGTCTGGGCAAGTACAGTGAATGAGGAAAAACTTTCCTTTCCAGGTTCCGGTGTTGGATGAATTAAATCTTGGATTGATCAAGCCGAATACCCTTGTGCGGTTCAGGGGGATGGTTCAGGACATGCTTGGAAATGAGTTCTACGTTGGAGCTTTCAAGGCATTCAATTCAGTACATAAGCTGCTGTAAAGCTGCATTTAGTGCTTGATGCTTATGCTTATGCTTATTTTGAGCTATTATTTGTGTAGGATGGCTCAACTTGGAGGACAAACAAATTCTCTGATTCCTCACCGTTTTCGATGCCACACCCCTGTGATTCACATCTCTGGGAGCGCCATCTTTTCCACTGTGTGCCTGTAAGTTGCTGCTTCCATGACCACCTGTTTCTCATTTGTTATTAATCCTAGTCTTATGCTACTCATTACTGATAAGCAGCTAATGAACAATGGAATTCACCTGGACTATGTCTTTGGCTTCTTTCAGGTTCCTGGACAGAATTCTTGGACACGTGAGTCTTCCCCTGGTCCTCACGTGCGTAGAAAGTCAAGCTGCTTGACATCTGAACAAAGGGAGAAAAGGAAGAGGGGTGATGCCATGGATGTAAGCTTTGCCATTTTTGCTGCAACAGTTTGTTTTGACACGCTGCCTAAAAAGTATTGTCATCTTATGAGTTAATTGATGCAGGTTTCAGAAAATGTTAGTGGAGAGTCTTCTTCATCCAACAAGAAGCCGGTAAGAACAAAACTCAATTTTCTTTCATAGCAGTCTCTCTTAGACTCTCTAGCATTTACTTAGTCTTGCAACTGCTTTGTCTGGTTGTAGATTAGTTTGGCGTGCTAAGAAATAAGACAACTGAGCTATCTTAGTAGATTTATGACATATATAATTCACCAAATTGCTTGATTTCATGCTAACTGTAAGCTGTACAGTTAAATGATTGGTAATTTGATTTAAACTGCCTTGTTTTCCTCAGAAGGATGATGATGTCCAGATCTCGAATGATTCACTAGAAATGTCAATGAATGAAGAACATGTGCCTGAGATGAACGAGGGAGATCATCATATTCCCGGAAGCTCCTTTTCATGCCTAGTGAAGGTAGCGCGCCTAACCTTGCTATGTGGAATGCATATTATTCAATTTATTATTTCTCTACTGTTTACAGTTTGAAATTTTCTTTGCAGGTGTATGATATGGCTGAAAGTCAGGTGAAACTAAACGATGTTGCTGAGTTCATAGGTGTATATACATTTGACCCAGAACTTGCTGCTTCTAGCGATAGTTCGGATGATATAATGTTTGACCTTATGGAAGATGTAACAGCTCAGTTGCGTCCCAGCAAGGTACATGCATCAGAGTACATAGTGACCAATCTAATATATAAGAATGAAAAGAAAGTGCATTCATATCTGAACTTCTAATGTTTTCAAATGTAAGTACAGGTTCCCCGTCTTCACTGTTTGGTATTGAGAAACTTATCTGCTCATGATTTTCTATCAAGGCCTCCTGCTGTTGAGGTACATATCGCCAAATTTAGTGTCTTGCACAAAAGTTGGTTTAATGGTTTTACCATTGAATAAAAATAACTAATCCTTTTTTTGTCATGCAGCCTTCAATCCTGCTAAAGGGCATTCGGCAATCTTTTCTCTCACATCTTGCTCTGGTATTAGGGAAAGATGAACTGGCGGCTCAATGTTTACTGTTGCATCTTCTATCCAGAGTATGTCTTGTCACTAACTCATCTGATATATAGCACATCACATTGTTTTCCTTGCATTTTTTTTGCTAAAACAGTTCATACAATATTCAGTTTACTAAGTTCTTGGCTCTTCTCAATCTCCATGCAGCTTCGTAATAAGGTGGATGTGGTTACCGTTGGTAGGCTCTCCTTGAATTTCACTGGCTTTAACAGAGAGAGTGTTTCTATATTTGGGAACCAGCTAAATAATTTGATTCAGCGGCTACTGCCATATTCACAAGCTATTCCTCTGTCAATTGAGTATCTCAACACAGCCACACTTCAGCCTAGAAAGGACAACCACTCAGGAAGGTAAATGACACATGTTGTTTGTTTGCCCAGTTAAGAATAAACCCCTGATGTTTCATCATTCAATGATCAAAATTCTAACCTTTAAACCCCTAAACTTTGCTGCAGATTGGTTACAGGAGTTTTGCAGTTACCTCAGGGTACTCACCTGACCTTTGATGAGACTCTCTTGCAGTCTGGATCTTTGACATCTAAAGGTGTCGAGAATACTATGCTGCTTAAGAATTTGATGGATTCACAGATGGTAATAATCCTCAAGCAATGTTTTGAGATAGAGTGTAGCTATGTCCTTTTGATCGTGCGACTACAAGTTATCTTTTCTGACTGATTTATCTATTACATCTTTTATCGTTCTTGCAGGTTGAGTACGATTTTGAGTTTTACAAGCTGGAAATGGCGACTGATGTGCAACTACTAACTCTCTCCGAGGGAAAATCAAATATCCTAACTTCTGACTTGGTAGTGCCCTTCCGCCCATTGTCTGTTCCTGTTGTTAATGCAAGCTCTGAGGAACTTGAGAGCTGGAGATGGTATTTGGCCACAGTTAGGTCACTTCCTCAGTCAGCTGAAACTGAGACATACCAGGTGATTATCCCTTGCTGCACTCTATCTAGAAACACACTGGCATGTTAGTCAGGAAACAGGAATAGACTTACTGAGTTCCCATAATATGTTTGCGCCTTCATTGTAGATGATTCAAGATGAAATGGTCACTGCCATGCGTGATGATAGGAACCTGGGTTGTTCTGAACTTAGCAGGTATATGCTGATGCCTGTCATGGCATCTGACATCCTACAATATCGACAGTTACATTTACATGAGTCTTATGAAATGAACCTTTACTAAACTTACTTTGCTTGTGCTGATCTGCAGATGGCTAACAATGGCACAGATAATGGCTGCAAGCTTTGGTGAGAAAAGTCTTTCTATGGAGCACTGGCAGATGGTGAAGGAGCTTGAGAAGCTCAGAAAGGATAGGCTGCAATGAGTTGAGGTAACAGTAACGTATGCTTGTAAAATCCACTTATGACAGTGGCCCAATGTAATGTGCATACCACTAGGGTCTAAAATCTAAATCAAGACGTGGATCTGCAACATCTTTTGTGATCATATGAATGCCATTCGATGAGTTAATCAGGCATGTGCTTTCGTTTGTCTCTAGCGATACCTCTCAAATTTAGCCTTGCGGCTACAGGCATGCCAGCGAATTCGCGATTGGTTTCAGCAAATTGTACAACCTGAATTGCTGTTTCGTATTAAATGGGCACCCTTATATTTTTGTCAACCAAACTGTCATGTTTTAAACTCTTTGGATGCAAAACTCAAGATCCTTGTTGTATAACTAGTGAGTTTTCCCATTTTTGATATATCACTCACCAGCGGACCAGCCAGAAACACTGAATAATAGTATCATCATGATTTGATAAATAATAATGATACAATGTGATAATCACGTATGTAACTTTTCAATTCAATGTCTTGAGACAGTAGTATGCTCGATGAGAGGGTGGTGTAGCTGCTCCATGGTTCAAACTTCATAGAGCAGTACAGGATTCAAAATGTACAACACAAATCTCTACATACAACAACAGTGTTTCAGCAATAGAGGGAAGACTTCCCACAAGCATCTGATCTTCAATTCATTGGCCAGTTCATTCTCCTGGGAAGTTAGCAATTTCTTGATTTACATTGCATTGTCTTCAAGATGTGGCAGATAGAAGCATGGTTTCTGCAGATGCTTGTGTGCCTGTTTTGCATGCATGCATTTCAGAGCAGACGTCTGTCGTCTCAAGGAACTTCTGGGATTTCACCAGAATCAAAGGGATGTACTAAAGGACCATCTTCTTGCACTGGAAAAAAAAAACAAGACTGCCATGAGCAGAACAGAACTAGAACAAGGCATTGCAAATTGAAGGGAAACCTTTTTATTGTACGACTATTCAGCTGATGCAAAGCTGCAGTAACTAATATAAATTTGTAGGTGTTGAAGGCTTGATCAGCAACATCGTAATGTCTCAAATTTGGTATAACCATATAAGCAAGCGCATTCGAGAAAAAACATTATAGCATTTGAAATGCTTTACTTACAGAATGTTTTTCAGTGATTTGCTGTACGAACGCCATGGAAAATGTGTTCGATTCTTTAGTACAGGCAGATTTATTTAGTAATTTCGATAAATGTGACTAATTTACCTGCTGTACATAATTATATGCCTCGCTGCATCCTTTGAGAAGTATCTCGATTATCTCCAGCTGCAAAAATTATGAATACTATAAGTACAATCTCAGAAGTACAGAATTAATGATGACGATTGGCAGTTACCTGCATGTCAGGATCCTTTAGCATGATAAGAACTTCAACAAGTACATGATGGCATAGGCCGCATGTATCTCCTCGAGTTGGTAGGCGAAGCATCGTACCCTTTCTGCAGAAATGCACTGATTCACAGAACTTTTCAGGTTTAACCACCGAAACCTCCAGGAAGAAAAGGGGAATGTAGTATTCAACCAGAGTGATGCACTGTAGCAGGGTAAACGATTGACAAAAAATAATCTAATGAAATTACCATGTGCTATCAAAGGAGGGCATCGCAATTATTCAGACCTGCTGTTTTAGAGGTCCAAGGTTTGTGCATGCATGGTGGAGGATGCTAAGTATCTCAGTTTGGGTTTCATTTTGTTGTAGGTAGAACAATGCTTCAGTTGAGTACTGCTCACATAGTTGACACAGTTTTCCATTGGCTGAAGTTAACCCAACCCTCTTGTTTGCAGGGAGGAAACTTTTATGAGCTGAAATACAAGACGACAAAGTAGTCATAAAGAAAACAAACTATAAGTTCAATTTCTACGAGGAAATCATTATTGCGCTGAAGATATAGTGAGCACTGTGTGATATCTGAGTCTTCAAATGCAACGGCTACCACTAAGTCACTAACTCACGATATAAACAGCCGAAGTGTCAAGACAGATTAATCATACTATTACGTGCCTGTGCAAACTTAGATCAAAGCATACGGTTACATTGCTTTCCATTGCTGCATTTTATGATTTTATCTACTTATAATTATCATCAGAAATACCAATTGCTATGAAAATAAGAATGGAGAAAACAATATCAGCAACAAAATTCATCCTCAAAATATGAATTCATGACTTACCCAATACATTAAATGAATCTCTGCTCTCCGCGACTGCAACTGAAAAGGCTAATACTAGCACAAAAGCAAACCTCCTTGTTGAACGCGTTTTGCCTGCTTACAGAATTGCAGATTAGAGAGACAGAAGAAACTGGAAAGGTTAAAACTTGAAAGTATCCAACTGCAATCAGTTCACAGCATTTAAAGAGTTGAAATTGTATGCGTCAGACAAGCAGAATGCACTCAGAGGGCCAATCATGCAGAAGTTTTACCGGAGAAAAGACTCTTTTGCTTAACTCGCATTTCTCCATATGGCCAAAGAAAAACCTCGTATAAATCTCTTCGTCCTCTCTCACAACGCAAATCCAATGTTAGATATTACGGAATGGATACGCTTTAGAATCCCAATATAACGGATTTCAGCACATCTCAAGATCAACTTTTGCGCAAAAAGTTGAAAAAACTAGGTAACGCTGGGTTAGATCTCACTCCCAGAATGCATACACGAGTTGCGCACCAAATCCGCAAGATTCAGCTCAATCCCATTGCCAAAGTTCCAAAATTTACTCTTTTTCCACCACACGAACACTCGAATTCATAAAGCATGAAGCTTTCTCTTCCCTTACTGACCTACAATTCTCTCCTATTTTCCATCTTAGCTTGGTTTGCGACAGGTGAAATCAACAACTCATGATACTCAAATCAAACCCCCATGGATGAGGAGGAAGGGATCGAATCGGGCTGAGAAAATCTAAGAAACAGCAAATTACAGGGGAAGGGATCTTACCATGTTGACTTCTCCAATCTCCACTCTCCTCTGTCTGCTCTGTTATTGGAAAGGAATGGAGAGAGGGCAACTGGGGAATCTTCTTGAACTTATTGATTTCTTTAATCTCAATTATTTAAGTTTCTTTAATAGATTAGCAGATGATTAGATCGGGATGAATGCAAGATTAGCTTAATGGCTATAGACACCCTTCCAAGCTAAGTTGAACAGTGACAGGAGTGGATGAGAAAGTAGATTTTTCTTTTCAAGGAGAAAATGGATACTTTTTTGTCCCCTAAAAAACGTGAACAGAATTATTTTTGCCTCTTTCAGATTAAGAACCACACAATAGGTTGTTGTAAGCACTTCAGGTAGAAGTGCAAAGTCACTGTCGTGGCTAGATTTTTTTAATAGAAAAAAATTGATTCTACAGCATGAAAAGATCGTAATTTTAAAAATATACCATTAAAAAGACATTGATACACCTAGATACCATCCTCCAAAGATGCAAACGTTTAGCTATGTGCCACTCCATCCACTTCTGTTACTTTTGTCCATTTTCTTTTATTTTTTTAGCCAAATAGCCAATGAGCAAAGACGGTTGTGCCCTTAGGAAGTGTTACTTCCGGTGTTTTAGCTTGGCTAAACACGTTTTTTAAATGTTTTTTAAAAAACTTTTTAGATAAAAAGTTAATTTAGAAAACAAACAAATCTATTTTTCTGATTTATAATAATTAATACATAATTAATTATTTACTAATAACCCGTCGTTGCGTTTTTTCGTGACAGAATAAGCTCAGCTCCAACCGTAGATTGCCTTAGTCCCTTACGATCGATGTATCCAGATCGAACAACCGAGCCGGCTGTATTCTTTCGTCCTCGTATCGTCGCCGAAAGCTCTCCCCTTTCTTGGGCCCAGTGGCATCGGGCATCTTTGCCTCACCGGGAATCTTCTCTGGTCTACTCGAAGCCCAACCGAGGAGGCTCCAGGAACACCGCTTCCTAACTCCTTCTTTCTTCGGAGCCACCGGCCTCGTCGGCTGCAGATCATATTTTTAAGTGTACCGATGTATTCTGATGGTATATTTCTAAAATTATAATCTTTTTGATGTTACAGAACCAATTTTCTCTTTTTTTATATGTTCCATTTCGACCAAAAGATGCTGGTTTGTAGGACTTTTTGATCCATGGGTTTATACGTGCAAAAAAGAATATTTCTCTAGCACAGATTAAATTTCTTTTCCAAGAAAATAAATAGGGACCTCGCACTTTTCGATCAATTTGTTCAAAGTGAGTGTATAGATTTTCACTTTTTTCCTGGTTCACATCACTCCTACTTTATTTAAAATAAAGTTTCTTAGTTCATAGCCAAGGTTGAACGATAAATTGCACTAAACTAAATATGAAATAAATTTACAATTCATAAAAAAATACAACATTACATTAAAAAAGTATTCAAACTCAGATAAAAAATAAAGTAAAACCATATACAATAACAAAATTGTAATTAGAATAAATATAGTAAGATTTAGCAATGTGTAATTTTAGGTAACTGAAAATCTACAAATTTTGCCCGTAAGCTAGCAAATACCTTGTTAAAATTGTATAGCATAACAGAATAAGTAAATAAAGAGGCATACTCCAAGCAAAATATAAATGGTTAACACAAGATTAGAATTCTTGTGTAGTTAAAGAAAAAACATAAAAAGGATAACTGTCACAAGATTAGAATTCTTGTGTAGTTAAAGAAAAATAAACAAGGGATAAATGTCACAAGAATACAACTAGCTGACTGTTGGTCAGAAATAAGCTTAGTGATTTTCTGCCTCCTACAGATTTCTTTTCAACAAAACGAACCTCTCGCGTCATGTTGCAATTTCTTTGAATCAAAATTCAAGATTTTCTTTTTATAACTTGTAGTTTTTGCCAGCTTTTTGGCATGTATGGACCCACCAATACCCCCAAACTGAGGAACACTGAATAATGATATCATCATGATTTGATAAATAATAGATGATATAATGCGATGATAACTGTGGGACACCCTGTTTGAGATTCCGAAACCACCCATGATCTTCTATAATTTTGATAAATAAAACTATTTTAATTATACATGATCATATTTACACAAAATATATTATCTAAAATTAAACAACTACGGGTTTTAGGCCCGACATACCAAACTTCATCACTTCTGACTAACCTACAAACAAAAAAAATATCATACACAAAAGACAGCAAACACTACAGTCACACCTAAGAGTAGGGCGAAACTCCTTGCCATTGGATAATTCTTTACCTTCCTATGCTTCCTCAGCAAAGAATTGATAATCTAAACCATATTTTATGTAAGAGGTGAGTATGGAGGTAACCAACAAGCCATGAGCCATAACAATTCATGTAAAATACATGCAAGGTGTACAAGGAAGTAAGTAGGGTTCACCAAAGAGAGTTTCATAACAAACCCATCTTATATAATTTTATCCTGCATTAATAAACATTTTATCTATAAACAGTTATAAGCACATGTTTAAAATAAGTAACAATATTAATCACCATCATCCTCATCTTAGCCTTATCCACATTTAGTTGTAAGATCTACTCATGTCTTGAAATTAGAAATCACCCCATAATATAGCTTCTTACCCAAAAGTACGATACATTTGAATAGTTTAAAAGTTCATCTCTGTAGATACTATCTAGTTTTATCCACACAATAATAATAGTTTATAAGACTAAGGACAACATAGCCGTTTGAGAGTCCTACTTACAACTAATTTTTGCACATTAGGGTCTAGTCTATCATAGTAGGTCAAACACTTGCTAGACTTAGGCAAGATATCTTTATCACTATACTTTCATGAGATTAACCTAGCCTAGTGGCCCTTTCCACATGTCCATCCCTATTATTCATAGTCACCTTACAATCTTTCATATAATGGGACAATGTACTAGGCTAAGCCCAACTACTTGATCCTATAGATGGGTCTAAATTTTATCACTTTTCATAACATAAGGAGTTGTACTTATATCCGAAGAATCAACCAAAGCTAGCATAGATACATGCATATTTAAAGCACGGTAACACATGGCCTCATAGTCCAGAACCCATCTTTAACTAGAATTAACTTCTATATCACTTTAAACAAGTGACTCATAGAACACTATTTCATATAGCTCGATGACGCCATCACGTGCGACAGGCAAAACAAGTATGTGAGTGTAAAGTCTTGGTGGTATTATCCTCTACAATATCATTATGATATAATTGAGTATATGCCTAAGTTAACAATGAATATGGTATAACAATTCAAGGGTTTGAAAATAATGACAATGTAGTAATTGGATAATAACTAAATTAGCAAGGTTATCGGAAATTAAATCATACGCTAAATCATTTGGTAAATAATTAATATATGAAATAACTAAGTGATTCTCTACTTAGTTTCTCATGTTGATTAAAGGATGGATTCATGGCTTGCCTTGTAAAATGTGGCTTTCTAGAGCTTCAGCATAGATTTCTAGATCTATGTCAGCTCTTGTTGTTCCTAATGGCACTTCCTCATGGTCTAGTGCACACACAAAGGAGGAGACAAATAAAACTAAAAAATACTACAAATAAGGTAAACAATAAATTAAATGGCAAAAATTAGAGATGGAATGAAAATAGCAAATGGATTTAGAAGGCTATAGATCATATAGGTTAGGTTTTATGTTGTACACGAGAGTGAATAATTTAAGAGTATTGTTCTAGGTGATATGGTCAAACCGAAAGAAATTTGATTTTCAAATGATCCAATCGAAGGGATTTGTTCAATGATTTTAAACATTGGAAGGATTCAAATGGCCACGGATTGATTTAGGGTTATGATCAGACACATATTCAAGAACATGTGGTGTCAGGTTTCATATACTTGGAGATAGAAGTGCAAAATGGTGTAAGTTTGGTTTAAAAGCAGCTGAACCAAAGCTGAAATGAAGGAAACCATACAGAACTAATTTGAATTGATTGATTTTATAGTGGTTAGATACTATTGAAGTGGCTCAAAGGAGCCGGTTGGGCTCAACCATATGGGAACAGTACCAAAGGGTACTGTTCTTCTTTCTTCCCTGCTCCCACGTGAGCAGGAGAGAAGAGGAGGGTAAGGGCACCGGGGTTTTGGTGGCTGGATGACGGCGACGGCGACGACGGAACGTGTCCCGTGGTGTGAAACATCCATAGAAGGCGGCTGTTGGCACATAGGACGACGAGGACGACCGAAACACCGGTGACAAGAACCCAGCCCCGTCGGAGAGAGAAGAACGGCCGGCGAGGTCCGGCAGATATATCGGCCAGATAGGGGCGTCAAAACGCGTACCAGGATGAGGAGAATTCATTTTTGTAGGTTTTATAGGAAGGGAGGCATCGGAGTAGGCTGGAGGCGTCGGCGTGGATCTGGGACCGAGGTGCCGCCATGGCGGCTGCTATGGTGGCAGAGGGAAGGGGAAAAGTAAGGGGAATACTTTCCTCACCTTGATTAGGTGTTGCAGGCGCGGTGGTGCGGTGGGAGGATGCCGGAAACGGCGTGTTGGCCGGTGGCCTCGGCAACGGCTCGGCGGATTTGGGAATTGGAACGAACCCAGAGCTTGATTGCTTCCAGGGAAAGGGAAAGGAAGAAAAGGACATGGTTATGGAGTCTTTTTCGGCAAAGGAGGAGGCCGGGAGAAGGAGGTCGACGGCGGCGCTGGTTTCTACTCGGCGTCAAGACTGGTGAGGACGGTGACAAGGTTTGAGCAGGCGTCTACTTCTGGTGAGCTCGTTGGCGTGGACGGCATGCGGAGTGCCAGCGCGAGGGGAGAGCTGGCGCTGGAGGTCGGCAGCGCGGCCTCGGCTGCGAGCGACGGCCAAAGAAAGCGGCGGCGTGCGTCGGCTTGCGGCGACGCAGAGCGAGCGCCTGGCTCGGTCGGCCTCCAGCTCGGCTGGGCTTGGCCAAACAGAGGCCCAGAAGAAGAGTAGATGGAGTCAGAGGAAAGAGAGAGATGGGCCGCGAGAAGGTTTCGGCCCAATATGAACATAGGGGAGACTTGTGATTTGAAGATGGATTTAGAATAGGATTTGATTGAACGATTTTCAGAATAGACCAACTTGAGAATTCTAGGAAATTTTGATATTTGGTTTGGAAAGGGAAACCAAATGAATTTATGAACAACGGAAAGTTAACGAAAACAAAGAGGAAGAAGGGATAGTGAGGGCTCCAACTCAAGTAAAACGAAGAACGATAACTTTAGACATTTTCGTAAAAAAAAATCCCTGAAAAATCCAGTATATTACAATTACATATGTATTTTTACAATTCAATGCCCTGAGAAAGTTGTATGCTCGATGAATGGTGGTGGTATAGCTGCTCCATGATTTAACTACAGAGGGCAGTACAGGGTTCAAACTGTACAACACAAATTTATCATCACTCAATAGCGTGTCATCGATGTGTTTAACTGTACACAGGTCGAAAGTATTTTTAATACTAACTTCTCCAGTTCTATAATACTTATTATTTTAGATAAGGCTACATTCAAATTTTTAGAATTTGACCATAAATAACTTTTAAAATATTTTTTAAAAAAACATAGAGACTATATATATATTGATTAATCTTAAAATGTACTTTAATAAAATTATTTATTAATTAATATATATATATTATTATAAAAAATAGTAATCAGACCGTGACCTTATCTATTATGCAACTGGAGGAAGTATAATTTTATCATAAACATATCTTGGGTTGGCAATTTTTTCTCTCTAGGCCATATGATCTTCCATTCATTTACCAATAAGCAGTTTCTTTCGGTATTTGCGTTGTCCTCACGATGTGGCAGTTAGATCGATGGTTTCTGCAGATTCTTCTGTGTCTGTTTCGCATACATTGATCGCAGAGCAAACATCTGTCGTCTCAAGGAGCTTCTGGCATTTCACCAGAATCCAAGGAACGTAGTTATGGACCATCATCTTGCACTGGAAAAATTTATGAACAAGATTGCCATGAGATGAACAGGACTAAAACTAGGCCTCGCAAATTGTTGAAATGGAGGCGTTTTCGTACGGAAAACTCTTGTTTTGTATTACCATTCGGCTCATACAAAATTGCAGGCAACTAAGCTAATCACACAAATAAATTTCTAGGTGTTGAAGCATAAGTACTAGCCAACATCTTAATATCTTGAATTTAGTATAACGGAGCACATTTTTTTAGTACTTAAAAGTGCAATCGTCCGTACATTCCTCCCCACATTGCGCGAAGCGCGAAACCACCCTTATCCCGAGAAAAAAAAATACAGCAGTTGATTAACTAACAAACCGGATCCCATGCTTTATACTCGATCAACATTTCTAACCCGTCCTCAGTCCTATACGCCACGCAAAACCACAGCTCCTCGAGAAAGCTAGAAAAAAAAAAGCGAAGCAGTTAGTGAACTAACAAATCCAGTTGGATCTCATGCTTATACTCAATAAACATTCCTAACCCCATCCTTAGTCCTATGGGCCCGGCTCATGAAATGCACAGATATGTTAATAATCGGAGAAAAAAAAAGCATTATAGCATCGCAATATGTTACTTACAGGATGTTTCTAACTGAATTTTGCTATAGGAAAGAAAGAACATGAAAACAATGTGCTTCCAAGATTCTTTAGTATTTCAATAAATCTGACTATTTTTACCTGTTGTGCTTGGCTCTCTGCCGTGCTGCATGCAGTGGCAAGTAGCTCAACTATCTCCCGCTGCAAAATTACAAAGTCGTTAGGTACAAACCAAGAATTACAGAGTTGATGATGACAAATTGAATTACAGAATTGACAATGACAAAAATAATAGCAGTTACCTGCATGTTAGGATCCTTTAGCATGATAAGAACATCACTAAGAACATGATGGCATAGGCCACACATCTCTCCTAGTATGGGTATACTAAGCTTTATTCTCTTTCTGCAGAGATGAACTGATTCACAGAACTTTTCAGGCTCAACCACCGAAACCTCGAGGAAGAGAAGGGGAATGTAGTGGTCAACCAGAGTGATACACTGTAACAGAGTAAAGTAAACCATTGACATGCAAAAATTAGTCTAATAAAACTGCCGTTTCTGTTTTATATCACAAGACAGACATTTCAATTTTTTTGAAAGTTAATTAAGTTCTTTAAAAAATATAGTAGTATCTATAATATTAAATTAGTTTTACTAGATTTAATATTGAGTATATTTTGATACTAAAAATATTTTGCATTAGATATATTGCTGCGTTTAGTCAGACCTGATGTACTAGAGGGACAAGGTTTGCACATGCATTGTGGAGGAGGCTAAGAAGCTCGGTTAGGGTTTCGTTTCGTTGGAGGTAGAACAGTGCTTCAGTTGAATACTGCTCACATAGTTGACACAGCTTTCCATTTGCCGAAGTTAACCCTGACGTCTTGCTTTCGAAGGGCAAGCTTTCGTGAGCTGAAATACAAGATGAGAAATTGACCATAAAGGCAACAAACTATAAGCTGAATGAAACCATCATCAGCCTCATCATTTCGCTTAGACAACTTATTAGTGATTAAAAATAATTTATAAATAAAAATTTTATATGTGTTTTTAGCGATTTAAAAGTAAATATTGAAAATAAACTATGATAAAAAAACCTTAAAATCAAATTAAAATTAAAATTAAAATTAAAATTTTAAATTTTCGCTTATGTTTATAAGCTGAGGCAAAACGATGGCCCTGTATTACGCTGAAGATTATAGTGAGCATTGTGTCATATCTGCATCAGAATTTTTTTACAAGTGCAGATAGAGTATTCAAATGAAAACAAAAAATTAGATAAAATAAAGCTAAAATTGATGGATAGATAGATTATTTGTTTTTTTACCTCGAATGAATTAACTACTACAAAGACTATTTTTAAAAAGTATTTCAAAAAAAAATTATGTAGAATTTTTTTTACACGAGACATAACGTTTAAAAAATTGGAAAACGTGTAAATGAGAATCTAAATTCTAAAATGAGAAAAGAACATGCCATAACTCATGATATCTGATAGGCAGTAGAAGCTGCACTTGATCTATTTAGAATTACCATCAGAAATATCAATTGGTATGCAAATAAGAATGGGAAACAAACAATGTCAGCAATGTTAGAAAAACCATTGGCCTGGACACCGGACCCCCTTTATACGCTCGGAGAAATTCATAGTCACTGTACGCATTCTACATGGTATCAGAGCGAGTCTAGACATATCGGCACGCTAGCTTTTCCCTCCAGCGAGCCGACCCTTTCCTCCTCCTCGTCGACGTCTTCTTCCCGTCGCCGACTCTCTTCCCGGTACTCTCCTCGCTCTCTCGTCTCCATTTCTTCTTCTCCCTGTCTCTCCCACAGTCACCTTCTTTTATCCGTCCCATTTCCACGCGACCAGGCGACGGTCTCGATTCGCCTCCTCATCCCGCCTCGCACCCGTCTCCGCTCTTCTTCTTGTTTCGTGCATCTCTCCTTCTCTGACGCCGGCGCACCTCCACGCTCGTCGTCTCCATCGGCTGGATTTGTCCAGCCCTCCATCGGCTAGAAACCTCCATCGGTTCTCGCCCTTTCCGACACGCTCAACGGCTCTCGGATGCGAACCTTCTCCCCTCACGTCCGAGCCAGTACAACGTGTCCATGTGTCCACGGACACGAATCCATGCCTCTCGGACGCGAATATATTCTCTTCGCGTCCGGCCACTCCCTGCCTTTTTGGCGTCCGCCCCACTCCTTGGCCTCCACGAGTCTACGGACGTGAATCTTCTCTTCACGGACGTGAATCCTCGTACGTCCGTGACCCAACCACTCTCTGACCCACCCACTCTGTCCCCACCATCGGACCCCCATCGGACCCACCTCCATCGGCCAATATCGATCCTATTTATCCTTCAGCCGATACCGTTCCCTCTCCATCGGACACCCCACTTCCATCGGCTCCTCACTTTCCATCAGCTCCCCCCACCCTATCGGCTGATCCATCTCTATCGGACCGATCGGAATACTTGGCCCACCCGAACTCATCGGCTCAGGCCGATCTAATTCCTCCTTTTCCTCTTGTCTACAGTCGTCGACTCGGAGCCGATGACGTCCCCACCCGATCAGTTCTTCCCATTACTCCTGCACCCCTATCGGCTCCAGTTCCCTCCACCTCTCACATGGTCACTCGCTCCCAGACCGGGTCTCTCCGCCCCACTCCGCGCTACGGTCTCTCCGTCGTCCACAGCTCTATCTCGCCCATCCCGGCGACTTCTCGCTCAGCCTTGGCCGACCCTCGGTGGCGCGCGGCCATGGCCGACGAGTACAAGGCCCTAATGGACAACGAGACCTGGCGCCTCGTTCCCTGACCTCCTAACGCCAATATTGTGACTGGTAAGTGGATTTTGAAACACAAATTCCACGACGATGGCTCCCTTGCCTGTCACAGGGTTTGCTGGGTAGTCCGGGGTTTCTCCCAACGACCCGGTGTCGACTACGATGAGATCTTCAGTCCCGTTGTCAAACACGCCACCATCCGAGTCGTCCTCACCTTGCCTGCCTCTCGCTCCTAGCCGATCCATCAACTAGATGTGAAGAACGCCTTTCTTCACGGCCACCTGACGGAAACAGTCTACTGCCAGCAGCCCCCAGGCTTCGTTAACCCTTCTCGTCCCGACGACATCTGTCTTCTTCAACGCTCTCTCTACGGCCTCAAATAAGCCCCTCGTGTCTGGTACCAGCGCTTTGCTATCTATCTTCGGCACATCGGCTTCGTGACCTCTGCGTCCGATAGTTCTCTGTTCACTTTCCATATCGGCTCTGCCACTGCTTATCTACTTCTCTATGTCGATGATATTGTCCTCACAGCGTCTTCAACATCTCTTCTCGACCAGATCATGGCCCGACTCCACTCTGAGTTCGCCATGACCGATCTTGGTCCTCTCCACCATTTTCTTGGCATCTCCGTAACCCGTTCCATCCACGGGCTCTTTCTTTCCCAACGCCAGTACGCCATCGACCTCCTCCAGCGTGTGGGCATGGCCGACTGTCACCCCACAGCCACCCCAGTCGACACTCGAGCCAAACTCTCCGCCGCTGATGACGCCCTCGTTGTCGATCCCTCTCACTATCGGAGTCTTGCCGGGGCTCTCCAATACCTCACACTTACCCGACCTGACCTCACGTACGTTGTCCAGCAAGTGTGCCTCTTCATGCACGCTCCGCGTGAACCTCACCTCGCGCTGCTCAAGCGCATCCTACGCTACGTGAAGGGCACCCTCTCCAGCGGGCTGCATCTCAACTCCAGCCCTATCGACTCCCTCATCGCGTACTCCGACGCGGACTGAGCAGACTGCCCCGACTCTGGACGCTCTACGTCCGGCTACTGCGTTTACCTCCGTGACACTCTCGTACTCTGGTCCTCAAAACGCCAGACTACAGTGTCCCGCTCCATCGCCGAAGCCGAGTACCGCGCCGTCACCCACGCCGTCGCCAAGTGCTGCTGGCTTCGCCAGCTTCTCCAGGAGCTCCGTGCACCCCTCTCTACCGCGACCGTCGTCTACTGCGATAATGTCAGTACCGTCTACATGACCGTCAACCCGGTCCATCACCGAGGCACCAAGCACATCGAGATCGATATCTATTTTGTCTGTGACAAGGTTGAATTAGGACAGGTTCGGATGCTTCATGTACCATCGGCATATCAGTTTGCTGATATAATGACCAAAGGCCTGCCCACGCCTTTGTTCACCAGTTTTCGGTTCAGTCTCTGCGTCCGTTCCCCTCCCGCTACGACTGCGGGGGTATTAGACCGACCACTGGCCTGAGTGTATATATATAGACCCGACCCTCTTATATATACGCTCGGGGTTTCATAGTCACTGCTACAAGCAACAAAATTCATTTTCATAAATGAATTCGCGACTTACCAAATATATTAACTGAATCTCCGCTCTCTGTGACTGCAACTGAATCTTCGCACTCTGCGGCTGCAACTGCAACTGAAAAGACGAATACTAGTACAACCGCGAACCTCCTGGTTGAACCCATTTTTACCTGCTTGCAAGATTGAAGATTAGAGAAATAGGATAAACTGAAAAGTTAAAGCTTAGAAGTATCCGACCGAAATCAGTTCACAGTATCTGAACAGCTGAAAACTGTGTGCATCAGACGGCCAGAATGCGCTCATAGGGCCAATCATGCAGAGCTTTTATCGGAAATGGCCAAAAGAAAGCCTCAAACAAACAGAAAGCTAAGATTATGTCATTAGAATTATGAATTGGATCTCACACTCTCGCAATGCATACACGAGTTGCGCACCAAATCCACCCGATGAAATCGACAAATGGACCCCACGAGGAGGCACCGAATTGGTCAGAGCAATCAAGAACCAACGAAAATGGCTGCCAAGAACAAGCTGACATGGACTAGGAAATCACCATGAATCAGCTTAGCTGGTAGACTCCTCCACTCTCCTCTTGCTGCTGCGCTGTTTTCTTGAATTTATGTTGACTTTTTTTACTCCCAATTGTTTATGCTTCTTCAATGAGGAGATTAGATGATTAGATGGGGGATGAATGCAAAAATTATATAAAGGAGAGAAGGAAGAAAGATCTCAACCTTCTCTTCCAATCTAAGGTGATCGAACAACGACAGGGGTGGAGAAGAAACTATACTATTCTTATATGCGAGGAAAAGGTAGATTTTTTTCGTCCCCTAAAAATGTAAATAGAATAATACTTGACTTTATTCGTACGGGGTTTATACGTGGAAGCAAGGAATATTCATCTGGTGCATAATTACCTTCTTTTATACAAAAAGAATAAGGGAGTTCATATTTCATACTGTTCTATCAATCTGTTAAAATATTTGGAGTAAAGGGAGGTACAGAGACAAAAAAAAGTGAATTCGCATTCTTCTATCAATTTGTTTTAAACTGCTTGGGTGAGAGGGGTAAAGAGTTGTTAAAATTGTAGAGACAGAAATGAAAAGAGCCAGAAAAACACATATTTCATACTGTTCGATCAATCTGTACAGAGACAAAAAAAAAGAGAAGAATAGTGAATTCGCATTCTTCTATCAAATTGTTTTAAACTGTTTGTGTGAAAGGAGAGGTAAAAAATTGTAGAGACAAAAAAAATGAAAAAGGGCGTCGACAGCAGGGTTCGAACCTGCGCGGGCGAAGCCCAACAGATTTCAAGTCTGTCTCCTTAACCACTCGGACATATCGACTCTTTACACCTAAAATACGATTAACACAATTAATAATATAATATATCCGGGTGCAAAATATAAGACTTTCATCACGCACGGCTCCTAAGTTATAAAAGAAAGAAGAAACTTGTCTTGTTTCTTTTTTGATAACCTTCCTCGCGTGATAAAAGAAGGAATGCAGGTTCACGCAGAAATCGGGCTTGTAAAAGGGCTAAGATCTGAAACGGGCCTAACGGCCCATCGATTTTGGTACCCAATTACTGCTCCTCACCGGTCACTCACTACTGACTCGATCGGCGACACCAACCGGCAAACCACACCATTCCTCCTCCTGCTGCTGCTGCACTTGCGTTGGTTGTTGGCACGACAAGACCAGAGAGACACGGGCAGCAAGCAACAGTTGATCGCCTACCATTTCCGAGGCCACGCGCTTGCCGCTGCATGCGTTGCGTGGCGAATGCTGCTACTGATCTTTACCGGCCGGCCGAGCAGTATCGATCGATCGATCAACCGCCCAAGCCCTAACTGCCTGCCATGGCCACGCACGCATAGGTAAGGGTAACCAATCAACCGCCCAAACTGATGGCCATTCCCTGTTCCCAAGGTGATAGCTGTGAATTCATGGCGATGGGCGACGATGGCATGCAGAAGCTTAGAAGCTACCACAGGAACTACTCCTACCTCAAGAAGCAGCAGCCACAGGAATTCGTCATAACTTTGATCGATCCTGATTGTCTGATGGTGATGGTGATAGCTAGCTTTGCTGTGCTGTGCATGCAGTGAACTGAAGTGAAGTGAACTGGACAGATCGACCAATGAACAAACGCAGCTACTATCTGAAACTCTGAAAGAATTACTATCAATTATCTCATTCTGTTCAGAATTCAAAATTCAGCTAGCTGCAGGACAGTGAACTTGTCGACCCGTTGTTTGGATGGCATCAATTGGCATAGATCGTAGGTCAGTTGAAGGAATTTAATCCCACAAACAAGCGTAATTAATATTCAGTTATCCACAGGCTAAAGAAATCCATCCTCGGATTGAGAACTACTCCAACGTCCTATTCCTGATTCTATAGATGGACGACCTACCTTAGCTTGCATCGACAACCGCGAAGCAAATGGAGGACGACTGCACGGCTCACTCAAACCGAAGACTATACTAGTTTGATCACGTACTATTCTCTCTATTTTATATTAAAAGATATTTTAATTTTTTAAACTAATTTTTTTAATATTTAATTAAATTTATTGAAAAATATAACAATATATTTTAAATATATTTATTTAATATTAGATTTAATAAAATTAATTTGTTGTTGTAAATATTAGTATATTTTTTAATAAATTTGACCAAAGTTTAACTTTAAAAATATCAACACGTTTTATACTATAAAATGCAGAGAATGTAGAGAGTAGATACTAATCCATTCCTTTTAAAATATATGGTCTATTAGGATAAGAATTTAACCAATAATTAATGTATTATAATATAATTTTTGTCACACAAAATTAATATTATTATATTTATATTCCAAAATATTTTTTTATCATTACATTGGTATGTCATATAAGTGATAAGTGATATATTAATAGGTTAATCGATTGTCGAAGTCTTATCGTAATAAAATAAAATATATCTTGTATTTTAAAATAGAGAGTAATACTGTGTATAGCTCCTGATTCTACGCCAGCTTCATCGTCCAAATACTACAAGTAGAAATAAAGTACAGGAATATATCAAGGTACACCTGCATAGTTTCATCTTAGATTAATCTTTTTAGAGTTGGTTTGTCCAGAACAGTACGCAAATTGAGTGGGTAGGAAGCAGGAGCTAGACCAGAACTCAATGCATGTCGAGGATCTGGGTCTTGTCTGAATCCATTTTTTTCATTTTTCTTTTCATACAAGCCGAACTAGCTAACCAGGAATACATATTCAGTTGATCAACATTTCTGCCAACCAGAATATTTACAAAATATATAATTTACAAGAATGACAAGAATTTATATATTTTTATAAAAATTATTTAAAAATATTTTTGTTTGGAAAACTTACATATCTATACCTCACATCCTCTAAGAGCTTTTTTTAATAAAAAATGTCCTCCCATAAAGCGTAAAATGTGACATGCCAAATGTTTACAGTCACTTCATTAGCAGCAGGTTAGTGAGACTAAAAAATTTACAGATGGTCTTCTTATTATCCTAGCTAAGGATTTTTTTTTCTGGCATAGGATTGCTCGCAAAATAACAGGATAAAGGAGTGGACCTATTGTTTTTGCAAGCGGTCCCTTTGTCATACTTTGCTAGAGCCCTTTTTCTTATGGTACCATATGCAAAATTATTAGGTCCGCGCTGTAGGAGGGGAGGAGGCTAAGCAATTTTGGTAATTTTGTAGGAGGCTCTTTTGCCGCATTCTGTTAGGATGTTTTTAAATAAATATATTTTTATTTATAAATTTAATCGTAAAGAAAATTTGAAAGTATCATGAATTATCGTGTAAAGACTTATTTAGAAAGAAATAATACGATAACTCAGTGTTAATAATAGATAATCATTATACCATTAATTAAAGAATCACACGATTAATAAATCCACATGCGAATATTATTTAGATAATAGTATCAAAAATATTACACGGTTACTGAAAGTTTACACGTTATAGATAAAACATAAATATAATACAAATGTAATGGGTAACATAGTATGAGCACCTATTTAGAACTTGTAGAGATCATCATTTATCATCCGCTTGTAATCACCCGTTGCTAGAGGAGTTAACTTTTCGCTTATACTCTACTTTAGCCTTTATGTATTGTTTAATTATTTTAGGTTGTATGATATTCATAGGGTTGTATAGTGAATTTTATATGTCTTGTTTAAATTCGCATATTTTTAACGTTCTAGTGAAAAAAATACATACATGTCTATTGTAGTTAAGGTGATAGTAAAATTAAAACAGAGTAGAGACATGTATAGCGCAATTACAATAAAATTATTATCAAGAATGTTTGTATAAACAAATTACCATCTACCAAAAGTATTATCTCTTATTGATCTCATCACTTAACAATGATCACCGTAATTATAATTAGGACGCTCCTGCTATGGAGATAGTACAAAAGATTATAACCTTCGGTATGAACATTTAGCTTGCTAACGCCATTCGTACAACTCTTTCCTTCTCAAATACTGTTCGTTTGATTCTAAAAGGAAAAACCAATGACTCTCAGAGAATGAACAGTTATAGTTAAATATTAGATTTTCTATATCAACCCATTGAATGAAGCTATAGATCTTTTTATAAATCTGGTCAACAAAATATTAGTTCAAAAAATGTTATAATAAAAAATAATTGAAAAAATAGGGATATAATTTATATCTCATGAGAATAGTTTAGAAATTAAAAAAAATACCCTCCCACTAGTGTTAGAGTCATGCGATGTCATAAGTTAACATCGATCATCACATATATAGAACAGATAGTCACACCAAGGTAGAATTAGACAAGCCAAAAAATCCCTTCTCTAGTTCAAATCTTTAGTGAAAACGGGTTTAACAGTCATTATTCTTTGATGCAGTAAGAAATAGAGTAAATGGGTGGTGTGGGATCTGTAAGGGTATCGGCAAGCGAAAAACTTAAGGTTCATTACTCGTACAAAGACCTTATATAGTGTGAGTTGTGTTAGATGTGGAACACATGACTTAAAGCATTGAAAACGACATGATGTTCACATGTGGAAAGTGCCCTGGCCACAAAATCCTTTGAATACGGTATGACATTAACACGCCAAAAGTTGGTTATCAAGTTGAATTTAAGTGACATGATAATTGCACGCTAAAAGTTGGCTAGCATCACTCAGCTTTGATTGTGACTTATCAGTCATGCACATGTACTAAAAAGTGAATGCACAGAAAGCTAGTTATTATATGTTACCGGTAGTCATGCGTGTCTAGTAAAAAGTGAAAACAACGTGTTATTAATGTATAGTAAATGATATAAATATGTAGAACCGATATATTGAATATAAAGTAGTATAAATAGTAAGTATAAATTTTACAACGTACATTAGGCCAAGGCCTAGCCTCTACCCCTCTTCATCCTTCTCGTCTGTGTTCACATGTGACCCTTCAGTTGCCCAGCTCTATACAACATACACGATTATTGTGTAAATATAGGGATTGACTTGAAAATCTTATATTAACCAGTTATACACTGCTGAAAATTCCTCTCAGTTAGTCTTTTAATACTCTTAAGGATTGAGCCGAGCTTTGACAGATAACATATCTAAAATTACTTCGACCATGGTATAACCAAAGTAACAATTGATTTGATATATCTATTTATAAAAAGATAGAGTTAAAATAAGTAAAAAATTAATCATCATATATAGTACCGTGTATTCTATATTTCAACATCTATATGTCTTTTTAAATATTACTAACGAAAGTATACGGATCTAGTAACAAATCTAATAAACTATGAATCTATGAACGAAACTATTTATAAATCTAAAACAATACTGATATACTTTGTTTTATTACTAAGAATAAATATTGTAAATGCAATAAATATTTTATCTACATACGAATCCACAAGCCAATAGGCTTCGTCACTTTTCTTCACCACCCATCAACCCTTATTTATCTTATTTATGTTTTTTAGATTAAAATGGATTTTTAGTGGTTGGGAGATGATCTTATAGCTAGGCAAGGAGGACACGTGCAAAATTACCAGGACTCATTTTCTCCACGGGGCTGGTCTAACAATTTTGTAGACGATCCTAGAGAGAAAAACATCTTAGCAGGGGCAAAAAGGGACCAACTACAAAAATAAAAAAGCAGGCTCCTCTCCTCTTCCGTGCACCCTACCGTAGAGAAAAAAAATACTCTCGACTAAAGCGGCAAAGGAATTAACTGTAAATTTTTTAACCATCCGCTAACTCATTATTAACGGGAGCCAACAAGTATTTGTCAATGTTTTTTTTTAAAAAAAACCTCCCATTAGATGTTAGGAATATAGATGTGTAAATTTTCAAAGCAAATATATAATTTTATAAATAGTTTAATAAAATATATATAAATAAAAAATTAAACTACATGCAACAATCTAGCTAATGACAAATATAACATCGTGGAGTACTTAATTGTGCAATTAAGCCTTTCACATGAGCATCTCTGCCCGCGATGTTTTTGACCGGTTTTAACAACTTTTAGCTCTGAAACTAACAGCCTCTTCTTCTCTATTGTCAAGTCCTGACCCTGACATTGAAAGCGTGCAGGTCGTTGGGTGAGAGGTCCAGCACTGTCCAGCTACCCAAAACCAAACAAAAGCTGTATTTTGTTAAGACTTACATGCGTGGCACAATCTGCTTAATTGCGTTGTCATGTGGGATTAACACAATTCACCAATCTGCATGGATCGATCAACCCATATGTACACTGTTCATGTATTGCATGCGCTAAACCCTACTTCCATTTGGCTCTTTTCAATGCATGGTTCGTAGAAAATTAGAAAGTGATGAGATCATTAGCTAGCTGATTTACTCAGTTGTGTCCTTTGTGTGATCATCAAGGCAGTTGGTCATGCCTGCCATTACATGATCACCACGAGGAAATATTAATTTACTTAACTGGTTGTGCTTTTTTTTTGCCGCTAAATGATGATTGTTTAATAATTGTGATAAGAAGGAAAACAACCTTGATTAATTACTCCTTGCTGGGACCTCTACATAGCCTCAGATAACCACAATGCACTTACTACTTTTGTAATATGCACAATTTTCTTTCAGAAAAAAAATGCATTGCCTTGAGATGTACTCCTACACTACTACTCCTAGCTAACTAGATTAAAAGAAGCCCAAAAACACAGCTAGTACTCCCCTCTGTTCAAAAATACTATTAGGTTTCTTACGCCAAGTCTTTAACCAAAAATTACTCTAAGAGATCTCATTTTTATGATTTAAAAGCTTACTTTTAAATACAAATCTAATAACATAACTTTTGTGTTATAAAAAATTAAAGTAATTATTAATTAAAATCTTGTCCTAATGAAATCTAATACGTTTTATATTTTGTTAACAGGAGTGCTACGTAAATCCATCCATTTGCAAAATTCAATTGAGGCAATTAAGCAAAATTCAATTCAGACAATTAAGATGTACTACGAAATGTCAAGATCAAGTGTGTGGCCTAGCCAGTGGACCAAACAAAAAACAGGGGAATTTAATGGCTAGCTTATGGGTGTTGGAATGATGCATGGATGGATCGTTTTTATTTTTCTCATTTCCACGTACACTGTGGACGTGGATGCAGATGAGTAGTATTCAATGGGCGCCCGTTGATGACAAAACAAGTGTGGTACCGCTTCTTCGAGACTTTGCCGCACAGATTCTACTGCCTACGGTACAAATGGTGGCTCCGTATGGACTTTGATCAATTCGTTGTTAGTTTAGCCTTTGATCTGAGTACAAAGATAAATAGAGTAATTAAAAATTATTTATGAGTAAAATTTTTATATCTAAATTGTTTAAAGATAATGTAAAAACATACTATAATAAAAAAATCTTTAAAATTAAGTTTCAGAGTTCAACATTTAGCTAGATGATAAGTCAGTAAGTAGAAAATGAGAGAGTTTTAATATCAAGTCACTTTTGTACTCACTACTTTGCCATGTGTTGTAAATTTATTATTTTTTTAAAATACAATAAATAAAAATATTTTTCATTTCAAAGTTATTTCTAAAAAAAGTCCTCGTTTCAAATTTACCCCTTACATGTCTAAATTGGAAATTTTAAACAATGTATTGGACGAAAAACATTGTTTTCAAATAGTTAAATTCTCAACCATTAACTTTTAAGTTTTAACAGAAATTTTCGCTGAAATTCCAGCTGGAAAATCTTAATAGGCCAATACTAAGTCAACAGTCGACTCTTCTTCCTCGGATCTGAGTGAGTGAAGAGGCGAGCGCAGACAGTAATTAATAACAAGCAGACTATATTAATGATGACAAAAGAGGACGTGCAAATTAATTAATTAATTAATTAGCCAACTAATCTCCACTACTAAAACCGTATTACTCCCGGCCACTGACAGAGCTGGGAGCTTAAGAAGCCACTCGCGCCGCGCTCTCTCCTCTTCTCCTCACTCTCCAGCTGCCTCAGCTTCCCTCTCCCTTGTCCTCTCTCTCTCCTCTAGCCCTTCCTCTTCGCCTCGCGTTCATGGCGACGGCGGGCGGCAGCGGCGCCAAGGAGAAGGAGGAGGAGGCCTCGCTTCAGCTGAAGTCGGCTGGGAGCAAGGTGTTCTCCAAGCTGCTGTCCAGGGAGAGCTCCATCGCGGCGCCGTCGTTCAGGGTGTACTACGGGGTCGCCTCCGCCGGCTCCGTGCCGTTCATGTGGGAGTCGCAGCCGGGGACGCCCAAGAACGCCATATGTGATACTGTGCTGCCGCCGCTCACACCGCCGCCGTCCTACTACACCGCCGCCAAGGAAGGTTCCAACAAGGCGTGCGGCGGCGGCGGCAGCTGTAGGAAGTACGGGAAGAACGGCATCCTCAGCTTCTTCGTCATGCCCAAGCTCAGGCTGCGGAGAGGCGCCAGGCCGGCGTCGAGCTCGCCCACGTCGTCCTGCGCCTCCTCCTCCACCTCCACCTCGTCGTCGTCCTCGTTCTACTCCTCGTCCTCGCTGTCGTTCCGCAGCACGCAGTCGCTGACTTGCTCGTCGATGAGGATCCTGCAGCACGCCCGCGCGTTCTCGACGGACGAGGAGGAGGAGGAGGAGGACGACATGGCGGCCACGGCGTGCTTCAGGGTGCGACACCATAGCTTCAGGGCCATCAAGAACTTCCGCGTCGCCATGACGGTGAGGAGCGCCATGGAGTCGTCGGCCGGCAGCCACGGCCCTAGCGCCGCCACCGCCGCCGCGCAGAAGGCGGCGTAACCTCTTCTTGCCTCGTAGTTCGCGCTGTGTGTCAACTCAGCTGCTGCTTCGATTTCGGATGTAATTTGCAGGTTTTAACAGTGTACTGCTACCATGCATATATGTGGTTTTCATGGAGTGATAATATTTATGGAAGAGTTGAATTATCACCAAAGTGTTACGCTTAATTAATTTAAGCTTGTATTAAGTATATATGAATAATAATATATGAGCATGCATGGGTATGCTAGAATAGTAGAATCTATATCCCCTTGCAGATCATGTTGTCGCCTTGGAACTGATTTTGAATCTGTAAGTTTCTACATATTCAAACATGGTGTTGTATTATTTTCATGTTTGAAAAAAATGTATTTTTCCTTTGCACATTATGTTTATATATATCACACAGAACCTGGAAGTTTCTTCCATTTATATTTCAAATATTGCTATATTTCTTTTTTGAGGAACATGTGTACTGGTAGATGTGCTTCGATTTTATGGGATGCCTATGAAGAGGACCGGCTACGTGTTGATGTGCATTCAGTATTCACACTTATTCTAGAACAGTAGTGTCCTCGTAGCTTAGCTACTTGTGTAGTTGAGAAATCAATGCGGATGGCCACAGCGATGATGATTCTGAATCTGATCATGAACAGAGACGCTTGGAAAGGCAGAGTAGCTAGGTCCTGGGAACACAAATGATTTTTCGGTATAATTGTGTGGTTGATTTGGACATATTCGACACATTTTGGACATGATTCAGAATAATTTACGTGTCCACAACTTATGCAAATTCAGCTCAAGTTTTGCATTCTCCTTTATGCTATATACATTCCCATATATACTATGGATTTTGTAATGTCTCTGAATTTGTCATGCATTTGCATTCTTATTTCTGAAACAGAAGAAACCATGTAACAACATAATGGCCCAAGCTAATTATTGCTAATTAGCTATGCATGTTGAGGAGCTGTAACCATTACTCAGTAGGGCCACCAGTCCGTGCAGTTGGCCATAGATTTCTCCCATCTGAAGGGTATCAGGACACTGCAAGGACACTTCCAAGAAGACGCTAATCAATTCAGTTCAGACAGCTCACTTGACAAATAAATATATGGCCCCGGCCCCTGCTTAATTAACTCTCGTCTTAAGAGATAATTAATCCTTCGCCATTAGTTTAACCACACTAACCTCCGTCAATGGCGCCGGTAAGTCCACTCTAATTAAGAGAGTATATCAAATACATTCTTTGGAAACAAAACAAAACATGCAGTAAGTAAACTTTTTGCAGAGCAACGGGCTATCACGTGATTCTATATGTTTTTAATCCATTTTTAACTCTCACTTGATTAATTAGTGTGCGACTAACTCGGTTGTACTACTAGTCTCAACAATAAATTAGTAGCTAATTGGGAGAGATAGATGTACTAGCATACTAGCATGAACATGTAGTGATATTGACTAGTTGATGATTATTAACATAGGTGACTTGGTTTGGTTAAGCTAACTAGTACAGTATCTTGCATGCTATACAAAGCACTGCAAAGGATTGGACCAAGCTAGCAGCATTGGCAAATCATATCAACGAGGAGCATGAGCCGTCAGACTGAATGAACACTGCATTCAATGTAGCATCGTCATTTGTCAGTAAGGGTGTTCCTTCATGTGCTTCTTAGCAAATCCATTGCTTCAGATAAAGTGTGTAGTTAAGCAACTTAATTTGTAAGGTAAATGAATCATGAAAACACAAGTAAGGTATCTATGGGTCACCATATATAAGTTAGCAATGTATGGGTGTTACCTCCGATTGTGCATGTAAAAGACTAAATAAGTGTTTTACCTCTAATACCTTCAAAAGAAAAACACCTGAGTCTTTAATTGCTTGGAAGGCAGCTGAAGAATGAACTGAGGCCCGCTTTAAAACACTGGAATAGGAAAACACATAAATTGATATGATATGTTTGTCTAATCTTACAAAAATGAAAACATAGGGAAGAAAAAGATGAACTCTTTGATAGCACCATAGAAAACAAAAAAAAAGCAAAAAAAGGTTCCAACAGATTGGACATCTTGCTTATTTCCTATTAAATTGAGCCATAGGAGTGTAATCATATGGAAAATTTCCTGTCCTTTCTTATAAATCAAATGGCTCAATAGGAAAAATTCCTTAGGAAGATGAACCCTCCAAAATTTCTATGGCAGCCCTTCATTTCAAAGGGAGCCTGAATGTTTGCTGGTATTACAAAGTTTCAAACATTAAAATTCAGGTATTCATTCAGAAAAAAAAAGTTTATGGAACTCGTACACTTGAGCCTGAAAGATGTAGCAGCAGCAATAGTTGGCTTATTCAATCTGTCTCAATAGTGCACCGTGAGCATCAGCTCTGAACCTGCCACTGTCTTAGGTATCTGTCGCTGGTAATTGCATCATCATCATCATCATCATCATCACGAGCCACAGTTCTGAATCTGAAAATGGTTGGGTTAATTATCTCTGTGCTCGTAATACAGTACACCACCAACACAGCCTTTTAAGTCTACTTTTAATAACTAAATTGATACAGTCTCTGAACCTAATACCTAGTTCAAGAATTTAAGACGGCATGATTAGAACGTAAAGCAGAATTTCTGCATGCATAATTAACCTAACGAACAAAACGATGTTCTTTTCAGTTGAGAACAACCCCATCTAATACATAAAACCGCTTCAGCGAGGCACAACGATGTGAGCAATAGATGCACAGTTGCAGTAAATGTCCTAATCCCGCCCCCCCTCCCCCTAATTAACAAAACCGTGCCGTTCGAATGACGAATTGGCTCGTCATTGCTCTTCTCCTGAATAATTTCGCTGCGTGCATGGCCGGACTTGCAGTGGTTGCGACAGTGGCATGTTGTTTTCGGAGGCGTCGTTTCTTGAAGATTATTAGTAGCATGGCACGCTATTCAATTTTCTGACACCGTAAGGAGCAATTCAACGACACACCACGTGGAAATATACAAACCAATTGATCCGCCACTCTCTCCTTTGCAGACAATAATACAACGATTGGATACCTGTTCCAATAAACGGGTGTTCAGTTACTTAAAAAACAACTCAAACCTAAACATAACAATCTTAAATTACGTTTGAGTATATCAAATAACTGTTTTTCAATCAATTATATTTAAATATAGATATTTAAGCATATTATAATTTTTCAAATTTATTCTTATTTTCTCTTCTCACGTTAATTTTTATCTTACTTTATCTCTTCTTATATTATTATATTGATTTAGTACTATAATATGTCTCTAGGTCTCAAACTATCTTAATCTAGATAATTTTTTTTAATTGATATTATCCCTAACCGATCACATATATTCTTATTATAAACTCAATCTATTTTTATATGACTATAAATCTAACGTATCATATCTATTTCTATAACACTCAGTTATTAAATATGCTGTCTTTTTAGTCCAACACTCTATCGTATATAATATAGCAGGTCTAATCGTTATTCTATAAAATTTATCTTTTAGCTTCTATGATATCCTTTTATCATAGAGGATATAAGATATTTGACATCACTTCATTCAACCCGCTTTGATCCTATAGCTACGTCTATATTAATATCATCATCCATCTATAGTATCGATCCCAAATATAGAAATATGTACTTTATATGTACTACTTGGCCTCTTAAACTCATATCTCCCTTCTCGTATGTGATGTTGTCAAAGTCATACATCAAATATTCAGTCTTAATTTTACTTACTTTAAAACTTTTGAACTTAAGTCTACCGTCACAATTCTAGTTTTTTATTTACTCTCGCTCGGCTCTCATCAACTAACACTACATCATCTGTAAAAGCCATCTGTAAATAGCATACATCAAGAGATATCTCCTTATATGTTTTTTATAACCTCATCTATTACCAAGGCAAATAGTTACAAGTTTAAGGCTGATCCCTAATATAGTCTTATTTTAATCGAGAAGTAACATATGCTACCATCATTTATTCAAATACTAGTTATTGCATTGTTATGTATATTCTTAATGTGAGAGACATACTTTATTGGGACTTTATGTTTGTCTAAAGCCCACCACATAAAATTTATTGGTATCTTATCAAAAGCCTTCTCCAAGTCAATAAAAACCATATATTGATACTTCTTCTACTCTCTAATCTGCTCCATATCTTGTTTTTAAGAAAATTACTTCTATGGTTGACCTTTTGGGCATGAAACCAAATTGGTTTATAGAGATTCGCGTCGTTTCTCTCAAATAGTATTTGATAACTCTTTTTCATAACTTTATAGTGTAGCTCATCAACTTAATTCTTCGGTATAGCTTTGGATATCTTCCTTATTCTTGTAGATTAGTACCAATATACATCTCCTCCACTCCTCAGGCATCATGTTTGATTGAAAAATATTCTTGAACAACTTGTTTAGCCATACTATAGCTATATCCAAAACATCTCCACACCTTAATTGAAATACCATTAGGGCACATTGTTTTACCCCTTTCATCTTGTTTAAAACTTCTCTAACCATAGATTTTTGGATCCTCTGCACAAATCTCCTATTAGTGTCATCCGATGAGTCATCCAACTGGACGATTGTGTCCTCGTTTCCACCATTGAACAAATTATCAAAATACTTTTGCTATCTATGTATAATCTCATCCTCCATCAAGAGCTGCTCCCTCTTATTCTTAATATGCTTAACTTAGTTGAAGTCGCTCGTCTTCCTATCACAAGCACTGGTCATTCTATAGATGTCATTCTCTTCTTCTTTCATACCTAGACGTTGATATAGATCTTTAAAAGGCCACTTCTTTGCCTCACTCACAGCTCATTTTGTGGTATTCTTTGCCATCTTGTACTCTTCCATGTTGTCCTCACTCGTGTTATGATATAAGCATTTATAGCATTCTTTCTTCTTTTTAATAGCTCTTTGCATGTTTTCGTTTCACCACCAAGTGTCTTTAGTTTTGCATCCACTCCATTTGTTCACTCCAAACACCTTTAAAGCAATCTTTTAAATCCATATTGCCATCTTCTCCCATATATTATTTGTATTATCTTTTTCCTTCTAAGATCCCTCTTCGATAACCCTTTCTTTGAAGAAAATTGATGTCTTTCCTTCTAACTTTTACCACTTGGTTTTTATAATTTTAGCTTGTTTATCCTTATGAGCATGCACTAGAAAGAAAATGTCGGCCACCACCAGCTTATGTTGAGAAACCACATATTCTCTAGGTATCACCTTACAATCTACACATGTTCGTTTATCCCCTCTTTTTATAAGGACAAAATCAATCTGACTAGAGTGTTGGCTGCTACTAAAAATCACTAAATAAGATTATCTCTTTCTAAATGAAGTGTTGGCTATCATCATATCAAAAACTACAGCAAAATCCAAGATTTTTTTCTCCCTCCTGATTTCTACCACCATACCTAAAACCTCCATATGCCGCCTCGAAATATGTACCTGTTGCACCTGTATAGCTATTAAGATCTCCTCCTATAAAAAGTTTTTTGCTATTAGGTATCGCTCTAACCAAGTTATCTAAGTCTTTCTAGAAATGTCTCTTAGCACTCTCATCTTGGTTTACTTGAGAGGCATACGCACTAATTATATTAAAACTATATCATTAATGATAAGTTTAACTAAAATAATCATATCCCCTTGGCTTCTCACCTCCACCACACTATTCTTGAGGCTCTTACCAATCAGAATTAATACTCTATTTCTATTTGAAGTTGTCCCTGTGTACCAGAATTTGAAGCCGGTACTGTCCACCTCCTTCACCTTCTGATTCTTTTATTTAAGGTTTAGTCTCTTGAACGTATAAAATATTTACACGCCTCATAACCATTGTCTTGATTAGCTCTTTTAACTTACCCATAAAAGACCTTATATTATAGCTATCTAAACGGATACTAGTTGTCTCGACTTGCTTTCTTACACTTCTCAACCACCGAGACAAGTGTGAATACCCTTGCTCATTTTTCACCACATCCGGGTGCTGATGTGGCACGCCACTAAGGATACGATAACTCAATCCTTACTCACTTGACACCATATCCATATTATGACATAATGCGTCACGGGGGTGATAACTCGGTCCTTGTCTATTTAACACCATACCTAGGTTCTGATATGGCGTGTCGCTGCAAGTTTAAATGTCATTAGTTTGATTTTGGTCATTAATGACAAATCTAATTGTGTGAGACTAACATAATTGTTAAGCATATTTTTGTATAGTCTCTTTAGGAAAAATAAGGTATATACTAAACCCCTTATGTTCTTATTTGATCTCTCTTATGGATCCAAAATATAGAGTGAACTTCTCCATTGTACTTCATTAAATATGTGTATATGTTCTGCACCATATTTATATGCATACATATCTTTAGATGAGCTTATTCTATATTTTGTGCTTTATTAGTATTGATATATCATTTACTCATATTTACATAATTTATATTGGCTTCTCATGCATAAAAAAGGAAAAAGGTTGAGAGATTTATGATTAAAAAAATATCAGTAATTATCATTTTGGTAGTTTGTGACAAACCGTTTTTTGTGGGACTAATCTCTCTTCATGAGTTGGCGGATATGTTTCTCTCAAACTTAATATGAATGATGATGGTGATATAGTCTTTGATGATGAATCTTATTCACAACGATGAAACACAAGCAAATCAAGTTAAATATATCATTCTTTCTCTCCATTTATATATTGACATATACGTGATTTTCATGTTATTGATATATTCTTGTGAGACCAATATTTTATTTGAGACACATCCTTTTAGTCTCAATTACTTTAAAAATATGGAGATCACAAAGATATAGGTTTATGTTTATCTATATCAATGCCATGTGCTTTCTATAGATGTTTAGCATAAATTCCTATTGGTTCACTTTTATTTATGTATGCACAAACTTCTCATACATGTATATATTGTATGCATATATTTAGGGGGAGAAAATCCTATATATTTGTTATGCATGTGTATATCCATGTTGTTCACTTTGTCTTTAATATTGTATCTTTTAAATTGAGCATATATGTGAGTACATGATATTTGGTGTTAATGGATTCTCAACAAATTAATTTATATCCTTTATATGTAACCGGTTGATCATCAAGTAGAGGATGATAACCGATTTGTTAGGATTAATATTTTTCTTTGATTTGTGCAAAGAAATAGGTCCTACCATGATAAGGCTAATGGATGACACTATGGTTTGATAGTTATCAAACTAATAAATCATCATGTTGATGAGGATAAAGTCAAGCTTTTGATAAGAAGTAACTCTGGACAAAGGTTGATCGAGACCCAACATAAAGATGGTTCAACCACATTGTCACAAGTGTTGATCTTAGCTCAAGCATCCATTCCGATGTGAATAACGCAAGACAAAGGTATAATAAAAGTAAAAATGTTTTTTGTTAGTCTTTTGCTAGTCTTGGTGTTTGGTGAAAAGACTGGATTGCTAGATAGGCGTTGTACTATTAAGAGGGTATATAAAGTGAGTATGTGAATAATCTTGTGCCATGTTAATTCACTTACACATAGTGAGAGTGTCTAGCCAAGTATGGTGAGGCATTTTCTCAAGTCCTATGCAAAAGAGAGGTGGGCATATCTAATAGGAATGAATAGTTTCTTATGGCTATGTCCACTCGAGTGTTTTTTAGAGTTTGCATCATTCTCTTTGAGAAAAGTTATGATTCTTGGATGGATTGTTTATGGGTTGTATAGCCCTTTGAATAAGATTTTCATAGAGTCCAAGAATATCAAATTTCAACACCCAAGTTATGAGATATCGTCGTTTTTGTGTTGATCGGTCGTGCTGAAAAATGGCCTACGATCGGACCACCCCCGATCTGACTAGAGTCTTCTAGAGACATTTTGACCTCACAAAGGAGGGTTCCAATTGGACTGGGGATAAAGGCCGATCAAACTGGAGGTTTACAGAAAGATTTTTAAAGGTGTCGGTCGGATTGGGACTAAAGGCCGGTTGGACTAGGAGTTTACATAAAGATGTTTGAAGATGCTAGTTAGACTAGGACCTCAACGTCAGTAGGATCGGGGTGCGTAGTAAATGCGCTGCAATGGCTCTTTTTTTTACCATTGCACGAGTTAGGCAGTCGGACCAGTTCTCTCATAACGGTTGGACCGGCAATGTCCAGAAGTTAGAGGATCTCGCCTCTAACGGCTAGTTTGGCTTTGTGGGTGTATAAATACACCCTCTCCAACAACAAGGGTAAAACTTTGTTACTTCATTGCATTATTTTGAGCCCTTATAAGAACTCACAACCTTAAGCACTTAGATCATCTAGTGAGGTATTAGAGAGTGAGTTGAGCCAAACCAAGTGTATTGCTTTATTTTTAGAGCTAGTGTGGCACTTAATCATTCTCAACAAGTATCATAGACTTGTTAATCTTAGAGGTTTTCACCTCCTAGACGGCTTGAAGTAGTTTATCGGGTGATCTCTCCAAAGGAGTTTGTGGAAGAGGCCTGCTGGTTGATTGTGAGTGGTTCAGTATTCGTCATCTTTAGAGTGGGGGAAGAATAATCCCTAGTGATTGAGGCTTGTGTAGACTATTTTGAGGCTGGCTCTTATCTTGCCCATCTCTTGATGAGGAGATTCGAAGGTTTGATGGCTTGAGCAGTGAAGTTGGGCTCTACTTAATGGGGATTAGAAAACTGACAAGTTTTCGAATCTCGAATCTCGAGTGAAAAATCGTTTGTCTCTTGCCTTATTTACTTTGATAAAGTTTATATACTAAAGATTATTTATACTAATATCACCCTAGGCTTACAAACCTCAACATAGGTTAAATATTTTTTATGCACATAGTTGAGACTAGTTGATTTATGCCTTAAATTGTAAAAAACTGTTTTGATTCTCTTCTACATATAAAACCTGGATTTAGCTAAAAAAATTAAATCGCCTATTTACCCACTCTAGGTGGCTTCCTGGACCCTACAGTCGCTAAGAAGTTTATGTTCCAATGGGATTTTTTTATGTTTTATCTTGAGAAGAGTAGCTAAGTTTTTATATTGTCTCGTTAAGTCTAACGCAATCATACTTTTTTATCAGTGCTTGAGACCTGATATGTTAAGACACTGAAGTCACCGCAGAGTTAAGAAATAGATCTTCCATTGTTGGAAAAAAATCAAAGAAATGAGCTTTTTTAAAAAAAAACTCTTAAAGATGTTATCCCATTTGCTAGGATACTTCAATTTTCAGTTATTTTTAACTTACAAATTATGGGTTATTATCGGTACGCTTACCAACTTATAAGAGTATGATTTTTGCAAAGAAAAAAAACTTTCTTCATCATCATTTATTACAACTTTTTTTAAAATAAATATTTTAATATTTAGTTTATTTATTTGTCCTTAAATAGTTCTCGTAAACTCAATTTCGCCCACCATTCATAGTCTATTGCATACCCTTGATTACTAAAAAAATAAAAATTTGAAATGAGAAAATAATAAACAAAATATTGTGGAAAATCTGAGTTATTGTCTGATGAAGAGTTTAAATTGAGTAAAAGTCCTAATAAGCTCTTCTGTGTAAGTGACTCTGGCCAACCATAAATCATGCTGTTTAAGAAATTAAGAAATGTGATGAGAAATAATTATGATTAGTTGAGATAATAAAGTGTGTGAAGAAAAAATTAAATGCGAAAAATTTGTGATTTGTTGAGATAAGAAGGTAGATAGAGAAGTAATTGTATTTTAAGACAAATTTAAATTCTAGACACTGGAAGAGTAGTTAACAGTAGGATCAGCTATCGCTGTACAAGCGTAATTGCGTAGTTTCTGGTGCTGACTTGTCGGACATATGCTAATGACTGTCCTGCTGAGTGTGATTAGTCGGTCCAGCCAGTGTTAATGATGTTAATTAGTTGGTTAATTAGACTTGGACGGCAGCGTCCTGAAAATGAGGCCTGATACACGCGTCACTGTTCATGACCCTCTACGGTGTAACACTTTCGAAGAATATTGAAGAACTTGATCGACAGAGCTTCTCTCTGAATTAATCGCCTCAAATGTGACAGATGAACTGAAGAGCTTTGTATTTGGCAATTTAATTAGCTGCACTGACTGACTAGCTCAGCTTCGATCCCTTCCTTGGTCAGCATAAAAAAAAATGAGACATATACTATCACATATTTTATTTAGGAGTTTCCAAAAAAGCAAGAATATTTCGTTTCCGAAAATTGCTGGCATCTATTAATTGGTGTGTTTCTGCGATATGTCGGCGCAAGTTATTAGGTAGAATGTTGGAGAACAGTTGAATTTTTGCGCAGCTGTCTGAGCAACAACATCTACTGTGTGTCGGTATCAATTAACAGTTCAATTTTCCCCCTTTTTTCCACATTAATTCGTTACAGTAATTGTGCTTTATGCCAGCATAGAATTGCTGTCGATTAGTTTCAGGGAACAGTTCTGAACTTGACCTCCTTTATTCTGGGAGTGAATAATAATTCTGGACTGCAGTGATGCCCATCTTTCATGGCTGTTAATGTCCAGTTCTGATCATTCCACATTTCAGGATTTAGAAGTTGACGTCCATCTTCATTTAGTCAAATACAGTTACTGATCACTTGGTAATTGATTTGATAGTTGACAAAAATTTAGAAGAAGAATAGAAATGATACGAAGAGATAAAAGTAAGATGTGAGATCCAGTGATGCGATCAGGATGCGTTGAAAGATTTTCGCTGTACCTGTAGCCACCAAGTGGAAGAAATAAAATAGGTGATCCAAAAGGGACTCAAAGAAGAAAATTAGTGATCAAGGAGCAGAATCTTTAACCTGTGCATCTATAACGTATAGCACTAGTAGTAGGTAAAAGGAGATTATTAGAGAAAACAAAGAAGATTTTGGTCAAAAATAGTGCTTCTTTTACACTATTCCACTCTGGAATGTTAATAACCAAACATTTGCCACACACAAAAAAGATGATAAATTGCGAGTCCTCTGAAAATCAAATGTAATCGATATTGACCTCAATCATTCAATTGTGGACGTGCACATAACACAAAACAGAATGTATTTCTTCACAATTTGAAATGCAAAATGCTTTGTTTGTGATTTATCTTTTATGATAGAGAACCAGTAATTATGTTTCTCTGGACTTCAGAACTTAAGTCCAGATTTGAAACGCGTGATTTTTTTTTGTACCTGGGAGAATTTATTCTTTTCATGTGAAATTATTGTGTAGCAAACAGAACCTTATGTCTCAGTGGATGCACTGGTATATATGTTTACATGCTTTTTATAATACCTTTTTTTTCTGGGCAAATCCCAAGAAATACTTTTTACTCACAGTGTCAATATCAAACACATGAAACAGCCACAGTGAAATCAGACCAGAAAGGAGGCACAGGAAAGGGAACGCTCAGAACAGTGCCACAGTGGGGTGAGCAAAACCAAAACAAAAAGGTAAAAATTGACCTAAGATAGCCACATATATTGGAATGGAATTTGGAACCGTGCCTTATCCTTGTCAGTTTTTCTTCACTATAATTGCTATGTATCGTTGCACTTGTTCTAGTCACTCTCTAGTTAGTCCTTCCTGTCGTCACGCTCACACTCATGCCCTCCAATTCAGAGCTGACATCGACGGTGACCCAGAGACCATTGTGTCCGGTGTCGGTGAGCAAACATCCCCCAAATCATACGCTGATACAGATTATTCGGCCTCAAACGAGTTGCTAACATCTCCCAAAGCATACGCTGATACACTCAGCATCTGTTCGTTTATGATGAATGGACACGGTCTCCTAGACGGTGCAATTTTCGCAAAACAATTTTATGTGTGAATTTCTTATAATACTGTTTTAAATTTATTTTTTAACTTTATAATATTTAATTTATTTGTTTATATCCTTGAATAATTACTAGGAACCATTCATAAAACAACACACCCTCACCCTCAACAGCAATGGCTGTTTAGGCTGACCAAGAATGTGATGGAAGTTGTGTAGTATTCATGAGGCGGGGATGCAGGTGCTGGAGATCAATCTGACAATGTCATATACAGCTGTGGTAATGAGAAGTTTCATGATGTTGATGATGGTATGTCGTTGGCATGATGATGACCTGATGACAGTTCTTTGGTTACAGCCAAGAACAGGTCTCCATTTCTAGATCTTCAGATCCACTACAATCTGCAGTTATTGCCTAGTTAGCAATGAGCTGATACCAATAGAATGGCCAGTCAACATGTAATCAATCTATCAGAGTTGTGCTATACTAGCCTCTGCCGACAAGAGACAGCCAGAATAAGAAAAAATTTTGGGCATGTGAGATTTAATGCTTACACACATTCTGAAGTTCTTGCAGCAATGCAGCCGTGTGGTTCGTCAACTTCAGCAATATGATATGAGAGATTATTCCTATTTTAAGTTTCACATGTTGCTCGAGGAAAAATATAATTAGAAGAACAGATCTGGTTGCATCCAAGTGGCTAAGCTTTTTACTACCAGCAAAAGTACACTGCAATGAGTTTTACAATGTGCAGAAGATAGAATTCCTATGCAAGAACCGAAAACCAGTACAGGACATTCTACTGTGAATCTTCAGAAGAGCAGAAATACACATGGCCAAGGTCATAAGGGGGGCACTAAATTTCTTCAGGTAAAAAAAAAGAAATAATAAAAAGCTTCCTCCAGCGAAAAATTACAGCTCTCCATCACTAACATTCTCTCACTTTATAGTTTATTTTCGTTTGTCCATAGCAAACTTAGTTTTACATTCTGCTGTCAGCCAAGTCTTCAGTCAATCACTGCTTCATGTCATTGTACATCTTGTTCAACATTTATAAGCAAAGAGTATGGTTGAGTAGCTATAGAATTGCCTGTACCACCATAATTTGTAAATGCAAACAAATCTTTCCATATTGGAATAATCATTTTGACTGGTGGGTACACTTTCTGCAAATTATGGGACTCCAGATTACAGATTCCTCGCAGTGCACTTGAAAACCAACTGAAAGCAGGCAAAAATTACCATAAAAATATGCATGACCTTGTCTTCGTCACGTAGAAGCAGCACCAAGCTCCAGTAGCATGTAACAGGGGTCGCATGCTTATATTCAGCCCCAGCTTTAGGATCTTGCCAATGGGCACAAATTGACGGTGAACTCCACTGTAAAAGGTAGCTTTGATGTAAAGGAGACAAAGGAGCGAAACTCTATGTGCTGCAGCATATATAATATCAAAGCAAAAATGGAGCGTGCAACTCTGCAATGTTCAGTACATATTTCTCTTGAAAAGAGAGAAGTATTTGTAGCTATTTAAAATGCTGAAGCCTTTACTTCCACTACAACGACACCGCCTGTCTATTTGCAATTGCCCGAGTGCCCTTGGGATGTCACTAAAATTTGAAAAGGTGTAACCATGGAAAAATCCAAATTGGTTCTTCATACCTCCAAAAGTGTTGTTCTAGCTGAACGCCAAAGGTTGGAATGATCAACAATGACTCTGCACAAAATTAAACATGGTATCAACAAGGAGCACACCATTGCAGTTCCATATAAGCATTCCTATAAGGATCCTGAGTAACATGGTTATCCATCTTTATCCTTCCTTTCCAGGTAAAAATTAACTAAACAATTACTGCAACAAACAAAATAGATAGTAATACAGACACGGCCCATCTACCTTTCATCACAGACTTATATTGCAAGCATTTTGTAACGATAACAACAAATGCAAACAGCATAATGGTGATGCCTTTTTTATTTTTTGGAAGAAAAAGTGAATAAGTGATGTCTTTCTTTGCTATCTGAATCTTAAGTATATACCAAAGTAGCAACATCATGCAAGCTTCACTGACAAGGCATGTACAGTAAGCTTGTTCTTGAGGAACATCACATATTTATTCACATCTTAATCAGTATAGGCAATTAGATCATGAAAATATTGGTATTTAGCAATCAGCAAGCTGTAGATCCGAACAAATAAAATTTTCGGAAAATTCAGTAGGTCACTGAAATAGTGAAGACTCACCCTACCAGTTGGGACTTGGGATTATCTTCCAAGAGAATAAACTACCTTTGACAGCAACGCATTGGAAACATTGGCAAGGAGGAAAATTGCACCGGCATAAGAGAACATCACCCTGAATTTGCACCTCTTGATATAGACGTCATGGATATCAACTCCTCCCTCACAGCGATGCCTGTACATGTACAGGCCACTTGAAATCTCTCGTGCTTGGTGCGTCATGGTTTCAGTCTTTCAGAACATCAAAACACTCCAATCATGGTGTTCACATCTGAAGCCTTTGCCGCTTTGCGTGCTATATTTCAGAAGCCCCAGACGAACAACACATCCGCACAAATATCTCGTGAATCCCGTGATCTCCCAAGTACTATCACAGACAAAAATGCATCGCTAGTCACTACAAATTGCGCGGTCCTAACACAGGGGGACACAAAAAAATTCTTTTTTATGAGTACTTTTACATATACATTAACATTATCAAGTAATCGGTGATGAAACAACAGCAGGTCCAGATCCCCATATCCATGTCCGTCCCCCCACCATCCAAACTGCGGCAAAGAATCGATGCGAGTGCGTGTACCTGCGAATGAAACCCGAGAAGGATTTGGAGGAGTATAGGCAGCCGCGCCGCCGCCGCCTGAGGGGCAGGAGGGGTAACCACCGGCAGAGGCTGCACGGAGTGATGGGCCTCTCGATCGATGGGTCTTGGGCTGGACGAAGAAGAAGAGCAGTGCACGGCTGAGATTTCTCCGTGGGTTCTTATGTAAACCATCGTACAGTGTTGTTCTTTTTCTCGATGAAAGACGGGAAAATGTGTAAAATTTCACTATTTCAGTGATCAGGTATCACAATGACTTCATCTCCTGTTCTTCATACAGCTTCATGTGCTTACTGCAAACTGCATTTTGTCACTTCCTCACAGAATCATAGGCCTTTGGTTTAATCAACATGAGATCCATTACAAGAACCAGTCAGGTTCCATACTCCAAGGTTACAGGAATTACAACAGTTCAATGCAACAAATCCCTATCCCAAGTTGGGGGTTACAAGTTACACTCAATAAACACTGCCGATTTGCCTTACACCAGCTGCTAAAACTTGCAGGTACAGTACAAAGCTACAGATTCTACAGAACCGTTGCTCTGGGATAGAAGATTGCAGAGTAAATCAACTGAAATCCACGGCAGATATTAGCCTATCTTGAATTCCTGATGCGCTTCTTCTTCCTCCATTCCCATGGTTTGTCAGGGTTCGGCAAAGACCACAAGCCCATTTGACTCGCTTTTGCCTGATGCTCCCACTGAAAATTTCTGTTTGTCAGGAACTCGTGTCTATGCTTGAAGATACTGTTCAGAGCATGCTTTTCAGTCAAGTAAACTTGAGCTGTCAGGTGTGCTATACTTAGCACTGGACAATGGGTTGCTTACCCTGGCAAACTCCAGTCGTTGATCATAGGCAATGTAGTGCCATGCAAGCCCTTTCTTCAGCATGTATTCCTATTGAAGAATAAGCTTAATATATTTCGTAGTTCAAACATCACTAACTCCCTAAAATCAACTAAAGAAAGCATGTATCTTCTTCAGCACAGAAAATTCAGCGATTTTCTTGCAGGGTTTATATCAAAGCTTGTGTTTGTAGCTAAAAATTCTAGGCATTTCTTGATCCTGAATGCATAACGTTTGTTGTACATGGAAGAACCTCAATGAAACAGTTGTAAACTTGTGATAGCAAGACTAAAGATTTTCATGAAAACATGCTTCCATACGTTATTTACAGTACGCTAGACCTCCCAAACAGAATCTAAGTCTCCAAACACATCACGGTGTGATTTCTTACCTGCACGAATACCCCATTGCAATCAACATCTCCAACTAATCGACCATACCGGTCATTGCCATACACGGAAATCTTTAGTCTCTTTCCTTGCACCAGTGTCATTAGCTCCTCTTTTGCTTCTCTGCCATAAGGCATTGAGCACTCTGGTGCATCAATGCCTCTGCATTTCATAAATTTCATTTCATTGTATCAGCCCAGTTGGAAGGAAGTCCCATACATGAACAAAGAATCCAGAAGCCAGATAAACCTTAGCCTAATACGGTATTTCTTCATGAGAACATGTCCACCTGTTGAGTTAGCAAGTTGCCTGCACTGAAAAGTTTCTCAAGTGTCACAAGCAGAAATCATGTGAAGAAAACTAACTGAATATTATGCTGACTTCAAATCAAAACAACCTAAATCCTTCATCAAGTATGATCTTCTGCAATTCATCAGCCCTCTGGTAGTTCTTGGCCATCAGTGCTTCAGCACGGTCAATCGCTGCTCTGTGCACTTCCTGGGGCACACTGAAAGACCCTGGATGATCATCCGTGACAATGTGAACGGTAATTGTATCACCATCCGTTACAGCCTTAGCATCCACCTGATGAAACTAGCACACGTTTGTCAGGCATTCGACTTCGCAGCATTGCTAGAGGATATGCAAAGAGAGGGAGGCCTCACGGGGAGCGTGTGCAGCTCATACTTAACACCTTGAGGTTTAGGCGTCAATAACATTGTCCAATTAAAGCCATGACTTGATCCCTTCTTCTGCAAAAGCAAAGTGAAACGACCAAGAAATCGAATTTAGGACACCACTCATGAGTCAAGACATTGCATTTCTTCACCAGCTGAATCTACAATGCCACTATTAACTTTAGACAGTACCAGCATTCAGCAACAAGGTCAACAAAAAAAAATGACAGATTTCTTCAGAGATATGTAGATCTGTAATTTTCAGTGCTAATTTGGAAGGAAACTCGATAATAACTGGAATTCTGGATTAAGCTTCACGAATTCGGCGCTAATTTTCAGTACCTGCGGGAACAGCGCGTGGCAGGCATTTCCGAGGATGACAACAGCGGCCACAAAGAAGAACAGGACCGGCGACGTACCGCGCTTCTGGGCGCCATCTACAACGCCGCCGCCGCCGTGGGCATGGGCGCCCCTCTCGCGGCGATGCCTGTGGGTGGCGTACATGCCACCAAGCACTCAAAGTTTGAGTCCCAACTCCCAAACCGGTGGTGGTGCACCCTCATCCCTCGGTCACCACGCCGGTCTGGCGTAGATCTGGGCCTGGTGGGGACCAGCCACCGCGCTCTCAGGCGGCAAGCGGCCAAGCGCTTCCCGCCGGCGCCGGGCAAGGCCAGGCGAGCGGAGGAGCAAGCGGAAGCCCCGGCGAGGCGGCTGGGTTGCGCGACGAACAGAGCCGGGCGTGTTACTGGTGGGCCTCTTCGAATGTGCTTCATGACCTCTTGCCCTCTTGGGCCATTTTTAGAGAATTTATTGGGCATTAGGTACCTAGGACCTCCGTTCATTCAGGTTTGTTTATGACAAGCCATTTGGTACTCTCCAGCCAAAGAAGTAAAGTACATATTTATGCTGCTCTAGGAGTTGTGCATTTCCAGAATAGCGAGATAGATGACTACTTATATTCAGTTAATTGAGGTCCTGAACAACAACATGGAATTCACTTGGACATTCTCTACCTGTTTCAGTTTTACAACAACAACAATGGTCGAATGCAATTACAACACAAATCACCATGTGCAGTTAACTACGGCACACACCAATAATCAATGCCCTTTCCTCCTTGAGAGCCCCTTTGCCAATGTACTAGTGCACACACTACACAATCTACATGATGTAAGTATATATTGCTCTGTCGGAGCTACTACAAATACAAATCAATCAGCCGTTCATGGTTCATATTCATGCTGTTCCATTGCGCTTGTCCCTCCTCCATTCCCATGGCTTCTGTGGCCTTGACGACGCCCACAAGCCCTTCCGCCCAGACTTCGCCTGTTTCTCCCACTGATAGATTAAAGAACAAAGGTTTTCATCCATAGCAACTTTGATACATGACATGAGTGTTTATGCTGTTTAATTTTCAGTGCAAGTGATCGGTTTAGATGTATGTATGGTTTCAGTTTGCTGCTTACCTTGGCCAGCTCTGGGCGTTGATCATAGGCAGTGTAGTGCCACGCACACCCTTTCTTCAGCATTTGCTCCTATTTAGAAATTAGCGAGCAAGAGGCAAATTATATACTTTACACAATAATAGAAGTAAGATGGTAGGCGTTCAAGAAAAGATTAACTTTTTCAGTACGTATCGTGTGCTGAAGTATTTTCACAGCTCCTAGCAGGATGCGGAAACAAAATTTTATAAAATGAATCAACGTTGCTTCCCATTCCAGCTAAACATATGAGCTTTTCATGATCGTAAGTAACACTTTGTTCATAAAACCGCAGTATAACAGCTGCAAGCGAAATGGCACATGGTGCAAATTTATTTCAGTACTTTGTAAGTTACTTCCAGTTATGCTTAGCTGCAGAATGTGCCATTGCAATTCAACAAGAACAAAGGTGCTCTAACGATGAAATTAATTTTCCTGCATGCTTACCTGCACAAATACCCCATCGCAGTAGATATCTCCGACGCATCTACCATACCGGTCCTCATCATATACATAGACCTTCAAGCTCTTTCCCTGCACCATTTTCAGAAGAGCCTCTTTTGCCTCCTTGCCATACGGCATGGCGCTCTCCGGCGCATCAATCCCTCTGCATTTCATTTCATTCCAATTCAGTTCATACCACTATTACATCAAATTTACAGGGACAAAAAAGGACAGAATCTCTTGCTCATTGATCAACATGTATGTAGTAGCACAGACCTTAGCCTGATCCTGTACTTCTTTGCGAGGACTTCCTCGCCTCTCGCATTAAGAACTTGCCTGCATTGATAAGTTCAGAATTGTCACACAGCCAGAACCATCTCTGAACAAATCAAGAAAAACTAATTGATCGGTGTGAAGTGCAGATTAATGAGTAATGACCTATATCCTGCATCCGCTATGATCTTCTGCAACCCGTCGGCCTTCTGGTAGTCTCTGGCCGCTCTGGCCTTTGTCCGCTCCGCCGCTGCTTTCTGCACCTCACGGGGCACTCTGCCTGACTCCCGAGGATCGGCCGTGTCAACGTACACGGTGATCGTATCCCCATCGGCGACAGCCTTTGCATCCACCTAAGAAACTAGCAGGTGCCGTTGTTAGCCGAAGAGCCTTTCTTGACATGAAAAATTCAGAGATCAGAAAGCAGTAGTCATTAGTCTCACCGGGAGAGCGTGCAGTTCAAACTTGCAACCTTCAGGTTTTGGGACGGGTGTAGTGTGAGGCACGGGAGTACCTGTTGCTGCATTTGGAATTGGAAGGCCATAGAAAACCAAGAATCCCTAGAGAAACATAAACAGGCATCAGTTGCTAAGACTCTCAAAATTCAAGCACTTCCAATATGAGTATGACTTTGAAATTTTGAATTTTTGGTATATACCTCGACGTCTGCTTTCTGATGATTCTTCAGCGTCGTGACGACGAGCCGCGCGGCTTCCTCCGGCGTCCTCGGAGTCGGCCTGGCTTTCTTCCATGACACTATCAGCTTCTTGTACCTTGCATGAGCACCAGAAATTATATCACAGTACTATCATGGCAGCAGTTTGAGGAAATCCTACCGTGCCTACTGGCTACTGACAGTTACTGCAGGCATTTATGATTCTAATTTAATTTACCGAATTCTTCATTGCCTACTTAAGCTTCATTCAATTATTGCAGTCAAGTTTAGTAATCTTGGTACCCCACGACTGAACCGGCCACAATAACATCACCAAAATTAGGAAATGGTATATTTTGTTTTTTTTGCTTACAAAAGATATGAAATTATCTTTTTTTTAAAGAAAGAAATGAGTCTTTTTTTCCAAAAAAAAAGGTTATTTCATATCACTGTTCCCTCAAACGTCGCTTTCAAATTTTCACAGGCCCAATCCCTCGCATCCACGGCAACTACAACGAAGCTCATCAGCTCTGATCCATTTCCAGCTCGAAACAAGAAGGGGAAAAAAGAACACAGGAGGGATTGAACTACTCACCAATTAGCCTGCGCTTTCTTGGAGGACACCACATGCCGGCTCACCCCATCCGGAACCTTAAAATTTAAACATAAGCCACACCCACAAATTAAACCCCAAAAATTCCATCACCTCACGACGCCGGCAGTGCAGTCGATCGAATTCATCAGCTCAGCCTCACCTGCGACGTGGCCTCGAAGTGCTGGATGTCCCGGGCGAGCGCGTCGACAGCGGGGTGCGCGCCGTGCGGCTGGTAGTCCGACGACGTCGAGCGGAGGCCGCACAGGAACCTGTATATGCTGTTCCCCATGACCCGACGCCGCCGCCGCCGCCGCCGCTACGATCCTCTCGCCGGAGACGGTGGGTTTCCGTGCGCAAATCCGCTTCGGGATTTGAAAAAATCTTCCGGTGGTTTCGTTTGGATCTGCGAGAATGAGAGGGGGAGCCTGCCCTGACAGTGTGAAAGCCGTTTCGGAATCGTAGCTCTCTTCACGAGGAAGGAAAGCTGTTAAGCTGTCGAGTCGAAGCGCGGTTTGCCACGTGGATGCTGGTGATTGGCTGGGGGCGGTGCCCTGACTGGATGGGTCTGATTTATTGTGGAACGAAGCTGTATGTTTTAGTGTGGCTGTACATTAATTAGCGGGCTTATGGTGGAGTTAGGAATTTAGGATTACGTTATCCCTAACCAAGCGTCAACAGGAGGTTGTTCCCAGAGAGTTCAGGATGCTTTGCCTTCGATCAGGTAGAAAAAACGAGTCCAAATGCTTTGTTTTTTTGGTATGAGATCTCCGAAGTCGTCGTTGATGCTCGGTGGCATGCAAACAATGCAATTATGCAATTTGGACGGCTGCACATGAGCCACCTCGGCAGTTAGCAGCAATATTTTATGTTGAAAATTCTCGTGATTTCAACGGTTGGAGATCAATTCTCGAACTGAAAGCAGGAATGTGCATTCTCGAACTGAAAGCAGGAACGTGCAACACAGTACAAAGCCTTGTTCTGCAACCTAGCACGTCTGCATAGGTTGCCTAGGAGGACCTTGCATATCCGATTAGTAGTCTACTAACAATGGCATATCCAGAATTTTAAGTAGGGTGATCCAACTTATTTTTTTTAAATACTATAAATGTAACATACTAATATATAATACAAGCATAGAATTAATAAAAACACATCATGGTATATTAATAAGAGAGTTTTTTCTCCTTTTTCTCTTCATAGGGTTCTTGTTTCTTTTCTTTTTTACATACATATGCCTTGGATTGGGATTTTTTGGCCCTGTAGATACGCCAATGTCTACTAATCTTTGTCGACCAGAGAATAGATGTCGATTACAATTGATCGGGAAACGGGCCTGTTGATGCATCACTCTTTGGACTCGGGGGAGTGGAATAGCCCCCAGCCGGCCAGTTTGAGGGGTTCCTCACCCATTCCTATGTTTCTAGATTTCTTTCAAAATACAATTGACTATGAAGAAGGGGCATCTAAGGGGTACTATTGCATGAACAGATATTTATACAAGCATCTATAATATTTTCACATTAGATTTTGGAACCAAATGGTCTATATAAATATATTTCTAGATATTGTTTTTCATATCGAATCTTGTGATTTTGGTCGGAACGTTTTTGTCTTAGCATCTTACTATGTTTTTGGTTTTAGGTAATCATTTGTAACAGAGTGTCTTTTTTTTTTTGTTAGCAATGTCCCTAAATTTGATGAAGTGAGACTTACTGGAAGAAAAGACTTACTCTGTAATCTATATCCGTATAAGATAAATAGAGATAATTAAGAAAAAAAACTTATTCCGTAATCTATATTTGTATAAGATAAGTATAGATAATTAAGAAGAAGAAATCGACATAGGCTCAACAATAGTTTATTTACAACAGGGGTTATTCGGCTGCGATGCACAACACTGCGGCGCAACCCCGCCACAGCTGCATCAAGCCGATGCACTTTACAACAGCGGGCTGCAGCACAACGCTATATAATACAGCTGAACAACGTCACTGAATATGGTTCTCTTTGTTAAATTCGTGACAACGTACCAGCATTCATATAGTGTAATATTATTTCACTTGGTGGGTTGATATAATATTATTTTACTTATTGGGCTACACTATGGTAACACTTTAATATACCTTGGAGATAACAGAATCAAAATGTCTAATACAAGTAATGGTGAGATGCTTCTTCAAGTATATCATCATGAAAAAATATAAATAATAGCTTTAATATTACAATCATAAAAAAATTATAAGTTATTCATAGAACAATCGATTCGACTGAGCTAGTTATACACCTTCTATCTATATACTCACTCCACTCCAATAAAGATTTTATTTTTTCGCTCTTTATTTATTCTACAAAGACTTTATCTTTAAATAATTATTGTATTGGAGTTTGCTATTTATTAGAGTTTGATAAAGTGGAGGACAAATCTATTGAAATTTGTTAAAGTGAAGACAATTGTATTAAAGTTTGCTAAAGTGAAATACATTATAGTTTTTTAGCTTTATATTTATATTTATGTATGATACGAGAAAATATAAAGTCTTTTTAGACAGGTAATACTTATTAATTCCCTCCAATTATATATTTGTTAAATTAATCATTATTTCTTATTTTGTTTCTTTAACAAATTTCTTATCATTGAAATTTATATTCAAAATATTTTCACCCAATAATGTATTTGTTCAATTTGTCCTATGCACCAAAATTAATATCTTCATTAATGCTTAATACAGAATCAATCATATATGAGAAGTTCAGCTAGCCCACGAAAGTAATCTTGTACAAGAATTGTTTATAAATGTAACATACAGTGGAGAGCTACTAAAAAATAGTTGGCTTAGCAGATCAGGGTGAAGATTTAATTAATTGGATCAAAAAGATAGAATTCAAACTGAAAAGGTTTGAATTTGGTTTCAAACTTTTTGATCCAAATTTAGTTATTTTTGAAAATATTTTACAGGATGGAATTTAGAATTTTTTGGACCAAATACTGGATTGGAATTTTGAAAAAAGTTTCTGAGCAGTTTAGGAAGTACATTTTAATTTTGAATCCTGATATTTGGATTTGGATGGATATTTGGGTTTGAGATTTTTAGGGTCATAAGGAAGGATTAATAGTTAATTCTGCATTTTGCATTTTTAGTTACCCATAGTTACCCATAATGGATATTTGCATTTAATAGTTCATAATGGATTGCATTTAATAGTTCATAATGGATATTTGGATTTTGCATTTTCAGTTACCCATAGTTGGGTTTATACATGGTTCATTCTAACGTTTTCTACTGCCTCTGCTTGCATAAACTCCTAATATCAATTTGTTCTGGTCTAAATTCTATTGCAGGTTGAGGATAACAAAATTAGTGTACCCTGCAATTAATAGGTCGAGTTGAATCAGTCTGGTCTTCTAATGGGGACAATGATTCACTCCCTACGCCTTCAGTTGGTCTGCTTGACTTGAGACTGTTCTAGAGAAGGCTTAATTCTGTGCGGCAGAGAGGATGAAATGATAACAAACATGGAAATGATAGATGCACTCGATGGAACTCTTAACCGGCTAGAAAAAAAACATGTAGGGAATTGGGATCATCCCCTTGTCCTTTCCACCTATCTTCCTCCCCAAGCGGAGCAGTAGGATGGTGTCTTCACCTCACTGTATTTTTCAACTTTGGTCTCCTAGCTATTCTTATCTACTAACTAGATCTAACACTTTCGTCATTAACTCCGTCCACCGCCTTCCAACCTCGTAGCTCTGGCAACACTACCTTTGCATTGTCGCATGTCTGTATCCACCATCCATTATCGATCCTATCACCGTCCATGGCCACCCTCTAAGCATAAGAAACCACTATCTCTCTCAACCCTTCAAAGTTAAGGTATTATTGACATGTGAGAAAAAGATGAGCTCGTTGGAGCAGAAGCCTAAAGCCTAAGTACAAATCTTAGCGTGAATCCAAACATACACAATCTGGAAAAATTCACCTCTCATCTTCTTCTTATTAATAATAATTAATAAAATATAAATTAAATGTTTCAGGAAAAATATATAGGCCGTCATCGCAGAGCAGGTTCTCAGGCCTACTAGAATCAAATGGTAATTGCATTTGCTATCGGTCCAGGCTGAGCTGTAGCTTATAAAGCATGGGCTTCTTTTGCGGCCCAAGCTATCGGTGTAGCCACACAAAATAGCATAATTCACCCTACGGCCGATTAGGCCTACGAGAACCGCGAAAATCGAACCGCCACGATTGGTTGCGGTCTGATCTGGGCCCTTCAATGTTAGGCCCCCAACTTAACTTGGATCTCAGTATCGATCTAATGTGTGAGGACGACGACGCAGATACAGAGCTCGCGTTATTTTCCAGGAAGTAAACTGCCCAAATCATTGCCGGGAATCTCAACGTCCATCAGTCTTGCATTGTCTGCTGCCGCGGTATCATCGAGACCGATGGGTCTTGTTGCTGTTTCTCGCAACTTTTGTTGAACACAAAAGAAAAAAAGGAGAGAATCCACGATGATATATAACTTAAATTCATATACAACTTGCAAAGTGGTTTTGATTTATTATTCTCGAATCAATCAGAGTTGAATGGATGCCGACTTGTTTAAAGTTCGTCTGCCTTAGCTAGCGACCCAAAGTAAGGAAAAAAAAGTTGCAAATGTAGTTCTTGCCAATTAAATACTCATGCGTTGGCTCACTACCACAATCCAGAATTTTCATGAGGGTAAAGAATTTTTATGAGAGGCACGTCACGGAGTTCTAGCAGAAGAAAGAAAAATAAAATTGACACATCACGGAGACAACAACGAACAAAATATTTACCGCGCACGAGAGAAAATTAATTACACACCAGGCAAAACCACTGTGAATTCATCAGGAAAGAAAGAAACGAAAGCTCAGGGGTCTTCGGTGATGCACGCGAGGTGCGGCTGCCACGGCGAGGCATGGCTGCCGGTGCTCATGCGCCGTCGGTGTTGGTGGTGGTGCTGCTGTTTCTGCGCCTTCATCACCTTGGTCGTCTCCGGCGACGCACTGCCCAGGCTAAACCGATCGACGACAGCGCTGCCCTCCGACTTGCTACGAACGTGGCCGCGGCCGGCGCCGCCGCTGGTGCTCCTCCTCTTGGCCTCCGGCACCGAGGCGGCCGGCATGAGGAAGTAGATCTCGCCGCGCTCCAGCTCCGACTCCGGCGACACGATGAGGATCCTCCCCACCACCCCCTGCTGCGATGAGCACGGCCGGCTCAGCACGTGGTTGGGGTGCGCCGCCAGCACCTCGCCGGCGGACACCGCACGGCCGTACTCGTCGACGCGGCCGCTGAGGTGCACAATCCGGACCAGGTCCAGCGCGCCGCACGGCATCACGCACGCCAGGCAGCACCTCAAGTTGTTGCCCATGGTGATAGATCAAGCTAGCTACCTTACCTATACACTAGCTTTAGCTTCTTCTCTCTTCTTTTCTCTTCTTCTTCACTGTGTGAACTTAGGTGAGGTAGCCATGGATTGTATATATAGGAGAGGACAGAATGACAAATTAAAAGGAGACAAAAGAAAAAGAATCAGAGAGTAACAGCAGTAGGGTTTCATCACTTCACCATTTGGTGAGGTCACCTCAGCTCACAACTACTCATCACTCATGTGTGCCATGACCTTATCTATAGATCCTAAACTATACTTATATTTGTCTAATCATGGAGAAGGGTTCTACTAAGTACTAACCCATGTTCCAATATAATTTTTTTCTTTTCTAGATTAGCAGCTAGCGCCTTAATTTTGCTGTGTTTTTTCTTCAGCTGGCTCGCAATGATTCGAGCATCATTCACACAGCCATGCAGCCTTGCTGTAACTTGGTTGTATGCTACCTCTGAAGAGCGCTTCCATTGCATGCATGCATGCATGCATGAGTGCTGCAAGCTAGCCAGCTGATTATACTACAAGTATGAATGCTCAATTGGATATGGGAGTTTAGGTAGCATGGATTTGTTTAAGGCCTCCATTGATTAATTGTTTGGTGCCTGCATGTATAAGTTAATTAACAGGTGAACCTGGCCGTGCAACATATTAATCTTTTCATAGTAGCTAGAATTAAGGTGAATGAAACAAGCGATATTCTAGCCTACAAGCTAAGAAAGCTAGTCTTGTTACTTCTGATGGATTGTATAATAGCTACTATATATATAGCTAGCTAGCTTTCTAGATGATTAGTTAATATGTTAATTCGACGTGCTACCGTACGCTGAACTAATCGAGAGATTAGTCGAGCTGAAACGCAAAGACAAGCCAAGCTGTGCCAAAAATTATTGTGCAGTTAGCTTAGCTAGCTAGCTCTCTATCTCTATCGATCAGTACAGTCAACGCAATGCACGAGTTGATGCATGCTTGACACCGTGTTTCAGCTAGATTGCGTTGCAGGACAAGTCTGCTTTGGTCGCTCGCTTTACAATTTAGTTCGGACATATCGACCAGCCGACGACATCGAAAGCCCATAATAGCAGAGGCTTACACATAAAGAAAAAAAACAAACCGAAAGAAAACTACGCAAAGCTAGATCAAAAGTCGTTCCAACCTGGGGACTCCAGCAGCATTGCAGCGGTCACTACTCCACAAACACATCCGCATGAGGTTGATAAACAGCACAACCCTCTAGAGAAAAAAACCATTGTAGCTCAAAAGAAATATGTAGAAATATGTACAATAAGGCTAAGACCCTAAGTATATAAAGTGAGATCAGGTTTATATATATACAAACTAGTGATCGAATGGTTTAATACCTCCCGTAGTCATAGCAGGAGGAAAATAAATGTAGAGATTGGACCGAAAACTGATGAACAAAAACGTGGACAAACCTTTGGTCATTATATCTGTGAATTGGTGCGTCAATGGTATATGGAGCACCCGAACCTATTCTAATGTGACCTTGTCACAGAGGAAGAAGGTTCGCGCCCGAAAGCCATTGAGCGTGTCAGAAAAGCGAGAACCGAGAGAGGGTTCCAACCAATGGAGGGTGGACAAGTCTAGCCAATGGGAGGGCGGACGAGTTCAGCTGATGGAGACGATAAGTGCAGAGGTGCGTCGGCGTCAGAGGAGAACAAATGCACGAAGCAAGAAGAAGGGCGAAGACGGGTGTGACGAGGAGACAGATGAAGACCGTCGCCTTGTCGCGCGGAGGTGGAACGGAGAGAAGGAAGTGTCTGCGGGAAAGACGGGAAGAAGAAAGAAACGGAGACGAGAAAGCGAAAAGAGAGTACCGGGAGGAAGGTCGGCGACGGAGAGAAACATCGACGACAAGGAGGAAGAAGGTCGACTCGTCAGTGGAAGAAAGCTAGTGCGTTAGAAAAGTTTAGACTTGCTTTGATACTATGTAGAAATATGTACAGTGAGACTAAGACCTTCGAGTGTATAAATGAGATTAGATCTATATATATACAATCCAGTGGTCTAGTGGTCTAATAAAATTCAAAAGAAAATTTCTTACAAATCAACAGAAAGAACAACGCCTTCTTTGAAAGGTAGAAATTTCGAGAGAAATCTTGTAAAATTTATTCTGTGTTTTAAAGGGCCCTAATTATGGACAGCCTCAAAATCTCTGGTGATCCTTTTGAAAAATGCAAAATGTCTAGAATCTAGTTATACGAACATCGTAAATTAGAGAGCTTATACGGTGATTGGAAGTTATCTAGTACATTGATCAATTAAAATCTAATGGTCTACAAACAAAGGTACCTTCCGAAAGGTAGAAAAAAAAAGTGGGCCAGGTACTTAATTTGTAGATTAGATGGAAGGTTAAATAGGTAATTGTGTGCCTCTTATCAAATTAGATGACCGAGAGAGGGCAAATCACGTCGTATGCGTTTTCTTTTGATGGTACCACGTACTAGATTATGTAAATAAACCATACTTCGTATATAGCTTCGGGGAGCACTCTGCGAATATGTAGATTGTGTAATGGGTGATAAATACCAGTTGATTATCTAGCATATTGAAACAATACTATTGATTTTTTGTTTTTATAGGAAAGCCAAGTTGATTGATGCGTAGTTTATTATTGTAATGACACAAAACAACGTATTTAATACACTGAGTGTGTAATTAATGATAAGCTAAGTAATTAATCGATAATTGTGTATTTTCCTTTAATCCATACGCTCAGATTCTCATAGTGTTCCCAGGAAAAAAAAGAAAAAGATTCTCATACTGTCATACGTGTCTAGGCTCGGAAACAAAATATCAATTTGGAAATTTGGATGCAGTTTTAGGTGAGCAACAGATGTAGATAGGAAGTTACGGCTAAGAACTATTACTTAATTGCCCGTGTCTACAATATTTTTATTTTCAATATGTCCTTAATGAATCAACGGTGCCAGTTTTACTAGAGGAGAGGCACCTCTCAGGCACATTAAAAGACCTTTGTAAATTATGATGAAAATTCCTACGCTCAAACACGACGAAAGCATTGCATATGCTAACTCATGTGGGGATCCACTACATCTGGACTAGGAGTAGCCGATTAGTAGATTCTTAGCTCGCGGCGCCCTACTGTGTCTGAGCTGTGAGGTCGGCAAGTTGCGAGTTTAATACACGCTCGTGTACGCGCGTACGAATACGGTACGCACGCACGGGACGGCACGCACGTGCGTGCGTCTGTTGTCCACACGTGGGAAACACCCCCGCCCGATCGTATCCGTCGCGCGCCACGCAGTGGCACGTATGTGGGGCCCGGGTCCACGTGGGCGCCTTCCCTCGTCCATCGCTGTGGGTGCACCTAACATGTGCTCTGGGTGCTTCCTTTTCCTGCCTTAAGATTCCTGCCTTAAGATTCGTACTCCCACGCATCAGGATGTGCGGTGCATGCGGCTGAGCATGGTCACTTTGTTAGAGTTCTAACTCCTAAATTCTAGTTTGGTGGAGTTGTAGCTATAGAAATATGTATAGTGACTAAGACCCCGAGAGTATATAAGGGAGATCGGATCTATATATATACAACCCAGGGTAGTGGTCTGTCTAACACCCTCCGTAGTCGTAGCGGGAGGGGAACAGACGCAGAGACTGGACCGAAAACTGGTGAACAAAGGTGTGGGCATGCCTTTGGTCATTATATCGATAAACTGATGTGCTGATGGTACATAGAGCACCCGAACCTGTTCTAATACGACCTTGTCACGGACAAAATGGATATCGATCTCGATGTGCTTGGTACGTCGATGATGGATCGGGTTGGCAGTCATGTAGACGGCACTGATATTGTCGTAATAGACAACGGTCGCGGTGGAGATGGATGCACGGAGCTCCTGGAGAAGCTGGCGAAGCCAGTAGCACTCGGCGACGGCGTGGGCGACGGCGCGGTACTCGGCTTCGGCGCTGGACCGGGACACTGTAGTCTGGCGTTTTGAGGACCAGGATACGAGAGTGTTACCGAGGTAAACGTAATAGCGGGACATGGAGCGTCGAGAGTCGGGGCATCCTGCCCAGTCCGCATCGGAGTACGCAGTGAGAGAGTCGATGGGGCTGGAGCTGAGATGCAGCCCGCTGGAGAGGGTGCCCTTCACGTAGCGGAGGATTCGCTTGAGCAACACGAGGTGAGGTTCGCGCGGAGTGCGCATGAAGAGACACACTTGCTGGACAGCGTACGTGAGGTCGGGCCAGGTTAGGGTGAGGTATTGGAGAGCCCCGGCAAGACTCTGATAGTGAGAGGGATCGGCAACGAGTGCGCCATCGGCAGCAGAGAGTTTGGCTTGAGTATCGACCAAGGTGGCCGTGGGGTGACAATCGACCATGCCTGCACACTGGAGGAGGTCGATGGCGTACTGGCGTTGGGAAAGAAAGAGCCCGTGGGAGGAAAGGGTGACGGAGATGCCAAGGAAATGGTGGAGAGGATCAAGATCGGTCATGGCAAACTCAGAGTGGAGTCGGGTCATGATCTGGTCGAGGAGAGATGTCGAAGACGCTGTAAAGATAATGTCGTCGACATATAGAAGTAGATAGGCAGTAGCGGAGCCGATATGGAAAGTGAACAGGGAACTATCGGACGCAGAGGGCATGAATCCGATGTGCCGAAGATAGGTAGCAAAGCGCCGGTACCAGGCACGAGGGGCTTGTTTGAGGCCGTAGAGAGAACATTGAAGAAGACAGACGTCGTCGGGACGAGAAGGGTCGATGAATCCTGGGGGCTACTGACAGTAGACCGTTTCCGTCAGGTGGCCGTGAAGAAAAGCGTTCTTCACGTCTAGCTGATGGATCGGCCAGGAACGCGAGGCAGCCAAAGTGAGGACGACCCGGATGGTGACGGGTTTGACAATGGGACTGAAGGTCTCGTTGTAATCGACACCGGATCGTTGGGAGAAACCCCAGACTACCCAATGAGCCTTGTGACGAACAAGGGAGCCATTGGCGTGGAATTTGTATTTGAAAATCCACTTACCGGTCATAATGTTGGCGCCGGGAGAACGAGGGACGAGGCGCTAGGTCTCGTTGTCCATTAGGGCCTTGTACTCGTCGGCCATGGCTGCGCACCACTGAGGGTCGGCCAGGGCAGAGCAAGATGTCGCCGGGATGGATGAGATAGAGCTGTGGACGGCGGAAAGCTCATAGCGTTGAGTGGGGAGGAGAGACCCGGTCTGGGAGTGGGTGACCATATGAGAGGTGGAGGAAATTGCAGCTGATGGGGGTGTGGGAGTAATGGGAAGAACTGGTTGGGTGGGAGCATCATCGGCTTTGGGTCATCGACTGTAGATAAGAGGAAAAGAGGGAATTAAATCGGCCTGAGCCGATGGAGTCAGGTGGGTCGAGTCGTCTGATCGGTCCGATAAAGATGGATCAGCCGATGGGGTGGGGGGAGCCGATGGAAGATGAGGAGCCGATGGAAGTGAGGTGTCCGATGGAAAGGGGACGGTATCAGCTGAAGGATAAACGGTGTCGGTATCGGGTGATGGAGGTGGGGCCGATGGGGGTCCGATGGTTGGGACATCGGACCGAATAGTAGTGGGATATGTGAAGGGTAAGTCCTCAGCAGCTGGCGATGAGGGGGCCAATGGAGGGGACAGTGGAGGAGACCTGGTTGGCACGGTGTTGGTGAGGAGAAAGTCGAGATCACTAGAGGAGGATCTCGGATGAAGTAGACCGAAGGAAAAACATGTCTCGTCAAAAATGACGTGACGAGAGACGATGACCCGTCGGGTGGAAAGGTCGAGACATCGGTATCCCTTGTGAGAGGAGGGATAGCCGAAGAGAATACAGGCGGTAGAGCGAGGAGCGAGTTTGTGGGAAGCTGTGGCGGTGAGGTTTGGGTAGCAGAGGCACCTGAAAACACGAAGGTAGGAGTAGTCGGGTGCCATGCGGTAGAGAAGGGCATAGGGAACGTTGTTTTGAACGGAGGAGCATGGGCGTCGATTGAGAAGATACGTCGCAGTAGCTAGAGCTTCTACCCAATAAGTGGCAGGTAAGTGGGCGTGAAGTAGCATGGTGCGACGGATGTTGTTGAGGGTGCGAAGGAGGCGCTCGGCTTTGCCGTTCTGAGGAGAGGTGTAGGGGCAGGAGAGCCGGAGATGGATGCCCTGCGAGGTGAGGAAGGTTGTAACGGTACGATTAACGAATTTTGTACCGTTATCGGCTTGTAGAGCCTTGATGGGGAGGTTGAACTGAGTGGACACATACGTGACGAAGTGAGTAAGGTGAGAGGCGACCTCGGATTTATTGATGAGCGGCAAGGTCTAGCAATAGTGCGTGTAATCATCAAGTATAGCGAGGTAATACTGATTATCGGAGACACTTTTAACTAGCGACGTCTATACATCACAATGTATAAGTTCAAATGAACGCGAGGTATAGGAGAGAGAACTAGAAAAAGGCAGATGCATATGTTTGCCAAGTTGACACGAGTGACAAACTGTGGAGCTACTGTGGGTACATCGGATGGAGGCGCTACGACGGAGGGTGGCGACAGCGTCAGGGCCGGGGTGGCCGAGGCGAAGATACCAAAGGTTGGTGGAGAGGGCGATGCTGGCGCGTGGAGTGGACGACGTAGCGGGAATGGTGTAGAGGTCTCCGCCACTATTGCAGCAAATGATCTGTCGTCGGGTTGGGATATCCTTCACAGAGAAACGAGACGCGTCAAATTCGATGGAGCAGTTGTTGTCTCTTGTGAATTGGCGAACAGATATAAGATTGTAAATAAGAGAAAGTACGATAAGAATATTGCGAAGGGAGAGGTTAGTGGTGGATGTAGATAGAGAGGAGTCACCTCGGCATTGGACAGGAAGAGAGTGACCATTGCCGATGGTGACAAAGGGGAAGGAAGAGGGGTGATAGGAGCGAAGTATACCAACCGATGACGCCATGTGTGAAGACGTCCTAGAGTCTAGCACCCAAGGGTGATGTGGTTGGAGCATCATTTGGTTGAGGACAGCGACGAGGCCAGCCTGGTTCCAGGAGGGAACCGACTGGGTGGGTAGGATCGGTAGCATCAGCTAAGGCGGCAGAACGGAAACCGATGCTAGGTGAGCCTGGGGATGGACGCCGAGAACCCTGGGTTGCTAGCTGATGGGGCTGCGTGGCTGGGGCTAGGGTGCCCAGAGGTTGTAGCAGAGCCACGGACCCGTGGGACTGGCAGGTTGGGCAGGGACCGAGGCAGATCGTGAATGCATCTGACCCTACCAATTCCTGCCTTTGTCTTTGCCCTTGCCTTTCCCGGTGTGGGCTGTGTTGCCATGGCTGGAGCCATGGCCACCAGAGCCACGGGAGGAAGGGGCAGCGCAGGATGCTCGACAGCCATTATCGGCTGCGGCAAGGAGAGCGGTGTGGGCCACTATCTTCTCATCGTTGGCCAGACGGAGTTCTTTAAGAACTAACATGTCATGGGCTCGAACGAACGATGGAAGAGGTGTGACGTTGGCGATGTCATCGGCAGTGTTTGAGAAGTGGGGGTTGAGGCCTCGCAGAAGGGCGAGGACGAGTTGAGAGTCGGCCATAGGGTGGCCAACGTCTCGGAGAGCAGCAGCCTTGACCTTGAGGCGATGACAGTACGAGGAGACAGAGGAGTCTTCTTGTACCATGGAGTGGAACTCGTTAAGAAGGAAGATCCGCTCGATGGTTAGGAAGATCCGCTCGATGGCCACCCAGAGATCCCGGGCGGTGGGGTCGGTATCGTCCATGGCGGGGTCGAGGACAGAGTGGTCGACCGAGCTGAGCAGCTAGCTACGCACGCAGCACTCGGCAATGTCCCACTGAGGATCATCGGGACAAGGTGGAGCGGAGCCATCAATATGGGACTAGAGGCCGAATTTTCCACAGAGTGATTTGAAAAAGAAAACCCACTTAGAATAATTGGCGTTAAGGTCAAGGGAGATAGGAACGTGAGATTTCACGTTCACAGCAGCGTAAGAAGGGGAGAAGATTGGCGAGATGATGTCCGAGGTGTGGTCTGAGGCACCGAGGGCCGGAGCAGACTCGGCGACTGGGAGAGTGCCGGAGTTGAGGGCGGACTCGGTGGCCATGACGGGAGAACGGGAGCAAATAGCCGATGAGAGAAAGAAGCCGATGGGAGGGAGAAGCCGATGAGAGGACGGATCGGCCGATCAAGGATGTGAGAAGTCGATGGGGAGTGGGCCGGCCATCCGATGAGGAGTGGTTTGCCGATGGGGAGTAGGCAGCGGAGTAGGTGAGTAAAAAGATGGTGGCAGAGTGGGTGGGTCAGAGAATAGTTGGGTCACGAACGTGCGAAGATTCACGTCCGTGGACTCGTGGAGGCCAAGGAGTGGGGCGGACACGAAAAAGGCGGGGAGTGGTCGGACGCGAAGAGAATATGTTCGCGTCCGGGAGGCAGGGATTCGTGTTCGTGGACACGTGAACACGTTTGACTGGCTCGGACGTGAGGAAAGAAAATTCGCGTTCGAGAGCCATTGATTGTGTCGAAAAAGGCGAGAATCGAGGGAGGGTTCCAGCCGATGGAGGGCTGGACAAGTCCAGCTGATGGGAGGGCGGATGAGTTCAGCCGATGGAGACGATGAGCGCGGAGGTGCGCCGGCGTCAGAGAAGGAGAGATGTACGAAGCAAGAAGAAGAATGGAGACGGGTGCGAGGCGAGACGAGGAGGCGGATCAAGACCGTCGCCTGGTCGCGCGGAGGTGGGACAGAGAAAAGAAGGTGACTACGGGAGAGATGGGGAAAAGAAGAAATGGAGGCGAGAGAGCGAGGAGAGTGCCGGGAGGAGAGTACCGGGAAGAGGGTCAGCGAAGGGAAGAAGACGTCGACGAGGAGGAGGAAAGGGTCGGCTCGTCGAAGAGAGAAGCTAGCGCGTCGAAGATGTCTAGACTCGCTCTGATTCCATGTAGAAATGTATACATTGACTAACACTCCGAGAGTCGAAGATGTCTAGACTCACTCTGATACTATGTAGAAATATGTACAGTGACTAAGATCCTAATAATATAAAGGGAGTCAGATTTATATATATATAACTCAGGCTAGTGGTCTATCTAACAGTAGCTAAACCAAACAGTGTAGATAAATTAGACAATTAACTTGAGTAGGGTAGAGTGCCCTAAAAAAAATTAAACCGTAAAGGTGGAGTGACCTTTGCCTCTGCTAGCTCCACAACTCGCTCTGGCCACTCAGGATGACGGATACTTTGCTAAACGGGCCTAAATCCGCGAGGTTGAAATGAGTCTGGGTCGCCATTAGAGAGTCCGAGACCACACATCAGCGATTTTTTTTGGAAAACTGGAATTTAGCTCAAGTCCAAATACAACTCAAAGCACGGCCCGATTAGTACAAAATAGGCTTAGGAACATGCAGATGCTGAGATTAGCATACTCCCATGGTGCACGCAGATGCTGAGATGCGTGTGAGGCTGCGTACCTGCATATGTCAAGTCGAGACGACGAGGACGATTATACTGTCAGCTACCACTACGTACGATTCAACGATGACATTTTTGCCGATTTGTTGGCCCGTAGCTACCGTGTGCCACTACCTCGATCGTCGCAGATGCATTCATACGCATCGATCCTGACAGGTCACAGCTGCCTCGCAGGCATGTGCGCGTGCAGTGGACGACTCGGACTCATGCCGTTTATGGGTAATCCGTCTGCTATGCGGTACATGATCACTGACCACACGGTTCCTCCAATCTCGCGAAATATGGGCTCAAGCGCGTTTGATTTGTATTTACGTGTGGTGGTTGTTAATGAAGTATCGGTCCAATAAAACTGACATGAACTTGGCCTGTCAGCGTAATCATAGCTATTGATTGAACATGGTAATTTCGTAGAAGTGTCACAAGAGATTGTTATATTCTCACCTAAATAATAATAAAAAATTTGTTTCTCTCATGCTTATATACTTATAAGCTAAAATTCAAATTTTAAAAAATAAGTTTTTTTAGCATTTGCTTTTATATTGCTAAAAACATATACATATACATATATATATAACTTATTTTTTAATTGTTAATAAGGTGTTTCGCTTATAATAAAAATAAGTAAAATAATTAGGCTATCCCTCTCCATTATACCATGTACATGAACCATATCCACGTGGCCACATTTGACGACAATGATCATTCCTTAGAGGGGACTATTGTGAAATTTCCAACGTATTGATGTCTGCGTTTAGATAGTTAATTTTACTAATTAAAATTCTATAAAAGCACTTGTTTGGAGTACATACAATTTATGTTACGTTTACAGCACATAAATTCACATTACTTTTTACACAAACTAGTTCAAATCCTTTAAATAAATCATGCAAAATCTTTTATTCTAGTGTTTGAAATATATCATTCATTGGTTTATTGTGACTAATTATTTATGTTATGATGTAGACTTGTTAGAATAAATTCGGTTCTCAATAGTCTACCTATGTTTATGCTAATGTTTTTTGAAATATCTAGAGGGTATTAAAACAAATAAACTTATATCATTTCAAGTTTTTCTGACAAGGAGATGGCTAGAAAAGAAATATAGGTTTGCTAAATGGAATGCAATTTGCACCAAAAGAGACCAATATATTGGGGCTATTGGAGTCACACGCTTAGACTTGATCGTCAGGGGCTTTTTTCACCCACTTTGTATGACGAATTACTAATAGGCTATAGGCTTAGCTAATGTTTTCTTTATTGCTTTGCTTAATTTATTTTACATGGGGTTTTCCCACAATAGTACTACTACTTTTTTATTATTTAGTTATAAGAACTTTGGCTGCGTGCATCATAGATGCAAAGGTTAAGAATATAGTTATTCTTTATTATTAAAAATAAGATATTTTTAGAAATAGATTTAACAAAATAGCCTATAATAAATTGTATAAGAAATACGGTAGAAGAAATTTTTTTAGAAATTATACTTTTAAAAACATAAACGTAAGTGTAGCAAATAATCCGTAAGTGTAGCAAATAATATATGATGATACCAGTTAGGAGAAGAAATCACAATGAAGAGAACTTTCCCCTCCGGCTAGAAATGTAGGGAGAAATCATGGAACTTGTGCACCTTGGTCTGGCTATAATCACATGTCAACTTTATTCCATCTTAGCAGTCAACTTTCTTAAACTTTATGTTTGTTAGGCTGTAAAACCATATGATTTTTAGGTTGTGATGAAAAATTGGTAAAGAAAATATAATCATGTATTAATTTTTGTTGAAAATTTGGTTTAAAAAGTTGACGATTATTGGCATTAGTACGTGTGATTAATATAGGTTAGGTTATGATAGCTGTGTCAAAAATAATTGTTTGTTTTATTTATCTATAGGTAATAGAAGTTATCTATAGGTCTAACGGTCAGAATGTTATGTGAGACTAAAATCAAAATCTTTAGTTCAAATTTATATTGATGAGATCATTTTTTAAGGCTAAACTCGTGTGTCTAAATTTTTAGAGATAATAAACAGGAAATTTAATATGAACATGATGAGAGAATTGATATTTTTCCTTAGGCTTCAAACAAAGGAAGACATTTTCATTCATCACACAAATTTCTCTAAAGATTTTCTAATCAAGTTCAAGGCAAACAACTGCAAGCCAATCGCCACTTCCATAGCCACTACCTCAATAATGTGCCCTGATGAGGATGGTGAGGCGGTTGACCAATGCAAGTACCGAAGTATGATTGTCTCTCTCCTCTACATGACTACATCAAGGCTAGACATCCACTTCTCCATGTGTCTATGTGCAAGGTTTTAGGTATCTCCAAGGAACTCTCATTGTCAAGTAGGCAAGCATATTCTCCGCTACATCAACTCTACCCATGAATACAATATTTGGTACTCTTATTTTTTCACTCTTTTGATTCATACCTTTTATGCTAATTTTACTAGGTGTAAGATTGATTGTATGATTATTTCTGTCACTTATTATTTCTTGAATACTTTTCTTGTCTCTTGGTCTTCTCACAAACAATTCTTTGTTGCTCAATCAACAACTAAGGCTAAATACATTGCTACAACAAGCTCTTACAACCAAGTTCTACTTTAAAAGATTATGGCTTGTATTTTTTTGGTATTCCTTTGCTTTGCAAGAACACTAATTCCATTAACATCGTGCTCGCCGCCAAACCTCGTGAGGAAGGTTTGACCGGGCCGAGCGGAGGTCCAATCGAGAAGAGACGGCGGCTCAGTCACACAAAGGCCTAGGAGAACTGGTTAGCTCCATTGCAGATCCTTAAGCTTCGAGGTTCAAGAGCGTGACAGTCAATTTGATACTGCAATTGATAAGGTGAGGTGAACGGGTCAGTCAAACGATGAACTGATACGAGCTTTTGCTATCGGCTAGCCACCGATAGGATCGAGTTGGTCATCGGCCGTGTTAGAATGGCTCCTGCTATCGGTTGGTTACCGATAGAGATTGAGACACTCTTCCATCGGCTGGGGAGCCGATGAAGGCGTATGTAGATGTCGACGGATGTGATGGCTCCGGGTGTAGCGAAAGCGAGATCCTGATCCATCGGTCACAGAGCCGATGGGGACACAAGGGTATTCAAAGGATAGCAAAGCATGCGGGATCCCTCCTGGTTGTCGACGAAAGCTGTAGCGCTCGAGCATCGGCAGAACAGTCGATGGAGGCGTGAGAGAGATGCGTGGAACGGATTAGAGGACCTATCGGCCAAAGAGCCGATGACGCTCTGCGGCATCTGAAGCGCGGAGCGGGGCCCGATCCCCCACGAAGCCACGAGGGCCAACGATCGTGGTAACGGCGTTGTTAGGACTAAGCTCGATAGATCGGACCGAACCGAGACAGTATGAGGCCGGGGACTAACGACACGAAGACGACATAGGCTTTAGACCGAATGTAACGATGAGGGAGGAAAGAGACGAGGTTATCGGCTACCTACCGGCCGAACGTCTGACACAGGCCTACACCTAAATCCATTGGCTGCACGAGCTGATGGGAAATGAGACCCGCTAGATCTCGACGACGGCCACGTCAGACGTGAGCCCTGGAAGATCGGACCGAACCGAGGCAGTACCAGGAAGCATCCGATATGTCCGGATCGACCTCTAGAGGATCGATTGTTAGACGATACGCGAGACGGATATGGGGCCTGCATTGAGGATAACTCGTCAGCTACTCACTCCGAAGAGACGTCGTGTGAAGACCCGCCGAGGCGCCAGCTCGAACCGCCGCCGCCGCCAATCTCGTAGGTCGAACTTAACCGATGCAGCACGAGACCGTGGATGGAGGGAGACCGACACACCGGCGTGCCTCGCGTAGACGTGATGAGGTACGCTCGATCCGACTAAGAGGTCAAATCTAACCGATACAGTCTTAGATAGAGCAGAGTGTATGATAAAAAGACATCTCTAAAAGCATGCGTGCATCAACCGGAAGGCCGATACACTAGGTGTGACGTTCGATGGAAGTCTATGAAGATAGGTGCGTATAGACTGAGGAGCCAATACGTTGGGCGTGTTGCTCAAAGTATAGATAACTTATCGGCTAACCTCTTCGATGAAATGCCAGGCATAGACCTACAGGCCTACGGCTCAAATTTATTGTCGGCAGCCTCGTAGGTCGAACCTAACTGATACAGCACGAGACCGTCGACAGAGGAGGAAGCTCGATGCACCGGTGAGCCTCGCGCGGACGTGATGCAGTACACCTGATCGGGCTAAAAAGTCAAACCTAACCGATGCAGCCTTAGACAAAGCATGACGTCTTAGGATAGTGACGGGACTTACCCCTTCATCGGAGATCGAACTTAACCGATGCAGTCCCATGTCGAGAGTTAGAACCCACCGGTTAAAACCTAGATAAGCTAGAGTGGTGATGCGCCGAAGGTTTATTGGATTGATCTGCTAATTTACAGGCTTTCAGAGGTCTATATTTATACCTTGGCATTACAGAGTCCCACGTGATTACAACAACCATCGAACGTTATTTCCTAAAAAAATATAATAGGAAAATATCTCTAAGGAAGTAAACTGAACTAACTAAACCTTCCTATCAATATAAGATACGATTTACATAGATAAATTACACAACCATGAGTTTCACGACTCCTCCTCAGACTCGACCTCATTTACATAGTCTTCTATAATTGGACTGAATTCTTCCTCACTTCGTTCGATCGGCTTCTTTACTGTAGCAATCGAACTCTTCTTTACTAAATCGATCATCTTTCCAATCCATCCATAGACTTACCAAATTTTAGCGTTAACACATCGCAAAGAATCTAGTTTTAACATTTAAGACCAAGCACATTGAAATTCAATATCACTTTTTCTGATACAATATTGAGAAATGAAATATTTCATTAGAGTTTATTGAATCAAATGATTAGCTTACGAACATTTTTGTAAACAACTTGATCGTGTTCATTTGAAAAAACTAAGGTGTGAGTTAGGAGTCATTCACCCCTATGGCTTGTGTTGAGGGGAGTTCTCTTTTTACATCTGTACCATAGTGCTCACCGCCAAAAATCCCGCGACCAGGGAGGGACGGCGGCTCGATCACGTGAAGGCCTGGGAGGTCTGCTTATCTCCAGTGCAGGTCCTTAAGTCTCAAGGTTCACGAGCGTGCCAGTCAATTTGACCCTGTAATTGACAAGGAAGTAAGACGAGTGAATCCGATACAGGCGATCGCTATCGGCTGGCTACCGATAGGTTCGGGATACTATTCGATCGGCTGGGGAGCCGATGTGGACAGGTGTTGACAAGGGATCGACCGCAAAGCCGATGGAGGAACCAGGGTGTGCTCAGAGGATATCGAGACGCACGGGATCCCTCCGGACAGCCGAACAGTGATTCATCAGCTGAAAAAACCGATGAAGGCGTATGTGGACTAGGCAAGGAATAGTATAAGAAGGCATGGGTTGCAAAGCCGATGCCGCTCCGGATATGACAGCAAGAGACCCGTCGCCCGCCGTGACAGCGCCATTAACACCGAACCTCAAAGATCAGACCTAACCAAAACAGTACGAGACCGGGGCTAGCGACGATGATACGGAGGACGCCGGGTCGGCTATGCCGTAGCAAGGATAGGAACGAACCCATCGACTAGCTGAGCCGATGAGGGGATGCCTCTCTAAAGGCGGGTGCGTATCGGTTAGGGGACTGATACGTTCAACGTTACGCGTCGAGGGACACCTCTAAAGGCTGATGCGCATTAACCGAGGGACCAATGCACTGGGCGTGAAGCTCAGAGTATGGATAACTTATCGGCTACTCACTCCGATGAGACATCATGCAGAAAACTATAGGCCTGAAGCTCGATCTACCATCGGCAGTCTCGTAGGTCGGACCTAACCGATGCAGCACGAAGTTGACGACGGTAGAGGGAGCTTAACAGACCGATAGGTCATGCACGAACGTGATGTGGTACACCTAATCTGACTAAGAGTTTGAACCTAAACGATGCAGCCTTAGACAATATAAAGCATACCAGGATAGTGGCGGGACTTACCCCTTCACCGGAGATCGGACTCAACCGATGCAGCCAGAATCTGCTGGTAAACACCTAGATGAACTAGGGTGGCGATGCGCCGAATTTGTATATGATCGAGAGATATCTTACATGTTTTTAGGGGGTCTATATTTATATCATGGATTTACAGACAGAGTCCGATGCGTCTACGACCATTGGACATTATTTCCTAGTAAGAACAAAGGAAAATATTCTTAAAAAAGTTAACTAATCAGCTAAACCTTCCTAATTAAGTAAGGTTACAATTTACAAAAATAAACATCCTGCCGTGGAGTCCACGGCTCTTCTACAAACCCGGTTTCATCTGAATAATTTTTCAATTTATAACCGAGTCTTTCTTTGCTGCAACCTGATTGGCTTCTCCACTGTAACTATCGGATCTTCTTTTACCCAAGCCGATCCTTTTCCTTCCTTTCCTCGGGCTTCTTAGACCTGATCCCGATTGAACAATCCCCTGTCTTCAAACCGATCCAATCTCCTACCAATTTGATCGGCTTTTTTACAGTTTTGGTTGGCTTTGTCTCAGCATCTCTATCGGTCGATGACTGCATTAAACTCTTCATCGGACCTCTCAGCCGATTGGCTTTAGCACCATCGGATCTCTCAACTGATTGATTTTAGCACTATCGGATCGTCCAGATTTTGACGTTAACACATAGTATATCATAGTTATTTTCTACATTATAATATATTCTACAATATATTAAAAGATTTGCTTGCTATCTACTATTCATCTTTATGTTATGCATATGTTGTTTTTGTCTTAGCTTTATCTACTATCTAGCTTAAGTAGCTTGTATGAACTGTTATAAACGTTTATAAGTGCATTGAAACTTGCCCAATTTAAAAATTAACTTGAACTTAATCAATATGTAAGTGCTTGATCTAGCTCTCTTTAGATTATTTTTCTCATGTACATGCTATATTTACTCTTTCTTTACAACAATTTTGATATATGCTTTCAATATGCTCATGCTTTCTTGATTATGTGCATGTTTAAAATGCTCATGCTTTATTGATTAAGTTTTGTATCATGCTTATATTGTTTATATGTCCCATGGATACTCTTATTTATCCTTGTGTGGGCTATTAATTGTGTTTAAGTATTAGTGGTTTCGAAGGTAGCACAGAGACTATTTATAATGGGAACTCTAGATACATGTCTTGATTAAGGCTTATATGACAACATATAATGAGGATAGTGTTATCGGTTGAATATAAGATTAAAAGTAGCATCGCTATTATGCTACAAGTGTTAAAAAATTTTAAAAAAATGAAAAGTAAAAATGAGCGCTATGTATTAATGCTTTGAACTTGACATTAGCTAAAATTACATGGGTTGATTGTTTTGATTAAGTAAATTATGTTTATGAGATCGATTGCTTCTTTTTGAGTTACATCTAGTGATTATCTTGTGTACTTTAACTCGCTAATGAAGTTAAAATATTTTTGCTTATTTGTGATATAAACTTATTCTATATGTCATAAATCGTACTTCTTTTAATCATATTTTAGCTAGTTTCAAGCATATATTTTTACATGAGTGATATGTGTTTACATATCGATGTCTTTAGATAACTCTTAAACCTCTTATAAACATCTTACTTTATGTATTTTTTGCTTTATTTTGCTCTTGATGTCTTTCTTGTCAAAATAGGAGAAAAATAAAATTTTAAGTAATGTTGCATTCATTGAAAATTAAAATTTGATTTAGATCTCGGAGAAATTCTTGTTAAAAATGGGAGTTAGACATATAGGGGGAGCTTTTTGCATTTTGCTACCTTTTCTTCTCTTTTCACTTGGTATTGGTTTTTTTACTATTTTAAGATTGACCAACTCTTGCAAAGTTTTTTCTTTTAATTTCTAAAAATCAAATTTCAATACTTTGATTTGGATTGCTAATGTTTCCATCAAGAGAGATCGTAAAACCAAGTGATGGTTTTATGTTGTAATAAAAAATTAGTGGAGAAAATACAATCATGTGTTGATATTTGTTAAAAAATTGATTGAAAAAGTTGATGATTTTTCATGAGTATATGCGACTAATATAGGTCAGGTTATGATATATGTCCTTAGAAATATTTATTTGATATATTTATATGCAGGTAATAAAAATAAACATTGTTTAATGACGAGGATTGAGACTATACTCAAAGATGAGTAAAGATCTACGTGATTAGAATACCATATGATAAAGTAAAAATAAAGTTAGAATGCTTAGATGTTAGATCAACAATATATTAAGACTTAGAGATGAGTTAGGATCTAAAGTGATCAGGAATATCGAATGATAAAATTAAATATAATATGACACATAAATATATCATGTAAAGATATCTTCACAACAACATGCTTTGCAAGAGCTGAATTTGCCAGGAAAAAAAGAGAGAGAACGAGAAATAGAGACATATTACACTGTTGGCACGGTAAACAGATGTACTGTAGCACAGAGGATGCATGCGTACGTGCTCGGCTGGTTGACACGGTCAACATGAGCTGGCTGGGCGTGTGGCTCGGTGGTGCAGCCGAGCTAGCTAGCTTGTGGGCTTGGTTGGTCATCAGACGCACGAGGGAGGTGGTTGCCAAGACGTGGCCCAGCGAGTGGCACGGTTTGGCCATTCATGTGCCGAGGAGCACGGGAATCTATAGCGATTTTGATAACCTATCTTCTGGTCTTTCACAGCCCGCATGCGCGTGCAGTTTTCCAGCACTACTCCTGCTTCCTCTTTTAAATACAACGTGCTCATTCCATTTTACCATCTGCCTAGTTAAATGCTGTATAATATCACGTATAAATCTGTACTACCATAAACATTTTTTAGACGAAGGCAGGATCAAGCATATTATTACCAACAAGCAAATGATTCATATACGTATGGGGTATTTGGATGTATATGCGAGGTAAATCGATTCAAAATTGACTTGAGAAGCCATTCAAAATTTCAAACTGATGTAACCGAGCCGTGTTGTGCCTTATGTGGTGCGCTGGTCGGTTCAGCTTACCACCCGTGACTCTCACCACGACCATCATTCGCAGGGGGTCCCACCCACCAGTCAGACACACAGAGCGGCGTCTCATGAGATTACCGTGACCCAGCCTCTCGGGATTAGCGAGGCGATGATCTCCTCTATATAAACCGTGCCCCCGGCTGGCACGACACGCGCTATGCCCACACGCAGAGGTGGTGAATTGGTGATCGATGCTTGCTGCTGCTGGTAGTTGATCGGAGTCAATCGAGGCGGCTCCAACGGCAACCTTCGATTTGGTCGCGATTTGGTGTTGGATTTCCCCCCGTTTCGTCCAAGGGGTTTTTGGTGGGTTTAGTGGCTCGGGGTGGTCGGGGATTTGGGGTGACGGGTTGGGGCTTGCTTGGTGGTAGATTGTTCACTGGAATGGTGGAAAGTGCTGTGCCGTTTGGTGCTTGGGGTTTAAGGTGAGGGTGCGATGGACTAGTCAAAGGTTACTGTGGCTGTGAGATTGAAATGTTGGCATGCGTGGAGTTTTTTACGGTATTTTTTTTGCTAGTGTTGACCTAATCCATCTCCCCTCATCTTTTGGGGCCACTGTGGTACACCTGCATGACTAACCTTGAATATCTAACAAAGAATATATTTTCAGATAATGAAATAAATCAAAGAATATCTGGATGTTTCATTATAATACATGATATTGCTACTGCTGTATACCTGCATGCTCACTTATGTTTGTGTTTTGCATAATTTGATAATTTGTCCAAGAATGGGTGATGGAATGAGGACTAAGATGGACGGTCCCGCAACACCAACACAACGCCAAACCAATGCACTGCGGTACGGAGAGCAGGAAAGACTACGTGTGCTCCCGCCAAAGCAGCTAGGAGGGGTAATTTTTTGTTGCAATCGCAACACAAATGATGAATGCCTCACTAAACAATTATTTGGTTCGTATAAGTCCCTTATCGCCTGTCCTAATTTCATATAAATGAAATTCCATATACTTATGATTGCTTTTATTCAGGAACACTGACATATTGCTAATAAACATTCTTTTGAACTTCTCGTTTAATTGGAATCCATTGGCTTGCCTTTTGTTTGATAGGGTTGCCTCATCGCCATCTTGTGTACGTGAAGAATGTTAAACCTGGCTTGCCTCTCTCTGTTCAAAAATTGCATGGCAATTTAGAGGCTACAAGCCCTGGTCAGCGTTGTATGACCAATTTGCTTGGATGACTGAATCAACTGATGATAATAAGACACCATTTCCTGCACAGGTGTAAACAAAATAATATTTTACGTGTACTGATATTTGTTCTGGTTATGATTTCATAAGCATTGTGACTTATTTGTGTTCTTCGGCTCCGTTTCTTTACCGAACAAATACAAAAGTGTAATCATAAACAATTATTTCAGAAAGGAAATACCTACCTACTTCTTTTTTGAGCTAGACCATGAACAAACAAGAAATTTGATTTCTTTGTTAGTACCTACTCCTGTTTGTGCTATTCCAAACAAACCAAGTATACCAAGACCTGCTACCACTCATACTGTTCCAAACGCATGGAATAAACCTTTGCCATTTCTAACAGCAAAAACACATGTTGTTTCTAATCAAGTGAAGAGTGAACCGGATGTGAAGGATGTGGATCAGTTCTATGTTTTATCACATTGGCATGCTGGTGTTCCGCGCACTTTGCCTGATGTAGAAGTCGACTATGCTAATGCAAGTACAGCATCAAGAAACAACCTTGACAAATATGCTTCTGACTATGATGATCTGATTGGTGGTTCGATATATGGAATCTGCGAATGATGGCCAGCATGCTAAAATGGATTTTCCACTACAGCTGCAAGAGCTGTCTTCTTTACAACAGAAGCGAGCCCATTCCTCGGAGGATGCTCTTGTTTCTACTTTTAGCTCAATGCATACATCAAGATACACAGCTTGCTGCTAATCTCCCCAAAGATTCATCTACTGCCGCATCTCAATGTGACACATCTGTGAAAGATAATACTCCTACATCCTTTGTGCAATGCCATGGATATACTGAGGTGCCTTAACCTAGTCCATCCCTTTTCTTACCCTTTTCCCTTACCTTATTTCAGTGGTACAATTTATATATTTTGGTACGATGTTGATGCACTGCTATTTTTGACATTTGTCTGTAGCTGCATAAAATTATCAATGATTTATCCAAAAAGACCGAAGCAATGGAAAAGAAACAGATACTTCTCTTCTTGCTTAAAAATTAGTAAAATCTTATCTTTTAAAGAAGAAAAGGTATAGGAAAAAATTCTTGTATACCTATAAAAACTCACTCAATCCCTTCCATACACTCAATTTTGTGCAATTCTTTTTTACCCCCTAGTTTTACCGACGATCTCTTTCATGCCCCTAATGATAGGTTTCGTTCGGTTTATATATTAGTTTGCTTGCAAATGTCTGTGTTGACTTTTAGAATGGATGGAGCAAGTATGTGTGGTTTATGATTGTGCACAGTATGTATGTTTTATGAGACTAACTAGAGTAAATAATTAGTGTGTAAACATTTTAACATAAATTTTGAAAAGCAAATGCAATACATTGAACTTTTGTTATATCATTCAATAGATTTTTTTAAAAAAATATAACAGGACAATGGTTCTTTTTATTGATATGACAAATACATGCAAAACAACCAGAGCATCCATACAAAAATAACATCCATATAGAGAAATGTTAGAAGCACCATTAGCACAAATTAGCAAGAAGAAAAGGTCAAGCCTTGAGGAGCATCTATACAAAACATTGTGGTACACAATTAATGATCCAGTTCATACCATATAGACATCACAATTACATTTTCACACACAACAATGTAATTGACAAACCAAATTAGATAGGTTGTACTTTGTACATCATGAGCATATTGTCATAGGGCCATAACAGTACAGCACACTAGGGCAATCACAAACAGTCCTTACAGTAGCAAACTATGGTAAAGTTGCTCTCAAATAAACACTTTTCAGGGCATCACAACAACAAAATACATCAGCATATTGTTTAGCCCACAAGCTAAATCAATAGTACCAAAAGAAAACTAAATCAGCTAGTTATATCCATAATTTAGTCCATAAGTTTTCTTCTGCTTCTAGTGTCCATTGCAAGGTTCATCCATTTGTTCCTTGTGTCCATAGCTGGGCTATCAGGAGCAGCAGCAGATGGTGGCTTTCTCTTTGACTTGCAATAGCGGGGGTGTTTGCTCTCTAAGGGTTGACAGCGCTACAACTATGTTAAAAGACTTAGCTTGGTTGGAGTTATGATCTAGACCTACAAAATTTTGTTGTGAATGGATTGGATAAAGCAACATAATATTAGTAATTGACACAAGTACTTACCTAATTGATATACTTAAAGCGGAACTATTGTTCCTTGTCCTATTGTCCTTAGTGGACTGAATAGGTTGACTAATATGAAGAATTAATTGTCATGTACAGGAGTTGATTTAAATTCAAATTGGAATAAATGAAGAAAAATATTGGCTCAACAAGAGGGACATGTCAATTATTGGTGTAACTTCTGGAGCAACTACGATGCTAGTCTCTAAGGTTGATTAATTAGTTTTCTTCCTTCTCTTCTTTGGATGCCCTCTATCAATAGGGAAAAAAAGAGAGAATGTCTTACAACTTTTTAGAATCTAAATGGACATTTGTTAGACAAGTGTAGTTACCTTTCAGCAAGCATTGTTGTCACTTGTTCTGGATCACCCTCTTTGCAATTGTGCCAATGATGGCCATAGTTCTTATAAATTGGGCGTTTGTGACTTTCACTCCTTTTGCTTTCTTTCTCAATACATCTATTGTACCTCAGTTCTTGGTCTCCTAGTTGATTTCTTCAAAATATGTGGTGCCAAGAAGAACCTATGATCAGTCTTTGGCCATTGTGACTTGTTAGGCAACGAAGAGATCAATTTATCATATGCTGCTCTAAATCGTTGCACACTAAAACAATCATCCACATAATGTTGAAGCCTTCCTCTAATTGATGTGATAATGAAGGGATCAATATAAGTCAGTTACCCTATGGGGAGCCACAAAGGAACGAATCTGCCATTCTAAGTCATGTAGCGAAGGGGATGGTGGCCTCTACTGCTCCACTTTCACTCTTCTATCCTAAATGTCTGCACTTTGTCAACACCAATGAAGATACAACTCCTATAAGACAAGGAATCAATTGTCCATTGCTGCTTAACTTAAGCAAGAAGAAGAAATTTCTCAAAAATTAACCTAAGGAAAAAGAGAAAGAGAAGTAAACAAACTACCAACAGGGCTTAGGGGATAGAAGATTAGGAGCTAGCAGTCTCGGTCGACAGCTTGAGGCCTTTGGGAGCTCTTGGTCGAGGGGATCACTAGGAGCTTCGAGCTAAGGGGGCCACTGGGAGCTTAGGATCGATGGGAGCCGCCGCCACTAAGATCTCGAGATCGACGGGAGCTATCGAGAGCTCAGGCACTAGGAAAGCTCGTGCGGCGATGAGGACCTACTTGTTCTGAGGACCTACCTGTTCGGGATCGATGGGAGTTGCTACCGCCACTAAAAGCTTAGTGCCAAGATAGGATCTTGAGAGCAAACAAGAAGCATCGTCGAAGATGGAAGATTTGTGGCTGACGGGAGCCTTAGTTGTCGTCCCCCTAATGGTGGCTCCTGGTTGATGGGATCACGAGCGTCGTCAGGTCAATGGGACCACAGGCACCGCAGCAGAGGGATTAGATGCGGCGCGCCAATGGGAGGATGCTGCCCGATGGTGACAGGATTGCCATGCCCAATGGTGTGAGGAGAGCGGTAGGCAACAGCGATGCATAGGCACTACGTGTGTGGAGAGGGTAGGGGAGACTGAGAGAATAGAAGGGCAATGGGTTCGTCGGCTAGTTACCTAGGGTTTCTAGGAGAATTTTGGTCTTTTTTGAAAATACTGATAACCTAACACACATGCACTCACAACTCTGATAGAAACCTAACGATATGGGTATGAAAGGGATTAAAACGAAAATTCAGGGATATATAATGGGTTGAGTAAAATTCAGGGGTATGGAAAGGATTAGGTGAATTTTTATGGCTATACAGGAAATTTACTCAAAAGTATAAATAGATGAGGTTGTTTTCCTTATTGTTTGTATTTCATTTCGTGGATTTTAATCATGTTTAATTTTTAATCGGAAAATTGAACTTGTAGTTGTGTGCAAACTCCCATCTTGATTATGGCTTGCACATTCTAGATTGATTCAGATCAAGAATTTTTGTTGTTGAAGGAATTGGTTAAGGGCGCAGAAAGAAGAGTTGAGCAACTGGAACAGCAATTTGAGAAGTTGCAATTGGAGCATAACTCTTCAGCGCCACTTTTCGGTGTAACACACGATAATGTAGAAGGGCCATCAATACTCCTTACAGGTGGCCATAATGGTATTAACTGGCTATCATCCCTTGATTCATATTGCCCTGCAACGGACATAATAGAGACTAATGCCGATGAGCTCAGCCTGTGCATATGCTGCTGTTGCCACATTAAAGGACCTTGTCTTTATTTTTGGTGGTTGGAATGACAATCGCAGTACAACTCAGGTTAACGTTATTCGACAATCGACATGCCAAATGTAGTGCTCTATATAAGCAAGCTGTCGATTATCTGCATTTGTTTTATTGCAGTGCAATGCTACAACAGTGGAGGCAATAAGTGGATGGCATTGCCATGCTTGAATCATGAGAAAGGGAATCTTGCTGGAGCTACCTTGAATGATAAAATATTTTCTATTGGTGGGGGTGATGGGTCTCAATCTTTTTCAGAAGTTAGATGTTTGATCCAGAAGCGGGGAAATAGACATACAGTTTGTCTATGCAGCAACCTGTATGGTCTCTACTCCCTATAACAATTATATTGAGTAGAATGTACCAGCCTTTATTGCCAATTTAATATGGCTCTGTTCTTTACTATGCTATGTTCTCATTGTGATAAGGTTCAGGATTTATTAGACAGTCCAGAAAAAAATGCTGTAAAGAGAGGCTGTTTGAACTGCACGAGAAAAGTTCCTATAATCACTTACATCTGTGGATTATTAATCTTTTACAAGAAGAATAATGCTGCTTGCAGAATAGTTTCTACCGTTATATCATTGTTTATGTGTCGTAAACGAGTAAAACAAAGTTCGTTCTCATGGTGAACTATATTGAGTGCTTTAGAATTTAGATAGTTGTTTGAGCACTAGTGGCTAAACTGACTCGATGAGTTGGACATCCGCTTGGGCAATAGTCTTACAAGGTTGGATCATTTGTAAATCTAATCAATGCTATACCTTTTGAGCACTTGGATAGGCGACAAATACTTATCAAATTCAGGCTATTTTAAACTATGGGTTGCAAATTGCAATTCATGGAAATTTCATGGGATTTATGAGGTCTACAAAAAGCATATACATTGAATCTCTCCACTTCACCTTACATGCAATATTAGCCCTTTTTTTAATGTATTGTCACCAATAAATCCACTTCACCTTCTATGTATTTTATTGTTCCAGCGATGTGCTGCTGCTGCAGCTGAATTAAATGGCGTTCTCTCTGTAATTGGTGGTTATGATGGCAAAATGTACTTACAGTTACGATCCACGCTCACCATTCTCACCATGCTTTACGTGATTTTGATTTGAATACATCCCGAGACCTTCTTACTGAATGAGTGACTTCATATGTACAGATCAGCAGAAAGGTTTGATCCAAGGGAAGGTTTCTGGACCCAACTTCCAAGGATGCGAACAAGAAGAGGATCCCATTCAGCAGTCGCCTTGGAGGATTCAATATGTGTTTCTCGTAATTGTTAGACAGACCACTAGTCTGGGCTGTATATATATATATCCGACCTTCTTTTATACGTTTAGGGGATTCATAGTCACAGTATATATTCTACATGGTATCAGAACAAGTCTAGACATCCCGGCGCGCTAGCTTCTCCCTTCGACGAACCGACCCTTTAATTCTCGTCGTCGATATCTTCTTCCCATCGCCGACTCTCTTTCCGATACTCTCCTCGCTCTCTCAACTCCTTTTCTTCTTCTCCCTGTCTCTCCCGCAGTCACCTTTTTCTCCGTCCCATCTCCGCGCGACCAGGCGACGATCTCGATCCGTCTCCTCGTCCCGCCTCGCACCCGTCTCCGCTCTTCCTCTTGTTTCGTGCATCTCTCATTCTCTGACGGCGGCGCACCTCCGCGCGCGTCGTCTCCATCGGCTGGACTTGTCCAGCCCTCCATCAGCAGGAAACCTCCCTCGGTTCTCGCCCTTTCTGACACGCTCAACGGCTCTCGGACGCAAACCTTCTCCCCTCACATCCGAGCCAGTCCAACATGTCCACGGACACGAATCCCTGCCTCCCGGACGCGAACATATTCTCTTCGCGTCCGGCCACTCCCTGCCTTTTTCGCGTCCGCCCCACTCCTTGGCCTCCACGAGTCCACAGACGTGAATCTTCTCTTCACGGACGTGAATCCTTGCACGTTCGTGACCCAACCACTCTCTGACCCACCCACTCTATCGGCTGGCCACTCCTCACCTACTCCGCTGCCTACTCCCCATCGGCCAACCACTCCTCATCGGCTGGCCGGCCCACTTCCCATCGGCTTCTCACATCCTTGATCGGTCGATCCGTCCTCTCATCGGCTCCTCCCTCCCATCAGCTTCTTTCTCCCATCGGCTCTTTGCTCCCGTTCTCCCGTCATGGCCACCGAGTCCGCTCTCAGTTCCGGCACTCTCTCAGTCGCCGAATCTGCTCCAGCCCTCGGTGCCTCAGACCACACCTCGGGCACCACCTCGCCGATCTTCTCCCCTCCCTACGCTGCTGTGAACGTGAAATCTCACGTTCCTATCTCCCTTGACCTTAACGCCAATTATTCGAAGTGGGTTTTCTTCTTCAAATCTCTCTGTGAAAAATTCGGCCTCTGGTCCCATATTGATAGCTCCGCTCCACCTCGCCCCGATGATCCTCAGTTGGACATCGCCGAGTGCTATGTGTGCAGCTAGCTGCTCGGCTCGGTCGACGACTCTGTCCTCGACCTCGCCATGGACGATACCGACCTCACCGCTCGGGACCTCTAGGTGGCCATCGAGCGGATCTTCCTGGCCAACAAGCAGCATCGCGCCATCTTCCTCCTTAACGAGTTCCACTCCATGCTACAAGGCGACTCATCTGTCTCTTCATACTGTCAGCGCCTCAAAATCAAGGCTGCTGCTCTCCGGGACGTCGGCCACCCTGTGGCCGACTCTCAACTCGTCCTCGCCCTTCTGCGAGGCCTCAATCCCCGCTTCTCCAACACCATCGATGACATCGCCAACGCCACACCTCTTCCATTGTTCGCCCGGCTCATGACATGCTAGTTCTTAAAGAACTCCGCCTGGCCAATGATGAGAAGACAGTGGCCCACACCGCTCTTCTTGTCGCAGCCGATAATGGCTGCCGAGCTTCTTGCGCTGCCCCTTCCTCCCGCGGTCCTAGTGGCCATGGCTCCGGCCACAACAACACAGCCCGCACCGAGAAAGGCAAGGGCAAAGGCAAAGGCAGGACCTGGCAGGGTCCTACGCCACCACGACCTACCTTGGTCCCTACCCACCTTGCCGGTCCCACGGGTCCGTGGCTCTGCTACAACCCTTGGGCGCCCTAGCCCCAGCCATGCAGCCCCATCGGCTGGCAACCCAGAGTTCTCAGCGTCCATCCCCAGGCTCACCTGGCATCGGCTCCCGTTTTGCCGCCTCAGCCGATGCTACCGACCCCAACCACCCAGTCGGTTCCCTCCTGGAACCAGGCTGACCTCGTCGCTGCCCTCAACCAGATGACGCTCCAACCACAGCACTCTTGGGTGCTAGACTCTGGGGCGTCTTCACACATGGCGTCATCGGCCGGTATACTTCGCTCCTGTCACCCCTCTTCCTCCCCTTTTGTCACCATCGGCAATGGTCACTCTCTTCCTGTCCAATGCCGCCATGACTCCTCTCTGTCTACATCCACCACTAACCTCCCCCTACGCAATGTTCTTATCGTCCCTTCTCTTATTCATAATCTTATATCTGTTCGCCAATTCACACGAGACAACCACTGCTCCATTGAATTTGATGCGTCTGGTTTCTCTGTGAAGGATATCCCAACCCGGCGACAGATCCTTCGCTGCAATAGTGGCAGAGACCTTTACACCATTCCCGATGCGCCGTCTACCCCACACGCCAACGTCGCCTTCTCCACCAACCTTTGGCACCTTCGCCTCGGCCACCCCAGCCCCGACGCTATCGCCACCCTCTGTCGCAGCGCCTCCATCCGATGTACTCATAGCAGCTCCACAGTTTGCCACTCATGTAAACTTGGCAAACATGTGCGTCTGCCCTTTTCTAGTTCTCTCTCCTGTACCTCGCGTCCATTTGAACTTATACATTGTGATGTATGGACGTCCCTAGTTAAAAGTGTCTCCGGTAATCAGTATTATCTCGCTATACTTGAGGATTACACACACTATTGCTGGACCTTTTTGCTCATCCACAAATCCGAGGTCGCCTCTCACCTCACTCACTTCGTCACGTACTTATCCACTCAATTCAACCTCCCCATCAAGGCTTTACAAGCCGATAACGATACGAAATTCGTCAACCATACCGTTACAAACCTCCTCACCTCGCAGGGCATCCATCTCCGGCTCTCCTGCCCCTACACCTCTCCTCAGAATGGCAAAGCCGAGCGCCTCCTTTGCACCCTCAACAACATCAGTCGCACCATGCTACTTCACACCCACTTACTCGCCACTTATTGGGCCGAAGCTCTGGCCACTGCGACGTACCTTCTCAATTGGCGCCCATGCTCCTCCGTTCATAACAACGTTTCCTATGCCCTTCTCTACCGCATGACGCCCGACTACTCCCACCTTCGCGTTTTTGGGTGCCTCTGCTACCCAAATCTCACCGCCACAGCTTCCCACAAACTCGCTCCCCGCTCCACCGCCTGTATTCTCCTCGGCTATTCCACCTCTCACAAGGGATACCGATGCCTCGACCTTTCCACCTGACGGGTCCTTGTCTCTCGTCACGTCATTTTTGACGAGACAAGTTTTCCCTTCGGTCTCCTTCATCCGAGATCCTCCTCTAGTGATCTCGACTTCCTCCTCACCAACACCGTGCCGACCAGGTCTCCTCCACTGCCCTCTCCATCGGCCCCCTCATCGGCCGCTGCTGAGGATTTACCCATCACATATCCCACCACTACTCGGTCCGATGTCCCCACCATTAGACCCCCATCGGACCCACGTTCATCAGCCGATACCGATCCTATTTATCCTTCAGCGATACCGTTCCCTCTCCATCGGACACCCCACTTCCATCGGCTCCCCCCACCCTATCGACTAATCCATCTCTATCGGACCGATCGGAATACTCGGCCCACCCGACCTCATCGGCTAAGGCCGATCTAATTCCTCCTTTTCCTCTTGTCTACAGTCGCTGACTCGGACCCGATGACGCCCCCACCCGACCAGTTCTTCCCATTACTCCCGCACCCCCATCGGCTCCAGTTCCCTCCACCTCTCACATGGTCACCCTCTCCCAGACCGGGTCTTTCCGCCCCACTCTGCGCTACGGTCTCTCCGCCGTCGACAGCTCTATCTCGCCCATTCCGGTGACTTCTCGCTCAGCCCTAGCCGACCATCAGTGGCGCGCGGCCATGGCCGACGAGTATAAGGCCCTAATGGACAACGAGACCTGGCGCCTCGTTCCCCGACCTCCCGACGCCAACATTGTGACCGATAAGTGGATTTTCAAACACAAATTCCACGCCGATGGCTCTCTTGCCCGTCATAAGGCTCGCTGGGTAGTCCGTGGTTTCTCCTAACGACCCGGTGTCGACTACAACGAGACCTTCAGTCCTGTTGTCAAACCCGCCACCATCCGAGTCGTCCTCACCTTGGCTGCCTCTCGCTCCTGGCCGATCCATCAACTAGACGTGAAGAACGCCTTTCTCCACGGCCACCTGACGGAAACAGTCTACTGCCAGCAGCCCCTAGGATTCGTTGACCCTTCTCATCCCGACGACGTCTGTCTCCTTCAACGCTCTCTCTACGGCCTCAAACAAGCCCCTCGTGCCTGGTACCAGCGCTTTGCTGCCTATCTTCGGCACATCGGCTTCATGGCCTCTGCGTCTGATAGTTTCCTGTTCACTTTCCATATCGGCTCCGCCACTGCCTATCTACTTCTCTATGTCGATGACATTGTCCTCACAACGTCTTTGACATCTCTCCTCGACCAGATCATGGCCTGACTCCACTCTGAGTTTGCCATGACCGATCTTGGTCCTCTCCACCATTTCCTTGGCATCTCCGTAACCCGTTCCATCCAAGGCTCTTCCTTTCCCAACGCCAGTACGCCATCGACCTTCTCCAGCGTGCGGGCATGGCCGATTGTCATCCTACGGCCACACCAGTCGATACTCGAGCCAAACTATCCGCCGCCAATGGCGCCCTCGTTGCCGATCCCTCTCACTATTGGAGCCTTACCGGGGCTCTCCAATACCTCACACTCACCCCACCCGACCTCACGTACGTTGTCCAGTAAGTGTGCCTCTTCATGCACGCTCCGTGCGAACCTCACCTCGCGCTGCTCAAGCGCATCCTACACTACGTGAAGGGCACCCTCTCCAGCGGGCTGCATCTTAGCTCCAGCCCCATCGACTCCCTCACCGCGTACTCCGACGCGGACTAGGCAGGCTGCCCCGACTCTCGACGCTCTACGTCCGGCTACTGCGTTTACCTCGGTGACACTTTCGTATCCTGGTCCTCAAAACGCCAGACTACAGTGTCCCGCTCTAGCGCTGAAGCCGAGTACCACGCCGTCGCCCACGCTGTCGCCGAGTGCTGCTGGGTTCGCCAGTTTCTCCAGGAGCTCCGTGCACCCCTCTCCACCGCGACCGTCGTCTACTGCGACAATGTCAGTGCCTTCTATATGACCGCCAACCCAGTCCATTACCAACGCACCAAGCACATCGAGATCGATATCCATTTTGTCTATGACAAGGTTGCATTAGGACAGGTTCGGGTACTCCATGTACCATCGACACATCAGTTTGCTGATATAATGACCAGAGGACTGCCAACGCCTTTGTTCACCAGTTTTCGGTCTAGTCTCTGCGTCCGTTTCCCTTCCGCTGCAACTGTGGGGGTGTTAGACAGACCACTGGCCTGGGTTATATATATGTAGACCCGACCCCTTTGTATACGCTCGACAAGATTTATAGTCACTACAGTAATCAGCAGAGAGGTCAATGAGGGCCAAGGCTGGTCAATCTCATGCTTTGCTCGCGTCCCCCGGCGTTGAGTAAGGACCTGGGCATCCATTCCTTTGTACAGCACGAGGGCACGACGCCTCTCCCACACACAGTACTCCTTCTCTGACGAGTGAAGACAGCTGCAGGGTTGAGAGGAGTTTTACTGCTCCTTGCTTTAGTACTGACGGCCCATCCATTCTGTGCATCATAGCGGTTCTGGTACTTGTTAACTCTGTTCATTGTTGTTGTTTCTGTTCGTTTAGGAAAATCACTAAAGATAGGTGTTGTCACGTGACTGTAGCGGAGCAAACTGCACTGTCTACGAGTTACTCCTACTTAGCTGTTGATACTTGATAGTACAGATGTGAGGCTCGGAAATCATAGATTTGTTTTTTTTTTTCAAGGCACCTTTTCATGTTCTGCTGGACGCAGGCGTTGCGCCAGTGAGTTACTGCTGTCTATCTGAAGTATGCTTTATTCTCCATTCTTCCGTGTAGTAGTCTGAGCAGTTGGGGGGAATCTGGAACAATGCGGTGCGTTGGTGTGGAACGCCATGCAACGATTCTAAGCAAAGAATATGGTCCTAACCCGCAGCTGCAGGCCTGCCTAACTGCCTAGCGCAGGAGCAAAGCTTTGCTCAAGCTTGAAGGATAAGTTGCATGGTCGAGATTTCAGAGTCAGGTAGGACACGAAATTCGGGTAGAGGATTCTCCCCGATTATGCGACGTGTTCCAAACGCCTTTGTGCATCTGAGTAGAGTACAATAGAAAATCACCTGTTGCCAAATGCTGGCTCCGCAACACGCAACTTGGAGCCTAAAATTCTCTATAGGATCAGACAGGCATGAAATGATACTCGATCGGAGGTAAATCTTTGTAGCCTCACGAAAGCAGAGAGTTGAGATGCATCAGGTTGCAATTTCCAGTCGACAACACAGTTTCCACTACTAGTCCACAACCTATAACCTTCACGTCACAAATTTGGTGTTGCATTAGGCCCTTTAATTAACCGAGTCGTGTTATCCAGAATTCATCTTAACTAATCCATTCCACCAAACCATATCGTGCTTTCAAGCTTTCCTGTTTAAAGCCACGTTGTATTCTCTTCACTGCGACATTAGCCAACCAACTTAGGTTTGATATATCATAATAGCGTATAGCAGTTACCTTTTGGCTTCAGCACCTGTGTGCAGCACAAAGTGAGATTCTTTAAACTCCAATTGATAACAGAGATTCCTCAGCTCAATAACCAGATATTCTAACCAAGAATCTGCCTTACATAAAATCTCGCCCTGCTTAATTAGACTAAATCATGGACGAGCCAAAATTTTATCCACTGAACCATCATCTTTTCCCTCTATAAAACCACGCCAAACTATCTCATTACACAGCCAGCTCAAGTTTTCCACACCACAATGGCTCATAACTTTCCTCTTGATGTATGGGGTTGGATCAGCAATCTGCCTCCATTCTCCCAGTGGCGTGCCAACGCCATGTCCCTTTGCATCTGCCCCATGCCATCAGCAATAGAATCATCACAGCCATCGATGAACCTGTCGGTTGTCAAAACCCCTCCCACCCAGCCCTCCTTTGTCACCTTCTCCATCTTTGCAAACTACCGTGTGCCGATTTCTCTGTGGACATCAAAACCAGTCCACCTGAAATCAAAGACACAGCGGTCTCTAGACGAACAAGAAATGCTAGAATTGTTTGTTGACATTGTGGACTGGGTGCTGAGGTATGGATCAGACAAGAAACTGTCCTTTCGGTTTCCCGGGGCACATATTCAAGGCAATCTGAAGGACGTGTTTAACATAGTTTTCTTGTCCCTTGCCTTCCTAGTTTGCATCTATGAGGCTCCCCACAATCTCCGCTGCCGATGCCTGGAATCCCTGAGAACCCAGCTGACTGGACCAAAGTGCAAAGATGCTGCAAAAACCCTTGTCAGAATGTTAGGAGCAAACTTTGAGGACCAATGGATGCAGGCAATGAATCTTGCAGTGACTAACTGGATTGTTGAACTACGATCCTCACACCATTCATCTGGGGTGCCATCACCACTGTTCTCATATGCTCTTTCTGCAAGTGGACTCTGGAAGGTCCAGCTGTACTGCCCGGTCATTGCCATGGGCATGGAAGATCCTGCAGTGCCAACACAGGATGAGCGCCTTCTCTTCTCGCTTACTTATCAGCAACTTGAAGGTGTGATTCAGCTCGCCTACAAAACAATCAGAAGGGACAACTGGATTGATGTCGAAGTAAAGGTGGATAATATAAGGTCAGTAATTTATAGGAGTATTTGATTCTATCTCACATGAGCCATACAAACCTCTATTAATTTAGGTAAAAAAAACCCTTACTCATCCTGAGGTGACAATAGTATCACTCAGGAGAACCAATTAAGTTGGTAGCATGCAAAGCGTATATGTTTGGTATCAAAGCTAAAGGTTTAACTAGCAAATAATTTGGCCGATGCCTACAGCAATCATGTATAATATGGTAACATGCTTCTCACTGTATACCATCTGCATAAAAACTCAATTTAGGTATTTCAATCAGAACTGTCCAGACCTTGAAAAGCAGTCTAATCTAAAAACTGAGTTGTTTCAAAAGTTACGATTAACTGCACAAGGTAAATAAACGTATGTGTATCATCTAAAACCAAGAACAACACTTACAGCGATTCATCTCAGGTGTGATGTGGACTCTTTGGTCTCTGAGATCCTAATGACTGAACGCGGACATGGCTCTGAGGAGAAGCACTTTCCATCACGTGTCATGCTGCAAATCACACCTATGCAACAATCAGATGTCCTGTCCATTTCAGTCAGCAAGTCCTCTGACAACCCTACGCATGAGTTTGGCCTTGAGAAGGGCGTTGAAGGTTCATTCGACCCCCCAAACTCATTTGGTCTGAAGGCATCGGTCAGCACAAGCCTCACACTGGCCATGAAACCCTGGAAATTTGAACAGATTGCGCATGGAAACACAGCAACCTTGAACTGGCTTCTGCATGATGGTGTAAACGGAAGGGAGGTTTATTCCTCAAAGCCTTCCAAGCTCTCCCTGCTTCAGCCAAGGGCCTGGTTTCGTGACAGGTACTCAACTGTGTATCGTCCATTCACAAAGAAAGGTGGCATCATTTTTGCACGTGATGAATATGGAGACAGTGTCTGGTGGAAGATCTGTGGTGCAGCATTAGGTAAGACCATGGACTGGGAGATCAGAGGCTGGATTTGGCTAACCTACTGGCCTAACAAACAGAAGACCTTTCACAGTGAAACAAGGTGGCTTGAATTCAGAGAATGTCTGCAACTTCCCCTCACAAAAATTACATGATGTATCTTTTAGTACATTGAATGACCATAGAAAGCTATAATGCTATAGTATGTTTAGGTATTTAAAAATCCATATGCATGTAACATTGTACTATCGTAGTTTATCATACTTTTATGCATGCAGAAATGACTAATACCACCCGTTTGAATAATTTAATGCAATCCTAAAGTCCTGTTTGAAGTATCTGCCACTCATTTTCAAAATCTAACCTGAGTTCAACCACACTAAGGTAAGAAAAATTATTAACAAAGTAAGCTCATTAAATATAGATTCATTTTTACCAGAGTGCACTAAAACACAGTACAACTTCTTGTACCAGTTGGCTTATAGTGTGTATATACATATATGAAAACTGTAAATGACTACAAAGCTTCAGGTTGCAGATATTTGAAGTATTCCCTGGCAGCTAGAATGAAATATTCCTATTTACCCGCAGCATGACTACAACTCTAATAGGAGAAAAGGCTAAATCCATCATCTCCCTCTTGGTACTCTTCATGTACTTCCATTGTCTGATCAGCACTCAATTCAACAATTATCATCTCAACAACTTCATGAACATTGAAATATTCATAACTTACATTCACTTCTTTGTGTAAAACACTTCCTTCCGATTGACATACGTCCAGAGTCTTCCGCTCCTCATGGATACTTCTCAAGTCATTGCTCACTTCTGTTTTAACCTCCTTCACCTCAGGGACTACACATTCCAACACATCCTTCTTACCAGACCGATGCAACACCGCTGTTGGCCCATTAGCCACTATGAAAGGAGGAGATTCCAGCTCATCCTTCTCATCAGACCGAATAGTGGTGGGCCCATTAGACATCATCAATGAAGGTGCTGAGGTGCAACCAGAGTTGGCATCCATGGAATTATCTGCAAAATTGACACGTGCTGTGGAACCATACATTGCCCTTGCTGCCTCATCGTATGCATGTGCAGCTTCCAGGGCAGTAGGGAATGATCCTAGCCATAGGCGCCTGCCACGGTTGGGTTCACGAATCTCAGCCACCCACTTACCCCATGTCCGCTGCCTAACACCACGGTAAACACAATTTGAATTTTCAGGACCTCCTTTCCCTGCCATGCACCCTTTCTTGGACCCCTTAGCCGGTGCTTTCCTGGAGCTATTCTCCTCCTCGAGCTTCTGGTTTTGCTCCTTCCACCACTTGATGGTTTCAGTAATTGAATCAGGGCCATCACTTTTCCTTCGTGTTCTCTTCTTCCTGACCCAAGAAACAGGGTAACTCAATAATTTTACACAGTTGAACATCACAAGACACGAACCAAAACCGCATGTAATGGAAGTCATGAAAAGTTGAAACAAACCAAAAGCGGAATCCTTTTATTTTCCCCAAAAATAATGGAGACAGCTATTCATTATCTAAAAAAATAATGGAGACTATCAATAATCAGCGATAACCGGCCCTCAAAAGAATTTCCTTCTTTTCACGCCACGCCTGCACTGCCATGGCATTCCACCAAGCAACTTTCGTGCATCGCCAAGAACACAGAAGCTTTCCCACTCGAGTTCAAGGGCAATACTATCTCGCCCGATTTAACACATAAAAACAGCTAGAAGCTGTTTTGAATCTCGTCGGACTATAATTCCCTACTGAACAGACTTGACAAAAATAAAGCGAAAACATTATGGACATACTCTAGTTTAACATGAACAATTCATAGCACGAATTATTACTACCGACAAGTAAGCACACAGGCATGCATCAATTCCATGTCGCAACCACTCCACAACCGCAGCAGCGCCGCTCTCAGCAATGCTCAGAGATTCATCTCAAGAAAAACAACGAGGTCAGAAACCCAGCTCACCTCACTTGCGCGGAGCAATCTCCCCTCCTCCCCTCCCCCCGCTCCATTGAGCGGGAAGAAGAGATCTCCTCCTCCTCCTCCTCAGCCCGCCCTCCCCTCCTCTCCTCCTCTCCCCTCAACAATCCCTCTCTTCTCTTGTCGCGACTGCTCCTGCCAGATCTTCCACGGACGGAGCACCCGGATCTCACCTCACCTCACGCCGCCTCGCGCCTGTGGCGTCTCGTGGCGGGGTGTCGGTGTCGGTGGTGTGGCCCTCCCCTCTGTTATCAGCCGCCGCTGCTGCTGCTGCCGCCGCCGCCGCCGCCGCCGCTCTAGTGCTCGTCGCGCAACACCCTGCCTTGGCTTCGGTTTTGACGTGGTGGGACTCGAGGGCGGGCCAGCAACCGCGGGCGGCTCATCAGCTGTGGCTCGGCTTGGCGGTGGTGGCGGTGGTGGTGGCAGGAGGGCAAGGCGAGCTGCGGGTCAACACAAAGCATGCCACGGGCGCCCGCAACCGCGTTTGCAACGCCACCGCACCTGTCACGGCGTTTCGCGTTCTTCTGTTGAAGCGTTGCCGCTTCTCTCACAAAATATTAAATCCTTTGTCACTCATATAAATAGTTAAATATTCCCTGTGTTCCAGATGGAGTTCGAAACTTAAGAGCCTCTTCTTAAAAACGAAGGAAGTTTTTTACATGGTTTTTTATGAAGGGTTTGATCGTAAAAATCTATATAGAATTTTATGCTTTCTTGAGAAGTTTTTAAATATTATTATATATAGCATTTATGTTGATGTACTTTATAAAATATTAAATATATCTATGAAAGATAGAGTAGATGATGCGTCTGTTCGTGAGTGTACATCGGAAAAAATTCTTGTTAATACAGCAACGTGGCTGATCTACGTGGCGGCAGATTGTACAGGTGGTGAGAGGAGATGAGTCGGCGGCGGCTGATCTGGTCAGCTGACGCGAAGAGATGCGACGCGTCGTGCCGTGCCGTGCCGCCCTAGCAATCCTCCTCGGTGGCGGCGGCGTGCAGTCAACTGGATGTTGGGCCGTCAACTGCCACAGGGCCCACAGATCAGGCCACTGGGGCGGCCCGTGTCGAATCTCCGGGCCCACCTACCGACAGCGAGGAGGAGCCGCTTCGCCATTTCGCACCGCGCTCTCCTCTCCTTTCCCTCGCCTCCTCCCGTTTTGAATTTTTCATTTTTTGGGGGGTGGGGATCTCCTTCTCCTCCTCTTCGCCGCCGCCGCCGCCGCCGCTGCCGCCGCGAGCGATTCTGGTTGTTCCGCCGCGGAAGTCCGTCGGGATGCAGAGGAGGTGGCAGGTGTGGGGGAAGCCCGACGGGAGCCTCGTCTGGATCCCCGCCTCCGACGGGCCTCCTTCCGCGCCACCGCCCGCGATGGTGGCCAATGAGGCGCCGCTTCTTCCTCCTGACCCGCAGCCCGGTGCGGCGGCGCTGGAAGAGGCGCCCTCCGTCGATGCGATCGTCGAAGGTTCGGTCTCTCTATCTCTCTTCGACACATTGATTCGGTCGTGGAATGATCCTGCAGTAGTACTGATCCCCCTTCGTCCGCATTTCTCCAATCCGAAACCCTAGGTCGCGGCGCCACCGATGGATGCCGTGTCCCGTCGATGGCCGATCTCTTCACCCAAGGTGCCGAATCGTCCTCTCATTTCCATTCGTCTGTGTGCGAGCACTCGCGTGCTTGCCTCCCCATTACGACCTTGGTATGCGACGGCGTAGTACTAAGTGTTTTATTTGTTTACTGTGGAAATCGCAGCTTTGGATAGGCTAGTTGCTGCTGATGAAAGGGCCGCAGCGACCGAGGATGCAGGGAAGGGTGGGGTGTTCTGCATTGGGTTGGGGAAATCAGTGGCCGTCAGCGAGAGGGCTATAGAGACGGCCAAGGCATTGGTTGGGGAGGTCGAGGAGACAAGTAATAAGAGAAGTAAGAGCTTGTGTGGTTTGCTTTGGTCAAAGTGTTGCATTCTAGTTAAAATGGAACTGGGTTTACTGTCTTCCTTGTCTTTGCGGAACACACAGAAGATCCACCCGTCCTAGATATATTAGAAGAAAATAAGTCATTGCACCTTGAGGTTCTGAAAGCTTCTCGCGGTCCACTGAATAAGAAACAGACAAGAGAAAAATGGACGAATAAATTGAATTATTTTCTCACAATTCTTCTTGTTATGTCTTCTCTTCTTTTGTTGCTGCGATGATTTTCTTGGGCTACCACTGGATGAAGATGCTCACACTCTTTTCTTTTCTTTTCTTTTTCTTTTTTAAAAAAGGCTGTTGCCCATCTTTTCTGAAGTATTGCATCTGTCGCTTTGTTGGGAGAATGGAATTTGATGTCTTTCTGCTCTTTTTCTCCAAGCCTTGTTCATCAGGCTGATACGTTTATGAATTGCAGGGCAACCATTTGGTGATGGTTCTGATTTGGAGTGTGAATTGGGAGAGAGAAATGTTTCATTGAAAGGTAAGTTTTGCTTCAACCTATCTCTTATTGGTGATCAGATTGGATGATGCTCCTAGAGATAGAAGTACGAAGTTTTCCGATACTTCTGATTAATTACATGCTCTTGAGGTTCTATGGTAAATTCACCTTTGCTTCTTATGAAATTCAGGTCGTGTACATAAAGACAGTTTGTCTCTGATGTTCCAAACCGGATTGGGGAAAGCGGTTTCACTGAGCAAGGACTCAATTCTGAAGGCAAGAGCTGTTTTAGAAGGTAGGAACTAGGAAGTTTGGCATCTGCTTACTTTCTGTGTAATTAAGCAAAATGTTTCATTACTCTGTGCATGATGATGTATATTTGGTTCTAGTTAATTTAGGATTGTTTGAGTTGTTACCACTAGACAGCCTATCATAACAATGAGTCTTTTTAATCTATTATTTAGGAAATGCCGAAAATTCTGTCATTGCTGTACGGTCTTTGTTCCATACTGGATTGGTTAGGTCAGACCTAGTCAGAAGGAGCTCCCTTGATAAGGCAATGGTTTTTTTGGAGGGACCAACAACTGCAAAACATGGTTATCTGCTGAACAGAATAATCTATCATTTTATCTAGCAAAATTTTACACAGAATTCTAATTCTGCCTTTGCTTTTTGAATGGCTGATCTTTCAGGAGATATGGCAGATGTGGATGACATGGAACACTTTCCATTGTTCCAAACTGGTTCAGGTAAAGCTGTATCGGTCAGTGTAGCATCTATCCAGAAAGCTAAGGCTGTCCTGGAGCAAAATAATACAAGTGAGGGTAAGATTGATTGTTCTGCTTGTTAAATTTAAAGCTAAACACTTCTACCTAATTATTGAGAAATGTTTGCCTTTTGGTGTTGTAACGGAATTCCTCCCATAATAGGAAATATGGAGGATTTTGGTAGGCCAGACCAGTCTCTGATTTTCCAAACTGGTTCACGAAGACCAGTCTTGATAAGTGAAAGATTTAGCTCTGTGGTGAAGGAGGGAGGCACTGAAAACATTGGTAAGATTGGAGTTTTGGAAATGCAGCAGTTGGTATTAGTGATTTCTTCTTTGTGTGGAGGAAACTGAATCCTGACCCTGAATTCCCAGTGTTCCAAACAGGATTAGGGAGGTCTGTTGCTGTGAGCGAGACCTTAATTCAAAAGGAAAGGGCATTGCTATATGAAAGAGATGTCAAAAGAAGGGGTACAAAATTTTGTGTGCAAGCTTGCAATTTTCTTATCATATAAACGCACAATATCATCAGCTTTGCTTATTTCTCTATGGATTCAGGGTATGGAGATACCAGTGTCTGTACCGCTACTTTTCAAACTGAAACACCAACATCTGTTTTGATGAGTGGTGACCTGACTATGAATGATAGGTCTGTTACACCAGAGGGAGATGTTTCAATGCACGGTACATGGTTTTCTGAAATTTCCTGTAAAAGGATTGTTATATTTTATCTAAGTCTCATAAAAATATCTACTATTGATGCGTTTTAGATATTTGCCATACTAATCACTGCCATCCAATAGGAAAAAATTATGGGGCTGATGGTCACATGCCATTATTTCAAACTGGGTTAGGGAGGTCCATTTCAGTAAGTAAAAGCTCAATTAAGAGAGCAAGTGCACTTCTGGAGCCAAGGAACATTACAAAAGAACTGGAAGGTAAGTTTCGCTAAAAATGTTGCACATTGTGATTTTGCCCTTGACACGTGTTTTTGTTAGTCTATCAAGGATAAAGGAGGCATGCCTTTTCTTAACAAAATTTTTTCCTTATGTTAGATGAAGCTCATTTAGATGATGACCGTGCCACTCCAATGTTCAAAACTGGATCAGGAAGGTCTATCACAGCAAGTGAAAATTCTAGAAAGAAAGCTCATGTTGTCTTAGAGGGTGAAGAACCAGTAAAAAATGGTAACTACATGTTCTCAATTCGTAGCTCCTTCACAAAAGAAAGTTGTTACAAATAGCTTTTCACAGTCAACACTCAGTTTAATATTGATCTCATATGTGCATATCAGTAAATAATGACACTGGAGAAGCCATTGCACCGATGCTCCATGCTGGAATACAAAAGGTTTTACCCCAAAATAGAAGTTCAAGTCATAAGGCAAGCACCCTCATGGAGCAAGGAAGCTCTATAAAAGAAGGTAAATTTTAGTTGCTGAGTTGCGCTTCAATGCGTCTTTGCACAGATCTATATTTTTTTTGTTTCATTAACATATACATTTTTTTTAAGAATACATAGACTGTGGAAGTGAACCACCAATGTTTCAGACTGGATCTGGGAAGTCAGTCTTGATTAGTGACAGCTCGGTGCAGAAGGCAAGGGCAGTTCTGGAGGAAGAAAGCAATATGAAAAGAGGTATATATAATGCCAATTGAAAGATTCTGACGTTTTTGAGCATACTATAGAACCTTATGCCATGACTAGCACTATAGATCAAACTGCTGCCACTTGTTTCACCTCAAATCTCTCCACCAATCATTTGCATTTCTCTGCCATCTCTGTACTTCATGTCCATGAAAATGAGATAAAATCGTATGCGTACAGATTTCTATTGAAAATGCACTATCAACTTATCATGATAGAAAATTCATCTTCTTCACTAGTGTGTATCTTTGATCCTGTGAAATCTGAGGTTTATCAGTTTTCTGGATAATTGGAGTAGCTTTTGTTATGAGTTGATTGGCGTTTGCTAGATTATCACAAAATGATGTTATTTCATAAACTTTAGCATGCATGTGTGCTTGATTGCTGAGGTGCCTAATCTGTGCTTCTGTAGTAATAATTGAATCATGGACGGGCTAGGTTATTTGTTATGAAATTTGTAGTATTACTGTTAGACCGCTGTAGAATGGAACGATCCTACAAAGCCTTTTGGTTGAAAATTAAGCCTACTTCATTGAAGGAAAAAACTAGCCATGAGCCACTGATGTGGTGATGTGTATGCCCCTACTGTGGTGCAGCCTTCATTTAGATTTCTTCATTTTAGTTGTTTTGAGGCAACTTTATTAACTTCTTTTATGTGATTTTATATCATTATCAATAAATGAACGCTCACAGGAGTACAGATTTCTGAATGCATGATGTATGAGTATGATCAGCATGGGAATTTTAATAAGGTGTTGTAGTGGTATGATGTGGTAATATGTCTAGTTTGTCAAACAATATCAGAAAATTTGTTTGAAAAGGAAAATGAATGCTTGTTATGCGCTTTTCAACAAATAAGTATTTTCTCTTTGGAAATTTCTGATTTGAGCTGTATTTTTTCAGAAAATCACAAGCAACTTAACAAAGTGAACAAATATATTCCAATGTTTACTTCACCTCTCAAGACAAGCTACACAAGGACTGTAAATATATCTTCAGTTGGTGTTTCTCGAGCTGCAACTTTGTTGGGTTTGGAGGAAAATACCCTTTCAACAGAACTTTTAGGACATGTGGGGGATAAGCTAGGTACAAAAATAACTGTTGAGAGGGAAAATTCAGAACACCAGTTTGGTGTAGCATCAGTCCGTGGAGTTTCTAATGGCTGCCCAATGAGCTCGTGCCCAGCTAAAAACCAAGTACTTATGGATCCACATCAGCAATTTACATTTTCTACAACAACCGTCTCTGATTCTAGTGAGCAAGGTATCAGGTTCAGCACTGCTGGTGGCAGATCAATGGCTATTTCTAGTGACGCTCTTCAACGTGCAAAAAATCTCCTGGGTGAATCGGATTTAGAGGTTTTACCAAATGATTTTTTAGGTCACTCTTCAGCATCTGCTTGTAAAGAGAAGCTGCAAAATTCAACTGGTCTGCGAAATGAAGGTGAACCTAATTTATTGAAAACAAGTAGGGGAAACAGCAAAACTGAGCCAGCAAATTTTTCCCTTCCTGCAGTACCTAATAGGAAGCACACAGGTTCCTTGGGATATACTGTACCTGATAACACTGTGGCTAACGGAAATTCTGTCAGGTTTCATGCGGCAAGAGATTCTCATCCTATCAATGAAATTCCAAAGTTACCCAATCCTTCTTCCAGATGTTCATTTGCAACTGAAATTGCAAATGACACTAAAGATAAGGCTCAAAGACTCCAAATGCCATATGGACCATTGGTTGACATCACCAATTACATGGGTACACATTCTGTTAATACTGACTCCCTCCCCAGTGTGAAGAGAAGAATTGGGGGAAGAAACACCATATCTCACTTTAAATGTCCCCGTTCTTCCAGGTCCTTTGATTTGCATCATAGTTAGAAAGTTGTAGACTCATTGATACCATGCTTCTGACATATCCTTGATGATACTGGTTAGGTTCATCCTATGAACATAAAAAATCCATCCCCTGCTGGTAAGCTGATGACTGAGACATAGATCAGCACATTCTGAAATTTCATACCTTTTTGATCAGTTGAACTATTGTTCACAGGAGTATCCAAACTACCAATTCAGATCAGTCCCTGTCGAACAAAGCTGTCTTCATGCTATCCTTTTCAACATGAAAGAAAATCGTGCAAAGATTATTTTGGTGGCCCCCCACGCTTCAAATATTTGGTATTTATGGTGTTGCAGTTCATTTCTGTAGGTGCACTATATTCTTCACATCGTTAACTTGAAATCTTAACTCTTGTGACCAGACAGAAGATATAACAGATGAAGTGAAGCTCATGGATGCAAAAAATGCTGAGAAGTGCAAGTTTAATACAGATACTGTTGCAGAAGAATTTCAGAAGATGCTTCTTCTCTGTGGTGCTTTGCTGACATACGCAACTAAAGAGTAAGCATCATTGTTAACTGTCATGTATCCTCAATATACGCTATACAACCGTGTATCATTCTATTTTTGTCTCTGTTCCGTAGCAACATCATGTTAAGATTAACACGTGGATTTACATGTTCTACATTTGGCATGCCAATTAAAAGTGTGATGATGTATTCCTTGGACATATCATAGTGTTTAGGTTGGATTCTGAGAGGCTCCAAATAGCAACTAAACCCTGAACATCAACTTCAAATTTCCTTTTTAGATGGGTCAGCAACCACTACAAATGGATTGTTTGGAAGCTTGTTTCATTGGAGAGATGCTATCCGACCAGAGCTGCTGGCAAATTCTTAAAAGTTGGTAATGTTTTGGAAGAGCTGAAGTACAGGTGTGATAGTTGACATGCCTTTTCTGCCATTCCAACCGTATGTATGCATATTGTTAGATCACTAGACCACTGGACTGTATATATATAGACCCGACCTCCTTTATATAGAGTTGGAGTTTTAGTCTCATTGTACACATTTCTACATGGTATCAGAACAGGTCTAGACATCTTTGGCGCGCTAGCTTTCTTCCACCGGCGAGCCGACTTTTTTCTCTCCGTCGTCGACGTTTCTTCCCGTCACCGACCTTCTTCCCGGTACTCTTTCCTCGCTCTCTTGTCTCCGTTCCTTTCTTCTCCCCGTTTTCTCCGCAGACGCTTTCCTTTTTTCCTTTCCACCTTCACGCGACAAGGCGACGATCTTCATCCGCCTCCTCGTCTCGCCTAGCACCCGTCTTCGCCCTTCTTCTTGCTCCGTGCATCCTTTCTCCTCTGACGCCAGCGCACCCCTGCGCTCGTCGTCTCCATCGGCTAGACCTGTCCACCCTCCATCTGCTGGAACCCTCCCTCGGTTCTCGCTTTTTCGACACGCTCAACGGCTCTCCGACGCGAACCTTCTCCCCTCATGTCCAAGCCAATCTGACGTGTCCATGTGTCTACGGACACGAATCCCTGCCTCTTGGACGCGAACATCTTTTCTTCGCGTCCGGCCCCTCTCCGCCTTTTTCGCGTCCGCTCCACTCCTTGGCCTCCATGAGTCTACGAACGTGAATCTTCTCTTCACGAACATGAATCTTCGCACGTCCGTGACCTAACCACTCTCTGACCTACCTACTCTGCCACCACCTTTTTCCTCACCTACTCCGCTGCCTACTCCACATCGGTCAACCACTCCCCATCGGCTGGCCGACCCACTCTCTATCGGCTTCTCATTTCTTTGATCGGCTTCTTGTTCCTGTTCTTCTCTCGTCATGGCCACCGAGTCCGCCCTCAGCTCCGGCACTCTCCCAGTCGCCGAATCTGCTTTAGCTCTCGGTGCCCCAGACCACATCTCGGGCACCACCTCGCCGATCTTCTCATCCCCCTACGCTGCTGTGAACGTGAAATCTCACGTTCCTATCTCTCTTGACCTTAACGCCAACTACTCCAAGTGGGTTTTCTTCTTTAAATCCCTTTGTGAAAAGTTCGGCCTACGGTCACACATCGATGGCTCCGTACCACCTCGACCCGATGACCCCTAATAGAACATCGCCGAGTGTTGCGTGCGTAGCTGGCTGCTCGGCTCGGTCGACGACTCTGTTCTCGACCTCGCCATGGAAGATACCGACCCTACCGCCCGGGATCTCTGGGTGGCTATCGAGAGGATCTTCCTCGCAAACAAGCAGCCCTGCGTCATCTTCCTCCTCAACGAGTTTCATTCCATGGTACAAGGAGACTTCTCTGTCTTCTCGTACTGCCAGCGCCTTAAAATCAAGGCTGCTGCTCTTCGGGATGTCAGCCACCATGTGGCCGACTCAACTCGTTCTCGCCCTTCTGCGAGACCTCAACCCCCGCTTCTCAAACACCGCCGACGACATCGCCAACGCCACACCCCTTCCGTCGTTTATTCGAGCCTATGACATGTTAGTTCTTAAAGAACTCTGTCTGGCCAACGACGAGAAGACCGTGGCCCACACCGCTCTCCTCGCTGCAGCCGATAATGGCTGCCGAGCATCCGGCGCTACCAATCCCTCTCACGGCTCTGGCGGCCATGGCTCTAACCATGGCAACATAGCCTGCACTGGCAAAGGCAAGGGCAAAGACAAGGGTAGGTGAGAGGAAATGAGGGAACTAGATCGGCCTGAGCCGATGGAGTCGGATGAGCTGATCGGTCCGATAGAGATGGAGCAGCCGATGGAGTGGGGGCAGCCGATGGAGGCTGAGGAGCCGATGGAAGTGGGGTGTTCGATGGAAAAAGGACGGGATCGGTTGAAGCCGATGAGAGAGGTGGGGCCGATAAGGGTCCGATGGGTGTGACATCGGACCGAATAGTAGTGAGATAGGTGAAAGGTAAGTCCTCAGCAGCGGCCGATGAAAGGGCAGATGGAGGGGGCAGTGAAGGAGACTGGGTCGGCACGGTGTTGGTGAGGAGGAAGTCGAGATAGCTAGAGGAGGATCTCGAATGAAGTAGATCGAAGGGAAAACATGTTTCGTCAAAAATGATATGACGAGAGACGATGATCCGTCGGGTAGAAAGGTCGAGACATCGGTATCCCTTGTGAGATGAGGGATAGCTGAGGAGAATGCAGGCGGTGGAGCGGAGAGCGAGTTTGTGGGAACCAGTGGCGGTGAGGTTTGGATAGCAGAGGCACCCGAAGACGCGAAGGTGGGAGTAGTCGGGCGCCGTGCGGTAAAGAAGGGCATAGAGAACATTGTTTTGAATGGAGGAGCACGAGCGTCGATTGAGAAGATACGACGCAGTAGCCAGAGCTTCTGCCCAATAAGTGGCAGGTAAGTGGGCGTGAAGTAGCATAGTGCGACTGATGTTGTTGAGGGTGCGAAGGAGGCGCTCGGCTTTGTCGTTCTGAGGAGAGGTGTAGGGGCAGGAGAGCCGTAGATGGATGCCCTGCGAGGTGAGGAAGGTTGTAACGCTACGTTTAACGAATTTCGTACCGTTATCGGCTTGTAAAGCCTTGATGAGGAGGTTGAACTAAGTAGACACATATGTGACGAAGTTAGTGAGGTGAGATGCGACCTCGGATTTGCTGGTGAGCAGAAAGATCCAACAATAGTGTGTGTAATCGTCAAGTATGGCAAGGTTATACTGATTACCGGAGACACTTTTAACTAGAGATGTCCATACATCACAATGTATAAGTTCAAACGGGCGCGAGGTACAAGAGAGAACTACAAAAAGACAGATGCACATGTTTGCCAAGTTGACATGAGTGGCAAATTGTGGAGCTGCTGTGGGTACATCGGATGGAGGCGCCGCGACGGAGGGTGGCGACAGCGTCAGGGCCGGGGTGATCGAGGCGAAGATGCCAAAGGTTGGTGGAGAGGGCGACGCTGGCGTGTCGAGTGGACGGCGCAGCGGGAATGGTGTAGAGGTCTCCACCACTATTGCAGCGAAGGATCTGTCATTGGGTTGGGATATCTTTCACAGAGAAACCAGACGCGTCAAATTCGATGGAGCAGTTGTTGTCTCTTGTGAATTGACGAACAGATATAAGATTGTGAATAAGAGAAGTTACGATAAGAACATTGCGAAGGGGAGGTTAGTGGTGGATGTAGATAGAGAGGAGTCATCTCGGCATTGGATAGGAAGAGAGTGATCATTGCCGATGGTGACAAAGGGGGAGGAAGAGGGATGACAAGAACGAAATATATCGGCGGATGACGCCATATGTGAGGACGCCCCAAAGTCCCGCACCCAAGGGTGCTGTGGTTGGAGCGTCATCTGGTTGAGGGCAGCGACGAGGCCAGCCTGGTTTCAGGAGGGAACTATGGAATGGAACTCGTTGAAGAGGAAGATGGCGCGAGGCTGCTTGTTCGCGAGGAAGATCCGCTCGATGGTCATCCAGAGATCCTGGGCGGTAGCGAGGTCAAGGATAGAGTCGTCGACCGAGCCGAGCAGCCAGCTACGCACGCAACACTCGGCGATGTCCCATTGAGGGTCATCGGGGCGAGATGGAGCGGAGCCATCGATATGGGATCAGAGGCCGAATTTTCCACATAGAGATTTGAAGAAGAAAACCCATTTGGAATAGTTGGCATTAAGGTCAAGAGAGATAAAAACGTGAGATTTCACGTTCACAGCAGCGTAGGAAGAGGAGAAGATCAGCGAGGTGGTGCCCGAAGTGTGGTTTGTGGCACCGAAGGCTAGAGTAGACTCGGCGACTAGGAGAGTGCTGGAGCTGAGGGCGGACTTGGTGGCCATGACGAGAGAACAGGGACAAATAGCCGATGGGAGGACGGATCGCCCGATCAAAGATATGAGAAGCCGATAGAGAGGGGGCCGGCCAGCCGATGGTAAGTGGTTGGCCGATGTGTAGGCAGCGGAGTAAGTGAGGAAAAGGTGGTGGCAAAGTGGGTAGGTCAGAGAATAGTTGGGTCACAGACGTACGAAGATTCACGTCCGTGGACTCGTGGAGGCCAAGGAGTGGGGCGGACGCGAAAATGGCGGAGAGTGGCCGGACGCGAAGAGAATATGTTCGCATCTGGGAGGCAGGGATTCGTGTCCGTGGACACGTTAGATTAGCTCAGACGTGAGGGGAGAAAGTTCGCGTCCGAGAACCGTTGAGCATGTTGAAAAAGGCGAGAACCGAGGGAGAGTTCCAGCCGATGAAGGAATAGACAAGTCTAGCCGATGGAGATGACGAACGTAGAGGTGCGCCGGCGTCAGAGAAGAAAGGATGCACGAAGCAAGAAGAGCGGAGATGGGTGCGAGGCGAGACGAAGAGGCAGATGGAGACCGTCGTCTTGTCGCGCGGAGGTGGAACAGAGAAAAGAAGGTGACTGCGAGAGAGACGGAGAAAAGAAGAAACGGAGACGAGAGAGCGAGAAGAGTGCCGGAAGGAGAGTACCGGAAGAAGACGTCGACGAGGAGGAAAAAGGTCAGCTCACCAAAGGAAGAAAGCTAATACGCTGAGGATGTCTAGACTTGATCTGATACCATGTAGAAATGTGTACAGTGACTTGTATGAAAAGGGGTCGGGTATATATATATATAACCCAGGCCAGTGGTCTAACACTCTCTAAAACTCTCTCCCATGAGTTACCTAAAAATTACATCTCAAAGAGGCTGCAACTTCTGTTGAAAAATGGGTTTCAAGTTCTCATCCTGTAAGTTTCTTGAAGTTACAGAGATCCTGTTCTGATGATCCTATCTTCTTTTTGAAAGACGATCTTATTGTAACTTGCTTTTGAACTTTTGCAGATGATTCAGCATCTAAAGGAAAGAGTTTTGCAAATAGTTGATGGTAGTGGTGGCTGAAGTATTCTGAATGCTGCTGCTGGTGGAAACAGCGTAAGGAATCTCTCAAGAGTTCTATCACGTTCACTACATTATTTTTCTCGGACACATTTTTCTCTGTCGTTCTAGTGCTCCACTTGAGAGTGTTGATTGGAAGTTGTTTGTTTCAGGACTGGACCAGGATGAAGCCTATGGCGGTGGGATCCTCGTTGCCTCATTGGTAATTATGTACTTATCATTGTCGACAAGATAATTAACAATCATGATAAATGCTGTGTGGCATATGAAGGTATGATATCCACTTCGCCATATTGTCTAGTCATAACTAAACATCTTGATTTTTATAGTGAATGGTTGAGCTATAATCACCTTTCTTAAACAAAACTTGGACTGTACTAACTATCATGGTTCCATAGGATGAGGCACAATAATAAACATGGGTACGCTTAATGTTGAATTAACTTCACAATCATATACTATTGAAGTTCCACCAGCTTATTTAACTTGTAGCATCGGAAGATTATGTATATAGTAAGACATGATGCGTACTGCGCTATATTGTAGTACTTGCTAAGTTGCTATGCTGAAATTTGTGAATTGCCTGACTATAGTGGTCACCTATGCCAGTCTTCAGTAGATATCATAGACCATAGGTTGGCAGTTTCGCAGGCTGTATCATACATCTATTAATAATGCAGTACGCGGTTTGTGATTTTGTACGTGCAGGACGTGATTGATACGTGGACGGATCAGCGTATTGGTACACGAGATTTCCTCCACTGACGAGATTATTGGGTCGCACGACGTTAGCCTGCTGGAGTTTTAGCGTTACGACATGGAGCGCTATGCTGCCCTCCCAATCTGCTCGTCGCTCACGGGCATCTGGTGTCTGCATAGGCAACCTGAAAGGCGAGCTGGCTATATATCCTGTCTTCCGGTGTGTAGTGTACAGTTGTGTATGGCGGCTTAATTTGATCATTTGATATTGTTCGTACAGCCATTTCACTCGCGTTTAGGAAAAATATCTTAATACGGGCTACTGATAAGCTATTAGTATTCGCATCTCAAATGAAGAACAGCTTTGATACAACAATCATCTGGATGTACATCTCCCCGCTAATGCAACCGGAGAAACATATTTACGTTGTTTCTCGCACCTCGTTGGTTCGTTCGGCTAAATCTCGACCATTCCCCAGACATAGGCCCGAGTTCCCGGCCTGTTCCAACCTTAAAAAGCCTCTTCTGAATGTAGCTAGCCAACGTTTAAATTTCTATTGTATTTTAGACTTCCCAAAAATGTATTACTAGTATGTTACAGCTTTCGTAGGCTACTGTCTGTAACTTCTTGCAATGGGCTCGACCTCCCGGCCTGTTCCCCAGAAATGGGCTCGATTTCCCGGCCTGTTCCAACCTTAAAGCCTCTTATGAATGGGCCACAATACCAGCCCACATATGTAGATAGGCCTCAAAATCAGCCAGCTTATATGCATGGGCCTCAGTATCGGTCTACAGTCTACTTTTGTGCATGGGCTAGATCTTGGCCTATCCAAACAAACCCACCCGAGGAACGGCTGTGACCTGGACCATGCAAACATTGTTAAAGAAAGCAATTTTCAAACCAAAAAACTGGAACTGCAAAAGTTGTTAAAGAATATGCAGCATGATAGGGGAGTAATTACACATAAATTAGAAACCAATAAAAACCATCAAATGGTGTTACAAGAGATCAGTGGTAACTGGAGCATATATCAGCATATGCAGTTTGTGTCGGACACTAGTTATGACGATTATGACGAAATTTTCTTTTCTCATCATTATATCTGCCAAATATAAAGAATTAAAGATCAGTAACGGTTTGTGTCGGAACTAGGTTACCGAATTGCGGTCCTTGTACTAGCATTGGCTATACATCGCTGTTTAGTAATAATCTGTTTGCTTTCATTATACCTAGCAACTAGAAATGGACACGTGAAATTATATGAATAAATTCAATTGAAACGAAACAAAATGGAAAATAAAATATTCATAACCGAAAAAGAACTCATTGTAGCTTTTTGTTCCGCGTAACTGTGGACAGCAGTGACTACTAAGTTCATAAGCTGCAGTAAGGATGAATCTTCATGGAAAATTTTGCACTTTAATTCCTGAATGCTTAAATTAAGCGTAACTTTCAATTCTGAAACCATATAATTTCCTCTAAACATGATATGCACTTCATACAAAGTAATTTCAGCATGACCGTTTTGGAACTAAAGGCACACGAAGGTACTTATTGTAAAAACCAGCTGGTGTACTCAAATTTCAAAAGGAATCAATTCAATATAGCAATCAGCACGAATGAGTGAGATGAAAGAGATAAATCTTACCCTGAACATGTCACCAAAAAGTCCTTCCAAAGGGTTCTGACGCCGTATGCCATAAAATTTTGCGGCTATTTCATCTAATAACTGTAACACAACCATAACATCACGTGAGCCTTGTTCAGTTTGCTTTTTTATATATGATAGCAAGTCAGCTGAAACATTAAGCAACTAAGCAACGGAAGTTTTATCCACATATTGCTCTGGTAGTAGAGCAGAAGGGCAATCATGTAGAATTAAACAAGCACATTATAAGTGCAGATGGTCCCTTATCGACGCTGTTTACATTTACCTATGGACAGCACATTATTGACCACATTATAAATATTTCTTTAGTTGGTGGATTAAATTTTAGATTACGCACACTGGCTTCTACATGATCTAACACTATCTATCTTGTGAAGACATTGTTTTATGATAACTATGTGGGGAAAATGAAAAATATAGCTCGCAATTTTTCCCAGTTCCTGCTAAGTTCATCTTTCCAACAATATAAAATCCAAACCAACTAATTAAGCCAGGAGCTGGCATTGACAGATGTTTTTAGTGCATGTTTTACAGCTGTTTAGCAAGCTAAAGAAATATTTGATGAAATGTACCTCCTCAAATACAGGGTCACGATCTGTACTTGTCTTGTACTTCTGCCGCAATGTCCTAAAAAGAGGGTAAGCATCTCTCTCGAGCCTGTAAACTAAATGTGGTCAATAATACCCACACGAGAGGAAACAGTGACACACAAAAATCTTATTGCTTGTGTAAAAATAATATCTGAGTTTGGTATGCACATACAGGTATCGAAATGTAAAACAATTATCAACTATCTTATCAAGTATTTTAAAGATGCATGGGGACTTGAATAATTCAATCTGTAGGATCAGCTTGTTTACAGGGAACAGAAAGCTACCTAGCAAACCTAAATTTACAGATTGCATGGTGACACACAACAGATCCTAGATTTACAGTGTTAAATCTATCACATCGCTGATATATGACCTCGGCAGTCAGATATAATTATTGCCCTGTTTTAAGATGCATGGCGTACAATCTAACAGCAAAGATTGCTAAGTTATTACTGTCAGGCTATCAGATTTAAGTTGGTTTATAGCCTTAAATGCATAAAACATGAAACAATATTTCCCTTCGGTATTAATCATCCACGCATTATTTAATATATTTATATGCATCCATGATCCACATTGAAAACATATCCTAAATACACCAACGAACATATCTTAAAGTGGGAAAATCGTCTAATACTAGGTATTGTACCCATGCCATGAGCGATTTTCTCATGTTCTTTTGAAAAAGAATTGTTCCTCTGATTAGTAATTTTATGTTTCTAATGGTAGAAACATGAAAGGTTGAAAGAACTTTGCAGGTGGCCTCTAATAACTATCATGGTAAATTGCAGCATTCAACCCACAAAAATGTGTATGCAAATACGTGCGAACATTGCAGAACAAATTGAAAGATAGGAAAGACTTACGTTGGTAAGAGATACTTGATGAACTGAATTAAATCTGTTTTCGGGATTTCCAGGTCAGCAGATTTTAATTGATCCTTCAGCTCGTCCATGAGCAAATTCGCATCCCTAAGATTCCCTTGTGATAGATACCTTAATTAAAATACAATAGGTCAGAAAAGCAAGCATCTCCATCCCTCCAAAATCCCTTATTTATTCATCATATAACAAAAAACTTTACTCCAGTCACCAAATTTAAGGTGGCTTTGATTTTCTTGGTCCCTAATGCAAGAAATTTACCACTGCCCTTTAACATAATAAACATAATAAATCTTTCGGAGATAATAAAATGATATATTATGCAACTGTTTGCCAAGATAAATCTAATGCTCATATTATTTTTTTTAAGTGGATGGAGTACTTTAGAGTGTGCTCCTGAATGTGCTTGAGTATAACCTAAAGGAGATTTGCAGATACAAATAACTTAGGATATTGTATTGAGGAAATAGATCCTATTGCACAAATTGCTAAATATATCTATTATTTACTCATCATTGTAAACAGAACATGAACTAGAGAATTCCCTATGAAATTCAGTTTCTGCATTGCAAAATGCAAACTTCTTCCATGGCTTTTTGTAAATTTTCCAGCATCACAGAATGCACTCCCAAAAGGGAAAAAGAAAGAAAGAACTGATCTTACATTAGGACACCATGTGCAATTGCGGTATCATCTTCACCAGTATAGCACTGGACAGTAAGAAAAATACTAATTAGAATTTTTTTATTGAGAAAAAACATATATGAGTCCTGCTTTACACCAAGATTATCTTGGACAGGAATCTTGAAATAATCTGACCCAAAAATGGGTATAGATAACTGATCTAACAAGCACTTGTTGGCATTGTGTTGCTATCTTTCGGAGAAGAAAGAAATCCAGTTTAAAAAAATTGTTGTAAAGAACATGAACCTACTGATCACATTCAGAAAAAGACATTTTGCCCACGGCTCAGAGAACAGAAGAATGTAACACTTCACTGGAATTTGGCATTAGGAAATCATCGTCAGCAAGTCCATTATTTTCTAAAATATGAAGAAAACCATTACCTTTCCCATAAAGTTTGCCAGCATAAAGGCAAACTTTTTAGGATCATTTCCCCTCACAAAATGGCTTGACACTTTAGTCATGTCCTGCATTCAAGGGCAGTCAACATGAACCTTAGCAAAGCACACAGGCATTAAACAGTAGCAGTAGAAATGAAACATAAAATTTCAGCTCTAAAACACAATATATACACGTTCAGAAAAGGAGTTCTATAATTTATAAACAATACCGATTCTGGCGATTCAGAATATATGTATTCAGCCAACATAACATGAAGCTCAGGAGATCCATTTCTTGATGTCCCAAACTCAGCAGACCACCTATTAGTGGCATATAAAGATAGCAGGCAGAAAATGGAGAAGAGTCAACTGGATGACCACGTTGTCCATTAACAGAGTTAAACACAAAGCTTCAAATATCTCATAGAAATGAATCTTTTGTTGCAACAGTAAAATGCAATAGCACAACTTGAGTTCATCATAAATCACAAACCCAAGACCATCAGGATTTTTTTTCTGAGAGCAATTATTTGTAATAAAAAAAACTTTGGGTTCACCAATCCAATCGCCATCTGGATTTTCATATGCAAGTGTGCAAAGACAACAAATCTTTTGTTTTCACCATCATGATAAGCTCAATTGTCTGTTCTACTTTTGTCAGCAATGAACTAATGATCAAGCACTACAGTTAACAATTCCTGGTCATATTCAACAGTTTGATGTATTTGTCTTAAGATTCACTTAAACAAACTATCACATTCAAATAAAGATGTTTGACGCTTGCGTGAAGGATGTTTACTACCTAGTTCACCTGGACAACCTTACCTGATAGCAGCTCTCAGGAATGATGAACAACTCTCAGCACGCACTTTTGCAGCAGAAATAGCTTCAGATAATTTCTGCCCATCATCATCGTAATCATCTCCAAGAAAATGTGGAACAGACATCCTGGGGAAGGCGTTGTACATCTTTCTGATGCAATCTAAGGTTTACAATATAGTAAAAATCACAAAATGCGGTATCAACCAATCAAACTTACAACATGTTTTCATTCATAATAAAGAAGAGTACCTTATTCGGTATGATTAAAACCTATAAGGAAAATGTTTTTCTGAAGGTAAGCAAATAAAGAGAAGACAACTTGCTAGAAGTTCTTGTTGGGTTTTAACTCTAGGCTACTTCAACTTGCTTGAGACTGAAAAACTGTATTAAGTTGAGTTGGAGTAAATAAAGAGAAGACAAAGGAAAGCTAGAACCACAATTAGGACTACTAAGCACTACATCCACCAACATTTTAAACAACTTTGATACTTCAAATCTTTACATGTGATGGACGTTAGGAGCATGCTACAAATGAAATATTGCAAATATGTTCCAAAAATAGTATCTTGATGCATATTTACTTACAGGATCAATATGAAATTTACTAGGCATGCTAATAATATAAAGAAATAGTAACTCTTCACTGTGAGAAAATACTGACCAAAGGTTTCTTCATTGTAAGGAAGTGCTCCCTTGATAAGGGTGTCCACAAACATTATAGCAAGTTCACCACCGCAAGTTACCTGAAATCAGGAATTTTTCACCAATAAGACAAAATGCGAAGGTTTGAGATGATATACCACTCATCGGTTGAAACATCAATCTAGGGTAATACATATATGTCACTACAGCATAGAATTCAATAACCACAGGCCATAGTAAGATGTCAATTACTACCACCCACACCGACAAAACACACACACACATACACAAAACTCAAATGGACAAATGAAGATCCATTGGCTGGTTGAGATCATTGTGCATGGAGAATTGTACACTTTGATTGCCAATTATGAGCTTTCAGTTGGCCCTATCTTTTCTTTCTTTCTTTTTTTGGAAATAGGGGGGTTACTTTGCCACCAAATGTAGTGAATTTTATTGCTTAGATATACAAAATTAGCATTGATCTATTAACTTGTGCATATGCATCTAAGGAAGAACCTGCCCATGCTTCAGTTGAACTAAAGCTCCAGATTGAAGGATGTCCAAGGCTTCCAAATACTTCTGAGCAGCAATATACCTGCACGAAATGAGATACTACTAATCAAAATTGTATTCCTGAATTGACTATTTTTTTTCTACAATATACCTTTCAGATAAAGCTCATGTCTTTCCATTATTAAGAAACAGATAAATCTAGTCAAAGAAAATACCCATTTTGTGCATGAATACCATTTTTTATTGTGGTCATATGAAACATACTTCAAGCATCCAGTAATAATGCTTCTATGCCAGTGTAAACATTCTGGTCATTGTTTTATTTCAAATTTGTTTAATATATGTATGTCCTAACAATCCTGAACTATCTTAAGATGTTACATTATCCAAATATATTGTAATAATAGATGAAAGATTGTATAAAAAATTCTAAATTCAACCACTCATATTATTTAGCAGATGCAGTTTAAGTTATAAGAAGTGAAAGGTAGATTTCTATCATCTACTAAGCAGTTCTGAAACAGACAGCCATAAGCAAGATGGTCAAATCCAAGTATAAATGGGAGCCAATCACTGCAACTTCAGTTAAATATGCAGAGTACCTTGCACTGGTTGACTTGTACATTTGTTGGGCTTCATAATAATTTCCTCCAGCCACCATGTTCTCAAGCTTTTCAATTGTCTGAAAACAAACACCTCACGGTTACAAATATAGAAGAGAAACAGCCCACAGGGTGAAATATCTCAACGTTGCCAGAGGAGGGCCTGACAAACCATGCCGGGAACACTTCAAAGTGAATAGGGAGGGTACAACTCACAGTTAGTGATAATGTGCACAGCCAGAAGTGAGGGAGAGTATATCACTAATACTGTATATTTTATCATTAGTACACATTAAAAAAATCATGACGACGATTACTTTCTACAGCTAGTACTTCCTGCATTCAAATGACGCCTTTAATTTCACGAGATCAGAAACTACAAACTAAATGAACTTGGATCCCATCGATTCGCAATTGGGCATGATTCGATACTAGAACCCTAGTTTCATCAAATTCGCCATGAGGAATCGGGTGATCGACCCCTCGCCCCTCCACTCCCCAAGGTCGAAAGCACCGAGATCAAATTAGCGCATCGCGCACGCACCAGCAAATCCCGCACTCCCGCGCCAATGTACACGCGTACACCCAAGCACGGGCGCATATCGAAGGGGACGACGGGGAGAAGGAGGTGGATCCCTCACCTGCTGGGGAGGAGGCAGGTCGCGGCGCGACCTCATGCTTATGGACCGCGACATGACTCCCCGGCGAACTCAACACGGCGGCGGACAAGGCGGCGGGCTCGCGGTGGCTGTCGGAATCGCAGCGGCGATTCGCTAATTCGCCTTCGAGACGATGCGACCTTCCGGCAATGGGCGGTCGTCTCTTCGGATTTGATCGTCCTCGCGCGACGCGAATCTTAAAGCAGCTCTCAGTTTTGGGCTCGCCTTCGGAGTTCGAACCCCTCAGGAGTTGGCTTATTCTGCGTTTAGTCCTTATGTAACTTTTCGTTTCGGTCCTTATAAAGTTTATCTCCGAGATTTATCAGTTATGTAAAAATGTATTTTTCAGTGGGTTTTTATGAAAAAGTGCCATTACCAAGACGAGCCATGCCGCTAGCGAGCGCTTCACGGTGGCCGCGAGCGACGGAGGCGAGGAGGAGGTAGCGCAGCAGCCATGGCGGCCTCCACTGCTTCCCGCCTCTCGCCCCCTCTTCTCCACGCACCTTCCTCCCCTTCTCCCCATCTCCCGCTTCGTCGCTCGCGTTTCTCCCCTCTCCGCGCCGCCAAGTATGCCTGTCGCACCTGTTTGATCCTTTTTCATTGCTCTTTACTTGCAATAAATCCGAGCCTGATTTCTTGTAGGATGTGGGTTAGCGAATAATGGGTCAAGTTGCAGATCTAAGTATGTGGGTTTGCTTAGTAATGGAGTAATGTCTGCAGGGATAATTACAGACTTACAGTCTCGAGTTATTTCTAGTGTATTCATCTGTCAGCGTTTAGGAATGTGAACCTGCAATTGTAGGCTGGGGTTCTCATTTAATACCACACCCAAGAAAGGTTAGTCATTTATTTTAGATAAAGATATCACTATATCAGTATATTACTCTTCTGGGATAGTATTTTTTTTCCTTCATACTCAATTATATAACACAAGCAACCGATGGTTGATACTGAATGTCCTTCAAATTCCAAGGATGAGACCGGCGGAGAAGATGCTTTCTTTGTGAATAGTGATGATGGTGGAGTTTTTGCCATTGCAGATGGCGTTTCAGGGTACGCCATCTTTTCTGCAAGGATTTGTTTTGCCCCTCAAAAGAATTGCTTCAATTAACTGTAACTGGTGTCTTGGCGCTTTTTTTTCCTTGCTTTTATTTTGGACTGCTTCCAGCTCTTCTGAAAAACATATATGTTGCTTTCAGCGATTTGCATTAAGCCATTAACACAAGGTTTTTATCCCGCTAGTCATTCTCACATCTACTGAACAGATGGGCAGAAAAGGATGTCAATCCGGCTCTGTTTTCTCGAGAGCTCATGGCACACAGCTCTACTTTTCTCAAGGATGAAGAGGTATTACTCAATCAACATCAGTACTGATAATAAAATTCCGTCTACATATAAAGTCATCTACTCTATACTCTTGTTGCAATTTGCATATCACATAGTAATTGCTGTCTGTCACAGGTCAATCATGATCCTCAGCTTCTTCTAATGAAGGCTCATGCTGCAACAACTACTGTTGGATCTGCAACTGTGTAAGTATATATGTACATTGTTATGTTACAGCCTTAAAAGTCAAAATCTAATATACTTCTTCAGAACACTAACAGAATCATTGCAATGCTTGAGAAGACCGGTATTCTAAAAATTGCAAGTGTGGGAGATTGTGATTTAAAAGTTATTAGAAAAGGTTAGTACGACTAAATTTGACGTTCTAAAGTTTATTAGAATACAATAATAAAGGTTTTCAGTTATATACAAGTTAGAGTATACTAGAACTAAAATCCAATATGAGTATTAAATCACGATTTAAATATTCAATAACTACTTTTTAAGCACATCTATTCAACTATAAATATTTAGTTATATCTTAAGTTCCTTCCCATATCAATTTTGGTTTTTCTACAATGTAACAGTGTCTCTGATAGTCTTTTTTAACATATCTAAATCATCTAAATCAATATTAAATAAGTTTTTCTTTAATTGATGCTACCTCTAGCTGATAATGTATATCATTATTTTCGTACTCGATTTGTTTTTATATAACTATAAATCTAACCTAACATACGTATTTATACAACACTTAGCTGTTAAATATATTGTTTTTTTAAACCAACATTCTAGCTTATACAACATAACAGGTCTTAATGCTTATTAGAATACTCTATACAAATCTTAATCTTTTGTTCCCTTCTTACTAGGCCAAGTAATGTTCTCTACATGTCCTCAAGAACATTACTTTGACTGTCCATACCAGATAAGCTCTGAACTGAAGAAGTTGGTCAACATGTCTGGATGCACTGGTATGTTCCTTACTGTAAATTGTATCATATGACCCTTCTAATTACTGTTGAAGTACTAGCAATATGTCCAAAGCTGGTTAGTTCATAGATATGAACATGAATGTCAAGCAGTCATGGATATCAAGTGTAGTATTTTTGTTGAATCTTCATGTCCTAGGGCAAAATATAAGAGCAGATGGAGGTCTCTTCCTGTTTACTCAGGGCTAGTTGTTTGCTTATATGTTACACCGAGTCGCAAGCATGCATGCAATTAATCACTCTAAATTTGAAAATTCGATATGATCTCTAAGTCATGGCAAAATCTTAGCATGAGTTTTGTGTGCGGACAATTCAAAACTCCTGGGAAGATCTTAGTATCTTACAAGGAACATGCACGTGTGCACAAATCCATCCATGAAAGATACCACTAGCTCAATTATTTAAGAAACAGGGGAAAGATAATCACCGATCACCAAGTGCTTCACTACAGTAATCCAGATAGCTATACAAGATTTCAGCATCATTTGAAGATTGCTACTTTCTGATTTTGATCCAGTTATCTACCCGGTTTGTACAGTAAATCTTATGGAGGGTGATATGATTGTAAGTGGCTCAGATGGATTTTTTGACAATATATTTGATCAAGAGATCGTTTCTGTCATTTCTAAGTCTCCAGGGGTAGATGAAGCTGGTAAGTATCTCAGTTTTCAGTCACGTGTTCCAGCCCTTCCAAACTTCAATCCTTCTGAAAACTTAATGTTTTCCACAGTAAAAGCATTGGCAGAGCTTGCAAGGAAGAATTCAGTGGATGTCACCTTTGATTCGCCATACTCAATGGAGGCTCGGAGTCAGGTGCAAAACAAATACCTCTTATGACAATCTCTTCTGTTCAGGTTGTTACATCTAAAAAGTGATAATAGAACTTGCTTCATTCTGATCACTTGAATGCAGGGGTTTGATGTGCCCTCATGGAAGAAGTTCATTGGAGGAAAACTAATAGGCACGCATGAGCTCATGCACATACCATCATGCTCTCTCTATGCAGCACAAGAAGTAAGCTCATGGTGCCTACATTTCATCTTGCAGGTGGTAAGATGGACGACATTACAGTCATTGTCGCACAGGTGAAGGCAGTGTTGGTCCCAGATGATGAGGTGGACCTACAAAATCCTCCAATCTTGATCTGTAGATGATGTTGCTCCGCATTGGGTTTCTTACTGTTGAGTAATATTTGCAGGGAGTTGATGAAGAAAAAGGTCAGGGGGATGAGCAAGGCAGTGCTGTGGCAGTTGCATCCGCTGAAAAAAAAATGAAGACTGAATCACAGAACAGTGAAATCATTATACGCTAATCACAATGTAATTAGCGATTCATAAAAACGAGTTCTTCGTGCACCGTCTTTTTCTTGTTCTTCTGCTTTTCTCTTAGGATGTACTTGTAAGTTTGTACTGCACAGGATACGATTCATAATGCAATCTGGACCCAAAGTGGGTTGCTTTTACATAATTTTCTGTCGATTCATACAAAAAAAATTATGGCCGACAATAATTTACATGTACATTTTAGCCCTACATTTTATAATTTTTTCTCTCCTCTAACCGGTGAGTATCCTGCAGAAAATAAACCTATTGGATTCGCAGAAGCTAAATGGATTGGGCTGTGGGCTGTGGGAGAGGTATGCAGCCCATCAGAACGGCCCAATCGTTGAATCGATGAAATCCCTAACTCACACGGCCGGAAGAGGACTCGTGTTCGAGACTTGGAGCGGCGCGAACCAAGCTGTGGACCGCTCCCATGTCGTCGTTGGCGGCGGCGGCCGCGCGGAAGCGCGCGCTGACGGAGCAGAGGTTCTCGGAGCTTTCTCCCGCGCTGTCTCCGGAGGTGGTGAAGGCCCTGAAGAGCGGCGGCTTCCGGCGGTGTACGCCGGTGCAGGCGGCGGCCATCCCGCTGCTTCTGTCGCACAAGGATGTGGCTGTTGATGCCGCCACAGGCTCCGGCAAGACGCTCGCCTTCGTCGTCCCCGTCGTCGAGATCCTCCGCCGCTGCCCCTCGCCTCCCAAGCCCCACGAGGTCTGCCTCACAGCTCCAAGCCTTCTGTGTTCTGCTCTTGTGTTGCTTGCATATTTGCTGGATTGCATCTCTTGTTCACTTCTGATCAGCAAAAACATGGAATTTTGGTAGGTTCTGGGCATCATCATCTCCCCGACGAGAGAGCTGTCCTCGCAGATATACAATGTGGCGCAGCCGTTCTTCGCGACGCTGAAGGGGGTGTCGTCCATGCTGCTGGTTGGTGGGTTCGACATCAAGGTTGAGCTAAAGAAACTGGAAGAAGAGGGTGCAAACATACTGGTCGGTACCCCGGGGAAGCTGTTCGACGTAATGGAGCGATTGGACACTCTGAACTACAAGAATCTTGAGGTGATTTTGGAAGCAATGGAAATTCTTGTGTTGTTCTTTTCTGCGTTGATTCAAATCTGACATAAGTTGACATTGTTTATGTTTTTTGCGTGTGTTTTGGGAGCAGATTTTGATCCTGGATGAAGCTGATAGGCTGTTAGATTTAGGATTCCAGAAGCAGATTACATCGATTATTTCGAAGTTGCCAAAGCTGAGGAGAACGGGGCTTTTTTCAGCTACTCAGACGGAGGCTGTTAAGGAGCTGGCAAAGGCAGGGTTGAGGAATCCTGTGAGGGTTGAAGTTAAGACAGAGGCCAAGCCCACGAGTAAAGATGGTTGTCAGCAAGATCTTGGTCCATCTAAAACACCGCTAGGGCTTCGGTTGGAGGTATGGTGAGAGGAACTTTTGCGCAAGCCGTTGGATGGCTATTCATGACTGCTACTGTCTATCTGGCTTGTTGTAACATACTTTTTTTTTATTGATGACCATGCCTATTGATTGGTTTTTGTGCTTGTCAATTAAATGTGAAACTCAAAATTTCTTCTTCTTTTCCAGTATATGATATGTGAAGCATCAAAGAAGTCATCGCAACTTGTTGATTTCCTTTTGCAGAACAATGGAAAGAAAATAATGGTGTAAGTAGACAACAGACTAAATTTTTTTTTCGCACACTTACCTTCCTGTGTACTTGTGTAGCATCATGTTAGCTTGTGAACTTTCTGATCTTACTTGAATGCAGGTACTTTGCAACCTGTGCTTGTGTAGATTACTGGGCTGTCGTTCTCCCACTGCTGGACTCACTTAAAGGTTCTCCAATAATTCCTTATCATGGGAAGATGAAGCAGGTTATAGAGCAAATACATACATGATTTGTTGTGCATGAGGCTTCCATAAACTTTCCTTCGTGTTCATTGCAATCATGATTCATGATATTTTCCTGGTCTGTAGGGCCCTCGTGAAAAAGCTTTGTCGTCATTTTCAGCCCTCTCAAGTGGTATTCTAGTTTGCACTGATGTTGCTGCAAGAGGTCTTGACATACCACACGTCGATCTGATTGTGCAGGTAATACTCTGAACATAACACTCTAAATTGTTTCCTTGTGCTTGGCATTAGTTGATAGAAAACATTTGTTTCTTCTACAGTATGATCCACCTCAAGATCCAAATGTGTTCATACATAGAGCTGGTCGTACTGCACGTTATGATCAAGAAGGAGATGCTATTGTATTTCTCTTACCGAAGGTAGTTGCTCTGTGTTGAGCTCATTTTCATTATGTACGTGGAAGTCGCACTTGAATTTGAAAGATATGTTCATCTATGCATGCCTTCATTGTACATGCATATGCAGCATCGATTCAATATACTGGATTGTCTTGTTGGTAAATGCTCAATGTTATAATTGCTTTGTAGGAAGATACTTATGTTGAGTTCTTGAAGCGTAGAGGTGCACCTCTCACTGAAAGGGAGTGTTCTACAAATGCAGTAGATATAGTGCCACAGGCGAGTTTTCTATCGTATAGATCGTCTTTAGTTGTCTGCTTGTGATGGCAACCTAATCGAGAATTGATTTTCCTTGATAGGGAAATTTGCTCTTTAAAATAACCAATTACCCACTTTTGTGCCACAGATCAGAAGTGCTGCATTGGAAGACCGAAATGTCATGGAGAAAGGGCTTACAGCTTTTGTTTCATTTGTTCGGGCATACAAGGAGCACCACTGTTCTTACATTTTCAGGTGGAAAGACCTTGAAATTGGAAAGTTGGCTATGGAATATGGCTTACTCCAAATTCCATCTATGCCAGAAGTGAAGCACCATTCTCTTTCATTGGAAGGGTTTACTCCTGTTGATGATGTCGATGTTACTAAAATCAAGTACAAGTAAGTCCGTAAACCTAATATTTCACTGTGTTGCCTCTGCTGTAGTACTATCCCATCAATGCACTCGTAGTATGATGAATCTATATATTGGTATATATAGTAAAAGGAAAACCATCTTCAAAAGTAGATGGCATTTAACCATAATCTTGTTATGTAGAAGTAAGACCCTTGTAGGGACAAAAGAACTATGTCTTGACTAATCAAACATGCAACTCCACATGTGTTGTGATTTAGAGAGTGAACAATTTACTTGTGAGATCATCAGTATTTTGCTTGAATGCAACTATCAAAATTTTATGAACATTCCATCTTGGTTAACTGCAGGGATAAAGCTCGAGAAAAACAACGGCAGAAGACACTGAAAAAAAAGGCAGAAGAACTAGCTCAAAAACCAGAGATAGAGAAGAAGAGGAAAGCCCCAGAGAAGCCTGAAAAACCAAAGCGGAAGAAGACAGGCAAACAGCGGCAAGCAGTCCAAACCAAGGAGGACATGGATGAGCTCGCACACGAATACCGGCTCTTGAAGAAGCTGAAGCGGGGAGTGATTGACGAAGACGAATACGAGAAGCTCACCGGATTCGGGGACATCGAAGACGGCGGAGGTTCTTCGGATGGCGGCGATTCTGACCTTGACGAGAGGAAGGGGAGGGGCAACAAGGTTTTGAAGAAAGTCAAGCAGAAAGGGAAGGCAAAAGGAGCTAGGAAATTTGAAGGGAGGAGCAAACAGAAGACTAGGAGAAGATGAACAATTTTCACCATGTATCTTGTTCTTATCATTTTTGTTTTTTGGCCAGTGTAGTTCGGTTTTGCGATTTCTGACAGTGGATGAGCATAGCATTTTTTTTTGGCCAGTTCGGTTTTGCGATTTTGTGACAGTGGATGAGCATGAGCCATCATTCATGGCAGATAGTGGCGTTAATCCTATCTACATTTTTTTGTCAATTAAAATTAAAGCCGGCTTGATGAAGTAAAATTTTCGTCAGTTCAAGCCGGATGGATCGGGTTTACAATGCTACGCTAGTTCACTTTTTCACCAAGAATGTTTGTGTAGTAGATAATTCGCTCGCTAGATATTTACAGTACACAGCCTTCTTGAGTACGCTAGAGAGCAGAAACCGCTGCTGTATGTGCTACACCGTACAACCGATAAGCGAGGCCGTACACCGCATCCACTTTTATCAAGCTCGCTCGATCCACGTCGCGCATTCAGTGAAGCACGACCGACCGCTGTCGATTACACACGTTTTTATCAACGCGAACTCACTGACGCATGTACGGTTCTCAGTAGATTATTAGTTTATTACAATCCCAAATGGAGTGAAAATGTATTCAGCAAATGTCAATACAGACAACCAATAAAGATACATACGTCATGTTAAATATCAAAGAAAAACGACGTGGAAGGCACCAAAACTTAGTCCAGGGCTCCAGACCAAACCTCCTAGAACAGACCCAAATACCAAATCCATACGGGGAGCGAGGAGAAACTTCAGAAAGAAACGAAACAGTTGGAAAACCAACAAAGAGAGGCCTGACGTGTATCTGTCTTCCGTTATCGACAGAAGAAACCAAGGAACCATACATGGCCACCACCAGGCCGATTTCTCAATGAGCACGAGGAACTGAAATCTGGATCCGGAGGGCACAACAGCACATACAAGGGCGGCTCAGAGGATTCAGCTTAAGCTGTAGTGATAAGAAGTGCAGGCAGCATCGATGTGAAGCAGACGGTGTTGGCTGCACGCATTGTACAGCTAAAATACAAGCCTGCCAGTGTAACCTCAACAGTAGGAACCTCACACAAGGGTGCTGCTGCTATGCTAGGGGTGATTTCAGGAGTCTCCCACAATATTTATTTCTATAATATGTTCACGAGATATTTTCCTTTTGGAAATAGTATCTAAGTAACATCATATCCATGCTATATTTGCCTCGCAAACCACATGAATAAGCCAATGAATGTGCAGCAGAAAAGGTTGGTTCATATAGATACATCCAATATCCACTGAAGCACATCTACTAATTTATTTGAGATCTAGTAAACCTATCGAATAACAAAATTGCCCTACCTGTTTCTCCTCGGCAAAATCCAAGCTTACAGAAGTGATCCACCGGCTGAGTTACCATGTGGAATGTAAGCGTTATAGCAAAAATTGCAATCACAGAAATAAAATGGCAAGCAATCACAAAAAAGCAAAGCATTGCAGAATCAAAACAGATTGGCACTCACCTGAAATAACATCTCAAACCTACCAGCATTTGGAGCTTATCCATCTGCCTCTAGGGAAAAATTCACATAACATAGATCAATCACCTTTGCATCAAACAAACATCCGACCAACATTGGAGTATGACAATGGAATATAATTCCGGGAAAAGCAGGCAACCTACCTTACCCTCCTGTTTTGAGTACAAGTCCGAGGAACAGGAATAGAAATGGTTTCTCACATATGACAATCTTAGTAACTATATTAGTTACTTTCAGTATGGCCTTGAACGCGAACCACCACCTTGATGCCTGTTAGGCCCATGGCCTCCATCTCTGAAGTTATCCCTGCGCCCTCCACCATAGCCACCACGTCCACCTCTGTATGCCATGTAATGCAGTGGGTTACACACACACACACAATATCCATGTGAATCTTAATTTAAGTTATATGTGCTAAAAGTGGTATGCACAGATCTTAAATACCTAAAAAGCACAACTGCTAAAAATTAAACACAAATTGTTCAGTTGTGATATATTACTAGTTTTCCTAATCTGTCTTGTATGTCTAAGCACAACAACAACGACGATGACAACACAGCTTTTCAGTCTGAGTAAGCTAGAATGTCCAAGCACAGACATAAAATAAAAAGTAGTGTTCACAATAGTCTCAAATCGAGATATATTAAAGATTTCAACTGACACCTTGTCCCTTATACAGTTACATACTATTACAGACATGCAGTCAGGGCTCACCTTGTCAAGTGAGACAAAATGGATATTTTCAAATATTCAGTATCTTATAAAGAATTAATTCTAAAATAATACCACACAACTTGGAACTGTGGCATGTTAGTGGTTCTTTCCTAGCTATGGTAAAAAGAAACATAGAAAACATATTGGCTGAAATAATGTTCAAGGTCTTAATAACAAGTGTACATTTCTACTTGCCATATTGGCTGACATATACTTGGCATTCTACTGTTCCTAGAGTCAACCTATTTCTACACCATGAACAAATCATTTGCTAATTGCTATAATGCATTGGTTTTGTGCTATAAAACAGCATAAATCAATTAAGAACACATAATTCAAATACCAGGATAAAAAACTACTTCAGCGGTTATTGGCGTGCATACTTTGCACACTATAAGAAAATGTATGTTGAGAAAAGTCCCAGTATTAGGCTTTAAGTTCCCACCCGATCAATGTAATTGTGGCTTACATTATTTCTTGCTTAAGCTTAGCTTGGTTGGACTACACTCAGTTTTCATAGTTGAAGAAAAAACTAAGCCAAAATAACATAAACAGATGGCGCATGTTTATATCCTCCTAATATCACAATTTCTTAAGGGGACAACCTAATCGCACCTTAAAGAATAGATACAAAATCCCCTAGGCTAACAAATTGCACCAAAAGGGGCCTGTTTTGCCCATAATCTGTCTTGCTTGGACACACCATTCCAGAATCTGCATTTAGCATCTAAAGAACTGAAAAGTACTTACCCATGACCATATACAGGAGCTCTAGGTGCTGATTTCTCAGCCATCGCCACACTAATTTTATAGCCTCTCATCTCATAATCTGGAATATCAATAGAAAAGATGCATTAAAAGTCGCAGAACACTGTGCATTGAATGTAGGCACATCATATTTCAATCCAAACCCAGTGCTGAACTTACTGTTATAGAATCCACCAGCTGAATGAGCAGCAGAAGGATCTTCATAAGCAAGACAAGCATCTCCTTTATTCTTTCCAGAGTCATCAGTATAGATCTTTATGTTCCAGGGCCACTGGTCTTTGTAACCACGTTTCTGTTTGATCCTTCCAACCTTAAAAAGAAAGTAGTTCCAAGCACTCAAAATACAGCTATGAAACACAAGCAGCACCTACCCCTCACTAACAACAAAAAAAAACGAGTACAGAAACTAAATTCCAGCAAGTAAATTTAACTACGAACATAAATTAATCTGTAAAACCAACTTTAATATACTATCAGAGATTTTACATCAACGTCAGTGTGATATTTCACAAATTACTTGGCATAAATACCAACATGGAAGTAAAGCAAAATTACTACAAAATTATTGAATGGCTTGGGTTATAACCAAAATTACACTACAACAAAAAAATATAATAAAGAACACCATTACCACAAGATGATTATGTTACATCAAACCAAATATCTGAATTTAATTAATCATTTACACTGAAAAAACAACAATGCACTTCTCTACCAACTAGAAAAAAAACATATGTAGTAAGCTTACTCTAACTTTGGCATATAAGCACCTTAACAGATATAGAGCAGATTTTGTGCAAAACCATGCCATCTAATGTTCTAGCAGTATTGTAGTAGTGAAAGCAGAAAAAATAAGTCTTGACAAGCCCAAGTACATATTATAAAGATCCTCTGAATACTGATTTGAAAATTTAGTTAACTCCCAATAAGTAATATCATTAACACTGGAAATATATAGTTTTAAGAGAAAGACCTAAAATAACAAAAAAAAACTAATCCAACAACAACACGGCCTTTCAGTCCCAATCAAAAAAACTAATCCATGAAGAGAAAAAAATAAAATGACAAAAAAAACTAGCGCATGAGGTTAGAAATATATATATATGTATGTATGTATGTATGTATGTATGTATGTATGTATAATACAGAAAATACTTCAGAGAACAATTTATGAAACATGCAGTTCTTGAACAGTAAAGATGTAGGAGGTCAAGAGAAAGCCAAAGCATACCTGGCCAATTCCTCCAAATAGCTCTTGCAGTTCTTCAACAGTCACATCTGGAGGTAAGTTGGAGATGTAAATTCTTGCATTGTCACAAGTTTCATCACAGTTTTCATCACACTGCTTAACCTTTGTAGTTGACTCAGGGGCAGCACTGCCAGTGTATCCTCCTCCGCCACCACCATGATAGGGTGGCAGTGCACCAGGGCCTCCACCCCCAGGCATAGGTCGACCACCATAACCACCATCATATGTAGGAGGTAGGCCACCTTGGCCGCCTGGAGGACCACCACTATATGGGGGGTTCGGAGGTGGTGCACCATAACTTGGTGGATATGAACCTGGACCACCACCATAGCTACTAGGAGGTGGCACTGCAGAATCTGAATTGTATGCATTATTGCCTCCATAGGAGCTTGGAGGTGCTGTGTAGTCACCTCCAGGCCCACCATAGGAAGGAGGAACTTGTCCATAGCTGCCAGCATCATAACCGCTTTCGTCTCCCCTTTGGTTGTTCCCTTGGTCTCTTCCCCCATAACCACCCCTGCCACCACGGTGGTCATCAAATCCACGATCATCGCCACCACCCCTATTGTAACCTCCTCCTCCTCTTCCTCCCCCTCCACTGCCACGGCCACGGCCACCAGAGTTGTAATCCCCACCACCTCTGTAGTAGCCACCGCCACCTCCAGAACTAAAATCACCCCCACCACGATTATAGCCTCCACCTCCTCCACCAGATCTATTATACCCCCCACTGCCAGCTGGAGAAGGTGTCCCACACTTGTTGCATTCAGTCCTCCTAGCAAAGTTCACGTTGCCACAGCTGGAACAATAATTATAAGTATATTAGGAAAATCAACTTAAATCAACACAGTCTTTCAGTCTCAAACAAGTTAGAGTACGCTTATAAATATATTAGGAAGATAACCAATAAAATTAGAATTGTAACAAAACTTTCTGCAAAATACAACCACCTTAGTGTGACAACTAATGCCATATTAAAAGAAATAGATATAAGAAACCATAGTTGATATGGGTTTTGTAATGCTTCCAGTAACACCATGAACTAATATAAGAACCTGTATGAAATTCCTTCATACCAAGGAAAATAAACATGGGGGAGGAAGAGAAACAACACTCCAAGTGCATGGGAGACGAGTATATAACATAATAGTATATAATCCATTGATTATATAGAGGGCCGAACATAAATTTAGCACCTGAGTACAATTGCAATGTCAGCTAAGATTATAGGGAATTCTCGTAGAGGAATCAGGCAGTGAATACAAACTAAACATTTTTTTTCAATTCTGATCACAGCTCACAATACTTCACACTACGATCAAACAAAAAAAAATAGTAAGATACTTCACACATGTCCCAGGCAAATCCTAAACCAAGAAACCTAAACATCCTAGAATTCACGCCCAAATAGACAAATTCACACAACAATCCGGACGACCACGATAGCATCCGTCACAGTCGAATCCAACGAGATAACGTCAAATGAGTAAACGAAACAAACCTCGGGTCTGGGCAAACCCAGTCACCTTCACGTCCTCCGCCCCTCCCGCCGCCGCCTCGGCCACCTCCACCTCCACCCCCACCTCTCCCGCTACCGCCGCCATAGACTCCTCCACCGCCACCTCTACCACCACTGCCGCCATACCCTCCGCCACCGCCGCCGTACCCTCCGCCACCGCCACCACCATATCCACCTCCCCCACTACCACCTCCATATCCTCCCCCTCCTCCTCCGCCACCTCCTCGCCCACGGCCGCCTCCGCCGCCACCTACAAAACCACAAACCCGTCAGGAGCAGATCCAAAAGCAAGCACACACACAACCCGCAGGATCCCGACGCGACCTTGGCCTCCGTAGCCGCCGCCACCCCCTCCGCCGCGGTAGTCGTCGGATCCGTACGACCCCGACATGGTCACGCGCCTAGGGTTTCGGAGCGTTCGGGAGGACAAGTGCGAGGCAGGGAATTCTGAATTTCTGATGTGTGTGGATTAGGGCAGAAGTAAGCAGTCAAAAGAGTTGGATTTGGGCCTAATTTATACGGGAGCCGGTTTTTCTCAATTTGTGTGGGCCTGGTTATCTGGGGGAGTATATATCTATGGGCTTTAGATTGGGGATCACTCAAGGCCCATTAAGAATTAAGGGTGTTTGGCCCAGCCCATTATATTGACCGGTTGCCTTGTTATTCAAAGTTTGGTTAAAATACTAGTTGATGTCTTTATGCCTGCAATTGAGCGGGATAAAAGATTGCAAAAAAGATCTATGCAACATGAAAAATAGCACCACTGAAGTTTAATTCAGATGATCTCCTCTGTTAGATCTCTATATCTCGTATGTCTGTTTTGTTATTGTTTTTTTAATTTTTATTTAAAATACCTGCTAAGAGTTTTATGTCCCGTTTGGAATGTGATGTGAAAATTGTCATCCAAAAAAAATCGTCTAGTCTTAAAAAAAATCGTCTAGGAGTGCACAGATGAGTCATGAGTCACAAAAAATTATAGGCTCGTCAGACAGACTAAAACAGAGGATTTCTTCTCCCTCGTAATGGAATATATGTAGAGCACATAATGCTGTTATGCTTATAGGGTATACTGCGTTTTGAGAATTTTGTGTTTAGGCTCGACTAGCCGAATGTAAGAAGCAGACTTGCTTTGCATCCAATACCTTGGCTTTAAAACTCTCATATGTAAAAAACAATCAGAAAAACTCTTCTCTAGTTTCAGACCAAGAACTACAACACATCATGCTACCGCATGAATTGCGTATTTCAACTCAAAAATAGTATGTCGGTTCCTTTTCAGACTATAAAATAAGTTCGTCGCTCTGCCGGCAAAAATGATGTGCGCGGCATTGCATTGGGAGACATGATCTGCTTGTGTGAAGAACCTGGTATTGCAATTGAGGACACGCACGGGCAGCACTCTCTCAACAAATCTGCATGTCATCCTTCATTCCCTCTGAACATTCTTTATCTCTGTCAGACTAACTCATCACCAAACATATTTTTTTAGATAATGGAGCATTTCATTAAACAATAAAAATATCCTGCCTCTGCACTAACCAGGGACGCACACAGCCAATCACCAAACAGATCACAAGCATGCGATTTCTTCTCTTAAAAATGCCATACAGATCAATCATTACACATTGTCTTCTTTTTTGGCCGGGCCAATCATTATATATTGTCACAATAACATTTAATAAAACGTAATCTTAATCCAAAACCAAGACAATTTTCAGGACAGGCATGGGCTTCACGTAGTGTAACGCCGGCGACCATTTCGGTCATCTACATGGCCGCACGTTTGGTCCATCACAGTATATAAATCCCAAGCCTCTCTCCATTCCGACACAGCCAAAGCTTCGCACAAAACCATCTCAGTCAAGCACACCAAACTCCGAGCAATGGCTGCCTTCTTCCCCGTCGCCATCCTCGTGTCCCTCTTGGCCGCCGGCGCCACCGCCAACAACGGCTACACCACACCATCACCATCACCGCCTCCTCCGCCGCCGCCGCAGCAGCAGTCGTCCTACACCCCTCCGGCCACCGCGACGCCGCCACCGCCAGCGCAGAGCGACAAGGTGCTGATGAGGGTGGAGGGCCAGGTGTACTGCCAGAGCTGCGCGCACCGGAACTCGTGGAGCCTCGACGGCGACAAGCCGCTGCCCGGGGCGAAGGTGTCCGTCACCTGCCGCGACGCCAAGAACCGCGTCGTGTGGTGGCGGCTGGCCATCGCCGACCGGAGCGGCTACTTCCTCGCGGAGTTCGGCGTCACCAAGGTTTCCGACTTCTTCATGGGCGACCCGCGCAAGGCGTGCTACGCGCGGCTGCTGGCGTCGCCGGACTTCAAGTGCAACGAGCTCACCAACATCAACCTCGGTATCGAGGGCGCGCCGCTCCGCGACGAGGGCAAGAGGTGGGCCGGCAAGGGCTACGGCAACGTCGTCTACGCCACCGGCCCGCTCGCCTTCCGGCCGGCGATGTGCGCGCCCAAGCACCACTACTAGGCGTATATACACACCTACATTTATGACGCGCGCTAAGCACTTAAGCAATACAGGCGTACGTACGGTCGTACGCGCGCGCATTTGGTTGATTTGGGAGAGGTTGCATGTGGGGAATTTAATTTGAATGGTGATTATTTGTTCTTTTGTGTTTCTGTTTTAATTGTTAGTGTCATGTGGTATGTTTTGTAAGTTGTTTTTTTTATTTTTAAGAGTTTGTGGCAAATCAAACTTATGTGATGTTCGGTCAATCTTTGCATGTACTCTCTCTTTTTATCCTAAATCAAATTTCTCTAATATTTACCATAACAAAAAAATGCATTATTAAATTTAATATAACTAATTTGATGCTGTAAGATAATTATGTATTTTTCTATAATCTCTCTCAATGTTAGAAACATTTGAGTTAGATAAAATCTAAAATAAGTTATAGTATGAAACAGAGTACGTAATTTGCTTCTTTACATACCAGGCTAATTGGCCTTATGGATAGTACAGACTCCAGTCGATGATGTTGATGGCCCACGCAAGGCTTTTACTTTGTGCTGGGGCCGTATTCTCGTTCGAGTCCTTTTGGACATTAGGCATGAACGTGGGAATTTTGTTCCTAGCCCTTGGTAATCAATGCGGTCACCATGGGAATCACTATGGTTTAAAAAGTGACATTAGGTTTTGTTTGTTCTTTTAACTTGCTACTTAGTGTTATAGTACCTATGGTGTGCGGTGTTTGTTGAATGTTGCGCTTGGCTGTTTTATTTTTACAACTTTGATAGATTAGATTAGTGGGCTGTGAGTATGCATAGTTATGATTCTCACCCAGTTTTCTTAATTGATTGTGCGCGGTAAGACTTGCTACATTTCTTCTTAAAACAAGTCACCTCCTTTTATAAAATAATAATACTACGTCGGTAACAGTCGGCCGTTCTTAAAAAAGGGGATCTGCGAATGGTGCGGACTCCAAACGGGGCGTGATGTTGACGGCGCACGTGAGGGTTGTTATTTGCGCTGGTTGGGCTGTGAGCCCGTTTACTCGGTCATATGCTTCGACACGTACGTGGGAACCCGTTCGAAGCCCGGCTCACAAACTAGTGCATGAGGTGTGCCCACTACGGGCCCATAGCCCCATATGTTCGAGGCCCATGGAAAGTTCGTTATTTCACGTAAACAAGGGAAGCGTGGACCAGGATGTCGCCGGTCGCGTCGTGTACGCCTACGGCGTACGGAGTACTCTACAGTCTACACCAAACGCGGCGCGGCTGCGTCCGTTACTCCGGTTCCGGTTGCCTCCCGACCGCCAGTGGCGAGCCCCTCCCCCTCGTCGTCTCCTCCGCTGCGTCATCCCACTTGGAGTACTCTGCGAGTTCCCCGTCCCATTCCCCCTGCAGGCCAGGCCGTACACCGAAATCCCCAACCACCGCCACCAGTTGGACCTCGCCGGAATGGGGGCACCGGGTTGAGGCGTTGAGCACACGGTTGCCGAGGTGGGATTTTGGGAGCTAAGTGGGGTGACCAGTCGGCGATTGATGCGGTCACCATGGGGATGGCCCAGGAGGTTTGCACCATGCCTGCTGTCGTTGCAATCTCCTGCCGCCAGGTGTTTGATGGAATGGTCCTTCCATCGGCTGCATTGCACATGTCAGTGTGTGAATCCAGTATTTCTCGATTATTATGAACCCAATTTGGAATTAGGATTCCAGGAATGCACCTTAGTGTCGCAGTGCTGCTAATTTTGCTGCTGGTATTAGTCTCTTATGAACCTAGCAGTTCAATATGTGGCCTGATATGCCACGGCCTAATTTTCCCTTTAGTTTTAGATATATATTTGAGCTGATACTTTATAAACTATCGTGCAAATTTGATGTTTATTATTGAATTCTGTTTTCATGTTTCGGTTTATTTATTGTTTGTGCATTGTTCTCAGAATACCTAATGTGGTGCGTATACAAGATTCAGGTTTGTGTTACACTTCTAGTAACAACAATAATATAACCCTGATTAACTCAAGTAAGTTATGTGTAATAATGCGTTTCAAACACTACATCATGGTATCCAGGTCTCTGACCTCTGCTACAAATTCAACCGACCCAAATAATGCTGCATGCAGGTCATGCATTTGGATTCCTTTCTTGGTTCATACATAACAATTGTCTGTTGGCTTGTATAAAATTTTCAAGGTTATAACTAACGCTGATCTTATAGGATGCATGATGAGGACAAAACTATTGTACGTGCACATAGTAGTATAAATCTGATAGCCTATCTACTAGCTACTATTACATCTAAAATATATAAAAAAGAAGGGTGGATCCCCTCAAGATTATTTGCCAGTACAAGGTTTCCATGTCACTACAATTGCAATAGCAAACCCAACACCAAAACCCAATCCAACAAAGAGAAATAGCATAATGTCTACAAATTTATTCTTGGAAGAATGTGACACCACATCTGACTTTTCTGCTTAGTCGTGGCACTCTTCCACCACCGCCACCGCCACCAGCTGTGGTGATACTTCCACCCCTCGCCGTCCTTCTCCTCCACCTTGGAATATTTTTATGAACTCCCAGTCCTATTCACACCTCGGGCCCGTACATCCCAATCCGTGATAACCACCACCGCATGGACCTTGCCAGAACAATGCACAAACAATAAATAAACCGAGTATACGGCCCAGCAACCAACTGACGCGAAACAGCAGGCCTCCGCCAAAGACTGCTCTCCTGCATTATGCTCCCTTCCGCCATTGCCGCCATGCTCCTCGTCGCCTGCGCCTTCCTCGCTGATTTTGCCGACCCCGCAAGACCGACCTGGCGATCTGACTATCCCCTTTGCTTGCAGGTTTTGCAGCCTCGCACATTTGTGGCCTTTGGAACCAGATGCGTGCTCAATTTCAGAGAGCCGTGGCTTTGTTCTTGGCTAGTTCAATTTCGCTTCAGGTCTGTGTCCGATCACATGTGTGTACAACTGGTCCGGCTGGAGCAAGTTCTACTCCCTCGCTGCGCGTCCATCTTGATGCAGCCAAGCAGAAGAGGTAATTGGACTGAGTGGAGGAATTTCTGGAGGAAGACGCCATGGAAGAAGGAAAATGCCGAGGAGGAGGACCGCGGTCATTTACGGCGAGTCGACGACGAGAGGTCAGAGATCTTCCGTTCTCCTGTTAGAAAGGGGAATGGTGTGAGATCTGGAATTTCAAACGTCAGCTCGGCAACATCAAGAGCAGTCGTTGCCAGCGCTCGCCGGTCGCCGGAGTTCCGACACCCCTTCTACGATCAGCTCGCCCGAGACGAGACCAAATGGCCGTAAACAGCAATATAAAAGAGTGGAAGGGCCAAGCTCTCCACAAATCGATCTTTTACCGGTTAATGCAGATCCAATTATCCAGTGCAATTAGCTGCTTAAGCAGTACAACGTCGTGTGATTGCGACGCCTGTTACTCTTTTAGTCTGTCATCCATCGAACCAACGCGTTATCTTGCATGTCTTTGCTTCCAGTTTGAAGCAGTCTTCTGACTAATTTTCTACGCTGACATTTCTCTTCTCGGATCAACGGAGGCGTCCATGGAACATATCTCAGGTGTGCTCTGTGCCTCTGCATACATGCACTGCCAAAAGCAAAATTCCCTCTTGTTTTGACTAGTAAGCAAATATTTGTTTCTTTTTGACTAGTAAGCAAATGTTGCCTATAAATCACAAATGCCAGCTCGTTGGAATGGTGTCATCTTGTCCATAGTTCAGCAATCCTCTGCTTTTGTCAGTTTTAGTTCACAACGATCGAACATCTGAGATCTGACCATGGCGTTGAACCCGCTGTTCACCGTGACGTTCAACGTGAGCAGCAGCGACAACTACGGCGACTTCATCGCCGGCATCCGCAACAGGCTGGCCAACCCCAGGCACTTCTCCCACAACCGTCCCGTCCTACCGCCGGTGGAGCCTGGCGTCCCGCCACGCCGCTGGTTCCACGTCGTGCTCCGGACGCAGACAGCCGAGCTCACTCTCGCCACGCGCGCCGACAACCTCTACCTGGAGGGCTTCCGCAGCAGCGACGGCACGTGGTGGGAGCTCACCCGCGGTCTCATCGCCGGCGCCACCTACGTCGGCTTCGGCGGCTCGTACCCTGAGCTCGTCCGCGACACGGACAAGCTGGTCCAAGTCGAGCTCGGCCGCCAGCCGATGACGAAGGCCGTGAACACGCTCGCCGCGCGCACGCCGGCCGACCTCGCCAACGGCGCGGCGCAGCAGCTAGCCAAGAAATCGGTGACGGCGCTGCTCCTGATGGTGCACGAAGCCGTACGATTCCTGACCGTGGCAGAGCACGTGGCCAGCTTCATGCACCCCAAGGCGACGAAGAAGAGTGAGACCGGGACGATCACCGCTGACATGAAGGAGCAGGTGAACGGGTGGCAGAACCTGTCCGAGGCGCTGCTCAAGATGGACGCTCTGCTCCCAAAGCCAAAACCCGAGCCGTCCAAGAACAAGAAGAATGCGAAGAAGACGGAGGAGGAGGTCAAGAAGGCGGAGGAGGAGGCCAAGAAGGCGGAAGAGGCAGCAAAAAAGTTGGCCAAGAAGGCGGATACGGCGGCCAAGGTGTTGGGGATCCTGTTGTTCGTTGAGGTTGTGCCGGGCGGGATGACGAAGGCGACGGCGCTCCAGCTGTTTCGTGGGAACTAAGTTCATGACGCTAGATTTCAGCTTGCTTAGCAGCAAATCAACCATAGTAAAATTGCTACTCCGTAGTATGTAAATCTGTGTATGAGGCGTGTATGCTGGTGATGACTTGTGTAACTCTAAAGTAATTAAATAAGTTTAACACCATTCGCAGTTTGGCACCCATAATTGATGATCTCCGGATGGAAGGTTCAAATGCATTAGCTTGCAATAACAATAACATGTACTTGATTACAAACATACTGCAAATTACCTTGATACAGAAAAGACCTGATTACAAACATAGTGCGAATGACCTTGAAACAGAAAAGTTTATTTTAGTACATAATTCAGTGGGTTCTATGCCATATGTGAAATCATTATTATAAATTTATGATAGACAATTATCACAAAATTTAATTAAATTGATTTTGAATGAAGTATTTTTATCGCATATGGTCAAACAATGTGCAGAAGCCCGAAACGATTCTATATAAATGCGGTTGGACCGAGCCAGAGAGGCTGGTTGGACCACATGCATGATTGCAGTCGTACTATAGGGATGGGTGTGGTTGGATTGGATAGGTCGATGGTTCGATCGGTAGACTCCAAAAGTCATTTTTTGGTTATTTTTATATTTCTCAATAATTACTTGATGGATAAGATTTATATATATTTCATATGTGTATGATATACTGTTTGTATATTAGTATAAGTTAAGTTATATAATAACTTATACTTTTATTATATATATTTAGGTGTTGCTTAAGGTCCTAAAGTATTATCGATGATGGATCGAAACTAGGTTTGAAAAAAGATGAGATTCACATATAAAGATGAAGCTTTCATATAACATATAAGAGATTGTATATATATAAAAATTATAGTTAAGTTTGAAAAGAGTCTGGGTTTAAAAATATGAAGTTTGAATTTATATAGAGATATGTTATACTATACAATAAAGATTTCGAGGTGATTAAGAGGCTAGTTATAGTTAGATTTAGAGTATTTATATAGCCACCTATCATTATTATTATAAATAGAGAGACAGTAAGTATTGATTTTGAAAGAGAGAAAAGTTAGGATTTAGAATTAAATTATAAGTTTAGTTAACAATTAAAAGAAAAGTGCTTTGTATACATATATTAATAAAATAATATTGATATAATTTTAAGAGTTTCGTCGGTTTTTAATATTTTTATTGATATTGTTTTTCTCATCGACCCAGCGATAGTAAAATGGTTAGAGCGACGACAAAGCTACGGTCGGACTGAAAGTTGTATTGTGATCAGATCAACAACAGGAACTCGGTCGGATCGACGACATCTAGAGAGGTATAAGATTTTAATTATAGTAAGATTAACTACAGTTAACTTTTAATTTCGCTAAATTTTTTAAATTTTTAATAATCCTACTATTTATCATTACTTAGTACTTATATTCGATCTATATCTTACTAGTGACTGTTTTCTAATAGGATCTATATCATACTACAGACTGGTAACGGTGAAGAGAGCTTGATAGCCTAATAGTTTCTGTACGGACGTGATGCGATACATACGATCAGCTTAAGAGGTCGAACCTAACCGATACAGTCTTAGACAGAGCGAGACATATCGAGATAGTGGCTAGACTTACCCCTTCGCCGGAGATCAAACTTAACCGATGCAGCCACACGTTGAGAGCTAAACCCCGCCGGTAAAACCTAGATAGACTAGGATGATGATACGCTGAAGTTATATTGATTTATATATTTTCAGGGAGTCTATATTTATACCCTAGGTTTACAAAGCCCGACGTATTTCCAACAACCGTCGAACGTTATTTCCTAATAAAGATAAAGGAAAATATCTCTAAGAAAGTTAACCAAACTAACTAAATCTTTGTATCCATATAAGATACGATAGAATATCTTGCCGTGAATCATGGCTTCTTTTTAAACTCGGTCTCATTTAAATAACCTTCTCATCTTGACCGAATCTTTCTCCGTTTCGTTCAATCGGTTTTCTTCTTGTTGTAATCGGACTCTTATTTACTTCGACCGATCTTTTTTCAATTTTTTTATAGGTTTTTTAAATTTTGACATTAACATCGTGACGGAGTAGTTGGTGACGGTGGAGGAGCGTTTCAGCCGGAGCAATGCGGTCGCCTGGTCCGGCCGCCCAGCCGGCGTGACAACATTGATGGCCTCGGTGTAATTGCTGGCGGAGCCGAAGAGGAGCGGATACGAGAGTACGAGCATCAGTTGGCGTCCTACCGGTGGAATGGAGGACATGTTTATTGATTGGGTGGTTTCAGTGGTAGTACGAGGTTTCTGGTGAATCTTCAATTCATCGTCACCGTTATATAGAGCAAGTGATCGAGGGCCGGCGAAACGCGTTTTTTTTTTCTAGCATCAGCCATATTAGCACGTACTGCTAATCTGCTAAAATTTTGAATGGTTCCAGGCTTCGTACTGATGTACGAGCGCGGAGCATCACAAAGACAGGAGAGCGGAGACACAGATCAATGTGGGAAACTAGGACTGGGCATCTAATCAGTCTCGACTCTCGAGTTGACCCCGACTAATACGTTGCAACGACTTCTATCAAGTGTCACTGGAAGTGAAGAAAATAGAGCATCTAACGATGGAAAAGGATGCGTTGCCTGCTATGGTGCTACTTGATCAACTGGAAGAAATGGTCCATCGGAAAGAAACTGAAACATGAGACATAATGGCTTTTTCCCCTTTATCTTTTTTCTAAAACTGAACGGAACAGGGGTCCGGTCTCAGTTTTTTTTTTGGCCCAGCCACCGATGCAGTCTGGTTTTTAAAACTATGCTACTACCACTACTTTAAAAACACCTAAAAGGTAACAATTGCTTATCTAGTTAAGATGCTGGATTAGTGATCAGCACAAAAAAGTGGCTCCTATGAGATAAAAAGTATAGGTGCCGGATTAAGAATCGGCATCTATGGTGTATAGGAAAAACAAACATAAAGGAACGAGCTCGGCTTGAATCGAGCAAATCATCTAATTCCAATACAGATTAGAATCATAGACCAATAGAATCACAATATTCATCGCAAAATAAAATTAAAAAACTAAAGACGGTCAACATATGCGTTGCTCACCATAGGCCAAGCTCGCCGCTACTGCTACTACACAGATCAACGAGAAAGCCATGGTCAAATTACAATTAGAAGGAGAGATCCAAATGGTAGGGGAGAGCTACCTTAGAGAAGACTACTGCCACTAATGGTGCAAGGTGAGGCGAGCTTATGACGGATCTGATCATTCCTACCTTCATGCACCTAGATCTGGCGAGGTGGAGGCTAAGGGAGAGTGACGAGGTGATTGGCGGAATGAAGTTAAGGAGGACATTGACAATCTTTAGACGGTCAGATCCAATGGCTCTCGAGCTTGAGAATACCCGATCTGGCGAAAGTGCCACCGCCATCGTCATCACTGACAAATCCAAAGAGGCCGAGGCCATAGCCAATGGCCAGAAGAGGAGGAACACCGACTCGAGTCACCACCATCGGTGGTAGGAAGAGAGAGACGAAGAGGAGAGGATAGGAGCGGAGTGGACAAGATCATGATAATGGTTGATACATAAAAAAATCCTACCCTATTAAAAATCCCACCATCGACTCAGCTTATTATGGGTATGGTTAATTAAAAACCGATATACGTATAGCATATTCCTATAGTTGTTGTTAAAAACTGTAATATTATTAGTGCTGGTTAACTATTTTTCCATCCTACATCAACAGGTACGAATTTTAAATGAACTAACACCTATGAGCTATTTTATAATAGTGTGACATGTTTTGCTAACATTTTATAATACTAGCATATTGCTCATGCATTGTAACACTATTTTAAAAAAGAAAAATATTATAAATCATTTTTTCATCATTTTTTACACATCTTTGGTACATACTCCATTCTAAAATATAATCATTTTTCCTATAAATGTCTAAATTTATATCCAGAAGTTACTATTATATATTTTTTAAAAAGAATATATATACCTTTGGCAGACCTTTGCTCCATACAAAAAAGTATAGAATTAGTGGTGGAGGTGGTGGTAGATTTGCCAAAAAGTAGTGTAGATATTTGTCTTACCAAGATTGCTGTGCGCGCGCGATAGAATTACAACTCGTATTAAAGGAGAATCTTGTGGCAACCAGTCCAAGTTAGCTAGGTAGCCTCTCAAGACTCAAGCCCTTAAGCACGATATCAGTCTATGCTGGACCGATTGCACACTGGCCAACTAATGGCTTTTAATCCACCTCGCCCCAGACCAATCCACACGAGTGAGCCACGGTAGCCTAAATCAATCCAATCCATTGAACATCTTGTAGGACCCAAACAGCCAAACCCATTTCTCACCTCACCCCAAACCAAATAAAACCAAACCAATCCATTTCCCTCTCACGGGCTTAAACCACTTCCCCGATCCATTCTAACCCGTTTCCAATCCACACCGTACACGCAGCCATCGCCAAAAACCTGGAGGCGGCCGCCTAGTTGTTGCATGACGACGGCGAGACCTTGCAGCACAGGTGGAAGGCGGCGATGGCCGACGAGTTGGAGGAGGGGGCTGAGCTACAGGGGCCATGGGCGGAGAAGGAGCCGAGGCTCGATGGCCACGCCACGCGCCATTGGAGGTCGCCCCCGCCGCACAAACAGCGCATCACCAAGTGCTCTTCCCGGCGGCCATGGCCTCACCGTGGCCTGCATCGCAGCATTGGGAGGAACTCGGGTTCCTTTTTCCTAAGCCTGCGCACGTGCAGCCGGACATCCCTCGCCCTCGCACCTCCTCCGACGCCACAGGCGGCCAAGATGAGTCGGGGCCATGAAGCGATTTGGGGACGAAGTGGAGACAACGGCGGGAGCTGGGCCACTGTCCTCACCTCCTTCCGCTCGGAATCCTCCGATATGCGCTTCCCTAGGCCGTCGCCGACCTCTACTCCGCCCGGCGCGCCGCCGTTGGTGCACGGACCCCGCTGTCCGACGTCCTTCCCGGCCCAGTGCCGCCGTGCCCGTTCGTCCACTCCGTCGTCCCGCCTCCCCTGGCGCTCTCTGCCTCTATCTCTGCTCTTTCTCTGCTTGTCTCTGCCGGCCAGAAGGAGGAAGGGGAGAGAGAGATCGGCCATCACGATCACGGCCATCACGTAGACGCAAATGAGCAGAAGTACATCAGGATGAATCTGCCATGGGGAGGGAATGCGCCACCGCCTTGATCTGTCTCCGTGCTAGATGACGGAGATGGGCGTGCCGCATGACCCCCACGACGAGAATTCGGGGAAATCCAGTGCGGATGCATGGACTGAACCCATTTTAGCCCCAAAAAATTCTGACCAAACCCAAACTGATCCAAACCATTTTTAGCTAAATCCAAATCGCTCCAGTCCATTAGCTACCTCAACCCATCTCCACCCATCCAAAGCTAATCCCCATTGAAACCCAACCCATTAAATCCATTTGCATCCAACCCACTAGCATGCCATTTGCACACTGGTCGTTACCTCGTTGCTGCAACCAATTTTCTTCTTCTGATAGAAACGGTACTCATTGGCGTCAGGCGTGGGGCAATTACTACAGGAGAGCCTTGCTCGGTCGATTGCTCCATTTGCTAGGCCTCCGCGGGACGCCAATCTCAGCTCCAGCCTCCAGCAGAGAGCGCAACACGAGAGTGAATCCTATCGGGCTCTCAGACGGAGGACGAAGCGGCCCGTTAATTTCCATGTCGTTAGAAGTGGACCCAAGTGGCAGAGTTTATGTGCGATCACTACTAGTTCACTGCTGATGTTAATGTTTGTCTCTGCTTCCTTCGAGTGACGACTTGAATCCAAAAGAGAGAGAGAGAGAGAGAGAGAGAGAGAGAGAAAAGGCTACAAAAAGAGTTAAAACGAAATGGTAACGTCCTAACATGAGACGGGAAGTGAACACGATGGGCATACGTAACACGACCGCTGTTCATCGGTCCTCTACTTCCGACCGGTTTGTGCTCTACTACAGACTGATGTGGCCTTCGCTTACTGGAAATTTATTTGTTTCGCTGATCTCCCGTCTTGGGGATAAGAACTTACGAACTTCATACGGAGTATTACAGATGACACGTAAAGCTTTATTTTGATTGTTCCTAAAAAATATTGGGAGCAATTACGTACTGGATTGGTGGGTTGCATAGCCCATGATAGCTGCACGTTATCCGAGTACCGAGATCAACCACTGTATATGTTTGTCAGGTCACGATGGCTCTGCCAGTCCATCCCCGTCATCTTACCGCAGCTGCACGGTGAGAGCCGCTAGCCAGTCATTTATCTCAAATCAATGATAACAATGGGGAGATAAAGAAAAGGGGGCAAAAAACGGTGGTTTCAAGAGTGTATATAGGAGTACCGTACGTCATAGTGCCAATGTGTTATGCAGTATATATATACACCAGGTTTCACCCCCATCGAAGGTATAGCCCACTAGAACTCCTAAAACGTACCACGCCAAAGGTATCAAGTGGGCGACAACATGTCGTCCCCAATTGCTATTGGTCGTCACGGGCCACCACTCCTAGTACACCTGCTCATCCATCTCTTGTTAGGGTTCCAACATGTCTGCTACTCCCTTGGCACCCACACCAACCGAACTGCTGCCATGCGCGCGCGGGGCCCGTGCTTGCCGGAGCAGGCGTCGGCGCTGCTCCGGCTGAAACGTTCCTTCTCCGTCACCAACGACTCCGGCTGCACTCTCGCGTCGTGGCGGGGCGGAACGGACTGCTGCCGCTGGAAGGGCGTCCGCTGCGGCCGTGGCAACGATGGTGGCCGCGTCTACTCCCTTGACCTCGATGAGTGCGGACTGGAAAGCGCTGCTCTTGACCCTGCGCTTTTCGAGCTCACTTCGCTCAGGTATCTTAACCTCGCACATAACGACTTCAACGGTTCATCGCTCCCAGCCACAGGGTTCGAGCGCCTCACCGAGCTCACCCATCTCAACCTCTCCACCTCCGGATTTGCAGGCCGGGTACCATATGCGATACGGTCTACGGTCTCTCCGCCGTCCACAGCTCTATCTTGCCCATCCCAGTGACTTTTTGCTCAGCCTTGGCCGACCCTCAGTGGCGCGCGGCCATAGCCGACGAGTACAAGGTCTTAATGGACAACGAGACCTGGCGTCTCGTTTCCCGACCTCCCGGCGCCAACATTGTGACCGGTAAGTGGATTTTCAAACACAAATTTCACGCCGATGGCTCCCTTGCCCGTCACAAGGCTCGCTGGGTAGTCTGGGGTTTCTCCCAACAACCCGGTATCGACTACGACGAGACCTTTAGTCCCGTTGTCAAACCCGCCACCATCCGAGTCGTCCTTACATTGGCTGCCTCTCGCTCCTGGCCGATCCATCAACTAGACGTGAAGAACGCCTTTCTTCATGGCCACCTGACGGAAACAGTCTACTGCCAACAGCCCCCAGGCTTCGTCGACCCTTCTTGGCCCGACGACGTCTGTCTCCTTTAACGCTCTCTCTACGGCCTCAAACAAGCCCCTCGTGCCTGGTACCACCGCTTTGCTGCATATATTCGGCACATCGGCTTTGTGGCCTCTGCGTCCGATAGTTCACTGTTCACTTTCCATATCGGCTCCGCCACTGCCTATCTACTTCTCTATGTCGATGACATTGTCCTCACAGCGTCTTCGATATCTCTTCTCGACCAGATCATGACCCGACTCCACTTTGAGTTCGCCATAACCGATCTTGGTTCTCTACACCATTTCCTTGGCATCTCCGTAACCCGTTCCATCCACGGGCTCTTTCTTTCCCAACGCCAGTACGCCATCGACCTCCTCCAGCGTGCGGGCATGGCCGATTGTCACCCCACGGCCACCCCAGTCGACACTCGAGCCAAACTCTTCGCCGTCGATGGCGCCCTCGTTGCCGATCCCTCTCATTATCGGAGTCTTGCCGGAGCTCTCCAATACCTCACACTCACCCGACCCGACCTCACGTACGCTGTCTAGCAAGTGTGCCTCTTCATGCACGCTCCGCGCGAACCTCACCTCGCGCTGCTCAAGCGCATCCTACGCTATGTGAAGGGCACCCTCTCCAGCGGGCTGCATCTCAGCTCCAGCCCCATCGACTCTCTCACCGCGTACTCTGACGCAGACTGGGCAGGCTGCCCCGACTCTCGACGCTCTACGTCCGGCTACTGCGTCTACCTCGGTGACACTCTCGTATCCTGATCCTCAAAACGCCAGACTATAGTGTCCCGCTCCAGCGCTGAAGCCGAGTACCGCGCCATCGCCCACGCCGTCGCCGAGTGCTGCTGGCTTCGCCAGCTTCTCCAGGAGCTCTGTGCACCCCTCTTCACCGCGACCGTCGTCTACTGTGACAATGTCAGTGCCGTCTACATGACCGCCAACCCGGTCCATCACCGACGCACCAAGCACATCGAGATCGATATTCATTTTGTCTGTGACAAGGTTGCATTAGGATAGGTTCGGGTGCTCCATGTACCATCGGCACATCAGTTTGCCGATATAATGACCAAAGGCCTGCTCACGTCTTTGTTCATCAGTTTTTAGTCCAGTCTCTGCGTCCGTTCTCCTCCCGCTGTGATTGTGGGGGGTGTTAGACAGACCACTAGCCTAAGCTGTATATATATATAGACCTGATCCCTCGTATACGCTCGGGGATTCATAGTCACTGTACACTTTCTACACGCTCCTTCCGCACGGGCCAGGTTACAAGGATCACACCGGCGTCGAAAACCCTTCGGTCTCGCTTTGGCGTCAGCTTCACCACTCCTGGAGATCTTCGTGCCCGTGGCGAGGCTTTGGGGTAGCAAAAGGTCCACGCCTCCACGCCCACAGTCAGTGGCGGAGGACGAAAAAAAAAAGAGGGGTGGCGCATGGCGTATGGCTCAGCCTGCTAGTCTGCTACCTACCTGCGCAGGTGCCTGCCCTGCCTACCTGTGTCTCCTCAGCAGTCCGTCTCGTCTACACTGCAAGGCGCACACCGCACTGCCCGTTACCGACGCCTGCCTCCTGCCGCCACCGCGCCGCTCAGTCGCCGCATGCCCACGCCCTGCCGCTGCCCCACCGTGGCATTGGCGCCGTCTCAGACCACACAAGAGAGGGGAATTGAGGATCTAGGTTAAGTTAAACAGGTGAAGTCGAGAGGATAGGAGTCCTCCGCCACTGGCCACAGTACCTGTTCTGTCGAAAATAAACCCCCCAAAAATGCAAAAAGCATCGTATAAATGCCGTCCGTTTCCATCCACTGGCCTCCGACCGTCCGACACTCAGCAACCAACTTCTCTCCCAAGGAAACTTCTCCACTCCTCTTCTCGCTTCCGCCGCCATGGACACCACCATCGGCTCGGTGCCGTCGGCCTCGGACGCGGTCGCCGGCGGGGGCGGAACCTCGCGCGGCGCCTGGCGGAGGTCGGGGCGCGCGACGTCTTCACCGTGCCGGGGGACTTCAAACCTCACGCTGCTCGACGAGCTCGAGGCCGAGCCCGGCGCGTCGGGTGCTGCAACGAGCTCAACGCGGCTCCACGCCGCCGACGGGTACTCCCGCGCGCGCGGTAGAGGGGTCGGGGCCTGCGCCGTCACGTTCACCGTCGGTGAGCTCAGCGCCATCAACGCCGTCGCCGGAGCGTTCAGCGAGAACCTCCCCGTCGTGTGCATCGTTGGGGGCCCCAACAGCAACGACTACGGGAGCAACCGCATCCTGCATCACACCATCGGGTTGCCCCATTTCACGCAGGAGCTCAGGTGCTTCCAGACTGTCACTTGCTATCAGGTAATCCCATTATTCAGGTTTCAGAGGTAAATTTTAGGATAAAAGTTTAGCATGTTTTCTGTATTGTATGCGTGCTAGGAGGTGTAAGATAAGTATATCCGATTGTTTGTTTTGCAGTTTTGGGGATTTTTGCTAGAGAAAACAGTGTATTTACGGTACTCTCTGCTACTAATTGACCGTTGACTTATAATTTCTAATTGACCCTTGATGTGGTAGCTTATATAGATATGATCAATTGATTTAGATAAAATAAACGGTCTAGATTGGTTCTTCATCAGGGGAAGGTCCATCAGTATGAAAAACCATCTTTTTAGTTATAGCTTTCTAACAAGCAACAACTGAATTTTATGGTGTATCAGGTCAGTGCACACCAATGCATTTTGGAGTATACAATTCATCTTTGTTGTACACCACATTATATTGCTAGTTATAAGTTCTAGAAATTTTTAAGTTTTGGTAGTAAAAATGGTAAGATATTTTTTTATAGTAAAAATGGTAATATATGAAGGGATGTATAATTTATTGATCTCAGAAACAAAAACAGGCCTTCTTAGTCTCTCACACCAAAACTTAGTCCTTTTGTTATCATAAAAACACTAGCATTTTTTCAAAGAATAATTTCCTTTTTCTCTAAATTTCACACAGAGGACCTCTTATTATGATATTTGGCCACGACACATGCTCAAAGATTACTACATTTTGTGACTAAGTTGCATTATTTTTACTACCTTGAGAAAAGCATTAATCTTGTTGATGCTTGTTACCTGCTGCATCAGTTATTTGTTTTGATTGGTGAGCCATTACTTTTGTACCGTATATTAGATCAAGTTTGTTATTTCCGACTTGGAATCTAGCACCTGTGTGTGCAAACATTTGTTCCTGCATGGCTGCATTGAAGGTCAAAGACAGATTTTAGTATCCAAACTTCTGCTTTTGGCAAATGATTTCCAAACTGTTGGAAAAAGGGAAGACACAAGTCATATAATTATTTTGATGAAGATTTTTTTTCTAGGAATTGATCTAATTTTAAAAATACTCCTATATCACAGGCAGTGGTGAACAACTTGGAGGATGCACACGAGCAGATTGATGCTGCCATCTCCACTGCAATAAACGAGAGCAAGCCTGTTTACATAAGCATCAACTGCAACCTCCCCTCTATCCCACATCCCACCTTTAGCCGCCACCCTGTTCCTTTCTTCCTTTCCCCAAGGTAAGTTGGCATGGTTCTGTATGGGCATAAGGATGATGAGGTGACAACGGGTTATATTTGCTCATGTAGATTAATTGTTTATTTGTCAGACTGTCAAACCAGATGAACCTGGAGGCAGCAGTGAAATTGCTGCAGCTTTCTTGAACAAAGCAGTCAAGCTAGTACTCATTGGTGGACCAAAAATGAGGGTGGCCAAAGCATGCAAATCCTTTGTAGAGCTGGCTGATGCCTGTGGTTATCCTGTTGCAGTCATGCCTTCTGCAAAGGGTCTTGTGCCAGAGCACCACCCTAGGTTTATCGGCACATATTGGGGTGCTGTTAGCACTCCATTCTATGCTGAGATCGTCGAGTCAGCTGATGCATATCTATTTGCTGGCCCAATATTTAATGACTATAGCTCAGTTGGATATGTTAGTCTACTGTAATTATAATAGGTTAACCCGCATGTGTAGCTGTGTGGTTGCGTATGTAAACTACCCCGATTGCCTATATATTCTGATATATTAACAGGAAATATTAATCAATAATTCCCACACTTTCATGGTATTAGAGCGGTTCCAATCCGTTATCTTTCCGTAACCAAAAACGCCGCCGCTGTTGCTACCGTCGCCAATCTCTTCCTCTGCCACTACTATGCTGCGAGAGACTGCTGAGGTCCGACGCCCTTAACGTCGCCGTTTCTGAACCAGCGTCCCTCGCCGATCCGACCGCCACCACTGGTGTTGATTGCATGTCACCGGGAGTGTCGCTGGTCTCATCGCCCGCGCTGCCGATCTGATCGCCCACCCTGTAGCTGCCCTCGTCACCGGGTGTGGCCGCCGATCTGATCCTACCTGCGCTTCTGCACCAACGCCTGTCGTCGATTCGATCGCCACCACCAGGTGTCGCCGGTCTTATCACCCGCGCTGCCGCCGATCAGATCTTCCGCCGATCCGATCTGATCGGATCTGTCGATTGATCCGATCGGATCCTGCTTATTGCTGATCCGATCGGCTCTCCGTTACGGACCAGATCGCCCGCCGATCTGATCTGATCGGATCCATCGATCGGTCCGATCGGATCCTGCCTATTGCCGATCCGATCGACCTCCGAACCGATCGGCTCTACTGCCGATCTAATCCATCCGATCTGATCGGCTGCTCGTCGGCCATCTGATCTGATCGGCTGCTGATCGTCCAGCCGATCTGCCTATGGCCGATTTGATCGGCCACCGAACCGATCGACTCTACTGCCGATCTGATCCCTCCGATCTGATTGGTTGCTCATCAGCCATCCGATGTCCAATTCAATCAGCCGATCGGTTACCGATCCGACTCTGATCGACTGACCCCTTTGATCCGATCGGCCGATCGGCTGTCCCTCCGAGATCTTCGATCCGGCCTGATCGGCTGCCGATCAGTTGTCGTGTCCCCATGGCTGGTGACAACACTGGCGTCGCTACTTTCGAAGACCACTGTCTCGCGGCTGATCCTTCTCGCGCTGACGAAGCTTTGGACACGTACGAGAGCGCTCACGCGGCTCTCTGGGCACAAGCCATCGTCGTCGTCAACATCAAGGCGCTCATCCCCATCGTCCTTGACAAGGCCACAGACTCCTACATTAAGTGGCGCTGCATGTTTTTCACCGTTCTTGGGAAATATGCCCTCACCCACCACGTCCTTGAGGATGACGCGTTCCCCGCGTGCCCGGCGTGGCTCCAGGCTGACTGATGCGTCCTCAAGTGGGTGTACGGCACCGTCTCCAGTGACCTGCAGCAGTTGCTGATGATGCGGCCCGAACACGCCCGTAATGCGTGGTGCTATCTCGAGGATGAATTTCTCGGCCAGAAGGAATCTCGTGCCCTTCTCCTCGAGACGCAGTTCCGCACATTTTGTCACAACTCCCTGAGCGTCACCGACTATTGCCGCCGTCTTGAATCCATGGCTGCCTCTCTCGCTGAATTCGGCGACCCTATCGGTAACCAACAGATGGTCCTCACGCTTCTCCGCGGCCTTAGTGGCAAGTTTTGCCATATGGTGTCCATCCTCAAGATGCACCGGCCGTTTCCAACATTTACGAAAGCACACACTCATCTTTTGTTGAAGGAACTAGAGATCGACGCTCGTCCTCCGTCCACACCGGCCGCTCTCGTCGCTGCGACGCCGCGTCTAGCAGCCCCAGGTGCCACAGCTGCTTCTCGTCCGAGGGCGCTTCCTCCTCCGCGCCCAACTGCACCAACCGGAGGTTAGCGCAACGGCCGCCGCGGCGGCCGCGGTGGACGTGACAATTCTACTAGTGGCAGCTCTTCAGCGCCCTCTGCTGGAGCGGCCCCAGGTGGACAGGGCGGTGTCCCTCCCGGTACGACTGTGTACACGTCGTTTGCCCACCCTTGGGCTGGCACCGTGCGCATGTGGCTGTACGACCAGTCCGGTCGTCCTCCGCCGCCACAGCCTGCGTTCCACGTAGCTCCGCACTATGGCGGTTTTGGTGCTCTTCCTAGCACCTATGGCGGCACATACGGTGCCCCATCGTCCCCGTACAGCACGTACTACAGGGGAGTTACACCGCCGGGCTTCCAGGCGCCCTCACCGACGTACCAAGCGACGGGCTTCCAGGTGCCCTCACCGGCGTACCAGGCGGCACCTTAGCTGCCTAGTCATGGAGGTTGGCATCAGGATTCCCTGGCGCACTCCTTCAACACCATGACGCTCAACTAACCGGCCTATGAGTGGTATGCTGATACGGGTGCCAGTTCCCACATGACATTGAACGCTGGTATACTCCACCATTTCCCCATCCTTCTTATCTACTCCTTCATCTATCATTTTGGCAATGGTGCTTTACTTCTTGTCATCGCCACTAGATCCTATCATTTTTCCTTACCGCATCATGATCTTACTCTTAATAATGTTCTAGTATCAGCTAACATTATTAAAAATTTAATTTCCATTCGTCGGTTTACCACCGACAATAATTGTTCCATTGAGTTTGATCCATTTGGTCTTTCTGTGAAGGATCTACAAACCAGGAACGTGATTGTCAGGTGCAATAGTTCCGGTGACCTCTACCCATTTTTTGCACCATCTACCAGCACCTCCGCGTTTGTCGCCACACCCACCTTCCTTTGGCATCGCTATCTCGGTCATCTTAGACGCGACATTCTATTCAAACTTCTTAGGTCCAATGTCATTTCCTGCAATAAAGATGATATCGATCATTTATGTCATGTATGCCAACTCGGTCGTTATGTACGTCTACCTTTTGGTTCATCTATCTCTCGTGCTACTCACAATTTTAATTTAATCCATTGTGATCTATGGACCTCTTCAATTGTTAGTGTGTTAGGATACAAATATTATCTTGTTATTCTTGATGATTGCTCTCACTACATTTGGACTTTTCCCCTTCGTCTCAAATCCGAGATATTTTCCATTATTTCTACCTTTTTTGCGTATGTTCGCACACAGTTTGGCACCACCATCAAGAGCATTCAGTGCGACAATGGCCGTGAATTTGATAATTCCCAGGCCCGCACGTTTTTTCTCTCCCACGGTGTTGCCCTCCGCATGTCGTACCCATACACTTCTCAACAAAATGGTAAAGCAGAGCGTTCTATTCGTACCATCAATAACACTCCGTGTTTCCTTTTGTTTCATGCGAGTCTCCCTCTAGCTTACTGGGTTGAGGCCCTTCACACCGCCACATATCTTGTGAACCGCCTCATCACCACAATACTCGCCTCCTCCACACCATACTCCGTTCTCTTCTCTGTCCCGCCCTCCTATAATCATCTCAAAGTTTTTGGTTGCGTCTGTTACCCCAATATGTCCTCTACAGCACTCCACAAACTTGTTCCTCGTTCTTCTCTATGCGTGTTTCTCGGTTACTCCTCGGAGCACAAAGGCTATTGATGTCTCGAGCTTCAGTCGAACCGCATTCTTATTTCTAGACATGTTTTTAATGAATCCTTCTTCCCTTTCTCTGACATGTCTACCACACCTATGGCACCCTCCGCCCTGGACTTTCTTGTCAATGATTATGATCTCACCGCTTCCTCAGCGGCACACCCCGTGCCCGAGGTCCCACTTGCGCCGTCGAGCCTTGGTGCAGGGCCGTGGTCGCCCGAGTCCGCGTCATCCGGTGCCGCTGCCCCTATGCACCCCACATAGGTTGTTGCCAGCGGTGCCCCACCGACCACGAGTGTTGCCAATCCTGCTGTCCCTGCTGCTCACGCGCAGGTTGTTGCCAGCGGTACCGGCCGCACAGCTGCCACTCGACTGACTGTCATCTCTTCGGTGACCAATGCGCACTCTATGCGCACACGTGGCAAAGATGGCATTGCGCAGCCCGTGGATCGCCTCAATCTCCATGCTGTACCCATGTCGCCTCTTCCTCGCTCCATTCGTAATGCCCTGTCAGACCCCAATTGACAATTTGCTATGTAGGCTGAGTATGACGCTTTGATTGCCAACGATACATGGAGTCTTGTGCCTCGCCCTCCTGGCGTCAATGTTATGACTGGGAAGTGGATTTATCGTCACAAGTTGCTCGCCGATGGGTCTCTTGATCGTTATAAGGCTCGTTGGGTTCTGCAGGGTTTCACACAACGACCTGGTGTTAACTATAATGAGACTTCAGTCCAGTTGTCAAGCCTGCGACAGTTCGCGTGATTCTCTCCTTGGCATTATCTCAGAACTGACCCATTCATCAGCTAGATATGAAGAATGCATTTCTCCATGGCACTCACTGAGACAATGTACTGCGTGCAGTCTTCTGGATTTGTGGATTCTTATCGCTCAGATTTTGTTTGTCTGCTCAACAAGTCCGTATATGGTTTGAAACAGGCTCCTCGTGCTTGGCATCACAGGTTCGCCTCTCATCTTGTGTCACTTGGATTTGTTGAAACAAAGTTAGATACTTCTCTCTTCATATATTACTGTGGTCCAGACACAACCTACTTACTGCTCTTTGTTGATGATATTGTTCTTACTACCTTCTCTGCTGGATTACTCAAGAATATCATTGAGACTCTCCGGCGTGAGTTTGCTATGATGGATATGGGTCAGCTGCATTATTTTCTGGGCATTTCTGTGACCCGCTCCGCAGATGGTCTGTTCCTTTTTCAGCGGCAGTACACTCAGAATATTTTGGAGCGTGCCGAGATGAGTGCGTGTAAGCCGTGCAGCACGCCTGTTGATCTCCACTTTAAATTATTTGTTGACGGACCGCCTGTCGTTGACGCTACATAGTATCGCAGTCTCGCCGGCGCTCTACAGTATCTAACTTTCACCCGACCAGACATTATCTTTGCAGTTCAGCAGATCTGCCTCTATATGCATGATCCTCGAGAGCCGCACCTCGCTGCTCTCAAGCGGATACTACGCTACCTATAGGACACCCTATCTCTTAGGCTGACCATGCGCCGATCTTCGCTTGCAGATCTTGTTGTTTACAAAGATATCGACTGGGCTAGCTGTCTTGATACTCGTTGGTTGACCTCTAGCTATGCAGTATTTCTCGGGGATAACTTGGTGTCCTGGTCTTCCAAGCGTCAGCATACGATCTCTAGATCGAGTGCTGAAGCTGAATATCGTGATGTGGCAAATGATATTGCTGAAGCTATCTGGCTACGACAGCTGCTCCTTGAGCTTCGCCACCCCTCTCGACGTGTCATCTTGGTCTATTGTGACAATATCAATGCTATATATCTCTCCAGCAACCCAGTGTAGCATCAGCGGACGAAACATGTTGAGAATGATCTCCATTTCGTTCGAGAAAAGGTCGCCCTTAGTCACGTTCGGGTCCTACATGTTTCTACGAAATCGTAATACGCCGACGTCTTTATCATGGACCTTCCTACCTCACTATTTCAGGAGTTTCGATCTAGCCTGAATGTTAGCGATGCTCCCGATTAGACTATGGGGGAGTGTTAGTCTACTGTAATTATAGTAGGTTAACCAGCGTGTGTAGCTGTGTGGTTGCGTGTGTAAGTCACCCTAGCTAGCTATATATACTGATACATTAACAGGGAATATCAATCAACAATTTTCACACTTTCAGGATACTCACTCCTCCTCAGGAAGGAGAAAGCCATCATCGTCGAGCCAGACCGGGTGGTGATTGGGGATGGGCCTGCATTTGGGTGTGTTCGTGTTCTGGGACTTCCTGCATGCACTTTCAGCACGGCTGAAGAAGAACACAGCTGCATATGAGAACTATCGTCGGATTTATGTGCCTCCGGATGAACCTCCTTTGTCTGAGCCTGGAGAGCCATTGAGAGTGAACGTACTTTTCCATCATATCCTGGAAAATGTTGTCAGCCAACTCAGCTGTCACTGCTGAGACTGGAGACTCTTGGTTTAATTGCAAGAAGCTGAAGCTACCAGAAGGATGTGGGTAAGTACCTGTTGAAACCAAATATTTTCATGTCATATATTTTACTAAGATAGTTATACAACTCCTTACTGATCGTTTCTTATAAAATTGACTCCTATTTTTGGTGTTTAAAAATAGGTCCTGTGAGACTAGAGCTAGAGGCATATTGCTCTGAATTTCTGATACTACTTACATATTCATCATTTCACCAAGTAGTCTTGAATAATGGTGACAGAAATGTTTGATATTTCCTTCTCAATCGGATCGTGTGATTATAAAATGTTCGCACCTGCTAGGTATGAATTTCAAATGCAATATGGATCGATTCGTTGGTCGGTGGGTGCAACTTTGGGATATGCACAGGCTTCTAAGGATAAGCGTGTCATTGCATGCATCGGATATGGAAGCTTTCAGGTACCAAAAATTCAGAACTGTCAAATGCTGCCTTTGTGAAGTTTTGTGAAATATGCGGCAAACAACAACAAATTTTGACTGAAACTCAGGTAGCGGCACAGGAAGTGTCAACAATGCTTCGTTGGGGGCTGGAAAGCATTATCTTCCTCATAAATAATGGAGGGTACACCATCGAGGTGGAGATCCATGATTGTCCTTACAAAGTCATCAAGAATTGGAACTACACTGGTGTGGTGGAAGCATTCCATAATGGCAAGGGGAAGTGCTATGCGGCAAAGGTTAGTGGTACAATTGTAGACCATATTACCATGGTTTGAAACACTACATTGCAATGGCATTTTGCATTTTGGGGCCTGCAGGTCCGAACTGAGGGGGAACTGAAGGAAGCAATTGAGGAAGCTCAGGGACCTAAGAAGGACTGCTTGTGCTTCATAGAGGTCATTGTACACAAGGATGACGCCAGTAAGGAGCTACTTGAGTGGGGTTCAAGGGTTTCCACTGCAAATAGCTGCCCACCAAATCCTCAGTGAGTACGTCAGGTCTCCGAATTGACATGTTTTGAGTAGGAGAAATGTCAGTGGTCTCCGAATAAGTTGTTCATATAATTAACCTCTGTAGTAAGTGGTCATGGTTACTGCATAGAAATGGTTTCAGACACTGATCCCCGTATTGTTGTCAATAAATCAGAGATCGATTTTGTTTTGTTGCCTTTAGCCAACTCATGATTTGTCTCTTTTCCAAGTTCCAACTGATTGTGCATTGTACATTGTATCTAGTTGCTCTGAAGAACCAAGAAGGTTTCAGGCTTCCCTTTGTATTTTTCTTTTTTAGAAACAAAGAAATAAGGCAAAGCTTTTGCCTTTGTTTAAAAAAAATAAAGGAAAGCCTCAAGCCCTGAAGCCTATTATTGGCTTCCTTTGATTGTCAGACAGTGAGAACAGCATCTCCATCCCTCATAAGAAAAAGTTAGGGTAAACAATAGCTAATCCTTCAAACCTGAATGTTTGAATAATCTTATGTATGTTTCTCTAAATTACATGGATTTATTATAGTCTGTAAGTACACGCCTGAAGGTTGCATACGGCAGGCAGGAAAACTCGGCCCAAAACAAAAGTAAAGACGTGGTGGTCCCCTATTCTAATCAGTCAGCCAAACCAAATTCAAAAGGTGTTATGTTGTCACTTGTCAGTCGTTCTACGCAAGCACGCAAGCTGAATTGTCAAACCAATCACGTGACTTCCCAGAAGAATATTTCTGTACAAACAGTCATACTACAGCATACCCAAGGCACACCATTGCATACCCTGGCTGGGGTCATGATCTTGTGGATTGCAACCACTAGCATTACCAAAAGTTGAGACATCAAATCTGTCACGGCAAGCAGCAATTCAGGCACACAATTCTTGAGACCTATAGCTCTCAGAGATGAAGATTCTCTCATTCACACATATTCTCAGCTAGAAAAAATCCCAGCAGAGAAGCAAATCTATTTGGACATAATTGAGTACTGTGACTCAAGAATCCTCTGCCTCTTGCTCTGAAAGTGACTGCTACCATATACCAATTCAAGAGAAACAACCTTGGCAAGTGCCTTCCTGACAGCCTCCTTCAGAGACTTGAAGCTCACACCTGCAATGCCTTCCTCCCTACACAGTATGAACACATGCTGCACCCTTCCTCCCAAAGAGGTCATCTCTGCTCTTACTGTCCGCAGTCTCAGGCCATGGAATGCCTGGGTGATCCCGGCGAAGAGGTCCGGCCGGTCGTCGCTGCTGATGGAAGCTTTAATGTACAGGGTCTTGTGGTTGCCGGTGGCGGCGGCGGTCGCGGCTTCTCCGGTGAAGCATTCGATGGAGACTTCGTTGGTCTCTGGAGGGAGGGACATTTGTTGTGTGATCTCACTTGCTTTCCTATTCAGATCCTTCACTTGTTCCACTACTCTGGCTAGCAAGGTGGACTTGTCCATCTGCAGTGCAGAAAAAAAAAACTGAAACTTTGCTCAAGAGTCATGACATACGAGGCTGCTAGCATTTGTCCTGTCAAGGAATTCCAAGCTACAGAGAAAAAGAACTGATGAAATGTGAATAAATGTGAACCTGAAGTTTCTTTCAGATGACTTTTTTTGGGTTTGGACTTTCTTGCAAGTTTCAAAGTTTTACATGAAGTCATGAACTACGACTGAAAAACAGTTTATTAGTAATGAATATCTAACTTCTATCTACTTTAGCTTCAAGAAGTATGTTGTCTAACAAGATCACAAAAAAGTTTCAAGTGAAACATCTCTGATGAACTGCGAGCAAACTCTGAAATGGCTCAGATGTTGCTGCAAACATCTTGCTGAATGTTTCACAAGGTAAGAACACAAACCTGCTTAGTATCAGGGATCATTCTCCTCAGTGTGGTCAGATGAGCATTGATCCTCTCCCGGCGCCGCCGCTCGGCCTCGCTGTGGATCTTCAGGGCTCTCGCCTCCGTCGCGCTTCTCCCTGACCCCGACGAGGACGACATCTCCGGCAGCCCAACCGTCTCAGACGACGGCGCCGAGCTGGCCTGCCGGGGCAGAAGAATTGGGCCTCTGTACACTGAAGGATCACAGCCATCGTATGGCTGCAGCTCCTGAAGCTTCTTGCCTTCTTGAAGTTGCAGAGGTTGGCATTCAGCCATTGAAACCTGCATCCTACTTAATTGTCGGCTGTCACTGCAGTAACATGGGAAAATGAGACGGATCAGATAAAGAAACAGCATCAAAAACAACTGCAATTGGCAAGAAACGATGCATCAGAGCAAGGAAAACGAAGTGCGAGTGCGATGGAGCAAAGCTGATGCTGCTTACAATAGCTGGTGCAACAGCGTCTTGTCATCTCATTTCAAGGATGGAATGGGTGTGAGAGATATGCTTGTGCGCGAGATATGATCACTTCATGTATATGATAATTGATATGCTAAGTGTTCTACACTTTTTACTGGCCAACCACCCTATCTATGTATCCCTTTTTCTTACATGTGTTCCCCACAAAAGACTAGAGAAAGTTTCTTTGGATTGGCATGGTTTGTCCTCCTGGGCCCAGTGGATGAGGTGGTAGTGTATGAGTGTGTCTTGAGTAGGATGTGGACAAAAAGTCTTACAAATGGTTATGAGTCTGTTCCGATAAGGATTCAGGATGATTTCAGACTGTAACCATATGTTGTGACAGTATAACCGTATCATGAATTTTCTTAGATAGTAAAAACTTTATTGAGGTCAGCATATAACTATATTGAGAACACTCAGTCATGCTAGTTTTCCTATAAAAGAAAGGAAGTACAGGAAATGTTAAGTATTATGAAAATTTTATCATGGGTAACATAATGCTCACTAGTAAACGCCATTTTACCACAGTTAGATAATGGGTAAAGTATTTTTTGTGCTTTGCAAAGGAGAAACGAGTACATATACGTACTCAAAGAACTTAAGTGTTAAGAGCAATGGTTTGTGCTAACTTGGCAGTAATTATTTGTGGTTTTATGATATCTTTCTTGTTACGTAAACATGGAGATCAGGGAGCAGGTAGGCCACAAGAGTCCTCTTCTGGAATTGGTTAGCTTGAAAAAGTCACGCAATTCATTGACTAATGTTTAAGCATTTCCTCTGAACGAGACACAGGGATACAGACACGACTAAGGCCTTGTTCGGCATTATCTGTTTAGAACTTTCCCTTATTTTTTACACGTATTTTTCTAAAAATAATAAATAATATTTGTTAAAAAAATTCTATAAAAAAAGTTTCTTCAAAAAATTATATTAATCTATTTTTATTTTTAACTAATAATTAATTATGCATTAATCAAGTTAAGAAAACACACCTAAATAGTTTGCCTTGGAGGGAACACTTCGTGTTGAAATAATTAGTGATTAAAGTTTTAATCTAATTAGTATCACGGAAAAAATAAATATAAGATCTATTATCTATCATTTGATTAGAGCATGAGTCGGTTGTGTCGTTGTCGTCACCGTTATTATTTATCGCGGCAACAATAGCTCATTGTATGGCTTATTCTTATTGACACTGGAGAAACTATTGTTGACGGATCCACATAGCTTCATGCTACGAGACCGTCCTCTTCGTTCATGGAGGAAAAGATACATTCGAAGAAAAAAGACGATATAGTGGAAGCAGCAAGCAGTTGTACCAGGCGCTTTCTAAAACCTTATTCGCTCTCTTCTGGTGAAGATTCTTAAAGGGTGACGGTTCTAGAGATCTGCTCTCCTGACCGCGGGTGCACGTCGATGAATGAGGTGAGAATGACTAGAGATAGCACGATGCTGAAAAACCTAGGCACAAGAATAGATTGATCTTATCACGAGAGAGGACGATAGGGCTAATATATATAATCTGAGTAAGTGCAGTTAGGGCAGAGCCCAAAACTGATACAATATGCATATAGAAACCAACTCGGTTACAATATCAAAATGGTAAAATAAAACTACAAAAAGTGACGCAATGCAGTCGTAGCTCACGCCACGCCTAGGACTAGGCCAACGAGGTGACCGAGCACGTGTCAGGTTCTCTTTCTCCTTCTCACTTGCTCAATGAGGGGAAGAGAAGCCAACTTTATAAATTAAGCTACCTCTTCACTAACTAGTAAGGTGGCACTAAAGAATATCACTCCCACCTCTACTATATGGGCCTTTGAGATTTTTTATAAAATTTTCATTTAATTAGTTGGGCCATAGACCCTAAATTTTATCAATTCCTCACCATATCTCAAAGGTCCAACGAGCTTTAAATGTTTTCAGCACTATTTGATATGCCGATGTTTCAGTAGGGAATATTAAGTTGAATACCCACCTAGAACTCAAAGCTACACCTAGTCACGACATGAACAGTAAACTACACCTTAAATTCCAAGTCTTATGTGAGTAAGTTTTAATTAGAGTCAAACTGATACATGACTACTAGTTAGACTATCTCTCGGGTAGACGTATAAGTCATACTCCCTTGGTCTCTTCATGAGGTTTGTAGAGATCACCCAAATCTCACAGAATGTGACCAACAATCAAGCTCGCATAGGTGTATTCTCGGGCTCACACAGGTGTATTATTTCAAGGATACCCTATAGGATGCCACCTCTTGCTCTTACAAGCCAATAGAATGCATTAAAACAAAAACCAACCTGCTATACAGTGATAAGAGTACTGCATCTTCACATAGAGAGAGTCTTAAGAGTTTGTATTCTCCTCTAGTTATCCATGAGTTGTTTTTAATGAAGATCTTTGATCACATAGGCTAGGTTACCACCATAAAATAACTCACATGGGTCTCTTACCCATCTCTCTCAATTTATTTTCTATCACGTTCCATAATAAACCCTTCGTGAAGGGGTCTACTAAATTCTTAGACGTTTAGACATATCTGATATTACTCCAGAGTTTCTCAATTTTCTAACAATCTACAAGCATCTTTTCACATGTCTTGAAGACTTTATATCATTTTTAGAACGGTTCACTTTGGTGATCACTATTTGATTATCCCAGTTTATCATAATCACTCATATAATTTTTTCAACCATTAGTAAGTCCATAAAAACTCGCGTAGCCACTCTACTTCAACAGTAACTATATCTAATGTAGTGAGTTCTGCCTCTATGGTTGACTTCATCAAAATGATATGTTTACATGACCTCTATGAAACAACAGCGCCACCTAAGGTGAAGACATAACCACCCGTGGCCGTTATCTCATCTACATCTGGGATCCAATTTGAGTCACTATTATCCTCTAGTACCAACAGGTACCTAATATAGTAAATTCTAAAGTTTATCGTACCAACAAATAGCGCATGACACGCTCAAAGGCATGCCAATGATCATCACCTAGGTTCAAAGTGAACCAGCTCAATCTGCTAACCGCAAATCATATGTCAAGCCTCTTTGTATTTGCTAAATACAAAAGAGATCCAATAATTTGGGAATATATCAACTGATCTTTAGCAACACACTTGTTCTTTCGAAGCATTAAACTTGGATCATAAGGTGTTGGAAAAAGCTAGCTTCACATGTACTCAAAATGGTTTAGCACTTTCTCCACATAATAGGATTGTGATAATGTCATCCTTGATCAATATAATGTTCAAAATAACATAAGCTACCATCAAATCCTTCATATTAAAGTTTTGAGACAAAAAACCTTGACCTTATTTATCACGTTATAGTTTGATCAAAAATCAGTATGTCATCAATATACAAAGCACATGATAACTCCTTTATCTCGCCATGGCGATAATACATATATTTATCAGCCTCATTTACTATAAAGTTTGCAGCAATTAAAGTACTATGAAACTTTTCATGCCACTGTTTTATAGCCTGCTTGAGACCATACAAGAACTTTAATAGTTTACACACCTTTTCTTCATGACCTTTTACTATAAATCCAATAGACTGATCCATGTATATCTCATCATCTAACTATCCATTAAGGAAAGCTGTCTTAACATCTATTTGATGGACAAGAATATTGTATGTGACAACCAAGGAAATTAGTACCTAAATAGTGGTCAGTCTAGTGACAAGACCATAAGTATCAAAGAAATCCTCGCTTCTTTTTGTGTGTATCTCTTTACCACAAGTCGAGCCTTATACTTTTCAATAGTATCATCAAGCTTATGTTTTCTTTTTGAACACCCACTTGCACCCCACAGGTTTACACCCATAGGGTCTCTACAGCCTCCTAAGTCCCATTAGCTTGAATAGAATCCATCTCGTTATGGACTGCCTCTCTTTAATAGTCTGCATTTGGAGATGCATACGCCTTAGAAATCAACTTGGAAGTAATATCAACTAGGTATATAGTAAAATCACCACCAAAGAATTTAGGAATCCTTGGCCTCTTGTTCCTTCTCAGAGCTTCACTATCACCCTCCTCATGAATTTGTTCATATAGTTGTTCAAACATTTTAAAGGTTTCAACAGGTTTAAAAGGATCTTGAATTACATAGAGGAGGGTTGAATTTGCAGACTTTTAATTCTGAAATAAACTAGCAGCGGAAATTAAACTTTCTTCCAAAGTCTCCGATCCTAACATCCGAGTATCTGGACAGGGCTTTTTGTCAGATAGAGAGACTAGTCCGGAGTCTCCGGTTATATAGTCCGAAGATTTTAGACCTCCTTCAAAATGTCCAAGTGACACTCAAAGGAGATGAACCTAGAGGGTTGGAAATGAAGCAAGGAAATAAAATAACAGAGAATATAATAGGTAACGGGATGCTAGAAGACAAGCAATTTTTCACAGAAGTTTGGATCAACCAATTCTACATCTTCGTTGAAGAGCTCAAAAGAGTCGGATCTCTTTCGATCTCTTGCCTCATCAAGTTCAACCCTATAAACTAGTTTGTATTCTAATCTCTCACCAAAGTGTAGCACTTAGTCCAAAACAACCACTATGGTCTTTACTAGAACATCGTACTCTCGCTTTCTATGAAGCTTGCTTTACCAAACTAACCTCTAAAGAAGAACTCATGAATTCACTAATATAACTCTTTTCTTACGGAGGTGAGGTTCACAAACGTCTCGAGTGATTCAAATGTTGAATCCTCGCGGGCAATACCTAGTTATCTAAGAAGTTGTTCTTTAAGAGTAACATGCTTGAATCTTCATTAGCGTTAATCCACAAGTGCTCACTCAAATCCTAAGATCCAATATCTCACAAATCACCCAAAAACACACTTAATAGGTGGATTAAACTCAAGATCTAGGAGAGTGGAGTAGGAAACCTCTAGAAAGCTTTTGACAGTGGTATAGAACGGAATGAGTAGATACCTCCTGACAAGGGGGTTGGTGGGATTAAATATTCACCCCTCGAAACTAGTCGTTACTTACATAATTTAATATCTAGAGTATCCATACAAAATGTCCCTTTTTGTCTAGATAGAGCTCAGTTCAGAGACTCCGAACAACACTTAACTTTGAGAAAGAGAGGATGTTTAGAGTATCCAGTCTAAACTTTTAGAGACTTCGGACATGCCTCTCTGCCAGATAGAGAACTCAGTCTAGAGACTTCGGTCAAAATGTCCAGGACTCCGAGCTGATTTCTCTATTTGATAGGAAACTTCTCTACAAATTTCTACTAGACATAAACATCTGAAACTCTATGAGAGAACAAAACCCCAAGGTGTACGTGGTGCACCTTGATTTTTGAAATAGTTAAACTTGAGCCACTTGTCCTAAGGACTCAAGAAATAATAAAATTATATTTTTATCGCTTCAAGTATATTTTCTTTTCTAACTTTTATGGGTTTCTTGTTTTAACCTAAAGAATATCTCTCTTAGTGAATTATTATGAGATTATCAATCACAACATATTAGCTTCCTAATTTCTTGTCATCTATAACTTAAAACCCACTAGGAAAGCTATATGCACTTTCAAGGTTTAGAAACTGTTTCACTAGATAAGTTATGCAAAATTTTAATAGAAAATATATTCTCAGCAAATCACGAGACTCAAAAATAGTATCTACATGCATATCATAAATATGTAATTTAACCAGCAAAAATCTATGAACAATGTTGCAATGAGCATAACCCAAAAAGACACAATACACTATTTTCGGCCTAAGCTTGCGCTTCTTGTTTATTGTCACATTAACTTTGCCAAGCAATCCCAAGTGTGCAAGTAAGACAACAATGATATTCTTTCATTCCATTCCTCATATCGAGTTTTCTCCTTATTTTTTGCCGGCACTCTATTTAGGACATGACACGATGTCAACACGGCCTCCTCCACCATGGTTTAGATAAACCCATAGTGTCTAATATGGCATTCATCAAATAAATTAATGCATAGTTTTCCTTATGGCAACCCCATTTGATTAGAGTAAATAGAGAGGTGTCATCTCATAAATAATAGCATGTTCTTTACAAAATAAGTCCAAATCAAGAGAGAAATATTCACCACCATAATCTAACCTTAATCATTTAATCTTTTCTATCTAGTTGTTTTTTTATTTCTACTTTATAGATTTTAATTTAGTTTAAAGCATCATCTTTGTTTTCAACAAATAAACATAAAAAAAATCTAGTGGCATCATTAATTACAGTCATGAAATATCTCTTTTCACCCTTCGTCAACACACCATTTATCTCAGAAAGATTAGAATGAATGAGCTCTAAAGGTGCCAAATGTCTCTCCTTGACAACCCTATGAGGCCTATAAGGTTGCTTTGCTTGCAAATAACTTTGGTACTTAAAACCTTTGGTGATGGAAATTTTTAGGATTAGATTCAAAATCACAAGCCAAGAAACAAATCCAAAATTTATCTGACATAAACGTGAGTGCCAAACACTGGCCTCACCTCCATTATTTGCATAACAAATATGGTTCATTGCCTTATTGTAAAAATCCATAAGAGAAAAGCAGAACAATCCTCCATATTCATAGTATTTACCAATAAATAGTCCATGACTAGACACTACTACTCAACTCAAAACCTACCCTTAGCATAAGGAAACCACTAACTAAGTTCTTGTCGATGGAGGGCACACGCTGCATGTTTCTCAGCTGCACAATATTTCCTAAAATAAACTTTAGATTGAAAGGACCTTGATTTCTATTGGAGGGGGCTGAATAGGCGTTCCTGAAAAACACTCGCAGCGGAATAAAATTCTCCTATGAAGTATCCAAACCAAAGGACCAGATTATATAGATGAATTTCTCTAGAGTATCCGATCAAAATGGCCGAAGTATCCTAACGAGCCTCTCTATCAAACAGAGAGTCTCGGCTGAAATCTTCAGATAGTGAGTCTAGATATTTCAGTTGTTTCACTGCGTCCAAAAGAACACTTGAAAGAGACACCCTTGAAGGTAGGGGAGAGAAGAAGTGATCTAAATCAACGGTAAATGATGCAAGAAAATAAAGTACACAAGTGAGAGACTAGGACAAAATATTTGTTTCCTGAAATTCAGATCCCAACGATGCTACATCTCTGTTAAGAGACTCTAAGGAGCCAAATCTCTTTCAATCCTAAGCCTCACCAAATAAGTACTAAAGATGAAGTTTTAGCCTCCAAGCAACTACCAAGGCAAGACTTCATTTCTAAGTGACCACTGAGGTCCACACACTTGGGCATCCAATCCAACCAAGAACAAACTCAGAGAATAGGTTAAGGCTTGGAGTTCTCTTAAGGAAGCACTTATAAGGTTCATTTTGAGTATCTAAGACATAAACGAACATATTAACGTTGCATCCATCTTAATAGTATGATATTCTATGCTCAAAAGTAAATAGAAAAACTATACTTCTATAAGCACCTTCATGCCATCTTCTTGCTTTACCTTGAGGGTTGCCAATGTCAACTTCATTTCACTATCGGTACTATTCACTTATATATCATTAAACATATTAGTCTTAAATCAATTATGCATTTGCCTTGATCAATGTCTCACACCATCTTGATCTTTGGCACTCCATCTTGCATTCTTCAAATGATTGATACGGATCTTCCGTAACTTTGCATGGTATTACACGATCCATCAACGTAAAGCCTTCACTCATCCTTTACCACCGTATTGGTCCGTTGACGCCAAACCCTTCGCTTGCCCTTTACCACCGTATGGTTCATTACGGCCGAACATTGTTTGCCTTTCACTATCTTACCATACAAAGTCATTTTGCTCTTCACATCTTTAATATATTTTCTTCACCAACATATCTATTAATATACTTATCTTGATGCTAGAACTCAACCTAGTCACTCTAAGTCATGCAAATAGTTAGTCTCAACATATTCTATCATTAATCACTAAAACTTCTTATAATATAAGGTTAGGACACTTAATCTTTCATAGATCTACTATGCCAACACCATGAACAGAAGCAGACGACCTACTCCCCCATCAAGATGGTTGACCCAGTTGTGGCTTGATAAGAAGAGAATGGAGAATAGTCAGTACACACATAAACATTAGCACCTATGTCAATTCACCAATTGACTGATTGACTCACTAAAATAATAGTAGTTAAATTACTGAACCATCCACGATGTTGCCAATGGTGACAGTGTTCACAACCTTGAAAGACTGCCCCGATTCTTACTTTCATTTGTGGTGTGTGCACCTCTTTGCCTAATACCCAATTTCACCATACATGAAGCAAGGTTTGTTGCTCTTAAAGTTGGTTGTTTGGTTGTGCTTAATCATTTTTCCCTTATTCTTATTGTGGTTGGGATGGTCCTTGCTCGCAATATTGGCAGTCAAGTGGTTCTCGCCACCACCATTGCGTCCATCCTTTGCCATAGCTTTCTCTTCAACATTAAGAGAAGCGACAAGGTCCTTGACCATTGTCTTCTCCTTCTTGTGTTTCAAAGATTTTGGCAAAGTTCCTCTATGACATTAGTAACTTAGCAAAAATGGTGCCAGCTACAAAATTGTTAGGGAGCAAGAAACTGATGTGTGCGAGTTCCCTTATAATGCCTTGTATCTCATGAGTCTAATGTATCATAGAAATGTTGTCCGCCATCCCATAGTCTATGTATTGTTACATGATATACAAAGCACTATCTTTCTCGGAAGCCACATAGTTGACTTCAAAGGCATTCCATAGTTTCTTGTCATCAACGATATGCATGTAAGCATCACAGATATCGTTAGGTAAAAAAACACCTAGGACGCTTTTCACAAATGGCACATTGGCAACCGCGTACTTGTTTTTCTCATCAAGGGAAAGTAGCTCCGTTAGCCTACCCTTAGTGATATGGATCACACCCATAAATATAAGCTACAAGGAAGTCTTTATTTGCCACCTTTGTAGTGCTCACCAAAAAAATTATCTAGCCTTGGAGCATTGGTAAAGTGAGAAGATTGTAAACCAAAGTGATTAAAATATTTTTTTTTTGACTGCTAGAATAATTAGCACTTTAAGTTTTAATCTAATCCAAAAATAATAGATTATAATATCATAATTGCTAACATATTGTTCTACTAATAGGATTGTTGAAAAAGAAAATATGAAATCCAACAACCATAATTTCTATTGTGGTTCTCCAAATCTAGTCGCTTGATTAGAGCCTGAGCCTGCTATGTTGTTGTCGTCGCCATTCATCATATAGTTATTCATCGCGGTAGTAGCAGTTCTTTGTGCAGCTTATTCTTGCTGATATCAGAGAAACTGTTATTGATGAAACTACATAGTTCTATGTCGAGAGACCGGCCTCTTTGGTCATGGAGGAAGACGTATTCAAAGAAAGAAGACGATGTAGTAGAAGCAACGAGCAGTTGTGCCGTGCGCTTCTAAAAACCTTATTCGCCCTCTCTCGGTATAAAATCTCAAAGGGCAACAGTTTTAGAGACCTACTCTTCTAAAATGAGAAAGAATAGAGGCGACACGGTGCTAAAAAACTTAGGACTAAGAGCAAATTGATCTTATTACAAGAGAGAGCAACTGGGTGGGTATATATAACTCAAAGGCGCACGGTTAGGATGAGTCCTAAAACCATGGTAAAATAAATCTATAAAAAAAGGTCAAAACAGTAAAATAAAACTGTAAAAAAATGGTGCAGTGACGGCTAGCAGCACACCTCAAATTGGACCGAACCGACCCGGCGAGACTAGCGAGCTCGCATGTAGGTTCTTTCTTTCTTTCTCTCAAGATAGTTAAGGTATGTACTTACCAGTAAAATAAGACTAAATAATTATATCCTCACCTCTATGGGATTTTAAATTTTTTTTATTTAATTCCGAAGAGAGGTCTTTGGATATGATTTACATGTTTGTGCTTATGCATATGATACAGTTTTCAACGCTGTCATTGAATGCGTCAATTTTGCTAAGCTGAATATCACGGAAGAAACACTGTTCACTCGAACTTATCTTCTGATCGTTGCTGTATTTCTTTCTTGTCCTAGTCCTACTATCCAGTTTTTCGAATGGCAACATGTGAGGCCAGAATTAACGTTGAATGTTAGTCAGTTTTGTCCCAGTACTTGAACAGAACTACATTCAGATTACTCTTCAAAAAAAGTTCTGACAAGCACAACTGAAGTGTTTTCACCATTGCCTCATGAACAGGGATGGCTAGAAAAGATGCCAAGGTACAAATGATTCAAGAAAATTAACCAGAGAGATGACTGTCATGATCTCATCCTTTGTACAATCGTATTGCACTCAGGTAGCTTTGCATGTGAACCTGGGAGTTCATCACCACAGGTCGACACTCTGCCCAAGAAGCCGCAAAGAATACTGTTTGTGTGTGAGTGAGAGAGGCGACAAATTGATTGCATGATTTACTCGTCCTTTGTGCCTGCGCTGGCGTTTTTTTGGCTTCTGAAATCACTCCATAAATCTGATGATTGATGTGTACTTTCTTGTCTTTTTTTGAGATAACTGAAGAAGACATCTCCCCATACCTCGCATCATCCGGAGATGCACACAACCAAGTTCTTTCGAGCAACCTTATGAATTGTTTGGAGATCTGTGTGCAGGATGAGGAAACAGGTTCAGTCTTGCCGATTTTGTTGAACGAAACAGGCTCATTTCACTGTTCATGAGAGAATGATCAGAGAAACATTTTGACCTTGTGGCAAAATTTTCATCAGGCAAAAACTTCCATACATTTTTTTTGAAAGGTGCTGCCGGTTTTCCCTCTATTAACTGTACTTTTGTAAGTTTTTCAGCCCTGTCCTTCAATAAACTAAATCAACTTTTTTCTTACTAATGAAAAGCAGAAGTTCCCTGTTCTCTTTTTAGGTTTACCTGAAAAAAACTTCCATATGTGTAAAATATAAATTCGTATGGAAGTGTTATAGTATCAGAAATTTTTTGGGGGTTTTTGTTGACTACAGGCACAGTGGAAAATCACAGCTGAAAGCCTGAAAGAGAGGAACTTGCCGGTCAGATCTCAGAGTTCTTGCAGCATACGCGAAAGTTGCATGTGCATTTAGCCAAACTCCCTTGAACTTCTAGAGGATCTTTTGACGTTCTGGGCCGATGAAAACTGCCCACTTTTGGACGTGCTAAGTATAGTCACTCCTTTTTGACCATTAGCATATACAAGACGCTAATGGCACACCTCATTCGCCATGACACTCACTTTGTTACACCTTTACTGCTACCCTCTCTCTGTCTCTCTTTATGCCAAACTAGTTTTCTACGACGACTCAACGAACGCAATGTAGAACCTTGAAGTAGTACCCCGTGTATGTGGAATTATGGACAAAAAAATTATAGGAAAATCGATGTTTTGTCGGTCATAAAGGTGTCGCATGCGGATGATTTTCCAATTATTGTATCCATGTTAGTTGAGCCCCTTCGCAAGTTGCAGTGTATTTTGAGAGAAAAAAGTCCACCTTACATTCCTCACTCTTATCAAGTTTCTTTTACGTATATGTGACGTCGTTTTATTTTATATGGTAGTATAGTGATTGTTAAGTTAGAAAAATAATTTTAAAATTAGTGATGCTTTAGAAAAAAAATAAAAAAACACATGTCCCCGCTCTGCTCTCCTTTCTTTCCCCCGTCTCTCTCCTCTCAACTTCTCGAGGCCGTCTCCTCTCCCCATCTCTCTCGGCCGGTGACACAGACGGGCGGAGCAGCTCGGGGAGGTGGCGGCGAACCTCGAGCATGCGGTGGTCTTTGAAGGAGTCGGATTCAACGAAGGTGACGCGGGGGTCGGCGAGGAAGCGGCGGAGCGCGGCAGGGATGGCGTCGGCCTAGGCGAGCTGGAAGACAAGGCAGCGGTGGCCGACGGGTGGGGCTTCCCATGGAGCGGGCGGCGAAGTGGGGTCCCGCTCGCCCTAGGATGCCGCCGCCCTCCACCGGAACCGCCGTTGCTCTGCTTGGATGGCCTCGCCCCAAGCCCCATCGTCACCGCCGCCAGATGCGGAGGAGGGACAACCGGCGTGGGGCTCGCAGTCGTGGAGCTCCTACTCAGGGTCCACCACCGCGAGCTCGTCTCCTTGCTCGGCTACAGGGGACCGGAAGAGGGCGTCGCGGATCTCCGTGGCCACGGGGGTGCTCTGGCTAACGGGATGCCGGCAGTCATGGTGCTGGACACCAGCAGCGACGTCGTGTGTCTGCCGCCTTCGCGCGTACATATTGAGGTCCGTCTCCGCCATGTCGTCGAGCACCCCCGTCCCCATCCCCTCCGCTCCTCCTCCCTCGCCTCTCCCACCGTGGCCATCGTCACTACCGCGCCTCCCGCTGCGCCGTGGAGGAAGAGGAAGGCGGGATGGCTGCGGGCGCTGGAGAGGAGCTCGAAAACGAGGGCCAGATGAGGCGCGCCGGCGAGCTCCCTGCACCTCCTCCCTTGGGAGAGAAGATGGGGAAGAGAGAGAGGGACTAGAGAGAGAGACAACAGAGAGAGAGGAATGGAGGAGAAGAGAGAGGGACACGTGGACTCACTTATTTTTTTCCAACTGAATGGGTCCTTCTAGTTTTTAATTATTTTTTCTGACTGGACATGGCGTAGTCACGTAAGACAAAATCACGTTCTTAACTGTAGCATCACATATGACGGAACCGTCGTTCAAATTGCTGAGTGGCTTGATTTGCGTTGCGCTGGTTTTGATAGTTTGAAAACGTGGCACGCACGCGGTGTGTTTCGCGTCGCTTTTTCACCGCGACGGCACGCCACCTGTCGAGGTGAAACACCTCCCCTCGCCGCGAGTTTACCCCTGACCTGAGTACCTGACACGTGCGCGCGCGTGGCCCCCGCGCATGGCCACCACTCCACCTGCTGCCTCCGTTAAACGGCAAGGGCGCGCAGGTCGTGTCGTGCTCATCTCAGCCTTCCTATAAGTATAGCGCGCGCGGAGAAGCCCAAGCGGAGGCATCACCGAGCAAAGCAGGGCAACCGTGAGCCCACGAGGTATTAGTGAGTGCAGGATCAATGGCGCAGCAGGCGGAGAAGGCGCCGGAGCTGCAGGACCCGGAGATCCGGGCGGAGCTGGACCGGCGCGCCCGCGACGACGGCGAGACCGTCATCAAGAGCGGCACCGGCGGCAAGAGCCTCGACGCCCAGGAGCGCCTCGCCGAAGGTCGGTGGTCGTTCCTTCTTTCGTGCCATCCCCTGTCCTAATGTTTCAAGTCGTTATTACACGCTTTGATGTCGATCGACGTTATGTGTGCATGCAGGACGTAAGAAGGGAGGGCTGAGCCGCACGACGGAGTCCGGCAAGGAGCGCCGTGCGGATCGAGTCCGACGAGAAGACGCTCAAGGAGGTCAAGGACCTGAGCCGCAAGTGAGAGACCACAGATCGTGCCATCGTGATGGTCCACTACAACAGTAACGTAGCCTGCTAGTAGTATATAGCGTGTGTCTTTCTCATGTAGTGTGTACGTTCCTGGATGTATCCGTAGTGTAGACGACGTACCTGCCTGCATGGCATGGCGTACGTATTATCTACGTGTGGCGTGTAAGGCTGGCTACAAAATTTTGGTCCCTGCATTGTAGCCGTACGTATGTGTGCATCACGTACGTACTCCCCTGCTAATAAGTATGCGTGTGTAGCGTGATCGATGTACGAAGCTGCTTCTCTGGCTACAAATTTCGTCTCGTGAGTGTACGTACGTATCTGTAGATCTGTAGCCATGCATGATCCTCCAATATATAAGAAGTGGCTGATGTACGTATGAAAGCTTAGTTTTATCACTGTATTGTCCTACATTAACTGACAGACGGCAAACTATATTACCATTCAGTTTGGAACAGCATATGCACGGCGCCTTGGACTTGGTCTCAGAAAAAAAAACGTAACAGAATTCACCGATTGTTTTCCATCCTCTGTATCTGAGTCAAATCAATATACTACACGACATACAAGACATAGTAGTTAATTAGATCCAATAATTGCCACGACGCGAAATTAATCATCCTGCTCGTCGTCGTCGATAGATCAGCTCCGGCTGCATGCTGAGTCGGACGGCGCCGAGAGATCAGATCGATCGAGCTGTGCACGCGCCTCAGCCGCGGCACTTGGTTTTCTCGGTGCAGCCGCGAGAGTGTGGGTTGGCCTCCTGCATCTTCAGCTCCCGCCGGATCTCGCCGGCTTTGACGGCCGGCTCGCCGTCCGCGACGTGAACGGCGACGTCGGGCTTCTCAGGCCCCGTGGCGTGGGCCTCATGGACGGCCTCTAGGATCAGGCCCATGATCACCATGGACACCAGCGCCACCTTCATGCTCGCCACCTTCCCTATGCAGCGTCTCTTTTTCTCCGACAAGTAAAATGATTGTTCATTGTTGTTATTATTATTTTCTGTTGTATATCTTGATAAGTATAGGAGGCAGATAAATAAAATATTAGTGGTCGAGAGGAGATAGTTGGGAGAACTAAATATGCTGCTGTTTATGTTTATGTTTAGATATGTCTTTCTATTCTGGCAACAAAATATATATGTATATGCATTTGCGGTACTTGAATACGTTCGTGCGTACACCTGCACCGTATGATGCACGTCTGACGTGACGTCAACTGCGACGTACGCTGTATTACGTTATTACGTATGTAGCATCGGTGCATCGGTTTTCTGGAGACCCAAACGAGTAATCTTTGTATACTCGTGCAACTTGTCCAACTTACATTTTAAAAAAAGAAATACCTGTACAAGTTGGTGGTACTAATTTGTGTTTGAATTGAACAGGAACTCTGTAAACTAGCAAGATTGCACTGCAATTTGAAAGGTTGTGGGAGAACTGAATAAATCACGCACACTCGGGTCATTCACGAAGACACCTGGGACTAGTCATGCCTCTATATTACAAGTACAAGACTGGAGCTTTTTTTTTTTCCGAAACACATGCACACACGCATCGGACAAGTCATCATAAGCGCTGTCCATAGATACGTCGCATACCATTAAAAAAATTAACCATAAATATAAGCACACATATTAAATCTAAAATTTATATTCATGCGCCACTTAAGCTACGCACATTTCACTATAGCACTGGAACTTAACAAGAATATAAAAAATTCACACAGCAAACCATTTTCCTATGTAAAATGGAAACGCAAGATCCAATCCAATCAAAAAGTGAGGTGAACCGAACAATAGAATTATCAAAAAAACAAATTTTTTTTAAAATAAAAAGAAACCTCATAGTATCATATACCGTCCATCCGATTACCAGCTGCTGTTTCCATCAGTCAGGGCTCTAATAGCCTTAATGTTATAGGTCCATTCGTGTCTTGCAGTCAATTTAATCGTTTATAAAAAAACATAACTCGATAAAATTATTGAAAATAGATTAAATTTATTATATCAAAATGTGTCTATAAATTATATATAAAGCACTCCTTTATTTAAAAATAAACCCTAACTTTTATTTCTTCCAAAAGTTATATATAGAGAGTCTTGACCACTTTTCTATTTATAACTAAAATATTCTGGGAATAGAACTCCTACTAAGTCAAACCTCAAACTCTAATACTAACTAGCTGTACAACTCCTATTCCTAATAGGATTTAATCTCTCATATTCTAAATATTTTACAATTTTCTAATTTAATTTTTCTCTCTATTATTAATCTCACTTCAAATTTATTTATGATTTATTCGATGATTGTATATATGAAACCCGTTACAAACTTTTTTGTACTGTGTCTAACCACCATGTGACATCTTATGCTCAATTTCGTCATCAATCATTCTTGACAGTTCTAAACCTCAGATCTCAAAAACTAGTTTCTATCCCAATACTTTCTCACACAAGTCCATCTTTATCACATAGCGTACTGACCGTGTTAGACCTTCATCTGAGCATAGTAACAGCCATCACCATTAAAAAAAATTAACCTTAATTTACCTACATATAAATAAATAAAACAACCGTTCTAGACACAGATATCATAATCTGACATATATATTAGTCATATACATTCACACAACACTATAAATATTTCTAAACCAAATTTCATTAATTAAAACATTTAATAAGCCAATTATTTATTATAAAATATTAATCATGACAATAATTCAACAATTCTCCCTTAATAAACACATTGGCAATATATTTAAAATACAAACTAATGTTTGTGAAAAATAAAAACAAAAAATATGTCAAAAAGCACAAATAGCTCAAAAATCATAAAAGTGAAAAAAAAACTCTCCCCTTTTCTAAAAGAATGAATTCTTCCATTTTTTTCAAAATTTCAATAAGATCACAAAATTGACTATTTTTAAGAATTGATCAAATTTATCAAAACTTTTGTCAATTAATCACAAAAACCAAAAATTCAAATTTCTCCAAAATTTTCCCTTTTTAAAATTTCTCTAACTTTATTTAACCATACATTTTGTATATATTTCTCCCTATTTGACAATGATTCTATCAAGGATAAAAAAAGAGAATAAAGAACCAATTTAAAACCTAAATATGATGATTTCACAATTATCACTTTAAACTTTGATATTATGTAAATAAAAAAACTCTTAATTACGTTGGATAAGTCCTTATCATGATTACTATTCCCAATGATTCAGTAACCATTTTTCTCCTCACCGTAGATACGTCATTATTGTGAATAATATTTTTAAGGATTTGATATCTATTTTTGCCTTTCATAAAGTAAATACAACTAAATTAATTTTATTTATACTTGAGACATTTATAGAGCATTTGAGAAACAAAAACTCAAGAAAACTATATGCAAGCAAAAAATATTCAAACTAACAGTTTTAGCATTGCATATTTCTCTCATGTATCACATCCTCAAAAGTAATAAAGACTAAAACAAGTTGTATTTGGGATCAATAAATATCACTTATATTGCTAACAAACACAATAATATAATAGAACTAAAAATCAAATCTTTTTTTTATTTTTATTTATTTTCAGATTAAGAGCAATGCATGAATATAAATATGAATACAATGAAAATCATAAATTCCCTTTCAAATTAACCTCCAATTGTAAAAAAGTAGCAAAATGAGACAAAACAAATATTTTAAAAAGACCATGAATTAACAATAATATCATCAATGTTCTCAAGAATTTACATAAATCGACTTGTAGCACATATAAAAATATTACTTTTATAACAAGCACGAAAAACTAACCAAAAAATAGTAGAAAATAATGCACCAATTTAAGAGTAAATTAATGTTACCTTCGAAGCAATCCTTGTCTTCATATTTATGCACATATGAAGTATGTCGTCAAAATACCTACAAACAAAAAAGATGTCGAGGCATTTGTATTGGAGTTAGAAATAGAAAATTTAGCAATCCAACACTCACTCATATGACCAATAGAACTAGTAGTTAAAATTAGAATTAGAGTTACCTATGATGTTTTATAAAAGGTTGATCTGATTGTTATATTATAATTGTTCGAGGCCGGTCCGACTGACGCTATCCCTGTGATTTGATCGGGCACTGATCTAACCTCTCGGTGGCCTCCGATCTAACCAGGCCACCAGAAGAAATATGTGTCATCTCAACCTTACAAGCTTATGCTTTCTATTATTTTTCTATTTTCTTACCAGTTAAAATTAAAGATTAACCAAATGCTCATGCTTACCATAATGGGTATAATTATACTTTATATGAATTGTTTTTTTAAAAGATAAAGAAGTATTTGCACAGTTGTAGCAAGCTTTTTTAAAATACCGATATATTTTTTCAAAATCTCACCCTTTTCAAATATATTCAAAACAACAGGCTAATGAGATGTAAAATAGGTAGGTGTGTTAAAACATATGCCTCTATCATATGTGTTTACTTTTGACTTTACTTTTTACAATTAGAAAATAATTCTAATTAACTTTTCAAATAAGAAACTTCTTTTGACAAGGAAACATATTTCTCACAATCTTTTTGAAAAGCTTTTTAGTTGTGACTGTTAGGACAAGAAAGCAACTTATGGGTTTTAAAATCATTTTCCAAATGTTCAACACGATCAAGTGCATGTTTTAATTTTATCTCATTCGAAAAACACGTTGAGTAACTTTTAGTAACCAAAACATTCTTATGTTATTTTAACATTTTAGCATTAATGAGATTAAACATCAAACTTGTATAAAAATAACTTGATATTTTTTAAAAAATCTTTTTGGTTAAAAATAACTCATTTTGAACACGAAGATATAAAGTAACACCAATAGAAAAGAAGTTTCAAGATTTGTTGTTTTCTCAATTTTAGACTCTAATATCAAATAATTGCTAGCATTCACGTCTCGTAAATAAGAAATTTCAGAAAATAAAACTTCACAAGATGTATAACTATCATCGTTGGGAATTAGAGATTTTAATCTAGAAATTTCAGTATTACGATATTCAACAATAAAATCATGTTGTTTTATCTTCTCATATTTGTGAATCTTAAAGCCAAGAGAGACAATAATATCTTGAAAAGAAATTATGTCAATGTGTTCGTCGTTAGAATCAGACTCTCGAGATATTGATTATCCACAAGCTATGAGACGTACTCTAGAGATGTTCTTGTCTTTGTCATCATCTTCATCCTCGCTCCGAAGTTGACGTCGCTAGCTTGATCAAAGGCTGCATATACTTTGTTCAACATTTTTAGCTCTCTTGGTTCCTCTTAACTTTGAACATCTTCTTTTTCTTCTTGCCTTTATTCCTATCCTTTTCATCTTCCTTCGTTTCTCTCTCGAGCTTAAGGTAATTAAATCAAATGTGACTAGGTTCCCTATACTCATAGCACCGAATTAGATCTTCTCATTTCTTGTTTCTCATATTTTTCAAGGGTCAAGAAAAATCTATCAATTAGCAAAATCAATTCCTCAGAGATTTACTCAAGTTGGTCATCGGACAAAGCATTAAAAGTAGTTAAAGAAAGTGATGAAGAAGTATTAACTGAAGAATTAGAAGAAGATTTAGAACCAATTTTTTTTTCAAAGAATATTTATCTCATGTGTCTTAAGTTTGGTGTATAAAGATTCCAAAGTTAAAGTATTCATATTGACATATTCTTATATAAATGTAATATTTATTTCCTAAATAAATATATTAAGATCATTCAAAACATGTTGAGCAACTTAAAATTAAATATAATTAGTATTGTAAGAATCATCAAGATTGCTCAAAACATTATTAAAGCGATCATAATAATCATCAATTGCTTATCCACATCTTATCTCAAATTTCATATATTACTTTTTAAAACATAGTTGCGTATTTTTTTTAATGTTAGAAGACCCTTGATAAAAATCACATAGAGACTTTCACATCTTATGTGTGTTTCAATATAAGAAATTCGATCGAAATCAGAACGAGAATCTCCATTAAGAATAAAATTGTGAGCTTTATGATTATTTTCAAATTCAGTTTTATTGGCAACAGTAATCTCATTAGATATATCATAAGATTTATAAACTTTTTGACAAATATTAAAACTCTTAAACATAATGTAAGATTACATATTTTTACATCAATAAGGAAAATCAACTCTATTAAAAATATATATAGTTTGATCGTATATTTATCTACCATTGTAACTCAAGATCAATTAAAATCAAAAGAGAAGAAAAACAAATCTCTTAGGGATGAAACATAAGAAACAAACATATCAGAAATGGATGAATGGTAGAATTACAATACCAAATATTTTTACGAAATAAAAGAAATATATTATTTAAATGAGGTTGTGATACACTACCATATACTCTTGGTCTAATTACCTACCTACCATTGTTCTAGTCACTCTGTTGTCGATACTCTAACTGTCTTGATGTTATCGGTCCATTTATCGTCTTGCCATCAATTTAACCGTTCATAAATAAAAAAACACAACTCAATAAAACCATTGAAAATAGATTAATTTTATGCATCAAGATGTGTCTATAAAGTACATACAAAGCATTCATCTTTTTCAAAACTAAACCCTAATTTTTCTCTTTTCCAAATGTTATATACATAGGGTTTTAGCTCCTCATCTATTTATACTCCAAATCTTCATATCTAAGTAGGAGTATAACTCTTAATACTACTTACTACTTATAGTCAAACTCTTAAACTCTAAAACCAACTATATGCCACCTTGTGCTTAAATTCGTTATATGGTATTTTAACTGTTTTGGACCTCAGCTCCTCCTGCACTTAGTCTCGGTCCTATCATTAACAGATATTGTGACATACTGACCATACTAGACCTCCACTCCGCACTAAGCATAGTAATGATCATTACATTTAAGCAAAATTGATCTTAAGTCGTCTGTACATAAATAGACAAAATAATCGTTCTAAGTATAGATGTCGTAACCTGAACCATTAGTTATACACACTCACACGACACTATATATTTTTTCAAACCAATTTTCATTAATTTAATAATTTATAAAACTAATTATTCATCCTACAAATTAATAATGATAATGATTCAATATCCTTTAAGTGAAACTACTCCTTGTTTAGTTAAGATTAAAATTGATCACCACCAAGAAAGTGAATTCAATCAAAATCATCGAAAAAAAACTCAGTCGAAATCAAGGCTAATCCCAAATTAAATAAAAGAAAGAAAAATGATGGAAACAAAGCTATCCAGATCGAGGTGGCAATTAACCGCAACACGCCTACTCCTTACTCCCTGACAGGTGGGCCACCTACGGGTTTCCCGTGGGCGCAGAGTGCTAAATGCAGGGTCCCCACCGTGTGGGCCCCGCACCAATCTGGTTTCCTCTCTGCATATGACAAATGGGACCAAAGCCACGTAGGACGGATATGTGCCGCACATAAAGCGGCAAGCCCACAATTCGTCTCGCCTCGCTCTGACGCTCCCCTCCTCCCCTGCTTCGCCGCCGGCCGCCACGTGCTCCTACTCCTCCGCCCGCGAAGCTCCAAGCCTCCTCCGTGGCCACCGGGATGGTGGGGAAGCAAGGTGTGGGTTGGCTCTTCTCCCGTGGGTTGGAAGTGCGGCGTTTGGGTGGATGGGTGATCTCGATGCATTTAATTGGTTGATTGGTTGGTTGGTCTCCAGTTGCTGGAGGAGATGGGCGCGAGTAGGATGGCGCCAAGGTCGGGCTCCCGGCGTTGGACATCTCGCTCGCGTTTCCCCAGGCCACGCCGGCATCCATCTTCCCGCCCTCCGGTGAGGAAATAATGAATTCCTTCTCCCCGTTTCGGTCGATTGGAGTTTGGGCTTTGGTTTGGGTGTTGATACATGGAAGTGAGATGGGAAGGTAGGGTTTTGTGAAGATAGATTTCTGGGTCAACATGCTGGTAATTTTTTTTTACTATTTTCGTCGGGTTACTTCCTTACTGGAGATTAGCTAGTTTTGTTATGTGAAATGGGAAAATTGTGATGATCTCATCGTAGCCTACTAGCCTTGCCTGGTTATTCTGTTGAATTGCTTCACTATTATTGTCCACTCGTATCATTGCCTTGTTTTAGTAGTTTCAGGCTTTTAGTACCTTCAGTACTATTGGGAGGTTTTGTTGCGCGTCACTTGACTTCAATTATTAGGTACGGTTATTAGGTCATATAGGAGTCGTGCCGCTTCCTTTTCAACTTAAATGTAGCTTCTATCGGTTCAATAGTTCTAGAACTGTAGAGTTTGATATTTTCTTGGTTCTTCTTTTATTTGCCTAAAATAATGGTGTCAAAAATTTCTAAAGTTTTATCGTAAATGTTTCTAAAACTATTTTAATCTACTAGATGTGTCGGTGAAAACACTTATAATATTATAGTTCTATTGCTGTATATATTAATAGGTTACAAAAAAATGGCTAAAATTGGTTCTTTCAGACTGTAAAAAGATCAATTACATCAAATAGGAATAAGCGGAGTAAAAGCATCTCCAAAAGACTAGTTATCATTTTAGCCATCTAGGATTTTGGCCAGTATAACAAAAAAACATACTCCAAGAGACTAGCCAACTTCACTTACTTATTATTGAGATCCACCAAAAGATATAAACTATGGATAGTGTTATTTAGCTAGTCTCTTGGAGTGCATGAGAAATATGGCTAGGCAATTTGTTTGGCCAGCTAGCTATAAGACCATTTAGCTAACAAGATTTAGCTAGTCTCTTGGAGATGCTCTAAGTATTTATCATATCAAAGGTATATGTTCCTGTGGTCTTACCACAATTAAGAAATATTAGGGTGTTCTAGAATTTATCATTGCTGTGAGAACTTATTTGCAGAAGCATATAGAGTCTGCATCGTGTAGAAGTATTCTGTTTGAGACATTCACATTCATTGGAGCCTTGGAGGGGTTGGTTTGGCAGCTAAAATGCGCAAACACAACTGTATTGTCACGTGCTTTTGTCTTCCAACATAGTGCCTATTTAATTTTTATTAGTATGTTGACCATTTCTTTTTGTGCAGGAACTGAGAGTAGAGTATTTGACCTTTTGGTGCTTTATATTCTTGTGTTCTTGCTTCTCAATCTGTTGCTGCTTTAATTCAGGGAATTGACTATTCAGCCCTTGGTTTTTGCTTTAGGAATACTAACTTAGATATAGGATCCTAGGTTCAGTGTTTCAGTTAATTTGTGGTGTACCAATTAGAAGGTACTTGGTGTGTGTTGCATACATCTGTGTCTGAGTATATACATCTTTCATCTGCAGCATCGGACTATTACCAGATTGATGATCTGCTCACAACTGGAGAGCAGTCTATCAGGAAGAAGGTCAGGGCTATAATGGAGAAAGAAATTGCACCCATTATGGCAGCGGTGTGTCAATTCCCAAACTAGTACATGTATAGCATTATGAAATCCTTGAAGTGTTTGCCTATCATGTAAACCATAGAAAACTTGACTTCCTTTATGGGATCTCATATTATATAGTTCGTTCTAGTTTAAGTTTTGCCTAGCTATAAATTGCTCATAACAAAATTTATTCAGAAATCTGTAAGAGCGCAGAAGCACTAATCTACTCTAATTTGATTGACTAGCTAATGCCTTTGACAAACTTTCTTGGTCATATAATAACCTGCCTTGAAGATAACATAACCATTTTTCAAACTTGCTACTGCAGTACTGGGAGAAAGCAGAGTTTCCATTTCATTCCATTCCTAAACTTTCATGCCTTGGTGTAGCTGGAGGTACAATAAAGGTAACGATTTCTCTATGACGCAGTTACCTTTTACCTTTTAAATTAGTGAAAATGCCTTTTCGCATGAGTATTTGTTCATCACAGTCCTATTCAATCTTTTACACAAAAGAATGGAGAATTTACATAAGGGATTTTCTTCAGTACTCTTGCTAAGAGAAGCTTGTTCTTTTCAAGGAAGAATTAAAAGTAAAGATTGTGCCAACCAATTACCTTTTCACATGAGTAACAGAGTAGGTAGTATTTAGGCAAATTTGGTTATAAAGCATCGAAATTTTACGTTTTTGTTTTTATAGCATCGAAAGTTACCGGTTTACTTTAATAGCATCAAAAGTTTCCTCCATTCCTGTTTTTAGCATTACTGTCCTTTTTCTCTCATTTGCCGTTAACTTTTACCTCCATGCACCTGAAATTCCAATCCCATCCCTCCCTTCAACATAAACAACTGAACCCATCAGATCGAGCAGGTGAAGCAGCCCGATACCCATCTCGCTCGCCACCAATGCTGACCTCACCCTATGCCAAATCAGATTGGAACAACCGAAAGAGAACCCAAGCAGAGAAGGAGAGAAGACAAGTGAGCAGATCAAGAACGTACGTGTAGAAGTGTATGTACTCTGAGGAGGAAAAGTGCACGACCTACAGCTGAACCCATCTCCAGGAAGATGAACCAGATTATTGTTTCAAGAAGATAGCCATCCTTGCTGCCGTGGTTGTGTGCTGCTGGCCGGTGAGGAGCGATGTCCTGTTAATGGGATTTGGGATTGATGGACACAAATGGTGTCAGAGACAGATGCGAGAGGTTGGCAAGAGACAAACCGCCGCCGCCGGAGGACTGCTGAACTGGCCAACACAGCCAGCAAGGGCAGGCAGCGCTCTAGGCGATGGGGCCTGGCAGAGGTGGGCATCGCTCGCCACGCCAGCAGCAGGGTCAATGCCATCATGGCGGCAATAGAGGTAGTCTCAGGCTGCCGCTTGATCTAATTTCGGTAATGGCAAACGATAGCAAAAAGACAGAAGTTCTAAAAACAGGAACAGAGTGAATTTTCCATGCTATTAAAGTGAACTGGTAACTTTTAGTGCTATAGAACAAAAAACGTGAACTTACAATGCTCTAGAACCAATTTTGCCTAGTATTTATGGATCAAGCTCAATAAGCTTAAAGCCATTGTTTTGCTATCTAGGGAAATCCCAAATCAAAGTGTTTCTTTAACGGTTGATCAAGTTGTTCTTATTCTCTATCTACATAAAAAAATCAAGCCAAGTTCTTGGTCACTCTTTATAACTAAATCTATAGCATAGTCTATTTAGCAAGTTAGAATAGGATACTTGTACCTTTAGGTGCAATGTATTCAAGAGATGGCACCTTTACTGAATTGAGATTGGCCACCTGCAACATTGATACTGTTGAAGTTTGGATTGGTTTGTGCTATTATTGCATGGGTTGATGCCCCAAAAGGTGTTTGCGTGTATGATGCTCTCATCTCGATTTGGTGGGTTGGGAAAAGAGATGTAATTAAGACCAGTGCTCAGATGGCAGCCAATTTTTTTAGCAATCATGTTAGTAGAAAAGGTCTGTATATCTGTACAAATTTGTCCAGACTCCAGAGTGCTAAAGCTTACCTAGACATGATTGTGTTTACATTTCTTATGATTTTCATGCTCCAGATTTTCTCAACTTCAATGTGTGTGCGTGCCTTAATACAGGGACACGGGTGCCCAGGACTTTCTATTACGGCAAGTGCTGTTACTATGGCAGAAATTGCACGGGTAGATGCAAGCTGCTCCACATTTATTCTGGTACACTCCTCCCTTGCAATGGTCACAATAGGTAAAACACTTTAATTGGTACTGTCTCATATAGTAATATTGTAAAACTTTACCAAATTTGGTTGTTCTACTGCTGAACCGTGCTTGCTCTTCTCTGTTTTTTTTTTCCTGAAGAACAACCATTTGTGGATCTGAGGTTCAGAAGCAGAAGTACTTGCCATCCCTTGCTCAACTTACTGCTGTTGGTTGCTGGGTATGTTGAATTGTCTAATATCCACTCTGAATGTAAGCAACTCATACAAATGAGTAAACAACTAATTGATACATAGTATCCATCTAAAAATTATTTCAGGCATTGACAGAACCAAATCATGGAAGCGATGCAAGCTCCTTGATAACTACAGCAACCAAGGTTCAGCACTTCAGGACTTGAAGCATTATATGTTTTTTTTACAAAATAAAAAATGACAAATATTTTATTTGTCCAGTTTTTAATACATGTGTTGCAGCAGGGAGCATCTGGATGGTTGTGCATTTCATAGTCCATGGCATACCCTAATATAGAATAAACACGTGGCAACATCTGGAAATACTTATTTTTGTTCCATCCAATTTTATTAGGATTTAATTTGTTGTTTAACTCTTTTGGTTTCCAGCTTTGTAGTAACATAAGTGGAGAACAAGATTAAATACTGTAAAAAGTTGCTCTAACTATTTTGCAACTGAAACTAAGCCTGCTTTTATCTGCTTCCATGCATATTCCACCCCCACATTTGGATAGTTTATCATGCTGCCTTATTGTCGTACTGTGCAGATCTAAAATTGAGTATTCTTGATATATACTTCAGATGGGTAAGCAAATAAGTAATAGTGCATAGCATAAATCTTGTGGCTTATTATGGAACAGGTACCTGGTGGTTGGCAATTAGATGGACAAAAACGCTGGATTGGTAACAGTACTTTTGCTGATGTTCTCGTGGTATTAGCTAGGAACGCTGATACAAAACAACTAAATGGGTAAACCATCAGCTTTAGATTTGACCACTGGTTTGAAGCATAAATGGCTGTGCTAGTGTTCTTATCTAATAGTTTATTTGACCCCTTGCAGATTTATTGTGAGGAAAGGTGCTCCTGGATTGAAAGCTACAAAGATTGAGAATAAAATTGGTCTCAGAATGGTGACATAGTTTTTAACAAGGTATTTGTCCCTGAGGAAGATCGATTGCCAGGTGTTAATTCATTTCAGGATACAGCCAAGGTATGGATATTTCCAACGTTTTCACTTTGCTGATAAATTAGTTGCATGGAGTAATCCAGTCCTTTTGACTGCTCCAACAGGTTCTCGCCATTTCACGTGTAATGGTGGCATGGCAACCAATTGGTATATCAATGGGGGTGTTTGATGTGTGCCATCGGTATGTGGCAATTCGCCATTTTATGGTTATTTATATACCACATCGTATGCATTTCAGGTTTTTTTTTGCACAAATTTTAATAGGTATCTGAAAGAAAGGAAACAGTTTGGAGTTCCTCTAGCAGCTTTTCAGCTGAACCAAGAAAAACTTGTACGTATGCTTGGTAACATCCAAGCGATGCTTCTTGTTGGATGGCGCCTATGCAAGCTTTATGAGACAGGGAAAATGACACCAGGGCATGCTAGTTTAGGGAAGGTTTGTGAGATAGCTGGCAAAGGCTCACTTTTCTCTGTAACTAGAACTTTGTGTTGCTTTGAGATATCAGTGGTTTAACATTTCATTCTTCTCTCATATTTAGGGTTGGACGTCCAGAATGGCTCGCGAGGTGGTTTCTCTTGGTCGAGAGTTGTTGGGCGGGAATGGAATTTTAGCTGATTTTCTAGTTGCAAAGGTAGATAGAGACCTCATGCAGGATATTGAGATATTCATATGTACCTTGTAACTCAACCAATTTGCCACCATTCAATATACTTAATGATTTTCATTATTGTTACTTTCTCTATAGGCATTCTGTGACCTGGAGCCAATATACTCGTATGAAGGCACATACGACATCAACAGCCTGGTGACTGGTAGAGAAATAACTGGAATCGCAAGCTTCAAACCTGCCGCATTAGTAAAAGCTCGGTTGTAATAATCATTTTCAAAGGCTAAGGCTACAGCTCACAGCAATTTCTTCTCAGCTACTACACTACTGCAGGAAGCAAATAAAAATCAGGTCCCCATGCACCGATGATTGTCCGGGTAATGCAGCTTGATTCAGACCAAATAGACTCCTTGGAAAATAGCCAGACAATTCTCTGGTCAATCTTGGCTGGCTAGCTGGCTATGCTATATTAGAGGATATATCTGACGAATCGCCTTAATGGAATCTTGTCTGGTGGATGACAGCATGGATAAAAGTTCCGTATGCCAAATCTTGTCATTTAACTGTTGTACATTTTGAGCGTTGTAAAATCTGAATAAAGGCCAAGAATAGGGGTACCGAATTTTGCCTCTTTTAACCTACACTGCTCTGTTCCTGCTTTGGTTTATAAGAAGCATGATTGCTTAATTGTTTGCCTTACTATGTTAATGAAGACAAGAGACTTCTGCAGTACTATTTAGCCTTGCTTAGTGTGAGTTTAAGACGAAGGAAAAGAAAACGAGGGGAATATACATAAAATGAGCTATTAGCGTAAATTGAGTATTAATTACTTTAAATTTAAAAAATAAATTAATATATTTTTATATCAACTTTATTCTTATATATTTTTTTAAAAAAATGTTCTGTTTAGCCATTAAAAACATACGTATCAAAAATGATGAGTTTTTTTCTCTCTTTTCCTAGAACACTCCCTTAAACTGCTTGTTTGTCTTTAAAAAAACTTTTATTAAGTATATTGAGTATATTGTTTAAATTACTTGTTTTAATAAATTTAAACTATTTATTAAGTTTATTTTTTAAAATATTTAATTTGTTTCTATAATTAAATAGATAATTTACGATATAGATGAGGCCTAAATTCTACTTAGTGGATTAATATTAATGTCAAAATTTGATAAGCTCATAGACGAGATCAGCTGATGGAGAAAGAGCCGATCGACTTATAGAAGGAAACCAATTGATACAGTGACAAAACCGATCAGATAGATTGATGATGAATTCGGTCCGATTAAAAATAGAAAGTCATCCACATGGGAGAGGAGCCGTAAAAAACACGACAGGGTATTTTATCTATATCGGAATATATTTTGTAAACTAGCCAAGTCTGATTAGCTCTGTTAATTTTGATTAGCTCTGTTAATTTTGTAGAGATAGTTTACTTGTGTGGTAAATAATATCGGGAGGTTGTCTATAACTGCGTCTAAATCTTGTAACTCCGAGATATAAATATAAACCCCTATAATCTTGTATGGATATTAATAGATCACACATCAATATAATCTTCGGCGCATCGTCACCTTAACTTGTCTAGATTTATTCTTGTGGATTTTGGCCCTCAACGTTAGGGTCCGAACTACGAAATCAGTGGCGGTAGATCAAGCCATTGGTCCAATTGATTCTCGCGCAATGCTTCATCGGAGTGAGTAGCTGACGAGTTATCCTTATCTCGTGCTTCACAACTAGCGTATCGACTGTTTGACCAACACACACGTATATATATGTCTTATATCCTCGACGATTAATCCCCTAGCGATCAATCTGGTTTCATCGGATCCGGTATAATACTGTCTCGGTTAGATCCGATCTATCAGGTTTGTGTCCAATAGAGCTAGCATTACGATATAACGGATTTCATTCCCTATCAACTTAGATAGCCGATAAAGTTAGATGTAAGCATGTGTTAGACATTTGGCCGATAAACAGCTGATGGCCTTGCCTCATCCTTTTCTATCGTTACCTTCGATCTAGCATCCGTCGTCTCTGTGCTGTTAGCCTTAGGCTCATACTGTCTCGGTTTGTATCGAGACTGGCTCAAACGGTGCTGTCATGGTGGTCGCTGGTTCTCGTGTTTTTGGGTATTTTGGGTCCCGCTTCCTACTTTTATCACTTACCCTTTTCAAAACGTTATCGACTCTTTGGCTAATAAATATTTTAATTTATTTAACATATTTATTACTACGTCTTCATCGGCTTTTCAGCTAATACACGAGTACTTTCTTACTATCATTAACCAATCTAGGATGAGTCATATTGGTCTATATTAATTGATTGGCTCGTAGAACTTATTTTCTCTATCTCCTTATTAATTGTAGTGTTAAATTGATTTTGATGGCTTTAAACTTTAAATATAATAACTTGCACTGTAGCTAAAACTCCTAGGAACTCAACGTGAGTACTATCCGCTCTGATCAGTCCTCCGCCGGTTCACTCACATCTCCGTCCGATCCTATTAGTCCTGTAAAATTTGGCGCACCACAGTTATCAGTTACAAAGAAGCATACGGAGCAGTCACCAAAGCACGCAGACGCAGCATATTACACACGGCACACAGCCCTGAAAACGAAGCAACAACCGTAGACGCTGACAGCCTCAATAGGAACAGAAAGCGGAGAAGGTTCAGACCTGGAGCATATGGTTTAGTACACAGCCTCCTCGTGGCGCAGGCCGTGACGCATTCACGCCCCCACCCCGAATACCACCAACAGGCGAGGCGCATAGCCTTTTTTTTCCCCGCGTGATCAATGCGACGACGTGTTTCGCGTCTCCTGTGGCTGGATGGATGGAATGGATGGGGATGGGATGGATGGACGACGAGAGGGAGAAAGAAAAGCCGCATGTGCTGACGTGCGGAGGCAGGGGAGCCAGAGGCGTGAGTGCGTGACGCGCCTGGTCGGATTTTTTTTTTTTGTTGAGAACAACGCCTGGTCGGCATGGCTTGGCTGGGGCGCGGCGACCACTCGGGCGAGGTGGCGTCCATACGGGCCATATGGCCGTAGCCCCACTAGCGCACAGAGCCAGCCACGTTTCATTTCCTCAGCTCTCGGCCCCCCACTGTCACGTGGGGCCCACAATCCAGCAGTCAAAGGTTACTCGTTGCCGTTTTGTGTAGTGACGGATTTTCTGTTCAGAGATGAGGAAAGAGAAGATCCGTGGGCATGTTCTTTTGGCTGAACAGCCCAATGCCTAAATAGCTGGATAGTTTTAGGACAATTATTTAAGAATATAAATAAACTAATTAAAAATTATAAAGTTAGAAAATGGGTTTTAAACGGTTTTTATAAAAAAAACATATATATATATATATAATTTTTTTATTGAAAAACGCCCCGTTTAAAAGTTAAAAAAGAATACACATTTATCTACTATTCTTTTCCTCAGAAAAAAACATAGGCTAGAAAGAAAAGCCTGTATCAGTACAGCATCAACGGAAACGTCAACGAAATGAAGTCGTGCTCGGTTCCTACATGGGAAATAAGTTTTTTAATGGAATGCTAAACGTAAAATTAGCATTAGCTTCACGCTAGAGTTTTGAGCCCTCCGAAACAGAAAAAAATATATTTTAAAAGAATTGAGCCTTTAGATTAATAAACCAAACATCCAAACAAAAACAGAACATTTTTAGAATCAAGCCTTTGGATTAAGAAACCAAAAGTCCAAGACAAAAAAAGTTTTTTTTAAAAAAATTGAACCTTTGGATTAATTAATAAACCAAAATTCCAAAACACACTTTATTACTTAAAAATTGCCTTTGAATTAATTAAGAAACAAAAAGTCCAAAACACACTTTATTACTAGGATAGAACGGTGCCCTGAGCCGAACTCTATTTACTTGCCGTGCCTGCAGTGGCTTATTTATCTTACCGCATATCCAAATATACTACAGAACCTTATATATCAAAGCGTACATGTCCAATGTTTTTTTTCTATTTTTTTCTTCTAAAATATAAAAATCTAAGACACATTGTTACGATGTAAATCTAGGCCATCCCATATTAGATTTATATTTTGGTGCCGAGAGTAGCTTTTTGTACCATACTACATATGCTTCTACTCCCCTGGCCCACTCCTATATATCTGATCCACTAGTGCATCTCTTACCGCAGCTGGGCCCCACAAGATGGTGAAAGGTAGGAGCATACTAATAAAGGGAATTTTATTTGGGTCGTGGAGTTCCATGTGTGGCTTGCGTTATGGGCCCAATCCACACGTGATGCGCTACCGCTTCTCCGCCCCCAATGCCAACCTCCACCCAAGCCCCCGCCCATCTCTATAAATACGCCACCTTTTTCATCCCCTCATCTTCGTCCCCTCCCCTTCACCGTCACACCGCACAGACCCAAAAAAAAAAAAAGTTGTGTGTGTGACCGCGTGCGTCGTCGTCGTCGTCGTCTCTGCCCCCTCGAAGCTTCCGTATCGCGGCCTCCTTCCTTTCCCCTCTGCTCTCTGCCTGGGAATTTTTATTTGCGGCGGCCGGCTCGCTGGTCGGAATCGTTTGCGTGGATTTGGATCGATCGACGATCTGTGTGAGGTAGGCGCTCCTTCGATCTGCCGCGGGGTCCGGATGATCCTGCTGTTCGGGTCTACTTTTGGGGGCAATTTTGACCACGGTATCGTAGGATCGGGTGCTGGTTGCGGCGAGATTTTTTATTTTAATTTTTAAAATCAGGTGGTTCTGTGGTTGCGGTTGTTGATGCTGTTGGCTCTGTCATGTGCTTTTGGCTCTGTCATGTACCAGGTGGTTCCGTGGTTGCGATTGTTGATGCTTTCGGCTCTGGTATGTTGTTGTTACGTGGTTGTTGATCGATTTGGGAATTTGGCTTATTAGGATTGATTTTTGTGAGAAGGAGGTGGGTAGGACTTTGTGCCCATCATTTGGGTAATTATGGTGTGGCTATTTGTGAATCTTCTTCGAAAGGGATTTGTATTTGCGTTTAATTATTCATAAGCCTGTGTACATGAGTTATAAATTTGTTATATGCTTAGATTTTGGATTACCCATATAGTCATATAGATATCCATATAGAGCTAGCAGTTTATATGCTTAGATTTAGATTGCCACGTGTAGTCACTGATCCAACATTTCTGAAATAGGCAGCAGATTCCGTTGTAATTTGTATAGCGTGAATCTAGATCGACATTTTTATTTTTAATATAGTTTTTTTATAGTCATTATGTTGTATCTTGCCTCCCAATTTACCAATTTAACTATTCTGTATGATAGCTATATAAATGGATATGATGGGGGCTTTTTATATAGATGGACACAACGGGGCTTTGATTTATTTAGTTACTTCATTTAGGAAATAGAATAGCCTTGCAATTTCCATTTCTAATGTGCATAGGAGAGCCTTTCTTGTGTGCAATCTAGATGGATGATACATGCCTTCGGTTCTGGTTTTTGGTACTGATTTTATTTTCTGTACTGATAAGCAAATATATGCCATCAGAGATATTGATTGGTTTGTCGAAGTTTTGATTTAGTGGACTAGTGTTAGTACCCACTCCTGGATTTTTTTTGGTTATTGACCTGATCATTAGGAGACAATCTTTAAAATTCAAGTACGAACGGTCTCAAAGCAGATTTGGTTCAATCCTAATGTTCTTCGAGCATTGGGAAAAAAGGTTCGTAGTAATGTAGCCTTTAGTATGTCTCTAATTTGCATATCTAGGTTGCTAGTTGTTCTTTGAAACAAATGTAGCTGATTTAGAGACGAGGTAGCTTTATCCAGGAAGATATGGTGCAAATTCTTCTGCCGAAAGATCATAGAAATGCCATATGCAATTATGCATGGCATCTATTTCGTGGGGGCATATCCTCTTCCAGTTACGAAATGAGATTTGCACCTGCATTAATGAAATTTTGCTGCTCTTGAAATCTCATACTACTTGGCTCTACAATATTTATTCTCCCATGCATCTCCATTATTTCCTTGTGTTATGTACAAAATCTGCTTGCATGATATTTTGGCATTCTTGTCTGCCCGCATTTGAAGTATGCGGTGAGCTTTGTATAATTTTTACTAGAAGTGTTGGCAAACAATCTGTAGACCTGTGGTATAGGAAGGAAGAATATAATATACAATATGGTTGTCAGTCCAGTTGATCTTTGGCTTGTTATTTATGTATTAACAATTAAACCTTTTGGCTTTTTGATATGTCAGATTGATCATTTCACTAATACTGATCCTTCATCCCCATTTAATCTTTCTGGAAATTAAATACTTAAAAGAAAGTTAAGTAGAGTGAATCCTGCAATGTCTTACTTTGCTGACTTCCCTTTCTCTACCCGTATCTTATCAGCATTACATGTTACTGATAAGAAAGGGAGAAAACATTAAATTACTTTTGTTTTCTGGCCTTTCTTGAACCACAATAACTTTTGAACTTCTGTTGGGAATTAAGTAATGAACATGGTGCATAATGGCATATTTAGCTGTCAGCCTATCACACACTCTGGATTTTATCAAATGCACATGTTAGATACATACATGGTAAATCGATACATGTGATAGGCATCATTTGCCATTGCAGTGGCTTTTGAAACAAACTTCTTGAAGTTTTGAAATCATGTACTTCTATGTTGTTGTTCTACCACACTTTGTTGTATGCCATTGACTCATTGTGCCTATTCAAACTCTAGTATTTATGCTTCATGCTCATGACCAGTGAGTAGTTGACTAGTTGTTGTGCTATGGAAGTTGCATCCTTATGATTTTGTCTCATGTTTGTGATATTTGACTTGCAACAATCAGCAGCACCGTAACACGTTCAACGCCATGCTAATGCATCATTTCATTTCAGTCTTCAATGTTGTGCGATGCTTAATTAATGATGTTCAGTTTTCGATTGCCAGGTTAAGGACAGCCAGTTTTATGGCTAGACACCATGGCAACCATTCCCTGCTGCCAGAGATGGTTCAACCCAATAATGAGCGACTCAATGAACCTCTGCCTTTAGGTAGCTAGATTTCATCAATAATCTATGCTATTGTACATGTCTGAACTGTGACTAAAATAGTATCCTGTTTTGTTTTAATCTCAGGTCAGAAGTTATTTGTGCTTTCTGAAAATGATGCAGCCCTTAAAATTGGCCCTTCATACCATGGAAATGTGACAATTAGATCGAATGACCTTCCATCTTCAAGTCGAGCGGCACAATTTCATAGAGTTAAAAACCCAGGGGCCTTACATAATTCCTATGTTCACTATTCTGCTGGAAGCTCCCATGGCCATGTATCCTACAATGCTCAAACTGAGCCTGTTGTAACTTATCCACATAGATCTGAGGAAGAATTTGCTCCAGTGAGTTCCCAAATTGACAACAGAACTGCTGCAGTGAAACGAAAAAATCCCATAATTTATCCAGAGTATAGCATCAATGGTGATGGTTATTATGCAGGTAGCTCATCAAGTACCCATTTCTCTAATTATGTGCAGCCAGCTCAATTTTCTGAGTCCTTGCATCCTCAAATGCCTCCAAGTATTAGCCCAAGCAATTGGAATGACCAGAGCTTAGTAAATCAAGAAGGAACTGAGAGAAATGTGAGAGCACGTCATAATTTTGCCAATATTTCATTGGAACCTAGACCAGTCCATTCAACTTCAAATGTTGCCCAAAGTACATCACTGAAAAGGAATGGAGCATCTTTTTCTACACAAACGAGAAATATGCCTTCAGGTTAGTACTTGCTGCTTAGTTAAATTTTCTAGATGTGCCATCATACTAAATTAATAATCTGTAGCCTTATTTTCTGTAAATTGTTCTGTGCCAGTGTTTTATTTCTTATGAGAAGATATGGAGAGACCACTCTTTTACTTGACAATTTACATCTTCTGAAGTATTTGGTTGTGGAACAAAACCCAAGGCCATCTTTGTTTTATTGTGGGTGGGTTTGGTGACATGATTATTAGTTATAGAATATAATACTTACAGCTGTTTACCTGAATGTGGATTATTGGTCCGTACTTTCATTTGTGATATACACTTCTTTATATACTAAACTGAAAGTTTCAAGTTTCTCATTGTTTGCACTTACAGCACATGTATTGAATGATTATGTAGGTGCCTCTGGAATGTCCTTTCGAGAAACGCCTTACTGTCCTATGGGAAGCAGCAACTCAACTGTTCCTGCCCCAACTTTACATGGCTCTTTGGACAGTGCAACATTTGCCAATGGGGTCTTTGTTCCTAGGGCTGTTCATGGCAACACTGTTCCTAACTACGTTCATCTGCCATCTGTAGCGTCCTCCAGCTCTACAGCGATTCCCCATGAGGCGATCATTCCGAGCTATCCACCTGCTACCTCTGCAACTACCTCAACATCCATGAGGGCCAGTCAGGCATTCCCTGTCAGAGCTGTTGCATCTTCTAGACATGCAAGGAATGTACTCATAGGGCATTCTAGCAGCGGAAGGAACAGAAGGGCAAGAAGCTCATACTATGCTCATCATCCTTTGATGATTGATGCACAGGTAGATGCTTTTCCATTCCTACTGTACTCAGTATATATTTAAATTTTAATTATGAACTGAAACAAGCTGTTATTTCTGAAGCATTTGATAATGATGCAACAATTGGCTCTCCGCGAATCAAGAGAAGCGCAAGACCCCCACAGGACCATGAGACTGGACATTGACAATATGAGTTATGAGGTAGAAAAGCTGGCTTTTGCTTACATGCCTCGTACCCTGGAAACTTGAATCTCTTTTCTTTACTCTACCCTTCGCTGACAACAGGACCTGCTGGCTTTGGGAGAATCTATCGGTAATGTCAGCACAGGCTTGGCAGTCGAAAAAATTTCAGGTTCTGTGAGAGAAGTAATCTATTGCAGTTCTGATGAGCAGCAAAATGATCAAGATGATGGGAAATGTGCAATTTGCCTGGTACAATTTTCTTCAGCTGCTTGGAGTATTTAAGTTCCAGTTTCATGTTGAGCAATTTGTTACCGTATCTCGAAAAAACTTAGGCAGTTCTGACTGATGATGGATGGGTGTCTTGTGGCAGGAGGAATACAAAGACAACAGTTTGCTGGGAATATTGAAATGCAAGCACGACTTCCACACCGACTGCATCAAGCAGTGGTTGAAGTTGAAGAACTCATGCCCAATTTGCAAGGCGTCCGCTGCATAGGACACCAGAGGACAAAATATGTTACTCAAATTTGTTAGTCTTTAGACCCCAATTAAGTTATTTCATTCTTTGTGCGCCTCAGCCATGTAAATAGGTAAGATTACTAACATTAAATTATTTTGTGTGTTACCATAGCTGATATCCTTTTGATGTATTAACTATTAAAAATCCATTTGTTAAATAAATTAATCATATGAAGTGGTTTACATCTTTATGCTGCAACCAGCTCCCTTGCTAAACAGATATCTCTGTCCATGGAGAAGCAGTGCTGGAGCTTGAGCCAAAGTTCAGAAAGGGCCCCTACAAAGTCAGATGAATTATCAATCTAAAGGGATGGCCATCTCATGAAAAAAAAAATTGCGTCTTGTGTTCTCGGCCTCTTGGGCCGTGTTGAACCCAATAAAGCCCATTCTTTGGGGCTCTCATGCTCGGTTGACCTTGTCGAGGCCTCCACTGGAATAAAAGATTGTTCCAAGGGAGCCCTCAGTTTCGCCACTGCCATGGCCGGGAACGGCTTGGGACGTTCATAGAATATCTAGAGGTTGTGCCGTTGGCCTGCATTTGCTGATCTGCTTTCGCCCAAGAGTAAGAGGTTGCAGTAGCTTAAACCCTTATTGCTGTTTTAAATCAATGGCAAGTCAGTTTTCTTCTAGAAAATTAAAAAGCCTCGGACAATTGGTTGAGTGGCTAGACTTTAGAATAGATCTCCTGAAGTTTTACCTCTTCTGGATCAGAAGGTTTGATGTCAGAAATCGGTGAAATCCATCATACCTTATGATGGTGAAGTTGCTTAATGCATCGGTTTCGATTTTACTTCGGTTTCAAGATTTGCAGATGCTTTGAGCTACAGCTCTATTATGTGGCTACTGTTATATGAGGCAGATAAATAACTTTACTCACTGTTCATCGATGTGCGTAGATGGGTAATGTCCATGTACGTGGACTCACGGATGGTTTGATGGAGAGTGTTGGATCAAATGTTAGCATCGGTAGCAGGCTAGACAATACCAGAACTTCGATGCGTCTCACTCCCTATTCGTTGTCAATTGGGTGTGACAGATTTTGTCATGCTGAAAGAATCAAAGGACATCATTTCCTGCTCTCCATAATAATAATAGTATGTTGCACCAGCTACTTATTTTTCCGAAACCAGTGCGCTACCTCTTCCAAAATTACTTTGGGAAATACTCCTAATATTTATCCGATTTCCCAGGTTGCTTGGCGATACCAGTATCATTAGTAAATCGTGATCTGCTTAGGCGAAATTGCCATATTGATAGGGAACAGCGAACAGCGGTGAAACTCTATTGTCGTTTTTACTTTTCTCCGACAGCCCAGGATCACTCACCGTTTTTACTTTTGACTGACAGCCCAGGAAACGGTACTAGCTGTGTTGTTTTTTTAAGAGAAAAAACCTCTAATTTTCAACTTAAGGGATTGTACAGTTTTTTTTCATTTTCAACCCTACCAGCACATTTTGACGTCACCAAATTATGTTTGTATTAGGATGCTTCAACCAAAATTTGATAGGATAGAATTGGATGTATCATGTTTGGTTTGTTACCCTAACTTTTTTTTTTCATTGCCAGGTATTCGTAGGGTTAAAAATGGCTACAAATCAAACATGCCCTAAAAAAAAGAGTAATTTCTACCAAATCATCACCCTTCTCCATGTGGCTAAGATACAAGATTAGATCACCATGCTCGATGTTTGGTTAGATCTTTTCTGTCAATTGTGTAAAGAACAAACCGGCTCCCACAACGAATGGGAAAACGAGGTCAACCTCCTCCCTGTCCAAACAAACCAGCGTTGCACATTGTATCCAGCCTACCACTCAATCACCTCCTGCCCACGCAAAAACAACTCAAAAACCACTATCATTACCGCTTGGTTTGTCAAAACAGAGAGAAAAAAATGGACAGGAAAAATCAGCCAGATCTTGATAAGAGTGGTTAACCCCACTACACATGCAGTCATGCATGCACTTGCTGCTGGTTGAAGCAAGCCCAGCTGTTAGCCTGTTCCACCTTGGCAATGGCATCTCACCTCTCAGGGTTTGGTGCCCTGTAACTTTAAGACTTACCCCACATAAACCCTACACCCACCACCTATCTTACAGCTCACTCCTCTCCTGGCCAACCTGACACCCCTACTCAGATGCATGCAACCACCTCGTTATAAGCCACCACATCACACACACCTCTCATGCATCCACATTGTCACATTGTTGATCGAGTTGAGTACTTTGAGTTGCATTGCATGCAGAAAGCTCATCACAACCAATAGCAATCGCCAGAGCAAGAAAGGATAGTGACAGACAGCATCCACCATGCAAGCCATGCAAAGACTTGTGTTGGGTTTGCTTGTGTCGATGGCCATCACGGCGTTGGCTCAGGGCCCGACGGCCGCGCCTGCCGCGCCGGCGCCGGCGGCCCCGACCACCCCTGCGGCGCCCGCGGCTCCTGCGCCGACGTCATCGAAGACGACGAACATCACGGGGGTGCTGGCCAAGGCCGGGCAGTTCGACACGTTCATCCGGCTGATGCGGTCGACCGGCGCGGCGGAGCAGATCGACAACCAACTGAACAGCTCCCGCAACGGCTTGACGGTGTTCGCGCCGACGGACAACGCCTTCACCTCGCTCCCCTCCGGCACGCTCAACTCGCTTTCCGACCAGCAGAAGAACTCGCTGGTGCAGTACCACGTTCTGTCCACGCTGATCCCCATGTCGCAGTTCGACACCGTCAGCAACCCGCTCCGGACGCAGGCCGGCAACAACTCGCCGGGGCAGTACCCGCTCAACGTGACGGCGGAGGGCCAGCAGGTGAACATCTCCACCGGCGTCGTCAACGCCACAGTCGACAACACGCTCTTCTCCGGTGACAACCTGGTCGTGTACCAGGTGAACAAGGTGCTGCTGCCGATGGCCATCTACGGAACGCCGGCGCCCGCTCCCGCGCCGCTGGCGCCGACGAAGAAGAAGGGGAAAACGCCGGCCACGTCGGTCGCCGACGCTCCCGAGGCCGCCGACGCGACGCCTGACGCGACCACGTCTCTCGCAGCGGCGAGGGTGACGGCGGGCACTGGTGTCGGGGTGGTTCTTGCCTTGGCGAGCATCTGGTTGGGGCTGTGACGACGACGACAAGGAGAAAATTTCGGCGAGATCTCTGTATTGTACGCGCCATCGATCTTATTTTTCACTTTGTTGTTTATTTTTCTTTTTTCAAAAGTTGTTATTTTCTTAATGTTCTGGCCATTTTTGGTTGAATTATTGCTTGTCAAACGATTACCATTATTGCAATTGCTAGGAGTATGTAATGTATCATTGGATTCCCATTTTTCTGTAATGTAATGGTACTACATAAACATGAGTTGTGCAGACACTCGATGAATAATTTAGGTGACGCATTTGGCATTATTCTCGTTGACGGCAATTTAGAGGGAAAATACTGCATATTTAAGAGTTATACTGTATATTTAAGAGTACACACTAGAAGCTACAACGGCAAGCCTTTTAGTTACAGGTTAAAAGTTAAAACTCAACAGTTATTTTTCAAGCACTTTTTATAAGTTTTTAGTTATATCTCAATCTTTCAATCCACTTCTTATCATCTTTTCTCATATTAATTTTAATTTTTTTTAGTTCTCATTATATTATTATCTTAATATTCTATTGTATGTAATCAAATTAGATCAACCGATGTTAGATAATTTTTTTTAATTAGTGCTACTAACTAATATATATATTGGACTCAATATATTATTATAGAACCATAAATACAGCGTAATATATATATTTCTATAACATTCAATTATTTTTTTACCAATATTTTATCTCCATAAAATTAGACCGGATATAAAAATAACGACTGGATACTTAAAAAATAGACGTGCCCATTGTCACACCCCAAAGTGTATAGCCGGTTTATATTGTTTGGTGGTTTTCAATTTTTGTTTGTACAACGTTGATTAATGAAGCATTCACTGGTTTAGCAGACCAGCATCTAGTTTAATTTATAACCATGGCTCAAAATTCTTACTAAACAGTTTCTATCCTAACTGCATAATTGCTGTCTCTCGAGTTAATTCATGTAAAGTTAATTCCTTTATAAATCCTGCAACACGAGATCTTTTAATAAAATATTAATTTTGTGTTTGTAATAGGATGAGGAACAAATCAAAATAGGATAATGATATACACTTGTCACTAGTCTGTGGGCTTATTAGGCTAAATCTTTAAAAACAAAATATTTTATTTTATATATGAAAGTCACATCTAATTTTTAGAAAGTACCAGTTCCATCCATTTGTAAATATTAAACAGTTTCTAATAGAAAATAAAATTCTTGAAAGATGTCTGTTCAAAATTCTTACTAACCACTTTCAATCCTAAGTCCTAACTGCATAATAGCTATCTCTAAAGTTAATTTATGTAAAGTTAAATCATGTATCCATAAGATCTTTTTAATGAAATATTAATTTTGTATTTGTAATAGGATGAGGAACAAATCCAAATAGGATAGTGATATACGCTTGTCAATCGTTAGTGGGCTTATTAGGCTATATCCATAAACAAAAAGCAAATAGTTTCATTAAAAAAACCTTTAAAATTTATTTAACAGTGTAAATATTTCATGTGTGTTTAACATATGGGCTTAGACCTATCCGAGAGACGAAAGTGTAACTTTTTGACAAAACCGTCCATTATTGTTGTTATTTTTTAAAATATCTACCTAAAGTTGTTGAAATATCAATAGTTTTAACAAAATAGTGACAACTTGTTCTTAATTTTGCTATTTATTTTTTATTCATGCTACTTATTTTTTATAAACATTCAACTTTTTTCTTATTGCTTCTAATTATTTGTAACTATCGTTATTACTTTGTGTAAAATTTGATGAATGAGTAAAGAAAGTGCATTTTGTGTTGAATATGACAACATTAAGTAACTAAGGCCATGTGGAAGTTGCAGACAAACACAACTGAACCTGGAATGGATTGTTTTTTTAAGCCCAGTTCACTTATCTCTTTCTTTTTCTATTTCTTTTCGTATTGGGCTGGCTGCCTTGTCAGTTGGCCCATATTTGTGCAAGCCCATCGAGGCCATGCACACCAGCAGCTCACGCTGCTTTGGGGGAAGCGTGCGGTCGATGTAGGCATATGCAGCCGGGCGCGCGCGTACGTGGGAAGCGTGCGAGAACGGGCGCGTTGCTCCAAAGGCGTAGGGACACGTGTCTGCGAAAGAGACGGCGCAAACGAGGACCAATCAGCTGGCGCCACATCCGCCAGCTTTACATAGATAGATAGATTCAGGACTAGATTGTTCACATATTTGACATTTGAAGTCACTTTCTATTGAAAAACGAACTCGCCGGGGCCCAAGAGTTTCTACTACCCGTGACTGGCCAACAATGCCACACTGGGCCACGGCGCGTGGCCGTCACCAGCCGCGCGCGCGGAAGCCAGAGAATAGACGCGTGCCGTTGTGCGGTTGGTTGCACGCTATTTTTTTAGAGTAAAAATCCAAATAAGTTAAAAAAAACAGCCTCTCAATATGCTCCACAAGAAAAGTCTTGTCAAACTTCTCATATAGCGGTCAACTAGACAACTAAACTTATAACGCTTGCCCACTAACAACTAAATAATGACGAAGCCCAACATAGGTCATTATTACTGAGATCACCACAATGATATATCAACTTTGACTTTACAAACTCGTGTTATTATTATCAAACTTGTTGTCTAAATGATATAGTAACTTTAACTTCACAGTAGACACATCATCATTACTAAGCTTGCTGCCAAAACAATCAAACAACTCTAACTTCTCATGGTGGACATTAGCCAAAGCCAGCAAAGCACCACTTCCTCCACACGATTAGTGCTAGATTTTAATTGTTCACGTACAGTTCATCTTGCCAAAAATTTGTTCGGAAGCTGATTTCTCAAAGATTTATGAAGACCTTAAGTAAGGCAGGTGACCTTAACCTTATTGGCCCTGTAATTGAAAATGCATTACTTTTTTTAATTACAAAAATGCATTATAAGGAGTACACATGACATGTTCGTGCTTAGTTTGCATGTCAAACCAATGGACACTCCTATTAGTCATATTATTTCCTATAGGTTGATAAACCCTATATCATTATTGCTTTGTGGCACCTTAGTATCCATACTCTAAGAGCGTATGTATCAACTCCTCCACATACACCATTATTTGTCAAAAAATGGGAAATTGGGTTAAGAAGACTTTGAAAACCTAACACGTGGTGTCGATGTGTTTAGAAAGAAAAGTGGTTTGCGAAATCTCGCTATGCAGGGGTTGGGCTTGTTTGGCGTTGTCCCATATTCGCATATAGGGATCAATTCATATGGAATTTCATCCAAGCATAGCATGTACAACCTGATGGGTGGAATATGATAACTATGGCTAAGTAACTAGTCGATTCAAGACAATATCGCATGCCAATAGTTAAGGAATGTTGGGATGTGATGATCAGAGCATTTCGGGTTCTAAGAAATGGAAGTTGCCAATTATTTGTCAAGGTGATAGGTGTTTAATATAGAATTATGTGTAGATTGCATAAGATTCTAATGCACAAATTGTGTGAGATTCATTGTGCGACTTTTATGAAAATCAACCCATCTATGTTGCATGAGTGTTACATGAGGTGACCCTAGGTTGGCTTGCCCGGAGTAAGTTTATGTCTTATGGGTAAATTATACCCATCTACAGAGATTTAACTATTATGTTTAAATAGTTATGCCCACAATCATTGCCGGATGCAAAATAATTTTCATTTTATAGATTTATTTACATGTGCTTTGTAAAAAGTTGTTGTGATATGAAAATTGTTAACAGAAGTGGCCTAAGTGACCGATGAATGACCTGAGTGGTCAGGAATGAATTTGTATGATCTGGGATACTTGTGGACATCATAAACTAAGCTTTTTGTGAAGAAGCAGACTGGCAAGCCGAACTCTGAGAGTCTGAAAAATGGAATAAGAGAAATTGAATAATTTTTATGGATCCACTTAAATTAGAGAAATAGCTCTTGGAAACGATGAATGAGGTATCAGATTTGGTGAGTCAGTGAAATTCAATTGAGTTGTTAAAAAGCATCTCTTAGGTTGAATTGAGGCACAAGCCTCTTCAACCCAACATAAAAAAAGAAGAATCTTCAAAAATAATTTGAAATATGAAGGATTTGCAACACAACCCTGTCTCTTTTTGAAGCCTCCAATAAACACATAAATTCCCGTGACTTGTTGAATACATAACTACTCGTCTTTATGCTGGCTCTCTCTTTCTATCTCTCTCTATATATACATACATACATATATATATATTGCCAAGTATGTGAAGTTAAAGTGAAGTAAAGATTATGGTTTTGTCCTGGTTCCACACGTTGCCTACTGTGTTAGAGTTAGCTTATTCATTTGTTGATGTTGTTTCTATGCTATTGGTTGCATTCCCAAGTCATCCTAAGTCATATTATTATTTAAATTAAGAATTGTAATGATTTATAACTGTTGCTGTTGATGCCAGCGCTGTCTCCAAGGATTGGCATGAGTGTTACGGTTTCGTAGGAGATGGTTCACGCCGTTCACCTACAGCATATCGTATCTGGTGTTGTCGTACGATGGTACCAGATCGAGGTGTGACAGTAACTAAGCAAAAATAACTTCAAATGAACTTTAAAACTCACAAAGTGCATTAAGAGGCCAAAAGAAAGGTGGAGAAGAATTCGAGAATTTTGATGATTTTTGTTGGCATGCAAACCTTAGGTACAAAATTAGGGTTATATTAACGGTTGCTCGATGGTGAAATTGGCGCCATTAAATTTGGAATAATTCAAAGAGTCTAGATCTCAGATTTTGATTTTTAGGTAAAATGATTGCATAGGGAAAAAATTTTTTTTTTGAATTATTTTGCAACAGGAAATATTGGATTCTTCTGCTTTGCACAGTAGCAAGCCAGCAACTCCAGGGCGCCGACGATAAAGGAGGCCAGCTCCTAGCGAGGAGAGGTCGGTTTAGGGGTTCTGAGGATGGGACAAACCCATCCCCATAGTTGGCGGCAGCTGGGGCATCGGAGCCCGAAGCTGGCAAGCAAAGGGAGACGGCGGTGGCGCTCGGGACGGCAGTGTCGCCGATGGTCTCCGATGATGGAGCGACGACCTAGGAGCATCAGCGAGGCATGTGGAAGCTGGAAGTGGCGGTGACTTGGGCTGCAGACGCGCGAGGAAACGGTGCGGCGTGCGGCCGGCGGGTGGCCGAACACAGGGCAGGGAGGTGCAGAGGAAATGCCGGTGAGGTTCCAGTGATGATCTCGCCAAGAAATGGAGGGGTTTTGGATAATTTGACATGGAAAATCCATTTTCAACTTTAATTTTGGGCTAGAGTTGATGGTGGCGACGAATTTGGGGATTTTCCTTCGGTGACCGAAACCTTAGCTCCAGCATAAAAACACCGACGACGACAATTTCGGCAGCGGGAGGTGCTGCAGCTTTTGGGTGAAGAAAGAGGAGGTGAATAAACTCCTATTTCTTATTGGCGACAACAAACAAGAAGGCTTGGAGGGAGAGATTGAGGTGGAGGACGGCGTCGGCGGTGAGGATGAAATAGCGGGCTTGAGCTGTTGAGCTCGAAGTGGATATAGATCGATTCCCGGGTTGGATTTGTGATGGAGATAGGTGGTTAGGTGAGCTTGTGGGCCCACGACGCATGGGCGAGGAAGTTGCGCGAAGCAGCTACGTGGCGTGTCATTGCACGAGCGCGTGCAGTAGAGCAAAACTCTGCTTCGCTCAAAGCAGATGCAAGGTGGTGGGAGACCGGATTGGCCTGGGCTAGAGAGAGGGAGATGGAAGAAAAAGAGAAAGAAGGTGCCGGGCCGAAAAAAGATCAACGGTAGGGAGGGGAATGGGCCAAAGCCCGACGATGATGCGGACGCATCCACAAGGGTTTGGATGGGAATTTGCGCTTTTGGATAAGAAAAAAAAGATGGCAAAAAGACGAACGACTCTAAAAATAGAACGAAACGAAAAAAATCATGCATGTTTTCGAAATCCACAAGAAAAGAAAAACGATTTTAAAACTTAGTATTTTTTGGAGCTATTACACACATGATGTGACTCAGAAAAATAATAAATTTCCTTTTTAGAGAGAAAATAAACAGTCAAATAGTGCGTTTACCAATATCTATGGCATGCATTCCTTCTTATGGTCTGGTTGAATCTATGCTTCCTGCCATTTAGCACCCACAGGCCCGTGTTGATATGAACTAGCGGCCCACTTGTTGCCACGTTGGATTTCATGCTTGCTTCCAGCCCATTTCTTATTGAGCCTAAAGCGCAAACATTGTCATCCACATTGATTTGCTAACCTTGAGCAGAAATGGCCAATATAAATTGATAAACAGTCCTATGCACATTGGCTGATTGTGCACACAATAGACAATACACACAATTGCACTGTTATATGTAGGGCAGATGGTCTATTTAAAGGTCATATAATATCATGCGATTTATCCTTTACAACAGTACCAGTAAAAATCACCATACAAATTAACACTTCTGAATCTTTACTAGCACTTAAAATGAATCATTCAGGAAAGGGGGAAAAAACTGCAACCAGATGAACCAACATACTGCAATGCAACTTCAGTGTAAACGAACTCCTAGCGCACTTAAGCACTTACTTTCAACACGCTACGTGCAGATATTCATCGTTTTTTTTTCTGAACCAAACATATGTACACTACCTATGTCTCATGCTTATAGTATTGCATTATGTCATTGTGCAACACAGACACAGACTAAACCAGATCAACTTCCAGTATCCTAATTCTGTAATAAATGCATAGCGCAGTTCATGACTAGTTGATATTCCCAAAAGAAACAAAACCATGTGCAAATGCTAACCACTCACAGCTAAACTTGTTCTTAAATCTCAATATCCAAACATGACAGAAAAAATAAGCTCCCCAAGATGTTCTATCCAAAGTGTTCACGTTGCATCAGCCAACAGGTGCATATTGATAATTGAGTAATTAACAAGCTAGCAATCCATGTAGAAAATCTTGCATCATTCGATTAAAGAACGCATGCATATATTGAACAAAAAAAAACTACTGGATTATCAAAAATCCACAGAACCAACATATAGTCCAAAGCAACAAGGGCTCTTACTGAGTATTGACATGCCTCCACGGGGATTGCTAACCTTGATCAGAAAGTGCCCAAAAATTTTGCACGCATTGCCTGGTTTTATCCACACGTAACCTTGATCAGAAAGTGCCCAAAAAATTTGCACGCATTGCCTGGTTTTATCCACACGAATACACAGTTGATCTGTTATACGTATAAGATTAAAAAAATTGAGGAGCAAGGAACAGAATAGTAGGTTCAATGGAGTTCTGAACATGTACCAGTACTTAAAATGATCATAACTGTCTTGCTAATACCAACATGCAAAACCAATCATACATAGTGCAGGCAGAATTTTCATTCAGAAAAGGAAAAACTGCATACAGACGAACCAAAATACAGCAATGTCAGAAACATCAGTGTAAACAAACTCCTACAGCCATTGTGCAGCAGAGCCACAAACTCAGCCAGATCAAGTTCTAGTGCTCTAACTCGTAAACAAATTAATCTATCTTATTACTTAATCCCGAAAGATACAGAACAAAGTGCCCATATTAACCTCCCACAGCTAAACTTGTTCTTAAATCTGAATCCCCAAACATGACAGAAAAATTAAGCTCCCAATATGTTGTGTACAAAATTTTCACGTTCCAACAGGTGCATCTTGATAAACTGAACAATTAACAAGCTACCAATCTAGGTAGAAAATATCGCATCATCGGATTATCAAGGCAGGCATATATCCAAGGAAAAATCCCTGCATTATCAAAAACCCACGAAATCCAGGTGAGGATCGACGTACAACTAGCAACAGCAGCAACCAAAATGTTCAACTAATGTTTCCGAATTCATCGATCAGACGAAACAGAGCACGAACAAGTCGAACGGCAAACGCGAGCGACAGACCAAACGAGGGATCAATCAAACGAAGTCTCGATGGAATCAATTGGCGCCGGACAAATCCTGCTGGGCGGCGGCGGCCTTCTCGGCGCTCAACCCCACATTCCCTATCGCGGCCTCGAGGTCACCAACGGAGGTGGCGCGCTCCGCGTTTATCAAGCCGTCCACGCCGGGGACATCCCGATGGTCCAGCAGGAGAAGGACCGCATCCAGGTGGCTGCGGCACGAGTCAGCGATGGTGTACGCTTCGCGGGCGTCCTTCCCGGCATCAGGGAGCTTGGTCCCAGCGTTCCGCTCCGCAAGGTACTGGTGGCCGAGGTGGTTGATGCCGACTAGACGCATCGACGGGTGGAAGCTGCCGCCGTGGAGCGCGAGGAGCTCGGCCGCCTTCATGAAGGACATCGCTAAGGCGAGATCACTGGACGCCTCCCCGAGCTCTCCCAGCGCGCGCCGGATCCTGACTCGCACGGCCTCCGCCTCGCCCGCGCTCCAGTCGGCCCGCCGCCTCCTCCACACGCTCCTTGAACCGCACCCTCCATACCGCCGCCGCCATCTCTCTTTCTCTCTCTCTCTCGCTCGCTCGCTCGGTGGGTGTTCGACGGTTTGTTTCTGGAAGGCTTCGCTTCGCGGCGTGATATGAAATAGCCAGCCAGCCTGGGAGACGTGGAGCCCACGGCTGTAACGGATTTTTCACCTCGGGGCCGGAGTGAAAGAGGTAAATGCTCACAGTTAAAATTTTGAAACCGCGGTCGCACTGAGTTGTCAGTGACACAGAGATATGGTAATTTCCCGTCGCTTCTCTCGCAAGCTACCTTTTTCCTCTCCCCGCGGCGCTTAGCTATAAACTGCGTACTCATCTCCATCCAAACCGCCAGTCCGCCACACGCACAGACCAGAGACGCTCCCCAACCGAAGCGAGAAAGAGCGAGAGCGAGAGGGAGAGCTCGATCCGCTACGGCAATGGACAAGTGGGAGGAACTGGGGCGGAGAGTGCCGGGAATGCTCATGCTCGTCGGTAGCGGCGGGATGGAAGCCGTAACGAAGATCGAACTTGCTCACAGCAAGCTCCAAGAGCGCGCTACTTTGGTGCGCAGGATACGCCAGGGGATGCCAGCAGCCATGGCTTTCAACCACTTCGACGACCCGGACCCCGTAGGAGTCTGCGCCACCGTGACCCTCGAGGAAGCCCGCTGCAAGATCTCGCAGAACGCCGCTCGCCACGCAATGGCTGGCCACGTCTTCATTCGCTACGCCGCGCACCATGGCATCCAGCACGAGCCGCCGTGCACTAGCTGGGGCGTCCACTTCTACGACGCCATCGACCTCACCGACAAGGCGCTGGAAAAGGTCAGCGAAGCCGCGTCGCATGCCGAGGCGGCCAAGGTCGCCTTCGACTTCGTCATCGACGAGAGCCTCCTCATCCAGCCCCAGCTGAAGGCAGAGTGGGCGTTCGCGGCCCAGGAGCTCGTGGACCATGCCGCCTACGAAGCCACCATGGCGCTGGACGACTTGCGCCTGGCGCGCCACGCCGTTGCTCTGGAGTTCTTCGACGCCTGGACGATTCTGCGTCGCGGTAGAGAGGCAATGCACCAGTGGAGAGAGTTAGAGCTGACAGTGCCGGGAACCCTCGTGCTCATCGGCACCGCCGGGATGGAAGTTCTCAGGTTGATCGAGGTTGCCGACAGCAAGTTCCAAGAGCGCATTGATCTGCTGCGCGACTTACGCAACGAGACGCCGGCGAACGTCGCCGTCAACAACTTCCAAGATCCAGACCCCGAGGGAGTCTGCCCCACCGCGATCCTCGAGAACGCCCGCCGCGAGATCTCGCAGACCGCCGCTCGCCACGCGAAGGCCCACCACATCTTCGTCCACTACGCCGCGTACCTCGGCATCCAAGAAGACGCGTTGTACCGCATCTGGGACGCCAACTACCAGAACGCCGTCAGCCACACGGACAAGGCGTTGAGGAGGGTTATCAACGCCGTGTCGAACGCTGAGGCCGGAAAGGACGCCGTCGGCATGTTCGTGAACCTCCCTTACATGTGCCCGCTGTGGGAAGAATGGGCGTTGGAGGCCCAGAATTTCATGTCCATTGCCGCCCTCAACGCCATCATGGCGATGGACGACGTGCGCCGGGCGCGCCGGTATGTTGCTTTCGAGTTCTTCGACGCCTGGAAGATTCTGCGTCGCTCCGGAGTTCTTCGACTGGACGATTCTGCGTCGCGAGGCTAGCGGCGCGTCCATGCATACTGCGATCGATCGATCGATCGATCGGTAGACTCGAATTCTCGAAACTCTTGATCGGTTTGAAAGCTACGCTAATATTAGATGCCTCTGTTTCTTCCAGAGTTCTACGAGGCTAGGAGCTAGTAGTTGTGGGGTACATTCTATGTAGGCCTTTGTAAAAACACTTCCCCTACCAATTTGCTTCAGAGTTCTGACTCATTTACTAGTGTTGGTGATCAAATTTGGAACGTGATGATCATTTAGCGAATGGAATGTGATTCATATTGTCTTGACTTAATTTGCTGCTGAATCTCAGATTCTGATGAACATCTACTGTATGTTTTGCACATGAGTGCAAATGATCGGTACGCGCGCGGTGTGCAGTGTTGTCCTCCCTGTCCCCGGTCGCGTCGCGCCGGTCATGGGTTACACACGGCGGTGGCAGAGCTATCTAGCAGGGGCACCGCTCCGAGGCCGAACGCCACGCCGGCGAGGCGCTGCAGAGGGTGAGCTCAGCGCTGTCGTTGGCCTACGCTGGCATCGACGGAGAGAGGCGGCGGCCAGCCCGCGATGGATCAGTGGAGGGTGATGGAGGAGGAGGCGTCGCGTCAAACCCTCTGCAGGATCAACGAGACGGTCGAGATGGTCTCCGACTTGGACTACGTCGAGGTGAGCCTCGCCAAGCTCGCCAACTAGCTCATCTACGCCGCCTCCGCCACCGCCAACGGCGCGACCCTCTCCCCAGTCTTCCCCACCGCACACCTCGAGCCGAGTCTAGCTTCCTGTTGGAGATTATACGGAGGACTTCGTCCTAGCTTCTCTGTAAACATGATCAATTGATTCACTGATCAGTGAAGTGAACAGATCATCTTTTGCATGTATAAATTTTGTTGGAATAGATCAATTCAGTCACATTGGTTTCTGAAACTTCGCTTGTTGAGTTTGCTGTTCTCTTCTGATGCAACTTTTGTTCACATTTTATTTCTAGAATTGCCATAATGTTCAGTAATGCTCACTGAGTATAACAAGCCTGTAACCTGACGATGTGACATACCTATCAAGACTGCAGTTTGTGCACTTATTACTACTGTAGAACATTTCGGCGATTCGGTCTGACCAGCTAATTGGACTTTGGAGACGGCGGAGATGACAAATGTTGCATCCAATTGATTCTCCCTGGTTAAAAAAACACAGCTCATTGCAGGAGGTGCTAATTGCAGGATAAATAATCAGAGAGGGTTTATTGACTGCAGATGTCAACAAAATAAAATTTAATACTTTTCCTTCCTCATAAAAACTGAAAAACGTATTTTTACAATCTAGGGAGGATAACATTTTATCAATTGTATCTATATATACATAATTTTGATCAAATTAAAATTTTATTAAAATAAACTTAATAAAATTTATAAACAAACCCAACTAAAATCGTTTAGAATTATTAATGAAATTAAATTAAATTAAAATTAATTAATAATACAATATTTAAAAATATTTAACTAATCAACTTGTTAGAACACTAAGAAAAAATACCCTAGCTAGATCAAACAAACTAACCCAAATCACAGAATAAAATAAATTAATCTAAAATTGATCGCTAGCCCATGTAGAAAAGTGAATCGAAAAGGAGATTAATAATCACATTAATATTCCATAAATATTACTTTTATTACTTAAAAAATTTCTACCAATATCTCTTTGAATAATCTCAAACACCTTACTCTCTTTTTATATAGCTCAAAATAATTAGAAAATCACAAAGAAAAAACATCAAAACTCTTAAGATATTGTAGCTACTACTCAACCTATTTTCAACAGTCAGATTCAAATCAGTCACAAAGAGCCACAGAGTTCGATACGTTTCCACCAAGAATTCCCGCTCGTACTATCATTTGCATCGATCTCGCCAATCCTATGGTGATAACTATCCCGTTAGATCACTTATGCCCGCTCTTCCGCGTTCATTCGCGCCAAACAGCGCAACACCGAGCCCACTTGTTAGCCGCATAACACCCACCGCGCACCCGCGCCTGTCGGCCCACTTTTGCCTCATCAGCCCATTACGCCATTCTGCTTACTTTCGAACTCTGCCAACTAGCCAGTCTACTCGCTCGCCATTACCAGCCTACTCCTGGCTGAGCCGTAAGCAACCTACACTTTTCAGCCTGATAATGTAGCAATCTAAATTTATTAATTTTTATCTAAAATTCCTCTAAATTTTTCAATGATTTTTCATCTATTTCGAGTGTTAAACACCTCCATATATATAATATTTTTTACATATATATTCTTACAACCTTACTCATGTTATTGTATACACTCATCATACTTTACCATGAACAATTTTAATACAACTCAAATATATAATGCTAATTTAATATAAAACAATTTCAATATAGATTAATTTTATCAATTTTAATATAAACCTAACTCAATTCTACAATGCTAATTTTAATATAAACTAATTTTAATATAGACCAATTTTATCAATTTTAATATTAATTAATTTTTCATCACTTTTTAATTTTATAATCTCTCCGTGTTGAAATGCTAGCAATAACATATGAATATTAAATATTAGTATTTATCTTACAAAAATATTGACATTTACATTAAAAAAATAAATAGAATAGAATTTGGGTAGACTCTCTCCCTTTTTTCAATTAATTCCTCGAGAATACACGAAGACGAAAGTTTTTCAATTTTGTAACAATTTCATTTTTTTTATTATGAGCACACCAAGTATAGACAAGCTCATGTATACCATGCTAAAAATAATTTACATCCACAATATAAATTTAATATAACTAAAAAACAATTGTAATTAAGACATGATTTTTTTCTTAACTATTTCAAAATTTGCAAATAATAAGATGATTGGTGTTTTTTTTAAAAAAAGAATAAGACCTTGATTGAATTTAATCATAATATAAATATTGTAAGGAATTATATATGTTATTAGCCTTACTTTTCAACCGGTTTACATCTATGTCTTTTGACAGTGGTAAGCTAGGTTTGGTCATACACAACTTTATTTAAGTTATATCAAAAATCAAAGAAATACGATTATACATATTTCCTTGAGCTTTCTGATCTTTCTTATATTTCTCATAGCATATTAACATATTTAAAACAAGATAAAAATAAATAAAAAATTCATTATGTCAAGATGTAGTTCAAGTTATTATTCTATTTAGGTAGTCATATAAAAACCAACAATAGATATATAGAAACGTGATTTGTAAAATCACTTGTATCTTATGACATGAAAATGGCTACAAATATATAAATCATATATGTTAATTATTATTTTTTCAATATATTTTTTCTTTTCAAATAAAGAATAAAAAAATATGTTACAAAAGTTTACTGCTCCTCTCGAAACAACCCCAAATTATCACTACTACGAGCGAAACAAGAAGAATCCAAATATTTTGTGAAAATATATGTGAATTAATATTCATTATCCACATGATGAATTATCATATTTTCTTTTTTAACATGTTCTCTAAGAAAATAAAATCTAATATCAATATGTTTTGTCCTAAAGTATTATACTGAATTCTTACTAATACAAATGATAATTATGTTATCATAGAAACTAGAACATTTTTAAAGTAAGATCATAATTCTTAAATATAGCTACTATCTAAAATATTTAAGAACAATAACTAGTAGCAACCATATATTTAAATTTAGCAGTTCATTATGCTATGGATGATTATTTTCTACATTAACAAGTAACAAGTGAATTTTCTATGAAAAAACAAGCAACACAATTACTTTTTCTGTCAAATTTACATCCTCTAAAATCAACATCAAAAAATTTTCTTAAACTAGTAACACGAACATAATTGAGAATCCGCTTAATTGCTTGAAGACGTGAGCTTAAAAAAGTGCATATAAACATATGATAAATTGTATAACTGGTCTTAAATGAGCAAGATACAAAAATAAACCAATTCAATTGATTGTGCAGGAGGATAAAAAACTTCATCTTCATCATAGTCATCACATTCATTAACAAAGATGTTATTCCTCTAAATGTATACACCTCTACATACAAAAGGTTGAACTCGTGATGGTCTAACGGTATCAAGGTGTAGAAGTTGTTATTTTCAACATGTGATACTCATGTGAGATAGCAGAATGAATTCTTGTCATCGGATATGTGACGTGATCATCCGAAATTTACTAGCCAAATATTCTCCTTCCTCGTGCAAAATTCCTACATAGATTTAGTCATATAGCATTTAGTAATTAATTAGTGAGACACACCATATATACCGATAGACAAAATATAAGTATATTTTTTAAAAGTTTAGATATATTATTACTCATGTTATTACAACTAAAAAGGTGTGCCTTTCAGATCATGACTTAGCTTTTCTCTCATTTATTACTTTGACAAGTCTAAAATAAAATTGTAATTTATGACATTTTCTACTATAGGGAATGCAAGTATATAACTTTATATTAATTTTAGAAATAAAAATAATATTTATATTAGTTATGTCAGTAGATAACATAATACCGCTAGATTTGAAGATTATATTTTATCAGTTGTCTTAATTATACCACTAAGTGATTTAACAATAGTTAGAGCATGTGTATTAGAATAATCATAAGGATCATAACCCAATCCTATTTTATATTTTTTAGTACTATATTTTAATTCAAATTTTGATTTAAACTTATCATTTTTCTTGTAATTAATCAATACATTTTTAAAAAGTGGCACAATTTTTATAAGATACATGTTAAAATTTATTCTTTTTTACAACAATTAGAGTAAAAATCAAAATTATCTTTTAGTTGAGCAATTTTATAATTATCTTTAAATTTCAACTTAAGATAATTATAATTATCACAAGAAATAGATTTATCAACAACACAACATGTATATTATTTTTTCTTTTTCAAACTTAAGGTAATTTAAAGTATAAGTAAGTAAATTCAATATAGAGTAGGTCACATGATTTATAAAAATCATTTATAGAAAAATCATTTATAGAAAGTTAAAATTTTAAGTCTCCTAATGTTAGCATTTAAGTGTTGTATCAGAGCATCTTATTTCTTTTTTTTTTCTCACTTCTTTAATATACAAGTTTTTTAATAGCACAAGCTAAATCATCTGTTGTTGATGTCTAACGCCTCTGCTACCATTAAGTTTTTATTTTTAAAAGTAGCATTATCATCATCTGCTTAGATTTACAGTAGAAAAAAACATGATGCAATGCCTTCCTTCAAATACCATATTTTCTTGGTGTTATTGAGTATTCGCTTTTTTTACTCTCTGCATTGTTTTTCTTACTTTGTCTTTAGGAATTTTTGGTAGATAGTTTGAACACGATAGTTGCCATAGTTGCCGTTAATGCCAGGAATATAGGAAAACAAATGTGAAAAGAAATAAAAATATACATTTTTTTCACCGTTTTGAATGCATATACTCATTTGGTACGAAGTCGTAGAAATATACATATGTCGCGGACGAGGGGGTGGGCCATCGTGTTGTCGTGGTGGCTCACCGATGCGGGAATGACGGCCGGGGCGGTGGTGCGTCACCGCCTCAATCGACAGGCCGCCGATAGGACATGGTAGCGCGGAGCGGACAAGCGCCATCGCCCAAGGTACCGCGTACCGTTCGTGCACCGCCGATCCCTCACTCTGGAAAGGCAGCGCCTTTCCTTCTCAAAATCAGCGCCGCATAGTGTCAGCGCCGTCAGCGCCCTATGTATTTCTGCGATTTTGTACCAAATGAGTACATACATGCAAAACGGTGAAAATGGGTGTATCTTGATAATTGAGCAATTAACAAGCTAGCAAACCAAGTAGAAAATCTCGCATCATCGGATTAAGAAGGTAGACATATATCCAAGAAAGAACTACTACATTATAAAAAAAATCCACAGAATCTACTTATAGACTAAAGCCACAAAAGCTCTTATTGACATGCATCCACAATGATTGCTAACCTTGAGCAGAAAGTTCCCAAAAAAATTATGCACATTGCCTGGTCGTGTACGCACAAATACACAGTTGACCCGTCTTGCCTATGAGATTAAGAAAAATTTAGGAGCAAGGAACAGCATAGCAGCGAGCATAAAACATGAAGATAAAAAGAGAACTTGATCACTCCATATTGAGTTAAATAAAGTCCAAAACAATTCTGAATATGCACTAGCACTTACAATGGTCACAACTAAACTCCCATATTAATCGAAAAGATCGGTGGCTATTGATCATGTGGATTGTCGTATCACAACGGTACATCCAATTCTTTTAATATTATTATTTTCCATCCAACCACATCATAAGATTCAGTTAGTATCCCATACGTTTAACAAAACAAAACGAGTTGGTAATCTCCTACCGATAAGCCTGCACGTACGTACATATAGACGTGAACCGGGCAAACTTGGCATGCAGAGTCCAAGCCGATAACGAACATACTAATGACGCTAGATATCTTAATTAATCTCAACGGCAGGTACAGCAAATTAATCGATCTACACTTGCGGCAAGCATACCAAACCGTAGCCAACGCTGTGCTTATGCAAGCTGTTGGTCTATCTACAGAGAGGGCCTAACTTCAGTATGCGTTGCATGGACTTCTCAAAAACTAAAGTACGTATGCTTTTGTTCCATGTCATCCTGTTTGCTAGCTCACACTAATTCGCTGAGGAATTATGTTCCAGAGCATATGGTGTCGTTACAATAGCGCGATTCTGCACTTTTCATACTCCCTTAGATTTTAATAAATCAAGCCGTTGATTTTTATATAATATTTTATAATTCATTTTATTTAAAAATTTAGTGTAAATCTGTAAAAGAATATAAGTCATTCTTAAAGTTTTTTTTCTTTAATAATAAAACAATCCATTACAAAATAATGAATAAAAATAGTCAAACTATATGCCAAAAGTCAATAATGTTATCTATTTAAAAAACGAAGAGTTTTTCACACAAGTTTTGTTGTAGGGGGCACAGAAGAACACCAAACTCTGTTTATTTGTCAATGAAGTTTGAATAAAAATATGTAATAGATAAATCCTATGCAAAATTTGCATGGAATATATATATGCCTTGATACTTATTGTATTAGACACTCCGAGTTAGATCACACAATAATTAAGAATTAAGAAGATCTAACTATTGTTTATTTAGATTGTATTATGATGATTATAGATTTTAGTGAGAATTCTGACTAGATTAAATATACCATTGGAAATGCCGTAGACCCTTTAGTTTTTACATGGGATTCCCTAATTTAAACTAAATACAACATGCCATTCAAAACACTATGGACCTTTTATTTTAGTTTTTTCCCAAAATTTAGTAATTCTTAATTTAAATCTTTATAACATGAATAATACTATCCAGTTCAACGCATGGGTTAAGGACTAATCTTTGCTAATACCAACAGGCAGAATCGACCATACATAATGCAGGCAGAATTTTCACTGGGGAAAGCAAAAACTGCATGCAGATGTTCTCTTCATCGAAATTTAACCAAACACTGCTCTATTTCCTGTTTGCAGCTGTTCATTGAGCAATTGTGCATCACAGCCACAAACTAAACCATATCATGTTCCAGTGCTCTAATTCATGAATAAATGAATATCTCAGTTTATTACTTGAATCCCCAAAAGATACATAATAGAGTGGCAGTATTAACCACCCACAGGTAAGCTTTTTTCTTAAATCTCGCATCACCGGATTAAAAAAGTCATGCATATATCCAAGGAAAACCCACTGCATTATCAAACAGGCGAGGATCGACGTACAGCTAGCAACAACAGCAACCAAAATGTTCAACCAATGATTCAGAGTTCATCGATCAGACGACAGGAACAGGTAACAAAGCGGGAACAAGTTGAACGGCAAACGCGAGCAAGCGACAGACCAAACGAGGGATCAAGCAAACGAAGTCTCTACGGAATCAATTGGCGACGGACACATCCTGCCGGGCGCCGGCGGCCCTCCCGGCCCCCAACTCCACCCTCCCTATCGCGGCGTCGAGGTCAACAACGGCGGCGCCTAGGCGCTCGGCATCTATCAAGCCGTCCACGTCAGGGAGATCCGGATAGACCAGCAGAAGAAGGACCGTATCCAGGTGGCCGTGCAGCTGTCAACATGGGCGCTCGCTTCCTGGGCTGCCTGCCTGGCGTCACGGAGCTTGGCCCCAGCGTTCATCTCCGCGAGGTAGCATCTCCAAGATGACTGATCTCGAGTAAAGGTATGATGGGGTTGAAGCTGCCTCCACGGAGCGCGAGGAGCTCGACCCCCTTCATGAGGGACACCGCGAAGGCGAGATCGCCGGACGCGTCCCCGAGCACGCCCAGCGCGAACTGGATCCTGTCGTGCGCCGCCGGCGCGTCGCCCACGAGCATCGGCGCCGCCAGGTGACCCCGCACGGCAAGGAGGAGATCGAACACGGCCTCGAAGATGTCGTCCGCCGCCACCACCACCCGCTCCCGGAACCGCATCCTCCACGCCTCCTCCGCCATCTCCTTCTCTCTCGCTCTCGCTCGCTCGGTGGGTGTTCGACTGTTTGTTTCTGGAAAGCTTCGCTTCGAAGCGTGATATGAAATAACCAGCCAGCCAGCCTGGGAGACGTGGAGCCCACGGCCGTAACGGATTTTTCACCTCGGGGCCGGAGTGAAAGAGGTAAATTCTCTCTGTTAAAAAGTTGAAACCGCGGACGCACGAGTTGTCAGTGACACAGAGATACGGTAATTTCCCGTCTCTTCTCTCGCAAGCCACCTTTCTCCTCTCCCCGCGGCGCTTAGCTATAAATTGCGTACTCGTCTTCGTTTCCATCCAAACCGCCACACGCACAGAGCAGACGCTCCCCAACCGAAGCGAGAAAGAGCAAGAGCGAGAGGGAGAGCTCGACCGGCGGCGCCAGTATGTGTGCTTTCGAGTTCTTCGACGCCTGGAAGATTATGCGTCGCTCCGGAGTTCTTCGACGAGTGGACGATTCTGCATCGCGAGGCTAGCGGCGCGTCCAACAAGCGCGCAGGTTACCGATCGAGCTAGATTGTCGCGAGCGCCATACTGCGATCGATCGATCGGTGGACTCGAAACTCTTGATCGGTTTGAAAGCCAACGGTGCGCCCCTCGCCCCGGTCTTCCCTACCGCACACCTCGAGCTCGCCGCCCGCCGTATCACGGACTTTCTCGTCATCCACGGTGGGGCCGGCGACGTCTTCGTCCGGTGCGCGGTGGGACTCGGGGTTGACGCCGCGGCGCCGGAGCTATGGCAGATAAGGCGCCTACGCATACGGCAGATCGGCTCTGCGGAGGCTCCGCGACGCCATGGCGGACATCTGCGTGGTGAGCAAATTAGTAAACCTGTTGACAATTTTTTCGCTTTGTTCATCTCTTCGTCAATTTCCCGTTGAGCCTGGTTTGAATTTAATCCTTTCAGACGCGTCATGTACCACGCTCACGACCTGTGTGGTGGACAGTGCACAGCATCCGTATGACGCGCTCCAGTGCGTGGGACGGTATGGACTCCACGGAGCTTGGAGGTATGGCGCGCACCGTAGGCATGGTGGCCGGGGTGTGTCGTGAGGCGCAGTACAACGTCAGCATGACGCGTTTCAGTGCGTGGGACGGCATGGACTCCACGGAGCTCGGAGGTATGGCACGCACGGCGGGCATGGTGGCCGGGGATAGCGTGTCCACCAACTCTCTGTTTTTTGTTTTGCTTTTCTTAGTAGCTCATAGTGTATAAGTAGGAGCACTGAACAAAGAAACAAGTGTTGAAGCAACCAAATTTCCAGTGTCTGAGTTCTATGTGTTCGTGTACGCGTGAGTTCGAGCGCTTGCAAGCTCGCCGCAGTTCTGATTCCGGCGACCAGAAGAGGAGTTCGGCTAACATTTGGTATCAGAGCTGAGATCGGGAGATGGACCGCCAATCGGCACCGGTTGGAGATCGGTCGCGCACGCCACACCATCGCCGTGGGCACGGTGGGCAACGGTACACGCCATCGCCAGCGCCACGCCGTGGGCGCCGCGAGCTCATCGTCCAGCGCACCGACAACCCTGTTGCCGGCGTCCAGTGGCCCATGCTCACCCGCACAAACTACCAGGAGTGGTCTATGTTGATGCAGGTGAACTTCGAGGCAACCGGTTGGTGGTACGCCGTCGAGCCGTTCGATGATGACGACATCGAGTACCGCCATGACCGCCTGGCACTCGCCGCTATTCTACGCTCGATGCCGGCGGACATGCTGTCCACTCTGCGGAAGAAGAGGGGCTCTGCCGCGGAGGCATGGGCGACGATCAAGGCCATCCGGGTGGGCGTTGATCGCGTTCGGGAGGCCAACGCCCAGCAGCTCCGCCGCGAGTTCAACGCGCTGGTGTGGAAGGACTCGGAGACCGCGGAGGATTTTGCGAACCGCATCAACAGGTTGGCGTCCGACCTACGCATCCTCGGCGACAACGTCACCGATGTCGAGATCGTGAGGAAGATGTTACAACTCGTGCCCGAACATCTGGCGCAGGTAGCCATCTCTATCGAGACGCTACTCGACATCCGCACCATCTCCGTGGAGGAGGTGACCGAGAGATTGCGCGCCGTCGAACAACGCCGCAAGCCTCAACCCGTCCACGACAACCACGGCCGGCTGCTTCTCTGCAAGGAGGAGTGGCTGGCCAGGCTCAAGATTCGCGAGGCCGATGGGAAGAGCGGCGGCCATTCCTCTAGAGGCAGTAGCGGCAGCTCCAGCGGCTACGCCAGCGGTAAGAAGCGCGGCGGCTGTGGACGCGCTAAAGGCAAGGGGAAGGCCGACGGGCCAATCCGCGACGACGAAAAGCCCAATCTAGCTAAAGATCAATGTGCACGCTGCAGCAAGATGGGCCATTAGGCTAGGGAATGCAGGAGCAAACCCAAGGCCGAGGCCCATGTCGCGGAGGCGGAAAAAGAAAGGGAGCCCACGCTGTTGATGGCCCATGCCACTCTGCGTCTAGCGTCGTCTTCAATCGCCGCCAAGCCAGTTCAGGCTCCATCGGCGAGCCGTCCCCTCCGCATCGTGGAGGCCAAGGTGTTCGCGTAGCTCGGAGACGACAACGAGCACGACAATGCCACCTGGTACTTGGACACCGGGGCGACGAATCACATGATGGGGAACCGCTACGCCTTCATCGACATCAACACGGCGATCCGTGGCACCGTCCGTTTCGGCGACGGCTCTGAGGTGGAGATCCAAGGCTCCGGCACTGTTCTGTTTGAGGGAAGGACCGGTGAACACCTCCCGCTCACGGGGGTGTATTACATCCCACGCCTCGTCTCCAACATCGTGAGCCTCAGGCAACTCGATGAAGGGGATTGTGACGTGCACATCAGGAATGGGGTGCTCCGCGTTCGCGACGACAAGGATCGCTTGATACTGCGTGTAAGGCATTCGGCGGAACACCTCTACCTCCTGCAAGTGAAGATGGCCCGGCCGCTCTGCCTGGCTGCGCGCGCCACCAACGGCGCGTGGCTGTGGCATGAGCGGTTTGGACATATGAACTTCGACGCTCTGCATAAGATGGAGAAACACGGGATGGTGCAGGGGCTTCCTTCTATCGATCGAGTTCGTCAGTTCTGCACCGAGTGCGTCACCACCAAGCTCAAGCGGAGGCCATTCCCGTTGCAGGCCAAGCAGTGGGCGGAGGGGTTGCTGGACCTGGTCCACGGCGACCTGTGCGGCCCCATCACACCGACGACTCCCGGCGGGAAGAAATTCTTTCTGCTTCTAGTGGATGACAAGAGCAGGTTCATGTGGGTGGCCCTGCTAGCGGCTAAGAGCGACACGCTGGCCGCCGTCAAGAAGTTCCAGGCTCGGGTTGAAGTGGAAACCGGGCGGCACCTGCGCGCTCTCAGGACTGACAACGACGGTGAGTTCACCTCCGACGAGTTCGAGACATACTGTGCTGACCGTGGCGTGGAACGGCAGCACACGGCGCCGTACACGCCCCAGTAGAACGGGGTCGTCGAGCGGAGGAACCAGAGCGTCGTCAACATGGCGCGTGCTCTGCTGAAAAGCAGGGCATACCGTCTGTTTTTTGGGGAGAAGCCGTCGCCACCGTCGTCTGGATCCTAAACCGCGCACCCACAAAAGCCCTTGACAGCTTGACGCCTTACGAGGCATGGCATGGTAGGCGGCCCGACGTCTCCTATTTTCGCACGTTCGGCTGCACTGCCTTCGTCAAGACGGTGAAACCAAATCTCAAAAAGCTGGAGGACCGCGGCACGCCTGTCGTGTTCATCGGGTACGAGCCCGGCGCCAAGGCGTGGCGCTTCTACGACCCGGTGGCGCGGCGCGCCGTCGTGTCCCGGGATGCTGTGTTCGACGAAACCATGTCCTGGACCTGGGAAAATGGTGATGGAGTGCGCACCGACTCAGAGCTCGTGGTGGAGTACCATGACTTGCAGACCGGCGCCGAGGACCACTACATCGACATCGCCAGGGGTGGGTCTGAGGCGACCGCTAGCCCGGCCCATGCCAGTCCAGCTCCCGCACCAAGCCCCGGCGCGTCCATGGCAAGCACCCCTGCAGTGTCATCGGTGTAACACTCGTCTGAACCTGCGGCGACACCCACCTCACCAGAGTTTGTGTCGCCGCCACCGAACGCCGAGGAGTATTGGGACACCGACAACGATGACGTCGAGCCAAGGTATCGCACCCTCGACAACGTTCTTGGGAACGCGACGCCTCCTGGTCTTGCTGTTCGACAAGTTGCCGCAGAGCTCCATCTGCAAATCGAAGGCGAGCCCGCCTCGTTCGCGGAGGCTGAGAAGCTGTAGCCTTGGTGTCAAGCGATGTTGGAGGAGATGGACTCAATTGAGAACAACAGTACCTGGCGTCTTGTACCGCTACCACCTGGGCACCGATCGATCGGTCTCAAATGGGTCTACAAGACAAAGAGAAATGCCGCCGGCGACGTTGTGAAGCACAAGGCGAGACTTGTCGCTAAGGGGTATGTCCAGCAGGCCAGGGTAGACTTCGATGAAGTGTTCGCCCCTGTCGCTCGGATCGAGTCCGTCCGTTTGCTGCTCGCGCTCGCCGCCCAGGAGGGGTGGCCGGTTCACCATATGGACGTAAAGTCCGCCTTCTTGAATGGGGAACTGAATGAGGAGGTTTACGTGTGGCAACCCCCTGGCTTTGTTGTCGCAGGATAGGAGAACATAGTGCTGCGGCTTGACAAGGCCCTCTATGGCCTTCGACAAGCACCGAGGGCATGGAACGCCAAGTTGGATCGCACTCTGGGCGAGCTGGGCTTCAGCCACAGCAAATCGGAGCATGCGGTCTACGCAAGAGGAAGAGGAGCTTCCCGGTTGCTGGTGGGGGTCTATGTCGACGACCTCGTCATCACCGGGAACGTCGCCGCCGAGATCAACCACTTCAAGGGGCAAATGAAATCTAGGTTCAAAATGAGCGATCTCGGTCTCTTGTGCTTTTATCTGGGGATCGAAGTGCAGCAAGGAGACGACGGCATCAAGCTCGCTCAGACGGCGTACGCTCGGAAGATCCTAGACCGAGCGGGGATGGGGACCTGCAATCCCTGTCACACCCCGATGGAGCCTCGGCTGAAGTTGTCCAAGACAAGCAACGCCAAGGCGGTGGACGCCACCGAATACCGGGGCCTGGTCGGCTGTCTCTGGTACCTTGTGCATACCCGGCCTGACATCGCTTTCTCGGTCGGGTATGTTAGTCGCTTTATGGAGCGACCAACAATGGAGCATCTCAACGCCGTCAAGCGGATCCTGCGCTACATCGCCGGAACCATCGACTACGGGTGCTGCTACCAGCGTGGAGCGCGAGAGCTGAAGCTGCTCGGGTACAGTGATGCCGATATGGGCGGCGACATTGATACAAGGAGAAGCACCACTGGAGTGCTGTTCTTCCTCGGCTCCTACGCAGTGACATGGCAATCACAGAAACAAAAGGTGGTCGCTCTCTCGTCCTGCGAAGCTAAGTACATTGCAGGTACGACGGCCGCCTACCAAGGGATCTGGCTGGCACAGCTGCTTGCAGAACTCGACGGCGAGCGGTGAGCCCCGTTCCTCCTGAAGATGGACAGTCAATCTGCAATTGCCCTCAGTAAGAATCCCGTTTTTCATGATCGAAGCAAACACATCGATGTGCGTTATCATTTTATTCGGGATTGTGTTGGAGATGAGAGAATGAGGATTGAGAATGTTCGGACAGAGGAACAGCTCGCTGACATCCTGACGAAGCTGCTGGCGCGTGATCGATTCTGCGAAATCCGTGTTCAGCTTGGTGTCATCAAGGTCGGCCATGGACAATAGGTGTAGGGGGTGAAGTGTTAGCAAATTAGTAAACATGTTGACAATTTTTTCGCTTTGTTCATCTCTTCGTCGATTTCCCGTTGAGCCTGGTTTGGATTTACATCCTTCCAGGCGCGTCCTGTACCGCGCCCACGACCTGTGTCGTGGGCAGTACACAGCGTCCGCACGACGCGCTCCAGTGCGTAGGACGGCATGGACTCCACGGAGTTTGGAGGTATGGCGCGCACGGTAGACATGACGGCCGGGGTGTGTCGTGAGGCGCAGTACAACGTCAGCACGACACGCTCCAGTACGTGGGACGGCATGGACTCCACGGAGCTCGAAGGTATGGCACGCACGATAGGCATGGTGGCCGGGCATAGCCTGTCCACCAACTCTCTGTTTTTTGTTTTGCTTTTCTTTGTAGCTCATAGTGTGTTTAAGCAACCAAATTTCCAGTGTCCGAGTTCTCTGTGTTCGCGTACGCGTGAGTTCGAGCGCTTGCAAGCTCGCCGCAGTTCTGATTCCGGCGACCAGAAGAGGAGTTCGGCTAACAATCCCGTCGCTCCCCCGGTGGTCTCCGATCTGGACCTCATGGAACCTAGCGATGATTCAGCTCTTGCGCCACGCCGTCGACGAGGTCGCCCTGGCGCGGGATTCGCTGGAACGGATGCGCCCCGCCGTTGTTTCGCACTTCTTCGTCTCCCGGATGCTTCTGTGTCATCTCTGAGCGCGACGCGCACGCCGACGTGAAGTTTTTCTTTCCAATATCGAGCATGTGGTTCTGACTTCTGACGAGAGGCGGCTACTTCAACAGTTTCAGTTTGTATGGAAACTTTCGATTGCATTGTACCCATGGTATGCGGGTATGCGCGTATGTGGATTTGTGGATCTGTATCATCACACGCTGAGCATTTTGAGCTGTGCTTGTGCTTCAGAAATGATCACGCATTTTGAACTGTACTTGTGCTTCAGAAATGATTACAACAATAAATCCAGGTGAATTAGTGATATACTTGTTACATGCAGAATTAATTCTTTAAGTACTCATCATTATCATCATCTAGTATATTGATCAAGCAGAAAGAATACATGAACATCTACACAGAACAAGTGCAATAGCATAACACAAACAAACTAAACCATCGATCATTCAGTGACCAAGCAAACGGAGCTGTTCGATTTCAAACATAACAAGAGCACCATTCTGTTATTACAACAACTTAGATCGACCAATTAACAAGACAGGAAAGAAAAAGAAAAGTAACGCATCACTAAAGCAGCAAATTAAATAATAATTAAAAGCAATTAATTTTCAGCAAGGTTTCAAATCTGAACACAGGATTCCCTATGAGACTAACTAATCAAGCAGCAGCAATCTGCAGGGACACATACAGTAACATGTGCGCGCCAGGGGAAATTGCAAGTCCGATTCCAATGATCGATTGACGAAACAAATGGAGTCCTACGAAAGCAAGAGACCTCTCAGTTAGCGCCCGACGTCGTTGCCGCGATGGCGGCGGCGGCGAGCAGCGGGACCGTCTGCTGCGCGCGTTCCAGAGCGTCCTGGAACTCGTTGGCGGCGACGTGGTGCTGGGTTTCGATGAAGCCATTCACGCCAGGGAAGCGAAGCATGAAAGGGATAGCCCACAGGCGGCTGAAGCACCTGACCGTGTAGCGGAGCGCGACCTCGGCGTGCTCCTTGGCGTCCGGCAGCGACACCATGGCGAGCCGGATGGCGTTGTGGTTGTCGCCGATGTCGTGGGCGGAGGGAGGCTGGACCGACGGGTCGTCCGCGCAGCCCCTGAGAGCGAGGATGTCCGCCGTCCCCATGAGGGAGATGGACTGCGAGAGGGACGTGGACGCCTTCTCGATGTTGTGCTGTACGACGTTGAAGTTGGCGGACTCGCCCGCCGCGCCGCCTATCTGCATTAGAGCCAGGTCCTGCTGCGCCGCGGCGAGGAAGCCGACGACGCCGTCGCACTGGCCGTGAACCTGGAGTAACAGATGCAGGAACTGTGCCCTCCATGCTTGGTCCGCCATTGACGCTTCTCCCTTCCTCACCCTCTCTCTCTCTCTCTCTCTCTCTCCCTCCCTCCAGCCCGGTCGTGTAGGTGTTCGACGATTTGCTTCGCGTTAACCTTGGCGGCGTGTTTGCGGAGAAATAGCCAACCTGGCGATTGTGCGTGGGCCCAGCCTACTAGTCATCCGTTGCGTTGTGCAAATGACATCTGGGTCCCACGTAAATGTAGGCCCGCCTTATCAGAGGATCAGAAACATGGGTAGGCACTGTGAGAAGAAATTCGAAGCGGGAAGTGAGATGGCTCGGGAGGTTATCTGACAGGTGGGGTCTAGTGACGTGGACCGCACCCACGTAGGTCTTGTACGGTTAATCCCAAGAGGGTGAAACTGGAGGAAATTGAGTGGGAATAGTTTCGTGTCACAATAGATGTGGAATATATTTTCTCCAAATTTCCTTGGGAGAGGAAATAATCGAACAAGATCGTAACGATTTATTTACCTCTCCGTTGCCTCCAGAAGTTCATTGTAGTTCACAAGGCCTGCCGCCGCAGAACAAATGGGAATATGGATTGACCAGCGGTAAATTCCTGCGGTTCCTCACTTAAGCAAATTGAGAGGCCCATTATTTCACTATTAAAAAAAAGCTATATGACTTATTAATAACTTAAAAATAATTTATGAATAAATTTTTTTCTTAGTATTTAAATATAATTGCTATAAAATAAAATACGAAGATATAGCACTATGGTTTTAATTTAGCCTTTAGAAGCTATTTTAATAAAAATTGTAGTTTTAAAAGTTTGATTTCTTAAAGTTTTAGTGCTAAAAAATCTTAATTAAATACAAATTTTACCTCTTAGCAAATCATGAGATTTGAATTCCAGGCCACCAATTTGCAATTTAAATACATCTATAATCTTATCCAAACCCTTTGAAACTAACTCTCTCTTTTCTTTTCACAAAATTAAATATATTATCAGAATATGATCTTGAATGCCTTTTCTTAACATTTTTAGATTTTTTGTGAGTTCAAATATTAAATTAGAACTCAAATATCCCTTCAAATCTATCAAACATATCTTTTATAACTTTCCCTAAAAATATCAAAATTCTATTCAGACCGAATACCAAATGTGAATTCAAAACTCCTCCAAATCCTCTCAAAATTCTAATATAAAATCCTAAGAAAAAGAAAAAAAATTCTCTCAACCCAATCCCTCTCTTCTTTTCCTTTCTCTTTCCTTCTTTCCGCCAACCCAGCACCTCTCTTCCTCCCTCCTCTTCCTCTTTCCCCTTCTACGCCGCACCCAAGCCGACGCACGGCTATTCCCCTCTCTCCCCCACCTTCCTGACGCCCCACGATCCACGAGCCAACTCTTTTCCGCACGCATCCACACTACTACATCCATGCGCTTGCTTATCGCGTAACATCCTGTGGGCTGCTCTGGTCAGCCACTCGGCTATCTCACTGTTGCCCACTCCCTTTCACACGCGTGATCATTCCCACCCCTCTCGCCTCACACACACATGGCATGTGCTCGACGAAATGCCAAGCCGAATCTTGTCGCTGAGCTCTCCACACCACGCCAAGTCCAACCCCACCATCGTGAATCATGTCACTAAGCACTCCACGTTGCTCTGCACCAAGTTCGACCCAACCACTGTAAATTCTATTGTCGATTGCCTAAATTCATGTTGCGTCCTGTCACATCTTTGGCTCCAATAAATTGGCCTTGTAATGCACTACCTCAACGTACTTTACATGTTGCCACCTCACTGCTCTCCTCTGCCTATAAAAGCTCTAGCGACCCCTACTCCCTTGCACTCTCTCTCCTTTTCTCTTCGTTCCCCTTGTTCTCCTTCCCAAGCCACCATGCTGCCAACCCCAACACAATTTGCCACTCCTACACTAAGGGGCAACAAACCAAGCCATCAACATTTTGCCAAACGCCTAGGGTGTGCTCTCAATGGATTTGCCTCTTTTTGCACCACTGCCACCTCAACAGCTTGTTTGTCATCGCTGCGACACCTCCGTCCCCACCAACTTGCTACCAACATAGCTTCTCTCTCTCCTTGCCGCTTTTGCATGATAGGACTAGTGGACCGGTTTTATAGTCCTCTAGTCACTCTAGAGAGGATCACGCAAAATAATAAGATTTATTTGTGAATAATTAATTAAATATTAGATATTATAAACTTGATAAATAAATTAATATAATTTTTAAATCAACTTTTATATAGAACTTTTTATAAAAACTTACCGTCTAAAAAGCGTGCTTCACCTCATCTTGCAGTATCCAAAGTATCCTAAAATCATGTTGTTAGTGATTATGAACACTCTGCAGTAGCAGCACGCTGTTACAGTGATTCTGTTATCAACTGGATGGAATTTCAAGCGTTGAATTAGTCACTACACAGATCCATTCATCAGGACGATTGATCAAACACATTGACTAGACAGTCAAACCGGACCAACCATTTGAAGGATTGCATTAACAGCAAGGATCAATCACATCTCAGGTTCGGACCATCAAACTGATCAAATATTCAGATTTCAGAAAGATTGCAAAGTCACAAGGGGCTCAGCCCAGGCGGCCGAGATCACAGCTACAGGAACGAAAAAACGACGTCAACCAACCAACTAGTGCCAAAGCGATCAAGCAAACAATCCAATCCCTGCAGATAGATGTACGAGACCGGTCACCGGAGATCCCAACACAATTGACGCCGACCGAATCAGAACACCTCCTCCCGCGCGGTGGCGGTCATGGCAACGAGGTCCACTGCCAGGTTGTGCGCTTGACCGAGTTCCATGAAGCCGTTGATTTGCTCGGAGGTGGAGAGCTTATGCACCCACGGAGCGTCGTCGTCATCGCCGCCGCCGCCCCCTTCCAGCAGGGCCAGGTGCTCGGCGGCGCTCATGTGGACGCGGGTGGTCTCCAGACGGTCGTGCACACGCTTGGCGATGTCGGTGGCCTCCTGGAGCCGGATGTTGACGAGCCACACGCGGGGGTCGACGATGTCGTCGACGACGGAGTGGAGCGGCGCCGGTGCCCACGCTCTGGGCGCTTCGCCCTCGGGCGCGAGGTGGCGGGCTGCGCCCATGTGGGCGATGGCGAGGCCGAGCTCCATCGAGGCGGCCTCCAGCTTGCGCCGCGTCTCCTCTGCGCCGGCCACCATCTCGGCCCACGCCTGCCCGTTGAGGACATCGAGCAGCCCGCGCAGAAGGCCGTGGAGGTTGTGGCAGTGCGCGTCCGCCATGACCACTCGCCGCTGGAACAGCGCCTGCCCGGTGAGCTCCCCCTCGGCCTCCACCTCCATCTCGCTCCCTCTCTGCGTGTGTCGAACCTCTCTCGATTTGCGACTGCCAGTGCTCGTCTCCGAGGCTTCGAATGATCCGAGTTTTTTGTTTTTTGGTTCGGAAAATGATCCGAGTTAAATAGCCGTAAGCCTGAAACGGTCAGCCGGGCAGGCTGGCAGCGTATCTGCATGCAGGGGTCCACACGGCAGAGCATGCGTCACTACCCAATGACAAGTGGGGTCGGCACAATGTGGTCCCCGAGATTCAGTTGGAGTTCGAAGGAGTCACTCGATGCGTAAACGGATTTTTGTGGGACTTCCGCCGTCCCCTCCGTCTCCGTCCGAGAACTAGCTCGCCGCCTCGCCCGCGTAACACGGTAACAGATGTAATTTCCTGCCCAATTTACTCTGGCTTCTCACGCAAGGAACCCAATTATCCTCGAAAAATCTGCCCCCGCATCATCTCCCATACTTAATTCCTTATAAGTATTCCCCTTCTCATACACGCGGTGCGTCCACCGCCATTGCACGCAGTAGCACACAAAGGGGGAGAGCTCGTGGGAATGGAGAAATCGCAGTGTGAGCAGATGGCGCTGATGGTGCCGGAAATTCTCCTGCTCGTCGCCACCTCGGAAGGAGTCCTCACCAGCGTCGAGCGCGCCTGCAGCCTGTTCGAGGGGGCCCCCGGTTCGCCCTCGAGCAGCACTGACTGCAGCGGGGACAGCCTCGAGTTCGATGTCCTCGTGGACAGCACGTTTGGAGGCAAGTACAACTCCGGCGTCCCCTTTTACACCATCGGCGGCGGCTGGAGCAGCTTCGACGTCGGGGTCCCCATGGATATCACCGGTGGTGGCGAGGGCAGCTTCGGCCTTGGTGTTCCCATGGTTAGCACTGGTGGTGGAGAGGGCACCTTCGTCCCTGGGCCCCCCTTGGGCACAACCAGGGACGAGCCGTACACCTTCGGCGTCCCCATGGACACCAGCGGCGGCGTCGACCACATCGACCACCACGGGGAGGCCACCAATGTCACCCCTGACCACAAGGACGGCAGCATCGATTACTGGGCCAACACCCTCGCCAGCGCGTTCGCCCCCGATGGCCCCCTCACCGCCGCCCACCGCGAGATCACGCGCCTCATCACGCTCCACGGCGCGGCCGTCCACTTGCTGAGTCTCTGCCTCGTGTTCCACGAATTCCCGCACGGCGTCGTTGTCCCCCACGCCCACGACGCTCTTCTGAGGCTGAGCTCCGCCACGTCGGCCACCGCCGCGGCCGAGGACTTCCTCCGCTTGAGATCCGTACAGTCCCCTCGCCGGAACGACTGGCCATCGGAGGCGAAGCGGCTCGTGCGCGACGCCAGGCGCGACATCAGCGAGGCGCGGGACGCGGCGATGCTGATGCGCGACGCCGTGGTGCGTGAGTTCTTCGAGACCTGGATGATCCTGAAACGATCGCCGCCGCTGCAGGCCAGCCTTTAACCCAATGGATCGCCTCTGTTAGTTTTTCTGCTTGTGCAATGCTGCAATCCCCCAGAATATCCAGTCCTACTTAACCGATTAGTCTAGCTTCATGTTGGAGATTATACGGAGGAATTCGTCCTAGCTTCTCGGTGAACATGATCAATTGATTCACTGATCAGTGAAGTGAACTGATCATCTTTTTCTTGAATAAACTTTGTTGGAATAGATCAATTCAGTCACATTGGTTTCTGAAACTTCGCTTGTTGAGTTTGCTGTTCTCTTCTGATGCAACTTTTGTTCACATTTTATTTCTAGAATTGCCATAATGTTCAGTAATGCTCAGTGAGTATAAAAAGCCTGTAACCTGACGATGTGACATGCCTATCAAGACCGCAGTTTGTGCACTTATTACTACTGTAGAACATTTCGGCGATTCGGTCTGACCAGCTAATTGGACTTTGGAGACGGCGGAGATGACAAATGCTGCATCCAATTGATTCTCCCTGGTTAAAAAAACACAGCTCATTCGATCCGACAGTCATGCACCGACAATCCGACATCCAACCGGAGGGTTGACATTCTCAGTCATCAACGGCAGTCGTGGTAGCCACGAAGTGTAGGCAAGTCAACCATTTTCGCCACTGGATCTTGGACTCGCTATATATGCTAAGCTTGTAGTATTCTCTGTTCAAACAAATTCCATCTAAATCTCGAGCTCCCATGCTAACATTTGAAATAGTTAAGGATAGTTTAGCACTAGAGAGAAGAATTTCGGAATGTTTCTTGGAATGGACTCAGAAGAGAGGTCCAAGAAGAGGCTGTTGCTATGGAGCAGAGCCGTCGTCCCCTTCTCCCTCTGCTTCGCCATCGGCGTCTTCGCCGCCCTCCTGCCGCTTTCCGCCACCGGCGCCCCGTCTATCGACATCATCCGCGCCTCGTTCCGACCAACGGTGGCGGCGACGGCTCCTCTCCCCGACACCGACCTCTTGCTGATCGTCACCGTCACGCGCCCGGACGACGACGACGGCGATGGCATGTCCCAGGCGGCGTCGCTGACGAGGCTCGGGCACAAGCTGCGGCTCGTCCCATCGCCGCTGCTCTGGATCGTGGTCGGAGCCGAGAACAGGACGGCGACGGCGAGGGCGGTCCATGCGCTGCGTGGCACCAGAGTCATGTTCCGGCATCTCACCTATGCCGCCGAGAACTTCACCGGCGACGACGTAGATTACCAGAGGAACGTGGCGCTGTCTCACATCCAGCAGCACCGGCTGCACGGCGTCGTGCACTTCGCCGGTGCTTCCAGCGTCTACGACCTTCGCTTCTTTCAACAGCTCAGGCGAACTCGGTGTGTCATACTTCTCCTTTCTCTTGAAGTTTTCATTATCTTTCTTTAGTTTCACCGAGTATTTTCAACAGAAACAAAACACAAATTTTATTGGACAAATTCTGCTGTGTTATGCATTAGTCTCGTGTAGATCATTTCAGAAAATATTCAAATTACAGAACAATAACATCTATTGTCCAATCCATGATCCAGGGGCATTGCAGCATGGCCAATAGCTACTGTGTCATCAGCAGACCAGACAATAACAGTAGGGGGACCAATCTGTAACTCATCTCAAATCACAGGCTGGTACTCAAAGGAATCGAGCACCAATACAACAGAGAGAACCCAGGACACAAGCAGCAACTCAACACAGACAGCCACTCTGGCTGCACTAGATACCAATGAAAGCAACCACAACTCAAGCTCTAGACCTCCTAAAATAAACATATCTGGAGTTGGATTTAAAAGCTCGATGCTATGGGATTCAGAGAGGTTCATCCGCAGGGATAACTCATCAACAGGCATAAATCAGGTTTGTCAGTCTAATTCCCGCAAAAATGATATACACACAATTGAAACCAGAGCTTGATAAGTTACCTGATCATGGTTTTTGGTGATACCAGGATTTAATCCAACTTGTACGACAAACAGTGATTGGCGATGAGAACAAGAAAAGGGGCATCCCTTCTGATTGTTCTGAGTCACAGATAATGTCGTGGCACCTTGACATGCCAAAGTACACTCCAAAAATTGAAGAACAGGTGGCTCAAGAGAAGGAAAGTCTAATGGAGGGTGACGAAGAGGTTCCATCAAAAAAGGTTGATGAAGAGGAACCCATGGCATGATGCTAGATAATGTTGTGGCACCTTGACATGCCAAAGCACACTCCAAAAATTGAAGAATAGTAGACTCCAGAGAAAGACAAGTCTAATGAAGGGTGATGAAGAGGAACCCACGACATAACACTGTTAGTTACACTGTAGAGTATCACCATGTAACAGATAGAAGAAAGACTAATTCTACCTTCATGTATATCAATGATCCAAAACCATGCCGCACATAACAGGGTCTCACACTGACAGAACAGTTAATAAACCTGCTCTCAAAAGGTCAAACATTCTTTGTCCATAATATTTGTAACATATCAAGATTTTGGTTTATCATCTAAGTGCTGAAACTAGAGATAGGATCATACCTTGTATATTATATACTCAAAAGGCTGATCCACTTCCTTTTGTCTTCCCTAGCAAAACATCTTTGGCCTCATTAATCTTCAAAGCAAGGTAATGGCTACCCCTTGCATCTGGATGATTCGCAACCATGACCTTTTTGTGTGCCTCTTTAACCTTCTCAGGATGGACATTTTCCCTGGAGGCATTAGAAGAACAAAAGCCCAATTATCAAAAACAAGAAACATAGTGTGTCTAAATTGAATGTTACCAATGACAATTTAAAATATCACCAACAAATGCACTTCTACAGATGCAGCAATGACTGGTCAGACATGTGCACATGCACCCTGTCACACCTAGAAGGGGAAGCTCAATACCTAATTCAACAGTTAGTACTAATTACATCAGATGAAAGATAACAAGAAACTTCCTATACCTCAAGAATCAACAAGTTTCATTCCAGCTATATGTTTTTTCAAGAAAACAAAGATATTCTCAGGGAAAAGTAAAAAAAAGAAACCTGTAACCATCACATATTCAGAGTCAGGAAAATTTTAACTGACATCTACTTCAAAATTGACCTGTAAATGAAAACAAAAAATACATAAAAGATACACCAGCATTGCAACTAGGTATCAGCCACATGCACATTTGTTGTCATCGTGGTTGATGGAGAATGGAAATATGAGGTTCTACACTTCTACGGTTGTACTCTTCTATGTACATTGTCTATGTGCTCACATCAATGTGCAGAAGGATGAAGGGAGTAGATGGTAGTCCTGTACTTGTTTGACACTTAATGCAAGTAATGTTTGTATTAAGAAAATGCATGTGGTGGTTGAGAAAGGCTGATTCCGTCCCATTCCAGTATTCCACGAATCTATATACAATTCTAAGAGGTTTCCTTATGGAGGGGCTGCTCTGAACATATTTAAGTTTTTGTTTAAATATGAACTAAAATAAAAGGATTTGGATCAACACCCCCTCTATCTGAAGTCCAAATTTTACATTCTGATTTATAAATGTCAAAAGCTAGCTGTTCCATTCACTCCTAGGAGTCTCTCTTATCAAAAGTATTTTGTGGTAGAAGGGATATACTTTGGCTTATTTACACCAAGTTCATTTGTAGAAGAGAAATAGCTTTTATTGAAGTTATTGGGGACTGATTAAGTAAATAATATTGCAGTCATCGTCATGCGTGTGCTCTATGACTGTAGTGTGGAATATTTCACAAAAAATGCATCGTGCAGTATCCATATGAACAGCTGTATGCTAAGAGTAACATAAACAATAATAATGCGGTGCACATATTATGCTTTCATGTGATATGTACCTGATACCCAGGATTAAACCAGCTTCCCTTCGATACATTGCAGGTTGAAAGCCACCTTCATAGAATTTGCACATCCTAGGAACTATAGGCCTTGTCCTATAAGCATGCCAAGCTTGGATGCTATATCTACTGGTAACAGCAGCAGCTGCAACTGCAAGTCCTGCTATGAGTGGTGCAGCCTACAGAAATTGAAGATAGAGAAATAGCAACAGTTATAAAATTCATGTTGCATATCTAGCTTTAGTATTTTCAAGGATCTCTTTATTCATGCTAAAAAATGAATATCGAACAACCAGATAACATATCATCCAGAAGTTAGATAATAAAAATGCATACTGAGGGGATGCATGAGAAAGACAATATGGATTGCTTAAAAAGCCATCACAGTTACCATATTAACAACTGCTACATTAATAATTAATGGTTCAACAAACTTGAAGGGCGTGGAAACTTGATCACAGAATGCAGCAAAAATCACCACTACCAATTATGTAAACACTATCACAATACAAATATACGATCTTGCGGAATCATCAAAGTGAAACAAACTTTTCTACTTAGTTCCCCTTAAACTTTGTTCAGAATTTCAGATAGATGGCGATTTCACTTAATCCCTTCGGATTGGCAAATAAATTGAACTAAAATCGAAGTTGTTAGGGTTAAAGTTAAACCAATTCCATCCAAACGTGCCGCTATCGATGGAACTCTGCATTACCCCGAACTAAATTTACTCCCATCTCAACACATGCAACCATAAGCATCCATGAACAAAAATAAACTTGTGTTCACCATCTCCCCCACCAATCAGCAGCCCACTGGACGAAAGAAGACCGTCCAAGAGAAGCAACGGGATACACGCCTAGTCGGAGGCGACAATCTTGCAGGAGCTACGGCGTGGGCGATCGCCGGAGAAGTGGTCGGCGTCGGCGCTGTAGCAAGAAGGCGGAGTCTTCGCGGAGGAGGTGGTAGCGAGGAACCCTACTTGGGCTGGGCCTTTCTAAACTTCAAGGCCCGATGGCTCACTAGAGTACGTTTTCTTTCTGGAGGAAACCGCTTCCAAAGGAGAATACGCTCTTAGGGAGACGCGCTTTCATCCTCTTCCACCTCTCGCCCCCCTCTCTCTCTTCGCTGCGAAGGAAGGAAGCCATCTTCATCTCGGTCTCCACGCGCTGTCACCTCCGTATTTTACTCGCGCCCCTCTCTCTCTCTCTCCTCGCCCAAGCCTCGACCTCATCCGCCTCACCTCGCGTTAAGTGGTGCTATCCCTACCCCTCGCCCGCGTTTCCCTGCGCCACCACGCCGCACGCCATGGGCGCGGCCGACGACAACAGCTATGAGGAGGCCAGCCCCCTCCTTCCGCAGGCCGGCGCCGTCGAGAAGCTCCCTCCGTCTTCGCCTCTGCCTCCTCCTGCGCCCGAGGCCGCCAAGTGCTGCGCCGATGGAGTCCCTGTCGTTATGGGCGAGCCGCTCGCGGCCCCCGCAGGCGGCGTCCCGCGGGAGAGCTGGAACTCGGGGGTCCTCTCCTGCCTCGGCCGCAACGACGAGTTCTGCAGCAGCGACCTCGAAGTTTGTACGTGCTTGTCTCCCTCAGATCTCTTGGGTGTGGGTTGGGGGCTGCGTGCGTTTCTCGCTACCGATGCTCGTGGTTTCATCGTAGGGAGGATCTAAGAGAAGAATTTGCGGTTTGGGTTCCCTCCGTCGAGCACGGTTTTAGCATAAACGATGAGATTAGTTAGGGATTTTTCACTAATTTTGGCAATGAGAGGTCCATAAATTGTTAGAGCTGATTGCAATTGTTATAAGATCTCTCTATTTCTTGTTCGATTCTTGGGCGTAATACTTTAGATGTTATCTAAGAATTTTGCACTATTTAACGCAATTGATTGAAATGTTAGAATTGATACTAGCTTGCAAATTGCTCATCCTTGGGCGTTAAATACACGTATTAACCACTTCAAGATTAAGCTAATTTGACCTGACTACTGACTATGATGCACATTTGCAACTTACAAGCAACCTACAACATATAATGCTTTCTGAAAATTGATAGCGATAATTACCATTTCAAATGCTGTAGTTGAATTGCGCATCTTACTTCTAGTTATGGATCTGTGCAGCTAATGGACAGGCCGAATTTCTTTTGACAAATTTCTGTTCTAGCTAGTCAAATACGCCATTTTGCACTACTCATGGTTGGAATGATTGTGGCCACCTTGTTTTGCTTCATGGCAGAGCTTGAAAGATGAAAATATTTTTTTCCTTTCATCGACCAACCTAATATTTGGTCTTTGCCTTGTTTTAATTGCCTTGACTAATCAGTTTAAGTTGGACCATAAACATGGCAAACAGATATAGCCATTTCATGTCGTATGCTAGGTTTTCTTGGCATAAATTTTGTGTGAACCAGTGACTTTGTACTATTGTACATGGACTGATCCTAGGTTGTATTTGCTCTTAAAACAATTTTCATCAAATTACAATGGCGTGTTAAATTGTTCAGTTGAAACATCACGTGAATCTTTTGTCAAATATTCATGGTGACTCCCACAGTGTACACAATTCACAAATTGACAGGTTCTGCATATCTTGACAATCATGGATTAATGCCTTAAGATGGGAACAAAAGGGTCATAAAAACGTCCCAATGATCATAATAACTGTTTGTTATGCTTGTGTAGTCGTATGTGTCCCTTTGAACTGATAATCATGTTTGGATTTTATCAGGTCTTCTTGGAAGCATAGCACCATGTTTGCTGTATGGTAGTAATGTTGAGAGGTTGGCAGCCAGACCAGGAACTTTTGCAAACAGCTGCTTGCCTTACACTGGCCTCTATATGCTTGGGAACTCTCTCTTTGGGTGGAACTGCCTAGCCCCATGGTTCTCTCATCGCACTCGTACAGCTATTCGTCGACGATACAATCTTGAGGTAAGTTTTGTCTAGTTGCCTGTGTTTACGTTTGTGGATGATTTTCTCAACTCAGCGAGATAGTATTCATTAATTGTCACTCTTGAAAGATCTGTAACAACGGTCCTAGACTTGGAATTTCTGTTGTCTGTACTATGAACTTATCTCTGTGACATCATTGTAAGCAATATTTTGACATGGCTGCTTTGCGTGTTTATCCTTCAGGGTGGTTTTGAGGCTTTCACTAAGCAATGTGGGTGCTGCCACGGCCTTGTTGAGGATGAGGAGAACCGTGAGCACCTGGAGGTTGCCTGCGACCTTGCAACTCACTGCTTCTGTCACCCTTGTGCCCTCTGCCAGGAGGGACGCGATCTGCGGCGCAGGGTCCCCCATCCTGGCTTCAACGGGCGGTCTGTCATTGACATGATGCCACCCATGGAGCAGACTATGGGTCGTGGCATGTGAACTGTGCCAACATCTGCTCTGCTATAGTTGCACTTGTGCTATGTGACGCTCTCTACTGCCTTGGTGAAACACTGTATGTTCGTCCGTAAATACGAGTTTGTGATATGGGCTCATGATGGACAATGGAACTCCAGCCTGTTTTTCTGAATTGCGTTGGTCGATCTGCACGTCAGTCTGTCTCTTCCTTATGGACAGCTATGTATTCTGTCATTCTGTATTACATTGTACTATCACGTTTTGTGTTTGTTCGCGATACACTTTGACCTGTCAATGCGAAGTAGATATCTCAAACGAGCACCCCTTGCCTATTTGTAACTGCCAACTGGCATTCATTTTGTTCTAAAATCAGCTTAAAGTTGTGAATTTAACAGTTTTTATTCATTGCAACAGTGGCAAACACCTAAACCGAAACAGAATATTTGTTGATTAATCGCAAAACATTCAAAATTCAGCATACTTTATAAAAAGGGAATTGCTAAATAACTTTGGACAGTTTTTTTGTGGAGAAATATGTCAAATTCTAAGCCATCCAATATGCCATAAGATTCGTGCCGCCCTCCCCCTCCCTCTGTTGTTGAGCTCGAGGCACGAGACGAGGAGCACGCGACGTCGCCGGAAGGGAGCGCTGCCTTGCCTTCCTCCCCCTTGGGCACATCGCCGCTCCGCCGAGTTCAAGCTCCAGCACAGCTGCATCGTCGAGTTCAAGCTTGAACTCCGGCGGTGGGGCGAAGAGGAAGGGGTCGGTGACGGCGAGGACCTCCACTCCGCGTCTCCCTGCTTCTGCCGCCGCCTTCCGCCACCCCCAGCTCCAAATCGGCGTCTGCCTTGCCTTCCTCCGACCCCAACTCCAAATCGGCGGCCACCTTGCCTACCTCCCCCTCAGGCGCATCGCCGCTCCGCCGAGATCGAGCTTCACCGCAGCCACATCGTCGAGTTCGAGCTTGAACTCCAGCGGTGGGGCGAAGAGGAAGGAGTAGGGGCCCGGCAGCAGAAGGAAGAGGAAGAGGTCGGCGACGGCGAGGACCTACACTCCACGTCCTCATGCTTCGGCCGTCGCCTTCCGCCACCCCCAGCTCCAAACCGACGGCTGCCTTGCCTTCCTCCGCCCCCAACTACAAATCGGCGGCCGCCTTGCCTTCCTCCCCCTCGGGCGCATCGCCGCTCCGCCGAATCGAGGTGCAGCCGCATCGTTGAGTTCGAGCTCGAACTCAGGCGGTAGGGCAACGAGGAAGGGGCAGGGGTCGGCGTCGGCGACGGCTCCAGGGCAAGCAGCAGATCATCGGTGGCCTCCTCCTCCCGCCACTCAGCTACCATCGGCCGCGTCCCCCGGCGGGTGAGCAGCAGGTCGTATACGGCCTCCTCCGCACGCCGCTCCGCTACCGCCGGCCGCGTTCCCGGGCGGCGCCCGCCTCCACCGGCCTCCTCACCGTCACTGCTGCCCACGACTACGCGCTACACAGGAGGGAGAGAGGAAATAGAGGAGACAACAACGGTAGGGCCACGGTCAATTAGCCATGTCACTCAATGCAGCTGACTCAGCCTCTCGGGCCACAGCCAACGAACCACGTCAGCCAAAACAGGTCCACGTCAGCAAAACCGCCGTAAAACCAGGACTCGGGTTGCACTGGGATCGATACTTGAGCTACCCGATTTTACGGTGTAGGATATAAATTAAAACTGTCCCATGGTTGTGGAGTTCAAGTGAACCCTTTCCTTGTAAAAATAAAAATCAAACGTGATGTAATATACTCCCACTTCAGTTTGTCGACAAGTTGCCACACGGGTGAGGTCTACAAATTTTTTTAGTTATATTTTTTATTAAATATTTAAAAATATATTTTATTTTAAAAAAATTATACACCTATACTCCTCATGATTACTCCCTGTGCTTACTGAGATTTTGTTTTTTTAAAACAAAAATCCAAACAAGAAATTTAATATGTCAATGTTCACTGACACACGTTAATGACGGAATGTCAAGAGCTATAAAATTTATAGGTGGCCTCTTGGCCACCCTATTTAAGAGTTTTTTTTGAGCAGGGGCACATGAAGTGAAGTGTGAGAGAAAGTAAGGGGTATACCGTTTTTATAATCAACCTCTTATACTCCTTTGATTAGATGTTTTTTTCTTTTAGAGAGCTATCTGTAAAAGTTAAAAGTGTCACAATTAGCGCAGAATTGCTGCACAATAGTTAAAAACACACACGGCTCTTATGTGAGGTGATAGAGCTCTTGCAAATTGGGAGGAGCCGAGCAAGATTGAAGACTACAACCTCTCGTAATACTTCTATGACGGGAGCGTCTAAGTACGTTTGTGTTAATCGTTGTTAGATCCTGAGCCATCTACACTTTTGATAAAAGATACTTCGATAATCCTAATATTTTTATGACAATTTTAAGTTCGCTATACATCTATCTAATTTTGCTTTAAATTGTTACCATCGTGACTACAATAGCTATATATGTATCTTTTTTCTTAAAAAAATCATGGAAGGTGTAAATTCAAAGATATGAATAAGTCATCGTATATCTCTATAAAATCATATAGACTAAATAATTAAATAATATGTGCAGTAGACAATACATAATGATATACACAAGTTTCAAATAGACTTCTATACAATATTATTCATTGCATTATTTATATTATGTAAACTTATAATATTTTTCACTATTATCTAAATAATATTTGCATGTAAATTTATTAATCGTCTGGCCCTCAATCATTTCAATTATCTTTTCTACGTACATCTAAATTTTCTTTATAATTATATCTAAGAAATAAAAATAGCTTTCTTTAGAGTATATTTTTTCTTTTTCGAAATTTGTACGGTAGGGAAAAAATGACCCAGTAAAGAGGTCCCCTCTACGCATGGGTCAAGTAATTTGAGAGAAAAAACGACTAATCAAAAGGTTATAAGGTTACCTATAATAGCATGCCCTCTATTTTCTTATACTGACAGTCCTTCAGAAAAAACACTACAAATTTTCCATGCCTTCTCGCCTACAAAATTTAGCACGTCAGATTTCTTGTGTTTTGTTGGGTGTTTTTATTATAAAAAACATCTCTTAGTATAGATGGGTAGATTTTTTTTAAATATATATTTTAAATATTTTAATAAAAAAATATAAATAAAAAATTCGAAGGATTGAGAGAGCCAAACCGCCTCAAATCCGGCCCAGTCTACCGCCGTTGCGTACTCGTTTACTACTCCGTTGATTTCCAGCACGCGGCTATCCCGTCGAGCTCCCCCGCCGCCGGAGAAAAGATGGCCGACGACAGCGCCTCCCCGTCGCCGTCCTCGGCCTCGCCGCTCCAGCACCACCGCGACGCCATCAAGTCATCAGGTCCGCGCCTTCTACCCAGTACCTCTTCCGGTTTCCTTTCCTCGCCACCGTCGCTTTGGAATTTCTTAGAACATTTGTGGCGCGCGCGGGTTGCCTTCTGGTGCCCGAAACCGCCCTTTGAGTGCGCGCGATAGTCGCTTCGAGTGAAGTGTTCTCGCCTTCCTCGAGATTGGAGAAGGGAGCCTCTTCTCTGTCAAGGTTCGATTAGTGCTAGGGGGTTGGACTAGCGAGAAGTTAAAAGGCTTAGAATTAGAACAATAGGTCGATAGTATTTTATACCTGTAGGCTCTAGATTGAACCATATGAGTGACTGTTCTTATGTGGTTGGAAATCTTGCAGCTTAGCATGGAGTAGCCAACAATTTGACATTACTGGACTGTGCCTGAATGTGATTAACATGTTTTTAAGTTTACTAAGGGCAACTCTCCTGTGATTTAACAACAATTAATCTAATGTTAGGAATAAGCATCCCATAGTTGGTTGATTCTGTGCCTCTTAGCCCTACTAACTAATCTTATACGGAACTGTAACGGGGAAAGAAAAAAGGGACAACATACAGAATAAGCATAGTGCATCGTGGTTCATCATATTCGTGAAGAGCTTTGTGCTAGAGCACTAGTTATCATAGCCTTTAGTTGGTTGGGTTTCTGGTTGCAGTGCACAACATGGCAGCTAGCCAGAGGAGGGAACAAGCTATTGCAATTGGGAAGGAAAGGCGGGAAGCCTTGATCCGTGCAAAGCGTGTGTCTCAAGCTCCACTTTCTGGTAGCGATGAGGCTGAAATGGAAGAGGGTGATATGATGGTTGATGAGGAGAAAGTATGTCTTGAGGCAAAGACTGCTCATGCTGTTGAAGAATTGAAATCTGCTTTATCAAACCAGTATAGCCCATCTCCTACAATTTTTTTATGTATTAATATAAGCCCCTGTATGTACATTATTAAATTGAATCTTATCGACTTGTCCCCTTTTTTCCCTAATACAAATAGCTGGTTATGTAATTAACTATTTGGTCTGTAATTCTTTTTGTAACAGATGATCAAAATTTATTCAATAATTCAGTTATGGTGCATTTGAAGAGTAATTTTCATTATATTTTACCTCTCATTCTATCAAAGTTTCAAAACCCTATGTTGCCAGCATGAACCAAATGCCCCCCTCTGCTGTTAGATATTCTATTTTATTCACTTGTCTTTTACAAGTTGTATTGCCCTGAAGGTTCGGTTCAAACACTTCTAAGTTCCAACTTAAAACTATGATAATATGAAAGCATGTATTGAAAGTAATCAGGTTCTAAAGTGTAATCTATAACCATCAGTACATATGTCTGCTCTTAGGGGGAAAGGGGCTCAGAAGAAGAAGATAGAGGTGCTTCGTGGTTTGAGACGCTTGTTGTCGCAGCCTGAAGTACGTCTAGCTGATGCTGCAATTAAAGCTGGAGTGGTCCCTCTTTTAGTGCAATACCTATCCTTTGGATCATCAGATGAGCAGGTTGATCATGCTGCACTAATTGTTTCCATAGTTATATCTTCATAATATTATAAAACTGAGTTCAGATTTATATTTTATTTGGATCCTAACTCCAACGCTTCATGTTTTCTGTTGTAGACTTGAATGTGTTCAGCATTTTAATTGCATATCTTCTGCTATAATCATTTGAACTTTGTCTATTATCCAGACTATTCATGTCTTGATGATTTTGATGCAGTTGCTAGAGGCAGCTTGTTGCCTTACAAACATAGCAGCTGGGGAACCAGAAGAAACAAAATCCTTGGTGCCTGCTCTACCATTGCTTATTGCTCACCTTGGTGGTTGGTTTCATCTCTCTTGTTGATTGAAATTAAACAATGTTTTTCAATACTCATATTCATTCCCATTAGGAAGATATTGCTTCATGTTCCTTTGTAACGTACATTTCTCAAGAATGCTGGCTTGTAGATTTTCCTACTATTTGGTTCGAAATTGGAGCTTTGACTATGCTAAAAATCTAATTGAGCTACCTATGTTGGTTAGAAAAGAGCTCCACACTTGTTGCTGAGCAATGTGCATGGGCCATTGGTAATGTTGCTGGTGAAGGAGCAGAGCTGAGAAGCACATTACTTGCGCAAGGTGCTTTGCGGCCTCTTACCCGTTTAATGCTCTCCAGTAAGGGTTCTACAGCAAGAACTGCTGCTTGGGCTATGTCAAATCTCATCAAGGTTGTACCGATAACTCTCTCTCATCAACGAGTCTCAGTTTTCTATCATTGTAGGCACTATTGTAGTGGTCTTTTTAATACATGCATTTATCTACTCACAGAGCATCATTTCACTAACCCATTTTTCTCTTGTAATCTAGGGGCCTGATCCAAGGGCGGCAAATGAGCTTATCAACATTGATGGTGTGCTGAATGCAATCATAGCAAACTTGGAAAAAGCGTATGTCTCTTCATGGACATCCTTTTATTCTGCATTGAACTTGTATTGCAGTAGTTCTTTCCTGTCAATCTTATCAGTTATACTTCTGTGTTATGTTGTATTTGTTGGGTACTTGGTGCTATTTTCCTTATCCTGTTGTTCATTCCATCAGTTATCGTTCTGTAGGATGTTGTATTTGTTGGGGTACTTGGTACTATGTTCCTTATGCAGTTGATTTAGTCTTGGTTAATGTTTGAAGTATTTGATAGAACTTCTCGATGGTATGGATAACGCATTAACCAAAACATTTTTGAACTGGCATGGACCTTTTTAATCATGACTATTATTGAGATTAAATTTTGGATTCATCAGGGATGAAGAGCTAGCAACTGAGGTGGCATGGGTTGTGGTCTACCTTTCAGCACTTTCAAAAAGAGCCATCAGCTTAATAGTAAGAAGTTCTGTGCCACAGTATGATCCATTTCCCTCTGGCTCAGTGTTCCTTCCTTTTGCTCGTTTCCTTGATTAATTGAATACCTGTTAGTTGGGCCCTGTATATCATAGTTTACTAATGCTCAGCAAACTGACCAATGTCTCAAAAGGGACATCTCTTAGTTCAAAACGATAGCTTTCGTAACTTTTTATTGAATCTGTTTTTAATATGACAAGCAAGTTACAACAGTTCATGTCTCCTTGGGAGAAATCTGTTTATTAGTTTATATTGAGTAAAGGTGGTGATAGTGTTTTACCATTTATGTATAGTTACTCATAAGGATATACTTTTACTCCCAATTATTAGGATTCTGCAATTACTGTCAAATATGTATACTGAATGTGGAATTCACATTGCAATCACTTCTACTTTAAATTTAGGTACTTCGTGGTTTGGGAAATCTTATAGCAGCAGATGACTATATGGTTGATTCAGTCCTAATTGTTGGAAACAATTGCATTGGTAAGCTCATGATCCTTTTCCGACCATATCATGTTTGCGATGTTGATTCATCAGCTAACAGTTGCTTGTCTTCCTGGAGAATATCATTGCACATTGCAAGTACTAACTAAATGCTGTTATTAGATCAAGCATTGTCAGGTCTTATAAAATGTTTGAACAGTGATAACAGGGTCCTCAGAAAGGTCTGCTTTCCATTGCCTGTTCAACTTTACTTGGTTAGACTTGGAAAACTCCTGTGATTCTTTGATTTACCCAGTGAAAGTTGCGGAATGCTTACTGTAGGAGGCATCATGGGCGCTGTCAAATATAGCAGCAGGCAGTTTTGAGCACAAGAAACTGATTTTTGCCAGTGAGGCCACGCCTCTGCTGATACACCTCGTCACCAGCGCACAGTTTGACATACGCAGGGAAGCAGCATACACCCTAGGAAATCTGTGTGTTGTCCCTACAGGAAATTGTGAACTCCCAACCATAATTGTGGAACATCTAGTCGCTATCGTAGATGGTGGAGCCCTTCCAGGATTTGTACATTTGATCAGATCTGCTGATGTAGCTACTGCAGGGCTTGGGCTTCGGTTCCTAGAACTGGTGAGAATCCTTGTTCTGTTAGCTGAACATATGTAGTTTGTTAGTTTCTTAGATACATTTGAGTTTCATTAAAAACTGAATACAATTTTGCAGGTGATGAGGGGGTATCCCAATAAGCAAGGCCCAAAGCTTGTGGAGATGCAGGACGGCATCGAGGCCATGGAGAGGTTTCAGTTCCACGGGAATGAGCAGATGAGGAACATGGCCAATGGGCTGGTCGACGAATACTTCGGCGAGGATTATGGCCTCGACGAGTGACATAGCTGATTACCATTCGTACATCAGGTTGGAACGGCAGCAGCTGTTCATGTGTTCGTTCTGTAATACGCATTCTCACAGCACTGGAATACGATGCCGTGAAAATTAACATGGTTGCCATGTAAAAACCTAGCCGTAAATTACTGCTCCTGCTTAGTCTTCTATGCTAGTTAGAATGTGAAAATCTTCATCTTACGGACACTTATTATATATTATAATAATAAAAACAAAACTTTTTCAGTGTAAGTTACATTGGTTAGATTTAAAACAAACTAATATTGGTTTTTTAGATATCTTCTTGCTATATCTTCCTTTTCTTTTTATTCTTTTTATATTATTATTTTAACTTAGTATTTAATAATATATTGGTATCTCTAGAATCTTATTTATGCATAACTTAAATATGATGCTAAATCACGTATATTTTTGTTTTAGGTTGATCTATTTTTTATAATTATAAATCTAATATAACATACGCATTTTTATAACCTATTAAATATATTATTTTTTAGACTAATATTCTACTCTATAAAACATAACATATCTAATCATCATTCTATAAAATTTTTCTTTTGAGACTAGTATTCTATATGCACCATTTTATTCAATTCATTTATATTCTATAGCTAACGTCTACATTAATATCTCCATCTAATATCAAAATATATAAATCTTAGACACTACTTAACTTTAAAGTCACATTTTACTCCTCATGTACTATAGTATCAAACTTACAACTTAATTATTATTATACTTAAACTCTACCGCTATTATTATGTAATTTGGAAAAAAAACTGCACCTGCCTCTTGTTATAGTGTTATGTATGATTAGATTGTAGCATAATGCTGAAAAATTTTTCTAGTTTCTTTACTTTCTTTTTGCAGAAATTGCAATAGTATATTTAGAAGAAAAAGAGGCTAAGGATTTCTAAACTACTAAACAATGTATTTTTTAATAAAGCTGTTTAAAAAAATCATATTAATTTATTTTTTAAGTTTTTTAGTTAATATTTAATAAATTGTGTGTTAATTCGCTGTTTTATGTTTCAGGAGTACAAAATTAACACTTGTAACTTAATCCTCGAACTGAACTAAACGCTAATCACAGTCAAGCGGCAGTCGTGCTGCTTCCTCTCTCTCGAGCGCATTTCGTCGAGCACGACTCCGGCCGGCGGCGAGATCCTAGCCTCCCACTCACGGAAGTCAGCCTCCACCTCCGCCGCCTCCGCCTCGAGCCCCAGCCGCTTCATCCCCCGCACCATCACCCTATACATGTACTCGTCCGCCTCGCAGCCTCCCATCCTCACCGCCGCCTCGTACACCCTCCACGCCGCGCGCGCCCTCCCCTTCGCCACCAGAGCGCGCACCAGCCGCGTCAGCTTGTACACGTCCTCCTCCCCCTCCACGAATCCGCCGCCCCTCTCCTTCTCCTCCAGGAACGCCTCCACGAGCGCCTCCACGGCGGCGTCGGCGTCCTCGGAGCCCGGCGAGGAGGAGACGAACGTGGCGTAGAGCGCCGGGTCGGGGCGGTACCAGGGCTCGGCGCGGGCGACGTGGAGCGCGGCGAGGGCGAGGGACCAGTGGCCCTGGCGCTGGAGCTCGGCCATGGCGGCGAGGAGGTCGCCCTTGAGGAGGCGGCCGAGGGAGGCGGAGGCCGCCTTGGTGGCGGCGGCTGGGGAGCGGTCGGAGGAAGTGAGGCGCTTGAGGGACTGCACGGCCAGGATGGCCTCCGTGGAGAGGGAGCGGCCGCGCTGGAGCGGGCCGCGGTTGTCGCGTGGACCGCAGGTGATGCGCCCAGGCATGGGGCGCGCGCTGCGGCGGCCGGGATTCGCGCGTAGGGTCGGGGTGAGGTGCGGGAGGGAGAGGAGAGACGCCATGACTTCTCCTGCTCTACTGTTTGAGGCGCGGAGAAGAGAGTGGAAGCTGAGCTGCTGGCGTTGGAACTTCGAAGGCTAGACAGGGAGCTGATGAGATGTGAGCCTGGGAGCCATCTGATCCTTGAATCATTTTTTTTTGTTTTTCGCCATATTCAAATGTGATTTCAAGGCAAAATTAGTCCCCGTTTGAACATTAGGGTCCGCTTTATTTGAAAAAGAAATTCAGAAGATAGTTAATTTTCATAGGAATAAAAAATATATACAATTCTTTATATCAAAACATTCCTTAGATGTTTGCCACACTGCCAAATGATCGAAAGGGGAGCTTATTCGGCTGGCTAGCGGCTATACAAAGCATAATGGTAGTTGCACCCAACTCATTCGAGGGTCCTTTTTATTTTTGCTTTAAATTTTATGCACTATAAGAAGAAGATTTCACCAAAAAATTTGAGTACCATTCATAAAAATCTACTCCACCACTAATGTAGTGTTTTTTCTCATGAGATTTTTAAATTTTTTTAGATGATCTAATTTTTTAAATAGTCATATGGTGATATGAACAATTGAATTAATAAATACAAAATACAAAGTTAAAAAATACTTTAGAAATATCAAATAAGTAAATTTTATATTGTTTTTTTACGATGACTGGAAAGTGTGCCAATAAAAATTCAAAATCCGCTGTGTGAAAAGAACAGCCCAAGAGTTGTGCAATGTCATATAATTTCAAGTCTTCAGCATCATTTACGTTGCCATATCTCATAAAACACACTTTCCCATTGTATCTCACCTGACACTCAAGCTAAGCCAAAAAGGCCAAACAACTCGACATGTAAAGGGGAACACACACTGCGCTGCCAATGCCAAACGGCGAACCATTCGCCAACTACCAACCCATGCGCTGCACGCGTCCCCAACGGAAATTCCAATCATCCAAACCAACCAAGTGACCAACCCTCTCTTCCTTCTTCAACTCGCAACTCGGTGTCGTACTCATACCCCCACTGATCCACTGCAGCTCCGAGCTCACCATTCACGTGCCCCCATTGACCCACCGGGAGGCGCAAAATGGCGGCCGCCGTGCTCCTGGCCGCCATCCTGGCGCTGTCCCCGCTCCCCCTATCCCTCTCCTTCGCCGCCGGTGACGCTGGCATGGCCGCGGACTGCATCACGGCCCTGCCGGGGCGGCTTCCGGTCAACTTCTCCATTTACTCCGGGTACGTCACCGTCGACGCCGCCGCGGGGCGCGCGCTCTTCTACTGGCTCATCGAGGCCGCCGTCGCCGACCCGGCGTCCGCGCCGCTCGTGCTCTGGCTCAACGGCGGGCCCGGGTGCTCCTCCATCGGGTACGGCGCGTCCGAGGAGCTCGGCGCGTTCCGGATCAACCCCGACGGAAGTCGCTCTACCTGAACCCCTACCCGTGGAACAAAGGTCCAATTTCTGTTATTGTAGCGGCCGTCTCGTTTGAGTCGAGAGATGTGTGATTCATTTTGATGAAAATGTTTCGTTGGGTTGCAGTGGCCAATATGTTGTTCTTGGACTCGCCGGCCGGCGTCGGCTACTTCTACTCCATCACCACCTCCGATCTGTTCGCTGCTGGTGATAACAAGACAGGTGAGCTGTAAGCAATTGAACTTCTTGTTTAGTGCTAGTAGCATCGTTAGTGCAGCTCATGATTCGTATACTTTCTTGATGAATTGCTTGGAACAGTTTCCGCAGTACAAGTACCGCGATTTCTACATCGCCAGAGAGAGCTATGGAGGTGAACTGCAATCATAGTTGGTTGATTATAAGATAGAATCTCTGCATTTTTGCAGCACCAGCAATTGCAGATATACTACTCTCTTTATATTTCAGCATATTTACTATTTCAACAATGACTGCTGTTCAGGGCACTATGTTCCTCAGTTGTCTCAGCTAGTGTACTGGAATAACAAAGGCGTTGAAAAGCCTGTCCTAAACTTTAAAGACTTTATGGTGAGAACTTTGTGTGCTCTCTGAACGTATAAATTGGCTTGGTTACTTTGTACTTATGAATGATCAAATGGTATTCCAAATTCACTAGGTTGGAAATGCTGTAATCGATGATTACCAGACTACGTTGGCACATTTGAGTACTGGTGGACACACGGGCTGATATCTGATGATACATATCAGAAGTTGCAGGTGTCTTGTGATTTTGAATCATCTGCGCACGCATCAAAAGCATGTGACAAGATTTATGAAGTGGCTAAGTCTGAACAAGGGAACATTGATGCATACAGCATCTACATGCCTACCTGTTAAAAAACTTCATTTCTCAAGCGCAGGTTAATAAAGGGTAACACGGTGAGTTTGTCCACTCTAAACTAGAAGTTGGTTGATTTTTGGTAATGGCATGGTATATTAGTTCTTTTGATCAATGTGCAGCACTGCAACTGCTTATGGTGTTATTCAGAGTTTCAGAGGGTGTCTACTGTTGCTTATTGGTATCCTTGGTATGATGAGGAGGAGGTTAGTCAGCAACAGTACTACAACCTTGCAGGTTCTATTCCCCATCTCTTTTCTATACTTATCATTTGTTGAGGGTGTGAATCATGCTTAGGTTGCTGGTTGGTGTCAAGTGTATCAAGGTTTGACACTGGTGACCATCCGAGGAGCGGGGCATGAAGTTCCTCTCCATTGTCCATGGCAAGCCTTAAAGCTCTTTGAATATTTCCTGCAAGTTATGCCCATGCCTCAGCCTGTACATAGCATTCAGTCCTTTCAGAATTTTCTTCCATTTAAAGTGGAAGATCATGCCGTGCGGTCTGTGTTGTATAATTTTAAGTCTGGTTCCCACATTTTATGATGAACAGTTTTCACTGTTCAAATATGTTCAAATGACAGCTGACCACTCATCATTCTTAATTGATTCAACTATATGTTCCTAGTAACATCAGAAATCAGAAATAATGTCCATCCTGTTGTAGCTTTGCTTATGGGTCGATGTGTACCACAAGACTAAGATGGAAATATAGTTATAAATTTTATGAGCTTGCTTCAGTGACAAGTAAGAACACACAATGAATATCCATATTATCTATTAAGTGCAGATCACATACTCAAGCCACTCTATCTTGCACCTCCCTAACCCTGTCTCTTATCACCATTATGAAACATGCCTGTCATCATTTTTTGTTCTGTGCTATCCCTGTGTTATAGTTATAGTTATGCGACAGCACATTCTAAATGATAGATTGCAGTGAACAATAAGTAGTCAGAGCAAACAGGGAAAATACTCATTTTAGATTATTTTTGTTGCAAACAACTGTTTTGGAAGATGTATAAGTTCATTTAGTAAACTTGAATTATGCAGCACTCAGCACATTATTCCGATACATAATGTTGAGTTTACATTGACAAACAATAGCCAATGATCAATGATCACAAGAGTAACAAATCATTGTTTTGGCAGAATCTTGATTCCCTTGATGAGTAGCCCTCTCTTCCACTGCTCACCATCATACTCAAACATGGATATCTCAAGCTCTCCCTTCTGCCCCTGCTGTGTTTTCACCTCCCCAACCTTGAGCTTCAACCACTTCCACCTTTTATTCTCCTGCATACTCTCCTTGCGCTGTTGGACATTTCCGTCAGGGAACTTAAGCTGGAGGTTCACTGGGACAGACCACCCGTATGCGGGATCCACAAGCATTACTTCAAAGATAACCTCATAGGTGACTCCTGGTGTAAGATAGGACAGTTCAAGCTTCCCATGGATCTCTAACCAGCAGACATTCTGCAGTGACACCATCTCGATCTGGGTGTCAGCATCACTGCTTTGAGTTAACATATCAGATTCAGAACAATGAAAGAAGTATGCATAATTCCTGAGGCAAGACCTAATCTTGTTTCTGTTATTCACAGACAGACATGTTTTAGAGGAAGGCCTAAACGCCCCGCTTTGAATTGAAAGCGATGAACACAGACATTTAATGCTTCTTAAATAATAGTACCTTCCTTCTTTCAGAGGTTTCCAAGTCCAGAATCTGGGGTCTTCGCTCCAAGTGATGGACAAGCCTCTGGGAAACAGCATGAAGCAGTTGTGCCTGGTTTTCTTGTCCACCCAGTACTTCTGCATTGCAGCAAGTTTGGAACATGAATCATGTTCAGAAGCAAAAGCTTACAGGACTCCATATCAATTCATGTGCAGAAGCAAGTTTGCAACCTTTGTTTTCCCTGCCAAGAAGATCCCAGTATAGAGCTGATCTCCCAGTGCAGATGCAGTAGTGGTCTTCTTCTCGGCAACAATCTCTTGGAACATGTGAGGAGCTGGTGCGCTGTTTGATTGGGCATGGTTGCTACCAGTACCCACGGCATGGCCGTTCCCGGCGTATGAAGAGCTGGAAGGCCCTTCTTGCCGCGACGGTGATGCCCCCATTGTAAGTTACTCTGAACCTTTTCCTGTAATTCGAAGAGATGTTGAGAGTTCAGACCTCAGGTGATTGTGATATATATAGATGCAGTCACAAGTGCTCAAGGTCAGAGCAACTGAACTAGCTACTCTGAGCTGAAATGGAGAGGGAATTTACACATTTTCCGCCTTTTGGGGCTTTTGGCGCCTAGCTGCCTACCATGCTCGGTGGACAGCATGCGACTTGTCTAGAAGAAAATTTCAGCCGACAGGAGGGCATCAAGATTGACGGTGAAGAAAACAAGGGGAAATACAAATTTGTTTTTCTCAAGCTCTTGCGCATAGAATCTGATTCGAGATGACGAATTTGATGCTCATCCAGCAGACGCCAGTTCAGGCGAATCTACCCTACGGTTGAGGAAGGAGCACATCATGCTTCAAGTTTCAGAGTTATTAAAAAGCGTGTGAAATCTGTTTGCTCTGGACGGGCGAGCGGGCCGGCAGGGACGTTCACGCCATTCACGACATGAATGAAGACGGTACATGCATCCAAAGCATAGCCGGTGCTAACCAGAAAGATTTAGCTGTTCATATACTCATATTATTGTGATTATAGATCGTATTGAGACTTTTGTTAAATAAAACATGACATTTAAAATACTCTGGAGTTTGTTTTAGTTTTTTTAAAACAACAATTTCTAAATTAGTAGTAATAAATATGAAGTTGAACCCATCTTGGTTCTCAATTAAGTATTTTATTAATTTAATTCCAAAATAAGGAATTAATAATTAGCCAGGCATAATTGATGTTGACTTTTTTTCAATAAAATATCTATAATTCAAAAAGCAACCATAATATTCACTACTTAATTAAACATTGGTGTTTATTTATGATATCAATAAACAGCTCGTGCAACGCACGGACTGGCGACTAGTATTATTACAATTGTATGCCACATGATTTTCATACAAAAGTTTTTTTCAGTACAATCAAGAGGCGATTAATGGGTATTTCCCATGTCACTACGATTGCAATGCCAAATCCAACACCAAATCCCAATCCAGCAAAGAGGAGCAGCGCAATTTTCTTGGAATGACGTTGCATCAGATGCGGCGATATCATATTGTTGCATCCTTTTGACAACGGAGGGCCACACAAACCATTGTTCCCGAGAAATGAGCTATTTGCCACATCAGAGCCTCTTGTCACAAACCTACAAATAGAAATATATTTTCTTTGGTAATTGATAGGTAAACAATATATCACACCCCCAAAGAAAGGATGTACCTCTGGGCAGGGTGCACAGTCACCCTCACAGCAACGTCGCCTACAAGCATGGTGGCCACAGTTTCGCAAACGCTGGCACTTCCTTTCGCATGTCAATTCTTGGTAGCATGGCACCTGATGCACCATCACATGAACAATAAATTTAAGTGATTTACATCCTAATAAGAGAGAAGTAATCACAAGTTACAGCATTCCACATTTAGTACCAGCATTAGGATGGTGCAGAGTTAGTATTTACTAAGTTACTATACTGGCCCAGATTGAAGGAACGTAAAGAAAGAATATTTTACTTATTTTTTACCCTGTTTTGTTTCCACTCAGAACGGTTGAAGCATTTTGAAGGTAGGTCCATAGAACTAAACTATGTGAAATAACTTAAAAGCATTTTGACAACTAATAACGTATCAAACAAGTAATTGACAATGACATTCTGCAAAATTAGGTGCTTCTACAAGTTCTAATTGCCTTTTTGCATGTTAGACAATCAAGGAATTCCTTTGTTTAATTTATCTGCTCAAAGGGTTTTATCATATTCCTGGTTTCCTTACTTTAGAAATTTTGACATAAAACACATGTGTGATAGATGTAACTCATTCTTCAGACCCCCACAACGGCAGGATTTTGTGATCACAAACCGCCATGTCTCAACACACAAACCACGATGGCACCGTTGAGGGCATTTGTGTCGCTCACACCCAAGCACCTTCTCGCGAGTTGATCCACATGTGGCAGCCTCTGCATCACAGTCCAAACTTGGATAATCTTTCTTCCCACATGGGCAAGTCCGTCGCCCTTGGAGTGGGCATTCTCTACACTTTCCTGCATGGCAACCCCTCTCACAACTATGCTTACCACAATCCAACATCCCACCACACTCTCTCTTGCACTGGAACACCCTTTCAGAGCATAGCCTCTCCTCCATTGTCTCTCCACACTCACACTAGTGCTTTCCTCGCACCGCACACGGTGGACACGATGTGAGCCGCAAAAGCACTAAGCATTTGGAACAATAGCGGGGCACGGTGGACATGGTCCAGGGTGGCAGAGCAGGAGGCAGGTGTGCTCACATCCAGAGTCAAGATTTGCATTGAGACGTCGGCCACAGGAGTGGGGGAGGATCCAGGGGTCCGGAGCAGGGTCTACGGTCTTGGAGCAGAAGCAGAGATAGGAGGTGGAGGTCTGGGATTTGGGATAGGGGAAGCGGCATTTGGGGCAGCCCCAGGTGGGAGAAGGCGCGGCCGAGGCTGACTGATGCGCCCATGACTGGATGCAGAGGAGGTGGAGGAGGGCGAAGCAGGAGGCGGAGAAGGACCAGACGGGGTCGGAGGGGCCGATGAGGTCGAAGCATATCAGGCACGGCGGCGATCGGCGGCGCGCCGCGGAGCTGAGGAAGATGCCGACCTTGGAGAGTTCGGCGCCATCTCCGGCAACGGAGAGGTAGGAGGACATGACGGAGAAGGCCGCCGGATCGGAGGAGGTGAGATCGGTGTCCTCCCCAGAGGAGTACGAGGAGGGGTCAGAATCAGAGATGGCGCTAGGGTTTGACGGTGACGGCGAGGGTGCTGGTGGCCGCGCGGCGACCGCGGCGGCCCGAATTGGCTTGCAAGAAGAGGACGCAGAGCCAGAGGCTGCAGCTGCGTAGGAGGACGGCATGGCCGGCGGTGAGGTGGTCGCCGGTGATGACGGTGGCGCGCGCGAGATTTGAGAGGAGTGTGGCCATTCGCTGTCAGATCCAAGATATTTCATTTATAACTTGGGCTTGATTTTTTTGTGCATTTCCCAAATTGGAATTTAGGCCTCCAGCCAACTAATCTGGCCTTTTACTCTGCAGCACACCACGTAGACGGGCTTTAAGCCTTAAACTTAGTGTGGGCCGATCTGTTGTGCAACATGTTTTATTTTTTTCTATACTATCATCATGTCCGTGCGTTGTGACGGAAAAGCATGTGATCTCGCTTAGGACCCCGGCTGTCTATCACATCCTAACATAATTGGCAGGAACATAAAAAGGAATAAACTTACTAAGAACAATTTAATCCAATAGATGGATCTTAACTTTCAATTAAAAAAGGGAATCCGACAGAAGTGAATATTAGAGTATATGAATGAGCTATGCATACACTGATGAAGATCAAGAAGAAATCATTGAGACTGAATGATAGCATCAGGCATGCACGAACTGAAAGCTCATCTCTGCATAATTGTATCTTTGGCTAGCTGCTGCTCTGCATGACTGCATCTTTGGCTAGCCATGAGAAGGGAGACCATTCTAGCTCAGTTCTGCATGACTGCATTTGTTTTCTCTCAAATTATTGTGAAAACTTTACAGATTCTTCTCTAAATCTAAGAGATCCTAAATTGCAGTAAGGTTGGTATTCTCAGTGAAAGAACTGCAAAAACAAAGGTAGAAAGCATTTGATCAAGGGGCGTAGTTAACATTTAGATTAGAACACATAACACCAAAGTCAATTTCTCCGTTCCTGCCAGAATAGATTAGAAATATCGCACAGCTTAGCTGAATTGCTCCAAAGACTCTTGGTACGGCACAGGTAGACGAACAAAAATACTACGGGTATTGTCGCACAAAAGAAAAGAAAAATACTATACTACATAAATAAATAATATTGGTCAAAGCTTATCGCGACAACTTGCGTTGACCAGAGCAGACGCTGACCAGCTAACGAGCCTACTACGCATCATAGGCAGACTGCAGCGCTCAGCATGGCGCGTGCAGCCATGCGCCGCTTGGAATCGCCGCCACGCGACGCGGCGCCGTCCCCGTCCCCGACCCCGTCCTTGCGCCTGCCGAACTCGTGCACGGCGAGGTGGAGCTCGGCGGCGGCGATGAGGAAGTGCACGGCCTGAGACGGCCGGAGCAGCGCCAACACCTCCCTCATCGTGTCCAGCCTCAGGCCGTCCGCCATCTCCAGCACGCGCTTCATCCCGTCCGCCTTGGTCCTCATCTCCATCTCCATCGCCTCCGCGTCCATCCCGCGGCCTCCGGCGAGCTCCACCATCTTCGCCGTCGCCAACGACTCCTGCATTGTTCGCATTTGCATTCTGGTGATGAGCTCGCCTTACCGAATGAACAGGCTGTCACTTACCTGTGCGCTAGCGGCGGCGTTCTCGATCTCCCGCTCCTTCCTGATGGTGCCGTGCTGCAGCTGGTCGGCGCCCTGGAGCTGCTCGGCGGAGAGGTCGCCGAGGTCGTTCGTCCTGAGGCTGCCGCTGGTGAGGAACAACGGGAGCTGGGCCTCGAGCTGCGCGCCGGACTTGAAGTAGAGCAGGTGGAGCGCGGCAGTGGGGCCCATCCGCCGCACCAGAGGTATGATGGAGGCGAAAAACTCCAATCGATGGAAAATCACTCGTATCTTAATCGTAGCTGAGAGAGCGTAGAATAGAGATGAACGCTGGCCAGACAATTATTTTTGTTTTAGGAGCGCACAAAGTAGCGCTCTTGCAGATTGGTACGGAATGATGTGTTCGTCCATTTCTAATCCTTTTGCGTCATGAGCGACTTTTTTGCGTCATTACCAACTACTTCACGATATAGGTGCAAACGCCTGGCCACGCCTCACTGTGGGCGTGCGCTATGTGCGAACGCCAGGCCACGCCTCACCATGGACACGCGCTATGTCGAGCGGAAGTGACGGCGCACGACACAGAACGTGCACGACGCTTACAAGGTAGAGGTTCTCGGTGGTGGAGGTCCACGACGGGGAGAACATGCGGAGCACGTCGTTGGAGGCGGCGGCCGACTTGGTGCGATAGTAGTACTCGTAGTGGCCGAGGACCCGGTCGACGAGGCTGCGGAGTTCGGTGTCGTCGGGTGGCGCCGGGTACGCCGACGCGGCGGCGCGGAGCGCGGCGGGGTCGCGGGAATGCTCGGAGATCTAGCACTCGAAGAACTTGGCGAAGGACTCGCCGGAGGGCGCCGGCGCGTGGTTGCCGTTGCGGTGAGGTGGGTGCGGCGTTGGCGGCATGGCGATGAGCGATGACCGGTCGGCCGATGCGCTGTGCGTTCCCTTGCTTTGCGAAAGTTGGCTACGGGAGGAGAGGAGCTGATCTGCTCAAGCCTTGATGAAGCAGAGCGAGAAAAGGTGAGGCGTTTATAAAGCTGGATCATGTCGGTCATTGTCTTGTCTTACACGGGCTTCCCTTCGAATATTTTAAAAGAACAAATAAGCTTTATTATTTTATTTGGGACTGTTTTTATAGGATAATTGTTATCTTTTTTTTCTCGATAGCACAAACAAACGCTCATAATACAACAGTGTATATTCATACTTCGTAAACATATCCGCTAATACATTTTACGATTTATCATAAATGTCTCATTATTAATGGGTATGTTGACTATAGCTTAATTATAAATATAAAGTTCCACAGGTAACATAATCAGTTGTGCTATATCCACTTTGCAATAATCATATCTTTGAAATTATTGACCACACGACTTTCAATAAAAAAATCCCTCTGAAATAACTATAATGTATTAATACGTAACTATAATATGACTTAATTATAATAACTAAGTGTATAACTAACTAAACCGCTCAGTAGCAAAAGTGGTACGTAGCTTGGAGCGTAGAAATCCATGGTGTGGTGTCGATCCCTCACCTAAGGGTAGACCTGTTCATGTGCAAGCCAAACTGACTGGCCTGGCCTGACCTAGCCCAAAAAATTCTAAGCCCGGCCTGGCATGATTGTGTGTCCGGACAAGTTTGGGCCTAAATTTTTAACCCAAAAAATAAAGCCTGTTCAGACTAGATTCAGACCTAGGTTTTTTAGGAAAGGTTTTTTTTTAGGTCCGTCCCCGTCTTTGAGTAGGTCTAAGGGTGTGTTGTTTTTATTCTCTCTCCTACGGACAAATGTTAAAGCGCATTCGATGCTCAGAATTTGAAAGTTGGCCTCTTCGATTTTCTGTTGCGAGAAATCTAGAAAATCCGAAAATCTTTTTACTTTGGCTGCAGAAAAATACTGGTGGCCTACAGTGTTCCATGTATGCAGTGTGCCTTACGACAGGATGTGGGACCACGCGATCTTTAGCTGCACCACGGCCGCGTACACGTGGTGCACGCTACTAATCATCAGACTAGACAGACTACCGGTATCTCCGCTCTGTTCGCCCTCAGCTTCGTGTATATCCACACCGATAGTTTGGACTTAGGACCGGCTCGCACAGCAAACTCAAACTTCACGCCCACCCACGCAAACGCGGCCACGCTAACTTGTCATGTCGGCTGGGGTGAGGCCCATCCATCCATGCGCCGATGCATCCCGCGAGTCTCCCTTACCAAGAGAAAGCTCTCTCGCTTGTTCAGTTGGTCGTGCGATTGCTGGGCTCCGAAATAACTTTGATGGGTGGCGGAGCTACAGTCCCTCTTATCTTATATACTCCCTCCGTATAAACATAATTGAAGATAAAATTTTAATTTTTCAGTCATCGGATGTGCTTTAAGATTTGTGCTGATCAGGGGGAAGAGAAAATTTTCAGGCGCACGGGAGCTAAGGGTACATGGGCCACGCGCTTTCTAGTTACACAATATAATTATACTATAGAGTTATTTGAAAGTTTTAAAGAGATTTTATATCAAAAATTGTATAGCTAGTCCTAAAAATAATAAAACGTGCATATTATTGATAGGTTATCTAATAATATACTTCTATCGTTAATTACAAAACCAAATAAAAATCACATTTTTTAAATACTAACCTAATTATACCACATTCCACACACGCAACACTTAAAATATATATTTCTAATTTAATAATTATTCAAATATTAGAAATATTGATTTTATAGAAAACAAATACGTATTACATTTTTATACGGAGGAAGCACTATTATAAAATTATGATCTGGCCCCCGTTAATTTTGTAATTGACTACGCTGTGCATGCCAAGTTGCCAAGTTTCCAAGTTGGGGCATCAATCGTCCAGTCGGGATGGCCCTGAGTCCTAGATGTGGGAGAAGGTTTTGATCTTGTTATTAATTGTATTGGGCTTGTGGGCCGTGGCAAACACAGGGATATGGGGCAGGTCTAGTTGGAGTGATCCATCGCTGTGATAACGAGGATGCACTGCATCATTTGCACGCAATTTTCCTGGTGATTCCGTCATGCAGCGGAGTTTTTCTGTGTTTGGTTGGACGTGCAGCACAGCAGCAGAAAGATAGATAGCCAGATACAGTGGACGATGCGCGAGTGACGAGTGGCAACAACGAGCACACGGTTTTGCGTCGAATCCGGAAACGACGACGAGAAGCGGCAAACAGCTGCAGCTGTTCCATTGTTCAGCAGCAGTATAGTACCACGAGTACAATACTCTCCGATGATACGAAGAGCTTTGCTCGCTCGCTCGCTACCCGACGAGCATGGTATATGCTTTGTAGTTTGTACCATGTGTAGTACAATACGGCCTCTGTTGCACCCTTTGTACAGGGGCGTACAGCGAATCAAACCTTTTCTGCCCTTTCAGCTGTCATTCCGCGGACGGAAGCAAACCGGAGCACCTGGTCTCGCCGCGGAGATGATCATGGAATGGAAATCCGCCGTGCTGACGAGTCGGCCGCGGGCGAGACAGCGAGACCGATCGATCGATCCGCCCCCATGACAGTGGGTGGAATAGCGTGCAATAGAAATGTTGTTGAAAAGAACCCCACATATTCATTCCTGGGCAAGCAGCTCAGGGGCGAAAACCCTAGTCGGCGTTGTCACCATCTCTCTACACCTAAATCCTGAAAATCACAGCGATGAAGGTGTGATGATGTGACGTTACGATGGAAGCGGAAACGATGGCAACATGAAAAAACGATAGAAGTGATGGCGTGATTGGAGAGCTCTCGTGTCAAGCTTGACCGTCCACTCTAAAGTCCTCTGTCCTGATCTAGCCGAGTCCTCATGTGATCCCTAGCTTGGCGGGATGGCCAAACAGCCTCCCTCTAGTCATCCCTAGCTTGTGCGCCGTAAAGGGTGGTAGGTTAATAGGGATAGGGACTCTCCTTGATTAGGAAGGCTAGGTCTAATGCTCCTATCGCATGGTGGCAACATGGTGGTGGTGCGAGGCAGCCTCAACGTAAGGAGAAGTGACAACTAGGCTGTGCCACACAAGGAAGCAATTAGGCGACAACTCGTCTCCTCTTTACCAGCTAAGCATCCTTCTTTCCTTGAACTCCCCCTACTATGGATGGATTCTCTATTCTGATCATAAGGAGCTCTAGGAAGGGTAGAGGTTGTGGCTTGAAGTGGAGGATGGTAAAGGCGTGGTAACAAACGAAGCTGCCTGGTAAGCCTACTAAGTTATGGGTGATGACTTAGGCTTCTTGTAAAAGAGATGGTATAGAGGTTTGACGATGGCAGTCATTGTGCGAGTTGGTTGTGTGGGGCTGGATGGGGCATTATGGGTGAAAATCTTGCTAGACTATTGGTCGGCTTGACGGTGGTGATACCTTTAGGTGTCATTCCCTTTCTTGGAGGCATCGTTATGACATTTGTTCCTCCTTTCTCTATTTTGATCTTTAGGTGAAAATCTTGCTCCGGCTTATGGCGAGTGGTGATAGTATTTCACGTCACGTCCTCCATGGAGGCATCATTTTGGAGAAGCTTTCTCGTGTAACGATGGTCGTTAGTAGTCTCTTGTGTTGGCTATGGGACTTTGTGGGCTTAGAAGTTCAATAAGTCCTTTGTCTCATTGGTTTTCACTTCTTGTGTTGTAGCAAACGACTAGCGCTCTTCGTTTGATGGAGTCAGAGCTACTACTTTATTGTTGGAGTGCGACGAAGCTCGATAATGATGGCATGCTATAGTCTCATCTAGGGTTCTATCGACGGATCTGGCTCTCGACGCAGGACTGTATGGGTTAGGTCCGATCAACGACGAAGGGATAAGTCCCGCCACTATCTCGATATATCTCGTTTTGTGTAAGCCTGTATTGGTTAGGTTCAACCTCTTAGGTCAATAGGATGCATCGCATCACGTCCGTGCAGAATCTATCGGTCTATCAAGCTCTTTTCGTCATCATCAGTCTCGTGCTGCATCGTTTAGGTTCGACCTACGAGACTATCGATGGTAGAATGAGCTTTATACCTATAGGTCTCTATACGGTATTTTATCGGAGTGCTAGCCGATGAGTTATCTATACGTTGAGCGTCACGCTTAGCGTATCGGCTTCTCGACCGATACGCATCAGATCTTCAGAGACTTCCCTTTGAGCGCAACGCCAAACGTGTCGGCCTTCCAGCCAATATGCGCCTGTCTTCAGAGAGACGTCCTCTCATCGGCTCAGCTAGCCGATGGGTTTACTTCGCCCTTGCTTCAGCACGTCCGATCCGACGTCCACCATCTCGTTGTCGTTGGTCTCGTTCTCGTACTGTCTCAATTAGATCTGATCTTTGAGATTCGGTACCAACGGCGTCGTCATGGCGGGTGACGGGTCTCATGCTGCCATCTCCATCATGTGCCTCTATTGGCTCTGCGGCCGATGGATCAGGGCCTCGTGTTCGCTACATCCAGAGGTGTTGTATCATTCGTCGACATCCGGCTACGTCTGCATCAGCTCTCCAACCGATGGAAGCGCGCCCTAAATTCTATCGGTGATCAGCCGATAGCAGGAGTCATTCGGACACGGTCGATGACTGACTTGATCCTATCGACAGCCAACCGATAGCGAGAGCTCGTATCGGTCCGTTGTCTGACTGACCCGTTCATCTCACCTCCTTATTAATTGCAGGATTAAATTGGCTGACATGTCCGTACCCGTACCATCGCGTCGAAGCCAACGTGAACCCATGAACCCCGGCGCGCGTAACTTAAATCACGAAGAGAAGCCGACCGACCTGACCTTCTAGACGTGCCTCGCGTTAGGATGCGGCGCGGATAAGAAATAGTCGACCGGCGCATCGCCTGGGACGTCGTGTGGAGCCTGCATTTCGTGACGCGGCTGCAGGAGGTGAACGGCCTTGACGTCTTCGATGTGAGCAGCCTCAACATGGTTCATCAGCTGACGCCGCGACGCACGCTCGTCAGAGAAGCGCCGGCGAGAGCGAAACCGGCAGGGGGAACTACGCCGACGAGGGGAACAGTGTGGTACATGATGATTATACCGATGCGTCCATGAGAGGTATCTTCTGGCAGATGGTCAATGTGCGCGGGAGATGAGACTGAGTATAACATCAGGCTAAACTGATCAGTTCATTGTTGAACATTTCCAGTTAAAAATTCACCTTTACTCTAGTCTCTAGTCGGTAGAAGTATAATCTTAAGTCAGCAGAAGTGCAGAACAAAGATATACTTACAATTTAGTCGCCAGATAAGCTTGTGATGATTGTCTTGTTCTAACAACTTTAATTTGAAAACACAGCAACACAGTAATATATCAGTTGAAATCCTGTACGGCAGGCAGACAAATACTATGGAGTTCAAAAATGAAAAACATGAACGTATCATTATTTAGTTTCAGAAGTAACACCCACTCCAAACTTTTGCCTACCTCTTGCAAGCAGGGAACTGGAGGCAGGAGACTGCAATACCTAATTAACATCCATACAAAATATTAGCAAGTGCAAGCAAAAGACTATCCAATAAATCGCGTTAGCACGCAAATTCCATTTTATGCCCTTCAAAGTACAACCAACAGATGGCATGGTCTATCAACTTATAAAAGGTGTCAATAACAAATAGGATACAGATACACTCAAATATCAAATTCATAGATATGACTAAATCATCGATGGGTTTAAATTGATTCATAAAAACAAGATTTTGATCCTCTCCCCTAACATCTCATTCAAGGGGATGCACTTCCTCTAGGGGAAGCCTGATGGTTGCCATTGTCTTCATAATCCCTGGGGCTTGGGCTCCGGCCATTGGCAGCTGGACTGATGTCCCGGCGTTCATGATCAGCTGGGCTACCGCTGTCAGCTCTCATTGGGCTCCTGCTGAAATCCCTTGGTGCATGACTCCTGCTGGCATTAGGTGTAGGGCTGTGGTTCCTCCCCTTGGGTGGTGAAGCACTTCTCCTTGGGCTGTGGCTATCACGAGGGCTTCCCATAGGGTTCTGGTTGTCCCGAGGGCTCCTCCTAGGGCTGCGACTATCACGAGGGCTCCCCCTAGGGCTGAGGCTGTCATGGGGCCTTCCGTTAGGGCTGTGGCTGTCACGAGGGCTCCTTGATCTCCTGTCATTACGGCTATCCCTCCTTGGAGACTGGGAGTGGCTGTCAAAACAAAAGGATAAGCTATTATGTTTGATACAGATAAGCAAAACATGAGGGTTAGGAAAAAAAAGGGAAGCAATCAATGAAATTTGTCTTAAAAGAGTGATCTGGGGAACTTGATCATGGAAGGCAGATCAGATAAGCACAATAGGAAGTTGTTATACGTGAGACAGAAAAATGCATTCGCTGTGGCATCTTGAAAAGTTAAACAAATCCAATAATAAATTGGTCTCTGCACTGTATGTTCAGATTCGCATGGCTGTCAAAATGAATAAGCTCACTTATAGGATTAGCAAGAGACTCCCATGTTGAAATCAAGGAAATGATATCTGCTTCTCAATACCTGTAGCTCCTGCTACGGCTCCTGCTGTAGCTTCTACCACGGCTCCTTTCACGACGAGGAGTTGGGGATCTTGAGTAGCTTCTTCCACGCCTATTATCATCAAGATACCATACAATAAAATCTTCCATTCACAAAAATGGTCTGCTTATAAAAAAGGAATCTCACAGGAAATACCTGAGATTCTTAGGGCTGTTCCGGCAGTCCCTTTCTATATGCCCACTGTCTCCACAACGATAGCATCTATTTTTCCAGTCTCCAGCTTTGCAGTCACGGGCCCAGTGCCCATCAATCCCACAGTTAAAGCAGCGGCCAGAACCAGGTGGTGGTCCTCTGCCCATATATTCACGGGATCCTCCAGGGCCACGTGGAACCTAAAAGTGGCATGAATAGCATATTTAGATTGGGCAATATAGTAATGCGACCATTGCACTAAAGAACAGTAATAAAAAATATGATTACCCCTTTAGCAAACTCAACAATCATGCAGCTTCCATCAAACTCCCGACCATCAAGGTTGTATCTTGCCTCATCAGCATCCCGAGGATCACTGAACTCCTGTGATATCATCCAGCAAAAAAAGAGGTGGCCTCATGTGTAAACAATGTAAATGAAGAGTCTAATTGATTAGATAACTCATGAGATAAATATTGGCAAGCATTGAGGCAAAAAAATTACTTACAACAAATGCAAACTCATGCTTCATATCCACATATCGCACTCTGCGGAAATGGTATCGACAAAGAGTAACACCGTCAAGATGCAGGCAGAGAAATATATCACTAGTCAGAAGCAAACTAAATGCCAGTCATGATTGTGATCCATTAAAACATCAAGATAATTTATCAAAAGAATCGCCAAAGTCTGCTAGAAACTTTAGAAGAACAGCCACCAATTCCACGAAGGGCACCCTCCCACCATGGACACCGAGGTTGGGAAAGTCCCCAAAACCTTCAACAAGATCATCCAAGTTAAAACATGAAGGTCTTGTGGATATGTGATGGTAAGAAAAAAAATCAGGAAAAGAATGCTCTGAACAGAACAGCATACTGCTGGCATATACCTCTTGCATTAAGAAATCGTGGGGATGACTGTGTTATTGTGCACAAAAAAAAGGATTAAGAGTTGCGTCTAATTTTTCTGTTCCAAGTTTTATAGCTGAGAGAAGCAAAGCTCAGAACTATTTGATGACCTTGTCACCTAGGACCTAAATGGCATCTCATGAGTTCTACAGGTAATAACCTCGTAGTATCCTTCTCTACTTAAAAAGAAAAGAGCTAATGCTGTGAAAATAGTCTCATTTCTTTCATAACATGAGTTAGCATTTTCACATGATACCAAAAATGAGGTTAAAGTGACATCCTTTACACCAACCGATCTACCAAACAAGTTACGAATGTTGGTAGTAGCTTAAATTCAAATGAACCAATTCTGCAATTATGTCTTCAAACACTTACAACTTAGACCCAATATGCAACATGCTTACCTCCCGTATCTGCCAAAAAGGTCTTCAAGGTCCCGGGTCCGGGTACGCGAGGAAAGACGACCTACATACAGCCTTGTGTTGCCGCCGTAACGATCATCGTAGCGATCATCATACCGAGGCATCTTGCACTGTAGCACGAAATTCAATATCATTAGAACACCCCAATTAGAACCTACAACTGCAAGAAAACAAGCAGCAAAAGCAGAGCGAACTAGTGAATCTAACATGGTGCATGGGGGCTCAACTAAACCCCAAAATTCTTTGTAGAGAAACTGCCACTGGTACTAGGGTTAAAGCAAGAAGAAAAAGCTTCCAAATCTACTAGAGAAGCTAGGGTTAAGGGCAAAGACAAACGGCGTGTGTAGGGAGGAACTAGAAAGAGGATGCGCGTACGGGTGCTCGCCGTCGAGGATGCGGCAGAAGCAGCGGCAGGACACTGGCGCCGCTTCTCGCGGGACAGAGATCGGCGCTGCTCGGCGCAGGCGGCGGCGGGCGAACGCGATGGGAGTGGAGACCGATGGGACCGGGAGATCGGCTTAGGGTAAAGAACAGGGAGACAGAGGCCAACTAATTACGCTGGGTTGTTGGTTATATGGGCTTTTCTATGGCCCGCGATATCTAATCACGGTCTCACTCAAGAAAATAGGATTTATGCCCTCTAACCAAAAAACGTATCGACGCATTCAACAGTCGATGTAAAATAACTTTCTTGACAGCTTTAACAAACGTGTCGCGCTGATGCTGATTTATCGGATGAGTAAGAATGTGAGACATATATGTTAGCCTCTCTTCCTCTTATGCCTCTTTCTTTTATCTTCCTCCCCTATATTGATCTCGATAGTGGCACTGGCCTCACTACTCGCCGTCTCCCACGTTACGCCCACCAACAACGTGTAAAAAAACAGTCCGGGAGTAGCCATCAAAGCAAAATAATAGCTTATCTTTGTAACCATCCCTTTATATAGACTCTCATAAGTAAACGGAGATGTGGTGAGACGAAAAGTAGCTATATACATAGAATCCGAAACATCAAAAATAATTTAAAAAATAAATATAATAAAATATCTAAGCTAATAAGTTATGATCTTAAATTTTGATTAAATAGTGGAACGGTGAGATTCTACATAATGAGAGGCATTGATTTGACCACACATCCTTACTCATGAGGGCTTGTTAGAGCAAGATACCCTATTTTACCCCTTATCTGCTAAAATTCCATAAATGGATAGCAAGTTATAGTATATATATAGAAGGATGGCAAGTTACACAAGTTATAGTATATGCATAAGAAGATGGCAAAGTCATGTTTGTTTTTGTTTAGCGTAGAGAAAAATAGCTTTTCGACCACAAGGCGGGCCAAAATGGCGGCATCTCAAGTGGCCACATAGAGAAAGTATTCGATACGTGGCCCAAGGTGAAATCTTATCCATTACGTCACAACAAGGAATTATAGCTTGGACTTATGGTCTAACAAGTCAGGTTCTTTTAACATATTACCTCGCTATCACATAGCTTTCAGAGGATAATTATATAACTTTTTCATGTATCCTAAAAGCTATAAAAGCTGAGCTACATCTACTGTAACAGGCATATCACAATTGAATAGATTACATTGAAGGGTTTATTATAGTGGTGAACCTTTTATACTAGCTCGAATTCACTTAACAAAGATAGGTGGGAGAAATCTTATTCTATCACATATCCCCAATTTCTTATACGCGACCTAAGGTCATAACAAATACGATCTAAGTAGTCCATGCCTGGTTTAAGTAAAACTTTGTATCTTATTTTTCTTAGGTACATATTTATTTATTCCGTACTCTATCCATATCCACAGTATTTGCTTCTATATAGAAATTAGTATGTGGTACTCTGACAAATTATATACACATACGTGAAGTATATCTAGAACACTTACAAAATACAACTTGTTTAATGTCAAAAATTCCAATTTTTGGCCCTGTAATTTAAAGGAAAAACATAGGAATTTTATAGGATTTCAATTATGTAGAATTTTTTTCTATATGATTGTTTGAAACAAAGGATCTTTAACCTGGAATATCTCATTCCATACAAATTTGGAGGAATATTAACATAAGGTATATTCTCATGAAAAATTTCCTTTGAGTTTCTCTTTACTAAAATTGGTCAAGTCAAACAGAACATTTATGTGTTTTTTCTATTTTTTTAAACCTATATTTTATATTTATATTTATATCAAAATCCCACGTTTTCTCTATTCCCAGGGCCTTCACTAGTAGCATGACCAAAAAGAGGTACTGTGTGAGACCTTTTTTTTTCAATTTGTGGGAGGGTCCAAATCAGAACGGTTCTTTAATTAGCACTCGTCTCGAGCAGCGACTCTCGTATATTGATTCACTTAATATGCTAAACGTCTTTCCTCTGAATTTGCCCTACGAAACTGGGTCATTTTTAATCTCTACTGATATTTCTTTTTCTTTGTTTCTGCATGTACAAATTGTGTTTTAGGTTAACCTTTTGGGTATTAGATACAAAATACCTAATTAACTCGCAAAGAAAAAAGAAAATTTATGATCATAAAAAAATCATGCTTGTTTGCTTCTAGTACTTACAAAACTGAGGGATACAACCGGTATTAAGTGTTATTTTTTCCTAATTTAAGTCATCCCAGATAAGAGAAAGTGACGATATGACTTTCCAGCATGAGCTAGTGTGTGTAATTTTGTTTCTGTTCGGTGTTCACTTCAATATATAAAACGAGTGCCATGATGAAATTGTGCGAAAATTCATTGCTGTTGTTGTGGATTTCGCAGCACATGTTGGCCTAACACTGGACTCTTGATACTTATTGTGTCCAAAAGAAAGAGCACCTGATGTTTTTTTCTGCAAATGCTGTGAATCACCATAAGCCTTGCTGCCTCATTTCAACCCATTTGCAAACGACTATTCTTTCCTGATAAACAATTAGCTGTTATATTTAATTTGTCAGCATTCAACTGGCATATTCATAGAATCTTGGTCCATTAGTCCTGAGACTGAGATGGATTAAATTCAGGCGTGAATCCTTGCCAGATAGAATTAAAGAATATCCTGGACGGTTGTTTGTGTTACAACCAATCGGCGAAATGAAAAAAAAAACTATAATACTCAGACTCTGAACATATTCCAAGTAAGCCCTTTACAAACAATCATCAATCTATATCTAGCTCTTTGAAAGAATAATTAGCCTATATATGTCAACCAGGCAAAACTCTGGTCGGACATATGTGTTCCAACTTCTAATCAATTCTTCAGACGTACAGGTGCACTTGCACTTTCCATCCGTGTGTGTGCTTGTCGCAGTTTCCAGGCTATATATACTCTACAACTGGCCAGACAGTCCTTGGTTCGGATCATACGTCGACAGCAACCTTCTCTGTTGAAATATCAAAAACAATACCAGGGAAATTAGTTAAGGTAAATTCAGAAACTGCAAAGTAAAAAGATGAAAAATTCAGAGAATATATGCTACTTACAATAGGCTCAAACTGAGGGGATAACAGGTTGTCTTCGACATTTCTTAGCACCAGCAATATCTGCATCAGGTAACTGTAGTACTTAGAAGAATTCATTTTTCATCATAGCAAAAAAAAAATACTTGCAGCCAAAAAATTAGGAGAGAAAATTGTGTACAAGAAGGAGCAAAAGAGAAGCTAGAATTGCTGCACTTACCGTCTTCACGGTGATATCATCCATGTTCTTCAGTTTCTGCAAATGGGTTTCAACTGGACATGGAGTGTCTGGATCGAAGATATCACCAATGAACCTGTATACTTGTGCAAATTGCAGATCATCTGAAAACAGTGAAAAAAAACATTCAGCTTGCAGTTTTTTCAGCAGCAATGCAATGTTAATTCCATGAAACAATTTTGATCTTTGGAGAAACGAGGTAGACTGTTACCCGGTGACAGTGGAAGCTCAATCGTTTGATCCTGCACCGTGCTGGTTGTTGCCATTTCTGTTGTGCCTCCAGTCCAGTCCAAGCCCATGAATGAACTTTCACCTGAATCATTGTAAAGAAAATGTTATTTCTCATGAAATTTTAGTTGCAGATCTGTGAATAGGAAGGAAATTTATTGACAGACGTAATTACCGGGAAATGAATCAAATGAGGCTGTTGGTTCAGTCTGGCTTGCATGGTTCACCCAGGCTGCAGTGCCTGAACTGCTTGCCCAGTCCAAATTCTGCATATCTGGAAAAGAATATCACAAAACACTGTCAAATCACTAGTAATTACCAAGTGCATCTTTGCTGATCACTGATCACAATTTGAATCTATACACCGAGTAATGGTGATTGGATATGTGCACTTGCCATTGGTTGCAGGAAGAACTCCAGGACAGTCCCAACCGATGGAACTCTGAACTGCAACGACGTTGGGAAGCGGCATACCAAGCGGCAGGCACTGCGGCTGTCCGTGGAGGATCGCCGTCGGCACGACCGAGCTGCTTCCCGCCGGCGAGCTCTGTTGCTGCTGCTGCTGCTGCATGACGAGCCTTCGCCTCGGGTACTGCGGCGGCAGCCCGGCGGCCAGCCCAAGCTTCTGGACCTTGAGGAAGTACTTCTGCGCATGGCTGCGGATCTGCACACATTATTGCAAACACACACATTGTTTCCATCAGCATTGCAATCTCTGCACTTGTTGAATCTTCAGAACACAAGTGACTAACAGAGAAAAAATGAGACGATTTTGGACGCAATTCAGGCTACCTGTATGGTGGTCTTGGTGCCGACATGCTCCTCGATCTTCTTCCAATCGCGCCCGTACATGATGAGGGCATCGAGGAACCGCTCGTGCTCCTCCTCGCTCCACCTCTCCCGGGGCTTGGTGATGGTGTACGGCTTCCTGGCCTTCTTCCCCGGCATCTCGCTGTTGTTGTTGTTATTGTCCATCAACCCAACTCCCCCCAAATCCATTGGAGCACACACATATATATACATACGCAACCCAAGAAAGAAAGCAAATATCCCCTTTGTGGTTTGGACAGCAGCCAACTACTGACGAATCCCATCAATCTCTGATCTGAGAGGCGAGCGAAAGCCAGCGAGAGAGTTGGCGAGGTGACGACGACGACGGGAGATCGGGAGAGCCTAAGAATTAGGCGCGGTTTAGCGCGTACAGTTGGCGCGCGCTTGCGTTTGCATGGAGACGGCAGGGCACGTAGTAGCTTCGGTCGAGGCGGAACACCGGGTTGGTGCAACGAGGGGCAAAGCGAAGCGACTCTCTCGGCCTCTCGCTGCGACGGAGAGCGACGGCTCGAGACGGAGAGGCAAAAGAGCATGTGCGCGCGCGCGGCTCGGAGTGGTGAGGATGGCACGAGCACGCGGCCGAGTATGGCAATGCTTATCTCCCGGGCGCTTTCCGTTTCCGGAAAGTCGGCAGGCCCTTGTGTGGATTAACCGATTCTCCCGTGTAATTGTGCAGGTTAGTAATTCTTAGCTCCACAAACCGTATTCTAGTAATTTTTTATCCTCCAATTTTCAAAACTACAGAAGAAATGAATATCCTTGAATTTGATAACCTTGTTTTAAAAAAATTATTTTGTCTAGTTGAGGGACTAACGACCCATGCAGTTTCTCCTAATGTGTAGGAATTATCAAAACGGAGACGTCGGTATCTTTTTTGTCGACGTAGGTGACTGGTAAGCCTTTTATTTCCACGCGTTAATTGGGCGGTTAGGTAACTTTGGTTTGAGTTAATTGTTCCATTCTTCTGATAAAGTTATATGCCAAAATGGGAAAATTTCGGTACTGCATCAAAATTGCCAATGTAATGGCACTTCACTGTACGGTGAGACAAGTCTTGATCACCCAGCCTGGATGGAACAGCACGTGTTATACGTGGCCAAATTAACTCGGATGACAAATAGCGCATATGTTTGTTGTTAGCTGTGAGGTGAACATGAGTTTCAGGGCACGCTTCTCTTAAGAAGCACAGAGGAAATTGAGAATGAAATCAGGACACCCACATGTTCCTGGTGCTATACCGTGTAACCTTTTTGTGTGTCTACAGAGGCTAGAAGCTAGCTATATGCATGGGAATTAAAATGAACTCTGATTAAATATGTTGCCTGTTAATTCACATCAAAAATAAAACAACTCAAAATTCAAATATATTTTTTTACACAATTGAAAATATTTAATCACATTGTGGGGACACTGGGAGGAGAGTCTAATGGTACATGTAACTATCTAGGAAGTTCACTTACCTATAAAGTGGCAACAAAGGTTCTATTAAAAAACACGGTTCTTTGATTAATTATATAAATCAACAAGTTTCTATTACAACTCTAAATCCAACTAACCCACACACGCACATAATGGAGCTACGATCATACACTTATAACCAAAAGACATAACTTGGCACCATATAAATGACCTAAGCTTAGAGTCAACCTAGAAGTTAAAGCATTCGTTTTCGTCTTACTCTTGTGGATCGATGGCTTTCTCAAAGACTTCACTTCTTGATTGGCTGGAGCCAAAACATATAAAACTGAGTACACAAGAACTTATACTAATACAGTATACAAAGAAGGAATCAGGTTTTACTCTAAATCTTATTAGTAGTTCACAAGTAACCCATTTCACAAACCAAGTTGTATTTAAAGAGTTTATCATTTCATATCATTTATTTTTTAAGATTAAACATTTCTCTAAGTCTACTTATGCCATTACCCTGGATTCACCCATAGGCATATCTCCGTTGACCAAGAGAACGATGTATTTGAATATCAAATGACTCTGCATCTGTCCAACTTTATCTATACGATACCCATAGTTTATAAGGCTTAGGATAACAAAGTGTGATGCTACTCCAAACTCATCTATGTTCTACCTAACAGGTTAAAAGACAAGCCAACCACTAGCCTCAAACTTGATCCTCATAAGGGTGTGCTCAAATCCATCATCTCGTCCACTCATTATTATACGACTAAGGAGAACACGTGCCATATAAGTCTGCAATAGGTACAGTAGCACCCACACTCGTATAACCAAACCATCTCACACATCTTAGCGGCTATCACATACCTATGGCCTAAATGCCAATACACCAAAAGGCTATAGAAGTTTAACTCACTAGAGTAGTATATACTAGGTCTGAATAATCAATCATGCGATGGGTGCTAACTTATACTAGCACAAAGTTGTTATGTCCTTAGAAACTTTAAATAAACCAAAGCATTTCCAAGATTCGCATGAAATAACATAATTCACATAATAATTGTATAATAATAATCATTTGGTTTCAACTAGGGTTATCAATAATATAACAGGCTCAAGATATGGAAATATATATAACAATGTAGAATAACCGATTATCACTATTTCAAAAGGGTCTTAGTAAATCAAAACAAGCAGGCTAAATAAGTACTTCAAGATAGTACTCTACTCAACTCTACTCACAATATGACCTAGCTTCAGATAGGTTTAAATTGTGATCAAAGGTGCATGACTTGCTTTTAAGCTCGGCGTAGTCGTACCACTTTTCTCCTCCTATGGTTACGACAGTGTGGGTGTCAATGGCAAACTCTAATCCTATTCCTTCACCTTCTAGATTAGCTGTGACATAATCTATTGATACACAAATAAAGTATCTATAACGCCCTGTTTCCATGTGGGGTTAAAAAATAATTTAGTGAAAACATATCCGCGAAAATTTCGTTGTTTAGTTGTGAGTCTAAAGTTTTTTTCAAGGATCTAAATTGGTTTCCTTCCCTTGATGCCAAAACCAACCCCAAAAATTCCCATCTCAAAATTATGTCGAAATTCAAATCCAAGTTTCTCTCAAATCATTCTCAATTAAATCCTGGAAAAGATCAAACTTAATCCTTTCTCTGGGCCTCTCCTCCCTCCTATCCTTCCCCCTTGGCCCAGCCCGGCCACCTACTCTCACTCCCTTCCACCTGCCGCCTGGGTTGCTCTCTTTTCCCCTCTGGCCCAGCCCATCTGCAGCCATAGCTTCTCCCTCTCTGGCAGGCCGCTGCCTTCGTCGGCCCAGCAATGCTGCGGACCAGTAGCGCAAGCCGCCAGGCTGCCGGACCACTGCATCCATCCCCCCGGTCACGTGCAGCGCGCATGCCAAGGGAGGCTCACCCCGCGCCCTCGCTCGCGCTGGACCGCGCCGCCGAACGCCGTCACGCGTCCACGCGCGCCGCTCCTACCGCTTTCCGCCCTCGCGCGCCTCATGGCCGACCGGCAAGGGCGCCCACGTCACCGTGCTGGCCTCCGCCTGCCACGGCGACTGGCTTGTCCCCGCATAGCGCCAAACAGCTCCCTGTCTCCTGTCGCCGTCATTGCCCGGCGTTACCATGGCCCCGCCGTTACATTCCATCGAGCAGACGCGCTCCTGCTCGCCTCGCCAGCGAGCCCGTGCCCCGAGTTCCAGCTCCACCACCCGATCCACCACCTATCCACCGTCCCTTGCATCCTCGCCGTCGACCGATTTCGGGCCGCTCACGAAGCCGGTCTCCCTCTATCCCTGCCGACGTCGAGCTCGGCCCCCACCCCGTAATGCCCCTGCACCGCCACTCGCCCTTCCGTATAAAAGCCCCCAAGTCCCCTCCTTCCCTTGGCTCTGCACCTTTCTCGAACGCCGCCCGGCATCGTCGTCTTCCCCCGGCCACGTCCGCGTCGACGCTAGCCGCGCTCGTTCCGACGCCATGTACGCTTTGGCGCACCCAGGCCGTTCTACGCAAGCCACCTTCGCGACGGAGCTCCTGGGGCTACGCCGGCCCCGGAACACCACCTCCTCGAAGCCGGCCGCCTGTTGCGCCGGCATCCCCATCGCGTCCCCTCTTCCCCCTGCCGCCGCCGCCGTGATAGCTCGCCGGTGAGCTCCTCTTCCAAATCCTCTCGCCATCACCCTCCTTCAGTCCTCCAGTGCCTCCCCAAACCTTTCCCGCGGCCGCTAGCCTCTTCTTCCCCTCTCTCGCTGTGCGCGCGCTCCCGCCATCGCATGGCGACGTCGCCCGCTGGACCCTAGCGACCATTGGGCTCCGTGTTTACGCTCGTGCGTCGCGATGCCGCAACGGACGCCCAGGCCGAGCCGCACGGCCTGAGCCCTTTCGATCTCGTCCGGCCACGTCGGTCTCCCGGAGATGTTCGCCGCCACCGCCGGGCGCTGTAGCGCATCCTCTCTCTAATCTGAGCCCTTGAATCACTTCCTCGTGATACCCTCTATATCTCCGCGGCGGTAGCTCACAACCAGACGCCGCCGTTCGCCGTCGCCGTTCCGCCGTTGCCAGCCATCCGATCGGGCGACCGTGCTCCTCTCTCCTCTGGTCCTACGTGGCCATCCTCGTCATCGCCAGTCAGGAGTCAACTCGGGTTGACCTTCTCCAGCTAGCGCCAAGTCAGCCGGCCTCCCCTCCTCGTGGGCCAAGCCGCCAGTTAGGCTGCCTTGTAGACCCACAGACCGCAAGTCCGCTCCTCAAGTCGGGCTGCCCCTTGATTCCATGGGCCAAGGCCAACTATCCAGTCCACCAAGACCACGGTCCATCTGCCTCCTTTCCATCTTGGTCCACGGACCCGGTCTACCGTGAACCTGAGACACTTCCCCCTCCTCTCATCTCACTGACAAGTGAACCCCACCTGTCAGACACACGAAGCGAATATTTCTAAGAATATTCTTCTCAGGACATCCAATAAATCTTTTCTTTTGTTCATCAAATCGAGTCTTTCTTTGTCTCAATCTAATTGGCTTTTTCTCTGTAGTAATCGGATAGTTCTGCGCTTCAACTAATCGTTTTTTTAACATATCGCTGTGTTTTTCAAATTTTGACATTAACACTTCTCCAGCTCGTCCCTGCCCTGATAGTGCAGCCCTGCAGCCCCCGCTCGACGACCGGGCGCGCGCACAGCGCCTGGAGCAGCACGACGCCGAAGGAGTGGACGTTGGACTTGGCGGTGAGCTTCCTCGTCCGCACGTAATTCGGGTCGACATAGCCGAAGCTGCCCTTCACCGCCGTGCGCCGTGCGTCTCGTCGATGTCCGGGCCGGCCTTGGAGAGGCCGAAGTCGGCCACCTTGCCCGTGAGGCCGTCGTCGAGCAAGATGTTGGACGACTTGACGTCGCGGTGGATCACTGGCTTGGCGGTGGCCGTGTGCAGGTAGAGGAGCCCCCTCGCTGCGCCGACGCAGGCCTCCAGCCGCTGCGCCCAGCTGAGCGCCGTCGCCGCGCCGCCGCCGTACAGGCGGCTCCGCAGCGAGCCGTTCTCCATGTACTCGTAGAGCAGGATCATCTCATCTTGCTCGTCGCAGTAGCCGATGAGGGACACGAGGTGGCGGTGGCGCAGGACGGAGAGCATCTCGATCTCCGTGCGGAACTCCCGCGCGCCCTGCCGCTACTCCGGGTTCTCCCGCTTCACGGCGACCTTGGTGCCGTCCTGGAGCACGGCGGCGTACACCTTCCCGAACCCACCCTCGCCGATGTTGTAAATCCCCTGCTCACAGATGCCCGTCGCCGGAGATGGGGAAGAAGCACAGAAGATCAAAGACACTGAGCGCGAACGCAATCGATCCTGGATTCACTAGCTGCAACCAAGCCTACCCTGTTTTTTCTTTCGATTGCGGAATAAATAGATACAGGTTCAAAATTCGTGACCGCGCAGGGCGACGACATGACGTTCTTCACGCTCCTCCCACGCCGCGTCATCCCGCGGACGTGCGAGCAGCGCACGACAAGATCTCAACTCCTACAGCTAGAGCATGAGCCATGAACACTGGTACATCCGCGCCATCCCGTAGACTACATCCGTGCCATCCCGCAAACATGCAAACGAACGACGAGGCCTCACTGTGACATCCGAAGGCGAGGAGCCAATAGAGATTATAAGACAATCTCCCCCTAATTCATGCTGTCACGAAGTTCCCAGAACCTCGCACGCCCTAGGGCCTTCGTCAGAACATCTGCAAGTTGCTCCTGTGTACTTGCGTCGTCCACACAAATTTTCCCGCTGTCCACACACTTGCGTATGAAATGGAATTTTGTATCTATATGCTTACTGCAGTCATAGAGAACGGGATTCTTGCATAGGGCGATCGCGGACTGATATCCATCTTCAACGTGGGCGGCTGAACGACGTCGCCCGTGATGTCGCTCAGCAGCTGGACAAGCCACACGGCCTGGCATGCCCCGGCTACTCCGGCCAAGTACTCTGCTTCGCAGGTCGAAAGCGCCACCGCCTTCTGCTTCTGGGATTGTCATGTTACCGGCATCTCACCCAGAAAGAACAGCACGCCTGCGGTACTCCTTTCATCAACATCCCTACCCATGTTGCTATCACTGTAGCCGATCAGGGTATTGTCGTTGGTCGACAACTTAGGGTAAATTAGCCCATACTCGACTGTGCCTGCAACATACCAAAGTAGATGCTTCATAGCGACGAGGTGCTCTTACCGGGGCTTCTCCATGAAACGATTGACGTAGCCCACGGCGAAAGAGATGTCAAGCCGTGTATGCACCAGGTACTGCAGACTCTCTACCAGGCTACGGTACATCGTCGCGTCTACCTCCGGCGTCGTGCTCTTGGTGGATAGCTTGAGGCGGACCTCCATGGGCGTGGAGCATGGCTTGCAGGAAGCCAGGCCTGCCTTCTTTAGCAACTTCTTCACGTACGCCGCTTGCCCCAATGTGATTGCGTTCCGGCCCTACTTCACCTCGATTTCGAGGTAATATGAGAGTAGGCCAAGATCGCTCATCCGAAAGAGCCGTTGCATCTCATCCTTGAACGTGCAGACATCCTTAGAGCTTGCTCCTATGATGATTAGGTCGTCTACATAGACGCCCACCACCACTCTTGTCTTGCCGGCGCCGCGCGTGTACATGCCATGCTCGCTAACACAGCGCTTGAACCCGAGCTTGCGCAGACTGCCATCAAGCTTCATGTTCCAAGCTCGTGGCGCTTGTCGCAGCCCGTACAACGCCTTTTGGAGCTTCAGCACCTTGCCCTCATACCCTGCAGCGACAAAACCCGGCGGCTACCGGACATATACTTTTTCCTGTAGATCTCCGTTAAGAAAAACCGACTTAATGTCCATGACGAGCCAACCTTCCCACGCGGCCACAACGAGCAGCATGCGAATGGACTCCATCCGAGCGACAGGAGCGAACACCTCATCGAAATCAACCCCTTCTTGCTGGACATAGTCCTTTGCGACAAGGCGGGCTTTGTGCTTGACGATGGCCCCCGCCTCATCCCGTTTCACCTTAAACACCCATTTCAGGCTGATCGGGCGATGGCCATGGGGTAGGTTCACGAGCTTCCATGTGCCGTTCTGCTCGATCGAGGCCATCTCCTCCTTCATGGCCTGACGCCAACTTTTCTCCCGGCATGCCTCTTCAAATGATGCCGGCTCTTCACTCACGACCAGGAGCATGTCCTCATCGACCGCAAATTCCCGCTCCGCCATACCAGGAACCCCAGCTGGCCCCAGCACGTTGTCGAGCATGCGGAAACGAAGAGGAGCGTTGTCATCATGATCATTATCGAGGTCTAGATCATCGGAGGGAGGTGTCGTAAACTCCACTGCTGGGCTCGACGTAGGAGAGACAGGAATCCTTGGCGCGCTGCCCCCGTGCGCGCAGCTCGGCGTGCTTGCACTTGATGAAGATGCACCCGATGTGGCTGGCGTCCCGCCGGACACATCACCGCCCATGTATGCTGGACTTCCCTCATGTGGGCTGCCCGGGTCACCACCCGGCTGCGGCTCGTCCGTGCCGCTACGGCGGACCGTCACTGTTGTGAACTCGACAAGGAATGGGTCTAGGTTCACCGCGTGAGTGCCACCATTGTGCTCGGTCCATCTCCATGCCCTGCTTTCATCAAACACTGCATCTCGCGAGATATGGACTCACTTGGACACTGGGTTATAAAATCTGTACGCCTTTGTCCTGGCCTCATAGCCGATGAATACCATCGGCGTGCTCCGGTCCTCTAGCTTTTTCAGATGTGCGCCAACAACCTTCACGTGTGCCACACAACTCCACGTGTGCCACACAACCAAACGTGCGGAAGAAATGCACAGGTGGTTTGGATCCATTCCATGCCTGATACAGAGTGATCCCTTCCAAGCTCCTCGTCGAGGAACGGTTGAGGATGAAGACGGCCGTGAGCACAGCCTCCTCCCAAAACCAGCCAGACATGCGCATGGCCTTGAGCATGCTGCGCGCCATCCCAGCACAGTTTGGTTCCTCTCTACCACGCCGTTTTGCTGTGGCGTATACGACACGGTGAGATGGCGTTGTACACCATCTATGGCGCAGTACTCCCTGAATGCGCGTGACGTGAACTCGCCATCGCGATCGGTACGCAGCGTGCCAAGTTTTTGCCTCGCCTCGGCTTTAGCACGCGCTTGGAGACGAACGATCGCGTCCACCGCTTGGTCCTTCGAGCTCAGCAGGACAAGCCATATGTGGCGGCTTTTGTCATCAACGACGAGAAGGAACAACTTCTTGCCACCCGACGTCTCTGGCGTGATCGGCCCGCAAAGATCTGTGTGAACCAAGTCGAGCAGGTTCTTTGCGCAGTAGCTGCTTGCGGCCGAAAATGGGCGCCGTCGTTGTTTGCCCGCCAAGCAGCTATCACAGATTTGCTCGACGTGATCGATCCGTGGGAGCCCTCGCGCCATCTGGCCTTTGGACAGCTCCTTCAACCCTTGAAAACTCAAGTGCCCGAACTTGGCGTGCCACTGCCACGCCACCTCGAAACACCTCACGGCGAGGCACACCGGTCGGTCGATCTCGAGGTTCAGTATGTACAAACGGTTTGCCGAACGAGATACCTTGACTAGGAGGCATCGTCGTTGATCCCAGATCCTCAGAATGCCATGTTCGATGAGTACCTTGTACTCGTCCTCGTCGAGCTGGCCGAGGCTGACAATGTTAGCTGTGAGCCTCGGAATGTAGTAGAAGCCGACTAGCTCCCGATGCTCCCCACTCTTGAGCTTAAAGAGGATAGTTTCGCGCCTTTCAATCGCCACGACGGAGCCATCCCCGAAACGCACGGTCCCGCACACTCGGGTGTCTAGTTCAGAGAAGGTTGAGCGCTCGGGCGTCATATGGTTCGTGGCTCCCGTGTCGAGGATCCAGCGATTGCTTTCCCTTTCAGTCTTCTCGCCAAGCTGGACAAACAACTTGTCCTTATGGAACTGGGTCGGCTCCCTGGTGCTCAGCGAAACAGACGACGCTGGCTCGGTGATGCTTGTCGCGATCACACCCACGAACGGCGTCGGGGCGCTGTCCTCCTCCTTGAGAACCCAGTTTGCTTCAGGGGTGAAAGGCGTGGAGTGAGAGTTCTCCTCCTCGAACACCCAGCGCGCATGCGTCGCGCTTTCATCTTCATCTAGGCTCGCGTACAGCTCCCCCTCAACGTCGAGTGATGTCACACTCAGGTTGAGCGCGGCCTCCTCCTCTTCGGCCTATGCGGCATGCACAGCCTCGTCACTCTTCTTCTTACGGCATTCACGGGCCCAATGGCCAGTTTTTCCACAGTAGGCGCACTCATCGTTGGCGAGCTGCTTTCTCTTCTTTTTGTTGTCGCCAGCGCCACCGTGGGCGCTGGCAGGCGGCCTGGAGCTGCCACTTCTCCCCCTATCACGGCCACAGCTACTACGTCCGTGGCGCTGGCTTGATGACAAAGATGACTTGCTGTTGTCGCCGCCCGTGCCGCCACCCGAGAGCTATAGCCACGACACGACACGCGCGACCAGCTTGTCCTCGGTGAGATTCAGGCGCGCCGATGAGCCTCCGCCACCACCACCGAGGTTGTAGCGCTCCTCCGCCGCCTTGAGCCTCCCGATCAGCTCCTCAAGCGAAATTGCATCTAGGTCGAGGAGGGTCTCTATGGCCATGACGATTTGCGCATACCTCGAAGGTATGGCCTGCAGGAACTTTCGCACGATTTCAGGTTCATAGTAGCTGGCGTCGAGGATCTCCAGTTGGTTGGCGAGATCGGTGATGCGCATCCCAAAATCATCCACAAACTCGCCTTCCTTGAACTTTAGGGTGTCGAATTCGCAGCGCAGTATGTTCGCCCTTGCCTGACGCACACGGTCGACGCCCAGGTGCATCTTCTTCAGCGCGTCCCACACCACGCGCGCACTGGCCTTGCTAGCGATGCTCCCTTTTTCTCCGATAGAACGCCCTGGGCGATTGCCTCAATAGTGTTCCGGTCATCGGTGAACACGGCGGTGCCCACGCTCGCTACCATCCATAGGTTCCTCGCCTGCAGCTTGAGCTTCATCAACGCCGCCCATGGTCAGCATTGGGTATGAACCGTTGTTGCCTCCTTCCCTCACGACCCGGTGAATCACCAGATCACGGTTCCCTCCAGTGCGGCCGCTCGAACTCGGACCCCCGCGGTCACGGCGAGGCGGCGACGATGAATGTCCTCGGCGCTCCATGAACACAACAGCAAGGACTTGATCACTCAATCTTGCTCTGATACCAATTGTTGTAAATCCCCTGCTCACAGATGCCCATCGCCGGAGATGGGGAAGAAGCACAGGAGATCAAAGACACTGAGCGCGAACGCAATCGATACTGGGATTCACACTCGGGCGTTCAGCTGCAACCAAGCCTACCCTGTTTTTTCTTTCGATTGTGGAATAAATAGAAAGATTTACAGGTTCAAAATTCGTGACCGCGCAGGGCCACGACACGACGTTCTTCACGCTCCTCCCACGCCGTGCCATCCCGCGGACGTGCGAGCAGCGCACGACAAGAGCCACGAACACTGGTACATCCGCGCCATCCCGCGAACGTGCAAACGAACGACGAGGCCTCACTGCGACATCCGAAGGCTAGGAGCCAATAGAGCTTGGATTATAAGACAGCCGATGACCAGGCCCTCGTCGAAGTTTCACGTCTCGTCCTGCAACGCGGCGAACGGAAAACGGTAACTCGGGGACGACGCCGCCGCCATGCTGGCTGGAGTGGCACCTCCTGGAGTGTTGGCGTCGATGGTGAAGCTGGGCGACCTTGATCCGGTTGCGCTCAGCGGCGCGCTGCGAAAGCTGATGCGGCCGAGGAGCGGCATCCATGCCGTCGACGGCTGGCTCGTCGTCGGCGTCGGCAGCTCCTTCTTCCCCTCTTTCTTCCTTAGTACAATGACAAGAGCAGCGGCAATGGAAACGAAAGTGTAGGCTCCACATACTAAGGCAAGAACGACGGCCAAATTCTTCTTCTTCGTTCCCGGAGCCGTTGGCTCGACGACGACGCCGGAGCCGGTGGTCGTGACTATCCTCATGATCTCAAGGCCATTGAGAATGGCGGCAGTTGTCGTGATCTTATTCGACGACGACCCAACGTAGACAGCGAGCTTGCCGGATGCAGAACTAGTAACCAGCACGTAGTCCCTGTAATACGGGAATGCAAGCATGCCATTGCCAATGGCGAAGAGATCGACATCTGTAATCGCCGAGGAGCTGTCGACATAGGCGTTCATGTGGAGAAGGCCAGGCGCGTTACTCACGATGTCACAGAAGTGGAACCTGATCAGGTAGCTCGTCGACCCGTCGACGTTGAACTGCCACGCCATTTGTTTCATGCCGTCGAACGTCGTCGAGCCGTTCGTGATCAGCTCCCGGCCAGTGGCGTATACTATGGCCGGCGCGTCGTCGGCCGTCGCTTGCCCGGGCAGGTAGTTCAGTGTTCCATTTTAAGCAAGATTTTGAGTCACTGCAGAGGTAACAGTGGCGACCAAGAACAGTTGATCGATGGTCCATTCTCGCCAGAGCGTGTGGCTGTCGGCCGCCACCGCGGGGCCGCCCACATTGACTCGATAGACCGTTTGCAGTGGCATCATGGCAGGGTTGAGCTGCTGGCCAATTGAGTTGGACGCCGACTGCGATGAGTCAGCACCACCGACGAGATTGTCCGGGACCGAGACGACCTCGACGGCGTTGACGAAAGCGAGCCTGCCGGCGAGCGGCACGAACGTGATGACGAGCGTGTCACGCGCCACGTTCAGTAGGAACTCCTCGCACACCGGCGTCGTCGTCGACGCGTTGCTCCTCGCCGCCGGCGAAGCCGTCGATCAGGACGGCGTCCTGCGTCGACACCTTGGAACTCGCCGTGGCGAGGTCGTAGCCGCGGTACACGAAGGGGAAGAAGTGGAGGCGGACGAAGTGGCGGCCGGGGTCCCTGATCCTGAACGAGTAGGATGATGGCGCCGTGAACACCCTGGCGCTCTGGTACATGGCAGCGTTGGCGTCGTCCAGGCCGGACACCGCGCTGGGCGAGGCCTTCACCGCGGCGCTCCCGGAAGATGTGAGGACGACCGTGCCGGAGTCATCGGCGACGAACAGCCTCCGGCCGACCGGCGTGTCGACCGATGAGCCGCAGACGATGAGGTAGTTGTCTACCGGAGTGTATGCAGTAGCAAGACTGATGCAAAGAACTGACAAGATGTCAAGAAATCCCAGAGCTGACAGGAGCTTGATCATCTTGGCCATGGCAAATTCAACTTAATTTGGATGACACAATTGATGAGTACATAAAGATCAAATCACTAAACAGATAAATCTTCAGTAATTACTGCCACATGAGATTGATCACTTGCAATGATGCAGCATAAATTAAGTGTTTAGTGCAACCTCAGAGGTGTTCCGAGTTCAGTTTCACCAAAAGATTGAACCCCCCCCCCCCCCACCCGCACCCCAACAGAATATGACTCTTTTTTCAGTTAAAGCAAGGAAGCATTGAAGTTGAGGTATCGAGCGCTGAAATTTCGCATAATCTAACCTAAACTGGCAGAAGATATGAATATGAAATCACATAAACAATCCCAAATTTAGGTAGACAGTTATATTGCATCAAAAGGAACCCAAAAAAATCCATTCAGAAGAAGGAAGCAGTACCTTTGCAGGAGGCTCTGGAAAAGCTTCAGTTCTCCCCTGTCAGAAACAGCTACAGCAGAAGGTAACACCAGAGAGATGAACTCCAAAGACAGTCAAGAAGAAACTAGCGCAAAGTAAGGTATATCCAAACGAGGAGCTCACGGTTCACGTGTTTTGAGAAGCTCATTCATACACAAAACGAGGACAAAAAGAAAAAGAGTAAGAAAACCTTGTGCTGCAACTCGTTTTCTCTGACTTCATGCTAGAAATTGGAATTTGGAAGCATGGTGCCTTTTTTCCCTCGTGGGTATGAAAAAGTGCAGCAGTCCTGTACTCTGAAAACAAAAAGGGAATTCAGCAGTGAAGTCCCTCGTCATGGCTGACTGGAATTAATACTGAAAATATATACTCAAGCAGTCAAGCTGATGCCGTGTTATTATTATTGCAAGCTACATCTTCAGAGATTTTTCTCCAAGCTGCAGTGCGGTCACCACACATGGCTGGCGATTCGGCACGCGTATCTGGAGCTAACAGATTACGGGAGCAACATGACAGTGGTCAGAGAAAGACCTTCAGCACGTTTCCACGGCTGCCATGGAAGCGAACAAGGGGAAAAATCGCTGCCAGAAGCGACTGAACTGAAAGCCTCCTCGGCACCTATCCAATTTATGTTGTCCTATGTACACTGAATTTAGCGAGTTGCTGTATTATATCAGGAAATCTTCTGCGTGTTCTTGAGGAAAGAAAAGAAAACTGGCACTAACGGCATGAAATTGGCATTTGGAACGTAGCATGCCACCACAGTGATACTACTGTAAGAAACTGTCTGCTCACAGGAATCCGTTGAAGTCAATGGAAAATGGAGCGTAAAGTTGTCTCGTCGACCTCAGCAGTCGGCATATCCATTTTGATTGATCGATTGATTGATTGAAGGAAATGAATTTGGAAAGTGGCTTGAACCTTTTACCTTCTTTAAAAAAGAAATTAGCTTAGAGTTGATATAATTTGGGCCATGATGGGCTGCCATGGAAAAATGCCTTTTTTTGGGAAATGCTTTCGATGTGTGGGCTGAGAAAACACCGGCCTTCGAAGACTGGGAGGAATATAGCCCAAAAGGCTTAATGTGAAATCAAATGATTGCCTAGGCCTTGCTCCCAAAATCAGCTTACTGAATTTAGAGTTTTTTTTTCCAACAAACAAATCCAATGTTTAGTTCCATATAGAATGCCTAAGTATGACCAGGAAATATAGATAAAAATGTTAGCTGCAATTATTTTGTTGTTTTATACTCCAAAAATATTCTAAATGGAGTAATTATTTACTTTCACTTTTTCTAAGTTTATATGAGAAAATGTAACAATATTTTTTAATAAAAAATAAATTTAGTATTAACATATATTAAATATAAGATGTAATAATATTATATATGTTGCTACGTTTTATTATATAAAGAATCAAAGTATTTTATAATATAAAATGGATGGAGTATCTAAGTAACCAACTAAATGGCAAATCGAAGAATCCACTATTTGATTAGTAGTAGTTAGCACTTAGCACCAATCAGTCAAATGACCTTAATGTCTTCCTATTTCCATCCAGAATAGAGAACAAAAAAAACAGAACATATTATTATCAGAAAACTAAAAAGAGTAAAGAAAAAAAGATAGCGAAAAGTACACGAAATCCTCAGTTCAGAAACTTCAGAGTTCAGAGACTCGCAAGTGTTGGAAACTCGGAACTCCCCTGAGGAAGCCCCCCTCGCGGGGAGAGGAGAGGAGTCGAATCCTCGAGAGAGCGCCGCGGCATCCCACCCCACCTACCTCCCACCTCGCCGCCGCCGCTGTGGTGATCGATCCCGCTGCGATGTCGTCGTGGCTGCGGAGCGCGGTGAGCAAGGCCGTCGAGGCGGGCGGCCGCAGCGGCGTCGCCCGCGCCGTGCTGGGCTACGCCGACGCCGTCGCCCACCACGCCGGCCAGGCCGTCGCCGAGGGCGCGAAGATCCTCAACGACCGGATGGTGAGCGGCGGCCTCCCCCCTTTCCCTCCTCCTCTCCCTCTCTCTCGAGAGCCCCTTTCGATTTGGTCCTGGAGCTTGCTCTCGTTTGGTGTTGAGGAGATGCCAAACTGCAAATTAGGAAATGGGGAGCTAGTCAAATGTGAGAATTTTTGGGCCAAGTGATCAAATTACATATAATTCGAGTTCAATTTGTATGAATTTGAGAAAGCTCGTAACATTGGGAATGATCTCATGTCCAGGATGTCCTGCACGGTAGTATGAGATGTCCTGTACTCTGAGAAGGGGAATGGTTGCTATAAAAGGAAAATTAGTTTAGATAGCTTGATGTTATTTTCGGGATGAAATAGCTTGATGCTAATTTTTGGACGAAATAGCTTGATGCTATTGTAGTGTAAAACGTAACCAGACCATCCTCTGCTTTCTAGATATCGAATGCTATGTTGCTGATGGTGGCTTGGTTTGTTGGGTAAAAATGACTCCTGACTTGTCTAAACATATTATTTGTGATTCCAGGGCACTCAGAACTACAAAAGTGTCAAGAAAACAGTGAAGCGCTTGGAAGAGGTAGCAGTTTCAGCACGTGGGGACGATAGGGTTCAGGTGCTAAGGCGCTGGTTCAGGGCGCTACAAGAGGTTGAGGCTGAAGTTGGAGGTCTAGATGGGGCTGCCGGACAGAATGCTCCTTCAAGTGAACTGAACACCTCAAAAGCACCATTGGCAAGAGTATGCATTTGCTAGTCTGATAATTTAGCTTTCCGTGTCTGTGTGTAGGCATACCACATATCTTCTTTAATCCCATGGTTTCATGTGTTTTAACATTGACCCACATTGGCAGGTTCTGTTTTATGATGCTGATATTGGAGGAGCTCCGATGAACTTTCGAGATGTGTTTCTCTACAGCCAAGCACTTGAAGGTATTACATTGTCCATGGTAAGTTGGTTGTCAAGATACCATCTATTTCAGCTGCCCTAACTAATTCAATTCTGTAGTAAGCCTGCCTGTGCTTTCTGTTATATAACGAATTAATGATATTGTGAGGGTTGCCTTGGTATTCCTTTAGAAAAAAGTGTTCACCAATATCTAAGCAACATAAATTAGTTATTGCAAGGGGAAAGTTGTAAATTCTAAAGGCTGGGGGTTGTGTAATTCATCTAATGGCCTAAGCACAGAACTAAGTGTACCACAGGTAAATCTTCCATGTGTTCACTCTTAGAGGCCCATAATTGCTCTGTTCGTACTTTGTGGTATTAGTCTTCTCACGTATGTAACACATGAAGGACAACTTGGACAGATACCTTCAACAGCAGGGTTGGTGCCTTTTCACATAGATGCATAGCATGTGTGACATGCATTCTGTAAGATAGTTTTATAAAAGATAAAGGAAATAACGTGAACTAATCTTGACTTCTTGTTAAAACTCGGGAAATTTTTTCCTTCAGGAGAGCATAGAAGCACCTTTGTGTTATTTTTTTTTGGAATACAATGCTACCTTTTGCTCAACCACTGATGAAGTTAAGAACAATAATCCCTATCATTCTCAGATTCTTGAAGCTCCTAATGAAGAAGAGGTTTCCCTGCTTTTGGAAATTTTCAGGTGAGCTTATCGCCTATAAGATCTATTTGTAACATCCTTATGCAATAGATGAATTTAACATCCTTATGCAAAAGTTTATGATCAAACTCAAATTGCATTTACAAGATTTTAAAAGACAAATATTTGATGGACAATGCGAGTTAAGTATTCATTGCAGAGTTTTTTTTTTCTGCATTCGTACAAGTCTACAGTGTTTGTTCATATATGGTAGAGATGTATCGCATGGCATTTCTAGCAGATGTTCTGTATAGAACTTTTGGAAACCTTTATTTCAGGTGAAAATGGAATTTGCACAAAAAACTGCATTTTCACCTGATATGTCCCTGTTTAAGTCAGTTACAGATGCTCCATGCTCATATGTTCTGAAGAACCACATCATGTATGCAGGCAACCTGCAATTCTATTTGCTGTTCCTTGACTAAGGAATGTTCAAATGAAGCTTGGCACTCTTACCATTATAGCTAATAGTTTTTTTCTACAGCTTATGTCTTACAGGAGGGAAAGAAATCAATAATGCAATTATGAGCAGTATACAGGACTTGGCAAAATCATTCTCAAATTACCATGATGAAGTCCTGGTACATTTTTGGTTCTCTTGCACTCTTATTCTGTGCTAAGCATTGAATTAGTGGATGGGTAAATAAAACATGTAACTGTTTGCAAAAATTCATGAATGGCTCCTGATTATCCAATGATTGTTATGTAACTGGGCTTGCAACTGTAATGTATGTGTATTTCTTGATGTCTTCTTTCCAGGTGATTTGTGTTTCTTTATGCTTTTCATATTTTTTGCTAGTTGAAACACCAATAGAGTTTATGTTAGCTTGCATATTTTTCTTCACAAACACTCACATATGCATTTTAAAAAATACATTTAACGATTTTATAATTATCCATTTTTTAGAACTAACTTATCTAACTTTAGGGTCTAGCTGAGTTTTTCAACACACATAAAACTTCTTTGTTTCAGTAATGATATCTGTAGTAATCCTACCAAAAGGGGAAAAATATATTATTAAGATGAAGAAGGTGACTGCTTCCTTGAATAGGGTTATTTAGAAATGTAGTTACCATGCTGATGCTGTGATGCATTGCTTGATGGGAGTACTGAATGCAATGCTGCTTCACTCCTCTGGACAGGAAGGTTTTGTCTTTTGTGGAGAAAGAATATAGTTTCACTATATCCCTCTTTAATGTCTTTCCATTAGGAGAAAAATTAAATCTGATGTGCAAGTTGCTAAAGTATGCAGAATCTGACTTGTCAACAATTTTCTGTTTTCATACACATGTAGGTGAAACGTGAAGAGTTGCTTCAGTTTACCCAAACTGCCATTTCAGGACTAAAGAGGAATGCTGACATTATGAGGTGGTCATAAATCTACTAACCAGCATCTAAACTCTGATTCTTTTTAATGTTCATCTGTATAGTCCGCATTCTACGTGCGCCTACTAACCAGCATCTAAACTCTGATTCCTTTTAATGTTTAACTCAAACAAATAAAGGGTTTTTTTTGGGGGTGGGGGCTCCTATGCATTTATTTAGCAATCTATATACTTGTTGTGGATAATTTGAAACTTAAATTGCTTTCGTTACTCTAATATGTTTATGTCACTTCAGAATAGATGCTGAAGCTGCAGAGTTGTGGAAGAAGCTAAATGATAAGGAGGCATCAAGAGTTCGGCCAACTCAAGAACATGCAAAAAGTATGGAAAGGACTTCTGCTGCTACTGTTGAGGTGATGCCTCTGTCAGATTATATTGTAATTGAGTAATTATGTTGCTTTGCTTATTTTAATTACCATTGAGATGTTCACATAGGTTTTCTGGACTTAGCTCAGTCGTTGAACTACAATGCCATGCACATATTAGATAGTTACAGCCTTACAGGGCCTTCAATTATTTTGTTTGCACTTTTGTTGATCCTAGTCTTATTAAGCAAATGCTGACCATGAGAGTCCAACTATTTTTTTCACTGATTGTGCTAAATCTATGTGGTCCATCAGTGTTCAGTAGTTTAGTATCATGTGGTCCTATTGACCTGTTCTATGTTGTATTTGCAATGTTTTCTGTTTCACAGTGGTTTTTAAGAAGCTAACTGAATTCTCTGCTTTGACCAGGCATTCAAAGAAGCACTCTCTGAAGTGCGGTTCTGCTCTAGAATGGAAGAGCTTTTACTGAAGAAAAAATCGTCTACAGCCGGAGACTCCCTTGAGATTCGTTCCCAAAAGGCATGTTTTCATGTGAATTTATGTATCTCAAATTTTAGCTAGACAACTTTGTATATTTAACTAATATTCAGCCTCATAAAATGAACAAATATCTTAGTTCATGGAATGCCATCACAATTTTCTTAAGTGGTTTTAATGCCTGCACTCAGTGATACTTCAATATGAATATATTCAATCTTCAACTCTGCAAATGTGCATGCATGCTTCAGCGATTTGTTATTTTGTTCCTGGGACCCTCATTTGTGAACTTCATACATGGAAGAAATGACCTCATGGGCTATGGGGCTTTATTTTTTCTTAGATTTACTTTCTACTGATAGCCCTTGTCGCTTGCACTGTGATTCATAATTGTTGGACGTGAGGACCATAAAAATATATTTTCTTGTGCTAAAGTTTTGCATTAGTATATGTTCTTTGGACCTGTGGCTACTGGTGGCCAGTCACCAGTGACACACTGGTGATTGTATCATCTTTTCAGTCATCTTTTTCTTGAGCTATGTGTATGTTAACATTTGGGGGGAAAGACACAGGATGCAGCACTAATCCCATTAGTTTTGCAGGTTGACAAATTAAAGGTCTTAACAACTTCCCTTTATAATTCATCTTCCAAGGCAGAGAAACGTATTTTGGATCACAGGTATAGCTACCAGAACTTATTTCTTTATGAATCTTTTGACATCATTTGTTAAATATTCATAGCATGTTCTAAAAATGTATTCTACTTCAGTGATTGTTTGTTTACACTGCAATATCCTTTTACGTCTGTTTTCTTTGGGCTTGAGAAATTGAACAGGTAGGGATTCACAAGTTAATTTGCCTCTGGGGAATTCACACAAAAGGGAAGGTTCATCTTTTGTAGGGTTTATTGATTGAAAAACTAAAAGTTGTATGAACACTTAGAGAAGTTTCTAAAATATGATAATGATGCTCACTAAGTTCCATAATCCTATGCACGTCTAATCTTATCGATTTACTGCAGCAGTAAATGATCTTTAGTTCCATACTTCAGATTTACATGGCACAATTAAGGAGTGTTTGATCTACAGAATCAAATTTAGAATTTCTGTGATTTTCGTTAGAGTTTTATGTCTGACTCATTGTCATTAGTCTGGTGTTTATCAACAATTTGTTCTCTCTGTAAGTCTGTTGGTCACACCTCAAAAGTTTGTCATGTTGGTTGCTATTGTGGTTGTTTTCTACTATTTGTTGGTTTATATTTGAATAATGAATTCCTGGTGTGAGAAACTTTGTGGTGGTGATTTTCAACTTATATCGTGCCATACTGATACTAGGCGCCAGAAAGAAGAGGCTCTTAACTTCCGTGCTAAAAAGGAGAATGAAGTGAGTGCAGTCGAAAAGGTAAGAACCATAGTTCATGTTTTGGATTCCCTGTACTTCAAAAAGTGAGGAACTCATACATTTCAGAACATGAAACTCAAACTATGGCTTTCATAGGCACCATTTGGAGCTGTTCTTAAATTATTTCATTGCATGTACTCAATTTAAAGGAAGACATCCTGCATGAGTATAGGGCCCTTGGGCCTTGGTTTCTGCACATGTGACATGTATTTGTGGAACATAAGTGCTTGCACATGTAATGCATATATTGCATATGTTTACATTGTAAAATGAATGTATGGGTAGGTAATGCTTCACTGTATTATCTGTTGATGCTCATCCCTTCTTGTGAACGTGTCTCTGGTATAGGAGTTGACTGCTGAGATTTCTGAATTGGAGAAGCAACGTGATGAACTTGAGGCTCAGTTGAAGAAGGTACGTTTTCCCTTATTTAGAACCTCCTAAAAGTTTCTTGTTGGCTTCTAGTGCTAGGTTTGATGTGGACATGCAGTTGCTATGCATGACCAAATTTAAATCTTAAAAATGTAAACGACGTATTTAATCAACTGATGTGCCATTTGGTGAACGAGCTTAACGATCTCTTATGGATCTAAGTTATATTTTTCCAAAAATACGAATAACAACGGCAGAATTGGAAATTTGCTTCACTAATATACTCCCACTGGCCCATTCAATTTCGTTCCTTATATATCTATATAGAGTAGGCTGGTGGAGATACATTTCTGCTGAAGTATTTCTGTGATGAATCATTATTGTTTTGCTTAAGGTAGACATTAGGTTTATGTTAAGGTTCTTTCTATATCTCTCCACCAACAGGTCAACATTTCACTGAATGCTGCCGTTGGACGGCTTAAGCAAACAAGGGAAGAGAGGGATCAATTTGATGAAGCAAGCAATCAAATGATCTTTAGTTTAAAAGCAAAGGTGCTAATACTGTTTTTGTTGATGTGGTTTCAGTTTTCTCCTAGTTATATTTCTTGCGATTGGTTAGTGCTATTTGTTCTGAAAATATTGATCAGCTTGAAATTATCTTCTTCTCTGACATCAATTAGGAGAATGAACTTTCAAAATCTATTACCTCATGTAACGTGGAGGCTGGCGTAGTGAAGACTTGGATCAATTTCCTTGAGGATACATGGCAGCTTCAGTCATCATACAATGAACAGAAAGAAAAGAGAGCCAAGTATGTAGTGATCATGGGCATGCACTCCATTTTTGTTGTCATTTGATCTGTTTATTCAATTCAGCTTTATCTTTTGTTTATGACTAGTGATGAACTAGAGAGATGTACAGAGAATTTCCTGAAGTTGACCAAATGTCACCTTTCTACATTCAAGGTATTTGGTTGGATATAGAAACTGTTCAAGACCATTGTTTTACATTCCTTGTAAACATGCTATACTATTAGTATGTGTCTGTTATCCACTCTCGTATGTGTATTCTGTCCTTTGGCAGGAAGTTCTGAGCCCATCAATTGAGCGGATCCACACATATGTGGATAATTTGGCAGTTATACAGTCAAGGTTGGTCATTTTTTTCTGTGATACCTCTATACAGTCATAGACCCTCCTTTTCTGCCAGAAAATGGCTCCAATGGTATTGCAATCATGTCTATGCACTATGGACCAAATCTTGTAGGGAGGTGTCAACAGAACATGACAATGATGAGATATCTGAAAAGACAAGTCCACAGAAATCTCTCGAGGAGGAATATTTGGAAACTGAAAAGAAGGTACCTACCAAGTACCTTGTTGATTGCCTTGTTTTGCAATAGTCTGTAGTTGGTTGTTATTAGAGCCATCACTGCTCACTACCTCAATGCTTTTTTTTTTCTTTTCGTTTGAGGGTTCTTTGCTTACAAAATAGAAATTTTCAGTGAGTTGACAACGTGTTAATATTTTTAGGTCGTAATTGCCTTCAGCATCACTGATCACATGAAGAAACTATTTTATTCTGAACAAGGAGCTAATTCTAGGTACTGCTAACTCCTCTTATACATACTTATATTTTCTGTCATCCTTCTGAAGTTTTGGTCCCTGTACTTGGAATCTTGGATAACTCCATTTAATTTTCTTTCTTCAGGAGAGATGATGAAGAAATCAGGAACTTATTTTCTGAGATAGAGAAACTTAGAGAGGCCTTCGAGTCTGTAGAAAGGCCAACGTTAGACATTGAAGTCCGTCAAGCAAAGGTGCCAACAAAGGAGAAGTCTGAATCAAGCTCTTCACCAGTTCAGGCACCTTCTACGCCTAAAGCTGAAATTTTGGACTCTCCAAAATCTCCAGCGAAACCTGACCATCCGCTGGATCCTGATTCTGAGCTTGCAAAGTTAGAATTAGAATTTGGTCAAGTTAACAAATACTCACCTGAAGAGATAAGTGGGTGGGAGTTTGACGAGCTTGAAGAGGAGCTAAGAGCTGACATATCCAAATCAGACAATAAAAAATAATAACTGCATACACCCTACGTTGCTGAGACGTGTTCTTCCCACTTCTCGGTGTTCTGGCTTTACTCACAGTTGGATACTTGAATGTACAGAACGTTCTATTGTGTTCATTAGTCATGTATTCCTACGGTATGAATAAACACTAGTTGACAAGTCATTTGATATTTGTTTGTTCTTGTCATGGCTTTATGTAATATGTACAGAAAAGAGTGAAGTGGATGTAACATTTACATGTATATAAGCTTGATGTTTCAATGTCTCAATACTGAATTGCCAGAGCTTGGCTGCAGCAAGGTCATGGCCAGTAACCAAGCTCTCACCCCTCGCTGTGATGGATTCCTCCGCTCAGCTCACAGGACCACAAGAAGTTCCCCGTGTGCGCCGACGTCCGTGCCTGGACGAGCTAGCCGCCATGGCGCTCAGGAAAGCATGAGGCGCGCGACGAATGCACCATATCGCTGTTCTGAAGTTCTTGGACGCCTAGAGCCCTTGATGGGGGTTCCAAAGCGCTGAGCGCATCCGCGGCTGACGTCTCGCTCCCGGAGGAGCACCCCATCTTTGCATGCGCGCAAGCAACTCGATTGCACTAAGTTCGTCTCGCAGATGTCACGACGTGTGTCCTTCCCAGTTTTAATCGATCAAAGGTTATACTGAGCACAAATGCAAGATAAAAACATCAGACGTCGATGATAAATCCCATAGACATATATTGATTCTGGGTTCATATATGGACGTGTTGACAAACTTCAGATTCACCGTGACCAATGGCCGGCGCACAAGATTGATCAGGGAGGTAGATCTTGTGACGTGGTCTACATGTCTGCGCCCCCAAAATTTTGCCCCAGGGCATGTGCACAGTTCACGGTTGCCCTTTTTTCCTACCACCGACAAAAGCGCAACTTCCTCCGTTTTATAATATTATAAGTTATTTTAATTTTTTAAGTTAATTTTTTATATTTGATCAAATTTATAGAAAAACAGAGTAACATTTTCAATATACAATAAATATAAGTATTACGAATGTTACTGTACTTTCTTATAAATTTAATCAAATATAAAAATATTTAATTTAAAAATACAAAATGTTTATAATATGATTAGGGGAGAGTAGGAGACAACTATCTTGATGGAGCCGACCAGCTCACCACTTACATGACGAAGCCAGCCAGCTCACCACCTAGATGAAGGCATATTGCAAGGATAGCACTTCATTACGTAGAGTACTTGAACCTTAGTCTTACTAGGCTACCAAGCAGATGACGATCATTTGGAGCTAGCTACATGGGTAGAGCCTTCTGTTGTTGTGATCAGAAAGATTAGTCAACGACAGCTTAAGGCAACTTGGCGGTCATGATTGGTCACATTCGGTTCTTTTTAGCTGCTCTTTTGGCGGGCAACAATTGCTAGTCGCATTTGTTGTGTGTGGTGAGCTCTTTTCGGTCATGAAAGAATGCATGGAATTATTTGGTGTTGATCTCCAGGTAAAGGCTTGATCTGGATTTTCTGGATTCGATACGTAGGCATTGTTTGTCTGTCGAAGGTGTTATCTCATAGTGATGAAAATCTTGGTTGATTCAGATGATATTATACAAACAACCATTTTGATAATGCAACACATAGTTCTAGTGTTTATTTTATGCAGGACTGGAGCTCTCGGTTGGGCAAGGTTTGACGTAAATGATATGATTATTAAAAATAATTTTTTTAACATAATTAAAAGTATCTCTAATTAATAAAGTTAAGTCGAAATCTCTCATCTCTTTAGATGTCACTGGTTCGATTGACTTCCTACCGCTAGTTTGATTGTAGTATAATTTTTGATCTACCATCGGTCCAACCGATACACTATCATCGGTTCAACCGTTGATTCGATTGCTTGTTAATAGAGAAAAATAATATCGATAAAAATATCAAAAACTGATAAACTATTGAAAGTATATCAATTTTATTTTACCAATATGTATTTAAAAAGTATATACAAAACACTCAACTTTTAACTTTCAACTCACAACTCAAGTCTAAATCCTAATTTTTCTCTCTTTTAAAAATAATATTTTAAGTACTAGACCATCATTTTATTTATACCTATATATATAGTTGCACAAAAGTCACTCCTAATTCTATAAGAAACTCCTCTATACAATTATCCAACTCATCAATACCAAATATGAATTCCAATATTTTTAAATTTAGACATTTCCAAATTTGACTCTGCTTTCTATACGTACACAATTCCTCTTATATACCATATAAAAATTCTATCTTCATGTATATTGTTCTTTATGCTTAATATCCGTGTATGATCTCCTTAACCAACTGTTTCTCTCAAGCGTAGTCTAGATCTATCACCGACAATATTCTCGACACTTTAAGCAACAATTACATAAAAACAACAAAAAAACCATATTCAAGCGCAACTTCTCATAACTTAAATTACATTAGCATATAATAGAATATCTCATGTATAAAAACCATATAAAAGTCATAAACATAAAATAAACATCGTAAACCAAAAAATCAATGTAAAACCGATTCTTTCTGGGATTGCATCGGTCCGACTATCGGGCTTCTCCGATATGACCAATACTGGTTACCAATTTTATAAATTCAATTCAAATATAATATTTTCACTTTAATCTTAATAAAACATGCCATACCAATATACAATCTAAATCATCATCATAATTTCACAATCTCCCTCTTGATAAATATATTAGCAATATTTCTAAAATTCATATTTGTGTGTTTGAAAAGAAAAAACAAAATCAAAAAGCAAAAACAACATTGAAAAGAAAAACTCTCCTCTTAGCAAAAGAAAAGAATTTCTCCCTACTTTTTTATTCTTTTGACAATAAAACACAAAATCAAAGAATCGATCAAAATTTTTAAAACTTTGATCAATTACGCACAAAAATATAAATTTCTCCATCTTAAAATTGTCAAATTTCTCACCGTTTCATGCATTATATAACTCCCCTTTTGACAATAATTTCATCAAGAATACAAAAGAGAATAAAGAAACAATTAAAGTCCAAATATCATAATTTTACAATTATCATTTGTAGTAACAATTTTTTATTTTTAAGTAGCTTTAAAGTGTACCAAAAGCGATATGTTTTGAAAGATAAGAGAGATACATTTCATCAACTAGCAAACAAACATATGCTAAAATCTAAACATGAATCAATGATATTAAAATCAATATCAAATCAACATTAAAATAAAAGATTTAATGTTTAAACAATTTATAATGCAACACTTCCTTTAGTACAGAGTTTAAACAAAATATCCTATGTGTTGAATTAAAAACTTTTTCTTAAGTTTACTTACACTTTCATAAAAAGTCAACTTTGCTCACTTTGGAATTTAACATTATAAGTTTAAAAGAAAACTTGGATAAGTTTTTATCTTGATTTCTATGAATTCGTTATTCTTTATATTCCTCAGTGCTGATACATACCTATCGTGAACATTGTTTTAAAAGATTTAATATTTATTTTTAAATCTTATAAAATAAATATAAGTAAATTTACTTTATTTACATTTTTGAGAGTTTGAGGAATAAAAACTTAAATAAACATATATAAGCACTTAAGGCATTCACGCTTGATGATATTGTTTATCGATTTTACAAATTGAATTTAAATATAATATTTTATCGATTTTATAAATTTAATTTAAATATAATCTTTTTACTTTAATTATTTATCACACATCTTAAATTATCAGCGTAATTTCACCATCCCTCTTCCCCGGATGGCCACCTACGCGAGAGTGAGCGTGACGGGCCGAGGAGAGAAGGCGCGAGCCTCGTAATGGGCAGACGTCTTTCCGAGTTGCTGGGCTGTGGCGGCGAGGCCCATAACCCATGGGCTCTTGCTTGCTGGGTGGGTGATTGTGGTTGTCTTCCTTGATTAACCCTAGCGCACAGCAACCGGGGAGTCGGGAAGACGCTGAGGCGGCGACGGCGATGGCGGGCGTGGTGGAGGCATGGCGTTGTGCGGCCGGTGGGGGGAGGCAGGCCACAGGCAGCGCTGCCCCATGGGGCGTGGAGGCGCAGCCGGCGGGCGGGCGGAGGCTTCTCAGGCTGGGGCTGGTGTCGTGGCGCCGGCGGCCGACGTGAAGGCACGTAGAGGCGCGGAGCAGGCCGGCCGGAGTGCCGAAGGCAGGCAAGCAGCGGCGGGGACCTAGGAGCCTCTAGTTAGTTTGTTAGTTCGGGACTGCAGGACGCGCCGGCAGGGACGACGGGCCACGGCTCCGCTCTGTGCTGCAGCGGCACCAGCAACCTCCTCTTGTGTCAGTCGCAACAAGCAAGATACAAGTCTCCGATTTTTTCCTGATTTCTTTTGCATTACTTCAAAGTGATTAAATTTACATATTTGCGTCTTACGGAATCAATCAGAGGATTGTTGGTTGGTTTCCCCAACATGTATAGTGGGGTTTCAGATTGGGATTTGGATTTGGGATGGAAATTGCAACATAAACACGACATTTAATGTAAATTTTTGTTATTTTGGTAGCGTGTTTCTGTGTTCCTATTTTTAGTCAATGAACTTGACTACATATATTCTATGAGTATATAAATTTAGCATGGTAGCATGGCCATCATTTTCGTTCAAATTCCATGTTTCAAAAGTTAAAATGTGTGATCACAAATTCCCAATTGGACCATCATTTGTTAGTGAATTTGGCATATTCTCTTAGCGGTCAGGGCTCAGATTGGCCATTCCTTTTTTTCCCGTCATTTGCCACTGATTTTATGAGTGTAGTAGAGCAATATATGGCAAGGTAGCATGATATGATTATGTTGTCAAGGTGTTCCATCTTTCTTTTCCTTTTTCTTTTGTTGGCTGTGTGCATCCTTATTTGAGAATTTTATTGATTAATGAAATCCTCAATTATCTAAATCTAAAACAGTTAACACCCTAGTAGATGCCACATAGCAGCACTCTCAGGAACCCATTTGGAACATGTTTAGGCCCTGCAAGACATCACCATGTGCGTTCCTAGCAGCACTGCCATCACTGCCACTAGGTTAGGCCAATGGAGATCCTAAGCGGCAGCTATGGTCGGTGGAGGTCACGAAGTGGCTACAGCGGTCTCTAGAGGTCTTGGAGAGGTGGGTGCGGTTCACGGAGGTGCCAGAGTAGCAATAACAATTGGGACCTTATTGACCCATCATTATTAAGAAGAGAGAACATGCTCACTCTTCAACAGTAGAGTTTGTGGAAGTATATATTATAGTGGGATATTTAATATTATATATATTGTCTAGGTTTATGGAAGTATCATTGATATTTTATAACAACGTTACATAGATTTCATTGATATTTTATGGTGGTATTGTGATACTTCAAAATATCTTGAGGTAGATATTACTTATATTTCATTGTTGTATCATGATGCCTATAAATATTGAGTAGCTGTATCATAATACTTATAAATATCATGGAGGTAGTATTATAAAATGTCAAGGTATAACAAGTATTGCTGTAATATTCTGAGTTATCATAGCTATTTTAAATATTTAAAGATAGGTATCATCAATATTTTATATAGTTATCATCAAGATTTATGAAAATATCATACACATTCTATTACGATATCATACAACTACAAACAAGATTTTATAATAGTATAAAGATATCATATATTCCTCATAAAAAAACAAACATATTATAGATATTTATAGTTATATTGATATTACCTAGATTTATATTGATATTGTGGAGGTAGAAGAATGGTATGATAAACACATAATTGTTATACTATATATGTGTGTGTTTGTGTGTGTGTAACATCAAAGTTTCATAAGACAATTTAGCTTAAGCCAATTAAAAAGTAGTCACTCGTGTTTCTACATCAAACTAGAAGCCCAAACACAATATAATAAAACCATAAATGATCCAATCTGATAATTCTATTCACATATATGATAGCAGGAAGTCCATAGGAAGTTTGTGATGTAGGTTGTTGCTTGTAATGTTTATTATGTGATATAATTTGATGGTAAAATAGTAATAGCACGTAAAACAGTAATACCACGTAGTAATACTATTTGACAAATCAATAAAACTACATGAGATTGGAGGATTGGTCAGATACAATATAATGTTGGAACATACGTACCACTAAAATCCTTCGTAATAAGGAAGATCAGTTTTCTATAGCATAGGAGGAGGAAATGATGGACGGTGGGTGGTGGTAAGCAGGTGAATACGTATGTGGAAATGGAAGGGAAAGATGCGACTAGCCACGTACCCCTACAACCAAACAAATTAAACACGAGATAACAAATAGATCAAAATATCAACATGCATGGAAATTCAGCCATCAGACTTATTTTTCTTTAGGCTCATAGGCGATACATTTGCAAATCATAGAAACTATTTGAACTAGTACTAAACAAACATATTTGCAACATAACTCGTACTTTAACACTCCATACTCCTATTTTAGATCTCGTAAACTGAAGCCGGATGAGTCTTCGGTAACATTGTCGTGGTGTCTATCGCCACCAGGCTAGACCAGTGGATATCCTAAAGCAGCGGTGGGACTCAAGGGAGCTCTCGGAGTAGCTGTGAAGGTTGGTGGAGCGGTCACGATCGGTCAAAACCTAAAGATCATCCTCTATAATCAAGATCGTCAAGGAGGAAGAACACATTCTAAGAAGGGCCATGGTGAGGGTGTAAGACCATGCACCGATAGTTGCTGTTTGTGTTTGAAAAATTGGTGCATGCCTTAAGTTAGATTAATTTGAGGGTGCTTTGTGGCTATTTGGCCGTAGCTTGGGGATTATTAATTAAGTTGCATCTAGTTGGTATGCATTTATGTGACTAACATAGATTAGGTTACAAGATTTGCATGATGGAAACTGATTATTTAATCTATTTGTATGAAGGTGGCTTGAGGTCAACCTCATTCAATGACGAGGATTGGTGCTATACTCAAGAAGCATCCGTTTAGAGTATTTGTGTGAAGGTGATTTAAGATCAACCTTGGTGAATAGCAAGAACTGGTACTACGCTTAGAAAGTAGCCAATGTCTAGCACAACTAAGATGTTATGTGACAAGATTGAATTTGAAAGCCCTTAGATGTGGCCTTGAAGGGGAGGGTGAATAGGCGTCCTTGAAAATTCTTTAAGTCACAGCAGTCAAATTCAACTTGATCGGAATCTCCGGTCCAACTAATTAGAGCTTTCGACATGCTATCTTGGGCAAACCGAGAGAGGTGGTTAGAACTTCTGGTCCCCTGGACCTAGAACTTTCAATCAACTGTGTGAAGTTTTAAAAAGCAACACGTAGTAGGTTCAAGGATAAGATTAGAACATGTGTTAAGCAATGGAAAGGATGGAAAACATACAGAATAGCAAGCAAATTAATATATTCACACATGCATAAGCAAACATGAAGGCAAAGAGAGATAATGCAATTTTTCCAAAAGTTTGGATCACACAGATCCTACTCTCCGTTGAGAAGCTTCTAGGTCTTAATTAACCTCTTACCTTACCAAGTAGCCATGAAGATCAGCTTGGTTTCCATTGAAAATTATCTCTTTTCTTTATGAAAGTCTAACCTCACAAACTTACCCATGTCAATCCATAGCGTGAGAAAACTCACGAATGATGTCTAACCATCTAGGAGGTTGCCCTCTAAAAGTAATAAACTCTAAACAACATTCCGTGTCAATCCCCAATTGCTCAAGAAGCTGCTAGCTCTCTTCTCTAGGAAAAAAATCACTCAAACCCATTCAAGATTTTCACTCCAACCCCCATAGAAGTTTAAAAATTGGGCAGATGTTTTGGAACACTAAAAAAAGATAGGAGACAGAAAAATGAAAATAGAATTATCAAAAGAGCAATGGAGAGGTGAAGTTTTATACCACACCCTATGTCATATGACCATTACTCACAAATTTAAATATTAGAAGTTTCGATCCCTAGGCCCCAAAATCTGTGATAAATACTTAGCAGTTGGTAGATAGAAGTGAACTGAAATCTCCGACCCATAAGACCAAAACTTCCAACCCAAGCAGACAAGCAAACCCACATCATATGCAAGTGTTGTATAACAGTATCTCTCTTCTAAGATATGATCATTGACCACTTAGATAGGTTTAGAGCACTGTTTACAACATGTATGGTTTTCCTAGACGTAAATTTAAAATTTAAATAAATTTTAAATAAACTTTGATTCTTCTCATTGAGTAGCTTCATAAACTTTTGGGGGTCACCATACATCACACTAAATATCACATATACTAATCCCTAGATATGTCTCAATAAATTTATTAGTCTCTTCACTGTATAAAAGCACCGTGTCTATGTCTTATCTGCCATACCCCAGAGAGTAGGGAAATCACTACAGTATATAGGTATATATATATTACTCTCATTAGATTTTGATCAACGAGAGGGACCAACATAGAAAGGAGTTATAGCCTAGCATGATATGTATGCTGGTTGATAAGGTTGGAGTTAAGCGAACATATAATGGACAAACACTATATTGAAAGGTCTTCGGGCTTCACAAGTCCTGTGTAAGCACCAAGATTTGCTATGAAAAATTAGAAGAGAAAAAAAAAAAGAGGACACGAGGTCATGTTGGATTGGCCACCTGATCTAAATGCTACGGCTGGCCTCTTCCACTCGGCAGCTACCACAAGGCCATGCGTGGTCTGTTTAGTCTGTAATAGGCTGACCAACCTACATGCATGAACGCAGATCAACAACTTCAAAACAAGTTGTGAGCCATGTGCAGCTACATGAACTTGGAGGCTTTCTTTAAAATTATATTTTCGTAAAATATTTCTGTACGCTCAGGGTTATGACTGTTTTTTTTTCTTTTTGACTGGAAAGGTTTTTGGGTGCTAGGTAGTAGCTATTTTTCGTGTTAATTAATATGCATGCTTCGAATGGGCATAACTTTTAGATGGAGCATCCGATAACCTTCTAGCAGACCGAAGCATACTTTTTTTTAATTAAATTAACTTAGTCATGATCAATAATGTAACTAGTTGTATCTAATTAAGGCCATGTTAATGAACAGGGCTATATATTCGTAATGCGTACGTGGTAGGTAGATATAGCTAATTAGGCACTAAATGAAACCGCGCATGTTTCTGCGAGACTTGTTGATCAATCTTTAATATGAAAATTTAGCCTAGGAGTAGTTGTTCTTAAAAAAAGAGTAGTTCTAAAAAAATTTAGCCTAGGCAATGAAGAACGAAGAAATGGAGCTTAAGTATTGCTTACTCATAATTATCTAACTTTCGTAAAAATATATGACAATTTTACCATATTTGAAGTATCAAAATTTACATTTTTAATATCTTAAGGTAGCAAAATTTACAAATTATAGTACCTTTCGATATCTTCTCAAAGATAATAATATCATCCTAAAATATATGATATGATAGCATTGGTGAAAGAATGTGATTGAATATGTTGAGGATTTCGGATGGAATATTTGGGTGTCATAAAAATATATTTTTCGCCGGACCGGCACCGGCGTGCCTGTCGAACTTTATTAAGATTTAGAGGGGTCTGCAGGCGCCCAGTACAAGAGACCAGCGATTAGTTTGCTGATGCAGGACGACATCACTGGCCAGAAAAGCATCAAATTACATCACCAGCCACAGTACGCCCTGAGACGCACGGCCGGAGACACCCACTGCACACTGTGCAGGAAGAGCAACCTCAGCCAACATCTCCCATTAGACCTGCCTCCAGCCACACATGCGCCATTCATCAACAATACGAACCTGCACTTGCTTGGGACTTTTGCCTTCCATATGATTTTCCCCATGTCTGTCTTGATTCTGCCAAGGAAGAGGAAGTTGTAAACCGAGCTCACCGAGTACTGACTATTTTTAGCCGGGCACCTGTTTATTTTGTCTGGGACATTATCCTGGAGAACCACCGCCGAGAGTGTCATCCAAATATCAACTGAAAGGAAAAAAATGGTATAAAATGATTGTCAAAAAGGCACTCATTAATAGAAGGCTTTATTATTACTAAGGAGTAGAAATTACATGCTTCACTTTGAATAAATAACTATCCAAGATAATCTGCAAGGGTTATTTGTTTATTCTTGAAGGTAATAAACTCATCGCAAATCTGATGCCCTCATTCCACATCATATAGTGGACTTGACACGGTGTCTCACCTGAGCAGCAAATCATATTCCTCAAAACGAACCTTTAAAGTTTAAAACTTTCCAATCATCTCAAATTCTAAAGCTGAAACTCATCAACATGCATCGTCTCAGATCCCCTGTCAATTGCACCGACTGTTACAGGAGACGATGGGGGCACCGGTTCACCATGCGGAGGAATGCAACAGTGGAGCAATAATGGAAGCATGAAGGTTGGGCTGGGTTGTGGGCCGGTGAATTGCTTAATTAAGTTAATATGGGACCAATCAGACGTTTCTCTTCATCTTCTTGGACTTTTTAAATTGGTTCATATTTGTAAGCCGTTGGAAGAAAACAACGGTTATATATTTATAGCATGAAAATAGGTATTCTAACCTTTTTTTAATCAAATTGTAATTTTACAATTCATAGCCCTTTATCCTTTAACCTCTGTAATCAGTGGTTGCAGCTACTTTGAAGCAAAGGTAGAAAGGAATTCTATTGTCTTTTTTAAAAAACATGTTTCTGGAACACCAACTCATATGAACCAGTTCGTAGAACAAATTGGTGAATACCATCTCTGAACCAACACCAACACCTTGGAAATTGTAGTCGTACGTAGTAGTGATCTAGATTTTACATCACACAACTCAACCATGAGTGCCCTGCAGCATGTTGCGTGCTCGGATCCTCGGACGGGCGCGAACTTCCGTTTAGCAAGATAACGACCTCGACCACGTTTACTAACTAGTACATGAGGAACACGGTGAACTGGAGCACCGTCTCGACGCCGTCCGTCTCGTGCGCCGCGCCGGTCGCCGCCACGCCTCCGGGCCTCACGACGGCCACCTTGGCGAATCCCTTCGCCCCGACGAACTTCCCCGTGCCACCGACGATGGCGAGGTGCGACTCCGAGTCCGCCGTGCGGTGCACGCCGAAGAAGCTGATGCTGTCCGCGAACTCGCCTTCCTTGAACATCGTCGTGACCGCCACCGTCTGGCTCACGCCCTCCTCGGAGCTGGCGATGTAGAACCCCTGCGCCCTGCCCACCGCTGCCGAGCCCAATTCCGGCGCCTCCGTAAGCTCGTCGTCGACCACCGTCATGGTCCCGAAAAGGAGCTTCTGGAGCGTTGTCCCCTGCGGGAGGCTGCCGCCGGCGAAGACTGGGACGCCGTTGTTGTTGTTGGACGTGACGGCGTTGGTGGCGCCACCGAGGCCGGTGAGGAAGGGGATGTTGTCGTTATCGATGGCGCCGGCCGCGCCGCTGTTGACGTTGATGCCGCTGTTCAGGGGCAGCACGGCGCCGTTGGGGCGCGCGAAGGGGAGCTCGACAGTGACGGCGGTGTTGTGGACGATGCCCGCCACGATGCGTGCCGACGGGTTCGTGCCGCCGAGGATGTCATGCATGAAGAAGACCATCGGGTGGTCACCTCCGCCGCCGCCGGCGTTCATCCCAGCCGCGCCCGCTGCCACAGGGATGGTACTAGCACCGATCGGTGCTCCTGCTGCAGCGTCACCAGAGCCCACCGCACCAGCCACAGGTCCCATTGCTGCCGCCGCGGCCGGGACGTCGGCATTGGCTGCCACCGGCGCATCGGCAACGGTGCCGTCATCAGCTGCTAGCTGGCGCGTCGGCCTTGCTGCGACGGCGCCGGACACGAGGAGCAGGAGGAGCATGGAGGAGAGCGTGACCGTCGGCTTCTCGAACGCCATTTGATCAAGCTTCGCCTTCGGTGTTTGCAATACTACTAGTCGGCGCTGTTTGTTCTATGATCTGTGCTCTGATGGCTTAGGGGTTTGAAGAGAGTTATATTTACATTCTGATATGAAAAATATGATTAATTAGTACTTAACCCGTGATTTCTGAGTGGTTGAAGGCTTGTCCTCGTGGAGTTGCTCACTTGCTCGAGTGATTTAATCATAGGTGGTTTAGTTGCGGTCGTACTGTTCGTTTTGGCGCGAGATGGCACTAGGCCGTCTGGGCCGAAACTTCTCCATCTCCCCTTGTCCGGCCCAGTTCCCTCCCGTGGTGCAGGCCCAATGGATCCGGCAGGCCGGACTGCCGCGGATGGAGCAGAGCAAGATCAAATTAAACAAACAGGAAAGGCACACGCGCAGCACAGGAAGGATCCATCTAGAGTTCTTGACCAAACACCTCTTAGCCGCCGTCTAGCTCAGGTAATAACTATTTACAGAACATCGTGCACGGGAGATGACGACGTGACATCACCTGCTATGATGAATTCCACGGTCATCGATAGAATTGAACACGCAATTTGAAGGAAACAGAACGGCAGTAACGACATCCTATCATGGTTAAAAACGGGGCACCGTGCACGAAAGCACGTACGCAGACTTGTCCCTACCTTCTAGCCGCCGGCCGTCGACACTACGTCGGCGACTCGTACAATGGCGTCATCTCTTTATCTGCTATAGCGGCAGCAGCGATCACCGTGGATGTGTGGTATTGCTTCGTTTCGGTCAAACACTCCGGCGCACGCACCGCCCGCCGAGCTTACGCACGAAACACCTAGCTTCCTATGTATGCTGCGGTTGCACTTCGCTGTTGGTACCCCACATGTGATATGTCTCCTCTTTTTTACGCTCTCTTCGCGGTCCTCTTACTCGGCGGCGGCGGTCCGGCGTGTTCAGCCGCGACGACGGACACCGTCTCGTCTGGCGATGTCCTCGCCGGCAAGGACAGGCTCGTCTCCAACAACGGCAAGTTCGCGCTCGGCTTCTTCAGAGCCCCCGTCAGCACAGACGATGGTGAGTCGTCTGCTTCAAACCAAGACAAGTTGTTCCTGGGCATTTGGTTCAACACGGTGCCCAACCTGACCACGGTATGGGTGGCAAACGGCGCAGAGCCAATCATGGACGTCTCTGCCGCCGGTGCCGCCTCGCCGGAGCTCACCATCTCCGGCGACGGCGACCTCGTTGTCTTACACCCAGCCACCAAATCAATAACCTGGTCAACCCAATCAGCCACTGTTACAACCAAGAACTCCACCAACAGCAACAGCACAGCAGCTGTCCTCCTGAACAGTGGAAACCTAGTATTGCTAGACACCTCAAACCTGTCCGAACCTCGTACACTGTGGCAGAGCTTCGATCACCCAACTGACACCCTCCTTCCCGGCGCAAAGCTCGGCCGCGACAAGCTCACCGGCCTGAACCGCCATCTCGTGTCCAAGAAGAGCATGGCTGGCCCATCCCCTGGAGCTTACTGCTTCGAGGTAGACGATGACGCGCCTCAGGTCGTCCTCAAGCTCTGCAATTCGTCTATCACCTACTGGTCCAGTGGAACATGGAATGGTCAGTACTTCAGTAACATCCCCGAGCTGATTGGCAATACACCTAATTTTCACCTCTCATTCATCAACAACAGCAGAGAGGAATACCTCCAGTTCAACGTGACAATTGAAGTAGTGACACGCAACATCATCGATGTCAATGGCCAGAACAAGCATCAGGTTTGGGTTCAGAGCTCACAGGATTGGTTGACATTGTACTCCACTCCAAAGATTCAGTGTGATGTGTATGGTATATGTGGGCCTTTTTCAGTCTGCAGTTACAGTCTGCTTCCACTCTGTAGCTGCATGAAGGGATTCTATGTCAGGTCAGTGAAGGATTGGGAGCAGGGTGATCAAACTGGAGGCTGTGTGAGAGAGAATCAATTGGATTGTGTAGGTAGCAACACCAGCAAAGCAGCTTCAACTGATAAGTTCTACTCTATGTCTAGTATCATCTTGCCTGACAAAGCTGAAAGCATTCATGATGTTGGCAGTTCAGATCAATGCTTGAAGGCTTGCCTGAATAACTGCTCTTGCACTGCTTATTCCTATGGCAGTAAAGGATGCCTTGTTTGGCACACTGAATTGCTCAACGCAAAGCAGCAGCAAAACCATGGTGAAACGGGTTCCAACGGAGAAATCTTATATCTCCGTCTTTCAGCAAGAGACATGAAGAGAAGCAACAGACGTCGAGGGACAATTGGTGTCGTCGTTGGTGCATGCGTTGCTGCTTTAGCTGTACTGGTGTTCGTCACAGTACTGTTAATCATCAGAAGGAAAAGCAAAAACAGCAGTCAAAATTATGGCAGCCTTGTGGCTTTCAGATACAAAGATCTGCGTTCTGCAACCAAAAACTTCTCTGAAAAGATAGGGGAAGGTGGCTTCGGCTCTGTCTTCAAGGGCCAACTGCGTGATTCGACCGGCATAGCCGTCAAAAGACTTGATAGTAGCTTGCAAGGAGAAAAGCAATTCAGAGCTGAAGTAAGGTCGATCGGAACCATCCAACATATCAACTTAGTCAATCTGATTGGCTTCTGCTCCGACCGCGACAGTAGGTTTCTTGTCTATGAACATATGCCAAACCGGTCACTTGATATCCATCTTTTTCAGAGTAATGACAAGATCTTGGACTGGATTACTCGCTACCAAATAGCCCTTGGAGTTGCCAGAGGCTTGTTCTACCTACACGAAAGCTGTCATGATCGTATCATCCATTGTGATATCAAGCCGCAGAACATACTACTCGACGCATCGTTTCTTCCAAAGATTGCAGATTTTGGGATGGCAAAGTTTGTAGGAAGAGATTTCAGCAGAGCACTCACCACCATGAGAGGAACCATGGGATATCTTGCACCTGAGTGGATCAGTGGAACAGCCATCACATCAAAAGTGGATGTTTACAGCTATGGAATGGTGCTGCTAGAGCTAGTGTCAGGTAGGAAGAACTTAGCCAGATCAGAAGAAGATTGTACTACTTCTACATCCACTGACACTGATGGCAGCCATGCTTTCTACTTCCCAATGCAAGCTTCAAGGAAGCTTCTAGATGGAGATGTGATGAGCTTGCTGGACCAGAAGCTGTGTGGTGAAGCAGACTTCAAGGAGGTTGAGAGAGTCTGCAAGATCGCTTGCTGGTGCATTCAAGACAATGAGGAAGATCGGCCGACGATGGGTCAAGTGGTTCAGATTCTTGAGGGCGTGTTGGAATGCGACATGCCCCCGTTGCCAAGGTTGCTTCAGAGTATCTTTGAGAGGCCATCTTCAGTTAGCAGCAGCACGTCAGTTCTCCTTTTCGTCGGTAGCGTTGATTGCCAATGAGAATATCTGTAACACAATTATTTTAATAAAAAAATATAGTTTTAAAAACATTATTTCTTTGTGCGGATTATGTGCCAAAGATCTTCGTTTAAAATTTAAATTCTGATGTTCAACTTTTAAATCAATCTCTCTCCTAAATTTTTTTTCTAAATTTCTGTAAGTTCGACAATCAAATTTGACTTCAATCTGAATATCAACTCCACATCAAAATACTCTCAAATAAATTTGTTTGAGTCTCTCCCACAAACAAAATTCTAAGTTCAAATTCAAACTCATTTCAAAATTTCTCTAAAAATTTAATTTTAGAAATCCCTAGAGAAAGTGGAAAACCTCCTGGGTTGCTGCTTGCCTCTGCCCTACCGCCGGGTACCGCCTCCCCCATTGCCAGCATCACCGCCATCACCGCCCTCCTCCTAGCCTCCCTTGAGTAGCGAAGGATGAAGAGCAAAGAGGAAGAAGGAACGTGAAAAAAGAGGAGGAAGAAACAAAAATCCTTCCTACTACATGTGGGGCCATTTCGACCAAAGAGATGAGACCACATGCCCCTCCTTCCTTCCCCTTGATATGTAGACCAGCTTTCATTTCTCTCTCTCTCCCGCTGTCATGTGGGCTCATCTTCCCTAGATCATGCCGTCGATCATCTTCCCTAATTCTTTTTCAAAAATTTTAAAAATTTAAATAATCTTCTAAAATTTATATCTTTTCAACGTTAATTTCGATTGACTCCGTTGAATTTTTCTAAAATAAGATTTATCCAATGTCACTATTAGTTATTTAGTATTTATTGCCTTTTTAGGGTTTTACTAGGATTTCTCATGTTTTGCACGTAGTTCAGTGCCGAAAAATTCTTGGACGCCAATTCTGAAGAATTTCTCATCTACCAAGAGTAAGGCAAATCACCCTTGATCATATTACTCCTAATTTATAAAATATGATTATTTAGAAAGTTACATGTTTAGCGTATACAGTAAAATTGATCGGCCTTGATTTATGCGCAACTAACGAACCAACCTAGTAGTTGCATTACTTTCTATATATTGTTGTTAAATTCTATCCTTGTAACCATAATGATACTCAGAAATTCTCGCTCCTTGAGTGGAAATACCACTCCTCCATCTTATATTGTTGTTTGTGGTTATGGAAAAATTAGATTATAAAACCTTTTGCGAAGACCTGGCTTGTGGAGTTGGTGGGTTTTAAAAAAAAGTTTGTGAAAACCTGCGATGTGGAACCTCACCTATGTGGCTTGTTTTTATAATCACATGTAAAGATCGATTCCTTAGGAGAATTGTATCCGAGCATCTTACAATATGACCACATGAGTATTTATGGGCTATTCCTAGCTGAGTAATTAGCTAACACATAAAAATTTTGTATGTTAATAGTTGTGGAATGGTAGGGATGAGGAGACGAATCGTGAATCTTTATGGTCCGTGATGAGTATTATTCTAGTCTCTTGTAAGACAATTGGTTAGGAGTATGAGACATTCTCGGTGTGTCCTAAGTAGATGAAGGCTTGAGACTTATTTAATACTCGGTTTTAAGATATTCGACCCAACTATGTGACACAAGATATTCATGGGTTAACCTTGAAAAGGCCTTGTCACGAACTTCTAATACTGATGGGTATATGGTGTCAGTTTTGTATCATGTGGGTAAAGTGTATAAACTCTGTAAAGTTTTAACTATTTGAATAGCTGTGCTCATAGTTAAGAGTGAATGTAAGATGATTCTACTAGAGTAGTTTTGCTTGTCAGTGTTTTATAGAAAATATTTGAGAGAATGAAAATCGTTACCAATCAGTCTTGGTGACTGAAGGATGACCTTGGTGATCGGGAACGGGTATGTGTGACCCAAGATGCTGTGAGAACATTATGGAGTTGGCTTCCCGAGAAGGAGCCAAAGGAAAGAAATATGTTGGTTTAGTTTCGGATGGAGCGAAATAAATGTTGTATGCATGGCTTAAGAAACTATGTTTGTTAAAGAAATAGAAAATAAAAAGAAACTACAACTACAACTTTGTTTTCATATTTGGGTTGTTGCAAAGCACCTCATATCGGATTGATGTGGTAAGTCTCATTCCAAATGAATTGTAAAACTTACACTTAGAAATTGTGAAACATTTTCAAATAAAAGATTTATGAAATAAATATAGTCTTACTTTGCAGCTTACATACTCACGTTTTCTGTGAATTGCAAGTACAAAAGTACTCACCCTCTTTATTTTATTGTTTTTTCTCATCTCTCCTTAAGTTCAGATAGAAGATGCTAAAAAGTTTGGTGTTGTCCCTATACCCAAGCCACCGCCTATGGATTATTGTGCTAGCTGTGCTAAAGTTTCGTTGTCACAGTTTTTCTTAGTAGTTGTTACCAATGGTCTACCTGATATGGTAACAAGATATAATATATTCATTTAGTTTTTGCAATAATTACTATGTTGTTACCACCGATACCAACTTGAAATCCTAAGACTGGCACTGACATACGCAGTTTCAATAGGGATGGTTTGTCGTTTTCGATAGGGTTTGGTGCAGTATCGAAATCTTTCTTTTATTTGAGGTTGTTATGTTTGAGATTTTAGTTCTTTATCTAGTATGTAGTACGTACTATTATGTTACCATATCTCATGTATTTGGCATATACATTTTTTCCTTTGTTAGCCGATTCTCTTGATATCTCTCCCAATTCTATTTCTATAAATTGGTTGAGTGGATAAGGGAGGTTGCATGCCTATATGTACTCCACACCGATATCAATCTAATAATTGCGTTGAGTCTATCAAGTTCTCATGGTATCAGATTTTTTGACCTCTCACTTTCGTTCTCTATCCTAATTACTCCACTACCGCACTGTGCCGATCATCTGAATCATTCTGGCCCATGGATTATAAGGGGACGTCCAGTGCTAAGCTAGATGCTAGGCCGACGCAGGCTGATTTTGGTGAGCGTCAGCCTGGTGACCACCAGTAGCGCTAGCTCCTTCCACACCGCTACGTTGACTACTGCAACATCCAACGAGTGGTACTTAGGTGCATCTTTCCATATGACTTCTAATACTAGTATATTTAGTGTGTTTCGCCCCCCGCCTCATACATGTCTTTTGCCTCATACATGCCTTTCTTACATTATAGTAGGCAATGGTTCCCTTATTCCTATCACATCGACTGACACTGCTTATTTACATCATCCCAATTTCTCCTTTGTGCTTAATGATGTTTGTGTCTCATTTTTGCTCGTTGTTTTGCTTGTGACAATTGGTGTTCTATTTGTCTTGACCCTTTTGGCCTTTATGTGAAGGATTACCAAACCAGGATCGAGATCGCTAAGTGTAATAGCTTCAGGGACCTATACCCCCTCTCGGCAGATACTCTCCCCTTAGCGGCCTCCACTCATGCTTTTGTTGCTATTGTGTCCAACACTGACCTTTGGCATTAGCAGCTTGGACATTTCTGTTAGGAAGCTCTTACTTGTTTGGCTCAGATTTCTATTATACCTTCTTCGAAGGGCATCATCTCCATGTGTCATGCTTATCAACTCAGTTGCCACACCGCCTACCCTTTATTAGTAGTTTTACAAGGGCTACAACCAAATTTGAGCTTCTTCATTATGATTTGTGGACATCTTCTATTCCTAGTGTGTTTAGTTTTAAATAGTACTTAGTTATTCTTGATGATTTATCTCATTATGTGTAGATATTTGCTTTAAGTTTTAAATCAGCACCTTCTCCACTTTGTCGCGTTTCTTTGTCTTTGTGAAGACACATTTTCTACTAGCATTCGGAGTATCCGATGTGATAACGGTCACAAGTTTGACAACTCCACTACTCGCACCTTTCTCCTTACCAATGACGTTTCCTTGTGGATGTCATGTCCACATACCTTCCCTCAGAATGGTAAGCCTGAGTGCATGCTTCACTCTCCCTAACAATATCATGTGTTTCTTGCTTTTTCAAGCCAACCTACCTTCTTTCTTTTGGGTCGAGATTCTCCACGCTGCCACCCATCTCATTAATTGTCATCCCACAAAAATTCTCTAGCACCACACACCATTTTTTGCCCTTTATGGTGCTTACCCCTCCTATACAAACATTCACATCTTTGGTTGCAAGTGCAACCTAAACCTCTCTACCACCGCCCCCCATAAACATGCCCCCCGCTCTATCATGTGTGTGTTTTTAGGACATCCCTAGGACCACAAAGGGTATCGGTGTTTTGATCCTATCTCCAACAGAGTCATTATTTCTCATCATGTGGTGTTTGATAAGCACTCATTTTCATTCACTAAGATGACTAACAATGCAGATGCTACTAACCATGATTTTCTTAAGGATTTCTCTGTCATAACTCCTACTCCAATCAGTCATCGCCGGGGCACTGTTACCAAACTGGGTGGGTCGTTGGCTTCGCCACCACTAGCTCAGCCTACTGGACTTGAGCTCTCGGTGGCCCGTTTTGTCCTAACTAGGCCAACCACACCCTTGATTAGGCCGGTGCACAGTATGTCATCCTCGATGTCTACTGGAATTCATGGGATGGTGCTGCAATTTCCTCCAACCAGTGCATCGATACGCACTCGCAATGTGTGTGTCCCTAGGGCCCGAGCTCCACTAGCACAGCTCAGCATCTCCCTTGTCAACGATGACCATGATATGGCAACGTGAGGCAAGGCCAGTGTTTGTAGCCCCGTCACCCAGTTCAACCTCCACTCCATGCCTCTCTTGCCAGTCACTCGCATAGATCATGCCGCGTTGGCTAATCCCCACTGGCATGCAACAATGGAAGAAGAATAAACTACTGTGCACACCAACCGCACCTAGGATCTCATTTCGCGCCCTCCTAGTGCCAATGTCGTTACGGGTAAATGAATTTTTCAGTACAAGTTTTAGACCGATGGCTCTCTTGAAAGATATAAGGCTCACTGGGTTCTCCATGGCTTCACCCAACACCCTAGCATTGACTATGATTAGACCTTTAGCCCAGTTGTCAAACCAGCTACTGTTCTCACAATTCTCAGCCTTGCTGTGCCTATTCACTAGCTCAATGTCAAGAATGCTAGTTTTGTGTACATGGCACTCTTCAGGAGATAGTTTACTGCACTCAGCCTGTTAGTTTTGTGGACCCTACAAAACCTAACATAGTCTTTCGTCTCAACAAGTCACTCTATGGTTTAAAGCAGGCTCTATGTGCATGGTACAATTGGTTTGCTAATTTTCTGCTCTCTCTTGTCTTCATAGAGGCTAAGTCTGATATGTTTTTGTTCGTCTACCATTATGGCTCTAATGTGGCTTACCTTTTGCAGTATGTGGATGACTTTGTGCTGATGGCCTCCTTAGGTGCCCTTCCACAATGGATCATCATTGCTCTCTAGTTTGAATTCTCCATGAAGGATCTTGGTAGTTTACATCACTTTCTTAGGATCAATGTCAACTGATCTTCCTGTGGGCTACTTCTCTGCCAGTGACGGTATAGTCTTGAGTTTCTTGAGCATGTTAGCATGGCAGATTGCAAGCCTTGTACTACTCCAGTTGACATCAATGCCAAGCTCTCCTCCACTACTAGTGCCCATGTTGCCGACCCGACTGACTATTGCAGTCTTGCTGGTGTGCTACGGTATCTCACTTTTAATCGACTAGATATCTCATATGCAGTGCGTCAGGTCTGTCTTCACATGCATGATCCCCTTTGTCTCGGTGAATCCCTAATTTAGGGAGCCATGTTGCCGAGTTCGATTCCCGCCGCTATAGTGCTCTTTTTTTGAGTGGGGTGCAAAGAAGGCTAAGATAGTAAGAGGTACGGTACTAGACTAACACATATTGCTTTAATAAAAGTATACTCAATTTTTTCTCATAATACCTTACTAAATTAAGCTGGCGAGCGGCGGGAATTGAACCTGTATCTTCTCCTTGGCAAGGAGATGTTTTACCATTGAACTTTTCTCGCTACGTCCTATATTTTATAGGGTATATCCGCCTGGGTCGACTGTCTATGTCTGGGTCAACTGTTTTGTAATGGCACTATTATTTTCTATATTTTGTTACTTTTAATGGTACTTCATGTAATGTTTCTATTTCTAGCGTGTAGAGGTCATGACCGAAGTAGTGTTCGTGCCAGATTTCATTGCACTAGAAACCGTTATGCAAGGCAAGCAATTCTTGAATATTTTGAACCTATATTGATAAATTACTTTTTTATAAAGATGCATTGTTATATCATAATTTAATCATATTTGGCCTTGGTTGGTGGGAAATTGATGGACCTACATAGTAGTCGCACTTATGTTGTGTAGAATATTAATGACCTCATCCTTATTAACTCCACCAAATATGCGCCTATATCGTCATCCCTTGGATGTGATTAACAAGATAGATGCTTAGCCCGCTTATAATTATGATGTCGTGTGGAAAAACTTAGGACCCTAAATTTTACTTGAAAATCTGATGTGATATCTGCTTGTTTGTAAAATAAAAATAGTTTGTATTATCTAGATGGTGCGAAGTCAGCGCCTTCGTGGCTTGGCTATATATTATAATTAAGGACCTATTCCTTTAAAAAATTCATCTAAGTATATTATAGTACAACCACACAGATGTTATGGGATGTTATTGACTAAATAATTTTCTATCACATTGAAATCTTATATGTCAATAGTTATGGATTGCTAGGGATGAGAAGATGGTGTTAAAGATTGTACTACTCAAAATGAGTGTTGCTCTAGCCTCTTTTAAGACGATTGGATATATGTAGAAGGCATCCCTAGTGTGTCTTGAATAGGTGAGAATATAAGACTTGTCTAATACTCGGTTTTGAAAGATTTAACCTAACTATGTGACATGAGGTATTTAGAGGTTAGTTTTAAAAATCTTGTAGTAAGCTCTCCTTTACCAACCATGTTTGATCAGCACGTGTTGAGTAAAGCGAGAAGTTCATGACGTGTGGTTAAAGCATACAACCTCTATAGAGATTAGTTAAACTATTTAAACAGTCGTACCTACAGTTATGAATAGATATGAGGTGTTTTTCATAGAGTGGTTTTGTTTTTACCAAAGGTTTTGAACTTAACTGTTGGAATGAGAATTATTTCTAGAATCTGCCTGTGTGACAGATAGTTGACTTATGGTCAGGAATAGATATATGTAACCTAGGGTGTCTTGTAACACAATAGTGTCGTAGTGCTGTGTAGATGAGCATGTGTTGTAAAAACCTCTTAACTATGACAAATAGTTATGGACGAGCTATGAAAGCTTGTTAACTATGGCTAAGAAGACGTAAATTGGATCCATCCCATCCTATACATCCAAGATAAGATACATTTTGAAGGGTTTTTTGCTATCGTATTTTTGTATGACCTAAATGCTCTTGCTTCGTTGACCATAGGACCTGAAATGACCCAAATGAAACACATTCCCATTCTCATCTCTCTCTTCCCTTCCTATGCCTTAACCCTAGGCATAGCAAAGGCAATAGCGAACACAGGCGACGGCGGCGGTGAAGAAGCAGGCGATAGAGCAAGTGGTGGCGATTGTAGCAAAGCAAGAAGTAGCAGCAGTGACGAGGACAAGGTCAAGGACATTGGGTTCAATAACAAAGATATAAAAGTCCGATGGTGGCGAGGTTAGGGACTCTGACCTGCATCAACGATGCATAGCCCAATAACAACAGGGACGCTGGAGTGGCGCGAACAGATTCAGCATCGATGCTGCCGGGGATGAAAGATTTGACAGCATTGACGCACAGCCCAGTGGTAGCGAGGTCAGGGACAGTGACCCCTCCATCAGCGACAGCAACGAGCTTAGCCTTGTCATCATCGGTGAAAGTATGGCACCAAAGATGCAGGGCAACGACGACTGAGACGAGGCATGATGAGGCCGATGGAGGGCATTAGTGGCAGCTGCCAATGGGTGGCTGGCTCTGGTGGTGATCATGGACAGCGACCCTGGTGATCATGGATAGCAACCCCTCCACTTTACTCCTCCACTACCTAATTTTTTTCCATTTCCTCCTTTTTTTTATTTCCCCTTTTTTGCTGTGTAAATTTTTTTACTCAGATTTAATCATTTTTAGATTTGAAATGTTGATTGGATTTAAAATAAAGCATGCACGTTTAGATCTGAAGAATTTTGAATTGCAGAAGGAAAGATGATGTTATAGTATACAATGCTTGAGTTGTAGTTATAGGAGGTAGGGGTATTTTGGTATTTTGATCTATACTAAAATATAGTAGCAAAAAATTGGTACAAAACATGCCTCGGGTGTATAAGATCTAATTTCTGACATCTTACGGTGGCATGATCAATTAAATGAATTATAATGGTATATTTTAAAAGGGCAAAAATTAAAATGGGATGTATCTAATTAACCCATAATAATAAGGTGGGTACTGTATAGATCATACTGGTACATAATATTTTACGATGTGCAGTGTTGTGTTATACTGCTAGCTTGAACAAACATTATCTGGAAGAGAAAATACAGCTAGAAAAAAAATTCAAGTGATGTATAATAATTTCCTCAGTTGTCCTGAAATGTTCAGTATAAGCAAGAATCTAGCTGGCTTTTCCAATAGAGTAATAGAGGGTTCAATTTTGGTGCTAGGTGCTATCAAATATTTGCATGTTATAGAATATAGAACTTTTTTATATAACTTTGTTGTGCTACAAGAGTTGGAGACATTTTCCTTGTTTTTATGCCTATATCTTTTAATTGAGTTGAGATACAAACTAGCTTATTAATGGTTATCTACTAATTTTTTTCAATAGCAAATATGCTACTTTTGATGTAGGTAGTATATTCTGTCTTTTTTTGCATGGATGCATGGTGATTTTTATGACATTTTTTACCAATTAGCTATATAACTCATGTCGTTTACTCATGTTTGTTTTTTTTCTTGATATGACGAAAAGGAGTGGAAGTTAGGTGTGTTTGGCTAGTGGGATATGGCTGGATAGAATATAGCCGTAACTAGGTGTTTAGTTGAAAGGCAAATGTGAGATATAGCCACCACCTAGACAATACTCTATAGATATCTGCATCCGGACGAATCGGCCGGACAAGGCGGCCAGCGACGGGCGACGCGCACCCACGTGAAAGAATATTCAGTAGGCTCATCATCCCATTGTTTTCTCTCCCTGTGCTCTCTTCACATTTTTTTTTCTCACTGGCTCTTCTTCGGCAGCGCGGGAGGCGGCGTCCGGCGGCGGCGTCCAACAGGGTATTCTCACCATCTCTAAGTGAGAGGTGATCGCAACAGCTCATCCATCCTACTCTCTCCAACCAAACAAAAAATTGGATCACCAAATCCACCTTGATCCCTCTAACCAAACATAATATTGGATTATGCTACCCACCCAACCAAACAAAACAAAATAGACCACTATATCCTTCAAAATATGAATAGCCATATCTCATCGATCATGAATCAAACACAGCCTTAATGAATTCTTCAGTTTTGTGATGCATGGTGTCCATTTGTTCCTCTTGAATATTCTGAAGCTACATGACTCTTGTACTCTTGTGGAAGCATGGTGAGATCTTGCTGTAGACTGTAGTACCTGTAGCGTGCTAGACTGCTTGTAGCTATTAAAAACCTGCTTATTACAAAATATGAATCTTCTGTCCTGAATGATAGCTATTATTATATAAACTGCACCTGAATGCTAGGCTTATGTTTGATCCAAATTCAGAGCTGTAGCTTTTGATGTGCTATATTGCTATAGGAAATGGAGGCATCTTCACTGGTTATCTGCATGCTCGGTAGCACAATTGTATGTCACGTGCATAATTGCCTAGTGCAGCCAAGTCGTAATGGCCAACTGCTTGCCTGCCGCCCGTTACCAGGCCGCATCCAAACGCCGTAAAGTAAAAAGAAGACGATACACCAAGCAACCAAACAAATCGTGTAAATGTATACAGTGGTATCTATTACCCCTGCAAGCGATACCATTAGCGTTTGCGTTACCGTGTCCGAACCAAACACCACCTTAGTTTTGACTCGAGTAGTAAGCCCATCTTAGCATGGCTCGGTTTGGCTGCTGGTGCAATGTCTCAACTCAAGCAATTCATGTGGTTGCGTGTCCAAGAGACGGCAAGAGGCGTTCCAAGTCAACGTGCCACGTAGGACTGTCATACTAGTAGTGTATTACCGTGACATGTTGGCAACATCACGTCGACAAAGACACGTCGCTGATCCTTCTTAATTAAGACCACAACGAGGCACACGCCATTCTGTTCATTCATCTCATCATACGACCTCGTCGAGCAGAGCAGCATGTCCGGCGACGCGGCACCGCACGTCGTGGAGGACTTCTACGGCGTCATCCAGCTCCTCAGCGACTGTTCCGTCGTCCACGGCGACGAGTCCGTACTCATCCCGTCGGTAGAACTACCGTACCAGAACGTCCCCGGCGGCGTTCAGTGGAAGGATGTCGTGTACGACGCAACGCACGGCCTCAGGCTCCGCGTATACGAGCCGCCCACCGCCGGCGATGGAGCTAATAAGCTCCCAGTTCTCGTCTACTTCCATGGCGGGGGCTACTGCGTCAGCGCCATCGACCAGTCCATCGTTCACGGCTTCTGTCTCCGCGCCGCCTACGAGCTCCCCGCCGTCGTGATCTTCGTCCAGTACCGCCTCGCCCCTGAGCACCGTCTTCCCACGGCCATCGACGACGGTGAAGCTTTCTTCTCCTGGCTGCGCGGCCAGGCCGCTCTCGGCGCGGGCGCGGAGTCAGCCGACTTTGCACGGACGTTCATCTCTGGCGTGTCCGCCGGCGGCAACTTGACCCACCACATCATGGTTCGCGTCGGCTCGGGGCAAATCGTGTCCCACCCGGTCCGCGTCGCCTGGTACGTCCTCATCAACGAGTTCTTCGCCGGGGTAGAGCGCACGCCGTCGGAGGCCAACCCGCCGGCCAACATCTCCCTGCTGACTGCGGAGATGGGCGACCAGCTATGGCGCATGTCGTTGCCGGTGGGCGCGACTAAGGACCACCCGTTGGCGAATCCGTTCGGCCCGGACAGCCCCAGCCTAGAACCTGTCGCGCTCCCACCGGCGCTCGTCGTGGCGTCCGGGGGCGACGTGCTCTACGACCGCGTGGTGGACTACGCGGCGAGGCTGAAGGAGATGGGGAAAATGGTCGAGCTAGCATGGCTTCTCGGCCCTCGAACCATGGAGCCCAGCGGCCAACGAGTTCATCCGAGGTTTGTATATCAAGGTGCCCCGCCCAGCTTAAGTGAATCCGCGTCTCTGCCGCAATGTATATTGATCATCTGTGATGCTCGTGTTATTTAGGAGTAACTGTATGTGCCAAATAGTCAGCTCAACCAGAAACAGAAGATAGTTCACTATTATACTTGGGTTATAATGTCCATTAAAGACTACACAGCTGGCTTGTTCACCAGTTATTTTCTTGTTTGGATTATAATGGCTTAAACATTTCGATCAAATTTGTTCTGAATACTAACTAGTTATCATGTTATCATTTATACGTCGACCCTTTTCACTGGAGATGATGACCTCATAATCTTGCAAATGGAACTACTCATATGGAATTCTGGCTCCGAGATCCTGGGATAAGATACCAAATTGAATTAGTCTAAGAAAAGACAACGAAACATGCCGGTTTGGACTAACTGGTCTTATATGATCGATCGTGACATATTGGATTATTGAGTTTCCGATATTTATCGATGACGTGATGGCCTTAAGACTAAATCAACTTCCAATTTATCAACTCGACATCGTAATTTAAACATCCAATTCAATTTTGTATTGAATATTAGTTAGATACCTAATTATCAGTATTATGATAGTACTTTAGAGTTTCAAAATTCATCACATTATGATAGTACTTTATGACCGAAGGGAGTACTGTATTGTCAATCCTTTCATACATAGGCGAATACGATTGGTCAAGAAACAGACACAGAAAGGACAGAAATCATTAGGAGGGAAAAGTTCTGATGGCTTCGGAAGGCCGAAACAAAGAACTTGGAACCCAAAACTCATCCAAACAATTGTGGATATAAGGCCGAATGGCTATTCATTATCTAAAAAAGAACTCATCCAAACAAAGATGACTACTTACATTTCTACTTGTTAATTGGCAATGAATCTGGACTACGACAGCTAAGAGCAATAGATTTGAATTTGGAATTCATATGTACAGATAGTACTTTTGAACCAAAAACACACCTGACTCTTCTGCATCTAGAAGGCAAAAAAAACATTTTTTTAGATAATGACACCAAAAATACACAAAAACATATTTCTAGCAAGGCACAAATTGATAGAAAGTTTTCTTGGATTGGTATTACATACTCTCTTATGTTTTTTTATATTTAACGCCATTGATTTTTAGACATATTTAAGCATTTATTTTATTTAAATTTTTTATGTAAATATATAAAAATACAAGTCTTGTTTTAAGTTTTTTAATGATAAAATAAATCATAATAAAATAAATAACGGCATCAAATATAAAAAAATCTGAGGGATTATTACCGCACTAGTAGACCAACTTCTTTCAAGACCAGTTTTACTAAATGGATAAAATAAGCAATGCAAAGTGATGTTTTACACTAAAAACCTACAGAAATCTACTTTCAGCATAATAACATGCAGTGGTAATTTTCACGTGTGATGCATGGTAAAACTGCTCAGGCATCATAACTAAGCAGAGGCCTCCCTCTTGCAACTAACTTTTTTTCTTCGGGAGAAACACATCAGTAAGCGCGGTCTTAGACTTCAGGGAAGCAAGAGTATCTCCACCGCCTACATTTCAACCAAAAAAAATCATCAACCATGCCAACTAAGAATAACAACTATGATTTTTGTCTTCACTCAAAGCGATAGATATGTACACAGTAGTACAGCACAAGCCTCTTCCTTGCCAATCTTCACGGCCCTTTCCTGCAGCGTGCTCAAGTCCTTGACACCACATTGTGCAAGCAGGCTGATGCTTGACACGCTGGTTGCTGGAGTCATTGAGAGATCACCCTTGACAGTGTATTTGGCTGTCCCAACCGCAAACCCAACGGTTTGGACATGTAGAATTGCCTTGTTCATTTGAGTGGAACAATTAGGGCATACGCTGCCTTGGTTAACAGAAAAATATCCACAAGGAATGCGACTGTAGCTGCTGCTGGTTGCTTGTGAAGAAGCCGGTATTGGCATTTAACTTTGCATCGAGAAGCTCCTGCAATGGACAGAGAGTGGTGGGGGCAACCGTTAGGCTGAGGTAGCGTTCCAAGCTCTGGTTTGAGATTACATACTTGGCATCCAGCTTCTCCACACTATCAAGCACATTCCCCATGCTGCCAACAATACGCTCCTTGGTAAGCAAGCAGATGATGGTGCTCATTGGTAGGCAAAGGAGGCTGGAAAGGAACTCAGCCTCAGCAAAGCAGACTTTCTGAGCTTTGGTGTCAATCAAGAGCTTGATCAATAATTCTTTCTTAGCCATGTTTTTCCCCTTTTTAAATTTATTGGGAAATGATAGATTCTTTCTACAATCACCAGTAGTTAAAAAGAAAATTATATAGGTTTTCAATTAACTACTGCTACAGCTCAAATGTTCAGAAAGTGTAACACACTGGCACATAATTGAAAACTACACAGACAATTAAGCTTCGCTTTCTAGAGAGATTTAAACAGTCATAGCAAAAAAAATGTTCCAGAATGTAATCCAAATAAACATCTTAGATTGGTTGAAAGCTGCCCAAAAGTAAGCAAACCTAACCTCCTATGTATATACATACTTCACCTGTAGAGTAAGGTAACAATCTGTGTCTCTCTCCCATTAACCAATAGATCGGTAAAAGTGAAACGATTTTATCTGTACATTGATAGTACATAGATACCAATAGTACATAGATAAATCATCACCAAATATTATTTTATTTATTGATAAAGTTTAATATATACGTTGCAGTCGCGAATAGATCTCAGGCTTGCAACGATACACAAGCAAAAGACAATAGTAAAAGTAAAGTTAAACCTAAAACTATAAACACAGCTTGGGTTCTATATCAAAACCTTAAAAGTCTTTATAAAATCATAGGAATTAAGGTTGCATGGAAAGGTTATCAAGAAGGGTTTGGTTTTATTTTACAATCCAGTGTGTATTTAAATCATCTTTGTAAATTCTAAATGTGCTCTTTAAGTTATTAGATAGAGACTCACAGCTCAATTTATTCCATAAGTTGCTTAACAACAACTCACCACATTTACTGAAAAGATACTCGTATCTCAACCCATTTTATAAGTCGCTTTGCAATGACTTACCACGATTTTGATTCTGAGCATATGGTTCTAGATGGTACCTCTATTTATGTGCTTTCAATTTCTTTTTCTTTCTCAATCACAACTCAACTTCATCTTAAATAACTATATTTTTAGTGTCAAACGACACTTCAGGTCATACAATTCTATTTTAAACCACTTAGGTCTTTCACCAGCCACGTAGTCTGATTCTAACAACTATTCCCATACCACAATAATTTCTTTTCACAATACTTTTTTCAAATACAAGACTATGCTAGAGGGATCACTTCTCATGCACCCATAACCATAGGCATGGCTATTCAAACAGATTATAACCTTTATAACATGTGCACACTTTATCCACACGACGCGAGCTTATCCAAACACCTAGATGTCATATAGATGACTTCATGTCCATAGGCTCCCGCATATATACAAGTTTCACTAATTACTATGCTAGGAGCGTCCCATTTTACACATGTGGTTGCACTTTAATATGATTAGAAAAACTTCTCAAGAGATCGGTCCTTATATGTCATACAAAAGTCAAGCCACATAAGCAGAGACAACCCATGAACAGATTTTATAAAACCATTTTATTTTGCCAAACTTTCGACCACGAGTGTCGGTATTTCAAATCATTTTTAAAACATATTTTTATCTCATCAATAATTTTTAAATGATAGAGGTGTTGTTGATACTCACACTTTTATGAGCACGAGTAACAGGATGACAATGGGATCATTAACAAACAAGAAGGAATGTATAACAAGTAGGTTTAATGCATATCGAATCAACTAGCAATTCACGTCCAGTATTGTATACCTAAGCATGCATGGATAAGGAGTGACTAGCTTTGGTCTTGGTCATGGTATTATTCGATAAGCTCCACGATTGGTGGCTCCTCGGCGTCGGCTACTACATGGTATAAAACAACTACACACAAAAAGAAATAAAATCATAACCTTATATATATAATTAATAGTACCATTAGATGGATATTATTTTAAAAAAAATTTAAGAGTGGAATGGGCTTAAATGGAGTTTCGATTAAAAAGATATGAATTATGGAAGATTAAATTATTTTTTGAATTATATAAAAGGAATTAAGTATTTTATGAAAAAGAAAAGATTTGAATCAGATGCTAATAGGTATGACTAGGGTGAGAGAGGCAAATTAGATTTTTATTTCTTTGGTGATTAGGTTGACAGGTTCAGGTATTATTGGGCTACGTAATGAGACCGATGGGACTTAGGCTAAACATGGAAAAAAGACCGAAGGTATGTGGGCTTCACCGATGCATGGACTAGCCCAAATGCACAACCTGACCTATGAGCTCTCCGTGAGGAGCGAGCAACAAGCGTGGCTAGCATGTCGTCGTGCGGGATCAACAGTTGGCGGTGGCATGTGGTGTTTCGGCAAACACTAGCGATCCTGCGCTATTAGCTATCATGATGCTAATGAGAGGAGGAAGGTGAAGTGGGCGAACAGCTTAGATTTGCTCGGGGAGGCCGGAATGGGGTTGGGGGCATGTGGCAATGGAGCTCCAGCGAGGAGGCAACATTTGTTCACTGTAGGTGGTTAGCTAGGGCTCAGGTAGAGGCGAGGTGAAATAAGGCGGAGAAAGGGAGAGAACTCGTAGATGCTATCTCGGGGAACACGGAAGAGCGACAGCAATGGCGTCCGGTGAAGAGAGAGAAAAAGGAAGGGGATGTGGTGGCAGTGGGGAAGCTTGAAGGGACTTCAGATGGTGCGAGGCGAGGTGGAGAGCTCCATGCCATTTTATAGCCGTGGGGCTGTGCAATGCAACAATGGAGACAGGTGATGCGGCATGGTGCTACGCATGGGTGACGGTTGACCGCGTGGTGCAGTGCAAGGTAGTAGAGTGCGGCGTAGCACCATTATGGTGCTGGCCAGAGAGAGGGAAAAAAGAGAACACAAGCAACGTGGCGGCCGGGGTGGGATAGGATGAAAAAGAGGGAGTGTGTGCACTCGCCAAGGCCCAGATCGAAAGCAGTGGCGTTGCACCAAGGTTTGGTGGCGAGAAGCACGACGTGTCGATTCCTAAGACGGCATCGGCGTATTGTTCATGTGCGCAGCGTGGGCAAGGGCAGCATGGGCAAGTGCAGCGTGTTGGCGGACATTATCGATGCAGCAGGTAACCCTGATCACATATCGTGGAGGTCTGTGCATTTGACTGAGTGCTCGACACATGTGGGGTGGCGTTGGAGGTAGGGACGACCGTGACATAATATATTAGGCGGTTGTCCACGGCACAATCGGTGGGTGGGTCCAACCTGTTAGCCATCACGTTAAGTTGCGGGCTCACGTAGCGACAGCAAACGAGCAGGCAACGCGCGTGAGTGGCAGAGCAGTCCATGGGCCACGTTAGGTTGGGCCATGAGTGGCAGAGCAGGCCGTGGGCCACGTTATGTTGGCCCAGATAGTAGTCTTCCTAATTTTCAAGAATATTTTGAAAAGAAATATTTAAATATTTGAATTTGAATTTAAATTTGATATTTAAACTTAGGAATTTTAGGAATGTTTGGAAGAGATTATAGTGTAGGTTTGAAGAGAATCTAAGATCCATTCGTTAGCATACTCTTCAAAAAAATAAAAAAAAAGAACTAAATTTTGTAAATAGATTTTTATTCATATAGTTTTTCTTACACGTAAATACACAGTCGTTACGCAATATGCATGTAACACAATTTCCAAATAGCAATAGCAGAGTAGTATGTTAATATATTTCCCAAATGGTGCATGGAAAAATGAATTCAGTGCGAGTAATTTGATTTTCTGAATATCTCATTTGGCAAATCAGAAAAAATCAAAAGTATAAAACACAATACTATAAATGTTCTCTAAGTTGCACAAGCAGTTAAGGACTAAAGACAAATATTAGCATCACAAATGAAGTGTAAGCCACTATGTAATGCCTATAAACAAGAAGAATGTTGAATATCAGGCTTATGTTACTTGCTGCACTTATGCTAAGCCAAATCTCGCTGCAACTCAACCTTCTGGATTCTTGTTTGTGCATCTCTCGTTTGGAAAGATGACTGTGAGATGGCCGGAAAAACACCTGCTGCCAGTCTAAGTCTCAAGCTGCTCGTCGACACCAAAGCGCAGCGCGTGCTGTACGCCGAGGGAAGCAAGGACGTCGTTGACTTCGTCCTCTCCCTCCTCGCCGTCCCGCTCGGCGGGGTCACCAATTGCAAGCTCCTCACCGCCGGCGGCATGGTCAGCTCCGTCGGCAACCTGTACGGCAGCGTCGACAGGCTCGGCAACGGCTATGCCTGCCGCGGGGACGTCAAGGCCGCGCTGCTCGCGTCCACGGTCCTCCGGTTGGGCTCGCCGGACGCCGCCTCTTCCTCTACGGCCAACAACGGCGGCTCCAAGATCGTAACCAAGGTGAACGGCACGGCGTGCCCAGTGTGCAGAAGCAAGATGACCACATTGGTGCGCCGCGCCAAGATCGTGACGGCGCTGGCGTCTGACGAGCCAAGCTGCAAGGGCCACGCGCCGGCCGGCATGGTGACCTACACTGTAATGGATGATCTCACCGTCACGCCCTCGTCCACCGTCTCCGCCGTGACTGCCCTCGTTGCCCTTGGCATTACGGACATCAGAGGACTGGAGAAGACTGTCAAGGTCGGCTACGAAGAGGTTCATTAGCTATTTGCACTGAAATTAATTTATGATATACAGTTTGGTTTGGTTGGCTTTAAACTTTGAACTTTATTTTGATTAACGGTGAACGTGTCGCCTGGCGAAAAAAGATTAACGTGAACGTGTCTGCGTAGGGTTTGGTTGTGCTGAAGGCGACGCTGCAGTTCAAGACAGTGCTCACCGATGTCTTTCTCGGAGCGAGGCCGACTGCCCACAGACGTCCTATGCTGGTTTAAGGCCATATAATTAGATTAAAAAGCAGCTTATATGTACCTTGTTCTCTGAAGTTGCTAGGCCATGATCAAGCGAAATTTGTATCTTACCAGTATTATTTTTAGTCTTAAAATACAGAAGTTTACCAAACAATGACCTATCTATGTGATGAAGTTTATTTTGTACTACCATTTTACACACGTTTAAGATATGGATGTCACGAATACATCCGTGAACTAAATTCGTACTAAAACGCACTTATGCATATCGGGAATATATAAATTCCTACTAAAAATGCATCATTACTTGCGTGTAATTGTGGGTGTTGGTGCAGCTTCTCTCACCTTACCCCTATTTTGGCCTAATTATGATAATATGAAAAGTGAATATAGCTTTAGGACACTTAGATAACCAGTAATTAAGTGTAATTGACAGCTTAGGATAGTGGTCTAAAAAATTTGGTCAACTTACCATTCTGAATTCCTTAATTTTTTAAGAAGTTATTCCTATAACTTGGCTACTGACAGTTATATTAAAGAAATATTATAGTGATTCTTGAAGTAATCACACTAAATTAAATTCATATGCGGGAAAAAACTCATTTCCGTTATATATCCCTATTCTTATTCGTAAACTAAGGTCACGGTAATGTGCACGTAAATTTTAGCCTTGTTTTGCACGTGAAGTGGGATTTTAGCGTTTCAAGGTTTTACCCTTGATTCCTCCCTCTCCATCGTTCTTTCTAATCCTGAGAAAATTAGAACACCCGCAAAATCTTTCAGACTGTTGTACAAGGAAGAAATTTTTTTCCGTTGTACAATGTTGCATTTCATTATTTCAAGCCCCGTATATGCACCGGTAGTTGCATACATGCATGATGCTTTGGGGTTTGGCTCGCATAATGGTGATTCATTTAATTGCTGATTCTATGTGTGGGTAAGCTGAACTGATCAGTATTATGGCTATCGAGCAATGCGCAAACAAATTCCGCCATATGCATGCGCGCATTGGGACTGCAATTTTGCATGCAAATCTCATCTGCTCGATGGCTATATATTCTGGAATACAGCCTTATATCTCTACTCATCACTGCCTCATTCCATTGCCCACACAGACACAGCTAGCTAGCACTACTAACAATTGCTACGATGGAGACGGAGACAGCCAGCTCGTTATAAGTTCGAAAATTAGCAAAGAAAATTATAACTATATATTGATATTTATTGTTTTGGTTTATTTATGATAAAAAAATTATTAAGTGTCAAAAATATTAAAAGTATAGTCATAAACTAATACGGGTTACTTAGGCAACGACGAACCGAGATCAAAATCAGAAATAGTTGGAGTGTAGAACAGTCAACCATATCAAATGACAAGCTGAAATGATATACGGTGGACAGATATCTCGTGAAGAGATATTGTAATTTGACAGCAAATTAGACAAAGAAAAGAAAAAAGAAAAGAGAAAAGAGCTAGCCCAAAAGAATGGCCTAGCTGGCTTCCTTCTCCTTCTCCTCCTCCTCCTTATGTCAGCCCAAGTGGAGTAGCAGCGGCCTAAGAGCCAGCCTAGTAAGGCGCACAGACGTGGCGTCTCTAAATTCGGCACACGGGCAAAGGCGCGAATCAACAACGATCAGGCATGAATCATGGGTCTATGACAATCGGTTTCGCACACATGAGCTCGACACATGGTCACTAGCAGGTAGGCCAGGCTGAGGGCACACGGGACGACAATGGGACGCACACCGTCTCTCTATTCGATCACGTAAACTCAGCGCGGGCACACATAGGTGGCGATGATGAGGATCTTCTATGACCGGTCTAGATCTAATAAGGACAGCAACATAGCAATCTTCTGAGGGTTTTTCTTCTAAAGATCAAAGGCTAAGATTTTGCATGTGTTCGGTTTCATCCAATTTTATCTTAATGATTTTCTTCACATGTATGGTAAAAGATATAGACAAGAGAGTGGTTATATCTTTGAGCACATTTGGAGAAAAGATTAAGGGATATTTTGAGAGTGAGATGAGTAGGAATTTTGTAAGTTTTGTAGAAGCTTTGGAAACATATTTTAATTTATTTTGAAATCAAATTTATCATTTCAATTTAAATTATACACCATAATTTAAATTTTAGGTATTAATCCCATCGAGATTGAACTCCTAAAAAACCAATATATTTTGCATTATTTATTTATTTTTATATTTAGATAGGCATTTGGATCTAGCTCTCAGTCAAATGATATCATGATTTATGAGAGTTTACCTAAATTTAGTTTTTTTAACTGTCTGTTGCTATCTTATCTTGATTTAGCTTGTTAATAGAGGCAAAATAAATCGATCTGTAATATGCTGTGGTCTTTCGGAGTAGCGTGCTGAGCATGAAGCTGTTGGTGGACACGAAGGCGCAGCGCATGCTGTACACGGAGGCCGGCAAGGACGTCGTCGACTTCCTCTTCTCCCTCCTCGCCTTGCCCGTCGGAACGGTCGTCAAAGTTCTCTCTAAAGACGCCACGGTCAGCTCCATCGTCAAGCTGTACGGCAGCGTCGAGGAGCTCGGCGCGACCTACGACGTTCGTTCCGCCGACACCCGGAACGCCCAGCTGCCCACGAAACTTTACCGGTGCAGCTCGAGCAGGTTGAGTGATTGCTACGACTATGTTTCCACGGTGAGGAACAGGCCTTGTCAGATGCCGCAATGCAGCGGCAAGATGACTTTGGCGGTGAAGCATGTGGTGTCGAGCAGTAGTACCAGCGGCGGCGCCGGCGAGGCAGCGCCTGCACCGTTTGCAATTGCTGCCACGGGTTTTGTGCAGGGGGTGGTGACATACGGGATCATGGATGACCTCAAGGTCGCGCCCATGTCCACCGCCACGCGGCTCAAATCCGGTGTCACTGACATCAAGTCCCTCCAGGAGAAGACCGTGCAGATCAGCTACAGTGAGGTGTGAATTTTACTTCGTTTTTGTATACGAACAATTCATTAATGCACTTTCATCTCTCAGTTCAGATCTATTTAACAATTTTATACGACACTACTGCTGCAGGGTTTGGCGATGCTGAAGGCGCCGCTGCAGTCGAAGACGATTCTCACAGGTGTCTTCCTGGGCAAGAAGAGGAAGAAATGGCCATATATGTTGGTCGTGCTTTTGTTATGTTTTTTCTTGCGGGCATTTGACCGTAGTCGATTCTGAACTCTATGCATTATGTCATCTGTACGTACGAGTTCTAGAACAAAATCAACATCTGAAAAAGAACAGATGGGCCTGGCCTGTAATAGCTGTAAATGGGATGCGATTTAATTTCGACCGTGGTGAACCAGTCTTGGGCTCTTCACCGAACAGATGTACTGAACAGAATACTCTACCTTACTTCCTAGAGAAGTTGGCAAGTTGCAGCGTGCACAGTATTCATGTTTGTTGAATGGTATTTTAGCCTGGCCGAATGACAGTTTTTCAACTGGTCACATAGGTATTCCGTTTATGCCCGAAGCGGAATCTAATTCATTAGTCACATCAAAAGAATATGGTTTTAATGATAACAGAGGACCCGCCATCAAGTGTGGGTGACAGGTCAGGTTTGTGATCAGGAAGCTTTATTCTTTACCATACTACCCTCACTGTCTTATAATTTTTGAAGGATAATTATATAATTTCCCTATGTATCCTCACGTCTATAAAAGTCAGCGTACCCTCACTGTAACAAGTAAATACTACAATCAACCATTTATACTTGCTTAAGTTCACCTATAGGTGGAGGAAAAGCATTCCACCAACTATCCTCTTCTAGTTCATGACCTAAGGTCATAACAATATAACATCGTCCATGGAGAGTATAAACTAGAACGCCAAAAGACAAAAACACTCATACAAGCTCAAAATATAATGTGACTTACAAATCAATTTTGCAACTGAGAACAGGGAAACAAAAATACTTATAAGGAAAAGTGTAAAAGGGGCAATAACGCAGCAACAACTAAGAAACATGAGTATACGTGATACATAAATGGGTAAAATCTATCTCATACATGAAGAAATACTTTTGCCCAAACGACGAAATGTATCGTTTTCAGGTCTCATCACTCCTTTTTGAGTTAAGGGGATGGCGAACTCGGCTCGAATTTAATATCTATGCCTATACAAACAAGTATTTCTGCCTAAGTAGAGGAATAATGACTAACATGGTTTATGATTCATTTTGGTTTAAAAAACAACAATTAGCCCACATTCAACTTATTTAGGCAATTGTTACAAGTTCAGGAAATGAGGTTTATTCTCAACAATCAAAAACAATATTAAGTGGAAAATTTTCTTCTTCAATGGCAACAAGGAAATATCGCCCAATGCGAATGGCTTGTTGCCTAAGAGAAGGCCTAAAACTATGCCAAAAATTCAAACTATCCTAGGAATAAACCTCACGACGGCAATGAAACTTCAGAACACAGTCTCAAAAACTATGGTGAATATGTTCACAATGCCAACACAGACACCTGTAAGTAAACACATGAGCATCGTCATAGTAGATGTTCTCAATCTTCTCATCTGACAAATATGCATCAGATACATAAACCTTCTAGAGAGGGCGGTAAGCAACATGCTTCAACATGTAGTTGAACATGGTTTTCGACTTGCCAAAGGTCATTTTCTAGCAAAAATCAATATGCATTCTAAAAACAGCAAGTACACAAAATAGTGCATAGGCATAAGTAATTCGATCCATCGTAGGTAAAATAACTTAAGTATTACAGATTACGCATGAAGCATGTAAGTTTTGTCCCTAAAGGGAGAAGTTTCAAACACCACTCTAAACAAGATAACTCTTGAATTAAGCTTACACCTGCCAATGAGGAGTAGAATCATTCTCAGTCTGCATGGCTTATCGTCTTATATCTTCATCCCTCTCGGCATCAGCAGCTTGGGTAAGAGTAAGGCCTTAGGGATGAAAATACATCATTGTAGCCCTATTGAGAGCATTATAAGCCTAGAAACACATGGATCACAGGATGAACAATCTCTTTTTAGACTCAAAATCAATTTGAGTCAGCTAGCAAGGCCAGAATTAAGCCTTTCAACGCTCTGAGATGTCTGCGGCTACTTGAATACAAGGACACCATTAGAGCTTCAGCAGAGACACATGAGCACCTTGAGGCAAGTCGTGGGACACCCACACCAAGTTCAACTATTGGTGTCCCTGAGCTAGTCAAATAGCTTGGATAAGCTAGAATCAGATGTGGGTAGAGTTGATTCTGCTCCAAGCTTTTCAAGTGTACCTTGCACTTCATGACAGCTAGCATATACCCGCTCACGATAGTTTTCAAGCACCACATCTTGTTCTCCAATATAGAATTCTTGCTCGGTTCATTTCTACCGCAAGGGACTCATTTCAACTTGAAGCAAGCCATTGTCTCAATGAAGTTTGGTGTTTTCAACCATTAGATGTTGTAACTATCTATTTTTGTCGGCAAGCTTTTGGAGGGCACCATCCTTTTCCTCCCTCATTTTTCACCTTGAATTGTTAGCATCCGTCTTCTCTTGCTCAAGACGATCAACTTGCCAGGAAAGAGTAGACATGTCCTTTTCGAGTTTGTCAACTCTTTCACGATGCACTTTACCACGGTTGCATATGTTGGTTAACACTTTTGTGGCAATGTCTCTCTAGAGCTGAAAAAGGCCAAGAGTCTACAATGTGTAAATAGAAGGGTAGTTAGCATGATAAAAAATCCATCAATTAAAAATAGGCATAATCGAATACCTTAGTAGTGGCAACCTCAAGAGTAGACCAAGCACGTGTCATTTTGATGGGTGAAATCCTATAGAAGCTCTGGTGTAATGAGCAAAGGTGAAAGAGTTCCACGAAGATCATGTAGAGGAGACCAAAATTTTATGTCTTAAAGTGTGATATGCATGTCTCATCTCTCCAACTCATTCAACTCATGGAAAATAAGAATGCCCATTCTAGAAGAACCTTCCCCATGACAATTTCTCATGAATCGGGTTAAAACATGAGCCTTGAATTCATCGTCGGGAGTGGGGATATTAGGGCTAATAGCAATAGCCTCTACGGCTCAAGGCTCCATCTCGATCCTTGCCTCGTTTTCGGTCTCTAAACCTTGGTGGCTAGGAAAAGTCATGAAAGCACTTGGCTCAACGGTCTTAGCATACCTTTCAGAAGTATTAGAAGTGGCATTCATGCCCTCCTTGCCACTAGTGATCGTCGGCTGGAGGGGATCAATTTGCACACCAGCATCATGAATTGGTGATAGCATGACGGGAATTGTGTACTCGAATCTAGTATACCGATAATCACTAGGGGGCAATCCAAACTAGCTTTGGAGCCTAAGAAGTAGCAGAGCCCAAGTCGACTCCTTTTCCATTGCCAGCTCGTAGGCATCTAGATAGGTGGCATTTGAAGTAGTTTGCAGCATTGGCATTTTACTAGGGCACTACTCGAATTACCCATATCAGAATCCGACTCAATAACCTCGTTGTCCTCGTATTTGGGCGATGAAGATGAGGCTTGCCATTTTTGAGACCCACTAGGGCGGCGATGCACGAAAACACGAGCAGGCATGTCTCGCTTAAGAGTAGTGAGGATGCAATTGCGCCAAATTCCATTCTGCATCTTGATGAAGGCATCATTTTTCATAGAAGTAAAAGGTCCGACAAACTTAATAGCAGTCCTCTCAGATTACGATAGAGAACGAACAAAGTAAAAAAAAGGGGAAAATATATCATTAGGGAAATTGAACTAAGTAAAAAAGCATTAAGTAAACCGAAATATCCTTACATGTAGCATCACTCACAATGCGAAGAGGGGGCACGTGGAACTTGGAATTGTTAGGTAAATCTCCAACAGTCACAACCTAGCCAAGGGATAAAGGCTAAATTCCAAGCATAGAAAATTCCTCTATGAGATCTTGAACGCTGTAGGAGGAAATAAGTACAGCAATTCAAGACCATAGACTAACATAACCATCCAACATTTCAACCCTGGCCTTTGGAATGAAGATCACAATATTACCTAAGAAGCTAAGGGCCTTGTACTCAGCCGAATCAGTTTGGGCCTTGATCTTGTGATAGAACCACCGAGACTACCAATTTTTCCCCATTTGGCTCGAATAGTAGGGATCGGCCAGAACTCTGCCCAGTTGTGCCTAGTTACAAAATTCATCCCACCGAAATAGGGATTCTGTTGAGTATAGTGCTAAATACTATTGCAATAGGTGAAATCTTGCTCACAAGGAACTCCACCACAGCTCTTCATCATCCACTCAAAAACCCTAAGATGAACAAAGGCACTTCGATCAAGTTAGCACAATTTGATCTTGTACAAGTCTAACGCCTTAGGGATAAGTTGGGTGCAGGGGAATCAAAGGCCGGCATCAAAATACGCCTGCAAAACAACTGCATACTTGGTGTGAGTGACCAACAGTTTATTTTCATCTTCAGAAATTAGCACATCATTCCAACTCGAGATCTGCCCCTTAGAGATCATGCTGGCAATGATGGCTTTGATCATGGTGGATTTACCAAGAGAGCGGTTACTAAAATCGACATCAAATCAATCATTCTTTGACTTTCCCCTCTTGGCAAATAGTTTTTGAGCCTTTCGCCATAGCTCAAAAACTAAATATTGAGAAAAAATGTAAAGAACTAGAGTACTAATTTGGGTGATTTCAAACAATGTACTAGGGTTGAAGTGAGTAGGGGGCGACAATGAAAAGAAAGAAAACACACTCACCCCGTGGTCATTGCTTTATATAGGCCTTCCTTGGAGAGTACATAGAAGAGGTAAGGTGAAACGACGTCTCAGGCATTAAAAAAAAGTAAGGCATCATTAAAAAATAATTATATTATATTATATATAATAATAATAAGTTAAAATTAAAATAAACAAAAATTTTGGCCAAATAGAGGGATGGCGACATTCTACAAGGATTAATGATAAAGATTTAGCTAAAGAAAGCTCTCACCCTCATCTACAAGGGGTTTGTTAGAGCAGAATACCCTGTTTTACCCCTATCTGGCCCAAATCATATAGGAAGATGGCTAGTTACAGTATGCATAGAGAAGATAGCAAGTTGTAGTGTGCGCATAAGAAGATGCTAGATTGTAGTATTCATGTTTGTTCCTATGAGTGGAAGGGGGAAAAGTTATTTTGGCCTCATGAAGAGTCGAATGATGTTTTCTCAAGTGGTCACATGGGGAGTTTTTGGTCTATAATCCGAAGCAGAATCTTATCCATTATATTATATCAAGAGAATATGCATACAACAATGACATGAGACTCACCATCAAGTGTGGCTGATAGATCAAATTTGTGATCCAAGAGGCTAAGTTCTTTATCATACTACCCCGCTGTCTTGTAGCTTTTAGAGGATAATTATGTAATTTTCTTATATACTCAGGTTATAAAAGCCAAGCTAGGCTCCCTGTAACAGATAGATTATATTAAGCGATTGCTACAGTGCACCATTCGTATTTGCTTGAATTCATCTTTCAACAACAAGAATAGACAGGGAAAAAGCATTCGTCACTTATCCACTTCTAGTTCATCGTCTAAGATCACAACAAGATGCTTAGACGCCTGATCATAATTCATATATTGTGTGTTAAATCTTCCCTCAATCCCGCATCAATACCTGTGCAGTCATATGGCACTAGTACAACTCTTGAACTCTTGCTTCTGCAGCTACAGATTCCATCATTCCGCACTTCATTATGCCTGGAGACGTTCTCTCAAGTAGGAAGTTCCTTGTCTGATGGACAGATTGTTCTACATAACCATTTTCACCTTCATATGCTCAATGTAAAATTAAAACTTTCAAGAAAAAATCATTTGCTTCTCAGCATAATTGAGCACATTTGTGTATACAAGAAAAATGAGAAGCTCATGGGAAAAAAAAAAGAAGAGTCAGTTACCTGCATTTTCATCAAGATCATCATTTGGTTAACTTGATAGTCTGACTTAGGTACTGGTATTTGATCTATTAGGTCTAGTGAATCCGTATACGAAATTTGCTTCTCATTGTACTTGGGCACTTTGTATAACGAGAACCTCATGAAAAACATGGAGAAAAGAATAGTTAATTTACCTGCATTGTCATCAAGATCATCATCAGTTTGGTTAAACTGATTATCATAATGAGGTACTAGTATTAGCTCATTTAGGTTGAGAGAATTTGTGTAAAATTAATAAAATACGGAGTATGAACATAGGAACGGCAAGATTACAATAGGTGTGGAGTACATTCATTACTATTGATGCCAGGTATTGGTTCGTTAAGGTCAGGTAGCACAAGCACAACTGGCCCCATGGTTTCTTCGCCCAGAGAACTCTAGCACCTCTCCTAGAATATCATGCTGCTCAGGATATCCATACGCGATTTTTGCTTGCGCACATACTTATTGGACGAGTTTTGGCAGTTAACCCCATTTTTCATTTGAAAATTTTTCATTAGGCTGCAAAGCAAATTTCGTTTGAAGTCTCATTTGGCGGTAATGATAACAATTTTAGTTAACCCCATTTTTAATTTGAAAATTTTTCATTAGGCGGCAGCACTATTTTCGTTTGAAGTCTCAATTGGCGGTAATGATAACAATTTTAGTTTCCTTTTCACCATGATGATCTGGCTCCTTGCGAATTGCGATGAATTCCCAGCTCCGTCATGCATGATGCTTCGGATTTAATTCTGTGCTACGAATAATAACAAGTATAATAAGTGCTGATATAAGCATATATTACTTATAATAAGCTGATATAAGCATATAAGTGAGCTATAAAAGTTGTCATATCACTGAGTTAAAAAAAATAAAGAGAAGTAGACAGGTTCTAAAAAGTTTTATGGGAAAATAAGATAAATTAAGTATTAATAATATAACATATATCTATAATTATCTATTATATATAGATAAACTATTATATTTTTTATAGATAAAATAACAATGAAATATAGCCAGCGGCGGGCTCGCCTTGCTATGACGCAGCTGAACCGATGGGTGTTAAGGCCTCGAGCAGCGCTCAACGTGAACGGAATATCTGGTCGTGCTGTGACGAATATCTGGTCCAGTCGGTAAAAGGAATAACAGTAGTAGCGTCAATGTGTAATGGATGATGCATGTCTTAAATAAACATGAAGCATCATAAAAAAAAAGTTGAACGAAATGTTTATAGCATCCTCACTCAAAACAATAAAATTACCAGCTAATAAGGCATTGTGCCATTGTGTAGTCTTTAACAGACACTATAACCCAAACAAAATACAAATGTTGAAATATAAGTAGGAGTAAAGCGCTTGTCCTTTTCAAACCTCAGCTGGGCGTGGCGCCTTTTGTACGAACTGCGTCAGGACTCGGATGAGCTCGTTGGACGCTGGGCTCCACGGTTGGCGGACCGAGAAGCCATGCTGCTCTCCGTCGAACTCGACGAGCTCGACCGCTTTCCCCATCTCCTTCAGCCTCGCCGCGTAGTCCACCACACGGTCGTAGAGCACATCGCCCCCGGACGCCACGACGAGCGCCGGCGGGAGCGCGACCGGCTCCAGGTTGGGGCTGTGCGGGCCGAACGGGTTCGCCACCGGGTGGTCCCTGGTCGCCCCCACCGGCAGCGCCATGTGCCATAACTGGTCGGCCATCTCGACTGTCAGGGAGACGTTGCCCGGCGGGTTGGCCTCCGCCGCCGTGCGCTCGACCCCGGCGAAGAACGCGTCGATGAGGACGTATCCGGCGACGCGCACCGGGTCGACCACGGGTTGCCCCACGGCGACGCGAACCGCGACGTGGTGGGCCAAGTTAGCGCCGGCCGACACGCCGGAGACGAACGTCCGTGCGAAGTCGGCTGACTCCGCGAGCCATGGATCCGCGCCGCCGCCGGGCACGGCCTGGTCTCGCAGCCAGGAGAAGAAAGCCGCACCGTCGTCGATGGCCGCAGGGAGACGATGCTCGGGGGCGAGGCGGTATTGGACGGAGAGCACGACTGCGGGGAGCTCGCTGGCGGCGCGGAGGCAGAAGGTGTGGAAGGTGGGCCGCTCGAGGTTGCCGATGCAGTAGCCACCGCCGTGGAAGTAGACGAGCACAGGGAGCTTACCTCCTTCGCCGACGGTGGGCTTGTATATGCGGACCCTGAGACCGTGCGTCGCGTCGTACACGACGTCCTTCCACTGAACACCAGGGACTTCGTGGTTCGGTTCTACCGGCGGGAGGAAGACGGACTCGTCGCCGCGCACGACGGAGCCATCGCTGAGGATCTGGATGACGCCGAAGAAGTCCTCCACGACGTGCGGTGCCATCTCGCCGGACATGGTGTGCTCCAAGAGGTCGGAGACTTGTTTGTGCAATGGACGCGCGACTGCGCGCGCGGAATGGTCCGTGCCTTTGTGGTGTCCTGAAGGGAGTAGTTTGTTCAGAGAAGGTGATTGACTTCGGTGAGTAACATGGAGTTTTCCACATGCTCGCTAGCACGTGACACATCGACATGGACATTTCTCTGACTTTTTGCATGTAAGTGGAGCTTGGACGCAAGCTCCTAAGTCCTACCACCTGGATTTCTGGAGAGACCGAGAGAGAGATTGAGATTGTTGGGATCTGCGAGCAGCCAAGCCAGATGGATTTTTTTTTAATTTACTGTTTGGGTCGACAAGTTTTTAACTTCTACCCACTCGTTGTTTTTCATATTCACGTTTTTTTAATTTTTTACAAAAAAATTATTTGAAAAATCATATTAATTTATTTTTTAATTTTTTAAGCTAATACTTAATTCATCGTGAGTTAATGAGTCGATTTATTTTACATGCGTGGAGGAGAAGTTTCAAACCATTCCAAACGAATATAGCCTTAGATGTGTTTGACGTTGAGTGAAAAAGATGGAGACGATCACGTAAAACAAGAATATTTATTAGTGAATGATTAATTAAGTATTAGCTATTATAAAATATATTAATATATTTTTATAATAAATTTTAGATAAAAATTCTTTATAAAAAATCTACCATTTAGCTGATTGAGAAAAGTATGCTCATATAAATTTTTACCTTGGCCTTAATCATTCTGGACCAAAGGCATAAGCAAATAACCACTCTATTTATGTCCTAAAATAAAAGGATTTTTGTGATTTAAATCTTCTCCTATAATATCATAATTTCTAATATTATTTATAATTCTATTTATCATATCAATCACTTACTGTTTTTAGAAGCTTTTGGGACTTAAAATTAATTTTTATAAAAGTGAGATCTTCTATTTTTGGTCGGGCTAAGGAGATTGAATTACAGGACTATAGTTTGTTCGGGTGCCGGGTAGGATTAGATACCTTAGAATTCCAATATATTTTAGAAAGTTGAGCAATAAGAATTGAAAATCAATTGAAGAGATAATTTTAAAAAATTAAGTAGTTAGAAAGATAAACATATATCAGTGGGTAGAAGATTGGTTTTGAATAACTCTATGTTAATTAGTTTGGCTACGTTCACGATTTCGTTTTTTAGATTCCTAGAGGAATTCTTCAAAAAATTGACTACCACAGATCTATATTTTTCTAGCAAAATGATGAACACAAGAAAAAAAAGACTAACAAGATGGAATATCATTTGTCAACCAAAGAACAAGGTAGATTATGTATTCATAATATAGAGATGAAAAACCACAATGTCTTCTAACTAAATGGTTGTTTAAGTTAATCAATAAGAATGGTGTGTGGCAAGATTTACTTAGAAGGAACTATCTTAAAAATCAAACTATAACTCAATTTGCTAAAAAAACCGGGTGATTCTCATTTTTGGTCGGATTTAATGAAAGTTAGGATAAGTTTTCAAGTTTGGGATCTTTCATAGTTGATGATGATAAACAAATTAGATTATAAGAAGATAAGTGAATTAGAAACTTTACTTTTAAAAGAGCAATACCATCTTTTTATGGCATTGTTGGTCGGAAAAGTGCTTCAATTTCAATGGTTGTGAGTTCTATTCTACTGAATGGATCTTTTCATAGAACTTTGGTGGCTAGAACCTTGCTAATTGGCATAATTTGGTTGCTAGAATTATACATATTCATCTTAATAATGATAAAGATATATTTAGGTGGAATCTTCACTAGAATTGTGTTTACTCTGTTCGTTCAATGTACCTTGCGTTACTGGCTATATAGATAGAAAAAATATGTTGTGGAAATTAAATATGCCTATCAAAATAAAAATCTATATGTGGTATTTGTTGAAAGGGGTAGTGCTAACCAATGATAATTTAGCATGAAGTAATTGAAATGATAGTAATAAATGCTCTTTTTATGCATAATGCAACTATCTAACATCTTTTTTATCGCCATATTGCTAAATTTCTTTCAAGAATTGTATTTATCTCTTTTGGTTTGCAAACACTAAGTAGTTTCTCTCAAATGTTTAGGAGTTGGATTGTTGGTATTGACTAAAAAGATATTCTGATAGGAGCATTGACGAAATGTTGGGCTCTATGGCTTACTATAGATGATATATTTTTTAATAAAACTCCAACTAAATCTTACATGCACGTAATCTTCAAAGCAACATATTGACTTTGGTTTTGGGCATAGCTACAAAGGTGTGAAGAGGACAAGAAATATGTTCATATGGCGTGCCGAAACTTGAAGACAATGATCATGCAAATATTCACCAACTTTGAATAAAGATTTACTAACAGGATTACGTTGATAAATAATAATTCGACCGTAGTATATATATATATAGTATATTTGAAGGACGTAGCGGTCATATAATATAAGAATACAAACGAATCTATCAAGAGAATAAGGAAGGCAAGGTTTTTTTACAAATTTAGGCTAGTAAGGTGGGTAATAGCTCTATGTCCTATTTAATCGGAGACCAGCATTCCACTATATCAATCTCTCGTGAATATAACATATGAGAAGAAAAATTGTAATCTTATCTATAACTATATCGGCGCAAAGCTTAGGCATGGTTGTTAATGGAAAGGCATTGTTTGATTTCTCCAATGTTGACTCGATAGAATTATAGGTGGTTTGTATTATTTTAGCTATGTTGTTATATCCTTCCCCTCTTGGGAGGCCTTATATTTATATCCTTTGATGTCCTCTTGTACAAGTAGAATTAGGAAGATAAGTATAAATATTATCCAAACGGTCTTGGTAGGAGTCGAGGAAGAATATGTATTTATTTTCTTATCTAAAACTCATTTCTTATTTGCTAGGGACTTTATCCATATGTATGGGCTTTCTTTCAATATAGGACTTGGTATATAATACTCCTACCGAAATAGGTACACATCTACGAGTTATCTCCTATTTGTTATATGGGGTATCTCCTATCTGTTACACGGATAGTGGCCCCTAAACTCTAATCTAATAAAAATATTGAATGGTTCAACCGTCTCGAGCAGTCAACTTGTCATAATAGGCTAACATAGTCAGCACTCATCCAACTAGGTTACATCGATATTGTTGTTGTAGCCAGTTATAATATCTTAGTAGAGTTCAAAGCTTTGTCTATGTAAATGTATGCATAAAATCTCGGTAGAGTACACACTTATTTTGTATATTCTTTCTTTCAAAGGTACATTGCCATTCTTCGTCGGCTATCTTATATGCATTCAGTTATGGTACTCGGACCATCTTATCGGCAACCTCCTACTCATATGAGAAATTTATTTCTAACAACTTGTATCAGCAGCCTTTTGGGAACGCTGCCATCTTAGGCGAGTACATGAGCCTAAATTTACTTTTTATGATAGAGACAAAGAGCTTGTTGTTATCGTGTGATGCGAAACATCACATGTAGTCATCGTATATTGGTTTTTAGACCTATATAAGATATGATGTCATTTTTTAAAGTTGTTGATCTGGATCTCATCTAGTCAACATAAAATTTCAACTTTTCTCTGTCTTTTGATAGTTTTCTTATATAAACTGGTGATTGGACTTTCTAACTCGACATATGTTCAACCGAAGTAGATTTTCAACTAGTGGGCATTTTTGAACTATCATATGTCTTAAAGTTGAGTTATAGAGTTGTCGGTATTTGTCTTTACTTAGTCGGTATACAATGCCGCCTAATATAGACACTTCAAAGAATCTATGTCTTACTGGTTGTTCTATCGTTTGATTTTCCTAAAATCAACTATTTAGAATAAATTGTTAAATAAAAGCCCTGAGTGAACGCTCATGAAAAAAATATACACTAAAATTTAAAATATTATTTTCATCTATAAGTAGATAGTATACTTTTCCCAGCCTCCAATTATCTTCGCATAAACGTAGTTAATGAGTAGATAGTCCAAATATAAAAGTGATACAAAGAGTACCGATCTGTTTAACGATTAAGTCATTGATCATGTTCAGTCCACTTACTAATTTATAGCCAATCTGGTCAGTAACATATATAGGTGATATAACCACTACGACTCCCCTAGCATTGTCATATCAACGGTGTAGTTAGATTCTAACAATATGTATTAGTGGTAAGACCGATGACTGGACTAGTTTTGCGACAACTAGTGGCATAATTATGAATGACCACGTTTTTTTTGTGCTTAGGTTGGTTATGGGATGCACATCTCATCTCTCCAGCATGGTTTCATATCTATTTTTTCAGGTCATGAGCATATCGAAAGGCTGTGGTTGTCTTCAAGCTTCTTGTCAGAAATTTATTTCTGATTATATCACTTATTTTTCACATATAAATTTTGTATTTGGATAATGACATGCTATGTAAAGTCATCGTTTGAGGCCTCCACTTAACAACATTATGGCGCAACTTCAATTTTGACTGCATTTGCAGACGACAGTCCAACACCCGGAATCTACATATTTAAGAATATGGAAATAAAAAAGGTGTTCAATACTTCAAATTTGAACTATGGCACTTAAAACATAATATAATTATATTCAACTGTATGCATCAACTAAAGCCAAAAGGAGAACACAATGAGGACAGACAAAGGGGCATTACAAAAATTATTAAGCATATAATATAAACAGACTTAAGCATAACGGACACCTTATCGACAGACAATACTTGACTATGATATTTATAAGCGTAGAGTTTAGCTGATGCTAAGATATCCATGAGACGGTAATAAGAAAAAGACACAGGAGGATTTTTACATAGATTCGGCCTCTCGATATGAGTAATAGCTATACTCATGTTTATATGTATTTAGCGAATCAAACCACATAGAGTATAAGGTGGAAGCAATCTGCTCTATCTTAGCCTATTTAGGTAGTATGCAACAACATATATGATGAGATGTAGTCGGTGGCTAGCAGTGAGATAACTATGTGGATCTTGGTTTAATGTGGCTTGTTTTTGGCTCAAGATTGAATACTCTCCCCCTTCTGAGAGTCCATTATATTTATATCAATAAATGATTCATTCTCTAATTAGAACTCATAAAATAAGGCCAAGTGATTGATTTGTTTATGTATCGGACTCCGTAGTATTGTTTTATTTATGATCAGTTGTCTTTCTTAATCATATATACTTTTATCTTTATCTTTAGAGACATGTTTGTATGTATATAAGTACCTATATGATATTATTAAAAAATATATAGTCTAGTTATATGAGGTATGCCATATCTAAAACACCTAAAGTCCCAAAATCAGAAGACAATGAGAAAAGGGAAAGGGCTTTAGGCAAACACAGATATTGGCATCTTCTGGGAAGGACGTTTATATCTAGAACTAATTTGTGGCTGGAATTGCAGCCGATGAGAATGTCACCACATGGTATAGCATCAGGAGTTAAACCAACAGAATCAAAAGGATGGTTTGACAACAGCATGCAAAATCTAGATGATGGCAGAAATTTCCATACTAAACAGAATGTACTGCCCTTCACAACGATATCATCGATGTATCAATCTAATGAAAATATATTGGAAGAACCAAGGATCCATAAAATATAGGAATGAGCATACAATAAATCAGTAAGTGGATTGAACATGATCAATGACTAAAGAAATAGCAGCTCTCATGAGGTGTATGATGAATATGACATGCTCCACAGGATCTCATAACCACACTGTTCAGAGGGTAATCATGTGAATCCTTAGAAAATAAGTTAACAGCTCAACATGTTTTATGCTCCCCGTAGTCGTAAAGCCGCTAGTGTCATTGTTTTCGATGATATAGGCAGCGTCTCAAGCCCTCCATTTGGTAACGGAGCATCTCCTCTATACTTGTTTCAACTAGCCCTTATTTCGACTAGTTGAAATTGATAGCGTTAACAGTGTCTTAGCAAACATGCTAGGTAATCAGGCCAGTTACTTTTGTGATGTATTGTCTAATAATATAGCAATGACACCTTAGCCATCATCACCATTTAAGGTCTCTAACTTAGTCATTATGATAGATGATATGAGTACAGCCTTAGGCCCTCTATTTATGAGCAGAGTACCTCAGCTATCGATGTCTCAATTACCTAGTAGACAACACGGATAGACTTTCGACAAAACATGTTCGATAGTACCAGTTATTTTTTTGTGAGCAATCATCCTAGCATGGAAACTTTTTCATAAATATTTTAGACAATACCTGTGACTGTTATGAAATATGTTGCTATTATTCCTGAAAAGTAATTTCTAGAAGGAAAAAATATAACAGAAAATACCGAAGATGTACTCAAAAATCTGTATAAACCTTCTAATCTTATTAGGATATAATGAGCATATTCAGATCATATTACCATATTTACCATAATCGAGTAAAAATTATACATGAATTAAAAAGTAGAAGCCCTAGGCATGAGACCGTAGTCATTTGGATATAACATGAGCTCACAAAATAAATATTGTGTATAAAAAATGCTATAGGTAAACATAGTAAATTTTTTATGAAAAAGGTACGATAAATTGAATAAAATATTGTGTACCTGGTAAATACATGCCAGATACATCTATAAAATTAGTAGATTAATTTTTAAAAATCAATCTACTAAATATCTCATTATGCACTCGACAAGAATGGTAACTATCATGTCTTCGAGTACGTTCCGTCTGTACATCATAACGCACATGCATGTATCAAAATTGGTTGGTGTACCGACCATGTATGAATATGTGCAAGGCATTAATGGTTAGCTCTTGAATCTCGATTGGTTGTCTTGGATATGTACACATGTAGTCGATGCTAATCGTATAGGGTGAAAAGTTGCGAAGTGCCTAGGCCTGAGGCTAGTCAACTCAATTAGCATCATGTTCTTCTAAACGGATTAGAGTTGGAGGCTATAGTGCTTCAACATTCTCATAGCTCATGCAAAACAAAAAAATGAGAAATAGGCACACTGCATGTAAACAATATATGAATTGGATTAGAATGACAAACCCAATATCTCATTGAAGATTAACGTTTTCATCGGTACACATCCTCGTTATCAATCAACCGGTGGATGTTAGTTTAGAAGTTATTGGCACGGGTTCTCGATTTAAGGCTCTGAGAATGATAATTTTGAACTACTTTTTTCCATGATGATGATGTCTTGAAGCCATGTCTATCCTATTAGATTGAATTATCACACATTGAGATAGTGACGGTTCCGATTTAGAGGTGAGCATACTTTGGTTAGGTTGTTTCTTCCAATCCAAAGTAGTTGTAGCATCCCTTATCAGAAACTCCACATCTCAATGTCATGTCTTTATGTACGTGACGTGAAATCACTAGATCAATAAGCATAGTCATCTTTCTTATAGTCATAGGAGTGCACATGGAAATCCTTCTTGAATACACTCATTTGTGCAAAACTGATTTGTCCACATGCTCGAATATAGGTGTGTACAATGAGCTTCTCTAGTCTGGTATATGCAATTTTTTCGCCCACGGGTGTTGATCAGGGACCACCAACTCACGCTGTTATTTTTGACCTGGCGTATCTGATTAGGAGTATGGCCAATAGGTAGCTGATCAGAGGTACAGCTAATTGAAACTCAAACTCGGACGAATGATATGCATGTAAAACACAAAAAAGTCATAACCCAATATATGTGATTAGTAGTAAAAGTAAGATCAATCTAAGAAATTAGAACAATAGACCTGGTATTTTATGAGCCATTTTTTATAGAGTTGGTGTTAATTCTGATGGTCATAATTCCAATCTAGAGATGAACTTACTCTATCTAGGTCGTATCTCTTGATTCAAATTTGTCGTGATATTTCTCGTCAGAAAATTCACCTTTGGACACCATGCCTTCATAAATCCTCTAAATACCGGTTGTTTACATAGGTTCAAGCCTCGAGATGGGTAATAGCCCTACATTATGTTTAACCAGAGACTGACGTTACACTATATCAATCTCTCAGGAATAGAACAAATAGGGAGGAAAGTTCTAATCTAGTATGCAAGTATATTGATATAGAGCTTGGACATGATTGTTGATGGCTAGACATTGTCAGGCTTCTCCAATATTGACTTGATGATATTAGAGATAATTTATATTGTTTTGGCTATGTTGGTTTTTCCCTTCCCTAAAAAAAAATCTTGTATTTATACTCTTGGATGCTCTCTTATTTAAGTAGAATTATGGAGATAAATATAAATGTTATCCGAATAGTTTTGGTAGAAGTTGAGTAGGACTCTGCGGTGTTATTTATCGTATCTTCTCTTTCTCTTTGGTAGAATATATTATGTTTGGTTTGTGAAAAAACTTTATAATAAGGGATATAGTAAAGGTCGGATTTTCATCCGTTATCTTAAAAAGTTAATCGATTTCTATTTAAATTTCTAAATTTCTTCGTATCTTACTTCGTACATACGGAGTACGGTCTCAGCATATTGTTCCCTCATCCTATCTTGAGGGAATTCTTGAGGCCCGACCTAGTACCGGCCCAAGAAAGGAAATTGCGGTAGTCGTATCGTATCTTGTAGGTCTTGTGCACGGCAACGTGACGTACCTGAACGTCGCCGAGCCCGATTGCAGGTTAGTCGTGAGACTATCACAATAATTTTCTGTTTGTTTCTCATGAAAGAAAAGAATTCTCTGTTCTCAGCCGCTGTGCAAGTGGAGATGTCGTTGGTTTTTTCTTTCTCGCGACGTCGCCGGCGAGCATGGATGCCAGCATGCACTGTTCTACCACCTCGATCTCTCTCAGTACCAAATGCCTGTTGTAATACATAAACACGTTACTATGTTTTTTAAAAAAAGCAGTGATTCATGTATCTTATGAAATTCTAACATGCAAATGCGGCATGGGGTGTTGAATGGTTTGAATGTGCAGATGCGGCATGTGAAAGTGTTCTTTTTTAGACTTAATTACTGTCAACCTAAGCGTATGAACTATAGATGTTTGCAAATTACGAAAACGCTACCTAACACGCGCTCGCCGCGCGCAATCCGGTCGGATTCCTTTTTCAGCCCACCTAAACCTGTCTTCCTTGCCCCTTCTGGAAACTATTGCATTGGCTCTGAAGGCATGGGCCCATGTCAACTGAGCTCCTCTTTTTTCATTGACATCAGCCCAATTCTTGTGCACTCGACCTGTTTACACTTGGACCTCACAGTCCACATGTGTGTTTTTTGAATTTATTTCAAGTTTATATGTACAACAAATTTATACATATAAAGTTTCTTTAAATAAATTTTATACGTATAAAGTTTCTATATATAAAGTTATGTGTATAGTTTTTTTCTAGGCCAGGCTAACACGTGGTTGAATTCGTTTTAAATTTATACCCAGAAATTTTATATGTTCAAAGTTTTTACACAAAATATTTTATATGTACAAAGTATCAGCTATGTATAAGCTTTTCTATCTTAGTCTATAAGTTTATGTATATAATTATTTGGGCTGACTTAACATGCAATTCGTGGGCTCCAGGCCCAGGAAGAGAAACTACCAAGGCTGGGCGAGGCACGAGATTGCTCGCGCATTAGACTCCTGCAAATTAACGATGGCATATTGGAATATATTTACACCGGACCGGACTAGGAGACGAATCATAATAGATTTCACGTAATATTGGTAATATTTGCGTGCACAACAATTACCTAAGAACAATGCAACCATATATACGCATGGGTATATATACCACAACACACAATGCAGAATACAACTAACATATATAAAAAGGAAAATTACAGATCAAATCTACGGAAAGATCGATATTGCGGTTAGAGTCGACCGGCAGGTCGTCCACCAGTCGGTTTCACTCTCCATATATTCCGGTGAATTTGCTCGACTTAACAACTATACAAAGCGATCTGATCTTGCGAGGGTTTTACGTACGTGACGCAGCGCTTGGTTGAAGTTGCAACATGGGCAACGCCGCCGCCGTGCCGACGTCGCCGGCTTCCGCAGACGCGGCGCCGTCCACGACGCCGACCATCAAGCTGCTCATCGCCAAGGAGGCCCAGGTCGTCCTCTTCGCCGAGGCCGGCAAGGACGTCGTCGACTTCCTCGTTGGGCTGCTGGCCATGCCAGTCGGCGCCGTGGTCAAGCTGCTCGCGGGCGAGAACGCGCTCAGCTGCGTCGCGAACGTGTACGCCAGCATGAGGAGGATGGACGCTGCGTACATGCAGAGCGCGGAGGCGCGCGACGAGCTGCTGAACCCAGCGCCGGCGCAGCCCTGCCTCGCCGCCACCGCTGGAGGCTTCCCTTCCCTCGTCCATCCGCACGGCGTCCAGCCGCCCATGGCGCCGTCGGCGCACTCACCGCCGCTGCCTCCCGGGCATCCGGGCTACCCGTGTCCATCCCTTCGGCCGCCGATTCCCATGACATCTCTGAAGGCGGCTTTCCCGCAGTTCGCCACGGGGACCTCAACGTCGGAAACGGGCTTCCGGTGCTCGGCCTGCCTCGCCGCCGTCCAGGGGAGCAAAGGGTTCGTGAGGGACGTGGTGACGTACACTGTCATGGACGACCTCACCTTCATGCCCATGTCGAGCATCTCCAGCATCGCACTGCTCAGCAAGCTCGGTTTCGAGGATCTCTCCGCGCTCGAGGAGAAGACGGTCAAGATCGGCTACCAAGAGGTGATTCACCTAGACAAACCCTTCTTCGAATTGCATCAAAATTTACATGTTTTATTGATGAAAAAATCAAAATGTACTTGATTTAATTGATTTGTCGTTGCGAATTTGCAGGGTTTGGAGATTCTGAAGGCATCGGTGCAGTCCAAGACCGTTTTGACAGATGTCTTCCTGAACAGGAAGAAGAGGGCTCGCGCCGGCGACAAGCACCACAGATCCGGCGACAAGAACGTCGACGCCCTCGCACCTACGGAGAAGAAAGACGCCGCCGTCCAGACCGAGAAGAGCGCACCATCGATGCCACAGAATTTTTCCGTCTAGTTTGTTTGTTCAGATTTATGTCAAAGAAAAAAAAATCTACTTTTGAAAGAACTCTACCACCGAACGCGAGCATATGCGTTGAGCAACGTTGATTGAGCAGAATTTTCTGTGTACGAGGTCTTTAAAATTTGTGTAGTCTACGTCATACTCGTGTAAAAATTAATTCGAGTTCAGTTCAAATTCTTCATTAAGGAGAAAGAAATTTCAAATTCATTTGAGCATTGCTGCTTGAACTGAACCAAACAGGAACGACGACAAACAACAGCAAGAGGAGATGGATCTCGAACCTGCAATATCCATCAGTGTACGCAGTTCGTAGCTCGGTATGAAGCTTTTCAGCTGGATGCACGGAGCAAAAGAGATGCAAGCGTAGGCGTACCAGCATGTTGCCCAGTCCATAGCTAGCTACTGTAGAGTAACTTTTGAAGTTATGTATATGCATAAAAGCAATCAACACCACGAGCTAACCGTTCACTAGTCCTCGTTCCAATTTGGTTCTCATATCAACTACTACTCTAGTGATCGGCAAAGGAAGATGTGTATCGACGGCTCCACGCAATGTGATAAACCAAACACAGGATCAAATTGAGAGTTTGAGACAAGCAAAATAAAAACAGCCAAGCACACTAGAAGCAGTAGTAGTTAATTAAGCTGGATACACACGGTGATTCCATTTCTTACCAGCGGCTTGGCACAATATCAGGCAGCAGTGTTCGGTTCAGCGATACTACGAGTACGAGTCCTGATTTACATATAAAGGGGACAACTATGTTCACCATGAGCACTGCTGGAGCATCCCACGTTTGCTTCAGCAACCTACTAGCAAAAACAAAAGAGGCCACGAGATAGTACTCCTTGTACTAGCTACTACCAGCTACTACCAAGTTGCAACGATCTGACGCGTGCGCACAACAGCACAAGATACCGGTACGTATTTACAGGCATCACAAACGGCCAATGCCATAGTTACATATGCTAGATAAACTACCTATTAGAACACTAGGTTGTTTATATATATATACCTGACCTTCTTTATATATTTAAGGTCTCTCATTGTATAGATTTTTATATATTATCAGAGCAAATCTAGATATCTCCGGTGCGCTAGCTTTCTCCTAACCTTTTCCTCCTTCTCATCGATGTTTCTCTCCATCGCCGACCTTCTTCCCGGTACTCTCCTCGCTCTCTCATCTCTGTTTCTTTCTTCTCCCCGTCTTTCCCGCGGTCACTTCGTTTTCTCCGTTCCACCTCCGCGCGACAAGGTGATGGTCTCCATCCGCCTCCTCGTCTCGCCTCGCACCCGTCTCCGCCCTTCTTCTTGCTTCGTGCATCCTTTCTCCTCTGCGCTCGTCGTCTCCATCGGCTGAACTCGTCCGCCCTCCCATCGGCTGGACTTGTCCGCCCTCCCATTGGCTGGAACCCTCCCTCGGTTCCCACTTTTCTGACACGCTCAACGGCTCTCGGACGTGAACCTTCTTCCCTCACGTCCGAGCCAATCTGACGTGTCCACGTGTCCACAGACACGAATTCCTGCCTCCCGGATGCGAACATCTTTTCTTTGCGTCCGACCCCTCTCCGCCTTTTTCACGTCCGCTCCACTCCTTGGCCTCCACGAGTCCACGGACATGAATCTTCCCATCACGGACGTGAATCCTCACACGTCTGTGACCCAACCACTCTCTGACCTACCTGCCTTGCCACCACCTTTTCCTCACCTACTCCGCTGCCTACTCCACATCAGCCAACCACTCCTTATCAGCTGGCCGGCCCACTCCCTATCGGCTTCTCATCTCTATGATCGGCCGATCCTTCCTCCCATCAGCTACTTGTCCCTGTTCTTCTCTCGTCATGGCCACCGAATCCGCCCTTAGCTCCGGCCCCCTCCCAGTCGTCAAGTCTGCTCCGGCTCTCGGTGCCCTAGACCACACTTCGAGCACCACCTCGCCGATCTTCTCCCCCCCTACGCTGCTGTGAACGTGAAATCTCACGTTCCTCTTGACCTTAACGCCAACTATTTCAAGTGGGTTTTCTCTTTAAATCCCTCTGTAAAAAGTTTGGCCTACGGTTACATATCAATAGCTCTGCTCCACCTCGTCCCGATGACCCCTAGTGGGACATTGCCGAGTGCTGCGTACGCAGCTCGCTGCTCGGCTCGGTCGACGACTCTATTCTCGACCTCGCCATGGACGATACCGACCCTACCGCCCAGATCTCTGGGTGGCCATCGAGCGGATCTTCCTCGTAAACAAGCAGTCCTGCGCCATCTTCCTCCTCAACGAGTTCAATTCTATGGTACAAGGAGACTCCTCTGTCTCCTCGTACTGCCAGCGCCTTAAGGTCAAGGCTACTGCTTTCCAGGATGTCGGCCACCCTGTGGCCGACTCTCAACTCGATCTCGCCCTTCTGCGAGACCTCAACCCTCGCTTCTCAAACACCGCCAACGACATCGTCAACGCCACATCCCTTCCATCGTTTGCCCGGACCCATGACATGTAAGAACTCCGTTTGGCCAATGACGAGAAGATAGTGGCCCACACCGCTATCCTTGTCGTAGCCAATAATGGCTGCCGAGCATCCTGCGCTGTCGTTCTCTCCCGCGGCTTTGGTGGCCATGCTCCAACCATGGCAACACAGCCCATACCGGGAAAGACAAAGGCAGGAACTGGCAGAGTCCAATGCAATAGCGACCTGCCTCAGTCCCTGCCCAACTTTCCGGTCCCACGAGTCCGTGGCTCTGCTACAACCCCTAGGCACCCCACCCCAAGCCACGTAGCCCTATCGAATAGTAACCAGGGATTCTCGGCGCCCATCCTCAGGCTTACCTAGCATCGGCTCCCATTCTGTCGCCTCAGCCGATGCTACCGACACCACCCACCCGGTCGGTTCCCTCCTGGAACCAAGCTGGCCTCGTCGCCGCCCTCAACCAAATTACCCTCTAACCATAGCACCCTTAGGTGCTGGACTCTGGGGCGTCCTCCCACATGGCGTCATCGGCTGGTATACTCCGTTCTTATCACCCCTCTTTCTCCCCCTTTGTCACCATCGGTAATGGCCACTCTCTTCCTATCCAATGCCGAGGTGACTCCTCTCTGTCTACACCCACCACTAACCTCTCCCTTTGCAATGTTTTTACCGTACCTTCTCTTATTCATAATCTTGTATTTGTTCGTCAATTCACACGAGACAACAACTGCTCAATCGAATTTGACGCTTCTGGTTTCTCTATGAAGGATATCCCAACCCGGCGACAAATCCTTCGCTGCAATAGTGGCGGAGACCTCTACACCATTCCCACTGTGCCGTCCACTTCACACGCCAGCATCGCCCTCTCCGTCAACCTCTGGCATCTTCGCCTCGGCCACCCCGGCCTTGATGCTGTCGCCACCCTCTGTCGTAGCGCCTCCATCCGATGTACCCACAGCAGCTCCACAGTTTGTCACTCGTGTCAACTTGGCAAACATGTGCGTCTGTCTTTTTTTAGTTCTCTCTCTTGTACCTCACACCCGTTTGAACTTATACATTGTGATGTATTGACATCTCCAGTTAAAAGTGTCTCCGGTAATCTGTATTACCTTACCATACTTGACGATTACACACACTATTGCTAGATTTTTCCGCTCATCAGCAAATCCGAGGTCGCCTCTCACCTCACTAACTTCGCCATATACGTTTCTACTCAGTTCAACCTCCCCATCAAGGCTCTACAAGCCGATAATGGTACGGAGTTCGTTAACCGTACCGTTACAACCTTCCTCACCTCGCAGGGCATCCATCTACGGCTCTCATACCCCTACACCTCTCCCCAGAACGGCAAAGCTGAGCGTCTCCTTTGCACCCTCAACAACATAAGTCACACTATGCCACTTCACACCCACTTACCTATCACTTACTAGGCAGAAGCTCTAGCCATTGCGACTTATCTCCTCAATCGGTGCCTGTGCTCCTCCGTTCAAAACAACATTCCATATGCCCTTCTTTACCGCACGGCACCTAACTACTCCCACATTCGCGTCTTCGGGTGCCTCTGCTACCCAAACCTCACCGCCACTGCTTTCCTCAAACTCGTTCCCCGCTCCACCACCTGCATTCTCCTCGGCTATCCCTCCTCTCATAAGGGATACCGATGTCTCGACCTTTCCACCCGATAGATCATCGTTGCTCGTCATGTCATCTTTGATGAGACATGCTTTCCCTTCGGTCTGCTTCACCCAAGATCATCCTCTAGCGATCTCGACTTCCTCCTCACCAACATCGTGCTGACCCGATCTCCTCCACCAAGCGCTACAGGCTCTCTGCCGTCCACAGCTCTATCTCGCCCATCCCGGCGACCTCTCGCTCCGTCCTGGCCGACCCTCAATAGCGTGCGGCTATGGCCGACAAGTACAAGACCCTAATGAACAACGAGACTTGGCGCCTCGTCTTCTGTCCTCCCGGTGCCAACATTGTGACCGGCAAGTGAATTTTTAAATACAAGTTCCACGCCGATGGCTTCCTTGCCCATCACAAGGCACGCTGGGTAGTCCGGGGTTTCTCCCAACGCCCCGATGTCGATTACGATGAGACTTTCAGTCCCGTTGTCAAACCCGCCACCATTCGGGTCGTTCTCACTTTGGCTGCCTCGTACTCCTGGCCGATCCATCAGCTTGACGTGAAGAACGGTCTACTGCCAGTAGCCCCTAGGCTTCGTCGACCTCTCTCGTCCCGACGATGTCTGCCTTCTTCAACGATCCCTCTACGGCCTCAAACAAGCCCCTCGTGCTTGGTACCAGCGCTTTGTTGCCTATTTTGGTACATTGGCTTCGTGGCCTCTGCGTCCAATAGCTCCATGTTCACTCTTCATATCGGCTCCGCTACCGCCTATCTCCTTCTATATATCGACGACATTATCCTTACAGTGTCTTCGACATCTCTCCTCGACCAGATCATGGCCCGACTCCACTCCGAGTTCGCCATGACCGATCTTGGTCCTCTCCACCACTTTCTTGGCATCTCCGTCACCCGTTCCTCTCACGGGCTCTTTCTTTCCCAGCGCCAGTACGCCATCGATCTTCTCTAGCATGCGGGCATGGCCGATTGTCACCCCACGGCCACCCCAGTCGACACTCGAGCCAAATTCTCCGCTGCCGATGACGCACTCGTTACCGATCCCTCTCAGTATCCGAGTCTTGCCGGGGCTCTCCAATACCACACCCTCACACAGCCCGACCTCATGTACGCCGTCCAGCAAGTGTGCCTCTTCATACACGCTCCGTGCGAACCTCACCTCACGCTGCTCAAGCGCATCCTACGCTACGTGAAGGGCACGCTCTCCAGCGGGGTGCATCTCAGCTCCAGCCCCATCGACTCTCTCATCACGTACTCCGACGCGGACTGGGCAGGCTGCCCCGACTCTCGACACTCTACGTCTGGCTACTACGTCTTCCTCGGTGGCACTCTAGTCTCTTGATCCTCAAAACACCAGACTACAGTGTCACGGTCTAACACCGAAGCCGAGTACCACGCCATTGTCCACACCGTCGCCGAGTGTTGCTGGCTTCACCAGCTTCTCCAGGAGCTTCGTGCACCCCTCTCCTCTGCGATCGTCGTCTACTGCGACAATGTCAGTGCTGTCTATATGACCGCCAACCCGGTTCATCATCGACGCACCAACCACATCAAGATCGATATCTATTTTGTTCATGACAAGATCGCATTAGGACAGGTTCGGGTACTCCATGTACTATTGGCGCACCAGTTCACCGATATAATGACCAAAGGCATGCCTACGTCTTTGTTCACTAGTTTTTGGTCCAGTCTTTGCGTCCGTTCCCCTCCCGCTGCGACTATGAAGGTTTTAGACTACTGGACCATTAGATTGTATATATATAGATCCGACCCTTCTTATATACACTCTTAGTCTCGCTCTCTACAGAGGTGTCTTAGCATTTTGACGTCGCCGGCGTTGATGAACGTTTCATGCTGGCCTTGCAGTCCTCCTTGCAAGGAAAACGTCGCTCAGAACGGTCTTGGACTGCAGCGAAGCCCTCAGAATCGCCAGGCCCTGCAAAACAAACACGATGTAACATCACGGACATGGTACGTGCAAACGAGAGAAAGGGCAGAGTGGTTATGAAATATGAATAATCACCTCAGTGTAGCCGAGCTGCACGGTCTTCTCCTTGAGCACGCCGAGGTCCTTCACGGCGAACGTGTGGAGAAGCGTGATGCTAGGGATGGACGACATGGGAGAGACGGTGAGGTGGTCCATCACCGTGTACGTCACGATGCCCTGCACGAACCCTTTGGCTCCTTCGTCGGCCGCGGCGGCGTGCGCTACTTGGCCGGCCGCGGGATGCACTTGCTTCATAGCGGTCGTCATCGAGCACCCGCAGTATGGACAGGTAGTGCCGCTCTTTTCAGTCACATAGTGGAGGCAGTTGCTGTTGCCACTGGAGCATCTGAAAAGGCTCCTCGACGGAGCCGAGGACGCCTCCGGCAAACGGAGGACGGAGCTGTTGGAGCTGGCCGCCGGCGAGAGCACGACGGGGCTGAGCAGCGCGTCCTTGGAGGCGTCGGCCTGGACGTAGGGATCGTCGAGCTTCTCGACGCTGGCGTAGAGGTTGCCGACGCAACCGACCATGGAGTCCTTCCCGAGCAGCTTGACGGCCGTGCCGACCAGCAGCGCCAGGAGGGAGAAGAGGAAGTCCTTGGTGTCGATCAGCTGCTTCATGCTGATCGCGGCCGACGTGGTGGAGGCTGCAGCTGCTGCCACTGCGGAGCTCTCACCAGCCGGTTTTCTACGCCAGTACGAGCGCTTTAGCGGGCGGCCGGGAAGAGTGGGTGACCTGAGCAGCACACGTCTCGGCGGCGGCGCCTCTTCGCATTCTAAGCGGGTAGTGGGTTTTGATACGAGATTGAGATGACGCGAGAGGACGTCGTAATTGTTCGGGTGTAGCGTGCAGGTTGCAGGCGCACAATTACGTAATGCTATGTCATTACAGAGCGTGAGCAGTAGTACAGCAGCGTGAGCGTGTGATGAGCGTGTATGATCGAACCACAAAAATTAAAAAAGAGGATGAATGATAGAAAATCAATAAATTAAATATTCTAGTGATAATAAAGATTCTCTTAAATTGTTAAACTAATCTATAGATAACAAACCTCCTATCACTGCCGGTACGATCCCTCGAGAACAAAATAATACAAATAATACAGTTTAATAAAACTCTTAAATCTAACTTTATTATATTAATTTATGTTTCCAATAAACAAAGCATTTATCTCTGCTTTTTTCTTTTATTCCTATCTATTTATAACTAAAATCTCTATATTTAATTAGAGTAGAACTTCTTAGTCACTCTAACTCTACTTATTATAAATCTATTATAAGTTTTTAAATTATTTTTTTTCTTCCCAAAATCTGAACTCCAATAGTTGATCACCAATATTATCCCACCTGCATATATAGTTACTGCTATATTTACTCAAGTAATATAGCAGTATCTTTTCTCCTCTAATTTTTTATTATTTTTTTAATTTCTATCTAATTTTTTTCATGATTGTTCTAGCATTTTCATACACTTATAAAACCCATTACAAACATATTATTCCACTGTATCCATCCACTATGAGCCATTTTGTATCTAAATTTGTCATTCGACATTCTTGAGCTCGGATCCCCTGAGTCTAGTCTCGATATTGTCGTTGACCAATGTTGACCCTAAAAATTTTAATTCTAGTTCAACCTTATCAGATGACATACTAACCATGCTTAGACCTTCACTCCTCCTTAAACGTAGTTCTGGTTCTTATTATTAAGATCGTAAGTTAACTACACACAGATAAACAAAACAATCGTTTTGAGTACAGATAACGTAACGTAACATGATCCACATTGGTCACACACACTCACACCAACATCAGAAACATTTTCAAACTAATTTTTATTAAATAAATCATTTGCGAAGCCAGTAGTTCATTACAAAATATTAATTATGATAATAATTTCACAAGTGCATATATACTAAGTGCATGACGAGTTAAAGGACCTTGGGTCGCACAGATGGGAGATGAATATACAAACTTCTAAATCTGAAATGCACTAACAACAAAAATTAGTCTTCTCTCTGGAGTCTTTAGTCCTATAGTTCAAAGTATCCATACTAGTTTTTCTATCGGACAGAGAAACTAATCTAAAGTCTTTAGTCTAGAGATTTTTGAATCTTCTTTAATATACCTAGAGGATAACTAAAGTAGGTGAGCCCAATAGATTGAGAAGAGAGTAAGATAGCAAAATTATAGTAAATATAAAAGGTAGAAATAAGCTAGGAGATAAAATAAATTTTTACCAAAGTTCAAATCAAATAATCCTATGTCTCTGTTGGGGTACTCCAAGAAGATAAATCTCTTTTGATCCTTTGTCTCACTAAGTTATTAAGGTCTCATAAAACGTGGCACTTAATCCAAGATGACCATCAAGTTTTCTACTAGAACACGTACTCTCACTTTCTATAGAGCTTACTCTACCAAATCAATCTCTAAGAATAGCTCGAGAAATCACTAGAATACATCTTTCTTTACAAATATGAGGGAAACTTTACAAACTTTTTAGACAATTCACAAATTGAATTATCATGGGAAACACCTAATCATCTAGGAGATGAATCTCTAAGAGTAATAAGCTTAAGTTTTTCACCGACGTTGATCGATAAGTACTTATATAAATCATAAGGTTTGACTTCTTCCAAATCAATCAAAAATCACTCTCAAGTTTAGTTCAAGACTAAAGAGAATGGAGTGAAGGATCTCTAGAAAACCTTTGAAAGTGAGAATGCAATGAATGAGCATCCCACACCTCAAAGTAGGGGTTAGTGGTATTTAATACACACTTCTGTCGAAGCTAGTTATTACTCAAAAATTTCAAACTTTGAAATATCCAGTAGGAATGTTTAGAGACTCTGGATAGAACTTTCAGTCTGAATTTAAAAACTCAAGCTAAACAGTACAGAAACTCTGGACATGCTTTTCGGTGTAGACAAAGATCTCAATCTAGATATTTCAGTCAGTAGTCTAGAGTATCCAGACCACACTTAGCCTAGAGAGGAGAAAGATTAAGTGTCTAAGTTTCTTGATAGAAAAACTTATCTATAAGTTTTCATAAAGTCTAGACGTAAACATTCAAAATATAGAAGATAAGAAAACAAAAAAAACAAAATGTATACGTGGTGTGTATGTTTGCTTATTTAGATTGGACAATTTTAGAGTATTTATTTCTTAAACTGGTTAAACTTAAGGTTGATGGAATGAGAAAAACTTTTCTTCTTCGTTACCATACTTGTTAGGCTGGAACATGTACGCGTACTCCATATCAATGTCACATAAGGAAGCTAGTTTGCTGATAATCCTTCCAAGCTGAACTGAACCATCCATCAACACAGGAGCATATCCGACACTGAACGATCGAACTACTACTAGTAGCTACGACTAAAACCAATGGACGGTTCTGCTTGTAGCTAGCAATGCATCCACACACAAACACCAGCAACTGCTTACATGCATCACAAAAAAAAGTCCAATTTATCGGCCTTAGCAACGTAAAGCTCCTTCCTCGCCCCTCCTCACACACCTTATAGGACTAGCCCATTCACTTACGAAAAATTCTATTTGCCGTCTCTCAACTCACCTTATGACCCGTCTCTTAACTCAAACTTATGACCCGTCTCTTAACTCAAACTTATGACCTAAGTTTAATTTTTCTCCCATTACCGTAAAACCAGCTACAATACCTTTCTAAACTATCGATATAAGTTTATTTTACCTCTCCAATCGGTTCGGACAGTTTTGTTTAACGGGCATAACGATGTCCGTCCAGTTAGTAAAAATAATTGAAATTTTGATGAGGCACTACATCTTTCCCCCCTCTGCCCGCTCTCCTATTTCTCTCTATTCACCCCAGCCGCCGCCGCCGCCCCTCGTCGTGTCGCCATCTCCTGTGACGGCTAAACAAAGAGCTCGCCGGAGCAGCACGAACATCGGATCGTGCAGTGACAGTGCAGCCGCCACGATGAGCGTTGTGTCGTCCTTCACCACAACCTCCGACTCAACGACGACCGTGCCGGCTGCTGCCTTGTCATCGCCGTACCTCCCGTTGGCCGAGCACCTGTTGAAGCCATTTTTTGAAGAAAATGATGGCTCAGATTGGATAAAGTTTTAAACTTTCATTCGTCTGCACCTTTTCGGGCTGCCATTGTTGTTGTTATTGTGGGTGGTTGCCGACTGTGTTCTCATCGAGCTATGCCATGGGGTTGCGTGTTGCGACAGTACGTCGACAGCTCGGCCTTCCGCGACGAGCTCCGGCTCAGAGACGGCCCGTGCACCTGCTGCGCAGCAGACATTCTCGTTCCCCGCGGCCCCCGCACTCGCAGGGAAGCTGGACCTTGGCGACAGGTACAGCCTCCCAGACGCAGCCGGCTTGAGCGACGGCGTGCGCCCCTTCTCCTTGCTGGGGACAAACACCATATTCCCCGGCTGCTGTCGCGAGGCCCGCTCGCCGCTCGCCTCCCTAGGGACCAACTCACTCTCCAGCTCCCACTTCCGCTTCCGCTCCGGCGTCCTCCGGCGCATCGACGGCATCGACGCGGCCGCGCCCTGCCTCTCCTAGTCGCAATCGTCGTCCACGCCGCCACCTCTACTCTCTCGTTCGAGGTCCTCACAAGCACCCTCCTCACGACAATGGGATTCGCCTCCTCTTCCAGGCTGGCCTCTTCACCTCGTTGTCTGCCCCGTCGTTCGCCGCGACGGCGACCTTGGCAGCAGCCGGAAAGGGCGAGGCGCGGCGGAGAGGGCGAAGAAAGCGGCGGGTGGTAACACCAGCAGAAGAAGGAGCAGCTGCAGGCTGGGCCTCTGGGGCGCCACGGCAGTCGGAGGAGGTTTCGCACTAGCCCCGTCCACGGGAGATGCGAGAGAATGACACGTGGCCATTACTTTTCTATTTTTAATTATGATCGTGTCAGAGCTTACGTGCATCCTACATTATCATAAAACCAGGATTCAAACCATTAAAAAAGGTTAAATCAATCTGCTTTTGATATTTAGGAGAAACGTTATACCGAAAAATAGAACTCGAGTTATAGTTGAGGACGGTCATATACAAATTCCTGGGCCTTGCCGGCCTGCTCGGCCCATCTCTATTTGGCGTCTTCTCTGCTCCCGCGATTGGCGTGACAGATTTGCCCTGCACTGCTCGAACCCCTTCACCGCTTCGGCGGCGTTGATCCGTGCCGTCTTCTGGGCAGCGCTATACTGGCATGTCGTTGTCATCTTGTAGCCGCATGCAGGTCGGAAAGTTCATACCGCTCGAGTCCGTCACGTACACCCTACGCCCCAAAAGAAAGAAAAAAAAACAACTCGTAACTTATCCAGGTACATAGCCAATAATTGTTTTTATTTTCGGAGGGAATAGCTTCTGCAGGTGTTGTAGGTGCTGTACCTGCATCTGAAGAACCTTCTGGGCTGCCAAGAAGACGGAGTAGCAAGCGAAGGACGAAGTGCAGAGCCAGCAGGATTGATGTACTCCCTCCGTAAAAAATATGTAGGAGATTTTATACCTTCTATTTACCTAAAAATATAGAGATTTTAAGATTTAAGACGTTATTTTATTTCCTATAGATCAACTTATTATTTTATTTCCTATACATCCATAATAGTTTATTTCTCACCTACTATTTAGAGAAAGGGAGTAGGCCTGCCCTATAGGGTGAAAACTAACATCGTTTTTTTAACATATTTTATATGTCGAAAAAAAATTATGTAAAAATTGCTTTAAAAATTATATTAATTTATTTTAAAATGTATAATAGATAATACTTAATTAATTTTCACTAATAAGATATCTTGTTTTACATGATAATCTTAATTTCTTTACTTACTTCAAACTCACCTTTAACCTTTTCAGTCTTAAAGTTTATAGTGTAATTAGCTACAAATCTGAAGTAGATTTTTATTCTCTCATCTACTCTCTTCTTCACCTATTCATAAATTTAACATACCCCTTTTGATTTATATTATAAAACATTTTAATTTTTCTAGTCAAATATTTTTTAAGTTTAACTTATAACAAATTAGTTTCATTAAATCTAATAATGAATATATTTGAATACGTGTTGAAATGTTGGAACGTTTTTCTAAAAATTTCAATTTGACCAAAATTAAAAAAGTTTTAAATCTTAAAAATCAAAACGTTAAATAAGAAAAGCAGTAACTTTTAAAATCCACTTACATCCCTTCTTATACTCACTCTTGCAAGCATCAAGAGAGTCCCACTCCACTCTATCCTTCAAGCTTGCCTAGCTGGTTTCTTGCCAACGAAAACGTCGGTGAGGACAGTCTTGGATTGCAGCGAAGCCGTGCGTGTCGCCAGACCCAGCAAAACGGACGTAATAAGATGCAACATCACACGGCTTATGAGAAGAAAGGCAGGCGTCACAGAGAGCCAGCAATTCAAGTGTGTATGCGCATATTCACTCTCTATATTTCTCCAACAGATCATCCATATTACATCCTCCGTATCACATCCTCCATATATTATAGTATTATTTTCCAACAGCCAACCTTGTGCCAACAATTTTACTCTACAAATAAATCCAACGTCATATCTTCCAACAATATAAAACATCAGTTTGGCTATGAATAAATCGATTGAACACGTAAGTTCTTTTCACTCAACAAATACCAGTTTCCTGGTTCATCCATTCGGCAAGGGAAAACAAGTCAAAAACAACTATAGGAAAAGAAGAACTACACATATATACAGCCAATCTACTTTCCCGTTTTGAGAGAGACGACCACGCAAACAGGGTCAGAGCACGGCGGGCGGCACCGATGACCACGAGCGGAGGGCAGATCAACAGACGGCGGGTGCGGTGACCTCGCCCTCACCGACCACCTCCACCGGCAGCTCAGCTCCCCGCCCGAGCATCTCTCCAGCCAGGAGTGGCTCCGCCAGAAACTTACCTCCCCAAGCATCTCTCCGTCCCGAGCATCTCCTCCACGACCAGCCGCCGCGGCGAGTTCCCCTCCGACGACATGATGCCCTCAGCACCGCCACCTCGGCCTCCCCGACCCACTCCGCGCCGCCGCCGGATCCGGAGCCCAGCCGCTAGATCCGCCGCTCCTCGCTCCGCTGGCCTTCCCGAGCTACACAGCTCCGCCCAACTCCTACCAAAACCCTCTGGACGGTGGCGCGAACTCGTGAGGATGGATAGTCGTTGGAGGGTAGCGGGCGAGGAGGCCACGCTACACCCGGCGTGCGGGAGCGACGGGGTGGAGGCCATCCAATTTTGGCGTCCCGAATGGCTACTCCGTTGGATGCATTCTTTTCACTGTTCGCACGCCAAATTTAGAGCCGCGTTGCAGATACATGCTATGTTGGTGATGCTCAGCGTGACGCGCGCCCACTGCTGCAATTTATGGCGGGCAGTGTCAGGGAATGTACGTGGAGCGGAGACCCGAGCTATCCACATTTGTGTTTGGCTTAGGGACAATTTCACGTGCAATAAATAAAGGAAATGGACTGTCGAAAACGTACCTTATTTTTTATTCTTGCTTATCCTTAACATGCTACAGTAATTATTTTTCAAGGTCCTTTATTTTGGTTATGGTTTTCACTTGTATATTTTTAGGTACAACTCCAATCATGCGTAGAAAGCGATGTACACAAATGGATCCATGGCCCGTAGTGAACAAAAGTTAGATATAGCTTGCCAGTACTCTAGCGCTCCTATCACCGTTGGCCAACCACTCTAAGCAAATAGGTAAAAAATTAAGCTACAGATCAACTTATCGATAAAAAAATTAAGCTACAGATCAACTTATCGATAATAAAGAGCGATATCTATCTTATCGTTCAATGTAGAAGAATGGTTGTCGTAACGAATGATGCATCCCGACCTACCGGTTAGAAAAATTGCATACATATTCACGAGCTTTAGATCAATAATGTACCAAGACCATCTTATCAAGACAGTGGGTTATGGTCAGCCTAGGCTAGGCAGGTCGAGGTCGTCTGCCCGTGGCAGACCAACCTATCCGCTTAGGCCAAGTAGGCCAATTCGGGATGTATAGCGCAGGTCAATTGGCTTGCAACGAGTAGCCAAAGCATCAACCTAAGCGCGCCAGTTTGGACAGTCTGCTACATCACGGTTATTTGTACGCCACAATTCTTTAAAAAGTGTTCTGGACGCCATCTGTCTACCTCATGGCCATTTGGATGGAACGTGGTTTCCACTTTTCCGACGGGCGGCTCACGGTCTACGCTTCACTTGAACACTACACCCGTATATAGCTACATATAGTAGTTTTAGTATAATACTAGTATATGGCTTGGTGGCAATCTGCCAGATGCGTGATTGCGCGGGCACCGATCATCGGCAGGCCGTGGACCGTAGAGCAGAGGCTGCGAGAGGAGATCTGGGAGAAAGATTTCTGCAGACGAGCGGCGCGTACACGGCTTTGTCATTTTAACGCGTGAGCGGCAGCGCATGATTTGGACGATTTTTTCACGGCGCTCAAGGATTACAGTACTCTGTATGCACTTCGTGCACCGTGAGACGGTCGCAGTTCCAATGCTGGCTTCTGTGAACCATGATCTGAATCTTGCGTGTTGTCCCATCAATTTACTAATTTTATATATTTATTTTAAAATATAGTTTATTTAGTAAAGATTAAGATTAAAAAATAATTTTATTGTATAATAAATTAAAGAATTTTAAATAGAAAGTAAATAACAAGATAAGTAGTATGGTGAATAATAAAAAATTATATTTTGGGATAAAGAGATGTAGGCCGGTTGGATTAACGGCTGCCTGAGCTAAATATGGATGGGAGGGGCACACGGCCGCACGATTCAGCTGCGCCTTGCAATGCAGCTTCATGCTCAGCGCGGCGGAGGCGGCCATCTTCTCGCCACGTTTATCTGCTTAGCTCCGGGAGCGAAGAGCGCTTGTTGGGTCACGGTGAGCGTACGCGCGCCTACCGCTGCAGTTTTTTCTTGACATCTATTGCTGCAACTTATCGTGCTCGGCTAGCGCCTCAACGCTCCATTTGAATGAGCATAAGAAAATCGGGGACAACGATTTGTGAAGGCGAGCGGCGCGCGCATACGACTTGGCATTTCAGCGTGAGCAGCAGCACATGATTTGAGCATGTCCGGTCCGGTTCAGCGTGACACGGACACGGTCACCATTTGAATGAGTCCCCGTAGGGTTCGCTTTTTCTGTGATACACGTAAGGAACTGAGATGCACGTTCTCAACAAGATCGTGTCCTATTTTACTGACGAGCATACGTCAAACGTCATCGTTGCTACATACAGTACTAACATATATGCTCGGTGCAATGAGATAAACGGATCAATTTCCAGTGACATGCACAGAACTTACGACAAGATCATGGCTATCCAATACTTGTACGAATAGTCAATTTAAATAGATTGTGCTTTATACCGGTTTCCAAGCACGCTATGCAAGGGTAATCCCAATTACAAAAATTCACCTTCAAGACATAAGTTTGATCACTTGACAAGCGTGTCTTATGCGACATCAATCATAAAGATGTGTTGATTTTGCTTTAAACTTTCTATTATATTGATGTTGGCAGCACCAGCATTCGATGGATAAGCAGCCTATATATTCATGGTCAAAATTTCTCAGGAGCAGAAGGACAATCGCAAAATGTGAATGTGACAAGTTGGGTTCCAGGCGTGAACTATGGTTGCTCTTGTTCCATAATAATTCATACCTTGTAACAAACAGTACCCTCACGTACGGAAGCCAAGATCCTTCAATTGCTGTGGATCCACAGAAGATGGCGCTTTGGTGAGTGAACATTGAGCAGTCGTAGTCTTTGGGAAAGCTATCACATCCCGGATGGAACTTTCACCAGCCAAAAGCATCACCAAACGATCTAACCCATAGGCAATTCCTCCTGCGATAATATTAAAAAAAAAGGTAGCATTCATGTTCAACATACCAAGTAGAATGAAACAGACATTACACGAGCACATGACAATGCGAAGGTATGAGCACGACCACTGGCATTTATTGAAGCATCTTAGAATCAAGATATTGTCTATGGTGTGGATATAGCAAGAAACAGTTCAAAAGATTGCTCTTGTTTGTGGAAAAATATATTCATCTTAATGAAACATACAAGCATATAATAGACAGTTCAGCATGCTAGCCAAAATTCTTAATCTAATATAAAAACATAAAATATGGAGTTCAGTGGTTGAACATAGCATACCATGCGGAGGAGCACCCATGTCAAAACATTCTAAGAGATAGCCAAATTTTTCCTCTGCCTGCGTTGCAAAATTGGAATTTCGAGCTCAGCAAAAAAAAAGGTACTAGGTACAGCATATTTTCTAAATTAACAATCTTAAACAGTGGGGATAAAATACTGGTATTTTTACATAATTCCTGCGTTTATATTATAACCCCAACAATGAAAATAAGTGGTGGCAAGTACTCGAGAATCACAGGATAATATGGTGTAATAAAATGCGAGGAAAGTACATCATCAGCGCAATTGATTTTTTTAGTGAAATTTAAGACATTCTTGAATTGAGCTACAGATAAAAAAACACTAGCTTTCAAAGATATATCTCAGACAATCTAAACCTGGCAAAACACTAGCTTTCAAAGATATATCTCAGACAATCTAAACCTGGCTGTATTCTTCATAATTATGTCATTACATGCCCAGTGATAAAAAACTTGCAACATCTAGAAGCCTAATGCATTTTTTGTTTCAGAAAAATAGAGGTAACTTTTTAGTTTTGATCTACTAATCCACAAGGAGGATTTTAACAAATTGAAAGCCCAAAAAAGCATGCTAAATGGGTACTTTCAGTCATATGTAGTTTCACACGACAAGAGTTGATACCTGTTCAGGTGAGATACCGATGATCTCAAAAATCCTTTGTTGTACGTCACTTTTGTATATTCTCAAACTGCCGCCTCCAATCTATTTATAACACGGCAGAACAAAAGAAGCATGTCATAATTTTTCAACTCGGTTTCTACATCATTAACTAAAACTTTGCAGCTATTTACATAAATTTCAGTAGCGTATGAAGTTATAAGCCTTTTATTGATATATCAGATCATCCTATGCAACTTCATTAGTCACTATCACAGAAAGAAGGTCTAAACTCAAAGCAACCATCCAACCAGGTAATTTAGCATCTATCTGTCACGGTCAATTTGAAATGAGTATTTAAACATATGAAACTTTGATCCACATTCCAATGAAAAACAAACTTGTACAGAGGATTATAATGGTATATCCTAATCCATATAAAACTAATAAAATGTTTGTACTGAATGTTAATGTATGTCGATAAGCCACATTTCACTATGATGTCAAAGGTATTGATAAAGTCTGAAACTCTGCATGCATTTTGTTCCCTCAACCCCAAGACCTTATTAAGACTTTCGCTCCAATGTTTACGCAAGATTTTTTTTTCAATGGAAACATGATGCTTTTAAAGTATTGTTCTTAATTTTCTATTTTATAGATCATATAAAATGGCATGTTAACCCTTGGGACCATTTTTCTGAATTAATATGTACTGGGCAACACTCAGAATCTACAAGATATGGTATTTATCGAAGGTACCATGCATGAAACTTTATAGTGAATAAATTCGATAATAGGCTTGAATGTAAGATTCAACCAAATAAAACAAGATAAATCAAGTTAAACTCCTGTACACACCCAAGAAGAAAAACAGGAAGTTACCTCTACTCCATTGTAGATCATGTCATAAGCCAAGGCACGAGCTGATGCTAAATCATTCATATCTTCAGGATTTGGTGCAGTGAAAGGATGGTGTAGTGCCTGTGAGAAGTAGAGATACTTAGAAAACACAAAATATGAGGCAATCTTTACTTTGAGCTACATGTAGATTATCAGTTTTACCAGCCTCTAAATTTCATAAATTTAACAGCTTGCCCTTCTCTATTAAGGAGAACAATGGTCGTTCACTGTAAGCATTAATGATAGATAGATCTATGATATTTGGTAATTTGGAATGCAAATGCTCTACAAAATGGCAATAGCATGCAGCATCAGCAGTCACAGAAGTATCATTTTATAAACTTTTGCTCTTGGTATTCATATGAAAATTTAGATTAAGCATGTAGAACTCTGTATGTTTGCCTCAGAAGGTGCTTTCATAACATTGCAGTCAAAATTGAATATTTGATACATGCCAGCTTACAAAAGGCCCTCCTTTGTGACCAGACGAAGTACTGAAAACAGTCTATTATCTGATATTGACCTTAAATTTGTTTGTTCATATACCATAACTTGTTAGGATACCATCAACAAATTTCAATGCATCATCAAACAATAGTGCATTTCTGGTGATACAACATAGTATCCTAATATAGTAAAGTGTATTAACAGCGTACTGTTGATAACTAAACTACAATCAACATTCAGCAAAACAATTGAAGTCTGAATAGTCAGCAAAATGGCAGTTCTTTAAATAATGTGACACAGCCGTGGCTTAGAGACTACCCATTTTGGTTTTGTATAAGAAATGAAGTAGCGAGCAGTTATAATATTTTTGAAGATAGATAGAAGAAAATCTAACCTCATATCTCTGCTCATCGCTGTTCCATTCAAACATTGGAAAATCCGTCACCCAAAGAATTGAGTGTGCTGACTGGCGTAAAGAAATCAGAAAATTTAGAGCAAGGTATCAGGAGCATGACTAAGAACTGCACTCAAAAGGTAAAACAAGAAGGCAGAGAACTACAGGTTCTCATCAATATGCCTTGAGTACACGTACAAAACATATTCACAACAAGGGCAGCAGTATTCATATTGAGAGACTCACTGTGTCTATTGCGTCCAACTTATGAGCGATAAATAATCTTAATCTGCCGAGAATTCGATTAGCTGCTGATTGCTCACCCAGTGCAAACAGGATAAGATCACCTGCTTTTGCATCTAAATGTTCCAACAACTGTTCTTTCTTTTCAGGTTTCAGACTTGACACCAGCGGACCAATTCCTTCAAGCTCCCCTGTGATTGCACGAAAGTTAAAACACAAACGAAGTCCATGAGACAGGCCAGAGAAATTATTAACCATAAAATGACAAAAAATCCTTTACCATTGTCCATAACTTTGAGAAAAGGCAGGCCCTTGGCTCCAGTTTTGGAAGCTTCAGTGTAAATGGATCCTTTTTTTAGGTCAGTATTTGAAAACGCTTTGGCACCATCAGGCACACACAATGCCTTAATTACACCTCCATTTTCTAAAGTATCTGCAAAAATCTTGAAGCTACTGCACAAAAATGCATCACTAACCTGCATTTAACAGTAAGCAAAATATCCAGCAATACTATTTGTGAATTTGTGATAGTAGTTATCACAATAAAACAGATCATTTAGCAGAAAGGATAAAGGTTCTCACATCTTTCAGCTGCCAGCCAAAACGAAGATCAGGCCTATCTGTTCCATAGCGATTCATTGCCTCAGTATAAGTTAACCTTGGAAAGGGATTTGGCAGCTTGATATTACCAACTTTTTGGAATATCTGCAATATAAATATCCATAATTCAATCAACCATGAGAGATAGTTCAAAAAATAATGATATTTTCTGAGCAATGAACTAACAAACTATGAGCTTGACTACTAATGATCTGATGTACTCAAAATGATCAGTGACTGAGCTACAGTATGTACGATATAATTGTAGTTTAAAAAGATGTAAATTTTGTGTTCAACATCCCAGACATGGCTAGCATGTGCGCTTATTTTTTACAGCTGGCATTTCATCAATAGACAAGGGTGAGGAATGATGCTAACTCAAATACTTTAACTTAAAACATAAGAGGAAAAAAACTTCAAAACCAACCCACATGTCTCATTAATTCTTCATTCAACTTTATCATATCCTCCATTGATGTAAATGCAACCTCCATATCAAGTTGTGTAAACTCTGGTTGCCTGTCTGCACGCAGATCTTCGTCGCGGAAACACCTGTTATGAAGTGGTTCGATGAATGAAGACAATAATGCAGAGCAACTTTCAACATAATTGTTTGATTGGATCAATAATAATATATTCTGACAACTGAGCACAATGTATACCGAGCAATTTCTATTGACAATATTCAGGCAAAATAGGGGAAAAACAGCTAAACAGGCTACAACAATTAGCATGAACTACTATTGCTACAGGACAAAAGAGTTTACGCAACAAAGACAGAAAGATTCATGAAGAATTTTAACATAATTGAAAGAACAATTATATCTAACAAAAGAAATCCATTCAAACAATGTGCCTACTTACCTTGCAATCTGGTAATATTTTTCGAAGCCGGAGACCATCAACATTTGTTTAAACAGCTGAGGGCTTTGAGGAAGAGCATAAAACGTTCCTGGCTTCAGAAACCGTATTGGAGGAGATCAGGGGAACAGGAAGCTTACTTGCCAAAGTTATAAAAAATTAACAGCAGAGTTATCAGACCTAAGACTAACAAGCACTAGAAATATAATTATGATACATAATAGGGTCCTACTTTCACAATCAGAACTGTTTATAGTCAAAAGGAACCCAGTTAAGAATGTAAAGAAAATGCAGAATGTAATAGCTAATGAGCATTGAATGCCAGTGTATCCACACAAGAGAAGTCTTACAAAAAAAAAGAAGGTTTTCACACCTATGTTCATTGCACTTTTCAAAAGCTAGCTCTAGCCAAAAAGTTTGTTTAAAAAAGAATTGGAAAAGCAACCAGCAAGGAAAGAAAGAAAAACTAACTGCATTCATCTATTGGGAGCTAATTGGGCTTACCAATGGTAAGATCATTGATATTTGAGAAAGTAATTATTACAACACAGAACCCAAATATGACATGTGATATTATCTTTGAAAATTGCAACAAATAAAACAGAGGAAACTAACATGCTATAAAATATACTTACAGAAACTCACCTGAACCCTTGATGGGACAAGGTAGTCCCGAGCACCCTCAGGTGTAGACTTAGACAAAACTGGAGTCTCAATCTACCTTGGAACATGCAATAACTTTAGATCAGACACAACAGTAACAATAAGATTGGTCTAGACATTTTAGGCGTTGTAAGGCAAGAGATATGGTCATTGTGAACGCTTACATTCCAAATTTCTCATGACTCGTTGTAAAGGAGATACAAAAGCAGATAACGCATGCATGATGCATCAATTTTAACTGATTCACATTATTTTAACCAGCAATTTGTGCAGGTGATGATTAAGAAAATAATCATCCTTATGAACCTAGAGAAAATAGATGATTCATTAAAATCAGGATTAGAGCCCTAAGCACAAGGTACAACATGAACACTTGGCACAATAACATGAAAGCAAGTATATTGCCCTTTCTGTTGCTGGAACTGCATCACAAAAGCAAGTATCCCGCTGTGATGCAAAGCTACAGGTCCTAGTTAGAACCACACCACTTGCATATAATAGGGGAACAAATGGCAAGCATACAGCAAAAGGCAGAATATCTAAGTAGTGAAAACTCAGCATGATGTAATCAATGAGTAGATATAACCAGCAAACAGCATACCTCAACAAAATCATGTCTATCCTCCAAATATCGACGTATGTGCTTAACAACATTATGGCGCAATTTCAAGTTTGAATGCATTTGCGGTCGACGCAAGTCCAGTACCCGGAATCTACATATTTAATAATAGTAAAGCTCAAAAAAGGCATTCAATACTTAAAAGTTGAAATAGGGAACTTAAAACATAATATAACTATATTCAAGTATAACAGTTGGCTAAAGCCAAAAGGAGAAAACAATGAGGACAGGGGAAAGGGCTTTACAAAAATTATTAAACACACAATATAAACATATTCAAGCACAACAGACACCTAAAGTCCTGAAAGGAGAAGACAACGTGAACAAAGGAAAGGGATTTGGGCAAACACAGAAATTGACATCTTCTGGCAAGGACGTTTATATCTGGAACTAATTTGTGGCTGGAATGCAGCCGATGAGAATGTCACAACATGATACAGAATCAGGAGTTAAACCAAAAGAATCAAAAGGACAGTTTGATAACAGCATGCAAAATCCAAATGGTGGCAGAAATTTCCAAACTAAACAGAATGTACCGCCCTTCACAACGATATCATCGATGTATCAATCTAATGAAAGAATATTGGAAGAACCAAGGATCCATAAAATATAGTAATGAGCATACAATAAATAAGTAAGTGGACTGAATATGATCAACGACTAAAGAAATAGCAGCCCTCATGAAGTGCATGATGAATATGACATGCTCCACAGTATCTCCAAAGCACACTGTTTACAGGGTAATCATGCGAGTCCATAGCATATGAGTTAACAATTCAACATGTTTTAGGTTCCCAGTAGTCGTAAAGCAACCTAAGCATCATCTTGACACCTGAGATTTTATGTGAAACTTTAAATGCATGACAGAACCCTATTTGTGCATGAATTCGATATGCCTAATCAGGTATTAACCAACAAGCAATCACCAAATGGCCATGTGAGGTATTCACTATTTTTTCTTCCAGAATTAAATATAGGATCATGAAAACAAATGCAGTGACCATGTATTCAGCATTTCTTACCTCAATCTAATTTCTTCTGGAAATTTCTCTTTTACAGAATCAGCAGTTGTGACTGGAAAAGGCAATGAACGGGTTACCGAGTTCAGAACATATACGCGATCTGCAGCAACCTACATAGGTGAGCAAGTAAATACCATAGTTAAGAGCATGTTATTGTTTGGAGGAAAAACAGTAGAAAAATTAAAGAATCCACAAAAATTAGAAGAAAATAAATATTTAAATTAGAAAGAGCATAGCATATGCTATTTCTTATACCATATATTAGCCCTCGTAGTATCTAAGTGCTCACTATATATGGTACAGAAAAACAGCAAGCTTAGACAGACTGGCATTTCAGTACTAGATACTTTGAATTTCAGGTTCTTCTCCTGACAAATTATCTCCAGCCTCTCCCTCTATAAACTGAAAAGTAAAGTACCATAACGACCAGTCAATACCTCTATAGCACCAGTCTTCATATCTGCATTGATGGCTTCTGTTGGGCGTGACCGCACCACCCCCTCAACTGCAACCACTGACTCTACTCTTAGCTTGTTCACCGCAGCATAAACCTCGGGGTATTCTGGTAAAGTTGTCACCTACATGAAGAGAACAATGACTCGTGTGATTATATGACTCTTTTGCCCGGGAAAGTTACTAAATCACTCAACATCGGTTTATTGGGCACCGGTAGCTGCAAGAATTGTCAAAAACACTCAATAGAAGAGGAAAACAGTAGCTAGTATCAGTGCTACAAATATTAGTACGTCATTAACTTGACAATGCAACCGACCATCACACTATTACAGATGGCACGATTTGAGCAATAAAACATGCAGTAAAAATGTGGAACCACCAGCTGAGCATTAGCATATAATTTAATGTAATCACTACTAAGAGAACGATCAACTAATAATATACCTCCGAGCAACAATTGCAGCTACAGAGCTACTACAAGTGAATCAAACACAGCCAGAAATTATCAGGACCAGCCTATCACTAAGCTGTCTAAGCACAGTAACACTAGCAAGTAGCAACGAGTACGACTCACCTGGACCATGCCGGAGCGGTCGCGAAGGGTGAGGAAGGTGAGGCCTGCGTGGGCGCGGTGGAGAGCGACCCAGCCGCAGAGGCGCACGCGGCGCCCGGCGTCACCAGCGCCGAGCTCACCGCACAACGCGTCCCGCGCAGGCCACTGCAGAGGCTGTAGCCTCTCGAGCTTCGCCTTAGCCGCGGGGGGCGCCGCCTCCTCCGGCGGGGTCGCCGCATCGGCGGCCGCAGCGGCCGCTAGGGTTCGGAGCGGAGACGGCAGGCAGGAGGCCGAGGCGGAGGAGGTGGAGAGGAGGAGGCGGAGGAGGTGCGAGGCGGGGGGCCTAGGGTTGAGCGGCTTTAGGAGGGAGAACGGCGACGCGCGGAGGAGGGAGGAAGCCATTGGATTGGAGGCGGTGGTGGTGGGAAAGCGAGCAAAGGAAGACGAGGGCTTGAGTTTTGCAGGAAGACGAGATGGGATCGCCTTATCCTCCGGCACGAATCTTACAGCGCAAGTTTACGCCTCTGCCTGCAGGCTGTCCTTCGACTCCTTCCAGCACGAGCAGATAGCAACAGCCGGAATTTGAAATCAACCTCCAAAATTTGAATCAACAAATTTGCACTTCAGACACCAAATCTGAATTTAAATGCTGCCAGAATTCAGAGAACATATTCACTCGTATTCCCAACATCTTTTTGGCGCCGCGTCTAAAACTTGGATAAAGAAATTTGACTCGCCAGGTTCAGATCGCACCAAAGAAGAACCGAAAATTTTAAATTCACTACACAGCGAACACCGGCAGCGCAAAGAGATTCAAGAAAAGCTCGCGCCGAGAACACAAAGAAAATCAAGAAATGTTCGCGCGATGTGGCGGCAAAATTTTCAGAACGCACGGGAAGCGAACATCGATAAAATTCAAATCGCTAAATCAAGCCACGCCAGATTCACAGCGAGAGACTAACAAATGAAAACAACGAAACATCCAGTGATTCAAAACGAAACAAGCAAATTAAAACAACGAAACATCATGTGATTCAAAGCGAAACACCTTACAATATGAACGGTAACTCTGTAACTAAAGGAAGTAGCGAATCAGCTTATCGACATATTTAGAGAAAATTCAGTGCTGCACGGTAACAAGACATTGGGAATCACAAACCGAACAGATGCAAGCAGATTAAACAGCATAATTTACTACTTTGCACAACAAGATAACAATATTGTTCCTAAATCCACCACGATATTTCCCATTTTAACCCCAAGATAGCCAAAAGCCAAGCTAACTACACCACATTACAATACCATCCAAATACCCAAACCTACTACATCTACCACTAACAGCAAGACGAGAAAGGGGACAGAAGCCTAGGCGCCTAAGCGGAGGTGAACTTGGTGACGGCCTTGGTGCCCTCGGAGACGGCGTGCTTGGCGAGCTCCCCCGGGAGGACGAGGCGGACGGAGGTCTGGATCTCGCGGGAGGTGATGGTGGGCTTCTTGTTATAACGCGCGAGCTTGGCGGCCTCGGCGGCGAGCTTCTCGAAGATGTCGTTGATGAAGGAGTTCATGATGGACATGGCCTTGGAGGAGATGCCGATGTCAGGGTGGACCTGCTTCAGCACCTTGAAGATGTAGATCTTGTACGTCTCCACGCTCTTCTTCGCCTTCTTCCTCCCCGCCCGGTCCTTCTTCCCCTCGCCGGTGCCCTTCTCGCCCTTGCCGGCGGGCAGACGCTTCTCCGCCTTGGGCTTCTTCCCAGCCGGGGCCTTCTCCGCCGCGGGCTCCTCCTCCGCGGGCTTCTTCGCCGCCGGCTTCTTCTCCGCCTTGGGCGCCATGGATGCTGCTCTTTTCTTCTCGGGGAGGAGAAACGTTGGGTTTTGCTCTGGAGCTGTGTTGATTGCAAGATTGCGGCGTGGGGAACGAAGGAGACGGGGCCGATGGTTTTATAGAGGAGGAGATGTGCGACCTGATTGGTGGAAGGGACGAGGCGCGGATCGATGACGTGGGAGAATTGTGTCGTTCGCTGCTGTTTGCGGTGGACGGCTGGGATCTGTTTTGGCGCGGATTGCTGACGTGGTGAAATATCTGGGCGCGAAGAGACTGGCAGAGGCGGGATTTTTGCGCGCGTCAGCGTGGTAGTGGAAGGAAGGGCCCATGTGTCATAGGAACGCCATGATTTTTGTATAGCGGGAATTTCAGTTTATTTAGAATACTCAGATAATAAATTTTAACTAAAATTTTCTTTCGAAATGTTTCGTGATAAATGTTCCGTTGTATAATCAGTCACACCATGGGAATTTATATGGGATTACGTAAAAGCACCATGTTTAACTTGTAAATTTGTAAAATTCAAGTCCATCAATGTTCTGATAAAATTTTCAATAGAAAAATCCAACTCAAAGATACATGACTTCATATATTATAGTGTAATTTTCTTGGTAGATGATTATATAGTCCAACACTAGTGCACCTTCTAATTTTAAACCAAGCTAGGCAATAACTATTTCCTCCATTCCTACTTTTCACCATTTTGTTTAGCAATGTTTCAACTTAGTTGGCTGAAAATTTTTAAATGGTATGAAAAGCTTAATGTTTATACAAGGACGGAGCAAAATCATTTTTTTATTAAAACAACAAATTATCAAAGTTTTTGATATGGACAGTGAATGTCCGGTAGCAAGTATTTTTGGGAATGGAGGGAGTAAAGCGAAATAGAATAAAAGCTTGATGCTCATGTCACTCCAAGACATCAACGAGTGTAGCTTTCATAACTGAAAGCCTGGTCAAATGTTACCAAAATTTGAGTTTGGCTTTGCTTGGATGATGTTAACATCTTGCTTGTTGACAGATATATCAAGGAGCTCATATATTGTGCGTTAATGTTCGACCATCAGATTGCTTTACCAACAAGAGAAAAATGTTTACACATCCCTAAAATTTCAGCCATTTATTCTATGTTCCAAAAGGAAATGAATACAGAAGATAAGTATATTTGTACAACCTTAAGCATGTGTTTGGTCGGTTGAACTCATCCATGTGTTTGGGATGGAATTATACCATATATTCGTTTGGCACGGGGAATGAGATGATCCTACTTTTTAGGAGATGACCCATATGTCAACCAGAAAGAAAAGTGGGTTGGATTGCTTTGCTAGTTTTCGAGGGATAGGGCCAACCTTTAAGAGATCATTCCATCTTTCGTATCAAAAAAAATCAAACGCTCTAAAAAACAAGTTCAACCTAACCCAATCTATCACATCCCTTGAACCAAACGCATGGGAAGAGTATTAGGGTCGAAAAAGATCCGGCTCTTTATGAACTCCTTGATAGATAGTAAAATCTACTAAGAATTTAAACTCTGGTAAATACTTGGGCTTGTAAATCCCGGTGATGTTTCTTTAACTCTTACATTACTAGCTTTGCTCCATCTTACAGTGATGTTTCTTCAACTCTTGCATTACTAGCTTTGCTCATCTTGCCGTAGGTATCTAACTCATGTATGTGCTTATAAACTTGTGATAGTGACATATTTTATTCCCTTGCTAAGCCGGTCCTGTGCTTGCAGATTTCACATCAAAAATTTTAATGTCAAAATATTCAATAAGGATTGGAATATCCATCGAAATATCCAACTAGTTTATGTTTTACTTAAAATTTTAAATAACGTATTTACCCTCTCTAGTCCTCAAACATCATTTTAGAAACTTTTAATTGGAAGCTCAGAAACTTTACACTAAAAATATTATTCTAAAAAAATCTTTCAATTTCAACTCATAATTTCAAAACTTTAAATTACTAACCCAAATCAAAAGAACTTTATACCTCAAGATCAAGAATTTTCATTCCGATGACGAGGTTATCCATGATTTGACCCCAATAAACAAGAAAATATAGGCCAAACTAGGATGAGATGTGGGGTTTGACATCATCTTGTTAGTGAGGAGGAAGAAGAGGACCTAGAAAGAAGGGCAATCAATCACCGTTGTCTCGTTAGAGAGGAGGAAAAGGGAGCCTAAAACTTGCCATTGCGCCTTGTTAGGATGAAGGAATAAGACGGATAGGAGGAGCACGTTGGGGAAGGAGTAGTAGGAGGGAGGGGGAGCTTGCTAGGGGAGTAGCAATGAGGGGTGGAAGGGGAGCTTGTGGGGGAGGGAAAGGGGAGCTCACTAGCAGAAGAGAGCCATGGTATCATTTGCTCTCGTAATGAAGCTTAGAGAGCAAAAGGCAAAGCGATGATGGTAAGAGGTTATACAGCCAAGGTGCTCACTATAACTGAAAGTACCAAACATGTGATAATTAGGGTTGCCTAATATTTAGAAGATCTAAAAAGACTACTACCAAAGTACAGCCTTGCCTTTACCGTCTATATTCAAGTTTTATTTTAATTTATCAAGGTAGTGGTAAACTTGGAAATCGAAACAGTGTCAAGCTCACATAGCAGCTATAGCATGTTGATGTTGGTGAGTCTATTCGAGAATGCTTATTCTCGAGTGCTAGGCATGAGGAGAAAAAATCGAACGGTATGTTCACTATTTCACATCCCCTCATTGCTCTCTTCTTTTTCCTTAACTGTGTAATTACTCAATTCTTAACTTATTTCTCCCAACATAGGAGCGGAGAAACTCCACTGTATGTCTTGATGCATTTAGGAGCAAGCTCATTTTACCACTTAAGCTTTTGCTCCTTGAGCTCCTTCTCCCCTGCTCTAGTGCTGCTACTCCTACAGACATAGTCGTATTAGTCTGGCTGTGTCATAATGATGGTAGCTAGCTTGGTCATGGCATAGCAGGATGATCACTGCAATAGCCTTAAGCGAAGCAACAGTGGACAAATATAGTGTCCGTGGAGCCTAAATCCGATCAACGTAGAGAAGGAAAACGTCAAATTTAGATGGTATATTTTATGATTTTTTTACATTTCAGTCAATATATCTCAATATTTCTTATATTAGATTAGTATCGAGTTTTAAAACTGTGTTTTATATATTTGTTTTTAAGTCTTATAAATTTAGTGATGTTTTGACAGTTGAACCTTAGGGAAAAGTTTCAATTCTGATTCAAATGTATTTTGCTATTTCAACAGGTCAAAACATTTGTTACGGCAAAAAAAAAAATTTACACGCGAAAGAACGTCCGATTAGACGCCCCACCGTAGTCGGGTCGGAGTCTATCTGACGTTGATTCATGAGCTAACGGTCAGTCTACCCTCTGCAGTCATCTACGGAGCGATGCGCTCATTACTGTTCTACACTGTACTTATCAAATCTCAATAGCTCGCCGTCGCCCGCATCCTCACCCGCCCGACACACCGGCGCCCGGCGCGTGCGACGGCCATCCTCACAGACTCCTCCGATGCCTCCCCCGGCACGCCGGCGATATGCCGGCGATCCCAACTCGACGTCGACCACCTCACACTCCGGCATGGTTAAGCTTCTCGCCGACATCCTCCACCACACCCCGCCCTCCACCTGGCCGTCCGCCCTCGCCGCCCCGCTGCTCCGCGGCCGCCTGGCCGCCGCCCACATCTCCTCCCTCCTCCTCCTCCCGGCCTCGCTGTCTCGCCCCGATCTCTCTCGCCGCTTCCTCCTGCTGCTGCCGCCACACCTCGTCTCCCCGGTGTCGTCGTCCCTCCTCGCCCTTTCCTTCCTGTCGTCGTCGCCGTCCCCCTCGTCGTTATCCTCCCCTCACGCCGCCTCCCTTCTCCTATCCCTTGCGTCCTCCACCCCGTCTGCTTCCTCCTCATTCTCGTCTCTCGCACACGCTTCCTCCCTCTCGTCCTTCCCGGCAGGCGCCACAGCCACCGCCGCCACGCTGCTCGCCTCCTCTTACCTCAGCCTCCGCCGCGCCCGCGACGCCGCCGCGGTTCTTGGCCTCTCCCTTTCATCCGGCTTCACTGTGAACCAATATACCGCTTCTCACATATTGTTCTCTCTCGTCAAGATTCGGCAGTTCGCTCTTGCCCGGGACCTGTTTGATAAAATGCTCCAGTCTGGTGTTTGTCTGGATGAATACGTTTACACGGCAGGCATTCGAACATATTGTGAGTCCAGGAATTTGGATGGTGCGAGAGGGTTGGTGGCAAGGATGGAAAGTGAGGGGGTCAAGGCCAGCGCTGTGCCTTACAATGTATTGATGTATGGCTTGTGCAAGAATATGCGTGTTCAGGAGGCTGTGGAGGTGAAGAATGGCATGGTGAACAGAGGAGCGACAGCTGATGAAGTAACATACCGGACTCTGGTCTATGGTTTTTGTCGGACAGAAGAGTTAGAAATGGCATTGAGGATGACACATGACATGATCAGGCTTGGTTTTGTGCCATCAGAGGCTAATTGTTCATTTATGATTGACGAGCTACGCAAGAGGGAGCTGATTGAGGAGGCATTCAGTTTAGCTTGTCAGTTGGGTGATTTGGGCGTGGTACCAAATGTATTTGCATATAATGCATTGATTGATAAACTCTGCAAGAATGGAAGGTTTGATGATGCAGATAGGCTCTTTACAGAGATGGCGGTCAGGCATCTGGAGCCAAATGAGGTTACTTATGCTATATTGATACATTCCCTGTGTAAGAGAGGGATGATGGAAGATGCACTCTGTTTGTTTGATAGGATGAGGGAGAAGGGAGTCAGAGTGACAGTTTATCCATACAATTCCTTGATTTATGGTTATTGTAAACAGGATATGTTAGATCAGGCAATGGGAATTTTGAGTGATATGGTTAAGGAGGGATTGACACCAAATGCAGCATCATATTGTCCCCTAATAGCTGGTTTATGTAGGAATGGAGATCTGTCCAGCGCCATGGAACTCCACAGGGAGATGGCTGAGAGAGGCATTGCATGGAATAATTATACTTTCACAGCACTTATCAATGGTTTATGCAAAGATAAAAAGATGGACGAAGCTGCTAGGTTATTTGATAAGATGATTGGCAGTAACATAATACCAAATGAAGTGACTTTTAATGTTATGATAGAAGGGTATTGCCTTGTTGGTAGTATAAGAAAGGCATTCCAGTTATATGATCAAATGGTGGAAATGGGGTTCAAACCTGATAATTACACTTATAGGTCATTAATTAGTGGACTGTGCTTGACCAGTGGAGCATCAAAAGCAAATGAATTTGTTGCTGCTCTAGAAAATAGCGATGCTGTGCTAAACAAATTTAGCATGACCGCGCTTCTGTATGGATTCTTTAGAGAAGGAAGGTTTACTGAAACATACCATCTTTGGAATGAGATGGCAGCGCGGGGAGTCAAGCTTGATCTTGTCAGCTTTACGATAATCGTATATGCTGCTCTGAAACAGCGTGATAAGGAAAAATCATGTGTGCTATTTGTGGAGATGAAAGAAAAAGGTGTCAGGCCAGATGATGTATTCTATACATGCATGATTGATGCACACTCAAAGGAAGGAGATATGATCCAAGCTTTAAATTGCTGGGCTCGGATGGTTGATGATGGCTTCTCTCCAAACACCGTAACATATACAGTTTTAATAAATAATCTCTGCAAGTCAGGGTATTTGGGCAGTGCAGAGCTCCTTTGTAAAGAGATGTTAGCTGGGAACTTTCTTCCTAACAAATTTACTTATAATTGTTTTCTTGATTATTTTGCCACTGAAGGGGACATGGAAAAGGCTAAAGATCTCCATTCTGCTATGCTGCAAGGCCATCTAGCTAGCATAGTGGCATTTAACATATTGATCAAAGGCCTTTGTAAGTCGGGAAAGATCCAAGAGGCAATTGACCTTATGAGTAAGATCACGGAATGCGGTTTCTTTCCAGATTGTATCAGCTATTCTACAATAATACATGAGCTCTGTAAGAAGGGTAATATAAATAAAGCATTTGAGCTTTGGAACGAAATGCTGTACAAGGGAGTAAAGCCTGATGTTGTAGCATACAACATTGTGATACGGTGGTGCAATGTTCATGGTGAATCTGATAAGGCTTTGGGAATATACAATAACATGATTAGAAGTAGGGTGCAACCAAACTGGAGCTTTTCTGATGGTCAGCAATGGGCAGTCATTGTTGCTGACCACCTGATGTCTAGGTAGTGCATTTTCAAGTTCTCATCTAATGGCATAAGCTGCTACCATTCATCAAGTACAGGATCCATCAATAGTTCCCTGAATCGTTGTTACATCATGAGCTATGACTTCAGTTGCTTCAGAGAGATGATGCAATACGCACAAATTTCTGCATTTGATCTCATGGATTCTACACAAACAAGTAAGCGATATGAGCCCATTACTTTTCTATCGAGCATATGTTGTCCACAAACTTGCAGATAGTATTGTACCTTTTGTACAATTTAAGCTATCAGATTTTAATTTGACAATACTTTTACTGTTACATCCCTTACTTCAATCACAAGTTAGGCTAAAATCGTCTGGTTAAGATATATTCATCTTGGTAAAAATTCTAGATATTCCAAGCTTAAAAAATATTGCCAACTCTTTGGACTTTACATTGTCAACATGGCTTACAGAACTCTTGTTTGAAAAATTAAAAAAAAGTAGATTACACAATTTTAAAGGATTTGTTTTGATCAAGTAAAATGAATGCACCTAACACTATTTAAAATTTTCAACAGTGACAGAACATGCAGAGAAGCTTGGTCTCATGACCATTTGAAATCCTTACACAACACCATTTGCATGCTCAATGATTCCCTGCAGAGTATGTATAATGCAGAGAAGCATAGTAGAAGACAAGTTATGTTCAAGCCATCGTCATCAAAGATTATCACCAGGTTCCTAGTATTTTATCCCACTGTCTTATATCCCCCTACCTTTTAATCTCTAGATGTAAAACTATGGCGATCTTTACTTGATAGGTGCTCCTTGAACTAACAATGTTGCGTTTCTGACTGCAGGTTACATAAGGAAATTTGAGATTGTTGATGATCACAAGTCTGGCAAGATAGTCCTTGAGTTTAATGGTAAACTGAACAAATAGGGTGTCATCAGCCTTTGTTTTGATGTTGGAGTCAAACAAATTGAGTCCTGGACGGCATCACGGTAGTTCATAAAACTACCAAAAACTTATCTGGAAATATCACTTAGTTTAGGATGCTTCAATCTATGAGCGAGGTTTTTATTGGTGCTTCATTAGTTTGTGTTGTGCTGCTTCCAGTCTGGCTACATTGTCCTCGCTACCTCAATCAGTACCGTGGATCATGAAAGAAGCAAGGAGAAAGAATGTGGGAGGCAATGTTCTGGGATTCTTCTACTAGGGAGATTTATCTTGGATGACACTAGTATCACTGAATCAGAATTCGTGTACAATAGCTGTACTTTCCATTGCGCTCCAGCTGCTGTACTGTCATACGATGGATGAGAATATCAGATGCTACATGCTTTGATATGCTTTCGAGCATCGCTGGAAATTTCCTGGAGGATTTTATCTAATGAAACGTTTTCTGAACAAGTTTGTTTGAAGCTGTTGCGAGATACCTATTGTTAGCGCCTAGATTGGTCTAGTTCAGTATGACATGCTAAGGATGATTTGCTGAACAAGTGTTTGGTGAACTCTCCAGCGGTATGTTGACCTACTACCTCCATCCCAAAATATTAGATTTTAGCCATGCAATTAGACTTTACTCTTTTCTATTATTATACATTCCGTTTTTCACGCGCATGTTTTTCAAATGAGTTTTTCACAAAAAATTTTCTATAGGATTTACTTAAAAAATCAAATAAATTTATTTTTTAAATTTAAAATAATTAATATGTAATCAATTATACACTAATAACTAATATTATTTTACGTGAGCAAATTTATTCCGCACAATTGCCTCAAACGAACTTGTCCCTAAGAGCATGGTCAATACCCAACCAAAATTCAATCTCCTAAATCATTTTTTTAATCTTATCCTTAAGGTATGAATATATCTGTCTCCAAGAGATACCCAAAATTCAACACCACAAAACAGAAAAGTGGGCGACTTAGAAAACTGCAATAGAATCATCGTTCCTCTCCTCCCCCTCACGCGCGTTGCACCCTCCCCCGCGGCGTGCGACTCCCTCCTCCCGGCGCGGCGCCTCTCATGGCCCGTTCCACCATTTTCCCTTCAGGACGTTCAATCTCCATGACATCATAACTGACAGTTGAAGCATTGAACAATGCTTCCATTGGCTTCAGCTGCCATCTGAGTATTTGGCCCAAAATCATATTTCACTTGATTATTAGCACGATCTCCTATATTTTCCATGGAAAAAAAACTGGTTCTGCAATCATCAACAGTGGGGGTGTCAGCCCAGTCAAAAATTCCAGCCTTTTTTTAGGGTGAACGGTGTTAACAACATGGAGTTGATCATGGCCTAAATGCGGAGTAGACAAAACTTGAAATCAAGAGCTGAACTGCGAACTGGGAATCTTCTCAGACTGAACTACGAGATATGAATTTCAGCAGCAAGCAGCAGCAGAATTAAGCAGCAAGCAGCAAAGATGTTTCAGCAGCTGCAACAGTAGTTTTCAGCACCACCGAGCAGCAGTTTTCAGCAGGAAAAAACAGCAATTTCAGCAACAAAAAACAACAGTCTTCGGCAGTAACGAGCAGCCCTTTTCATCAGCTAGCAACAGCAGATCTGAGCAGCAGCAACAATCAGTTTTCTGCAACAGCAAGCCAACGAACAGCCATTTTCCATCACTGAATTGCAACAAAATAACATTGTGTAGAAATATATACAGTGACTAAGATCCTGATTATATACAAGGAGGATTGGCTCTATATATATACAACCCATGCCAGTGGTTTAACACTCCCCGCAGTCGCAGCAGGAAGGAAACGGACGCAGAGACTAGACCAAAAACTGGTGAACAAAGACGTAGGCAGACCTTTGGTCATTATATCGGCGAACTGATGCGCTGATGGTACATGGAACACCCGAACCTGTCCTAATACGATCTTATCACGGACAAAATGGATATTGATCTCGATGTGCTTGGTACGTCAATAATGAACCGGGTTGGCGGTCATGTAGACGGCTGTTCACCGTCAAAAATCCTGCGACCGGGAAGGGATGGCGGCTCAGTCACACGAAGGTCCGGGAGGTCTGCTTAGCTCCAGTGCAAGTTTTTAAGCCTCGAGGTTCATGAGCGTGCCAATCAATTTAACCCTGCAATTGGCAAGGAAGTGAGACGAGCGGGTCTGATATAGACGCTCGCTATCCCCTGGCTATCGATAGGATCGGAATGCTCTTCGATCGGCTGAGAAGCCGATGTGGACAGGTGTCGACGAGAGATCGACCGCAGAGCCGATGGAGGAACCAAGGTGTGCTTAGAAGATAGCTAGGTGCACAGGATCCCTCCGGACGGCCGAACAGTGATTCATCGGCTGGAAAAACCGATAAAGGTGCATGCAGCCTAGGCAAGGAATAGTATAAGAAGGCACAGGCTGCAAAGCCGATGCCGCTCCGGATATGACAGCACGAGACCCGTCGTCCACCGTGACAACACCATCAACACCGAATCTCGAAGATCGAATCTAACCGAGACAGTACGAGGCCGAGGCCAACGACAATGATATGAAAGACGTCGGATCGGCTATGCCGTAGCAGGGATAGGAACGAACCCATTAGCTAGCTGAGCCGATAAGGGGACGCCTCTCTGAAGGCGGGTGTGTATCGGCTGGGGGACCGATACGTTCGACGTTACGCGTCAAGGGACGCGACCGAGGGGCCGATGCGCTGGGCGTGAAGCTCAGAGCATGGATAACTTATCGGCTACTCACTTCGATAATACGCCGTGAAGAAGACTATAGGCCTGAACCTCAATCTACCGTCAGCAGCCCCGTAGATCAAACCTAATCGATGCAGCACGAGATTGACAATGACAGATGGAGCTTAACAGGCCGATAGGTCTAGCACGGATGTGATGCGATACGTCTGATCGACCTAAGAGGTCGGACCTAACCGATGTAGCCTCAGACAGAGCAGGACATATCGGGATGGTGGCGGGACTTGCCCCTTCGTCGGAGATCGGACTTAACCGATGCAGCCCCGCGTCGAGAGCTAGAACCCGTCGGTAAAACCTAGATGAACTAGGGTGGCGATGCACCGAGATTGTATATTGATCGAGAGATATCTTACATGTTTTCAAGGTCTATATTTATACCCTGAATTTACAGATAGAGTCCGACGCGTCTACGACCATCGGACATTATTTTCTAGTAATAACAAAGTAAAATATTCCTAAAGAAGTTAACTAACCAATTAAACCTTTCTAATTAAATAAGGTTACAATTCACAAAAACAAACATCCTGCCGTGAAGTCTACGGCTCTTCTGCAAACCCGGTTTTATCTGAATAATCTTCCAATTTGTAATCGAGTCTTCCTTCGCTGCAATCTGATTGGCTTCTCTACTGTAGCTATCGGACCTTCTTTTACTCAAGCCGATTCTTTTTCTTTCTTTCCTCGGATTTCTCGGACCTGATCCCGATTGGACAATCCCCTGTCTTCAAGCCGATCCAATCTTCTACTAATCTGATCGGCTTTTCTATAGTTTCGATTGGCTTTATCTCAGTATCTCTATCAGCCAATGACTGCATTAAACTCTCCATCGGACCTCTCAGCCGATCGGCTTTAGCACCATCGGATCGTCCAGATTTTGGCGTTAACAACAGCACGGACATTATCGCAGTAGACGACGATCGTAGAGGAGAGGGGTGCACGGAGCTCCTGGAGAAGCTGGCGAAGCCAGTAGCACTCAGCGACGGCACGGTACTCGGCTTCGGTGCTAGACCGGGACACTGTAGTCTGGCGTTTTGAGGACCAGGAGACTAGAGTGTCACCGAGAAAGACACAGTAGCCAGACGTAAAGCGTCGAGAGTCGGGGCAGCCTGCCCAGTCTGCGTCGAAGTACGTGGTGAGGGAGTCGATGGGGCTAGAGCTGAGATGCAGTTCGCTGAAAAGCGTGCCCTTCACGTAGCGTAGGATGTGCTTGAGAAGCGCGAGGTGAGGTTCGCACGGAGCGTGCATGAAGAGGCACACTTGCTGAATGGCGTACGTGAGGTCGGACCGTATGATGGTGAGGTATTGGAGAGCCCCGACAAGACTCCGATATTGAGAGGGATCGGCAATGAGTGCGCCATCGGCAGCGGAGAGTTTGGCTCGTGTGTTGACTGGGGTGGCCGTGGGGTGATAATCGGCCATGCCCGCACGCTGGAGAAGGTCGATGGCGTACTGGTGCTGGGAAAGAAAGAGCCCGTGAGAGGAACGGGTGACGGAGATGCTAAGAAAGTGGTGGAGAGGACCAAGATCCAGTCGATCCGATGGAAATGGAGCAGCCGATAGGGAGGGGGGAGCCGATGGAAGTGGGGTGTCCGATGGAAAAAGGATGGGATCGGCTGAAGCCGATGAGAGAGGTGGGGCCGATGGGGGTTCGATGGGTGGGACATCGGACTGAATAGTAGTGGGATAAGTGAAAGATTCCTCAGCAGCGGCCGATGGAGAGGACAGTGGAGGAGACCGGGTCGGCACGGTGTTGGTGAGGAGAAAGTCAAGATCGCTAGAGAAGGATCTCGGATGAAGCAGACCTAAGGAAAAGCGTGTCTCCTCAAAGATGACATGACGAGAGACAATGACCCATCGGATGGAAAGGTCGAGACATTGGTATCCCTTATGAGAGGAGGGATAGCCGAGGAGAATGCAGGCGATGGAGTGGGAAGCGAGTTTGTGGGAAGCAGTGGCGGTGAGGTTTGGGTAGCAGAGGCACCCGAAGACACGAGGGTGGGAGTAGTCGGGTGCCGTGCGGTAAAGAAGGGCATATGGAACGTTGGTTTGAACGGAGGAGCACGGGCGCCGATTGAGGAGATAAGTCACAGTAGCCAAAGCTTCTGCCCAGTAAGTGGCAGGTAAGTGGGCGTGAAATAGCATAGTGCGACTTATGTTGTTGAGGGTGCAAAGGAGACGCTTGGTTTTGCCGTTCTGAGGAGAGGTGTAGGGGCAGGAGAGCCATAGATGGATGCCCTGCAAGGTGAGTAAGGTTGTAACGGTACGGTTAACGAATTTCGTACCGTTATTGGCCTGTGGAGCCTTGATGGGGAGGTTGAACTGAGTAGAAACGTATGTGGCGAACTTAGTGAGGTGAGAGGCGACCTCGGATTTGCTGATGAGCGGAAAAGTCTAGCAATAGTGTGTGTAATCGTCAAGTATGGCAAGATAATACTGATTACCGGAGACACTTTTAACTGAAGATGTCCATACATCACAATGTATAAGTTCAAATGGGCGCGAGGTACAAGAGAGAGAACTAGAAAAAGGTAGACGCACATGTTTGCCAAGTTGACACGAGTGGCAAACTATGGAGCTATTGTGGGTACATCGGATGGAGGCACTGCGACGGAGGGTGACGACAGCGTCGGGGCCGGGATGGCCGAGACGAAGATGCCAAAGGTTGGTGGAGAGGGCGACGCTGGCGTGTGGAGTGGACGGCGCAACGGGAATAGTGTAGAGGTCTCCGCCACTATTGCAGTGAAGGATCTGTTGTCGGGTTGGGATATCCTTCACAGAGAACCAGAAGCGTCAAATTCGATAGAGTAATTGTTGTCTCTTATGAATTGGCGAACAGATATAAGATTGTGAATAAGGGAAGGTACGATAAAAACATTGCGAAGGGGGAGGTTAGTGGTGGGTGTAGACAGAGAGGAGTCACCTCGGCATTGAACAGGAAGATAGTAACCATTGCCGATGGTGACAAAGGGAGAGGAAGAGGGGTGACAAAAACGAAATATACTGGCCGATGACGCCATGTGGGAGGACGCCCCAGAGTCTAGCACCCAAGGGTGTTGTGGTTGGAGCGTCATCTGGTTGAGGGCGGCGACGAGGCCAACCTGGTTTCAGGAGGGAACCGATTGGGCGGGTGGTGTCGGTAGCATCGGTTGAGGCGGTAGAATGGGAGCCGATGCCAGGTGAGCTTGAGGATGGGCACCGAGAACCCCTGATTGCCATCCAATGGGGCTGCGTGACTGGGGCTGGGGTGCCCAGGGGTTGTAACAGAGCCACGGACCCATAGGACCGGTGGGTTGGGCAGAGACTGAGGCAGGTCGCGATTACATCGGACCCTGCCAGTTCCTACCTTTGCCCTTGCCTTTTCCCGGTGCGGGCTGTGTTGCCATGGCTGGAGTCATGGCCGCCAGAGCCACGGGAGGGAGCGACAGCGCAGGATGCTCGGCAGCCATTATCGGCTGCGGCAAGGAGAGCGGTGTGGGCCACTATCTTCTTGTCGTTAGCCAGACGGAGTTTTTTAAGAACTAACATGTCATGGGTCTGGGCAAACGATGAAAGAGATGTGACGTTGGCGATGTCATCGGTAATATTTGAGAAGCGGGGGTTGAAGGCTCCTAAAGGTTGGCGTCATCTACACACTGTTACATATGCCTACTTGCTAATGAAGTTGGCCAGATTGGGTTAGGCTAGCTGCTTGAAGACGACGTCGTTTCGGTGGCTTCAGACTTCAAATCCTCTGTTGACAACTTGACATGGATAGATGAGCCAAGACGGAACAATGTCGTGGATAGCGTGGACTGGCCCCATGTTTAGAGCAAAGAAATAGGCCGGATTAGCCCAGAAGCAAAGACAGTAACACGAAGGTTAAGATGAGAAAGCGGGCTTGTCGCGAAGCCCGCGACCAGCTCTGAACTGGGCCGTAAGCTAAGCTTTACGCCGAAAGAAAAACCAACTCTGAAACTTGTACACCACTGCGCGCCGGAAACCGCTCCCTCCATCCTCCTTCCCGCGCACAAATTTGGGCAAGCTGGCGATCCACGCAGAAACGCATCCCACCCATCGACCCCAGCATCCAACGTCGCATATACCTCCACGTCATCGATCCGCGCCGTTTGCCTTCCACCAATCAGAGCGCACATCCCCTCTACAAAACCATCTCCCCCGTCTCCTCCTTCCCCCACGCCGCGCTATCTTGCAACACACGACTCCAGAGCAATCCGTTCCCCTGGCCGAGAAGAAGAGAGAGGCATCCTCCTACATGGCGCCCAAGGCGGAGAAGAAGCCAGCGGCGAAGAAGCCCGCGGAGGAGGAGCCCGCTGCGGAGAAGGCCCCAGTGGCGGGGAAGAAGCCCAAGGCGGAGAAGCGGCTTCCCGCGGGGAAGGGCGAGAAGGGCACCGGCGGCGAGGGGAAGAAGGACCGGGCGGGTCGGAAGAAGGCGAAGAAGAGCGTGGAGACGTACAAGATCTACATCTTCAAGGTGCTGAAGCAGGTGCACCCCGACATCGGCATCTCCTCCAAGGCCATGTCCATCATGAACTCCTTCATCAACGACATCTTCGAGAAGCTCGCCGGTGAGGCCGCCAAGCTCGCACGCTACAACAAGAAGCCCACCATCACATCCCGCGAGATCCAGACCTCCGTCCGCCTTGTCCTCCCCGGCGAACTCGCCAAGCACGCCGTTTCCGAAGGCACCAAGGCCGTCACAAAGTTTACTTCCTCCTAGGCTGCATCTCTGCCTCTATTGCTAATGCCAAGTAGTAGTAGCTTGATCTGTTTACGTGGTAGTTTTAGTGGCAATGATATTTGGGAATGTATGTTTGTCGTTACTAGTTTGGTAGTCAGTGGCTGTGAGAAGAATTGCGGTAGGCTGCATTTGGGAAACTGTTGTCTCACTGATCTGGAATAGTAACGGTGTATTTATGCCATGTGAATTATGTGATTTCTCTTGAGTACTCTTTAATTGTCTTGTGCTTGTTTAACTGGTGATGTCTGTCTAATTTTTGGCAACTACTATTTATTTGTTTGCTATTTGCATTGTATCATAAATTCCTTTTCATGCCAATGGAATTTTATTTCTGGAGCATGTAAATTTAGTGTTAGGTACTACTGTCATGTATTTTCTTAGAAGTTTACAAGCAGATATGTTGGGATGAGTTCAAATTGTTTTTTTCATGATTGCTGATTTAGTTTCATGCTGTTTGCATTTGAAACAAGAGAATGTGTTCAGTGTTTCGAGCATAGTATATGTTATGGTCAGTTCTCCATTGCAGTTCTATAACTTTGCCATCTGAAGTAAGTTCTGCACTACCTTTGCCAAGTTAGGTACTGTGTCAAAGAAATATAGCAACAAGGAAATCGGAACTGAAATACCATATTAATACTCTTGCTATTTCAGGGTTATGTTATTCCAGCTTGTTTTCTCATTTCTGTTCTGAATTTCTGAGTGCAGGCTTCTCTCTATTGGCTTAAGAGCTAACTGTCAACCATTAGGTATGCATCTCTACTATATCATTTTGCTGTTGGGCTATCTTTTTGTTCAGGATATGCCATGTGTGACGTGTGGTGTGTCCATGCCATTACGGCTGTCTGGCTTAAGACAAAGACCAACTCTTGTAGATTGGACTTACTATAATAATGTAATATTACCTTCCGATTCTCTGTCCAGCGAGGGTCGAAGTGAACAAAGTTACATGCAAGGTTCTATAAAAAAACATTCTGAATTTTGGCTGAGCTTGTTCTATTAAATATTCCTTGTCAATAACTTTATTTTCCCTTCTTAATAAACTTCGGCCGGCTTACGCCAGCCCAGCGAAAAACAAACCAAATAAAGTTATGTTTCTGACTGCATGCTACATAGGAAATTTGAGTTTATTGATGATCATTGGTCTGATAAGATAGTCCTTGATTTTAATGGTAAACTGAACAAATGGGCCGGGTGTCATCATCACTCATCAGCGTTCGTTTTGACGTTGAGTCAAAAAAGTTTGAGTGGACTGCGAGTTTCATACCCTACATATACCTGGTTAGTTCATAAAACTATCGACAGCCTGATACAAATATACGCAAATCTTATGCGTCTTCCCGATAAATAAAACTATCAACAGTATATCTGGAAATATCACTTAGCTTAAGGTGCTTCAATCTTTGATAAGGTTGTTTAGGTACTTCAATAAGTACTTTGTGTTGGGCTATTTAAAGTCTGTCTACATCGTCCTCGTTACTTCGGCAGTTCGGCCATTGATTTGCACTGAAGCCGCATGCTGTATACTAGATATGATCTTTTTTTCTTAATAGTATTAGGATACTATCAAATTTTAAAAATACATATTGTTATATGAAATATATAATATATTATATAAATTGAAGCATATATTGATTTTGATAAATTCAATTAACTTTTTGAAACTTGGTCATACTTATTCACATTACTTTCAATCTAGCTTATTTTACATAATTTTTAGATCGTATATTTTAGAATTAGGATACTACTCTCTCTATTTTTTTTATATTTGACAACATTTACTTTTAAAAACAATTGTCTTATTCAATTTATTTAAAAATATACAAAAATATAAGTAATAAAACAAATTATAATAAAATAAATAATTATTACGTATTTTTTAATAAGATGAACAATCAACATATATTTAACATCATAAAAACCAAAACGGGAGGGGGATAGAATCACGTGGAAATGAATAGATATGATCTTTCAGCTTAGGAAAGTCGTAGTATCATAACATACTTAACATACTAGAATATGGATTAGAATAATAATAACCTTACGACTAGGGTGAATATAGACCTATATGAACTAAAGGCAGCAACGGATTACTCGTGAATCTATAGACAGTTGCCCCCCGCGAGAACCGTATAACCTTCTCCCGTTCCCCAATCGGTTCGGCCCTCCCTCGCCCGTCGTTCCTTCCCCGTCGCGGCATCGCCCATCGTTCCTCGATCCCTCACGCCGCCCCGCAACTGAGTTGATTCATTCAACGTGTGATTTGGGGAAGTGATACTAGTGATGGGTTTGATGAGGTAACACTGATTTGCTTCATCGAACGCGGTATATTCATATTCTAACATCCAGCCTTGCGCAGCAGGATTTGCAGCGGATGGACGACATGGCGGCTTTGACCTCGAGGTCTTCTCCCGCGTGGGCAACATCAAGGACCTCTTCATGCTCGCCGTGCCATGCCGACGGTGGCTGCGCCGCTTCACCAAGCCGGCCTTCCTCGGCAGGCTGTGCCCGGGCCACGGCGAGGGGCACCGCGCGCGCCTCCTCGGCTTCTTCTTCCAGCAGACGAGATTCTACCGCTGTGAGAAGATGATCAAGATGCGGATGACGCAGCAGAACTCGGTCTCCGCACCCACCTTCGTGCCGGCGCCGGGGTCGCCGCGTGGCCCCACGGATCGCGTCCTCACCTCCTTCGTGGCGGACGACGACGGCACCTTCAACTACGCCGAGCCCCTGGCAGCGCGCCGCGGCATTGTCCTGATGCATCTTGTCCCCCGCGCTGAGCGGATGACTGCGACAAGTCACCTCCTCGGCCTCTGCAACCCTATCACCGGGGAACGCCATGTTCTCCCGCCTCTGGAGTGCTCCGGCCTTGCTCGCTACTTGACCAGCTACGCCATCATCACGGCCGCCGACAGCGACCTCGACGGGAAGCAGTGGCCATCATCATCGTCAGGGCGCTTCACGTTCTCGCAGCTGCTCCTAGTCCTCACCATCCAACACAGGAACGACTATAAGGAGTGCCTCTTCTCGTACTCCGCCGCCACGCGCAGCTGGAGCGCGCCGCCACCATGTGCCTGAACAGCCACCGCTTCTCCCTGATGGGTGAGAAATCCGCCGTTGTTCACCAGGGCGCTGCGCACTGGCTGTTTATTGATCTCGTATCTAGTGCAACCCGAGATGACATCCTGTACAAACTCAGCGTGGAGGTGGACACCGCGCGCATCTCCTTGACAAAGCTCCCCATCGGTGCCGGAGGCTCACCGCTCCTCTGCGTCAGCGGAGACGGCAAGCTCTCTGTCGCTTGTGTGTTTCCCATCCACGTGAGAGTTTGGACGCAGCAAGACGGAGAAGGTGCTGACGACACCCCGGCGGTGTGGCTCCGCACTGTGATCAGAATACCAATGGCGGTGCCTCACCCAAACTATCCCCAGCTATGTCAGCCCCGCGAGAAGTGGTTTGACTTCAACAGGGGATCAATGCTCGTGTTGTACAGGAGCAGTGGCGTCTTCATCCTCGACCTCGAGAAGAAGGTGATGGACAAGGTCATGGACTGCTTCCTGCCCCTATTCAGTGGTAAACTGAATCGGACGTCCGTGGTATATGAGATGGACTTGGTGGAGTTCTTTGTGCTCCAGCTTGGTGGTCTATGTAGAGGACGTCTACAGGATAATTAATTACACACGTTACGCTTGCTAGCACCTTAATTCAACGACTTATTGATAATGTTAGTAATTATTCATCTGATGAGGTAGAGCAAAATGGTTTCTTTGATCTGAGACCCCCTGATCGATCTGTTTTGTAAGCTGCATTCTTGTTTTGTATGGTCTGATTACCAGCTGCTTTAGATCGAGTTACTGATTGCTAGTTCCTGAGAATGCCGAAGTGCTAGTTGTACTGGATGGAACTGTGATTCCTTGCAGTTTGCATTGTCTTTATTATTAAAGTCGAATTCTTATTGTTATTTGGCTCGTAAATGCATGTTTCCTCTGGAATTTGAATGGAGTACTTGGAGCTCTTAGGACGGGTCGAAGTGACTTAATTAATTGCAACTAGACTGCTAGATCATAACCTTTTTTTTTTGTTACTGTGAGCAACCCTTTTTGTTCTTTCTCTAAAATTGGAGCTATATGCATGATATCCCAGATTATTTTGTCAACTGTCAAAATCTGATCATTCATTTATCACAAATCATGCATTAGCAATATCTGTGAAAATTGATCGTAGGTAGGATGTTTATAACGATGTTTGACGTGCTTGCGTAGTGATTGCTGTTTTGTCAGCTATTTTCTAGACGTGGAAAAGCTCTGCAAAAATGACTTTGAACTCCGAAGTGTATATACTCCCATGTCTTACATATAATTTGGACAGAAGCTAGCCTGTTTTGTTTGTAGTTAGTGCACACTGTTGAATTTGATGTTAGTACTATTGGCAATATGGTGCTTTATGCTGTTAGAATTAGTGAAAATGGGTTTCCTTGTGTGCACAAATCGCATGCCCTTGACATGAAGAGATTTGACTAATTTTCAGAATCGGTCTACTTTATTCCAAGGTGACAAGGTCCATGGCATTTTTTGTATTTTGCAGAAAAAATGTGAGGAGTTTGCGCGCTCAGTGATGCCCTGAAGAGTATTTGTAACACAGAGAGGCGTAGTAGAAAACTTACGATCAGGCCATCGTCAAAGGTTATATCAAGTTCCTAGTATGGTATTCCACTATGTCTTCTTTTGGCGTATATCCCCTTACCATTTAATCTCTAGATGTGAAACTATGGCCCTATCATTACTTGATAGGAACGCTGCTGTAGCTAAATGCTGTGTTTCTGACTGCAGGTTACATATGGAAATTTGAGTTTCTTGGAGATCACAGTCACAGTTCTGGTAAGATAATCCTTGCGTTTAATGATTGAACAGATGGGGTGTCATCAGACTTCGTTTTGGTGTTAGTTAAAGAAATTGACTCTTTCCCTCTCACCAGGTTAGTTCACAAAACAAATCAATAACGTATACCAGTTATCTTAAGGTGCTTCAATCTTTGAGCAAGGTTTTCTGGGTACTCCATTGTTTTGTGTTGTGCTGTTTGCAGTCTAGCTACATCGTCCTCACTACTTCTGCCAGTACCTTGGATCATGAAAGAGGCAAGGACACAGAATGTGATAGGAAATGTTCTGGGATTTTTCTAGCAGAGAGGTTTATCTTGTACTATATGACACTAGTATCGGAATTCTTATACAGTAGGACTCTCCAAGCAGCATATATATGTATGATGTCTTTATTGGATTATATTGTGTAGTTTGCTGATGTTTAGTTTCAGTTGCCGTTGATTTGCCCTCAAGCTATCATACAGTGGATGAGGATAATTGTTTGATGAACTCTTCATTGGCATCTCAAAATTCGATTTGTCTAAACAGAAAAGACCTTACTAGTCTCTTAATTATTTTCTCCTTATTTATAGTGATAGCAGGTGAGTGATACGTCGAGTAAATGGATAAGTAGGCTCCATTGCAAAAGCTTAATACCTATAGATGGCAAAATGGTCTGGGCTGGCCTGAGACCTGTTACTGTTGGCCTTATGGCACTATACATGTCTAGATGGGTTGGATAAGAATAACAGGTTCAATCGGACCGTGCTTGGACTGATAATTAGGCTCGGTCCGTTTAGAATTTTTTAAATAAAATTTTTAATTATTTCATATTTCTATATTTTTTCTTAATTTTTTATTTTTAATATATATATTTAAAATTTTTCACATATATATTTTTTAAATTTTTTATAGGCTGAATAGGCTATCGGGCCAGTCTAGACCGGACCGTATCTGAGCTACCCATCTTGACATACAGACCAACCCGCCACAATCCATCCCATTCAGTAACTAAGCCTAAACAGACCGTGTCTGACCAGACCGGTGCCATACTGAGCCGAGCCACCCCCATCTCTACTAATACCTGAACCCAAACTAAACACCCTGAATTGGAAGAGCCCACCACCACCGCGCGCCGGAAACCAGCCCGCTCTCCCCCCGTTCCCGCCCACAAATTTTCGCCACGTCAACGATCCGCGCTGAAACGCATTGCAGCCGTCTACTGAGACATTTCACCGGACGTCACACGTGCCTCCACGTCACCGATCCGCGGGACAAGCCTCTCCACCAATCAGCTCTCACCTCTCGCCCGATATAAACTCCTCGCCCCTTTCCCCTTCCCCGCATCGCAATCTTGCAAGGCGCAACACACGGCTACAGACCAAAACCCTCCTCCATTCCCTCTCCCCGAGAAGAAGAGAGCGGCATCCATGGCGCCCAAGGCGGAGAAGAAGCCGGCGGCGAAGAAGCCCGCGGAGGAGGAGCCCGCGGTCGAGAAGGCGGAGAAGGCCCCGGCGGCGGGGAAGAAGCCCAAGGCGGAGAAGCGGCTCCCCGCGGGAAAGGGCGAGAAGGGCACCAGCGAGGGGAAGAAGGATCGCGCGGGTCGGAAGAAGGCGAAGAAGAGCGTGGAGACGTACAAGATCTACATCTTCAAGGTGCTGAAGCAGGTCCACCCCGACATCGGCATCTCATCTAAGGCCATGTCCATCATGAACTCCTTCATCAACGACATCTTCGAGAAGCTCGCCGGAGAGTCCGCGAAGCTCGCCCGCTACAACAAGAAGCCCACCATCACCTCCCGCGAGATCCAGACCTCCGTTCGACTCGTCCTTCCCGGCGAGCTCGCCAAGCACGCTGTATCCGAGGGCACCAAGGCCGTCACCAAGTTTACTTCCTCCTAGGCTTCATCCCTGCATCTAGTGCTAGTGGTAGTAGTATGGTCTGTTTATGTGGTAGTTATAGTAGCAATGATGATTGCAAATGGATGTTAGATCGTTAGTGGCTGTGAGAAGGATTGCGGTAGGCTGCTTTTGGGAAACTGTTGTCTCACTGATCTGGAATAGTAAAGGTGCATTTATGCCATGTGAATTATGTGATTTCTCTTTAACAATCTTTGATTGCCTTATGCTTGTTTAAGTGGTGACATCTATGTCTAATTTTTGGGAACGTTTATTTACTTGGTTGCTATTTACATTGTATTGTAAAAACTTTTGCATGCCACTGGAATTTTATTTCTGAACTGTGTAATTTTGGAGTAGAATTTTTACGGGCATGTGGATGAGGCCAAATTGTTTTTAGCCTGATTGCAGATTTAGTTCCATGCTGCTAGCATTTGAAACAAAAGGGTGTGTTAACAGTGTTATCTGTTATGTGCATCAGTATATGTTATTATGGTATGATCGGTTCTTTACTGATGTTCTATTTCGAGATTAGAACTTTTGGCAAGTGAAGTAAGTTTTACTTTACCTTTTGTCAGGTACTGTTTCAAAGAAATATAGCAACAAGGTAATGGTAACTGAAACACCATACTATAACTTCTCTGTCTCAGGATTATGTTGTGCCAGCCTGTTTTCTCATTTCTGCTGTGAATTTCTGAGTTCAGGTTTTCTCTATTAGCTTATGAGCTAACTGCACAGCCATTAGGTACGCATCTCTACTGCTGCATCTTATACCATTATCTAAAATCTCTGCTGCTGTATCTTAATATCAAAGCTTGCTGTTGGGCTATTGCTCTGTATAAGATATGCAATGCGTCCATGCGGCCGTATGTCTTAAGATGAGACCCAAACCCTTGTAAATTCTACTAATTGTAATGATATAATAGTACCGTTTGATTCTCTGTCCAATGAAGTTGGAGGTGAATCAGTTACATCCAAGGTTCTATGTGGAAGAGCATCCTGAATTTCAGTCGGGCTTGTTCCATTAAACATTCGTTGTCAGATGGCTTTAATTTTTTATGACTGATTAAGGATTAACATGGATGTATCATAATTTTTGCCCATGGACCCAATGAAAAACTTCAGTGGCTATTATGAATTTGCAGTGATTGGAACAACACACCCATATTTTGGGAGCAATAACTCAGTCCATTCCGGTTATTGGTTTGGGCAGCATGAATTAGTATGGATTTGGTATTCTGTGTTGAATGCAATCTATATTGATGCTATGTTTATATGCGGCTGGGAATCTGAGAACTTTGGTGGTTTATGGTTGCATGGGTATCTGTCTCAGGGAGATGGAAATTTTGCTAGTAATAATATGGTTGCATAGGAATGTGTTGAAACTTGCTACTATGGTTGCATGTGTAAGAAGCCAAAAACTCCAGTACTTCAATATTCTTGGAACAACATGATTACATTCTGTATATATCTTTTACAACGACATGCATCTAATCTTTATTCAACAAGCATTAACTATGGCGTGCACCTTGTTTGTCTCCCATTATTCCAGGTACAATCATTGACATGACATATGTATCTTGATGCTTAGCAGTTAGCTCTATGCACTACTCTTCATTGCTCACCATCCGAGACGTGAGATATTCATCTTTGATCGCATGAATCTTTGACACAGCATCTGCTAACATCATTCACTCTCTGGGCCGTTGCTTTGAGCAGGAAATGCCAAGCCCAAAAACAGACACCAAACACTGTTGAATAATTCCTCTCGTTATGCTTGCATCTGTCACTTCTGTATCATTTGTTTCATGCAGCCAGATTGTTTGATCAGCTATCTCCAGGGCTCTGTCAGGAAACGCACTTGCGGCAAACTCGTGCAAATTAAGCGAATCCTTGAACATGTCATCAGTAGGGCTTGTTCCTGTAAACATCTCAATCAACATTATGCCTAAGCTGTACATGTCACCCTGCCTGGAGACTGCAGAACCTCCCCCGTACTCTACAAGATAATTTGCAACCATATTAATCTTTAAGTGTACATTCAAGATAACAAAAATTAGAAATACCATAAATCCTACTTTAATCTATTAGAAGAGGAGGGATAGGAAGGGAATAAAGACAAATCTACATTTTTTGAACTACCTGGTGCAATATAGCCAATGGAACCTCTGATTCCAATCGAGCTTTTTGAATTTTGCAGAGCTTTAGCTGTACTTTTTGGGAGGATTCTTGATATGCCAAAGTCTCCAACCTTAGCGCTCATGTCTTCTGCAAGAAGAATATTACTTGGCTTCAAATCACAATGAACGATTGATGGCTGGCAGCGGTTATGAAGATAATCCAGTGCATCCAAGATATCAGCAGCAATGTTGAGTCTCTGTGAAAGGCTGAGTGTGTTGTTAGGAGTGAGATTGCTCGATTTGGGATGAATCCAACCATTCAAGCTACCATTAGGCATGAACTCAAAAACCAGTGCCTTGAACTCTTGACCCTGTGGGTCAATACTTGAGCAGCAAGTGATGATCTTTATGAGGCAACGATGGCGTACTCTTCTCAAAGCCTCACATTCAGCCTCAAAGCTCCTTGAAGATCCTGATGTTTGAAGGCTGAATACTTTCACAGCCATGGTTGCACTTGCACCTTCATCCTCTAAGGTACATTTATAAACAGAACCATATCTTCCTTTGCCAAGCAAGTTAGCTTCTGAAAATTCATTGCTTCCTCTTGATAATGCATAATATGAAACCCTCTGATACTGTTCCTCAATAACCGAGGATGCCCCTTGGCTAGTTTGTGTTTGTTTCAGCTTTCTATGGTGTAACAGAATAAAAACGATAGCTGAAACTAGCACCAAGATTACTCCTGTTGTTGGCAGAGCTATTGTAAGATACTTTAGTTGCTGTTTTTTGTTCTTGCCTACAGCAAGAATGGGACATGGAGCCAAGTGAAGCTGAGGTATTCCACCGCACAACTTGTCATTCCCAGCAATTGATTCATAAGTCAAGTTCCTGAAAACATCCCCAATTGGTACTCTGCCTTGCAAATTGTTGAACGACACATCTAGTTCTGACAAGAGTGTCAAATTTTGTAGAGTTGCTGGGATTGGTCCTGAAAAGTTGTTGTGCGCTAGAAACAACTGTCGCAGATTGTCAATCCTACCAATAGCATCGGGGATCCTACCAGATAACTTATTCATGGTTAGGTTCAGTATGGTGAGCCCTTTTAGGTTGCTCAATGATGGTGGTATTCCTCCTTCAAACGAGTTCATATCTAGTTGTAGGTCTTCCAGCACCTCACAATTTCCTATACTGTCAGTTATTTGGCCAGACAACCGGTTTCCTTACAAAATCAACCTGTTCAAGTTAGCCAAGTTACCGACTTCTCTTGGAAGGGGGCCAGAGAGGGAATTGTATGATAGGTCCAAGTACCAAGACAGCGAATGCAACTCCAAAATTCCTTTCGGGATTGACCCGTTATGACGGTTGGCTGACAAATCTAGAACAAACAACTTCTTTAGATTCCCAAGGCTTGCAGGGATTGGTCCTTCCAAACTGGTATAGTATGCATATAGCCTATTCAAATTTGTAAGATTTCCAATAGATGATGGTATGAGGCCTGATAAGCTAGTGTTATATAGGGCAATTTCAACCAAACTTGCTAGCTTCCCGATGCTTGATGGGATCACTCCAGATAAGGAAGTGAACCCCAGATCCAGCATGCTCAAGCCGATCAAATTGCCAATGTCCTCGGGGATGCTCCCGGAGATGCTGTTATTAGCTAAGTAGAGTTTCTGGAGTGTCGTGGACAGGTTCACAATCGAGTTTGGCAGCTGCCCGCTGAAATAGTTGTGGGAGATAGCAAGGTATTGGAGCTGACTGCAGTTGGCTAGGGAAGTGATAAATTCCCAACCCTTCTGGTTATTTGCTTCAAGTCGGTTGTCTTCCAATAGTAGACGAACGAGAGAGTGCAACCTTCCCACAGTAGCGGGCACAAACCCACTGAATCTGTTTCCGTCAAGGTACAGACCAATGAGTGATGAAAGATTGAAAAGAGAAGAAGGGATTTCTCCGCTGAACCGGTTTTGGGCCAATCCAAAAAATTTCATGTGAGGGAGCTTTTCACCAATGTTGGCGGGAATGCTTCCTTGTAGCATGTTGCTATCTACTTCAAGCACCGTCAGTATTGACAGATTCCATAAAGAGGTTGGGAACACGCCGGATAGGCCATTTCCGTCGAAACTAAGCCGCTGCAGAGCTGGCAAGTTGCCGAGGCCAGGTGGGATCAAGCCTTCCAGGTGGTTGAAGTTGATGTTTATGTTCTGAAGCGACGATAGGTTGGCTAGCGAGGCCGGAATCGTCCCTGTGAAATTGTTGTTTTCCAGATGCAGCTTCTTCAGTTGCGTCCATGTGTTGTGGGGCTCCACCGGGATGCGGCCGACAAGTTGGTTAAACGGGAGGCTAAGGTTCGTCAAGCTAATGCAGGAACTCAGATTAGCAGGGAACACACCGGAAAAATAGTTGCTTCCCAGGTCGAGGATCCGTAGACGCCGGAGGCGGCCAAGACTTGGAGGGATCTCCCCGTAGAGCCCATTGGAGCTCAGGTTGAGCCAACGTAGGAAGGTGAGGTTCCCGACGGTCGGCGAGAGCGTGCCGGCGAGATTGCTGGCCGGGAGGCTCAGCGCCACCACTCTCGTCGGCCTCCGGCGACTGCACGTGACGCCAGCCCAGTTGCACAAGCTGGTGCTGCTGTTCCATGAGGCGAGCGCACTTTTGCCACTCCCGCTGAACCCCGCCTTGAAAGCGAGCAGCGCGGCCTCATCGCGGCTTCCGCCACCACCGCTTGCCGTGCCGATCGCCATCAGCACGCAGAGGAGAGACAACGCAAGAAGCCCCATTGGACGTATCGCCATGTGGATTCTTGGTTCGGTTTTTGGGTGAGCGAAGTTTAGTTGCACAGGCTTAGAACTGCTATATATATATGGCTGTTTCCTGATTTCCATTTTCTTTTCACTTCTGGAAAAGTTTACTTGACCTCACTGGGTGGGACTGACTGGTTCAACTACACCAAGCTGTTCCACCATCACTACATGTACAAAAATACATGTATATTTTTGCAAGCACTACGTGGTGGCACACTGTATTTTTTTACAAGCACCTTTTACATGCTATCCATCTTGATTTTTTTTCACAACTACCAACGAATTAAATAAAACGGCTCAGATATTTGTTTGTAAAAGTTTTATAAAAATATTTTACTATGTAGGAGTATAGCACTGCTCCCCATCTAACTCAATTAGTCGCCGGTAAGTCAGGAAAGTCAAAAGTGCCGTTATATGCCGTGACAATCGCTTCGAACAAAGGACTAGCGTTCCTTTCAGCGATCATGGCGACGAAGAAAAAATATGGTTTACCAGGACTGAAATGCTAGATGACCTTGGGGGCGTTCTTTACGGCACATTGGATTGGATAGATTATGAAAATTGATTACAGGGAAGAATGAACTATTACTCCATCCTTCCGTATTATAAGATATTTTATTATTTTTTAAAAATCAAACTTCCTTATATTTAATTAAATTTATAATAGAAAAATATAGTAATGTTTTTTAAAATATATTCAACATTAGATTTAATAAAACCAATTTAGTGGTGTAAATATTGTTATATTTTTTTATAAAATTGAATACTTAACTTTTTTAAAAAAATCAAAACGATAATATAAAACGGAGGGATTACATATGCTATTATAAACTAATAAGTTGAAACAAATATTATATATTATTATAAACTTAATAAATAGCTTAGAATAGGTTATATAAGTATTTTTTTTATAAATTGTATGTTAAATATTGCGGCACACATAATTTAAAAGTGTATAAGCAGATTAGAACACCACGACAAAAACAATTAAATAAAAGCGTAGCAGAAAGTTCCGCTCTGTGGTTACAATAGCATTCCACGAGGGAGCTGTCGAGACGCGGTTGCACCAGTTTCACAGAGGTAGACTCTATTAGTTGTTGTTGCCTCCCATCATTATTGTCCTCTGGCTTTGGCTTCTCGCTGGCAAAACTGAAAAGAATTTATGAAGTTAAGATAGTAGAGTCCTTAGCATTTACTACCTCTTCGTTGGTGGCAATTTTCTCCACGAGATTCTCAATGAATATATGGGAATGTTTGCCTCTTATGTTGCCAATGATTCAATGGATGGCGCCGGCTTTAGTCTTGACTCTAACCTAATTACCCTAATAGTTGACTCTTTGGGGTAGTTGAAGGACGAGTTTGTTGATTCGTTGGTTTCCTAATCTGCTAGGAGAAGGAAGATTGTCATCGATACTCATGTATTGCTATGTACGTTGGAGTTGGTTAATATTGTAGTCATGCTCATTTGCTTACAACTTTTGTGTTGCACTGTTCTCAAAGGTGGAGCCCTGATGTTCTGTACTGGCGGACTAATAAATATGGTGGAAAAAATGTGGCAGCGTTGTGGTTAGGATGTCCTTAGGCTTGAATTAGAGGTTTGGGGGTGGGGGGTGGACATTGTACGGTTCAAGTAATTTGAGACGCGCATACAACCTGTCCCACAACTCGCTAGGAAGAAGGCTCTATCCATTGGTATGTTCAATACGGGATGGTGCTATGGTTTTTCAGCGTGAAAATTTAAACAATCCGATATATAGTTAACATTTCTCTATTCCAAGGTATTTAAGGGTTTCTGGTCAATAAAGATTTTCCAATCAATAAAAAAATCAGATATTCCGATGTTCACAAATATTAGTTCATGTGCGCTTTTAATAAAGCTAGATTACATTATAGTGAAAATTTTTCGCATTATATGATGGTTATATGAAATTAGAACTAAAGCGCAAAAAGTGGAAATCTAGACACAAAATGGAAATCACATATAAAATAAAAAAATGAAGAGTTAGCTATTCTCACTGATTAAGAATCATTGTAAGGAAATATAAACAGGCTGCAACAAAATGAATATGTCCACCTAAGGATATACTAAATTAGGCTTAGAACCATCATATTGGACTTCTAGTCTGAAAACTCAACTTGTAGGGTGGTCTATTGCTAAGGCCTACAAGCAGTAGTCTGGACTGAACGGACTAACTGTTGATCTAGATGCAATTCAACGATGAAATTTTGATGGCAACGTGGCTTTGTGTGATGCTTGCTTTATAGCAATAAATAGTTTTTAGTGGTTAAAAGAAGTACTATCCTAAGGTAAATTAATCTAATATAGATGCTGAAGTCTCATCACGTCGAGTGGAACTCGTGGCCAATCACTAAAAGAACTAAAATGAATATTTATATACAACATGTAATAAAATACTTTCGAATCATTTACATTTGAAATTTAAAGATAAAATAGTATTCAACCCTTTTTTTTAAAGTATAGGTTGCAAACACTTATATTTTTAGCGTCTCATCTTCTCTGGAGAAGCTCAAATCAAATTGATAGAGCGGAGGGTCCTAAGTACCGAACTTCTTTCTCGTTACTTATACTCTATAGCATGTTAGCATCTATACTATTGAAATGATTTGTCAGTAGAAGTAAAAAATTTATAGTTGTTTTTCATCTCTTATAGCGCATATGCGCGCATCTATGTATGTGTGTATCTTTTGTGTAATAAAAAAATATTTTACATTAAAATGCCACAGCAAAAGGTAGACCATTTGAAGGGAATGGGTCGGAAGAAAAGGTCGCGAACGTAAATATGTGGCCAGGGAATGGCAACCCGCCTTCTTCCGAAGCCTTCTACCTTTATTGGGCCGTATGGTAAGCTATACGTAATAACCTGTATTCTTCCACCACCGCGCGGCGCGCGCCAAAACCGCCCATCGCTCTGTCCGTTCCCGCGCACATCCTTCGCCACGCGAGCGACCGCACCGAAACGCATCTCACCCGTCCAATGCAGACATCTCCGGTTCGCCCAACGACCCATATTCCTCCACGTCATCGATCGGCGACGCGTGCCTTCCACCAGTCCGGCGCACATCCCCTCCTATATAAAACCATCGCCCCGTTCTGCTCCGTCCGCCACGCCGCAATCTTGCAACACACACAGACAAAACCCCACCGTTTCCGCTCCCCGAGAAGAAGCGAGCGGCGTTGATGGCGCCCAAGGCGGAGAAGAAGCCGGCGGCGGAGGAGGCCGAGAAGGCTCCGGCGGGGAAGAAGCCCAAGGCGGAGAAGCGTCTCCCCGCCGGCAAGGGCGAGAAGGGCACCGGCGAGGGGAAGAAGGACCGGGCGGGGAGGAAGAAGGCGAAGAAGAGCGTGGAGACGTACAAGATCTACATCTTCAAGGTGCTGAAGCAGGTGCACCCCGACATCGGCATCTCCTCCAAGGCCATGTCCATCATGAACTCCTTCATCAACGACATCTTCGAGAAGCTCGCCGGAGAGTCCGCAAAGCTCGCCCTCTACAACAAGAAGCCCACCATCACCTCCTGCGAGATCCAGACCTCCGTACGCCTCGTCCTACCCGGGGAGCTCGCCAAGCACGCCGTCTCCGAGGGCACCAAGGCCGTCACCAAGTTCACCTCCTCTTAGATTCCATCCAGTTTTATTATTAGTTACCTGCTGTTAGTTTCCTCTGTTTATCCGGTAGTGGAAGCGTTAATTCGAAATGGATGGCTTAGTTTGTAGTTGGTGGTTGTAAGAAGGATTGCGTGCTGCTGCTTTTGGTAAACTGTTGCTCACTGATATGGAATAGTGATGTGCTATACTACTATGTGATTTCTGTCCTGTGATTGTTAGATTGCCTTGTTCTTGCTGGTCATTGTGTTAAGATATTGTTTAATTCTCTGGAACAAAACTGCCTTGGTCATCTGTAGCGACGAGAACATGACAATTCACATCAGAAATACTCCTGGAGTCCTGGCTTGGCAATTGTGTCGATTGATTCACTTGAACTGGATAAATTCTTGCTACTTGCTATTTGTACTAACAATCTAAAGTGAATTTGGGAGGAGCGACTGGAACTCTGCATTTTCAACTAAGCAGGAAGAATGAAACAATGTGAGGTAAAGTTTACTTCCAATTGTCTGACACTAGCAAAGAATGAAAGAAATATAGCTCTGAGAACAATTGCTAACTGAAACACCATATCTGGCTTCTGTTATTTTAGGATTATTTCCTATGAAATTGGGTGCTGTAGCTGTCTTGGGATGTCCGGGTGGAGGCTCTTCTTTCTTTTCTAATACCTGTGCAAGTTAATTGGTAAACATAAGGTATGCACTCTTATTGCATGAATCTCTATTGCTACATCTCTTATCGATGCTCGCTCTTGAGGCTGTTGCTTTGAGCAGGATATGGCAAGCCTGAAGACCAAAACAAGGCACTCCTGGAGTCTGCTCCGTATAACATTATCCTGTGGTTCCTTTTGCAGCCAGATTGTTCTGCTATCTCCACGGTTCTATCTGGAAGAGTATCTTTGGTAAACTTATGCAAATCTAATGAATCTCTGAAAATGTCATCCGTTGGGTTTCTTCCAGTAAACGTCTCAAGCAGCAATATTCTAAGGCTATAAATATCACCAGAAGCTGAGACTGCAGACCCTTCACCATACTCTGCAGTTACATAAAATTTATTGTAAGCACATCATATTTTTCTTTTTAAAAATGCACAAGATGATATTGCAAGGATTTCAGTCACCTGGTGCAACACAACCAATGGAACCTCTTATTCTGGTTGAGCTATATGAATTTTGCATTCTCTTGTTGCATTTTCTGGAAGTATTTTTGATATGCCAAAGTCTCCAACTCGGGCACTCATGTCTTCAGCAAGGAGAATATTGCTTGGCTTAAGATCGCAGTGAATTACCAGTGGTTGGGAGTAGTTCTGAAGATATTCTACCGCGTCGACGATATTGACTGCAATATCCAGCCACTGGGCTCCATTTGCCTTTGTTTCAGCTTCTTGTGGAGCATACGGACAAGAAGAATAACTGAAACTGACAACAAGATTGCCCCAGTTGTTGTTATAGAAATTGTAAGCGGCATTGACTTCTTTTTGCTGTTTTCTTTTAAGGGGCTTGTAGGGCAAGTAGCCAAATGGAGTTGGGGTGCTCTGCTGCACAGCCCACTATTCCCAGCAACTGATTTGTAAGTTAGATTTCTGAAAGCACCTCTATCTGGTACCTCGCCTTGCAAATTATTGAAAGAAAAATCCAATACAGACAGTGATGTCAAATTCTGTAGAACTGCTGGGATTGACCCTGAAAAGTTGTTGTGTGCTAGGTACAACTGTTCTAGGACTCCGATCCTGCCAATGGCATCAGGGATCCTACCATACAATTTGTTCATGGTCAGATTCAGTACAGTGAGTGCTTCCATGTTGTTCAGAGATTGAGGTATGCTTCCTTCAAAAGAGTTCTTATCCGGTAATAGCTTTTCTAGAGCTATGCAGTTTCCAATGCTATTGGGTATTTGGTGGGATAACTGGTTTCCGGAAAGATTCAATTCATTCAGGTTAGTCAAGGAACCAACTTCTGATGGAAGGGGTCCTGAAAGAGAATTGTATGATAAATCCGAGTACCATGAAAGTGAAGGAAGCTTCAAAATTGCCGTGGGTATTGAACCATTCAGGTGGTAATTTGTGGATAGATAAACAATAAATAAATTCTTCAGCTTCCCAAGACTTTCTGGTATTGGTCCTTCCAGGTTGTTGCAATATGCAAGAAACCTGGTTAACTTTGTGAGATTTCCAATAGATGGTGGTATGAGGCCTGTTAAGCCACTACTATACAGGCCAAGGTCAACCAAGTTTTGTAGTTTCCCAATACTCTCTGGAATTGGTCCTGACATGGAAATATTCACTATCAGCAGTATATTGAGACCAACCAGATTGCCAATGTCTACAGGGATACTCCCAGAGATGTTACTGTCATTTAAGTATAACCTCTGGAGAGTTGACAGGTTTGCAACCGAACCTGGTAGGTGTCCTCTGAAAGAGTTGTAGTCGAGCAGCAAATGCTGCAGCTTGCTGCAGTTTGCCAAAGAAGTGATGAATTCCCACCCCTTGTTGTCCTTTGCTTCAGGCATATTTTCAGTCAAGTATAGTTCTTCCAGAGCTTGCAACTTCCCCAAAGCGGCAGGCACATACCCATTCAATCTATTCACCGCGAGGTTAAGTGTTGTGAGATCAGAAAGATTGGATATTGAAGAAGGGATTGTCCCAATGAACTGGTTACTGGACAAGGTAAGGATTTGCATGCCAGGGAACTTGTTGCCGATATCGGCCAGAATGCTTCCATGCAGCTGATTGCTGCATGTAACCAGTTCATTGGGACAATCCCAATGAGATAGCTTCCAGGGACGTCTGTGTTGCCAAGCTCAGCCGGAATGCTCCCGCTAAGCTTATTGCTGTGCAACACCATTATGTTTATGCTGATGCATGAGTTCAGGTTGGCAAGGAACGCACCGGAGAACGAGTTGAAGCTCAGATCAAGCGTCTCTAGGCGTTGGAGGCGACCAAGACTCGCCGGGATCTCCCCGTGGAGTCAGTTGGAGCTGAGGTTGAGCGTCTTCAGGAAGGTAAGGTTCCCGATGGCTGGGGAGAGTTCTCCGGTGAGCTCAGCTACTTGCAAGTTCAGTGCCACCACCTGTCCCAGCTTCTGGAGGCTGCACGTCACGCCTTCCCAGCTGCAGAAGCTGGCACTGCCGTTCCATGAGGCCAGCGTGCCAGAGCTGCCTTAGCTGAGCTGCGCCTTGAAAGCTAGCAGCGCCGCCTCGTTGCCAGTAGCGGTGATCACCGTGGGAATCATCAAGATGGCGACGAATAAAGGTAGCAAGCTCACAACCCTCATTGCCCTGCTCATGTTTCTTGGCTTGCTGGTTGCTACGTGAACGGTGCTATCACCAAGTAGCAGTTGCTTCAGATATAGCACTAACTTTCACGTGTTTTGTGTATCTAATGTTGTGTTTGATCTCGTCCAAATTGGAACGGTCCTTCACTCCTTTTCTGACTTCAATGCTATCTCAGCTGTTTCGTTTTCGTGGATGACTTTTGTAAGCCATGTTTCCGTATCAGTTGGTGGGCACAATTTACTCTCTTGACATGGCTAACTCAGCAAATATCGGATTTGGTCGAACTGCATTTACTAGCTGTCTTGCTGATACCACGTGGAATTGATCCCTACGGTGAAGAGAGACTTGGTGCCAAAATTCGTGCTGAGGTGTCGTGCTATCAATTGATATCAACTGCAAGAACTCTTCACCAGAGCTTCGTATTTCCTCTTGTAGCAACTCTGTATCCGAGTACTGACCGTTGAACTTTGTTGCTCGATGTTTGGAATGACAGAAGAAAGACGGACCCTTCAGAAATGTTTGTACTTTGTACATGCCATTAAGAACGAACTTTTCTACATGAATCTGAAACATAACTTCTCTACATGAATCTGAAACAGATAAAAGATTGTTCCTGATCTGATGTTGTGTGAGCTATTTTACTTAACTTGGACCACGATTTTTTGTTCTTGTCTGCATAGTACTTGTACGCGCACGGAGCAAGTCAAACCGAGGCATCCCAACTTGCGATTTGTGAATTGTGATACATGTATGGTGACCAAGAGGGTGCGGACAACATCGCGATCACCACGGCGAAGCCCCAGGCAGTGGCCATGGGCGGACGAGCTGCAACGCCGGGAAGGGTGGCGGCGCGCTGATATGACGCCGGAAGCTGGAGCTACTGTTGCTGGGCCAGCCGATGGCCGGTCACAGCCAGCCACGCGCTGTGGCGTTGGCAATGGCATTAGGTTGCAGCGACCTCGCGCTGCGGCGGCGGCGCATGGCAGATGCTCGCCGGCTTGCTGGCCATTCCGCCTTCTAGGCACGGGCACACGGCCACCGCGGCCCGGCAACTACCCCGATCAGCACGCCGGAACCTCGTCTCCTTGCAGCATCGTCGGAGACTTGCCGCCTCCAAACCAATGCTGCGTAACCGTGGAGCCGAGTCACAGCCACCGCTTGCCCATCGCCGGATTTGGCTATCGATTGGCCAACCCGTCCGTGAGAGGACCTGATCACCTGGTGATTGGCGTCTCCTCCCGTCCTCCGCTCCCTTTCCGTTCGACACGCTGTTGCGGCCCACATAAGAGTGTAAGTGGGCCGGTTTACGCACTTAATTGGTTTGTAAGTAGATTTGTGGGTTAGTCCATTTACACCACTAGACCCACGAATTTTTTTTATTTTTTTAATCTAATTTTAAAACTAAACCACGCTAAAACTTATTTTCAATCACACTAGCCCATCTGATATGATTAAATAATACTATCACGTCATGAGAAGTGGATTTGACAGTGTTTTTTTTGCCACACCAATATAATTGTCAGCGTGACAGTTTAATCTGACCATATTAAATGAGATGGCATAGCCTAATGGTTTAGATATAAATAAGTTTTAATGCAGTTAAATTTAAAAATTTTAAAAAATAAAATGGTTCAAAAATTAAAAATTAAAAAAAACTAGGCCCATGGACATTAGGACGTGAGAGCTATAAACGGCGAGCCCTCTCTAGTGGATGGCACGATGAAGGAAAAGGAAAAATTATGTCCTTCAACAACTTAGGTTTCGCTAACTCGACTTCACTAGAACGGCAGAGCAGCACGTTGATATACCGACCAAGTCACACGAGTCCGTCTGCTTTGAGGAGCTATGGGCTCAAATTGGCATCGCCAAGGTCAGCGGGCATAGGGTTTATGGGGAGATTTGTTAGATGCACAGTGTAAACCCTTGCCTGAATTTTCTTCAAGTAGTTAGCTGTAGAGTTCTCCGTTTCTTTTGCCCCTTAGGTGTTTGTTGACATTCACGGTTTTGCTGGGCTTGGCTCATTTTGGGCTGAGCGAATCGTAGGCAGAGACGTGCGTTGTTCACATCGGGCAAGCAGTGTAGCGAGTCTCGTGCATTTGATCCTGTGAGAGTAAGAGGTCGCCAACAAGCGGATGATTAGTCGTTGCAGATAGAAAATTTCAGTTTGTTTTAGTACAAACTTATGCCGCTTTCTGTTTTCTGAATGAAGTAAAGAATCCATGTGTGGATGGAGACTTGGAGACGGAGTAGATAGCAATGCATATCTTATGGATGAGGAAAGCATTCTATTTCTTTCCTACCGTAAAAGCACAATTGTTCTCTTCTCCTTCACTTTGCACCCACAGCCACCTCACTCTTAAGAAAACTAGAAAAAACCAAATAATTAATTAAAAAAATAACCGGTTAGACCATTATATTCACACCCTTAGTCCATCACTAAGCCGTTCCTATATTGACTCGTTGTAATACACGAAAATATTACTACTGCATAGAATTCTATAGCAAAGAGAAGAAACAAACTATCTTCATTCATCCATTTATATAAGTATTTTTAGGTTATTTAGTGGAGATTACGGTTAAAGAGGAAAAACTTTAGTAATCTTAATTAAATAAAGGATGAATAGTGGCATAAGGATAATTGGGACAAGATAAAAATTTTAAATAAGGGATAATTGACAACACATTTAGTAATATCTTTTATTTTTCTAAACGAATTACGATAGAGGGAGTAGCTAACCAGCCGACGAAAGAGTCACAGCCATGGAGATAGGTTATTTTAACCTCACCGCGGCGCCACCGTATGCCAGCCCGTGTCTCACCGCCCGCCCCGCTCCACCTCGATCGAAAGCCGCCGCCCACTTGACGCATAGCGGCACGCGACGCGAGATGCGTATATTTTGTAGCAAGAAGCCGCAGCCGCCACCGTCGTCTTGCCCGTCGGCACGTACGGCCTACGCTGCATGGCGCTTGCTGCATCTCCATGTAGATGCGTGAGCGCACATGCGCATACGATTTGGCCTCGCCCGTGAGCCCGTGATCCTGATGGTGACAAGCTCGGGAGCACATCTGCACATGCATGCCCGTCACGGACCACACTATGATCTCGCTTCTCCGCGCTATATATAAGCTTGCCTCCATCGATCGATCGAGACACACACAGATCACAAGTGCAGACTACACACAGAGTCACAGATACATAGATAGCTTAACCAAGCCAAGATCGATCCGATGGCGGCCGGGAGGAAGGTGAGCAACGGCGTGGCCGTGGCCATGGCGGTGGCGCTGCTGGCCCAGCTCGTCGCGGAGGGCGAGGCCGGGAAATGCAACGTCGACCAGGGCGTTGTGGTGAGCCAGTGCATGTCGGCCTGCTCGGGCGGCTACGGTGGTGGCGCCACGCCGAGCCAGGGATGCTGCGCCGCGCTGGCGAACGCCGACTTCGGCTGCCTCTGCCGCAACTACTGGAGCAGGCTCAGGAACACGCGGTACGCCAGCTGCGCCATGGCGATCCCTTCCAAGTGCGGTATCCAGGGCGCGCCCAGGTCGTGCTACTAATGTGAGGCAGCAGCTTCGATCAACATAAAATTTGTCTCAATCCGTACCCAACTGGTTGTCGAGTTGTCGTTGGTCTGATCGGCTGGCCTAGCCGGCGGACAGTCCATTGTAACTGTGCTACTCAGGATTCCACTCTATGCATGCATCCAAATGATTCCAGTCTACTCATGGCCCATACTAAATTTTTCATGAACATTTGTATTGTTATCGAACTAGCAAGTTTGCCCGAGCAAATTGCGCAGTTCAACTTTAATATAGCTGCGAAAAAGGCTAAAATTGTTTGAACAAACATATAACGTATGTCGATCTACGTTTTCTTTGCGTTCATTGTGGTCACTTTATATCGTAGTTCCACCGTTTGTGGCCTACGTGCAATCCACGCCTTGTCGCTTTGTCTGCATGAAGGTGAGGTTCCCAACGGCTAGGGAGGGTTCTCCGGTGAGCCCGGCACCTTACAAGTTCATTGCCACTGTTCGTGCCGGGCCCCGGCGGCTGCACATCACGCGCCCTCCTAGCTGCAAAAGCTGGCACTGCCTTTTTCTATTGGAATTTGTAAATAGGTTAACGTCTATACGACAAATAATTTTTTAAAACTATTTTAAATATCCACCTCATAAAAAGAATTGCATGTGAACTTTTACTTTGCAAACTCTACAAAAGAAAAACCTTACAAAGATACTCCCTTAGTCACTTAAGTTATACACGATGAAGAGAACTAGATAAGCACACATGCACTCGCTCGTCTCGCTCGGCGTGTATGTGACATGCGTGTGAATGATATATTAAAATTGGGCTCTCATGTTTGCATCAACACAACGCTAGGTGTATATGCGTAAATGATCCATCAAAATTAAGATCTCATGCTTACGTCAACGCAACTTTCTTTTACTGTTTTAACACGACGCTAGGTGTATACGCGTAAATGATCCATTAAAATTAAGATCTCATGCTTACATCAACGCAACTTTCTTTTACTGTTTTATTTTGCTGTATCCAATGGTTCATTTGTTTTTTCGTTGAAGTGGCATGGAGTTTGAATAGTTTATGCTCGAGTTATGTGATTTGGTTACGCGTTATGGAGATCATGCAGACGTCCTGATCACGTGTCCTGATATCTCTATATTATAGTTTTGTTTTGCTACATCCAATATTTGATTTGTTTTTTTTGTTAGAGTGGCATGGAGTTTGGATAGGTTATGTATGACTTATTTGGTTCGGTTATGCATTATAGAGATCGTGCAGACGTCTTGATCATATATCCTAATATATCTATAAGTACCGAACAACTGTCTTAACTTGAAACACATGAAAACAATCTAGTGTCTTGCCACATTTTCTATGTTGCGCTATCGCATGTTGCCAAATTTGTCTCGCTCGTCAGTGTGCACCGGTGGATCAGGAGAGCAGGTCTCCGAAACCTTATTCTTGTGAAATCCTGCATCAGGAGAGGGTGAATAAGGTTCTTAAAAAGCGCTCCGTGTGACTACTCATTGGTCATCCACTATGGCTCGTCTTCCTATTCGATCGGCTGTGACGCGTCGTCGTCATCATCATATACAACGCGTCATTTGTGTGATACTAGTTATTGCTGCTGTTAATGCTCTAGAACAGGACTGTCGGTATGTGTACATCATATTTTTTATATTTGATCTATTCATATTGATTACCGTTGTGTATATACTTAGATTAGATGATATAGTTCTCTTACTTTATGCCATGTTTTATTTATGGAATAAATTAAATCTACATGTGATTATATTTTTAACAATCTAAAACCTTATTATAGGCACTGAGGCCATACCATATTCGGTGCTACTGATGCTAGCAATGACTTGTATGCCATAGGACGGTTTCACAACTTCAGCATGGTTGACAACCATTCTATGGTAGAACAAGTTTATGAAATACAAACCATTGCTAAGGAATTCATACTCCTTAAGTGTGCACTTCTCGATAAATTTGTGGCTACATGCATTATTGCAAAACTATCTTCTTTATGAAAGAGTTTTGGTACTGTACTTAAACACAAGAGACATGAGCACTCTGTTGAAGGGTTAATTGTATCTCTTGATGTTGAGGAGAAAACTCGAGCAAAAGGACATAGTGTCAAAGGGTGATGGTGGGTGGTCTAGCATCAATGTGGTACATAAGCCAACAAACAAGAACAAGGTAAAGTTTGTCAAAGTCCAATGGACCACCAATTTTAAGAAGAAGAAGAACAACTATGAGCAAAATGACTGAACTTGTTTTGTGTGTAGCTTGCCACCTTCTCTTTCCTAAGCTCACAGCAAGTGCCACCAGCACATCTCTTAGCCAAGAGCTCCAGCATGCTGCTCCTCCCTGAAGCCTCGGCTAGGACACTACCGTACTCGGCCAAGCCAACCCCATGCAAGCACCACCTCCGTGACCACCTACCACCGAGCTCCTTGGACTCTGGATGCCACATGGAGTCATATTCCTTCTTCTCCTGGCCTAGAGGTCATCAGAATCCGCCACCGCTCGCAGATCGAGCCAGCGCAACCGCGCTCGACCAGGCCAGACCTGAGCGAGCGCCGCCTTCTCGGTCTTCGGTTGTCCCACACCTCGTTCTGTTGGATCCCCACCTTCCTCATGGCACCTCGGAGGGCGTGTAACCATGCACTTGCTAGAAGCCCTCTCTCCTACTAGGTCGCCTAGTGGAGTTAACCACTTACTTGGATTAGCAGTACTACTTGCTCCTATAGGCCTATCACTAGTTGGAGAGGTACGCCACCACTTTCGAGGGGATGCCGCTGGCCTGTCCTTTACTTGCCGACTCCACTTCGCTTCCCAGTAGGGTGCTCCACACAGAGGGGGGCAACTCGTTGAGTTTTTCTCCTTATTCACCTTTACCCTCCCGTCTTGTTCACCACATGACTACGAGAGAATACTGTACCCTATTTAGGTTCGCTGCCTGCCCAGCTCCTCTAGCAACACCACCGACGGATAGCACCACCCCTGCATCGCCAACTGAAGGAACAACCTTTGCTGTTCTAGAGCTACCTACTTAGTTGCCAGTTGCTTGTGGTATTGTCTCCGAGAACAAGGAGCCACGCACCAACGACCAGTCCTAATAGAGAGTAGCTTGTATTAGACAATATCAACCAACTACCTATAAACCAGTTGTTTGAATAAAGTGGTCACACAAGGTAGTGGCTAGGGTAAGGTTTGGTTGAGATCGCGTCTGATTGTCGACTCACTAGGAGTCGTGGTAATATCTTAGTCTATAGTGCTCTATGTATTGCAGTTCGTGGTAAAAGTGTCCAGTGTGGCATTCCTTATGTACTATGTTATACGGTGTATCGTAATGAATGTATCTTGGCTTTCCTTTCTTAAAAGATGCCTCGTAGTTAAGACTTCATTTCTCTTTTCCCATGGTATAGATGGCCAGACGCCCCTGCCACAATATTCGAATCCCTGCCCATTTCAGAAACAAAGGAGAAAGCCCCTTCCCCCATAACAACACCCAAGAAGGACTTGAGGTGGAGGAGGATCAAGGATCTGAACACGTGCAAACCAACTTGCAAGAAGTATGGACCACTGCATCGGGTTCAGAAGGACTACCCCATCCACTCCCTATGGACCAACCAAACCTCTTGATCTTGCAGACCCAGATTCTGCAAGGCATCGTCTGAAACCTGGCCGCTCTCAATTAGCAGGCTCGCCACACCCCAGATGGGCGGTTTAAGCTAAATGACTTCCTAAGGATCCGACCTCCAGAATTCTCCTAAATGGTAGAACCAGTTAAAGCTAATGATTGGTTAAAAGATGTTGAGAGAAAGTTGGACTTAGTGCAGTGTACTCCTAGAGAGAAGGCTCTATACGCTGCCCACCAGCTCAAGGGTCCTGCAGCTGACTAATGGGAGAACTATCGCACTGCCACCATCAGGACGCTGCCGCCATTTACTAGTGTCTCTATCAGTTTGTGGATTGTCCACGAGGGTAGAATGTATGAGACTTCTACCAGTGTTATAATAGAAACTTGTTATTTTTGATTTTTAATATTATTTTGTGAGTACCAGTTTGTACATACTGAGATTGGTACTATATTTATAGTTAATATTGTGATCTCAAGCCTATGTTAGGGTTTGTATTTACATGCTAGTATAGTTTGGAGTGCCACAGAAGCACACCAGAGAGGCTGTTATGGAAGACCTCAAGGACCTCAAGGCCTTCAATGTGCCGAGTTGTGGTAGGATTGAGCCCTCAAAGTTATTCAAACTGAGGTCGAGGAAGTATAGGGATGACAAGTTGGCTAGCGATGATGGGATGGGCCATGTGAAGTTGTTCTTGGGTAGCTTGAGCTTCTAGAGCCTCATCAGCATGTTGCCAAGATCAGGTGGTACATGGCCATGGAGTTGATTGGAGCCGAGGTGGAGGTATGTTATGCTGGTGCAGAAGCTCAAGTTGGCAGGGATTGTGCCTAAAAACAAATTGTCCCTTGTATCGAGAACTTGGAGCTAACGCAGTCGGCCAATGCTTGGAGGGATTTCACCTTGGAACCAATTGTAGCTCAGGTTGATGCTTCTTAGGAAGGTGAGGTTGCTAATGGCCGAGGAGAGAGTTCTGACGAGCCCAAGTCTAGTCAGGCTAAGGGCAACCACATACGGAGCCAATCTACCGTGTCTACACGTCATGCCCTCTCAGGTGCAGAAGCTAGTGCTGCCGTTCCACCCAGCCAGCGTGCTGGAGCTGTCGCTGGTGATCCCAGCCTTGAAACTAAACAGTGTAGCCTCATCGCCGCCCACCGTGGCGATCATCAGGCGAATGGAGAAGAGGAACGGAAGCAGCAAGCTTGTGAGAGTAAGAGTGATCAAGCTCATACTGTTCTCTAACTAATAAGTAGCTATGTGTTAATGCCAAAATCTGGACAACTCGATGGCGCTAAAGCCAATCGGCTGAGAGGTGTTTGATGACTACAGTGAAGAAGCCGATCGGGTTGTAGCGAAGGAAGACTCGGTTCAAATTGGAAGACTACTCAGATAAAGCCGAGTTTACGGAGGAGCCGTGGAATCCATAGCAGGATGTTTTATCTTTGTAAATTGTAGTCTTATCTAATTAGAAATGTTTAGTCAGTTAGTTAACTTCTTTAAAGATATTTTCCTTTATTTTTGTTAGGAAATAACGTTCGATGGCTATAAATGCGTTGGACTCTGTAAATCCAGGGTATAAATATAGAACCCTGAAAACATGTAACATATCTCTCGATCAATATACAACTTCGGCGTATCGCCACCCTAGTTCATCTAGGTGTTTATCGGTGGGTTCTGGTTCTCGACGCGGGGCTGCATCAGTTAAGTCCGATCTCTGGCGAAGGGGTAAGTCCCGCCACCATCTCGACATGTTCTGATCCGTCTAAGGCTGCATCGGTTATGTTCAATCTCTTAGGCCAGTCAGACGTATCACATCACGTCTGTGCAGGACCTATTGGCCTGTTAAGCTCCCTCTGCCGTCGTCAATTTTATGCTGCATCGGTTAGGTTCGATCTATGGGGCTGCCGACGGTAGATTAAGATTCAGTCTTATAGTTTTCTGCACAGCGTCTCATCGGAGTGCTAGCCGATAAGTTATCCATGCTCTGAGCTTCATGCCTAGCGCATCGGCCCCTCAACCGATACACATCAGCCTTTAGAGGTGTCTCTTGACGCGTAACGCTAAGCGCATCGGTCTCCCAGCCGATACGCACCCGCTTTCAGAGAGGCGTCCTCTCATCGGCTCAGCTAGCCGATGGGTTCGTTCCTATCTTTGCTTCAGCACAGCCAATCCGACGTCCTCCGTATCATCGCTGTTGGCCTTGGTCTCGTACTATCTCGGTTAGGTCTGATCTTTGAGGTTCGATGTTAATGGCGCTTCACGGTGGGCGACGGGTCTCGTGCTGTCATATCCGGAGCGACATCGGCTTTACAGCCCGTACATTTTAATACTATTCCTTGCCAGTCCGCATGTGCCTTCATCTGTTTTTCTAGCTGATGAATGACTGTTACGGCTTCCGTCGGCTATCCGGAGGGATCCTGTGCGCTTTGCTATCCTCTGAGTACACCCCGATTTCTCCATCGGCTCTACGGCCGATCCCTCATCGACACCTGTCCACATCGGCACCCTAGCCGATTGAAGAGCGTCTCGATTCCTATCGGCAAATAGCCGATAGTGAAGGGCCTTTCAGGCGCGGCCGATGGCTATCCCGATCCTATCGGCAGCCAGCCAATAGCGAGCGCCTGTATCAGCCCACTGTCCGACGGACCTGCTCGTCTCACTTTCTTGTCAATTGCAGGATTAAATTGACTGGCACACCCACACCCGTACCATCGCGCCGGAGTCGATCGAACCCCATGGCTCCTAGCACGCGTACCTCGAGCCATGGAGAGAAGCCGACCAGCCTGCACTGAAGCTAAACAGACATTTCAGTTGTTCGGCGTGTTTGCGCGGGGGCGCGCGAGGGATCTCAGCGTGAACACTGCAGTGGTGAAAATTCTTGATTGGGTAATGGGTTTGGCTTTGTGGTCCAATGGTTGGAGAAACCAAGCTATATAAGGCATGCATTCTTTTGCGTGCATTTTTTTTGAAAAGATATATATGGCATATATAGTAACATTATCATGCGGTGTAAGGTAGAGTACTGTATTTGTAGCGCTGATATATGAAATCAAGTGCGTGATTCGCGTGAGAACGCGCCTTTGAATAAATTCCTTCATTATTTCTATGATTTGGTAATTGGTGTCACCTTCCCCCCCCCCCCCTCCCTTTTTTGACTGTGTAATCCTTTTGACTGGAGTCTCCTCTATATTCTTTACGTTAATAACGATGGGTCAAGAATCTTCTTGTTTAGCAATCTGGGACTCTATAATTAAGTAGGCCTCGACGATTTTGGCCCCAATAGCCAGATATGTTTGAAGGCCCACTATCCCATCTCTGCGTAAAGTACTACATCACGTATATCAGGTCTGGGTCTCTGGGAAGCCGCCCGTATTTTCGAGAAATACTACAGCACAGCATATGCTATTGGAACATGATAGTTTATATGCTGACGTCAGCATGAGAGTATCTCTATATATTGATCTGGTACCTATATTAGATACCTAGGTTTCATATTGACTTAACCATATGAATATTATCCCGTTGATCTAATAGGATCCCGCGTGCTTGTCCTCTTTCGCGATTTGGGTTCTGTTTCCATATACGCGTTCAGGTTTTCGTCACGCTCAGCCTGTTAGGGTTTACGGAAAGTATCAAGGATCCAACTTCCAAGCAAAGAGGCTCCGCTTGATACAGATCGTCCAACGCCTGCTTGCACGTACACAGCAGGACGTACACGCATGGCGGACGCGGCTGCTGCTAAGAGCATGGACGGCATCGCGGCATTGCCGGAGGACGTCCTCCTCGAGGTCCTCTCCCGCTTGGGCAGCGTCAAGGACCTCTCCATGCTCGCCGTGACATGCCGGCGGTGGCTGCGCCGCTTCACCGATCGCGCCTTCCTCCACGGGCTGTACTGTCCGGGCCAGGCCGGCGAGGGGCACCGCGAGCGCTTCCTCGGCTTCTTCTTCCAGAACCAAACCTCGGTCTCCTCGTTCCCTCACCTCCTTCGTCGCTGACGATGGCGGCGACTTCAACTACGCTGAGCCCCTGGCGGCGTGCCGCGGCATCGTCCATCAGCTTGTCCCCTGCACCGAGTGGATGGCAGCACGACGACCAGCCACCACCTCGGCCTCTGCAACCCTATCACTGGCGAACGCCACGTTCTCCCACCTCTGGACTGCTCCGGCTTTGGTAGCTACGACCTGACCAGCTACGCCATCATCACGACGGCCGACAGCTGCGACTTCGCCGGGACGGCGAAGCAGCAGCGCCCATCGTCATAGTCGTCAGGGCGCTTCACGTTCTCGCAGCTGCTCCTCACCACCAAACACGACAACAGCTATACCGTGTACCTCCACTCGTACTCCACCGCCACGCGCAGCTGGAGCGCGCCCGCCGTGTGCCTGGACGACGTCCACCGCTTTTCCCTGGTGGCCGAGAGATCATCCGCCGTCGTCGTTCACCACGCCGCGCGGCGCACTGGCTGTGCATCGATCGCGTATCTAGCAGCGCAACACATCAAGATGACTACAACCTGTACAAGCTAAGCGTGCAGGTAGGCACAGCCACAGCGCGAGTCTCCATGACAAAGCTCCCCTTCCGTGCCGGAGGCTCGCCGCTCCTCGTCGTCAGCGGAGACGGCAAGCTTTCGGCCGCTTGCGTGTTCCGGCAGCACGTGAGAGTCTGGACGCAGCAGCCGCAAGGGGCCAAGGGCCCGGAGAAGGTGGCGGCGACGATGCGTGGCTTCGCACTGTGATCAGAATACTAACAATGAAGGTGCCCTATCCAAACTATCACGAGTGATCTAACTTCGGCAGGGGATCGATGCTCGTGCTGTACAGAGCAGCGGCGTGTTCATCCTTGACCTCGAGAAGAAGGTGATGGATAAGGTCATGGACTGCTTACTGCCCCTATTCAGTGATAAACTGAATCGGACGTCCGTGGCATATGAGATGGACTTGGTGGAGTTCTTTGTGCTCCAGCTTGGTGGTCTATGTAGAGGACGTCTACAGGATAATTAATTACACACGTTATGCAGTGGAAAAACAAGTGTTGTGGAATACACGTGGAAATACTCTAAACTTTGAGAGCCAAATTCTCGAGATATCTCCTCTATTATATATCATCTAAATAGTTATTATTTTTAAAAAATATATCACTTTTAAATATAATTTCTACACGTTGTAGCGAGAAAAAAATAAATATAACATTTATTGTTATATTTGTTTTCTCTCTATAAGTCATATTTGAACTTGCGTGTTTCTAAAAGTAAAATATCACATATTAATCTATTTTACTAATTTTTTAAAAATTTTAAATAATTATTCAGATGAAATGCAAGAAGCGATAGGAGTTTAAAATCTAATCCAAATAAATTGAAAGAAACAAACAAAGGGAGTAGAAGAAATAAACCTAAGGAGAGAAAGGAAAGAGGATGCCCTACATTGCGCTTACTAGAGAGTTGGATGGCAAGAGCGGATGAAGGAGAGGAGCGTTGGAGTAGACAAAAAAGTGAGGCAACCAAGGCCGCAATGGAGTGAAGGAGATGAGAGGCCTAATGGGATAGCAAGATGACCAATGGCACGAGGGAGATAGCTGATGCTCATGCCAGGGTGATGAACTTGGGGACTCAAAACGTAGCACTAGCAAACCCTAGCTTTTTTAGTTTGGGGGAGAAGTGAGGATGTGGTGAGGTGATGAGAGGGGTAGGTGGTCACCCCATTGTCCATCAGGTGTACTCATGGGCACTGTTTTGCAGCTGTTGGCCCTAGCCCAAATAGACGTGTAGGGAACCAAATAAGGATATGGCTACATCTAATATGCATGCCAAGTGCGACCTAAGGCAACCAAACAAGCCCTATATGTGTGTGTAGACAACCAAGTTTGATTTAAACAACAACATATTAGATGGACCAAGTTTTGACTATTTATCATTGATAAATTGTTGCATTGTTACTGTAGTTTATTACACTTTTAGATGCGTAATAAACTAGGTGGTAAGAATATAAGACATGGAGTCACACCCCAATCTAACGCTACTAAAAGGCCAATATTAGATATGACATACCGTCGAGGATAGTGAACCATCCCTAGCAGAACCATGCATGTCGATAACAGTCCTAGGATTCTAAGGTGGCACCCACAGTAACAAAACAATAATCAACATAAAAAATAAATGAATGTATTATATCTTTTTACCAAGTTAGGTAGACCCATGTCAACAACTCCCAAGAAAAGCTATGGTAGCGAAACTCAGTACGGCTAGCACACTAATCCCTAGACAATGAATTGGGTCTAGGGACAACACGAAACTCTTTAGCATCTTTCACCTAAGCTAAGGAGGGAGGAAGAAAAACAACAAAATAGATAGGATGAATAATTTCATACTCAAAAGCCACGAAAAACATGAGTATGCAAGCAACAAAGAAATACTAGGTTTATTTCACAAACCTTTTGTTTGAAAATGTTTGTGACCACTAAGTGTGAGTTTCACAGTTCGTTTGGAAGGAGACTTACCGTCTTGATTCGATATGAGTTTCTTTGCAACAACTCAAACATAAAAGCAAAGTTTTAATTTTATTAACAATTTCTTTTTATTTTTTATCTCTTCAACAAACCTCACTTCTTAAGTTACGCATACAACATTTATCTTCGCTCCATTCAAAACTAAACCAACATCTTTCTATCCATTGGCTCATTCTAGGAGCCACCCAAGCTTTAGTTTCTGCTCCTTCTCGAGAAACCTACTACAACATGCCCTCACGGCCTCCTAGGACACACAAACCCGTTTCCGACCACCAAAGTCATCTGTCAGTTACTAAGACCGACTCTGGTAACGATTCCCATTCATTCAAACATTTTTCGTAAAACACTAGTAATCCTTAGGAAAATTATCTTACATTTGTCCTTAACCGTGGTCACAATTATTCAATTAGATTAAACTCTACAAAGTTTGTATACTTTACCCACATGACACAATGACACCAGATACCCGTCGGTATAAGAAATTCATGATAAGATATTTTCAAAGCTAACCTATGAATATCCAATGTCACATAATTATGTTGAATCTCTCGGCCGAGTATTAGGCAAGTCTTGTGCCTTCATCTACTCAGAAAACACCGACGATGTCTTCTACTCTTAACCAATTGCCTTAAAAAAATGCTAGAATAATATACATCCTGAACAGTAAAGATCCACAATCATATCTTCTCATTCTTAGTGTTCCACAACTATTGACATATAAGACTTTCAAGTGATAACTATTTATTTAGTTAGAAACATCCCATGAATACTCATATGGTTATACGGTATGATGGTCAAATATAATTCCACAAGAAATCAGTCCTTATATACGATTACAAAACCAAGCCACACATGCGAGATTTAACATCATGAGTTTTTGTAAACCTTTTATCTTTTTTAACCCACCGACTCTACAAGTCGGGTTTTCGCAAAGGTTTCACAACCCAATTTTTCCAAAACGATAAACAATAGTGTAAGATGGGACAATGATATCCCCACTCAAGAAGTGAGAATTTTCAAGCATCATTATGGTAGACTTATAAGGATAAGATTTAACAATAAACTATAAAAAATAATACAACTATTAGATTGATCTATCGGTTGCGACTAAATAGATGCCAATCAATTTAACTATGTATAGTAAGCATGTAACTTTATAAACAATCATATTTTATAAATTAGGATCAATATGATCAAGGGTGACTTGTCTTGCTCTTGATCAATGAGAGGTTCTTTAGAGTTGACGTCTGAGAATTTTTCGACATTGAATTACGCGTGAAACAAGAGAAAACTCTAATAAAATCCTAAAAATACAACAAAATACTAAATAAATAATAGTTCCATTAGATATATCTTATTTTAAGAAAAATTTTAGAAGTTGAACAGAGTCAATCGGAGTTATGGTTGAAAAGATATTAATTTTTAAAGTTTTATTGAATTTTTAGAAATAAAGAAAAGTATTAAATTGAATAGGAAAATAAATATGCTTAAGGAATATTCCTGTTTGTCAGGTGGGGCCTAAGTGTTAGTAAAAGGAGAGAGGGCCTCAGCCTTGGGTTCATGGTGGACCATGTCCCTAGAGGGAGTGAGGAAGGAGGGTATGGATTGGTTCGGCTGGGCCGGCTTGTCGGGCCTTGGCCCAAGAGTGGAAAGAGCCAGGGAGAGGGTAGAGGTGGCCTGGGCTAAGAGGGAGTGCTCCAATACAAGATGACCATGGTTGCCTATGGTCCTTTTAGGGAAGAGTTGATTGAAGGGAAGGTCGACGGCTAACGACACTTGGTGGCAGCGGCAATTGACTCTGGCATCCAGCGACAATCCGGGACAATTGCTTTGGCCGATGGGTAGTATTGAGGCAAGGAAACTATTGAGCGGCTTAAATGGGCTAAGGAAGGGATGATGATGGCTAGCGACAAGATCCCTAGGATGGTAGCGAGAGAAAACGATATCGCTCGGTGACGAGTAGTATGCGGTTAAGAGAGAGACGTTCGGGTGGTCAGAATTTAGGCAGGAGAGAGATGAAAAGGAGACTCACCGAAAGAGGTCTATTGCTTGCGGTGACTGTCGGCTTAAGCTTAGGCTGAGTTCAGGGTACGGTGGCACGATAAGAGCAGACAGGGGGTGCAGCCAAAATAGAGAAAAAGGAGAGGAGTTGTTGGATTTTATGTTCGTGCAGTGGCGCAAAATGATGAATGAGAGACAACAGAGTGGTTGGGGCACATGGTGACATGACGGGACGGTGACGATAAGACTCAAATGCATGGGGTGCATGGAGTTGTGTGGATTTGGGTTGTCGACGATAGGATTCTTAGCGGTAGGTTCGCGTTTGGCACGACGCGGCGCGATCGGCCCAGTGGGGTCATAACACACATGGGCATTTGTGGCAGTCAGCTTGGCATTCTGTTGAACACATGTGGCGTGAGGAGAAAAACAATGAAGGAGGAAGACGACAACGCTTGTGTAGGTGTGGGCTGAAAACTGCTGAGTTGTGGTGATTGTGAGTGCACGAGCGGCCTCGAGCCATTGCGGCCACGCACATAGAACAGGCCATGGGTCGATTCAGGTGCAACACGAGTGTTATGGGACTAGGCGTAGTGGGGGATTAGGACGCTTGGCCAAGGCGGAGGGAGAGAAGGAGGAGAGAGAGAATCGGCCACAAAGAATGGACCATGAATAGAAGATTTTTACTTTTTTTAAAGGGATTTTTAGAAACAAATTTTTGAGAAAAAATTGAAATGAGTTTAAATATGAGCTCATAATTTTCTTAGAGAGTTTATGGGAGGGATTGAAGTAGATTTATTTTAGAGAATTTTGGAGTGGTGTTGATATTCGGATTAGATTCAAATTTGATTATCGGATTAAGAGATATTGGAAGAAATTTTCTGATGAGAAGTTGATTTAAAAATCGAATCTCAAAATTTAAATTTTGGATAGAGATCTTTGACACATGATACACAAAGAATCAAAATTTTAATATTATAATTTTTATTAAAACAGTTTTTAATAGCTAAGGTAAAACCGAAATGTTACACATGTTCCCACATAATTTTTTTCTCAGGTGAGTGTAACTGTGCGTGAAAAATGTGAGATTTCATAATTAAGTGGGCCTTGATAATTTTGAGCTCAAAATATTGAGAGGTATCTATCTATAAATACTAAAATGTTAATTGATACCTAAAGACACATAAAAGTGTCAAAGACTTGGCCTATGAGCTTCACCTTCAGCACACATGCACGATCTGATTCTCAAATGTGATTACAGGCAATGATTTGCTGTTTCATTGAGTACCAATACGATGAACATTCATAAATCTTTCTGACAGTTATCCACATATAAAGTCTTGTTCTCAAAGTAGAAATGGAATGTACACCCTCAACATGTCTTTCAAAAAAGTACAAATTCAACAGTTGCTTGTATTAGCTTACATTACTCACCCATATGAACTGACGCAAGCAAATGCGTCTCACTTGCTTCAAATTTGTTTCGTCTCCTCTTCCATGTCCACTGAAATAGAGCCGGAAAACATCACGTATGCGTCGTCTCTGATTTCATGCATCTTCACGGCTGCATCCTGTATCAGCATTCGCTCCTTTGGTTGATACTTTGAGCAGGACAAGCCAAGGCCAACGACTGAAATCAAACACTCCTGCATTCTACTTCTTGTGATGCTATCCTTGGCGTCTGCGTGAACCCAGAGTGTCCGATCGGCTATCTCCAAGATTCTGTCAGGATGAGCAGCCTCTGAAAAACTGTGCAGGTCCAATGAATCTCTAAACATATCGTCTGTTGGGCTCATTCCTGTAAACATCTCAAGCAGCAATATTCCCAGACTATAAACATCGCCGAGGGTGGATACTGCAGAGCCTTCCCCATACTCTACAAATGTTTTGCAGGAGTTTATTAGATTCACCAGAATGTTAAATTTGTGTAAGAACTGGGAGGTAACAAGCAAAGAACAAAGCACAACAATTCAGTTACCTGGAGCAACATAACCAATGGAGCCTCTTATTCCTATTGTGTTGCTTGAATTTTGTAGGGTTCTGCTCGCGGTTTCATTTAGGATTCTTGATATGCCAAAATCTCCAACTCGGACACTCATGTCTTCTGCAAGAAGGATGTTGCTTGGCTTGAGATCACAGTGAACGATCGGTGGTTGGCAGTCGTTATGAAGATATTCCAGAGCATCCATAATATCAACAGCAATGTCAAGCCTTTGAGTTAGGCTCAAAGTATTGGCAACAGTGGGCATATCAGATTTTGGATGAAGCCAACCATTTAAGCTGCCATTGGGCATAAACTCAAAAACTAGTGCCTTGAAATCTTGACCTTGGTTATTTATGCTTGAGCAGCAAGTGATGATCTTTATGAGACAGCGGTGGCGCACCCTTCTCAATGCTTCACATTCTGCCACGAAACTTCTAATGGATCCAGACTGTTCAAGGTTAAACACCTTTACAGCGGCAATAGTTTCCACATCAAACAAAGTGCACTTATAGACTACACCATAGCTTCCTTTACCAAGCAAATTGTCCTGTGAAAATCCCTTGGTTCCATTTGCCAATTCCTGGTAAGAAACTCTTCCATATTTTTCATCGACACCTCTAGTTAGGGACTGGCCCTTCTTCCTATCTATAGGCTTTCTACGATGAATTAACAGAATGATCACCATAAATAGAGCTAAGAACAAGACCACAGCTATTGCTGACAGAGCCATTCTAAGAGACCTTAACCGCCCTTTGCCTCTCTTTCTAACAGCATGTGTGGAGCACGGAGGTAAGTGAAGATGAGATGTTTCCCCACAAAGCTCACTGTTTCCAGCTAAGGACAAGTAAGACAAGTTCTTAAAAATACCTTTTTTTGGCACTTCACCTTGCAGATCATTGAAGGATAGATCCAACGTCGATAACGATGTCAGGTTCTGCAGGACCACTGGGACAGGCCCGGACAAGGTGTTGTGCGCTAGATATAACTCTTGCAGGTTGTGGATGCTACCAAGGGCATCAGGAATCACACCAGAAAACATGTTCATTGTTAGGTTCAGTAAGCGGAGCCCCTTAATGTCCCCCAGAAACTCAGGTATAGTTCCTTGGAATGAGTTACTGTCCAACAAAAGTACAGTCAGCACCATGCAATTTTTTATACTATTTGGTATCTGTCCAGACAATTGATTTCCTGACAGGATCAACTCGCTGAGGCTAGCCAATCTCCCAACTTCAGAAGGAAGGGGTCCAGAAAGGGAGTTGTATGATAAATTCAAGTACTGTGAAAGGGAAGGCAGATCCACAATTTCCTTAGGGATCGAACCATTGAGGTGATTTCTTGATAAATCAAGAACAATTAAGCTTTTCAGCTTACCAAGATTCTCTGGGATTGGTCCTTCCAAGTTGTTGCCCTGCATGAATAGCTTGATCAACTTGGTGAGATTTCCGACGGAAGATGGTACATGACCAGACAAGCTATTGCCATACAGGTATAGCCCAGTCAGGTTTGACAGCTTCCCAATGCTCTCTGGAATTACTCCTGATATGCTAGTATTAAACAGGTATAGTAATTTTAGACCAACCAAATTGCCGATATCAGAGGGGATGCTTCCAGTAATCCTACTGCCACCCAAGTAAAGTTTCTGGAGAGTTGTTGACAGGTTCGCTATGGAAATAGGGAGCTGCCCCGTGAAATTGTTGTCACTGAGAACTAAAGTCCCTAGCTTACTGCTGTTTGCCAATGAATCAACGAATTCCCACTCCTTGATGTCCCCTGTTTCAAGCATATTACCACCCAGCTGCAGATTCTCCAGAGCATTCAACCTCCCTAGATCCCGTGGCACGAAGCCACTAAATCCATTCATTGACAACTGCAGACTCGTAAGGTTAGTGAGATTGGAGAACGAGGAAGGAATTTCCCCGCTGAACTGATTGTTGAACAGTGCGAAAGATTGTAAGTGAGGGAACTTTTCACCGATATCAGCAGCAATGCTTCCATTCAGCAAGTTGTTTCCGGCGTCAAAGTTCTCTAGCGATGACAAATTGTACAGGGAAGACGGGAGTGCACCGCTCAGGTTGTTGGAACAGATGTCGATGGAGAGAAGGCTCGGCATATTGCTGCCGAATTCAGGAGGTATTGTGCCCTCGAGACTGTTCATCCTGAGGCTGAGGTATAGCAGGGACGTCAGGTTGGCCAGTGATGCCGGCCAATGGCCGATGAAGCTGTTGTTGTCAAGGCCTAGCCCCTGAAGGCTTGTCAGCTTGTTGCCAAGCTCCGCTGGTATGCGCCCACTGAACTTGTTGCTGCTGAGGACCAGGTATTCCAGGCTGGTGCAGGAGGTCAGATTTCCGGGGACTTCGCCGGAGAAGGTGTTGACGCTCAGGTCGAGTGTCCCGAGGCTACGCAGGCGGCCGAGGCTTGCAGGGATGTCACCATGCAGCCAGTTGTAACTCAGGTCGAGCATCCGCAGCGACGTCAGGTTGCCGACGGCCGGCGACAGGGTCCCGGGGAGACCATACCCGGGCAGGCTAAGCTCCACCACCCGCCGCAGCCGGTCGCACCTCACGCCCTCCCAGCTGCACACCCCCGTGGCGCTGCCGTTCCACGACGCAAGCACGCCGTTGCCGCCACCACCACCACCACCGACCGCCGCGGTCTTGAAAGCGAGCAGAGATGCGGCGTCTTCTCCGTCGGCTCGCACAGCTGCGAAGTGCAAGAGAGTGGAAATGGAGGAGAGCAGCAAGACCAAGCTCGCACGATGCATCGCCATGGTGGTTGCAACTTGCAATGGTACCTAAGTGGAGTGACAAGAACTCAAGAAGTGTGGTGCCGTATTTAACCCCATGACTCCAGCGTGCCATTGCCGAGGACACACCGAGTCAACTCTTGACTTGTTTACCCCGCTCACAGGGAAAGAGAAAGAAGTGCTAGATACCACGGCGACTTGAAGCAGTGCCCGTCACTTTGTGACTGTGCCCGCTATTTCTTTCCACATCACTCTCTAACTAGATACTAAATATAGTACTGGAAGAAAACGCTGGACGCATCCAGGCTCTAGTCCCTGTCGTCCATGACTTAGCTCGCTGCCTCGCTCCAATTCTGTCCTCGCCCTTCCTATGCTCCACCAAATTCCTAATAATTTCCTGACTGATTCCGACACAGAGAATTCTTAGATAAGTTTGGCACTGTTGGCAGAGTGCCACCTTGTATACAGTTGTACCTGGCCACCCGTTTCCACTCTTGTATGCAGAGTTCCGGACACATGGGGGATGGTAAAGTCATGTAGCGATCAAGGAATAATCTAGTTGTAGAGATTCCGTGAAAGCATGTTGAACAACAGTTGGCGCCTTGGCGGGTACAGACAGAGGAGCCTCCTGAGAATAACGGCAATTACAGCATGTATTTTCACATGTATACATACAAACAGCGGAATGTGGCGTGGAGAATTTATGGAAAACCAACAAGGTATCAAATTGGAAGCTCACCTTGGTCAAAGCGTCAGGAGGCTCCTACGAGGAATTCTGTCGAACAGGTAGAAGGCACAGACCGATAACTCCGAGTCTCGGGAGAACAGCTGTAGCTATAGCGACAGGAGTCTCGAAGAAGATCAAGTATACATGAGCGGAGATGGTCCGTGTTCGACCTGAGTACGGCTGCCAGTGATGGCGCATTGCGGCAGCCGCGCTTCGGCGGCGGCGTGCCGGTGCCCGGAGGTGAGCGCACCGCGAACCAGCGGAAGCAAGCGCGCGTGAGCAATTTGTTCGACAGCTAATGGGCCTCGCTGCTACTATGAAGGACGATAGCGTGTGGATGGGCCCAGATTAAGGCCCACCATCCTCCAAGAGCCCATGTAGCTTATAATGAGATGCAAATCAATTTTACCGCTCATTGACCTTGACAAAGAAAGGCCAAATTTTGCTGCCAGTGTAAATCTTGACTAAACATCTGTTAAAAATGGAGAACACTGTACAAATAGTAGTAGTGAAAAAAAGCAAAAAGGATGGGCATGGGCTACTCTATGGGTCAACTACCCATTGACTTACTATGTGAATATCAAGCGAAGTTTAGGGCGTATGGAAATTTCATATCATAAATAAGTTTATGGTTGAGTACATTAATCGAATATATTCATAAAAACCATTAAAAATAGACCAAAAAATATTAATTAGCTATGATACTCTATGTATCTCTCTTTTTATTTATTCAACGGTTGAAGATATCTTCTATAAATGCACTCCCTATTTATGGCAGTATTATAAATATATTTTCATCAATGTTGGTTGAATTAAAGATTTGGTTTTGATCTCCTATTGAATTAAAGATTTGTTTTTGATTTCTTATTTAATGAGTTTGAAGACCCTTCTGATTCATCTACATAAAGAGGATGGAAGAGGGTGTGTAGCAAAAGGTACACAATACCTCTTCCATTCCATGTTTCAAATTGTCTTGCTTCTTATTGTTTCAACAATAGGAGGTTGCTTCCCTTCTACGAAGAGAAGAGGTACTTCTACAACTATGTATTGTCATAATTCAAATTCGTTTTTAGCTCAACTGAAAAAGTAGTGTTAGTGGCTATAGTTGATACTGATTCATTTCCTTTTCCTAAACATTTAACCAGGTCCAGAAGAATCTGGGAAGATTGAGGTCCCCTATATTCCGTGCAAACTTATCTTCAATGAATCATGAATCAACTGAAGTTGATACAAAATATGTTAGTGTCATACCTATGGTTTTTTATATCTATCTTCTATATTTGCATGATGCACCTACACACGTGATTACAATTTTCATGACCAAATGCTTCGTTGGAAGCTTGCAGTACGTGGATGGGATCCTACAGATGATGCTAATGAGTACTACGGATTAGAGGCCACCATGGATGTTTATAGAGGATGGACAACAAACCGGCGGTTTCATTTTGATTTATAATGAAGATGAAACAAAATCCCTAAATCAAATTGCAGTTGGATGGAATGCAAGTTTAAATTTTATTTGTTTGATTTGAAATTGACATTTCCAAGTTCAAGCCTATTCTAGCTTATGAGGTAATATTCAACAATTTCGCAAAACAACAGAAATCCTAGTTTTAACATTCTTAATTGTTTTACCTCATACAGGTCTCTCCTGGACAATACAAGGATTCAGAGACGCACTTCACTATAGATTGATTTGTAAGTTTGTTCATAAATCGTAAAGTTTTTTATCCACTAATTTTGGTATTTTTAAGGATACATAACTCCTTAAGTTAGTTCTTGTGAGAGAAACAAGGAGTGTCATATCCTAAAATGCAGAAGAGGCATATCCTCGAAATTCTTTTCATAGTATGGTATAACCTGAACTTCAATTGAGGTTTTGTATTTACCATGTCATGTCTCCAGATCCAATGCTAGGTTGAAGGAAAGCCCACCAAAGGTTGTATTTACCTGGCAATGTTTGCTAGCTTGTAATTGGCATTTTAGCAATGTACTGGAATGATACGTAAGAAAACTTGACACATCCAAATAGAGATGGGCGTGGGTCGGCCCACAGTTAATTTTGAACCAACTCTAGTTCAACTCAATAAACTAAGCTGATATTTAAAATAAACTAGTTGAATTCGACCAGACCCTAAATTACTTATGGGCCGACCCATGGCCATCCCTACATCCAAACTCCTGTCCCTATCATCTATAATTGCTCCAATTTTGTTCTCACATTTTCTGTTTGATGACTAAATTCCAAATAATTTTCTTCCTGCTTGCATTCCATTCCAACAGAGGATTCTTGAGTTATGATAAATAATACACTTTGATAATATGATATCAATTTAGGTATTTAGAAAAGTTTTTTATAAAAAGACAAATAGTTAAATTTTAAATACGAACCGTGCTCGATGACTAGTATAAAAGTATGGAGAGAGTATCCAATTGGAAGCTTACCTTGGTCAAGGCGTCAAGAACAAAAGCTCCTCCGATGAATTCCGTCGAACAGGTAATGAGCACAGACCGAGGACTCGTAAGTATTTGATGAGAGCATCGAAGAAGAAGAGGGAGTATATCGGAGCAGACACGATTATATGGGAGAGGGTATGATGGTGCCGGAGAGGGATGACGAGTTACGGCGGCGGCGACGTGCCGGTGCCCGGAGGTGAGCCGTGAGCACGAGACCCTGAGGAAGTGCGCGCGCGCGTGACCAATTTGTTCAACAGTTAATGGGCCTTACGGTTACAAGAGGGAGAGAGATACGTTTCGGCCCACATAGAGGCCCAAAATATTCGAGACGAACACGAAATCCTGCCCTTTGTCAGACAAAGGCCGAGCAAAAGTTGGGCCGTCGGAACGTGCGGGCCGGCATGTGGACATACGTCGCCGCCGGCGCCCTCCGCTTCACCGAAGACTTCCTCGCCGTGTGTCTCCCTCCTCCATCTCCATCGCCGGCTTGCCGCCGGCGCACGAGTTCACGCGGCCTTCCCTGCTCAGGCGAAGAGCGTTTACTTGTCTAGCCGGTCGCGGCGCCGCGCCGAACGGAGAGAGCTGGAGCGAGCAGGGACCAGGGGTCAAGGTGAACGTAGCTTTTCCTGCCGTTTTCCTCACGCGACGCAGCTGCCAGGGCACAGCAGCGAAATCGCATCCCCAGTCCTGTTACTCGTGTACCTTTCGCCGGAGACTCTATCTAACACGACCAGTTCTGTTCCAACCCTACCTCCGGGAGAAAAGGTCGTTTCGTTATGCGGTCTGTATTATTAATTGAATCGGTCCAGTGCATCTGCTTTTTTCCCACAACTATAACTACTGTGGAATTTTTCATTCCAAACTAAATTAATTTGTAGAGTTTAAACTGTATCAAAATAAATTAATTCGTACCTACTTACCTATCTTTGCTCACAAATAAATTTTATCCTTTCAATACAACCTATCTATCTTTTACATTAATAAAAATTAATTTGGTCATTTATTCTCTCTCCAAATTCTTGGAATTCTAAGAATCAGTACATGTCAAGCATCTCCTCTGAGTCTATTTCTTTGTAACATGATTTTTTTTAATTTTTTATCTCAAAATAAATCAATTTTTATAGTTTAAACTCTGTTTCAAAATAAATTAATCCATAACCTATGTTCGGCCTACAAATCTAAAAAAATTTATCCCTTCATTACAACCTACCCATTTATCCACCAATAAGGAGTAATTTAGTCATTTATTCTCTCAACAAATTGCTTCTTGGGATTCAAGGAATCCTCCTCTGAACCTATTTCTTCGTCATGTGAATTTTGCTGGTGTACAACAAGGAAACTCACGTATCCCAAGAAAGCCAATTCTGAATTTGTTGTTTCTTAGGAGGTCATGCAAGATTCTAATTGTTGTCCACAAGTCCGATTTGATCTGACTGCGAAATGACCAAACATACTATTATCATACATTGATATGATACAAAACCAACAAGGAAAGTCAAGAATGTTATCAAAACGAGTGCTATAGCCGATTTCTGTTATTCTAATTGAGCTGACTGAAACGACACATTGATCTAATACAAAAGCAACAAAGAAAGGCTTAAAATTAGATAAACTACACGGGGTTTTCTGTTGTTCCAATTGAGCTCATTGAATTTATCAATGTCTTGCTTGTATTTTCAGAAAGGATTATACCAAAATCTCCATAGCTCACGTCCACTGCAAGGAGAAATGAAGAATGTTGCTTGGCAGTCCTCCGTCCTCGTCCCCGTCCCCCGCACGGGCTGCTCTAGGAAAAACCCTAGCCGCCGCTCCTCCTTCCTATCCTTCACCTTACCACCATTAAAGCAAGTTGTCAAATAATTGCACAGAGAGCTATGACGGTGGTGGCAGGGCTTTTTTTTTAGGGTAAGCTATCCCTTGTGTGAAAGAGATGGTGCGACATAATGGCAAGCCATGAGGTAGTTTTGAGTGGCCATGTGTGGCAAGGCAGAGTGGATGAGGCAACTATGGTAATGTGGTGGTGCATGCGTAGAGGTGGCATGGCAGAGGCTGTCATGGCTGTTCTCTCTCCCATTGCTCCTCGATGCGCTTAACGGCGCGCAGCGTGTCCGAAGCTGATGTGGTCGGATTTGGTGCCTACACGATCGGATTTGGTGCCCTCGCAATAGATTTGGCTGGGATTGAGCGGGAATGCGACAACGTCCTTGGAGGTTGGCACAGTGAGGCGATGAAAGAAGGAAGCCAATGTTGGTGACAGCGGTGGGTGGCCGGTGCAGCCAACGGCAATGAGAGGCTGGTGCTATTGATGAAGGATGGTGGTGATCATTGGTGATGTCAGCGTGGTAGGTTGTAGTATCGACGACGGGCGCAGCTGTAGCTCAGACAGTGGGCATGGCTATGAAAGGTGACCGATGACGCTAGTTGTGGGTAGTGACTAGCAACGTTGATGACGGGTGTGGCAACTAGTGGTGGCCAGCGACTTTAATGGCAAGTATGGTGCATTGAAGGTAGGTGCAGCGGTTGGATGTGGGCAACAACGATGATGATAGGCATGATAGCCGATGATGACTAGTGGCTCGGTAGGAATGGTTGGCCCTTGTGTCGTCTTGGGACAGGTGGGAGGTAGCAGGTGGTAGGGCGCTAGTGGTGGACAATGCAGGCTAGCGGAGGTCGATTAGTGGGAGGTGATGGGCTGCAACGTCAGGAGAGAGTGATGTGACATGCGAAAGTCTTAACCTATGGCCGACAATAGTGATGCCTTTGGGCGTTGTTATCTCCCTTGGGAGTATTGTTGAGACGTCTCTCTCCTCCTTTGGTAGAATCCTCTAGGTAAAAACTAGGTCCAAGTTTTGGACTAATGATGGCGACGCTTTTGGTGTTGTGACCTCCCTAGGATGTCATTCTATGGAGATCTTATTTCTACTTTGTCTCACCTCCAAACATTGGTCTTCGATGGTACTTTTGAAAGCCATCATTAGGTTTGCTTGAGGAATGAGAGGATCTTCTTCCTTCCCCTCAACAACCCCTTTCTCTATGGGGATAGCCAAGAGTCTGTGGAAACCTTTCTACTTGGTGTTGCCCTAGGGTGGGATGTTTATGTCCTATTGAGACTAGTGGCAACCAATTACACATAGTGGTGGCTAGCTCAATGCTCATTCTTCTCTTGTGAGTGTGAGTTTTGTGTTTTTTTTCTTTTTTTTTCTGATCATAGCATTCTATGTTATATTTTTGTATTTTTTTCTATATTAATATAAAATCCCACACCGTCTGTGGTTCGTTTTAAAAAAATGTTGCTTGGCTGGAGACCACAGTGGATGATTGATGGCAAGTGATGGTGAAGACACTCCAGTGCATCCGTGAAATCAACAGCAACGGCCCGGTCTTTGTGCCTATTTGCCTGAAGCTTGGGTGCTTGACACATATGACATACACAATATACTCAAAGTCTCAAATACCAGTGCTCGATAGCTGCAAAAGCCTGCGACGTGATAAAAAATCTTCAGTTTGTTTCTCAAGTGGCCTGCAAAAGCATGCAACTTTCTCCTTCATGAAACGGCCCACAATTTTTGATTGCATCATAGAAGCTAATGTATTATTAATCCACAAACATCTCATTCTCGTGTTGGTTGTGTACATCCGCTCTGTGGATGGATGTGGAGTCCGGGTTTTAACCCATTTTCTAAAAAAAATCTCGTTCTCGTGTACATTAATTATTATATTATTGTAGTCGCTAAAAATTTAGTAAGACAGCGTCATTTTTCGGCTTCTCGTTCCACTGAAAGAGAACTGGCAAACACCATGTATGAATCTCTGATTGCATGCATCTCCATGGCAGCATCCCGTGTCGGCATCCGATCCCTGGGTTGTTGCTTTGAGCAAGATATGCCGAGCTGAATGACAGAGACCAAACACTCCTGAATTCTACCTCTTGAAGCAGTGTTATCACTTGCCAGCCCCATTATCAGATCAGCAATCTCCAGGATTCTATGAGGAAGAGCGGCTTCTGAAAACCTGTGCAGATCCAACGAATCGACGAACATTTCGTCCGTTGGGCTCCTTCCTGTAAACATCTCAAGCAGCAATATGCCGAGGCTATAAACGTCACCAGCAGTAGAGACGGTGCAGCCTTCCCCGTACTCTGCAAAAATAGATTAATCAGCATGTCAGATTTTTGTAAGGACTTCATGAGGCTTAATTTTACAATTTTTAGAATAAATAAGGGCTTAATATACCTGGTGTAACATAACCAATGGTACCTCTTATTTTTTGATTGTGTTGTTTGAATTTTGCATTGTTTTGCTTGTACTTTGTGCAAAGATCCTTGATATGCCGAAATCTGCAACTCGAGCGCTCATGTCTCCTGCAAGAAGGATGTTGCTAGGCTTGAGATCACAATGAATGATTGGTGGCTGACAGTGATTATGAAGATATTCCAGAGCATCCATGATATCGACAACGATGTCTAGCCTTTGATCTAGGCTGAGGGTATTGTTCAGCATGGAAATGTTGTGTTTTGGATGAAGCCAACCATCCAAGCTACCGTTGGGCATGAGCTCAAAAACTAGTGCTTTGAACTCTTGACCTTGGGCATCAATTCTTGAGCAACAAGTGATAATCTTGGTGAGACATCGGTGGCGCACCATCCGCAGCGCCTCGCATTCAGCCTCAAAACTCTTAGAAGATCCTGACTGCTGAAGGTTAAACACTTTTACTGCCACGGTTGTATCTGCGTCATATAGAGTGCACTTGTAGACCTCACCGTATCTTCCTTTGCCAAGAAGGTTGGGTTCTAAAAACCCATCTGTTCCTCTGAACAATGCATGGTAAGGAACTCTTTCTCTTTGGTACTGTTCCTCAATATTTGTTGGTGGAACTCGTTGACTCATCCGTCTTTGTTTAAGCTTCCAAATAATAGCAGTGACTGAAACTAGCAACAACATTGCACCTATGGTTGCTAGGGAAATCATCAGAGATTTTGATCTCTCTGTTTTCTTCTTTCTCACACAACTTGCCAAGTGAAGCTGAGGTATCCCACCACGTAGCTTGCTTTTTCCACCAACTGATATTGCAGTCAAGTTTCGAAATAGCCCCCAGTTGGCACCTCACCTTGCAAAATTTCGAAGGATGCATCAAATACCAACAAAGATGTTAAATTCTGTAAATCTGCTGGGATCAGTCCTGACAAGTCGTGTGCTTTGTACAACTCTTGTAAGGCATCAATGCCGCTAAGGTCGTCCGGAATCGTACCAGATAACTTATTCATGGTCAGATTAAGCGCTAGCAGCCCTTTCATATTCTTCAGAGATCGTGGAATGCTTCCTTCAAACAAGTTCCCATCCAGCAACAAGGATTCTAAAACAATTCAGTTTCCGATACTGTCTGGAATTTGGACAGACAACTGATTTCCTGACAGGATCAACCGGTTGAGGTTAACCAAGTTACCAACCTCAGATGGAAGGGATCCGGTGAGCGAATTGTATGATAAGTTGAGGCTCAAAGAAAGGGAAGGCACCAAAATTCCCTTGGGGATTGAGCCATTCAACCGGTAATTCGCAGACAAATCAAGGAGATATAGATTCTTCAGATTGCCGATGCTTGTCGGGATTGATCCTTCCAAGTTGCTACTGTAACCAATTAACCAATTAGCCTACTCAGCCTTGTAAGGTTTCCTAGTGACACTGGAATGAGGCCTGGCAGCTTAGTCCTGTACAGTGCAAATTCAACCAAGTTAGTTAGCTTCCCGATGCTCTCCGGGATCGCTCCGGATATCGATGTGTTTCCGAAACCAAGTACCCTTAGGCCAACCAACTTGCCAATGGCTTCAGGGATTCCACCTGCCATGCCGCTGACATCAGACAGGTAGAGATACTGGAGAGTGGCTGCCGGGTTTGCAACTGAACTGGGCAGGTGGCCACTGAATGAGTTCAAGCGGAGGCTCAGTTGCAGAAGCTGGCTGCAGTTTGCCAGTGAAGTGATAAACTCCCAACCCTTCCGGTCGTCTGCCTCAAGAAGATTGTAAGGCATGTAGAGGTATTCGAGACCTTGCAGCCTCCCGATGTCGTGAGGCACGAGCCCGGTGAATCCGTTGATCGAGAGCTGCAAGCTCGTCAGGGTAGTGAGGTTCGAGAGAGATGGTGGGATGCCTCCGGTGAACTGGTTGTTGGCAAGGCCGAGATCTTTCATGACGGGGAACCTGCCGCCGATGTCGGCCGCGATGCTGCCGTGCAGCCGGTTCCCTTCCACGTGGAAGACCCTCAGCGACGAGAGGTTGTACAGGGAGAGAGGAAGCTCGCCGTGGAGTTTGTTCACGGAGAGGTCGAGGAACAGCAGGCCGGCGAGGTTGGCGAGCCCCGACGGGATCGAGCCGTCGAGCTGGTTCCCGGCGACGTTGGTGCGGCGCAGGGAGGACGGGTTGGCCAGCGACGCCGGGAGAGGCCCCGTGAAGCTGTTGTTCTGCAGACGGAGCTGCCGGAACTGCGCCATCGTTGCGGCCACCGGTAAGCGCCCAACGAGGTGGTTGCTGTGGAAAAGCATGTGCTCCATGCGTGTGGATGCGCTCAAGTTGGCTGGGAGCTCGCCGGAGAAGGAGTTGAAACCGAGGTCCAGGATTCGGAGGCGGCGGAGGCGGCCGAGGCTGGCGGGGACGGCGCCACGCAGCCCGTCGTAGCTCAGATCGAGCGCTCGCAGGAACGTGAGGTTGCCGATGGCCCGGAAGAGCGTCCCAGCGAGCCCCGATGCCGACAGGCTCAGCTCCACCACCCGCGGCGGGTTTCTCCGACGGCTGCACGTCACGCCCTCCCAGCCGCAGAAGCCGGTGCTGCTGTTCCACGAGGCCAGGACACCGCCGCCGCGGTGGCCGCTGGCTAGCTCGGCCCTGAACGCGAGCAGCGCGGCCTCGTCGGCGCCACCGGCGGCGATGGACAGGGCCGGCAGGAGCGCGCATAGCAACGCCATCAAGGCCATGGCACAACTCGGCAATGCCATGCAGTTTGACAGTGTATTGTTAGTTGCTCCTTAGTTTTAATTTTTTAAAGTCAAAATTTTTATATTAATTAAGTTTATAAAAAATATAGCAGCATTCATAATATTTATTAAATGTAACATTAAATATATTTTAATACTATATTTGTTTTGTGTTAAAAATATTGTTATATTTTTTTAAATAAATTGGTTAAAAAAGTTTAACTTTTTTAAAAATAAAAAGTTTAACTGTACGTCCTACAGTAGCCAAGCCGATCACTGAGCAGAGTCGGCTGCATGTTTTGGATGGTGGCTCGCAACCGGTTTAAAAAACACGTGGTAACTGGTCGTTGCAAATTCTGGACTTTTTGGATTGGATTGATAATGCAAATTGCTTGTTTTTTTTTAAAAAAAACTTAAACTAAATTTTAAATTGTCTAGATTTGGTTTTTACTGGTTTATCAACGGTTTTCATAAAATCTGAAGATTTGGTTCCGTATCGGAATTATGAACCTGCTCACAACAGCCTTCGTCCAGCGACTCGCTATCGCGTGTGTTTTTGTGTGAAATCTACACAACAATATGAGCAGAGCAGATGGCACAACCAGTGTGGCATACCTATTCTTCGATCACGACTCTCATGAATCGTGATCCAACGCTTAATTTATTCAGAATTCAGTCACGTCTTTCTCAGCCGATGTTTCCTTACCTCTTTACTTGCATCCAAGGTACGAGTGTACGGTTGTCAAAACAACAGCCTTGCGTAGTTGTGTCCTCCTTGGTGCGGACGCAATCGGGCGAATTTTCAGAAACCAAATCAATCCTCCGAAGAATCGATGGATTTCCAGCCTGAATATTGGACTATGAAAAAGAGGAGGAAAAAGATAGGAGTAGCTGGCATGCGGGGTGGAAGGCACCTCTCTTTAGTAGAGTAGAGTTGTGCTGATGCTTGATGACGCCATTTTCATCAGGTCTGAATTGTTTGCTGCTATATAAATTGTGCTGCGGCAGATGATTGTAAATGAGCAGTGTAACCTCCCCTTGTTTTGTTTCCTGCACATCAGATTATCAGAATTCTTCCCCCAATAAAAAAGAAGAAGAAGAGAAAATTATGATGATCAGAATTCTAACAGTGATAGAACAGCAACAAATTGCAGAGGCATCAGTTAATTCAGTATCGTCAGTCCAAAAGGAGGACATTTCACTTGTCCACGATTAACATATATTCTTCTCCTTCCATTTTACCTGTTTGACTATAAAACCTGATGCAACAAGGTCGCAAGAAAAGGAGTGGAATGCCATTTTCTTCTGTTCCCGGTATTTCCCTTTTTCATGCACACGACTGCCAGAGATTCCCATGGGTAATTCGATCAGACGCCCACACATTTCAATCCCTCGTTGCGACTTACGCTGCCGTCTTTATCGTTGAATTGGTCTGGTTCATTTGTTCTTTACCCACACTGTAGCTACTGTGAAAACATCTCCTCTGAAATCTACTACTTTGTCATGTCAATTTTGCTCCTGTTCATTTGATCTGGCGAGAAGCTGAACTTTTTAAAGTTCTGGATGAGTAGCTGCTAGAACTGGTGGTTGCTGGCTGTAGCTGGCGAGTGTTTTGTCACGCTTTCGACAGCGTCCTGTCAAGGCCAAATCTCGTTCGTAATTTAAACTCTTTACTTTTCTCCCAGTTATATTAATACAATCGGTTGGCCTTCTCTTCGGCCAACCCGGCTAAAAATTTTGCTCCTGTCATAGAAAGGATAACATGTGTCCCAAGCAGGTTATCTCGGTTCTTCTGAATTTGTATTTCTTAGGAGGTATGCAACATTCTAGGTGTAGTCCACAAGTTTGATTTGATCTAAGTGTTGTCCACAAGTTTGATTTGATCTGACTGCGAGATAATCAAACATCCTATTAATGTACATTGATATGATACAAAACCAACAAAGAAAATCAAGTATTAACAAAACAAGCGCTATAGCGGATTTCTGTTATTCCAATTTGAGCTGTTTGAATTTATCAAAGTTTTGATTGTATTTTCAGAAAGGATTCTTGATATACCGAAATCCCCAAAGCTCCACTGCGAGAAGAAATGAAGAATGTTGCTTGGCTTGAGATAACAGTTGATGATTAATGGCTGACAGTGGTGATGAAGATAATCTAGTGCATCTGTGACATCGACAGCAACTCCTGGTCTCTAAGGTAGGCAGGGTATTGCCTGGAGCTTGACACATTTCTGATGAAGCCAATTATCCAAGCAACCATGAGGCATTAACTCAAAAGGCCAGATTGTCGGATCGATGATCACCATCTGTGACATCGACAGCAACTCCTGGTCTCTAAGGTAGGCAGGGTATTGCCTGGAGCTTGACACATATCTGATGAAGCCAATTGCCCAAGCATGGGGCATTAACTCAAAAGGCCAGATTGTTGGATCGATGATCACCATTATTGTATCAGGAGGTGAGAGTGAAGGACCTCAAGGATAAAGAGTATCTGGGTATGGTAGCTCTATCAACTCCTTTTACAGATAAAACTATGGGTATAAATTCTGTGATGCTTTTTTGGGGCTCAAAGGTGAGCTGGACACTCAAAAGGCTAGATTTTGTCAACCTGAAACCTAAGTGACCAGTAGAGAACCTGCTGTTAGAACTAAAGGGGCAGAATCTGTCAATGAACTATTTACGAACATGGAATAGTCTTGATATTGGATCCAATTTTAGATTCTTCCTGGTCATAGATGGAGGTTGATCTTCTGTAGCAAGTGCATCTTTCTTCATACATATTGCTTTTACCAATATCTTTGTCCTTGGTTCTGGTGTCATCCCTCTCGACTCCATCGTTCTGTAGTATTGCAAAGCCTCATCCAGCTTACCATGGGAATGGAGTCCATGAACCATTATAGTAAATGATCGTTGATCTGGGCCTGATGCATTCCTCTCCATTTCATCCCATACTAGCTGAACCCCTTTCTCATAATTCCAACTGACATAAAGGTTCAATATTAAGTTATATGTATCAGAGTCCAATCTACAACCAGACTTCTCCATCCTCTGCATCAATGAAATAACATCTTTGGGTTTCTCTGTCATCTTCAGAATGTAGGAGTATGTCATATTGTTTGGAGAAAAGCCCTTCTCTTCCATGTCATCCAAAAGCTCATAGACTTTCTCCATTCGATTTATCTTACAGAAGTGTTTTATCAAAGTGTTGTAGGTTGCAACATCTGCCTGGCAACCACGACCATTCATCTCACCAAAAATCTCAAGTGCTTCTGGAATCCTTTTCTTAAAGCACAATTGATCGATGATACAATTGCAAATTGCCACATCAGGATTGATCCCTTTCTCCCACATGCTTGTAAATAGTTTTACTGCAGTACTAAGTTTGCCAGATTTGGTCAGCGAATTTATGAATGTACCATAAGTGAACAGGTCTGGCTTAAGCTTAGACTCAATGATTGCATTCCAAACCCTTTTAGCATCTGCCAAGCTTCCCTTGACACACCAGCCATTAAGAATGATGTTCCAGCTCTTTATTACAGGAGGGAACTCATCCTTCTTTTGGATAAAGAGGGCCTCCGCTTCCTCAACGTGCTTGAATCGACAGAGAGACATCAAAAGTATCTGGAACCCAACCAAATCAAGCTCAAACCCGTAGTCCTTCCTCTTGTAGAACATATCTATTGCCTCCTGCACCTTATGTGCACCTGCATACCGATTTAGCAGGACGGCAAACATCCTGTTTGTGACCACTGACTGGCGGCACTCCTCAGGAATTTCATCAAACAACTGCCTCATTAGCCTGACCTTTTTCATCCTCCCAAGAATGTCAAGCATCTCCGTGTAGGTCCTTGACCCGTGGGCATACCGGGGCAGACCAGCTGCCCATTTAAAGAAAGATAGTGCGACTTTCCAATTGGACCTCTGCTTCTGGAGGACCTTCAGGACAACATCCTCATCCATCTCATCTGCAAATTGATTGAGAACTTCCGCGAGCTCACTATCGCCATTGCTGGACTTGAGAATTTTAACGATTTCGCTGACATGGACATCCTTGGAACCATATGAAACGCTAGAATGGCAACGTCTTAGAGATCCAAGAATGCACCTAGTTGTAAGAGCACTCTGGTGAAAGCGTGGATGTAAGCCTGTGTTAGGCAGCTCCTCTGAGGCATTCTGTCGAACAGTTGGCGCGTACGAACCAAGGACGCTGAGCCTCCTAAGAACTGCGCATGAACGATGTCTACGTTAGTATCTGCACTCAAATTCAAAGAACGAAACCTCGTATTGCACTATTATCTGCATTTAAACTCAGAGAGCGGGATTACTGAACGAACTTAACAGTGCGTGGTGTGTACTACTCATCGGAAGATGGAAGAATCAGAAGGCGCCAATAAGAAGAAGAAGGGGAATTCGCTGGATGTGGTGCGTACCTAAGAGCGCCCTGTTTGACCTGCAGGCGGCGGAGAGGACGATGGACGCCGGCGGCGGCGGCGGCATCGTTGCCGGAGGTGTGAGCACGAGAGGCGGCGGAGGGAACTGGTATCAGAGAGGGACGTTCTCGCCTGCTTGGTGGGCTACTAATGAGTTTGCGAGGCTATTGGACCCACTTCTAGGCCCAACATGTTCAGATGGACCACAGAATTCAGCCCATTCACGAATAAGGCCCACACACATCCGAGGACCCAAAACAGGATTGAGGCCGACATAGGGCCCGCTAGGTGGACTTGGCCTCTGATGGCCACAAGAGAGGAAATAAATGTGTCCAGCCCATAATACAGCCAAAAATATTCTAATCGCCACGTAGACGTCTCGGGTCAAGTTGTATGAAAACATCATAAAAAATCACCTAGAGAGTTAAATTGGTCCGATTTCAATAGTTAAGAGGGTCTCTATAACCAGTTTTACGATTAAGAGAGATACCAATCAAATTCTGCCCATACTTGAGAGAGACTAAAACGGACTTTCCTTCTGAGCCTCTTAATGGCCATAGGAAGGGATGAGTGATTCGGCCCGCATTACGGCCCAAAATATTCGCGCGACCACAAAACCAACAAAAATATGGGCCTTCGGAACGTGATGCTGGAGAACGTGCGGGTCGGCGCCACCGTGGATCGCCGGCGGCGTCCGTGGTTGCTTCGTCGGCGACTTGCCCTTGCCCTCCTCCTCGGCGGACTGTGCCTCAGTTCAGTGGTTCAGTGCCAAAAACTATTTGCAATTTAGCGTGCTGCAGAGCTGCAGCCTGCAAGTCGGAGCCAACCAAAACACCACGCCACAGACCCAACAAACCCTCGAGTACCATCAAACTCTCTGTCGAGATGAAACATAAGAAAGGATCGATTAACTCCACATTTTATTTCTCACTATAGCGTAGCAGGTAGCAGCTACGCATGCATTGGAAGTGAATCCGGAAATGCATATAATCTCATCTGATTCAGTTTTAAGAGCAGCAGAGCTAAGTGGAGCAGCTCGAATAATATAAATTTGAAACTAATTAGCACTCCACTTCACTTGACGAGCTCAAGTGTCACCGCTCACCTGCTCTCCCGCCAAAAGGGAGACTGAGCCGAGCTGCCTCCTTTGTATATATCGATGGATTCACTTCGCTATCCGCGAAACAAATATTTCTCAAGAAGAAGAGGAATCGGTGGCCATGGCGTTCCCCTACCTGTCCGGCCTCCTCGCGCGCCACCCGGTGCTCTTCTACGCCGCCACCTGGACGGCCGTCGCCACGACCGCGGTTTCAGTGGCCGCGTTCGCGCCGGAGCTCTCCTTCGTCTGGGCGATCACGCCGGGCGCCGGCGCGCCGCCGCTGGCGACGGCAACGACGACGGCCTGCCCGGCCGGCATCGTGCTGCCGCTCGACGGGCCGCCGTGGGACGCCGCCTGCGTGCCCGCCGCGCTGTTCGGCAGGGTCACCCTCGACGTGGTCGTGCCGCTCGTGTTCGCCGGCGCGGTCGTCTCCACCGCTCTCTGGTTCACGAAAGCCGTCGGGGTGTGGGAGGACGACGACGACGACAGCCAGGAAGCTGCATTGGTGTGAGTGACGCTGTAATTATGTGTCACTTAATTAGACGCCATGCTTGAGATGTATATTAGAAGTTTAAAATCTTGGATTTCTTGATCTTCACATGAATGGCTCTGTTCATCAACTAAGAGTGACAAAGCAATTGAATCATCCTGAACTGCTCAATTATCCACTAGCAATTGTACTTTATAAGCCTTTCAGTTTTAGTATCTACTCTGTATTTCACTATTTGTATAATTCTCTCCATTGGGACAAATCACAAATGGTCAGTAAAGGTTTACACTCACATAAAATTGTCCTTTCCTTGTCAAGGTCAGTGGGTGGCAAAATGATTTGACTTTCGTTATTTCAAACTACATGTGCTTTGGTGTAGTTTCATTTATATTTTGTAACACCTATATGCTACCTCAAAATGCAGTCTGATGTTATTAATCCTGATGTAACTAATATCATGCATAAAAGCTAAGCATAAGCTGCACGTATGTAGAACAATAGTTACCCAGGCCGAATTCCACAACTGCTGAATTTACAACACTGGTCTGGATTATATATATATATACCTGACCTCATTATATACGCTCAGGGGTATTAGTCACTGTACATATTCTACATGGTATCAAAGCGAGTCTAGACATCCCGGCGCACTAACTTCTCCCTCCGGCGAGCCGACCCTTTCCTCCTCGTCGTCGACATCTTCTTCCCGTCGCCGACCCTCTTCCCGGTACTTTCCTCGCTCTCAATCCTCCGTTTCTTCTTCTCTCCGTCTCTCCTGCAGTCACCTTCTTTTTTCCATCCCACCTCCGCGCGACCAGGCGATGGTCTCAATCCGTCTCCTCGTCTCGTCTCGCACCCGTCTCCACTCTTCTTCTTGCTTCGTGCATCTCTCCTTCTCTGACGCCGGCGCACCTCCGCACTCGTCGTCTCCATCGGCTGAACTCGTCTGCCTTCCCATCGGCTGGAACCCTCCCTCGGTTCTCGTCTTTTCCGACACGCTCAACGGCTCTCGAACGTGAACCTTCTCCCTTCACGTCCGAGCCAATCAAACGTGTCCACGGACACGAATCCCTGCCTCCCGGACATGAACATATTCTCTTCGCGCCCAGCCACTCCTCGCCTTTTTCGCATCTGCCCCACTCCTTGGCCTCCACGAGTCCACGGACGTAAATCTTCTCTTCACGGACGTGAATCTTCGCACGTCTGTGACCCAACTACTCTCTGACCCACCCACTCTGTCACCACCTTTTCCTCACCTACTCCCCATCGGCCAACTACTTCCCATCGGCTGACCGGTCCACTTTCCATCGACTTCTCACATCCTTGATCGGCCGATCCGTCCTCTTATCGGCTTCTTTCTCCCATCGGCTCTTTGCTCCCGTTCTCCCGTCATGGCCACCGAGTCCGCTCTCAGCTCCGGTACTCTCCTAGTCGCCGAGTCTGCTCCGGCCCTCGGTGTCTCAGACTATACCTCGGGCACTACCTTGTCGATCTTCTCCCCTCTTTACGCTATTGTGAACGTGAAATCTCACGTTCCTATCTCCCTTGACCTTAACGCCAATTATTCTAAGTGGGTTTTCTTCTTCAAATCCTTTTGTGGAAAATTCGGCCTCCGGTCTCATATTGATGACTCCGCTCCACCTCGCCTCGATGATCCTTAGTGGGACATCGCCGAGTGCTGCGTGTACAACTGGTTGCTCGACTCGGTCGATGATTCTGTCCTCGACCTCGCCATGGACGATACCGACCCTACCGTCTAGGATCTCTGGGTGGCCATCGAGCGGATCTTCCTGGACAACAAGCAGCCTCGCGCCATCTTCCTCCTCAACGAGTTCCACTCCATTGTACAAGGCAACTCCTCTGTTTCCTCGTACCGTCAGCGCCTCAAAGTCAAGGCTACTGCTCTTTAGGACGTCGGCCACCCTGTGGCCGACTCTCAACTCGTCCTCGCCCTTCTGCGAGGCCTCAATCCCCGCTTTTCCAATACCGCTGATAACATCGCCAACGTCACACCTCTTCCATCGTTCGTCCGGACTCATGACATGCTAGTTCTTAAAGAACTCCGTCTGGCCAACGATGAGAAGACAGTGGCCCGCACCGCTCTTTTTGCCGCAACTGATAATGGTTGCCGAGCTTCTTACGCTGCCCCTTCCTCCCACGGTTCTGGTGGCCATAGCTCCGGCCACAGCAACATAGCCCGCACCGGGAAAGGCAAGGGCAAAGGTAAAGGCAGGACCTGGCAGGGTCCAATGCAATCACGACCTACCTCGGTCCCTGTCCACCCTGCCGATCCCACGGGTCCGTGGCTTTGCTACAACCCCTAGGCGCCCCAGCCCTATCCACGTAGCCCCATCGGCTGGCAACCCGGGGTTCTCGGCGCCCACCCCCAGGCTCACCTGGCATCGGCTCCCGTTCTGCCGTCTCAGCCGATGCTACCGACCCCACCCACCTAGTCGGTTCCCTCTTGGAACCAGGCTGGCCTCATATCTACCCTCAACCAGATGACGCTCCAACCACAGCACCCTTGGGTGCTGATCTCTGGGGCGTCTTCACACATAGCGTCATCGGCCGGTATACTTCGCTCCTGTCACCCCTCTTCCTCTCCTTTTGTCACCATCGGCAATGGTCACTCTCTTCCTGTCCAATGCCGAGGTGACTCATCTCTATCTACATCCACCACTAACCTCCCCCTATGCAGTGTTCTTATCGTCCCTTCTCTTATTCACAATCTTATATATGTTCGCCAATTTACAAGAGACAACAACTGCTCAATTGAATTTGACGCGTCTGGTTTCTTTGTGAAGGATATCCTAACCCGGCGACAGATCAGTCGCGGCAATAGTGGCGGAGACCTCTACACCATCCCGCTGCGCCGTCCACTCCACACACTAGCGTCGCCCTCTCCACCAACCTTTGGCACCTTCGCCTCGGCCACCCCGGCCCCGACACTGTCGCCACCCTCCGTCACAGCGTCTCCATCCGATGTACTCACAGCAGCTCCACGGTTTGCCACTCATGTTAACTTGGCAAACATGTGCGTCTGCCCTTTTCTAGTTCTCTCCTGTACCTCGCGTCACTTTGAACTTATACATTGTGATGTATGGACGTCTCTAGTTAAAAGTGTCTCTGATAATCAGTATTATCTCGCTATACTTGACGATTACACACACTATTGCTGGACCTTCCCGCTCATCCACAAATCCGAGGTCGCCTCTCACCTCACTCACTTCGTCATGTACGTGTCCATCAAGGCTTTACAAGCCGATAACGGTACGGAATTCGTCAACCATACTGTTACAAACCTTCTCACCTCGTAGGGCACCCATCTCCGGCTCTCCTGCCCTACACCTCTACTCAGAACGGCAAAGCCGAACGCCTCCTTCACACCCTCAACAACATCAGTCGCACCATGCTACTTCACGCCTACTTACCCGTCACTTATTGGGCCAAATCTCTGGCTACTACGACGTACCTTCTCAATCGGTGCCCATGCTCCTCCATTCAAAACAACGTTCCCTATACCCTTCTCTACCATACGGCGCTTGACTACTCCCACATTCGCGTTTTCAGGTGCCTCTGCTACCCAAATCTCACCGCCACAGCTTCCTACAAACTCGCTCCCCGTTTCACTGCTTGCATTCTCCTCGGCTATCCCACCTCTCACAAGGGATACCGACGTCTTGACCTTTCCACCCGACGGGTCATCGTCTCTCGTCATGTCATTTTTGACGAGACATGTTTTCCCTTCAGTCTACTTTATCCGAGATCCTACTCTAGTGATCTCGACTTCCTCCTCACCAACACCGTGCCGACCAGGTCTCCTCCACTGTCCTCTCTATCGGCCCCCTCATCGGCCGCTACTGAGGATTTACCCTTCACATATCCCACCACTACTCGGCCTGATGTCCCCACCATCGGACCCCCATCGAACCTACCTCCATCGACCGATACCAATCCTATTTATCCTTCAGCCGATACCGTTCCCTCTCCATCGGACACCCTACTTCCATCGGCTCCTCAGATTCCATCGGCTCTCCCCACCTTATCGGCTAATCCATCTCTATCGGATCGATCGGAATACTCGGCCTACCCGACCTCATCGGCTCAGGCCGATCTAATTCCTCCTCTTCCTCTCGTTTACAGTCGCAGACTCAGAGCCGATAACACCCCCACCCGACCGATTCTTCCCATTACTCCCACACCCCCATCGCCTCTAGTTCCCTCTACCTCTCACATGGTCACCCGCTCCTAGATCGGGTCTCTCCGTCCCACTCAGCGCTACGGTCTCTCCGCCGTCCACAGCTCTATCTCGCCCATCCCGGCGACTTCTCGCTCAGCCTGGCCGACCCTCAGTGGCGCGCGGCCATGGCCGACGAGTACAAGGCCCTAATGGACAGCGAGACCTAGCGCCTCGTTCCCCAACCTACCGACGCCAACATTGTGACCGGTAAGTGGATTTTCAAACATAAATTCCACGCCGATGGCTTCCTTGCCCGTCACAAGGCTCGTTGAATAGTCTGCGGTTTCTCCCAACGACCCGGTGTCGACTACGACGAGACCTTCAGTCCCGTTGTCAAACCCGCCACCATCCGAGTCGTTCTCACCTTGGCTGCCTCTCCCTCCTGGCCGATCCATCAACTAGACGTAAAGAACGCTTTTCTTCACGACCACCTGACGGAAACAGTCTACTGCCAGCAGCCCCCAGGCTTCGTCGACCCTTCTCGGCCCGACGACGTCTGTCTCCTTCAACGCTCTCTCTACGGCCTCAAACAAGCCCCTCGTGCCTGGTACCAGCGCTTTGCTGCCTATCTTCCGCACATCGGCTTCGTGGCCTCTGCGTCCGATAGTTTCCTGTTCACTTTCCATATCGGCTCTGCCACTGCCTATCTATTTCTTTATGTCGATGACATTGTCCTTACAGCGTCTTTGACATCTCTGCTCGACCAGATCATGGCCCGACTCCACTTTGAGTTCGCCATGACCGATCTTGGTCCTCTCCACCATTTCCTTGGCATCTCCGTAACCCGTTCTTCCCACGGGCTCTTTCTTTCGCAACGCCAGTATGCCATCGACCTCCTCTAGCGTGCGGGCATGGCCGATTGTCACCCCACAGCCATCCTGGTCGACACTCGAGCCAAACTCTCTGCTGCCGATGGCGCCCTCGTTGCCAATCCCTCTCACTATCGGAGTCTTGCCGGGGCTCTCCAATACCTCACACTCACCCGGCCTGACCTCATGTACGCTGTCCAGCAAGTGTGCCTCTTAATGCACGCTCCGCGCGAACCTCACCTCGCGCTGCTCAAGCGCATCCTACGCTACGTGAAGGACACCTTCTCCGGCGGGCTGCATCTCAGCTCCAGCCCCATCAACTCTCTCACCGCGTACTCCGACGCGGACTGGGCAGGCTGTCCCGACTCTCGATGCTCTACGTCCGGCTACTGCATTTATCTCGGTGACACTCTCGTATCCTGGTCCTCAAAACGCCATACTACAGTGTCTCGGTCCAGCGCCGAAGCCGAGTACCGCGCCGTCGCCCACGCCGTCGCCGAGTGCTGTTGGCTTCTTCAGCTTCTCCAGGAGCTCCGTGCACCCCTCTCCACCGTGACCGTCGTCTACTGCGACATTGTCAGTGCCGTCTACATGACCGCCAACCCGGTCCATCACCGACGCACAAACCACATCGAGATCGATATCCATTTTGTCTGTGACAAGGTCTCATTAGGACAGGTTTGGATGCTTCATATACCATCAGCACATCAGTTTGCCGATATAATGACCAAAGGCCTGCCCATGTCTTTGTTCACCAATTTTCGGTCCAGTCTCTGCATCCGTTCAGCTCTCGCTGTGACTGCAGGGGTTGTTGGACAGACCACTGGCCTAGATTGGATGTATATAGACCCGACTTTCTTTTATACGTTTGAGGGTCTTAGTTACTGTATATATTATATGGTAGATATATTAACGAGTACAGGTGATCAACATTAAAAGTTTATTTCTGAAGGGTTCAGAAATCACAATACGGCAGGTTCCTAATACTGCTGCTGCTACACATATTTATCAATCACATTTGCCATAAACCAAACCAAACTGTATCAGAACACCTTTTTTTTTTTGTTGCTGGTCCTGATTTGGGCTCTCATTTTGAAGACTTGATCATCTTCTCGCTGAATTCCCAGAGTTGCTTCGCCAGCGTGTCGTTTCTTGCAAATCTGCTAGTTTTCTCCACATTGCAGTCAGTAAAGTATTTGCCGGTCACTCCCTTGAGCTGAGGGTTCAATCCTACATAGCAAGTGGTAGCTGCTCCCTGAAAAACATTTGTAAAGTGTGTTCTTTTAGATGACCCTGAATTTCAAATTGTATTTCAGCATTGCTACAGAGAATTTGGACAGAAACAAGAATAGAGAAGATCTTGGGTTCCAAACTTGGGGTACGCTCTTCCACAAGATGTAGGTGGCAAATTGAAGCACCCCTGCAAAGCGAAAACAAAGTGTTTTTTAGAACATTAAGGAAAGAAAATGGCATTCTCCCTTCAATCAATAATCAAAGCCTGAAGGGTGAATAGCTAAAAGTCTAGAACAATGACTCGGAGGGGTAGAGAGAGAACTTGCGTACGTACTCATAAGGAAAAATGAGTGCCTCATCAAATTGGTCATGATTAATCCAGGATGAACACAGTTAATAGTGATGTTCGTTCCTTCTTCCTGTTCATCAATGGCAACATACCAAACATGTATAATAGTGAATTAGTTGTCGAAATAGACCAAATTAAATTTGTTTTTATAAAAATGGAAAATGCGTCGAGTTTTGAGCTTTCTGTTCCATCACGAGTAAAGGTGAGCATGACTGAAGAAAATACCTCCAGCCGTCTAGAGAGCACTTTCGCGTGAAGTATGTTTGCCAGCTTAGATTGCCCATAAGCCATTTTGTCATTGTATCTGCCCAATACAAAATTCTTGCTTCAATCTTTAATCCATATAAGATTTCCAACAGAAAAATAACATAAGAACACTGAGCACATACATTTTCTCGTCGTTGAGTTTATCAAAGTCAATTCCCTTTGGATATGTATGGAGGTGAGCAACCGATGACAAGTTCACAATACGACCTTCAATACCTGTAGACTTTGCGGTTGCTTTCATATTCTCAAGAAGAAGGTTGGTCAACAGAAAGTGACCTGATTGATCAAAACACATCAGACAGATATTAGTATCATTCAAGTATGTTTTGCATATTTAAAGTAAATAGTTGTTAGTGGCAGAGAGAGAGAGAGAGAGAGAGTACCAAGATGATTGGTTGCAAACTGCATCTCAATCCCATCTTCAGACAATCCAAACGGACAGAACATCACACCGGCATTATTTCTGCAGGACAGAAAAAAAAAAGACCGCTTAATTCAATGAAATTTAAGCAAAACACAGGATATTTGCATGTCAAAAAAAGGCAAGTGTGGTAAGAGTTTGAAGGGAGTTTACATCAGGATGTTCAGAGGAAGGTTCATTGAGTTGAACTGATCTGCAAAAGCTCTGACAGACTTAAGGGAGCTGAGGTCAAGCTTCAGAACATCGATCCGTGCTTTCGGGTTTGCCTCCACGATGTTCTTCCTTGCCTCTGATGCAGCCTCTGTGTTTCTTGCAGCGATGATGACATGGGCTCCTCTCAGCGCGAAGACCCGCGAGGTCTCCAGACCAATACCACTAGCTCCTCCTGGAAGATGATAGAATTACAACTTTCCGTAAATTTGCCAGGGTAGATGCTTATGAACAGTTTGATAGTAACTACCTAATGTGAGCCTGACACAATATGGAATTTACTCACAAGAATACAAGATTGATGTTTGGTGAAAACTGTGCATTCTATGAAAGATTGGTTATAGATGCACTAGAAGCCTATGATTAATGCTTTTTATGAGCATGTTTAGTTGACAAGACCTAACACAGATCCTTTTTCAATTGCGTATGATTGGAAGCATTGGTAATAAATCACAACTAGAAAATGATATGCAGAGTTTCATACACTAGAAAGCTCTTATGGTACCAGTGTAACTTTTGAAGTTATGGAAAAATCTCCAATCTAAGGTTAAACTTGGCCAGGCTTGATTTTACAACCAACCATAGCAAACAGACAAGAGTTCCCAGCTTTTGTGAATTTAAACTGAACAAGAAAGATTTCCAAAAGACTAACGTGCTATGACAAGGACAGAAGGTGATGGCCATTTAACTTGAAGGGACCCTGCCATTATACGATATAATTGCTTGTGCAGCCACCTTAAGAGTAATGCTGTTTTTTAGATAATGGAAGGAACTAGGGCTAGAAACGTTCAGTTCTGAATTTCTGATCCAACACGCAGTTCAACATGAAAACACAAGATCAAGAGCAGGTAAAGTTGGTGTTTGTAAACAGAATTGAGAGCTAGCAGACAACAGCACAGTATATTGATTGTTTTAGGTAATGGAAAAACGTTTACATTATCTAAAGACTATCAATAATTGATTCAAGGCCTCCAAGCCCAAACAATCCTCTTCCACCAAAAAAGGAAGAAATATCCAACATCTCCACATCAGGAAAAAAAGGGGGTAAAATCCTTAGTTCATTGTCAGTATAGAAGAACTGCTATGCCCATCGTTGAATCGATTTTCTTTTCACACTTTTGCATCTAAATCTATATTGATTTTTAGTATTATCTAAAATACCTTATGAATTATGAATTCTCTGTAGTCAGGAAAGTTCTAGAAATTAGGAAAGTTCCAGCAATCTAAGCCACAAGATTGAGCAGGAAACAGACAAACCTTTATCAGAACACAACAACTCTTCTGATCCACAAAAGGCTACTTAAACATAAATTCTCATACAATGTTTTGAAGAGCAGAATATTATTGAGGTATTAATCATGACACCAAAGGTGGCTGCTGTCATAAACCCAACTCTAAGCTACATCACCACCATCCAAAACACACTCAAAAAGGAAAAAAGAAAGCAATTTGAGAGAGATAGACAGTGACTCCCAAAAAAAAACACTAACACACAACCCTATGGTAACTAGAAAATTGGAGATTATTCACACAAATTTCCCACAAATCTAACAAAAATATAGCAAGAAACTTTACCAAACCATAAAAAAGAACCGCATGAACTGCAATACTGCTGATGATTAGTATAAAGCATAATGCTTTCAGGAACTAAGATTTTGCTGGCCACAGGTGCACATTGCAGACCAGTGATCTATCCAAGTCTGGAAGACGGAAGCAGGCGGCTGGCTTACCTGTGACGATGACGGTGAGGCGGCTGGCGTCAACGCCGGCGGTAACCTGCTCCGCCGTGGACCCCGACCCGAACCCGCTCGGTCCCGCCTTCCCGGTGATGAGCGACAGGATGCCCATCTCAAGCCAATCCAAGAAACCCAACTGACAATCCAACACTGCACCACCCCAAACCCAAAACAAGAACACGAAAAGAAGCTCAGTCGCCGCAACTACACTCTCCTCCTAGAAGTCGCCGAACACGCCAAGAAGCAGTCTCACCTCGCCGGACGGATCGCTCGCTCGCTCGCCGAGTTGTTTAATGCGCGGGCGCGAGGCGGAGGAGGCGGGCGTGCATGGACAGGCAAGACGGTGCAGGGGGGAGAAGAGGTGGTTATTTATGGTTGGGGAAGGCACTGGAGAGTTGGTCGCGGAGTTAGAATCGATGCATAAAGAAGACGATACACAGACACAGCAAAGGAATCGTGAAGAAAGAATCGAATCGAGTTGGATCCATCCAAATTTTCGGAGAATTTTGTACGTTCTGGGTGTTGTAATTTACTTTTGTCTCTCCAAATGTCCAAATCCTACACCAATTTGGTTCAAAATTCAGGCAAAGTAAGGTGGTGTAGATACAGAGATTAAGAGTTAGAGACCACGTAGCGTGTCATTGTCCCGTTGGGTCCGTTGCATGTACGTATACATGATGTGGTGCTCCTAAACGGCTCCTAATCACTCGCTGATCTGCTCTCTGTCACTCATACAATCTCAAGTCGTTGTCACTTTGTCAGTGCCAGCGACTGTGATGCAGTAATTTCCGCCATAGTACTAACTTCCTTTTAAAATATAAGAGATTATAATAGTAACAATTAATTAGAAGAGAAAAATAACTAAATAGCAAGGGGTATTTTTTTTAATTATACAGAAGATACACGTACACACATCCCTACACGCATTCTCCGACACTTGCATCAACCTACCAATAGGCTGATTGGGCGATTTGTGGAAGTTTCTTCACTTACGTAATTTCTAATTTGCATTGCAGATTTGCAGTTGCAAATGGGGACGGCCAAGACCGACTTTGCGTAGCCGTTGTCTGACGAAGCTGCATCTGCTAAAGATGACGTTGATGGCCGGCCGTTATGAACGAACTTGAAGGATGGAGACGCTAGCTGCCGGCCTGAGACCATCAATTCATCATCCTCGTGCAGTTACGTTAATGGCGGATGACAAGGAGGTAGGAGGCGTGGATCACCAAGAGACCACCCTGCAGATACCTGCCTGAATTAAGTCAACCTACTTCGCCTGCAACAAAGGATGATTGACTGCTGATCTTGCTGATATCTGAAACATATTAACCCCCAAAAGAATTACTTGGTTTGTTTCATATATTTGTTATTCTAGCAAACTTTGCATCAAACAAGAGTATGTGACAAATTATATTTTTATTCCCATTAACTACATCCCAATTGTTTTGTAAAGCAGAATTATCTCTGATTAACATCTGTATTATATTGATGAAAAGCAGAGATGTAATGTCACCTCTAAAAAATATTTTGGAATGTGAGAATGACGAGTATTTTAATAAAGACAAACTTTAAATACATGATAAGTAATGTGAAATGAAGAGAGTAAATTTAGTTAACATGCCTAATGTCTTAACAGTGAAAGAAATGAGGTTAATTAGTTAACATGTCTAATGTCTTAATTAGTACAGCAACGTGGTTAAATTTGAGGACAAAAATATAATACTGACACAAATCAATTCCCTCGGGGTTGATTAACTAGCTGGCTTGCCAGTTCAACTTGGAGAGCCACCTGTTGGATATCAAGCCTTGTCACTTGTCAGGTCAGCTCTAATTTATTTCACCATCATGGCCGGGCCACCCCCATAATCCCAAGACGATAGGGGCTCGCGTGTAGATTACAAAGGTAATTAAAATAGGCCAAGCATAATGCATGAGGACAAGAAAGAAAAAAAGAGGAATAGAACATGACAGGATTTTGTGGTGGTAGTTCATTTTATAGAGGGAGCATGACCAGATCAATTGCTGCAACAGCAAGGAATCTAGAAAAAAAAAGAGGAAGAGAACATGACAGGATTTTGTGGTGGTAGTTCATTTTATTGAAGGAGCAGGACCAGATCAATTGCTGCAACAGCAAGGAATCTGATGGTCCCGGTCAGACAGTGACAATAGATTCCATCTCATTTCTATTTTCTTTCCCATTTCTTCGTCTCGTCATCAGGTTTCAATTACTTCATATTTTTCAGACATCAGTGAGCCAGACTACCATTGAATGCATGGTTGGAAGGGAGCCAAGCATCATGGCATACTGCAGCCAGGGGCTCTCAATCGCCCCTAGCCCCCCACTGACACACCCCACACTGGCCAAAACAAGGGGGCTGACGCCGGTGCTGTAAGGTCAAGGAAGTTGGTGAATAATGATAGGAACCCAGCTACCGAAGCCCCGGTGAACAGCGGCCATAACTATAACATATTAAGGTAGAGAAATTCCTTGTCAGGTAAGATCAATAGTGTGGATGTACGTCTACATCACCCAAGTTCGATTCCCTATCAAAAGGACTTGGGATGTCTATTTTCTTCTTAATAAAAAGTCACCTAGTTCTTCCTAGGTTGATCCCATATATTTTTCACTGGCCAAAATATTTGCAAGCTCTCACTTAATTCTCGGGCCTGCCTGATACATCTTCTATAGGTTCAAACAGCTGCAGGCACACCAAAACTGTTCTTATCCTATGTGCACACCAAAACTGTTCAGATTCAGAATTTCAGACACGAAAAAGGCTAGGAAAGATTCAGCTTATCTAGCTAGGAGATCACAGGATTCATTGGGTTCTTTCATGTGCTATATCCTCGTGAATGGTATGGGAAGCCTCTCTTCTTGACCTTGCCATGAATGATTTGGAGTGCTAGATTGAACTCACATAATGTGACATGGATAAGAGGGGCGGTCGATCGATGCTGCCATGTGAAGGGCTTCATCACCTACCATCCTATGCACGGCTGCTGCTGCTGCTGCTGCAGTGATGTGGATTTCTTGACGTCCGAATTGCTGCTGAAACTATTTGGGACTGATCAAGAATGTGGTTGGAACAATTGAATGACGAGGTCTTTGCTGTTCTTGTTGGTTGGAACCAAGCCCTGACTGACAACAAGGCCAACACATACACCACAAACAGTTCATGCCAGCTAGACAGCTACACTGCCAGAGAGTATACTATTGCAACCAAGAAAGGACACTTTGAACTAGCTATGGATATGAGAATGTGAGTGAACATATCTGTTATCTCAGCTAGATCTGAAGCTGCACTAAATGGCTTCATAAATTGGGTGAATATGTTTTACAAGTAGTAGTGAGCTTGATCTGCACTCTAGCTAGGACACAACTCAAAAGTCTGAAGAATTTTAGGTTGAAAGGTAGTACAGAGTAGAGTACGTTTAAGAAGATTCTGCATTCTTGTCTGGCTCTCTCCACCAGATCATTAGCCAATTTAGTGGCTAATAGTTCGTAATGACTACTTCCAAGAACAGTCCAATTGAGTACGTTTAATTGGATTGGCAATCACATCATCGACATTATTAATAGCCACTGTTATTAGCATCTAGAACGAACAAAACGAAGCAACCATGTCATCAAAAGGGAATAAAGAGAACAGAATAGGTTCAGCCTCTGCCAATTTTTGAAGCCAGCAATAAATGAATGGAAAAATTAGTTGAAGAATTTAATTAACTTGCCAGTAGCACACTTAAATAAAAACTAATTTCTGAAAAGATACTGTATTTTTATAGTTCAGGGTCTTGACAGACCATTAGCTTAGGCTGTATATATATATAGACCCGATCCCTTATATACGCTCAGGAGATTCATAATCACTGTATACTTTCTACATGGTTTCAGAGCGAGTCTAGACATTCCGGCGCTAGCTTCTCCCTCCGGCGAGCCGACCCTTTTCTCCTCGTCGTCGACGTCTTCTTCCCGTCGCCGACTCTCTTCCCGATACTCTCCTCGCTCTCTCGTCTCCATTTCTTCTTCTCCCCGTCTCTCCCGCAGTCACCTTTTCTCCGTCCCACCTCCGTGCGACCAGGCGACGGTCTCGATCCGTCTCCTCGTCCCTCCTCGCACCCGTCTCCGCTCTTCCTCTTGTTTCGTGCATCTCTCCTTCTCTGACGCCAGCGCACCTCCGACACGCTCAACGGCTCTCGGACGCGAACCTTCTCCCCTTACGTCCGAGCCAGTCCAACGTGTCCACGTGTCCACAGACACGAATCCCTGCCTCCCGGACGCGAACATATTCTCTTCGTGTCCGACCACTCCCTGCTTTTTTCGCGTCCGCCCCACTCCTTGGCCTCCACGAGTCCACGGACGTGAATCTTCTCTTCACGGACATGAATCCTCGCACGTCCATGACCCAACCACTCTCTGACCCACCCACTCTGTCCTCACCTACTCCGCTGCCTACTCCCCATCGGCCAACCACTCCTCATCGGCTGGCCACTCCTCACCTACTCCGCTGCCTACTCCTCATCGGCTGGCCACTCCTCACCTACTCCGCTGCCCACTTCCCATCGGCTTCTCACGTCCTTGATCGGCCGATCCGTCCTCTCATCGGCTTCCCCCTCCCATCGGCTTCTCTCTCCTATCGGCTCTTTGCTCCCGTTCTCCCGTCATGGCCACCAAGTCCGCCCTCAGCTCCGGCACCCTCCCAGTCCCATATTGATGGCTCCGCTCCACCTCGCCCCGATGATCCTCAGTGGGACATCGCCGAGTGCTGCGTACGCAGCTGGCTGCTTGGATTGGTCGATGACTCTGTCCTTGACCTCACCATAGATGATACCGACCCCACCGCCCGGGACCTCTGGGTGGCCATCGAGCGGATTTTCCTGGCCAACAAGCAGCCTCGCGCCATCTTCCTCCTCAACGAGTTCCACTCCATGGTACAAGGCGACTCATCTGTCTCCTCGTACTGTCAGCGCCTCAAAGTCAAGGCTGATGCTCTCCGGGACGTCGGTCACCCTGTGGCCGACTCTCAACTCGTCCTCGCCCTTCTGCGAGGCCTCAATCCCCGCTTCTCCAACACCACCGATGACATCGCCAACGCCACACCTCTTCCATCGTTCGTCCGGGCTCATGACATGCTAGTTCTTAAAGAACTCCGTCTGGCCAATGATGAGAAGACAGTGGCCCACACCGCTCTTCTTGCCGCAGTCGATAATGGCTGCCGAGCTTCTTGCGCTGCCCCTTCCTCCCGCGGTCCTGGTGGCCATGGCTCTGGCCACAGTAACACAGCCCGCACTGGGAAAGGCAAGGACAAAGGCAAAGGCAGGACCTGGCAGGGTCTGACGCCACCACGACCTACCTCGGTCCCTACCCACCCTGCCGGTCCCACGGGTCCGTGGCTCTGCTACAACCCCTAGGCGCCCCAGCCCCAGCCACGCAGCCCCATCGGCTGGCAACCCAGAGTTCTCGGCGCCCATCCCCAGGCTCACCTGGCATCGGCTCCCGTTCTGCCGCCTCAGCCGATGCTACCGACCCCAACCACCCAGTCGGTTCCCTCCTGGAACCAGGCTGGCCTCGTTGCTGCCCTCAACCAGATGACGCTCCAACCACAGCACCCTTTGGTGCTGGACTCTGGGGCGTCTTCACACATGGCGTCATCGGCCGGTATACTTCGCTCCTGTCACCTCTCTTCCTCCCCTTTTGTCACTATCGGCAATGGTCACTCTCTTCCTGTCCAATGCCGCGGTGACTCCTCTCTGTCTACATCTACCACTAATCTCCCCCTACGCAATGTTCTTATTGTCCATTCTCTCATTCACAATCTTATATCTGTTTGTCAATTCACACGAAACAACCACTGCTCCATTGAATTTGACGCGTCTGGTTTCTCTGTGAAGGATATCCCAACCCGGCGACAGATCCTTCGTTGCAATAGTGGCGGCGACCTCTACACCATTCCCGCTGCGCCGTCCACCCTACACGCCAGCGTCGCCCTCTCCACCAACCTTTGGCACCTTCGCCTCGGCCACCCCGGCCTCGACGCTGTCGCCACCCTCCGTCGCAGCGCCTCCATCCGATGTACTCACAGCAGCTCCACAGTTTGCCACTCATGTCAACTTGGCAAACATGTGCGTCCATTTGAACTTATACATTGTGATGTATGGACGTCCCCAGTTAAAAGTGTCTCCGGTAATCAGTATTATCTCGTTATACTTGACGATTACACACACTATTGCTGGACCTTCCCGCTCATCCACAAATCCAAGGTCGCCTCTCACCTCACTCACTTCGTCACGTACGTATCCACTCAGTTCAACCTCCCCATCAAGGCTTTACAAGCCGATAACGGTACGGAATTCGTCAACCATACCGTTACAAACCTCCTCACCTCGCAGGGCATCTATCTCCGGCTCTCCTACTCCTACACCTCTCCTCAGAACGGCAAAGCCGAGCGCCTCATTCACACCCTCAACAACATCAGTCGCACCATGCTACTTCACGCCCACCTACCCGCCACTTATTGGGCCGAAGCTCTGGCTACTACGACATACCTTCTCAATCGACGCCCATGCTCCTCCGTTCATAACAACGTTCCCTATGCCCTTCTCTACCGCACAGTGCCCGACTACTCCCACCTTCGCGTTTTCGGGTGCCTCTGCTACCCAAATCTCACCGCCACAGCTTCCCACAAACTCGCTCCCCGCTCCACCGCCTGTATTCTCCTCGGCTATTCCACCTCTCACAAGGGATACCGATGCCTCGACCTTTCCACCTGACGGGTACTCGTCTCTCATCACGTCATTTTTGACGAGACATGTTTTCCCTTCGGTCTCCTTCATCCGATATCCTCCTCTAGTGATCTCGACTTCCTCCTCACCAACACCGTGCCGACCAGGTCTCCCCCACTGCCCTCTCCATCGGCCCCCTCATCGGCCGCTGCTGTAGATTTACCCGTCACATCTCCCACCACTACTCGGTCTGATGTCCCCACCATCGAACCCCCATCGGACCCACCTTTATCGGCCGATACCGATCCTATTTATCCTTCAGCCGATACCGTTCCTTCTCCATCGGACACCTCACTTCCATCGGCTCCTCACTTTCCATCAGCTCCCCCCACCCTATCGGCTGATCCATCTCTATCAGACCGATCGGAATACTCGGCCCACCCAACCTCATCGGCTCAGACCGATCTAATTCCTCCTTTTCCTCTTGTCTACAGTTGTTGACTCGAAGCCGATGACGCCCCCACCCGACCAGTTCTTCCCATTACTCCCGCACCCACATCGGCTCCAGTTCCCTCCACCTATCACATGGTCACCCGCTCACAGACCGGGTCTCTCCGACCCAATCCGCGCTACGGTCTCTCCGCCGTTCACAGCTCTATCTCGCCCATCTTGGCGACTTCTCGCTCAGCCTTGGCCGACCCTCAGTGGCGCGCGGCTATGGCCGACGAGTACAAGGCCCTAATGGACAACGAGACCTAGCGCCTCGTTCCCCGACCTCCCGGCTCCAACATTGTGACCGGTAAGTGGATTTTCAAACACAAATTCTACGCCGATGGCTCCCTTGCCCGTCACAAGGCTCGCTGGGTAGTCCGGGGTTTCTCCCAACGACCCGGTGTCGACTACGACGAGACCTTCAGTCCCGTTGTCAAACCCACCACCATCCGAGTCGTCCTCACCTTGGCTGCCTCTCGCTCTTGGCCGATCCATCAACTAGACGTGAAGAACGCCTTTCTTCACGGCCACCTGACGAAAACAGTCTACTGCCAGCAGCCCCAGGCTTCGTCGACCCTTCTCGGCCCGACGACGTCTGTCTTCTTCAACGCTCTCTCTACGGCCTCAAACAAGCCCCTCGTGCCTGGTACCAGCGCTTTGCTGCCTATCTTCGGCACATCGGCTTCGTGGCCTCTGCGTCCGATAGTTCCCTGTTCACTTTCCATATCGGCTCCGCCACTGCCTATATATTTCTCTATGTTGATGACATTGTCATCACAGCGTCTTCGACATCTCTCCTCGACCAGATCATGGCTCGACTCCACTCTGAGTTCGCCATGACCGATCTTGATTCTCTCCACCATTTCCTTGGCATCTCCGTAACCCGTTCCATCCACGGGCTCTTCCTTTCCAACGCCAGTACGCCATCGACCTACTCTAGCGTGCGGGCATGGCCGACTGTCACCCCACGGCCACCCCAGTCGACACTCGAGCCAAACTCTCCGCCGCCGATGGCGCCCTCGTTGCCGATCCCTCTCACTATCGGAGTCTTGCTGGGGCTCTCCAATACCTCACACTCACCCGACCCGACCTCACGTACGCTGTCCAGCAAGTGTGCCTCTTCATGCACGCTCCGCGCGAACCTCACCTCGCGCTGCTCAAGCGCATCCTACGCTACGTGAAGGGCACCCTTTTCAACGGGCTGCATCTCAGCTCCAGCCCCATCGACTCTCTCACCGCGTACTCCGACGCGGACTGGGCATGCTGCCCCAACTCTCGACGATCTACGTCCGGCTACTACGTCTACCTCGGTGACACTCTCGTATCCTAGTCCTCAAAATGCCAGACTACAGTGTCCCGCTCCAGCGCTGAAGCCGAGTACCGTGCCGTCGCCCACGCCGTCGCCGAGTGCTGCTGGCTTTGCCAGCTTCTCCAGGAGCTCCGCACACCCCTCTCCACCGTGACCGTCGTCTACTGTGATAATGTTAGTGCCGTCTACATGACCGCCAACCCGGTCTATCACCGACGCACCAAGCACATCGAGATCGATATTCATTTTGTCCGTGACAAGGTTGCATTAGGACAGGTTCAGGTGCTTCATGTACCATCGGCACATCAGTTTGCCGATATAATGACCAAAGGCCTGCCCACGCCTTTGTTCATCAGTTTTCGGTCCAGTCTCTGTGTCCGTTCCCCTCTCGCTACGACTGTGGGGGTGTTAGACAGACTACTGATCTGGGTTGTATATATATAGACTCGACCCCCTTGTATACGCTCGGGGGATTAATAGTCACTGTATACTTTCTACATAAATCAATCCTAAAACTTCATCGTATTTTGGTACACAGTTAAAATTGAAAGTAGAAGAGGCATAGAAAAGAGGGAAAATAATGCAGTCCGGGGATGCATTTAGTGTGTGGCATCACAGTTAGGTTGGATTGAGCATTTGAGCTTAAAGAGGGTCCATGAGGCTGTGATCGAATGTTATTTTTCTAATCTTCTACTCAATACTTAATATTATTTTACGTGTCGGATGAACGGATCCGTTCTGCCTCAAATAAATGCAGCCTTACAGGTATCTAGAGTAACAGCAGGGAAGGAGAATTTAATGTTCCTGAAATGAAACAGAGCAGACATTCACTTCTCCTAAGGCTTATAACTGCATAGCTAACTGTTATTGTCAGGTGAAAAATATACTATCATTGTTTTGTTATAAACAATTAGTTTTATAAATAATTTATTTAATAAAAATTAATTTAAAAATATCTAAGATTTTAGTGTAAGTATAGGTGACTAATATGATCATGATATATGTGGATAGGAACAATTTGTTATGATTTGAGAATACTGTCAGAATCAAGAATAGTTAAAATAACATATAACAAGATTTAGAATTGAAGTAGATATAGGATAATTAAGAATGTCAGACGGAATGTGATATATGCTTAGATGGACATGTAGAGAGGTGTTTTTTAATAGACTTCAATGTGGCTAAACATCGAAAAAATCAATGAATAAATTTGGGGTGAAGTGAAGAAAAAGAGAGAGGAAAAAGAAAATGGTGTCGCTACAGTACCTCGAGCAACTGTAGCGTTAGCTGTGCATGTGTGCGGGATGGCTGGGCTTGGGAAGATGGCGGCCGAGCATGCAGCACCGTTGCGCGTGGCAACAGCAGTACTACGTGCGATCGGCAGGAGGCCGTACAGGCGCGCACGCGAGAGGTATGACTGCAGCGACACGCGTCGGAAGCGGACAGGAGCGCGTCGGTGGAGTCCGATATGGGTGCGCTGGACCTTCTGCGGTCGCAGGAGAAAGGATTAAATTTTCAATTGTAATAGTTTTAAAAATTGAGATTGAGTTTAGCTTGGTTTTTTAGTTATAAATAGACTATGAATTAATATCTTACAGGTATAACTTTTAAAATAAAAAAATATGATTTAGCTTTAACAGAGATAAGTATTTTATATGTATTTTATAGATACATCTTGATAAAATAAAAATAATATATTTTTAATAGTTTTGTTGAGTTGTTTTAGAGAGCCGGTAACACGATAATCCAACCAATGATAAATAAATATATAATTATATCAATGTAATATACATTACAACTTTTAGATATTTTTTATTAAAAAAATAGTTTTTAAAGTAATCCTGATAGACTTGTTTTTATTTTGATGCACCGAAACACTGACCTCATATCTGATAGCATCAACAATGTCTGTAGATGTATCTGAGGAGCATGCAGACTGTTGAACTGAATTTTTAGCAGTCACATAAGCAAACAAGAGGGAGTGACAGACAGCATCAGATTGAAAAAAAAAACTATTTCCAGAAAAAGACACAAAAACTAATTTGTATTATTGGTGTCCTGTGCATTTGCCAAAAAAAAAACAATCATCTATTCTCGTGCAGTACGGATAAACAGTTCACTCTTGTTCATGGCAGCTACAGTACATGTCCTAAGCAATTCATTGCCTGTACCAATAGTTGTACTACCTCCATCCTTCAATATTTGACATTAAAACTGAATTAACCAGCGTCAAACATAAAAAAAATCTTACAATACAAGGTACAAACTGCACATTACTTATTTGCTGCCCAGCTAACTCAATAGACCAGCATTGCATTGCAAAACAGAAGATATGGATATTGTCTTCCCAAAATCCTGACCGTTGATTAATGGAACAACAAATCTGAACCATTGCCATTTCCAGTCTAAAGGTCTGAAGGAATTTGAAGAGATCCAGACGAAGCAAATTGGACTGCAACAGAAAGTTTCTTAGCCCTTTGTACTACAAGTGTACAACACAAACCCTTGTGGCCTGACATCAAAATTTGTCTTCTGGTCAACAATTGTTTTATGGTTGCTAGTGCAGGCTATCCACATTCCATAGATGTTGGATTGTAGAGTCAGTACACTGCAAATGAGTTAATACCTGGGAAAAGAAGCCAAAAATACTGGGTTCCCTTCTGATTCATCCATTTACTTCTCTCTCTCTCTCTCTCACTTCATTCCCCGTGTAAACAACATAACAAACAGACAAATTTATACAACAAATGTCATTGGAAAAAACGCAAGAGCTACCGAGCTATCACTGAAAACAAAAGGGAACAACAATAACAATAACAACACAAGACGCTATCCATTTCTTCATTCCCTGTGCATCCTTTGGTGGTTGGGCCGTCTCATGTTCTCCCAGCTTGAGACAATTAGGTTCAAGATGTAGTAGTAGACAGTCTTGACACAAGTCATGATAAAGTTCCAGAAAGAAGAAGGCCAGTACCACGGATAGAGAAGCCGAAAGAACAGGCTTATCACATGCCTTGGATAGCGACCAACCTGTAGCAAGACATAAGTGCACACTATTATATTAACTCAACAAGCATTTGCAGTAGTTTCAAATAGAGCATTGCATCTTCACTGAAGATATGCCTGGAATATCATCAAAGAGTAATCAACAGTGACAATAACCACAGGGCATCATCCCAGTAAGTCCAGTATAACAGCATGGGTAATCATCGACATGCATATGTGAAATACCATTGTCTACGATAGTACATCGTCAATGTAATAGATCAGAGGTGCAAACTACGTTGAAGTGACTGTGCAGATAAGTTCAGATAATAAAATGGTACTCACAGGAAAGAGCAAATCCAGTGTATTCCAGGCTGCATGCCTTACTGCTCGTGTAGGGTAGGTAGGACCTCCAGGTGAAGTGAAGCTGTATAGGCATGCCTTCAACCTAGTGCTTGTACTCATCCTCAATTCCAATCCTGAACGAATTTTTTTTCCCTTTCAGAATAAGATTTGATGTTCCACTGGAGAAACATATATGCAAGAAGCATTGGATTACTGTTGGAAAATGCCAAGTCTGAATAACTAATACCTTGAAGGATGTTCATGCGGGATAGGTAGTGCAGAAGCACAGGCTCAACTTTTAGCTTCTGGAGCTGAAATAACAAAGAACAAATAGTTTGAGATGATGTTTTAGCATGTCATGAGAACACCAAATATACTTCACTTAGAGAGCAACCTGATCAGTGAGTTCAATTACAAAGTAATCTGCAGGGCCACCGACCAAGAAAGAATTTGGAAAAGTAGGAAAATGATCAAGGAAACTTGGAAGCAAGTGATCTGCGCATGCAAAATTGGATCACTTCGATAGCAGATAATTGGGACCAAGAATATGGAGGAAAAACATACCTTGATCATAGAATAGCATAAATCTCAAGAGGAGGAGGAAAAGACCTCTACCAGCCTATTCAAGAATTCAAATTAATAAGAAAAAAAATATTATTGTACATACATATTGGGAAAACGAGTTCAATGCCAAGAGAGAGTGACCTGTACTGATATCTTACTCAGTTGATCTAGGACTAAAGCGACTTCTTTAAGGAGATACTGTTTAGCAAAACAAGCATGTTCGGGATGGTGTCAAAACACATGATACAGCCTCAAAAGAAAATTTGAGCAAGTGAAACCAAATATATGCGTACATTATACAATGAGAGAAAGTGTCTTGTATTGGTTTGGATGTCAATCCTGTCAAAAAGTAGCTCGATCAAATCGATGGAAATTTCAGCAAGAAAGAAAAGGAGCATCAATGCAATACTCCCTCTGTTAGAAGAATTTTTTTTGCAATAATGACATTATCAGCCAAGAACAGTACAGATTTTTATGGTTGCCATCATACCAAAAAACATTAGTAGCTCCTTGAACAAGGGCAGAGCTGTATCTCAGTGACACTTCCTTCCCATCAAGAGGGACTTCAAACAACTGCAATGAAGTACTAGTAATTCACCAAACTGAAGTAGAGAAGAAGGCTAATATATTTTGGAGCATTCTTGTACACAAGACTGAATAAGCGAATAACCAGTAGAGTACACAAGCCTTTATGACATTGCTTGCTTAACTAGCTATTTTCAGTAAAATGGTGGCCAGAACAATGTGCAGTATAAGCTTGATGTTGGGATACAAATTCCCCAGTAAGATCGTCTTTCATTTTTGAAAATCATATATGCATTGCTAAAAAGTGAAAACTTAAAATCCCCAAGATGCTAGCTTGTTCAGGAACGTATAGCAGGAAGTAAAAGGTAAAATGCATGCTCATTGAGGTACTGGCTAAACAAATTCCTTAACATAGCTGGAAATGGAGAACATGATTTCTTGTGAATAGGATTTCATTTGTACCTATATAGAAAAGGAAAAAAACCTATTTGCATGTCCTAAACCTACAAGGTTGTAAGTTTTAATGCATACCCATCTGTGGAAAAGAAGTGCAAATATGTTGGATGCAAACGACTGGCTCCAGAGTTGCACTATCAAGTCAAGTATATGCCTCCCACTTTCAGGTACTCTAACAAAATGGTTAGCAAGAATCTCATAGAAGCACAAGCGGGTTTCTCCTCGTTCATTTACTGGAGCAATACCATCATCATTTGTGCTTAAAATCACATCTGTTCAACAGAAATAAGGATGTAACATAACATAGTCACTTCTAGGAAGATTGAATAGTCTACGACGCAAACATGACCCAAACATTGATCATAAAAGGAAGTACGGAAAGGACATGTGCAGAAAAATAAGTATTCTTACAACTAGAAAAATCAAAGCAATGAAACTTAATACTCTGCATCTAAAAGAAAAATGGATTGAATTTCTTTTAAGGTATAACCTTGTTCTACACAATTAAGTAAAATATCATGTTTTCCTATGATGCATGTGTGCACAGCAATCATAGTGTATGCATATTACTCCTACTTTCCTAGTTAGCAGTGCATTGCACAAACACTCAAATTAACACTTCAACTTACATATGCATATAAAATCAACAATTAAGATGGATTCAAGGAAAAAAATGAAGTAATGACCATCATGGTAAACGATTTTAAAAAGCAAAATATAGTGAAGATGACATGTGAAAGGACTAGTTTTAAACTCAAGTGCCATCAATGAATTGTTAGTTTTTTTTTAAAAAAGGAGAAAATACGGAATTACTTCTTGAACTATTGCGATAGTATGAATTATCCCCTTGAACTCGAAAACTAGACATGTTTACCCCCGAACTCTTCAAACCGGATGAATAACCCCTCTAGCACTGTTTTGGACTGTATCAGTCCTACATGGCACACATGTGGCGGCGGTTTTGCCACGTATCAATCTAGTCAACAAATTTAGAAAATAAATTTTAAGGGGGGCAATATTGGCCCACATGTCATTCTCTCCGTCACCTCCCACCTGCTCTCACCCTACCCTGCCCCTAGCTGCCCACGTCGCCGGTGAGCCCCCACCCTCTCTCTGATTCCTTTGCAGGCCACCCCGTAGCGAGGCAGAGGCTGTTCCTGATGGTGGTGTGGGTGGAGATCGGTGATGAGGTCACGTTGCTGCTTGAGGAAGGCGGGGTGAAGGAGGAAGAGCATAAGATCCATCCTTGCTGCCAGATCCACAACCACGAGCTCCTCTTCCCAGCAATTGGAGCTGACGAAGGCAGCACTCTTAGAGGCATCGGTGCCAAGGAAGGTCAGGTGACGGACGAGCAGCCAGGCCAAGCTCCTCATCTCTGGTGTTGTGCCAACTTGGCCCGCAGCTCGGTGTCGACCTTACCCCCAAGGCATGTCGTCGCCACAGGCGAAATTTCGCCGAAGTCTGTCGCGCCAGCTCAGCCCGTAGCTCAACGTCAGCGGCGCGAGCTTGAGTGGCGGGGAAAGAAGCCAATGGCGGTGCCCTTTAGATCTATGCCTAGGCCACACCTCTGGATCTCCGTCATCAGCGTTGAGGAGCACCTCGCAGATATGAAGGAGGCAAGCCAAAGGATGTTGGCCGACGAGCCCCTCTCCTTCGCTTCCTTCTCTCAAATGAAGGCAGGCAGCCAACAAGCCCCTCTGCTTTACCTACAATGCCATTGTGCTCTCCGATCTACCCACCTCACCTTGCCCTCTGCTCGCCGAGGACCTCTTTGAGAGTGTAGAATTATGATGTACAGTGAGACTAAGACTAACTCTATACAGCGGGGTCGAGTCTATATATATAAGTCCAGTGGTCTAACACCCCTTGCAATCATAGCGGAAAAGAAACGGACGCAGAGACTGGAGCGAAAACTGATGAACAAAGGTGTGGATAGGCCTTTGGTCATAATATCGGCGAATTGGTGCGCCGACGGTACATGAAGCACCCGAACCTGTCCTAGCGCGACCTTGTCACGTATGAAGTGAATGTCTATCTCTATATGCTTCGTACGTCAATGATGGACCAGGTTGGTAGTCATGTAGACGGCACTGATGTTGTAGCAATAGACGATGGTCGCAGAGGGGATAGGTGCACGGAGCTCCTGGAGAAGCTGGCGAAGCCAGCAACACTCGGCGACGGCGTGGGCAACGGCGCGATACTCGGCTTTGGCACTGGACCGAGACACTGTAGTCTGGCGCTTGAAGGACCAGGAGACTAAAGTGTCGCCGAGAAAGACGCAGTAGCCAGATGTGGAGTGTCGAGAGTCGGGGCAGTCCGCCCAATCCACGTTGGAGTACGCGGTGAGAGAGTCGATGGGGCTGGAGCTGAGATGTAAGCCAGTGGAGAGTGTGCCCTTCACGTAGCGAAAAATACGCTTGAGCAGCATGAGGTAAGGTTCACGTGGATCATACATGAAGAAATAAACTTGCTGGACGGTGTAGGTGAGATTAGGCCACGTTAGTATGAGGTACTAGAGGGCACCAGCAAGACTCCAGTACTAGGAGAGATCGGCTATGAGAGAGCCATCGGTGGCGGAGAGCTTGGCACGAGTGTCGACGGGAGTGGCAGTGGGGTGACATTTGACCATGCCCGCACGTTGGAGAAGATCAATGACATACTGACGCTGGGAGAGAAAGAGCCCGTATGAAGAGTGTGTGACAGAGATGTCAAGGAAGTGATGGAGAGGACTAAGATCAGTCATAACAAATTCAGAGTGGAGTCAGGCTATGATCTGGTGTAGGAGGGACGGCGAGGACGCTGTATGAACAATGTCGTCGACATAGAGAAGAAGATAGGCAGTGGTGTTGCCGATGTGAAGGACGAAGAGGGAGGTATCGGAGACGGAAGCCACAAAGTCGATGTGCCGAAGATAGACAGCAAAACGCTGGTACTAGGCCGAGGGGCCTGCTTGAGGCCGTAGAGGGAGCGCTGAAGGAGGCAAACGTCGTCGATGGGACTGCGTAGTTGGGGCTGGGGTGCCCAGGGGTTGTAGCAAAGCCACGGACCCATGGGACTGGCAGACGGGGTAGGGACTGGAGCAGGGCGCGGTTGCATCAGACCGCTCTAGTTCTTGCCCTTACCACCAACGTGGGCTTTGTTGCCTTGGCTAAAGCCATGGCTACCAGAGCCATGAGAGGTGGCAGCAGCGCATGGTGGTCAGCAGCCAATGGGGTTGGAGCAGTCATGATCGGCTACGGCGAGGAGAGCTGTGTGGGCCACAGTCTTCTCGTCATTGGCCAGACGTAGTTCTTTGAGAACTAGCATGTCGTGGGCCCGGGCGAACGTGGGAAGAGGTGTGGAGTTGGCGATGTCATCGACAGTCTTTGAGAAGCGGGGATTAAGTCCTCGCAGGAGGACAAGGACAAGTTGTGAGTTGGCCACAGGGTGATCGACATCACGGAGGACGGCAACCTTGACCTTTAGACGTTGGCAGTACGAGGAGACAGATGAGTCTCCTTGTACCATGGAGTGGAATTCATTTAGGAGGAAGATGGCGTGCGGCTATTTATTGGTGAGGAAAATCTGCTCGATGGCCACCCAGAGATCTCAGGCGGTAGGGTCAGTGTCGTCCATTGCAAGGTCAAGGACGGAGTCATCGACCGAGCCAAGCAGCCAACTGCGCATGCAACACTCGGCGATATCCCACTAGGGATCATCGGGTCGAGGTGGAGCAGAGCCATTGATGTGGAACGTAGGCCGAACTTTCCACATAAGGATTTAAAGAAAAATACCCACTTGGAATAGTTGGCATTGAGGTCAAGAGAGATGAGAACGTGAGATTTCACGTTGACGGCGGCGTAAGGTGGTGAGAAGATCAGCGAAGTGGTGCCCGAGTTATGGTCAGGAGCACCAATGGTCGAAAGGGATCCGGTGACTGGAAGAGTACCGAAACTAAGAGCCGACTCGGTGGTCATGACAAGAGAGTAACGGGGCGCGATAAGCCGATGAGGAGAGTCGTTGGCCGATGGGAGTAGGTGGCCAATGAGAAGAGTGGTTAGCCAATGGAAGTAGGTGGCGGAGTAGTTGAGTGAGGAGTGGATGACAGAGTAGGTAGGTCATGAGTGTGAGAGAGTAGGTGGGTCACGGGCGTGAGAAGGTTCGCGTCCGTGAAGGGAGGTTTCACATCCGTGGACCCGTGCACTCAACGGAGTGGAGCGGATGTGAAAAATCGGAGAAGGCGTGGACGCGAAGAGAGGAGGTTCGCGCCCGAGAAGCAGAAATTCGTGTCCGTGGACACGTCGGAGTGGCTCGGACACGAGTAGAGAAGTTTCATGTCCGGGAGCAGGTGAGCGTGTCGGAAAAGTGGGAACCGAGAGAGTTCCAGCCGATGGAGGACGGACGAGTCCAGCCGATGAAGGACGGACGATCCAGCCGATGGAGACGACGAGCGCAGAGTTGCGCCGGTGTCGGAGAAGGGGAAGGTGCGCCGAAGCAAGGGAAAAGCTAAGGCGGGTCTGAACGAGACGAGGAGGCGGATGGAGACCGTCTCCTTCTCACGTGGTGGAAAAGGGGGGCGAGAGGGCAGTAGAGGAGGAGAAAGTCGTTTGCGGAGGAGACGGGGAGGAGAAAGCCGAGACGAGAAGGCAGAAAAGGAATACCTGGAAAGAAGGTCTACGACGGGAAGGAAGCGTCGGCTCGCCGGCGAGAGGATGTTAGCGCACCGGAGATGTCTAGACCTGCTCTGATACCATATAGGAATGTGGTGTACAGTGAGACTAAGACCCAACTCTATACAGGAGGGTCGGGTATATATATATATAAGTCCGGTGGTCTAACAGAGAGGATCTTTGTCCTTAACCACGGCAACGGCAGGATGGTCTACAAGGCGTACCACCACTAGGATTGCCCCACTGCTCAACCGCTTATCATGCTCAAGCTCTTCGCCGCCACGCCTATCGCCTACTGTTGGGCTGTCGTCACGTGCTGAAGAGAGAGGGGAAGAGAGAAGGAAGGAGATGACAGTTAGGTCTGCTTTTGCTAATAAAGACAAATTTTGCCATGCTGAACAGCCACATATTTTAAGGGTAATTCGTACTATTATAATAGTTAATAGTTCAGGGTAATTCAGGCTTTTCTCTTAAAAAAAAGACAAAACTTATGAAACGGGAAGGTCACAATAACAATAATTTGGTCGAAACATCTCCCGACTAAGCCCATGTTAGCCTTAAACATGGCAATGGATATAAATCATGGTATAAAGCTTCACACTCTAGGCTAAACTACCACAAACTTGGTACCAATCACATGGTTAATGTCCACTAATACTAAAATGACGAAAAAACATTAGTTTGATTAACATTTGAAGCTATGAAAGAAATGGCACCTCGAGCGCGGTCATCCACCTTCAGTGCGATGTCAGCAAACAACTGCTGCAGTAGCTGAAGACGCTGAGAATTGGACTTGAGAGCCTACACGCAAGCAACAACCGGTGAAACAGTGCCACCTGCCTTATCCAAACCACTCAAATTATCATTATCGTCCCGAGATGATATAAAGTGATCTTTTGGTAGAAAAATTCAGGGAAAAAACAAGAAGTACCAATTTTGATTCTGCAACTGTGGCAATTCCCATGGACTCGCCATTTGAAAGGGGAATCCTTGGGATTAAGAAACACAGGTCCTAATTTCTCTAACGGACACGTTGCAAACAAATCAAAATTGCTTTTTTTTCATCATTGAAAACTCCCAACATAACCAGTCCCAAAAAAAACTACTAATCCAGAAAGAAATCGAAACAAGAATTGGGGAGAGCGAAGAAAAAACACCTTTCTCACTCCAAACCGAAATTAATTGCAAAGAATCCAAAACACCTCGAAATAGAACAGAAATAACGACGAAAAAAAAAACAGGCCACGACGCCACCAACACAAATAAACAAATCCGTCCCCGAAAATCAAAAAAGAAACGAAATGAAGAAGACAGAAACCGGAATGCGGGGAGGAGGGGATACCTTCTGCAGCTTGCGCTCGATCTCCAGGGAGAGAGCCTCGAGGTGTTCGGCGGCTCGGGTCCGCATCTCCTCCTCCTCGCCGCCGGCAGCAGCAGAGCTCGCCGCCGTGGTACACAACGGACGGATGCTCGCTCGCTGCTCCGGCAATCGATTGGTTTCGTTTGTCTTGTTCTCGCTCCTCCTGCCCCTCTCTTCTGACTCCTGGCCGGTCGTATCACCGCCGTACACGTGGCGTGCCGACGCGGTCGTGGGCGACTTCAGCGGTGATGGGAGGATAGGCACTAACGTGATTTTGACGTCGCTACCGACGAGCAGATTAATTTCTAGTTGCCTTTGATCCACTTCTACAATCTTTGGCAACGACTAATTTTCTCAAAGTCGAGCAAAAGCTACACTGTTTTGTGTAAAGTTTGTCAAATAACATGTCTACGATCCAAAGATTATTGCCTTTCTGGTTCTAGATTAATCTTTCTGCATATTGTGGACATGCAGATTGCAGGAGTAGTAGACCAGATTTCTGTTTTTCTTATCCTAACAGTGAATTGATTGTGAGAATGATTGTTGATTGCTTCCTCTCCGATGCTATTGCGTACCGTGTTCTCCACCATTTTCGCCGAGTAGCTGAGCGCCAGTGTGACGTGTACACCTTTACCTTGGCTCGAGGACAGCACGAAACTGCGTGCAGCGACACGTGGCAAGCCTAATCAGCTTGTCTCCGCTGGATCTTCTGCACCTGCTCGGATTGCACTCTCTCAAAGCAGTTCGATTTAATTCAACTGTACAAATTTTGCAGAATTTCAATATAAACATGTTCAATTTTCGCAGGAATCTAAGAATTTCGGCTGTCTAAAAAGGATGCGTAATAGATGTTGTGACGCACGCGTGCGTCATCACATTCCGGCAGGTGCCCCGCCTTTCCTCGGGTCGCTGACGGCGGTGAGCATCCCGTGGAAGACATTCCCACCGCCGCCGCCGCTGCCAGCGACGTTGCCGCCGTGCTGCCGGTCGGACGGCGCCAGCAAGTCCTGCACGATGAGCTGGCACACGGCGCCGGAGTCTGTGCTCCTCAGCCGGTGGCCCCTCCGCCGCAGGAACTCCTTCGCCTCTCCGCTCAGCTCGATCACCACGCCGTCGACCGCCGTCTCGTTCTCGTACACCACCACGTTCGGCACCAGCTGCATATATGCCACCAATACAAATTAATTAAAGAGATTAGGTGATTAATTAATTGCAATTAAGTATAATTAATGCTTGCCTTGTGGTAGACCCTGGGATGCTGGACGGCGGCGAGAGGGTGCATGCCGACGACGAAGTGGTTCAGGAACACCTGGGTGACCGTGGCGATGATGTCTGTCCCGCCGCTGCCGCCGACCACGCCGGCGAGCTGTCCGTTCTGCACGGCCACCACAGCTGTCAGCACCGGCGAGCTAGTGTACGTATATTCAGTGACATGGTTAGTAGCGTACGTACCTTGAGTATGATCGACGGCGTCATGGAGGAGAGAGGCCGTTTGCCCGGAGCGATGAAATTCGCCGGCGCGGGTGGGAGGTGGTCCGGCGTCCGCTCCGCCGGCACTGAGAAGTCGTCCATCTCGTTGTTCACCACGATGCCCGTCGACGGCGAGAGCATGTGCGCTCCGAAGTAGTAGTTCACGGTGGTCGTCATCGCCACCGCGTTCCGGTCGCCGTCGACGACGCAGAGGTGGCTCGTCCCGTGGTCTCTCAGCTGGCTCCATCTGATCAAGATAATCTCATCAGTGCAAATTCTACCTATGCTCGATTTCTGCAAGAACATGTACATTTCTGAGATCAGAATTACTTTGGGAAGTAGTATCCGGGAGGGAACGTCGTGTTGTCGACGATCCTTCGCCGAATTTTGTCGGCGAACGCCGGCGACAGCATCTCGGAGACGCTGCCGGCGACGTTGACGTAGTCAGGGTCGCCGAGGTCCATCCGGATGGCCAGCATGTGCTTCAACGCCTCGATGAACCGGTGCACGCCAAGAAACCCTTTCAAGAACTCGAGCGATTTGTATCCACCCAAGATGTTCAAAACCTGCAATTAATCATGCCAAGTTTGCTCTGGATCGATCGAGAACAAATAATTGGAATTAATTGCGAATTTTGATACTGACCAGAGCCATCCCGACGGTGCCGCTTGAAGGAGGAGGCATGCCGAGGATGGTGTAGCCCATGGCGTCGGCGCGCATGGCGTCGCTCACCTCGACCTTGTACGCCCTCAGGTCGTCCACCGTCGCGATCCCCCCGGCGCGCCTCACGTCGGCGACGAACCTCTCGCCGACAGTGCCGCCGTAGAACGCCTCGATGCCATCTTTGGCGACGGCCTCGAGAGTGTCAGCGAGCGCCGGGATGCGGCACACCTCGCCGGCGGCGAGGAGCCTCCCCGCTGGCGCGAACACGGCGCGGAGGCCCGGGTCGGCGAGCACGCCCAGCTCCTCCTTCTTGAGCGCGATGGCGACGTACGGCACCACCGTGAAGCCGTCGCGCGCCAGCTTGATCGCCGGCGCGAAGAGGTCCTTCCACGGCCGCCTGCCGTAGCGTGACCACGCGGCGTGGAGGCCGGCGAGTTCGCCGGGGATGCCCATGGCGAGCGCCCCCTCGTACTTGGAGGTCGGGTTGCTCGCGTACATGTCCTGTCAGACGCAAAACCACCACGCGACATGTCAAATTTGGGAAATCAAATGCAACATATTCATATTTTGAATTTTGATTCGAGCATCCTTGCTTTGACTGCCTCTCAATTTGATCGACTTAAGAACGCAATATATCTTTAATTGGTCCAGCAATCTCAGATTCTCAGTGAAACAGCAAGAACTCCCCAAACAAGTTTATAACAAACCAGCATCGAAAAATGTTCGCTTCAGAAAAAAACCCTCCAAATGTGCTATCGATAAAATGAACACTTGCAATGTAGAGAACTTTTATGGTAAAGTATATACTGCCAATATAAATAATTCAGAGTGTATATTGGTTTAATTTTCCATTTAATTAGATTGTAATCTACAATTTGTAGGGTAAATTTATCTTTTCATATTATTTCATGGGAATTTTTGTAACACATCATATAGGATAGTATTGGGTGTGTTGCCGCCATGCGTGCCTTCGTTTCTTCTTGTGGATCGATTTCACATTATAAAAGTTCTCGCGATGTATAGTGTACTATCAATAAAGATTTGCTTCATAAACACTTAGAAAATGTGCTATAGACAAGATGCGTTTGTAGTATTGTGGACCTAGTTTGTTCATTGTTTATGCAAATTTCACTCGAAAGAAATTTTCTAATGGACCATTTTAGCTCTGGTTCGCACACATCACCCAAAGTTATTACATCGATTCAAGCACCATGCAATTTGTTCCACCGAATTGCACCAACTTCACTTGTTTATGTACCATGATGCAATTAACTTTTTTTTAAAAAATAATTCAACTAATTTTCCAAATCTATTAGTCTCCTACCCTTTTAGCTATGATTTTCACAAAAATATCATAAATGATTTCATGACAAAACAACAACTTTATTAGCAACCCGATGGCGATAATTGCTATATCAAAGATACTCTCTCCCTCCAAATAATGCCAAGGACCGTTCAAATTAGAAAGGACTAAACAAATGAAGTTGATGAACAATATCATAACAAACTATACATCAATTAGAACGGACAAAACAAATGAAGTTGATGAACAATATCATAACAATCTATATACATAAATGGCAAAGGGACCTCACAGTTAAAGGTTACACCATAAGCATTTCTTAGTTCTTAGGGTACATGCCAACCAACGCGTGAAGCATGTGAGAACCAAGTACAAATCTAGATCAAGTGTGAACAACTTTTATCTTTTTTTTATTCAGTCTGAATAACCGAACCCATTTTTATTATCTTATGAAAACGAACACATCTTCCCAAACTGTAATTGCAATATGATACTAATCTCAAATTGCAGAAAAAAAAAGAGACCATGTTGATGCAACTGGTCAATTTGGCCATGTTGATTGCACATGTGAAACAGTCTTCAGCTCAGGGTAACACTCTTAGTGTCTTACGCCATTTTCTGCTGTCTCATTGGGACACTGACCTAACAATCTGTTGGTTTTTCTTTAATAATACACTGTTGGGATCATGAACCATATGGTATTTGACAATGCACATTGCACACTTGCACAGTCATGCATGCCTCTCATAGAAAATAAAGCTATTTATCTACATATTTTATTATCTTAATTAATTATAACCATTCTTCATTTAATTTTTTTATCTGAATCAATCCTAACATTTTTCTAATTAGTTTTACTTACTTTCTTAATCCACATGCTAAGCTTTAAAAATAGTTAGTTATATTATAAGACGAAGAGGTAAAGATGACGGTGAATGATAAATATGCCACCCACATCAACTCTTAAAAATCTCAACATGTGAGACCACTATTGATTTCCTCTCTAAACAAAAGCCTCTAATCAAAATTAAAATACTTTTTCTCATTTTCAACGTGACAATGTGATTTTTGTAATTTTATAAGGTATTTTGCTAGTTTAGCTAAAAACTCAGAAGTCAAATGCTAGTAGTTATGTCTTCTAGCTACGGTGACGTTTTACACGAGTCGTGCTGTCGCTAGACTAAATGAAACAGCATATGGCATTAGGGAGGGTCACAAAATCAACATCTGAGATAATTTTTTCAATGGAAAAGACGAGAGCTCTGTCGATCAATTAAGAAGAAAATTCCAAATAGTAAGTACTAGTAGTTAATAAGTAGTAATCAACTTAGTGTTTTTTTTTTTTTTTGCAAATTGCAATGTAGACAACTCGGATTGCTGATTTGAAGTGAGAAGGCTTTGCCACTGTAAAGCTTGGAGACAAGCGTCACGTGCCTATCCCTTGCGTAAGCAGGAGAGGTCCACCAGACAGTGACCTGCGTCCAACAAGCGCATCGCGCTAAAAGTGGGGCAGGTCATTGCCGGCCAGGTGGCACATGGCCCCACATGTCATGTACTCAATCATTGGAGAAAAAAGTTTTTTTTTACTGCGTGCTCCAGTTGGTGACGAGGAGTAACGGGTAACGTACTCACCGGCGTGGCCGCGGCCGGCGCGGTCTCGCGGGCGTCGAAGGCGACGGCGTCGCCGGAGGCGGCGTTCCTGGCGATGATGAACGCGCCGCCGCCGACGCCGCTCGACATCGGGTGCACCACGCCGAGGCAGAGCGCCGCCGCCACGGCCGCGTCCACCGCGTGCCCGCCGGCGCGCAGCGCCGCGGCGCCCACCTCCGAGCAACGCCCGTCGTCCGCCGCCACCGCGCCCACCCCTACCTCCACCTCGTGCGGGCTCAGCCTGGCGCCCCCGCCGCCGGACACCCTACTCCGATCGCCGCCGCCCCATCCCCCGGAGCTCAGGAGCAGCACGACGCACGCCAAGGCGATGGCAAGCGCGGTCCACGGGCGGCGCCTCCTGTGGTCCTGAGAAGAAATCGGGCCACCGCCGAGGAGAGCGTTCTCCAGGCCGCCGCGCGTGGCCATGGCTAGCTGGCTAGCTGCCGCCGGATCGCCGGAGATTCTTGTGGGGTTCCCAAAAGGGGGAGGGATTCTTGGATGGCGAGAGCTTGTCACAGTGTGCGCTGGGTAGCTTGTGGACATGAGATACCGGATATTTTATAGTGACTGTCCAACTGGCCAAATAAATCTCTACTTGGTATTTTTAACGACTCAAAGCTGAGTTGTAATTGGCAACCAGAAGAAAAATTCAGAAGCTGAATGCTTGACGCAATCTCAGGTTCCGTTCGAGAGCCAGCGAAAAGGGAGAAAACTCCATCAGTTTTTGCACGCATACTTTCAAACGGTTAAATAGTATTTTTTATAAAAAAAATTATAGAAAATTTGTTTTAAAAAATTATATTAATATATTTTTAAGTTTAAAATAATTGATAATTAATTAATTATACACTAATTTCTTATCTCGATTTATGTATCTTCTTAATTTCTCTTTTTTACTCCTCTCAAACACACCTTACTTATAATTAGGATGCATTGTCATTAATAGATTATAAATGATGAAAGAAAATAAATTTATAAATATTATTTAAGGGTATAAATTGAATGAGAAGTTGGTAACTTGATTTAAAAAAGATTTTCAATGAAAGATAACAAACAAAATATTTTTTAAAAAAAATACTATTTAGAAGTTTAGAAAGGATGTATATGGTATTCACATTACATACCATATTTGGCAGTGAAGGATAAGGTGAAAAATTCTTTCATTTTCTGTAAGCATGCTTACTCAAAATATCTAAAATTATTTTAAAAATTATTTTAATATATTTTCAAGTTTATAATGTCTAATAATTAATTAATTATTCAATAGTCTTATCGTTTTACGTAATTATCTTTATCTTTTTTTTCACTCACATTCAAACAAAGCATAAAAATAGGATGGTGCAATTGCAATGCTCTGTCCCAAAAATTATTTTGTATTTTTTTTAATTTAGTGCTAATCGGTGTTGGGGGTTTAGTTACTTTCCAAATCCAGCAAGCAGGAGTTGCCTTTTCCAAGTATAGTATAAGTGTGTAACAGACTTTCATGAGCTATCCGAATATCACCAATAGCAATATTTGAGAGGACACCGTAAAAAAAGAAAGAACCAGATGAATTACAAGACTAATATCAGTCCCATAATATAATATTGATAACCGTAGTAGAAAAAATATATCATCATAAATAATAATAATAATAATAATAATAATAATAATAATAATAATAATAAACATATATCTTAGAATTTCATAATGATCATGAGAAAGTAACATGCAAATCAAAGACCGTAGCATAGCAATCAATCCAGGCTAGGCCGAAAACCTATCCATCATTTTCGTTTTAAGGAAAGTTTGAGTAGATACGTACTCAGAAAGCTATAGAAATATAAACATGTATAGTATTTAAAGAAAGATGGTGTTTATTTTACAAATTTATTTATTTTTTTATATATTCAAAATTTATATGTGTGTATTTATCTTGATTGAGGCTCTAACCTCAATCTCAAATAAGAGTAGCCATGTAGTCATTCTATTTAGTACAGTTAGGCTTGGAAAGTAACACAAACTACGATTCGCTTTACAATAACTTTAGCATTAGCAAGCTCCCACAAGATCACAACCCATCTCATTAATCACAACTCCTTAAGCCTTCTGCCCTAAGACAACTCATCAAACATACCATAAAAATTTAATTTATCTTTTTTATATTATCATCATTAATTTTTCTCTTAAACTTAGGGTTATCATCTCATTCTTTCACTATAAAGCCATCTAACTTCTTAAATTATTCCTGACTACAAGCACCACTTCTCATGAATACTCTAACGATTTCACAACTTTTAGCAAAATAAGTGATTCTAGCCCCACTAATTAGTTAGCCAGAGACGTCCCATATCACCTATGCAATCACAATGTACTATGCTCAGTGCAATTCCCTAAAGAATCAGTCGTTATGTGTGAATACAAAACCTCGCCACATAAGCGACTACTCCGCACTATGGTTTTCTGTAAAGCCAAATACTTTTATTTTACAAACCATCAACGTAAAAAATCAGGTTTTTAAAATAGTTCACAACCTATTTTTTCAACATGATCAATTTATCATATTAAGGAACGATTGGAAGTAGCAGCTTGCTAGGGTGCTACAATGGTCAGGAGCCTTAACAGAAGTACCAACTAGCTTCTTAGGGCCACCCTGAGAGTATAGGGAGGAAGAACGGGGTTGGAGTCTCACCAAAGATGGAGAGCTGCCATCAGCGGCGCTCCTTCATTTTGGAGTGGTGGCAGCGGCTCTGGCAACCGGTGGAGCTTGGTGTGGTGAGAAATGAAACCAAGGGTGTGGTGGTGTCGACTATGATCTTTATCAAGTCTCTGGTGTGGTGCAAAAGGAAGAAGGAAAAGGGAATAGAGAAGGAGCAGAGGAAGCTTGGAGATGTAACAATGGCGGCTGCTCGGTTTTGTCAAGAAGAAAGAAGGCAGAGGACAGACCGGAGGGATGAGGATAAAGATAGATGTAGGGCTTAGCTATTAGCTTAATAGTTGTTTTTGGCAATTAATGATGCATGCGATGGGACGAAACCTGATCTTTAGAGCAGCACTAGGCAAGGTTTTATCCACTCGTTCACTTGATCCCTTCTACATGGATGGATAGAGAGGACGAGGTAAAAAGCCGTGTAGGCTATCTTGGCTATGCTCTCACTGTCTTGCATAGAGATGGGAGACAATGTGCTTGCATATATGTATTGTATACGAGAAATAAGAGAGACATGACTTTGCATGTAGGGAAAAGATGTATAGGTTGGCTAGCAAAGGTTGAGCCCCTTGTCGTGCGTGACCACCTATGTGTGCATGCATGCATGGAACAAATGAATGCAGGAGTTGTCTAGGCAAATGCTAAGCTTCTGGTGTCAGTTTATGAGTAAAGAGTTAATAGCAATAAGGCATTGCAGTTGATGGATGGGAGATGTGAAAAATGAGTAAATCTTGGCTTTACCGGATTCATCTGCATCTGAATTAATTCGAAGGAAAATGGTAAGTGGTCTCACCCATATGTATACAAGTGGAGAGAAATAAACTATAAGATATTAAATAGTAAATGAAATATTCATCGAACGGTTTCGAATACAAATTTAAAATTTTTGAAAAAAAGTATTTGTTGGTATAGTCAAAATTTCTAAAATAAAAAAATTGATCTCAAAATTCTTTGAAGAATTAGGATTTAATGACACCCGTTAACAAAAAATAAAATTTTGAGATAAACATTTTTAAAAAGGCGGGCGTTGCACAGATTGACGGGTCTACAGTGCGTATACTATTGTGTGATCCGTGAGATCAAACTTTAAAACTTCGATCATTATTAATCTGTTTCAGAGTGCCAAAATATGAAATATTTTTGCTACAAGAAAGAAACAGAGAAACAAAAGAAATCTGCCTCTGCAAATAGTGTTGTGTGGAATGCGATGGTCCAACTGGGAAAATGACCCCTGGTCAAATCGGTAGCCTCTCGTCTTTCAGAGTTCGGATGATTTGATTTCTTTTTTATCCTTAGAAAATCCAGCATCTGAATTCTGAATATCTGATAGGCACCTTCGATCGGCAATAGCAGCTTGCTATAATCAAATATCAAGGCTAAACTACTGTATATTCTAAGGCGATTTGCTGACGGAACCGTGGAGATTGTCTCGATGACACGACACCACCACCGACCCTTGAGATGCTTGCACGCTTCACCTCATTGGCGTCCAGAATCTTCAGACGTCTGATGTCTGCAGCTCTGAATGATGCTAATGATCTTTTCTTTTGGCCTGCACTGCATTTGCAAGCCTGAAATGGGCAAACCAAAAAAAGGTTAGCCGATTGAGCGTAGCAGCCAACCAACTCGGTGAGGCGAGAAGACGAGCAGAATCGGTGTAATCCATGCGTCCGTCGCTGTCACGGGCAACATACGTTGGTCAGAAGATGAACTTGGAAGCAAAAACTGGTCCAGGCGCATGACCTCGTGATTTCAGGCTCTCAAGCTCTAAGCTATACTTTCTGTTTCTTTATATAATTAAACAGTTGTTATTGGCTAATTGCTTAATTTATGGGTTGTTATTCAATGGTCTTTGCGAATTGTTGTAGCCGCGCTGCAAACTGATTTCACCGAACGACAGCATGTTTTTTTTTTCTTTTCCCTGTGTATACATCTGTAAGTTGCACGATTTGCAGCAACAAACTCAAATTCCGCGTAATATTAGCGTATTCAAGTAGCCATATTGCATTGATCGATCATGCATATACAATTAGCCCAAAATGTGGAAATGGAAACAAGTATGGCCCCACACAACATCTTAAGCACAATAATTGTAACCAGCAGATTCGACAAGCTGCAGTTGAGCTGATGATATGTTGTCCCCAACTGAACCAACATCCTCTGCATCGGATTATTAGGAACTGGCCTCGAAGATGGCCCAGAATTGGCTCAAAGATTACCATAAACGTCAGTTCAGCAATGCACCACTTACGAGTTCATCAGAGTGTATAATTTTTCCTCACCTTCACTAGGTGACTGGATTGTTCCAACTTCTGCAATATACTCCTCGGCAAAAAATGTTATTAGGTTACAAGAGGGAAACAAATACGTGTAGCATGAATTATGCAATTCCTGCGTGAGTTTGGTACCCACATTGCAGAATAGCACAAGAATAATTTATCTACTACTCTTATGTAACACATACTCGAGCCATGCCTACCCTCTCAAACCTATTGTAGTGTACTGAACTATTTTCATCTTGCTGTGTGCCAGCAAAACACCTGTACCACTGGAATGTTTTGTGTCTGACTGTCTGTTCTGCATTCTGAAGATTAGGCTTCCCGACTGATTATCAAAATTGTGTCCGAGATCAACTACACAACCGAACTGGTCAACTGAATTAACCTGTAATTGTAGATGTATATGCCATTAGTACCAATTGATCATCAAGGGCGTAATATTCAATGGAGGACAAACAAGATACATTGTCATCACCTTTTATTTTTGCCACTTAAAAAAACATGGACTCCTTTTACTTTATGATGTCGCTCAAAGACTCAAAACAGAATATAATACCCCTCCGAAACTCTTTATTTAATTCCAATTCTACTCTTTAAATACATGGTCCTTTGAAAAGAAAAAATGGACTCCAGAATACAAATAAGTTTATGTGCCTCTTTATAAAAAGTTAGGAGTATCTGGGTGTCCATAGCACTTACCAGTTATGACAAAAATGAAATCCAATCAGGCTGTCACACCTACTGAACCATGCGCTTCCTCTTCGATCTTTTGCCCTTCTTTCCAGAGTAAGTTGGAACTTTCTTGTTGCCGCTACTGGAATTGTATCTTTCCTCAGGTCTTCCCTGCTGTCATGTTTACATCAATAGTTGAAACTCACTTCAATTTACATGAACTATTTTTGGGGAATAGGTATTTTTTAAGACGAGTCTGTCCAATTTGCTTAGGACTGAAAGGTTTAATGATGATAATGATAATGATGACAAGAGATTTTCTAAGATGACTAGCTTCAATTGTCTACTCCACAGTGCTCCAGCAAGACGTATCAATGATGAATAAAAATACCTCTTCTGTAGTAGTCTCATCATCTGACTCCTCATCCTCTGATGTTGAGGCTGAAGGATTTGAATCGCCTGCAGCAAGCGCTTTGCTGCCTTTTTTCTTGCTCTCTTCTTCTTTAAGCTGCCTAAATCTATTCAAAAATTTTGTTTTTTTGTAAAAAAACCAAAACCAGAACATTTAGGGTTAAATTCCATGTGAGGTTCAAAAGTACCTTTCATCAGGTTGAGCTGGTTGAGCGCTTGTACGCTTTGCTCGTCCTGCAGTAATTATCCCACTACCACCCTCATTTACAACAGGTTTTGCTCCTCCCAGTTTCCGTAACCAAACTTGCTGGGCTGTGCTGAGGATATTGTTTGTGAACCTGATAGCAAACATGGAGTCAATACACATATCAGATAGATCAATTGCAACAAGTCAATGAACAGTGCAGGAGTCCCACTATCTCTATGAGGCATAGCACTACAGCATGAAACATGCCTGAGAACATTCACAGAACTAATAGCAAATGCACATACCAATAAATAGATAATCCTGATGGCACTGACAAAGAGAACCACCCAATCATGAATGGAAGAAATTTCAAAACAAGAAGCGTGTTCTTCTGTGATGGATCATCAGTCTGGAGCAGGCCACAGGATCAAATTGATAACCACTGATAGCTTGTAAAGTGGAAGTATGACAGATGAAGTTGAATTTAGAGCCCCACTCACCTGGGGTGGCTTCATGATTTCCATAGAGACATACTGAGAAACAACAAGTAGCACAGGCAACACAAGATAGCATATGGTGTCATGCCAGCCCAATGGAGGATGGCCATCCTGCACGATTCATTCAAATTGTAAGAAAGGTTTATCATCTCAATTATGCAAGTACATTAGTATAGACTATTTCACTACCATGTCTCTACAGGAATATGATGATTGATGATAAAATGGCATGCCACACCGTTTAAACAAGGTAGACATGCTACATGACCACTTTTTTTCAGACAGAATCCTAAACAAGCAACTGAATGTGAGGTACAAATAGCAAAGTTTCTAGCATATTGCCTAAATGAGTACGGGCAGAAACATGACACAGAAACATGACACTAGCCTTTGTTGACAACAAAGTTAAAGGCAAAGAAGGAATAAAAAAGATTTAAAAGTTGCTCATGTAATAGACCAGAATTTCCTAGAACCAGCAATGGAACTGTTGGTATATGTTAACTGGTGATCAATTTTATTACCACAAAAGGCAAGAGCCAAGAAATGCCAGCACCACTTTGCCGAGCAGCAATTGTTGTAGGGCCTCCTAAAGATGGTATCCAGAAAAATCCTTCTGTCAATAACCCCTTCACAGAAATAAAGGCCACTTAGTCCAAAAGCCCGTGAATGAAGAAAACATTAGGAAGCAGGACTTGAGCTTACCTCATTTGCAACATTTGAAAGGGCTTGGTAAAGACCAATCCAAACAGGTATTGTTGCCAAAGTTGGAAAACATCCTGGAAGATAAACCATAATATCAAAACACCATCACAAAAGCAATCTCAGTTAAAAATTAAAAGTCAACTGGTTTTGCAAGCAACTGATGACAATATATGCATTCTATAAAAAAATCAAAAATATGATCAACTAATAAGGATCATACAAAAAAGACGCAAACGATCAATGGAGCAATTCGGTTATCAAAGTTAGTTGGCTTAGAGTAGAGAAGTAAGCAACCTGCTAGAGGGTTGACTCCAGCTTGCCTGTATAACCGAGCAGTCTCAAGCTGTATCCTTTCCTAATAAGAGTTATGTAGAAGTGAGAGATCAGAAACACCAAATATATGTGTTTGAAAAGATATTCTAGCATGATAATATGCAAACATATATACAGAAACAAACCTGATTTCCTGCATATCTCTGCTGAATTGCCTTGATCTGTGGCTGTAAATTCTGCATTGCCAGAGTCGATTCTACCTAAAAATGGATAAGCAGCAAAGCTCTCAGCCCACCATAGCCACACTGCTCATCAATTAATTTAATAATTCAAAGTCAGACCAGATTTTAGCACTTACCTGTTGTTTCGTTAAAGGTAATGTTGCAGCCTTCACAATGACGGTGAGAAGAATGATGGCAAATCCATAAGCATAAGGCACATGAACTGATGACAGGCCATCCTTCAGCACCTGTATGGTAATGCTCACATAGTATAAGCACTCCAGATTTAACGAATATCATGACCATCACAATTAGAGTAAAATCCTACAACTTTTGAATTATAGTGTTTGACATCAAAACTTGGATAGGAAAATGTGAAAATAAGGGCGCTGGGTCATCACTAAACATCGCAAGATACGCATGTAAGTTAGTTAAAACTCAACCATGCCGGGTTGCTGACTTCTCGGTGTTTCAGTAAATTTCAGAGCATGGAAGCATCATAATTAAGTGCATGCACCTCTACTCCTGCACTCTCAAGGAACTTACATGACTCCACCAACTCGCCAAACCAAAATTTGCAACTCAGGGATATCCATTAACCAAGCTTAGCAATCCTGAACCTGAAGTAACTTCCAATAGCTTTGGAGAAGACGGCGCTTACCTTGAGCACGACCTCCAAGGCCTCGGAGATGAACCCGAACCACCCCCCGCTCTTCTGCGCCGCAGCCGAGACAACCTGCTCTGCGTCACCGCCACCACCCCCGCCGGCCACCGCGGAGTCCGCCGCGACGACCGCGGCGTCGGCGAGCGTGTACAGCGCCGCGTGGAGGCTCCCGATCGAGTCGAGCCCGTGGAGGCTCGCCCTCACCCTGCACACCGACGCGCTGCGCCCCCCGTGCCGCCGCAGCGACGGTAGCGGCAGCCTCACGGAGGGGGTGTGCAGCGAGGAGAGCAGCGACGAGGAGAGGAGCGCCTTGGCCATTTCTCGCGCGCACGCGCGGGAGGAGGGAGGGAGGGTGCGCGTGCGCGGGGGAGGGGTTTAGTTTTCTAGGGTTTCATGCACGGAGGCCGCGGCGGCGGTGGTGGGGGTGAGTGGTGGTGGTGGTGCGAGCGAGAGGAGGAAGAAGAGGTAGTCGTTGGAGGTGGGGGATGCTTTATCCTTTTCCCTTCCGCGCCCGCGCTGTGGACTCGGTGCACCACGCCGCTTCACCAAAGCTGCGCACTTACTCTACTACTCCTCGCTCTCTCTCTGGTCTCTACTACTACTTCGTCTCCACTTTCTCGTCCAGGTCAACTGCTATCCATTAGGAAGCTAATAGTAACTTTCTGGTGCTACATTTTCTTAAAAATATAGGGCTTATTTAGTTTGTTGCCAAAACCAAGGTTATCAAAATTTTGGTAATGTCAAAGCGTTGAATGTGTTTGATTCATAGCCGTATCAAATTTGGTTAAGTGTTCCTCGCAAAAGAATATTACACCAAAATATGGTAGGTTACAATAAACTGAATATGCTCATAATATTCAATTCGATGATACAATTATAACCTACATATATGGTTTTTGTTCTGAACATTGATTATTGTATGCCATGCCAGAATTGTTACTATTATTATTTTCTCTAAGCGTACTTTGACAATTGGGTATAAATCACCCAAATAAAGCCACATTTAAAATACGTGAAATTTTTTTCCCAATTCCTAGGAAAATATTGTGTTTCAAACTTTCAGATTGTGAAATATAAACAGAATTGTACAACATATAACAAAGACCGTACCGGTAATACTTGGTTACTCTGGCAGCGGTAACAAATGTTCAATTTCTGCTAATAACAGGCGATGTTGGATTAACAGCCTGGTTTCTGAATGAGATTGCCTGAAGAAAATCGAGTGTGATCGATGGTCTATCTGACGAAAATCGAGTACATTGTATCAGTGATAAAGCTTTTTTTTTTCTGTATATCACCATTCGTCAGAAAGAAAGAAGAGCACACAACAAACAAGCATCACAGCTGTTCAGAACAGAAGCTGTGACTGTCTAACGACCACACAGAACCATCAGTTTCAAGCATTTTACGCTCCTTTCTCCATGGCTACGCAAATTACAGAACTCGTGAGAAGCAGGCAACGGGAGCATGGTTCGTTGCTGGTCACATGCAAGCCCGAAAAGATCCTTAGCCACGGTCCACGTGAAAAAAACGATATTTGCTTCACCACAGCACCCAGGAAGGAGATGGCGAAATTTACTGTAGCAAAACAGAAAAGTTTGATCACCTGCAGGCTGTAATTTCAGTATCAGAAATAACCGCTTAGAACACGGATTCAGCCAACAGAAACACACATAGGAGCATATCGATCATGAAATAAGTACAGCAACGGGGATTGAGTTTCGATTTCTGTTGAAAGTGATCCAGCCATCCAGTATTGAAGTACACCACATTGAAATGACTAAGACAGCGATTACAAACAACTTCTGAAATTGACAACTTCTAGTCATAGGTAGCTGTCGACATTATTATGAACAATTGAACCAGATCATCAGATATATATACAGAATTTTAACTTGCCATGTTCCATAGAAATCAAGATCACCAATATAGTGGTGCTAGTGTAAAAAGTAAAGAGGAGAATCAACAAAAGTGGTAACTTTTTGCCTAAATCACCAACACTACTGAGAAAGGAATTTCAGCTAAATGATTAGCAGCAAAATATTCATGGCACAACTTGTTACTTTCCTGCATCTCATGGCATGACACAGGAAGATCTAAAAACTAACCGTTTTCTGTTCTATGATAAAAGAAGATCATTATCACCAAGGTGTGGGGGCCTCATGCAAACCTGGACTTCATGCTCTTCAGGTCCAACACGGTGCTTGGGGACAATAATTTCCAGTCCAGTTCCAGTCTCATCATAATATGCTTCGAGCTTTGCATCTTCTGGAATCCTTGTAGCCAAAGGTATCTCTCTCACAAATTCTCCAGGAGGGCAGTGCTCAGGGAAAGGATCAGTCAACTTGAATGTCCTGTCATGCCTCTTTACAAAGGGCATTTGGGCAGTGCTCACACATGATATCTTCACAATGCCACGTGTTAATGTGTTTCTCCAAGAGACCTTGACTCTGTGAGGGTCAGAGAAGAGCATGCTAACCATGATTAAGTAGCCTTCATCATCCTCATATATTGTCTTGGCAGCAGTAACAGGTCCACTTGCATGTTTTGCTACACCAGTGAACTCGTGCATCCATGACGGCTCGCCTGTGTGGACTTCTATTTCTTGCTCCCTGTCAGAACAAGAATTGTTTGCCATCACACAATCCTCATCTGCACCATGAGCAAAGAAGTCCTTGCGGCGTTTGGCACATTTTGGTGAAAGGTCCATCCCATCATCCGATGATGGTGGCGTAGAAAGGTTAAGACCTGAACCATTCAGTGCCTTTTTATGACTGTGAGAGCCATGGTTAACACTCTTTGATGACGGTGGTTGTGGCCTATCAAGCTCAAAATCAGTGCTTGGAAGATTCCTCCATGATTCGAAATCACTTGCTTCAGGAGGAATTGAGAAATTAAGTTCTCTGCCCGTAAGTTCTGCCCACCTTTTCATTTCAGCCTCAGGAACAGCTGACAAATTTGGTGAATTCACAATCTCGATCCCATGAAGGCACTGTGGGTTGGACAGCCCACGGTAATGCTTGCGTTGCATGCGGTGTGACCTTGCAAAGCCCTTGTCTGCACTGAATGGGAATGATGGCTCCCCATGCTTGGAATGCCCATTCATGAAGCTCCGGAGCTGCATCTTGCCGAGGGCATTGTCAGGTCGTTCCTTAAAAACCCACATGTACATGTTCTCCATGTCATGCTGCACCAAGAAGACATCAAGGCGAAGATCAGACTTCTCAAAGCCTGAAATGCTCCCAGAAGAGCCCCGTGTCACCTTCCCCTTCGGCTTCTCCACAAGTGCAGGTTTGAAGTAGTGATTGAAGAAGAACCATGCACCCCAAATGCTGTCCCCCCTCTTAGCACACTTCCTCGCACCAACGCCAACTGCAGCGCTGCCATTGCCAGTCAACTTTGGAAGCGTAAGAGCAACCTCAGACTCATAATTCTGTGTGCCAAGACCGACATCAAGCATGTCGAACTGGTCAAGACCCCACGGCGGTGGAGGTGGTGGTGGTGAGGGATCTGCAGAAAGAGGTAGGTTAATGTCCGGAGGTCCTGGATGCGCAGAGTCACGCCGTGGAATGATGAACAGTTCCCTGTCACCACAACTACCAACACCGGCCCCGGTGCTGCCACCGCCACCACCACCACCGGAGGAATCACCTGAGGCCGCGTGTGACCCGGCAGGATCCATGGAGAGGCGAGTGCAGGGATGGGTATTGCTGTTCTCCATGGACAGGGTGGTGAGGAGGGGCTCTCCCATGGAGAGCTCCCTCCTCTCCTTGTCCTTCGTCCTTCCTATTCTTGCCTACTTCTCTTCTCTTCCACCTCTTGCTCGAGCTCTGTCACCTCCTACTACTGCCTCTCCACCCTTGCTGACCCATCCATGGGAGGAGAACTCCATGGCAGCATCAACGGTTTCACATAGCCTTGCCCCATAAAAGATGGAACTCAAATCCACCCACAGATCAAGATTTGTGATGAGGAATCCTTCCTTGGTAGCAAAATTAAGATCTTACAGGCCAATCCGGCATCGCAAGCCTAGAAATCGACACAAAGGAAAGCAATTTTTTTAGGAATTACCAAATTAACAGTAGTTGGTGCACACAAACCCGAAATATCAAGTAAAAAACTTCCTTTCGTTAAAAGCCACTCGATTTCCCCTCAATATCTACACGTTTCACTAAAATTTCACCAAAACAACACATTTGTTCTCGAATCAAGCCGCACCATGCCGCGCAAACTCCATCAACCACACAAGAATTCTCGCCGTAAGGTGGAAAAGAAGACAAACGAAGAGAAGCCGAAGAGAGGAGTACAGGGAGGAAGGAAGGAAGAGCAGCCGCCCTTGCTCTGATCTAACCTTGGGGGAGCAAGAAGGTTCTAGAAGGCCCTTGTCCCTCGGCGTGGGAGCTCTCCTGAAGGTTCTGGAGCCTTCGCCTGAGCTCTCGCCGGAGGCGAGGAGGAGAGGGGCCGGAGAGGAGAGGTCGGGAGGAAGAGGGGAGGTACAAGTGAGGAGAGAAGAGAGGAGAGGAGAAGAGAGGTGAGGGCCCAAAGTAAAGCGAAACAGGGGGCGCTGGTGTCAACGGGTTTCGGATCTCAAGTCGTTCGCGGGTCGCACAATACCACTAATCCGCTTTCTTACACTATTACTCCCTTTCCACCATTCTTGAATTTTGTCAAACAATATAAAAAGATTATATACTACTATATCCCATCAATGAACTCACATTTAAAATTTTCTGTCTAATCATTATATTATAGTTTTTCTATATTATTAAGTTTTCTAAAGTAATATACAATTTCTTACATTTTACTATGGAGATAGCACTACACCAATACTAGTACTTGTTTGTTTTGAATTTGTCTGGGCAATTCACGCCATTTCTCTCAACAATTTAGGCTGAAATCATATATTCATATATTCAAGATTCAAATTAATTTTTATGATTATATAGAAAACACATGCACATACTAATACACTACCACACTCACACATCTATGGTTGAGTTTAATAAAGTTTCTAATTTCGAAAAAAAAATCTTATACACCCATGGATGAGAATGGGCAGTCTAACACACGCTAAAAAGACGTAGGAAGGTAACAAACCACTTATCTCTCTAAATTCCTACTAACAAATCAATTGCGTATATGGAAATCAGGTTTTAAATCCGATTGTGTGGAGCCCATATACTCATCACTCTACCTCTACACCTCTAATTCTTCCTCTAACATGATTCAAGATTTAAATTATTCTCTTTTGATTATAAATATTTAATGTTTAGAATAAGATTTGACTTATCAATTTTATATTAGAACATTTTTATGAACCTAATAAGTATATGATAATATGATAATATGAATCTAGTCGCATCATTTTTTAACTAAGTATTTGGAAAATTATTGATGGTTAAAGTTTTAAAATTTTAATCATTTTTTAAAAAAAACATTAAATATTTATAACAATAAATATTTATAACAAGAGTACTATTTTGTTAACCATTAGTTTAAATCTATGAGCAATTTTATGCAAGAGGGCAACCAGGTTGGTAAGATTATCTTAGGTTACAATCCGATGATACGGACTCGAACCCAGAAATAAAATATCACATTGACCGCAATAGAGCTAACCGTAGACATGGTCGATCTTGAACGCTAAAAGCTTTTATACTAATCATACCATTTTAAAATCACAATGGAATAGAACTCGAGTAAATAATGAACAGATCCTTATGTTTCCAAAGGGTCGTTTGCACCAACGTCATCAGCTTCAACTAGAAGGAAGATTATTCTAATTAGGAAATTGCGACGAAATGCGACCAAGGTAAGAGGCCAAATCATCCTACGACTACACTAGTTTGCAACGACCAAGGTTGCGATTATTCAAGAGAAGATTCTCTCGTCAAGTGGTCAAATAGATCCCTTTTGTTTTCCCATTTTAAAAAATTAGCTGTACATGCTAAGATGCGATCATACAAAAGACGATCGATATTGGTCTCTTGCTACTTCACGCACATATATATTCCAGAGGTTCTTCTGTATTCTCCATTTCACACGTGTTCAGCAACTGCATGTATAGGATCTTCGTCACACACACACACACCCAAAAAAAATCATTTTTTAAGAAAACGGAGGATTTTATGAAATAATCAAAACATCCGTTCTCTGCACCAACTAGGAATGCACTCAGCCCGTGTTTCGAAATTCTAACAAAGAAAAGGTTAAAATAATAATATTGCACAAGGGTAAGATATATTCACTAGTCAGCATGTCACGCGTAATGTGTAACAGAATAGAAGATAAGCAATGATAATACACTGATAGGATGATGCACATACCGCCAGTTGAGAAAGCATCTATCAAATGTATGGTGCCACTAGATAGCGAGGACAATCTGGAAAGGCAACACGTAACTGGAGAGAAAAGTACACCAGGCGAAAAGAGGAGGCATCACTTGACAGCTTTTCAGCAACTGGATGGCCTGATGAAAGGGAGAAAGGAAGAAGAAAGGCACAGCTTACCAACTGCAGAGGGTAAATCAAGTTTTGGAGAGATGCAATTGGCTCCTTTTAACTGATCTTCCTCTCACTTCATCTCACCCTTTTCAGATAAGAACAGTAACTACACATGGTTCTTGACAAGCACAACATCAACATAAAAAATCACCAAGCTTTTAGGCTTGTAACCACAACAAGCAATGCATTTTTGTTACGGATGGAGAAGCTAGTCCTTGCTACAACATACTATTAGCAAGCCTTGAAAACGCGAGCCATTAGCTACATCCATAAATCGCACTAGATAATGGATAATTAAACCTCCAAAGCTGTTGAGCATATCATGCGATTTTTCCTTTCGACAAGGCCTTCTTCCTCTGGGCCACCATATAGCAGAACATGTGTGGAAATCCTGCAATCATTCATAAGCACAACACAACAACGTGGCATCTTGTGAAATCCTGCTTATTTATAACATTGTGTACTAACTGAAGGACAGCTCGTGAAGAAGAGTACCTGGAATGAAAGGGCAGATGCATAGCAGTAGTTGAAGGAGAAATTCCATTTGTTAGGCATCGTAAGGCAATATTTCTGAGATGCCCGAAAGCAGTCACCCCAAAACAAATTTGAGCAGTCAAACAAGACTGATATCAAATGAACAGCACTTAGCTCTCTCTTTCTTAAGTTATTCAAGTTACCTTCATGTGAGGCAGCGCAATGTAGATTAGGCCAACCTCACTAACCATGCCAGTAGGATATAAAACCATGAAGGTGCTGTACCTGCAAAGATCAGTATACAAAGTTACAAACAATGAAACAAAAGCCATTTCTAAGAGAATTTACTGAGGACAACAGATTTCTTTTTGAAGTTTGTATTAAATATTGAGATTTCTCTGAAACCACCACCAACCTAAGCCATAAGAGCCAGGAAGGTGCAAATCCAAATGCTTCCTTCATACCAAAGAAAGAATACCTGATGGTCTGCAGGAAACCAGTAAAATGCCCTGAAATGAATAAAATTCCTAAATCTTGGTTTGGTTAAGTTCAACATAAGAAATTTTCAAGGTTTGGATGTTTCTTTGAGGAAGTTCAAGAATCATTGACATTCGAAGAAGCAATAATTGAGGTTTAAAATCTCATAATGGTTACTGCATTCCAAATTCATGATTTTCTAAGTGAATACTGAATAATTAGGTGAATATGAAGTAAACTGCACCTCAGTGATGGACCAGCTTATGGCCAAGTAACCAAAATATGATTATGAGTCTGCAAGACAAATATGCACAGTGAATAAGCATTGTTCAGAAACCAAACAATTATTCATCTAGAAGTTAATACACAGAAAACAAAAAAAAGGGGTGAAAAAGGAAAGATATCTCATTTGTCCTTTCATAAGATGCACTTGCATCGGCTCCATTACTCATAAAGTTAGTTTGAGCAAATACTTTTACCCACAGTTATTATGATCAGACATAAAAGTTAGGGATTATCTAGTTTTAATAACTATACAATTACCAAATAACTATGTTTTGTTAAGTGCTATGAAATGCAAAAGGTATCCTAAAGCTCACAAAAAAAACATTTGTATAATATGAACTAGGGAATTGCCTTACATAGTTTTGTGCGGATCTAGATAATTCATGCGCGTAGAGTTAGATTTAATATACAACTCTAAAATTTTACTTCTATATGTACGACTGTATGTAGAAAATATTTAGATTTTATATAAACTCTAAACTTTTATTTCTATTAGTTTTATATTTCAACAACTCTTAGATTATATTTCTTCTTTATTCTGGTTTAGATTTCATATACATTTCTATTTCTATAGATATTATAATAATTTTTTTTCTTTTCTCGAATTAACATGACACTTTCTAGTCTCCAGATCGAATGTGTTGGCTTCTTTTAAAACTGTTTTTATAATATAATAGATACATGCTTGCTAGTGATGATATGATGTTACCTTTAGAAAGCTCCATAGGATACCCCAGGTAGGAAACAACCTTGAAGTAATTTGTAGAAGAGTTGCAGAGATTGAAGACCTCACAAGCCCTTCTCAGAAATTCAACATATCGCAACTGTGATTTAAATGCACGTACCTTGGAAAATAATAGAATCTAACAGGACTCCCTCCCTCCCTCCCCGACAGATTGACAGGACACTTAAACTAACAGTTTTCAACAAGTAGAGTAATGAGGTGCTCTTTAGTCTTTTGGGTTCAATCAGAAAACTGATTTAACTCCTTTATTCCATACAAGGTCCTTGCGTTCAAGTTCTATTTGCTCATATTGCATTTCTTTTATATTCCAGATTGAAGTGTAGTGAACTTCTTTTTTTAAGAGATTGAGAGATTTACAAGGAAGAAAGTATCCGTAGAGTTCATGCATAATACGCACTCCATGCAACTAACCACAATTCTTAGCATAGACAAGAAAAGTGAAAACAAGTAAACAACACATTAGGAAGAGGAAGGACATACTACCTACAATGGAGTGAAGAATCTTCAATACCAGCAACACCATCAGCAGGAAAATACAAGAAGTTTAGTTCCTCACAATCTCCATGGGCAGTAAATAAACAAAAAATGCTATATTTTGAACTAAGGAACTTCACATAATTTAGCAGAATGTTCTTATAGGTCAGCACTCAGCAGAAACATGACACTGAAATTGGATGTTTTAATTATGTATTTTGCTATGACTCTTAACATTGTGGTCAAGCCACCTTCTAAAAAACATCTTTCGTATGACCTTGATTCAATTTCAGAGCAGTAATCCTACTTAAGTCAATTAAATTACACTTTAACACGTTAAATAAACTATGTAGAAGCACTAAATCTACAGTTTTACTGCAATGAAAAAATCAATAGCAAAACCACTAAATAAAGTGATAAAGAAAAGGTCAATTTTAGAGCATTAGTCCTACTTAAGTAGATAAAACTAAACCTTAAGATGTTGAATAAACCATGCAGCCGCACTAAATTCAAAATTTTACTGCAATAAAAAAAGTCACAATCATAGTACACTGTAAAAGAGGGAAACCATACCTCCATGAAGGCAGCAGTCTGTGAGAACTGCAGAGGCTGCTCAACAGCAGCATCGACGGCCTTGTGTCCTCTCTCCAGCAATGCAAAGGTCAGGTAGTACAACACCTGAGCCCTGCAAGATAAACCAAGAACCCAATCAAACCAACACGTCAAACCCAAGAATGTACATTGGGCAGCAAATCAAGATGCAAGAAGTAAAAGATCCATCTGGAACTCAAGAACAGCAGGTGGAACAACCAACCATCTGAAGCAAACAACCCAGCTGTAAACTGAGAGGTAGAGCCGACGCACCACCGATCCTGCACCTACCATTGCAGATTTTTGGGAGTGTAATGTGTACAGTGACTATAAATCCCTCCAAACATATACAAGGAGGTCGGGTCTATATATATACAGCCCAGGCCAGTGGTCTGTCTAACACCCCCCGCAGTAGTAGCGGGAGGGGAACAGACGTAGAGACAGGACCGAAAACTGGTGAACAAATGCATGGGCAGGCCTTTGGTCATTATATCGGCAAACTGATGTGCCGATGGTACATAGAGTACCCGAACCTGTCCTAATGCAACCTTGTTACGGACAAAATGGATATCGATCTCGATGTGCTTGGTGCGTCAGTGATGGACCGGGTTGGCGGTCATGTAGACGGCACTGACATTGTCGCAGTAGACGACGGTCACGGTGGAGAGAGGTGCACGGAGCTCCTGGAGAAGCTGGCGAAGCCAGCAGCACTCGGCGACGGCGCGGTACTCGGCTTCAGCGCTGGAGCGGGACACTGTAGTTTGGCGTTTTGAGGATCAGGATACGAGAGTGTCACCGAGGTAAACGCAGTAGCCGGACGTAGAGCGTCGAGAGTCGGGGCAGCCTGCCCAGTCCGCGTCGGAGTACGCGGTGAGGGAGTCGATGGGGCTGGAGCTAAGATGCAGCCCGCTGGAGAGGGTGCCCTTCACGTAGCGTAGGATGCGCTCGAGTGTCAACTGGGATGGCTGTGGGGTGACAGTCGGCCATGCCCACACGCTGGAGGAGAGATGTCGAAGACGCTGTGAGGACAATGTCATCGACATAGAGAAGTATAACTATACAGAATTCGTCAACCATACCGTTACAAACCTCCTCACCTCGCAGGGCATCCAACTCCGGCTCTCCTGCCCCTACACCTCTCCTCAGAACGGCAAAGCCGAGCACCTCCTTTGCACCCTCAACAATATCAGTCGCACCATGCTACATCACGTCCACTTACCTGCCACTTATTGGGCCGAAGCTCTAGCTACTGCGACGTACCTTTTCAATCGGCGCCCATGCTCCTCCGTTCATAACAACGTTCCCTATGCCCTTCTCTACCGCATGGCGCCCGACTACTCTCACCTTTGCGTTTTCGGGTGCCTCTGCTACCCAAATCTCACCGACCAGTTCTTCCCATTACTCCCGCACCCCCATCGGCTCCAGTTCCCTCCACCTCTCACATGGTCACCCGCTCCCAGACCGGGTCTCTCCGTCCCACTCCGCGCTACGGTCTCTCCGCCGTCCACAACTCTATCTCGCCCATCCCGGTGACTTCTCGCTCAGTCCTGGCCAACCCTCAGTGGCGCGTGGCCATGGCCGACGAGTACAAAGCCCTAACGGACAATGAGACCTGGCGCTTCGTCCCCCGACCTCCTGGCGCCAACATTGTGACCGGTAAGTGGATTTTCAAACACAAATTCCACGCCGATGGCTCTCTTGCCCGTCACAAGGCTCGCTGGGTAGTCCGGGGTTTCTCCCAACGACCCGGTGTCGACTACGATGAGACCTTCAGTCCCGTTGTCAAACCCGCCACCATCCGAGTCGTCCTCACCTTGGCTGCCTCTCGCTCCTAGCCGATCCATCAACTAGACGTGAAGAACGCCTTCCTTCACGGCCACCTGACGGAAACAGTCTACTGCCAGCAGCCCCCAGGCTTCGTCGACCCTTCTCGTCCCAACGACGTCTGTCTCCTTCAACGCTCTCTCTACGGCCTCAAACAAGCCCCTCGTGCCTGGTACCAATGCTTTGCTGCCTATCTTCGGCAATCGGCTTCGTGGCCTCTGCGTCCGATAGTTCCCTGTTCACTTTCCATATCGGCTCCGCCACTGCCTATCTACTTCTCTATGTCGATGACATTGTCCTCACAGCGTCTTCGACATCTCTCCTCCAGCGTGTGGGCATGGCCGACTGTCACCCCACAGCCATCCCAGTTGACACTCGAGCGCATCCTACGCTACGTGAAGGGCACCCTCTCCAGCGGGCTGCATCTTAGCTCCAGCCCCATCGACTCCCTCACCGCGTACTCCGACGCGGACTGGGCAGGCTGCCCCGACTCTCGACGCTCTACGTCCGGCTACTGCGTTTACCTCGGTGACACTCTCGTATCCTGATCCTCAAAACGCCAAACTACAGTGTCCCGCTCCAGCGCTGAAGCCGAGTACCGCGCCGTCGCCGAGTGCTGCTGGCTTCGCCAGCTTCTCCAGGAGCTCCGTGCACCTCTCTCCACCGTGACCGTCGTCTACTGCGACAATGTCAGTGCCGTCTACATGACCGCCAACCCGGTCCATCACTGACGCACCAAGCACATCGAGATCGATATCCATTTTGTCCGTAACAAGGTTGCATTAGGACAGGTTCGGGTACTCTATGTACCATCGGCACATCAGTTTGCCGATATAATGACCAAAGGCCTGCCCATGCATTTGTTCACCAGTTTTCGGTCCTGTCTCTACGTCTGTTCCCCTCCCGCTACTACTGCGGGGGGTGTTAGACAGACCACTGGCCTGGGCTGTATATATATAGACCCGACCTCCTTGTATATGTTTGGAGGGATTCATAGTCACTGTACACATTACACTCCCAAAAATCTGCAATGGTAGGTGCAGGATCGGTGGTGCGTCGGCTCTACCTCTCAGTTTACAGCTGGGTTGTTTGCTTCAGATGGTTGGTTGTTCCACCTGCTGTTCTTGAGTTCCAGATGGATCTTTTACTTCTTGCATCTTGATTTGCTGCCCAATGTACATTCTTGGGTTTGACGTGTTGGTTTGATTGGGTTCTTGGTTTATCTTGCAGGGCTCAGGTGTTGTACTACCTGACCTTTGCATTGCTGGAGAGAGGACACAAGGCCGTCGATGCTGCTGTTGAGCAGCCTCTGCAGTTCTCACAGACTGCTGCCTTCATGGAGGTATGGTTTCCCTCTTTTACAGTGTACTATGATTGTGACTTTTTTTATTGCAGTAAAATTTTGAATTTAGTGCGGCTGCATGGTTTATTCAACATCTTAAGGTTTAGTTTTATCTACTTAAGTAGGACTAATGCTCTAAAATTGACCTTTTCTTTATCACTTTATTTAGTGGTTTTGCTATTGATTTTTTCATTGCAGTAAAACTGTAGATTTAGTGCTTCTACATAGTTTATTTAACGTGTTAAAGTGTAATTTAATTGACTTAAGTAGGATTACTGCTCTGAAATTGAATCAAGGTCATACGAAAGATGTTTTTTAGAAGGTGGCTTGACCACAATGTTAAGAGTCATAGCAAAATACATAATTAAAACATCCAATTTCAGTGTCATGTTTCTGCTGAGTGCTGACCTATAAGAACATTCTGCTAAATTATGTGAAGTTCCTTAGTTCAAAATATAGCATCTTTTGCGAGGAGCATGGGCGCCGATTGAAAAGGTACGTCGCAGTAGCTAGAGCTTCGGCCCAATAAGTGGCAGGTAAGTGGGCGTGATGTAGTATGGTGCGACTGATGTTGTTGAGGGTGCAAAGGAGGTGCTCGGCTTTGCCGTTCTGAGGAGAGGTGTAGGGGCAGGAGAGCCGGAGTTGGATGCCCTGCGAGGTGAGGAGGTTTGTAACGGTATGGTTGACGAATTCTGTATAGTTATCGGCTTGTAAAGCCTTGATGGGGAGGTTGAACTGAGTGGATACGTACGTGATGAAATGAGTGAGGTGAAAGGCGATCTTGGATTTGTGGATGAGCGAGAAGGTCTAGCAATAGTGTGTGTAATCGTCAACTATAGCGAGATAATACTGATTACCGAAGACACTTTTAACTGGGGACGTCCATACATCACAATGTATAAGTTCAAATGGATGCGAGGTACAGGAAAGAGAACTAGAAAAGGACAGACGCACATGTTTACCAAGTTGACATGAGTGGCCGACGTCCCGGAGAGCAGCAGTCTTGACTTTGAGGCGCTGACAGTACGAGGAGACAGAGGAGTCGCCTTGTACCATGGAGTGAAACTCGTTGAGGAGGAAGATGGCGCGAGGCTGCTTGTTGGCCAGGAAGATCCGCTCGATGGCCACCCAGAGGTCCTGGGCGGTGGGGTCGGTATCGTCCATGGCGAGGTCGAGGACAGAGTCGTCAACCGAGCCGAGCAGCCAGCTACGCACGCAGCACTCGGCAATGTCCCACTGAGGATCATCGGGACGAGGTGGAGCGGAGCCATCAATATGGGACCGGAGGCCAAATTTTCCACAGAGAGATTTGAAGAAGAAAACCCACTTGGAATAATTGGCATTAAGGTCAAGGGAGATAGGAACGTGAGATTTCACGTTCACAGCAGCGTAGGGAGGGGAGAAGATCGGCGAGGTGGTGCCCGAGGTGTGGTCTGAGGTACCGAGGGCCGGAGCAGATTCGACGACTGGGAGAGTGCCGGAGCTGAGAGCGGACTCGTTGGCCATGACGGGAGAACGGGAGCAAAGAGCCGATGGGAGAAAGAAGCCGATGGAAGGGGGAAGCCGATGAGAGGACGGATCGGGCGATCAAGGATGTGAGAAGCTGATGGGAAGTGGATCAGCCAGCCGATAAGGAGTGGTTGGTCGATGGGGAGTAGGCAGCGGAGTAGGTGAGGAGTGGCCAGCCGATGAGAAGTGGTTGGTCGATGGGGAGTAGGCAGCGGAGTAGGTGAGGAGTGGCCAGCCGATGAGAAGTGGTTGGCCGATGGGGAGTAGGCAGCGGAGTAGGTGAGGACAGAGTGGGTGGGTCAGAGAGTGGTTGGGTCACGGACGTGCGAGGATTCACGTCCGTGAAGAGAAGATTCACGTCCGTGGACTCGTGGAGGCCAAGCAGTGGGGCGGACGCAAAAAAGGCAGGGAGTAGCCGGACGCGAAAAGAATATGTTCGCGTCCGGGAGGCAGGGATTCGTGTCCGTGGACACGTGGACACGTTGGACTGGCTCGAACGTGAGGGGAGAAGGTTCGTGTCCGAGAGCCGTTGAGCGTGTCGGAAAGGGCGAGAACCGAGGGAGGTTTCCAGCCGATGGAGACGACGAGCGTGGAGGTGCGCCGGCGTCAGAGAAGGAGAGATGCATGAAACAAGAGGAAGAGCGGAGACGGGTGCGAAGCGGGACGAGGAGGCGGATCGAGACCGTCGCCTGGTCGCACGGAGGTGGGACGGAGAAAAGAAGGTGATTGCGGGAGAGACGGGGAGAAGAAGAAATGGAGACGAGAGAGCGAGGAGAGTACCGGGAAGAGAGTCGGCGACGGAAAGAAGACGTCGACGACGAGGAGGAAAGGATCGGCTCGCCGGAGAGAGAAGCTAGCGCACCGAAATGTCTAAACTTGCTCTGATACCATGTAGAATATGTATAGTGACTATGAATCCCCCCAAACGTATACAAGAGGGTCGAGTCTATATATATACAGCCCAGACCAGTGGTCTGTCTAATAGGGAGGAAGAAGCCAAGATGAGCTTAGCTTTAGCGTGAACGCATGGAGATTTTGACAGTTAACTAGAATCTCTAATTCCTCAGCCAATTGACGTACATGCATCAGAAGCTGTCAAGTTAGCGTCTTGGTAGTGACTTGCTCGAATTGGGATTGGATGGAGTCAAGTTAGCCACTGTTCAAATTTATTTGGCATTGCAGTGGAGATTGGATTATACAGATGGTTGGACAGTGTACAGTGGCAGTTATTTCCACTGCAACAGCCCGCCACCCAGCCGATTTGAGTCATGCTTTTCGCCGGGGCACCGATTTGATTCATGTGATCAGCAAATTTCATTGCAACATCGCATAGAAAGCACGTGGTTATGACTTACGAGTATACAACTTCTCGCATGTAAGCCATTTCATAACTAGGTGATAGAAACAGTACGCCTTTACGCGAGAAAAAACATGTATAGATGCCTACAAGAGCTAACTGAAACAGTTGAACAGCATATACTGATGTACATGCATCGATGGCCCGTTAACATCAACAGTCCTCACTCATCAGTTATCAGAATTAGGAAGAGGAGCACATCAACAATTAGTGGGACAATGAGTTCACCTAACGGAACAGAAGGCAGGCAGCTGAATTAGTGGGATAATTTTTTTTGCGAGAATTAGTGGGATGATTGTGCTGCATTATCTGCACAACCGGACAAACACACTGAAAACAATACAGATCGACTAATCAGCTGCATGATTCACGCTCGTACTATACTGGAGTAAATATTTTCCTCTCAAGAACACCACGAATTATTCAGATTCAATTGACGAACCAACTGAAACTAGAGGAGGATCTTAAGCACAACGTGTCAAAGCTAAAGGGCAGCAAGCTGAAGTTCATAGTAAAAATGGTGCCCCCTTACCCCCACATCGGAGCCCGTGGCCGTGCGTTTATCCTCGCCACCACCGAGTCCATTTCGAACTCGTCGCCCGGAGCCCCGGACTGCGGGCAAGAGCTCCACGGCCGAGTCACTCCACGCCTCAGTAGCCATGGACTACAGAGCCGTCAGCTCGAACAGGGGAGAGAGCCAGACGGCAGCGCGATCGAGCGGGAGGGTTTGCGCCCCCGGATACGGGGTCGGGCAGCCGGCGACGGAGAAGAGGAGGGAATTGCGACGGCGAGCGGCGGCGGCGGCGGCGGCGGCGGGTATGCCGTCCCTTGAGGCTGACGTGTGGACCCCATCGTACTATGGCCCTACATGGCAGTGAACCCCCATGGACAAGGTCTCCACGAGACGTTCGATTACAGATGTGCAGCAGAGATTGAGCGAGGCAATGGAGGCACTTTTTCGCATGAGCCCTTGCCTTGTTCGGTATTACTAGCAGTTAACTCCTCACCAATCTGTTATGGGCCTAATTCTATTGTGCCAGGAGTTCTACCGCCGTATTTGGGCCTGACGCTGACAGTTACTTGAGTTTCTTCTGTATTTATTATTACATTTTTAAAAAAAGATGTTTTTTGAACGGTAGATCTGATTTCACTATACAGCAACAAATTATAGATTGGATATATATATGATTTGTATTGATTTAGAAAAGTCTTATGACAAGATATCAAAAAATTTGAACAAATATAAATTTCCAATAAAATATGACAATAATATTATTATAACCAATGTTTGAAACACATATTATTCCTAATTAAAATAGAATTATATTAGAGATCAATCTTAAGCGCATATCTATTAATGATAAGATTATAAATAATATAATGTTAATTGATAAGAGCCGCATAGTAATAACTCTTAAGTTTAAAAGTTTTTAGGTAATATTAATTGAATAAAATCTTATCCTATCGGTTAAGTTTAAGTTTGTTTGGTTATATTAAAAAAAATCTGACGTAATTTTAATTTTAAGTCAAGATAATAATATAAAAAAAGATAAATAACATAAACTTAAAAGTGATATATATCTTAAGATTTATAATTAAATATAAATACTTAAAAAAGTAGCTATTAATATATCTAAATTATGATTTAAAGATTTTTATTGGGTTTCATCTCTAATCCATCTTAACTTAAAATTGAAATGCTATGTTAAATTAAATTAAAATGTACACGTCACTACATGTGCAAAGCACACTCACACATCCGTGAGTGCATGACTAGAAGCACATTTATTATGAAAAAAAAATGAATTAACGATATTATTTGTATACTTCCATTGTGAGAGAGCCCCAGGGGGCACAATGCTCCAAAAGCATGTGATATTCTCCCCTCTTTAAGCTATTTCACCCATATTACAAATTTACAGTTCAAACACAAGATAAAATGGTGATGCTGCTATACCATGGAAAGGTCATTCACTCATTCACCAGCCTCTATATTGCTTAGGCAATCTGTAAAGGCTTTACACATTTCAGTAACTGGATGGATCCATGGATAAGAGTAAGGAAGAAATCAGAGATGATCAGATTCAATTGGCTCCCTTCACTGATCTACCCCCCCACTTCATCACATCATGTTCAGAACAGTTACTGCACATCAATCTAAACCCTTGAAAAACAGAACATCTAAACATCATTTTTCGGCATTGATATGGAGTACAATTTTATTTACTGATGAAAAGCTGATCCTTGGTACAACACACCATTAGCAAGTCATGAAAATGGTAATGACATACGTTTTTATTTACCATGGGAGAAGATAATCCTTGTACTTCAGCATTTTTATTCTAGTAACCTTTAATTTTTTTGTTCAAGAAATTATAGCAACCTTAGCCGTGGCTGCAATCAGAAATCAGACTATAGCTATTGAGTTGTTATGTGGTTTTTGTCTTTGACAAAGCCTTCTTCTGCTGGGCGACCATATAGCGTAACAAGTGTGGAAATACTGCATTCATGAAAATGAAACAAGGCAATGTGTCGTCAACTCGTCATATCCTACATGGTTTATTTTCATAAAATCCTACGTATTTTTTTATATAAAAATCTACTTGATTATAGCACAATTTAATAAATAAAGTATAATTGCATGGAAATATTACCTGGAACATACAAAGCCATGAAAAAGGCAGAGAAATAGAAGTAGTCGAAGGAGATATTCCATTTGTTTGGCATCCTAAGGCAGTATTTCTCAGATGCCTAAGATTGAACATGCAAAAGAAAAGAGCATTTAAACAAGGTTATCATCGAATGGAGTCCGAGCTCTTCCTTTCTAAGTTATTTATGTTACCTTCATGTAAGGAAAGCCAATGTAGATTAGGCTAACCTCACTAACCATACCAACAGGATAGCATACTATGAAAGTGCTGTACCTGCAAAGAAATTGGTACAAAAACAATGAAACAACTTATTTTTAGGAGAATTCACTGATGAGTTTCTTTTGAATTTTACGTTACATATTGTGATTTGTTTACAACTAGAACAAACTAAGCCATAGAAGCCAGGAAGGTGTAAATCCAAATGACTCCTTTATGCCAAAGAAAGAATATCTGATGACCTGCAAGGTACTAGTAAATTTTCCACAAAGTTATGCTCTGAAATGAAGAAAAATACGTATTTGTTCAACTAAGCTCAACACAGAAACACTCGAAACTTGGAATTTGCTTCTTATAATTAAATGGCATCTGAAATTCATGGCCTTCCAAGCGAGTAATTTGGTGAACAGTTTAAGGGGGTAATACCTCAGTGATGGACCATCTTATGATCAAGGAGGTAACAAGAATATAAGAATGTGTCTGCAAAACATAAGTTCACAGTGATTCACCAATATTGTTTAGAAACAAAATAATTACTTGATTAGAAGTTAAAATACATAAAATAGAAAACTAGTATGCAGAACAAAATAGCACTATGTTATCCTTCTCCAATATGTCATTGCATCGGCTCCATTGCTAACACAATTTCTGCCACTTCGGTTCATCCAATGCTTATTCAGAGTCAATATGATGATATGATCATAAATAAAAGTCCTGGATTAGTTGTAATAGCTGCAACATTACCTAACATCTATGACTATGTTTTGTACTTTTGTCATTTTAGCAAGCATTATTTTAATCCAGAACTTGTTTTCAAGATGAAAACTTTCTGATAACATGGGGTAAGGTCCTGATATTACCTCAGGGAAGCTCCACAGGATGCCCCAGGTAATGAATAACCTTCCAGTAATTTGTGGAAGAGTAGAAGACACTGGAGACCTCATCAACCCTTTTCAACAATTCAGATTACAGTGGTAAGCAATATTTGTTTTGGGAAATAATTCGATCTAACAGGAACTACATTAGTATTTTACTATTTTCTACATTCCAGATTAAGGGTTGGCCAGAAAGTCTGTTAATTTAAAGTTTGCACAAGACAGGCATACCAAGCCAGTAACTACGTGCTACCCCCGTCCCAAAAGGACACCATTTTTACTCCATCTCACACACGTCAACATACAACCATAATACTAAAATGTCTTTCACTTTCTCAAACTCCAATAAATTTGTCCCTCACTTTCTCAAACTCCAATACATTTGTCCCTCACTTTCTCAAACTCCAATATATTTATTTCGCACTTTCTTAAACTTTAATGCAAGGATTAATAAAAAAACGGAGTTTTTGTAGAACAAGTAAAGAGAGCAAAAATACAGTATTTTTTGACGGAATGAGTACAACATATTGGGACGAAAAAAAACTTCTTTTTTTAATAAAGAAAAAAAGGACTTCTTACCTAGAATGGAATGAAGAATCTGCACTACCAGGAAAACCATCATGGCGGCATCACCAGCCAAACAGCAAAACACAAAAGGTTTAGCACCTCTCAATCTCCATATATTGTACAGCTGCATCCAAATTTACAATTTTAATACAATAAAGGTAAGAACGAGAAAAACTGGACCTCCATGATGGCAGCAGTCTGCACGAACAGCAGAGGCCACTCGATAGCGGCATAGACGGCCTCATGTCCGTTCTGCAACAATGCCAAGGTCATGTAGCAGAACACCTGAGCCCTGCACGATCCAAATCAAAGAACATTGATCAAAACAAACACCAATACACCAGGACTGTCCAATCCAAGAAATGTCCAGCAAACAAAGATGCTAGTAGAAGTGAGATCCATATCCATGCACAACTTTCAACAAACAGCAGGCAGTCGAACTGACCATCCGATGAAGAAGATCCAGTTGTAGACAGATAGGTAGAGCCGCTGCACCACTGAACCATCCGCTGCCATTGCTGAACTGCGAGATGGCTTGGCTTTAACGTCATGGCTAATGGCTTTGACCAGGATATACTCTAATCCACCAATCGATGTGCATGAATCACAGCATCAGAAGCACTAAAATACTAGTATGAGCATCTTGGAAGCGGCTTCCTCGGACAGGGATAGGAATCGGGTGAGCCATGTGATCAGCACATTTCGTCACAACAAAGAAGGGTAGAGCCGTAGAACATAGGTACATCAGCTTTTCTTTCTCATTCTGTTTTCTTTTGTCTTTTCATTTTCACCTGCGTAAATGTGAGCTATATCATATTCATAACTAGGGGGCAGAAAGAGTTTATTCGGCATGGTCACAAGTTTGATTCAAAGATCATGTTTTTTAATCAGTGTTCGGAAAAGAAGTGCCTTTGCTATATTCACAAGAACAGATAGCACGTGTAGAGATTCCTGAAAGATTATAAACTGAAGCAGCTGAACAGCATGTATGCATCGAGGTCCAGTTAACATCAACAACCATCCCTGATAAGTGATATAGAGATGTGGCTATGAGGAAGAAAAAGAGAGAACACATCAACAACTCTTCAAATTCCAAGTGCTAACACTGCTCACCTAATTCACGTGTTATGTAAGTGCCAAAAAAAATATTCAGACTGGGAAGAAGGCAGCTGAGCTAGCAGGATACTACAATTTGCGCATGATCTGACCACCCAAAAGAACACGCTGAGAAAAACTAAATCCATGCATAATTTGTGCCATCACCCGCATGTTGCACGAAGATTTTCGCAAGATTCGCGACGCGGGCTTACCCAGATCCGCGTGGCCATCCTCGCCTCGCGCTACGCGTCGGATTCGTCGCCGGATGAGTCCCCCCGCCACCGGGGGAGGCTCCTCCATCCAAAACTCAGCTGTCATTGTGGCGCCCCTCGACCTGCTTGAGGAGGAGCAGGAGAGGCGGCGGGGGCGGCCATGGAGACAACCAGCAAGAGAGAGTGCTTGTCTGTTTGTGCGACCGCGGATTACCAACTGCACGTGCCACTATATTTAGGGGGTTTTTCACAACGCGTTCAATGGTTTTTGTATGGTTGAAATTGCCTTCTTTTTTTCAAATGAAATTTAGTTTGACTGCTTGAAAACATTTTTTACATAATTGCAAACTAGTAAATATTTGTTACAGAGATGTCAATTCTATAGCACGCAGTGCAAGCGTGCAACTCACAGGACATAGAGCAAACGAAAAAAAATTGCAATTTGAAATAAGCTGACAAATTTTGGATCAATACTTCAATAATTTAACCAGGTAACAGCTCATACAGTTCTCGGTAGAAGGTTACAATTACAAAATCTGATGCATAATGTAACAGTAGTAGCTTCCAACATTACCCCCTCAACAAACTTATACTGAAAGAGTAGCAAGTGTGAGCCATTAGGCACATGCTTTAAGTCACACAAAACAACTCAAGAGTGCTCTTGAGAATCGCCATCATGCAGCCTTAGCCTTCGCCAATGCCTTCTTCCTTTGGGCAAGCATGTAGGTAAACATGTGAGGTGATCCTACAACAGTGTTCTTGTCAGATCCTATCTTAATAGTCTCAGTTACTAAAAAAAATGTCAATTACAATTATAATTTCAATCACTACCTGGCAAGTAGACAGCAAGGGAGAGGATAGATGTGTAGAAGTAGTCAAAGGAGAAGTTCCATTTGTTAGGCATCCTAAGGCAGTATTTCTCAGATGCCTGCATAGAAGTTGCAGAAAATGAGCAGTTAAACAGTGTTACTATTATGCAATGAACAACAAGGAGATCTTCATTTCTAAGGTTATTATCGTTACCTTCATGTAAGGCAAGGCAATGTAGATTAGACCGACCTCACTGGAGATACCAGTAGGATACAATACCATGAAGGTGCTATACCTGGACAAAATCAGCACCAGGTTTAAGAAAAAAAATGTGTTTCTAAGTTTTGTGCTAAACGATAAGATGTCTTCTTACTAACCTCAGCCATAAGAGCCAGGAAGGGGCAAATCCAAATGCCTCCTTCATACCAAAGAAGGAATATCTAATGATCTGCAAGGAACCAACAAATTTCCATCAGATTGTGCTGTGAAATGCACAATATTTTAAACATTGGTTTGCATAATCTTAGCACGGGAAAATCAGAATTATGGAAATTGCTGTGTTTCTTTAATAAGCAAGTCTTTAGGATCATGTACTTAGAGCATGCATTCAAAATGCAAGTGGCAACGTAGCACTTTGGTGAACATTCGAAGTAAAATGTACCTCAGTGATGGACCAGCTTATGACCAAGGAAGTAACAAGAATATGAGAATGTGTCTGCAAGAAAAATGTACAAAGAGATCAATCAACATGTCATGAAACCAAGGAGTTACCCTACAATACAAGTACACAACTAACAGGGAACTAGGGATACAAAAATAAGCACCATAGTATCCTTTTATAGGATGCAATTGCATATCAGTTCCAGCAGTTATGCCACTTAGTAACTTGTACAATAATCACCATTGTTTACTTGACCCACAATCAGATATAAAACAGACAAATTACCTAGTGTCCTGTCCTCATTAAAAATCAAATCATCTAATATACGTATTCTCTATCTAGATAATGCTTTTAGACCCAAAATTCTGTCATGTTTCAATGTCTTGGAGAAACAGTAAATGCTTAGAAGAAGTGTCTAACTAAAGAAGAAAATTTCCAAATCTCATGAACCTAACAGATTGACTATTGTTTGTGATGAGCTGATGATACCTCTGGAAAGCTCCACAGTACGCCCCAGGTAAGAAACAACCTTGACCCAATTTGTGGAAGAGTTGCAGAGACCGGAGACCTCACCAAACCTTCAAAAAAGAAGCCGGCATATTAGTGCATTAAAAGTGAAAGTGCGTACAGTTGTTTTCAGAATCTAACAGGACCCTTCCTGAAAATTAAAATGTCTTGACGTGTTCTCTAAAGAGAAAGTCTATTTTTGTGGAGTTTGCATGCAACACACTACAGGTAGGTTCCAAATGTTGACAGGGATAATGAAAATTGCAGAATTAGAAGAGAAAGAGCAACTTCTTACCTACAAGCCCATGAAGAATCTGTGCCACCGGAAACGCCATCACCGGGCAAACAGAAAATGTTCAGTACCTCACAAAACTTCATGCACGAAGAAAAATACTATACAGGGAAGAATTGATCATTCATTTTGTGCACAGCAGGCACTCATGCCGTCACATGGCTGCTTTGTGAAAAGAAATATATGAAGTTCCTAATCTGGAGCTAGGATAGCTTTTTAACAGGAATTTAACGAGTTCTATTAGAGCATCGGATAGGCTTTTTCCCCTTTTGGTATAAGTACAGAGAGGGGGGATCCCCCACCTTCGGGCAGTAGAAACAACTGAAGTTGAATAATTGCAGTATTTTGCTATGTCATTGATAACACTTCGATGAGTACTAGATGTTTAGGGGATCTTGCACCGCAGTAATCAATAATCATAAGTAGATAAGAAACTACACCTCGACCAAATTATAAGCTCGTGTTAAAATCTACAGTTTTGCTGTGGTTAAAATTTAAAATTAAGTAAAAGCACACCAATTAGTGAAGGAAAATATGTAATAGAAAAACCAGACCTCCATGAAGGCGGCGGTCTGCGCGAACTGCAGCGGCCGCTCGATGGCGTCGTAGACGGCCTCATGCCCGCTCTCCAGCAGCGACGTGATCGCATTGTACAGCACTTGCACCCTGCAAGATCCAAGAACCCCAATCAAGCCAAGGAAACGAAAGATCCAATCCGCAGCCCAAAACTATCAGGCGGTGCGAGGCGGCAGACCATCCGAAGAAGACGACCCAGTTGTAGACGGAGAGGTAGAGCCGCCGCACCGCAGACCCGACGCCCGCCATCGCCAAGCACCCAGCAGCAGCAGCAAGGCGGAGGAGGAGGAGGAACGCGAGGCCTGGACCAAGATGGGGGCTTGGCTTTAATGAGCGCGGCGTGCGGTGTCCGGTGGACTGAATCCACCACAGCTATTGATGTACTGCTGCTCGCATCAGCAAATCAGACAGGGGATGCAACTGAATGCTCGGATTTGGGAATTTGGGTCGATCCAGCCGAGGCTGGCCAACCAACTATTGATCCAACTGAATTCGCAATGAATCGGGATGGATGGATGGTTGGAAGTGGCAGTTATTGCAGCTGCAGCTGCCCCTCCTAAATTCTCACCCGGCTCTCCCGCCAATAGCATCCATGTGACCTGCTGCTGCAAGTTCAGTATTTAGTACTGCAACTTCTTCTCGTTCAATTTCTTCTTCAGACACGCCAATCAACCAGAAAATTCAGTAAAAATTTCTCATTTCTTTCTCTTTTTTCAAATAACAAGTTCATCTGCGTGGATGGGAATGAGATTCGTGTCATGATTCGGTGATTCAAACAATTAACCTGATGAATTATCAAGGAAAGGATAGTGCATGCACATGTACATTTACATCAACATCTGTCACTACCATAATTAATCAGTCATACATGGAAGCACATCAAGAAACAGAACAAGATGTTATTTTTTCAGCTGTTACATGGGTGGTTGTTTTCAATAGCTTTCGACGTGAATAACTGCTCAGCCAACTCAACTGTCATCAGTTAGTTCAATTAACTGAAAACAAGATAGCCTTTATAGAATGCTCCCTCTACTTCACAATCATATTATTCAGGACAATGTTGCATGACCTGCCTAACCAACCAAACAAACCAACTGAAAAGAACACGCATCAACTAACTGTATAAATTACTTGAATTGTTTTTGGCTGTGATGTGTACTAGATTAAAAAGAATGGACTTTACATTATACCATAACTTGATTGGATACAGCAGATGAACCAACTCCAGGCTATAATGCAGCAGAGAGGATCCCCAGTTCGGTGCAGAGTGGATCGAGCCCTTCCTCTCCCAACAAGGAAAGAGCAGAAAATCCATAGTAAGAATGGTAGATATCCAGGAATTGATCGTGCGAAAACTTTGTAAAACCTCCATACTGTTGCACCAGCAAACAGGGGCATACATAATCAGTAAAGATGCGACTTGGTCAATGTGAGAAGTTAAGCTGATAAGAGAGAAAGTCATTACAGGTGATTGGCAAGAAAGCAAAAACTCCATAAAGCACCATGATCAATGAAGTGGTATGCACCAATGATCTTTAGGACACCTCCAATTCTGGAGAGAGTAAAATTTGCAGCAAGAAAGATTACCCAAGGTTGTTATTTGCTTGTCAGGCAATTAATATATAGATTGTGTCTGGTCTACTTACCGAAATGCATAACATGTGTCGCTGTGCTTGTTTCTTCTTCCTTGAAATCCCCCGTCTGCTGCTTGTTTCTATACAATAATAGTAAAAACAGTAAGATTCCAGTTCTTGTCATCATTTTATAACTAAATTCATGTATGATTCACATTTTTTTTATTCTGCACAAGGGAGATTTTAACAAGAACTGGAAGATGTGGTCAAGCTGCACTTCTCCATCATTAATAAATGAAAATTGAATAGTTGATGCACATATCTACTAAACTAGAAATGTTTAAAACTGGTTCGTGTACTGCATATAGTGTTTGTCTAATCCTGAAAATATATGTAAGTTCTCTAAATCAAATGAAAGGGCATATTTTTTATGGTAATAGCAGATATCTGGTCGAGAAGAAATTAACCTGAAGACACCACTCCAGGAGCAAGCGTATGTCAATCGATGCTGGTTCTCGTAAATTTGATGTCAAGTCAACTTGAATGAAACCCATCAGATACAAAGCTGCAACAGCACAGAATGTCCCTCCACCTGACTCACTAACACAAAGACAAACAATGAGTACCCATAACTGATTCCAAAATAGCAAAACAAAAGATTGGCTGAATTCTTGCATATTGGATACTCTGAAAGAGAACTGCCATGTGACATGACAGACTTAGTAGGCAAAGAAGCACATCAAAGGTTAAAGAAAATCTGTACCATGAGATTCTGAACCAGGAACCAAGCCAAAGCCACCATCGTATGACTGCATGTGGTAGAAATAAGAACTAAGAATTTCAATTGCATGGTGCAAGACACTGGTATCTCAATACGCAGTGCATCAAGAATTGTGCAAGCCAATCTGGCAATTAAGAATGCATTGCTTGGCCTTTTCCTTGTCCATTCCTGTCCAATCTTTTAACATTGCGCATATTGCAGCTGAGAAGACAGCTTAAGTGTGTTAGTTATTTCAAACAAAGATTCAATTGTAGGCTTGTACCGTGATTTAAGCCTTTTGTTGGGTTTTAACTTTAGTCTACTCTAATTTGTTTGGGACCAAAATGCTTTATTGCTGTTGTATTCAATTGTAGGCTTGTAGCATATACCAACTATAAAGGACAGTACAACTCACCTGCACAGTATACAAACCGGAGGTCTGTTTCTGCACCAATATGAGTAGGCATGAAGCTAAAAAAGATGCTTCTCGAGTTAGCCAATAAGCTAATGCATTTAAGCAGTGCATGATGTTCAGTTGTTTGCAGAACAGAACTATGGAAGCCATCTAAGTAAAACCGATGAAATACTCAAAGGCAAGCAAGAATGCATGCAGATGCACCTCTATCACATGCATGCAGCATGCATACACAAGTTAGGATCACAGCACATTAACAATCTGATTGAACAGGTTTGATAAGACCAACAATACAGAGTTATACCAGAAAGGATGTATTTATCAATATCAAGTTTGTTGAACACCATGACATGACTTAATTCATGCAGAGAAAAACATATGCAAATGGAAAGGGAAGGTAGCAATCAACACATACGAAAAAATAATCAAGAAGGTGGGCCAACTATGGGGTGTTCTGAAATCTTAAACAGAATGTGAGTTGGCAACTATTCTGGTGATACTGTTAGCACGTAAAACACAGGTCGCAGATGTAAATGCATAGATACTTTTAAAGGATAAATTACAAGACTAATTAACATAGAGACCAAAGTTAAATGCATACCTTCCATCTGATTGTTGGAGTTTTTTCATTGAGGACAAAAGAGCCTTACTATCAATGCTTGCTAAATCATAACCTACAATCTTCAGGATAGCAAGGGCAGAATAAGTGCTTGCAAGATAACTAACACTGTGGTAAGGTTCCTGAAGAAGAACATGAATTCATATTTGGAACTATCAGAATACAAAAATTAAAAATGACACAATGTGAGATGTTTGAAAAAAGGTTGACTTGAGAATTAACCACATGTACCTTCATGTCAGTTGAGGGAAATCGAGTTGTTCTAGAACCACAGAATCCATAAAATTGTCCTAAAAACAGATGAATTTTCATATAATGAATATATTTTATCTGAAAAATATGAATTAGCTATCGTGAGAGTTTTATTACATAAGTACTGAGGAAAACTCACCATTATCTAATTCATTGTCTGTCTCAGGATGTTCTTGAAAAGACAAAATTCATTTGGCTATTTGATCCTTGTTAACCTAAACAAAAAAGGTACACAAGTAAACAATTCATCAAATTACTACGTTACTTCTTGCTGAAGAGTCAAGATGCAAAGTGAACTGAAATTCCCACGATAAATATTTCAGCTAGCGATGGCACGGTTACTTGTTTTAATACATACAAGTACAATATTTCAGATAAGTATGATAAAAAAACATTGCATGAGGCTGTAACTTTTTTTGAGAAATCTTTCCCCTCAGTTTGGTTAGAAATCAAAAGCGAATGCAGTTATGGAATCAAGTTGTCAGATAGATGCAAGCCGCCTAACTGCAATAATCTCTAACTGCTTTGAGTAGACTGGTTAGTGATCACTGCTGGGCTAAAGTGCTTAAACCTTGCAGATAATAGTTGTTAATGCAAGCATTCTAAAGTATTGAAAAGCCCACCTTCCACACTTGGCATTCTGCTATCTCCTTGTATTTGCCAGTTGCCACTATAAAGACCAATTGTACCTCCCATTATGCATACTGCAACTAGTTCATCTCTGAATAATTAAAGACCAATGGCACCTCAACACTATGCATACTGCAACTAATTCGTCTCTGAATATACTATCAATAGCCATTCTTGAGGTTTGAGAATACTTCATGGTACCATAATTGCACAAATCCGCCGCTCGAACTTATTCCTACAGTTGCAGTTTTGCTTCCACTAAATGCAAGCAAAGCGACCACACGAGGTAAAAATCCAAGCTTTGCACACGGGCACATTTAGACTAGAGAATAACAAATAACTAAGAAAAAACACGAATTTAGGCATAATTCAGCAAACGGATCGAGAGGAGAACCCTCTAGGGTGAATCGGGCGGACAGTGCGATCTTACCTGGTCGACCTCCCGGAGGAGGGGCAGGCCGCCGACGGCGAAGTAGGCGAGGGTGAGGTGGTTGACCTCCTGCGGTGCGTACTTCCTGGGAAGCTCGGACGCCATGACCTCCAGAAACAGCACGTGGCGATCGCGGGCGAACTCCGATAGCTCCGGCTCCCCCATCACCGGCGTTCGATGGGAACCCGCTTTGTCCGCCCTCTGAACAAATAAAACCTCGTGTCTCGTGTTGAAGGGAAGAACCGACCGCCAGTGAGGATCCGGCAGAGGGGAAAGCACGGCGCGGTGATGGGAGAGCGCGGCGCGGCGGCGACGGATCGGTCCCGGTGGCGTCGCCTGCGCTGGGATGCGGCCGGGCTTGGGTGGAGGGAAGAGGAAGGTTTTTTCTAATAAAGTGAGGTATTGACAGGTGGATCCCAAAGGTGTACATATGATATATTGTTATACTTCATGGTCTTTTATGTAAAAGCTTTAGACGTGTTGGCTAGTAAAGCATTATATAAGGACTTAAATACAAATTTATTCCTATTCACGACTATACTTAAAAAAGATGAGAAAAGTTTTATATAAAAAAATTTACATGAAACATACTGTTTACTTAAAAAAGTGTCTATTAAAATAAAAAAATTATTAGTGGAAAGGAATGGGCCTAAATACATTAACCAGGCATGATAGAGATACAACATCTTCTGACGCCGACAACAATTAAATAATCGTATGAAAATCATTACGGGCTTTATGATTTTTATAAAATTTTTGGAGGATCTAAATTACGAGGATTTTTTCATATGTAGGATTGGATGTTGCCAACTTCCTTATAATTGCATTCATATACGTCAATTCCGCAGAAATTTAACACATGGGCTCAAAACCTCACTTTATTTTATCTTTGAGAAGTCCAATAAAACTCCCCTCTTTATCTCTCTTCAATCCTTTTAGAACCCTTCCAAATTCCTTTGTATTTTTTCTATTTCTGTGTTCTAAGATCCTATGCACCAAAGGTGTGCTACCGTGTGAATCTTGAACTTCGCTACGGCAATTTGACCACATGAGCATCTGTCGATAGTTGTGCTCTCTTACTAGTGACCAATCTCCATTGATTCATTTCTCATCTGACCTGATCGTGATGGATCTGCCATTGCAGGCATCCAAATCTCACAATTCACATATAGAAAACTTGTTTCAGCGTGTGTTCAGAGATTTTTCTGCATCACAAATTCGGGCAGCAAGGGAATATTTTGCAGCCGGCGTTGGGGGGCGTTGGCAGGCGGCAGGCGGCCTACCCCCCAACTACAATCCTTAACTCTTCCCTCATGCTGCCTCCACGCAATTGCATGTACTGACATCTTTCTCAAGAACCAGCTCATGTGAGGAGTGGCACTATCAATTAGCTCTCTTAAGCAGATGACTAACAATAATGATGGTCTATTATGATAAGAATGGTGATCCTAATTGCCAGGTCCTAACATCTCCTGCACAAAAACTTTGTGTGTCCTGCTTTTTGTGTGTTCTGTTCTTGGTGGAATAAAAACTTTAGACAGGGACTCAGGAGTGAATGAGTGCAAAGAGCGTGCTAGAGGAATGCGTGTCACACTCTTTGGATGTATCCATGTGGAATATATGCTTAGTTGTGATGGAACAATTTATTTATTTAAGACTAAATATGTTGTGTTCTTGGGAAAATATCGGATTTGTTCACTTATTTGGTCAACAATACAACATGTATTTATTGTGATCGGGAAAATAATCAATCTGTTAAAATAAGAGATGTATGTAAATCATTCATTCGAAGAGAGTTCTGGCTAGCACGATCAAATCTTCGTTACTCGATCTAGATGCGTTCCAAATTTCGACAAAAATCGAAGGCAATTGGTAACCAAACGGTGTGTTTTTTACACCAGTTTATGACAACTTGCACACTGAATTTTACTTCTGGCGGTCCATGGACCGGGTCCATACCATCAAGAGGTTGGATCCGTGGCATAACTCCGGTGGGTCCAACAGCCCAGCGGTCTGTGGGCCCCACGCCTCCCCCTTCCTCACCGCGGGATCAAATACGGCACCCGGCCACTCCCCGATTCCCCCACCTGTGCCGCCTGTTGCCATTCGTCTCGTCGTCTCCGCCACGACCACGAGACCCACCACAGCAGCAGCAGCGCCGGCCGCCGCGAGTTCTCTCTCTCTCCTCTCTCTCTCGTGTACTGTTGCTGCTGCTTCGCGGAGGAGGGCGGGATGAAGGTGGCCGTCGTGTCCCGGAGCGGCCGGGAGGTGGTCAGGGGCGGCATCGAGCTCAAGGAATCGGTGCGTCTCTTGGATGCCATGGTCCATTTGCTCCGTTTTGAGTTCGTCCGGTTCTTGATTTGGTCTGGAGATCGGGGCCGATCCGGATTATGGGTTTTGGTCTTGTGGGGGAAGGGGGAGGGTTTGGTTCTTGGGTGGGGTTTAAGATCTTGTGGAAAGGTTTGAGCTTTGGTTGATTCGCGGGCTGTTGTTTTTCAGGCGAAGGTCGCTGATCTGCAGGAGGCCATCTATGCCAAAAGTACGTGCAATGATCCCATCAAAATTTTCCATTTTCTGTTGTGCTCGTTGATGTGTCGCAGGAGTACTTGTAGGGGCTCTCCTTCACCTTTTTAAATTTCTCATTTTTTGGAAGGGTCAGTTGTGTTTACATGTTGAAAAGATAGGCAGGTGTCTAATAGTGGATTTGCATTCAGTTCAAGCTAAATCATTTTTAAGTAGTTAGACTGTGTGACTGCCTTTTTTTATACATCCTACAGTTTTCAATTTTGCAAGCTTAATGCTGTCATCCTAGGATGCCTCGATTGAGTTTGCTCAGTAAGTCCAAATCTGAACATTTTGGGGCTAATTAGTATGGTCATCAGGAGTAAACACTGTTACAGTTTAATTAATTAAGAGAGATAAGGAAAAGCATTTTCTGCTCTTCCATTAATCCAAGTGCATTTCACCCTGGGGTACTGTTGATGTTTTACTCCAACTTAATGCTAGCCATCAGAGAAATCTGATGCAGGGTATATTTGTATACGAGCCAAGTGAGGTGGGGGAGTTTCGGATGATAATTGATATTTAGGCTAGCATTTATAAGCTGAAAAGGTAAACAATTGACTGAATGTTATGCTCGTACCGAACCTAGTGCGTGGAACATGATAGCAGTACATCAATACAATAATTATATTCAGTATTTGTTCATTTTGATTGGTTGACTCGTGCTTGCCACTTTGCCAGTACTGTCAAGGATTGTTTTGGTTGCTGCGGCCTACAGGTTGTTAGGATCTGCTTAGGTAGGATGAAGTTGAGGTTGGCCATCAACCTCTACTCACTCACAAACTTTGCATGTGCGCTTTTTAATATGCACATACCCTTCCTGAGTTGCGGTTAAGGAAAACTTAAAAGAAGGATAGATTAAATGGAATGACAAGAAATGTGGTTGAAAACTAATTTGGCAATATATTATTAACTGTATGCCCAAAAAAGTTTTAAGACCTGTATGTTGAAAATAGCTTTCATAAACAAAGGACGATAGTACAGGCCCTGTTTTTTTCATCTACTAGTTAGTACTAGATTATCGCCAACATGCTTTTTAAACTACTAAGCGGTTTGATTTTAAAAATACTTTCTATACAGAAGTTTCTTTTAAAAATTCGAATAAATCCATTTTTCAAGTTTGTAATAGTTAATATTTAATTAATCATGCACTAATTGTGTGTCTTGTCCAATAAGCCAAGAGGCTACTAACCCAAATAGCCAAAAAGAATGGGGCCTTCAATTTACTGTAGACAGCTAATATTCGTTATGTTGAAAACTGTCTAATTTGAATTATGCAAGCATGGTAGTAACTTACATGAACAACACATTGAATACCAGAAGTACACCCTTTTTACTAATACTCTCTTCATCATGTTTATGGCACAAGCATTGAGTATAGCATGATCTTGGCTGAAGAAACTGGAAGTGTTTTTACTCTCTGCATTTGTTTTCTGTATTATGTTCAAATATGCTTATGATGAGGCAATTCTCAAGTGTTTCGTGATTTTTGGTGCTTTACCTTAGACTGATGGAGGGGTTATGCTGATTCCTGAATCCTGAGCAACTTAGGTCCTGTAAATCCATTGTTCTTTCAGCCTTTTTTGCTGATGATTCAACCTTTTTGAGCCTTGAATCAAGAAGCTAATTCTCCTATGGTGTGCTAGTGTCAGTCATTCTTAAGTCAACACCTAATGTCTGTTTTACTAACTCACAACCTATGCTAAAATAGCACTGTCGATGATAAAAACATAATTCGCTGCTTGAATTTATCAAACCTTAACTGCTATGATAATCAAGAGCTCCATCCTATGTCATTATGGTATTTATTGTCACATTTATAAGCACCATGTTCTTGCCTGTGCCAGACTGGTAGATTTGCATGTCAGTCTATTAACTTGCCATAATGCTATCCTGAGTTGATGTTCCCAATGACTTATTATTCATGTTGGACCACTCAAGAGTAAAGAAGAGGTCCTGTGATGTGGTAGAGCGAGAAGATATATCATATTATATGGCTATAGCTACTGTTTAGATGGCATATCCCACTTGACATCTTTCCCAGAGAAACAATGCAAATATTTTTTTTCCTTCAAAGCCATGTACAGCGTGTTTTGTTAGATGCAAATTAATGTTATTCTAACTGAAAGATGGCAGCATTATTTGCTAATGTTGAGCATAACCCTTGGCCTTACATCTACAGAAAACTCAGTTTGATTACTTTGCATGAATCATGGATGAGCTAGCTGGATGTTTGACTATATGCCTTGCTGCTCATAGAATGCATGCTTTCCATGTGATCGATCATCTATTGGTTGCTAATCACTTGGTTTTACACCATGCAGCTAAGAAGTATTATCCTGCTAGGCAGCGGCTCACCCTCCCTCTCCAACCTGGAAAATCTGGAAAACCAGTTGTTCTTAACACAAAGGCCAGCCTATCAGAATACTGCGAAAAGGGTTCTGGATCCCTGACACTGGTCTTCAAAGATTTAGGCCCGCAGGTCTACTACAGCACACTGTTCTTCTGGGAATACTTGGGTCCTCTTATTGTCTATCCCATGTTTTATTACTTGCCTGTCTACAAATATTTTGGATATGAGGGAGAGCGGATCATTCATCCTGTCCAGACTTACGCCATGTACTATTGGTGTTTCCACTACTTCAAGAGGATCATGGAGACGTTCTTTGTCCACCGTTTCAGCCACGCAACTTCTCCTTTATCAAACGTCTTTAGGAACTGCGCCTACTACTGGACCTTTGGAGCTTACATTGCTTACTACTGCAACCACCCGCTTTACACCCCTGTGGGTGATTTGCAGATGAAGATTGGGTTTGGATTTGGGATTCTCTATCAAATTGCAAACTTTTACTGCCATATCCTGCTGAGGAACCTAAGAAGTCCGAGCGGTAGTGGTGGCTATCAGATTCCTCACGGTTTCTTGTTCAACATAGTGACTTGCGCAAATTACACCACTGAAATCTACCAATGGCTTGGGTTCAACATTGCCACACAGACTGTGGCAGGTTATGTTTTCCTCGTTGTGGCAGCAAGTATCATGACCAACTGGGCGCTTGGAAAGCACCACCGTCTAAAGAAGGTAGGCACTGTTTTTTTCTTTTTGGCACTGAAGTGCTGGACAATGTCGTCATTGCATAGATTTACTGATAATTCTTCTTTTGCAGTTGTTCGATGGGAAGGATGGGAGGCCTAAGTATCCTCGGCGATGGGTGATTCTTCCTCCATTGCTGTAAGGAGTTGGTAATTGTGCGCTGGCCTCATGGGATTGAATCTTTGCTCTGTTCTCAGCGTTTGGAAGTTGAAACTTTCAATTTCATGCAAACGTTTCTGCTAATTGTGCTCTTTACCACTTCTATTCTGTGATCCAAAATTTCTAATCCACAATGGAATTCCTCTTAGCTATTGTTGAACTTTTCTCTGAGTCTACATTGTAGCGCTACGCATTGGTCATGTTGTTGTAATGGTTAAATACAAATACTAGGTTCATCCGTATCAGCTTGTTGCCTTGTAGTCAATTTGTCCAAGCAGTAGTAGTAATGCGATCATGATTTCATTTTGACGCCTGGCGTTGCTGTCCTATTCTGCCCCTCTCATCTGAAACCAAGCACTTGCATGTTTGATGACATTGTTGCCTGTGGGCAGTGGCCCGCTGAAAAACCTTTTCTCGATTTGATTACAGAATATATGGCTTCTTGGTGAATGTTGGATTACTTAGTGCCGTGGTTACATTGAAGCTTGCCTTCTTGGTTGGCACAGCTTTTTTGTACCAAGAACTTTGCTCCTGAGTTTGTCATCCTTCTGGGTTGACACAGCTATCAGCGTTCCAAACTAAGGAATTCTGTGCAAAATTCTCACGTGTGGACTTATTGCAGAATGCAGATCATCTCTTTTCAAAACTGACAACATTTTGTAATGCTCTGACCATGAGTCTCCATGAGACCATTAGTCCATTACTACTGTAATTTGGCCAAAGAAAATTAAGCAGCAGAAGCCAAGTGCATAACAACTTAACAATTCCTTCTCAATAATGTTCTGAACTCATTTCTGTCGAAATGATGCCTTGTCATCCAACTGTGAGCTGGAGCTCTGCCCTCTCGTCCAAGATTCTTTCAGTGTCCTGCAAATATTTTAACGGGACGTCTGTTTCATATGAACTGTACAAGATCTACAGTCCAAACAGCCAATTGCATGTGATGGAGATCTATCAGCACATAAAAATTTAGCAGCAGAAATATCAACTGGGGACTGTTTGTAACGAAGGAATTTTACCTTAATTTGCCAAATTCATGCAACAATCAGGATAAGCGAAAATTTTCCATATTTCAAACAAGAATCTACTCTATCCGTCCTAAGATATAATGAAATCTATAATTTAAATCTTATCTTATAATATAAGAATTCACTTTTCATTTAAATTTTTTCCCATCTTATTTTCACATATACTCTCACAGATATAGAAAAGCTTTTTTTTTATGCTCAAAAGATGCTGTTGCAGTAGTATTTTTACCCTGAAGATGATGCAGCATACAAGTCTCAAATTAGTCGTGAGACAGTGAGAATTCTTCACGGCATCAGCATGGCGATAGCATTCTGGAGATAATTTTGGTATAAGATTAAAATAATCTCTTTCATTAGCAATATAATGAACATGTGGTGGAAGAAAAAGACACGTCTTGAATTTGATATCTTCATTGGCATCGTAGTGTGTGCTAAGACTTTCTTCCGAATTTGCGATAACTACTATCCTAGAACGAGTCCGTGCTAGATTAAAACTACCTTGAGAAGGTAAATATATACATTAAAAAACTAAAAAAAAGTCGTACTAAAAAATTAAATTTTCATATGGAATATCCAATCTTAATGGAAAGGACTGATCGAGATTAATAACAAAACTCACCCAGACACTTCAGCCTAGACTCACTTCATTAAGAGACTGCCTCACAAGCTCTATCAGTCCTTTCCATTAAGATTAACCAGACTATAACTTCAGTTTTAGACAGATCTTTAATAGAACACGATGCTACCACATTTAGTGAACTTACTCTATCAAAACTATTTTCTAAAAATAAGCTTGATATCTACTATAATTACCTCATTTCTAACGGAAGTAGAGACGATTCACAATCTCGAATCCACACAGATGACGCCTAACCGTATAGAAGGAGAATCTGTAAATTCTCGCTAGGTGTTGTTCGTGACAGCTCCCGGCGTGAGCACGCTGACACCTAGGAGGTCTGCTTAGCTCTAGTGTAGGCCAGTCGGCTCCTTTTCGTGGCTCGAGGTACGTGTGCTGGGGGTAGAGGGTTTCGCTCGGCTCCGGCGTGACGGTGTTGGTGTGGGCATGCCAGTTAATTTGACCCTGCAATTGACAAGGAGGTGAGGTGAACGAGTCAGTTGAACGATGGGCCAATATGAGCCCTCGCTATCGGCTGGTTGCCGATAGGATTGGGTTGGTCATCGGCCGCCTTCGGATGGCTCCTGCTATCAGCTAATCGTCGATAGGAATCAGAACGCTCTTTCATTGGCTGGGGAGCCGATGAGGGTGTAGGCAGATGTTGACGAAGGACATGATGGCTTTTGGGTGTAGTGAAAGAAAGATCCTGATCCATCGGTCGCAGAGCTGATGGAGGCACAGGAGTGTATTCAAAGAATAGTAAGGCGCGCGGTATCCCTCCTGGAAGTCGACGGAAGCTGTAGCGGTTGTTCATCGGCTGAAAAGCCGATGAAGGCATATGTGAACTGGCAAGGAATCGTATAAAAGGCACAGGCTGTAAAGCCGATGCCGCTTTGGATTTGGCAGCATGAGACCCATTGCCCGTCATGATGACGTCGCTAGCGTCGAATATCAAAAATCGGACCTAACCGAGACAGTACGAGACCGAGGCCAACGGCAACGGGACGACGGACGCTGAATCGGATGTGCTGAAGTAAGGACGAAGCGAACCCATCGGCTAGCTGAGCCAATGAGTGGACGTTTCTCTGAAGACAGGTGCGCATCGACTGGAAGGCCGATGCGCTTGGCGTGGCGCTCAAGGGAAGTCTTTGAAGACTAGTATGTATCGGCTCTTCAACGTATAGATAACTTATTGGCTAACACTCCGATGAAACACTGTACAGAGACCTATAGGCCTAAAGCTCATTCTACCGTTGGCAGCCTCGTAGGTCGAACCTAACCGATGTAGCACGAGACCGACGATGGCGGAGAGACCCTGCACGGACGTGATGCGATACATCCGATCAGCCTAAGAGATCGAACCTAACCGATGCAGCCATAGATAGAGCGAGACATATCGGGATAGTGGTGGGACTTACCCCTTCGCCGGAGATCGAACTTAACCGATGCAGCCCCGCGTCGAGAGCTAGACCCCGTCGATGAAAACCTAGATAGACTAAGGTGGCGATGCGCCGAAGTTGTATTGATCGAAGAATCCTTCTATATGTTTCCAAGGGGTCTATATTTATACCCTGGGTTTACAAAGTTTGACGTGTTTACAACAACCATCGGACGTTATTTCCTAACAAAGGTGAAGGAAAATATCTCTAAGCTAACCAAATTAACTAAATCTTCCTATCCATATAAGATACAATAGAATATCCTGCCGTGAACCATGGCTCCTCCTCAGACTCGGTTTTATCTGGATAGTCTTCTATTCTAGGACCAAATCTTCCCTTGCTTCAATCGGATTGGCTTCTTCTCTACAGCAATCGGACACTTTTTTACTTAAGCTGATTGTGTTTCCAATCTATCGCTGGGTTTTCCAAATTTTGGCGTTAACAGGTATCGATCCATAAGTACTCAATCCAATCCTTAACTCTCTTACTTATTAGCTTTAATAGATCACTCACAAAGTTGGATTTGGTGAAAAACGAGAGAGAGGTAAAAAACCCTAAAAATAATATGGGGGAGTAGGGATAAAATGAATAAATAGCTACACACCCAAGTATGGGTTGGTGGAGCTAATAATAAAGCCCCTATGAAACTAGCCATTACTCACATATTTAAACTCCGAAATATTCACCTCTAAGGGTCGGAGACTTTAGATACACTTGAATCCAAAGCATCAAAACTAGTCTGAAGTATCCGGTCAAAGCCTCTAGAGACTCCGGATAAGGCTCATTAGAGAAAAACCAAAATCTATAGGTGCATATGGTACAAGTATCCACTTAAGAAAAATAAATAGATCTAATTAATCACTTGCTTCGTAATTCGGTCTAATATTTATACCCGTCGTAGGACTCAGGAAAAATAAAATACATCTAAAGTACATGTTGAATTTTCATCAACTCATTTTTGTCGGATACTAGCACTTTCACTTTTCTTTAAATAACATATTAGTCCTCTAATTTATTGTCATCTATCATCCAAAGCTCACTAGGAGAATTAGATGCACTTTTAATCTTTCTTTTTTACGATTAATGATAATACTTAGAGGATAGTATAAAGATTGAGATTTTGGTTGAAAGAAGATAGGAGAGGCTCCCCTAAATATATGCATAGTAATAAATGAAGTTTACGCATAAACACATCTTAAAGAGAAACATGAGAGCTACTCCTATTTTCTTGCAACCATGTGGTGCAATGTGTACAAGAGTATATAACAAGTAAAATAGAGAAACATATGGCATGACATATCACTCAAAAAAAAGAAAAATAAATCAAGCACCAATTAAACATGCATCTCATCACATTATAGGAATATAAATGTGATAAAATGATAAACTAACAGTCATTATATCCTAGGCAAATATAATAGTCATTACATGTCCATAAGAATCTAAAAGAGGTCTAGAGTATTTGACCTTATGGTCCGGAGGCTTCGGTTAGAGTCTGATGCTAGGGTTCCAAAGCAAATAGAAATTTAAAATTTGAGTCCATACTACTCTCTCTTTGGCATCAAAACACAAAAAGGACATAATAGCACATGTAAAAGAGGATCAACTCGAAGTGGTGATGTCATTATCATCATTGTCGCCATCGTCACCGTCATCACCATTGCCGTTCTTGGCATCCTCATTGTCAGTCCCCTCAATACTAGAGCTTGAATGGATGTCCATGTTGATGTTGGAGGTCTCAATGAAGAGTTAGACTTGAGTAGCTTAGGACGCCTTTGGTTTTACCTCAACAAAAGGATCAACCACAAATGTCGCCTCACTATCGAGAGACACCTAGATGTTCTAAGATCAAATGTAGTCCTTTTGGCGTTGCTCTATGCGATAAACATTCACCATGCTATAGGAGCAAAAGGAGAACATGTACTTTATGGCTCTCTTGAAAGCGGAGTTAGGCTTTGGAGGAGCGTAGACACAATAAGAGGATGTACCCATGGTAGAAGGAGCAACCGGTGGATCACGAGAACAATAAAGATGATGCTTCACTTCCTTGATGAAGCAAAGACTATAGATAGCTTCCACAAGTTTCATGATATAGGGAGCATAAGTTGACAAGCGACGTCCATCAATGGCAACCCCGTAGATCTCCTCCTAAATAAACTTCATCACATTGAACTTGGACTTAGTGGGACAAGTGTAGCTTAAAAGGTCAATGGTGATGGCTTGAATGACGAATGCATCACCATCTTTAGGGTTGATGGTGGGGTGGAAGAGCTTATTAAGAATGTCATAATGAGAAAGCAAGGCATGAGTTATCTTCAGTTGTCCAATATACATAAAAGTAGACTCATGAGGCTAAGTATGGCACTAAGAGCGAAGGGTAGGAAGATTAATATTAGAAGGATCAAGCTCTAAGACTTGAGCAAAGCAATAGATGGTAGTTTGGTAGGGTTGGCCATTAGACATCCACTTGAGCATGGGATCTTTGGACTTAGAGGTGAAGAAGAACATGGTGGTCCAAAATTGAGCGATGATCTCCTCACACTATTTATACTCAAGTGCCATCAAATTGTAAAGACCCTTGGCACCCGGATAACATCATTGAAGATTGGATTATCCTTCTCCTCCTTCATCACCCAGTCGATCCACTATGTATCCACAAAGGCCTTTAGACACCCCATGATGACACTATTGTAGTAATCCTAGTGGAACCAAGTGGTGAAGCACGAATCATTGATATTTGGGCATTCAATGCTCTCGGGATCGTCAAGCCAGTCTTTCTTGCATTGAGCAATATTCTTATTATAGTCAAACACTATCCTTACACCTTCAAGGCTCAGTCTTGGTTGGTGAAGATAGGAGATTTTTGGTGAAAGCTTGATACCAATAATGGTGACACCCAGAGTTGGAATTTCGCTTGCCTCATATGTTTCCTTAAAGCTATGATCTTGAGTTGGAGCGACCTTCTTCTTCTTAACAGTCTGTTTGGTTAGAGGGGCATTAGACTTGCCCTTGTTAGGTTGAGAGACTCAGGGAGGATTTCGATGGGAGGTGGCACCTTGAGAAGTACCAACTTGATGAGCGCTCCCTTGGTTGTTATCACTAGAGGATCCACTTGGAACATGGGTATGCTTTACATGCACCATGATGACAGTATCTTGAGAAGGAACCATAGGACTCAAGGCATTAAGGTAGAGTCAAAGAGTAGATGGCTAGTGCAGACTAAGGGCTGGAGTATCTAGGCTTAATGTTCTGAGTATTCCGTCAGCTCTCCCTGATAGGCAGGAAGACTGGTTTAGAGAGCCTGGTCATTTTGGTTGGAGACTTCATTCTTGCAAAGAGGACTTCATGGGCAACATGAAATCAAGCCAAAGAACCACAATGTAGAGTGTAGATTAGGCTCCTAGAAGAGTATTGTGACTATCCTAGCATAAGGTTTTTGACCCTAGATACAAGGATTGAGAGATCGGCTAAAAAAGTCAAAAAAACCCTAGGATTAGATAGTACCTTGAGCCTAAGAGTGACAATTGAAGGATAGATTCAAAATCTCTGCACACCAAGGAGTGAGGGGAGACGAACATAATCAAAATCAATCGGTGAAACTTGAAGATCGCCGTAGGGATGCCGAAGCATGCCGTGAGGATTGAGTAAAGGGGTAAAAAGAAAGAGTGGATGCAATGGCGTGTTTACTAGGCCTTTATACTCAGGGAGATCTAGAGACTCTAGACAGAGCAAAAAAACGAGATAGTGAAGGTAGAGTGGAGGCGCTGAGGATAAGGTCCTGAGACTCTAGTCCACAAGTCAAAGCAAGATTGGATAGAAATATGTGAGAACCTCAATGTGATTAGTCAACATCCAACATTACGTAATAATGATCACATCAAGTTTCCTTAGGTTAAGATGCAAATTTTTGAAAATCAAAATAACCACACAAAGTTTTCAAAAATCGTTTTGGAGTTTTAAAATTTTAAAATATTTGAGCTCAAAATTTGTTTCAAAACCAACACTTAGTAAAGTTAGATTCCTTAAAACTAGAACTCATATTTTATGTACATTTTTGATATTTATGCTTTATTGATTAAACAAGCACTTTATCCCAAAATATGGTGCTTCTTAAGATATGTTTTGAGAATCGAGAATATTTAGCTCATTTCTCAACTCCACAAGCTGCCACTCATCTAAAGACTTGGTAAAGATATCAGCAAGTTATTTATCAATTAAGACAGCTTAGGAAAATATCCACTTTGGCTTTATGGTTTCTCAAGAAATGGCAGCGAATGTCGATATGTTTGGTTTTTAAGTGTTGGATAGGATTATTGGTAATTTTGATGGTACTCTCATTGTCATATAAGAGTGAGATGTGTGTCATGTTGTATCCAAAGTCACTGAGGGTTTGTTTTATTGAAAGGAGTTAGGCACAACAATTTTTGGTAGCTATGTATTCAGCTTCAGCCGTAGATAAGACTTTGGAGTTTGGTTTCTTGAAGAATCAAGAGACAAGTGATCTATAATAAATTGACATGTTCTAGAAGTATTTTTCTATCCACTTTGTAATCAGTATAATTTGAATTGAAATAGTTAATCAAGTCAAAATTTAAGCCTTTTAGGTACCACAACCCTAGGTTTGGAGGGTGAACTAAGTAACTCAAGATTCTTTTGACGACCACCAAATGACATTCTCTTTAGGAGGCTTAAAAATGAGCATATATATAAACACTAAGCATGATATCTGGCCTAGATGCACAAAGATAATGTAATGACACAATCATAGAGCGATAAAACTTTTGATCCACATGTTTACCTTCCTCACCTAGGTCAAGATGCCCATTTGTTGGCATTGGAGTCTTGATGAGTTTCGCTTTATTCATCTCAAACTACTTGACCACATCATTGAGATACTTTTTTTTGCAAGATGAAAGTTCCTTTCTTCAATTGCTTGATTTGAAACATGAGGAAGAATTTGAGCTCACATATCATCGACATCTTGAATCACCTAATCACCATCCTACTAAACTTATCACTAAACTCTTTATTAGTAGAACTAAATATTATGTCATTGACATATATTTGGTAAAAAATAAATCATCTTTGAATTTTTTAGTGAAAAAAATAGTATTCGTTTTTCCTATCTCAACCGTTTTTGAGTAGAAAGTCACAAAGACGTTCATACCAAGCTCCAGGGCTTGCTTAAGCCCATAGAGCATCTTGTGGAGCTTGTAGATGTGTTATGGATGCTTGGGATCTTTGAAGCCTAGGGGTTGTTCCATGTACACAAGCTCATCAATCAGTACATTGTGAAAAGCTCATTTGATATTTATTTGATATAGCTTAAAATTATCGTTAGTAACAAAGGATAATAGTATATGAATGGACTTAAGGCATGCAACGGGTGCAAAGGTTTCATCAAAATTAAGACCTTTAACTTAGATAAAGCTCTTTGCAACTAATCGAGCTTTGTTACGAGTGACGACTCAATGTTCATCTTGCTTGTTAAAAAAAACCTATTTTGTTCAGACGACGTTGGTGTTGGGTCTTTCCACTAGTGTCCATACCCATTACGAGTGAAGTTATTAAGTTTATCTTGCTCAACGTTATTATGGGATGTCTCTAGAACTTGCTCATTTGTAGATGGGGGCTGATCAAATGCTCTATCTTGCTTGGTTGGCACTTCTTGAGGTCGTACATCTCTAATTGCTTTGTTCATGATTGCTTGGCTTGGGGTTTCTTCACCTATAATATAATCACTAACATGTTCCTCTTAAAAGCCATTAGATTCATCGATCATCACGTCTCTCATGACCTCAATAATACTAAAGTTTTTGTTGAAGACCCGATAGGCATGAGCATTTAATTCATATCCAAACAAGAATCCTTCATCAATCTTCACAGAGAATTTTGATGTGCAGGATTCTTACTTAGGATGTAACACTTGCTCCCAAAAATACAAAAATAGGAAATATTAGGCTTTTTATCAGTAGGAAGCTCGTAGGTGGTGTGTCACTCGGTGTTAGACAGCCTTCGCCCAAAAGATGTCGGATGTCTTTTATTCATCAAGTATTATTCTCACTATCTTGATAAGTGTTTAATTCCTTCTGTCCACAATCTCATTTTGAAGTGAGTCATATGGAGCAGAGAACTCGTGCTTGATTCTCTCTTCATCGAAGAACTCCTCCACTTATGTGTTCTTGAATTCACTACCATTGTTACTTCTCTCTCTTGATCTTGAGCTCAAATATATTTTGGCTTGATGTGTAAATTTTTTGAAGGTAGCTTGTGCTTCATTGTTGTCATGGAGGAAAAATAGCCGAGAGTAATGGGAATAATCATATGATTAGTGCATCCGCTATCCATGACCCAACTCAATCCGTCAGAGGAGTATGCCTATAAAATAAGTTATGCTTGGAATTTAGATATCCAAACTTGGTAATGTTTGTGTCCTCATATGTTAGTAACAAGAGACTTAGGAATCTACAATCATCTCTTGTGTTTTACATGAGACCCCATAAATTAAGCTATCACTTTATCACAGTGTTTTCTCTTAAGAACATAAGAAGCAGAGAATTGAGATTGTGACATATGCTTCTTGTTCTCTTAGACTTAGGGATCTTCACCACTCTTTATAAACTTAATGTGCTTGTTGTACTCCATCAACTTGTGCTTCGGTGGCTTGTTCTCATGTTGATAAAAACCAAGCCTAAAGTCATGCTTGTTGTTGTGTATGATGAGGGTTTTATATAGATCATCTTTAGATTGATACATCTTCATGCAACCATATTTCACCAAGGCACCAAGTCTCTTGTTCTCCTTCTTGAACTCATCTAGTGCTTGTATGTTAGTAGGATAGGCATTCACATTAAGATAATAGCATTTAGTACGCCCATTGCTTATGGAGATATTAGAGAAATTAGTGGCTTCATTTGAAGGAGATGTGCTAGACCAAAGAATATTGAATTACACTTTAAGAGATTTGTGAGTCTTGTCCATACTCTCAAACCTCTTAACAAGTGCTTCATTTGAGCTCCTTAAAGTGGCAATTGATTCATTAATAGCATCTAACTTGTTGGTTAAATCCTCAACCTTCTCCTTCTTATTAGGCAAAGACTTCTCGAGGGCAAGATTTATCTACTTCTCAAGAATGAGTAAGCTCTCTTGTCTCTAAAGGGTTTTCTTCTTACTCTCTAATGCTTTTATGAGATTTGCCACTTAGCTAATTGTTCTTTTATTGATGTCTATGAGATCAAATTCATTATCATCATCATAATCATCACCTTCATTATCACTAATCACATGTTTAAGATATGGAAGTAACTTGAGGCAAGTGGGAGCATAGTAATCATCGTCACTTTGGTAGTTGAAGAGTGTTTCATTCAACGATGATGACTTGCTGGTGATTGTTGCGACACCCTTCTCTTATTCGAAGCTGGATTCACCTTGAGCGATCCACTCTTCTCTAATATGAGTATGTCACAAACTCCTCTTCTTATAGAACTTAGGCTTGCCATCTTGCTCGTTCTTCTTCTTGTGGCAATTAGTGATAAAGTGTCTATACTGGCTGAACTTATAGCACACCCTCTTGCATTAGGGGGTCTTGGACTTGTCGTCGTTCTTCTTCTTGTAGTAGCCATTTCTCTTAGAAATTTCTTGAACGTCTTGACGACGAGAGCAAAGTCCTCATTTTTACTATTCTCATTGCTTGAGTCCTCCTCTGTGGATCTTGCCTTGGCATTCAAAACAATATTCTTATTCTTAGCAATGGCAACGTTTTTGACGAGGACCTTGACGTGCTTGGCATCTTCTTTCAAGAACTCGTGGGAGATAATTCTTGAAAGAACATCACTCAGGGTGAGTCTCTTAAAGTTATTGTTCTCCCGGATGAGTGTAACCAATGTGGAGTTTCTTGGAGCGAAAGCATGGAGGAGTTCCTTAACGATGACGTGATCAGTCATGTCTTCATTTCTAAGTCCTTGGATTTTGTTGATGATGACCATCATGCGATCATACATCTCTTGTGATGTCTCTTCATCTTTTATAACGAATCTCTTGAGTTGTCTTTCCAACAACTTGATCCTTGATTCCTTCATATCGGGAGATCCCTTATGCGCTAATTGGAGGATATCCCAAGTCTCCTTGGCTCCTTGAGTTGGTCCATCTTGTTAAACTCTTCTGGGCTTAATAACCCAAGGATCACTCTTGTGGCTTGAGCGTTGCGGTGTATGAGGGTCTCTTGAGCGGGTGTGAGATCGGTGTTCCCTAAAATGTCAAAACTTGTAAGCATCATTTTCCACACACTAGGATGCAATGACATTAGATGCAACTTTCAAGAAGCATAATGTGTTCCATCAAAGTAAGAAACACGCCTGAAAGGCACAGAGAAAGTGTGTATTGGAATCATGTGAATTGTGTTTGTTGTAATCAAAAGGAATGGTTACTACCTCCTTAGAGCAACTTTTAAAGGTAGAGCCATTCTTGTTCTCTTCATTCATCTCATTTTCCTTATTTTGATCAACGGGTTCCTCTCCCGATTGTGGCATCTCTTCGAGCATTTGTGCCTATCTGAAGATGAGACTCTGATACCAATTGAAAGAATCTTGAGTCATATAGAGGAAAATGAATGTGTGAACCTAAAAACCTAAAGAAACTCATAGCAGAAATTAAAACTCTCTGTAGAGTTTGTGGTTCTAATATCCGGAGACACTGGTTGAGGTTCATTGTTGGACAACTGTTGACGCGAAAATCGTCCGATATCTGCATGGATGCGTCATACGCACGAAGGCTTGGGAGGTCTATAGCTCTAGTGTAGGTTCTCAAATTCTTGAGGTTCAGAGCGTGCCAGTCAATTTGTCATACAATTAATAAGAGAGATAGACAAAATTAGACTAATGAGCTAATCGTCTAATAGGACGATACAGACTCAAGATATCGACCATCTAGCCAATAGAGATTAGTACGGACGCAGATATATGAAGGTCTGTTTCTTCGGTTTTAAACTGAATTGTTCCCACATTATTTTAGATATCCTTGTTATCCATTCATCATCTCTTGCATTGTCCATCGGTTATTGCTATAAAGGCAACGGTATTGACTCATGTGTCTGATGAACTCTTTGTACTTGATTTCAATCTGGGATCTCGCTATGTTGATTCTAGTATCCTCCATAATAGGTGATCTAATGGTATCTAGGAAAAGTACAATTACGCTGCCCTCCAAATTGTATTTGTCTAGAAGGAATCAAACTGGGAATCACATCACTCTCCAGCCCATAAATTACTTGAGGAACCTCTCATGTTATCAGCATTGGTGCACTGGTGACAACGTGTACCAATGTCCTTTGTGGAAGATAAATAGGGACTTGATAAGGTTCTTGAACAGTCGATCCATCCACTGTCTTTTTAATTAAATTCTAGAGTGTGTTCATCAATACCTAGGATTGATTTATTAATCCATGGTGCATAGCTTCGTTCACCAAATGTTGGAAGGATTTTTGCAAACTACTAGGTGCTTGTTGACTTGAATCTCCAACCAGAACTGGTTTTTGGAATTGTGTCTTTTGTATTGGTCCTTGCCGCATCATGCCAAATGACTCTAAGCACAACTTTTGAAAATCCTTCACATATTGCTCTACTTGTTGCTTTTGTGCTTCTGCTAAGTTCTTCAAGGTCACCGGAATCACGTTGTTAGTTTTAACTTTCTTTCTAGACTTGTTGATTTAAAAAAGATGATCCCACTGGACGTGCCAAAGGAGCATATTGACGTGAAAATTGTTTGATATCCACATTGATGCATCACACACATGAAGGCCTATGAGCTCTGCTTAATTCTAGTATAGGTCCTTAAATTCTTAAGATTTGAGGTGTGCCAATCAATTTAACGTGCAATTAATATGAGATATAGAAAAAATTAAACCAATAAGTCATTCGGCCAATAGACCGATACAGACTTAAGATATCGACTGTCTAACTCATAAAGATTAGTTAAAATCCAATCGGCCAATAGGCCAATACAGACTCAAGTTATTAGTTGTCTAGCTAACTTTATTAGAAACAATTTTGATAGAGTAGACTAAACCGAGGCAATATAAGATTATAGCTAATAAGGTTAGCCACAATTGATAACAGATTAAACATGATATTAAAAGTATATTAGATAATGATTTGATACGAATGAAAGTGAAAGCACAGTATAAAGATAATCTATTGGCTAGAACTACAATAAAATATTGAATAAAACCTATTGACATTTATCTTATCAAGAGCAATATAATAGATCGGAGACAATATAAGATTAAAAATAATAAGATAAACATAATAAGATGATAAATTCTATGCCAGCGTGATAACATCAAATCAAACTAAAAGATTAAATCATTTCAGCTCTATAGTGTTAACACCAAAATTTGTTAAGCCCCGTAAACAAGATCGAAGAGCCGATCAGCTTATGTAAAAAGGCCGATTGATATAGGAAAAGAGTCGATCGGATGGATGAGGATGAATTTGTATCTGTCAAAAATAAAAGATTATCCAGACGAAACCGGATCTGAGAAGTAGTCATGGAAGCTATGGTAGGGTATTTGTATATTTGTAATATATATATAAGATAGGAAATTTTAGTTAGTTTTGTTAACTTCTTAGTGAGAGTTTTTTTTTCTATTTAGGAAATAACATTCGGAGGTTATTTGTAACCATATTGGACTCGTGTAACCCCAGGATATAAATATAAACCCTAGGAAGCTTGTAAATCATCCACATAGATCAATACAATCTTGGTGCATCGTCACTCTAATTTATCTAATTTTTTTACAGGCAGGTTCTGGCTCTCAACGTGAGGCTACTCGGTTAAGTTCGATCTTTAGCGAAGGGGTAAGTCTCGCCACTATCCTGGTGTATCCGCTCTGCCTAAGGCTGGATCAGTTAGGTCTGATTGGATATATCACATTACGTTCGTGTGGGTTCTATCAGCTTATCAAACTCCTTCTATCGTCATCGATCTCGTGCTATATCGGTTAGGTCCGACTTACTTGACTACTGGCAGTAGAATGAGTCTTAGGCCGATAGGTTTTTACACAATGTTTTATCGGACTAGTCAGCCGATGAGTTATCCATAAACTAAGCTCCACGCCTATTGTATCGGCTTGTCAGCCGATATACATATATCTTGCTTAGCGATTAATCTACTAGCGATTAATCTGTTAGCGATCGATCTGATTTTGTTAGATCTAGCATTGAGATCTAGCGGGTTCCGTTCCCCCCATTGGCTCAGCTAGCCAACAAGTTTACTTATATGCCTATATTGGACTCGCAGCTGATAGTAGTTGATGGGTTCACCTAGTCTCTCCGTCCTTACGTTCGATTTAGCTCTCGCCATTTTGATGCTATTAGTCTCAGTCTTATACTATCTCAGTTCGGTCCGATCTATCAAGGCTGGATCTAATGGTAGCATCACAGTAGTTACTAGGTCTTGTATCTTCGGGAGACCGGGTATCGCTCTTTATTGCTCATCGCATATTTTATTTAGAGTCAATAAGTCTTTTATTTTACTCCTATGCCATCATCAGCTTTCTAGTCAATGTATGAGCCCTACGGTTCCTATTGGCCACCAGCTGATAGCAGGGGTGTATCAGACTCACAACCAATGACTATCTTAACCCTATCAGTACATCTAGCCGATAGGAGGAGTCCGTATCGGCTATTGGCCCATTGACTCTATAATCTAACTCTGTCTGTATTTATTGTCAATTAGAGGTCAAATTGTCTAGCACGCTCGTAACTATAGCAACCCGAAGACTCTAAAGAGCCAAAGGATCTGCACTGGAGTTAAGTAGATCTGCTAGGCCTTCACGTGTTTTCTCAATCGCATCGGTCCTATATTGGCTCACGCTCGCTTGTCTTCTCAGCGCGCCTCTCCGCTCAGTCCGATCACCCCACGTGTCAATACGTTTTTGGCACACCCAATGGGACAATCAGGAGTGCACTCCAATAAACTTTGAAACCGAAGGACCTACACTAGAGCTAATCAAATCTCTCAAGCATTTGTGTGTTCACGCAATCGCATTGGACCTCCATCAGCTCACGCTCGCTTACGCTCTGGCGCGCGTCTCCACCTAGTCTGATCGCCTTGAGCATCAACATATACAAAACTAAATGCATCAAGATAACCATCAAACATATAATCTTAGCTAAAATATCAGACCGAATCGAGAAAGTTTTAATCAAGTCGATACATTTACTATATCATGAGACATATCTCTGACTGGAGATCGAATTTAACCAATGCAGCTCAACTCGAAGCAAGATCTCATTGAAAACTTTGTTACTTCCACTCTAGAGGTGGCGATGTGCCAAATTTAATTATATTAATTTGATTCCGATATTAGACAAGACTCTCTAGGTGTATATATTTATACCCTTATTTTTATACAGGTCCAAGACGAACACATGATAATATTTCATGAAGAAAAAAAAGAAAGAAAACTGCTCCTGCCTATTTACAAGAGATATTTACAAAACCGACTTATAGCGGCTTTAAGGGATGGAAATTTTTTTGAATCTGGTCTTCACTAGACAATTCCCATAGGCTTTATTGGCATTTCTCTTTTCATCGAATCCATTAATGTCTCTTTAAAATTACGGTGTTAACAAAAGAGATTGTTTCTTTGGCCAAACACTTAGTCCTAATATCTATATATTTTGCCCCCTTTACTGTCTCATAAAGAAAGCATGGAAGGAGCAATCTCTAAAAAGAAATAGAAATGATAGATGATACAAAGATAATAAATAAATACATATGGAGACACATAATTTTTTACTGAAGTTTGGATCAAATTATCATACATCTCTATTGAGGGACTATAAGAAGCTAGATCGTACTTTATCCCTAGCCTCAGTAAGCTCAAACCTTGGAAAAGATCTCATCTCCAAGTTCTCACCAAGGCTAGCACAAAGTCTAAGTCAAACACCATGGTTTTCACTAGGACACGATGCTACCACCTCTGATGAAGCTTGCTTTATTAAAACCATTACATAAGAATGATCTCGATGCCCACTATAGTTTCCTAGCGGAGGTGGTGAAGACCTTCACAAACTTTTCCAAAGGTTTAAAACCTTAAATCTTCGCGAGTAACGCCTAACCGTTTAGAATGAGAACCTCTAATAGTAACAAGGACAAATCCTCATCAGGCATCAATCTACAAGTGCTCAATCCAATCTCTAATCCTCTCACTCACTAGTTCTAAAAGATCACTTATGAAGAGGTGAATTTGGTGAAAAAAAACAAAAAAGAGGTGAACAAACTTTAAAAAATCTATGGAAAGGATGAAATGAATAAACACCCACATTTAGAGCATATGTTGAGTCTTTGCTGATAAAAATAAATAATATGGGCTACTTTTTATCAACTTATTTTTATCAAGTAGTAACACATTCACTTTTCTTCAAATAACACGTTAGTTGCTTAATTTTTTTATCTATCATTTAAAATCCACTAGTGGATATAGATATAGATGTAATTTTAAGATCACAAAGTTTACTCTTTCCTATCATCTTTGTTTTCATTGAAATTATTTTATTTTTGCAGATTTTTTTTTCCCTCTAGAAGTTCCATACGTCAATGATAACTAGCAAATGAATATGATTTCCACTGAAAATGGCATGCCAAGTTTGATTGAAGCTGTATGTAGTACCTTGAGCATTGAGTAGGTCAACCAGACCAAAAAAAAATCCATATATATATTACAAATACCAAAATCCATCTCTCAAATTATTCACTGAGAACTTACAAAAAATCCATGAGAGAGGACAAATTCACACATACGCAAGAATAGAATCCATGGAGGGGTCAAATTCACACCAACTTTTCATAGGGCCCACCACGATACAAACAAGTACACAGTGTGTTTGACGATGGTCTGGCAAAAAGGAGTAGGAATTAAGGAGGATCTGGAGGCTTTGGAAACAAAAAGCAAAGAAATCGTTTTAAAAAGTCAGGCAATAATGATCGCGCTGGACGAAAACGCGGTTCTATGTACTGTCTCCATACTTTCCACTGATTTTATAATTTATAAATTTTCTGGTGCACTTAATTCGCTGGATTAATATCTGACAAGGACAGCCATCTTATCTTTTCCATCCACCCCTTTTGCCAGTTCATCCATATGTTAATTCTCAGCTGTAAATTGATCACAATAGGAAAGCTAATGGGTTAAAAAAATCCTCATTCCCCATCTTGCATTTGAGAAATAGATGCGATTCTATCCATTAAATCGAAGTCTTGCCAAGAAAAGAAGACAAAATTCATATGTTTTTTAAAAGATATGAGAGGAGAAACATGCTATATTTTTTAAAACAATACAAATGTTAAAATACACGAATATTTTTATTGATTAATGAAATATTCCATTACCAAAAGAAAAGGTTAGTGAAAATCTGTCGCGCCATTGGTTTTTCCCTGTGAACAGATGACGAATTGACCCTAGCTTAACCAGTTAAGCTCTTTGGTTGTGCGTGGACATATCTGTGGTGTGCGCGCGTCCGACTTATTCTCGAACAGAAAAATAACGAACTGACCAGAAAAGAAATATTTTTTCTTAAGGAAAAGAGAGAGAGAGAGAGAGGAGAAGAGGAAACTGATAACTGTCAAAAGGGGAGGAAGTTTTCAACTACCAGAACCCGCCATTCAGGCAGGCAGCCACGCCCCGAGTTTAACAGCAAACCCCCTCAACTTCCCCTTCTTCTCACTTCCGATCCTTTCCTCTTCTTCGTCCTCTCATTCTTAGTCGGGCAATTCGCGTTTCCTCCAACTTTCCATTTCACCAACTCCTCCGGAAAAGCACCACCAACCCTCGAATCAGACGCCAAAAATCAAATCTTTCTGGCCTTTGTCGGCTGCAGGCGTCATCTGAATTGAAGGTTCGTTTGCGGAAAGGAGGAGGTTTCTTTCGCCGGTTCTGTGCGTGTTTCGCGGGGGTTCTTGATGGCGGCGTACGTGCGTTGCGTTTAATCTGTTTGTGGAAAGGCGTGAGTCGGTTTATGTTCGGTTTTTCGATCGACTGGAGCGGGAGGGTTTGTCAAACTTCAGCTCTTGGTGATTTGCGAATGGTTTTGTGATGTGCATTTCACTCTTTTCCCCATCCGGCCTTGGTTGATTTTTGTCCCTATATTATCTCATCTATTCATTTTAGTCCGGATTTCATCCGGACTTGGATTGATTCCTTCTCCTTTAATTAATCCGCCCAGTTTATTTTCAATTTCTTTGATGCCTGGTGCAGTATAGTACCATTTTGTTTCCAAAAAGATTTGTATGAACCCCATACCCCCACGTTTGTACCAGAGAAACTCGTGTTTCTGTTTATTCTTAATTACCTGTCCATGGTCATTTTATTTTCTTATTTTCTCAATAAAATAATAAAACAATTCCTGTTGCTTTTCATGTGATTACATGTCCTGTGCAACTTCACCGTTTTTTCCTTAGAAGCTTCCTTTTTCTTCTTTATTTTGCACTGCGGAAACATTTCCACACGGTTTAAATATGTTGTCCTGGGAATCACAACATTTTTCTTCACTGAAGTGCCTGCCCCTATGCATATTTCATTGTCTCATCACCTTATTACTGATTAGGAATTGAAACCCTAACTAACAAGGATATGTATGGATAGATGGTTTAATTAGCGTCTTGAAAAAATGGTTTAATTGCTGTTGGTGGGTGTTTGTCTGCATGTTTTCAGAAAGAGGGGTGTTTATGTCAGCATCATTTTTTTCTTTGTTTGAAAAGCTACAAAAGGCCTTCTTAACTTGTTTTTTCATTAGCTTGCTCATTGATTATGGTGTCTGTGTTTCCCTCATGATTAATATCTGCCTTTGGTTAGCCGATTTTATGGATACTTGGTTTGAGACCATCTTTTTTCTTTATTAAATTTGTTTGGCTCATGCACTTTTCCAGAGTTCCAGTCTGCTATTGAGGCAATAATTTATTTGGAGTTGGAATGATATCATGAGTGTTTTTTTGCTAATAGTTGTTAATCAGTGTCCAGTCTGTTCTTGACAGGTAAGAAAAGTTGGGGAATTGTTCCTTGTTCTGCAAGGGTGGTGCCTAGAAGGAACCACCCCTCATTTATTGCCGGGCTAACACCAAATGGCCCAGATGTTGCATCATCAGGAATCTGAGTTTTATGGGAAGGAATTCCATGGGCGTCGATGGAGCATTCTTCAGTTCTTTGGCTTTCGTCGGCGCCTGAGATCCACTAAGATGATTTCTGACAAGAAGCATAGTCAAGGAAAAGGCAATGGTGGTAAGTTGAATTCTTCATTTTTTGTTATTTGCTAGCTGCTACAACGCCTTGAATATTATGGTGAGTGTAGTTGAATAACATACCTGCAAGTTCTCAATTGGTTGGAATGGTTTTTGGTTTGAAAAAAAAAATCGCTGGACGCCAAGGAGGAACTTGGTGTCAATTAATTAAGAAAAATGTGAGCATGCCCAGTAACATGGGACTTCGGCGTTGAATCCACACACCCCTGCCACTTCGCTAGCAAGCGCTCCTCTTCGTTTGACATTTAGGCGAGTTATGTAACGTATGAACAATATTAATTCAGAAGATATTTACTATTTGACTACTTGACTCTTAGTGTAGTACAGTAGATACTTAATTCCTTGTTATTCAGAACTTACCAAAACAGTGTTCTGCTTTGATGTATGAAATTGTATTATAAATTGTCCTCCTTATGCTATTATAATTTGCATTAGATGAAAAATTAATTGCAGGAAGCAGGCGCCGAGGTTCATACGTTCCACTGAAAGATGAAGACAGTGGTGTCATGGACAATGATAAATACACTAAGGTATGTAAAAGTTGCTTCATCCTGTTCAAAAATTTTATTTTAATCAAAAGCATTAGAACATTTTTTTGGTACTACTTGGTTATAATTCCTGAAACTTCTTCAAACTATAGTAAATAAGCTATTTTTTGAGCATCTAGTTGGGTAGTATTGTACAGTATTTCCGAAACTTCTTTGGAGAAGAAACTATTTATAAGCATAATATATGATCTCGAGTGCTGTGACTAATCCACATAGGAAGTTTCCATAATTATTACTTGTCTCCTCCAAAACCACATATGGTCATTCAATGCATATTCGGAGATGGCTTATTGTGTTGTTTTCATTTCTCCTATTTCAGGCAACAGAGAAAAACAAGGCTTCAAAAAAGAGTTCTGGTAAGGGAAGTTTGGGCTCCTTGATTCTAAAAAAGTTGTACGGAAAGGAAGGCCAGAAAGAAAAGATGCTTCCTGTTGCACCGAAGCTACTGCGTACCCTTTCAATACATTATCTGGAAAGCAACGAGTATGTTGTTGGTGGTGAATCTGCTACCAATGGTGGTGGTTCATCACAAAGTACTACAGTATCAATACAAAACCCCAGTGATACAAATATCCAACATGCTACATTCATCGCCCAGGATAGTTGTGACAATGATACAAATTCTTCACTTCTAAAAGCAGGTGACAGTCATGTGAAAAGAAAGAGCCACCGTAGCATTTCAATGGATGGGGTTCTTCATAAGGTCCCTTATGGGCAGAAGGTGTCTGGAGATGTAATTAACGAAGAACTTTCCCGGTCAGCCTCCGCCACATATGACAGGGATGGTTTGAAACCTTACATTGGTACTGCTGCAAAAAGACCTGTAAACCGAAGTTTTCGGCGTTCACGTTCCCTCACTGAATCATTGGAGAGATATTCTCAATTGCTCTACTCCATTTCAAGCAGCCAGTCAAAGAGGACGCTGACAAGTTCAAAATCTACTAGGGATCATTCTTGGGATGGTCCTACTGTGATGACTGGGTTGCAAAGTTTGGTTATGCATGCTCAAAATCCTGTAATTCCAGAGCATGCCTTGGCACCAGATGTTCCAAAGGAAACTGTTGTGGACGAGATCTCTAGTCATGAGGACGCTGATGGCTCTGAAAATTCTGCATTACTCAAAGTCAACTGTGGTGTTTCTAAGTCAACTGAAGCTAATTTACGTATTCCCCCTGTACCTTCAGAAGTGATTGATATTTCGCAGGAGCAGGTAGCAACTTGTGATGGTGATCAGGTTCCCTCATCAACTGAACACAATATGGGTACTTCTCAATCAACATCAGATGAAGTTGATTTCCCAGAAGAAGATGGAACAACTTGTGACGATGATCATACTAATTTGTCAACAGAAGCCAGCATGCATACTATAATTTCAGAAGATGGAAGGGTTTCAGAAGAACATACATCAACTTCTCATGACAAACAAATTCATTCACCCAATGTTCTGAAGTCAAGAGAAGGTACTTTTTGCGTTCCTGATTCCAGTCAAGAAATTGAAGCTGAGATAAATCTAAGCCGTGAACAAGAAACTGACAGCCCAATGTCTGTTCTTGACGTGACATTCCCAGATGATCCTGCTAGTCCAGTGAAATATACAATCCTGGATGGTGAGATTTCCGTTTAGTATCCAGAAAACTTGCGTACCCTAGTTTTCTATAATTTGGAAAAAAAAACACGATGTTTAGTTTAGAGTTGACTTACAGGTAACGTTAAAAATTCTAATATACGGAGTAATTATTTACATTTCACCGAAATTATCAATGACATTAATATTCAAACTTACGATTTTCTTCATTTAACTAGCTTTTGTTTCAAGCTCCAGCTTTCAGTTTTAAATTGAGTCTTTCCTCTCTTTTTTTTCCTTTGCAGATTCGTCGTTGGAGCCAAGAATACTCTGTTTAGATGATGCTTATGATTCAGCTGACACAGTTCTCAGCGACAGCACTTCTATGGAATTATCAACTACTGACCTGACTCACAAAAATGTTAAAGAAAGTGACTCTGATGAACTGAAATATCTCCAAGCATATCAAACGAATGAAAATGACTTGATCTATGTGAAGGATATATTCATGAAATCTAGCTTCCGCAGTGAAATATTATTTGATGAATGGTACTCGCAGAACATTACAGCCCTCCAGGAAGAGGATTGCCAACATTACGAGGCTGCTGCCGCTGCATTTGATTTCACTGAGATGCCAGCTGATCAGCTACTTCTGTCTGACTTGACAAACGAAATATTGCTCGATATCTACAAGAAGTATTCTGTTTCTAAGTCCAAGCTCTCCCGGTTTTCATCTTTTGATAGACCGAAACCTGTGGGAAACCATGCCCTCAAGCAATTGTGGTCTAAAGTATGCTGCCATCTAGATGAACAGACACAGTCCAGCATAGAAATCGACGCAATTTTGTCGAAAGACCTAGCCAAGAGCGATTGCTGGGTGAATTTTCAGAGAGATGCTGATCACTTGGGAAAATTGTTGGCGGACTTTGTGTTTGACAAGCTTCTGACAGAGTTCACTCTTCAGCTTGCAAAGTTTTGAGTCTAGCTAGATTTTTGTTTTTGCCCCTAAATTTTGTTGGTCCAGTTGTTCTATATAGTGGAAGTTATCATTCTCATGTATCTATTAACATTGTTTCCGGTTCTCTCCTTGAAGAGAACATGGTCTGGAGTGGTGATTGTTAGGGCTTAGGAATTGAATTCATGTGCTAAAAGGTTTTGAAATTTATATATCGAGTGAAGTTGAAGGAGCAATTGTTTTGCAGCAGTTTTTGGATGTATAATCTCGTAGAAGTAATGTTGGAACAGAAGTTTATCAGTCAACCAAATGGTGAGGAGCAGAGCAGGAATTTCTGACAAGTCCTTAAACTTCTATCTACTCAAACTGCTGGTGATTCTGCATAAACTTCCATGGAAGATGTGAAATGCCTCTTATTGGCGCTGATGAGCTCACGGGCTTGCAGCCATGTGACAAGTAATCTATACTAAAGGCCCATCTCGATGGCCCAATTCTACCTGTTATCCTGTCCTGGTTTGTGATGAATTTAATTAGGCCGTCAGAGTTTAAGACTTCCAAATGGGCCCTTAACACTGAAAACGGATGTGAGTTCACTGAAAAAGAGGCGAGCTCTGTGCAATTCTATGTTACTTTAACAGGCCACCACGGGTGGCTCGGCCCATGTAAAGAAAATCCCAATCTTCTGGGCTTCTGTTTCGGCCTAACGTTTTTTCTTCTAAAATTTCACTGTCTACAGAAGAGAGAATGCAGTAGTAGTCAGAAGATGACAAACAATTCTTGCTACTATCAAGTGAAGCATCTAGGAATATCTACACGTCTGGCTAATCTGCTACGGAAGCTAGCGTGGCATTGGTCCGTACACTTACTGATGCATTCACGACAACTTTCTTCAGACAGACCATGTGACTGAGAACTTACAAGGATTATTACTTCGCCGTGCAAGGAAATAAGCTTAAACATGGCCCCCACAACTCTTTCTTTCTGGAGCTGTGGAGAGGGTTCCAGAGACGTTATCCAATTAGTCCTACAGACGTACGAACCTGAAGATATTATCTGAAAACACAAGAGATTTTACTTCCATTATCTAGCAAAAAGAAGACCTGATAATTGACAAAGCAGATTAGACTTTTGTGTCAGCGACTTTGGAAATAGACTGAACCAGGAATAGAGAAAGTGTGACACTCCTATTTGGGACGATCGATATGGTGCCAATCATATCCACAAGTAGTCAATTTTGATATCATTTATTCTCATTGAAAACGAGACAGAAAGCAAATCAATGGATAGATCATGATCGCCACATCCACCGGCAGGCACTCGTTGCTGCTAAGACTTCTAAGTAAAGTTCAGAAAATTAGTATGGCTGTCAGATAAGAGAAAAATAAGGGTTAACAAGAAATCATCTTTTGGTGATTAAACGGTGTGAGTGACATCATCTTTGCTCTTCTGAGATTGAACAGTGAAAGAGATTTCTGAAGAGATGCTATCATGCAGTAACTATTCCCTCCATTTAAAAAATATAAACGCTAGTAGCATTTAAAATTTATATCAAAATATAAACACTTCTAATATCATTTAAAGTACGATTTGTCCACCTCTCATCCAAATTTTTTTTATCTTAGCTCTAACCACTCCAACCATTTAATTAGAGCCATTGGCTTTTTTAATCTTAATCTTTATTAAATAATATAAAAATACTTATATTTAATAGAATGAGAGATTGCAAAGTCAAAAGTTGACACGCCCCATTTCCATTTGCCGTGGAGGATCAGGCCATATCCACTTCAGCTTTACCTTCTAATTAATTACTATTATTTTTAATTTTAAACGAAAGTGCTGAGTGCCCACCCTGGTTAGCATAGATAATTATTATGGACCTGGATTACACGTGTTTCAACTCGATGCAAGGAATATTTGAGATTTTCCTCACCTTTTTCTTCTTTCAGTGGTACATGCCAACCAAGAAAAGGTTTCAGACAGATACCAGTATCATTCGACCTGATATTTGCATCACTGTCCTTAGAAGAAAAATACTGTCTACTCTGAATGTTTTCTTTTGATCGAAGTGAAATAAACTTATTTCATGTGCAACTATCAGGTAATGAATTATGAGAAAATTCAGACTTCAGTTAACTGTTATGTCAGGAATAAAAAGGACTAGAAAGAAGGAATTTTAATGCAACAGGACAGATTGATATGGAGCTTTCTTGTCACCATTATCTCTTCCTAGTTCCTAGCGAGTGGTGGTGACTGATAAGTCTAAAAAAAGAAAAAAAATAAATATTGTACTGTTAAACAACCATTAATAGTTAGACTTGAACCTGCTTTATGCCAACCTAGCTTACTGTTGGGGGCAATTTTGGGCCACTTTCAATGTCATCAATTGCTTGACATACATGGGATTGGCCCAACATATCAATAGGCACCATGAGCCCATGATCTTCTGAATCTCCTGATTCTCCTCTGGTGCATGCCATGGGGTCTGATTTTGTGCCTCTTATAGTATCACATCATATTATACAACTCTAGCTCAACATGCATGACATGATGTAAAGTAAAAAAACAGTACGAAAAATTGCACAATAATTTCTTTAACGTTTCAATATTTTTCTCGATATACAAAATATATCTACAGGAGTGGATCCAGCTTGAAGTCAAGACTTGGATTAGGCTAGCTTAGATTAGATAAATCTCAAAATACATGGTGAAATTTAATAGAGCATCACGAGCTTCTACTTTTAGACGTTGGCATGGCCAACGACTAGGTGACCACAAATAAAGCATGCCACTTGCTTGATTTATTCACAAGGACCACATCATATACTGCTTATTCTATGATTCTATCTTTTTAATTAAGAATAACAAAAAAAATTATAATGTACCTCATTGAATATTGGGCTAGGAGAGAGGAAAAGTAGTTGAGGATAAGATTACATAAAAATTAAAAAATAAGAGGCTATTGGATGGAGAAGAATTTATATTTATAGACAATTTTTTATGGACGAAAATATTATTTAAAATAATTTAAACTATACTACATAAATATAATATTTATGACTCAATTTCACCTACCTTCTCAACAATATCATATGCTACCTAAAGCCACATAAATTATAAAAAAAAGATTTATTTAAAAGAAACCTCGAATTCAAATTGCTACTAGCGGCCACCGGCAACGCAACACGAGTTTTGAACAACCGAGTGAAGCATATACACACTTCTCATTCAAAGCTAGAGGCCACAGACGGGACGCCAAACTCGCAGATCATACGTGATCGCGCCCCTGCATGCGTTTCGTTGTCCGCGAGCGACGGACGGTCCCGAAGAATCGCTCAATCAACGAGGGGCAAAACCGTAAATTGCACACCCTCCCAAAGCGACGACGGGCCAAGGAGAGACCCCCCACGTCACGGTCAAATCGCGATGCGCGCCACGTGGACGGCGGATGGCCTCCCACCCGCGCTATAAGTTGAGGCCTCTCCTCTCCCAGGAGGTTGTGCAGTGCGTCAGGCCAGGTGATATTCAGAGAATCAGTGCGAGTGCTCGTGTCGTGTGATCACTGCCAGTTGAGTGTTGATCTTTGCAGAGAGGGAGGGAGAGAGAATATGTCGTGCTGTGGAGGCAACTGCGGCTGCGGATCCGGCTGCAAGTGCGGCAGCGGCTGCGGAGGGTAAGATCATCATGATGTTCTGATGCTGATCTGTGTTGATCTCTCGTGCATGCACTGTGTGGTATTTTCTTGATCTTGGTGAGATGGAAATTCAGTTGATCTCTGAAGGGATCTTGGTTTCCGGGGGTTGTGCTGTGTGTGTTGTGATGCGTAGAGGAGTTTGTGTATTCATGTTCATGTTGTTGATTATTTCTATGTTGGTCTTTGATCTTGGTAGATATGCCATGCATGTTGTACATGGGTGGTCTCCTCTTGTTATCAGATAACACATAGATGAGTTTCAGATAGAACATGTCATGGACCCACGGTCTATGGACAAATCTGAGGACGTTCTTTCATGAGGGAAAAAAAATTCTGGTAGAAATTTTAGATCTAGCCCCTTTCTTAGCTATGACACAAGGTGCATAATGATGAGGATCTGATTATTTTTCCCTGCCCTTGGAGCTAACAAGAAAAAAGTTCTGAATTTCTGATGATTTTCTGATAATCTCTGCATGGTTGCAGGTGCAAGATGTACCCGGAGATGGCTGAGGAGGTGACCACCACCCAGACTGTCATCATGGGTGTTGCGCCTTCCAAGGGGTATGTGCACCAATCCTTTCTTCGTCTCCATGCTCTGTACTTGTGATTCTTAGTCAATTCCCATGTGTTAGTGAATTAAGTACCACCATCTTTCTACCCACTAATTAACCTCTTTTGTCATATGTTTACTGCTTTTTTCCTTTTATAAATCACATAGAACAAAACTTTCTGTTGGGAGGTTTACTACCTTGCGTTTTAAGTGTATATATGACAAAATTGCACTGCTAGGTAGTACAGCGTAAGCAAAACGACTAAAGGCTTCATTCATGTTACGACAAAAAATCTCCTTTTTTCTGAAGAAATCGATGCGTTTAATTTACACTGAAACTGCATAGCAACAATCCAAAAATAGTTCATTAACTGAGGTATTGACTAAACAGATCATGTTTGAGTTCTAATTAACTGATCTGTGGTTGATTGATTGTCTGATGGCTGCAGCCACGCCGAGGGGTTGGAGGCCGGCGCCGCCGCCGGAGCTGGAGCCGAGAACGGATGCAAGTGCGGCGATAACTGCACCTGCAATCCCTGCACCTGCGGCAAGTGAAGCAACCCCCTGACAAACCCAAGGAGATGGAAGGGCGTCGTACTGCTAGTAGTAGTGTGATTGAGTTACAAGTGATGAGATGCTACTGTAACTTGCTTTGTTGTGTGAGCTTGTGTTCTTGAGACTGAAGAAATCCATGCTACTTAATAAGTGAGAGTTAGGTGAGCAGTAGTGGTTGTGTGCTAAGAATAAGAGAGATCCATGGCGTGTATATGATGCAGTTCTTCCTCTCCAGTCATGTGGTGTGTGTAATAAAGAATGCAGTGGTGTGTGTCGTATGGTATGCTGTGCCAGCCTCACTGTACTGTTACATGCTATCTATCTAGTGAAGTGAACTAGTGAGTTGGTTCTAACTAATGGGACTCTTGTCTCTGGCTGTGAATCTTGCTTGCTTGATTGTTTCTGGCTACATGAACTTTCCTCTTCAGTTGCATGCTGGAAAAGAATCTAGATTTAGGACTGATTGGAATACACACTACAAACGTACAAACATGGGCTGAGCCGATGGATCTATGCGGGCATAAGTTGGTTGGATAATTCCTTCATGTTCCAGAACGAGTGCAGCCCATGTTCAGCATAAAGCCCAGAATAAAGCCATGGGACACACAATCGGGAAGGAATTTGCACACGGGAATGCAATACCACGTGTCAGTCGGCGAGCCACAAGGAATACACTCAGGAAAGAATTCGACATTAGGGAGATTCACAATTTCTGGTAGTGAATGCCATCTTATAGATGTTTTGTGGTTGCAGTTGTAAATAAAGAGGCAGTGCGAAGAAATCAAACAAGATCCACATTCCATTTCACTTGTTCTAATCAGTTTTTAATGAACTATAAGGGCGCAAAATGGAGGCACAGAAACTAGATGTGACAAAGGGGCTAGCTTACTCACAAGGGCATTGCAGCGATGAGACATGGCCACGTTAGTTCCCTGGACGAATCACGTATCTTGTAAACCTGTCTCCATTGGTTCCATATCGATAAGCCATGATAAGACTGGATGTACTGTTGCGACATGGGTTCATCTGCTGCTGAGATATCGACAGCAGAATGCAGGATATCGTGCCAGGGCGTAGATCTTGTCGCCGACAACTGGGTTGAGCTTGGTCGACGACGGCTTGGGTCACCGGATCACCGCACGCGCCTCGGTGTCGAAGACGGTGCTCTCCGGCGCGTAGTCCTTGGCGGCTCGATCGCTGCCGACGCCGACGATCCACCGGCCATGTCGGGAACGGACGGGGACGAAAGACATGCACAACTTGGCGCAGAGGCGGCCAAGCGAGCGCGGGATAGGCACCGAGGCGGGATCCTCGTCGCCGCCGCCATCTCCCCCCGGCCCCGGGTAGCGATCCACCTTGAACACGGAGTAGGCAGAGCTGCTGACCTCAGGACCTACCACCAGGTACACCGACGGAGACTTCTCCTCTTCCTCCTCTCCTTTTCGCAGCAGCTGGTACGCCCGCCGCCGCCCATCTTCCCGATCCGCCTCAACCCGCTCGAGTACCGTGACCCGCCGCCTTCGCCGTGGTCGGCTCCCACGTACTGCTCTCAGTTCAGCAAGACAGGGGCATCTGCGCTTTCGACACGGACACCAACGAGTGGGGCATGGTGGACGACGACAACAACTTGCCGTTCATCGGCCAGGCTGTTTCCATTGGTGACCACCTCTTCGTTGCCCACTCCCAGGCCAATGGCGGCGCCGCTGCAGTGTACCACATCAGAGTCTTCTCCCCGCCAACAAGTTGAGGGACACACAAGGAGTTGTCCATCTACGAGATGCCGGTGGTGTCCAAGGGCATTGTTCCAGGGCAGCTTCTCTGCTCCTTAGGGAAGAACACTTCCTCTTCCATTGACGTTCGATTTGCTATTCCCAGTCCAGAGGCCAAGCTGCGTAAAGCTCGTATCGTTCATCGCACCTACTCTCATGTTGCAGGGGATGATACTGATGCCAATTATATTGTCATTACCAAACAGCACAGAGAGATTTACAAACGTATTGATCGGACTCGTCATTTGGCTCATTCTTCGCCGGTTGTTGCTGCTTTAACTATGTAAGCTTCAAAACTTTCCATTCTTTACTTCTCTTATATTGCTTCTCAATCAGGTCCTCTGCGTCTGCTTCACACTTGGGGAAAACCGTGACATGAGAAATCGTTAGGAAGCCGCATTTGAGATTTTGGTTTTCTGACTAATGCCGTATTGTTTTCCACCCAAGTTCTGCAAATTCTCAGAGCACGTGACTATGCAAACGAATTTAACTTCTTTTGGAAATAGCATTTTAGAAGTCAGCTACTTGGCTTTCTAAATAGTTTTCGCAAGCATTTTTTGCATGCCAATCAGTATATTAGGCAGCCTGGGTAAAGGTCATTTTTGGTCTATGGATTTTTTCTTTCTGGTACTGTATAAGTTGTAACTGATCTTTAAGGTACTTTATAGCCTTTACTGAAAAAAGTTTGGCCACCACAAGTCTTGTTTGAATTGTTAGTGAAATGTTTAATGACAGATAGGCTGTAGATTTCCTAGTTACTTTGTGTCACTCTTGAATCTGTCGTTAAGATTGTGTAAATGTCTGCTTAGATGATCGGTATTAGTCCTTCTATTATGAACAGATAGCTTCTCTATCCCCTGTGCTCATCCAACCCTTATTAAGGTGAGTTTGAGAGCGAGGGAAGAAGTAGATTATTATTAATATATGATTAATCGAGTAATAATTAGTTTAAACTTAAAAAAATTGATTAATATATTTTTTAATAACTTTTCTATAGAATTTTTTAAAAAAATATGCCAGTTCGAAAAATATTCGCGTGAAAAATAAAAGAAAATGTTCTCTTTTTTCCCTCTTTCCCTTGCAAATGGACCAACCTTAGCATACTCCATTAATGTGCACATGCAATCATCCTCTCAGATTATCTATTCTCTATGTTTTAAATTATTTATCATTTTAGTTATAAGTCTAATATGTCTGTTTTTATCATTAATTTTTAAAAATCTATGTAACTTAACAATATGTGAATTATATATTATAAAAGTATTTCTTATGATGAATCTAAAAATATAAATCTTGTAATGTTAAATTATATAAATTTTTAAAATTGATGGTCAAATAGTAAAATGATTGATTTAGGATAAATTAAAACGACAAATAATTTAAAATAGAGGGGATATTATATTTGCTTAACCATGTGAATTTATTATGGGTAAGCAACTAGCAAACAGAGTTTTAATCTAGAACTCTGTTTGACAAGTCAACAATTATTATATACAACTGCGATCCTGCATTTATGCTCTAGATTAGATTCAGATCGAGGTGTGGATCTTTCATTTGGCATGCTTGATCAAATCATCAAAAGCTGCGGTTAAGGATGTTTCATTGCTATGTATAGGACTGAAGAAGTCTTCTATGTTAATGTAACCCAAATATTTATCTGTTCATATGGGACGTCCACCCTATGCTTAGCATAGATAGATATCCAGTGTTTGTGCCTTTGAGTTAAACTGTCAACAAGTGTCTGCCTGGTTAAACTGTGCAATGCAATAATAATATTTTTACAAAAGTATGCACTGGACTCGGATATCTTCACGGTCTGGAACGAGAAATCCTTATATGCTCTATTCATGGTATGATGTTACCGAACTGCTTTACGGACATTTGGTGGTTCATAAACAAACTTGGCACTCGATCTCTTGCGATGAATGGTGAATACGTTGATTAAGTAGGGTAATGTTGCAGCTTGGTTTGTTAAAAAAATATCTAACATTTATCAGTGCCAATGGAATTTCTTAACCATTCGACCATTTATTTTATTCAGTGCAATGCAACCTTTGGTGGTAATTGTTTGCTTCACAGCTTTCTCTGGGAATTAATTGTTTGTTTCCTTGTTTTGCCTGGTGCAGAGAAACAGAATGGCCATGTGAGGTTTGAACTAACACAGTAGCAATACCGGGCTATATTGGAACTATGATGCACTAGGTTTAGTTGAAGCAGAAGTAATTTAGCAGCTGTAATTGTGGATTTGGTGTTTCATGTGAAATTTGGCTTGGTTATGCATCTGCTTGAACTAGACAACTACGGCGTCTGTTCTCATGTTTGTGACAATTTGCGGCAAGCTTGGTAGCTGAATCGCGTTGCTAGCAATGGAATGTAAATATGCTTTATATTCGAGCCACGGGTTCTTTTTGAAATGGACAAATTGTGTTACAAGTCATTTTATTTTTTTTTCTAAATCAAACTTCCCTAACTTTTGTTGAATTTATTAAAAAATACATCAACATTATTCGTTATTCTAAATTATATTAACTCGATAAGAGTTTAACATACAGCAAAACTAAAATGACTCTCTCTCCGTCTTCTCTTCTCAAAATATAGTAATATATCCTATAATTAAACAGTATTCAGTAATACGAATCTAAACATCGTACTATTTTATAATGTCTAATAATAATAATAATTTATTATACATTTTGGATCAGACAGAGTACAATATAACAGAGGAGTATATCACAATGATACGAGAAAGTACAAGATGCATTTTGTTTCAGTCACCCCGAGGTTCAATTTGCTCCCAGAGTAGCTAGACTGCTACAGTTTAGAGTTTAGTGTCAGCCTGTGTCCACCTCCGGTAGCTTCTTTTTTTTTATGGAGCTCAGCTACCTTGGCCAGAAGATACATCGGCTGTAGCTTCTATTATTGAAGTAAAGTCCGGATTCTATCCATTATCAAAAAAAGAAAGAAAAATCAACTATCGCAAAAAAATCTCAATCTAGGCAGGCAGCCGATGTAAAAAGAGATTACGCAATCGGTAGACGTAGTACCTACAGCGGTATGCAGGTTGAAGCAACTTTAGAAACTTCAGTTTTTTTACTGTCATTAAGAGATGCCATGTTTAGTAAACTTACTTTGCATCTTTTTTAGTGTAAATTTGTGGCACCGACCACCAAAATGCACCGCTTGAAAAGCACAAAAACTAAACGATTATATTACTACTATAAAGACAAATTATGTCGTTTAGGGGAGTTATAAACTCTACAGACCATTCGCTTGTCCAAATTGTTGAATGTTTACCAGGTCAGCAGTCCAACGACTCAAGACATTGAAAACGAAAGGTAGATTATTCATCCAATCATTAACGAAGAAAAGTAGATCATGATCACTGTACAGTTTGCACAACATCGGACGGAAGCACACGCCTGGAGAAGAGGCAGCTGAAGAACCATACCATCCGGCTCAACAACCAGTACATATGATGGTGGCATCTACATGCATGAGCAAAACATAGTGGTTATACCTTGTGTGAGGAAGCGTTGTTAAAAGCATTGATCTCAAATCGCATCCGCAGCTCCAGCAAAATATTCACATCACAAGATCCTGTCGATAAAACACCATGAACTGATATTCAAAAAAAGGCAGTCACACTGCAATATGGCATACAGAGTAGATGGTGATGATAATCCATAACAGATAATCGAGAGGATTCATAATCTTCTGTAAATAAGAAGCCTTGCAAACCATTCAGCTATGTCAAGCCATCTCTCGTTATAGTTTCTACTTTTCAACAGTACTGTTATCTCTGTACAAGATGGTGAGAGTTATGGATTACTATTATGGTATCAGCCTGCACGGCATGTGTGGGCAAGACTAACAAATAACCGCAACATAGCCATTAGGACTATGAATAAGTAAATTACAATAATCTGGATAGCTCACATGCAAGCACAAAACAACACCCAGCCAGAATAGAATAGGGCATAACTGAGTAGTAATAGCAGTAGCTACTTGGGATGGGCAGTCTGCCGGTTATCTCAATCCTGGGGAGGATGTAACACATCGGTTGATTTTAAGTAGCCATTAATATCGTTTCAGAAAAAGGGAAGAAGCCAGTTTTCAATATTCCAGAATCAAACACAACAAAATTTGATGATACAGACCTTTGGAAATTGTCCCCCATTGCACTCAATCAGATCCATAAATGCTGATGGTTGTTTGCCGAAGGACTTCAGAAGTCCTGTCAAGGTTATGGGATGCCACCTATCATGTCAAAAGGAGGGCATGTTATCTGAAAATTCCTGATGATCGAAATGAATTGATGTTGAGGAAGGGGGGTGAGCCTACTACCAGATATGTGAGGGCTGCGTATCTTTCTTGGCTTAGATACAAAGGCTTTCCTCTGTGCATGTCATGATCCTGCAACCAAACAGCAATGCATAAGAAAAAAGCCACAGGATCACATATAATGAAATTACCCATAGCCTTGCACTAGGCCATCAAGGGGCTATTGGCTCACACATCCTTGTTAGCATGACAGCCTCAGGTGAGGACTAGCCTGTGAGCTACCTTAACCTTATAGCTTCTTCACACAAGGTAACAAAAAGCAAATACCTTGGGATTGTTCACAGGAAGTGGAAAACTGATAATCTCCCAAGAATTTACAAGAAGGCATGCATCTATACTCTATTCATCCCATGTAGAAATCAAGCTAGATGCCATCAACCCTTCCTAAGTGCAATATTTTAAACGATACGCAATTCCATGTATACTCAACAATGGCAGTAAAGAGCAGTTGCGTGGGGTTCAGTCAATGGGGTTCTTAATGGTATTGACAGGATTCCTTGATGGTGGCAGCACTAAACCTCCATATCCTATAGTAATACATGGCAGTAAGATTGGTTTGCCAATAGGTGGCAACACAATTCCTCGCTTTGTTAGCAGTCGAATTGAACATTAACGATTTGGGCTGCTCCCATTTTCGCTCATTGCTATTACAGGAATCATTGGATGATAGGTCCAATCTTACAATTACTCATCGAACCATGTGCAGAGAAGATTGCTCAGCCAAGGTCCACGCAAGAACATGATTTCATGATGATGCACACTAGCAAAGAACTTACACACTGGAGCAAGAATGCAAGGATAGCAAGGGAAGTGAGGACAGTGAGGAAAATAACATGCTTTAATGCCAGTTAAAAACTATTCAACACTAAATTAATCCAGTACCTCCTCACCGAAGGCGTCAAGGTAGGGAGATGGCCAAAAGGCAAGACGAATAGATCGCTGCAACAGTATTGTTGTTTTCTGCACAAAACAGACATCAAAATTGAAGAAAGCAATCTCAATACCAAGAACAAGAATGATATGTAGTTGAAAAATTTTGTTGGATGAGAGATTATCTAATACATACCCTCACCAAAAGAAATATGCCAACACCAGCACCACATTGAGATGCATGATTAAGGCACTTGCCAGTCCTACACACAATGGACAATATAAAGGTTTACCCCCTTCATAATTAAAACAGAACCAGCAAGAGTAAAACAAGAACTAAATGAACCAGAACACCATCACCTGCAGCATGGTTTCCAACTAGGCGAACATAGTTTGCCACAAAGCAAACATAATGCTGGTTCATCAGGCACTGAACCGCAATCAGGGCACTGCATCTTGATATATCTAATGGGGAAAACAGTAAGTGTTAGCCTTAAAAAGCAATGTCTGGTTCCTGAAGCCACTGAACCAGAGGGAGGGAGCTCAAAACAAAATTCCAACTTAAAAGGCTCAGATTAAACCTTTCCAGGAGAACTTGGTAGACAGGAGGTAACTCCATCAGCCTAAATGGCACTGCTGGGGTAGAAAAGTGAACACCTCTGTATTTACGGGTTTTGTAATCCTCGCAGAAATGTTGTGACCATTTTAGTGAAAGCATTTGTACAAATTCATCTTGGAGAATTGCATCCAGTGACTGAACCTGAAACAGATCTTCCAATTCCCTTATTCCATTCAGCTCCACTGCCAATGAGTCTGTTGCGCTATTATTCAAGTAAAGATGTGATGATCCTTCCCAGATATTGGAACTGTCATACAAGGGTGATGAGGAAGAAGATCTTAGAAGCTCCCATAGTAATGCACACCTCCGAAGATAAGGATAAGTCAATCTCCGGACCATATCTTTTGGGTGACAAGAAGGATCAATGTGTTTGGATACAAAATATTCTCTAGCAATATCATTTCTTGACATAGTCTGGCAAACATCATTAAGGAGGCAGTTGCTGAAGCTTGATCTGTCAAATGTTTCTTCTCCATAGCATGCTATCAAGGCCTACAACACAATGCATGCCATAAAATGTTACAGCACAAACAACATACCTGAACACATTGCAGGAGTAGGCAAAACAGCATACCTGAACAACACAAACAACATAGAATAGGTGTACAAGAGGGATGAAGAATTCAGTGGACATTAGAAACTGAACAGGTAAACAGAAAAGAGTAGACAGCAGTGATGAAAAAGGATCTTGAGCAAGGACTGGATCAGCACATTGTTTCCAAAATTGGATATCAGGGAAGACTCCACCCTCACTGGTGGGGTCAACCATAGGTGGCAAAGTGCCTGTTGAAAATAAAAAATGTGAGAAAGAGGATATTCAAGTATGATATCTTGCATAATAAGCATGCAAAATATAGACGTATTCAAGTTTTCTGTGAAACAAGAGCCCTAATCAAAACACTGATTCTAGAAATGCATCAAACTACCTGATTATGACATTTTAGTTTCTTAAACCCTACATTTATCTGACACTTCTTGCACTGATATGTCAACATTTATCATGATAATTATCAGAAACAAGAGTATGATACTAAACATATAGAGGGAAAAATATTTAGGTGGAGATGGGGTATAAAGTGTGCACTATATACCTTTCCGCTTAGTGGCATTCAGAAGATCTTTATCACCAGAAATGCCAGAGCAAATAGAGCCTGTTAACAGTTTTATACCTTCGAATCTCAGAAGAACCTCAAGACGATTCAAATTTCTCGCAGAGTGAGCAACACGAAACAACAGAGACAGTATAAATCCATTTGATGAATTCAATTCAGGGCGTAAAGATTCTACGCATGACTTTGATTCAGAATAGCTTGCCATTCTACCACGAGAAGCAATTTCTGTAGATACCACAGAGTATCTTAGTGCATCCCAGAGGAACAGGGACGGGTTTAGCCTTTCGGGTGCTGAAAAACTGTTGTGGCTGCAACGGTAGTAAAGCATACACAATCTTCGAAGGGAAGGATCTAGAGCTGGCTCTGTAGTATCATTGACCTTCCCACTTAAAGCTTTTAAAAACTTGCTTTGTCCAACAATTTTTCCAGCACTTTCAAGAAGCCAGAGCGCATGAGGAAACTGTAAGTTACTTGTAGTCACCCATGATGCAGGAGGTGGAGCTTCAGACGGTATCTGAACAGTTGGCATCGTCTTCCTCAAAAGTTTACTAGAGAAATCAGGTGATGCTGGAAGGATAGAATTTGCAAATCTGCGACAGACTGGGCACAGCAACTCTCCCTAGACAAAGATACTGAATGAGAGAGAGAGAGAGAGAGAGAGAGAGTTATGAAATTTATAGATAGAAAATACCAGATCCGGATCAACAATATGACCAGTTTCAAAACCAAGCCTCCTGACATATCTGTAAATGTTCAATCAACAGAAGTGTAAGTAGCTAGCATAAGAAATGAGACACCACTCTTATGTTCAGTCAACAATTGTTCCTAAAAGGCCAAAATCGTAAGATATATATTTTCATTTCAAGCTTGGAGAAGGTTACCAATCAAACTGAATGGCTCAATAATTGCAAAATCAAGAAGCTACCAATCGTCAAGTTGTGCACTGTGCACTGCTAAAAGTGTGAGATTCTCATCCAAATATGGCACCACAATAGGCACCAGTATGCAATATAAAGAATTTACAACTTGAACAAAATAAGAATAAGTTAAAGGATTTGAATGGAAGTTGTACAGCCTACCTTTGTTTCAAGGAGAATAAATATCGATCATGACATTCTTGATGTACAGCATGTCCACAAGTGGATATGTGGATGCCATCACAATCAACAGGACCAAATCTGTTCCTTGTTACTGAACCAGAAGATTTGGAAGAATGAAGGTGTTTCGTTGAAAGACAATTAACATATGTTCCCAGCACAGAACTTCCGGGGCTTCTGTTTTTCTTGGAGCCAATTGACAGGTTCGAAGTAGACAATGTCTGCTCACTGTCTTTAGTTTCTACATTGCTGGACCCAAACATATAATTTAAAATGTTCTTGCAGACATCATCCTCAATTGTCTCAAGAGAGGTAGTAGCACCATCATTGCTGTTAGAGTATATACTTGGGAAAGATGATATATATCTAATCAGTGGATGTTGCTCATTTGAGAAATCAAGAAAAGCATCACCTTCCATAGCATCTGAATCAAAAGAAGGCTCTATTGGTGTATCAGAAGTGAGGTCCTCCGAAGCAGCACCCGAGGGATCAGTTGATTCTTCCCTTCTGATGGACCCAGATATCTTGTTTGATTGAGTTGGATTTTCCCAGGATAGATTGCCCATCTCAACAAAAGTTGCAAGCCGGGATCTCTGGATTATAGGACATATAAGGAAGCATGTACAAAATCACAAACATATACAGCTTACTAACAAATTATAATTAATTCTATCAGCATGTGTTTTGAACACAGATCAGAAATGGGTCGATATATACAGAAAGGCAATCACTACTTCATGTAGAGGTGAACATAATTGATAGACCAATCCATTGCCAAGCAAACTATGGTTACCTGAAGAAGAATCAGATAGCACAGTGGACTTTTAGAATCTGAATCCCTGCAGAGAGAGCAAACTGACAGCGACTCCTCCGAGACTACACAAGTTGAACTGGACACATCTGGCTCGGACATTGGAATATCATGCCCCTCACTTCCTGATGACTTCATACTCTCCGCAAACTTCGACTGTTCTGCTCTCATCTTTGCCTAACATATACAGAGAAGAAAAGCAGTGCTGAGAATATACAGTAATGCAAAAGGAAGAAATGCCAACAACAAGTAAATTTGCAATCAAGGAAGACGAGAAGACTATATATGGATTGAAGCCTACAAAACGAAAACAGATTAATAGGCAATCAAGGGAACTGCAGACCAAACATTTCTATGCTAAAGAAAATTCAAGTTTTCCAAACCCATCCAACGAACATAACTAAACTAGAATATGAGATGGCTTGCGAATACAATTAAACTGTGGGCATTTAAATTTAAACATTACCATAATTGCAGCTTGGCGTTGGCGTGCCTTTGCCTTCTTTTCCATAGAATCTGAAGACTCTAGATTTTGTTTGCAACTGGTATGCTGTAGCATGGACGGTACTATATGCGGTGCCATTTGTCTTATTGCAGACATGCATTCCTTACTTAAGTTGGCAAATTTCTTTAACAAGTTCTCAATTAGTGATGGAATATTGCAGTACTTGGATCCAGAAAAGGAGATATCACTGTCTTCCTTGTATTTGTGCATTAATGAAACCAGTAAGGTCAGCACACTCTCATTCTTCACTTTGCCAGACACTGGAGCTACTAGTTCAGTAGAGTAGATTAATATGGGAAAAGCCTTGTCTGCATATGATGACAGGACAACCCATGATTCATCATCATGCTGCACCATATCCATACCATATTGGTTGGCATATGTTTTGCTCTCTGATTCACATATATCAAGTGCCAAGAAAAGCAAGTGCAAACCAGTCACAAGGACATTGTCAGGGGCACGTGATACAGATAATGGATCACCGTAGACAGCATAAAAGAGAACAGCGCGAACAATTTGAAGGACAGCTTTGGATGTTGCGATTTTAGAAAGACTGTGCAGGGGGCTAAAAACAAACGTCCATTGAGGTAGTTGAGCATTGAGAGCAGATATTTTGCAAAAACGGTAATATCTCTCCTCAGAAATTTGTAGTTCCCTGGAATTCCAGCGGGGATGATACAAGTCCAGCTCCTTCCAGAATGCTTTGCGAAGTACATACTTACCCTGTGATAACTTATGTTGTAAAACACACGTTCAAAAATAAAATTAGATTTTCATAAGTGTGTAATATAATTTGAAGGATCCAAACCTGCTTCATGCCAGATGGATTAGAATAAACTGCAAGTGAATCCAGAACATTCTGAAGCTGATGACTTGACGAAAGGGCATGGGGAAGAGACTTCACAATCTGGCTGTGTGTGGAATCCACAACAGCTAATTTATAAATCAATTCTCTCCTCAAGTTGTCTGATGTGGAAAGCCCACAAAATCTACGTTCTTTGACTAATTGTATGAGAAAAGTTAGCATTTCTTGCATCAGAAATGATTCATACCTGAAAAAGGGCATGCTGTCAACCTAATTTGACATCACAAGTTTCTTCAATTGACAAAAGTTCAAGTAAATAACTATGGACAGCAGAGGAAAACAATCAGATGAAAAGTCATAGCAAGGCAATGGCATTTCACTAAAAGCTGATGTATATATGTAATGCATGTGATAGGAGTAACAGCACAGCCCAATCAACATGTCCCTGCACCCAAGCAGCTCAAATGGCAACATGGAGGCAACCAGACCACAATGGCAGGGAGACAGATTGAACATCCTTTTATTCTGGTTCAATGCCATATATAGGATTATTCTAAAAAATAATTTGTATAACTACTAAATAAGATACCAAAATAACCTAACAGATAGATCTCCTTATAAAAACTGCTGCTTAATCCAAGATGCTGTTATATGTCATGCATGATAAAATGTGCTAACCCACCACACAGGGCCATGTCAACAACAGCACAGGACGTAGTGTGAGTGTGACACGATATTAGAAAAGAAACATACGATCTACCAAGAAATTATAAACCTTCCAAACTGAGGACCTGAACATCACTCAAGTGTGCAAGTGAAGAAATGGTGGCGAGGCGGTCAGTGCAAAACGTTGTTAAAATATCAAAGCATGTTTAGCAAAATAAGGACTACTACTTTCCTTCACCATAAAACCGCCAACAAAAGAAAATAGTTGCGATTTTTCCTTGTTGGTAATGACAGTGATAACATTCTGCAAGACCAAAAGAGAAAACAAGCAAAAGATAAAGAACAAGAAAGCAATTATAGGTGCAGGTTCATTTTTAACTTCTGTGATCATAATAGCTGCGCTTAATTGTGACACAAATAAAGGTGATTTTAACAATCCTCAAAAGCTACATGGTACATACATGAGATACGAAAAACAATACATGACAGAAACAGAAGTTGATCTGTCATGATAAAGCAACTTGTGACTTACTCATTCTGTTCTGCGAGATCCAAAGATGTATAATTTGATAATCCAAATCTCTCTTGAATGGTCTTAACAAAAAACTCTGGAGAAGATATTGCAGCACAGCATTGAAGAAGAAATAGATCAGACTCCAAACCCTGTTCAAGCCTGAGAATAAGGGTAACATTATTACTTTCAGGACTATTAGTTGAACAAAAACTCAGTTAAGGTCATGATGAAATTACCATTGCACAGAGCGGTACCACTCAGCACTCAATATAGCTGCATCACCATTCTTACGCCACATTCCAGCACGCACTTGTGCGCAAAATACCCTTAGTCTTAATGGATGCTCCATCACAATTGACGCAAACCCATAGGGCTCACAACCTCTAAGTACCTTAGAAAAGAACTCATTGGTCTGAACAACTGAACAATGCTCAGGTTTGACTTCCTCTCCAAAACATTTCTCCATTGCCTTCCGCAATAGGAAAGAAAGCATACGATGTAAAGGGATATGAAATGATGTTTCTTGTGAACTGACATCAAAAACAACATGAGGCCAGCCTACTGTGTTGAGTATACCTAGTTCCTCAATTCTTGAATCTGGGTGGGCATACAAAAGGCTGCCGTCAGTAAGAGTATAAGAAATGGAATTCTCTGGGTGCAATCGTGTATTTTCTGCATTGCTACTTTCATGCATCTTTCTTTTGCCTGCCATGTTACTAGAATGAGGCACCCCTGTTTGATAAATTTGCATCAGATTGTCCTGATCTTGAACAGAAGAACTAAATGACTCAGGATTATCTGCAACATAACCGGGTTGGGATTCTTCATTTATCTTGACATCCACCTCAGAAATATTTGAATTTGATATGCCTTTGTTAGAAGTCAAAGGCTCCTCAAGCAACACCATAAAATTGTGAGGATCACTACTGCTCGCATCAAGGGAGGACAACCTGCCCCTCAGAGCTATGCCTGGTTCCAGCCAACTTTCAATAGCTTTCAGGCACTGAAGAATTAACCAGGCAGCAGGTGGTGGCAATCCGCCACTTGAAGAACTATCTTTGCTACCTAAATTGCATACTGAGCTATTCTGGGAGACCCTCCCCACTTTTGCATGCCGCTGATTATCAGCACTTTCCATGCCTTTTGTTGCAGTGGAGCAGACAGTAACATCAGTTGACTCATGTTGCTCAGGAGGAGAAAATGCACCCTTCACCAAACAACCATGACAAATTCCAAGATAGTGTCCCAGTACAAAGGGCGCAGACAGATTCTCATTCTTATCTTCACCATGAATACTTGTCACTCTCTTCTGAGGATCCATTCCTTGTACAAGTGACAAGAGCTTAATCCATGACCTTGTTAAATCAGGCCTCTCATAAGCAACATATTTAGAAACTTCCTCATGACTAAGGACATAACGTGTATCTTCCAATAGTCTGACAGTCGCATCATATAAGTGTGTCCATTTGTTTGTCTGCAAATAACAAGGTACAAAGACTTCCATGACCACATGAAATCGCATTATACTATATGAATCCCAATGAATACTTGATCAATGAATAATGACAGAAGGCCCAACAAATAAAACCTTAGGCTCCATTCAATAGTGCATTATAAGGGGAAAACTTCCCTCGTTTTCTATGAGCACGCTTTTCGAAGTGCTAAACGGTGTGTTTTTGCAAAAAAATCTATCTATTAGTTTCTTTAAAAATCATATTAATCCATTTTTTAAGTTTGTAATAGCTAATAATTAATTAATCATTCAGGCTCGTTTTGTGATCATCGTGGTCTTCTTCTTTACTCATCTTCAAATAAACCCTCAATCAGGTTCACAAGCTAACTATAACACAATCAGAGATACCATACAGATGTACCAATATATTTCAGAGACCCACTGGCTATGTCAATACAGATTTATCAAAAACCCACAAGGGTAGTGCCTGTTGTCAAACCATTCCCAGTTATCCAAGTAACTCGTCTTTATTTTCCTTATGCATAAGCTTGAGAGATGCTAGTCTAACTAATGATTGATGGAATGAAAACAGACTCAGGGCTGATGGCACATGATTATCACTATATCAAAAATTATTGGCACAAAATGTATCAACAGTTGTCATCTTATACTTAAACAGAAATAGCAAATAGTTCACACTAACTAGGTCAGCATAACTTTTCAAGCCATAGGATGGATCAAGCATACCTGTAAACGGCCATCCTTGCCAATGCAAGAAAGAAGAAGATCTGTCAGGCATCCAAGAAGAACTCCCAGCAAATTCACTTCACGCACAAGCCTAGGAGTCAGTGTAGGTACAGTGAATATTTGCACAGAGAAGGTAGGCATCAGAGGATACTCCTCCAGCAGAGAATCCTTGCACCCTTTAATAACTTCCCCAAATGTAACAGGATAGTAGCGTATAAAAACTTTGGCAAACTCATACTTAAAAGCTAGCTCACTGATAAGTTTCAATAGCAACTCATGCAATTTTTTAACAGCATTCTTGTCAAGCAACCTTTCTGCCTTCGTCAATGCATCTAATAGGTCTGGACACTCACGGATTCTTTGGGAGACAAAACTAAGAAGACTTTCGCTGCATGTGCAGAACTCAAGCAGCATGTTAGCAATACAGGCTGTCAATTCTTCGGCGACCCTCTTGCACGAGCTACCACCATCACCCTCTGCATGGGGCAGACCTTCAACCAGGCATATCCTCTCCTTCCAAAACTGCAAGAGCACATCCAGCACAGGTCCTACAGAACTTGCAAGCTCCTCTGCAAGTGGTTTAATCTGCTCGGCCCCCTTGTGCCTTGAGCAAAACCCTTCACGCTCCCAAGCAGTAGCATCCCCACAATCACAACATCCACCACCAGTATACATGATGGAGTAATCATGGTCTTTGTGATTGCCATTCTGGAAACATGGGACACAGATTGCACATGTGGGGTCATGCTCGCAGGTCCGGCAGCGATAAGCAAGATCATTCTGTCCCCAGACAGACCCACAGACAGCACGCTGCCCTGCAGAGCTACGTTCCAAGTCATCAAGCATCGCATGTGGCTCATTGTTGAACATTAACCACTGTAACCAAGACAAAATCTCATCACATGCTTCAGTGTTGCTGTTGTCACCATCCTTGTTCAATGCATGCTGGGCCTCCAATATATCAGCGCCAACTGACAATACAAGCTTGGCGATTTCAGGAATCAGCTCCTTGTGTTCCTCCAAGTAAATGAGTAAGCCTTCTTGGTGTTCCTGAAGGTGTTCTTGTGGAACTCCAAAGAGAATCAGTTTCTGCAGTGGGGGCAACAATGCCAGGTACATTAGAAAAGTTCAAAGATTTTGCAGAAAGACTCTACTAAACCTAGTGATCACTGAAGCTCAAATCATTTCAAACAGATGTATGATTCTGTTTAACCTATTCAACACGCCCAATGCTGTAGGAATTAGATTCATACTCTTGTTCGTATTATGAAACAACAATACTTCTAAAAATTGGCGCACACACATAAAACAATAATTGAAAAGAAGACGAACAGACAGTGAAGAGGCATCATTCTCTCAACCATAATTTACTAGCTGCAAAACAACCGACTTTCTGGTTTCGTGTATTCTGAATTCCACCAAAAGTATTCTTTCTACATAGCAACTCAGGTTCCACCGGAAGGTAAGCAGACAAATCCACGCTTGGTACAAAGCTAAATAATTCACAATTTACAAAGTCACAATTCACAATAGCACCAAAGATAAACATCAAAACAGCAGGACACAACCACCGCCACGGGTGGGAGGATCGAGCCCGGATCAGAGCAGAGAGGGAGAGACGGACCTGCTCAATGCGCTCCTGAGGCGACAACTCCGGCGGCGCGTCGGAGGAGCCCCCGCCGCCGTCCATCCCAGCCATGGCCCGAAGCCAGCTGGGGCAGCTCCAGTGGCCCGATCGCCCGCCCCCACGCCCCAGCCTCGCTGAATCGAATCACACACACCACACAACCCCCAGATAAACCCCCTCCCCTCCTCCCAAATCACCCCAAATCCCACGCGACGCAGACCCTGCACGCCACCCCCCCCCCCCAAGGAAACCCTACAAATCTCGATCGATCCCCGTTCGATTCGGTCGACCACACCCTACCTATCCTCCTCTGCGCCTCAATCTCTTCTTCTCGAGAAGAGTGGGAGTAGAAATTTTAACCCTAGCGACAACTTGATGGCTCGATGCGGGTTAATGGATGGGTTACTCCGTATTTATAGCTTCTCAGGTCGGAACGCAGAAGAATCGAGACAGCACGAAGAGAGGAACAGGGAAGTGGCTCGATGATTTCTTTTTTTTTTTGGGGCGCCGTGGGTGGTGTGGCTAGTGGCGATGGTGGATGGCGTGTTTACGCTGGGAGGGGGACGAAGGCAATTGCTCTCTCACTGGACGGTGGGTCCCACACCTCTGGGTCGGTGGTCCCAATATGGCGGCCACACGTAGTGTAGAGAGTACAGACGATAGTGCTACGGGACACGTTGCGTGTTACTTTTGCCTGCGAGGTGGGGCGCACATGGAAGTGACACGACTACGGCCGTATTACATGATGTCTGGCACGGGCACTGGCATGGGCATTGTGTTGTGGGCCCACTTGGTTCAGTGGAGTGCTATGCGACCGTGAGATAGTAGATTTTTATTTGACACTGCGTTCACGAAATTTAGATTTAATTAGCAGTTTCTCCAGTTAAGAATTAAGTCGTACGTTCTTCTTATAATGTTGTCGTATTCTATTCATCAATGTTAGAATAGTCTAAAATGGCGTTAACTTTATATGTTGAGATTAGTTATACATTTTTTTTCTAAAACCGACAATATTGTCGTATTCTATTTCAATGTCAAAACTTACATAGAATCCAATATTTTTCCTGTGATATATACAGTATACGTATAATCTTAGACAATAAATTGTTTTTTATCTTTAGGGATATATATATAGTATACGCATAATCTAAGATAACAAATTTATTTTTTATCTTTGGGGAAGTGTTATGTTGTGGAAATAATGAAAAACAACCTAGGACTTTATGCCCATTTTCAACAGAAGCAACTTAGGGTTACAGCTATGGGTTAAGTAGTTAACATAAGGAACCGGTGAAAATTATATGAATGAACCATCGTACATCTCTTGCTAAAAAATCCGCAACCATCCTTTAAAAAAAATCAGCAATACCAGCCGTCCTTTCTTCCCATTTTCAACACAAGCAACTTATGATCATAGAGATGTGTTTAAGTAGACCGTAACCATCTCAAGGAACGTTATTTGGATGAAAATTGGTCTGACTGAATCATGATAAATCTTTTGGTGGAAAATAGATGCCATTTTCTTCACTCGAGAAAGCATGCATGCAACTGTTGCAACATTTAAATGTTCCTAGCGGCGACCACAATGGCATATCTAGAATTTTGGCTATATTTCTACACAACTAATACACGATAGACAAAGCAATATATGCAAGCCAACATAGAGTCAGAGACCCGTGTTTTTTAAATTTCAATACATCCTTTTGGATTTCAAATGATCTTGCGGCACTGCACCAAAACAGCACCAGTCTAAGCTTATACCTATATCGATATAGTTCTTGGTTATTAAGGTAATGTTAGGGCTTTGAAAAAAACATGTAAAATGTATTGTATCATGTGATGGACCGGGTTTAGATGATGACGGGCTAATTTTATATCATCAGAGGTAACATACTCTATCGGATTTTTTTTATTATAGCTCGTTTGTGATATGGATTACCTGTTACGTTTACATTAAAAACCGAAAATGATGTGGTGAACAGAAAAAAATATTTTTTTTGCTAACTTAAGGAATTGCTAGCAACACCATTTAAAATACATATAGCAAATAATTTTAGAAACCAGTTTTCTCAGCCATAAGCAGATAATACAATCCACATAATTAACCATAAAATCACATAGCCATATATATGTATACAAAATTACAATTTATAACATATATTTAAAATTCACTTACATAAGAAAAAAATATATACTTGACGTCAATAACTCATATAAAATATAAAATTATAAATAATATTATTTAGTATCAAAGTGTACGATATAATTTAGATGACAAATCATCTTTTTTTTGAAACTTACCCTAGAATATTGTGAAAAAAATAATAGAATTTCAGTTAAACAGCGTCGCTAGCTTTATTCAGTTAGTACATGTGCTAATTTCGTTCACCTGTCAATCTATGATGATTTGAGAATAAATTATTGGTATTACATAACACTACGTTAACAAGACGATTTAACACCAATTCAGGATGCATATAAATAAATATACATAATTATTGATTTATAATATAAGATGCTTACAACTCTATTTTATTGAGACAAACACATTATCAATGTCTACATTGGACAAACCATTCCTTTTCAAATAATGATTTTTTAAGGATAAAACCGATTATCTATCATATAATGCGCCCTTGCTCGATCGACCAAAAGTTTTATCTGAGGAGCTCGGGGAGGCGCGGGGAGCTTAGAGAGACACGGTAGATCTTGTGGATACACAAGGGCTCAGGTAGGTCTACGATGGGGGTGTGGAAGAGTAGGAAGCTCGGTTAGATGCGGTGGCGTAGGAGCTTAGGGTATGGGATCAGCCCAAGTGCTGCAACTTAGGATTAAAACTCTAAGTCATAGCAATCAACTTATATCTAACTAGTTTAGAAGAAAAACACATCATAGATAACTTATTTTGTAACAGGGCTAGAAATAAAACCCATTACAAATGGGTTTTCATTCTAAGCATATCACAAGTAAGTTGACTACTATAAATTAGAGTTTTAATCCATAAGTCATTTTTATGACTAATACTTTCTAGTTATTGTTTTGTTAAATAAATTATTGCATATCTACATATAGGCGGAATGTATATTTTTTTACAAGAGGTACATTAAAGGAAAAAAACTTCAAATTCTTTATTTCAATGAAAATAAACATGATATTCTCAATCGAACTTCATATGTAAACATTGACATACATACATATCGTAAATATGTTTATATTATATAAGAATGTCTTTCTTTATGTTGGAGCATGTATATATGATTTCTCAATGTACTTTTTAGCTAACACTATAGATGTACTTATCATGATCTTCCTCATCTACTTACATTGCCAACCATGAACTCTAACCTTAACCCTTCTTATTTCCTAATCCTAACCCTAACCTAACCCTAGGCAGCTAGGTGTGGTGAGCCATAGGGGGCAACTAGGGCACGAGGTCTCTATTGGTGAGCAATGGCCAGGCAACAAGCGGTGGCTATGTGGAGATCCGGGGTAGTGAGGTGTGGGGCGTTGCGGGCCAGTGGTGGGTGGTGACTAGCCAGCATCCTGATCACAGGGGCATAGGTCAAGTCCAAGTTAGTAAGTATACTTTCCATTTCTTTATAGGCACAATCTATCGGTTTAGTGAAGTTAGTTTGGAGTTATTAATATGCATGCCATCTCTTAATCTATAGAATTCTTTCTCTACTTTTACTGTGGATAAGCTTGTGAGGCTTGATAAAAATTATGCCAAAAATTTTTCGGTTGATGATCTTATACTACTACAAGCTCAACTTGTAAATTTTATCAGCAACATTTGGATAACTAAAGATTTTTTGGATGTAAAGATCTTGCAAAAGCTGCCGAATAAATGGTTCAGACAAAACAGATATTATCCATTAGTGTATAGGTTTGTTGAGTTAGTATTGATACTTTCGGTAGGAGAGGATATTTTCAGCTGTGTCACTTATTTTATTTATAAAGGCAATTTGCAAAGTAAAATGTGATATGAATGGCTCAATGACTTGATACGCTACACCAAGAAGTAGATTTTTGAAAGTACAGGTGATGAAAAAATCATCCAAAGGTTCGAAGAAATGGAAAAGTGTTAGATATTAGTACGTCAAATTTAGTGGTATGTGATATGCTTCCATTCTCTCCTCAAGACTCTAAATTATTTGAAGCTACTATTTATCTATTATCATTATTTGCCATTTCTTTGTATAGATTGTTTCTTATGAGAATAATTGACAATTAGGCGTTGCATATCATCTATGTACATTGGTTTTGTATGGATAAAATTGTATACCTATTATTAATTCTAATTCTATATATGGTGATTAGGCGTCGCATGTTGGACTAGTCAGTCCCTTAATGTTTTTTCCTGTCTCCGCCCTGAGGCAGTATAATCATCTCATGACCACATCGTGGTAACCAGCGATCTGCTCCAGTTAACCCGGTTATTTCCAGAAGTTAATCTCAATCATGACAGTGATCTGCTCCAATTTAGCAGGCGCCTAATACACATTGGCAGCTAGCTAGCTAACTCGAATTGAGCAAGCTCCAAATGGCCTTCCTTTTAGGCAACTAAATTAGAGATAATTAGGTGAATCCCGTCAAAGGTATTATCTTACCTATAAAGCCGAAGCCTCCAATGGGGAGAGTGTTGGTGAGCAGAGAATGGATGACACAGGACGCACAAAATGTTTGATTTTTTTTTCTTCTAGGTACGATGGTCTGTCGCTTGAATGATGATATATTCCATTAATTAATCTCCCAGTTGGTCATCTTTCCGACGACTGAGAGGTCAACCTAAGTACTCAGCAACTAATAATAAAGCATCTTATTCTTGTCTTTAATAAATATATCAATCAGCATGTGCTTTCTTATGTGAGACTAATGATTGATTAATTAAGAAGTGGAGTAGGACTGTAGGAACAGTACTATATCCTGTTGAAGATTGAATCACCCAAAATTCTCTCCCCATTTGGCCTTTGATTCCCTATTTCAATGCATTATTTTTTTTATTTCCATTATCAAAAAATACAATGCATTATGTATTTATTCCCATTGTCCAAAAAAAGTCCAATGCATTTTATTGCTTTTTGAATTTTTTTATTTTTTAATTTTAAAACTAAATAACTCTAAAACTTATTTTCAGATATACATCTGTTTTATAGCTTCGTCATCCTAACCGACGTGACTAAACAACGCTGCTACCACATTGGCAGTGTGCACATGCAGCTTCACTAGTCGGAGGAGAAAGAAAACTCTGTTTGAGAAGCTTTTGCACAGGATGACTTGGCGTCTGGTCCAACATGAATTGGGCTTATAGTGGGCCAATATTCTCCGAGATGGGCCAGGTTAGTCGGGCTGGCAAAATATATGGGCCTCGTTAGGTTGGGTTCTTTTCCTACGTGGGCTCGTCGCTTGGAGAGGAGGCCCACCCAACTCTGGCGGAGCAGAACGTGGAAGAGAAAAAAAAGGGCAAAGGCGAGGTGGGAGATGCGCATCCGGGCGCACGATGCCGCGGCGCCCCCTGTTCCGCTCCGCGCCCACGGAACCACCACTCGCCGCCGACGGCGCCGGGATCGTCTGCGTTCGCGTTACCGGTGGCCGCCGCTGCTCTCGCACTCTGGCCTCTGGCGGGTGACTAAAGCAGATTTGAAATTAGACCAGAGGGCAGTTAACACCTTAAACGAATACTAATACTAGGCTAAACAAGTGGGTCTAGAGAATAATATTGATAACGCCGTTAATTGTTAGAATCATTTATAAATTTTACGTAATTATTATTTATTTTATTATGATTTAATTTATTTATTATTAAATATATATAATTTATATTTTTATATTTATATAAAATTTTTAAATAAGATAAATATTTAAACATATGTAAAAAAAATCAACGGTGTTATCTATTTAAAAAAAACTAAGATAGTATGAAAAACAAAGTCACCTTATTCTTTGCTACAAACGCAATAATTTGCCCAGCTTTGTACGGGGAAATGAGCAGCAATCAATGGACCTGAATATTTTAGTTCTAAATAATGCATCGAACATGAAGGAAACAATCTATGTGAATTTATTTATATGTGATCATATAAAATGTAGATTTAATTCAATATGGCGAACCTATATGGATTGGAAGCTGATAGCCTGATACCACGTTCTTAAAATTGATGGAAAAGATCCAAGTAGCTCCCCTGGTACATCTAGCTACACACCTTTTCTTTTTCGGAAAAAAGAAGATATAATAATTTTAGAGAACTCCCGGGAAAAAAATCGGTGATGGAAGTGGGGCTCACATGTCATCGTCACTGGAGCCTGCCGGCCTCATGCGATCGCATCGGAGGACACACCTCTGTTCCCCCATGTTATCCTGAACATCGTGTTTTTCTTCCTCCGCATGACCAAAATCCAATCTTGAACCCTCTCTCCCCAGCTTCCGTCCCTAAGCCAATCTAATCAGCTCTCGTCGAGATGGGCCGCAAGTTCTTCGTTGGTGGCAACTGGAAATGCGTAATTTTCTTGTTTTTCTGCTTGAAATCTATGGCTGCGTGTTCTTGTTTCTCGATGAACCAGTGGAAATTTTGATTTTTTTCTGTTCTTTTTTTCTCTTTTGGTTTCTGGAAGACAATCTAGTGATTTAGGGGTGGATGTTGCCATGAAAAAGGATGGATCTTTTTTCTCGAAATACGAGGAATGATTTCTCCAATCTGATTCAGATCGATGTAAAGACTAGTTTTTGTGTGTTGTTTTCGGTGTTTGGTTGAGGAGGTCGGATGCATCAATTAAAGACGGGGTCTTTTGAGATCCGGCCATTACCTGAAGATTTGGTCTTTTTTTTGCTAATCCTAGGAACCAGATGCGATTATATGCATTTTTTGGCGTTTCAACGCGAGATTAGCTGCTATAAGCTACACTCTAAGGAGAGCTTGGAGTTAATCGATCTTCCTAGGTGTTCCATCTTGCGCAAAGTGTGGTGTTTTGTACGTTTAGCTCGGTTCAGACTAGAGAGTTCAGGCTCAAGTCTGAAACTTTTATGAGGTGCATGTGTGATTTTTTTCTCCTTTTGGTTTCTTACTGTGTACTATGACTGATCACATTCTGTGGCGTGCAAATGTCTAGAATTCAAGTCAGATCAAGGAGCCAACATCTTGAGATTTATTAGTCAGTAGTTCAGAAGCTTTGTCAATCGTGACTTCGGTTGATATTCTTTTGCTGAATTGTTGGAAATCATGCAGTACATGTTATAGTGTCCATGAAACAAATTAGGCATAGACTTGAACAGTCATTTACACATGAAACACATCATGCACTAGTAAAATGACAGTGGTATTAATGCTTCCTATCTACTTTCTTGTACACGTATATGCTGAGAAATGCATAAGAGAAGCGCTGAGAATTTGTATGATTTGAATGTCGTTAGTGTGGGCAGGGCTGTATCCATCTTCAATTACTTGCTTGCTAAACACTGACTTGTTTCATTTTGGTGTTACAGAATGGGACCACTGATCAGGTTGAGAAAATCGTCAAAATTCTGAATGACGGACAGGTTCCTTCTCCAGATGTTGTTGGTATGTAGGCCTACGTTGCAGCTTGGTTCCTTTTAAGAGCGGTCTTTTCTGTTTTCATCATTCCTAAGAAGTGTGTAGAGAAAAGTTACATGGCAGGACATGCTTATCAATCTGGAACCATTGTGCTGCAGAGGTGGTTGTAAGCCCACCTTACGTATTCCTTCCAGTGGTCAAGAGTCAGCTACGACCGGAGTTCCAAGTTGCTGCTCAGAATTGTTGGGTGAAGAAGGGTGGGGCTTTCACCGGTGAGGTCAGGTCAGTCCCCAGTTATGTTTCAGTTGTACAACCAATATGTTGTAATCATCATCAGAAGGTTAGCTACAGACCTACTTGCAGAAACATGTACCATTATGCTATTTGATTAGGTCTCATGTTTAACATCACTCAGAAATAGTGCCATCTTTTCAAGCTAGCCTGCCTTCCACTTAGTATTACCTGTTGCATATTGTTATATTTGTTCAGTTACAGTTCTATGATTGACATGTATCCATATCTGTCTTTGCTTTTAGTCGAGGTTATAAGTCATTTACCGTTAACTCATCTTTTCTTTAACTTGGTTGTTAATCTATTGTTTCTAATGCAGTGCCGAGATGCTTGTCAACCTTGGTGTTCCCTGGGTTATTCTTGGACACTCTGAAAGGAGGAGCTTGTTGGGAGAATCAAATGAGGTATGATCTAGTTTAAATTATATGAAATGTGCATATATAAATTTTGTATGGTTTTAGGCTGCTGGAAATTATGCAACCAACCAAACATGTAGAACACGGTTACTGGAAACAACATTATTGCTACTTAGCTGACACTAAATTTGATCCTAATCCAATATATTGCCAAATTAATTTTCAAAAGGTGATATTGGTGGGTGATTTACTATGAGGTTTTTGTATCATAATCACATCTAATAGTTATCTGCTCTTCCCTGAATTGCAGTTTGTTGGAGACAAGGTGGCATACGCTCTCTCTCAGGGCTTAAAGGTCATTGCATGTGTTGGTGAGACCCTTGAGCAGCGGGAATCTGGATCAACCATGGATGTCGTTGCTGCACAAACAAAAGCAATTTCTGGTATTTATTTATTTTTCTACTTTTGCTCTTTTTGACTTTGTACTGAATTCCTTATCCATTAATGTACTCATTTTGGTCTGAATGGTTTGGTGTGAATGATTGCCTGCATGTTCAAATGATATCTAGGATCGGTTTCCAGTCAGTGAAGCTTTAGCTTGCAAAAGTTAGCTAGATCTCTTTTGATGCACACTTCACTTCTTGTTTGGCTAAACTCTACACTTTTCACACCAAAAAAATCTTGGTATAAGTCATAATATAAGCCACTTGTTATCAGCATATTCACTATGTGGCCGCTATACTCTAAAAAGGGGCAAATCGCTGTTGGTGATCAGATGAATCCACAGGCTATTTTTTGCCTTTACTGGTTCAAGTGGTTAACGGCTTAATGCAGACTATATGTAATGTCTCATTGTTAGCATCATTTGAGAAAAAGATTATCTCATCACATGAGAATTCAGTCTGAAATGACTATGGGCTATTTTACAGAAAAGATCAAGGATTGGACTAATGTGGTTGTTGCCTATGAACCCGTTTGGGCCATTGGAACTGGTAAAGTAGCTACACCAGCTCAAGCACAAGAAGTAAGTTTCTTGTTGATAAGCATAAGTGTACATGTTTCTGGTTCATGAACTTCTGTACATTTCAGAATTGATCCCTGTGCTAAGCATCTCTAGATATCTTTTTTCAGTCACAATTAGTTATAAAACATCTTGATTAAATGATAATCTGGTTTCTATTATTGTGTCAGGTGCACGCAGGCCTGAGGAAGTGGCTTGCTACTAATGTCAGTTCTGAGGTTGCTGAATCCACACGGATCATCTATGGAGGTATAGTACATTTTCTTGAACAAACACCTTATTTGTGTGACAACCATCACGGTGCCTGGATTTATGGTTATTTATATGATTTTGTTACAGGTTCTGTAACTGCTGTGAACTGCAAGGAGCTGTCAGGACAGCCTGATGTTGATGGTTTTCTCGTCGGTGGTGCTTCATTGAAGGTAAAGAAGAATACAAACACAGTAGAACAATTGTGCAGACATATTAACTGCTTCACTGAATACCATTTCTCTTTCTTCGATCTGTAGCCTGAATTCATCGACATCATCAACGCTGCCACCGTGAAGTCTGCCTAAGATCTTCGCCCCTTTCCCGTGAAGTCTGCCTAAGATCTTCACCCCTTTCACCTTCGTTGTGGAAAATGTCTGAAGAGGAACATACCTTTTTCTGTGCTTATGTAATGCTAGTAATTTTGTGCTGGAGCAGCTACTCTTTTCCTCCCCTTCACTTCCCTGAAGCTACAGCTTGAGCATGCTAATAATGTCCAACCATTGAACATACATACCCAATAATGTTTAGCTCCTTTTGTGTCGAGTTATATCATATGAGTTTCAGATCAGATTTCACTGGTCCCTTGCACTACTCTGCTTGTTGCTGTCTGATGAGTCTGGCATCACTTCACTCCTGGTTGTTCTGAATTATGCTCTGCGCTGCTCTGTGAGGTTTAAGGTCCAAGTAACAGGCTAACTGCCATAGTACCTCAAAGTTTGGAATATCTTGTGTTGTGTGCTGCTCATCTGCTCGTTGTGTGCTCCTCTGAACGCTACCGTTCAGCAAACTTTGCACGGTTGCTAGCAATCAATTCCAGATTGGACCAATCTTTTGTCAGATGTCTGAAGATCGGGATCTTGTATCACACATTCGTACGATGATGCTATATTATCTTGACCCGTACAAACTTTTCCTGGCTGCCATTATTTGGCCATAAATTTCGTAACAAAATTTTCACTAGAATTGGCAAAACTCTTAATAACATAATTAGATCATTTGGCTTTGTTCTTTTCAACTTATTTAGGATTGTTAGAATAAATAAAGATACCTTTTCTTAAAAAACCATCATTCTACAGCATTATATTGATTAGTCCACTAATTTTAAACCTATGTTGAATTTATTTCTTAAAATATTTAATTTATTCTTATAATCAAACTGATAATTTACGGTAATAATATGTTCAACAATCTAAATCAAACGGGTCTCAGTGCAAACAGAATTTGGTAATTTGATCTCAGAACGGCTTAAAAATTAATCAAAACTTGAACGTCAACTTTGTTTTAAAGACGTATGTGTTAAACTCGAGTTTAACTCATTAACTAACTGGACGGTTTAACCGCCACTGCTTCCCGCCATTACTGCCGTAAATTCCAAGATCCTCTCCCTCAACCGCTCGCTGAGAATTTAAGCCGCTCATGCGTTGCATATCCCCGCAATTCGCGTCGTCGCCGTAGTGCCCACGGGAAGCGTGACACGGTCACGCCGTGCTCCACCGCCCCGCATCTCCGCCGCCGCTTCTTCTCCCTCTCCAAGCGGCAAGTAACCGGTGCAACTGAGCTGTGAGCTGCCATTAGCTGGCCAGAGGTTCCTCACACTTGTTCTTGTTTCCTCCGGCACCGCAAGGAGAAAAGAGACCGCCATAAATGAACTCGCCGACGCCATTACGGGCGACCGCCGCCGGGAGTTACTCCGGCTCGTCCTCCCTCCACCACCACCGGAGGCGGGGGCGGGTAGCGGGGGGCATAAGAAGGCCGCGGGTGCGGTGGTGCAAGATGAAGCTGATGTACTTCCTGATGGACAAGGAGGAGCAGCAAAAGAAGAGGGCGGAGCTGGAGTTCGAGGTGTCGGAGCTGGAGACGGTGCTCGAGAAGGAGAAGCGCCTCAGCAGGATCCTTCAGTGCTCGCTCCAGGGCCGCATCGTCTGCCATTGCTGCCTCTCCACTCTGGTTCCCACCAAGGTAATTGGATTAATTAACCTCTCTTCATCTGAATTTTCTGCAAATTGATCATGACATAAATCTTGAGTTCTTGACAGTGTGAATTGCTGATTCTCATCTATGTGATGTTTCAAAATGTTGTGCAGTTTTTGGTGAAAATTTTTGAAGCAATTTTTGGTTTTGCTTCTTTTGTTTTTGCTTTTTCGCATTGAGAAAGTTTACGGTCTTAAAGAGGTTCTGAGGGAGCACTAGTAATTAGTACCTCCTGGTATCTTCCCAAGAACAGTAAAACTTAGCACTCCATTTCATTGTTGAGACTGTTGAATTCGAAGAAGTGAAACAATCAGTACAGTGCAAGAGAGTTTTCATCATAAGATTTGACACCTGATACTGATACTGTCCAGTTTATGCCTGCTACTTGTCTGCAGTGAGCATGGAATAGACACCCAGAAGATCCCTTATCATAAGTGACAAATGATTGCTTCATGGGAATTTTCATAGGTCAGGGGTTGCAGAAACTCAGAGAGTCCCAGTGAATGATTCTTACTATGTCAGGTGGATAAACTGAGCCTACTTAGGATTCTCTTCCAACCGTAGTACCATGTTATCTGGCTATCTGACTCCTGACATGAGGACAATACATGAACTGTTTGCCCATTGCATTGCACAATCTTGATTTGTCTACAAATAATCACACCTTATCTACCAGATCTGCCTTCCTTGATCCTGGCCACTCGTACCTGTTATAACTTATCGATCCCTTGCAAGGTGCAATCATCAGTGTAGAAAGTGTACAGTAACTATGAAAACCCCCCGAGCGTATAGAGGGGGCTCGGGTCTATATATATACAGTCCAGGCCAGTGGTCTGTCTAACACCCCCGCAGTCGTAGCGGGAGGGGAACGGACGCAGAGAAGGAGAGATACACGAAACAAGAGGAAGAGCGGAGACAGGTGCGAGGCGAGACGAGAAGGCGGATCAAGACCGTCGCCTGGTCGCGTGGAGGTGGGACGGAGAGAAGAAGGTGACTGCAGGAAAGACGGGGAGAGAAGAAATGGAGGCGAGAGAGTGAGAAGAGTACCGGGAAGAGAGTCGGCAATAGGAAGAAAACGTCGATGATGAGGAGGAAAGGGTCGGCTCGCCGGAGGGAGAAGCTAGCGCGCCGGAATGTCTAGATTCGCTCTGGTACCATGTAGAAAGTGTACAGTGAATATGAAAACCCCCCGAGCGTATAGAGGGGGGTTGGGTCTATATATATACAACCTAAGCCAATGGTTTGTCTAACAATCAGTACGAATTTTAAAATTTTTATCATATTCTTTTAATTCAACTTGTGGTAACAGCCACTGTGCTGTATTTCATACTCTCCTGTGTAATCTGAACATACTCAGCAAGTGAGCAGCACATTTATCATTGTATTAATATCAATTATGAGCACAAGAAAAGTATATCACTAAACACTTTGGTAAACCATTATATCATTACAATTTGGCAAGTCAATAATTCATTTCCATTGTTGCAGTTCAGGGGCCTTCTTGCAGAACTAGCAATTGTGGAGGATGAGATATTCTACCTCGAGAAGAAGGTTGACGACTTGCGGCTGCGGCTGCACCAGGAGCGCAAGTGGACCGACCAGTGCATCTTTCAGCAGCAGCAGCAGAATTGGCCGCAGAATCGCTATCCGAGGCATTCCATCTGCAGTCTGGGTGGCCGGAGGGAGCTCCAGGGACCTGAATTGCTCCCAAGGCTACCTTGTCCTGGCAGTGATGAAGCTCTTGAATGTGAAAACAAGGCTTCTGTTGGATCTGTCTCTAGCAAAGGTACATGATGTTCATCATATGCACTCCAAAGTTTTTTTTAGGAATATAAGTTTTTCAAACAAAATTTTGTAAGTTGCTGGGTGTTTTGCTAAGTTTCAGAGTCAGGACACACAAAATTCAGTGTCTGTCAACTTTTTGTTCAGCTTTGCAGAAAGAATTTTAGTACACAAACTTCTTTTGCCGATTCCATTTTTATATTATACAGCAGAAAGGAACAACTTGATATGTTTATCTATCAGAAAAAATGAAAACATTTTGATTTATGATTTTTTGGTTGAGTAGGTGAGGAAGTTGAGCAAATACGAAGAACCAGCCACTCGTTCGACAATTTGAAGCTCCCTGAAAGGAAAATTTGCTTGAGTGACCCAAATAAGCTCTCTGAGGAGCTGATTAAACTGACAGTGAACATCTTCCACAAGCTGAATAAAACAACGGATGCAGCAGACTTGGAGCTGAGCGGCACATCAAAGCTCAACATCTCTTGCATTGGCCCCAGAAGTCTTGTTCCTAAGTCGTCCGCGATCAGCAGCACAGCCATTAGCACTCTCAAGAACCGAAGAGTGTCACAAGGCGGAGACGGAGCAGAGAAGGAGATTGGGCACCACCAGAGATTTATTGAATTTACGAAGAGCTCGTTTGATGTAAGCCGCTTATCGTCGTGTCTTGTAGACATCAAGAACTTGAGGTGAGCTATAACTTTGGTTGCAGCACAGTTTTCAGGGTAAAACTAGACTCTGATGTCACTTGTTTTGCTTCTACAGAATCTTGATGCAGAGGCTTTGCAATGTCGATCCGAGTTTTCTGACAAACAAGCAGAAGTTGGCATTCTGGATCAACATCTACAACTTCTGCATAATGCATGTACAGTAAGCTGCCCTGATCAACAATCACACTGGTGATGAAATAAGCATAGCCTAATCCGCTGCTAATCCAAAGAAACTGTACTGAGCTATGGTTTCAGGCATATCTTCAGCATGGTTTGCCTCCATCCCCAGATAAGCTCCTTGGATTGCTGAATCAGGTAGAGTGTTCTTTCTGTCAGAGAAATCGATTTCAACTCAGTGATCTTTTACCACAATACTGAAGTTCTGGACAAGTTCTTATTTACCATCAGGCTTCAGTTAACGTTGGAGGAACAGTGCTGAATGTTTTGTTGATCGAGCACCTCATTCTGAGACACTCCCCTGAAGGAAAGCAAGTAAGCAGACTAACACCAATCACAGTATTTTTCACAGTTCATGCATCAATTAGTTGATTTAAACTCAAAGACGATAACTTGATGATAAAAGGGAATCATGGACGAAAGGGAGAGGGATCTGCAGCTCTCCTACGGGTTAGGATACCCTGAACCCAACGTCCTGTTCGCGCTATGCAGAGGCAGCCAATCCTCACCAGCAGTACGTAAAATCTTGAACCTTCCACTGCCACTGATCTCAATCACCTCGCATAAAAACACAATCTTTCTTGATCATTTTCAGGCTTTCAGTTTCTTGTGCAGAATTCAGATTAATCTGACACATATATGCTCTCATCTTGTTTGGATCTGCAGCTGAGAGTGTACACAGCAGAAGACGTCTCGAACGAGCTGGAGCGAGCCAAGATCGAGTACCTAGAGTCGACGGTGCGCGCCGCGAGCAAGAAGAAGGTGGTCGTCCCCAAGTTGCTGCACTGGCACATGCGGGACTTCGCCGACGACGTCGCGTCGCTGCTGGAGTGGATCTACAGCCAGCTGCCCGGGCGGTCGTCCTCGGGGCAGCTCAAGCGCACCATCAGGGAGCTCCTCAGCGCCGGCGCCGGTGGCAAGGCGGCGACGGCGAAGGCGGTGGAGGTGGAGCCTTACAGCGCTGAATTCCACTACCTGCTGCCTCTCTGATACGATGAAACCTGATGAGTTTCTCTCCTCCAAGTTTCAGCATGTACATTGCAACGGATTTGTGAGATATTCTGGTATTTTGGCACGTATACCATCATGTACATCGTTGCAAGTGGCTAATTGAGTCCTGGAAGAAATAAATTTGTGTGTACGCGTATACGTTTATCATGTAATCGTAAAAAAAATTCTCGACTAAATTCAACAATCCGCAGCCAATATAGAAATTACTGTGAATGATAATCGTTAGAAGTAGAACAATTTTTCTACGGGTTTCATGCGTTCAAACAACAACTAAAGAAAATAATAAAGAATATATTTTGAAAGATTCTGTTTTAAGAACATGGTCCACGAATGAGTTTAAATACAGGACATGCATGCATCTCTAACCTACGAGCTGCCGTGCCGTGAGATCCCTGACGACACGGATCGTGCTTATGGCTGTTGACCTTCTTGTCCCTATTGGCAACTCGTGGCTTTTTGTTTACTGATAGTCTCATGGGAAACTCTATGAATCTAGCAGCGCTTTGAAAGCATCCTGCATATGGATAGACGCGGGTCAATCCATAAATAATTTAGGGTTAGCTTTAACTTAATGATCGGCTTTAATTCATTAAGTTAAACTATAATCGATTGTAAATTACCGGTGAGCCAGTCTACGCTCACCCCTAATTCTAAAGATATAGGCTTTAGGCCTTTTACACAACTGCATCTATTAAGTTTATTCGACAAAAGAATTTATTGAGCACAATAAGGCTAAACTGATATGAATGAAAAAAAAAACTAGCGCGATAATAGAATGGTAAAAGTACCTATGATGCCCATCCCCGTAGTATGTTGTACAACCCTAGTATCCTAGTATTTTTAAGTAGTTTAAATCTAGTCGATTAATTTTATCAGGAATTATAATGTGATGGTCTTTTTTATAAAGTGGTCAATGGATTAATCTTTAAAATTAATGGACCTTTGTGTGGCTTAATGAATCAATTGTGTGGCTCAATGCTTCAATGATGTACTTGTGGGTTTATATTGTTTTTTTTATTATAACAGTGTTATTATAAGCACGAACGTATGGGTGTGTGAAAGAGTAAGATTCATATGTCAACGGCTATAATGACATTATCATAAGATTTACAACTATGATTTATATAGTTCAACACACTATAGTAGCCACTAAAATCTCTTAATTACTATCAACTCACTATACTTGCACTATCGGTTGGAACCCTTCGTCCTCAAGGAAGAAAGTTATGCGATAACCAATCTTACTGAAAACAATATCAATTTTAATCAGTAGATCTGTGCGGCTAAGAATTCCCATCTTAACACAGATAATGCCCTTCCGGATAAAATGTCAACATATCAACATCATGTGTGGATCCTATTACCATGACCAAAGCCTAGAAGCCAAGGTAGTGACACCAACAAGGGGGAACACCTGTGATATGCACCCATACCTCATCCAACTAGTACACCGGTACAACATCGGAAGTTGACTGGCATTTGGCAATAGGAATGGATATACCGTGATTCTTTAGTCGGAACTCTACATCATCTATCGTTTTCAGTTCCTCCTCAGTAGTAATTTTCCCCATGTGGCAATGCCTCCTAATTCCAATCGGACCAGATGATTGTGTAGATATTGCAAGGAACGTACAAATCATGACTACTGTAATTGCTCTAAGAGAAAGTACAAGGAAGATGATGAAGAAGGCTCCAACTAACACTCTACAAGGTAGCAAGAATCTCTGGTCTTAACACTAGGATTCAGAATCTCCACACGTACTACGTCCTGGAGAAGAAGATGTTATGGCCATGCTCATGACAATGCCTCGATGCTTCTTGATAGTGATGCTTTTAAAAGCCAATTACTAATTATCTATATAACCATATTAGTCATGGATTTTCTGCAAAACATGAAGATTTTTGCATTTAATTTTGGTTCTCAATTACTAGCTGAAACTATTTAATTAAAAAATTATTTTTTTTCAAAAATCTAAATTTTGTTTTTTCAAATTTTGCATCAAATAATTCTATCCCATTTTATTTTCTTATAGATTAAAATTTGTCACATTGAGATATATGAAGCAAGTAGTATATAGGCATGAGAAAGGGGCGATGTAGTTATTTTAGAAAAATATAACGGCCAACTAAATGGAATAAATATAAATAAGATAAAAAATAAAAACTTAAGGTATTCAGACATAGAAGGAATTGAGAAAATTCTCATCGACATATTGGAAATTTTCTCTTTCATATGATGTGAACCAACCAATGTGTTTATCTAGCAGCAGATGAAACTGTGACTTTCTTCGTAAGTCCATGCATAATATTTTCCAGTTAATCAACAGATTAGTTCTTTTGGATTATGAGTCTGTGATAGTTGATAAAGTAATTCACTTCCTGTGTCTTTCTTGTTTTTCTTGTCCATGTTTGAAATTTGGTCATGAACCCGGCATACAAAAGGCAAAATACTTTTGAGTTTTTACACATGAAATAAATGCCAAATTAATTGGAAACCAACCAACAAATTGATATACTACTTCTATTATTACTATACACAAAAAGGCAGAGTTGAGCACTTGAGCTACTGAAGCTACCCAACATACTGAACGAACGAACGATCAAGATGACTCCCATGTCGAGCGGCATCGCAATGGCCGATGCCCAAACGCACAATGCCGCCGGCGAGCTCCTCGTCTGGCCGTGGACCGGCGTTCTCGCCACGGCCACCGACGATGACGACGCCTCCGCCGTTAGCACGCTCGCCTTCCACGCTCAGCAGCACTTCGCCGGCATCCCAACCACCGCGCTCCAAGAAGTGGCATCCGACGACGGTCACGGTCACCACCACTTCTTGGTGCTCCACTTCGGCAAGAGCTGGGCGGGGCTGCGGGACGTCATGTCGCTCCCCGGCCGCTTCGCCGGCTCCGGGAGGAGGGAGTGGCAGCGCCTGCGCCGGCGCGGGGAGGGCGCCACCGCCGGCTCCGTGTACGGCTGGCCTGCCGGGGAGGAGGACCTGGGCGGCGACGGCGCGGTCGGGAGGTTGTTAAGGGAGACCGGCGGGGCGGCGAGGAGCGCGGAGGACGTCCAGAAGGACGAGGGGAGGGTGGCGGCGAAGCTCGCCGGCATCGCCTACGAGCTCGAGAGGCGGGCCTGGTTCTTGGAGGCCAAGTGCGAGGAGATGGCAGAGGCGGCGGAGAAGGTGGAGGCGTACAGCAGCTGGCTCCACGACGTGCTCAAAGGTTTGTGAGAATTTCCCTGTCAGAATTTGTGAATGGTATATGCGAATTGCATGTCAAATTTATGGATTTCTTTTTCAGAAGTTGATATGTTCAGTGCTTGTTTGATGTTGATGATAAGCAGAGCTAAGAAAAATTTCTGAGAGCATCATACGGGAGATGAATCGTGATGTCCATGAGGAGAATGAGAAGCTAATGGTAGATTGAAAGGAACAGGTAAAGAGATGGACACAAAATGGCAGAGAATCGAGGAGCTGAAGGTAGACTCGCTTTGCCTGAACTTTTTTTTTCACTTCTGCCACTGGATAAAAAGATTTAGGGCCAGTTTGTTTTGTTGCCTAAATGGACTTACCAGTATTTGGTAATTTCAATAGTATTTAGTATCTATTTATATTGAACCTATGTTTTGACAAGGCTGAATAAATAGGTTACTTCAATAGTTAACTTAGGATATTTTGGTTTCAATCCAAATATAACATTGCCTTGTCAAAATTAACCATACTAAAACTTATCAAAATTTAGTATTGGTAAACATTAGCAAGATCAATTTTAACCCCAAACCAAACCGGCGTTTACTTTTGACTACAAGGACGGATCTAGCGTACAAAGAGTGGGAGCCTTGACCCAGTCAATTTTTGCTTCTTCGTGGTTACTACCTGAGTTCTAAGCTATGTGGGCTCCCGGTCTGCTTGAATGGTAGGCCCCCGTTTAATTTTCTTTATGCGTCCGTCGTCACGTTTGAGTGCTGAACTTTTTTCTGCACTAAAATTCTGTTAAATGATGCAATTGGTGAGGTGAACAGACACCAATCTCACGCTGTTTATTTATTCTAACACAAATGGCTTGCTCAGGGTGCTCTGGAGATCAGCTCGCTGAGGTTGCCAAGTAGAGAGTGCAACCTGGGTGACCATGCTCAAATGCTGCATGAAATTCACAAGGTTTCTTCTTATCTTCAACGGAACAATTAACAAGGTTCATCTGTACCAATTGCTTAAAAACATCATTAGACAATTCTTGCCTAAAAATATTTGCATATGTTCATTGTAGCAAGACATGGAAGCCAGTTATGCAAAACTAAATCAACTTGAGAAGCAGCTGGAGCAGAGACAAGCACTAGAGTCCACAGTACATCAGCTGAACATGAAAATAGCAGGGGAGAGCCTTAGAAAGGAAGATCGTGAACATCTTTACAGTATTATGATATGTTTGAGAACGATTGTAGATGAAGAAAAAGAAAGGTTAATCGACTCATGTGCTGACCTCATGAAACGATTGCAGACCAACAGCTATGAACTTCAAGAGCATCGCCAGGAATTGATTAAGGTAAACATCCAATCTTCTCAGCTCACTGCTCTATTTGGGAGTTGATAGTTGTTAAATTCTTTTTTTCTCCATGAAAAGGCCACAATTATCAGGGTTTTGAGAACATGATGATCAACAAGAACACAATTATTGGGATAAAAAGGATGGGAGAACTTGATGAGAGGCCTTTTCACCTTGCATGCATGGGGAAGCACAGGGATGATGATCCTGGAGGCAAAGCTGCAAGATTAGTCTCATACTAGCAGGAAGAACTGAAGAAGGCATCCTGGCATCCATTCACAACTATTCAGGTCGATGGAGAAGGAAAGGTGACTGACCAGTTTCCCTGCATTCATTTCTGAGCTTGCATTTTCTGAACTTTCTAAGAATCATTGACCCCCAATCTGCTGCATTTCTGGACGATTGCAGGAAGTTGTAGATGAAGATGATCCAAAACTGAGGCAGTTATGCGTTGATTACGGTGACAGTGTCTGCAATGCAGCGAAGGCCGCCATGGCTGAGCTCAACGAGTACAATCCTCGTGTACGGCGTGCCATGAATGAGCTCTGGAACTTCAGATAAGGCCGGAAGGCCACGACAAGGGAGGTGGTGAAGTACATCTAGGACCAGATGAAGACAAACAGTTCGCAGTCTGACAATTGACATGAACATTTCACACACAACATACACAAGAATAGAAGAAATGTTGGTCCGTCACAAACTCACAATTGTCATGTTTGCTCACTGAACGTACATGTTTGTAAGATACATGTCTAATAGTAGTAGAAAAAACATAAATGGACTGACCTAGATAATAGTTATACATTGGAGAAGCTCCACAGTGGAGAAAATATGTGATTTAAATTACACGTACATGGTTAGACATTTACATGGGGGCAGCGTAGCCATCCTTGGTATGTTCGATTGATCTAACTTTATTTGACGACCAGGATATACTTCTACTTCCTAAATTTGTTAGCCATGGTTGCCCTCCATCCAACAACTCAGTATCTAATATTCTGGATAATAATTATACATGGTATACAAACACCATCTACTGGAGAGATTCACCAAGCTTCCTTCTTTGATACAACAGCTTATACTCAGACATTCTCCGCATCTTCATAAGAAAAGGTTAGAATGCAAGTTGTTCAATGACATTCCCGAAATAAGAACTACTGCCGCAAGTTTGCCATCTTCCACAACCGCCCACTGACATTTACATCGCATAGTACACAATAAAATGAAACCATAGAACCCAAACATATGCATTACCAGATAATCTCATTGTAAGCACGTAGGCTTCTATTTCTCTCTTCCAGAATGTGTATTACCATTGAATTCCTTGTCATTAAAGTACAAGCATTCATCATTAACCGCAAAGGCCAACACACAGGTGTTTAATTGCTTCCGTGTTATTTGGATTGTTAAGAGTATATGTCTCGGTCTTTCCAGTGCTTTGGCATGTCAGATTTAATTGATTTCCAAGCTGCGACAACTGCAGGAGAAGGTCCGCATTAGTAAGTTTACAGTGAGAACATAGAGCAAAAATGAAGCATTAATGTAGGCACTACAATGATGACCATGCTGAAAGATAAATAACCTCTGGAAGAGAGCTCTATGGTTATGGTTACTGGTTGAGAAAGGTCACAAAATGTAGCAAATATAGCAAAAAGTACTAGGCCGTTATACAGTCAAATAGCTTCAGGACATAGCCCTAAGTAGAAATTAAACGGTAGAACTGCAAAATCACTAACGAAATGATAGTTCAAAACCAATCAAGGCAACCTTTTATAATAAAATACTAATGGTTTTCATCTAATAGATTCTTATTAGGTGAAATGTGCTCAGAGAAGTATGAAATATTGAGATTCTCGTATCCTTTTTTTACAACCCATTTATGTTTTCTGTTAAACACAATACACCCATAATGCCTGATATCAAAAGGGAATTATATGCCAATTAGTGATTGCAAGATTGGATTTTGTAGGTGGAGACTGAAGATCACCTATTCACCTTTAGTAGAGAATCATACCCAAAGAAAGAACTTACCATGCAATAGTTGCTTGGTGCGTTGCAGCTCCACTTTAAAGTAGGTACACAGCTCAGATAATGGCACCAAGAACAGTGCTCGCTGGCATTGAACCCTTTCAGTACCAATACCAAGCCAATGGTGAACCTGCCAAGGTTGAAGTTTAGCAAATGCAAGCATGCAACTGAAATGCGGGGCTGAATACATTTATGATTGCTCTTTTGCTGATGGAAAAGAAATTTACCCAGAAATCAATATTACTGTAGCAATAACCCATAGTATGATTTGGTATGTCTTGTACTTGCGTTTAGTTGTACCCATGGGAAATCCAAGAGGAGAGTTCTTTTGGTTAATGTATCCAAACTGTGGGCGAACTAGAAGAACAAAACCAAGAAAGAACCCGGATGAAAATCCTCCAAGATGAGCAAAGCTGTCAACATGCGGAAGGATCCCAACAGCCAAGTTGATGAGAATGATCACAACTAGAGTTAACAATGCTGCAAACTGGATTGTTAAACAAGATAAAAATTAGCAGAAATAAATGATGTACAATTGTGAAGAAATGGATATGAGACCAAACCTTATTCTCATATATCGTCCAATTTGTTATCAGCTCTGACAGCATGGAGCCCAGTAATCCAAACAGTGCACCTGAGGCACCAACAGAGATATTTGACACCATAAACAGAGCAGACAGCAAGCTACCACCAACCCCAGAGATCACATATAGTGTGCCAATCCTCACTGCAACAAACAATCATTCAAAATTTAAAATCCATGGTCTTAGTTATATGCCAATTAGCTCTTGAAGGAATTATCCTGACCCCAGACAGTAAAACCTGCAGTATATGTCAAGAATCTCAAGAAGTTCAATGTGAAATTATTTGAATACTTACTGAAACCAAATTCCTTCTCAAGTCTAATTCCAATCAGTAGGAGACTCAACATATTAGCAAGTATGTGGACAACACCAGCGTGCAGCCAAATGCATGTGATGAGACGCCAGCCTTCATGATCTTTGGTAATTTTACTAGTTTCTAGTGCCCCCATTTTCAACAGCCTGACGAATTGGTAGGTATGTAAGTTGAACTTTCAAAGGAGCACCATCAACAATAAACAGAAATAAAGTTGTACTGAATCCACAGTCCACCTAACAGCATCAAAACACAACATTTAGAAGAGATTGTTGTAGTACAGTAGATTTTTTTCCTTTTTTTTAAACAAAATTTGCTATCAAACAAGAAGAGGCAACACAACTACACAATTATTAAGCTAGTCGAAAATCCATTCTATAAATGCAAAACTTCATATATCGAATGGATCGATATAACTACAAAATGAGGCTAGACCAAGTCTTGCATACATGGAACCAGACAAAAGTAAATGCAAAGAAGGGTCACTAGTGTATTACAGCAGCGAACCATGTTGAAAATAAATATTCAGGTGATATTGAGAAAATTTAGCTGATAATTTCACATATCCACAAAGAATTGCTTATTCTATGATATTTTTGCCTTGCGTATCAAGATTATCTATTCCACCCCTGCAATCATCTCGTTCAAAATTCATCTTAAATAAACTCGCGGGGCCCAATACAACTAAATGAAGGTATTCTTTCCCATTTAAAACAAGACGAGAAATGCTAATTTGTCTTTAATGATCCTCAGGCCCCACCCCAGTATTAGAAGGGTCGGTTTCTGGAGTTCAAGAATCTTTCCACAAACTTGTATCCCAAAAAAAGAGAGGGAAAGAATTTGGACCAAACTAACTAACTTATGAGTAACAAACAAATTGTTTATTTTTTTTAAAAGGCTCAAGATCTACGTCCACAACAAAAAGATGTACCAACCGAGGCAACTTTGATAAGATTGAAACAAATGGCACCAACAGGCAACAGCCACCATTTTTATGCAGGCTACCAACAACGATCATAAACAAAGTTTGAAGATTGAACTATTCATGGACAAAGAGAAGACATTTTACCTAAACCTAAGCTAATTATGCATGTTTCAAATTTTGATAAGAAACCCCAATGGCCTACCAAATCAACCATCTCCTCAACCAGAAAATTGACAAATTTCACACTAGAAACCAGAAAATAGCCAAATTTGACAGTAACAGCTGCGCTGCTCCTTAAGGCCGCCTAGAATATCAAAAAAATTAAGGTGTAAACTGGACATGGAAGCACATTTTATCAAATCAAATCAAACCATGGGAGAGACCCAAGGATCTGAATTTTCTGCGGATTATAAGGGAGCCTTACGTTGCGGAGGAGGGCCCGATGAGGGGGTTCTCCTTGTGCGATTGGAACGCGAACCTCCCGAGCTCCGGCTCCAGCCAGCACCCCTGCGCGGCGGTGCCCTCCCCGGCGGAGCCGCCTATCGCGTCGCCGGCGGCCTGCGCGTGCGCGGGGCAGTCGTTGATGTACATGGTGAGGACGAAAAGCGCGACATTGACGATAACGAAGAGCGGCACGAGGAACGGGAACCACCGCCGGAACGGTCGGAACTCCGGCGGCGGCGGCGGCGGCGGGGGAGGGCGGCTCCGGTGGTGGTGGTGTCCGTGGCCGTGGGGGTGCCCGTGATGGCTGTGGCCGTAGTGCCCGGGGCCATGGCTGCGGCGGCGCGGGCTCTTCGGCCGCTCCTGCCCTCTGCCGCCGCCGCCGCCCATTTCAATGGGGACCACCGTCGTCTCGCCCCGCCGCGGCATGGCGCCGGCGGCGGGGGCCGCGGGCGCGACGCCTGCTGGAACGGCGCGAGGAATGCGAACGCGTGTGCTGCCGCTCGGATCCTGCGGTTCGGGAGTTTGGTCGGTGGCGCGTGCTGGCTTTGCCTCGTGAAGAGGAGAGAGAGGCCTCTCAAAGAAAAAAAAAAGAGGAGAGAGAAGGAGAAAGGTTTGGACTTTGGAAATGGAGAGGTGGAAACGGACGACGGGACGAAACGAGGGAGACGAACGGCGACCTCTATTTTTAGCTCTCTCTCAGTTTCTCTCACGAGCGGAAATATGTAATGTTACCTTTTAAAAAAATAGATGTTTTTTCTCATAGGTGTAAAACGATTTTCTTCTCCAGGTTATCTTTTGTTGTCACTGTCCACTCCCTCCGCCCCAATGAGGAGGGATTTCTAATATCAAATGCAAAAAATAGAAATAGAAAGATGAAGAAAATATCAGTTGATGGATATGGTAGGTAAAGTTTAAACTCTAGAAATCATTTTATTTTAAAATAAGAGGAGTATGTTATTGCTTCCGTCTTAGAATATAATTATTTTTAAAGCTATTTTATTCGTAAAAATTATTAAAAAAAGTTTATGATTAATTGAAAAAAGAAATTAAATAGAGAATTAAGATGAAATAATAAATAAATAAATATCTTTATTTTAAAATAACGATAAAAATAGTTTTATTTTAGGTAAAAGTTGAACCTTCGCTCTCATGGTATGTTTACTGTGTTATTAGCTATAACAAAAATTTAAATTTTAAAACATTGATTGCAAGATTTTTATTATATTTTATTTTTCAATATTGACTTTTAAACTGCTAAAAAATATATAAAAAAGTTTTGATTATAAATTATCTTGTTTACTTCGTTTTTTTCACGGCGTTTGTATCAAACGTAGATAAAGAAACAGAGCTTTTTGTAAGTAATGGGAAAAACATAGCATTAGCCATTGATCTTTTTTATGTTATAATCCTTCGAGATTTGTTAGATAAACTATCGCACGCAGTCCACAGATAAAAGAAAGCAATCGTGTCACTTTGCTTAGGAACCATTTTACGTTCCAACAGCTAGCAGCCGTTGCCTACATGCTTGGCTACACCTCGCATTTTCTTCCACCAAACAACACGCCAACATCGTATTTTATCTTTCGACTCTTAATGAATTAATTGCATCAGAAAATGTTAGCACATGACTATGAGAACAAACAACAGTAGGGTCAGATTTTTATTTCTTGTGATAGCGGAATGGCATAAACTTATAGATTAAAAGTATTGGATTTGTCGCCACTACAATATCGTGTCCCAATCCACTTAATTCATGACATGACATGATTCGCACCACTGTGCTCACTACCCCTGTTGGCTTATGGCCACCGCAGAGTTAACATCGAGCGTGACAAATCAGTGGCCGCCAGTGACGTCCCTACAGTCTACTAACTCGACTCCATATCCTGTCCCCATGCGGAGCACGAACTTACCCCTATGTCAAATGCAAATTTACAATTACAATGCCATACATTTTATTTCTAAAATTATAATCTCATAAATTTTATTACATCTACTATTATATACATTATATACAGTAGAGTTGGATCAAATGATGGCTCAAGTCCACTAAAGGTATCCTAACAATCCACATCTAAAAGCATCTCCATCATATCTCTAATATCTACTTCCAATAAAAAAATTGATTTACAGAGGTTTTAAGTGCCTAAGTAGATCTCCAATAGCCCTTTCAATAAGAAGGCTTTTTTAATGGTCACAGAACAGTCCCTAGCCCTAAAAACAAATGGAAAACCCACCCAAAAAAATCCAAACCCTAGTCTCTAATAGCAACTCTTTTTTAAGAACTTTCAAACTTACCCTCCCCTCAAAGAAAAAACATCATGCCTAAAGGGATCTCAATATCCTATCCACACACTATCCTATCAATGTCTGAGCTCACTAGTATGACTTTCATCTTCCATCTTATACCTTTACCGCTCTGTCCCTGACTATATGTGTCCATCTCTAAGCTCCTATGAGGCCCAAGCTGTCCATTTTCAGCCAGCCACCCTCTTTCCCGGAGCTTGACATCTCATTGCTCGTCATCCTCTTCAATAATTGTGCCTTGTCATTCAAAGCTATTCTAGATCATTGAGCTACTCCGCCTTCCAACCGTCGTCCTCAAGACTGGTAACTATACCCTATCCCGTATCAAGTTGTCCCCTCTATCATCGAGCTGCTCCCACCACCCTAAGCTTGGCCCTCACCTCTGTCCTAAGCTCTACCACTACCACCCTGAGCTTCATCCCTAAGTCACCATCACCCTTCTCATCGGTCGCCGTCGCTCATGTCGCTAGTTGTTGCCACCCCTCCCATCGATCATTGGTCATTGGCAGGGGAGATTGGGATAAGGAAAGGGATAAAGATAAAGCAATTGTCACTGACAGGTGAGACCCATATTTATTGAAGATGAGATATTAGGGATCTTTTAAAACAATTTCTCAAATAATCCTGAAATTGGTGTTGGGAAAGGCCCAATAACTAGTTATTAGGGATGAGAGATATTGATAAGCTATTGGAGATGCTCCACTAAGGAGAGGCAAGATATAAAAGACACCTGCAACATAGTGCACAGATATATCCCGTTTATTTATCATCAAACGTAGAACAAATAAATGCTCCCTCTTCCTCCGAATAGTACGTAGTAGTATCATCACGCATACAAATAGGACTACTACCAGGACTAGAGCCACATATGCAACCAAGGAGAATGAACTGCACCACCAGTCCGTAATCTTCATCTCTACAGAGAGCAGGGTCCATATGGTGGCTAGCCCATATGGATGCATATATAGGTTCGTGGGCAAACTGAAACATCGAATAAGGTGAGGCAGAATACGAAGTTAAGATACGTACAACATGCAATAATAAATAGTGCACACACCCAACATATCCCGTTTATTTAATCACCAGACGTAAAACAACAGTCGTACACACCGTCCTCCTCCATCTCCTATAACACGAATAATAGTAGTACGTAGTACTGTAGTAGTTCTCCATACATATATACATATGGGTTCAGAACAACGATCGTTCGAACATGACGTACTGGCATCATGCATGGAATGGCTTCAATTAAGCAGGAAGAGAAGCAGTGGTGTTACGCAGACAGAACTTAAAGTCAGCCTCGTCCCTGCCGCAATAGCAATCTGATTGAAAGCATCTGCCCGTATAAAAGCACGGCTCGTTACAGGACTCGACCCCGGGTGGCAGCTCAAGGAGGAGCTGCTCCACTACTATCTTCCATGGCAGCACAGAGCGGGAGCCATCCTGTTCCATAGCCCGCGGCAATAAGCGGGCCGCCATGGCAGTCGGAGCTACCACCACCAGCTGCAGAACCACCGCCGTGGCCATGCACCAGCGCCACCACGCCGCCGACAGCTGCCTTCTTGCCACGCTCCATGCCTGTCTTCCCGAGCTGTGAGTCTGTCTCTGTGTGTGTGTTTTGCTTTGCACAATTTCCATCGATCGACCTAAGCCGTTTTATAGGCAGCAGGAAATGGCAAGTGCAGGCTATTAGATGTTAGCAGCAGGACCTGCCGAAGAGATCAATCATACCACCATAATGTTTCATTGTTGGCATGATGTCGTAATGATTCAATATGGAGTCAAAAGCACTTTCTGGCCTCTTGAGCTAGGACTTTGATAAGACGACGAAGAATTGGATTTGGATGTGTTTAGTGGTAAAGCGTGTAACTGTGCTATGCGAAACTAAGCCTCCTCGTTAGACATGCCAGGACGTATCCACTTGGTTGTATGCGAACGCGAGAACAGTGTACGTGTAAGTCCATCTATGTGCTCTGGTTGTACTCGAGATAATTGCGTAAAAGAGAAAAAACTGCGAGCAGTATTGTTTTTGTTGCTTTATTAGGGTTTTGCGTTTTTGTTTCTTTATGAGGGTCACAACCAAAGCAGGCCAATCATGCGGGGCAGTGGGCTCACATGTGGCCGTCGGTTTGTCGTTTTCCGTTTCATGGCAGGGGCGTAACTTGGAGCGTGCCCTACAAATCTACAAGTGATGATGACATCCACAGGAAAACACTATAGGGTCGCTTATCAAACGAGAGCTATATGGAGTGTTGGAGGATTATTAGGGTAAAATTAGGTAAGAATTAAATGAGATATGTTTAGCCGAGAGAAGAGAGATACGAATCTCTTTTATTTTAGCACAATATTTTTGTGAGAATTTTTCAGGTAAACTTTAAATGCTATGATACCTTATATTTGGATCCCGAGTATTGCCGCGGACGAAAATACGGACCTTATAAAATTATATTGTTGCACGGCAACAATGTTTACCATAATAAAAAAAAGATTTTTGAGCAATTATAGTTGCATATTCTATATAAACACAGTTGTAGTTCCAACTTTTTTTTCCCATCTTGCACTAACCACGAACATGATAAATATCCTTTTTACAGAGAATGCTTCCAGCTTCATTTACGAAAATCAGTTACTACCGTCACAAGGTTTCCTACATGTTCCAAACCAAGTGGCAAATCACACGGACAGACAACGACCCCAGGAACTGATGAAACAAAGTCAATTGTAGTCAGCAATGAACTGCTTATTTTTCTTGTAAGACAGTACTCCCTCCATAAAAATATATACATATATATAAGGTATATTTTGTTTTGTGTACATACTTAGCATGTTGTACAGCAAAATCTGCTGAGGATGTAATTTGTATTGGATCGAAGTTCCCCAACTCTGTAGTCTGTACTCAAACGATATGAGCCTTTTTTTAAAAAAATAAATTAGGATAGACTAGAGTTAAGCCTAATAAAATATTAAAGTTTTTTTTTACAAAACATATTTATTTTTTAAACATGGAATAAAATAATCCGTTTTAATAAAAAAACATGAATATACGTTCTCTCTCTTTTTTTCGTCATACGTGTCTGTCCTTTTCAGCGAAAAGGATTTTCTTCTCGAGGTTTTCGTTTGTTGTGTCACTGCCGTGTACACCTGTCCTGTTTCCTTGTTCGATTTGGCAGCAGCAGCTTATTTTACTGCTCCTAGTTTCTTTTCTTTTTTTCCCTCTTGGCCCGACTTTAATATGTTTTTTTTTCCTGTGTAAGCAAAATGTAAAACACAGGAATGAAAAATACAAGCATCAGCAGTTGATCTTTTGTAAAAGAAGTTTATACTACACAGTAACGTCGCTGGCAAAACAGCCAAGCTCGCCTAGATCAACATTGTACGCAGGCTGTCCCGCGCAATTTACGCCTTATCGATGAAGTAAACCGCTTTGCTTAGCAACAATTTTACGTTCCAGGCAGCAGAGCAGCCGTTAGCCCGTTACCTATGTTTCGTTCGCTGTGGTACCTCACAATTTATTCCACCAAACAACAAGCGAGCAGCCTCACTGCCTCAGCTCTAAATTTCGCCTTTGCCTACCGGCACCGTGTTAATGAGTTTCATCAGAAAATACCAACGGTATAGGTGTTCCGGTGTTCGCATACAAGAGCCAGAGGTGGCTCGAGTACAAATCTAAAACCACCATTGCAAAGCTACGAGCTGGAGGATATTCAAGGCATCAAACTGCTTCCTATCAGAAAACAAGTAAAAAAAACCCATAATCAAGTCTTAGCAGTTAAGCACAATTCCGTCGTCACAATATGGGGCATCATGTCCTTTTGGTACATGCCACTTCAATCCACTACAAGTTACAGCCCGAACAGATTATGCTGTGGACATGATAAACATGTATACAGTAAAGGCACCATCATTCTTCTTTAAACACGATATATCCATTATGACCAACAATAGTATAAAACTTTGTTATCAATAGTGCCCAAATCATCACATCTGTCAAGCTCACATATGTCACCCAACCAAGACAGGAAGAGCTTGGCTCAACAATCCATGATTATCCAATAAATTATTGAAAGCTAAACCATTTGCTCCCCAATAGTGGTAAGGCTCTTGATGCTGCCTCTGCGGCCCAATGCAGACACTGCTTTGCAGGGGCGCTATGGATGCGTGCAAGGGCTTCAAAGTGCATAGTTTACAGGTACTTGATCATTCCACGCCCTTCAACACTGAGTTTTGACGCCTGAAGGTTTTTCTTCTTTGGTGCTTTCAGCTGCTGTAATTTCTTGTTCATCTGCATGACAGACAAGAATGATTAATGGTATAACTCACACAGTTCACAAAGCATGACATAACCTACTAGCATACAACATGCTAACAAAAACAGTAATCTTGTAGGTGGGGGCAGAACCTTTAGCCTGCGCTGGTCTTGGACAACCTGCTTCGCACGAGCCCTAATTTGTTCTGGATCAATCTTGGACTGTGGGCGAATAACAAAGTCCAAAGGCGATGCTTCTGGCCTAGAAGCATGCTGCCTTGCACCACCTTGCCCAGACTTGCGCCTGCATTCATAGTACAAAACAAAATAATTAAGCATATAATGGAGTGGAGGTACAACCTGCAATGAAGGATACATGATTGGACTTACTGGGAGAAGTCAGCATCAAGATCATCATCCCTGGATTCCATTCCAGAACTACTTGATGAAGGCCTACATCAAAGGAGGAAAAAAGAACAAGGTGAATACAACATAGAGAGAAACTCGAGAGTAGATATTGTTTAGATAATTATTATGAAGGTTGATGAATAAACAAGAAACAAAGGGCTCACTTCTTCATTTGTGGTCGCCTGTAAGGAGCTCTTTCATCATCATATCTCCTCATATCCTCAAATCTTGTGCTCTTGTTGAATATTGGTCGACTCTATATGTTTTTTCTCAGTCAGTCTCATATAAAGTAGAAACCAAGAATATTCAGCATAAATCAACCAAACAATTACAAATGACTATAAAGAACAGAAAATTACCCATTTATCAACAAGTTCTTTGGCCAGCTTTCTATTAGAAGTAGTCTCCTCATCAGATTTCGACAAAAACATAATTACCTATACATGTGTCATGGGAAAAGAATTGGTCAATAACTCATATTTAGTACACAGAACATAATCTGTGAGGAGACCTTCAAAGAGTGTTTATACCTTCCCCAGACCACTTTTCTTAAGCTGCTCTCTTCTATCATATTGCTCCAAATCAATGGGAAACTGTGTAAATAGATTAAAAACCTTCCATGAGAAAGTAGTCCTGAGGAATGAAAATAAAGCCAAAGCCGCAGTGAAGTAAAAGTGTGCACATATGCTAAAGTTAGTGGGCTTTTATGGTGCAAAAGGAAGAAACAAGAGCAATATAGCCTACATCAGTCAATAATTTCAGAACAGCTGTTCGAATATTCATATTTGGCAAGCTACCATCAGGTAAAGGTTCAAGCCAATTTTTTAGAAGAGTGAGAACTCCATGATCAAGGAATTCCTGCTGGAGATTCTTCCTGCAAAATAGTGATATACAAGCAAATGGTTATAACTAGCTGCAAAATAGCAATTTGGATTGGAACCAGAGGCAAACAATTTGATGCTACTATCTGCATTCAAAACTTCTTACTTTGAGAGTACATCAATGAGTAGTGGAAGCTTCATAAGTTTATTAATGGCAGGTTTTGATTGCCTATTTAAGTTTGCATCTTCTTCAGCCGCAACTTCAAACTCAGCAATGAACTGTTCCACTATAAGACCAATATCAGCACGAGGTCGATCGTTCTTTTTCTTCTTCTTCCCACCCTTAAAGAGCCGCTCAATTTCATCATCCTCTTCCCCTTCCTCTGCCTATAATAAACATAATTAGTTCACAATGCAGTACGGTAGTTACAAAGACAAGAAATAAAGCAACACAAACAAAATATTATGCAATTCTAGTGTAAACCAACTATTTTGAATAGGAATAGACAGCAAGGAATTAGAGCTTCATCACTAAGGACATTATACCATAAAATTCCTGAAGGGTTATGATGATATGTAATACTTCTGTAAGATGCAAATATCAGCATTTGTATAACTAAATACTAGTTGAGAAAGTCCATAACCTCACCTACTATGATATGAGCATCAGTCACTACAACCAATTGTTGGTATGGGACATAACTATAAGCAGCCACAGCACATAAATAAATAACTTAGTGTCAAATATATTTGTTACACAGCCCTTTTCCTTTTCAATATAATTTGCCTGGAAATTTGAAATGCAATTGTAACCTGCGGCATCTGAGAAGTTAAGGATGATTGGATGAATACCTGTGGATAATGCTGAGGTGAGTGGCCATCATTATCACTGCCATAACGGTCAGCTGGATCAACCCCAGTATCATCAATGAAGTTATCATCATCTACAGTTCTAACACCTTCTTGATCATCCTGTTACATGAAAACAAAATGTTAGCAGCGTGGCTTTTTTGTCCAAGGTTAGTAGAATATATTGTCAAACTTGAATAAATATTCCCACGTATCATCCTAAGAGATTTCTCTAAAACAGGGAGACAGAGAGAGAAGGAGGTAGGCAAACTCAACTATCATGAAGATGAGTGAAGTATCAGCAAACATGTCTAATGATATTTCCAAGATAGAACTCATAGATTTGTGGTTATTCCTAGGTATTCTCCTCAGAAATAAGAACTCACAACAGCAGATTAAATATTGTGTAACATCAACAATTTGATATTGTGGCAGGAAAATTTAAAAGCTATCCTGGTTCTAATGAGGCAAAACTTGCCTTGAAAAATTAATCCAAGGGCATCTAGACGGTAATAAACAAATGCATCACAAGGAGCCTAGTGATTCGATATTAAGCAACAAAACATTTTAACAAATCCATAAATTGATACTAGAGAGCAAATTAACCACAGCTACATAAGTTAAGTAAGTATTATATCTGCTAGACACCCTAATTGCAACACAAGCAGCAACACAAACCACTAACCAAATACCTCATAAATAATCTGGAATCCATAGGAAAACAATAAGTAGCATGTGAATGAACCAACATGCAGCACAACAGCTAATCCATCAAAAGTTAGCAGCCCCATCAATCATCGGAGTGAAGTAAGCAATTAGTCAGTACAAGGGTGAGCAGAATCCCAATTATCCTAAAAGCCTTGCAGCCTAAGTTTATCAGCAGCAAATCCACAGGTAATAGTGAGTAACGAACATCCCAAATGCATTGGAACATCGCAAGCGAGAACAACATTACCTCAGAGTCACCCCCAGCGATGGTATCCCAGAGCTCCTGGATCTCCATCTCCCCTTCATCCTGTTCCCCATGCCCGCCGCCACCGCCGCCAAATCCCTTCCCTCCAGAGCCGCCCCTCTTCTCCCTTCCCATCCCCATTCCCCTGTCCTCCCTCTCCCTCCAGTCCTCCTTCCTCCTCTTCTTCTCCTTCTTCTCCTTCCCACCGCCCCTCGCGAGGTCCCTCAGCACCGAGGATCCCTTCCTCTTCTTCGCCGCATCCGCCTCGGGGTCCACATCGTCATCCGCCAACCCCGCAGCCTCGTCACCCCAGTCATCCAGCCCGTCGCCGGGCATCCCATGGTCTCCGCCGCCCCCTCCCTTCTTCAGGAGACGCTTGCGAGGCTTGGAGGAGGAGCCCGCCCCGTCGTCGCCGTGCACGGGGGTCGGGGAGCGGCCGCTGTTCCAGTCGGCTCCGGCATCGCCGAGGTCGTCCTCGAGGTCGTCGTAGGGCTGCTGCTGCTGGGGCTCGGGCGACGGGTCGCGGTCGTAGGGGTCCATGAGCGGCTCGCCGTCCTCGTCGATGTAGCTGCCAAACGCAGACAGATCGAAGGCGGAATCGAGATCAGGGGGAGGAAACCCTAGGTTGGGAGAGAAAGGGAGGTAAGGAAGGAGAGGTACTTACGGATCGTCCATGGCGACGGCGGCGAGACGAGATGCGAATCGAAACCCTAGGCGAGGTGGAGCTGGAGCTGGAGATGAGGAAGGGGGAGACGAGTCGAGTCGTGGAGACTAGAGATCGATTCGATTCGGAGATGGGGAAGAGGGGACGTGGAGACAGAGGTGGTGGGCCGAACTCCGGGCCCTTTTGCTGCGCGCGAGTACCTCTTCGTCTTTTTCGGAAAAAAAAACACTCGCTAATAAAAAAAAGGGGAATACTGTACAAGATACAGTTAAGAAATACATACAACAACACATCTTTATTTATTGCAAGCAAATTAACAAACAACAAACTTTCTTCAAAACAAAATACAGTACTGGATAAGTAAAAACAGAGCACAAGATACAGTAAAAAGAAGATACATGTGGCAGCACACCTTTTATTACAGCTAAACGCACTCATAACAACATAACGACCAGATACGATAATATTCTAGACACGTGCACATTTATTCAGGGGAACAAGAATGTGCTGGCGTCAAACACCGAACAGAATGCCAGAAAAACCACTATGCAGTGCAGCCGCGCCACCACCATTCCCTGAAGGCCTGAACGACGGGGAGCATGAGCAGCTAGCGACTGTGCAGCGGCAAGAAGTGATGTGGATTCGATCTCAGATCATCATTTCAGTTTTGATTTCAGGCCTTGACAAGGACGGCGTAGCCGCCCAAGCCAAAGGCGCCGGCGAGGGGGATGACGGAGACCCAGAGCACGGCCATCCCTAGCGCACGACGGTGGCCGTGCTGGTCTTCGCCTTCGGCCGCCCAGAATGCGGTCCAGACCTCCACAACTCCGGCGGCGAAGATGAACGCGAGCGCAATGTAGTAGGCAAGCACGTGGTGCTCGAAGAGAACACCATGAGGCGGGCTGTAAACGAGTAAGCTTACAGCCATGACGAGGGTTGAGAAGACGGGGGCGGGCGGCTCACCTGCGGCTGGCGCGGGTGCTTGGTCTTCCAGGTCACCGCCGGCTGCGCCTCCGACTGCGTCGGCTTGGTCCATGGGGCCTCTGTTGCCGAACAGCAGAATCTTTGTCAACCACAGGGCCCACCACGTCATGCCAAGATCCTCTCTCTCCTCTTCTCTTGTTTCTTTTCTCTCCCCTGCTAACTCTCGCTTCTAAATTTCTCATCTCCTTCTACCCTCTCTCTCTCCCCCTCTCCTGCTAGCCTAGCTCTGCTCTATATTCTACGAAGGACTCTAATACGGGGAGCGGCGGGTGGCCTCTTTATAGGCGTGCGAGGGAAGCCCCGCAGGTATGTACGGAGAAATATTTAGACTATATATCGGATACTCTAATTCTAGCTAGCTCCTGTAGGAGTTAGACGTGACTAAAAAGTATTTAGATAGCTTAGATCAGCTTCACAACTTTTAAAAGAGATAATAGAGTAGAGGTGGATAATATTATTGCTGTTGTTGCTTTTCTGTTTTCTTGATGTATAATTGATAATTATTTAGCGCTTAGATATCTTACTTCTTTTCTACAAACATATGCTGTCCTCGCCTGTGTTGCCGCCAAGACGCCTACGTCGTCGCCGTTCTGGGCGAGAGAGATACGGGAGAAGACGGGGTTACGTAATGCCGATCGCCGACTGCACCGTCGTCGGTTTCCGCCTGCCCCCGTCACCATTCCCTGCTGTCACCCTCTACCATAGCAGATGTTGTAGCCCCTCCTACCGCCGTCCAAGCCAAGCCCTCTGCCTGTCATCGCACAAGACTGGCGCCTCCTCCGTCGCAGGAGGATGGCGCCGCGGCGGCTTCACCTGAGTACTTACTGCGGCAAGTCACACGCCCAACTGCAAGCCGCTACATGCATGAAGGAGACGGCCAGGCAACCAACCACACACATCTGCGTTAGAACGCTCGAAGCTCCTCCTATCCTCGTGGCCTTATGCGTTGGCAACGAATTTAGCCTTTGCATCTGAAAGGATAAGCGCCGGCAGTCTTCACGAACGAGCTAAAGAATAGCGATGATTTTTTTGGTTTGTTGAGCTAAAACATGACGCTCGATTTAACTCTGGACGATGGATGCTCGGAATGGCCAGGATTGCCGTAACTCTCCTAAAAGCTGGTATATCTGAGTAGTTTTATCAACCGATGCATTTTTCATGCGATGCGTGTGTTGTGCAGTTTTTTCACCCAAGCACTTTTAGCTATTTATTATTGATTTTTTCACTAATCCACGGTTGCACATGTAATATATTTTATTAAAATTTAGCTGGTCAAATACTATGCATTTTTTCTCAGTTGACATGGATGGAGTTGGATTCACTGTACCTAGGCTTGACACTCGATTAATCAACCCTTGTGGCATCGGAACTAATAGGTAAATTCACCTCCATACTGATTATCATCTCGATTATCATCCACGTGAGATCCACATCTCTATCATAACCCACCCCTATTAAAAAAATCTCCAAATCATGCGCATAAGACCCACCCCCATGTCCATCATTTAAATATTCTGCTGCAACACATAGTTATTAAAAAAAAACTCTGAAGGCAGAACAACAGTAGAACTCTGTAGACAGAACACCAGTAGAACTCTGATACCGACCACGGATAATAAATATATGTGAGTTGGGAGCAGAGGCAATATTAGTAATAAAATATCGTGATACTTTGTCTGTGGCTACCACATGCTAACATGCATGGTGTCATGAGTTTCCTTCCGTGACGAGTGAGCCATTTTAATCAACTTGTGAGTAGGGCGATTGATTGGTCTGGGCACTTTCCATAGCTGTTTTCAGGCGAAGACAGAAATAATTTGACAATTCGTCGTTAAATCGTTGATCCAGCGCGTCTAGGGACCGTATAAAATTTCTATATCCGCTTTACTTTCAGTATTTTAGTAGATACTTTCTATGGGAAGTTACACTTGTTTATTGAATCAAATAAGTGCCAATCGTTTGCTGATTCATGCCTGTATAAAAAAATGATCTAACTTGATATGTCGTAGAGAGAGATAAGGACATGCAAGCTAGGTTAAGAGATGATGGAGGACGCAAGACTGCAAGAGCATGGATTCTGTAAACAAATGTTGGGAATTGCTATAGAACTGCCTGCTGTTTTAAATTTTTTTTCTTTCAGTCGAATTTGTGGCGTCGGATCGTTCCAAGATTCGTATCGGACCTGCCCAGACAACAAGATTGAACCCGTTTTGTTTTCTCAGCCCAAATGCAAGAGCGAGCCTGTACGGTTGTGTCCACGCCAATCTCTTCGTTCACACACGCTGGGAAGACAGAGGGAGGGAAAGGGACGGGTAAGCTGTGCTCATCGGCTGCGTCGCGCCTGAGCGTGCCGTCTCCTCCGGTGGACGCTGAGCTTGCTGTCCCCTTGCTGCAGCTCCGCCATCGGAAGGGCATAGGACGGCGGCGGGAGGGTGTTTCCGTATGGAGGGCACGGGAGGCCGCGGCGAGGCAGGGGTCGACGGCGGGAGAGCTGAGACGCCGTAGAGGAGGGTACCGGAGGCTGTCGTGATGCCGTCGGGGAGGTGGGGGCGGTGAGGCTTCTATGGAGCCCTTCGTGAGGGGCGGCGATGCTGCCATGGTTCACATCGATCCCCACCGTGAGGCTGTGTATATTTTGCCCTCCAAGCTACCTAATTATTCAGGGGCGGAGCTTGCCCCTTTTGTCGGGGTCAGCCCACCCCAACAAAATTCAATAATTCCTTAATAAAACACTGCTCATCTCTAAGCATGACCCCCCGCGACGTTCCTGGCTGGCTTCGCCTATTTGCTGTCGATTTGATTTTGTTTCTCATTTGTTCACGCAATATTTTTAGCTTGATATGTGTTATGACTTTGCTATTTGTTTTGGCTCGATCTGAGTGCGTCAACATGTTTGACGCAAATCCCCCTCCTGAAATCTGTGTGGCCATGTAGATCCATAGTTTGTCTGATTTGTCATGCTAGCTTAGGTTATTCTTCAGCGAATAGCACCAGTACTTTACTATTTTTATCTTATTATTGTTGATGAATTCATCATTTCAAACGGGACAGGATAGTCCTCAACTATGTTTTTTCCTTAGGTGGGCATTTTTTCGTAATACATAACTGTGGTGTTTATCATTGGACTATATATATATATAACCGACCCTCTGTATAGAGTTGGAGTCTTTCACTGTACATATTCTTATATAGTATCAGAGCAAGTTTAGACATATCGACGTGCTAACTTTCTCCCACCGGCGAGCTGACCTTTTTTTCCCTGTCGCCGACCTTCTTCCCGATCGTCAATCAGATGACGCTCCAACCACAGTACCTTTAGGTGCTGGACTCTAGGACGTCCTCCCACATGGCGTCATTGGCTGGTATACTCTGTTCCTGTCATCCTTCTTCCTCCCACTTTGTCACCATCGACAATGGTCACTCTCTTCCTGTCCAATGCCGTGGTGACTCCTCTCTGTCTACATCTACCACTAACCTTCCCTTCGTAATATCCTTATTGTACCCTCTCTTATTCATAATCTCATATCTGTTTGTCAATTCACACGAGATAACAATTGCTTAATCGAATTTGACGCTTCTGGTTTCTCTGTGAAGAATATCCCAACCTAGCGACAGATCCTTCGCTGCAATAGTGGCAGCGACGTCTACACCATTCCTACTGCGCCGTCTACTCCACACGCCAGCGTTGCCCTCTCCACCAACCTCTTGCATCTTCGCCTCGACCACCCCGACCCTGACGCTGTCGCCAACCTCCGTCACAGCGCCTCCATCCAATGTACCCACAGTAGCTCCACAGTTTGTCACTCGTATCAACTTGGTAAATATGTACGTTTGTCATTTTCTAGTTCTCTCTTGTACCTTGCGACCGTTTGAGCTTATACATTGTGATGTATGGACTTCTTCGATTAAAAGTGTCTCTAGTAATCAGTATTACTTTGCCATATTTGACGATTACACACACTATTGCTGGACTTTTCCGCTCATCAGCAAATTCGAGGTCGCCTCTCCCCTCACTAACTTCACCACCTACGTTTCTACCCAATTCAACCTCCCCATCAAGGCTCTATAAGCCGATAACGGTGCGAAATTTGTTAACCGTACTGTTACAACCTTTCTTACCTCGCAGGGCATCCATCTACGCCTCTCCTGCCCCTACACCTCTCCCCAGAACGGCAAAGCCGAATGCCTCCTTCGCATCCTCAACAACATAAGTCGCACTATATTGCTTCATGCCCACTTACCTATAATTTACTGGGCAGAAATACTGACCACTGCGACTTACCTCCTCAATCGGCGCCCGTGTTCCCTAAACCCTACAACGTTCCATACACTCTTCTTTACCGCACGGCGCCCGACTACTCCCAACTTCACGTCTTCGGGTGCCTCTGCTACCCAAACCTTACCGCCACTGCTCCTCACAAACTCGCTCCCCGCTCCATCGCCTGCATTCTCCTCGGCTATCCCTCATCTCACAGGGGATACTAATGTCTTGACCTTTTCACTCGACGGGTCATCGTCTCTCATCATGTTATTTTTGACGAGACATGCTTTTCCTTTGGCCTACTTAATCCGATATCCTCATCTAACGATCTCCACTTCCTTCTCACCAACACCATATCGTCCCGATCTCCTCCACCGTTCTCCTCATCGGCCCTCTCATCGGCCGCTGCTAAGGACTTACCCTTCAGCTATCCCACTACTATTCGGTCCGATGTCCCTCATATCGGACCCCCATCGGCCCCACCACTTTCATCGGCTTCGGCCGATCCTGTCCCCCTTCCATCGGGCACCTTACCCCCATCGGCTCCTCCATCCTCATTAGCTCATCCGCCTCATCGGCTCCTCAGCCTCCATCGGCTCCCCCTCCCTATCGGCTGCTTCATCTCCATCGGACCGACCGAACCGATCGGCCTATCCAACTCCATCGGCTCAGGTCGATCTAATTCCCTCCTTTTCTCTCACATACAGCCGCCGATCCCGAGCCGATAACGCCCCTCCCCAACCAGTTCTCCCCACCTCTACCACAGTCCCATCGACTCCCGCCTCCTCCACCTCTCATATGGTCACTCGCTCATAGATCGGGTCTCTCCGCCCTACCAAGCACTACGGGCTCTCTGCCGTCCACAGTTCTATCTCGCCTATCCCGATGACTTCTCGTTCCGCCCTGGCCGACCCTTAATGGCGCACGTCTTTGGCCGATGAGTACAAAGCTCTCATGGACAATGAGACCTAGCGTCTCGTCCCCCGTCCTCTCGACGCCAATATTTGTGACCGGCAAGTGGATCTTTAAGCACAAGTTCCATACTGATGGCTCCCTTGCCCATCACAAGGTACGCTGGGTAGTTCAGGGTTTCTTCCAACGCCCCGGTGCCGACTACGACAAGACTTTTAGTCCCGTCGTCAAACCCGCTACCATCCGTGTCGTTCTCACCTTGGCTGCCTCGCACTCCTGGCCGATCCATCAGCTTGACATGAAGAACGTCTTTCTTCACGGTCATCTGATAGAAACGGTCTATTACCAGTAGCCTCTAGGCTTCGTCGACCCCTCTCGTCCCGACGATGTCTGCCTCCTTCAACGCTCTCTCTATGGCCTCAAACAATCCCCTCGCACCTGGTACCAGCGTTTTGCTGTCTACCTTCGGCACATCGACTTTGTGGCCTCTGCGTCCGATAACTCCGTATTCACTCTTCACATCGGCAACGCTACCGCCTATCTCCTATACGTCGATGACATTGTACTTACAGCGTCTTCGACATCCCTCCTACACTAGATCATGGTCCGACTTCACTCCAAGTTCGCCATAACCGATCTTGGTCTCCTTCACTACTTCCTTGGTATCTCCGTCACCCATTCTTCTCACGGGCTCTTTCTTTCCTAGCGCCAGTACACCATCGATCTTCTCCAGCGTGCGGGCATGGCTGATTGACACCCCACGGCCATCCCGATCGATACTCGAGCCAAACTCTCCACTGCCGATGGCACACTCATCGCCGATTCCTCTCAGTATCGGAGTCTTGCCGGTGCTCTCCAATACATCACCCTCACACGGTCTGACCTCACCTACACCGTCCAGCAAGTGTGCCTCTTCATACACGTTTCGCGCGAACCTCACCTCGTACTGCTCAAGCACATATTGTGGTATAGACCATTATCAATCTTGGCAAATATATGACCTTGTTAATCGAAAAGGGCTATGTCATCTGGAATATTTAGATGATAAGGTAGAGTATGCTTTATGAATAAAAGTGAAGTGATTTAGGGCTAAGGATGGTGAGAAGAAATCGAAGACTAAGTGATGTTGCGAGTTGATTTGAGTTGACGTCTGTCCGGACCCAGACACAAACTTGCTTAAGGTGAGTTTGATAGAGTAGAAAAGAAAACGTGACATAAAAATTCAGATGTGCATTAGTCTATAATTATTTTAAAATATAAAAATAAATTAATATATTATTTTAAAAAACAATAAATTATATATAATTTTTTTATAAAAAATATATCGTTTAAAAAGCGTACATATTAAGCAGCCAACATGCTTTTTTTTCGTGTCTTTGTGGTCTTTGTGTTGATGGGAGATATATCATGGTATTTCTTTGGCTCCAATGCGTAAAGCAGCTTCAAAAAAAAGTTCTATTAAGTACTATAATCTACAGTAAATTAGGTATGCTCACAAACAGCTACATATTTACAAATAAAAACAAACATACATCTTGATATATGTTCACAATATCAATAATGATAAAGTGTACATCAAATCGGTAGCCCATACCAAACATCGTGGTGGTCATCGATAACGAACTTATATTCACAATGGCCGGTGGCGCGGCTGGAGTTGGTCCGATTCCTCCTCACCATCACTGCGCGCCATAGGTGGATAGTCCATCATCTCGATACCAAGTCTACATTCTTCAACGGTGAACTGGCTGAGGAGGACTATGTTGAACAGCCGCCAGTTTTTAAAATCCGAGGCAAAGAGCGTAAGGTATACCACTCCACAAGACGTTGTACGGGCTTCGGCAGACACCTAGAGTCTAGAATGACAAATTAGACAAATCACTTCTGTCATTTGGATTCAGGTGCAGCGAGGTAGAGTACGCCATGTATGTGCGGAGCGCCAGAGACAATTTGCTGCTCATCGATGTTTACATTGATGATTTCATCGTGGTTGGTGCGAATAAGGGCGAAGTCACCAGGTTTAAGGCGAAGATGGCCAGGCTCTTCGACATGAGTGATCTTGGATCACTCCACTACTACCTAGGCATCAAAGTCTACCAGAGTACGAACAATATCACCCTACGCCAGAGCGCCTATGTAGACAAGATCATCGAGAAAGCAAGGCTCTTGGGATGCAATCCGTGTAGCACTCCAATGGAGCCACGACTCAGATTGAGCAAGAAGAGCTTAAATTCCCCGGTGAACGTGACTCTATACCACAGCATTGTCGGAAGCCTAAGGTATCTGACACATACGCATCCGGACATCGCCTTTGCTATGGGGTACGTGAACCGATTCATGGAGGCACCGACAACCGAGCACTAGAGCATCGTCAAGCACTTGCTCAGGTACATCGTAGAGACAAGGTCCCATGGCTGCTTTTACAGGCGCGGCGAAGGAGCGCTAGAATTGATTGGCTATAGTGACTCTGATCTAGCCAGAGATGGAGACGATCGGAAAAGCACCTCTGATGCCCTCTTCTTCCTCGGCCAAAGCCCAGTGAGCTGGCAATCGCAAAAATAACGAGTGGTGGCTCTATCATTATGCGAGACGGAGTACATTGTCACCGCTTGCCAGAGGATCTGGCGCTCTCGTCTACTCGCTGATCTGATGAACACGAAGATCATCGCACCACTACTCTATATCAACAACAAATCTGCAATTGCGCTCACGAAGAAGCCGGTGTTTCACGATTGGAGCAAACACTCCGTTTTTATTTCATCTGCAATTGCATCAACTCTGGAACAATAAAGACGGATTACATTAAGACCTACGATCAATTGATGGACTTACTCACCAAGGCGCTCGCACGTGAACGGCTTTAGGAGCTTCATGTTCGGAGTGGCATCCTCAACATCTCATCGAGCACGACATAATTAGGGGGGAGTTTGTTGTAAATAAGCAGATCGTGCTCTTTCCTGCATTGTGTGTGTGCTCTATTTTTCTTTGTTGTGTCGTGCGCCATCACTTCCGCTCAACACAGCATGGCCCGGCGTATGCGTCCATGTCACGAAGTAATTGGTGATGACACAACTGAGCAACCACGTTAAAAAAATGGTCACAGCATGACGCCATAGGATCAAGGCATGGACAAACACACCCTTTGTCATATTAATCTTGTAATTGATCGCTGATAAATTAAAAATCAGGGAGAGTGCCGAGGTACGCGCTGTCTAAGCAAAATTCCAGCGTCTCACCACGGTTGCCAGCGTTCACCTGTTGTTCCTCGCAATCAAGATCAGGAGCGTAGCGTTCCAGTGATGATTGAGTTTGCTTTGAGTGATTCTCGATCAATTGGAGTTCGTCTTCCATCAACTACAACTCTACAAGACTCAACCACGACGCATCAAGCGAACAATACAAACAATACAAATCGAAGAAGGACGTGAATTTTATTGACAGAAGGAGCACGCTAGGACGCCGGCCGGCAATTATTGTTGGCTCCGATCATGGATAGGCGGAATGGCGGATAGTGATGCGACCGGACAGGGGCTTGTACAAAGAACCTTGTGAGACTTACCAGAGAAGCGCCGCCACCGATAAACCCAGGGTGGCGAGGAGCGGCGGGACGGCGTCTTAGAGCAACTTCTTGCCAGCGGCACGGCGGGCAGCTGGTTTGTCGGCTACCCACACTGAAGCCCCCACCAAGGCCACCCCGCCACAGAAGGTCCCTGCGAGCCCTGCGACGGCGAGGTGGTTTTGGGTTGTAGAGGTGCCGAGGGCGAGGCGACCCGGCGCCGACTCGAACGCTGCGGCCAACGTGGTGGCGGTGGAGACGGTGGCGACGCCCAGAGCTCCCAACGCGGCGGCGATCTTACACTCAGCACCGCCGCCGGCCTCCGGTTCACCGCGAGCACCATCCATCAGTAGCTGTACCGCCATTTAATCTCTCGACCGATTCGTAGCTGCTCGTGTCCTCTCTTTGATGAAGTAGAAGAAAAGAAATCTGCGGGGAGAGAGTGGTGGTGGCTTGTTGATGTTTGATTCCGGAGGTGAGGAGCTTATGCTTTCCCTGGTTTTTACACTGTTGACATTTTCTGGTTTTTCATATATATGACGATTTTAAGTTTTAGATATATATATTTAACTATTTATTTTATTAAAATTTTATGAACAGTTCGTTTTATTAATTTTTTATGATTATCATTTATTATATTATTATTTTGGTTTATTGTTAAATGTACGCTTATGTTTTTATATATTTATTTAAAGTTTTTAAATAGTCAAACATACATTAAAATATTAAAAGATTAATGGCACTATCTATATTATATATTAAAATAGAGAGCGTGTTTGGGTTTTGATTTCCATGATTTCCACAAAAGAGCATTAGCACAATGTTGATGCTGGCACATGCATTGCGGCGTCAGCACGCGATCTACTGACACGGTGCGACCTGCTCCGGACCGCCCGGCGTTGCACAGTAGTATTGGTAGTGTAATAATCTCTATTTTTAAATATACGACGGTTTAATTTTTATATATAAAATTTAAATATTTATTTTATTTGAATTTTAAAAATTATTATTTAATTTTATTGTGAATTGTTTTATATTAAAAGTATTTAAAATATAATATGCATTTTTAAATATTTACATTAATTTTTTAAAATAGCTGTACCGCTATTTAATCTCTCAACAGATTCGTAGCTGCTCGTGTCCTCTCTTCATGAACTAGAAGACAGAGATCTGCGGGGAGAGTGGCGGTGGCTTGTTGATGTTTTGACTCCGGAGGTGAAAATATACAGAAGAGGAGAGGGCTTATATATACCATGATTTCTCGGTTGTTAGGTTGTTACGACGTTGAATTATATATATATATATATCAATTTGTTTTATTAATTTTTTATAAATCATTTATTTTATTAAAAATAATTACTGTTTAGTTTATTATTATTTTGGTTTATTGTTAAATGTAGACTTATGTTTTTATGTATTTCTTTAAAATTTTAAATAAAATAAATTATCAAATATACATCTAGAACTTAACGGCATCATCTATATTAAAAATAAAGAGAGTATATGGAATATGGATAATGACTTTTATAAAAGAGCACCGGCCACTTACATCGCCAAAGTAGGAAAGAATGGACAATGTTGATGCATGCACATGCATTACTGACACAGCGGGGCCTTCTTCTCTGGGCGTTTGATATATGATGTTTGATTTTTAGATATAAAATATTTATTTTTTAAAAAATATTATTTTTTAATGTGACTTGTTTTATATAAAACTATTTTAAATATAATATATGTATACACTAGTTTTTTTAAATAAAATAAATAGTCTACAAATCAAAACGTTATATATTAAAACATGAAGGAGGGAGTATAATTTAGCAGTGAGTCTCTAATCCGTTGTAGCTCCAAGGAAAGTGTCGACGACGACGACTGTATTCAAGCAAGGAAACTTCGCCGTAATTGCAGTCTTGAAACCCAACTGGTCCGTGCTTTTCTGCCTCTTATTCTTTTCGGGCACACATTGGCGATGCCAATTCCCCTGGTTTTTCTGCCTGCGAAATTCCCAACAATATATGGCGACGTATTTTACTTCAGTGTTCCTCTCGTTTCGTCCACTATTGTTATTATGACACGTTGGTGACGTCGTCTCCTCATGCTGTTTCTCCCAGCCTCCTTTCTTCCGTGATATCCCAAGGCACAGAATACGCTGGTAGTGATTAGTGTACTATTTTCACTATCATAAAAGAACTTTATTTTTATTTTTTAGTCTAAAATTTTTAACTAAAATATAAACTTATTTAAGAAAAAGATTAGTAAAGAGCACAGTTTTCCTTTTTTTAATCGACCGATCAGCTGAGGCTGCCAGAATAGATAACTGAGATTGAGGTTCAGATAACTGAGATTGAGATTGAGAGATGAAAGACTAAGGATTATTCGATTTTTGTTATAGCTATTTAAAGATATAGATAAATAATTTAATTATTATATAGTTGAAAATTTACTTTAGAAAGAAAGATAGATAAGAAATTTTTTCATAAAACACATTGTTTAAAAAACGTGCTTATGAAAATCCAAAATTCACCATAAGGAAACGAGCCAAATTAGCAGCTCCACGGCACCACAATCCACAACAGCAACTGCATATACCACAAGTAATAACTGCATAATGTAGTACCCACTTAGAGACAATAACCCATGATGCTTGCCTGTTTGCAGTTCATCATATTTGCCAAAAGGAGTTGAGCGCTATTCCAGAAATTGAAACAAACTAGTACTTCTCAAACAAGATAATGATTGGATAAGACCCAGCTAGTGATCATCCTCAATTCTTTTCAGCAGCCTAGCAGACCATCGGCGAAGCCGCTTCTTCAGGGTGAAACCCACCACCACACCAACTGCAAAGCTGGCGGCGCTGATCTTCGTGCCAGTTGATAGAGACACAACCCGAGTGCAATGCACAATCTGTAACAAGCATTACAGGTATTACAGATTAGCAGTTGTTTAATTGTACAGTAAAGCACAGTTTAACGTGAACAAAACAGTACAGTTGCCTTTTATTATATAATAACATGGTCTAGCAAATGTGGAAAATCTTGGATGTAATTTTTCCTGAGGCAGTACAAATTAAGCTTATACATCTACCTAAAAATATACAGAGTTACAGAGTACATCGCCCTGCCTAGCTCTTGTTGACAATCTTTCAGATTCAATCAACGTTGCACAATGTGCTAACTCATGGATATTTTCCTATTCATCAAAAGTTCTGTAAATCAGTGCTTTTTTTAAGCAAAGACAGGAGCACTGCCAATTAAAATTAAAGGCGGAGGAAACATTTCTACAAAAGTGGAGCCAGTAAGAGCAAACATTTGACAACTACTAAAGAATGGCTCTCATGGCTCCTTAGTTACAAGGCTAGCTCTAGTTGATTTTAACTCCTGCACAACTAGTAAGGCTATTTGTGATTCAATTTGGCTTTGACCCTGACAAACCCTCGTATTCCTATCCTTCCATACCATCCACCAAGTATGTATCACTGCTGTAATAGCCTTTTTCCTTCCAACCTTTGGTTTGATGCAAAGACAATCCTACATCAGGGCATTGTTTAAAAAAAAGAGAGAGAGCCTTTTTTTTTGGGAGCAATTTTTGAAGGTGTCATGGTCAGTATTGTCTATCACACATATGCTACAGCGCTTGCCAGGATTAGATCTGTTATCCCATTAATTAGATCTGTTATCCCAGGATTAGATATCTCTCATTCGGTTAGCTCTGTAAGCCATATAAATGGCACCAACGTGATGGAATAAAGGCAAGAAAGATCAATATAGTTCTCTCATCTCCTTATTCTCTTTTCTTCTCATCTCACTGCTGTCTGCTCAAGCCTCGTCCTCCGACGTCAGACTCCTATCCCATTCGATCATTGCCAGAGACTCATAACAGAAGTAGGGAGGATTCGAACCCAGGGTGGCTAGCAACACCACCAGCTGCTAGCCACTAGGTCCCAGAAGACTCCTCCAGTGCAATGTACAACACACTGAGAAGTCAGTTTAATCACAACCAATACATCTCAAGATCTTATATACCTCATAAGCTTAAATCCAGCAAAACAGTGACGCTGTAACTACTCGGGAGTTGGAACGCATTAACGATTTAACAATATCGTTTGGAAAGAAATCTGCCTATGCCTCTCCTGATCTCCTCTCCTAGTTATACATGATAAGCCAAGAAATTCCACACACACAAGTTGTTGCATACTTGCATACAAATAGTGATGCAAATACACATAAATTTGATACCTAAACAACCAGTGATGCCACAATAACCAGCGGAAAGTATCACGGCGTCACCAAGTTGTTGCGAGTACTTTCTCAACTTCAAGCTATTGTACAATTACTCAATCAATATCTTTTTCACCGGACACACACATTTACCATATCAAATATTGACAAGTTTTCGTAGTGCGCCTAAATTGCATTTTAGTTATTTCACATGTTAGCTACATAGCACAAATCAGGTAAAATTGGAATAATTTTTTACCGCGAATTCAGCACCAAACCAATTCAACACAAGCAAGAAAATTCAACACGAGTTCGCCGCGTCCTGCACCGCTGCCTGCAGCTTCTCCACAGCCGACGCAACCGCCGACGCCGGTGGCATCTCTCCGGTGTTCGTGCCCCCTCCCGCCGCAGCTGCCTCGTCGGCGAAGGAGCTAGGGTTTAACAGCGGACACGACCCGGAAGCGAGAAAAAAAAAGTAGACACCTTCAGTGAAGGTCCTTCACGACGATGCGTCGACCGTATTGCTTTCAATGACAAGTGGGACCTGCGCAATCGAGACGATGGGTTTGGGAGCATCGAAGCGGTTGCATTTGTTTATCCTTGTGATGTTTCTTGCTTTCTCAAGCAGTGCCATAATTTGCATTTGCTGAAAATGTGAGAATCGTTGATTATATTCTCTGTTAATGTATCAATATATATAGATAGTTGGAGTGGTTTACACACGTAACCACACAGCTACACACGTGAATTAACCTACTATAATTACAGTAGACTAACACTCTCTCATAGTCTAATCGGGAGCATCGCTAACATTCAGGTTGGATCGAAACTCCTGAAATAATGAGGTAGAAAGATCCTTGGTAAAGATGTTGGCATACTGTGATATCGTAGGAACATGTCTAAAAATGATAATATGGTTCGACTGAAGCTCGAGGCATCGATAACCTTTGTGCTCTGAGGAGTAGCCGAGAAACACGCATAGAGAAGAACGAGGAACAAGTCTATGGGGCGCTGTAGATGACATATTAGGATAACAGACGCAACCAAAAACTTTAAGATGATCATAAGAGGGTGGGACAGAGAAGATAACGGAGTATGGTGTGGAGGAGACGAGTGTTGTAGTGGGGAGGCGATTCATAAGATATGTGGTGGTGTGAAAGGCCTCAACCCAGTAAGCTGGAGGGAGACTCGCCTGAAATAAAAGGGAACACAGAGTGTTATTGATGGTACAAATAGAACGCTCTGCTTTACCATTTTGTTAAGAAGTGTATGGGCACGACATGCGGAGGGCAACATCATAGGAGAGAAAAAACGTGCGGGCCTGGGAATTATCGAATTCACGGCTATTGTCACACTGGATGCTCTTGATGGTGGTGCCAAACTGTGTGCGAACATACGCAAAAAAGATAGAAATAGTGGAAAATGTCTCGGATTTGAGACGAAGGGGAAAAGTCCAAATGTAACAAGATAATATTTGTATCATAACACACTAACAATTGGAGAGGTCCATAGATCACAATGGATTAAATCAAAGTTGTGAGTAGCACGAGAGGTAGATGAACCGAAAGGTAGACGTACATGACGACCGAGTTGGCACGCATGACATAAATGATCGATATCATCTTTCTTGCAGGAAATGACATTGGACCTAAGAAATTTGAACAGAACGTCACGCCTAAGATGACCGAGACGGCGATGCGAAAGGGAGGTGGGTGCGGTGACGAACGTGGAGGTGCTGGTAGATGGTGTAAAATATGGGTAGATGTCATCGGAACTATTGCACCTGGTGATCAAGTTCCTGGTTTACAGATCCTTCACAGAAAGACCAAATGGATCAAACTCAATGGAACAATTATTATCGGTGGTAAACCGATGAATAGAAATTAAATTCTTAATAATGTTAGGGATACCAGAACATTATTAAAAATAAGATCACGGTACGATAAGGAAAAATAATGGGATCCAATGGCGGTGGCATGAAGTAAAGCACCATTGCCCACAACGATAGATGAAGGAGTAGATGAAGAGGATAGGGAAATGGTGGAGAGTATACCAGCGTCAGAGGTTATGTGGGAACCGACACCCATATCAGCATACCACTCAGAGGCCGGTTGGTTAAGCGTCATGGTGTTGAAGGAGTGCGCTAGGGAGACCTGGTGCCAACCTCCATGACTAGGCGGCCAAGGTGCCGCCTGGTACACCGGTAAGGGCGCCTAGAAGCCCGCCGCTTGGTACGTCGGTGAGGACGCCTAGAAACCCGGCGGTGTAGCTACCCCATAGTACGTGCCGTACGGGGATGATGGGGGCACCGTATGTGCCGCCATAGGTGCTAGGAAGAGCACCAAAACTGCCATAGTGTGGGGTTGCGTGGAATGCAGGCTATGGCGGCGGAGAATGGCTGGACTGGTCGTACGGCAACATGCGTACGGTGCCAGCCCAAGGGTGGGCGAACGACGGGTACACAGTCGTACCGGGAGGGACGCCGCCCTGTCCACCTAGGGCTGCTCTAGTAGAGGGCGCTGGAGAGCTGCTACTAGTAGAACTGCCGCGTCCACCGCGGCCACGGCGGCGGCCGTTGCGTGGCCTCTGGTTGGTGCAGCTAAGCGTGGAGGAGGAGGCACCCCCGGACGAGGAGCAACGATGGCACCTGGGGCCGCTAGACGCGACGTCGCAGCGACGAGAGCGGCCGACGGGGACGAAGGACGAGCGTCGATCTCAAGCTCCTCCAACAAAAGGTGAGTGCGTGTTTTCATAAATGTTGGGAATGGCCGGTGCATCTTGAGGATGAACACCATATGGCAAAACTTGCCATTGAGACCGTGAAGAAGCGTGAGGACCATCTGTCGGTCACCGATAGGGTCGTTGAATTCGGCGAGGGAGGCAGCCATGGATTCAAAATGGCGGCAATAGTCGGTGACACTTAGAGAGTCCTGACGAAATGTGCGGAACTACGTCTCGAGGAAAAGGGCACGGGACTCCTTCTGGCCGAGAAATTCGTCCTCGAGATAGCACCACGCATTACGGGCGCGTCCGAGCCGCATCATCAGCGACTGCTACAGGTCACTGGAGACTGTGCCGTACACCCACGTGAAGACGCAGTAGTCCGCCTAGAGCCACGTCGGGCGCGCGGGGAACACGTCATCCTCGAGGACGTGGCGGGTGAGGGCATATTTCCCAAGGAAGGTGAGAAACATGCAGCGCCACTTGGTGTAGGAATCCGTGGCCTTATCAAAGACGATAGGGATGAGCGCGTTGATGTTGACGACGGCGGTGGCTTGCGCCCAGAGAGCCGCGTGAGCACTCTCGTATACGTCCAGAGCTTCATCAACGCGAGAAGGATCGGCCGCGAGACAGCGGTCTTAGGAAGTAGCGGCGCCAGTGTTGTCGCCAGCCATGGGGGGCACGACAGCCGATCGGCAGCCGATCAGACCGGATCGAAGATCTCGGAGGGACAGCCGATCGGATCAGAGATCTCAGAAAGATAGCCGATCGGCTGATCGGATTGGAGATCTGATTGGAGTGGTCAGCCGATCAGAGTCGGATCGGCAGTCGATCGGCCGATCGAATCTGAGATCGAATGGCCGATGAGCAGTCGATCAGATCGGATGGCCGATGAGCAGCAGATCAGATCGGAGGGATCAGATCGGATCGGCGGGCGATCTGGTCGGCAATGGAGAGCCGATCGGATCGGCAATAGGCAGGATCTGGCAATCTGGTCAGCAACGGAGAGCCGATCGGATCGGCAATAAGCAGGATCCGATCGGACCGATCGACGGATCTGATAAGATCAGATTGGCAAGCGATCTGATCGATAACAGATTGGCAGCATGGGTGATAAGACCGGCGACACCCGGTGGTGGTGATCGAATCGGCGACGAGCGCTGGTGCGGAAACGAAGGTAGGATCGGATCAGCGACCACACCCGGTGATGAGGGCAGCTACGGGGTGGGCGATTAAATCAGCAGCATGGGCGATGAGACCAGTGACATTCCCGGTGACGTGCAGTCGGCATCGGTGGTGGCGGTCGGATCGGCGACGGGCGCTGGTTCAGAAATGGCGGCGTTGAGGGCGTCGGACCTTGGCAGTCTCTCGTAGTACAGTAGTGGCGGAGGAGGAGATTGACGACGATAGCAACAGCGACGGCGTTTTTGGTTGCGGAAAGATAGCGGATTGAAACCTCTCTGATATTATAGAAGTATATAGGAATTGTTGATTGTATTCTCTGTTAATGTATCAGTATATAGCCGAAACGACTTACACACGCAACTACACAACTACACGTAAGTTAACCTAACTAGCATTTCCAAATGACCTGTATGCAAGGAAATCAACTGTAAATCATACGAGATGAAATGAAATGCAGTGCGAAAAGCAAGGCAACCACATCTCAATACAATCCAGTTCCAGGTTCCAACAGATATCCAGGATGCCGCACATAGCGCAAGCAATATGTTAAGAACTGCACAATCTTACTTCTTACAGCAAAGTAATGGAGTAAACAACAGATCAAGTACAGGAGAGCGGTAGAACCCAAGTTTAATCTAGGATAAACATGTCATTGAAAATAACTATCGTTACCAGCTCCCTATATATAACTCAAGAAACAGGACAAGATGTCCAATCAGATACCGAGTACAAAATGGGCACAAGTGCAAGTCTTGGCTATACTAAGGTAGGTTTCGTTAACCTTTTTTTAAGATTTGTCCTGATAACGCTTTTCGAATTGCTAAATTTTTAAGATATGTTTTGAGATTTTTCAACCGTTAGATATGTTTTAAAATTTGTGCTAAGAGGGATAACAATAAGAGACAATCTATTTTATGTCATCGAGTTTATCACTGTTCAACAATTTATCATTGGTATTTTCTTTTTTATAATATACTGTTGAGTTTATCAATTGTTTGTTGGTAATTTATTTTTTTCTAAAAATATCCGAAATACCCTTATATAGATGTAAGTGTTGACAATTGATTAGCCCCAATAAAAGTTTTGGAAAATTATAAAAAAAAATTGTGTAGTCTCATTGTACAACATAAAAGTTTTTTTAAAAAATATGTTTCAATATTTTTTTATTTTTTTTGAAAAGTTACTTTTTGTGTTCTAAGAGATGAATCACTTTTAAAAAGAGAATCACTTACACAGAATATAATAGTATAAAAATATTTTATATAGCACATTAAAGATTATTTGCATTAATAATAGCAGCAAAAAAGTATTCAATGTACCATAACAGAGAAATTATATTATATAAAAATATTATCAAAAAATCATGAAGATTATACACAAACTTACTGTGTAAGGAAGCTAAAAATATATATTTTTAACTTGTAATGGAATAAATCAATTGTTGACATCTATTTTAGTTATTTTTGAAAAAAAGTATCTTGCCTATTAATATATTATAGAATAATTGATAAACTTCGTGGCATATTATTGAAAGAGTAATGTCAGTGATAAGTTATTAAAAACCAAAACAAACAGTAGTATAAAATAGATTATCTCTAACAATATTTTGCGCACATATAGGGTAGGGATTCAAACCCAATGGGGGAGTTGAAACTGAGCAGTTAGCCGCTGTATTCGGTCACATTTTTGATCGAAGTTACATTATGATAATTATAATATATTTTTTCTATCATTTCTAGGGTGCTTAGCAGATATTAATATTAAGAAAAAAAACTTTATTATCTTAAATAAATAAATGTGGGAGGGTATATGGTGGAAAAATGAGAAAAAATTTAAATGAAAAGTAATTAATATGACAATTAGTATTGTGAATAGTGATAAAAAAATTATATTATAAGTCAAGATTTAAATCTTAGAAGTTAGTATTTATACTGTATGGATACTGTAGCTATATTTAAAACTTTTTAAGGGATTTTCCGTCGAAAGATTTATTGCTAGTCTCGCTACCTTGCACCAACCGTATTGTTGCCAGGTTTGTACAGCGGAGCACAGTTTATAAGTAGTTGAGTTTTAATGTTATTAAGCTCACACAGCTGCTGGGAAAAAAATGCAGGTCACCCTATCAAACTTTTGTTGCCAAATGCCAAGCGATCGGATTTAGTCACAGTAGCACAATGGAGTAACTCACGCATATTTTGCCATTCAGGAAGTTTTGTTCTCTTGCATTTTTCAGCACAGCCAGCGTGTGAGCTTAGATAAATCATAAGTGTTGTCAAAGAAAAATAGAAACTTTATAAGTTATAACTAGCCCGAACTGAAGGATCTGTAAAAGCCCCCAAGCCTTTTTCTTAACAACTTTTCTGATTACATGACATTCCAGAAAATTGTCATACACACCAGTCTCCACATATACACAAAAACAAACAAAACAAACAAACCCCGGCAAATATACAGAAGCTTGATTCCTCAATATGCCAGTGATCACTATTTCCAGAGGGCAGAGACATTGCACCACAGAATTGCTCAAACGTGTAGAGTTTTCACTAAACACGCCAAATTGCCCTATCAAATTCTGATAGGTCTTCGTACTATGAAATTATTTTGACCACCTGTTGTCAATCAAGGTTTCAACAACAGAACCTCTGAAATCGGAACATATGGCTCTGGTGTTCTTACAAGTCGACGACCCCCCTTAGGGCTTGTTCAGCAACTAGGGATGCTTTCGCAAGGTAAATCCATCCGGGGGGGATTGGGTTAATCCCTCTTCCCGCAGCAATTCCCCTCTTCCCCTGTGGATGAATCCCCATTCCCACCCATGAGCTTGCCTGGTCACTCGGGGTTCGTTGGGATGGAGTGGATTAGCAGGGATTAGCATATATGGACACCACATGAGCTAGATATTTGAAAGAAAAACCAATTCGTAAGTTCTAAAACAAGTAAACAAAACAAAAAAAATGAAAAAAATATATCATAAAATCAAAACAATTACAAAAACTAAGTGAGACATTCTGCAAAAATACAAACATCTTGAAACGATAACATACACTATTGAGAGCCTAGAAAAGGATGCATTAAATCTAAAATGATGCTCAGTATCTCATCCCCTAGTTTCTTTTTATACTACTCATACCATAGGCTAAAAGTCAACGAAAACAGTTATTACAGTACTACCAGCAATTAAAATTTGTCTGAAATTCCTCTCCCTATGACATCTACCTAACCAACACTTTCACAAAACAAAGTTACATCCAGGGTATGAATAAATAACTTGCATTACATATTGAAAGCTTGGATTGCTCAAGCTTTTTTTAAGCACACGTGCAGAGTGCTCTCAAGCTCTCCTTTTCAGATTTGCATCAAGTGTCACCAAAACTTCAGATTTGCATCAAGGTAACTGCCACCAAAAGGATTATTGCATCAGAAAATTAGTAAGAACAGACAGCTTTATTAAAAAAGAGTAATTATTAGATAACTCAATTAACCAAGCTCACAAGTGACTAAGCTCTAGCAACGAAATAATAATAACTACTAACAAGAACAATTAGTTGATTAACCATCAACCTATGGTTGATTCCCCTTTGTTCAGGTAGGAGTACATGCTAACTACATCAGATAAAAAAGATTCTGAAATTCATGTTCAAAGATTAGAATGTCATTTTTTGCATGACTTAAAATTATGTGCCTTCACTGCATCACAGTTAGAAACATTAGTATTTTGGAGTGATATTTCTGGAACAATTGCATGACTAGCATAGTATTTTCCGGTTCATATTTCTTTAGGGTTCAAAAGTTTCTAATTCAGATAAACGAGTGTTCAAGACTAAAACAATTTTTACTAAAAAAATAAGTTTATGGCAATGATTCAAGCAAGTATATGTTCTCTACAACAAAATCATAGATGCTCTAATACTTGTTTCTCTGATCAAATTACAGGATTAGACCTAGAATCCTAGTTGTTTATCAAAATGGAGCAGTTACAAGGTTTAGATCCAAGGTACATCAAAATTATTTGCTGGTGGTGTCATGAGGTACAGGTTAATGCAAGAGGTGAACGTAACAGGAACAAAACGCTATAACAGTTAGGCAAGATGGCATCTAGGATTAGATGAGGCTGCATCTAGAATAGATGTAGTCAGTCACAGAGTATATGGCAACAAAAAATTTCAACTTGCTTAATCTAATTATAGTGCCTATAAATCCAGAAATATAGGAGAGTAATCTTGTAGAATGATCAAACAAGAAGATGGCATACCTATTATTGGTCAGCGAGAAGAGGACATTCCAGCACAAAGGCAGGAAACAGTAGCCTAAATTATTGACGTCAGAACCATGCATATTATAATCAAGACATGAAAAGTTACGGTGATAGATTAGCATGTAAGAAATGTCAAGTTGTATGCGCCCGATTCAATGGAAAGCATTCAAGTTTATAGATTAGTTAAATTCAGGGTTGATGCTCATGCTTGTCCCAACATCCATAGTTGAAGAAAAACTCAAGAAACAATTCTGTAGAAGCCTTTTGTAAAGACAAAAAGGGTCTAATAGACTATCATTTGATCACTCCATAATAACTAAGTCTCCTATCTTTCTTTCTCATCAAAAAGGTGTCTTCTGTAACAATAAAAAGGAATAAAAAATATGGCAAACAAACAGTTAACCTTCATTAGGAAAAAAAAACATCTATACATGTACGAAATCAGCAAACAGAAAAAATAGAATTCGGTACTGCTTTTTATCCACATGTAGCCCTTGTTCTTGTTGATCGACCCAACAGCACAATTCAGAACTTACTATTTTACACGATATATGTGACTATAATATATATCAAAATGAAAGACAACATGTCCATATATCAAGATCAGTAACGTAAATACACTGTACATAACTTTTCCCCAATTTCATCAACCCTAGAAATTTACAATAACTTACTCGAAACAAGCACAATATTCATAACTATACACCAATTGCGCCGTTGGTACATGCAAATTACGAGGGAGAAAGGAGAGAAAAACATGGAGAGGACCAAGGACCGAACCCTAGAATGAAATGAAGGGGTGGATAATGAAGTTTGGGAGGAGGGGGAGCCGGGGAGGAGGCTAACCTGAGATAGACCCTTTGTGATTCCACCACAGAGGAAGCACGAGAAACCACCTAGGGTTCTCTCCACCAGATCCACCGCCGTGATCCAGGAAGCAGAGGGAGGCGAGGTGAAGACCCTAACTTGGAGAGCTTCTGCGACCTGCTCGTGCGCCGGATCGAGGTCAGCCGGCGGCGGCTGCTCACGCGGGAAGGGAGGCGTTGCGGCGGCGCCATCGCCTGTTCGCCTGCTCACGCGAGGAGACGACGCCAAGGGATCGAGCGGAGAATTCCACCCACCCCGGCCCGTCCGGCCGGGTTGCCCCCCGTGGATTGGTCCAGAATCCCGCCCGAAACGAACAAAGCCTTGTGGAAAACAAAACCACATACCATCCACAAATCTGCTGTAATTCCACAGCCACGGCGATTTCCAACCGGATCCTGGCAAAGGTCCGCCGGCGCAGGTTCACGGCGAGGGGATGACGCCGATCAGATCGTGGCCGAGCGAAATCTCGCGCGCCCTAACACCGCCGCACGCGCGAAATTGAGACGGAGAGGGGGGGGGGGGGGGGGGGGTAAGGCAAGCGAGTGTAGAAAAGGCGCCGCAGCAGCGAAATTAAGCGAAATCTCCTCCCCTCCTAATCTCACTAGTAGTATGTGGCATGTGGGGCCCACTTAAATATGGCTCACACCCTTCTTCCGAACAAATCCAATCATAATCTTGATTAAAAATTAGAGAGAAAATCACAAAAGAGAGAGCCAAGAAAAATCGCCTTTCGAGTCGACGACCTCCCAAAAGAGAAGAAGGCGGCGGCGTCGACGGGCCGTCGCCGGTAAATGGATGGTCCATCGGTGATCATGAGCACGAGCACCATGCTCGCCGTCGCCGGCGTCAGAAGACACGCATGGAGTACTCGAAAGTTCCAAATACACTATTCCCCAAATTAGCTCTCTCTCTCTCTCTCTCTCTCTGGGTTTGCGCACACCATAGTGTCGACTCAAAATTTGCATCACGCATTCATCAATCCATGCATTAATCAACTGGAGTATATAGCAGCAGCAGCAGCAAGAAGAGACAGCGTGATCAAATCGATGGCAGATATATAGGCGAGGTGATACACAAGAGCACGATGACCCAAACAGCAAACAGCAAGCGAACAAGTAAACCACAAGCAAGCAGCATCAGACAACTGACACAAGATAGTAGAAGAGCTGGAAGAGCTCCGCTCCATGGAAGAGCTGGCTGGCGGGGGCGGCGGCGATGTCGGTGTTTTGGTACGTGTTGATGAACCTAGGTGGAATCACCAGAGAAGAGCCGCTGCTGTGAGTCCAACGGCGACGACGAGCGGCGCGATGGAGGCGTAGATGATCTTCTTGCCGACGGCATGGCGGCCGCGCGGGTCGTCGGCGACCCAGGCGGCGGCGCCCACCTGGACCACTCCAGAGAGGAAGGAGCCTACAAGGGCGAGGTGGTAGTATGTGCTGTTACCTAAGCCCGGCGGTGGGTCGTACGCGGACGCGGCGGCGATCAGGTTGATGGTCAGAGAGGCTGAGGCGAGGCCGAACGCCCCCAGCACCGCCGGGATCTTGGACGCAGCGCCGTCGGCCTCCGCTCCCCGTCGAGCAACGCCCACCACCATCATCATCATCAACGATTGCTAGAATCGAGCTAGGAAATTTAGAGTGCTGTGCCTTGTGCGCGCCTTGAGGTTTGAGGTTGCCGCCGGCTTGAAATTGCGGTATCTATGGGCATACATATATATATAAGAAGGCTTGGTCGATGCTGAGCTCAGCATCGACGTCGTCGCCGTTTGCACTTCCGTGAAAAAAGCAGGCCATGCCGGCAGCAGGATGCCATAATGACCGAGGTCTACACAACCTGTCTCACTGACACTCCGGGCGCCTTCTATCGGTGATAAACTTTTTAAAGCGACGGCTGGCTCGGTGGTAGTAGCCACTTCGTCGAAAATCTTGCAACTGGGGTGGCCGTGGGCGGCCCCCACCACACGATGCTGTTTGCACTTTAACCACAATGGCCTAAAAAAGCCGGATCGGAGGGAGATCAAGTCAGGACATCTGTCACAGGTTCACTGGTTTTGAAAGTGTAGGAATTGATTGGACTCTGTTAATGTATCAGAATGTTTACACACACAACCACATAACTATATACGTGGGTTAACCTACTATAATTATAGTAGACTAACACTTTTTTGCAGTCTAATCAGGAGCATCGTTAACATTCAGTCTAGATCGAAACTTCTGAAATAGTGAGGCAGGAAGCCCCTTGGTAAAGACGTCGGCGTACTGCGATGTCGTAGGAACATATAGGACCCGAACGTAACCAAGAGCGACCTTCTCTCGAACGAAATAGAGATCAATCTTAACATGCTTCGTCCGTTAATGCTGCACCTGAATGAAATGGAGATCAATCTCAACATGCTTCGTCAATCTCTCAGGCGTCGCCAGTGTTGTTGTCAGTCATAAGGGGTACGATAGCCGATCGGCAGCCGATCAAACCGAATCGAAGATCTCGAAGGGATAGCCGATCGGTCGATCGGATCGGAGATCGAATCGAAGGGATCAGCCGATCAGAGTCGGATCGGCAGCCGATCGGCCGATCTGATCGAAGATCGGATGGCCGATAAGCAGCCAATCAGATCGGAGGGATGAGATCGGCAGTAGAGCCGATCGGTTTGGAGGCCGATCGGATCAGCAATGGGCAGATCGGTTGGACGATGAGCAGCCGATCAGATCGGATAGATTAGATCGGCAATAGAGCCGATCGGTTCGGAGGCCGATCAAATCGGCAATAGTCAGGATCCGATCGGACCGATTGACGGATCCGATCAGATCGGATCGACGGGCGATCAGATCGGCGATAGCGCGGGCGATAAAACCAGCGACACCTTGTGATGGCGATCGAATCGGTGATGGGCGCTGGTGCGGAAGCGCAGGTAGGATTGGATCGGCGGCCACACCCGGTGACGAGGGCAGCTACGGGGTGGGCGATCAGATCGGTAGCGCGGGCGATCAGACTAGCAACACTCCCGGTGACGTGCAGTCGGCACCGGTGGTGGTGGTCGGATCGGCGACGAGCGCTGATTCAAAAACGGCGGCGTTGAGAGTGTCGGACCTCGGCAGTCTCTCGCAACACAGTAGTAGCGAAAGAGGAGATTGGCGACGGCAGCAACAGCGGCGACGTTTTTTATTGCGAAAAGATAGCGGATTGGAACCGCTCTAATATCATAAAAGTGTGAGAATTGTTGATTGTATTCTCTGTTAATGTATCAGTATATATAGGCAGCCGGGGTGACTTACACATGTAACCACACAGCTACAACGGTTAACCTATTATTAGACTAACAGGTTTAACCGCGTTCTAACCAATGGAAAATTCAGAAATAATATATTTTAATATATTTTTGACTAAACATAAGCCCATGTCCAACAAAAAAATACATTAAATACATATCGTTTCCTATAGAATCACAAGTTGATGGTGGCTTGATGATTACCACTGTTTCTCACGGGCGGGCAGGGATAGCCCAAGGTCCTACGATTGATGCCCAGCCTGAAATTTTTTGGTACCCATCCACAGTGTGGTTTTTTTATTAGGTCCGCATCCCCATCAACAGGCCGGTTTTTTTTTCACTAGGTCCCTAATCAGCCTTGACGTCCCTGGTCATACATAACTGGTAACGTCTTTAAATTGCCCTATTAATTCGTTACTAAAAGCATGATTGGGGCGTTAATCCACTTACAAGCATTTTTTTTATTATTTTGCAAACTCGAAACTAAAGGCAGGCAGATCATCGGAAGGAAAAACTGCAGAAAAATATAACCACGAAGCACGAGACACACAGACAACAATTTTCCCCTCATATCAGCCATTTTTAATTGCAAATTTGAAATACAGAAATATAAAAATTTTTCCAAAAAACTTCTTTTTACCCATCTCCTACATACCAGTGTAAAATTAAATAGACTATAATGCTCTATTTGTCAAGCACTTTTGCAAACTCCAATATATTTATCTCATACTTTTATAAACTCAAATGCATTGATTGTTTTTAAAAAATAAAGTCTCTGTAGATAACATCTTAGTAAAAAATTAAATTATTTTAGCACAAAGAAAGCATAGAGTAAACTAGTGTATACAGAGTAGTATATCGCATCAAGGAGCAAGATTACCACCGGAAGAAAAAAAATAGGACTGTCTATACCACGTTTAAAAAATAATAAATCTCAATTACAGATCTTTATACAATAACTCAACTTTACCACCTTCCATGTCTTCTCTCTAATCAGCACTGTCATCGCCTCCCTACCCCAATGCACCGTCCCCTTGCCTCGTTAGCACCAGCAAGCCTTTCTCTTTTCCAGTCAACCTCCTCTCCCTACTTCCCCTATCTCTACAACTTCTTCCTTTCCAATCTCGGTGACAACGAGTGCCCTCACACCATTGTCTTTTCCCTGTCTCCGGTGGCTTCCTTGCCACTAGAGGTCGCTTAAGACACCACTACTACCCCTACTTCCTAACTAGGTTGGGATCTCGACACCCCCACCATCAACATTGGTCCGCCATTAGTTGTTGACCTTATGGCTTAGATAGCATTGCCGCTGCCTTGTTGTCCTTTGCTAGGCCACCACCTCCCTACGGCCATCCCTCTAAGGCTAGAGAGTCACCCCTCTTCCCCTTCTCCTTTCCTACACCTTCTTAATCTTAAAATCTAAACTTTAACAACACTATCGTCATTGAAGCTGTTAAACATAACGTCTTTTTTACCAACATTCTGCTCAATATAGAATGTGAGGATTAATTGTCGTTTTATAAAACATGGCTTTTAGCTTCTGCGGTATGCTCTTATCACAGAGAATGACAAATGCTTGGTGTCACTTTAATTAGTCCACTTTGATTCTATGGCTAACGCATATATCAATATCTTTATTCATCTATAGTATTGATTTCAGATATCAAAGAATGTTTTTCTTATACACTACTTGGCCTCTTAAACTCATATCTCTCTTCTCGTGTGCGATAGTACCAAAGTCACACCTCAATTATTCAGTCTTAATTCTACTTACTCTAAAACCTTTAGACTTAGAGTCTGCATCCACAACTCTAATTTCTTATTTACTCTTGCGCGGTTCTCATCAATTAACACTACATCATCTGCAGAAGCACACATCAAGGGATATCCCCTTATATGTTTCTTGTAAACTTATCTATTACCAATGCAAAGAGGTAAGGGCTCAAAGACTGATTTCTGATGTAGTCTTATTTTAATCAAGAAGTAACATATGTTACCATCAATTGTTCAAACACTACTTATAACATTGTTGTACATATCCTTGATGAGAGAGACACGCTTTATTGTGACTTTATGTTTATCCAAAACTCACCGTATAATATTTCTTGGTATCTTGTTATAATCCATTTTTAAGTCAATAAAAACCATATGTAGGTTCTTCTTCTGATCTCTAAACCGCTCCACACTTATCTTATTAAGAAAATTATTTTTATTGTTGATCTTTCGAGCATGAAACCAAATTGGTTTATAGATATCCCTGCTGTTCCTCTCAAACAGAGTCCGATATCTCTCTCTCATAGCATCATAGTGTGGCTTATTAACTTAAATCTTCGGTAATTAGTACAACTTTAAAAATCTACCTTATTCTTATATGTTATTTCATCGTCTTCTTACTTTTAAGAGCTCTCTTTGACAACCCTTTTCTTAAAGATATTTGATATCTTTCCTTCTAACTTTCACCACTTGGTTCTTGCAATCTCTACGAGCATGTACTAAAAAGTAAAAGTCGACCACCACCAATTTATGTTAAGAAACCACACATTTTCTAGGTATTATCTTACAATACACACAAGCTTGTTTATCCACTCTTCTCATAAGGACGAAGTCAATCTGGTTAGAGTATTGACCGCTATTAAAAATCACTATAAGATTGTCTTTTACTAAATAAAGTGTTGGCTATCATCACATTAAAAGTTATAGTAAAGCTTAAGATTTTATCTCCCTCCTGATTCCTACCACCATACCCAAAAACTTCATGTGTTGTTTTAAAACTTGTACCTGTTGCACCTACATAACCATTAAGATCAACTCTTATAAAAAAATTCTTGCTACTAGGTACAGCTCTAACCAAACTATCTAAGTCTTCTTAGAAATATCTCTTAGCACTCTCATCCCTGCCTATTTGAGGGGTACACGTACTAATTACGTTTAAGATTACATCACTAATAACATGTTTAATTCCTATGTGTTTGTTGGGTGTGTGGAAATCACGACATTTTTGAAATTTCAAACAAAATATTGAACCCTAGGCACAAGTACTCTTACACCTAAGGGCAATTTGGTTTTTTTGCACTATTTAAATGGCTATCTATCGATAAAGTAATGGCAATGGCGTGAGAGGGTGTGAAAAGTTATTACAGTGGCATATACGGGAATATGGCACTTCGAGTGGCATATAAGAAAACGGATGAACTTTAAGTGGTATATAATTAATTTTTTTCAAAAAAAAAGATGACACACCAATGGCATCATCTAGGCATGTTCCTATCAGGGTGTACATTCCTGACAAAATTTGACCGAAATTTGTGAGATCGCAACATCTTGAGTTGGCACAAAAGGGTTCTCAATGGGGGGGGAATTCAAATGGTTTGGGAAAAAATAAATTTGAATTGAAAAATAAGGAACAAATCTAAAGAAATTCTAATAAATATTATAATAATTCTAGTACCAAGTGGCAGATATTTTTTTTAAAGAAAGTTGATGTTCAATCTTTTTTCCACATTTTCATATATATTCTCACAATTTTCTTTTCATGTCCATTTTCCAATTTTGTTTTGTATCCTTTATTATGCATTTCCCCACTTTTTCCTACATTTTTTCAAGATTTATCATCATTTGCCTGTATTTTTTTTGTATCATTTGTTCTAGATTTTTCTCTATTTTGAGGAAATAACAAGGATTTCTATCGAATTTTAAACAATTGATCCCCTTATCTCTCACCTCATGGCTCTTTTATGTCCTCCAGTTGTGAGGCTAACAACTAGGGGTCAAAGGCCCTTCGCTGTGAGTTTCTCTAAATTACATATTAACATACTACCTATGACAACGGAGTCCCTGTTGTATATTTGAGCAACAAAAATCCATGCATTGCACAACCATGACTGAATTCGAAAGCTTACCAACAACAGCTAGATAGGGCCACAAACTCTATATATTTAGCAAGCAGCTTTATAAACTTATTATTAAGAGGTACGTAACAATTTTCATGATGAATAAAGTTCAACAACCAAATATTGAATCCAAACTTCAGCGAATTACAAATCATGAATGAAATTCAATTGAAATTCTCAAAATTTTGAATGGTTTGTTGAAAAAAAAACTCAATCCAAGGGGAGAGACATCCCAAACACAATTCATTTAAGATCAAGAGAAGACATTGAAAGCCAACCGAGCACACCACTATTGTAGCAAGCTCAAGTACATCATGACTCAATTAACCATGGGTCGGTGCTTGGGCCGCTACTCCGGCATGTGGGCTAACACAACATATACCATTGCCTATAGTAGACTGGTACATCATGATCCATGCTTTGGCATGACCCACCATATTTATCTTATTTTCCTATTTTTCTTCTCATATATTTTCCATTTTTCATATTTTTCTGTATTTTCTAAAAAAATTCCCATAGGAAATAATTTTCCCTACATTTTATGATTTTCCAAATTTTTCATGCCCAATTAGGTCTTTGACCGATGACCTTCACTTTTAACTAAATCGACACGACAACCCACTACAATATCATGCCTTAGCGGACCGTACCAAAGCAGGCCTACTCATACCTAGGTCATGCTAGCCTGACCCAGCCATTTGGTCATCTATCTAAATCGGGATGCAGAATGATTGAGGAACAAAAAAGATCGAGAATTAAAGTTTATCGCCTTAATTTCATTTGTCTTGACTCCTATTCTTCGAATTGACCGTTGTGTCTAGGTTAATTGGAAGCATGGCGAGCAAAGATCATAGTTTAACTGCAAAAGGTAAAAATAACACTGGTTTTAGGCCCATGGTGGAATAATTGCATTTCTATCACCCTAGAGAGATGAGTGACAACAAACTTATCCCCTTGTGAGAGAGATTAAACGGGTCTGATAAAGAGTGGCAAATAGTTAAATCCCCCAGCAATGGACGTTTGCAATCAAGGTCAGAGTTTAACCAGAGAAGCTTGCAAAGGCATGCAGATACCTGTATATGTATGAACCTCTAAAATTCAGAACAGATAGCTCTGGTGTTATTCTTGAGTCAACGCCCCCCTACTCCTACGGAAAAACGAAACCACGTAGCATCCACAAATCTGCTGTAATAGCACAGCCCGCGATGGCCACGGCCAACTGCGATGCGGACCAGACCCTGGCCGAGATCCGCCGGCGCAGGTTCGCGGCGAGCTAGGGGGTGGGGTGGTCGCGGAAGACGGATTCCGATCAGGTCGTGCCCGAGCGAAACCTCGCGGGCCGTATCACCGCCACACGCGCGCGCGCGAGGGGGCGGCATAGAAAAAGGCGACGCAGCAGCGAAAACCTTACGAGACTTGGGGAGGGCAGGTCCCGTCGAGGGCGCCGGCACCATGTCGCCGGCCGCAATCCCCACCTGCTTTCTACTCCTATCAGCCTGTCCCCTCCTCTCCTCTTATGCGGGCCCACTTATAACTCCCACCCTTCGTCCAAACAATTCAATTGAAATCGCGTGATTCAAAATTGGAGAGAGAATCACACGAGAGGCAGCAAAGAAAAATCGCCTTTTTGGACAGAAGGGCATGACACCGCCGAGTCGGCGACCTCCAAAAGAGAACAAGGCACGCGTGGCATGGACAGACGCCACAACGCAGTCCTTACCGCCGCCGGAGCGTTAGATACCCCACCGGCGGTGGGGCAGTGGATGCTGAATTGGTGATCGGGCGCACTATGCTCGCCGCTGCTTGTGTCAGTATAGCATCAATGGTGTACTCCAAAATTACAAATACGCTGTCCGGCCCCCAAATTAGCTCATTCTTTTGTTGATTTGCGTACAGCTTAGTGTGGACTGATCAAAATTTTCATCCCACGTTCATCAATCCAGGCATTAATCGACACACGCAGCAGCAGCTAGAGACAGAACATAGTGATCAAAATATTGATGGTAGATAGGCAAGGTGATACATAAGAACACGATGACCCAAACAGCGAAGAGCGGGCTAAAGAAGAAGCAAGCAGCGTTACTCGACTCAAACAAGTAGGATAGAAGAAGATACATTAGCTCCGGTCCATGGAGTAGCTGGCGCAGCCGGCGGCGTGTTGGTACGTGCTGATGATAGGTGGAATTATTACCCGAGCAAGGCCGCTCCCGTGAGGCCGACAGCGACGACGAGCGGCGCGATGGAGGCATAGATGATCTTCTTGCCGACGGCATGGCGGCCGCGCGGATCGTCGGCAACCCAGATGGCGGCGCCCACCTGGCCCACTCCGGCGAGGAAGGAACCTACAAGGGCGAGGTAGTAATAGGTGCTGTTACCGAATCCGGGCGGTGGGTCGCACGCCGAGGCCAGGTTGATGGCCATGGAGGCCGTGGACAGGCCGAACGCCCCCAGAGCCGCCGGAATCTTGGACACTGCGCCGTCGGCCTCCATTTCTCGGCGAGCAACGCCAATCTTTATTTATGATCAAGCTAGGGAAACAAGAAGGTTGGAGCTAGCAGATGTGCTAGAGACGGGAGTGTGAGAAATCTAGCAGTGGTGTGTTGCAGGAGTGCAGGTTCTCTGGCTATAAGAGCAGAGGAGGTGGCAGGTCTTGGATTTGATCTTGGCGAGGGGTCCTATAAATAGGAATTCGTCTCCTCCCACGCAAAGTACTGGTGGGTTTACGCGTTATAACAAGCATCCTGACACCGTGACTCTATCGCTGATATCTGAACATGCTCCGTCGCTAATAAAAATAAATAAATAAATATAATAAAATATATATTTAAAGCTAGATTTTAAAAAACGATATAAATTATTAAACAAAGGAGCAGTAGTTTCATCCTAAGACTAATAGGTGGTATTAGACTAGTCTAATATTCTTCGGTGCCGGGTACTACCACTAGTGGAGATGTGCTTCGATGCGCCTCACATATGTTTCGCTGGGCTGGTAACGTTTAGCCGACTGGGAGAAGAAGATACGCCAGTACAGCTAGTCGGCAACTGACGCAGAAATTAGACTTGGCAGAACAACTGCCTCCATTTGATAGGACCCTACGAAACGCCTCCATGTTGACGTCGCCCATTAGTCTATTACTAATCATAGACTCACCTCATATATTCTCAAAACCCCATTTGCTCTTATCACTAAATCACTCTCTTTAATTAATCAAACTCTTCTTACCCTCTGAGCTCTTACTCTTTGTTTAATTAAGCCTTTGAGCTCTACTCTTTTAATTGATCAAACCCTTCTTTGTCTTAGTTTGTCCCTTTCAGCTCCCACTATTTAATTAATCAAGCCTCCGAGCTCTCTTTTTAATTGATCAAACTCTTCTTAGTCTTTGTCCCTTTGAGCTCTCCCTCTGAGCTCTCTCTTTAATTGATCAAACTCCTCTTAGCCTTTGTTCCTTTTAGCTCTCCCTCTTTAATTAATCAAGCCATTGAGGTCCCCCCCCCCCTCCATGTGTAGTTATCGGATGTATTCATTCGAGCCCAACAATATAATTTTAATTCTCAAATGCACGACCTGGATGGTCCGTACCATCAAATATGTGATATTGGATAAAGTTGATGACAATATCTTAGATGAGGAAAGAGCAAATTAGCTTTATACACAAAATTCAAGATATGATAAAAAAAAGAACGGTATTAGATTAATAGTATGTGCATTAAAGGGGCTAGGTTTAGGGTCTGTCAGTCAGTTTAGTTTACCAGATTCTTTTTTTTCCACACGCACGATTTTTGAACGGTACGTTTTTTATAAAAATTTTATATAAGAAAATTGCTCAAAATCATATTAACTTATTTTAAAAACATTTTTAGCTAATATTTAATTAATTATATACTAATTCATCACCCCGTTTTAAAGTGTTGGAAAAGAATTTCCTAACCGCTGACGAACACAACCAATATTGGTTTTAAAGTTACCGAGAATGTCTAGCATCGGGCATATTGTCTAGTATCGATGTACTAAAGGTCATGTTGAGATATCTTTGGAAGCAAGCTTCCAGCATGATAGCTTTGCTTGAGCTGGATTTGCAATATTACATGACTCGTGCACCCGGCAACTCTTGGAGAAGTACTATAGTTAGGAAGAACAGGGGACAACTCCGTTTTGATAATAGTAAAGTAGAGATTAAGAGAGGTTAAACTTTACCTGCACTTTCTCTTTTACTTAGCACATAAAAACCACCCGCTATTCCTATTCACCTTTCTACCAAAAGCCAAAAGAGAGATCACGCAAAAGATTTGAGCATCGTTTTAAATTAAAAAGTAGAGGAGTTGATTACGGTCTATTGGGCCGTGTGAGTTTGTGCGAGGCCCAGATGAGGACTGCCTCACTGTGGGGCAGGCCACAGAGCCGAAATCGCCTCAGCTAAATTTTCGTCGGTTGCGATCCAAAGTTGTGGTGGTCTGATAAAAAAAATTATAAAATTTGTATTAGATTTAAGAGAAAACGTAAACAATCTATATCAGCCTGTCCGCTCCTCTCCTCTTATGTGGCGTATGGGGCCCAATTATGCCCCACCCTTCGTCCAAACAATTCAATTGGAATCTCGTGATTACAAATTACGAGAGGGAATCACACAATCACAAAAAAGGCAACCAAGAAAAATCGCCTTTTTGGACGGAAGGACGTTACGGCGGCGACTCGACGAACTCCCAAAAGAGAACAAGGCGGCGGCGGCATCGACGGCGCGCACGCGGCATGGACAGACGCCACAACGCGGTCCGCACCGCCGCCGAAGCGGTATATACCCCGCCGGTGGTGCGGCAATAGACGGTGAATTGGTGATCAGGAGCACCATACTCGCCGCCACCGCCCGCTAGTGTCACTGGAGCATCAATGGTGTACTCCAAAATTCCAAATACACTGTTCCCCAAATTAGTTCATTCTTTTGTTGATTTGCGTACAGCGTAGTGTGGACTGATCAAAATTTTCATCGCACGTTCATCAATCCAGGCATTAATCGACACACACACACACACAGCAGCAGTAACTAGAGACAGAACAAAGTTATCAAAATATTGATGGTTGATAGGCAAGGTGATACATAAGAACACGATGACCCAAACAGCGAAGAGCGGGCTAAAGAAGAAGCAAGCAGCGTTACTCGACTCAAACAAGTAGGATAGAAGAAGATACATTAGCTCCGGTCCATGGCGGCGTGTTGATGATAGGTGAAATTATTACCCGAGCAAGGCCGCTCTCGTGAGGCCGACAGCGACGACGAGCGGCGCGATGAAGGCATAGATGATCTTCTTGCCGACGGCATGGCGGCCGCGCGGATCGTCGGCAACCCAGATGGCGGCGCCCACCTGGCCCACTCCGGCGAGGAAGGAACCTACAAGGGCGAGGTGGTAATAGGTGCTGTTACCGAATCCGGGCGCTGGGTCGCACGCCGCGGCCAGGTTGATGGCCATGGAGGCCGTGGACAGGCCGAACGCCCCCAGAGCCGCCGGAATCTTGGACACTGCGCCGTCGGCCTCCATTTCCTGGCGAGCAACGCCGATTCTTTATTTACGATCAAGCTAGGAAAACAAGAAGGTTGGAGCTAGCAGATGTGCTAGAGAGTGTGAGAGATCTAGCAGTGGTGTGCTGAAGGAGTGCAGGTTCCCTATAAGAAAGCAGAGGAGGAAGATGAGAAGATGGCGAATAGTCGTGTGGAAGTTGCATGGACGGGAAAGAGAAAGGAAATGTTGACTTAGTCTTAAGGATAAGGATAATAGTGTTCGCATTATTTTCCAACGAACGCTCGTAAACTAGCATCCCTCCTAACTCGATGTATCACTATACTTCAAACACAGTAAAATCACTTAAATTCAGAGCAGATAAGATAATCAAAAGTATTATCAAAGAATTCGGAGACTCGAGAATTTATGGAGACTTCATTAATTAAGGACCAAGATGAAGACTTAGGGCAGCTTTTAACCATAAAAAATTACCAACATATTCGATGATTTATAGAAAATATCTAAAAGCCAGAAAAACCAAAATTGAGATGTGTATATAGTGTAATTGCTCCTCGAGAAAAATAAATGGATTTAATTAAGCCGTGTTTCGTAACTGGTTAATATTTATATCTCTTAGAAAAAAAATAAAATATATTTAAACCAGTTTGATGTCTTTTATTTGTAAGGGCTAATTTTCATCAATTTAATTAACCAGGGATTAACTTCTATATTTAGCTCATTAAAACATATTAGTTATCTAACTTTCTTATCAATTATCATCTAAAAACCACTAGGAAATCTATATATATTTTCAGCAATGTCATAAATTCATTAAAAGTTTTAAACTTATTGCAATATAAGACTAATAGGTAGAGTTTTAAATGTTTAATCAATCTTATCCTAAACTTTAAATATTTATTATCTCTTTCTAAAAAGAATATAATTAGATTGCATTTTTTTGGCACGGCGGCAGTAATTTTTTATGACAGGAGAGAACAATGGAAAGTAGGAAGGCATTATCGTCGAGTCCGCTAGAAATTATGATGTTGTCGTGGCACTTTGGAGGGACAAAGTTTCTTGCTAGCTCGCTGCTTGCTCTGAGCAAACTAGTTAAAATCCCGCGCGTTGCCGCGGGAGCAAGTGACAACAGTAATAAGCACATATATAACCAACATAGTGATATTATTCAGTGTTAAGTGTTACTTAACAAAGAAGCAAAACTGCAACATGCCATTGATCATACATAACAGATGTATAATATATTGGTCATAACAAAACCCTAATATGCTGCCGATTAGAGAGGTCATCGCTCAGTTGGGTACAGAGTGTTATACCACTGGACTTATATAGATTCGACTTTTTCTGTATAGAGTTAGAGTCTTAGTTTTACTGTATATCATATTCCTACATATTATCAGAATAGGTTTATACATTCGCAGCGTGTTAGCATCCTCTCGTCGACGAGCCGACGCTTCCTTCCCGTCGCAGACCTTCTTCCTCGATATTCCTCCTCTGTCTTCTCGTCTCGACTCTCTCCTCCCCGTCTCCTCTGCAGACGGCTTTCTCCTCCTCCACCACCCTCTCCCCTCTCTTTTCCACCACGTGACAAGGCGACAGCCTCCATCCACTTTCTCGTCTTGTTTTAGACCCGCCTTAGCTCTTCTCTTGCTTAGATGCACCTTCCCCTCCTCCAACGCCGACGCAACTCTACGCTCATCGTCCCCATCGGCTGGACCCGTTTGTCCTCCATCGGCTGGACTCGTCCGCCCTCCATTGGTTGGAACTCTCTCGGTTTCCGCTTTTTCGACACGCTCACCTACTCTCGGACACAAAACTTCTCTACTCACGTCCGAGCCACTCCGACGTGTCCATGGACATGAATTTCTGCTTCCCGGACGTGAACCTCCTTTCTTTGCATTCGCGCCTAATCTGATTTTTCACGCTCGCTCCACTCCGTTGCGTCCCTAAGTCCACAGACGTGAAACCTCTCTTCACAGACGCGAACCTTCTCACGCTCGTGACCCACCTACTCTGTCACCCACTCCTCACTCAACTACTCCGCTACCTACTCTCATCGGCCAACCACTCTCCTCATCGGCCGGTATACTACTCTCTCGTTATCTCTCCTCCTCCCCTTTCATTATCATCGACAATGGCCACTCTCCCCCTATCCAATGTCATTGTGACTCCCTTCTATCTACACCCACAACTAATTTTTCACTTCGAAATGTCTCATCGTCCCCTTCCTCATCCACAATCAAGTATCTGTTCGTCAATTCATAAGAGATAACAATTGCTCAATTGAATTTGACGCTTCTGATTTCTCTGTGAAGGATATCCTGACCCGGCGCCATCTCCACCAACCTATGGCATCTTCACCATCTCCATCAACCTATGGCATCTTCGCCTTGATCATCCTAGCCTCGACGCTGTCGCCAATCTACGTCGTAGTGCCTCCATCACATGTAACCACAACAGCTCCACTGTTTGTCACTCTTGTCAACTTGGTAAACACGTGCGGCTGTTTTTCTCAAACTCTATGTCTTATACCTCGCGACATTTTGAGTTAATACACTATGATGTGTGGACTTCTTCAGTTAAGAGTGTTTCTGATAATCAGTACTATCTCGCAATACTCAATGACTATACACACTATTGCTGGACTTTTCTACTAACCAGCAGGTCTGAGGTCGTCTCCCATCTCATTAACTTTACCAACTATGTCTTCAACCAGTTTAACCTCTCTATTCAAGCCATGCAGGCCGATAACGGTATGGAGTTTGTCAATCGTACCGTCCAAACCTTTCTTACCTCCCATGGCACCCATCTCCGCCTCTCCTGTCTCTACACCTCTCTCCAAAACAGCAAAACCGAACGCCTTCTTTGCACACTAAACAACATGAGTTGCACTATGCTACTTCATGCCCACTTACCCGTAACATACTAGGTTGAAGCACTAACCATCGTGACATACCTCCTCAATCGGCGCTCTTGCTCCTCCGTTCGCCACAATGTCCCCTACACCCTTTTGTACCACAAGACGTCCGACTATTCTCACCTATGCGTCTTTGGGTGTCTCTGCTATCCCAATCTCATCGCCACTGCTCCTCACAAACTTGCACCCCGCTCCACCACCTGCATTTTCCTTGGATATCCCTCATTCCATAAGGGATACCGATGTCTCGATCTCTCTACCCGTCGGGTTATCGTCTCCCGCCATGTCGTCTTCGACGAGTTCTGCTTTCGCTTCGGTTTATTTCATCCCAGATCCTCGTCTGGCGATCTCGACTTCCTCCTCAACAACACCGTACCCTCCCGGTCCCCTCCATCAATCTCACCTTCGACCTCCCCATCGGCTGCTCCTGAAGACTTCTTGCACAGCTATCTCACTCCTCTCCGCTTTGATGCTACTCACATCAGACCTCCATCGGCCCCACCACCCTTATCAGCTCTGGTTGATACTGTCTCACTCCCATCAAACACATCAATTCTATCGACTCCTCAGCCTCCATCGGCTCGCCCACATCTATCGGCCCCTCCGCCTCCATCGGCTCGCCCCTCCCTATCGGTTGCTCCGTCTCCATCAGACCGTCCAATCTCATCGGCCCATCAACCTCCATCGGCTCACCCACCCCCATCGACTCAGACCAACCTCGTTTCGTCCTTTCCCCGAACATACAGTCGCCGATGCCGTCCTTCTCCAACCAGTCCCCATCCTACCTCTCACGCTCCCATCGGCTCCTGTGAATCCTCCTGTCCCCTCCACCTCTCATATGATCACCTGATCACAAACCGGGTCCCTCCACCCTACCAAGCACTACGGGCTCTCAGCAGTCCATTGTACTATTTCGTCCATCCTAGCGACTCCTCGTTCAGCCCTGGTCAATCCTCAGTGGCGCGCGGCCATGGTCGATGAGTACAAGGCCCTTATGGATAACGAGACCTGGTGCCTCGTCCCTCGTCCTCCTGGTGCCAATATTGTGACCGATAAGTGGGTCTTTAAACATAAATTCCACGTCAATGGATCACTTGCTCGTCACAAGACACGCTGGGTAGTTTGGGGTTTTTTCCAACGTCCTGACGTTGACTACGACGAGACCTTCAGTCCTGTCATCAAACTCGCTACCATTTGGGTTGTTCTCACTCTCGCTGCCTCGCACTCTTGGTCGATCCACCAGCTCAATATGAAGAACGCCTTTCTTCACGGTCATTTGACGAAAACGGTCTACTGCCAGCAGCCTCCAGGCTTTGTCGATCTATCTCGTCCCGACGATGTCTGCCTCCTTCAGTGTTCCCTCTACAGCCTCAAATAAGCCTCTCGGGCCTGGTACCAGCGTTTTGCTGCCTATCTTCGGCACATTGGCTTTGTGGCCTCCGTCTCCGATACCTCCCTCTTCGTCCTTCACATCGGTAACACTACCGCCTATCTTCTCCTCTATGTCGACGACATTGTTCTTACAGCATCCTCGCCGTCCCTTCTACACCAGATCATGGTCCGACTCCACTCCGAGTTTACCATGATCGTTCTCGGTCCTCTCCATCACTTCCTTGGCATCTCTATCACCCACTCTCCTCACATGCTTTTTCTTTCCTAGCATCAGTATGCCATCGATCTCCTCCAACGTGCAGGCATGGTCAAATGTCACCCCACGGCCACTCCCGTCGACACTTGCGCCAAGCTCTCTGCCACCGATGGCTCTCTCATAGCCGATCCATTTCAGTAACGGAGTCTTGCTGGTGCCCTCCAGTACCTCACACTAACACGGCCCGATCTCACCTACGCCGTCCAGCAAGTGTGCCTCTTCATGCATGCTCCGCGTGAATCTCACCTCACGCTGCTCAAGCGTATTTTTCGCTACATAAAGAGCACACTTTCCACCGGCTTACATCTTAGCTTCATCCCTATCAACTCTCTCACCGCGTACTCCGACACGGATTGGGCGGGCCGTCCCAACTCTCGACGCTCCACATCCGGCTACTGCGTCTTCCTCGGCGACACTTTAGTCTTCTTGTCCTCAAAGCGCCAGACTACAGTGTCTCAGTCCAGCGCCGAAACCGAGTATCGCGCCGTTGCCCATGCCGTCACCGAGTATTGCTAGCTTCACCAGTTTCTCCAGGAGTTCCGTACACCTATCCCCTCTGTGACCATCGTCAATTGCGACAACGTCAGTACCGTCTACATGACCGCTAATCCGGTCCATCATCGATACACGAAGCATATAGAGATAGACATTTACTTTATATGTGACAAGGTCGTCCTAAGGTAGGTTCGGATGCTTTATGTACCGTCAGCGCAGCAGTTCACCGATATTATGACCAAATGCCTACCCGCGACTGTGTTTACCAGTTTTCTCTCTAGTCTCTGCGTCCGTTCCCCTACCGCTGTGACTGCGAGGGGTGTTAGACTATTGGACTTATATATATAGACTCGACCCCCTGTATAGAGTTAGAATGTTAATCTCACTGTACACCATATTCCTACACAGAGAAAACATTGGGCACTAGGATGATGAACATGAACTTTTGCTGTGTTGTTACCTAGCATACTGCTATTCTATCTAACTACTGCGCCGTCGTCGGACATTCTCCCAACACCCTAAACACTGGCATTCTTCCAGCACCCTGTAAGCCGCATCATTTCTCATTGCTTTTGAAGAGCTGTAGTTACTACAATGAAGACCATATGTTATCTAAATGGATTCCATATTTCTGCACATGATAATTATAATAATCAACTTATGCAACAGATAAATGGAAGAATAATCTAATGGTTTATTACTATAAGCCTATGGTATATATGCTTGTTTACATGCAGTATTCGGCAATACATAAATCATGATGGAAGAACCCTTTATATGGGCATTCTAACAGTTGAGATATAGATAATTCTAAATCGCAACATGCATAGAATGTGCCCATACTTTAGGATTAGAGGATAGGCTCTAGAATTTACCACCATGTCTATGAAACATATCTGGAATTACTCAATCAAAAAACTTGGCAATTTGCAAATATTGGTATAATCATGAAGGACAAAATTGCATCCCTACTGGGGTACATTTATAGGAAGAAACAGTGTGATCGTGCTAAAAATCACAACTTACAGCCTGTTTGAGGGCAAGAAGCTCAAACATATGCCAATGTTACTTACCTGTAGAACAGTAAAAGTTAACTAACCTATATGAATGGACGAATTGCATATCTATTTTTTAAACTTAGAATCTATATATATCTGTTTCTTTAGTATTAAAAGAATCATTGCATTATGTACGCATAAATCCATGCAAAAACATGTCAACCAAGTATTGTATGATCATGATACATGGAGATTATCTTATAGTTTATAAACACTTCTGATATGGAATGTATAACATCAAACATATCAGAAATACTTTGTTGGTCACTGAATGTACAATGCTTACCTGAACAAAAATATGCCCAAAAGGATCAGAAAAAGATCTGTACCAGCCATATGTTCCTTGTTACATTCTATTGCTTGTATTTTTCTGTAGATATAAAGAGAAAAAAAACAGGATGAATAGGAAAAAAATGCAAATGAACATGTTATGTTAAAGCTTTGAAAATTATTACTAAGGTCACCAAAGATTTCTATGTAAACAACGTTATGAGTGTTGTTGAGATGGTCAGGAAGATTATTCTCCATAAGAATGCACAGACCATCGGGTGATCTCACTCGTGAGAAATCAACATACAACTGTCCATATGAAAAGATAAGGCTAGACATATAGATACTATCTCTACTTTGTCCTTGGTTTTTGCTTATTGGGGTTTAGTCTTGTTCTATTGCAAATGCCTTTGGATGGGTTGAGATTACGCAGAAGCATTATTGGAACTCCCACTTTTAGCCGAAGATGATGGTCAAGCAAACCACTAATCTATATTGTATTAAGAAATTCCACTAGATAAAGATCATGAAGTGTTGCGCGGTTGCTTGAGCTGTCATCAATTGTGTCAAAGCTGTAATATGAAATGCCTTCTGTTTCTAGCTAAGATATGATTTGTGGGTTAATAGTAGCAGCTGCCTCATTTGTTGATGCCAATATTGCTCTATCACATGGATAAGTAGCTACGCCAGTCAATTTAGATTTGTTGTACACAAATGATATTAATGTTTGCAGGTTTCTTAATTTAGGTGGCAAAAGCAAGTATTGTGGAATTTGGATCCAAGAAGCATCATGTTGTCCAGTAGGAATGGTATGGGGCACTGCGCCTTCCCTTATCTGAAGGAGAAAATTTGCAAAGTCCTGAAGGCAGGCGTTCTCTTTTAGCATTAGACAATAATGGCGATTTTCAGTCACATTTATAACAATGTATTGGGACCACAAATGAGATCTTGTGATTGATGCATCCAAGATCAGATTTTTTTTTCTGCATTGGGAAGGATAGGGAGTGTTTGTCTAAAATCTCCACGAAGAAGAACTGTCATGCCCCCAAACTATTTAGTAGCAAATGGAGGATCATTTGATTATGAGACATCTCTCAATGTGTGATCTAAAGCTTCAAAATAATGCCTATGATTAACTGGTGCTTCATCCTATATTATCAAACATGCTTGTTGTATCAATTCAGCTAAACGACTGTTTTTTTCTTAGTTGCACAAACCGAATGCTCTTCTATGTTCAGTGGTATTTTAAAGTAAGAATGAGGTGTGCAACCACCTGGTAGTTGCATTGAAGCAATTCTAAAAGAGGCAACGGCCAACGCAATTTTTCGTTGGGCCCTCATAGTATGAAGCAATGCATTCCATAGAAATGTTTTTTTTTCTGATACCATCATATCCACACACAAAAAAATGTATGCCCAAGTTTGTTACTGAGTGTAGGACAACATCATATACATGCTTTCGGTTCATATTTAGTCTCTGATCAGCAGCCCCCAGTGATATTGTATCCAAATCATATGCTAGCTCATCCATTAAAAACCTATTGACATTGGTAGATGTATTGGCTATAGTTGGATAAGATAAATTGAAATACTCTAAAGTGTATCCAGTATTTTTTAGCAAATTTCCTATCTCAGAAAGAGCATAAGATCTAATGTATTGTGTGAGGTATTCCATAGTAAGCTGTGATTTAAAATAGGAAAATTGGTAGGAAAAATCTTCATGGATAATGTGCGGTGCCACAAATCGTGCAAATCACTTGATTGGTCTTCTGTAGTCGTCGTGATGGGATGCGATGCTACTTCATAACAACCAGGTGACGACAAGCATTCACACGTCGCCATAAATCGTGCGGAGCATTTAATTATCCTTTCACGGTTATCGTGATGAGACATGTCACTACTTTGTTATCATCTCCACTTGGCCGGTCTCTTGTCGCTTGTGATATGAGATCGGAAAAGCGTTAAGAATATACTTAAACATAACCAATGAAGCATGAAGCATAAATGCAACACGCTTATTTTGTTTGGCTAGATTTTTGCTAGCTCATGACTTTAATAGAGGCTTTACATGGGTGAAATTGATGGTGAACGTATGCACTAATAATAGTGGTTAATGATGGTTAAGTCATGCTTGTAATGTTGCCTACTACTTGATTGGTTCTTGAGTAGCGGACAAGAGGTGCATGTGGGCTCTCATATGAAAAAAAAAAAAATAAATATGTGCAAAGATGCACTATGTTAACTTTGAGATAAAATAAAATAATGGAGGACACATGTACACGAAATGGTCATTTCAATTTAATAGGGTAAAATATATTGTTGTTGTTTGAAGAGATGGAAGAGAGAAGGTTGGGAGAGACTATGACTTTTTCGTTTTCGTCGAAATTTCCGGCGACCACTATAAATTTTTTTTTAGAGTACATGAGATTTAACATGATTAATAGAAATTTTAAAATTATGATTTTTATAAAAATAATGAGCGTTACATCTCTGAGCCCAGAAGCGAATCGTGGCCCATCACCCGTCTTTATTTGTGTGGCTGTCGCAAAGAGTAGCTTTTCAGGTTCATCGCACGGAGTCGCAGTTCCAACCCATATCTTTTCCAGGGATTTTCACTCGTGCCAAGCCATCTTACACACAAGGCCCATGTTATTGCATAGGTCTAAAAATCAACGACAACAACCATAAGTAAACCAGAGGAAGTATTACTGGTGTTCTTGCAAAGTCAACGGCCCCCTACAGAATAACGAAGCCACGTAGCATCCAAGAATCTAATGTACGCGATTGCCACGGCCAACTACGATACGGACCAGACCCTGGCCGCGATCCGCCGTCGCGGCGAGGGCGAGGGGGTGGTCGCGGAAGACGGAATCCGGCGAAGCAGATCAGATCGTGGCAGAGCGAAATTAAGCATCACGCGCCGTATCACTGCCCGCGACGCGCGAATTGAGATGGAGAGGGGGGCGAGCGGGTGTAGAAAGGCGCAGCAGCAGCGAAAGACAGAGACTTGGAATGGGCAAGGCGAAGGCCCCGGCGGCGGCGCCATGGCCGTGGCCGCAACCCCCTACCCGCTCCGTGTCCACTCCTATCCTCAACTGCCTACGTTATGTTCCACCTGGGGCCCACTTATATGGCCCACCCTTTCCTCCAAACAGTTTAGTACTAAGAATCTCGATTAAAAATTGGAGAGAGAAGTAATAGTAAAAGGGAGGGCACCTAAGAAAAGATCGCATTTTTTTGCCAGGGCATGAAGGCGGCGGCGTGGACAGACGCCACAACCACAAAGCAGTCTACACCACCGCCGGCGGTGCGGTAATGGATGATGAATTGGTGATCAGGAGCACCATGCTCGCTGCTGCCGGCGTCAATATGCAGGGAGCACTCCAAAATTCCAAATACGCTGTTCTGAAACGTAATTAAGCTGGCATTCATCAATCCAGGCATCAATTAATCAACAAAGTGATCAAAATGATGGTAGATAGGCGAGGCGATACACAAAAGCACGATGGCCCAAACAGAGAACAGCGAGCGAGCGAGCAAGCGAGCAGCATCACTGCATCACACAACTCAAGCAAGTAGTAAGATAGATGATACAGTAGCTCCGATCCATGGAGGAGCTGGCGCGGGCAGCGGCGATGTCGGTGTTGATGCGTGTTGATGAATCTAGGTGGAATCACCAGAGCAGTGCCGCTCCCGTGAGGCCGACGGCGACGACGAGGGGCGCGATGGAGGCGTAGACGATCTTCTTGCCGACGGCATGGCGGCCGCGTGGGTCGTCGGCAACCCAGACGGCGGTCCCCACCTGGGCCGCTCCGGAGAGGAAGGAGACCACAAGAGCGAGGCGGTAGTAGGTGTTGTTACCGGAGCCCGGCGGTGGGTCGCACGCGGCGGCCATGTTGACGGCCATGGAGGCCGTGGCGAGGCCGAACTCCCCCAGCGCCGTCGACCTCCGCTCCCCGCCGCTGAGCAACGCCCACCACAATCAGCGACGTATGAACTAATCTTCCAGTTCTTTAGAATCAAGCTAGGCAATCAACAAGGTTGGAGCTAGGCAGCTAGCAGAGAAGCTAGACGATGTGCCAGTGTGGTGCGTCTCCTTTGGTGCCTGCACGTACATCTCCCTCTCCCCCTCGAAAGGTACAGAATATAGAGAGAGCAGGCACCGGCCGTACGACGCCCCGCAATCCTTGTGACGGGGATGCGGGGCCCTCATTTACTCATTTGACTGGTTCGTCAACAATAATAAAGCAGAAGGCTCGGTGAAGCCCGGCCGGGTCCTCTTGCACCATGGCTTGAAAATTTTGAAACCGACTGTTTCTTTGTCAAATTCTTCAGACGCTGCAATCTGTATCATGGGTCCGGATCCCCTGGATTTGGAACTCAACTCCACGGTGGATTTTAGGTGATCTCAACCGTTGCATCTAAACAGTGGACCGGATTAATTAAGGTGGACTACTTTTTTTTACGTCTTACCTTTTCTTCTTCTTGTTCACTGCTCCAAGGCTGCTCGTGGAAGCTCATGGAGGCGCCTGGTAGACACAGGAGGTGACGCCCAGAGCCCCAAGATGAAACCGATCAAGGCAAGGTTTAGATCATATAGCCATACCTTTTCAGATGGGAGGAGCCATACATGCCAGTGGCAGTTCTTGCTCCCAGCCTCCCACAGTAGCAAAGGGAATGAACAAGCATGAGCTCGATAAGTTGCTTATGACACTGTAAATCATTTATGAGGAGAGGAAAAAGGAAAAAATTACAAAAGCTCAAGGCGAAAGGAATGGAAGGAAAAAGGGTAAAAGAAAGGCACCTTTCTGGGGGAAGAAAGGAGGATTTGAGAATTTTAGTAACTTAGGAAACTTTTGGACTTGACAGTTTCAAGGAACTTAGGAATTTGAGAATTAAAAGAAATAGGATCTACTTAAAATCAAATGAACTCCCTATAAGGATGGAGAAATAAAAAGATGGCATAATTAAACCTTTTTATTTTCAAAATTTTTATTAGGCTAGAGCGGTATACATAGAAGAGGAGGTTTTCTGAATGGTGAATTTTGAAAGTGTTCATTTTAGAGAAATGAACAAAATGGGTTAGATTCAATTTTTTTCTTGATTCTTACTTAGAGAGAAAGGCAAGGGATGACACCAAAAAGTAGGCCTTAGTATGGATGACACCAAAAAGTAGGCCTTAGTGTGGATGACACCAAAAAGTAGGCCTTAGTGTTGTATATATAAAGAGGAGACAGCTAAGCCATAAGATGATCTTGCATGTTGCCGTCAGAATCTTTATGAATGTAATATTGGTATATTACTTTCTTCTATTATTAGAACGTGATTACTCTTTATCGAGTATATTGTTAAGGATAAAAACATATATGTTTTTGTATATATGAAGTTAATTTTTTATTACATATGCATATAAAATTGAATTGGCTGAATAGAATGATAACTCACATCCAAAACTGATAGTATTAGTGGCTAATTAACTATTAGATTTAATTACACTAAGTGAGTTGTTAATGTACAATTGTACATTTCATAAGGATAGTTGTGATCAAAACATGAGAGATATAAAGGCTATTATTTCTAGATAATGTGGCTTAAAGCATGTTGTGCTTTTTTTCTAATTCTATAGGATATATAGATTTGAGGTTTTTAGACACTTTGTGTGGGGTGTTGTGGTTATATCTTCTAAACAATACTTGAGTAATAAATATTATTTTCAAGCATCAAGCCATTAACGATCTCTTGATTATGTTTCAGTATTGTCTTGATTATGTTCCAGTATTGTAAGTTTTGCGATTTTACTCGGTTTTAGTGTTAACTCATAATTCTTCGTTTTGTTGTTTTTTTACTCGAGTTGATCTACTGAAAAGTTTGTTGATTGCTTTTTGCTAGATTCCAATTTTCTGGAGTTTAGGATTTGCTAAATTTTTTGATAATTAAATTGCAAGTCCCTACACTGGAGTTGTTTCTAGTTCATGTAGTTTATTATGACCCAAGTTTGAGCTCAGTCTAATGATTTGTTTTGATGAAATTGCTTTTCTACATAAGTGTTACCAAGTTGTTGTTAGGGTGACTAGCTAAATGCCCATGCGTTGCAACATATTTTTTAAAATAATCACATAATACACTTTTTAAACCACAAAGATAAAACAAAGCATTCATGTTGTCTAAGTCATCATGGCATATATGTCTAAATAGTTGGTTGTTATGAAAATCCCTCCCTCCAGTGAATGCCCCATGTTTCTTGCATGTTATCTAAACGATTATAAAAAAATAAAAAAATATTTGACAAGATATTTTAATATGTGATATATCATTTAAATATATAGGATTAAATTTGACATCTAAGTTATAAAAAAAACAAATATAATTGTGAATATGTATATACCGCTCGGAGTTTAATTTATTTTTTCTACAAGGTCGAATTGGAAAGTTACATATCAATCTATTTTATCATTTTTAAAATATATATATAACTATTTAGATGAATTAGAAAAACAAGTGGACATTCCTTTCGAGTGATTAGAATTTCAGGTTGAAATGATGAAGAGTTGATATATATTATCCATTTTCTTCATATATGATTTTGAATATGCCAGCACAAATTTTTATCTTATGAATTTCTTACTTCTATTTGAGTAATGGTCCGTCCAAAATGTTTACGCGAGTACACATTCCTACACAAATACAATGAAGCAATGCATGTTTACAGACATTTCATAATAGAGGAAGTTCCACATAAGATAACGCCACTGTTTTAAAATCTGATTATTTTTTTTAGGCCAGAAGTGGCTTTAATTTTTTTTATTACTTTCTATTTTAGTCCTCATATTTTTTTTAAATTTATATATGTCCAAAAATTTACAATAAAATCCTAAAAAACATAAAATAATATAAAACTACTGCTTAAACAGTACTTAGTAGTGCTTTGAAACAAAGTACTCAGGTAGAGAAGAAAAGGAAAGAAAAAAAGAAAGAAAGGCCTACCTCGCCTTGTTTCCATCGTCGATAGTCATGACCGTATTCTCCTACTCTCCTCCAAGGCACTGCCTTTGAGCGCCCCGGCGAGCCCCTCTTCCCCTTTCTACATGGCTGCCGGCCCCTTCCTTTCCACCTGCGCACAGATCAAGGCAGGGTAGGGCCGGCAAGCTCCCAACGGCGCAGATCGAGGCGGGGCGTGGCCGACGAGCTCTTAACGGCGCTGATCGAGGCGGGTGCTACCGACGAGCTCCGGGCCAACGCAGATCGAGGCGGCGATGCTAGATCTGCCCGCCAATTCGCTGGATCCGGCCAAACGACATGGAGCTCGGCGGTGGCAGCATGTCCTCGCCCACGTCCACCGTTCCTTCCTCTCTCTCTCTCCCCTACATCCTGGGGCATCGTCCTCAGCCTTGCCAGGACACCAGTCTGCTTCCCTACCACAGTAGGGGTGGGGAGGTTTGAACGGGGAGATGTCGCGACAGGAGCATATTCTCGTCTTTTGCCTTTTTCTTTGGATTTACCTTCCACAATCACGATGGCTTCATTTGTTGGTGGCACGAATGAACAGTGGACAAAATCGTCGCAATAAACAGCTCGTTCCCGTAATCCCATTGTGCAGCTGCAGCTGACAAAAAAGAGTGGCCGAGCTCCCGCCGTGGCTGGCGGCAACCTCAACCATCGCAACAACCCCCAGGCCATCGACGCGCGCGCTATTCTGCAGGCGATCGGCGGGCACGTCTCTTCGGCGCTGTTCATGATCGGCGGCCGGAGCTGCTCACCGGCCTTCACGGGCAAGTCTACATGGGAGCCATCACGGCGGCCTTTCTTGGCGGCGTAGCGACCATGTGGGCCGCGTTCTGGGTGGCCGCCGACGCCCGCGGCCAGTGGATTCTCTGCGTCGCCCTGCTGCCGTTGGTGGTTGCCCTCGGCCTCAACGGTTCCGAGCTCAACTTCAACACCTGACGACGGCGGTGATCGATCGTGGCCTGAGCGATACGTATGCACAAGGTCGGTGTTTTGCTGCAATAATTACGGCCGCTTAATTTTCTATCTAGCGCTCCAGTTTGATTCAGTGATAGTAAGTCATTTGCAATGCAGCTAAGCGGTTTGTGCTCCGCTGTGCAAGGAAACCTTGTGTGTGGTCGAATTCGCCATGTCCTCGATCTAACGAAACCACTGATCTTATGAGATATGTCAATGGAGCCGCCTCTATGTCCCATGCCAATTGCATATATTCATCCACTATGGTGTTCTTAAATTAACAACCAGATGATGAATTCTCTCATCACCACAGCGCCTCGCCTTAGTTCCCCCATGACGTTGAGCCTCCCCTGTCCCCGGCGGCACGCGCCGCCACAGCCCCTACCAAACCCACTTGGCCGCCGTCGCCGCCGATACAGGAAACGAAACGCAAAAGGCATGGAGGAATTAGTAAGGTACAATTTGCACATAAGTGCCAGCCTCCTTTACAGAGTAGCAAAACTCGGATAGTGAGCATGATCCTTTCAAAGTTTTGAGAAATCGCTCATAACGACTGGAGATAGTGGGCATGATTTCTTTCAGATCGTCGACCAGGTGGTTAGCCGAGTGGTGGTGGATGAAGATGGGGAGAAACTAGCAAGGCAAGTAGACCATCACAAATTAAATTACAGAAAACAATAAGTAGGGTGCATCCCAGTCAGCGTTTACAACCTCGATAAATTTCCAACAAATTCCATGGATTTTGAGCCGGCTCAAAATGTGCATCTTGAACGGTTTTGTTCAAAATTTATCGATATTCATTGGAAATTAATGAAAAATCAACATCTCCCAGATCGAGATTGTATCCAGGAACAGCCCCCCGACACTACAGCAGCAACCGCACATACCACCATTGCATAACACACGTTTAGAAACAATAAGCCTATGTTTCTTGCAGGTTATCATATTGCCCAAAGGACAACTTGTGGGGGATACGCTATTCTGCAAATCAGAACATAATTCTCAACACAAAAATTGAACATGATTGCAAAAGATTCAGCTAGTCATCATCTTTGATTCTTTTCAGCAATCTAGCAGCCCACCATCGTAGCCGCTTCTTCAGAGTGAAACCCACCACAACACCAACTGCAAAGCTGACGGCACTGATCTTTGTGCAAGTTGACAACGACACAACCCGCCTTCAATGTAGAATATATATAACAAGCATAACAGATTAGCAGTTGTCAGATTGTACAGTAGGGCACAGGTTAGCATGAACAGAATGGTACAAGTGCCTTGCAAATGCTTTTTTCTTTGTTTTTTTGGAAATATCCGGCTGGCCATCTATATTATAAGAAGGAATAATAGCCTAGCAAATGTGGAAAGGATTGGATGAACCATATAGATTTTTCCTAAGGTAGTAAAGTTTAAACTTATATATCTGCCTAAAAATATACAGATTTACATAGTATATCACCCTGTCTAGCTCATGTTGACAAGCTTTTAGGTTCAATCAATGCTGCACAACGCGCTAACTCATGGATATTTTCTAGCTATCCAAAGTTCCATAAATCAGTGCACTGTACAACATATCGACTGAACTTGTGAAGTCAGTTTAATCACAACCAAAAAATCTCAAGATCTTATATACCCCATAGACTTAAATCTAGGAAAACAGTGACAGTGTAACTACTCTGGAGTTGGGACTCAATAACTATTTAACTGTATCGTTTGGAAAGAAATTTGCCTATGCCTCCCCTGATCTCATCTTCTAGTTATACATGATAAGCCAAGAAAACCCACACACACAAGTTATTGCATACCTTTTTTTTAGAGAACAGATCAATTGCTTTGATCCAGCTTTGTAGGAAAGCCCAACAGAACAAACAGAGTCTTACACAAAACGCCAATATGCCAGCGATGCAAATAATGATGCAAACAAATAGACACATACTTGCATACAAGTAGTGATACAAATACACATAAACTTGATACCTCAATATGCCAGTGTTACCACAATTAGCAGACGATAGGAACACTGCAACACATAATTGGTAAGAGCATTTTCTCAACTTCCAGCGATTGTACAATAAGTCAATCGAGATGCACTTGCTAGTGCAGTGGCAAGGGGTGTGTGGTTTCAACCCCAAGGTCCCGTGTTCAATTCTCGACACGTTCATACTTTCTTCTTAATTATTTGATGCTAAGTTCCTCCTTTGTTCTCAAGCGTTTTTTACAATCACTCAATCAATATTTTTTTCACCAGACATACCAAATTACCCTATCAAGACTCAAATGTTAACAGTTTGTCGTAAATACGCCTAAATCGCATTTTAGTTATTCTCGATGGTAGCTACATGGCACAAATTGGGTACAGTTGGAGTAATTCAGTACCACGAATTCAATACCAGACCAATTCAATGCAAGCAAGAAAGCATTGAGCTGAACCGACAGCTCTAAGGTGCCAAATATTCAAGCTAGAGGAGGTGGAAGCAAGCGAGGAGTCGAGGAGAGCGTACCCTGCGGCCCTGGGCACGAGGACCTGGTGCGCTTGCTCGGAGAAGGCGGCCGCCGAGCGCGACGACGAGTCCGCAGCGTCCTGCGCCGCCGCCTGCAGCTTCTCGACGGCTGAAGCAACCACCGATGCCGGTGGCATCTCTCTGGGCTTCCTGCCCCCTCCCGCCGCCGCCGGCTCGTCGGGGAAGGAGCTAGGGTTTAACGGCGGACGCAGCTTGGAAGCGAGAGAAAAAAAAAAAGGAAGCAGGTAGTCGTCGACCGTATTGCTGTCAATGACAGGTGGGACCAGCGCAATCGAGACCATGGTCCATCAGTCCATGGCTTTGGGAGCATCCAATCGGTAGCATTTACTCGCTTTTTATATTTTTATATTCTGAGATGGGATGGATAGATATTTTGAGACGCATAGTATATAACTAAATTTAATAGATTTTTATAATTTGAAATGGAGAGGCTATTTCTGGATTTTTTTTTATATTTTAAGATGAAGAGGATATATTTAGATTTATAATAATAGTTTTTTTATATTATTTTATATTTTGAGACGGAGAGGGTATATATATTTGTAGTATATTATATTTTTATATTTTCGAGATGGAGAAAGTACTCATGTTTGTGGATGTTTTATCAAGCGTTACCATAATTTCTATTTCAAAAGGTGAGATGTATCCAAGCAAATCAACTGTAAATCATACGTGCTGAAATGAAAAGCAATGAGAAAAGGCAGGCCAGGCATTCACATCTCAAATCCAAACCACTTATAACATACTTGTAACATAGCTCTCTGTTATGTTCTTTTTTAATTAAGATGTAATTTTTTTCAGTTTTGATTAGTACGCTTTTAAACCAGTTCCTGCATCTTTACATTAAAATTACTTTAAAATATCAAATAAATCCATATTTTAATTTTTGTAATAATTAAAACTCAATTAATTACTGACAAAACTGTAATTTTGTAATTTTTATATGATAATGCCTTTCTCGTTTTACATATATAACTTAATCTCCATCTTAATTCCATCTTAATCAGATTCGAACGGGCCTAGGTACTGACAAAACTGTAATTTTTCATTGCTGCTGCAGAATCTTACATCTTACAGCAAAGTAATGGAGTATACAACAGATCAAGTACAGGAGAACAGTAGAAAACAAGTTTGAGCTAGGACAAGCATTTCGCTATAAATAACTACTACTGGTTACCAGCTCTAGATATAACTCACGAAACAGGAGAAAATGCTAAAATCAGATACAGAGTACAAATGGGGTACAAGAACAAAGTCTTGGCTACGCTAACTCGGGCCTCATTTTGATTTTCGTGGTCTGAGAAGATTCCAGTCAAGCTTTTCATGCTTGTTTGACTTGTGCGACCCACGGCCATTGCTTTGTGAAGATGAATCACCGTCGACACTCTTAACTGTCTTGGGCAGTCTATGAGATGGTGGTGTTTCCATGTCAAGCTCAGGCTGCTTCCTCTTTAGTTCATTTATAGATATGCTTTCTGAACCATCAATGTTGAAGTCACTAAATCTTGTTCTTGATAATTCATCCGTTCTGCATTTCCGTTGTAAAAGGGATCACGTGAGAATTCATTACACGCACAAGCTATTCAAATACGTCAAATTACATATGCCACATAAAAACATATACATCCAACAATTCAATTGCCTCCCAATGATTTTGAGTGGCTTCCATAAGCAATTTCATGAAAAGTACAGATGAAAGTGTTCCCTTCATGAATATTGTGTTCATAAGACCACAACACCTTGTGTGGCATAGTAGTGATTTGTTAAATTGTTCATCTGATCGAACTGAACCTGATTTTGCCGTGCCTCTGTACAATAAATTAAGGTTTTTTTGTGGCAAACATGTATGCATTCTAGATTTTCATGTCATTTATGCACAAAACTTTTACATTAACCTTCCAATTTCGATTCCCTGAATATGTTGATTCATGCATCAGTCCACATTTGTGGATATGCAGCAACTCATAAGCTTCAGGATAGCATTAGTCTTATAAGCTTTACTTTTAGCAAATATGTTAACTACAGCAATACATAAACAATATCTGAACTGCCCAGAGCAATTTATCAGTAATGACAGGCTAACAACAAATGGCAACTATGCGTCCAAAATTAGTCCCACCTATAGTTTTAACAAATCAATCACTTCAAGTCTAGACTTCTACCTTTAGCGGTGGGTGATTCATCTTTCCCGAGGTTGAAGTGCACTAAATGACCATTAATAATCTCAATTCCTGGTAACTCTAATAAGAGCTTCAGGCTCTTCTGCTTTAGACATGCTTACAGTTCAATCATCAAAAGTCAAAACTAAATAATTCTTAGCATTTAATCAAGATATGAACTTCATATTATAGCCATTTGATATTTCGTAACAGATGACATTGCTAATCTAAGATAACAGCAGCTACAACACAGAAAAGGAGCTGATCATATAGCTAACCTGCTGGAATTTGCACCATCTCGATGATAATTACTAGGTGAAGTTGACTGTGATTGGTGGCCACCCATTGCCTCTTGAGTTAATTTCTACAGGTCTAGGTTTTTGTAAGGAAAAACAACAATGTTGCAACCATATAAGGTGTAAAAGAACAATCTTGAAAGCTCACATCAATGGATGGGTTGAAATTCTGGAATGACATTCGACCCTTTACAGCTCCGGGGTGTGGATTACCCTCCATGATAACTACACTGAAGAAATAATTAGTATTGGTTCAGTCTACAGTCTACACTGACAAATTGAATCTAGTATAAACAAAGCTGATTATAACAAAGCACCGTGTGTCCAAACTAAACCAGAAAAATGAATTCACCTGGCAGTGTCATACATGTTTAGCTGATTAGGGAGTAGCGCACTAGGGAAGAGAAGGAAAAACAAAACACATATTAAATTATTAATTCTGGACATACTTGCCATAGTTTGCAAAGCATAATGTATCATTTCTATTTGCTAAATTGTAATAGGTAAGTAAATTGGACAAGGGTATTGCCAGATTATCTCATCTAACAAACATTTCAATCCAAAGAGGCGCAATCTTCATCGAAATACCCAAGTGCTGATTCAATCTATCTTCTACTTGATAACTCGAACATATCTCCAGTTCTTCCTAGCAGCTTGTTATTATAGTATACAAAGCATCTTATGCTACGCTAGAGTCAAAATCTCTCTAATAGCATGCCTAATCAGCAAGAACGATAAAAAAACTAAGATTCCAATCCCCATACCACTTCCTAGCGACTTTAACTGACGAGCCAACACATCCGCTAGGCACCGCCTCCACCTCGGGCTTCTCCTCAACCTTCTGAGAAACAGCCGCGCGCTGCATAAACTGCACCCCGCGCACACCACAAAAAATGAAATATCAAACAAGCAAACAAGGCATGTGGATGGGAGAGGCGACATTTCAAGGGATTCCCCCTCACCTTCAGGTTCCTGAGCGTGCTCGAGAGCTCCCGCTTCGTCGCCATCACCGTCTATTCCGCCGCCGCCGCTCCTCGCTTACTCGACGCCCCCCTCTCTCTCTCTCTCTTTCCCCCTGATTTAGGGTTAGGGTTTAGGTGGCTCGCGCCGCGGGGAGCGAGAGAGAGAGAGGAGAGGAGAGGAGATCGGGTTCAAGTCGGACTCGGGCCTACTGGTGGTCACGGCGCGTCCATACCCGTTAACCGGTGCGACGCGAGGGTGGCGTGCGGGCCCCACATGTCATACTAAGAACCTCCTACTTGCGGACTCGCCGACATGTAGGCCCGGTATTGACGTGGTGGACTCTGACACGGTTGCTGCCCCACTTCGTCGTGCTGCACGTATACGACGGTGATTCGTATGGCACATTTTTATTTAAGCTTGGATATACGGGGGAGCCTTCTCACCTGAATATCTGATACATTGGTTTGATCTTGTTCACTTGTTTTGCTGTGTTGTTCGTCGTCTCTCATCGGAAGCTAGCAGATAGATTTTTAAACTCGATCAGCGGCGGCCGCTGACTTCATTAGTTCATCCTAAATTCCTAATGGTATGTTAATTGCTCTGAAATCTTCTTTTAATCCCAGTATTTTCCTCTTCCGTCTCTTCGATTCTTCGTAGCAAAATCAATTTGTCGTTCTTGCAAGTTTTTTTCTCATGCTAACTATGTTTATGATTCATATATATACTGGGGTTGTTTAGGCAGAAGTTATAATCTAATGATGGTTCGTTGAATGCGTGTACAGGATTTCGAGGAGTCTCTCCACAGCGACGTTCACGCAGCTGTACCTCTGCTCGCCGATCTCACTTCTGAAGAACGAGAACGCCGACGATGATGGCAACAGGAGTAGGTTGCTAACCTGGTAATGTCTCTCTCTCTCTCTCTTACTGGATATTACGACGTGTTGCTGATGGTTCGCTGTGTTTGTTTTTTTTTCTTCTTTTTTGCAGTCATCATGCCTCAATCTGCACTTGACAGGCTAGGTAAGTTCATCACGTGTTCAGGAACAACAATCTTATCTTCTGGTACTTGGTTATCTCTGCTCAATTAGTTTGTTAACACGCTCATGTTGTCGCTTGTGGTTAATTTCTAGGTTATCTGCACATCGAGTACCCAATGCAATTTCAGACCCAGAACGCCAGCACGATGCAGACCTCACACTGCGGCGTGCTCGAGTTCACCGCCGACGAGGGCTTCATCCACATCCCGGCCACGGTTAGTACTTTTCATAAAAAAAAGATCAAATTAACTTGCCCCAATACAAATTAAGTAAACCACTCGTCAGAGCAGTTACCAATGACAAAACTGATGCTGACTATTTTCATCGACCACTGAATATTCAGATGATGGAGCACCCGGGCCTGAAAGAGAACGATCTCGTGCTGATGCGTAGCACGTTGCTCCCCAAAGCAACCTTCGTCAAGCTGCAGCCTCGCACCACTGGCTTCTTCAATGCCCCCGGCGCAAGACTCTTGTAAGTAATAAAAGAAATATTAGTTTTTTTTCTCTACTAGTCGAATGCTGGCGCCTTGCGATGTTAGTTGATACATAATGTGATATGGGTGTGTGAAAAAGATGATCTTTTCTCTTTACTAGCCGAATACCCGTGCGTTGCCACGTATTGTGTATGTGCGTGTGTGCAGGCTGGGGTACAACCTCCGCACGTACGCGTGCCTGACGACCGGCGAGACGATCGCCGTGGCGGCGGCGGGGGAGAAGAATTACTACCTGGACGTGGTGGAGACGAGGGCGGCCGACGCTGTCTGCATCATCGAGGCGGACTGCGAGGTGGAGTTCGAGCAGGCCCTCGACTACATGCATCCCGTGGCGGAGTTCACCGCCGCCATGCAGGTCGAGGACGACGTGCCGGTCCGGTCCACCGGCGCCGGGATGCGGATGGACGGCAGGCCGGTGGAGGAGGAGGAGAAGGCGCCGCCGCCGGCTCTTGTGCCGAGGCCGTCTCCGGCGGCGGCGGATGAGAGGCCCAAGAGGGGGCTTCGATTTGGTGCCTCGGCTCCTGCCGGTAGCGTCAAGGAGGCGAAGGCCGGCAAGGAAGACGTTGGTGGCAAACGGTTCACCGGCAAGCAGTATTCTCTGCAGGATTAGAAGAACTAGAATGGGAGTTCTTGGTACCTCGATTTTTGAAACGAAAGAATTTGCATCCTGACTAGTTCGCTGATATTCCTACGTTTTTTTTCCTGTAAATTTCTAACGAGGATATAATATCTGTGCATGTGTTTGTGATGAAATACGTACTGGTTTGTTTCAAGCTGGGTTACCTGTTGAGGGCTGTGACTTCCTCAGATTTTGTTTTGGTTCTGATGAAACAGAGTATGGTTTTGATGGCTCGGTTGTCATTATGCTACACCGTACACCTATAAAAAAGGAGGCACATTTTTCTCAGAGATAATCCACGGTGCAATTTAGCTCAAGCAATTGAGATCCTTTTACAGGCAAAATTATTTATGTTACAGTTTGATTTGTGTGCTAGAGTTGAAGTCACAAGTATGGTATATGTGGTATATATGTGCTGTGCTGGACGATGTTCGTCTACAACTTTTTTAAGTTTCATTGCGTTCTTCGTAGCGACTGAAGAGAAAATGACACTTTTAACTTGACTAGATGTTTGTTCATCAGATATACGAAAAACGAGTAGTGCAACTCTACAAAGTGGAGGATGTTTGAAATGCAAGAAAAAAACATAAAAACCATGTAACTTTATACGGACACATATTTTTTTATCATATGTAAAAAAATATTGTCAATAAATAAAAAAAAGTTAAACATACATATAACTGAGTTGAAATATTTTCCTATCACGTATGAAATATTTATTTCATTATTCGGTGAAAAACGTTTCACACAATTCTTATTGTAGCACCAAGACATGAAACATAAAAAAAAAAGTAATAGCCTATCGGTCTTAGATCTGATTGATTTCTTCCTCCTCTCTGACTACATCGCTGTCAATGATAAAAGGCCGCTGTCACCACGAATGAGATCCTTTCACTGGCGCTTCTTCTATCATCCAGGGTGTGCCAAGCCAAACACACCATGCTACCATTTAAGAAACCAAGCTCGATCATACTGCTATCAAGGAAGACAAGGCCAAGCTCATCGTACCATCATCAATGACAAGATGCTGTTGCTGGCATAGGTAAGGGCAGGAAAAAGATAGAGATATAGGAGGGAGAAAATTGGTGAGCTGTAGCCGATCTTGAGTAGAGACACGACATCAATATTCTCAATCCAACGTCCAAGGAATATTTTCCGTTCTTGTCATAAAAATGTTAAAATTCTAAATGTGACATGTTACTCTTTTTTTCCCAATTACCTATCATTGTTGACTAAGATTGTTCAGATTTCACCACTATTGACAGGAATTGTTTCAAAGTTGATCTCTATTAATTTTTGAGAAAAGCCCACCTTCATTTTCTATGAATTGTTTATCAACTCTTGAAATCATCCACATTTAATTCATTGGGTTGTTTTAGATGATATGGTGCCATGTGGCATCCTAATTAGTAAATTAAAATAAATGATATATAGGATTAAATAGAAAAGGAGGAAAAGTAAGGTTGACATGTAGTTTATATATTTTCTTCATTATTTATTTATTTTTCTGTTTTTTTTATTATCAATTGACATGTTATTTTCATCCCTCTTTATCTACGTAGACTCCGTGCACGTGCCAAGTCATCAAAACCCATTTGACCTAAGAAAGTAAATGTGGATAATTTTAAGAGTTAATAGATTAGAAGTAAACGATTTCGTAGTTAAACGACCAAAGCTAGACCAATGACATAGCATAGTTGAGGGACTAAAAGTGGACTTCGTTTTAATTTTTAAATGGTTACACTACGATGAATGACTATTAATACGTTAAATATGAGCAGTGTCGACCACAAGTATGTGCTTCATATTGAATTACAAATAAAATACAGGGGGGTTTGAGAAAATATTCCTCTCCTCGTCTCCCTTGTCACGTGAACACTCGCGAGCTCCTGACGAGGACGACGCAGCGAGAGGGAATTTTTTTTTACCAAAAACCCCCAAACCCCTCCCTCCCCTCCGCCTCCGCCTTCAGCGAGGCCATCCCGCGGTCGCCGTCGGCAACATGTCGCCGGTGTACCGACCCGAGCGGGAGACCGACTTCGCCAGCTTCCCGCACACCACCCCCATCGTCATCGACAATGGCGCCTCCACCTTCCGCATCGGGTACGAGCGCCCCCGGCAGCCCGGAAACTCCCCCAAACCCTAACCCTAGTAAGGCTTCCGGATGGATTCCGTGACGAGGTGGGTTTGCTCTACGTGCAGGTGGGCCGGCGAGAAGGAGCCGCGCGTCGCCTTCCGCAACATCGTGCAGAGGCCGCGACACCGTAGCTCGGGTACGCCGCATTACGCTTAGAGAGCTCGACTGATATCGGTTCGGTGATTGAATACTGTGAAAATTTGGACCTTTCGTGTTTCTGCTTCATCTGTTGCTCGTTACCGTACGTTTTCAGAAGTTCAGTGAATCAGTGTGACGGTTCGTTGCTAATTTTGGTGCTGTTTGTGCGAATTTATTTTGTTTTGATACACGGAAACTGGGTGGAGCATGTAAACTATGTATATCATCTTCCCGTGTGAGGCCCTTTTTGGAACTCAGAATTTACTCAATTCCAATGTGAATTAAACTGCTCTTGTCAATTTCCCGTGAAATTTCTGCATTCCAATCGGCTTCTAGTTTTTTTTATTTGCATCGATTTCATGCTACTTGATTCATTTTCTTAAGTGCTGCGGGTAATTCTGAAGGAAAAAAAATCAAACTCAAATGCCTTAGTGTGATGTTTGTGCAAGTGCGCTGTAAGGTTAATGCTAGTCTGAATATACCATTGAGGAACTCAAACATGTATGGTTATTGCTTGTGTAAGTTTATTATAAGGGGGTTTGACAAAATCTGATAATCTAACTGATTGCGATTTGTTTTTTATGATGCAGGTGAAACTGTCACAGTTGTTGGGGACACTGATCCAGCTTTGATGAAGTATTTCGATTGCACGCGGTCATCGATTCGTTCACCATTTGATGATGATGTTGTCTACCAGTTCGAGTACATGGAATATGTTAGTTTACTTAGTTATTCCTATGAAATCATCTTAGCTTTTTTTTTTGAGTTGTCAGCAAGATCTAATGATGGTTTATTATATGATTAGCTTGAACTGATCAGTATGGTCTGTCATCTTTGAGTCAGAATACAATCTTAATATGTGTGTTAATTGTTAAGCTCACCAGAATAGTTCATATGAAACATTTAAGAATAAGATATGCGTGTCACCTGTGGTTATTGTATATTAACTAATACTAAGAAAAGCTTTGTTTGAAGTTAAAAAAAAACCTAATTGAAACTTGCTTCTATGAGTATAGGCTCCATTCTATAGCTAATGAATGATAGTCTCTTTCATAGTTCACATATTCTTTTATGACACTAGATACCAATGCATATTGTTATGTTTAACAGATTTAGAGTGCAGCACATGTTTGCTCTCCAGGCTTTAATGCTTGTGTAACAAACATGTTTTAAGTATTTGTTTAGCTTTTCTTTGATCTGGTATTATTGCTCTCTGGGTTGCAGATTCTTGACTATGGTTTTGATCGATTAGGTGTCACTTCAGAGGTAAATTGCACTCTGCCATCATGTGTACTATGAATACATTCTGAATGTAGTTGACTTATGTGCATCTTTGGTTTGATAGCTTTGCTTTACCTTGCACTTGATGCATAAGTAAACTAGTAAATGTGGGGTAGTTCGTGTCGAATAAAAAATAATGAAATTTTGGGGGCTCTTATGTATGCCAGTTCTATGTATAAGTGAAGTTTGCATAATGATTGGGACTACTGAGTGTTTATTAAAACTCGATTTTAGCATGTGAGTTCTAAAATGGCCAGTCGATTTCGAGTTCAGAATTAAGTTTTTTTTAGGACTATATTGCATAGCTACACAGTTGGCATTCCCAAGTTGAACATAGTGCTTCAAAGTCTTTGGGAAACTTTAGTCTCAGGCTCTCAGCTTCTAAAACAGGCAAGTTAAATGACAAGTGAATGGCATATTAAGCATGTCCATCTTAGACATATAATGGACATGGACAATTATCTCCATTAAGTTTCTCCTCCTTTCCAGTGTATGGTAGGTGACAGTGAAAAAAATAACCCAAGAATATCTGGCATTCCTGAACAGCTTTTTCTCATTAGTTTAAATATAGTTCTAATGGAAATGGATATGTGTCTTTGGTTATATAGTAATATATTTTTATGTATCCTTTGACCTTAGAATTTTCTGGTTCCCATATGAGCTATTGTTTGGTTTCATGCTGCTGAAAGTATCAGTTATGCTGGGCAGGTGGGCCATCCCATTCTTATGACAGAGTGTGAATGCAATCCATCCTTTTCTCGAGCCAAAATGTCAGAACTACTTTTCGAGACATATGGCGTGCCATCGATTGGTAATGATACCTGTTATCTTTGTGTGCCATTGTTATCAACTGCACCCATTAGTTTTGAAGTAAGAATGGCAATGCTAAAGTTGTTTCTTCCTATGTGAGTTTCAGCTTTTGGCATCGATGATGCATTTAGTTACAAGTACAATCAGAAACTCGGAAATTGTGGAGAAGATGGCCTAGCCATTTCGTGTGAACACGGAACATGCCATGTTGTTCCAGTAAGTTTGTGTCCTTGGACATGCCTTCCTCTTAACTTTGTGCACCATACAAATCCTTTGGCATTGCATTTCCATTATCTTTGTCAGATTTCCAGAAAATTAATGCAGTGCATGTGTGAAGAATGCAGTATTGTTGAATGCATTGTAGGTTCTGAAACTCTGGTTGGATAATCTGTAACAGTTAATACTATATAACATGCTAAATAAACTAAAAAAACAGAGAGAGATAGTGCCCTTATTCTTACTAGATCATTTGCTCATGGAATCACGTTATCTGGAAGTCGGGATGTATTTTCTTGATCTCCAGACACAGCATGTTGCTTTCTTTCCATCTAATTCTATGATGCTTCCAGACTAATACGTTGGTAAAAGTGTTCCTTAATATTTTGAGTACTATGTGTTTTAGGTTCTGCTCTTCCATAGTAGACTGCATACTAACTCTTCCAAGTTAGACTATTCTTTGGTGTGTGTTTCTTTTTGTTGCAATGATCCTTGTAACAATCGATAAACAAAAAAATTGTGCTGTATTCATCAAAGTGGTTCTGTGAAATAGAATCTTCTTTCATTGCCCACATATGTATTCCAATTAATGCTTTGTTGTGGATATGCATTCAGTTTTTAAAGGGACAACCTGTGTTGGGGGCATGCTGCAGAACCAACATTGGTGGGTTTCACATTACAGATTTTCTGAGGCAGCTCCTCTCTCTAAAATATTCTTATCACAGGTAGGTGCCAGCAGCATATTTCTTAAGTGCTTCGTGCTATTCTTTTTCCTACAGTGTATAACTGTTTCCATTTTACAATGAATAGTGCAAGCATTACATGGGAAAAGGCTGAAGAGCTGAAGAAGGAACATTGTTACATAGCCCTTGATTATATGTCAGAGTTGCAGATATTTAAGGCAAGAAACTTTTATTTACCATTTGTTTTCTTACCAATGTAAAACTATTCAACTCCAGTTCATCTATAGAATGCACAGGGCTTTTCTATTGTATGCACGGTACTTACAATTCTAGCTTGTTCTTTTAACACTATGAATTGATTGCCTCACTTTGCAGAACAATAAGGAAGAAGCTGAAGAAAAAACTAGGTATTGGCAGCTACCATGGGTCCCACCACCTATAGAGGAACCACCGTCTGAGGAAGAACTTGCAAGAAAAGCAGCTTCGAAGGAAAAGGCTGGTCAGCGTTTGCGAGAAATGGCTGCTGCAAAAAGGTCGCAGAAGATAGCAGAACTTGAAAAGCAGCTTTCTTATTTGGAGGAACTAATGGAGCAACTCGATGGAGCTGAGGAGGAAGAAGCAACAGCTATTCTAGGTAGATCTGGGTATCTTTCCCAGCAGGAAATCAAATCTTCTATTTTGAAAGCAACACAGTCCTTAAGGAAGGCAAAGGGGGAATCCAATAGTAATGAAGAGAAAACAGATGCTTCTGCGGCTGATAAGTATCCACTTGTGAATGTCCCTGATGAAACATTGACACCAGAGCAGGTGTGTGTCTGTCCATTTATCATCTATAGCAAGAGGGTTTTTGCTTGTGTGTTTTTGGGGGCCTTTTGTAACTGTGTAACGTGAACACATATCTATTATACCAAATTTAGAGATTCCCATGTTTCAACTATTTACTGTTATTGCACTTTCGTATACTTCCAGTTAAAAGAAAAGAAGAAACAGATACTACTTAAAACCACAACAGAGGGCCGAATGCGTGCCAAGCAGAGGCGTGCTGAGGAGGAAGCATTGAGGGAGAAGCAAGAAGAAGAGAGGCGTTTGTAAGTTGCAATATCCCCAGTCTGAAATTTATCATCCATATTGTTGTCACACTTAGCTTTTTTGTGTTCAGCTTAAGATCCTCCTTTTGAAATTTCAAGTAAATTGGGTTAGTTATAAAAATCAGTTATTAAGAGCAATTTTTTTTAGTTTTTGTTCTTGTGATACACTACTCAACAACTCGACTCAACACAATCTTTTAGTTCTAACTAAATTAGGATAGGCTAGAGTTGAAACCTAATAAGAATCTCTAAATCACGGTTCAGATATATTAATAGCTGTTTTTCAAGCATTTCTATGTAAGTATAGATTTTTAGATATATCCTACACTTTTAATTCTCTTTTTATTATATCTTTTTATATTAGTTTTGATGTTTCTCTATCTCTCTTCATATTGTTATCTTAACTTAGTATTTCACGATGTACTGGTGTTTTTAAAGGTCTCTTTTAGACATGATCAAACCATCTTAACTGATATTGGACAAGTTTTTCTTTAATTGGTGCTATCCCTAATCGATTACATATATTCTCGTTTCGAACTCGATTCATTCTTGTATGACTATAAATATTTCTATAACACTCGGCTGTTAAACATAGCGTTTTTTTATAGGCCAACATTTTATTCTATATAGTATAGCAGTCTAATCGCTATTTTATAAAGCTTGTCTTTTAGTTTGTTATGATACACTGTGCTGATAAAACCCCTAGAATTCAGGCATGAATTTTGCAATTCCAAACAATGATTAATTTACTATTCTAGCAGACTCATATCACTGAGCCGCATGAGTTTCAATTTTTTAAGTTACATATCAATGAAATATATACCCTGTAAAAGGGGATAAATTATTCCCAAATCTGTCATAAATATTTGCCAGGCGCTCTATATTCTGCTTTTATAATCTGTTTTACTTGAATATGCAGGGCAAACCCAGAGTTATACCTTGAAGAGCTCCGTGCTCAATACTCAGAACTTTCTGATAAGGTTGATCAGAGGAAGCGGCAGAAACTCAATGGTGGTAAGACCAATGGTAATCATAATTCATCTGGTGGTGTAGGCCGTGGAGAACGTCTTAATGCAGCCCAGAAAGAAAGGATGCGGCTGCTCACTTCTGCTGCATTTGATCGGGGGAAAGGTGAGGACACTTTTGGAACAAGAGATGAAGATTGGTTAGTGTACAAAAAGATGAGCAAAGATAACGACGACGACGATGATGGGAATGATGATGATGAATCAGAACTTGCTCGAATTGCTTCTAAGATCCAGGTAAGATCACATGTTTCAAGCTATCTTGCTTGTAAGCCGTGATGGCCATTTGTCTACTTAGATGAGTTAGATCTCACTCAATAATTTATTTTACAATCATAAACCATTTGATGCTTCCATGTGCAGGAGATGGATCCTACTTTTGTGAACAAAACTGAAGCTGTCCAACAGACTCCTGAGCCTCCTAAGGTCCGGACTCTTACGGCAGAAGATTACAGAATTTCAATAGGGATCGAGCAGTTCCGCTGCCCTGAAATATTGTTCCAGCCTGGTATGATAGGAATTGACCAGGCTGGCATTGATGAGATGGTCAGCATCTCACTTAGGAGACTAATGGAGGACGAGTCTGTCAAGGAGCGCCTTTGCCAGTCTATCCTTGTCACTGGAGGGTGTTCTCTGATCCCAGGCATGATCCCTCGGCTGGAATCTGGAATCCGGCAATTTCGGCCCTACCTCACACCCCTGAAGCTTGTTAGAGCAGCTGATCCCCTTTTAGATGCATGGAGGGGCGCTGCTGCCTTCGCAGCTTCGAGCAAGTTTGGAAAACAAACCTTCAGCTTAGCAGATTACAGAGAGCGTGGAGAAAATTTGTTTCATCGGTACAATATTGTTTACTCATTGTAGTATCTTTGCAGCATAAGCTAACATGGATATGCTGACACCTATTGTTGTTACATATTTATGAACAAACAACATATTTACCCAAAGCAATTTATTGACAGCCAATAGCAGTAGCCATTTTTGCAGCATTCTGTGTTCGGTGTAATTTTACTGTGGGATCTATGGTTTATTATGTATATTGAGTTGTCAGCTTTAGAATTTTTTCATGCAGGACAATTATAGCTTGCCTGCATATTATACAGAGCGGGTTTGAGTTTCCTCCTGAACTTTTGGTTTGGGTCATGTTATGTAGTTAACGTTTTATATATTTACCATATTGAACAGTACGTGACGTGAAGGATGCGACTCACCTTCTTATCAATTATCAGTAATCAGATACCAATAATAGAGTCAAGATGGCCGAGTTGGTCTAAGGCGCCAGTTTCAGGTACTGGTCCGAAAGGGCATGGGTTCGAATCCCATTCTTGACAGCAAAAAAAATATATTTTCTTTTGTAAAAACTAAAATTTTCCTCGGACATCTCCTCTCTGCAACTCAAATTTCCTGAAGCTCGAATCTTCTCTACATCTTCTTTTTCAAAACTTGCCCTTTATCTAGTGCTAGGATCGCTTTTTTTACTCCACAAAAATAACATTTGATCGAAATTTTCCTCAAAACCTGCTCAGTTCAAAACCATTCTGCACATGCATGATGTATGTTCTTACATTTTTCATCTGCTATTAGCAAACACATGGACCTCGTTTATGATCTGGATGGGACAGCTCCAGGAATGCGGTCACAAAAGCGTGGCCTCCCTCCAACCACCAAACACCCCCCAGAATAGCGAGGCAAAACTTAACCGCCCCACCAGAATTTAGCCCGTGTCACCGCTATAACTCAGAAATGGCACCCTCAGGGTTGCCAACTTCAGGATAGAGTCCATTCCTTGCCTCAACAGCTCCTCCCAAAGCTCTTGGATTTGGTTCCATTCTTGCTTGCACAATCATGAATGAAATCAGAAAACTGAAGCGCGGGATCAGCACCAAAAGAGGGGATCACCCCGTCCAAAATGGTAAGAGATTTGTCAATCTCGGTTTCTTCTTCTTATTTGACAATTCACCATCCCTGCATGTTTCATAATTTCTCGTGGCATCTCGATCTTGGAGAATGTTTTAGCTTGATCAATGTGTTTCAAACAATTCTTCTGGAAATACACGTGCAGGGGATGTTTAGTGCTCAAATCTTTCTAGAAGTAGAGAAATGAACATGCCTGGTTGATATTCTCCTTAACGTCTCAGAGCTTGAACATTGCAGGCCAAAATCCATTCGATGAATGGGAGGAGCAACAACAATACTGGCCTTCACCACGGGCACCGCCAGTGAGCCCGGTGGCATCACCGCGGACCCCAAATGGGAGCCAGAAGAAGCTGGTTCTCGGCAAGGTGAAAAGCAAGGCTAAGAAATGGATGCACCTGCTGCATCACAAGAAAAAACCCATGCAGGAGGACATGATGTGGACCCCCAGGGCAGGACCCAGTGCTGAAGACAGCAGCAGCAAGCAGGAGCACAATGACACCAACCATGGATCCCCAAGCACAGCTCAACATCACCATTCCTGTATGTTTGTCAGAATTCAGAACATTGCATTCATTGGACATCTGTTAGTTGAAATGAAAAAAATGTCACCGCATCTCCAGTTAAATTTGGTCGAGATATCGATCCTAGAATGGTTTTGTTATGATGAAGAGTAATACATGTTTTTTCCACATGAAATGTGGCAGGTGAATCCGCGCATGTATCTGAAATATACATGGAAGCATCACCAAGGCAAAATTCGCCACTCCCGAGCCCAACTGCACACAAGGAACAACCATACTTCAAGGTCAGCAGCAGGTTTGAGTCAGAAATGAAGGAAGCCAATGAAATGCTGAGGGAATCGAAGCAGCTCCGTGTCAACACAACCAAACAGAAGACTGTAACATTTGCGCCAATCTTAGAACAGGGGCCAGAACCTCTAAAAGATGATTGGAACAGCAAAGAACTGTCGGAAACAGCAACCGAGATATTCAGTAATGCATATGCTATAGTCTATGAGTCTGTCCTCAGGATGGTCTCTATAATCAAAGACACAATAGCATCATATAATATTGACAGAAGGCAAATGCTAGAGAAGATCATATCATTCAATCGATACCTGATGCTGAAGCTGGCACCTGGAGAAGGTGATAGAGTACTCTCAGAAGCCATTACTGAGGCTATCCTTGATCTGTTTGACACCTGGTGTGAGAATGTTGAGAGGCCTCTGGTACAGAGGGCAAAGGAAGCATCTTCTTGGTTTCTGCTGGAAAGGAGAGAAGATTTACCTCCTGTTCCACTGTCTACCCATCCTTGTGCATATGAAGGTAAGCTTCATTGAGCATAAGGGTAGTCCTATCTGCAGACTATTATTATAGGGTTTAGCAATAACTTGAAACCTATGAAATGTAGATGCAGAAGAATTTTATTCATTAGAGAATTGACTACGGCTTGAAGCACGATATCAAGGCTCTATGAAACAACATAAGTAGAGAGATGTTTACCTTACAATGTATGTACACCGGAGGCGAAGATGGAGTGTTTGCCCCAAGTATACTTTGTTCATAGAATTACATATACTTTACAGTGGCTGCATGTGAACCCAAAAGGAAGTTTCTGTGGCTGTGTACCAGAAACTAATGTACAAGATTTCAATCTTAAGTGTCTCTTAAGATAAAGCTCAGTATCTTGACTGTATCAGATATAACATTCACAATCAGTGACCACAAATTCCACAATGTAGGCAGTACAGAAATAATGAAACAAGAAACCCTCAACTGCAGAACTAAAATTACTCTGGAAAGAAAGATAAACATTTCTTTGAACCAGCAACTAGCCCTCACTTTCCTGTCTTATTTATTTTGGATATGATCATGCCATGATTAGCACAAAAAGAACACACACACTAGTAGGTTCAAACTAGAAAGTTTGCCAGCTTATATTAATATTACAAAGAGACTAAAACACATAATTGCTTAGCCTTGCTCCAAATCACTGGTACAAACATGCCATCTCAACTCTTTTAATGGGACACCATTCAGAATTATGAGTTCAGTACAAATGTTGTGTATATGAACATCGTCACACACTCTAAAGGCAACAGTCTGTCACTGCAGCTCGTAGGATGAAAAGGTAAATCCAGAATCTTTCTCATTGGTGCACTTCAGTTCAAGCTTCTGGAATGGACTGCAAATTGAGAGAACCAGACATATTTATATCAATTCAATTCCTTCTTGGAATTTAGTTGTAACATCGCAAAAAGTGGCAGTGAAATATACATTACCTGCTGTTTGGATCATAATAAAACCCACTAATGGAGCCATCGCTACATGAAAAGCAGACATAGTAGAAACCAGCTATGGTCAATCCGCAGTCCACTCCAACATTAACAAAGTACTGCTCTTTCCATCTCTACATGTAGAATCAGAATGATACTAAGTTGTAAAACCTTTGTATTTTAATACATGATGCATATACATGAAAAGTCAGATGGTGCAGTACCATGAATATGTAAGCATAATTACTAAGGTCCAAGGACTCGCCACCATCTGTCTCAATCTGACTCTGTGGAAAAACATAGGTGAGAAATGTATCCTCAAAAATCGTGGTGACTGATAACGTGAAGTTAGGCAACAAAATACCAGAAGTGGCGTAAACGATGGGAACTTGGACCAGTGTCTAATATCATCCTCTGGGCTGCAAAAGCAGAAGGAAGAGTAATGTTTCATGAGTAAGTTTAAAAAACAAGTATATGATAGTATAAGCATAAAACATAAAAAGTTAAATACTCACGATGCCTCCCACTTGCCAGTGAAAAACGTATAATTTTTAGCATCCACTATCTCCCCCTCCCAAAATGTTACCACCTATTTGCAAATAGCAATGCAAATCAAATAATGGTAACAAGAAGTGAAAAAGTAGCATATTTTACAATTCTATAAAACAAACTGTTTATCTAATTGAATTAGTATGGATGTTTTCTCAACAAAGAATTTTGGAATATGAAGTTCAAAGAGTCAAAAATGGAAGAAGTAGGTTGCTCACAGGTGTATCAGCCAAGGGAACATTAAGTGCTTCCATTGTTCCACATAAATAACCCTGTTCAAGATCACAACCATGGATTCGCACGTTAACTTTCCAAGCTTCATCTTTTTGTATATTAGAGACATTCTGGGTTCCAGCAAAACACTAAAAGAAAGATACAAGCATATGGTTAGTTCCACAATTCACACACTGATATGAAGATTCGACCCTTAGTAAGTTTCAAATAACAGCACAAAAAACTTACTCTTCCAGCACTTAAGAGTGAACAACTAGGAGGAGACGGATGGCCAGCATTTGCATCTTGACCTGCAGTATTTTAATCAGTACAGCATATTGGCATGGTTAGCTATCTACTGCAGGATACTCATTACTTACAGATAACTAATTAATTTTCAATTACAGGGGAACGAAAAACAACAATTGGTTATTTAGGAGGCATCCTGAAACACAAGAACACTTGACACGAAGCCACAAGCATTGCAAAGGCTCAAAAATATATTAATACATTACAATCATCTGGCATCTTAGTTACAAAACCATCCGAGTTCTCCCCAATTTGCATTGCGTGAGTGGCCAAAATTAAATTATAGCAATTGAGTAGACATCGAAAAGGACCAAAGCCTAAATCAGTACCAAACTATAGCCACACCCACACATACCCCAGTATAACTCAGACCAATCTAGATTACCAATATACCTTCAAATTGCAAACCGATCGAACCCCGGAAGGTACCTGATCAGACTCTATCAGATCTAAAACTGGGATTACACAGCAAATTAGGGGGTGGGTGGGTCTGGCCTGGGCGCATAGCATAGAGAAGGTAGGGGAAAGGAGGTGAGGGAGATAAACGAACCTGAGGAGGGCTGGGAGGAAGGGGTTGCGGTGTCGACCACCCTCACCGGCATCCTCGGCGGCGGCGGCGGCGGGACCGGCGACAACGAGGCTGGCTCGATATTTCGAGAAAGAAAAGAGAGGCGGTTTGGTGCGCTGTGCCCGGAGGATGGGGACAGCATGTGTTCGTCAAGACTCAATACAACATTACAAAAAGCACCCTACAGTATTATTTATTTTTACATATAAGGGCTCGTAAGTCTTTTTCCAAAATCATCACCGGCAGTAAAAGTTTTTTTCTTAAAAAATCAGGGATAAATTTTTGAGTGGTGAGTTTAGAGAGTCTACGAGATTAGAAAATTTGGTAAACTTATGACTCTAGCACACTGTTCGCACCGGATCCCGCGCGCGCCCAGCGCAAACACGCTGACGTCTGGGAGGTCTGCTTAGCTCTAGTGCAAACTAGTCGACTTCTCTCCATGGCTCGAGATACGTGTACCGGGGGCTGTGGGGTTCGATCGGCTTTAGCGCGACGGTACGGGTGCGGGTGTGCCAGTCAATTTGATCCTGCAATTAACAAGGAAGTGAGACGAACAAATCAGTCGGATGACGGGCCGATACGAGCGCTTGCTATTGGCTGGCTGCCGATAGGATCAGGTTGGTCATCGGTCGCGTCCAGGAAGCCCTTCGCTATCGGCTATTTACCGATAGGAATCGAGACGCTCTTTAATTGGTTGAGGAACCGATGAAGGCGTGGACAGGTGTCGACGAGGGATCGGCCGTAGAGCCGATGGAGAAACCAGGGTGTATCCAAAGGATAGAAAAGTGCACAGGATCCCTCCTAATATTCGATGGAAGCGGTAATGGTTGTTCATCGGCTGTAAAACCGATGAAGGCACATGTGGAATGGTAAGGAATCGTATTAACGGCATTGACTGTAAAGCCGATGCCGCTCCGGATATGACAACACGAGACCCGTCGCCCATCGTGACAATACCATTAACACCGAATCTCGAAGATCGGACCTAACCGAGACAGTGCGAGACCGAGGCCAACAGCGATGATACGAAGGACGCTAGATCAGCTATGCTGAAGTAAAGACAGGAACGAACCTATCGGCTAGCTGAGCCGATGAGGGGACGCCTCTCTAAAGGTAGGCGTGTATCGGCTAGGAGACCGATGCGATTGGCGTGGTGCGTCAAGGAAAACCTCTAAATGCCTGACGTGTATCCAACGAGGAGCTGATACGCTTGACATAAAGCTTAGAACATGGATAACTCATCGGCTAGCACTCCGATGAGACGCCGTATAGAAAACTATAAACCTAAAGCTCAATCTACCGTCGGCAGCCTCGTAGGTCGAACCTAACCGATGCAGCACGAAATTGACGATAGCAGAGGGATCTTAACAGACCGATAGGCCCTGCACGGTCGTGATGCGATACATCTGATCGGCCTAAGAAACCTAATCGATGCAGTCTTAGACGGAGCAGAACATATCGAGATAGTGGCGGGACTTACCACTTCGTCGAAGATTGAACTTAACTGATGCAGCCTCGCGTCGAGAGCCAGAACCCATCGGTAAATACCTAGATGAACTAGGGTGGTGATGAGTCGAAATTATATTGATCGAGAGATGTTCGTTACAAGTCTCCAGTGGCCTATATTTATACCCTGGGTTTACAGAGTCCGACACGTTTTTAGTAACTATCAGACGCTATTTCTTTACATAGATAAAAGAAAATATCTATAAGGTAGTTACCTAAACTAACTAAATAAAATACAAAAGATAAAATACACTGTCGTAGGTTCCATAGCTCTTTCGTAAACTCGATCTTCTCTAGATAGTCTTCTAATCTGAATCGAGTCTTTCTTTTCTTCATTCCGATCGGCTTCTTCACTGTAGTAATCGGACACCTCTTCAGCTGATCGATTTTTTCTAATCCATCATCAGGCTATTCAAATTTTAGCGTTAACACACACTTTTCCACTTAATTCTACACATACAGATTCCGTCAGATAAAAGAATTTTTTTTCCTTTTGAAAATGTAAACCATAAATAATGTGGGAAACAATTTTATTTCAACAAACAACCACAAACAGGCAAGAAAATGAAACGTTTTTCCATTTTAAAAATGTAAAACCATATAACAATCGCTAGAAATTTCTTTTTTTTCTTCTTTTAATGGCAGAACCATTGGCACTTGAGTGACCGACGTGGCGATCCGCGGTCAGCATCTGAATTGTCGGGGTCCTGCGGGATGCAAGCTTATGCTGAATTCCTTCTCTGTTTTGCTGCAGTCTGTACTGAGGCAGGTGAACTTCAAAGGCGCGAAGCTGCTCGGCGCGAGCTTCTTTGATGCAGACCTGACAGGTTGTTATTCATTCCAGTAGATCCGTCCAGATGTGAAGTTCTGAAAAGGCAAACTGATGCTTTGGTTTGAGTTGTATTGATTAATCTGAGGTTTCTGGTGATGAATTCAGGTGCTGGTCTCTCTGATGCTGATCTTAGAGGCGCAGACTTCTCACTGGTAAATGTAACCAAGGTACATATTGCTCAAAGAAAAGCATTAGTGATAGCAAGCTTGAAATTTTGTCTTCTACAGTCCACAGTAACCAACTGACCATTGCATCAGACCTCCATTTGTTCACAAAGCCTGAATCTTCTTTTACTTTTTTACTGGTTATACCAGGAGAACATTGGTAGCAATTTGGCATCAATGCTATGAACAAGCTTATGTTTCATAACAGAATAAGTCATTACAAATGTCTTCATTTTGTTCAGAAAGTCATAGACCACTTTTCTGATTAAGTTTTTCGCCAGGACACTCTTCTCATTTAGTTTGTCAATCAAGGAACAAGTAGCATCAGTTTGGACAGTCAATGCACAGCACAAGCCTGGTTTTCAGGACGAATAGTTTGTTGGCTTTGCATAACGTGGTGACAATCGTGTGATAGAGTGTCTCTTGCATCATTTTGCAGGTAATTTTGACAAATGCCAACTTGGAAGGGGCACTTGCCACAAGAAACACGACCTTCAAAGATTCCAACATATATGGAGCAAGCAAGTTACTGTTTCTATCACTCTGATGGCCATGCCTAACCGAAGTACTCTCATCTCTACTCAATTTCTCCGATTCCTGCCATATCATTAATGACAAATTTTGCATTCTCTCATCGACTTCTTACTCATTTACAAATGCTTCTACAGCATTTCAAAAACAATTTTGATTCTGTCAGATGCTACCTAGAATTGCAATTGAACTGAATTGATTATTGTTTCATAGGATCATCAAACATTTAATTTTTTTTCATCTTTTTTCGGCCTTCCAGATTTTACAGATGTTCCACTGTGAGACGATCAGCGAGAATACCTCTGCAAAGTTGCTGATGGGTAAGTAACCAGTGCTGCAATATGCACAGTTTTAAAACATCAATGGCTATCCATTGCACTTATTATGTGTCTGTGTCTAAATGACATTGAGCTCACTAATCACAATTTAATTTGTGCACTAGAGTCAATCCAACCACAGGAAATGCCACAAAGGAGATTCTTTTCTGCAAGTGATGAACAATAGAGAGGAACGAAGAGACTGCGTAGAGTTCAGAGTGCTGATTAAGTTAATTTTTGTGAATAGTACTAGTATCTTGCCGCCATTTTCTTCCTTTTTTTTCTCAAGAGCGAAGAGAAGTAAACAATTACGATGACATGAAAAATATGCAATGATGAATAAACTGGGGGAAATTCTGTTGAGTAAAAGCACTTATATGTAATGTGATGCAAGTTTGACACTTCAACTCTATTTGGTTGCCTGTTAACGAATCAACTGAGAAACAGGTGCCGACGTGCCGTTCAGTCTGGCACAATTCAGAGGGTGCAGGATTACCACATAGTGTTAGGTACACTAAAAATTCTAGTAGTAGCAATTTTTTGTCTGACCATTGATCATTTTCCAAACCTGTTTGACCGTTGACCAGTAATGTATTGTACCCTACACTTGTATAACCATGGAGCCCAGTGGGTTGGGCCGGAACCCACTGACCGGCCATGCCAGCGAGGCAGAGAACAAAAAAGGAAAACATAAAGACAGAATGGGAGCCACTCAACATTTTCAAGATCCCCGCATTGTCCTAGGTGACCGGAGGAAGACTAAAACCCTAGCCGCTGCTCTATCGGAGCAAGCCACAGGAAATCACAGGACGAGCTAAGATGGCGGCGACAGGGCTTGGTTTGTCACTCTCCTAGTATGGAGAAAGGACAGTGACTATGTGATGGCAATGACGGTGTGACGATGGCGACAATGGTGCGACCAATGAAGTTTGTTTGGAATCTCCGAAGGTTTATACCAGATACTCTGAACTGACTGTGCCACTTCGAATTCAAGTGTGTCCAAAGTCTTCGAACCCGAGAGGCAGATATTTAGGAGTTTGAATCTGTGAGTAATAATTAGTTTTATAGGAAGTTTGTTTTTAATTTCACCAACCCTTAGTTTGAGAAAAATACTATTCATTTATTTCATTCTTACTCCTCATAGCTTTTTAGGGTTTCACACATCTCTATCTTAGCTTCTATATCAAATACATCTCTTTGTGAATAATCTTTTAGAGCTAATGAGTGAGAAGGTTAGGGATTTGATTGAGTACTTGTGGATTGATGTCCTGACAAGGATTTGCACTTGTTACTGTTGGAAGTTCTCTTCTTAGACGGCTAGGCGTCGTCCATAAGGATTCAAAATTATAAATCGTCCGAAAAAGTTTATGTAGTTCTTCCTCACCTCCACAAGAAAAAAGATAATTATAATAGATACTGAGCTTATTCTTAGGTATTGGTTTTGGTAGAGTAAGCTTCATCAAAAGTTGTAGCATCGTGTCCTAATGAAAATATTAGTTGTTATCTTAGACTTTATACTAGCCTTAGTGAGATCTTAGAGACTGGACCTTCTCCTAAGATTGAACTTGGTGAGGATAGAGATTAAACACGATTCGGCTCCTTGGAGTCCCTCAAGAGAGACATATAATCCTTTGATCTGAATTTCGGTGAAAAATATTATATTTCCTTATGAAGTGTCACTTGTATTTATTTACTGTCTTTAGATCACCTATTATACGCTTCTCTCTTAAGATTACTCTCTTAACGCATCCTTTTTGAAAGTAGTAAAGTGGGACCAAAATATCCGAACCCTAGGACTAAAGTGTCTGGCCAAGCGTCGCTTTCCAGTAGTGAAACTCGGCCGTAGTCTCTAGTAGTTAGGACTAAATACTTTAAATGGAGTTTTAATTTTTTGCTACAAGTTTCTTACAGGTTTTTAGATATACATATTCACCCCCTCTTTGTACGACTCAAGGTCATTTCAACTCCAAAGGTAGGACACCTAGGTCAGGAGTGGCCACGGTGGCATAGGCAGTCGAGCAGGGGAGGATGGCTAGCATGACATAGGTGGCATTGGCGAGAGGGCTCCTCTTGAGCACCCGAAGGCCAGATCTGGAGCTCCAAGCACAGGTAATGACAAGATGGTGGTGATGACGTAGGTGACTGAGCAAGGGGGAGAAAGCCGACCTCTCTCTGGCCACCGCCCACTATAGGGGTGGCCACCTCCCAGAGTTGGCTAGATGACGGCGGCGTGAGGTGGCCTTGGTGCATCGGCGTCAAAGCGAGAAAGCATCTAGACAGTGGCAATTGCTAGGGAAGCTATTGGGAAGTGATGATTTCTCATCCTCTCCTTCAACCGGCTATGCATCCTCTCCTTCTTGGAACTTCTTCCTTCCTATGGTCGGATTCGCCTTTCAGGTCATAGGGAGCTCCAAGGAGAGGATGGAGGCGATGGCTAGCAGCAGGGGATGGCAACAACATGGTGGCAAGTCCTATTAGCTTGTTTAGGTTATGGAGTGATAGCCTAGGCTTGGTAGTTGGCGGATTGATGTGGTGGTCGAACGACAATCGTTTTGTAGGTTGGTATATGGGGCTAGACCAGGAATCACTTGTGGAAGCCTTCCCAGGCCTTTACTCAGCCTAACGACAATGATGCTCTTGGGTGTGGTTCCTTTTCCTTGCAAGTGTTATTATGGCATTGTTCCCTCTCCATCTTCATCGATCTTCAACGAAAACCTTGTTCTGGCTTATAGACAAGCAGAGGTGGTGTTTCATGTTGTGTCCTCTATAGGGGCGCCATTTTGAAGAACCTTTCTTGTATAGCGATGGTCATTAGTGGCCTCATGCATCAACTCTAAAGTTCTACAAGCAAAGAATTTTGGCAAGGTCTTTGTCTTCTTAATTTCGCTTTCTCTCTTGTGGCGAGCATCCAATCTCTTTTTTAGATTCTACTACGTGGAGTTGGAGTTATTTCGTTATTAGGGCGCCATAAAACTTGACAATAACACACTGTAGTCTTTTTTTTTTTGGTGTGCTAGTGCTAGCCATGGGGGAGAAAGTGGCACGTTGGTGGCTTGGGCTGATGTCACTCGTAGAAAGTTTAAGAAGTTGTTCGTTTTGGCGATAAGTTTAGTAATGATGATGCATCCGTTGTGAAGTCGTAATTGTTGTGTAGCTACAGCGGTAACCACATGGTCATGGTTTTCTTTTTGGTAAGTTTATACACTAAAAAACTTTATACATATATATAAAATATTTAAATCTAAATCTAAATCCGAATCAGACATATAAACTTTATACATATAAATTCTACACGTATCAACTTTTTAATATGGATATATAAACATCTGGAGTTAAATTCGAAAATCAAATTCAAGTCAAAATCAAAATCAAATATATAAAATTTATATGCAAAAATTTTACCTATATAAACGTTACATGTATAAACTTTCTTTAAAAAAGAAATCACGTGGATGACAGAAAAAAAAAAAGAAACCACGAGCGTTCGTGCGAGGCTGGGGCACGCAAACGTTACCTAGATAGCCTTTTCGCCAAGACAGGCCAACGCCGAGCGAGGCAAAGAAAAGAAAAGACAAGGAGACAAAAGGACCAGTAGGCCCTACCTGTCAGTGACAGGCAGACAACGACGACCGACATCCCCAAATCCTCCATGCTCCGCTCTCGGAATTCGGGTCGCGCTCCACTAAACTCCCCCTCAATCTCTCGCTAATCCACCGCCACTTACACGCGTCGTATATAAGGCGCCTCAGTATCTCAATTCCCCCGTCCCTATCGCGTCGGATCGCCACCCACTCGCCGCTGCTTCACTTCGCCCCCGCTTCCCCTCTCCCCAGATCCGCCGCCCCCGAGTCCCCTCCTCCGTGAACCCTAGCGTCGGGTTCCTCCGCCCGCCGCGTCCGCTGCCATCGGAGGTACCACTTGCAATCCGAGGGGTTCCGATCTGTAGTGTTTAGCGTCGGGGGATCTGGCTCCCCTTCCGCCACCGGGGACGCGTCTGATTTGTGTTGCATTGTGGGGATTTGGGTGCTTTGATTTCTGACGATGGGATGGTTTGTTGGTGCGAGCAGGCGATCGATCGAGTGGGGAGGGCTTGGGTGGTTTGGATTGGAAGGGGGCCGGAGGAGGGGGGAGTGTAAGGAGTATGTCGAGAAGGTCGGTGAATCCGACCCGGCGGGTGGCGGATGGGGGCCTGCCGTCCGTCGGTGGACTGCTTCACCCTAAGTCACGCTCGCCGCGCGTGCTCGCCATCGCCCTCGTGGTCCTGGTATTTTTTTTTGTGTGTTCTGTCAATTTAGTTGTTAGGATTTCCCATGTGGGCGTCTGACGGTGTTTTTTTTTTTTGGTTTCAGGGTGTCATTATTCTGATCGCCTACTTCAATAGCTGCTCAGGTCAGTTTGAACTGAATACTTTGCTCACGTGATTAGTATTTTTTTTGTTGAGTTTAGTTTGCATTGCAAAATGATGAAAACAACGTATTAGTCGCACATACTAACTCTACCCCTTTCTTTTCTTGATTTCCTGTTTTCTATTAAAAAAGTAGTGACTTATAAATGATAAATTGTCCCCTTCTTTTCTTGATTCCCTGCTTTCTATTAAAAAAGTAGTAACTTATAAATAATAAATTTGGAAGTAGGGGTGGACGTAAATAATAAATTTGGAGGTAGGGGTGGACGTACTAGATGGCGTCACTGTGATTGTTGTTGTCACAATTAGTGCACAGTGACATTGCATTGTACCTGCACTTTTCTTACTGGTACTGCATTATTGCTGTCATGATTTCTGAAATATGAAAACGAACTCAACATGACATATTCAATTGTTAACTGACATTCCCCTGTATGAATATATTTTGAGATTTTTAGACGTTGAATTGTTCTGCTCCTAGAGATAGCAAAATGGACCGGCTCACACTTCTAATTGTCAAATATTGTGGTCCAGCTCATACTTCTAATTATCATTTTCTCCAATGGTCAGGTGTAACAGTTACAAGCAGAGAAGCTGTAAGCAGGTCTGAAGGTATATTATTGTTTGTATGCCAAATCATATGCTGCTGTCATTTTTTAGTCTTTTTATGCATTGCTGATTTGTCTTTTCAAGCTCTTCTGATACTCATTGCAGTAAGAAATAAGTGTTATTGTGCAATCCTTAATAGCAGCATCCTGGAGATACTGCATTTGATTTTTTTTTCTCCATGATTGTTTCTCTGTCTTCCTTTTTTCTTTGTTTATGTCTTGGTGTTATTATTCACTAGGCCATGAATAGTAAATAACGAATTCAACTGCTATGATCTGATCAACATGGACCATGTAATAATTATTTTTCCCTGCTGAATTTTGAAACTGTATCATACCAATGTAATTTGGTTGTCTGATGCATGGTAAAAACAGCAACATACTTTACTGTATTATCCTAAGCTTCATAATTGACTAATGGATAAAGATAACCCTCTAAATTCTGATAAAATATATTGGAAAGTGATAGCTATAACTCATAAGGTTGATAGAAGCCAAAATAAATAGATAAGGCCCTCTGGGAGGGTTTTTGGATTAGCTTCTGCTGCAGAGAAGCCCAAAGCCCTCCTGAACAGGTGGAAGTTTTAGTAATTGATTGTTTTAGGCATCTCCATTGTATTCCTTTTCACACGTTTTAGTGGGAGAAGTTTCGTGCTCCTCATTATCTCAACTTTTCCTTGCATTTGCATCCAGGTTCTTGTACACCAGAAGTCATGCAAGCGCTTCCTTATCTTAAAAAGGCTTATGGCAATGAGTTGCATAAGGTTCTCCATGTTGGCCCCGATAGTTGTACAGTAGTTTCTAACTTGTTGAAGGAAGGGAATGTGGAACCATGGGGAGTGGAGCCTTATGATTTGGAGGATACTGATAGTAGCTGCAAAAGCCTTGTGCGCAAGGGCTTTGTTCGTATGGCTGATATCAAGTTCCCTCTTCCATACCGCCAAGATTCTTTTAGCCTTGTTATCGTATCAGATGCTTTGGATTATTTGACCCCAAGATATCTGAACAAAACACTTCCAGATTTAGCAAGGATTTCTACAGATGGTCTTGTTATCTTTGCTGGTATGTATTTCTTTAAGTTGATCACCTGTTTCTTGATGATCATAATTGGTCACATGAACGGCTATATTTGTAGATGTTCATGATGATTCTCCTCATTTTAAATGTCATGTGGTAGTTTGGTCAGACCTAAAGTGATGGCATACTGCTCGTTCATTTTCCCTAGGTTTTTCTTACATTTAAAATGTAGCATCTTTTCTTTGATGTTTGGTTGTGCAATAATCTTTGGTATTGCTGGTGCTCTTCAATTGGACGCATCTTAAATAGCCCGTACTACTCATGATATATATATATATATATATTTCTAAATGAGAAGATAAAACGATATTATGAAAAACATTTATTCTGTGATATTACTATTATATTAGTAGTAGTAGTAGGGTTAGACTTTTTGGACCTTCTAAAGTGCCTGTTTTTTAACCTTTTATTCTGTGGTTTATATGTACACAATTTGTAATGGTGGATGCTATATAAAAATCTGAACTTATATTTATTTTTGGTACACTTATTTCAGGCAATCCAGGTCAACAGAAGGCTAAGGTTTCTGAACTACCAAAATTTGGAAGACCAGTATGTATAGTGAACCTCTAATAGCTACCATGCAAATTTATTTGCTGTATGGCTTAAGTGAATGATATACTGAACTCTTAAGTGAATGATATACTGAACTCACAGAAAAGGACTGATTTGACACATTTCATGTTCATGATCCAGAAAGGCAACTTATAAAAATTGTAGAATGTTTTAATGCTTTTATCGGTTACTGTTGTTCTGGATATTCATTCGTAGCATTTTATTGCTGTTGTTGTGATGTTGCATAAATGGTGTTCTTTTCACTATATATGAGTATATCATATCACAGAATTTAATTTCAATTCCATCCTGTATGTTGAGGGTTACAAAAATACTGTTGCCTATTGCTTAGTCTGTTAGGCTGTCCTAATTCTATTGATGGTTACTTGTTTGGAGAGGAATGGAATAACTGTTGGTTTGTTTGATGTTATGCAAGCATTAGTATTTTCTAGAATACAATATAAACAATTGAGCTATATCGTAGACTGAAATTTTGGTGACATGGCCTGTTTTTATGCAGGCAAAGTTGCGGAGTTCTTCATGGTGGTCACGTTACTTTATCCAATCTGGCTTGAGAGAGAATGAAGGGCCATTGAAGAAGTTTGAGCAGGCTGCTTCCAAGAACAAATACAAACCAGATTGTCAAATCTTCCATCTTAGTTCGTAGGCTTGTTCTGATCTAGGTGATGTGTATCCATGACACTTGGATTGTTGCCTCGCCGGTTTTGTAAGCAATATCATGTTTTTCCCCATTGACTTGCTCATCTTTTACACGGAGGAATTGTCACAGTAAGAGCCAGCCAGCCGTCTGCCATAGGTGGCTTGTGTAGAGATGTTTTGCCACATGTTGCTATAAATTCTTCCTGGTAAGTTAAATTATGTGTTACGAAGAGCCGCAAATTGAATCCTTGACGATATATATGTAAGAACTTTACACTTTTTTACCCTATTATGCTTGGTGTTACAGTTATTCCTGATGAATCAGCTGCTGTTCCGTGAGCAGTTTGTAATGTACGCCGTTCAAGAGAAAAAAAAAGGATATCTATCCTTTGTCTGCTACTCAGTCCTAGTAGGGTGTCATTTTCACAACTTGGATGATGCTTAAAGTCGACCCAATTCCTTTTCTATTTAGATACCTGAGAACAACGGTTCACCAGACTTCGGATTAACCCTGTTTTTTTTTCTTACTTATAGGATTAGTTGCGGCCTCAATTGCAAGCTTCACTAACATACAGAGAAAAAGAACAGGGAAAATACAACAAACTCCATTACAATATGCTCCTGGGGTCAGGTAAGATGTCCCTTGTCTTCAAACCACAACTGTGCAGAATATTTTCCCCAATTTTTTATGGCCTTCCTTTCCTTCCTGCACAAGGCCATTGATCTTCTTTATATTGGACTGGTCGGATTGGTCTCCCTCCCCTAACACCCAGACCAGAATCAGCAGAAGCTGTCCTATTTCGTCAGAATTCCAATCAGAAACCAGCAGGCACTACAAAACCAATTGCCCCCTGATTTTTTCTTGTGTGACACCTACATTCCAATAGCTGTTTCTTGTGTTCCCCTGAGGTGTAAACAGCATCTTTGTTTTGGTTACAAAAATCTATCCTTCTCCAGAAGTCCACAGGCATGCGTGCATGCATTCCATCATCTTCTCCAATTGATGTGGCTCTCTCATTGACCATTTCGTTGTGCAAGCTATAGCTTAGCTGAGGTAAGCTAAGCTAAGCCAGTTGTTATCCACTAATTAACTTTGATTATATTAGTCAAATCTCAAAGCTCACCTTATTATACTAATCTGTAGTTGAGCCCTTATATACCCACACGCCTCTCTCTTCCTCTTTATCCTTTGCAGTTGCACCACCAAACAGATAGAGTGAGATTGAGAGAGAGAGAGAGAGCAGAAGTTGGCGTCTTGCTTTGCTTAGCTCCATTGTTTTCTTCGCAAGAAGAAGCAGCAGCAGCTCAAGTGAAGCCATGGAGGGCTTGCTGCCGTTCTTGTACAGGGCGATCGTCCACTACGCCAACGGCGGGCAGACGCCCATTGGCAACCCCTTCAACGAGTCGCCGTCGGCGTCGCCGCGCGCCCCGTACTACGTCCGCCTCGCCGGCGGCGCCGACTCCGGCCACCTCCGGTTCGCCGAGGTGCCCGTCTTCCCTTCTCCGGCGAGCCGCGACGCGCAGCTGCTGTAACCTGTGATCCCTCTCCGAGCTTTCTTGCCCTGCTGGCTGCTGCTGCTGCTGCTGATCGTCTCATGAAGGATTATTACAGTAAAATTCCCGCGTTTTTTTTCTTTTTTTCTGGTCTTTTTTCTTCTTCTTCCTCCTGGAATTATCAATCAATAAAGGCACGATGAATTGACAGGCCTTGCAAACGGGCCCCTGTCTCTGCCGTTTTATAGGAGCTCGATCTTTTTCCTGCCAAATTGCAGGCTCTCCATCAGAGTCAGAAACAGTAAACATGACAGTACTAGTATTGCTATTATGTAACATACAAATACTATTACTGCTGCTATGTAAATTAAGCATATGCTTCCAATGTGTAGCAAAGGCTTTGTAAATGCTCTTGTTGCGGTTTGTTGATGACAATCCATTTGCTGTTTCTTGACGTATTCCATTCGATCACTACGACGCGTGGGGATGGGGAGGAGCTAGGCGGCCGCCTCTCCCCTCAAGTTCAGCTGCCACACGGATCGGATGAGGAAAAGGGCGACGGGGCTCCGCGAGCGGCACCACCGCCGACCTCCTCTCTCTCCTCGCTGCCGCCTGACTCCTTCCTCCTCATCCACGTCGCCGCAGACACTCTACTCCTCCTCACCACACCCCCCCCCCGCCCCCGCCTCTTCCGCCGTCTACTTCCACCGCCGCCCACCTCTGCCACCGTCCCAATCTCCACCGCGACACCGCCCTGCGTCTGGCCAGGTCCAATCCGCCGGAGCTCGCCGCGGCGTCGCCCATGTCCGCCTCTTCCCATCGTGCACGGCTGGACCACCTCCGCGCCTCCTCACCGTCGCCGCCTCTCCTCCTCATCGCCGTACCCGGCTCCCGGCCTCCTAGCTGCCGCCGCCGCATCTCCTCTTCCCCATTCCCGTCTCCTCTCCATCCCCTTCACCACCGCGTCTCCTCCCCCGCGACACGAAGGCATCACCGCCACCATCTCCTCCAAGGTCGCCGCGGTACCAGTGGTGAGATGCTCCCGAATCCCAAATGGCGGCGGCACACGAGCTGCAGCCTCGACGGCGCCGATCGTGGCCGCGGCGTCCTGCCGAAAAGAGCTGGCCTGCGCCGTCTCTAGCACGCCGCTTATGACGTTGGGCGAGTACGCAACTCCGGCGTCAGTGACAGCACCGACTACTTCAGCCTGCCCATCGTCGACAGCTTCAACTTGATCGGAGCAGCACCTTCACCTTCTCTGCCGAAACCAACTACCAGATCGTTTGCCGATCTCCAAGGTTAGACATTACATCGCAGCTCCCTCTCTGCAGTAGAATGTAGCTGTTCTTGAATATATTAGTTACATTGCAAAATATTACTTGCTTTCTGAATGAGAATTTTAATTGGATAAAATGATGAATCAAACAATGCTTTGTCACTGGCTTAAAAGGAGGATAAAGAAAAAAAAACAAAATCGTTTGCCCTGAACCACCATTTAAGAATAGCAAGCAGACAAGGCTTCTGTAATCTTTGGCTCTCTGCAGAATGGATTAACTTCTCTAATCCACTAGTTCAGAATGAGTGTTGTTGGTTTTCAAAATGAATTTCTTACAAATTGCGTTTATACAAGTTGTTGTTGGGGTCTTGGGATGGTCGATCTCTACACAATGATTGAAATCAATGCCTCAGTGGTTTCTGCCCGACTGAGCTTTATTTAAGGCTTTTGAATCATTACTGCGAACTATTAGTTACCCGCCGACAAAATTGTTAATTTCAAGTAGTTGTGTTTTCACTAGGCTCACAGCTTTTAGATGAATTAAATGCAAGATTATCCTACTGTCACCTAGCTGATTTGTATTATATAACATCATATGTCAAAACTGCAGGTTGTGTCAAAAGAGCTTGGAGTGCAACACTAGCTTGACAACAGAATAAAACTGACTGCTCATATGTTGGAAATGCAAATTATAAACCATCCACTGTTTACTACTTAATTATACGGAAGTAGTGATTCCTTTTAGAATGTCCACTAGACTCAACATTTTCCAGCTATTTTTGGACCGGCAACTCAGCTTATAGATTTTGGGTATGCACATCTCATTTAGAAATATCATTGAAATTTTATTGTTGTCACCTAAGTGCTTAAACGTTTTTCTCTGCTGTTTAAATTCAGAGAAAGTGTTTATAATATATATATATATGTATGTATGTATGTATGTATATAAGTTAGTCCTTTTACTTATTCGTGGATCAAGTAGTTAAAAAAAACGGAGCTGAAATCTTGATACACATAAATTAACTATTTACTTCTCGAAATGTTCCGATCTTCATATCGAAAGGAAAAAAAAACAATATTCCAAGATGGACAGTGAAGACCGTTTTTCTCATCTCGTCGATAATGGAAATCAATCCAGTATCTACGTCAAAGAGTATCTGATCATACTGTTTTAACGGCTCATAGCAGTAAAATTTTTGGCGTACAAGAAACCACACCATTTTTGTATTTTTGAGAGAAGATAGAAACCCACCGGAAGTTGTTGCACCAAACAGGGCAAACACTGTTACCGACAGGTGGGCCCCAGTACACAGCAGGTACAATCTCCATCCAAAACCCAAACCCCCTCTTCCCATTTCCTTATCCCCTCCTCTCCACTCCTCCCCTTCGCTTCACCCCACCCCGTGTTCGCCATGGCCTTCGTCTCCGCGACCGCCGCCGCTGCCGCTGCCTCCTTCCTCCTCCCCGTCTCGTCGGCGGCTCGTGCTGGCGCTTTCTTGATGGGCCGTCAGCAGCTCGCGGCTCCTCTGCGCGCGGCGCAGGGGTCGAGCTCGGGGGCGGTGGTGATGGAGAGCAAGGTCAAGGCGAAGAAGAAGAAGGGGTCCGGCGCCGGGAACCTCCCCGGAGCCATCGACTTGGAGATCAGGGAGGCCCAGGAGTACCTCGCCAGCGACGAGCAGGTAAGGCGCGCGCGCGCGCGTTCTAAGCAGCGTCCGGTCGAATTCTGCCATTTCTTTGCTGATAATACCACTATCCTGTCATCGAATTAGACTGATTCGGCGCGCTAAATAGGATATTTTTGGCATATTAAAGAGTAATTTTGTCTCGGGAAGATGTTCTTTTACTGGTTTATTTTGTCAAATTATAGTGTTGTCATGCGTGAATGCTGCATGTCTACTAGCAACTGCTTGATATGTATGAGCATCCCTTGCTATTTTAGTAATTTGTCGCTCCATTGGGAAATATTTATGATTTTTATCACATAAAGTAAATAACTTTGACAATCTGGTTACTTATGGCTGATTCTTTTTAATTCAGCTCGTGGTGACTGACGTATTGTTACTTCCATATGTTGGCGGTAGTTAGAGAAGTTGTTCATCTTACTGTTGCATCAGTTTCTTCTGTTTAATTTTGTATCTTAAGTCACTAGTGAGGAGGTGTTTGTAAGAGATGGTTTATTGGCAATTGTGTATTGCAACTGGCATTCAGAGAGTTGCTAAGAGTTAAATTTATTCCCTGCATCATCTATGCAATGCTCACCTGGAATTTGGATCCTACAATTTTATTGCATCTACTTTGTCATGTTTGACTTGAATGTCTGGAGAGAAGTCTTATACCCTTATGTAAGCAAATCGTTTCTTAAGTGTTTTCCTTGTTTCGAATCATTGAATCATTCTAAATGATTCTTTTAAAGGAGTATGACTTTGGATTAATGGGGCCATTGATTGAGTTTGTGATGGTTTGATTTCATAATTTGATCAATTGAAGGCTCCATGCAAGAACAATATTCAAACTGATATTGAGGTTGAATAATTTCTGCATAAACCTGAAAAGTTAATGAATGAATTTTACTCTCTGCAAGGTGTGACAACTATCCATAAAATTTACATGCAAACCAGTTTGACATCAAAGCACTTGAGTATTTGAGATCTTTCATTGAATTATTTGAGATGTTTCATTTTACCCATTTTATCTTTCTTGCAACAGGAACCTGTTCCAGAAAACTTCCCTTTTGAAATTGTTGACGAAGAGAGGATGAGTGTAGTTATTTTGAAAAGGAGCTACAAAGACGAGAAGATTGAGGTCATTGTCAGCATGCCTAATTTAGAAGGGGGCCCTGAGTTTGATGATGAAGACGACGAGGGTGAGGGCAAGAATGCTAGCAAGGACGATGAAGATGAAGACGAAGATGAGAGTGCTGGAGATAGTAGCGTTTCTCTAAAGGTGACAGTCTCCAAGGGCTCTGGACCAAAACTTGAGTTCACCTGCACAGCCTTTCGCGAGGAGATCACCATTGATGACATGCTAATAGTGGAGAACACAGCCGCAGAAGGAGAGGAGAAATTCCCCTATGAGGGCCCTGAATTCACGTAAGAACATCAGTTTCAATCTCCATTTGTCAATCCTTCTTGAGGACCATCTCTACTCAATCCTCATTGAATTGCTTCTTTTACTGCAGTGAGCTACCAGTGAATGTGCAGAAGGGCCTGTTTAAGTACCTGGAGCAAAGAGGGATCACTCTGCCGACCACCAACTACATGCACGATTACATGGTGACCAAGCAGACCAAGGAGTACGTTGCGTGGATGACCAAGCTGAAGGACTTCGTCTGGCAATGAGAAATGGACGAGCAACTTGGCAGAATTTTTGGTAGCTTAGCCCTAGCATACTAGAGTTACGCGAAGCTCTGTTGTGTATTCCTAGCAAGGCAACAACCAGGGATACTGCCTTCCCTGCAATGTCCAGTGGCCAATTTGGGGCTATTGGCACCTATCGTATCAGTGCTTATATTACCAGCCTTCTTATTTCTCCCTGCTGCTTATCTGAATGTTGTGTGGAATTGTGAATTGTGATGGAAATTCTTTTACACGAAAAGGGAAAAAAATACTCTGATGGATGGCTGTGCAACAAAAAGGAAAAATGAGTTCTTATCTAACATAGTGAAATGAAATGGGCCATTTGTTTGGTAACAGTGATTAGGTAATAAACAAAGAGATAAAAAGAGAAAATCCATAAAAGAATAATAATTTAATTAATAGATAACAATCCTTGTTAGAGAGCATTTTTCTTCTTGCGCAAGAAGCAAATCATCTTGCTTATAGATCGCAACTAACATGATTGACCAAGTTTTGACAGGATGACAGGTGGGACCCATGCCCCCCTACCTCGCAGCCGGGTACCAACTGCGGCGGACTTCGCGTGCGTCGACATCACAATCAACTGTGGCGCCGGAGGAAGAGGGGAGTCGACGACGATGACGAGGAGGAGGATGATGTTTGCGGGCAGAGTCACACTATACATGCGTTCTATAGAGAAAGGAGGTCTGTTCACACGAGGGAAAGGCTGTAGGAGCACTGTAAAAAAAGAGAGAAACCCATTGGATTTGGATCTTCATAGAACCTTCTCTAACCTGTGACTGGATCTGCCCCTGTGTACATATATTATCATTTTTATAATTTCTTCTACTTGCTTCACAAGGCACATGACACGTGGTGGTATATTATTGGACAACGGTGACACTAGGAAACCATGCACTAGTATTTGTATTTCTCTCCAGATGGGGTAGGAAGAGGGTTTGGAATTGGAATGCACCCTATGCGGATGGGGTCTAAGCCCGTGTTTTAACAAAGCCTGCAACCGGGAAATTTGGCCTATAGTGCTGGACACAGAGGGCATAAAGGAATGCACAAATCACAAACGGTCTAATCTTTAACATGCGTCTTTTTTTAAGATTAATGGAAATAGTTCCGCCTTTGCTTAAAAAAGCTACAATCAATTATTATAGAGATTGCATGACAAATAACCGTAAATTATAAAATTATAGCTTAATTAAAAAACAAAACTACTTACAATACCAACTTAAAAACAAAACAAATATAACACCTATTGCTATAATTTACATAACTGCTGTTTTTCCTCATTTTATAATATTTTTTGTTTTTCCTTTGGAGATACAGGAACATTTCAAGAAGCAAATAATCCATGTATGTATCAAGATGTCACCACCATCTTCAACCCTTTGATCCGCGAATAAACTAGAGTTCTCCCATGTGCTACCTAGCTAGGTGTATATCACTTCATTTTCATTAGCAAATAATAAAGTTTATATGACTTAGCTGTTAGTCTTGTTTTCTTTCCCGTCGAGATGGTGTCCAGTCCTTGCCCATGTGGTACAAGTGTAGATCACTTCATTTTTCATTAGCAAATAAATAAATAATACAGTTTATATGACTTAACTGTTAGTCTTTTTTTACCGTCACGATGGTGTCAGCTCCTTCCCATGTGGTACGTAGGTGTATATCATTTCATTTTCATTAGCAAATAATAAAGTTTATATTGATTCTTGAAAAAGAAAGTTTATATTGACTTTGTTTTTTTCCTCGCGATGGTGTCAGCTCCTTGGAATATTTGAAGCAATTACTACCTCTAGTAAAAAAACAATGGCATTTCGAGTTTCGTGCAGTCAACCATATTAAACTTTAATCGCAGATTACCTTTTATATGTTGAATTTGAATTTTTGAAAATGAAACGAATAGATCCATCTCGAAAAATGGTTTCATATAATATCCTTTTAAACTTTATATGTATAAACATAGTAGTAGTCCAAGCTGTATTGTTTTGGAGGTTATGTCGATATCAAAACAACCCTTATTTGTAGCCGGAAGAAGTAATAACAGATAAAAGACGTTGCTCTTATACTTGTTGATCCGTGAATAATAATAGGGAATATGATATATTTCAGGCGACAAAAAATAGACCTTATCTCATTCGACCGTCAACAACTGCACATTCCTCATCAAATGGCTGCACATAGTTTTACTCCGCCGACCGTACGACTTCATCGAGTACGTGAAGTACAAGGCGATGAACACCGCCGGTGAACTCAACGGTGGCATATACGACCCTAAAACCATGGAAGAGTACATCTACCTCGTCGACGGCGAGGAGGTGGAGAAGGTGGGAAACGGGAGTGAGGTCGTAAAAGTGGAGTACAAGGTTGCAGAGACGGTGGACGTCGCCAAGGTCTGGCAATGCAATGGGAAGCTGCTGCAGTTGAACGGCGACGGCGGGGATCGAGGCGTGGCGCGGCGGCGGGACCTATGCCTCTCCTTGGCCCTCTTCAGGATGCTCAGGTTAAAGTTCGCCGCTGATCATGTCGGTCATATCAACTTCCCCTTCCAGCACGACACGTGACGAGACTTCGTCGTCAAAGGGCTCCTCGCCGACGACCAAGAGCTCGACAGAGCGTACCGGGTGGTCGAGACAGAGCTTGGGTTCCTCTTCGATTTCTTCTATGCCCGGTATCCGTCGATCAAGGACACCCTGGCTCCGTCGATCAAGGACCTGTTCACCCTCTTGTCCCTGGACCTTCTCCGATACCGGCCGCTTCCTGATCCTAGAGACAGTGGCGACGCCAGCAACATCATCATCTATGGCTTCAACCGCGACCTCCTCCTCATCATCTATGGTACATCTTCCTCGAGTCGTACCAGTTCCTGGCCTTCATCTTCTCCGACTGACACAAGGTGAAGACGATGCTGCGCGCAACGAGTCGTGGCACAATAGGGCGCTCGTGGAGGTCCCGCTCAAGGTGCTGTGACATTTCACTGTCACGAGGTACTGGAAGGGGACCATCGGCCATTACTTCATCCTCGACAACATCCACCCTCACTGGGTCAAGACCTTCCTCTCATGGTTCTCTCTCGAGGCTCAGGCACTTGAAACGTGGCTGATGACTCGCTCTGTCCGCTTGACACCGGAGGTGCGGCACGCCGTGCTCCGCGAGCTCAAGAAATGCGAAGGCAGGATCACCGACGGGAGGACGTCGCTGTACCGGATGGGCATCGTCGACATAAACCTGGACCGTGATGTCTTGCTCGGCCACACGTACGCCCGGTACATCCTGATGTGGCACATCGCCACTAGCATCTGCGACTATGGGCTCAGCATGGAGAATGACATTACCGCCGCCGACGAAGAGCTCGCGAGGAACCACGAGGTGGCCGTGAAGCTGTCGGGTTACTGCACGTACCTGCTGGCGTTCCAGCCAGAGCCAGTCCCGGATAGCACATGTGTGGGGTTTGAGCATTTGATAGCACAGATAGATACAATTCTCTTTTGAATGTGTGGCGTCGAGCATTTGATACAACTTTAGAAGAAAAAAAAGTTAGAGGGATATACCACCACCACGAAAATCTGTAGAGCATCAACATCATTATTTATATTTTCACATAGATCTACTATCTAACGCCCAGTTTGTTTCCAACACATGGATATTCTATTTTAGCAAGATCACTGGCTAAATATATTTTTGGTGAATTTTTTCACTTGTATATATCATGTATGCTCTTCACTCCTCAAATACCAATGAAATAATTTTTAAAAAAAATCTCAAACAATTTGAGAATCTTAATCTTGCACAACTTGAAATTTAAATCGAATCTACTTCAAAAACACAACTAAATTATGTTGCATTTTTTACATATGTACATTCAAATTAGATATGTATATTTGCTAAGTGATATTTAACACCACAAAATACAACATTTGCCACCATAAAATATAACATGAAATTGAATCGAAGGAGAGAAAAGAGGGACGTCAAGGCCGGCGCACGTACGTACATGCATGCCTTGCACATGAGGGGTATAAAAATACATCTAATTGGGCCTTGAATTGGAAGATGTGGGCCTTTTTTTTACATAAATCTAATTGACGTATTTTTTAAAAGATAGTTCTAATGTTATAAAATAATACATTCACCGTATTAAGTGAAATTTAATTGCTCAGGCAACAATCCTTCACCAAAATATATGAGTTAATATGGGTTTTGTTATTTTGTCTTTAATTTAGTTTTGCGGCTAATATAGGATAGAATAAGTTATATTATTAAATTTATTCGTAATGGTTAAGAGTAATGGTTAAGACTATTTGGATGGATGGATAAGGATAGCATGTAAATGGTTAGAATGTGGTTCCATATGACTCTTTTTTATAAAAACATAGTTAATATGGGATTTAGTTTTTTACTTGTATTATATTTTTATTTGGTTATGCATGTTTATAGGGTAATGTACAAAATAATCTATGTTGATTATTACTATTTGGATGACATAAAAAGTGATATAATATAGGCATACCCGCTATTTTTTAATTAAAACATATATAGGTCTTAATTTTTTTTATTTAATTGAGGGAAATATAGTTGTTCAAACAAATTAGAAATTGAATACATAGTATAATAGTTATTTTTATTTGAAGATCGTTGGTTTTAAATAGTTAAAAATAGGAGGGGTGGCACATCATACGATTAGCTGGTGGCAGATAATACGTACGTACGTAACCTTTCATGACGTACGTACACACGGACACGGGAGATCAGGAGAGATCGGCCGATCTTTCTTTTTATAAATCTAATCTAATTGTCATTGTCTAAAATAACGTAACGGGTATATCGATAATTTAAGTTATAAATCTAATGTAATAATCTAAAATAACGGTCCATCTATTTAAATGAAAATGGAGTGTTTGATGTTTTATTTTTTAAAACAATCTAATATTTTTCTAATTTGTTCTTTCATATTCAGCCATGCATGCATCTAGATTTCCTCTCTCGTTCTTGTTCCAAGATTAATCGTCCGGACATGGCGAAGGCTCTGTTTCTTTTTCTGCTTAATATAAATCGGCCAATGCAAAACAGATGGACATGACAATGCAGAGCAGTGCAGCCTGGCGTCTCGCATCATGTCCATTGCTACTTCGCCTCTGTCTTCTGCACTGTTGGTTAATTGCGAATTAAAGACCGGATTTTTTTGCCTTTTTTCTAGAATTTTTCTAATTTATTTAAGATGACACGTCACGGATTAGGAACGATTAAAAATATTTAATAAACTTTTATTATATAATAGATAGATTGTGGCAACGATGCATCCATGGCTGATTGGAGGATTAATATAGTTGTTGGTATGCTCCAGAGGCAACTGTATTATTTATATTGTTGTGTAGGGATGATGGTACCATGTATCGACTTTGACGTGTATATATTAGTTACATAGAATGGATAAAAGTGTTATCTCGTTTTCCTTAAATTAGCTATCGATCCACTGATGATTGAAAAAGAGTATGTGACTTTATTAGTTTCTATGGCGTAGCTTTTTTGTATATTTTGATGCTAACACTTGTTGAACATGATATTATATAAATATGATAATAACAGCGTACAGCAGGTCTGCAAATGTACAGACGTCCCGAGATCAATGAGCATTGCAAGAGGAAACCAATAATCTGACTTAAAACCAGAAGATAGTTTCAAACAAAGGAGATGAGGTCTTCAAGTGCTGGCTGCATAGCAAAGCAAACCAGATAGGAGTAGCATGAAACAAGTTGTTCCGCAAACAAACGCATCAAATCGATCTTCATGTGGAAAAGCAGAAGGGGTCAATGCAGCAACCATCGGAGTGGGAGTTGACGAGAACGCCGGCGCCATGCCTGCCGCGGTGCCGCCCTTGGGGGCAAGACGGCCTGAGCCCTCCCGCCGGCGGAGCAGGACGGTGGTCGTAGTCACTCAAATTCACGGAGGTCCCGAAGACGGCCGGCGACGGGATTTCATTTCTCTCGCCAGCACGGTGGTGGATGGAACCACCTGAGATGGGGACTCACCGCGGCGTGGCGGCGATACGCCGTTGTCCAGGCTCCAGAGGAAGCGGCGCGGTCACCGTCGGAGCGGAGTGCGGAGTGCGGAGGGCCGGAGAGCGCGGAGGCACCGCCGACGAGTCGATGGCGGACGACGGCGCCGCCGAATGAACTCGTTACGTACCGATATGCCTTTTTCTTTACACGGGAAATTGGAGTTGTAGCGGTATCAAATTGATACTAATACGGGCCCAATCAAACAGCACCCTTGCTGTGCCTGCAGCTGGTTGTTCCGCTGTGTTCCCTGTCTCCTGTTACTGCACGCGTGCATTTACATTAGATTTCTTGTTATTTATCGAGCTTCCGTACAAATTAATCTTAGGATCAAATCGAGTTAAACTTAGGATAAAATCGTTGGCACCTCAAAAATTCCGGGAGCTAGGCTCCACTATAATGTTATTGCCAACCAAAGAACTTATTGCACTATTACGTTATTACTAGAAGACAATTCGTAGCAAATCATATTGCTTAGATCGCAAGAAACAAAATTGACCAAGTGTTTACAGAATGACAGGTGGGGCCCATGCCCCAACCCTTTTCTTTCTTTATTTGTTTTCTTTTTTTTCCTTCTTAAAGCAACACAAATTCTCATCTCCATCTCCCGAGCTCATCCTAAACCCCTGAAAACCCTTAAAGCCTTCGTCCGCCGCCGCACACTCGCCATGGCTCTCTTCGCCGCCGCTCGCCGCGCCGCCACCTCCAGCCTCCCCCTCCTCCGCGCCTCCGCCTCGGGCGCCACCCTCGGCGCCGCCCTGCTCCGCCCCCTGGCCTCCGCCGAGGCGCGGCCGCAGCCTCTGTCGATGCCGTTCTCGTCGGTCCCCTCGACGAAGCCCAGCTCTGACGGCGAGCTCCTCAGGATCATCGACTCCGAGATCAAGTACGCCGAGGAGAGCGACGACCACGACCGGGTGCGTGCGCGAGCTCCTGAATCTCACTAGCGTCGCTATTTCGTTCTATCATCAAAGAGCAATCTTTTTTGAATCTTGAATCCCTTTGTTGGTGTATTTTTTAGTCATACTAGCACGGGATCAAAGTAGCAGTTTGTCAATCTGTCTCTGTTAGGAAGTTCATCTGGTGGATAGCGCTACGTTTTATGTTGCAGCAGTGGGGATTGGGGATCCGGTATTTTAACTGAAAAAATGTACGATTTTTAACTCACTGTTCTTTTGTTCTTTTGATCCTCCTACTTCCTACTGCAATTGTTAGCGTGACTATGTTTACAGTATAGCCATTGTTGGTACAAGTTACAAGCATATATTGGTAGCATGATTATGTTTACAGAATGGCCATTGCTCTGCTGAGACTGAGGTAGTACTTGGTACAATGATATATTTGCTATTCCACTTTTTTATGCCCATCTTAACTTTAACTCCTCTTGATTATAATAGATTTTGCTGTCAGTTCTTTGCAATTATGGCACTATTTTAGTGCTTGATCATTATTGTACTGTGCTTAATTCTTGTGCAAGGATGGATTTATGTGTTCCTCCCTATAAGAACTCAATATGCCTTTTGCTCTTGTGCGTTATGTTCTTTATTACCTTTTTTTCCTGTAGTCTTATTCTATTTACGTTGGTGCCTAAAATCGTTTATTTTGAAACCCTCTTCTGCTCAAAACTCCGCTGCTGTTTTTTAATCGTTCTGTCTAGTTTCTATACCTTTTTCCTGCGATTATGGAGGGCTCTTATTGTTTTTCCTGAACTATGCAGTTTAAGTTCTCATACCAGTTTAATTACACTGCGCATAATATATATACTTTCATTTTATATTCATATATAAGCTTAATACTTTAAAGTTCTGGCCAATTTAATGTTATGTACACACGTTGCTGCAAAAATGGCATTCTAACAACTTTTTTCTGGTTATGTTCTTAAGTTTCCAGCCCAAAAGCATCCATGATTATGCATCATGCATGGTTATTTCTTGCTTGTTACAAGAGAAGAGAAACCAACAAATGAAACAGTTACTATCACACAAATATAGGACTTAATTGCAAAACATAAACTTTATCCCTTCCTGTTAATCTGTAATCCTGTTTGAGAGCTTGAGCTGGGATGGTTTTGTTTACTGGAGTATAGTTTTTATTCCCTGTCCAGCAAGTGATCATCAAGCCATGCTTGACAAGTGTTACTTGCAATCCCTGATGTTCTTAGACATCAAGCATCTCGATCTGGTCTTGCATCAAAAATTTAATAAATTTGGCATGATTTAGTGTAGAATTGTACACATACAACGCAAAAGGAAACCATGAAGGTGGAAAACAATTGTATTCCCAGTTTTACCTTTCTTGCTGAGAAGACCGTCTTTTACTTTCATATTTGCTTTGAACAATTTTCATGCTCTTCTTAGGAGCAATGTGCTGTGGCTGTCTGGCTGAGGGCCTCATTTTCTTTTTCATCTTGGTACAGGTTGACGAGATTCCTGAGAACTTCCCCTTTAAAATTAGTGATGAAAAGGGCGTAAAGGAAATTACTCTCACAAGAACTTACCAAGGTGAGAAGATTGAGGTTCTGGTTTCCATGCCCAGCCTTGTGACTGGTGATGAACCTGACCGTGAGAATGAGGCTGACGAGGACAGAGATGAGGATGATCAGGAAGAAGAAACTCAGAAGTCCAACAAATCTAGCATTCCTCTCACCGTCACCATATCAAAGGGAGATGGACCAAGCCTTGACTTCATCTGCACTGCCTATCCTGATGAGATACTCATCGACGCCTTGTCCATGATGCCATCAGAGGATGAGGGAGGTGAAGTGATCGCGTACGAGGGTCCTGACTTCAAGTAAGAAAGCCAAACCTAGCTAGGATATTCAATTTATTGAACATTCTAATTCTTCAATTAATCACTGATTGCTTATGTCCAATGCCTTGCCTTTGTCTGCTTCAGCGACCTCGATGAAAATCTGCAAAAGGCATTCCACAAGTACCTGGAACTGCGTGGGATCACACCCATGGCCACAAACTTCTTGCACGAGTACATGATCAACAAGGACAGCCGAGAATACCTCCTCTGGCTGAGGAAGCTGAAGGATTTCGTCAGGCATTAGTGATTAACAGTATCATTTCGTTGCCATAAGATTAGTTTTGGGAGCTCTGAACTGCTCCTTTCTTGAGAAGTATACATGGACCATGAATGTATGCTTAATTAGGCGTTTAAGGTCGTTTTGGTCACTTAGTTTTTTTGGCAGTATCATAATGGCACATGAAGCTGGAAGTTGGAACCAATGGAAGTGCTTCATTTAGGATATCCTGTGATTGCATATACAGTGATGCCTCTTTCTTCATTACTTTTCCTTTACCCATGTGCACTTGCTAGTACCAGATATATTCAAATCTAATTTGCTGAAACATATACTTAACATTTGCTGCAGTTTTTCTCCATTATCGTACAGTCATCAAAATTTGCTGCCTGCAATTTACATCACAATTTCATCAAAACTTGTATGCTCTCGTGTGCCCTCTATCTGGGGAAGAACTATGGCAAGCAGTTCATCACCTCTGTGAAGAACTTGGAGAACTCATGCCTGATCCTACAGCCATCGTTGCAGAACACTCCGTAGCCTACCCACCCCGTACTCCGGCGTCACCAGCGCTCTGCCCCGTCGTGCTGCGACCTTCCACATCACCTCACGGGCCGTATCCTCGGCGATCTTCCGGCATCGTTGACGCTCCCGGTTGGTCCTCCGGGCCCTGGCATCGGCCGCCGCCTCTCCGCCGTCGTCTTCCCGAGGGCGCGGGCCTCGCCGGACTTGTAGAGGAGGAGGCCGAGCATGTAGGCCGCCGCCCTGTGGCCTGCGGCGGTCCAGCCCCACGTCGGCCACGGAGACGGTGTGAGACGCGTTTTATCGAATTGCATATAAAATTTTTTTGTGCGGCATATCCTTTGGTAAAATCCTAGGTCCGCCCCTGTCCGCAGCGGCACGCGCCTCCCGACGTCCCGCTCCTTTGCCACCCGCGTGCATGTCCTCGCAACTGCAGTACATACACGTGTCGGTATAATGGCATTTTTACACGTAACGTTTATACGTAGGTGTAGACATGTTTTCCGTACGTGGCACGTAGACTGAAGAGGTCAGTAATGGGCTCCGGCGAAGTGGCGGCCACGAGACAGGCCATGTGTACGGCGAAGTAGGACGCGGTACTTACATCAGTATCTGTACGTGTGTGGGTGTGTTAGTTACCAGCTTAATCTCTTCTAAATTCAGTCTCGAAACAATAATAGCTTTGCTTAGCTATTTCTAACTCGCGTACCAAGCTTGGTCTGCTCCGAGTAGGCGACGTACACGGAATCGATCAATGCAAGCCCGAATTGGATTTAAATTGTATGAAATCTATGAATTTGAAACATACCTACTCGGAGAGATTTATCAGATTTTCTGTTTGGCAAACGGGGCTTGAACACTGACAGAGACAGGAGTACAATCACTGTGCTACGTCTTAATTAAAATTCCGTGTGCTCTGCTCTGTGTTCTTTTCTGTGTTAACTGTTAAGTTGAGTACTTAGTGAATAGCTCTGACAGTGAGGAGGTCGTCGGTGGGCGCCGGCGAGTGCGCGGTGAACGAGGAGGTCAACGATCACGACGACGAGGTCGCCGGGAAGCACGTCGACGATCGTCGTCGCCGCCGGAGCCGAACCTTGGCCCTCTTCCTCGACGAGACCGTGTGGTGTACTCCCTTCATGTAAGGTAGTACCAAATAACGTTACGTACGTACTGATCTTCTAATCCTATACGGCTCGTGTGAAGTACACTCATAGGTGGCGCCATTTATGCGTAGAAGAATTACAAGGAAGAAGCTGAAGTTTTATTTTTGAAACAGGTTCAAACACAGTCCATTGTAACACGCGTATACTCATATTTATAAATATATATAAACATCTTATCTGCATGATCATATTTTAGCCATAATATAAATACAAATGCTTCTAACATGCATACACTCACATTTATAAATACACATAAGGCTAGATTGGCCAATGTCTCATTGTCCATAAATACGTCGTCTATCAAAAAAAATAATTAGCTAAATATATATATCAAATCTAGAGTTTAAATATTTTATCATAATTAACTATACCCACATCATAAGAAGTTGGAGTTGTGTATGAAAAGACATTTTATTCAATTTTGATATTTTTCATTAGTTACCTATTTCTACATATTTATTAGTCTAACGGAGAAATGCAAATGATATAAATGTAACTTTTAGTTGGATGAGAGGGAGAGAGAGGACTAGAAAGAGGGACCCTCTCTTGTAGGTTTAAAGGAAGGCTGAGATATAGGAAAATTATTTCATAAAATGATTAATTATTCTACACATCCCTCTTTGAATAACTACTCTTCATGGCACACGTGAGAGGCACCCTGGCGGTCCCGCTCACCCTCATCTCCACAACCTGACCCCACCCCTCTAATCCCACCCTACTTTGTTTAGGCTGACGCGAGCACGCCTTCCCCGTTCGATCGCTTGGGTCGTGCTCTTCTTGCCCTCTAGTTCCCTCCACTCTACCTCACCTCTATCTCTCTGTTTATCTCATAAAAAATATCATCTTTTCTTATAAATGTTGAAGACATTTTTTCCACAATGTAATTTTATCTGTGTATATATGTGTCTCACACGAGACATTACTTTTATTCATTTTGTTTTTTTAATTTATGACACATTATATAAAATCCCACTTTCCATTGTTGTTAACTTCTATGGGCATTGTCCTACATGAGCATGGCGAGTGTGCTCACACAATTAATTATAAATTATAATCTTATTTCATATGAGATAGTAAAATAATACTAAAATGCTATAACTATAAACAACATGAAAATACGTGTTGGTAAAAATTAAAAACAATCCTTCCCTAAAAAGAGCCTAAATGAAGATGAACATGGGTTCATTCCCTATGTTTATCACACAATTAAGTGCAAATAATGAACCTATTTTCACACAAAATGATCGAATAGTACTAAATAACTATATAAAATACAAAATATGTAATGTAGAAAAAAATATGATTAAAGCATGTATGCATACTAATTTGCGCACAAATAAAAACATATCGAAGATACAACAGGGAGCGGAATAGAGGAGAAAAACCATGTTAGAGTTTGAATAAGATGGAGTGAAGGGGGGAGAAGATGAAATTCTACATTTAGAGAGAGGTTGGCCACACGAAAGACAATGGTGTGAGACATCTTAATGAATAACTATAAGATGATAGTGGTAAAGTAGGGAGCGACATGGCTCGAAAAGGGGTGGCAGAAAGTTTGAATACAGGCTCACGATGGAGTATGAACGACAGCGCTATGGTGATGTGAAGAGTGTATAGGAGAGTGGTTATTAGGATTATCATAAAAGGATGGGAAAGTTTAGACCGTTGGTGGGATTGCTAGTATTATAACAAGATACATTAATTTTAGACCCATCCCTCCAAAATTAATCTGTTATTTAAAGGGAAAAAGTAACTTCCATGAGCCCCTTTTATGACTTCACTTTTGACTCTTGTACAGTTCATATACTTGAGTAAGGCCACATTGATTTAGGCTTTTGTTTAGCTACCGCATACCTTTCTCTTTTAACCGGTGTATCCCACCATAGTTCACATTTTTATCGTCATTTTTCATCATAAATGTAGACAACATGTTATGCACAATAAAAACCATGATACAATTGGTTGCCACATTTTTTCCAAAAAAATGATGACACGTGGATTCCAACCAAACCAATCCTGTTCATCGTGGCTCATCAACTTCTGGTAACGAACGTTTCACTTGTCATCTTTACTTTTCGGTACTTGGTTCTATTTGGATTTGGGAAAACTAGCTCCATTCTCATAGAGTGATTTGGGCGTGTTTGGTTGCTTGGATGTTTTTAGCCATGCTCTGAAAAGCATCTAGGATAGGCTAAGGTAGGATATTAGTATGCAACCGTGATCCGTTTAGTTGCTTGAGACGGTGAGCATGTATTTGTTAGGACGTAGTTTGGCTGATTGAATTTAAAATATTTGCACAAGTAGCACAGATGTTAAAAAATAGTAGTATTAATCATCTTAAAAACAAATTACAACATATTATCTATCATATATTAGCTACACATTATTACTGCTTAATTTACGCTAAGTATCCAGTAATCATATCATTAATACGGCCAACTTGAGCCTGGCTCTGATAAAAAAAAGATCTGCCTTGTGCATCGGTAGAGCCAACCTCCAGTCCATCTGGACCTAACCAAACGTTTCATGTGGCCATGCTGTATCTGCAGGGCCTGTTCAATCCGGAACAGGAAACTAAACTCATCCGGAAGCAAATTACTCCATCCGTTTCTTTTATATTTGTCACAAAGTACTATTTATATTTAAACTTTAACTATTTATTTTTTTAAAAAATAACTTTTATAAATACCTAAATAGATATCATATTAATTATTACTCATATATGAGAATGTTTTGCACCTTTAGCACTGTTTGAGAGAACTTTAAATGAATTGGGAGAAGCTTCCTGAGGAATATAAGATGATGTTAGGAAAATTTTAGATAATTCTTTTAGAATTTCTAAGAGAATTTTGTAAGTTTTTGTAAAATCTTTGTCTACATATTTTAATCAATGAAATAATTATTTAGGAATTAATTTTGTCGTTTTAATTTAAATTTCACAATTTAATTTTTACGGTGTAATTTAAATTTTGGCTATTTATCTTCTCTTATATGCGTTTGTCGTGTGAGTTTTGTAACTCTTTTAATTATTAATTTGCCTTTGTAAGTAAAATTGAGTCAACAAATCAAATATATTAAAGTCCTTTAAAGAGTAATATAGATATTTAAATCTTGTAATAGACATTAGGGTTTAAAAATTCTCAACCGACTAATATTTATAATTCACGGGAGTATATCTAAAGATTTAATTTCGTTATAATTATATCTTTTAGATTTACCATCGGTTATTATCTTAGCTTTTTAATAGTTAATGTTTTGATAATTAACTTTATTAAACTTTTATAGATATTTTAAGGATAATGTAAATTGCTTTTTATTCAACTTTTCACCTATGTAGCGTGTTCTGGCATTTCAGCTCTCTATTTGAGCCACACCTTTTCTAAGTCGCCTTCGCAAATGGGCAATTTGTTGTGAAGGGGATCCTGGACGATGCTGAGTAAGTGCAGCTTGGTGATTCAGTGATTTTAGTGACTTTAGCGCAGGCGAAAGCAGAAGCAGCAGCAGCAGGTATTCTATTGTCCCAGGAAGACGGCTCTTCTTCACTCTACGGTAGCTGTCACTTCCCAGTGAGGTAGGTCCTGACATTCATGTGTAACGGATGCGTAGAGCTAAATGTTCATCCAATTTTGTGAAGAGGATTGATCTCCAATCAAGCTCTAGATCATATAGTGTGCTGATAAAATTGGTTCTTGCCCATTGATTGAGATGGTTGAGGTGGAGACTGGCCTGCAGATCGCCAGTGAAGCTGAGCAGGTTGATGCAGAAAGCAAAATGAACTCAAACAAGTCGTCTCATCATGAAGTGCCCTACCAGCTCTTTTGTACTTCCTTTATCATGTAAATGTGATGTGAATTAAGACCTGCCTTTGCTTGCCTTGTACATATTCCTTTATCATGCATGAACAACTTAAGGACCTTGGTATTTGGTAGCATGAAGCAAATGGGAGACCTCAAGACTCACTGTGAATCTGAGCAGGCAGATGCAGAAATAAGCAGAAAGAACTCATCTCATCATGGAGTTCTTTTGTCCTTGCCTTGATCATGTAAATTTCATGTGAATTAAGACCTGCATTGTCTTGTACATATTGCAAGAACTAGAATACCATGGAGTAAACTCTGATGCGCTCTTGCAATGCAAGCTACATCTGTGATCTGTCTACTGGAAATTGCAACATACGCCAGTAGCCCAGTATCCAACTCTTTCATATCCTTTGCTAATTATAGGCCGAAATTTCGTAGTTAGTCCGAGTTGTAGGCCTCAGAATGGGCCGACCAATTGCTTGTACGTTGTACCATGGAGAAGCCCAAACAGAGTTACTCGTGTGACTGACAGACACTGCAAGCCACGCACTCACACGCGTATGCCATCGTAACGTTCCAAACTGCCAACGCATTAAAGAAATAATTATTGACAATGAAGATATAAACAAATAATTGTTGACAATGATACATGTGTTTATCAAATTACGTATGGATCTGTAAAACTATATGTTTTCTTTATTTTACTGACTTTAATTAGTGTAGCGTTACAATGGATGGTTAACGAGTCTAATCCATAAGCGTCAAGCATCTCTGTCTGTCGCAAGTGAGAGTGACACTTAGTAGTAGCTAGCTAGCCTAGCACCTAGCAGGTGGCATCGACAATGCTGCACGATCTGAGAAGGTTTGATCTGAGAAGGTTTCAGCTGGTTTTCTGAAGAAACTAGGGGCGGCCATATGCAGCTCACGTTGTTTCAGGCTTCCCTTTTCTTGTCGCGTGTTTCAGGCTGTCCTACTCCTATCCTGTTCCACTCATTAAATTAGTTCCACGGATTCATGACATTCCAACCTGATTGGTTAGCCAATATATAATCGATCTAGATAATACTAATATATAGAACATGTTCATTCCTCATTGGTTAGCCAATATATGGCCATGTCTTGCCAATTCAGTTAACCCACCACATTTGATTAATCTAGCACAACATTTTCTTCATAAATTTGGTAGCTTAAATGAGCAGTGTCATTTCAACTTAAAATAAAAGTAAACTGCATTACCAAATTTAGTTCACGCAATGTAATATTATACATACACTTTGCCATTTGGTTAAGATTATCCGTTTGCTTTCCATAAAGACACACAAGTTGAGATTTCATGATACCATGATATGTATCATCGTCTGAGGATCCACGAAGAAAGAACCTTGAGACTAGCTTACATGCCACGTCATTCCACCGATGGCCACACTAATCACGCGCCCATAATGATGGTATTTTTTCTAACAATTGTCTGGCATTTTAAAGCACGGTATACCCTCTTTGTTTGCAATTAAGATTTGCTAAATTAACATTAAAATATTATGTACATACGATTACATCATCAATAGATATTTACTTATGTCAATAATTTCGATAATAAAAAGATATTCTAGAACATTTTAAAATGTTATGTATTATAAAATAATCTCAATGCCAATTTTTTAATAGGTTTTACTAAGTTTTTTACAAGTTTTTCCTCCCATTTATGCCACGTCAGAAAAATAAAAAACACATAAACATACATACGTACAAGAGAAAAACAATATTAAATTAAAGTTGGGGTAAAATAAACGTGAGGAGGTGGAGCGCACTACGCGCCCGACCTTCCTGTCTCTGCTTCCAACTCCTCACCTCTTCTCACCTGGAGGCGGCGGCGGCGAGCAAAGCCACCAGCCGCTTCGATTCATTCGCACACGCCACCAACCCTAGCCCTATCCGATGCAGACGGAGGCGCGGGTCGGGGTCGTCGTCGACGGCCGCGCCTGCATGGGCCGCCGACGGGAGCACCGCCACATCGGCACCGCCGCCCACCTCGCCGCCGGCGGGTTCGCCGGCGCCGTCAGCAAGACCTGCACCGCTCCCCTCGCCCGTCTCACCATTCTCTTCCAGGTGAGTATTCTTCAGAATCCTGTTAGTAAAAAAACATCCTTTTCCTTGCGCTGTCTTCCGTTGTACGGACTGTAATATTGGGGTGGACGGCGAAGAGGGGATTGGGAAGCTAAGGGGTACTAACGGAGGCAAATTTTGTTTATTTACTTGTGAATTTTTTTTTGGGTCTCGGAAGTGGAATTAGGGAAGGAAGATGTTTTCCCCCTTTTGGAGGTAGGGATTTGGTGCAATGAGCAGCGACAAGGAGCGAACCTAGAAATGATGTGTTATTTACCTTATTGTGTGTTGTTTTAATGTGTGTTTAAATAGTACATGATTTGACTGTAAAGGAAAATCCCTTTTTAACAGCTATTTTCGTGCCTGAACCTGATACACGGCTAGGTTTCATTTTTAGCTTGATATGTGGCTTCTATTAAGTTTTATTTTTAACCTATCCCAATTTGCTTGAATAGAAAGGCCTCGATGATGACGACGACTATGGTTGGTGAAAGCAGTACCATGTGCTGTTTGAGATCCTGTGTGCCCTAATAAGGAACTACGAGCAAAGAAAACATAAGACAAATATGACTTTTTTTTTGTCACTTAAAAGTGATGGGAGTATTGAATGGTGAAAGTGTAAGTTTGAGGGAAGCATTTCTTCCTTTGTGATCTCTGTAGCGCTTCTTGAGTTCTTGTTGCTTGGCCCAAAGGCATCTTGAAAGGAATTGAATGCTGATAGTTAGGCACTAAAGTGAAGCATCTTGCTGTTAGACTGTTAGTTGTGTATTGAAGCTAAATGGGAAGGGGTGCTTTGATATTTTTTTGTATGTGTTCAACTATCCAATAAAATTTGTATATGTAGGTTGAGATACAAAACATTACATTGAAGAATAATTTTCTTCTCTTAGTAGGGTTAGAAACTTCGGAGACTTGGGCACCTATAGAATTGTTACTATATATGTGCCTCAATTTGTGCACACACAAGGCTAACGGCAGTTTGGAACAATCCTTTTCGTGCCATTGTAGGCGTTCCGGTTAGCAGGGACTGAAATCTAACAGGAACAGAAGGCAAGTATTCCTTTTGTTTCTTTAATTTCAGTCTATTATTGTTCGAAGTGTTATAGGAAAAACAAGTTCCCAATGTGCTGGTGGACAGTGAATTGTACAGAGGCAAGGAACATAGCATTGCATGCTGCCAAAGAAAGCTTTGTTATAAACATTGATTTAAATATGATTTTGTTCACTATGAAGGTTCCAAAAAGGATTTAATTTGTTATTTATGTTGAACGTACTGATTAGTACTCAAATTACTTCTGTACATATATAAAGTGTCCTCGCCTCACTTTGTATAAATAATCATCGGAAAACAATATCTAGTTGATTCAATCGTGCATCAAGAACAGCAAACCGATACCATCTGGAGTTCTCCTCTTGTCTTACTAGATCTAGAGTTAATGCATTATTATGCTTAACTATGTGTCCAAAACTTGTGAATTCCTGCTTTACAATAATGAGCTACTTATTGCTGTTAGTACATAACACATGTTGTGTGCCTGGTCTTACAGTAAATTGTAACTAGCATTCAGTACATCTTTTGGCAATTAAGGTTTGTTATTACACATGCTTGACATATACTGATCTGACAGGTGGCAGGTATGCATTCAGATGTTGCAGCTCTAAAGAAGTACAGCATATGGAATGAAGCTTCACGAATAGTTCGAGAAGAAGGGTTTGGAGCATTTTGGAAAGGCAATCTGGTGACAATTGTGCATCGTTTACCTTATTCTGCCATCAGCTTTTATTCATATGAGCGCTACAAAAAGGTAAGTAGTTCTTTAGCTCTTAATGTAGGATCGCCTAGTGAATTGCATTTTATTATCATTAGCTAAATGATTTGAAAAATCACTGCAGCTTCTCCAAAGGATGCGTGGCCTGGATGAAGACTCAAATTATGTTGGTGTTGAGCGTTTACTTAGTGGTGGTTTGGCAGGAATCACTGCTGCATCTGTAACTTACCCCTTGGATGTTGTTCGTACTCGTTTGGCAACACAGGTAATGTTATCCTTTTCCCAAATAAAACAGTGCTGAATGTTGATTGATGAATTTAACACCATCCTAATATCTCCAAAATATGAATTTTTGCATGGTGTAACCTTACAGACCAAAGGTTTCAGGCTTTTGCGTATTTTTGTTTTATTTCAACTATTGGACAGCTTGATATTTGGGATTCATTAGCATTTTAATTTGAATTTGTGCAGAAAACAATCAGGTATTACAAAGGCATCTTTCATGCAGTGTCTACAATCTGTAGAGACGAGGGTGTCAAAGGATTGTACAAGGGCCTTGGGGCCACATTATTGGTAGGCCATGAACCTTTTACTGAGATATGCCATTTTTTAAGATGGGCTGCCAGTAATTTTTGGAGTTACAGGGAGTCGGACCTAGCATAGCAATCAGCTTTACTGTATATGAATCACTGAGGTCTCACTGGCAAATGGAAAGGTGAACATCATTGTTTCACTTGGTTGAATAATATCCGAGTATATTTTTTGGTTTTTTCCAACTGATGGCTGTGGATGTGCTTCAGGCCCCAGGATTCCACCGCTGTTGTTAGTTTGTTTTCTGGGAGTCTATCTGGTATTGCATCATCTACTGGTAAGCCATGTTTAAATCCTATGGACCTTCAATATTTTATTTCATCTTATTGAATAAACAAAACCATGACTTATATTTAAATGAGCTCCTGGGAAGGTTCTGCCACTAATCTGTTCTAATCTGTTCCGTAATTTGAATAGTGACTCACAGCATTTCCATTGGTAAAATGCTATAAATATTGCAGCCACATTTCCCCTTGATCTCGTAAAGAGACGGATGCAACTACAAGGGGCAGCTGGGACATCGCCCGCCTGTAAATCAAGCATAACTGGAACTGTCCGCCAAATCTTTCAGAAGGAAGGTCTTTGCGGCTTCTATAGAGGCATAGCCCCTGAGTACCTAAAGGTTGTTCCTAGTGTCGGAATTGCTTTTATGACCTATGAGACCCTGAAGAGCTTGCTCTCCTGCATAGACGAGGATGACAAGAGCTGAAGACTTCTATTTCACAAAATGGTTACACTTCAAAGAGATTTCTGGACATGGGTTACTGTGAGACTGAATTGTATCAGAGTGACTACATGCCAGGCAGTTTTGTAGGTGTTGATAGGATAAAGCGTTACCTGATATGCATCTTGTGTTGTATCGTAGGTCAAGAAGGGCAAATGAGGATTCCATCCGTGTATCCCTGATCATTATGCTCTAATTTTGTGTTGTCTTTTGCAAGGATGGGAAAAAAATCTGAAGGTCAATGATTTTGTATATTTTGTATCACTACATTCTATGTTTCTGTGGTAGCAGATGTGGGTGGTGTTGCTTAAAAGTGATGCATTGCCTTCCATCTGGAGATATATCAAATACCCAGATGCGCATATGTGTAAAACTTGGTCAAACATTTTGCAATCAAATTTCTGCATGACCTGATGCGATCAGTTCAAGTTCAGTTGAAGATGCAGGGGAAGTTGTATCGTGGGGGAGTGGTAAATTAGACCAGAAATTTCTCTGTTAAATTGGATCGTCAACGGTTACTCGCATGGGCTGTGACGACTGAACTTAACTGAGATCATGAATTCTTGGGCTGAACGATAGTGAGGTCATAGGGTGTGTTGTACTAAAGAGTTTGGTTTCCTTTAATTAATTGAAGGACTCTTCGACAATACTAGCAAGAAGCCGGAACAAGTGCCTGCTATCTCCACCTCATGGCAGCAAGAACAACTTGCTACGGGTGTGAATCAACAGAGCTGACAGAAAACGTAGATGTACCCACCCTCGTGCTCAGCCATGTCTACGGTCTTGCCCATGTGTAAAATAACTTGAAAAGATACAGTATTGCAACTCTTGATACTACCTACATTCTTGATGCCTCCTAAGCCTACTATATTGTACACATATCGAGGAAACAAATCGATCTAGCATACGAAGACAAGAGACACTAGGAGCAGGGCTAGTGAGATATCCAACATTGCTGGGAACATGGTCATGTAGATTTTTTACATTCGGAAACCGAAGGAGCACAGAGAGAATTTGGTGATAGTTATGAGTATGAGTACATACCTGCACATGAATCCTGAGTTCCTACTCCTACACCTAATCGATACTCACTGGTGTGTCAGGTGAATGCATAATACTTGAGGTGGTAAATGTCCAATTCTTTTCGCATTTTGTACAAACAAAGATCATCCAGCATGTAAAGATCGTACTGTTCTTCCTACCATCCTAGTAGCTCATGTCTTCCTGAAGCCTAAGTACAGATTCTAGTCAGACATGTATCTATAATGACGTGGTCCTCAATAGCCTCTACTGTCTAAATACATTCTCGATCCCTCCCAAGCCCACTATGCTATGTACACCAAAGAAACAAATCTGATATGTACGCTAATGCAAAAGGGCATGCAAGTGAAAGAAACAACGGAACGTAGACTTTAAGTACTACTCTAGAGGCACAGAGAAAGACTTGTCAGCATCGCAGCAGACTAGAATTTTTCTCGGCTTCGTATAGGCCGAAACGGTGGCATCAACATAAAAGAAACATTATAAGTGATTTTATGACGGCCATGCATGTGACACTGAGGCGGCAGCTGGTGCCTCGCTCGCTCGGTTTCCTCCCCCGCGGCGGCGCCGCTGCGGAGCATCGCCTCGCCGGCGACGTGGACGTCGGTCGACGGCCTGGGCATGGGTGGCATTAGGATGGCGTTACGGTAAGACCAAGTCCCCATTTCCTGGTCGTCATGCCAATCCTGCTTTCGTGCTTTCTTCTTGTGTCTTTAGCCGCGGGCTTGTGTTGTTTTTTTCGGCTGTTCTTTTATTTTTTTCTACTATATCTCATTTGTTTTAAAAAAATATTATATAATAGAATAATTTGATATGCTGATATGAGATTCCTTAAAATATACCATAAAATGCTCGACAGTCGTAGAATATAATGTACAATAAAGGAAAATACACGTCACCCAACATACTTCATGGATGAGGATCAGTGTGCAATATGGCGAAACAGTTTAGGCATCATGAACAGATAAGCCACGCTTTATGCGCAATGAACGAATAAGGCACAGTTGATGAGCAGAAAGGATTGATTTTGAGCTGAACAATTTTAAAGAAATACTTTCTGATATATCAATTTTCCGTTCTCATTAGTCACTTCTTTTGAGCGCTCCTATTATCTTTGTCCATTTTGTTGGATCTTAGCGAATAGCAATGCTCATCTATTTCTTCTCTGTCCAGAAGATTATCTATTATCTAAAAAATCTTTGTCAACCACAGTTGATTAGACAGCTCCTCTCTATACAACGAGGCACACTCTAGAGGATTTTGGACTCTGGAGGGCGTGCTGTGTCTTACACAGAATCTGACTACCTTCCTCAACTACTTCTATTCCATATTGCCGATGTCTCTTAAGCCCATCTTATTGTTTTCATCCAAGTATAGAATCCGGTAGGGAAAGATAAAATTCATGCTCAATTATCTCCATAGGTCAAGAAATGATATTAGAACAAGGGCTAACTAGAGGAGCATAAGGGTATGAGCAGCGGGAGTAGACTACATATATAGAGTGACACAGACATGCATTATTTGCTATATGCTTTTAATGGTATGATATCTAAAAAAATCTTCTAATTATACTACCTATTCTAAGCTATTTGTGAATTTTATTTTTAAACTATTAATTTATTATGTTAATAAAGTGAATAATTCACGTTAATAATCCAAGGAAAAAAACTGTCTTAAACGGGGCCTTATATGCATGCTAAACCACAGAGGAGGCACTAAGTACATATCCAATTTGACAGGTACATACTAGTTGTAGCATGACCACAATTGAATGGATCCTGTCCTAAGTAATTATGCTTCTGTTGTCTTATCAAGACAGCGTACAGTACTCCCAAAACTAAATATGAGGGGAAGCCAGAAAAAAACAAAGACAAGCAAATATAAACTTTTTATATCATATGACTATATATCTATACTACTCTTAAAATATATTTGTGGTGTATCAGACTCATCACCACCACTAACAGTATAACTGCTCTTCTAGCTTTTTTATATTACTAGCTCTTTAATATCAGTTCCCTCGTGTGAAAAAAAGGAGGACATTGAGAATTGGGTAAATGTTTGTACTATGGGCTCTTTAATTTTCTTTTTTATTCAAAAAAATTCATGGACTTTTTTTTTAATTTTTATTATAATTTTAAATAAGATACACAACAAAATTTATTAACGAGAAAACTACTACATGGGTTTATGTCTCACATTGAGAACTATAATTCTAGCTATAGCATTTTTTTTAAGATGAAAGATTTGTTTTAACCAAGTAGAAGCTAATAATTTTTTCAACGAGGACTTAATTTTTTTGTTATTTTGAACATTCTGTTATAACGTATGGCATTTGGCTAGTTAAATATACGCTTATAAGGATTCTACTTAATTAGCATTCAGTTCATCAATTTTTACTAAAAGTACCAATAACATTGATAACAACCTTGATAACAAATACAAGGTGGTGGGGGGGGGAGGCATAGCCCTGCCAGTCCCCCTTCCTCCGCCACTGGATGCGTTGTCACTTCCCTGGCTGAACACTGAACAGAAAGGAGTTTTGTTAATAACAAGCTCACGCACTGAGCCATCCCCTTGAGGTTTACATGTGGGCGACAGATCATCCTGACCACATGTTCTACATCAGGTCGTTTCACGAAGAAGCACCTATCCCTCGTTCGCCTCCTCCTCGCAGCAGACGGTTCTTCCACACCACCTATGCGACGGTCCGCCATGGACAGATCTGTCGTGCATGCCTATAACAATGTGACCCATGATTGGGGGACATCGTTAGGAAGGAACGACAATGTAAGACTTGGATGGTAGGGTCTATTAAATCTTGTGTTTGCACGGTGGGCATGGAAAAATTACTTTTAAAATCATATTAATCTATTTTTAAATAAAAAATAATTAATACTCAACTAATCATATGCTAATGATGTTCTCTTTTCTCTCCCTCTCGAAGTTAGTCTAAGTATAGCGAGTGGGGCCATCCATCATCAATTAAAATGCAATTCCTATTATGATCTGTCTTCTCTGCTGCAAGATAAGTTACTGAAAATACAAATGAAACTCGGACGACCAATTCCTCCATCAATTCGATCCTCTAAACTCTCAATGCTTTATGCCAAAGTTGCCAACTGTGTCGTATGTCAATCCTCTAAATACAAATGAAAATACAAATGGGAATTTTGGTCTCTTGGGAGGTCAAGTGCGAAAGGAAAAGAAGGATGTTAAAAAAAAGGAGATGAGTGAGGATCAGATGGTGTCAAAGATCAAGGACGAAATCAGCCTATGGTAACTGTGTGGAGCAAAATGTTCAGCGAAAATTACGCCGACCTAATTCCTTTGTAAGCGCAAGGCACCGAAGTGTATTTTTTTTACTTTCTCTGACTTTTTTTTGAAAGTCATGTACAAAATCTCCTTCTAAATATAGCACAAGTTATTGCTGGTTCAGTTTCAAAAAAAAAAACTGTGTCGAATGTACCCGATAAATCGTAAGCCTATCATACCATCTACTCCAACGAAAGAAATCTTGCAAACAAGTGCAAACGACATGCTTAATGACCTGGATTTGTACATCCATGCATCTAAATGGAGGGAAACACGAGATGGGTTAAGAATAAGACTACCCAGACGATAGCAAGCATTGGCAGTAGAATAGACTTATGTAGTCATGCTGACTTTATATAGGCCAAAATGGTAGGCGCAAATGAAATTTCTAGTATAAAATCCAGGAAAAAAAATGTGACACAGGCTCCTTAGTCCCCCAAGTTCGTTTCCCTCCTTTTGTGGCTGAACACCAAACGGAAAGGACAGAGTTGAAACAATAGACACATTCAGGCATTTGATTGGAAGTTTACTGCAAACATCCGTACGTCCTATTATGGAAGAGGAATGCAGGAGGTAGCACCGGAGCATTGCCTCACCGGCGCAGGGTCACTTCCATGATCATTTGCCTTGTCGAGTCCTTGAGTTCTTCCCCTTCTTTGTCATTGCATCCGTTATTCTTCTCCGCGAGAAATTATCTCAATTCGCTGAAAATTTAATAGAAAAGAATGAACATGCAATTCCTCAGCGTGCTCAAGACAAAATCTTGAATTAATCACCACTCTTGGTCTTAAATTAAGACTCTTAATGCCATTGTCTCTCCATATTTACAGCTGGTGAGACTCAACAGTGTTACTTCTATTGTTCTGTCTTTCGGATTTGTATACTGTGAAATGTTTATGGTTGAATCAACATTCAATATATTTTCTTTCATAAAACAATTAAACTAGCCATTAGCACACTTATTATTCATTGGCTCAAGCTATTTGGAGATGTGTTGCTTTACTATGAATAACAAAGCATTTTTTCCCTTGTGGACTCATGGTCATTAGTCCAAGATGTAATGATTGTAAAGATTTTGTGCCGAGAAATTCGATTGTGGCCACGGAACCATTGGGACTGGAAGCCTCCCCGTTTTATCATGTATGAGATCACTAAAATGAGCAGTTAATCCCAAATCCTGCAGATGATGGATCAAGATCATCTGTGTATTGATTAATTGTTGAACAAAAAGATACCCAACTGTTACCAGTACATTGGCATGAATGTAATATAAAGTGCCTACCAATTTTAAAGCCAGTTCTTCCTTTTTGTAGTATATATGGTGCCTGCAGCACCTTGGCTCCAAGGGAAGATAATCTTGATCTTGCCAATTAACTTAAGTAGCTAGGGAAGAATGCACACACCTTCAGAGTTCAGGATTTAGCTCAGTATCGGATGAAGCACAAATGCATGGATTCGTCGATGAATGTGTGTATACATGGGACTGGGAGACCTCGGGAACTTGAAGGTAATATATTATTTTTATTGTATGATTAAGATCAGTGACACGCATAGCTTTGCATTGTGCTCTCTTCTGATTAAGTGACAGTTCATACTTTCTTTTCATTCAATTTCAGTTCTCTGAGCTGTTTGGAGATTCTGCAGCACTCCACTAGCCCCCAGAAGACTCCAGGGTGAATCGTTTCTTTGTGTACCAACTTGCTCCGGTAAGTTTGCACGACGCATATGAGGTTATCCCTGACTTCCGATACAGTATCACTATGAGCGCCTGCTGTGTGAACGGCGCAGATCTTATTCGACCGTCCAGTCAGATGACCTGTTGTTGGTGTAAATCGATGCAACGAAATTAAGCTTGAATGAAATGATGATTATCACTAGATGCATGGCAGTATATGATTACGTAATTGCATAAATGTACATTTTTCTAGAAAATGAAAATGGTTCAACTCACCGGTCTCTATCATATGGCACATTGCTAACATTTTTTATATCGAGTCAGAAGAAATCAAAAGATATAAGGTCATGGGGACATTAATGTATGTATATATACTGCGATAGTTTGATTGAGCACCAGCAGGGCTTGCATATATAGCTCTGATTTCTTCTGATGAATACTGTTATGCTCTCATCTCTATCTCTGTTCTGTTCAAGATATTCATATCTGGACACTTTTGATAGATGCTGCTATGTGTACTACCAAAATCGAAGCTACCTCAAGCATATATGCTAATATGCATAGTTAAGCATGAGAGACATCAGTAGTTTTCAATTTTGGGAGGACGAAGTTGTAAGTGCTGGACATGGACTTCCTTCGCCTGAATCAATCGTTTTCACTGCTAGACTTACTAGGTTTCCATCTTTCTATGTACAAAATGCCATGTTTAGAAAATTAAAAAGTTATAATATACAGAGTACAAAACAGACTCAACTAAATCCTAATGTCCTGTCCTTTTTACACTGAGGGAGCTGGTCTTAGAGAGGTATGCAAGTACGAAGAGCAAGCACATGTTTTGTATTAATCATGGTCTACAGACTCACCACCACCACCACTACCGTATTTTAATAGTAGTATTGATAATCATGCAGAACTCTAGCCTTCCTATTCAAAAAGAAAAAAAAAACTGCTAGATTTATATGGATCTAGCCATGGCTCAGGATCTCAATGAGCCCTGCTTGCTCTAATCTCATCATCTGATACGCTCATCTCGGTGCTATAGCCACAATTATTAGAGTTAGTGCGACTGGGAATGACAATGGCAGTACTGGTAAGTAAGCAAAGTGAACTTTGTTGAACGTCCCGGCCAACCTGTGAAGTTGATTTGGATGCTAATTTCTCAATATATGCGATTTGTTGTTAAACACAAGCAAGAAAAAAAGTCGGTTTTGCAGGGATTGGAAAATTAAACTAGTTCAAAGGGATCAACTAATTTGTCAAATTATAGTTTAAGTAGTGATTGGAATCGGTATCTTTGAATTACGAAATACTGCCAAGCTAGCTAGTTTGTGCTTACGTTGCAGGGCATCAATCCATCAATCACAAGTTATTATTAGCAACTATCAAATCTGTCCTTAGTCAAGTTATAGAGAAGTAGTTCATGGTTGCACGTGATGGATCAAGTGATTCCCTGCTGACCAAAAGAAGTACTACTACGCAACTAGTCACATGATGTGTTAGGTAATAAGCTAGCTAGAGCAAAACACACTTAACCTTCAGAGCTTCAGGCCATACATATAGATAGGGCACTACAGTCTCTGCCAATTTTATGCACATACATATGGGATTCGGAGACGTCAGGAATTTAGAGGTCATATATTAATTCCTTTTCTTCCACAATAGTATAATGTAAGTGTGGACATTTGCGTTCTGCGTTATATAGCTGCTAATTTTTGTTTTGCTTTGTTTTTCTGCATTCCAGCTCTCTGGTACATTTTGTGCTACCACGTCGCTTCCTGTTCTTGTACAAGACTTTGAAGGCAGCTGCGTAGCTATGTGCCAACTTGTGCCATACACCGGAGTGATTCTCTCCGGTCAGTACGGAGATGCATCTCCCGAAATTGGCACATGGGTGAGCAGGTGATGACATGGTTCTAATTTTCTATGTACGTCTTAGCTTATCCAGCATTTAAGCTGTGGTAACCATCTTCGTCGTTCTTGCCAATTCAGAGATGGCAGATGTCATGAAAAGAAGAACTTAGCGATCGGACTTGAGATCCAAGAACATTCATCAATTAATCACATTATAATGTTTGGTGAACGAATACATTGTGTGCATTTGCGATTGATATATACATTGGATCGAGCATACTGGAGATTTTGCTGATAGTTTTGAGCATGGAGTACATCACTGCACATGAATCCTGACCTAAGTGATATTCAGTGCATGGAAAGTGTATAGTAATTGGAAAGTTGGAATGTAAAATGCACAATACTTTTCACATTCTGTGGCTGATAAATGAATGGGTTAAGCTTAAAAGAACACATTCATGCATTCAGCTCGAACAAAAAAAGAAATAAAATTCGCATTATGTAGGATTCTTAAGCTAGCTAACATAAAGTTTCCCAAAGAAAAAAAGGATGCTAGTCACTAATTGTATTTGTCCAAACAAAATATCAACATATCTTTCCACGTTCGTCGTGACACGACAGGTGCTACAGTGCATTCACTTGTCCGCTTTAATGCGTCAGAAAAAAAAAAGCTGGTAAGCTACTTTATCTCTAACCACACACGTATGCGTACATGCATGGATAGATGAGCGTAGGTGTTGGCTGGGAAAGGCTAAGCTTCTGGTGTGAGTAAAGAAATAATATAAACAATAGATGAGACACTGAAGTTGAATGGATGGGAGAGAGAAAAAGAGTGAATCCTAAGCTTTATCGGTTCATTTAATTTGAAGGTCTGACCACACGGCTGAGTAGGAATTGAAGATAATATTAAATAGAAAAGAAAAATATTCATTTAACGGTTGAGGTTTGAAAACGAAATTTAAAATTTTTAGATAGGAAGAAATTATTTAGCAGTACGGTTGGAATTTTTAAAATTAAAAATTTAATCTTAGAAATTTTCGGAGAGTTAAATTTTCAAGAATAGAATCGAAAATTAATGGTATTGCTATTTTTTTTGAAATTTGAATTTTGAGTGTTACAGAATAACAAAGAATGTTAAAATTTTTTGACGTATTTAGAGGAATTGTTGGAGCCAACTTTTCACCTGGAAGCCCAAAATTTTGGAATTGGGGATCTCGTTGGGCATATGTTAGTGATGCTTTTAGTGTGGAAGTTGAGTTGAGTACTTCATTAACTTAATTCTAAAATTTAAAATTAATAATAAAAAGTTGTAACTGATGTTGACTCTTAATCTAAAACATTATAATTTGGAGTACAACTAACATACTCAACATACAATTAATTATAATAATATTATATTATTAATACTAATAACGCATGCAACAGACAACTTAGTTAAACTGACCATTGACATATTTACTATATCTTCATTTTCTCAAGCTAGAGAGAACAAAATAAGCTAGGTATCATAAGAAATATGTTTATTAAAAAAAACAATCGTTTTCCTTTCTGAGACCCAATCACAAGGTGGAACCATCCAAAAGATAGGGGTCGTGAAGATTTTGCGCTAGGAAATTCTAAGTGTATGCTTTCTTTTGTTTGAACAAAGTCAAATATTGCCTCTTTCATTTATAAAGGAGTGTTAACAGAGGTTATTTACAAAGACTGGGCCTTTGGCCCATGACAGCTGAAAGTCCTATGCTCTCCCAACTGTAATAGCTCACTTAGCTTCGTGGCCCTGCAAAATAGTAGGTCGTTCATGCCTCTTCCTTTATCTTCATAACAATGATTCAAGTGTAGGCTTAGAATCATTGGGAATTGATTGTCTATGTAAGGAACTAAGTCAAAGGAACGTATCCTTTTCCATATACTCATGGCCAGGCTTGCCTGGTTTCTCGCGTATGCTTATAGCGTTGTGATACCTCCTCTTCTGATCAGTTTGCTCCTTGGTCCTATTTTACGCATACCTCTTAAGCCTACTGTACCATGTACTGTAATGCAACAAATCTTGTTTGACAAGTGCAAAAGAGATGCTGAGTAACCTATGTGTACATCCATCTATATGAAAGAAGCACGAAATGTGTCAAGACCAAGACTACCAAGATAATATTTAGCGAGTACCAGCAGTAGACTAAAGAGTCACACCAGCTTTATATAGGTCGGAATGGTGCACACATGAACGAGTTTTCCATATAAAAAATTAAACTAAAAAGATATTTTAAAAAAGAACTTGAATAAAAATCATAGTTCCAAGAGGAAATATAATTAGTTGATATACAGCACAGAGTTCCATGGAGACGTACATATAGGCTTGATGTTTCCTACCAGCTTAAGTCTTTATGCTACCTAGCGTTGTAGTGCCAGGGAAATGTACATATATACAGATAATTATAGTCTGTGCGATGAGTAGCTACTAGGTCTGGGAGGCACTGGGAAGATGACCGTTCCCTGGCTGCATATTTGATGAGCCATCACACCGTCTTTCTCCATACTGTTCTGTTTCCGTGCCTCTCACAGCGCTGGTTCCAGTGCATATCTAAGCTGCAGAGGAATAACATTCAAATCCTCTGCACAGCTGAAGGCCTGCCGTCGTATGAGATCATTGAAACGGTTAATCCCAAATTCCGAATGTATACGCCCGATATCTATTATTCAAGAGCATTACATGTAAAAAGAGATGCTTAGTTATAGCTACAGTTACAGCTACATATATTTTATAAATAAAGATGATGATGATGAAAATGAAAATTTGGTCTTCTCATAAAATCAATTGAATTGTTTCTATTACATATCATAACTTCACAAATGGTTGAGCATTCTCGAGAAGATATACAATTTTGTGATATGTTTATATGCATGATTTTAAACTTTTCTATATGTTTCACATCTTTAATAAATTAAGCGGATTTTTAGGTATGATCATGATCAAGATTTTGGAATATAATTATCTATGTATTAATTTAAGAGTTTTTTCTTATGGTGATTTTAGTGAGCGTACACTTAATGGAAAAAAATAATTATGTTGCTTTTTTTCTTAATTAATTCACTTGCTGTTTAGTCATATAGAAAATTAGCATAATCATCTACTGAATCTCAGCATATATGCATAGACAGCAATTGCTCCAAGTAAACTATATCATATAGGCATGGAAGGCATTGGATATCCTACTGTACGCCATACGCTGCGACCAATTCTCTGAAATTTTTTTTGGTCAATATACCTATGAAATCCCATGATCATTAGTAGTTTTCCTTTTCAAAAATATTGGCAAGATAGCGCATTTCAACTAAAGGATGTAACACACGAATTTAAACATTACATTGTACGCAACGCAATACAACAACGAATCCGAATTAATCATCACGATGACTTGAAGTAGAAAACCTCAATTAAACATGATTGGTTGCCAGTTATTTACCCCGCGCGCGATTTGGTAAGTAGTCAGAGCAAAGAGACTGAAATTGTGTAACACGCTAGACTTGCAAGCAGCTATCAAATTCAACTCCTCTTTTGTTCAGTATAAATCAAATCGAACTCAAATCAGCTTCCGTTTTGAACTGAAAATAGACTGGAATCCTCATGGTCTGGCCTCCAGAAAAGCCAAGTTTAATTTCAGGAAAATTCAGGCTACGTAAGTAGTTGGGCGTTAGTCAGATAGGCCTAGTAACATTGCAGATTTGCAATTGAATCCCAACATTTTTTTGAAAAAAATATGCATTAGTAGTTAAAGTCTAAAATTAAGGAACAAACGAGACGGTCCAACTGGCATGCAGCTTGATCACGGTAGACTCCAACTGACATGTCACCGCGAGCTTGTGATGTTCTAGACGCTAATTTAACTGGCCATTACTGGCTACTATCAAACTCTGACCTCCATTCTTTTTTAAATCAAGCAGGGTTTACTTAAGTTATTGCCGGGATGCAATTAATTAAGTGCGATAACTGTTGCACATGATTTGTTAGCCAGGCAGAGTTCCAACCAGAGCTAGCCACTTCCCATGTATGTATGTGTAGATGAGCTGAGGCATGCCTAGACCTCTGTTCCATCAACCAAGATGTTACTAATTATTAAGCTAGCTAGAGCAAAAACGCACTGCTCCTTCAGAGTGTCAGGCCAAATATAGCTATGGATAGTACACATGGCATTCAGCATTCTCTGCTTGTATTCATAGTTCGTCCATTTACCTATGGGAATCAGTGACATCGGGAAACTAGAGGTCAGATATTAATCTCTTTTTCTTACACAATATATAATGTATAATGTAAGTTGATTGTGTTGTTGATGCTAATTTTTATTGTAGGATCCAATATAACAACCAAGGCTATCAGACAAAGATAAATAATATAAAACATCTAAAATAATTGAGCCTTTTAACGGTCTATCATCAGTCTACAATTTTTTTACCATCAGCCTAAAAAAAGTCTAACTTCACTTAAAAAACACGCTCAAACATAATTAGAATAAAATATGTAAACTAAGAAACAACTCCACTAGAGATATTTGCAAACTAATCAATGGTTTAAGAGAAAACAACTTCAAAAGTGAGCTGTATTAGAAATTTCAGCAAATCTAAATAAAATCTAAAACTTAGAGAAATTCAAATCTAATAAAAACTAATCAACGAAACTTTTTAGATCTGATCTATAAAGTATTAGAAAGGTTTGGATGGCTTAAATTGAATAAAATCATAACTAAATAAAAAATCACAGGTTAATACCAAAATTGAATAAAAACTTTAAACTTATCAAACTGAAAGAAATCATCAACAATTTAATAATTGAATATAATATTTATTGATAAAGTATCATTCACAAGATACATAACACCCCAAATTTTTTTTTCATAAAACTCTAATACGCTCTCAACTCTTAAATCTCTTATTTCCAATCTTTTTTGATTTTTTTCTTATCTTCGAGGCCTAACCTTTTTCTCTATTTATAACTTTATATGTCTATAGCTACGAATCTAACTAGAACAAAAAGCTAGCTATAATTACATAGGAAACTCTCTTATAGGTATCAAACTCATTCATATCAAATATGAACTTTAATATTTCTAAATTTAGACTACTTTCAAATTTAAGTATACTTTCTATAGCCACATAATCTCTCTTGTCATATAAAAACTTAATCTCTACATGTATTGTTATCAAGTCTTAGTATATCATATGATATTTGTGACCGTCTGAATCTCAACTTCTCTCAAACCTAGTTTTGATTCATCACCGTCAATACTCTTGAGACCTCAAATAACACTTGCACATGAACAACTAAATAAATTATATTCAAGTATAAATTTTTACCTAACTTAACTCACATTAGTATATAACAAAATATTTCACGTATATGAACCATCTAAAAATTATAAATATAAAATAAATATCGTAAATAAAAAATCAACCATAAACCGACTCTTTTTAAGATTCTGGACTTCTCGGTCTAACCACTATCATGATTGGAGTCATATTGAAATTGTTAATCGGTCTGACCGATATTATTTATGGTGTTTACCGATTTTACAGATTTAATTACACCCAACTTTTTACCTTAATCCTAATAAAACACATCATTTTAATTATTTATCATATAATCTAAACCATCAGGGTGATTTCACATACAGATCAAACGTTTAAACATGCTGATATTTTTTAAATAATTAGCAGCATGTTGATTATGCCGTCATGTCAAAATTTACACCTATATGCTCCATTCTGTGCAGTCATACTACTCTAGCAGTGGCCAAAAAGTTCTAGAATTGCATCTTTCAATGCACGATACAATTGTGAGATAATACAATATCAATGCTACTTTATATGTATGTTAAAGAGTATATTTGTTATATGTGTGTTCAGGGTATATCGGTAATTTTTCATTATTATTGTACATAATATATTGCCTTTTGTTCAAATTAATAGAGCAACAGTAAAATCCCCCAAATTATATCATATAGTACTAAAGCATGGTATGAGAGCAGGACCAATCTATATATATACAGCTACACTTGTTTGGCCCTCTCCTCTGTGCTCAAGATACACCATGTACATACGTACAGCCATCTTAGAACACAGGGAATTTCCCAAGATATTTCCCTTCTGGATCTGAACAATTCTCCAGAAGCATAGCAGGACAGTTACATATATAAGCGGATACATTAACCAACTGAACGAACAATGGTGTGTATTTTCTCTGCCGATAGCTAGCCAAGAAAGAACAAGCTAGCACGTTAAAACATGTACTATTTTTATGGTGATTAGTAAGGCCCAAGCTAAAGCATGTGTTCATGCATGAATGTGACAATAATAATAGGCATGAGAGGCTTGGGGAAATTTCAGCTTCGTGTGATTACCCAGATTTGTACAGTTATATCTCGGATCATGCGTGGCGAAGACCCTCCCGAAATGACGAGAGCAACGGCTCCTACTGCAGCTCGCGGAACTGGACGTGTCAAAAACTGTAATGCGCACGCACATGTATTCTCTATTTCTCTCTCGGAAGAAAACATTCTCTTTTGTCTGAATGAAGCATTGTTGCAGTCCAGCTACTTTGATTTAACTTCATGTTTGTGTTTAGTTGGCTATGGTGTCGTCTCACTCTCTTGGAGTCAGGTATAGTATTTACATATCCTTTGAAAAAAATACAAGATGTTTTGTAATTGTGGATTTTGAAATTTAGCTCCTTTATGGTACTCCATACTAGTGATAGTGGGGAACAAGTATGGATAAAATCTGACCGTTCATTAGTGCAGACTATTTCTGCAGTTGGTCTAGTAATTTAAGAAATTATCCATCATGCCACTAAGAGTAATAAAGTCCATAGCTCCATATCCTTCTATGTTAGAAGTTGTTTCTGCCCAACCCGCAGCCGCCGGTTCTCATAATTCGTTGGTGATGCGGTTGGTGATTCCTGGTAGCGATGCCTCCTCGGTTTTGAAGACCCAGATGTTCCTTTACTTCTGTATCTCCCATGAGATTAGGAGAAAAAATGATTTGAATCAGCTCCTTGCTTCCTTGGCCGCGACTGGGATGCTGTGCGTCCTCCGATCTCCCATGAGATGTCAGGACTCGCACGTTGTTCCCTGGTCACTCTCTCCTGTTTATTTAGTTGCTCTCAATGCTGTCTGGAGGGATGGATTAGAGTGTTGTTGTAACTCAACCACCTTATTTATTGTTTATGTACTTGTAACTGGAGTTCTGGGATTCAGACCGGAAGGTCCAAAATTTGACAAAATTCATCCATGTCGGTGAGGTCCGAGACAACATTTGACTCCCATTTCATCTGAATTTGGTTTAGATTTGGTCAATTCTGGTTCCAATTTGATCAAATTTCGTCCCAAATTTCTGAGATTTATCCATTGCAGCGGAGCCCGAATTTTTTTTTTCAATCGGATCGCAGACCTCAACAGTGGGCCAATGCATCACATCACATGATGAGTGGCAGTTCCTTTGCTGACTACCAAGAGCTAGAGGTACGCAATAAATACCAGCGTTATGCATCAACGGATACATGGTATCTCTAGGCAGGCAGAGTGACAACCAGAGCCACTCCATAAACCAACTAGATAGCATGGCCATAGCTAGCTAGGAAATTATACGCGCTTCACCTTGAGAGCTTCAGGCCACAGCGATGGATAGGACATGTTGCATGGTGGTACACATGCACACATCGATCCTTCCATCTCTGCGTATTTTACATATGGGACTTGAGACATCAGCGATTTAGAGGTCACGAGTTCTTCCCTTACCATCATACAATGACATAAACTCTTCGTTACCTTCGTCTAGACCTCTTACGTTTCTCGATCGGTTCGCTAGCTAGAATCTCCATTTCGCGCCAAATTGCCGTGGCTGCCGACAGGCATCACACACGCTGCTTTAAAATACCATCTACTCTGATTAATGTATTTGACATGTTGGCGAAAAATATTACTGTATACTACTCCTAGTACTATTTAGAGAACATAGGTTAAGTAGACGTACATGTGTTATGCTCTCTGCTAAGACTTTTTGTTTCGCACTAATTTCAGCTCTCAAGAATATTCCGTGCAAGTACTGCTGTTGCACTGATAGTATGTCCTGGATGATAATCAAGTTGTGGCTGTTGGGTTCGACTCATCCGGCATTTAAGTTGTGGCTGCTTATTAGTATATGGTTCGCACATAGCCAAACAGTAGGTGGAGCTTGATGGGATAAACAGTTAATCAAAGATCAAAATCATTGATCCGATTTATTAAGACCCAACAACATCGATCCATCAATTGGATGTTTCTCTGATTCATCTCTCTCTGAGCGTTAAACAGACATGTATGTTGGACAATTGGATCAATTAGCCTATACATTTAAGATTATATTTTTTTTAAAAAAAGCAAAGTTTTCCCTAGCCAATATTCCAGAGTTAGTTCTGTTGATGCTAGTTCATATTATTTAATTATTTAGAGGTAGCGTATGTGTCCCTGCAGGGACTGCATATGCTCTCCTTGCCTATATATACAGCTACGCTTGTTTGGCCTCTCTTCTTCTATGCTCAATGCAACATCGATACGTCAGATGCATGCCACTACCATGTATACATAATATACCTATGTACAACCAGTTTAGAACACGGGGAGTTTCTCAAGATCCCTTGTGGATTTGAACAATTCTCCAGAATAATCGAAGCAAAACAGTTACATAAGAGGATAGGATAGGTTGACCAATTGAACAAAAAACGGTGCTTATTTTCTCTGTAGATAATTAACTATCCAAGAAGTAGCAGCAGCAGCTAGCATGTGCATTCTTTTGGTGATTAATAAGGCCCATTAATTGAGCTAAAGCGTGTGTGCGTGCATGAATGTAATAATAAGCATGAGAGGCTTAGGGAAATTTCAGCTTCGCGGCAAGGGGTAAATCTATACATTTTCAAGGGGATCAAGCCGCGAGCCGAACACCATGACCACTCTTCCAGAGGGTGGGTTCTAATCCGCGCGCGTGCGACGCCGCACGAACATTGTGTCCATTCTTGCAGAAAACGTTGTCGTTTGTCTCAATGAAGCATTGTTACAGTCCAGATATATCGTGTAATTTTAACTTCATGTTGTTGTGTGATGGTTGTGCCAGTCTATTGGAGTCAGGTATGTATTTATTCCATTTGAAAAAAACAAGATGTTTTGAAACGGTGGATTTTGAAATTTGGCGATTAAATCTCAATGCCAGGATGTTCGCTGAATGTAGAATTAACTCGTGTAGATGTAGTGGCTGCGCACTGTGCATATAAGTAGTTGCATCTGCACTGCTACTACTGTAGCGGATCAACATTTTCCTTCGGAAATAGAAAAAAAAGAGAGAAGAGGATGGATTGAATTTATCTAGCATTTTTCGCTAAGTTACACCTGCATTTCAGCTTGTAACTGAACGGCGTGCATGAATGCACAGCAACTGTCGCAGCCAACTTAGGGCAGTGTTTTTAGTTGAGATTGTGCGTGATGTTTTATGGCGCTAGCGTATGGTTAATTAAGAATTAGCTATTATAAATTGAAAAAACAGATTTTTTTGATTTTTTTTAAAAAATCTATATAAATATTTTTTATAAAAATATATCATTTAGCGGTTTGAAAAACGTGCTCATGAAAAATGAATATATAACTATAGCCACTTCTCTAAGCATGTGGTGTTTGGTTTAATGAATGGGATGGTCAGGTTAGGTCGAATTTATTTTTCATTGTGTTTGTTTTAGGATAGAAGGGATGAGATGATTCTAAAAGAAGTATTCCTCTAACATCGGGTAAGCTTTATCTTAAAAAGACTGGCAGATTAATTCAACATATTCTTGCTGATATGTGGTGGGTCATTTTTAAAAAATAGAATTATTCCATCTCTCATACCAAACAATAAATGAGATCATTACATCCTAAAAATGTCCAGCTAACTCACTCATCCCAAAACCAAACAAACACATGTCAAAAGAACATGGCTTAGTATACTGTGTAGGCATGAGAGGCATCAGGAATCGTACAGTACGCAACTTCTTCCATGATTTTTTTTTCATGCATGTACGTACGAAATTCCCATGATCATTAGTGATTTTTTTTTCAAAAATAATATTGACAGGAGACCTGCATTTCAACTAAAGGAGGAAACACACAAATTTAAACATTGCAATCTTCTCAACGCAATGGCGATCTGCACCCATCAGCGCCACCTGGAGCATAAGCGGATCCGTATCATCTGCCTTTGTACTGTAACGGCAAACTTTGCCTTTGCTCCATCCACACCATCCGTTCCAAATCGATGATGGACAAGCTTGTGATGAAGCCAGAATTAAAATCGCTGAAGCCGGGACGCAATGAATTTTTGACAAGGTGATTCCAGGCTCCAACCCTCGTGACTCAAGAAGAGGACGAGAACTTCGCCATTGCCCATCACACGCGATCAACTTAATTTGACGTCACCACATTGACTTGAAGCCTTGCACTAGTTTCGTTTCTGAAACTCCTTTAAAATGCAGCGGTACAGTTGGTAGCGATCCTATCAATAGGCTGTGTGTGCCGTTTTTGCGAGACAGGAAGCCCGAATCCAAATTGCGATTGCGTCGGAGTTTAAAACCCCGACCCCGTGTTCCTGCTTCCTAGTGAGAAAGCCACCGCGTTCTCTATTGGTGTCACCTAGCAATTTAAAACAAAGTGCAGATAGATAGATACAGATGAATAATGTTCGTACATCATTTGTTTTTATATTTTTAATCAGATATAGAAATGGATATGATTAACTTAGATTCGAAAATAAATATGAATAGTTTAAATACAAATAAAATCCGACATAATATGTAAACAAATATTTCTCAAAATATAAAAACCAATCAAATTGCTCATAGAAATAAAACTCATCCACGTATAATAAGCTAATTTGATATAAATATTTAGATAATGTACTAAATAATGTTTATTGAGCTCAATACATACTATTTATATAAATAGTGTAAATACATGTATGGTTGAAAGAGAGACATTAATATATGTCTAGACATCTATATAAGTTTAAATAATATTAATAACATTTACTAGTGTTGAGCAATAAAATAGTATTAAAATCCAAAGAAAATTGGCTAAAGTACTAAGGGTAAGAATAAGTAAGAGATATATTATATGTTCTTACTCGGATATTCGTATATATCCGCATCCATCAAAAACTACACTATCATATTCGCATTTTTATCAAAAAAAATATCCGTATTTATATTCATATCCGGATTATCTGTTCCGATTTGCATATATATTCGATTTTCTCCAGAGCAGTTAGAAACTATCCGCCCTGTTTTCATCCTATCCTAATACCACCATGCCGGAGCACCCATGCCACGGTATAGTAGAATTTGGTAGGAAGAGCACCATCACCGTCTCAGGTCCTGCCTCGCCGGCACGCCGGAGAGCTGGTGCATAGGTATGGTCGTGCCCTGCTACGGTCCTGTCCTGATCCTCTCTTCCCCAGGCCTCTTCACTCTCATGCTTGCAACCGCACGCACCAGCAGCCTAGCTTACTATTAGCATGTTCTGCGCCGGTGACGTGTTAGTTTCATAGTGTGAATGTTAGAAAAACCAATAAATTAATTTTTTAACAGAAATGAAATATCTTTAAATTGCTAGAATACCATATTGATGGCACTCTCTTCTCGCTGGTACTGTCTGTATGATAATAATAAAAGAATACAATTTAATACAACTCTTAAAAATGATTTTAACTTTATCACATCAAGTTATATTTATAAAGTCTATCTCAAAATAAAACCTTAGTTTTTATTTCTTTTAAAAGTTATTTTTACAAGGTATTGAGCCCTTATCTATTTGTGAATAAAATTTCTAATTCCTATAATACTTAACTTTTCGTTTCAAATCTATTACAGTTTTTAAATTGAATTTTTTTTCAAAACCCAAACTCCAATAGGTGACCACACTGTTATTCCACGAGCCCATGGCTACATACAAAATTGCCTTCGGTTTTTAATTAATTTTTCTTGTGATTTTCATCTAGTTTTTTCATGATTTTTCTGGCGCTTACGCACTCTTATAAAGTACATTGCACACACGTTCTCACACGATTTTCATTCACCATGTGCCACTTTTTGTTCTAAGCATTCTTGATCATTCTACATCTTGACTCTCCCTAAGCGTTGTCCAGATCCAAACATTAATCAATATTGACTTTAAGGATGAGTTCAAATTTTGTCACATGGTATTTTAAGTATGCTAGAGCTCGGCTATTCCTGTACATAGCTCCGATAATTATCATTGCTGCATATAAATAGATAAAACTATCATTCTGAACACACACATATCGTAACCTGATGTATATTAGTCACATACACTCACACCAACACTAAAAATATTTTCCAATCAATTTATTCATTACAAAATATTAATCATAATAATTATTTGACTGCATGAGGTCGTTAGTTTTCAGCTCATCTAGGTTGCATAGGCCGGATCGAGCGGTTGCGATAGATCCCAAGGAGGTTCGGAGTTTTCTTCTCCAAACTCTGTCGGTCCCGTCCACCGCCTCATGCACATCCTAACGGAGCGCCATCGCCTCATCCTGCCTATCCCTGCTTCATCCCGTCCACCGCCTCATGCACCTCTTGCATGAACGCAACCGCCACTACGCTACGTATAGGAAGAAGCACCCTGGCATGGTGGTTCGTATGTCGGCGAGCAATATGATGGCGCAGGACAGCTCAGCCGTTCGGTGGCCATGCTCTGGCTAGAGCCATGAGTACCTAGCCCTAACCCAGAGCCATGAGTAGTGGTCACGGTGGCCCCCTTGTACCCACTGGTGGCATGCCGCTAGGTCTGCACTCATGCTTCGCGCATCCGTGGGTGGGTAACGTCCAGATGTGGCCGTATGACCAGTCTGGCCGCCCTCCGATGGCTCCTCTAGCTTTCACTGCCATGCCCCATTACGGTGGCAACCTCGGCAACATCCCCCACGGCACCTACGACCCTCCCCAGTATGACTCGTACTACGAAGAGCCTCACCTCCATCACCTATGCTACTCTCTCGACCTACTAAGAACCTTCATCAGTTTTTTAGGGACCCTCGCCGGCCTTCCAAGCCTCCTCGACAGTGCCCTGGTCCATACCACCCACGCCCTGAAACCCTATCCATGGTGGTTCGTGGAATCAGGACTTCCTGGTGCACTCGTTCAACACCATGACGCTCAACCCACCGGTATCCTCCTTTGAATGGTATACCGATTCAGACGTCGGTTCTCATATGACCGCAGATATTGATAAACTCTCCACCATTTCCCCACCATCCTTATCTACTCATTCATCTATCATTATGGGTAATGGGGCGTCACTTCTTATCACTGTTACCGGATCATATATCTTTTCTTTACCATATCGTAATCTTATTCTTAATAATGTCTTGGTCTCTCCCAACATTATTAAGAATCTGATTTTTATTCGTCGTTTTACCACCGATAATAATTATTCCATTGAATTTGATTCTTTTGGCCTTTCTGTGAATGATTTGCACACCAAGAACATGATCGCCATGTGCAATAGCTATGGGGCCCTCTATCCATTCTACCCACTCTCCATCAGCACCTCTGCATTCCTCGCTGCATCCATCTCTCTTTGGCATCGTCATCTTGGGCACCTTAGGCGTGAAGCTCTATCCAAACTTATTAGTTTTAGTGTTATTTTCTGTTATAAGAATGATCTTGATCATATTTATCATACATGCTAACTTGGTTGTCATGTTTGTCTCCCGTTCAAATCATCCAACTCTAGAGCTCAAAATTTAATACATTGTGACATCTCCTATTATTATTGTATCTGGATATAAGTACTATCTTGTTATTTTTATGATTACTCACACTACATTTGGACATTTTCTCTTCGCCTCAAATCTAAGATTTTTTCTGCTCTTTCTCATTTTTTTCTCATATTCGCACGTAATTTGGCACCACCATCAAGAGCATCCAATGCGATAACGATCGTGAATTTGATAATTCCCAGGCCCGCATGTTCTTCCTCTCCCATGGTGTTGCACTCTGCATGTCGTGTCCATATACCTCCCAATAAACGGGACAGCAGAACATTTCCTTTGCACCATTAATAACATTCTATGTTTCCTTTTATTTCAGACGAGTCTCCCTCTGATTTACTAGGTTGAGGCCCTTCACACTATGACCTAACTTGTGAACCGGCTCTCCACTAAAACCCTCTTTTTCTCGACACCATACACCTCTCTCTATTCCACCTAGCCCTTCTACGCCCACCTTTGAGTTTTTGGATATACTTGCTATCCCAACATGTCCTCCAGGGTACCCCACAAACTCGCTCTTCACTCCTCCTTATGTGTTTTCCTTGATTACTCCTTGGAACATAAGGGCTATCGGTGTCTTGAGTTTAGTCAAATCGCATTCTCATCTCCCGCCATGTTGTTTTTGATGAATCTTTTTTCTCTTTCTCTGGCATGTCCATCACGCCCATGGCACCTCCGTCGATTGCCCCGACTGCTCCAAGGTCAGCGTCCCCGTATGCTGTGCACAGCCCTGTGCCTGTCCATGGGCTCGTTGCTACACCTGAGCATGCCTCTGTACCACCCTCCCCAGGGCCGTGGTCGCCAGAGTTACCATCGCCCAGGTCCTTCATCTCGCTCAGCGCTAATGCCCTTGTACATCCAACACAGGCCGCTGCCACTAGTGCCACCGCCTCATCTTCCACAGCACATGCCTGTACTATCGGTACCATTGCCCCTGTTGCTCCCGCATAGGTTGTTGCCAGCGACACCAGTCGTACTATTGCTACTAGACCAATCTCCATCATCTCGGTCACCAATGCGCACTCTATGCGCACGCGTGGAAAAGCTAGCATCGCGCAGCCTGTGGATCGTCTTAACCTCCAGGCTGTGCCCATGTCACCTCTGACGCGCTCTGTTCGTGATGCTCTGTCAGACCCCAATTGGTGCTCTGCTATGCAAGCTGAGTATGATGCACTTCTCGCCAATGACACCTGGAGTCTTGTTTCTCGATCTCTTAGAGTTAATCTGGTGACCGGCAAGTGGATTTATCGTCACAAGCTACTTGCATATGGTTTGCTTGATTGCTACAAGACTCACTGAGTTCTGTGGGGTTTTACACAGTGACCGAGTGTTGATTATGATGAGATTTTCAGTCCAATGGTCAAGCCAGCGACAGTTTGGGTGGTTCTATCTTTGGCTCTATCTCACAACTGGTCTATTCATCAGCTGGATGTTAAAAATGTGTTTTACATGGCACTCTGACAGAGACGGTCTACTGTGTATAGCCCTCTAGTTTTGCTGAATCGTCACTACTAGATTTTATTTATCGACTCAATAAGTCTCTTTATGGACTAAAGTAGGCTCCCCATGCTTAGCACAACAGGTTCGCCACTCACCTCCTATCCCTCGGTTGTGTTGAGGCCAAGTTAGATACTTCGTTATTTACATATCATCGGGGATCCAACACTGCCTATCTGTTGCTGTATGTGGATGACATTGTTCTCACCATCTCATCAGTTGGGCTTCTTTAACACATTATTGCCGCTCTCCAGCGTGAGTTTGCTATGACAGACATGGGTCAGCTTCATCATTTTCTAGACATCTCCGTCACGCATTACGATGATAGCTTATTTCTCTCTCAGCGGCAGTATACTCTAGATATTTTGGAGCGTGCCGAGATGAGTGATTGCAAGCCTTCTAGCACCCCTGTTGACCTACACTCCAAATTGTCTATGGACAGTCCTCCAGTTGTTGACTTCACACAATATCACAGCTTGGCTGGTGCATTACAGTACCTGACATTCACTCGTCCAGACATTGCCTATGTTGTCCAGCAGATTTGCCTCTATATGCATGATTCTCGTGAGCCACACCTTGCTACTCTCAAGCGGATACTACGCTACTTACAGGGTACTCTTTCTCTCTGCTTGACTCTGTGCCACTCTCCACCTGCTGAGCTTGTTGTTTACATCGATGTTGAGTGGGCCAGCTATTCTGACACTCATCGATCGACCTCTGTTATGCAGTATTTCTTGGGAATAATTTGGTGTCTTGATCCTCCAAGCGTCAGTATACAATCTCTCGATTAAGTGTAGAGTCTGAATATCGAGTTGTGACTAATGGTGTCGCTAAAGCTACTTAGATATGCCAACTACTCGTAGAGCTTTGCCACTCACCTCGCCGTATCATCTTGGTCTACTATAACAACATTAGTGTTGTTTATTTATCCAGCAACCCAACCCAGCATCAGTGCATGAAGCATGTTGAGATTGGTCTCTATTTTGTTTAGGAGCGGGTCATCATCGGTCACGTTCGGGTACTTTATGTTTTCATGACATCTCAGTACATCGACGTCTTTATCAAAGTCCTTCCTATCAGTGTATTTCAGGAGTTTTAATTCAACCTGAACATTCACCGAATTCCCAATTAAACTGCGGGAGAGTGTTAACATAATATAATTATAAAAGATTTTTCTAATTGTGTGGTATCTACTATAACTATTTGATTGACTTTCATACTAGTATAATGTAATTATAGTATATTTTTCTAGATACAGTAGATTTCTCTAATTGTGTGCAACCTAAATATATTGTTGTTTTACATATCATCCTGGTACCTCTATATATATATATACACCTATAAGCATAATCAATTATTTCAATCATAGTTTCTTTTTCAAAAATAATATTGGGCCTGTATTTCAACTAAGGGAGGAAACACACACAAATTAAGTCTATCTCTGCCGGCCGATCCATAATGTCTAGCTAGCTAAGCTAGTGTGATCATATATATAATCATCATATGATATGATGATTAACCAAATCAACTGCAGATGGTTTGATTACATAACAACACCGTACCGGCCGGCTAGCTAATCATCGCCGCAAATGATTGGGCCGCTATCTAAACCGTCATCAGATCAGATCAGGTTGCAATTAGTGCTACTAATTGAAGGCATCTTTGTTTGGTTAATGACCATAAAGTTGATCAAGCTGGAAGAAAAGAAATAAATCAAAAAAAAAGAAAGAGAGAAAAGAAAATCTCAGAACCAAATTTGGGCGGCGATCTCGCTGTGGCGTGTACTCTTCAATCATTGGGGAAGAGCTAGGGAAGAAATGCTCACGAGGTGCCTAGCTGCATGCGTGCTGCAATCCATGTGCTCAACGAGAGACGGCAGCGACGTATTGTTTTCTTTCTCAGTTTCTTTCTGGTGCAGCTCATTTGCATGTGAGGTGAGACGGCCGCTCTTGCAAAAAACATCTCGGAAAACGGCCGCCCTTTTAGGTGATCTAAATCTTTGTTTTTCAGATTGCCAACAGGATCCTCCTCCTCGAAATTTCAATCATCATGAAGATACTCATGTCATATGTAGTGGTAACTTCCTTCAGTTTTATGACGGTTTAATCAACCAGAGATCAAGTTAATACTTTGGTGTCCAAAGTGTTTTTCGTTCCTTTGTTTTTTTAATTCAGATGATGTGTGGTATAGTAGTTTTCATCAAGTTTTTCCATTTAGTCTTCTGAATGTTGGCAGGTTTAGGACTTCAGGTATTGTTGAATATATAATCACAGGCACATGTTTGTTTGACTGAAATAGCATTATTCAAATCTTCTTAGCCTGAGATCAACAATGTCAATGTGCAGTTGTGCTCTTCATAACAACATAGAGGAGTTAGGACCATCAGTTCAGAGTGAACAGTTCTTCAGACTTCCAGTACCAGAGCATTCACATCTAGTCATCTACCAGTACTGAACTGCCTGAATTTCTCCAATAATTGTTGCGACAAAAAACTGAACCGTCGGCGTGTGGTACTTTTTCGCCCCTGCTATACATCGGAGCTCACATTTCATACATCATGAGCGGCGAAGTAGCAACATGGGCATGTATGCCTCTGCATGTGAGTGGTAGAACATATGCCCATTTTGTGGATCTTTACATGTGAGTGCATGGCTTGCATGCTGTTGAGGCAGCATTGCAGCAAAATTGATTATTAGTTTCTGTTGTGAATAGAGGAGTATAGGAATTCAGAGGCTCTGGTTGGATTGAGCACATGTGAGCAATGCCCAAGAAGGAGCTGCTGCTGATGAGCTTGCTTTCAGATATAAGATTGCATCTGGTGATCACACACAAAAAGAATGTTTGGACTTTGTAAGGAGGAATCATATGAATGCACATGGCAGATCATATATTCACATCTCTTTCGGCACGAACAAAGAGCCAAATCAAGATAGACAAACAAATCAGCAGTGTTAGATGCTAAGGTATTAGCTATACATATGACACGGCATCATCATGTAAATCTTTTTCTAACCTTCTTAACTTTGGGACAAACCTTCTTAACTTTGGGAGAAGTGTAATATGTAGTACCTGCATTTCATTCATCATGCAGATCCTGATTATTCAAAAGAGTGTTCATTGTTTCTGACAATTGATGATAGTAGTTTCCCTGCATGCATGATGGCTACATCTGCCTGAAGACATCTGTAAAGGCAGTATATACATAATACATAGGAAGAGTTTATGTCTAGTTGAATGTACCCATGCTGATCTTGTAGAGAAGGAAGCAGGTCCGCTACTACCAATCTACCATGCTGAAATGTCTACTTGTTTCTCCAAATTGGGCAACCTTTACAGTATCCTTTTTTGTAGGACTCAACAATTCCTATTTACATAGAATAGTATAGAACAGAACACTACGGTGTAGATGTTACAACAACAATCTGAGAACTGTCTGAATGTTGGCCTACAACTGCTACTTCTGCTAGATTATGTGCATCCTGGATGCATGTTACATCACTGTAGCAAAACCAGGAAAGCAGCAGGAGGACAAAAGGACATTATTCAAGCATGTTACAACACTGTAACAACCTCTGTAACATGACAAACGGCGAATGTACTAGACACATTAACATATAGGGCTGGATTGGTACTCAGATCTGCAGGACATTTGCCAATTCTACTTGCAATCTAGGACCCTTTTTACAATATCTTAACCAAGCCTAGCTACTGTGCAAAAGGCTCGTAAGCACTTGTCATTAAGACAGAGGCAAAAGATGCTCAAGGGGTCTCAACTGATGAAAGAATAGCAGCTAGAAAAGCAGTTAGGGGGCACATAAGCAGAAGGTAGGGGGAATCAGTGTAATGGCTGAATTTAATGATTGAATGGCTGCAATTAGTTGTTCTCAGGGCCACATGCATCTCTAATCTAAGCTACAAAATGGTGCCCCTAATCACCAAAAGATCTGGCAGTGCTGATACAGTCATCCAACTTTCTTAATTTTGCTTCATAATCAATCATCCATATGCATTGCTTGCAAAGCCCATTTTGCAAACTAGCTAGAAAAGAACTAAAATTAGGGGAAAGTAAAAGGCATCTGGGGAGAACCCCCAGTTTACGCTTCATCTAATGATGCAACCATAATTGATTACAGCATAAACAAACCATAAACATGTACTTATTAACAATGTTATCTCGCATATGCGCTCCCTAGAGATGCATATATTTGATTTTGATGTCTAGTACTAACGGCTTTCTTGATGAGTACAATAAAACACTGTAATTATAGCCTCTTTTAATTATGACTATGATATATTACATACATACATATATACACACACACACATATATATACAACTGACCCTTAATGTTTTGGTATCTAGTTTTAAGTTTGCAATTAATTAAAGTACTTGCATTCTAAAAAGAGCTATATTTTTAGCTATAAACCTAGACAGTCCTTTTAGGACGGAGAGTAGAATAATTAATCGGAAGGCGCCAAACTATTATGGTTTACAGTGTGAAGAGAAATCCATGGAGGAATGGGCAAATTTAAATAGCAGGAGGATAAATATTGGTCCATTTTGGGAGGAAATTAAAGCAATTGTGAATAAACTTATGGGCAAAGCAAGGTTGCGTACCTATATATAAGGGCCTCATCACTGGAGCTTGCTTGCACACCACCTCTCTCCATGCTTCTGCAGGCCTTTAGACTTTCAGAGTTGAGAGAGAGAGAAAGAAGGGCCGGCATAGCAGCAAGCAATGTCTTGGGGGAGCATCCAAAGGGATCGCATTGATCCTTCATCGCTCTCGCTTCCATGGCGATCGTAGCCTACAAGCACGGCTAGCTCGATCGACGGATCATGCGATCCTTTTGGAGGCTTCCTCTAGCCATTAATTTCGCCATTATCAGCAGTTTGAGCTCTTCCTATCTCCGATTATTATTTCCCTAGCTAATACTACAAGGTATGCTGTTAAGTTTTCTTGATTGTTCTTATTATGCATGTTGTTTCCTAAGAAAAAGGTACATGCATGCTGTTTATTCGACAATTTCTTTGCTTTGGTTGCTAAATAGTTACATAGCGAAAACACTAGCCAGATCAGCTTCAGGATACGATTACATGCCGAGCAAGCAGTGGAGATGCCTGGTTTGTGTTCTTAATTATCTAATGAAGTTGGAGTAGAACTATCAACGGGCTGGATGAATGGTAAATTCGCAAGCTGTTTTTTTGTAGTATCAGATTCTAGTACATATCCTGTTAATTAGCTAAGTTTGTCTGTCACAAGAAGGAAAAACCAGTTTTCCTCTTGAGAATTCCTTGCACTGTAAAAAGGAACAACAATGGCTTCAGATGCCTCAAAAGAAACTAATGGTTGAAAGGACGACTCTCACTAGCTGATCATGAGATGCAGGTAGACACTACTATAATTAAAGATAAGTTTTAGTCATGAGCAACTAGGCAGAGCTGCTAGCTAAGCTAGATCCTGGTTTAAGACCACACTGCATGCACATCACATGACCTATATATGCATGGGAATAACAAACATCACATTAATTATATATACTAGTTAGTTAGATGGCTAACAGAAATACCGGATCGATGCTTGCTTGCTGCTGTTTGTTAATTGTACAGTCTCACATGCCCTTTGACTCTCCTGATCCAGTCGTCTCAGCTTGCAGATCACTAGGTAGCAGCTGGAGCCGTCATTGATGCAAATTAATAACCGAATCCAAGAACCTACATATATGGTTGCGTTTGCATTTATATTAATTAATTAATTGTGTAATTTCACCAGCAAGCCCCAGTTGATCATCCCTGTACAAGAATCCTTCTAGCTAGTGTTAGCACTGTCTAGCTAGGTTAGTTTCCGTTTTTATTTTGTCCATGTTATTAATTGTAGTTCAGATTGGAATAAAAATAAAGTGGGATTATTTTGTTCTTCTTGGAACAAATATGACTTTGAAATATAGATCTAGCAGCTGGATCGTAAGTATTAAAAGTACATATCTAGAGAACTAATTATTATTGTACTTAATTTATGCATGATAATATATGATCACATACTATAACAGTAGCCTAGGCTAGAAAACTCAGGGTGGTCAGCCTATAGCTGGCTAGCTCGATCCAACTAGGCTAAGTAGGCTAGCTTGGGTTAACCAGCGTATGTCAGCTAGCTTACGGTGGACAGCCTAGAGCATCAGGCTAGGAAAACTAGCTCAGGGTAGCTGGCACCGCACCATAGGTGCCCACACACCATGATTCCCTAGGATGGGCACCACCTGTCCGTCTCCTAGCCACCAACATGAGTCCCCTATTTTCGACTTCACCAACAATAGCCCTCGAACCTAACATCAAGTGACGGCTATAAGACTAGGGATAGAGCCCATCTTATTGCTAGACTAGAGGGGGCATGTGTCCATCCATCGGCCTTCCTTCTCCTCACCCCATCTTAATCGGGTCACATAGGCTTCTATTTTTTCCTTCGTGGATCAAGTAGTAGGGGTGTGCCCCGTTTAAGGACATGTAAGCGATGTGGGGAGATAGAACAGCAAGCACCCCACCATCTAACCCCCACTCACCCACGCACGTATGCCTCCTGCGCCAAGAAGTAATGATGCCTATAAAAGGGCAGGGGGCGCCACCTTGGCTTTCGCATCGAGAACATGTCTCTATGGGCTTTCCTCATAAATAGGGGATCATGACACGATGTCATTCCCTTTTCACTTCATTGTTTCTCTTTGATTGTAATCGCTCTTACTTTCTTCATCTCTCCTTAAGCACAGTTGCCACTGCAAATGCAACTTCATTCTCCCCGCTCGCCACCACTCGTCCCTATGGGTAGAACTTCTCGAAGAAGTGCAGTCCAAGGAAGTTCAGTGTTTCCGCCATCTTGCCTTAAGATGGAGGCCCAAGCAGCAAAGGTGATGGCAATGATGGTCCCTAATGGACAAAAGGGGTGTCGCTGGTTAGACCAGCAACCTTCCCACCCTAGTCAGAGGAACCTATGGAAATCATGGTTTTCCCGTCCTTCATCGTGGTAGGCTTGGTGTTGCCATTCTCTTCCTTCTTTATCTAGGTGCTCGAGGCTTTCAAGATCCACCTGATTCACCTCACCCCAACACTATGGTGATGCCGTCCATTTTCGCATACTTGTGCGAGATGTTCATCGATGTCATGTCATCGATTGATGTCTTTCGGCACTTCTTCATGCTGAGAGCGGTTGAGACAAAGAAACTTAGCACCAAAAAGCTTGAGATCTCAGGCTACTATGGCTTTTAGCTACAGGAGGGCATCGACAACCTCTACACCTCCTAGGCACTGCTCAACAAATAGGAAGACTAGCATAAGGATTGGGTATACGTTAGGGTTCTAGTGAATGACTACCTCCTTCTCTCGGCATTGGGCGCAAGGCCATAGAAATAGATCTGGGAGTAGGCCCCTAAGCCCAATGTTAGGATGGACCTCGTGCTGGTGTGCATCATCGGCCTGCGTGCGCTGGGGATAACCTCGATGATGATAGTAACTGACTTCCTACGCCATCAAATCGCCCCGCTCTGAGAGCGAGCACGGGTGGCGTGGATGTACACCAGTCTGACGGACATCACCTAGACCTACATCAGGACCCTAGGTGACCTCAGGCATGATGCAATAAAAGTCTAGGCGATAGGACTGGTCCCCCTCGGCAATGATGGAGACATGGATCTCCCCCAGGAAGATCTAGCACTCTACCACAACGCCAAGCACTCAACGATCTGGGGTAGACTCCTTGCATTTGATGTGTAGGGCATCAAGAAGGGAAGGGTGCCTCAATCCCCTAGGGGAATCCACATTCGAGATGACAATGAGATGGCACGGCGAAGTTTGAGCATTGTCAACAAAGACGTAGTTTTGCAAGGCATGTAGCACCGCTAGACATAGGGGCCAGCAGTAGCAGTAGCGGCACTGACGGAGCCCTGAGCTCCATTGTCAAGAAGATAAAAGGGAAGGGAAAATGGCTAGCCTCCCTAGATTTGCTATCAAGTTCGCCTTCATCTTCACGTTCGCCCTTGCCATCTCTAGTAGGAACGAGTGCTGGCACTAGTGGCAACTTGCAGGAAGCCCCCTAGCCCATGGATGACATGGCCGGGCATGGTAGTCCCCGCTCATCAAGCTCACATAGCGGGTGGTCTCTCCCGCCAAAGAACAAGGCAAATCCCACACCACAAGGACCTAGGAATCCAGGCTATCAATGTCACTTCAAAGGGCTGACTGCCACATAAGTATTGCTTTTTCACGGTCTCTTTTTTCATTTTTCCTCTTTTTTTACTAGAGCTTCCATTGTCCCTTTCCATCTCGACCAAGGAGATCAGAGTGCAGAAGATGGCACCGATAGCGATGGCTGCACCGCCCGAGGTCGATACCTCCGTGTTCGAGGACAGGGCCACCAAGTCAGAGCCTAGGATAGGACCCAAGCAAGACAGACTAGGGGAGGCTAAGCAAGAGCAGGCTAAGCAGCTTAGGGCCAAGGCCGTGGTAGGTAAGGATCGAAGCGGTGGCGGCGATGGTCGATGGTGCACCAACCAAAGCAATGATGGTGGTTGGGTTCGCCAAGCCTGGGAGTACAGCTATCACTCTGTACTAGACTCTGCCTCGTGTTGAGCAGCCTTGGGGGCCTTACCTTGCTATGCTCTAGACAATGGAGGCAATTTTGGCCTAACTCAAGGAGGCAACCGTGTAGGATAGTATTGACCTCAAACTTAGACACCAAGCGCTCATGGTAGAGCATAAGCTATTGGACGAATCTCGGGAGCTCTTCAAGTCCTAGGTGGACAAGGCACATGTTGCTAATGAGTTGGCCCTCCTAAAGATTAAGGAGAAGGAGGCCCTCGAAGAGACATGTCGTGAGGTCATCACCGCGCAAGAGGAGGCTAAAGCTATCGGGGAGAAGGCCAAGGAGGTCGTTGGGCTAGCCGTAGACCACGAGCATCAGGCCACTGCACGCGAATAGAGAGTGGCAAAGCACGAGCATGAGCTAGCACTATGGGACTCCTAGCTCATTGATCATGAGGACGGGTTCAAGCAAGTGGAGGCAAGGTTGGCCCAGCGCATCTTCAACCTCAACCATAAGGAGGAGCAACTTGGGCTCCGAGTCAATGAGGCTCATGTACGCGAGGGTGTTCTTGACACGTGAGAGTGCAACATGTCCCATGGAGAGGCCGAGCATGACCGGCAGACCACCATCCTCAAGCGTAAGGACAAGGAGCTAGAAGCCTGGGAAGAGAAGCTCACCACATGAGCCAAGGCCTCTACCTCTTCAACCAAGCAAACGGCTACTGAGCTCGAGGAGCAAACAACCCCATATGATGCTCGCTACAATGAGGGGATGGTGCTCACCAGGCTCATGAAGAGCTCCTTCAAGTAATCATAGGATGTTGTGGACAAGGCCAGGCTCAGCTTCATCGTCATTGGCATACAACATCTCAAGTCCCTAGGGCACTTTGCCCTTGGGTTCTTGGAGTTCGCCAGCCATCTCTTAGTGCTACGTGAGGTCATCCAAGGTATGGTGGCCTTTGAAGAACGTGAGCTAGCACGAAGCGTGGCAGTGTACATTCTCGTCGCCTACTATGCCTAGGATCCTGCCTTTATCCTAGAACTGCCATGCCAGGTGCTACCCATGAAGGACGCCGAGGAAGCCTAATCTGATGCCTACAATGTTGCTGTAGAGATCGCTAGGTACTTCGAGCGTAAACTTGAAGCCATCGACAACACTACTTTGCCCCTCCCTTTATCTTTCTTTTCTAGCATCCTTTCGTTTTGTAAAAATAGTTTTCTAGTTTAATCTAGTCCTTAGGGCAATAGCTCTTAAGATCGTGTATGTTGCCATCCGACCTATCCCTCCAAGTTGTACACTCCTAAGGTCCCTAATGGCTTTAGGGCATGCCCATGGCCCAGGCTCCTTGATCTTGTTGTAGGTCAATATAGTCATACCGTCATGTAAGAATCTTACCATACGCCTTCTCCTAGGCCCATGAGTAAGGGCTCGAGCCCCTAAGCTAGCACACACATGGGCTTAGGAGTCTAACTTCTTTGCACAACCCTAGTATATTTTCTCTTTTCCCGCGAGCGAGGTGGCTCACGCCGGAACTAGAGGATTGGACGATGATCTCATACCTGGTGTAACAAACACACAAAGTTTTCCACTCGTGAGCAATTGTGAGTGTCATGGTACTAACAACACTGGCCATAGTTACATCTATTATGGTCTAGGAACATGATCTAGTGTTAAGAATAGGAGATACAACTCGTGGTCCAACTCAAGCAACCCATAGTAGGCTTGAGATCGTCGTACTAGGATCATCTTTTCAAGATAGTAGGCTTAAAACGGCTATCCCGAGGTGGCCAGCCCGGCCTAGGTAGCCCAAGGTGGTCAACCTGTGGCTAGCCAACTCGATTCGCCTAGGACGAGCAGGCCAGCTCAGGTTGTTCAACACATGCCAACTAGCCTGTGGTAGATAGCCTAGGGCATCAATCCAAGTACGCTAGCTCGAGGCAACCGATGCCGCATCGCGAATGCCCACACACCATGATTTCTCAAGATGGATGCCACTTATCCGTCAAGGTGGAACCCTTAGTTTCTAGTTCACCACCAGAATGATTAATTAAATATTAACTACTATAAATTGAAAGAGTATATTTATTTAATTTTTAAAAGAAAATTAAATAAATCTACTCTTTTAATTAATATTTAATTAATCATACACAAAAATCATTCTAATAGAAAATGAGGCATAAGCCATAAGCCAAACTCACAATAGAAGACTGCCAAAGTCTGAATTCTGTGGGCTACTCGCTAGCTTTTCCTAATATCATAATTGTTAAGTGTTCTTATCAACTTTAGATGATACGGGCAGTTATAGCACTGAACGAAATTACATGGATTAATCTATTGGCCAATTTGCAGTCTTTAAAGTAACATTTAATCTGGATTACTAGGCATACTAATCATCCTTGCTATAAATTGTAGTCTTTCTGACTTCTTCTGACCAAATACATTTCTGCAATCTGAATGACCTTATGATGTACTTCAATCTCCAAACAAGCCCTTATTTAAATGGCATGGGATCGGAACAACGTCACCAACAAGAAGTTGAGGGCTTGCACGGCCTTGTACGATGAGTACGAAAACAACGAGCTTGGGGCTAATGTTTTCCAAGTTTGTTATTAGTTTTTTTAACAAGTTATGTATTAGAATAAGAATTAGGTGATCATGTATTAGGCTAAGTGTAGATCATGATAATCAGATCCTAACAGCTCGCTAGAGTGTTGTGAGACCTTGGCGCAAGGCAGGGGACGAAGAAGAGCTAGAGGGAGTGTGTGCCCTCTAGCATGTGGGACTCAATAGAGTTGTGAATGTACTATGCAAGACTAACCGAGAGGTAGTAAAACCGGGTCTACTTATCAGCGCCTCTACGGCAGAGGATCTCTACATGAGGTACCAAAGCAAGCTGATCCTTAGTGGTTACACCTGGTTGCTGCTATTGACACGAATGATTTATACATACTCTACCATGGATGCCCACCATGCTAGTGATGAGCCACAACATCGATATCAACTACAAAAAAAAACCCAACTGAAGGGCATTGCATCCCAAAACAAGAAATGACACAGGAAAGTAACTCAGCGGAAGAAAGTTCACACCCATAAATAAATTTATATACGTCCATACGAAGAGATGATTATTTATAGTTAATTGGGAGCATCATTAGAGAGTTGCTCGAGGCAAGGCACTATTTAAAATGCCAATAATTTGGTAGGGAAAATTTTGGCATCCTAGTGTTTTAGCAAAAAGGAGATGAGAGGACAAGGATAAATGTATTGGCAAGAACTTTAGCAATGTAGGACTTATACTGGGCCAACCTCTTCTAGGATTGAGAACTTATGCCTATCAATTCAGCCCAAGGTTTGTGATAGCAACAGGCAGCCTTGATTCGAGAGCACTAACATTGTTCAGAACTTCAGATGCTTGCAACGGGTTTCACAGAGAGGAAAGACCACCCTACTATTCAGCATTTTTTCTCAAAAAAGGAAAAACGCTCAGTAGTCAGCATACTCTGATAATAACCTGGCAACAAGTTCTGTGAAAAAATACCTGCCAATAATCTAAGCCTGAATACAGTGTGGTACTCACTGCCTTTTCCTAATATCAGAATTTTTAAGGTGTTCTTTCGCAGCAGCTTTGGATGGTACTGCCAGTTACAGCACTGATGAAATTACCTAGATTAATCTACTACCCAATTCGCAGCCTTTACGTAACAATTAATCCGGATTACCAGGCAAAATATTAGCCATCGTTGCCATAAATTGCAGTCTTTCTAACTGCTGAACAATGGGATTTCTGCAACCTGAATGAACTTCTCAAGATATACTCCAGTCTCCACGCAATCCCTTATTTCTTGAACAGTTACTTTGGCCAATGCATTTGCACAAAACTAGACATAACATTTATATTTTTAAACTACCATCCTCCAATTCTTCTTTTTTTGCCTATCAGATATAATGCAACGAACACGATAACATCTTCGAAGGTCACAAATGACACTAATTCCTTTCCTTTTTATCTTCCAAGAACTTGTTTAGAACACACACATTCTGACATTCACACGCCACAGCCGCAGGTCAGCACAAATCAGCAACACAGAAGCTTCAGTTCAATTCACCTCAGCTTTGTGTTCAGTTCGCTCCGTCGTGCTCGGTTTTGTCGTCCGGGGACTCTGCAGTCTTCTTGTAGGTGTACCAGCTGGCGATGACGAGGTACACGGCGAAGTTGATGAGGCTGAGCACGGCGAGAAGCCAGAAGAAGTAGTCGAGGTGGCCGCGGTTGAGGTTGTCCGGGATCCAGCCGACGGCGCCGTTCCTGGTGGTGACATGCGTGACGATGGTGACGAGCAGCGTGCTGAGGTAGTTGCCGAGCGCGACGGTGGTGAGCGACAGCGCCGAGCACATGCTCCGCATGGCGTCAGGCGCCTGGTCGTAGAAGAACTCGAGCTGGCCGACGAAGGTGAACACCTCGGCGGCGCCGATGATGAAGTACTGCGGCACCTGCCAGAAGATGGAGATGGGCACGATGTCCTTGTCGCCGTAGAGGCCGTGGCGGGCGATGGCGCGCAGCCTGATGACGTCGAGCACGCCGGCGGCGAGCATGGAGAAGATGGAGATGACGAGGCCGATGCCCATCCGCTGCAGCTGGGTGAACCCGCGTGGCCGCCCCGTCACGGCGCGCACCGCCGGCACGATGAGGCGGTCGTAGACGGGCACCCAGACGATGACGCTGAGCGTGTCGAAGATGGAGAGCGACGCCGCCGGGATGGAGAAGAGCGGCCCCATTCTGGCATCGAGCGTGTTCCCCTGCAGCACGAACATGGTGCTCATCTGGCCGTACACCGTCGCGAACACGATGCCGCTCGCCCAGATCGGCAGCAGCCGCACCACGCTCTTCAGCTCCTCCACCTGCGTCACCGTGCACAGCCGCCACGAGCTCGTCCGCCCCCCCGCCGCCCTGTCCTCCCGCCTCTCCACCGCCGCCCTGTCCAGGCACGCGAACTGCGCGGTGTGCTCCAGCTTCCGGCTCCCCTCGATGCCGGACTCCTTGTCGAGCGTCTCGTGCAGCTTCGACTTGTCGGCCGGCACCGCCACGCCCCACTTCCTCGCCGACGCGACGAGCACCTGCGCGATCCGCGTCAGCGGGCTCCCCCCCGGACGCTGGTGCCTGTACAGCGGCGTGCCGACGAAGAAGCTAACGACGGCGACGGCCATGACGACGGCCGGGATGCCGAACCCCCACCCCCACCCAACGTGCGTCTGCACGTACACCAGCACCGACGACGCCACCAGCGCGCCGATGTTGATGGAGAAGTAGAACCAATTAAAGAACGAACTCTTGCTCCGCTTCTCCCCCTCGTCGTTCTCGTCGAACTGATCCGCCCCGAACGACGACACGCACGGCTTGATTCCTCCCGTGCCCAGCGCGATCAGGTACAGCGCCAAGAACACCACCCCCGTCTGCGCCTCCGTCGGGTGGCACGCCCCGCCGCCGCCTTCGCACACCGGCACCAGCCCCTTCACCGACGACGCCATTGTCAGCAGCGCCAATCCCAGGATGTAGATGATCATGAAGCTGGCAATTGTCCAGAACCTCCCCATGTAGGCATCAGCCAAGAAGGCGCCGATGAGGGGAGTGATGTAGCACGTCCCCGACCAGTTGGTGACATTGTTGGCGGCAATGGCGCTCTCCTGCCCAAGCCGGGTCTTCATGTAGTTCACCAGGTTGGTGCTCATGCCATAGTAGGCCAGCCTCTCGCAGCATTCGTTAGCTGAACCATTGCAAGCATCAGTCACTCGCTTGTCACCATTAATGGACATGAACAAGCTTGGCAATTGAGGAGGTTGTTACCAAGGATGTAGGGGCAGGCACGCCAGTTGCCGGTGCTCTTCTTCTCGGCGGGGTTGCCTTTAACGTCCACGGTGCCATCTTGGGTGTAGATGTCTGCGACCTCTCCCATGGCAATGCCTGATGCTCAGCTCAGCTCACACTCCCACAGTGGCTACCTGCAAATTAGTTTGCAATGCTATCTGATGAGGAAGCAATGGGTTATGGATAGATATAACTTCTGATGAAAGACCATTAGGACCAAATAGCATTGAATAATCAGGAATGGTTCTAATCCTCTGTATGATGAGACTTGAATATATCCATCAGAAATTCAGAATAGAAATACAAGAGTTAGGTTGGCCCAGAAAGCTACCTGAACTGATTACTAAATCGAATCAGGTCAACTACAGTTTGTATACTATTTAGATACATAATAAACAGCAATGAAAAGTCAATTTAGTGGAGGAGGGTAGTATCACTTGCACACTTTTTCTATCTGGAACTTTGCAAATTTCTAACACTAACAATTAAGATGCCAGTAGTTAGTTAAACCTGCTTCAGAGAAATCAGAGTTATGAACTTATGAACAATTAAGAAAAGCATAATTTTAGGGGGTAGAGAGAACAAATTTATCTCAATTTTCCGCACAATGCAATTTTTTTTATTAAAGCAGCATGTTCAGCATTATCAGACAGGCATATCAAGATAAATCACAGAGTATATCTCCTTGCAAATTGCAATACATGAAATCCTAATTTACCCAAAGATTAAACATTTCAGACACTGAACTTCAGAGCACATTTTCCCTAACAAATTAAAGCAATAGTTGGTGTTCAGGGGCAATCTCAACCAACAAATGAGCATCAACTAAAGCAATAGTTGCCCAGTAGGTGTACAGGGACAATCTCAACCAACAATTGGGTATCAATTAAACACCCAGAGGCAGCTTAGCTTAACAAAAGATAGACAAATCACAAAGGAATCAAGGAATCTGAAACCTTCTTAAAATTAAATCATACTGCTCTCCTTCCATCTTCCACTGCAGAACCAAGGAGGAATCAAGATTCAGAAAACAGGAAGAAATGAGAAACCTTTGCTCATACCTGCTCAAATCAAAACAAGATACTTCGAGAGAGACGCCTCATGTACAGATATCTGCAAATGAGGTCGGCAACCAAGATGGAGCTGAAGAAGAAGAAGAAGGCATGCTTGTATCTCTGGATTCTCTCCAGCTAGGACAGTGAAGCAGCAAAGTTTGGGTCAAAAACAATGGAGTGCTGTCCTCTGATGGCTGCTTCCTACTTTCCCACTAAAGAATAGAAGGCTGCTTTGGCCAAAGCTTAGCCGCTTTGGCCTTTTTCGGGGATCTTCTTCTCCAGTGAGCAGCTATGGCAAACCATGTGGCTGGGTTGGCAGCTAGGAGTACTGGAGGAGGAAGAGCACACGTGAAGTACAGAAACAGGTTGCTTTGTCCTGAACCTGCAGTGACCATTTGGTGGCGTAGAAGAACCGGGAGAGTTGAGTGCAAAGGTGTCACTGATCTTTTGGAGTGTCGGGTCAGTGGATTATTATTGGAATCCTCAGATAAAAAGGATCTGGTTGTTGTGACCTTCTTTCCACTGTTTTTTTTTTCTTTTAAGAATCATTCATTGTTGTTGACTTGCTTCAGTGCATGCTATGCTACTGAATTTGGGTGGGTTGACGATGAGATAATCCATCTATTATATGTATGATTGTGTGACTTTGGACCAGTAGCGCTTTGGCTTCTTCTTCATCTTTTGGGCCTCTCCGGTTTAATTTTCTGCAAGAATTAGCATGCGGAAGACAACTTGCTTTTCTAGAGTTTTGTTTCACTGCTGAATTTCTTCAGACTATCAGAATACTATATTCACTTTGTTCAGACCACCAGACGCCACTGTACAGGTGAAACCATGAAAATGGAGAGCTTCTACATGGTAGTAGTTTATTTAAGACAGATCATGTCAGTGACGACGATGTGATCCAATTTTATACTCCAGCATGGAGACTTTCGGTTAACACATGGCGAGTACTAATCTTAGTAATCAGCTGGTCAATTACTAGTGCAAACGAAAAGAAGTCTCGGTGTCTCACGCAACAGTGACGTTCATGATTTGGTTGAACTAAACAACGCAGCCCACGAGAGGAGGACAGGGTCTGCACTTCTCTGCACCAAGAAAACGATGGACTCCAGTGGCGACTTGCTGGGAATTTTCTCCGTGTTCTGAAGCTCAAATCCAAAACGTTCCTTCCAAAAAAAAAAGTAGAAAATTTCTCAGCAACTGGCATGACACTCCGGATCAACATATCGGATGGCGTCCCAAATGACGGATGATCTACGAATTCATATACAACTATTTATTTATGCAGTTGTTTTCTTTGGTGTACCAGTATACCGGTGAGATGCGTACTAGACCTGTCAGTCCAATGACATGGACTTGCCAAGAAAACAACAATCTGCTACTACTAGCAGTATTAGTATTATAGTGATGGTCAAGGGGAATCTTGGAGTAGTCTGTCTAAGCAGAAGATTCAATAATGCAATCTGTGGCTGACACTCCTCTACTTCAGAAGATTCAATAATGCGTGATGAGTTGAGTGATTGAGTATGCAACTATGAGGAGCCCCACGGAGCAACAACAACAAATGGAGCTTGGAAAGGGATGGATCACGGATCTCTTGTTTGGAGAGGAATGATTAAATCGATGTAAGAAAAGCAGCATGTACTAACTATCTAAGCACCGATATGATGGGATTGCATCCAGCTTGCCATCAGTCCTCAGTTTTTGGTTTAGCCAAACAAGTAGGACAGATGTTTTTCAGTGGAAGCTGAACTCTATTTGTTTTCAGTAGACATGTTCAAAAAATGGCTACTTTTCTCCAAACATATAGTTATAAAATCTTGTGGATAACAACGATATGAGGTAGATTGCCGTGATAAAACCAGTAATATCAAATTTTGGCGAGTAATCAATCACTGCGGCAATACAATGGGAGAGACGGGAGGCATCAAGCACGGGCAGCGTGAGCGCGAGCAAGGCATGCTGGTGTGTGGTTGGGTAGAATCAAGGAGACAAGTACAACAGTGAAGCATTTTGTTGTAGTGAAGCCGAGAAATTGCTGCAGCTATTGATGGAGCAAATAACAGAGCAGTCTGGCTCTGCTTGTGCATAGAGGCGATCGAGGCAGATGCGTTGGCGTCGCATGATAGGTAATTAGGCATAGTAACGAAGAAGTAAATATAACCGTTCGGCCACGTGGCGCGTGATCGCTAGAGTGCCTGGAGATGATCACTAGCGAGATCGATCTCTTGCTGTCCGGCCATCGCCGGCATGCAGATGCGGTGCAGGCAAGCCATTAGCCATTGACGAAGACGAACAAACAACACAAGAAAGGAGCATACATCGTGTTCGAGCGGAGAGAGTGAGAAATCAATCTCGGCGTGAGCGTGACGGCGGCGTACGTACCTCGTGGTATCCGAAGCGGCGGCGGCCGAGGAGGAGTACCTGGTGGCCGGCCGGGGGATCTCTTCTCCTCTTCCTCTTCGTCGTCTGTGCGGGCGGTGGCGGTGGCGATCGAGAGGAAGGAATTGAAGAGCTCTGCAGCGGCAACGCAGATTTGACCCGGCGATTTATAGGGACGAGAGTACGGCGAGCGATGGAGGCACATGTGTTCGTTCGTCACGGCTACGGCTACGGCGTTTCTACCTTTTTTTATTTTTCCTTCTCTCCTGGGGCCGTGTGATGTGATTCATCGCCCGATGTGATACGTACAAACCGAAAACCAGTTGGAACATCGCACTGCCACTGCTACACACCGGTGCACGTATACACCTCCATTCGTTATCTCGTAGTTAGTAATTGGTTTTTTTTTTACGTAGAGAGTATATATTTCTACAGACCGTGTAACGGTATGGCACGCCTTCTCATACGCCTTAACCAACTCTACCTTGCAGTATTTATTTACCTACTGGTACAACAATTCTGATAGATACTAGGCTGCTTTCAGCGTTGGAGGTTTAATCGTGAATCTCTCTACTCACGCAAACGGACGTGATCGTATTAGCGCATGGTACAATATTAATTACTACCCTTGTTAGAAACAGAATATGAGAGCATGCACCATGGAAGTGCTTAGATGGTTACTTAAGCAAAGAAAAAGGAGAACTTAGTTACCAAACTGAAAGTAGTAATCCATGAAGCACAGAACATACTACCATTGTTATGATTTGTCTAATGGCAGCTAGTCTGATTTTACCAAAAAAAAAAAAGAGTTGAACCTGACTTTCCTAACTTCCTATGGCAGTATCATCCTGGGAATGCACATAATTTGTGCTGAAAAACAATAAGTTTATGTGTAGTCCAAATACCAATTTCTCAATTTATATTGTTCAATTACCTTCCAAACTATTGGATTGTAGTCCTTGAGCTCCCGAGGCATTTCCTTGGGTGTGATGTAGAGAAAAGATGTAAGTACCCCACAAATTGAATGCAAACTTGGTGGAGCTTGGCAGAAGCCCAGGAGGAGGAGATGCAGGCAATCTTATTGAGTTAGTCCGCAACCACCAACTTCGACATGGAAGCCATCACCACATGTAATAGCAGCCTCGCATCACAGCCAGCAGCAGCTGCAGGAAACAAATCAACCAATCAGGCAGAGCAAAGACAAGGGGGAAAAAAAGCAGGGAGAATTAGAGCAGGATGCTTAATTTCTTAACCTTTACAACTATCTGTAAATTGGGCAGGGATTGGGTACTCAAGTCTGATATAGGGCCATTCACGGCAGAAGTAGTACATGATACAAAGAAAAGTAAAACTACAAAATATAGAACAAAAGCTAACGAACTTATGACACATTGGTTGTTATCTCACCTCTTATTTGTTTGACCAACATAGCGGCCTTTCGCTTGCGTTTTGGCTCACAAAGAATAGATTCGACTGGACGCGGGCATGATGTTAAGCCTATGCACTCGTCCAAAACCAACTGGTTTTTAACACTATTCTTAGCCACTGATGTCTGGCCTGGCCTAGACGGATTTAAATAAAAACATGAATAATTCAAGAAATAGAAGGAAATGCATGGAGAGTAGAAGCACTCACAGCTAGAGTCATAACTGTTTTCTAAAACACAAACAATATCAGAAACTGTGGATATTTATTATTTAACCGCAAAAGGAAAAAAAAAGGAGTCCATGGAGCAACGGCAACGCACCCTGAGCCCATAGCCCATAGCTGGAAGCGCGGCCCATCCTACTACACAACGTGCAACTCTCAATGGGCTTCTACCAGTTTAGTATTTCATGACGGCCCAGTAAGATACCAAAGTCATAGGAAGGCCCATATAGTGGGTCATGGCGCAGGGAAGAGCCAAACCCTGCCTGTGGGAGATCGTTTCCTCTTCCTTCCTGGAAACGATCAAACGACTCTCCAGTTTCTTAATTTGATCCCTAATCAGCCATGACCATAAGAATTTCCTTCCAACTTCAGGTGATCATGGCTCCCAGCTTCTTTCCCAAACAAACATGTACCACGTTGGGTTCTTTATTCTTGATGATGAGTTAGCATTTTATAAAAATGAGTGTGATGTGTTTATATATAATATTTTGGTACCTCGGGTTAGATTAAGTTTTGCTAGCCCGGCGAAAAGATTAAGTTTTGCTAGTCAAAAATTACTGTTTTTGTTATAGGAAGTCAGATGCAAATGCCATAGTATAAGTCAGGTCTGTTTGCAATTCATGTGATACCCTCTGGTGCCATTTAGTTATGATGCCTTACTATTGTATTATGGAAGGGGGAACCTGCATCCAGCTTTCACATCTTTAATAAAATGAACAAAAAAATAAAAAGGTTTCATTTGTACATGCCCGAAAAGAAATATTGAAAATTGTGTACCTGAAGCCATACGCTACGCGTCACCTGAAATCAATCATTTCTGACTCCAAATAACATATAATCTCCGCTTCTTCTGTCTTCAGGTTCAGAAGAAAACAACTCTTTCAGTACTGACAAAGTTAATTATGGATGTACCTGAATACATTTTCATTTTTCGTCCCTATCATGCACCGGATAAAATTGGAGCGATACAGAGAGCAACATGGAAACATTTCATTGTCAACCAGTGTCATCTTCCTAATTGTTTTTCCACAGCATTTACTCCTACCTAGCTAGTTTGTTCATGCTGCGTGCATGTATGATTAGTCAAAGTCATTGTAGGATTAAAGATTGCAGACAGCTTCTACAGCCATTTGTTGCTTGGATTCAAAGCGAGGTACAGTAGTTGTTTAATTGGGATCTGTTAGTTTCTTTCTTTCTTTTTCACTTTTCTTGGGTGTGCAGATCTTGACATGCTTGTGGGCTTGTTCCTCAGATTCAGAAAAGCACCCCTGATTCGGTTGTACTTTCGCAGTCTTTTTTATGATTCCTGCTCCTGCTTTTGTGGCGATCTCATCTGCTTCTGCAGCCAAGAAGCCATGTGACACAAAATAAATCAAAGCCAGAAAATGAGAGAACAAGCCAGCTGTGTTCTGATGCAAATTGAACTGCAAATATGAATAATTAGAGTATCAAGCAATAACTGTCAGGAAGGTTGCAGTCTTAGTCAAGAAAGACAAGAATTTATTTTGTTATTCTCTCTCTCTCTCTCAGTGACCTTGGGAATCAAATGGAAATAGTCTGTCAAAGCAGTGAAACACACATACTCTTCACTTCGTTTTCTCTTCCTTTTGCTTTCAAGAAAGAAGATGCCACCTGTTATAGATTCTGAGAATTGTGATTACAGCATGCTTGACTGTACTGTAATTTTCAGAATTTGTCTTTTGCAAAGCACTTTGTGGCAGCAGGAGAGCGCCCAATCTATAATAAACTTCTTCAGTGCAATTTCTTGAAACACCTCATTCTAATACATGTGTTGGGAGGATCACCAGAGAGGAAATTTTATCCCAAAACTGAAATTAAGGAGTTCCAAATGTGCACTCTAAGAAAGCATATCTGAAGAGAGCTCTGAACATTATTCATGTGTGTTCAACATGCATCAAATCCAAAAATTGCTAGTGAAGAACATGTTTTAGTTGAAGGAGGTGTTTTAATGCTCTCAACAAGTACAGAGCACAGATTCTTAAAACTCATTTAAGGTCTAGTTGGCAGCCTCTGGTTAGTACCACATCGCTCTAAATTGTGCAGTTTAGTACACCTCTCCGCATCTGATCACAACATAAGTAGTTTTAGACTTGTGCAAGAACTAAGGCCTCTTTTGGAACAGAGGAGTTTTTTTTAGGAATTTTATAGAAATTGAACTAGTTCCTGTAAATTTTCTATGTTCCATAAGTCTAAGTTGGATTGGAGAGTAAAACAATCTACCATGTGAGAGTTTGATCCCAAAATGCATTTTTTTAGGTCAAATACCTTGGAAGCATTTATATAGCATGCTCAAACAATAAAATTATTCATGATGGAGCTGAATTATTTCAAGTGAAATAACGTGATTAGTGTGAAGGATCAATCATCTTTTTCCAAGTTTGAGCCTGTCAAATCCATATAAACAAAGCGGTTCAGTTGAGAGTCACGCAAGCTGCCAACAACACGGATGACACTGCAAGAAAGCCTTTTTTTTTTTTTTGCAGCGATAAAACAATGACCGCCCAGTCCTTGAGCAGCAAATCATATGCTCTTTCACCAAACGGGTGATAGCAACAAGTCGATGAAACCCTCTTGATCTCTACTTGTCAACGGCAACTAATCATAGCCCATCTCTTTTAATTCCTGCACCTACACAACATCTCACACCACAACTCCACCACTTCCAAGCTAAGCTCCAATTAATCAAAACTCCACAGCCACCTAAAGCAACACAACAAGTGTATTATTTATTGATTAAATATAATTGGGCACACAGCTACACACCTACACAATTGCATTTGAATATAGTCATTAGGAGAAGTCGCTCACTGACATGTGGGGCCAGTGGCTCGTAGCAGCTCGTTCAGGCCTGATTGACTGTTTGCTGCCGACAATAACCAATATTACCAATTGCAATTCTTTTGATTTTCTATCAGTAAAAAAGAATATAAGCTTTGCAATTGAGGATGTCTAAATGCAGAAAAGTTTATGGACAAGTAGCTTGTAGAGGAGATAAAAGCAAAGAGAAGACAAGAAGAAGCTTAAGTGTGCATGCGTGTATGCACACGCACATAGATGCGGCCTAGCTAGGCAATCACAAGGGACAAGGGTAAATATATTGTGCAAAAGTCGGCCACAAGCTGAGGGACAAGGCCCACTCAACAGACAACGGCTGCCACTCTCAAGAACCTGTCTTCGGATCGCTATCCCTTTTCTAGTGCTCAGAGAAAACTAGCTAAATAACCCATAGACATAGAGAGGTGAGGGGGAAAAATCCTCAGAGAAATTGAGCAAGAACCGAGGGAGATCGCCTCTTGTCCTCGTGCCAGAAGGGCCTGCAGAGATCGACAGGAGGTGAGGAATTTTAGTGGTGGCTCAGTTCTTGGTGATGTTGTTTCAGCTGAAATTTCGGTTATTTTGGGGTGAACTTTGAGTTTTGAAGATGCAATTTACTTCGATTCCAACGGCGGAGTGTATTCCTTGATGCGTTTTGGTCAATTTGGTCAGCGATTTTTGTGAATTTTGGGTCTATTGGAATCCAATCTGTTGGAAGAATCCATCTAATCTGTCATGCTAATATCATCAGGGTGTTGCAATTGTTTCAGAGTTTCAGTGAATTTACTCACAAAGATTGCATCGTTCTCCAAATCTCTCTTCAAATTCCATGTGTATCTTGTCTGATTTGCATCGACCGGAGTTCCTGTTGACAAATTCGTGTGCTTTCGCAAATTCGCAATGTTATTAGAATCCGATCTTGTTCCGATACCAAAAAAATCTCACCTTTTTATTACGTCGGTTTCCTCTCATCAGTGAGCTGAGCTGCGGGAAAGAGAAGGAGAAGCGTATTGGAGATGATGAGGGACGCGTACATGGAGGTGCTGCCTCCGATGGACTACTACGCCTCCCGGGGCAATTGGTTCATGCCGCCGCAGCGGAAGTGGACGCCGGAGGAGAACAAGCAGTTCGAGCGGGCGCTCGCCGGACTTGACCTGCGCTGCCCGGACTGGGACAGGGTGGCGCGGGCCATCCCAGGCAGGTCGGTCCACGAGGTCGTGAACCATTTCAAGGACCTGGAGCTCGACGTCCAGCAGATCGAGAACGGCATGGTGCCCTTCCCGCTGTACGGCGGCGGCGCGGGGGCCGGCGGCGCGTTCACACTGCAGTGGGACGGGAATGGCGGCCACGGGGTCGGGGACTTCAGGAACGCCTACCGGTTCGGGGGCGGCTGCGGGAAGCGGCACTTCGGCCGCACGCCGGAGCAGGAGAGGAAGAAGGGCGTGCCATGGACGGAGGAGGAGCACAAGTGAGTACTAGTATACAACACTTCTTTTGAGAGTAATTGCTCGAGATTTTCTTTGCTGAATTCACTATCACTGTTGGGTTTACATCATCTGATGGCTATGGCAGTTTACAACTTGGAATTATTCAAACTATGAACAATTGGGGATGTTAAGTAGAAGGGAAATTTTGTTTCTTGGATTCATCATCACTTGATAGAGTTTACGTCAGTTGATGGCTATGGCAGTGCTACAACTTGGGGTTATTCAAACTATGCGCAATTTTATCTTTCTTCAGTAGGGATCCGAGAAACAGTCATGTAGCTTGATGTGTGACTGTTTAGACCTTAGTACAATCCAATGAGGGTGAGCCAGAATTGATGAATAGTTACTGATCAAGATCCTGCTTTGTTCTTTGTTCTTTGCCAGGTTGTTCCTCTTGGGACTGAAGAAATATGGCAAAGGGGATTGGAGGAACATATCCCGCAATTTCGTGCAGACAAGGACACCTACGCAGGTGGCCAGCCATGCGCAAAAGTATTTCAACAGACTCAACTCCGGTGGCAAGGAGAAGAGGAGATCGAGCATCCATGACATTACCACGGTTAACCTGACGGATGATCAGCCTCCCTCACAATCACAGTCCTCCTTGATCAGCAATCAGTCCAACACGTCAACTCTGACTGCAGCAGTTGCCCCATTCTCCTCACCGGCTGATGTCAAGCCACAGAACGCAGGGAATGCATCCTTCAATTCACCCAGCCGAACAATTGGGATGCCAGGTTATGGGATGGGATTGCAAGATCAAGGTTTGCAGTATGGTGGTCCTCTACATGATCAGCTGGCTGCCAACCGAAGCATATTGTTTTAGATGCAACCAATCCAAGCAGCTGCAGAACCATGGATCAGATGTCTAGTGTACTATTGCCTTGCTTGTAGCTTCACTGCATGTATTGAAGTAATTAATTAGGGGAATTTTTTGAAACATAACAGAGGGTGGAGAGATCTTTGTGTTATGTTGGTGACCGATGCCCTGTGACCCATAATTGTTGGCCATACTGAGAATGCAACGAGAAGAACGTCAAGAACTTGGTGCTGTGGTATTTTCAGAGAGTGATTGCTAGTGCTGAACACTGATCACGCATGTATTGTATGAAGTGGACTTGTATTCAATCATGGATCCAGCTTTTATGAGGTGGATGACAAGAATTCTATTCTATATTCTTCTGGTCAGTGATGCACTGAGAACACCAGTTACCATCTGATTCAGGGTTTCAGATCATGCTGTGTACTTCACACATAATTATCCAGTCTATCAAAATTGCCCATTGGTGCTAGCCCCATGTGAAGTTTCCATAGAATTTCTTTGGATATGAAAATTAATTTGCACAGAGTCATTCAGCATTATTACTCCTTTCAGCTGCTCATCTAGTCAACCTTTCCTTGTTTGTAGCCTCATTTTTATTAAAAAACAATGGCATTTTTTAAATTCTGTTGATTGACCTGTGGTTGTTCGTGTGCAATTCAGTCCTGTAATGTATTCTTCGATGGCCTACTTCCACCAAATATGAGATTGGTAATGAGTCAAGCTGCACTAACTTGTCATCTCATGCTTTCTCTACCCCATTTCTATCAACTTTTACAATTCTTTTCCTCCCCAATTTTTGACCCTGTTATTTCCCTCCTTGAGAAAGGCATCCTCAGATATGAGACATATCCTTGTGACAACAGTAAAGAATACAATAGGGAGCCGCACGGAAAGGCACAAATGCTGCCTACTTCTGTGGGTGCTTGTGCTTTTCTCTGCCCTGCCTCCTCGCTTTGCAAATTGCAGAGCAAAAAAAAAGTGCCACTCACACTGATGATGGAAGACACTGTTGCATACCTTCTGGTGGCATGTGGTTGCTGCTGCTTCCTCCTCCTCAAGTAGGAATTCTTCAGGCTTATACTGGCCTTTCCATGTCACCTGATGTTCCATTCCAACATCACTTGATTTAGTAAACACTTAACAGCCCATTTTCCGCCCATGGAATGGAACACGTCTTTTGATGCTGATTTTTTGGCTATAGAGTTAGTAAATACTTAACAACCCATTTTTCGCCCATGGAATGGAACACGGCTTCTGATGCTGATTTTTTTGGCCATAGAGAATGTATCTTTGGCATGTACTTTGTCATTTTAACAATATCTTCATTGACACGGAAGCATGAGCATTGGTAGACGCCGTGCTGAACATCCCTTCACCTTAATGTCAATTGGAAGTGACTTAGCAGCGCCTCTTTTTCTGAATTTTCTTCAGACCCTTACTGCATAAGTTTCAGATATTTGTTAGCTGTCAGAGCTTTGGTTTTTTTTCTGAAGAACCTTATAAAAGGGCAGGGAGTTTGTGCAGTGCACTAAAGAAGAATAGATTTTATCAATTTATAAGAAAAACCAAATTCAAAAACCTCACAACGACGTGATTAATTAAAGAAAAACCGACAAAATTCCTCACACGGTCGTCGCGGACAAACCCAAGCTGTCAGAACTTTGTGGTGTGAGTCAATGAAGTATTTCTACGAAGTAGAAAAAAAGCTGAAAGGAAAATACTATAGAAGGACTTATGCAAAAGGTATACCACCTCCCTTAGAACGAATCAGTTCTCCAAGAACGGTCACAATCACCAGTCACCAAATTGCCAGAATAACTGCTACAGTGTCTGACTGAACCCTTTGTATGCATTCTTCAGATAAAAAGGTGGCAACATTTCTGATGCACACAAGGTGATCGTGTGTGATGCAGAACTGCAGCTGTCAAGGTTGTACAAACCAGAATCTAAGTTGGACAGTCAATAGATGGAATAAGAACTGATTTGTTGTTATTCTCTGCGTTTGCCAACTGGAAAAATCTAGATTAAGAAAACTAAAGCCATATTAAAACAAGTGATCATTCCTTGTCCATCTAGACTGAGTTCAATAAGAACGAAATTGTTAAAGAATATTGGTAGTGGCAGTCCCTAACACAAGAAGTGACAGGGCGCAATATCATCCACAGTTTGTCATCTTTCAGGGCAACAGTTTTTACAACCTTCCTCCTTTTGTTTTCCTTACAAAAACTGATTGAAACAAGATTTGTAACAACAATCTTAAACCGTGTTTAGTGATAGAAACAACTCATCATACACAGTCCACTCAACTTGTGGGTTATGACCAAAAAAAAAATCCGATTCCATCCCCTACAGTCTGCATTTCTGCACAAGGTTTCAGTACAGTCACAGGTGTTGTCAGGCAGACAGATTAAGCTTCCACGGTTCTTCTTCCTCTTTGCCATCTAGGCTGATTACTGTTTTGCCAAAGCATAGTAGAGAAAAGGATAATTTTTAATAGCATGTAGTGGCAATGCATGATTGCACAAAGCTACAAGATAGATTTGCTTTCCTGGCCCTCCCGGACGTCATAGATGCTCAGATGCCTGGCTTTGCTACTGAAAAGGGCAACTTGGAAGGCCATCTGGTTATTGCCTGAAATCGTATCAAGGAAGGGCAGAGAAAAAAAAGGCAGGTTCACGCCCTGTTACCTGATGGAACTGAAAGCCAGGTTTCAGCTTAAGCAGGCACATGCAGATGTTCAACATGTCATGTGCAAGCAATGATTTTTGCATAAATAATAACTTGTCATTAGCAACATGAATTTAGATGTGTGTTTTTTATGTTTGTCTGTAGATTGCTTGAGAACCACAATCTAATATCTTCTTTGTAGCCGAGGGAAACATGTCATCTGCAGGTCCAACTTTGCATGTAGGGGATAGAAGAGAAATTTAGTATGATTCATCATGAGTCATAAACAACTAAAATGATCAACATGCAATCAGCTTTCATTACGATGAGATCAATTTCCGAAAACTTCATCCTAGCATCAGAACTGATCCAACATGCCATGAGGAAAAGGAAATATTTGATCGTTCTAAAATTATATTTTCAAAAAGCATTTGATACGGTAAGTTGGGATTGTCTGTTGACGGTATTGTCACACAGGGGGTTCGATCATAGATGGATTATATGGATAAAGACATTACTAAAATCGGTCAAAGCTCAGGTTATGATGAATGGTTCCCCAGGAGAACAAATCAAGTACAAATGAGGAGTACGACAAGGTGACCCGCTCTCCTCATATCTCTTCATTCTTGTTGTCGATGTACTACAAAAAATGATTCAGCAGGCTTACAGTACTGGCTGGCTAAGACACCCACTATAAATTCAAGCTGCTCCTCCGAGCCTGCAATACGCCGACGACACTTTAATTCTAATACACGGCTCAGTCGACCAGGCTATTTCTTTGAAAGAGATCTTGGACTCCTTTTCAGCCTTCTCCGGCTTGCACATAAATTACCACAAAAGCACGCTCATGCCTATACACATGGATGAGACAAACGCGAACCAGGTTTCAACATTGATAGGTTGTCCTGTAAGTCCCCTATCCTGCAACTACCTAGGACTACCCTTGTCCACAAATAAGATATCACACGGAATGTTGCTACCTATAATCGATGGAATCGACAAACGATTGGCTGGTTGGATACCAGGGTTATTATCAAGGGAAACTAGACTCGTCATGGTTAACTCGGTGCTATCAGCCATTCCCAACTACTGTATGTCCTGTCCGAAATGGCCAGGCAAGAGTATCGAAGCAGTGGATAGACTTCGCAAGGCTTTTTTTCTAGCAAGATGACAAGGAGATGAAAGGAGGTAAATGTCTGGCAGCATGGTCAGCAGCTACCTTGCCCAAATCGCAGGGCGGCCTTGGTATACGGGACCTGAGAACACACAACAGATCCCTACTCATGAAACTTGCTGGCAAGCCATGCTTTGCCTGGCTAAGATCACAATATCTCCAAAGTCAGATACCCTTGCAAGCGCAGCCAACTGACACACCAATGTGGAAAACTTTCTCTGCAACCTTTTAGCAAATCATTTCGGCCACCAGGGTCAATCAACTCAATTTTGGAGAGACCATTGGACAGACATCGGCCGCCTATACATATCTCTCTTTACTCTAACCTCATTTGCAACAAACATCAATTGCACTATTTCTTCACAATTCAGAGAAGGCCACTGGCAGATCGGTCTGCACCCGGTTTTGTCGCAACAGGCACAGCAGGAATTACAAACTTTATGTCAAGCCCTCGAAGATACACATATCCAGCACCACATGCCTGATACGCGAACAATTCTGCTTTCTGACGCTAGGATTACTACCGAAGCAGCATACAACCTTTTAAACTTTCATGGCATTCTCTGGAAATCGGCTGAATTCATCTAGACCAAAGCAATTCCCAACTCATGCAGGATCTTCTTATGGATGGGCTTCCATGATAGGCTAAACACTAACTCAAATTGCACCAAGAAAAACTGGACTAATGACCCACACTGCGCTCTCTGTCCTGCCACAAAAACGATCGATCACCTTGTTCTTCGATGTCGGCTGGCAGGGGAACTATGGAGGAAGCTGGGCCTATATGACCATGCTATCAAAGCTACAAATATCCTTCAGTTTGTGGAATTAGTTCTGGCACAACAAGGACAACTCCAAACAAGCTGGCTGATCTACTTCGTGGCCTGTGCACACAATCTTTGGAAAGCTAGCAACGCTCTGGTTTTCAAGTAGAAAAACACTAATATCTCCACTCTCCTTCCAAGAATCCGAGACGATCTTGACACATGAAAATACCGCATCAAACCTCATTGTCGCCAGATAATGCAGCACTGGGCAATCCAACTGACTTAGGTGCTGCCTACAAATCATCGACGAGATATGCTCAGCTTGCCTCCTCCTCCTCTTTTCCTCTTATGTGTCTTCTTACTTTCTCTTCTGCTTTCTGTGGTTGTGATTGCTCTCTCAGTCCTTATTTTCAGTCCTGTTCTTTTATTGGCCACTTGACCTTGTCTACTTGGACAACTTACTGTACTTATTGACACACCATTTAATAAATGATCATAAGGTAGACTCTCTACCTTTTAAGCGTAAAAAAAACTAAAACGATCAAGTACAAGATAAAGAAAAGTGCAACATGAGTTTAAGATGATGATGAGGCAATGCTTCTCTCTCCAGCAGCAAGAAATATCTTGGTTGAGCACAAAAGGTGAATATATATTTTTAAGAGAAAGAGAGAGAGATGAAAACAAAAGGTGGAATAAAGAATACGCCGATGCCAGGGATCGTACCAGGGTCACACGCGTCACAGGCGGGAAAACTCACCACTATACTACAACGACTCTGTTGGTAATAGCTTAGAAATTAGTTTATATCGATATACCACTATTTCGAAGAGAACAAAAAAACCCAGCAGAAATAGAACTTAAACAATAAAACACTGGTTAGCGTGGAAGAGGACCTGCTACATCCTCCGATGGACATTAAAGTTCATAGGTTGATACAGACGACTCAAGTTTCTGTAGATACATGCTGCTGTTCCCTCCTATTTTTTCATTCCTCAGGCAAAATAATCTGACATACATTCTGGAATTCAGAATTACAGATCAGCTGAAAGTTCAGCATCTCAAGAGTTGATAGCAAGTCTTTGATTGTGTGCACAATAGCATCTTGATGTGTTGATGCCGTGGATTATAATCAAATACACTTCACATAATGTTCCAACAAAGCAACACATTTGCACTATAACAATACAGGCAATCAATGGCTTTTGCCATACCATTCACAATTCCAATTCCATACAAAAAAAAAGAGGACCTATCTCACCTATTGACACTGCACTATAGATCAGAAATTTACAAGGAATGCATCCATCACATGTCCGGATCATGGCTGCAGAAGCATCCCCTTGAGGCTTCAGTGTTGTGTAATTCTGTTAGCCTCAGGTGCTGGTAGGAACATCTGCGCCAGCCACTGCAATGGTTTGATCAATTCTGCGCGCTTCTTCCGCCAGTACCAGATTGCAGCATTGTAGAACTCATTGCGGATCTTCTTGGAAGCTGCTCTCCAGTCGCATTTCTCCATCTCAGCTCTAGCCGTCATCCCCATGTTGTCTCTGAATTCCTTGTTCGCCAGCAATAGCTGAATCTTGCCAACACAATCTTCGAGGTCTCCTGGGGTGAACAGGAAGCTCGTCTTCCCCTCCTGATCTTCAGGAATTATATCAGGAATTCCGCCAGCACGAGCTGCCACTACTGGGACTCCAGATGACATGGACTCCAGGACCACTTGACCAAGTGTTTCAGACTCCGAGGGCATCACAAAAACATCACCACTGGCATATGCCTGTGAGAGCTCTTCGCCTTGCATCATTCCAGTGAACACTGCAGGCATCCCCTCAAACATCTTCTCCAGCTCACTCCTGTCATGTAATTCCAGAGAGCATGTAAGGCACACTAGTGGCAAACAGCTCACATCATTGTTTCACAGGAAATACAAAGGTGTCGAATGAAATTTTTCTTTAAACCAACAATGCAATATTAGCTTAAAATGAATAAATGATGAGGATTGGTGTACATAAAAAGCATGGGCTGAATAATTTTTGAACTACTGCTATTTATGACAAATTGGAAGCTAGAAAAAAAAACAGAGCCTGATATATAAATGGTAAGGAACCACATTTGATATACCTGTATGGTCCATCTCCGATCAATGCAATTCTTACTCCAGGCAGCCAGTCCATTACCCTGCTCAGTCATAATTCAATATTAGTATCAAGAACATGTAGTGTAAAGCACAGAGGAGTGTATGGTATTAATCATGTTCATCAAAAATAAGTCAAATACCACAACAACCACAAAGTTTAGAGTAAGTATATAGCTCACGTTTTCAGAAAATCCAAGTTTTTCTCGCGTCCGAAGCGTCCTACATGGATTATCAATGGTTTTTCAGGCTCACCATCACTGAAAAGAATAGATATATAGAAGAAGCATCGACATTTAATCTCAACCTGCTATGCATGGAAAATACAGAGAGAAATGAACTATGATGCCACCTTAATCTAACTCGCATCTCTTGACTGCAAAATCTGGGATGGAAACTGGCTGAATCAACACCTTTGTTCCAAAGGCGTATTCTGTTAGCTGAACAAGGAGGTAGCTTATATTATTAACATGGGTACATGGAAGGAAGGCAGGAAATAAGATCTGAACATGTAATACATATATGGACCAACCTGATATAACCTGGGCAGTTTCAAAATCTTTGCTGATAGCAACAGATGGAACCAATGTTAGATCAGCAGCTCTATGAAGGAACCCTGTTTGAAAAATCATGACCAAACCAATGTCTTCATCACATAAAAGTTGAGTGTTTATGGAAGTGTAAATGAGGTGGGAGTGTAATGCTTACTTATGACTTGCCACATTGGCTCTACAAGCCAGTTAAATGTATATCTTGGAATGTATCTGCAGGGGGGAAACATAAAGGTGGGTATACAGCTATGATGAATAGCTCAAAATGGTTCCAATAAGATTGTTATCTGGCAGTAGAAAAATTGAGCTTCTGGTATTTGCTGCCCACTTAAAGGCTTTTACTAGGAAATGGCAATCAAATGTCAATGCACTTCTATATTATACACAAATCCTATTTTTTATGTTACATTGGTCATGGATTTCAGTTTGATAATGAACTTTAAGATAAAGAACCTAATATGGAATATGACTACTAAACTACTGAACATGCCCAGAAAAGAAAAGAATGTGTTGCAATATAATTCAGTATTTACTTACACTGGGACATGGGTGTGGTAGGACATCACTAGAGGGACACCGAGCAGTTTAGCAATAGCAAGTGCCCCAAAAACCTGAATGGTCAACAGAGAGGCATCAAACTTAGTGGTTAAGTAGAAGACAATATTTGGTGATTAACTTGGTTGCCAATATGAAGTTACCATAATTCCTGGCGAGGATGCATGAATAATGTCAGGCTTGAACTTTGCAACCTCCGAAATAATCCTAGGACTGAGTGCCAGCGAGAGAGGAACTTTTCCATACATTGGACACGGAAAGCTGGAAAGGATGAGCAAACAGCTGTAACCACAATAATATGCCACCAAAAGGCACTACAGATCATATGATCAATAAAAAAGATTCCGATGCTTCCACTCTACAGAGCTTGATATGTATACTGTATTTATTAGTTCATACAAGTACAATTAGAGTATTTTAAAAAACGGGTATTTGCATTGGTTTAAGTATTGAAGCTGTATCTAATGGAATGACCTAAACCCACCCTAAACTGTGTGAATGCTATATGTGTAGTATTAACTTAGAGAAATTCACTGCTCATGAAGTAGACCGCTAGTTGTGATAGTTAAAGCTTCTGTTGTAGTGTCAGCACTCATTAGGTGGTCCCCATTTTCGTTTTGAAACAGTACCTTTACAAGTGTGAGACCTTCAGTAGTTCAGTAGCTACTGCCTAAATTGCTAATATCCTAGGATAAAAGTAGAAAGAAAGAAGTATCTTGAGCTTACCTCCATGAACCAATAACCTTGGCACCATGGAATTCCTGGGGAACCCCTTCATGGTTTGTCACAACAATCACCTGCACAAGACATGAAGGCACCAGAATATACCAAATTAAGTCACACCAATTACTAATCTACAATATTCAACAATTATAACTTTGAGCTGAATTTACCTCATCCCCCATTTCACGCAAGTGCTTGATGAAGTTCTGGAACCGGTTCTTGTACCCAGAGATGTAACTGCAAACATCAAAGAAGAAAACTTGCTCAAAATATGAAAGCAAACACTCAAATCAGTTTGTCTGAATGAAACAATATAGCCATTTCTCTGTCCATATGCAGCAAAATGCAAATCTTTTCACGATACTTCACTTCCGTCCTTCCTACTACTACTTCATCAGCTAATTGGGGGTTGGTTTTCTTAATCTCCAAATTTAACTCACTTAAAATTTAGTCCATTTTTGTCCCATCTTCATGAATCCCAATACCCGAGAAGAATCCAAACATTTTCGACAAATCAAGGAACCAAGAAAGGAGTGAACACAGCATCACTGCATCAGAGCGTACTCCGTGGAATCTTCAATCTTTTTCACGGAACAGAACATCCTCATCGATTCGGACAAGAATGTCCACAAAGCCAGGAACCCCCCCCCCCCTCCCCCCACCACCACCACCACCAAAAAAAAAACCCAAGATAAGAGAGTGAGTCCTTACGCGAACGGCGACGGCTCGACGAAGAGCGCGACGCGGCGCGGGCGCGCGGCCTCGTCAAGCAGCAGCGGCGGCGCCTCCTCCAGGTCGTCCTTGATCTCCGCGCCAATCATCATTGCCAAGAAACCAAGAACACAACAAAAGGAGCAGCCTTTCTCCTGCTCGCTACCACGTCTGCGACACCGTTGCGTTGCGTGCGCCTCAACGGTGTTGTGGCGGAGCAAGGAAGAAGATGACGAACTCGCGCGGTCGCGTATATAAGCGAGAGGAAGAAGAAGAGGGGGGATTGGAGTGTGTGGAGTTGGGGAGTAGGGAATTGCGGGAATATTCCATCCGGGGGGAGGAGAATATTGGAGGGAAGGGAAACCCAGATGGCAACTTTGCAAAGCATATGCTTTTCTCCTCTTCTGTGACATCTCCTCCTCCTCACTTCCTTCAAGCATCACATCCAAATAAATCTGCAGTTATGTGCAAGAAAATGTCTCTCTCCCTGGGTTATAACAATGGCTGTTTTGCTAAATATAGGCAATGCTAAAAATGAATTCTTTTCTGGAGAATATTGTTGTTAGCAAAATTGACATGGTCAACGATACTCTCTCAATAAACGAGTTTTTTTTATTATGTGCCCTTTTTCTTTTGCAAAACATATTACAAACGCAAACCCTCATATATATATATATATATATATATATATATATATATATATGCACGCGCACACATTTACGCACATATACATCATAAATTTAAATACATTATAATAGTTAATCATAAATATTTATGTCAAATCTAAACCTGGACAGATTTTACTATAAAAAATACGAACATCCAGAACTTAAAAAGACAGATAAAAAACTTAACTAAGCTCACTTCTGTATCCTTCTAACACGCCCCCAAGAGACAGGATGAACATGAGGATTTCGATGCGATAACAAACTATAAAACAGCATGTGTGCTTTCTTGGTGGTGAGAAAATCCTATGGATAAGAGTGTGACTACGGAAGACACTGCTCCACAAAGTGATGACCACTTGTGCTGAAGATAATTTTGTAACCTTCGGAATTCAGACTCACGAGTGTTCTTTTTTATTTTACAGTTTTGCCAAAAAAATATGCAATTTAGTAGAAAGGATATGGTAATTGGAATGCTTCGTAGTTTTTTTTTTTTGGTCAAGGGAAACGAATCCTGCTAAAATTTCATGTGGTCTATGCATGTTGTGCGAGGTATATTCTCAGGTATTTGGCACCAATGATTCAGGTAATTATTCTATGAAAATAATTACTACCATGCTCCACCCAAAAATAAATAAATTATGTATTGGCTAGTGAGAAGAAGTCATCCAAAAAAAATTAATGGTTCTACATGCAATAAGTTTTTGCATATTTGCTTTGCATGGTCGATTCAGATTAGTGTTGGTCGTAATTGAGAGGAGCACAGAGGAATAATTTATGATGGATTTATATCATAATGAGATGATTACATCATGTGGCATGGCATCTATGAAAAGGCAACGCCAAAACAAACGGGAAAAAGACAATCCCAACTGGCCTTTTGGTCTAACAACCACCTGATTTCATTAAGATGCCCTCTCTCTTTTAGAAAAATTAAGATGCCCTTTGAACCAAAAGGAAAAGGGAACTAACAAGGAAAAAAACTTGTTGGCTATTGCATTAGGTCTGATTGGTGCTAATAATCCATAGAAAAATAGAAAAAGTAATAAAAATAATTTATAGATAAAACTTTTATATCTATATTATTAACAGTTTAAAAAATATGCGAAAAAACTCTAAAATTAACAATTTTAAAAACTTAAATTTTAGTTGTGATCAATAAGCCAACAAGCTGACGAAATACTGACAGATACCACCATACATACATCAAAACAAACAGAACACAGCAGAGTATTTTGGCAGAAAAACAAAACGACTGGGGTTCTTGAAAATTTACAAGCCTGACAGACTGATAGATAGATCATGCAAAGGAACATTATTCGGGAGGGCGAACTGGCAGATGCAGGAACAGCTGCAATGCAGAGCAGGGCACCAGATTCATGTCCATACTTTCTTTGGACAGAACAATATAGCTGCAACGCTGTACCAGCAGCACGTGAACCCAGGGTACCAGCAGTACTATCAACCCAGGGTACAGAAACAACATACCGGTACCACATCATCATGTGCAAAAAAAAACATCATCCCGCTCAGATTTCACTCTTGATCCGTGATGTCACTGAAAGATAGGTTTTGAGAGTCAACAACGTAAGAAGCTTGAAGGTTGCTTGCACGCAAATCTGAAAATACCATGAACTTACAAGTTGCAAATATTCAACAGTTGCTGTGTTTTAATGTGCATAAAGTTAAGTAGCTACGATATCCAGGACTAATGCTATTATTATGTACTTCATAAGTTACAGCCTGAAATAACATGCTGCAAGCATAACTAAGAACGAGAGATGCAGCCTATGAAGTGTCTGACCAAGAACTGACAAATTGGAGCAAAAAGTTCTTATGATGAGTGTTAAGACCTCAGAGGGCATCTCGAGCAGCAATCCTGCATACAATTGCGTCAGGCAGTGTAGATATTGATAGCTCCTGGGGAGTTATTTTATAGTGCTGCCAACAGGAAATTGAAATCAATGTGTCAGTCCTGGACAAATCATATGAAAACCATATTAGCATATGACTAGCAACAAGTTCAACTAAAAACCTTCAGGATCTGTGACTGGTTTGCCCTTGTTTCCAATTTTGCTAGATCAATCTTGGTGCCATGGATGAGTTCGTCCACAGCTTTCATCTGCCATGTTGCAAATTTTTACATCAACTGCTGCTTGAATTCCTTCACTCAGATGGATACTAACTCATAGAAAATGCATAGAAAACAGAAATGAAGTGGGAAGGAAAGGGTGTGCCCCTCCACAGTTCTTTGAGAAAGTAATTTTGCGACAAACTGTCATGTGTATAACCAGGATATGTAATTTTCATGTGTGCTCAAATCTCTGTTAGAGAACACATTTGAATTTCAAAATATCTTCTCATTTTCATATTGTGCAGCACATAATTACAAAAACTCACATTGGGATCTAAACAGAGCAGCCCGTCATGTGTAGTTAATTTCGTCTGGTAAAAATGCTGGTTTTCTCAGCAAAAGTAGTTAAAAGTGAAAACCAGGATACAAAGATATATATAGTATGCTTCAATCTTTGAACAGATAAATAATTGAAAAAAAATGCAAGTTAGCCACTAAAAAGAGAGTGCTACTGCTAACACCATAGCACCATTGCATTGGTTAAAAGGTGTTCAAAGCTTGAGAGTTTCTGCAACTTTGATGTCTTCTATAGATTTCAATCCAATTGGTGACACATGCAAAGCTTACAACCTCTAACTTGTTGTACCCCCAATAATGGAATTAACATGTTATAGATCCAGACAAGATGATGATCCAAAGCATATATTAACCCTGAAGCCACTTACACTTGAGAAATACTAGCCAACTCAAAAAGAGATCATTATTGGCTACAAGAGTGTTCTAGCTTCTAAATTACTAAACTCCTTAACATGGATATCTTAAAGATTGTACCTCCTCATCCGAAGCATCAAAACGAGCTGCGAGGATATAAGTAGTGTCGTCAGAGATTCCGCATCGCTTCAAAGACTCTGTTATCTGGAACCAAAAACATTGCAAACCATCAACAAATCACGCATACGAACAATCTCACAATGTAGAAGAAAATGCGAGCAGACTAATTACATGCTTAGAACCGGAGTAGTTATAGACGAGCTCTGAATGCAGAGTTCTTGTGGTCAGCGACTCCCTCCCCTGCGACAGCAGAGCCTTGTGCGCCGCCGCGAGAACTGGGAACACATCCGGCACCTGTCGTCGTTCACATTGTGCATGTAAAACACAACGCATCGAGTGATCGAGTCCTACTGCTGATGTAACACACGTAGGGATAATGGCGACCTACCAGCGACGCATTGAGAAAGGCAACCTCTGGTTCCAGCTTCCCTGACTGCATCAGCTCGAGTAGCTCCCTGACGAGTTCGACAACACAAAAAATTTCAGCAGGCAGCACCTCACCGTTCTTCACCGCACAGTTCGTAGCTAGGACCAATAACTCAGTGGAGAACCGGCAGCAGTGGTGAGTAGGAGCAGAGGCAGAGTGGCATACCGGCTGTTTGAGACATCGGAGAAGAGCGCGAGGGAGACGCTGCGGTCTCCTTCCACCGAGAAGCTCTCCATGCGGCTCTCTCCGGCGACGAGGGCGAGACCCTTCTTTGTACGGCGAACGGCGGCGGCGGCGGCAACCTCAGAACCCTAATCTTCAAGTCTGAGGAAGCGACGGACAATCGAGTTCTGGCTTTGAGATTCGTGCAGGAGTGGAATCGTGGCCGCAGAAAAGATTTCCTATTTCCCTCCGAAGTGAGGTGAGAACGGGATAAGGCCTTGCGCTCTCCGCCACCACCGGCCGCGAATGCGATTACCCGCCATGAGTTCACCGCCGTCGCAGGCCACCTCCGCCGCGGCGGCGGCGTACGGCTTCTGCCAGCGCATCCTCCTCGAGTCGGCCTCCTTGCCGGCGACGGGGAGGAGGTCCGCCCGCCTCAGTCTCACGCTCCGCTCCTCCTACCCGCTTGCTGGGCACAGTCGGTCCGTTGCTTTTCTTGGCTTTGGTTGTTGGACTTTTTTTATCCATTGATGTGAGAATCATTGTGTTGTGTGCAGGATCAGGAATCGAAGGTTCTCATGCCAAGCAATGACTGAGACTGAGCCCGATGGCAATGGCGACGAGGTAGTGCATGTTTTTCCCTCTTGGCTTATGCAGGCATCCACATTGACGTGCCATGAATCATAAGTGTGCTGTTGTTGTATGAGAAATTTACAAATGCCTATTGTGCTTTGAAGTTTGAAGTACCACATTTTTCAATTTTTCATGATCTATCCATGATATCTGCATGCGCGTCTTTCAGCTTCTGATGCAGTACTGCGTTTACTGTTGTAGTGATGAACTCCTCAGTAGTGTTAAAGTGACTAAAGAAAAATATGGAATTGATGAGTAAGTTGAGCTTACTAGGAATCCAGGGGGTATTTTTTTTTTATTTGTTTGTTTCAGGAGAAAGAAGATCTTGGAGATGATGCTTCATCACCTTCAATTGATAGTGCTACACAAGAAAATGGATATGCAGACTCTAATGCAGATAATGTACGTTCCTTACTCTTCTGCAGTTGCTCAAAATTTAAGTTTGTACAATGCAAAAGTAGGTTACCCTTCATGATGTTTTGATTAGCCCAATACTTGCACTAACACAGTCACTAGCGTTACTTATGACAATATGCTTGTTAGTCCTATCTACTTGAACATGTAACTGAACTATAATATTTAGCTTTCCAATGCCTCGCCAAACGAAAGACGAAATTGTAAATACAGAACCACTGAACTCCAGTGACACAGTTCAGAACATTGATGGAGATGCTACTGCAGCCAGTGATGCACAGGTATGCTTCTACTTGATACCACTGCTTCTGCTATACATTGAAAATGTGACCATTATGTGTATAACATTCTGTTATGAATAGGACAAGGTGGAAGTTGTTGATGTTGCTGTCGGTTCACCTTTGCCAGGAATGAAGGTAAATGTCCCTTGCTAATTTTCATGGTGCACATGTTTGTAATTTCAGTGGGAATTCAAAATCAAAGATGGATCATTTCTCACATTTTCAGTAGTGTGGTGGTTATTAAATAGAAAATTATGTAATACAGTTTTGATCTTATTTTAACCTGATAATGTAATAACGAGGCTTATGGTTTACTTTTTAAATCTCAATGATATGCAGCAGCAACAACTTGATGAATCTGTTAGGATCCCCAAGGCTACAATAGACATTCTCAAGGATCAAGTTTTTGGTTTTGACACATTTTTCGTGACCAGTCAGGAGCATTATGAGGTGACTATCTCCGAAAGCATGGTTTAGCACATCTTATGTCCAACATATTATATTTATAACTCTTTTAGTACCATAACACTTTGAAAATGTTCGTTTAATAATTGTGTTTGTAAAGTTCCATCCATTCTCAACTCATACATAATTATACCAGAGTAGCGACACTTATGTTTTATATTCTGATTTGAAATGTTCCCGTGTAAATAAATATTGAACTATTCAAAACAGCTAATTTTGTTGACTACCTTTTCTACATAAGGGTGGAATATTGTTAAAGGGCAATTTGCGTGGTCAACCAAGGAAAAGTTATGAGAAGATCACAAATCGGCTGCATGTAATAGGACACATGAAAAGCTGGTCTCTTCAGAAGTATAAGATTGTACCAATGTGTGAATGTCTAATCTATTTTCAATTCTTGGTTATCAACAGAACAAATTTGGTGATCAATATAATCTTTTTCTTCTCATTAACCCAGAGGATGAGAAGCCAGTTGCAGTAGTTGTACCTAGGCAAACAACCTGAAACTGCAGGTAATAAAATTATCTCTGTACCTTTAGTGAAGAAAGTAGTATTTACTAGTTGCCTCTGAGAATGAACTAGTATATTGCTTAATTGTTAGGAACCTATAAATTTATTGGTATTTACATTTACCTTTAAGATTTCTGATTATATTTCTGTAAATTAAATGTCCAGCTGTCCCAGAGTGGTTTGCTGCTGCTTCATTTGGAGTAGTTAACATCTTCACCCTGTTGCTCCGAAATGTACCTTTGCTACAGGACAACTTGCTGTATGAGGTTTCTTTTCCCTTTATTCACCACTGCCCTTCATTTAATGTTGTATATTGTTTGCTTTAAATGAAAAAATTATAGGTGGTTGGTTTCCTGTGACTAGCTTCATATGATTTTCGAATTACAACATGTGCATATGTTTTTGTGTCAAAATGTTCTCAAATTGAACTTTGAAGTTTTATATGGAACCAAAAGATCCATGCATCTGTAGTCTAGACGCTCAATACAAGCTTGACAATATGACGGTAAAACTTGTGTCCTCCTTTACATGTAGCATTGATATTTCCAATTTCATTACTTCTATATCCTGATTCATGTAGCTAAAGATTGCTGTTATTTCTATTTTGAAAGGAAAAAAAAGGCCATATGACATGTATTTCCTTGAGTGCCTTGCATTAGTATACAACTTGTTGATGGGTATTTCTTTTCCAGATCAACATTTGATACCTTGAGCTATTAAAAGATGGAGTTTATGGCGCCCTAGTTACTGCTGTCATAATAGGTGTTCATGAGATTGGACATATCTTTGCTGCTAGGGATACTGGAATCAAGCTTACTGTACCATATTTTGTTCCTAGCTGGCAGGTAAGCTGGATTGCAAGTCTACAATTTCACTTGAGGAATGTATGTTCTAGTTACCAGAAAATATTTCTATCTTTAAAACCTGACAATTTTATTAATCCCGGATGATTTCCTTTGATAGAAACCTGCTAATACAAAGAAACTGTGCTGTCTGAAATACACTTTTGGCATATATAAGCAACTCATATGATAGGCCTCTTTTTAAATTTGGGTATGGAAGCCATGGCTTTGGGGGTTTTTGTGTGTCAGTGTGTGTGCATTCATAATGGGTTGTTTATTTAACTAATTACTTAATCTTGCCATAATATGTCATACTGAAATTGTTTTATTTATTGTAGATAGGATCTTTTGGTGCTATTACCAAAATTGTCAATATTGTCCGCAATCGTGAGGACCTACTGAAGGTAGCAGCTGCTGGACCATTGGCAGGGTTCTCCCTTGGATTTGTTCTTTTGCTGCTGGGCTTCATCTTACCTCCAAGTGATGGCCTTGGTCTTGTGATAGATCCTGCAGTATTTCATGAATCATTTCTTGCTGGCGGTCTTGGTAGGTGCCTTTATCTAAGTTCATAACTACACCAGGAATCCTCCTTTTTTTTCTGGATTTTCATTAGTACTTGTTTGCATTCAAACATTTTTTTCAACAACATTGGATGGAATATTGACACATAGAATTTTGATAAACTTCAAAAACTTTGTATCTGATATATTTTCCCTTGGTACAGCAAAGCTTATTCTTGGAGATGCTCTAAAAGAAGGAACAAAACTATCCATCAATCCACTGGTCTTATGGGCCTGGGCTGGTCTCCTGATTAATGCCATCAATAGCATCCCTGCAGGAGAGCTTGATGGTGGCCGCATAGCATTTTCCATGTGGGGAAGAAAGGTAAATAAACATGTTGCTTTGTAAGTTTGCTCTAAAAAAAAGCTTGCATCTTTAGAGGTGATTATTGGTTACCTGAAACTGGGAAGAACTTGAGTGTCTCATCCAGGACTTGTGACAATTGTGATGAATTTCAACCTGATTCTGTGACAGATATCAACTCGAATCAACAGCTTCACCATCGGATTGTTTGGAATATCGGCTCTCTTCAACGATGTCATGTTCTACTGGGTGGTGCTGATCTTCTTCTTGCAGAGGGGACCGATTGCTCCTCTTTCTGAAGAAATAACAGATCCTATAGAACAATTACATCAGCATTGGTGTAGCCATTTTGCTCTTTGGACTTCTAGTTTGCCTACCCTACCCATTCCCCTTTGGTGCATCACAACTAATCGATTTTGACTTGTGAAAAAAAAGACAGTCGCAAGTCACAAGCTTCTTCCTCCCAAATATCTGTTAGATACTGAGATGTAACATGTCGGCACCCTATTTTGTTTATCTTAGCCTTGATCATAAAGGTTTGGACTTTGGAGTCTATGAGGTCCATTGCTCCTTGCAGTAGCAAAATAAAATGCAGGAGCTCTCCTGTTGTAGTTCATTTGTTGTATTTTAGTAGCATGTATCAGAGTAGAAGAACACATGATTCTGGATGTAATTTTCATCAGCTTAACTGAGCTACAGGCATAATTGCATTCAGAATGTAATTGTTATCTGTATAGTAGGAAGAAAACGAGCACCACCTTATTACAGGGTTCCTTGAAATGTGCAAAATTCAGCAGCATTTTACCCATCGACCCTTCAGAGAATGTGAGAGCAATCTTATTTAGTTTTCATTACTCCACTTTACATTTAGCTAATTGACTTAACAATTTGGAATTTACAACATTACAGGAACAGTTTAAAGGAAGCAACGACTGTCCACTGAGAAAATAGTACTTCCAAGAGAAAATGCTACTAAATTTACATTGCTGATACAACAACAGAGAAAAATGCCATACAGTTCAGCCGGGGAAACACATTTGACTATCAGGCTGTAGCGCAAAATCCGCTACAAGATGGTGTCAAGACTCAAGTGGCTAAGAAGACCTAACTTAACTCTCCCAAAGTACTGAAAAAGCTACTCGGGGAAGGAACACATAAAAGACGCTTTTCAATAATATATAAGGTCCAGAATAAAGTTGCACATGGAGCAGCTCGCAACATAACATGAATAAACTGGATAAATATTGGACACCCAATGAACTACATACGAGAATAGAACCCATCAGGTCATCTTAGAGATGATCCTCCCACTCCCACTGCTGCTCTGAACATTTTAAGGTCATAAACTCTCGCAGGAATCATAACTACTTATACTATCAAAGAAGCAAATCATCGCCTGTATTGTCCTGCCCTATCGCTGCACAACTCATCATCGATGTAGATACTGTCCAAGCACATCAGGTTGTTGTTGACACTCTCAGAACTGGCATTGCTGCTTGTTGCAAGAGAGTCTGAAACACTAACTGGTCTGCCCCTTGTAGACCCTGACCGTGCACTATGCACAGAGGATGCTGGTATGCTTGTCATAAGAGGCCGTAAATTGTTTGGAATGCTGCGCCGTATGTCCTGTGTATAATAAATAATGCACCTCAGGTTCAGGTTAATGAAACATAAAAATTTATTGTATTGACTATCTAAGAGAAAGTAAGTGTACCATATGTCGAAGGGCCATATCCAGTGATTTTTTTGATAATGTCCTGCCAAAACCAGAGCTATCTGGAGAATTTGATGATTTTCCAGATAGACTGTTGAGGCTGGATCTTTGGTCATCGTGTTTTGGAGGAACTAGTCTTCTCATGTTCACTACCCTCTCAACCATCTTATTACCCATTTGAACAGGATTGACACTGTCACCTCCATTAAGATGCGATCTTCTCACTGCTGGCATTGAGCTTCCTGAAGGCACACTACCATTTAAAGTCCTCCCTCTAGAAGGAGAGCAAGACTGTCGTCTTGGCCGAGAAGCTGGCCCAGGCTCCACAGAGGAAGACCTAGAACTAGGAGCTCCAGGTCTGCCCCGAGTGGCAGAGGTTGGTCTTTCTGGTAATGATGTCCTCAGATTTGGAGGGGCGTCAAGTGAGAAGCCAGGCATCTCAGATGGCCTCCATGGTCTTGATTTGACAGTAGGTGAGCTGCCCCTAGAAGGTGTTGACATTATTGTTTTTGCCGGTGAAGAACTTTTGGACATTGTAGGGGCTGGTTTGGAGATCGAGGAAGATCGAACTGGTGCAGCTAAGCTACCATGCTGGGTGGAAGTGATAGACGGCCGTCTTGTTGGGGTTGATGACCTTGAGACTGGCTTGCATTGTGCTGGTATGGAGGGCCTGGATGATGGCGTGGATGACCTGGTAGCAGGTATTGATGATCTTGAAGTAGGTGTGGATGACCTGCTAACAGGTGCTGATGCTCTACCTGAAGGAACTGATGTCCTGGTAGCAGGGCCAGACGTCCTTGAAGGTGTTGTTGACCTTGATGAAGTAAGTGTTGACCTGGATGTGGGAGTTGATGATCTTGGGGCAGTAGGTCCAGACTTAGAAGGTACAGTTGCCCGAGACGTGGGGGTTGAAGGTCTTGAACCTTTGGAGGTATTGGTTAGTGCAGGACGCCCAGTCGGTGTTGAAGGCCTAGATGAATTAGATGTATGCCCTCCAGAAGATGATGGCCTATGTGTTGTGGCAGCTGAGTTCAAGTTGTTTGATGATGTTGTTCTCAATGGAAGGGTTGTTCTTGATGGAGGATCTGGATGATTGGCCAACTGGAATGCCATAAACAAACAGAAAATAGAAAGTTAATGAAAATGTAAACAGTCAAAGAATATGAATTATACCTAAGAGAAGTAATGTAACCGATGAAACTAAAATGCATTCTAATAATATGGAATGGCTTATCTTTATGATAGACACGTGAAGGGCTTTTCAGTCAAAAGACAACAATATAAAGTATACTTCAAACTAAATGCCCAACAGAAATGAAATGCTATCATTGAGGAGAATATGTTGAAAGGCCTATGAAACAATGGACTTGGAGAGGCTGTTTTCAATTCCTTGGAAATTTGAATCAACTTAAGATACAGTATTACAGTGAAGCCACTTTTGGTCTATAGATTCATTCAGATCAAATCATTTGATATCCAGAAAGAGAGGAAATTTTGCTGCTGAGATGTATTCATCATAATCAATAATCTTGGAGCAACTGAAGTACAGTTTGTGTTCAAATGGCTCACCCTTGATTTTAAGGCAGTTGGGCGAGTCTTTGGGGTTCCAGTTTGGCTCCCTGGGGACTTTTTTGATGCGGATTCTAGAGATGGAAACAGTGAAGTTCCTGGTGGAGTCAGAAGCCTGAAAGTGAACAAGTCTGCTGTCAGAAAGGCTGTATAGTTACTTTCAAATACCTAAAGTTTGAATACAGAAGATAAAGCAACAAAATGGCAAAAACTGCAACATGCCAGAGGTCACCATACAAAAAAAAAGGAAATCATTTTCAAAACTACTTCTCTCACACAGAGTCTGATTGAGCACTTCTGATGGAATACACAGGAGTCTGGTAGAGCACTTTGAATGAAATATGCAGCACCGTGTAGTTACAAATTAGTACCATTTAAACCCATTTTGGCACTCAGTTTAACTAACTTCACCACCCAAGAACAATTACAGTACACCTTAACAAAGTTGTATAGCCAAACCAGCACTTCTACAGCCATGCAATAACTGACAAATACTGTGATTTGTTCCAGAATCAGTCAATCTAACTGTCACCTACCAACCAACCATCACCTAGCAATCAAATAGTCAAACTCATAGCAAGAAGAAATCTTATTTAAGTGTTAACATGGCTATCTGATATCAAAATACTCCCAAAAAGATTCTACACCCTATCAATTAAAATAATATGAAATCAATTAGAACCCAACAAAGTCTCATTGCCACCAAAGCGCCTAACTTGCAGAAGGATAGTCATTTAGCAAACAAGTGAAACTGCACCAACCAAATAAACTTCAACTCAATTAAGACAATGATAAGTATCTCCTAGGTGCTAAGAGTAAGTTATCAACTGTTGACATGTTTGTCCAATACTCAGTCGCTAAATTTACAGAAAGCACACCACATTAGGGACACACTAACTAGTTAACCAACCAAAAAGCAAAGAGAAGGAACTGACACCAACTAATACCCAATAAATTGACACCTCCACAAACAGAGCTCTTCCAGAGGTCATGCCTGCAGCGTTGCAACAAGATTACACCTTCTAAAGCACAATAACCAAAAGCAAAGAGCACAACTTTATGTGCAAGCATTAACTTGGGAAACAATAGAGAGAAAGAAGCAATAACAAGGGTCAACACAAGACCCAACTGTTTCCTCAACAACCGGTCCACCCTCACTTAGCTTTTCCAGCAACAACAGCTGAATTCTATCTAACACTAGGTTCACACAAAAGGCAATCTTTATGATATGACATCAAAAAATTAACAGTTTAAATCATGGACCACAGATAAAAGTATGAACTAAAGGGGGGTGAAATTACATTTTGGGGAGTTAATCAATTGAAGAATGAAGCAATAGCTGAAATCCCCTAAACCTCACAGACAATCAACAGGTTAGTGGCTACACTTTAGGAATAACAAACTACCCAACAAAATTTTATCGCCAACAAGCTACAGCACAGTAAAATAGCTACGCATTTGACAAGGTAGGTAAAAAATCGAACTTTCAGGCACCCAAGCCAAAACTCTTCAAAGCTTGCAAAATTTCTAGCACTTTCGTCTACAAAACAAAACGAATTTAAACTGCATTTCACACCATTACAATCGAAATTAGCTCCAACAAGCAGTCTCTCACCAGTGCGTCTCTTGCGCAGAACCAAACCACAAATTTACCAGATAGCAGAACCATCAAAATTTGAAATTTGAAATCAGCAGCACCCACCAGTCGTAATCGTTCTTGTCGCCGCCGTCCGAATTGAGGAAGTCATCGGCGGCGCCGGGCGCCCTCCTGAATCCGCCGGTCATCTTGTACGCCATCGCGTTGGGCTCTACCAAACGGCACCAAAAACCCAGACCAGGTAAGCTAGGGTTTCGCGAGAGCAAAAGTAAAACGAAACGCAAGGGCGGCCCGAGCTCTCACCGGCGGGATGCGGCGGCGGTGGGTCGACGAGCAGCATCCCGTCCCCGGCCACGTCCAAGCCATCCCCGGACATCAGGAGCTGCTTCTCGGCAGCCACCGCCGCCGCAGCAGCAGCAGCAGCAGCAGCGCCCCGCTCCTTCTCGCGGCGGCGCATCTCGAGGAAGAGAGCCAGCTCCTCGTCCTTCTCCTTGATGACCGCCCCCAGTGTCCGCCCCCTGGCGTCGCCGCCGTCACCACCACCACCCGCCGCCATGGCGGCCACCCGATGCATCATCGATCCGAAAGTCACTGGCCCGCGGCGGCCACCGGTGGCATTGCAGGCTAGGGTTCCGGAAAGATCTAGCCCGCTGCTCAGTGGGGGGAGGAGGGGTAGCAGTGGGAGTGAAGCAAACGGCAGCGAGGAGAGGTGGAGGTGGGATGGGGACCGTGGCAGCAAGCGAACAGTGGAGGTGTAGCTAAGAAAGGGCTTCTGAGCTGAGCTGAACTGAGGAGGAGAACAAGCTCTGCAATGCAAGCTGGCTGAGGAGATGGATGGGGATTAATTTGGTTTTTAATTCGAGATTTGAACAAGCAGGAGAATAAGCTGGACTGTTATGTGTGTTTAGTCTGGTCTGCGACTCTGGGGCCTCCTGGTCTTTGAAGAGGGGTAAATACTACGTGCACACTTTACTGGGCTAGATATATACTGTGAACATAGGTTTTTTTTTAATGTATGGTTTTGTGTGGGATGCAGTGGTTTGTGAGTACAGTAGATTAGTAGTAGTGTGAATCTATGTGGGTTAAGGACTTAAAAGTGGATCATATGAGTCTTTTATTTCTTTCTTGCCTTGCACGCTATCAATACATTAATAAAACACACATGTGACTTTGGATGTTTTATTGTACCTATATTTTTTACAATTTAAAATACACACTAATGAAAATAAGTTTGTTTTGGTCATAATTGAAAGTTATTTCATTGATATATGTCTCATCGTTTTCTACATAATAGCTAGTATGCTATATTATTATTTCCTAAGCCGTTAAACAATATAATTTTTGAAAAAAGTGTTCTGTATACAAATTTCTTTTAAAAATCAACTAAACCAAATTTATAAATAGTTAATACTTATTTAATTGTACACTAATTAATTATCTTGTTTATCTATTAGTAGATGGCTTATTAGCCATAAAAAACGGTTACGAATGGGCCTTAATTGATTGAGTGTTTCATTAATGGAATTCATTGAATACTATTCCATCCATCCTCAAAATACTTAATTTTCTTACTATTTATATTTATCTATGCTTGTATGTATGTATGTAGACGTGCATAGATATAGCTCAGCTACATGCATTGACAAAAACCAGCATAACCATCATAAATACTACATACTTATACTAAGGGACAAACTAAGGAGTTCTTCGATACTCTCTCTTTTTATATTCTAATCACTTATTTTTTATAATCATGCTTTCTCAAACCAATAACGATACATTTTTTATAAAAAAATTTATAGAAAAGTTGATTTTAAAAAAATCATATTACATATTTTAAAAAATTAGTTAGTACTTAATTAATAATGTGTTAATAAAATTATTCTATTTTATGTGCATGAAGGATAAGATTAAGCCCTGATCAAACCTACTGAAGAGGTTGAGCTAATTATGGCATAAAAACATAGTAAATTATTAATATATAATTAATTAAGTATTAAATAGTATCGGCATGGAAATATATCTATTTAGTTTTTTTATGAAATTTTTATATACAGTTATATATATATAACACATAGTTTAGTAGCTTAAGAAGCATGGTTAAAAAGGCTTATTCGATGATAACATACCTGTTTGGTTTCAGACTAAGGTTAAATGGGATTTAAGAATAGTCACTAGCTACTTAGACAACATAGATGTTAGTTGATGATAGTCGAAGTTGGTCGTGCCCATCCCTTCTCATCTTGGTGTCTTAGTATTAGTATTGGTGGAAGTAAGGTGGATTGGTAGCTCTAGGGGTAATAAGGAATTATAGCGGAATAAACTACTTTAGGGGTAATAAGGAATTATAGCGGAATAAACTAAGTTACAATATAAGTCATGTTTTGCTACAACAAGAGCTTCGCAATTGTGTATATATACACGAGTCTTTGCTTTTCCAAGTTGTAAGTTTCTTTGGTAATGAAACTAAGATTGTTTTTTTAAAAAAGACAATTCACAGTAACAATGTCATATAGGAGTATTTTTAAAAAGTACACATTGCAACTACTACGCATTTGAAGTTGTATTTTTCACATCAAAATAGGTATAAAGTTCCATGCAAGGGACCTTTTTCCCCCTCGTTTTACCTAAGGGTGCTGTAACATGCGGGCGTGTGACCAATTCATTTTCATTTATGCTCATTTTTATTTTCCGAGTAATCCCCTCGGCTCGACGCGATCAACGGAAAGCTCCTCCCGCATGAAAGGTGGGCCCCACCACACGTCGTCCCCGCCTATCAGCGACACGCACGTCCCCCGTTGCTTGTGCCCGACCGGACGACGCCGCGCGGGGCCCACCTCGTGACGCACCGCCTTTGTCCCGGACCGAGCGGAACTTTTTGTACCAGGCATCCTTCTTACCCCCATCCAGTGGCGCGCGCTAGGCCCTAGGGGTGGCCCACCGTCAGTGGGTAGGACCTAGGTCCTCTGCCGTCACGTCAGCGTGCGTGGTGTTTCTGTACAGATTCGTGCCGTGCGGAATTGTCTTTTATGCCCCTCGTTTGAAGTTTCGCGGGCCGTTTTCGCACGGCTAGTTGTGTAAAAACACACCCATATTCAGTGGTGTTTGTTTTGCCGAGTGGGCACAAGGAGGATTGCAGGTTGTAGGGTCAAATGTGGCCCATATATAATGTTGCAGCAGGCCGAGTAACAGATAGCCCCATTTCCACATTTGAGACGGACCTTGTTGATTTTTTTCACACTTTTTTTCTGCTTTAAATGCAAAAAATTGATACTGGTAAAGCTACTTGCTGACAAGAGTGCAAGACGCCTGAACTGACGGTATCAGCAACACAAGTCTTGTTTTATTTCATTAACAACGATTATTGTACTAAAATATATTTTTTGTTATGGGAAATTGATATTATTATATTCTAACACAAAACTATTTTAGCGTAATTATTGGTTACATTCTCATTCTAACATATCAAAATACACCAAATATTTTACAATACTATAGGTTTCGTCTAGGCTTTATAATTTTTTAATCCGTTGCTAATGATAGTCATGACACATATAATGTGTTTTACATATTTAATCGCTTTTGCATATACTAATCTGAACCCATTTAAAAAATATATAAGAAATGCTAGTAGGGTGCCAAGCTTTACCACAAAACCTGACACGGGAATTTTTATTATCTTTTGAACATTTTTATTTTTTAATTTAAAAACTAAGACCACTCCGCTTTTTTAGCATACCATATTATCTGATATGACTTTATACCATGATGAATAGGCATAACAATATTTTCTATCACATTAGTCTTAACTAGCGTAATAAAATCCCTACCATATCCGTCTTACTATCTGCCGTTGCCAAACAATTCCACTACATCCATTTCTTTCTTATGCCAACACTACCGCACCATAAGATATTGCAACAACACCATCACGCCACGAGGAGTGGGCGTAGCGGCATCATTTGGTCACCTCAGTCGGAATGGTGTTCAAAAGTTGGGAGAGAGAAATTAATTAAAAAAATAAAATAAAAAGATTTTAAAAATAAAAAAAATCCCAGCACTAACATCAAAGCAAAATCCCCAGAGCAACCCAATAAAGCGGGGAGTCGAGGAGGCAACCGAAGAAGCGCTTCGTCTCCCCTTCCCTCATCACACCTTCCCATTTCCCGCCTCACACCCTCACCGACACATGGGCCCCACGTCCCGCGCCCGCTTCGTCCACAACCGCCGCCGGCGCCGGCGCCGGCGCGGGCTGTATGCCGCCGATGACGCCTCCGACGAAGAGGAGGACCAGCAAGAAGCCTCCTCGTCTTCCTCATCCTCGGACGAGGAAGAGGAGCAGGAGGAGGAGGCCAACGAGGGCTCCGGAAAAGTCGATGACGACGAGGAGGCGGGGTCCGAACCCTCGGATAAGGAGGAGGAGGAGTCCCACGCGGCGCCGGCGAGGAGCGGGAGGAAGGCCTCGATCACCATTAGTCTCAAGAAAGTGTGCAAGGTAGTGGGTCGGCGCCAGGATTTTTTGGGATTTTCTTTCAGTTTTTGCCTCCGGAATGTCTGGCTTATTTTTTTTCCACCCATTAATATTCAGAAGGAATGCTTCGTCGTGATGCTTTGAGTTTAATTTGTTTGCTGGAGCTTGCACTTAAACAGCTGTGGAAGCTTGGCGAGTTTGCAGCGTGGAGAGTTTACTTCATCTTATTTCTCTCTTTGTTTTTTTTTTTTGAGAAATAACTTCATCTTGTTTCTTTCTTTGCTAAAATTTCATTCCGATTGCTTTTGGGATGTAATTCCGGTACGATTTAATGCTGTGCTTGATTCTGAGATAGGAAAAGCTGCTACTGTTGATAATCTGTTTAACTATCTTGGGGGTTTAATATGAGGATGATTACTTACTGTCTTACATTTGTTGGGCTAATTTGTGGATTGGGTAGGAAAAGACTCATTCTTTTCTATTCACTTCACCAAAAGTTTGTGCCTTTTTCCTTAAATAGATTTCCTTCATGGTGTCTGAACTTTTCAGCGAGTGAATGTTCTTACTGTAGTTGATGTGTGCGTTGTGATGTCTGGTTGCAGGTTTGCAAGAGTACAGGGCATGAGGCCGGGTTTAAGGGGGCAATGTATATCGATTGCCCCAGGAAGCCTTGCTTCCTATGCAAGATGCCAGGTTCTGATATCCTTGACTGTATGATTGGCCTTTTGTGCTTTTGCAAGCATAAGAGTTCAGTCAGTACACTAATTTGAGATACTAGCTGAGTGAGAAACTGAAATTCCCAAATGGGAAAGTGGCAATGTCAAGTAATGGTGTTGATGAAATAGTAATTGCTCGTATTCATGCTCACAGCAGTTTATGCAACTTCTTGCTCCAGATAGTTTCGGAATGCTCTCTCTTCTGTCAAGATTAGATGGATAGCTAAATGAACCAACCAGTTAGGATCAGAAGAGAGAAAGAGAGTAACGATATATAGTCTGCTTTTTATGGACCAACCCATCTTAAGCTCAAAGTTGTTCCTTTGATTGCTCCACAGAAAAAATAAATACATTGACATTTACATCTTGATAGCTTGATCGACAGTCTTACCAAAGAAATGAGAAGTGCACTTCTTCTGCAAGAACACTTTTTATCCCTTGACAAAAACAACACCAATGGTGGTTATCTGTGTCATTGACACCACTTTGTTTTACCTCATTTGCAGGTCATACAACCTTGACTTGCCCACATAGAGTAGCAATGGAGCATGGTGTAATCCCGGCCTCTAGAAGGAACACGAACACGCCATTGGATTATGTGTTTCAGAGCCAAGTTAAAGGAAAGATTCCCTTGGTATAAAATTCAACAAATGCTTATTTTTCTCACTAGTATTTTACTGCAATATTTATTGTCACTGACTTTACTCAATTTTTTCTTCTCCTAACTTCTAGGTTAAGCCTCAGTTTCTGATACCTAACCAACTGGAGTGTGGAAACATAAAATTTCACCAGAGGCGTGTGACCTGCTTGGAATTTCATCCAACTAAGAATAACGTGCTTTTATCAGGAGACAAGGTATTGCAGTCTCTACTCCCTACCATGGGACTTGTTGTCCACTTTAATCTTTTTCAAGTTCAGTTGCAGTTCTGGAACATGCGCAAGTGCCAATCATACTATGCTGTTCTGTGCACACAGAAAGGACTATTAGGTATTTGGGATTATGTAAAATTGCACGAGAAGACTACTTATGATTCTGTGCACTCCTGTATTCTGAATAGCATGAAGTAAGAACTTTTCCTTGATAGTTTTTATTGTTTCTATTGTCCAAGGATAAAACATTGTAACCTGATTTTATCCTGTTCAGGTTTGACACCACCAATGATGGATTACTATACACAGCCTCTTCTGATGGTACTATCTGTAGCACAGACCTTGAAACTGGAATTGGCTCCTCTCTGATAAATCTAAATCCAAATGGTTGGACTGTAAGTTTCTGCTGCTTTCCAGTCACGCTTATGCTATTTCAGAAAAAAAAGCTTATATATTTTTCTAGTTCTTGTACTGAATTTAGATAACCATTGGATTGTACTGTTCTGAACAAATTTACATCCATTTTGGGCTTCGTTATAACTACTAAATTTATTTCTCATACCAGGGTCCAAGCACTTGGCTCATGATTTATGGTATGGACTTAAACACTGAGAAAGGTCTTCTTTTGGTGGCAGATAGCTTTGGTTTTCTTTACTTGTGAGTATTCCTAGGAAGCAATTTGATACCTTTTCTGAAATAAAAGAGCTTACCATGATTATATGCAGCTAGCAGCTTCCTTTGAGCAGTCTACTTGGATGTTAATATGTTTCATTCAGTGCATTTGTTTGACAGCCAGTTCCAAATAGTTTGTTATGATTAATGAGTTATATTTTAGAGATTTTTCTAATTTTCTTTATGCTATTATGTTTGGCACCTGGTGTTATATACGCATCTGCCATACTATAGTAATATAGTATCAACATTATGTAGAATATTATGTATGCCCTCCACCTTTCTACTTGCAGGCTGGATAGGCGCTTGAAGACAAGAATTGGGCATCCAATTCTTATACATAAAAAGGGTAGCAAGGTAACCAGCCTTCATTGCAACCCTTCTCAGCCGGAAATACTTCTAAGTAGTGGAAATGATCACTATGTAAGTGTGCTCTGCATACCTACTTATTCCTCTTAGTATCTGTTTTGTACATAATAATCTTTCCACATCTCTGTGTGATTTGATTATTAGGCCCGTATTTGGGATACAAGGAAGCTAGAGCCCAACTCTCCCTTTGCGAGCCTTCGTCATGGACGAGTTGTTAATTCAGGATATTTTTCTCCACGAAGTGGGAATAAGATCTTAACGACATGTCAGGACAACCGAATCCGTGTATGGGATTATATTTTCGGTAATCTGGAATCCCCAAGTAGAGAAATTGTTCACAGCCATGATTTCAATCGTCACTTGACTCCCTTCAAAGCTGAATGGGATCCAAAGGTTCAGTTCCAACTATGCTTTGCTTCTTTAGCTTCATCATCAATTTACAATCGATCGGTTTTAAAATGGAATGTTAATATTCTGTAGGATTACTCAGAAACAGTTGCAGTTATTGGCCGTTACATAAGTGAAAACTACAATGGGATTGCTCTACATCCCATTGATTTCATAGACACCAGTACTGGAAAGCTTCTGGCTGAGGTGATGGACCCTGACATCACAACTATCAGCCCGGTGAACAAGCTACATCCACGAGATGATATCCTGGCTTCAGGAAGTTCAAGGTAGAATGATTGATATGATTGTGCCCAGCATTTCTATCTAATGCTACTGTCTTTTTTCAGTCTTATTACATGATTGTCCTTGCAGGTCTATTTTCATTTGGAAACCAAAGACTGAAGCTGATGCTACTGAAGAGAGGAACAGAAAAAAGGCAAAGGAATTTGTATATGGATCAGGTAGCCAGAAAAAATTGAACGGCAAGCATGAAAACAGTAGCGATGATGACTCCAATGGCAGTTCTGATGGAAAGAAGAAGAAAGCGAAGAAGACTCGTTTCACTCATACCGTAAAGGGAAAGGGGAAATCCAAGGCTTGATACTTAATGAAGTTGATGCGCCAGCAATTTTGACATAAACCACCTATTACCAGCTGGTGCAGCATCATTTTTTGTGCTGTATTGCCTCCTAGCTGAAATGCTGAAGGCCCATGGTCGTATACTGAAGCAGCCTTAAGGAGTAAAATGTTTAGAAGTGGTAGCCTCCGTTGGTTTTGAAGGCTTGTCGACAGTACTTAATAGTTGACCTAATGCATAAGTTATGTATATAAGGTTACTGAATGGCAATATGCTGATCTGCAACGTTGCAAAGTGATCATTGAAGAGTAATTAATTTATCTGTGTGCATGCCATCGTAATTGCTGCCGAGCAATGTTGGGTGGCAGACAGCAGTGTATGTTGTCCCTGCCCAAAACTTACACAAGACTTCATTAGCTCAGAAGTAGCAGCAGAAGAGCATGCTGATGCATTTAATCATTAATAAGCAGCAGCAGAAGAGCATGCTGATGCATTTAATCATTAATAGTGATGTCTCTGTTTGACAATGAAAATCCGGCCATACGCCATGCATTTTTTGCTTCCAATGCAGACAATTAGCTCACTAGACTTCTGTTGTCAGACGTTTAGGGCTTCTACTTGTTCAGTTAACATTGATTGATCACTCAGCAGGATAGGTTCGGCACTTGGAGTGGAAGCAAACTCCAGGATTATACCTGTTAGTTCAACACCGGCTGTACACCAAAAATTCTAGAATAATTAATTACTTGGTTGGCATTTTCATCTTACAACTCGTGGTCAGAGTGTTCTATCACCAGGACAGGTTCTTTTGGCACCTTCAATATGATCTGCTTCTATTCCCAGCCAGCTATTTCCATTTGCTTGAGGAAGTCGGTAAATCCTTACTCCAACAAAAGAACACTCTCCTCTAGCCAAGAAAAAACATCATCCTGTCTTAGCTGATTTTTGTCAATCCAATGCGCTTGCCATAGGCTCCCGAGGACTGACACGCTCGTTGCTGCCTCCTGGAAAAAATAGGAACAAACACATTGTATGCACTTTTGATCTTATGCTTAACTCAACTGTCTGTTTGCAGCAATATTTAGTAGTAGATTACCCCCGCTCGATCCAAATGGCTTGACAAAGAGGATGTATTTCTCATTCTTGTACAACTTCAATAAATCTATCCACCTATTTACCAATTTTCCAAGATTGGTTCTGATAGATCAGAATGAAGGTCTGGAATATGCCTGTAGAGTCATGAGTAAATAGGTTAAAAACATGCATGGTCAGCACTCAGCAGCAACAAGTTCCTGGATGCCATGGTGAGGACTGAGGACAATGCCTATCAGATACAAAGGACTGCTGACTTATACTGGGTTAGGATTAAGCTACACGTGACTATCACTAAGCCCCACTGCTTTGAGATTGTTATATTAGCTGGAGATGGAGAAAATATTTATAACCTGAGAGCCATGATATGAAACTATATAGGCGAGTTATGGAGCATCGTTTAAAAAAAATGTCACGGATCTCTATAAATCAATTTATTTTTATGCTCAGATATGAAAATAATATTTTTAATAAGCGGTATAAGAAGCAGAAAAAAAAAACTACATATAATTTTCATTGGCTTAGAGAAGAAATTAGTTTCATGATTCTTTCTCTTGAAGAGATAATACCAAGGTCTCTACTTTCTAATAATCGATATAATGTAGCAAGGACGATAATGACCTTATAGCAGCGGCAGAAGCAGCTCCTGAAGTTCCTGTAAAGGACCCAACACCTACAGCTTGTGTCAATCTATAATCAGCGAATCATAAATTATGACATAAGGTTATGACTGAAGAATATGCTTTGAAAAAGCTCAAGAATGTAATTGAACTGCTCAATTGCATAACATGTCAATAAGACTAAAACTAGGCTACATGTTTCCATGTAATTTTGCTCCTCACATCACATAGTTATCATAATCATCATCAAAAGGAAAACAAATCAGGAAATACAGAAAATTTCAAAGCAGGGTAATTTGTGTTGTTCCCCTTCTTTATTTGGGAGATCGTGGCAAGCTCCTATCATCTACCTCATTTTTTCCCAGAGCAGTTGCAACAATGCAGTCCATAAGATCATATATCAAATAATAAATCAAGAGAGCTACCTGTATATTTACTTTCTTCATTTATGAACTTATTTATATTTGTTAACTACTTCATAAAGTCGTAAGATACCTTCAGAAGGGTTGATGTAACCAGCGTGTGACAGATCCATCCTGTTACATTTGTTGGTAATTGCCATAGCATATATCCCAGGTAATCATCTGAAACCGAACCTGAAATATGTATACAGAGAACATTGAGTTTAGGCTACCATCTACATTCGACAAGAGTTGTGAGGCTCTGAACTTAATTGCAGGACTTTAAACAGCATCAATTCACTGAACTCGCTACTTTTGTACTTAACCAAGTAGGTATATGGATGAACACATAGATACGGAAACATTCACCAGGAAACCCCGCCGGAAGTACAAAATCCATAATAGCGCGGGGAATCAAAGAATTTGCATCTTCTTATTCTTCGACTCTGTTTACCAGAGATTCATGCTTCTCCCAGTGAACCTGTACCTTAGAGTTGCTATCCAGTATATACCTATTTAACACATTCATCATATGATAAGAAACTATAGCTACAATCCTGCAACTCATCATCTACGACTCAAAGCTGCAAGCTTGATACAATAATTCTTTCCAAGTGCAGGGGTGTCAGGAAAATGGACAGCTAGAGCAATTGGAGTTGAGAAGCGAACAGACCTCTTGGCAAGCCCATCCTGGTTTCTCTCCACGAGCAAAGGTCTCTCTTTTCAGCAGAAACGCACAAATCTCCTTCAAGAAAAACAATAACGGCAGGAAATGGAGGAAAAGGAGCTGCGAAATTCAGTGACGAACTCGGACTCACAGTTGCCTCCTTCTCCGGGGGCCGGCGGGGACACGAGGCAGGAGCGTGGCCGGAGACGTCTTCGTCGGGGAGCTCCTCCATAGAAGCGCCTGTCGGCGGCGGAGAGCATATGCTCCGGTGGGTCCTGTCGCCAGCGACTGGAACTGGAAGGGTGGCCCGTGAACTGCATCGCGTGCAGTACCAGTAAACCAGCTGGGCCCTCATCTAGCCATCCGATCACCATTCCACGGTCCAGATCGAGGCTTGACGAGAACCGGATTGGGTTCTGCACCGGAGACCCCGCGTTAGTAGGATTTCCGCTAGTGTAGGCCACACGATCGGCAGTCTGCGGTCCAGATCCGAAGCGTAACGAGTAGTGAAGCCGATTTTGCACAGGAGACGCTGCTCGCATTGGTAGCGATCTTAATCGGGGCAACATCAGCCACCCGATCTGCACTTGGCGGCCCAGATCGATGCGTGGAACGTACGACGGCGGCTGTCATATCCTCGTCTCGTCAGCCGGGGCGCAACAAATGGAGCTCTCCCTCGCAAAACCCTAGCCGCGCGCCGCCGCCCTCCCATCGCCCAGCGGCGAGACGGGATCCAGGGCCAGGAGGCGGAGAGAGGGGAATGGTGGGCGCCTCCCGCCGAGGACTACTGGTGTTTCGCCGAAGCGCAGCAGCAGCAGCGAGGCACCGTGTTGACGGAGGCGGCGGGCGCCACCGCTGTGGGGATCGCCCTCGCGTCGACGGTCGCCATGCCCGCGCAGGCTGTTGCCTTGGGCGCGGTGTAGGACGCGGCCGCTCCGCCGCCCGGACTACGGAGGTCCGTTGCTCGCGCCCTACGCGTTCTAGATCTGGATTTAAATTAGGGGTTTGCCTATATTCTGCTTTTGGTGGCGTTTTTGCTTCCCGATCTTGCCCTGCGTCCCGTGATGTATGAAATTATTGAGGTGAATAGTTTAGGTCTCATCAATTTCTGTGTGATTACTCCTAGTTTCTCTTTGGAGAACTAGAGATTTATATGAGATTTCGCGTTGATGTTCTTAGTATGTAACCGTCAGCCTAGCTTTTAGGTCTACTAAGAAGATCCAATGCAAATAGTTGGATATAGGTGTAATTGTTTGGAGTAGTATGTAAGTATTGATATTTCAGTACGATGAGAGATCCCTTCATGAAGAAATAACGCATATGTGGTAGAGTCATATCCGTAGGCTTGTAAATCTGCTCATTGCACTTCTGGTGGTAGTTCTAGTGTTACGAGTGGAAATGCCGTGAATCAGATAGTTGTGGTTGGGCTTCACTAGAGCTGTGGTTGAGAATCACTGGTTTCATTTGCTTGGAAAGCAACCTTTATGGGAAAAGCCTTTTCCTTTTATTAAATGGGTTAACTTGGGTGTAAGATTTATGTTCTTTTCTGCTTATATGACCATTATGTTTTCTGTTTTCTTGATTGTGTTGTAATTGGTGGTTTAATTTTTGCCATTGTATTCTGAGAAAATAGCTGTGGTGTTTTGTTGAAATGCATGTTATTCAGTTACGTAAATGGTTTAGTCATAAGATATTTTGAGTTCCCATTGTAGGATTAATTCCTAGTTCACCATCACTGTTTAAAATATTTATATCATTACATACACTTTTAGGAATGGTGCTGCTCAAATGTGAAGTGTGGAGCACATTGCTTATTTTAATTTTGTTCTGGTGGGCAGTAGGGATATCAGCTTTTAACCGGATGAGCTGCTCATGATTAACTGAAGTCAGACAGTTTATCAATGTTGTCAAGGGCTGGAATTTGTATGACTTGAGGAATAAATTGTCACAGGCCCATGTAAAATATACGCATGTAGGGATAACTCCTGAAGAAGAAGAAATCAAGGTTATCTTTTGCCTACCAAATGCACTTCAAATAGTTATTTTATTTTCTTCTATCCATCAATAAAATTCATTGCATCATATTTTGCAATCCCTTCTCTTACTGCATGTTTTTCTCAACTCAACACAGACTTTTTGTTCCAAACAAATTAGGGTAAGCTATCTTACTGCATATCTTTGTATTAGTTTTTTTTATGTGTATGTGTGCGGATTGTGATTAATTTTACAGCAGTGAGGAGAAATCGAAAGGCCGGTCTTACAGCTGCCTCCTGCTCCCTCCCCACGTTCGATGATTTATTTTATCGGCCTCTGGGTATGGGATGTGGGATGGTAGTAGCATGATGCAGTTCGGCGAAAGGTTCTCTGAGCCACTCTAGTATTGCTTTAGCTCAAGTTATGTTCAGTACATTTCCTGTATGTGGTTACTTTTTAGGGCAAGAACATTGCAGATATTGAGGTCCCCATTCTGTGTGCATATACACAACAATGCATGACAGAATTTGCACATTATGGTGTAGTATTTGTATGGACATGCTCCCCTATAAGTATGGATTACATTGTACAGCTTGTATTGATAGCTCTTCTTTATCTTACGTTTTATTCACCTGTTTCAGATATGTTCAGTTTATTTGGCTGGTGCCAACTCTACTTGTAGTGACCTCCGATCCTAGCATCTAGAAGTGGTGTGAGATGTTGAAACGATGCCCATGGCGCTGTCTCTTGTGTGCAAGGTATGGCGATCATATGCCTGGGCTTCAACATAAGCTGTCGTGTTAAAGCATGGACAAATCTAACCTTTTATTTATGGGCTTTTACATGTTTTATTATGCCCAACGATCCTTGTAGGATGCCGGCAAGTGATTTTGGTAAACATCTTGCGACTTGTACCAAACAACAAAACAGGGATGAGAAATCCAAGACGCAGCGAAAAATGAACAGGGTGGACGGAGGTAATGGATATACTCTTCATTAGACATCACTTGTGATTTTGTTTTTCTTATTTTATAATAGATAGACCGGTCGCTGCATCTAACATGAGAAAAACATGCTGATCTGATTAGCTCGAAAATACACGTGATCCTCCTTGATGCTCTCGATAAACTATATACGGCAAAGTGATCATGTCATACTGCAACAGCAAAGAGCAAACCAAATTGGGTGTGAGGCCTAATGTCCACACTAGCCATTTTGGTCATTGGCTGTTAATTGAAGAACATATCTCCACTGAACTGCAGATGAATTATATGATTGATGAATGATTAATCAACATGTCAAACATTAATTTGTTTTTCGTCCATGATTGAAGAACTTATACATGGAACCAGAAACTCTTAGTCCTCCCATCTTCTCGTCAAATTAAGCAACGCCTTTGGCTAGCTAATTGGCCACGATGTACAGCAACTTCAAGGAGCAAGTGATCGAGTATGTGAAGCAGGCGGTGCAGGAGGACAATGCTGGCAACTACATCAAGGCATTCCCGCTCTACATGAATGCCCTCGAGTACTTCAAGTCCCACCTCAAGTACAAGAAGGACCCCAAGATCAAGGTGGTCATCACTGCCAAGTTCATCGAGTACCTCTGCCGTGCCGAGGAGATCTCTGCCGTTCTTGACGAGGGCATCTAGCAACTACAATGTTGTTGCCATGCAGCATGAGAGCAAGGGTCGTCATAAGGATGTGGGCGGTGGCGGAGATGACGGCGACTCTGAACAGTCCAAGCTGAGGGCCATGCTCAGCTCGGCCATTGTCATGGTAAAGCCAAACATCAAGTGGGGCGATGTTGCCAGCTTGGAGAGCGTCAAGCAGGTGCTGCAAGAGGCTGTCATACCGTCCATCAAGTTCCCACAGTTCTTTACCGGTACTAATCTTTTGTTTATCTTTGAGCAAATTTTATAGTTGCAATGTTCTGTTAAATTATCTGTTTTCTATGTACATAGTTTCAAGTACTAATCGTCGAAGTTTTGAAAACTTAATTTGGTTTAACTTGTGCAAAATGCAAGCGAGTTTCTTGCATCTTGTATTATGAACCTTCCAGTCATATGCCTGCCAGCTGCTATATATTCAGTGCTGAATATGATTGCTAGACATGTTCTTCGGAGGGGAGGAAGCTAATGGTTATAAATTGTTCATGCCCTTTTCTACAAAACTCACCTGCCTTTTGTTTTGTTTCTTTTGGTAAATTAATGCCCAGGGTTTCGATAATAGTGATGATAAAGTTCTGGTTCTTGCTGCTACAAATATGCCATATGCTCTTGACCCAGTTTCAGAGAAATCGTCAGTATAACCCTACACCATTTACACTCCTAAAAATCTTCTCACATGTACAACTCTTGAATAGATTACTGCTCAGTGTAAAATCCACTGTCTCAGTCTATGCAGCGGCGGTTTGACAAACGTATATACATTCCCCTACCTGACCTGAGGGCAAGAGAACATATTTTTAAGGTGCAAAAATATTTATGCAATGTAACTTAAAAAAAATGTTATGCTCTATTGTGGCAATTTTATCTTTGCTCGGAGCTGGATTGGTGCTTGAACCGTAATTGAATAGAAATGCTTAGAAAACAGCTATTAACGTGTTTGAACCATAATTTGTAGATTTTTATTAAATTTCAACTTCAGCTTATCTCAACTAGTTTAGAACTGAAAGACTGTGTTAAGTTAATTTGAGTTAAGTCAGAGCTGGGTTGGTACCTCTAATATTTTTGTTGGATTGTCTATCTCAACTAGCTTGAGACTGTCTGTGTTGAGTTGAGTTAGAGCTGGATTGGTACCTTCTAATTCATATGTATCCAGATCCATCTTAGGGACACACCACATAGCTTAACTGAAGGTAATTTTGAGAGCTTGGCCCATCAAAGAGATCGATTTTCTGGTTTAGATATTGCTGTTTGTGTAAGTACATTTCCACAACACTCACATTCACATGTGTCTGTATTATTAATAACTGTGAAATTATTATCCTTTTTCTCTCTTTTTTTTCAACAGGAGAAGGATGTGTTATTCCAACCTGTGCGCAAAACAAAGGATGCCAAGTTCATCGGGGCAGATGATGACACGTGGACGCCTTGTGAACCAACCAAACCTGGCGCCATACAAACCACCATGCAAGAGCTCGCATCCAAAGGCTTTGCTGCTAAGGTAAGAGCGTTGTCAGCAGCTCATCTAAATTTGATCCTCCATATTTCTTTGCCCTCCAACAAATCACCCATATCACATCTTCTATATCACACTCGTCTATATTATAATAATATCTTGTAACTACCACTATGTACTACAACTTTCATTTAGTTTAAAAGGTCCGGGAAACTATCATCAAAGCACGTCTATTCAACAATCACACACATCAATTTTGCTGTGAAGAAATAAAAAAAGAACTGGACCCATTACTCATTCTCTCGATTTTGTGTAACTACAGCCACACAATCAGGGGAAAAAAAAGAAGAAAAAGGATATCCTCTGATCCTCTTCTCTCTCGCATGCGCTTCTCAGGCTCGACTCGATGGCGGAGCGCCCGTTGCTGCTCTGTTCTAGCTCTTCTCTGGAAGCCCCCTTCCCTATTTCGCTCCTGTTCCAGATCCGTCGTGGGCATCGGCACAGGGGTGCTGGATCATCGGCGGAGCGCCGGGGGCACCACTGTGGCCGCGCGGAGTGCTGCCGGATCTCACCGGAGGGGATGGCGTGGCACCGCGGCAGAGCGGCGGCGTGGCCACACAAGAGTTCGGCGAGGAGGAGATGTTGACGACGCAGAAGAAAATGAAATCCCCAATAATGTGTGGGCTAAAGAATGCGGGTGTGCTAGTACAGATTGAAGTAGTAGTTAAGGAGATATTTTACACCACATCTGCAGGCCAAAGTGTAAAGTGTGAACTATGCATATGAATCCATGTATTGGTGATGAAAGTATTGTTTTCTGAAAATCACCGTTTGATTGCCATATTCTTCACGAAGGAGGCTGTCTTCTTTTATCTTAAAATAAAAACATTTTTTTATTATGCAACTAAAGACGTGTGTACATCTATGTATACACAAAAGGCATATTTGTGGCGGTGTAATCATGTGAGATGGAAGAGGTTGATGGTTACATGTAGCCCACATCAAGGCCCAAATTTTCAGCGGAAAAGGATGCTTTCGCTGACTGGTGGAGCCCACATGTCGTTGTCTCAACCGTCGTACTTCTCTTCTTCCTCTTGGCGAGGACGGAGCGCCTGTCTGGGTGTGGATGCGGTGGATAGGATGTATCAGCCAATGGTGCAGTTCAACATTTACACGATTTGCCGAAAGTTTTTGGATGCCGGTGGCACTCTCAACATCATCTTTTGATTGAAAAACAAAGGCATTATGCTGCGTATCTCGGTTGTAAGAAGATATGTTCAGACGACGCACGGTAGCAATCTTTCAGAGAACAATTATGTGATAATCGTACGTCGCATGTCCAAAGTAATCAGGAGTTGTTGCCTCCGCGGATGTCCTGCGAGAACTTGCTTCTTGCGGCGGCGCAGACGGCGAGTTTGTCGTCGTCATTCTTCACCTGCGTCTGGATCATGTCCGATCCCTCGCCGCCTGCCGGAGCAGCAGTAGCCGCGAAGTTGCCGTTCTCGATGAAGGCCTGCGCGGATGGCGTCCGTGAACAGGAGCGCCGCCTGCCCGAAGTCGTCGCCGCTGTCCATGGAGATGCTACTGTTACTTTTCTCTCTGTGGCTCTCTGCTCCAGGCTCGCAACGCCGGCCGGCGTACGTACGTGTCCATGGACGCCGCCGCGTCGCGCTTCTTATGACGCCGGGACACGACTGTAGTACATCGACTCTGTTTCAATCTTGTGCGGATCAAGCAAGAATTACCATAGAGCCCATCTAATCTAGGGCTCTTGCCATGGACGAACTCAATCCGAGTGTGTACCGCTAGTGCATTTTGATCAACACGTGCGTTCTGATGATGCGCATCGAGGAAGCTATCATCCATGGCGACGTCGAACGAGATGGAGCAGAAGGTGAGGTATGCCTTTGTGGACGACGACTTCAGCCTCGCCGTTCACCGCCTCCATCGCCGCCGGTCCATCGATCGCCGCGGCGGCGCTCTACACCGACCGCGCCCAGGCACACGCATCAAGCTCGGCAACTTCCCCGGCGCCGCCAAGGACGCTGCAGACGCCATAATCAATAATTGATACTCAAATCCGTCCACAAATACGAGGACGTGGGATATAAATCTGGACGTATCCCCACGTCCACGTCTTTATATTCGCTTCGTAATACTTTTTTCCGTGTTATTAGTTGATCCATTGTTCTTAATCCTCAAGAGACTCAACTAGTATTTTCTTCCATTGCTCCATGGATGGCTCATGCCTCGTGCGTTAAGAGTAAGTTTTCATTTGTACGCGTGTGGTGCCGCGACGGGTCAATCGGGCGGGTCGTCTTTGAGACCGCAGGCATTCCAAAGGAATCCTGATGTGTTTTTTCAGCTCACACCTCCCCTTATCCTCTATTTATAGATTCTAACTGGTTCTATTTGATAAACTCGATTCTTTTTCGGATAAAACCCTCATCTACCCTCTCACTCCAGTTCCTTCATACACTTCACATTCTCTTGCTGACATATGGGTCCAAGGTCTATGTGTCAACAATGCACTAGTTCTTCCTGTACAAAGCAAATATAGCGTTAGGAAGAAAAACAATAAATAAATTAAGGCCGATATATATGTCATACTTTTTTCTCAAACTTTCAAGAACTAATGTTCAACAACTATATATACTTTAAAGGAAAACTAGGAACCCCATATCAACCAAAAAGGCAACCTTCATTCCTATTGCTTTCTAGGGAGAAGTGGAATGAAAGCGCATCAAGAGGATAGAAAATAGTGTTTTTTAACATATTTTTTTTGCATGGATGTCATGACAAAGGCCACATGTTAACATGTAGAGATTGGGATGCTTGGTTATTTCGGCCTATCAATTCAGAGATAACCATACTGATTAAGGGCTACATCTATTATGTGGGTTCTAACACAAATAGTATGAGAGAACATTCCCTCATAAGAAAAAAAACGAAGAAGAACAAATTAGATTTAAATTTCCTTTGTTGTAGTCACTTGAAAGGAGGGATGCAAAGGTGTTAGAGAGGGGTGAAAATTCTGAGTATATTTAACATGGGCACCATAGCAACGCATCTTACTACACAAATATAACCATAACCCTATCTAATATGAGTTGATTTACTTGGGATCCAACTCAAACAATTACAACTACAAAGGGGTTGTCTGTCAAATAGTAAAATTAAGCAAGGCCCAAATCCTAAAATTCCACACCCCAAAAATATTTCCTCCTAGAAGACCCAGTAAAAAATAAAATAAAATAAGGAAAAAAAACACGCTTCTCCTTTCTCCTCTTCTCCTTTTCCTCAAACCTCGTCGTCTTCGTTCCCCTTTCCTCCTCCTCCTCTTCGTCTTCTCCCCACCGCGTCAAACCCCACGCCGAAGCAACCGCCGCCTCCCTGAATCCGCCACCGCGCAACCCCAATCGGCGCCATCCCCGGCCGATTACCCCTCCGATCCGCCGGAATCCCAGCCGCAAAGGGGCGCGCGCGCGCGCGGCGCCTTCGCCCCCGATGTACAGCAACTTCAAGGAGCAGGCGATCGAGTACGTGAAGCAGGCGGTCCAGGAGGACAATGCCGGCAACTACGTCAAGGCGTTCCCGCTCTACATGAACGCTCTCGAGTACTTCAAGACCCACCTCAAGTACGAGAAGAACCCTAAGATCAAGGAGGCCATCACCGCCAAGTTCACCGAGTACCTCCGCCGCGCCGAGGAGATCCGGGCGGTTCTCGATGAGGGAGGTGGGGGTGCGGGTGCCAACGGCGGGGACGCGGCCGTCGCCACGCGGCCCAAGACCAAGGGTAAGGACGGGGACGGAGGTGGGGATGACTCCGAGCAGTCCAAGCTGAGGGCTGGCCTCAACTCGGCCATCATCACCGAGAAGCCTAATATCAAGTGGAACGATGTTGCCGGCCTGGAGAGCGCCAAGCAGGCGCTGCAGGAGGCCGTCATATTGCCCGTCAAGTTCCCGCAGTTCTTTACAGGTGAGCGGCTGCAAGGAAAAGCAGTATCTTTTTTCTCTCCTTGTTATCGAGAATGAGATGATTGCAATTGTCATGGATTGTATAGGTGATATGGATCTTGATCTTGATAAAAAAAGGATAGGGCGAGTATGGATTGATTGAAACGTTAACTATTCCATATTGATGGTTGACTGGTGTGTTAGCACGCATAATTACTGTATTTTGTTTGTAGAAGACGATTTTGGTGTCAACTATGGTTCACAATTCACCTCTAGAGGGTTCTGGGTGCAACTATTTATGTTGTGTAATCTTGGTGGATTCAGGGAAATCTTGAAAGTTACATCCTAGAATATTTTTGACTGTCCAATCTCTATCAAGAGGTTTGCTTTGCTATAAGTGAAATGATTAACCAGACAACAATACGGAGTAAAGCAATGATTTTGAGCTTGTAGTTTGAACTAAAACGAAGGTTATGAAAATGAGGGGAAAAATACTGCTTTAATGATAGGTGCGTTGGTTCTTACAGTATAATCTATAATCACGCAGCAAGCAAGTTATTAGCTTGGCATACATTCAATTGTTTAATCTAGCAAACAGTTGGTTTCAAATATTAAGTGTCTGTTTTCCTTGTGCACTATTGATCTTCTTTAATGCGACTTATAAACCAAGGGCATAATCTAAGCAGCTGCCGACATATAAGTACCATTGGTCTCAACTACTGTTTAAGTGTTCATAACTAACATCTTGTGTATCTTCTTTGTTACATGTTAATTTACTCCATTGTAAACAATGGTTAGGAATCATTGTGTGCATGAACTCATCTGAAATCTAGAGATTTGGGTTGTTAGCTATTTTATACTAATGGGGAATTCTTTCTTCAGGTAAACGGAGACCATGGAGGGCTTTTCTTTTGTATGGCCCACCAGGGACAGGAAAGTCTTATTTGGCTAAAGCTGTTGCAACTGAGGCTGATTCTACATTTTTCAGGTAGTTATACTATAATTAATTCCTCCCTCTTACTAATTCTGATTCTAAAACTTTCAATGATGTGGTGCCTTTTATGTTGGTGTCATGGTTATCTGTTCAGTGGAGTTATGTGCCAAATTAACAATCTCTCAACATCCCTAACTTTTTTTGCTGCTACCTCACTACCTGCGTCCGTTCTGAAACTGTAATTTGCAACATACTTTGCTTTCTTTTTTCTGTAGTATTGAACAGAAGTTTTAAAAAATATATTATATTTTTGCAATTCTTTTTGCACTTTTGTGTGTACTCAAGGGTTTTATGTACTAATGATCCATTCAAAATTCATCCAGCATTTCCCTTTTGAAAGATTATATTGATCTGCAGATACTTCATGCTGTTACTGTAGCAGTTTTGCAGTGCATGTTTTGGGGTACCATTAAGGCTCTAAAAAACTGCCAAAGTTCCTTCTTTCAGTAGCAATAACTAGTTAGTCTTATTTTTGGATTTTTGTTTCATGTAACAATTTCTGTTTGATTTTTTTTCTACATTTTTTTAAGTTCTAGTTATGTAACTGCCATTGGCAATGTTTATGAAGATGTATGTATTCAGTGTGGAAATGTATGGATAATGATCAGAAATAAATAGCTTGGAACACCAGTAGCGCCTTGACTCCTCTCTCCACAGCTTATGACCTGATTCAATTTTTGCCCTGTTGCTGCAGTGACATTCTTAGTGTCTAGCTTATAAGAATATTTCTAGGCAGCTGCCTTTTTCCTGAAAAACAGTATAATTGATGCAGGCAAATGATCTTTTTTCTCAAAAATAAAACATTTATGTAAAACTAGGAAAGTTGTTCCTTGCAAGGTGTGTCCTAATATATCAGCTCTTACATAGCCCTTGTTAGCCCTTGTTTGGGGGAGCTTATGATTCTAAAAGGCAGCTAGTGAGAATCTGGAAAAGCTTCTGGTTTCTAGTTTATTTTCTGGATTAACTGTAGATTATCAGAATCTGAGTTCTGTTTGGGGAGCTTAGCTGCAGCTATCAGAAGCTCCCCCCAAACAGGGCCATAGCTACATTTGGTTTGGTCACTTTTCATATGTGGAATAAACATTAAGCCATTAGCATCCCAAATGTTGAAGTGGCATACTCGTTTTAGATATGCTATTTACTGAGTTCCATTCGTCTTTCTTCGTCTTTGTATAGATTTTTTGACTGTTAGCATATCTAACATGTGTGTAATAATACATGCATAGCCCAAAATGGATATAGTAAAATCACTTATTTTGTTGGGAGCATTTGTGGTTTCTGGTTTCCTTGACATATTGCCAGAGCTTATGTGTATGAAAGAACTGGTATGATTTGGTGGCATGATGCCCGTTTTAAATATGTTTAAAGATTACTTCTCATCTGAATAACTTCTGTGCAATCATTTTTCAGTTGTCCTAAATGTGATGCTTGTCCCTTGATGGAACTATAGAGACCAAACCTTCAAACAAATCATAAAAGATTAATGAATGATCCATGTTTTATTTTTTATACAGAGGCCTGCATGGCCTTGTACGCTGTTCTACTGTAAAAAAATTCATACAAATGTTTACATGTTCATGCAGTAGCCAAAATAAGCATGCAATGCATATTTCCTGTACTTGGAATAAGAATCTCAACACTTGTTCATGGCAGCAGCAAAATCAGAAGAGTTAATATATTCTGGTTGCTAAATACTTGATACTAGAAATTCCACGGTATATTTGATATTAGAAGCAAATTTTTTTACTATAAATTGTCTTAATAAATATATAATGCCTGATAAACTATATTAATTCCCCTTTATATCTGCCTGTCCTTAAAACGCAATTTAACATAGTGGAGTACCTTGAAAACTGCCTTTGAGAAGGCCACAGTGATCTTTATTTAGAACAACAGTACACACTGTAGCTCAATCCTTACACTTCAGCGAAAACAATTGAGTGATCACTTATCAGTCATCACTGAACTATAGGTGAATGACTAATATGGGTAGCAGATTGAATACTAAAGGATAGTTCTCATACTTCAAATATAGCGGCCTTCTGAATATTACTGTAGTATCAAATTCAGTGAGCAGAAGCAGGTCCTTGTCCATGTCGTAGTATAAATGTAGATGTGGCCTGTAACAGGACATCGCACAGATATAAGTTCATGTTTTTACTTGGTTCCAGTCAGAACAGAATTCATAAAAGTGGAATCAACCTAATCACCAGTCTCCACTGGTTTTTGTTCGCCAGAAACCCACCAGTTCCTGGAGTTTATCTGTAAAGCTAGAAAATAGTCAATATCTTTCTGAATAAATTCAGAATCAGTCAAAAGTTGGTTTAATCCTGGACAGATTGATGTTCAATCTAGGCAGAATATTTTATGTCTGCCCAGAACAATTTGACATGAAAATGTTGGAGCCAGTTGATTGTGACGTATTTTCTAACCCTGGTTCTGATATCAAAATAGATTTTAGTTTGGAGCATGATATGGTAATCGTAGTAATTAAACTAATGACCATTTTACACAGCCACTTCCAGTGCAAACTAAAAGGAAGTTTGTGAGACAATATAGTCCTGTAACAGTCGATGGTCTATCATGCATGCATTAGCCATTCAATCTTGCTAGCAATTCCAAAGTAATAAGGCAAGTTAGCTCTTTGCTAATACTATCACTAGAGTTATCAGTTAGCTAGACCAAACAAGCAATTTGCATTCACTGTTTATCACCATAATCCCAAAGGTTGAGTCTCATGCGATACTTATCTAGCAATACCGCATATGATCATTGTGTGATTATTAGCTGGTGGTGGTTACACTTCCACAATAAATATGTGGTTTCTCATGACACAACTGAATGCATGTTTACACTATGACATGTAGACATTTGTGAGAAAGAGAAACTGCACTAGTCCTTTTCCTGTACCTGATTGCTCCATGATGTTGTCGTAGATCAATGTGTACTATATTCTTTTTTATTGTTTGTGCAATATCTTTTATTATGTTTCATTTAATGTGTTTGCTTTCATGCAGTATATCTTCATCAGACCTTGTGTCAAAATGGATGGGAGAAAGTGAAAAATTAGTTGCAAACCTTTTCCAAATGGCTCGCGAAAATGCCCCTTCCATTATCTTCATTGATGAAATTGATTCTTTATGCGGTCAACGTGGAGAAGGAAACGAAAGTGAAGCTTCTAGGCGAATCAAAACTGAACTTCTTGTCCAGATGCAGGTGAGTTCTTGTAGCTCGTACTATTAACGTTTTATGAACCAGCTGCCTGCTAGCCTGACCAGAATGACTACTTTTAAGTATTTACTTGGACATGTTATTCTTAGTAGTAATGATTATGAAAGCTCAGAGCTTCAAATGGAGGTGGATAAAATGCCGTTATATTTGAATGTTGTCCATTAGGATCAAATTATTGAAACAGGGTTTCTAACTTTTATATTTGGGGGGCAAAAAGGATCATGGCATATTTTCATTTCACAATTTTGTCCTAAGATTTGTTGATACACTGTTTAGGTTAATACTGGAGTAATGTACATGTTACCACCTCAATGCTGGTGGATTTCTAGTACCAAGTCCAAACAGAATTGTACTAGTATCAGGTGTCAAACTAGTTAGGAATATTAGCCAGGCCAGATCTTAAATCAACCGCAAGAATGAATACTCCTTCCGCCCCAAAATTTGATATATGATTCAAATGTTGTTCTATAATATAAGAATTTCTACCACTATTTATAGTACTTATTGTTCCATCAATCACTTATTCAAATTTATTGCAATCTTACCCCACCTACCCTCCCACACTTATTCATTCCTAATTTAATGAGTAACAAAATCTTTTCTCATCAACCTTAATCTCTACTAAACAACCTAAAAATGCTTATATTTTAGTACATGCTATTCCATCCTGATTTGGAATCATAAAAATGAAACATGCTAAATTTTCATGTAGGTCAGTTGCAAACTGGCAGATTAGTTGCTTTCTAGATACATGGATTCAATACTGACACATGACTTAGCCATAATAGTTGACCACTACATTTGATGAGCTTCAAATACTGGCCATCTTTTCTCTGAACATGTATCATGTTAATTCTGATTGATAAGAGTCTCAAGTATAGTGTGGTAGAGGTGACAAGACAATGAGATAGAAACATCTTAGTTAAATTTTTCATTAGTGATATAATCTTAAATTTAAGTAGTGCGTATGTCTCTTAAGTAGGTCAGGATAAGAATGCTAAAAGATATTCCTGGAAAGACTTAGATAGTTTGGTTAGACCTGTACCTACTAGTGAGAAATTTTTTATAGGCGGGGATCTTAATGATCATGTAGGTGCAACAGGTATAGGTATGGAGACGACATGGAGGTTTTGGGTATGGTGGTAGGAAGTAGGAGGAAGAGAAAATCTTGGACTTTGCTATAGCTTTTGATCTAATGATAGAATCTCATTTAGTAACTTTTAGTAGCAGTCAACACTTTAGCTAGATTGACTTTGTTCTTATGAGAAGAATAGATAAATGAGCATATGTGGATTATAAGATGATATCTAGAGAATATGTGGTTTCTCAACATAAGCTGCTAGTGACCGACTTTCACTTTCTGTTGTATGCTCGTAGGGATAAAGAAGCCAAAATTTTAAGAATTAAGTGGTGTAAGTTGGAAGGGGAGACATCAAATGTCTTTAAATAAAAGGTTATCGAAGAGAGCCCTTAGAAGGAAGAAGATAATACAAATAACATGTGAAAAAGATGATAACATGCATTCGGAAGATTGCTTTATAGTTGTTTAGAGTGACCAAAGTAAGTGGATGCGAAACTAAAGACGCTTGGTGGTGGAATGAAGACGCGCAAAGAGCTATTAACGAGAAGAAAGAATGCTATAAACACTTTTATCATGATAAGAGTTAGGACAATATAGAGAAGTACAAGGTGGTAAAGAAGACCGTAAAATGAGCTACGAGTGATACAAAAGAGGGCTTTTAAGGATCTGTATCAACGTCTGAGTACGAAAGGAGAGAAGGACATCTATAGAATGACTAGGGCTCGTGATAGGAGGATGAGAGGGACTTCAACTAAGTTAAGTGTATTAAGGATGAGAGAGAGCAGCTCTTGATGAAATAGGATGAGATTAGACATAGATGGCAAGAATATTTTGATAATTTGTTCAATGGTGAGAACGATGACACCACTATCTAGTTGAACGACTCTTCGGATGACACAAGTAGTAGCTTTGTGTGGAGGATATAAGATTTTGATGTTAGAGAAGTTTTGAAAAGGATGAAAGGGGGTAAGACGATGGACCCTGATAGTATTTCAATTAAGGTGTGAAGATGTTTTGGGGATATAGCTATAGTATGGCTAATCAAGTTGTTCAACAATATTTTTCAATCGAACGTGATGCCGAGAAGTTGAGGAGAAGTATATTGTTATCAATCTACAAGAATAAGGGAGATATCTAAGGTTGTACTAATTACCAGGGAATTAAGTTGATGAGTCATATTATTAAGCTATGAGAGAGTTATCGAGCAATATGTGAGAGGAATGATTCGGATCTATATGAACCAATTTGGTTTTATGCTCGAAAGATGAATCATAGAAGTAATTTTCTTAACAAGATAAATTATAGAGCATTTAGAGAGCAGAAGACATACATGATTTTTATTGACTTGGAGAAGGCTTATAACATGATACCAATAATATTATGTGGTGAGTTTTGGACAAACATAAATTCCTAACAAATTATGTCTCTCTCATTAAGGATATGTATAATAATGGTATAACTAGTGTTTAAACAAATGATAGTAACACATATTACTTTTTGATTAAAATAGGACTATATCAAGGATCAATCTTGAGTCCGTACCTCTTTTTCTTGTTAATGGATAAGGTTATAAGAAACAGACAAAGAGATATCTCTTTGTGTATACTTTTTACAGATGATATAGTGTTAGTTGATAAGAGTCAAACAGAAATAAATAGGAAACTGAGTTATGGCGGCAGACTATTGAGTTCAAAAGTTTTAGAGCAAGCAGAACTAAGACTGAATAATTAAGGTGTGATTTTGGTACTATAGAGATGTGAGTTTAGGAGGTCAAGTAGTGTCTAAGAAAGATATCTTTTAATATCTAGGATTGATGCTATAGATGGATGGGATATTGATGCGGATGTTAGGCATAGAATCAAGGCTTGCTGGATGAAGTAGCGTCAAGCATCTAACATTTTTTATGATAAGAGAGTACCGTAGAAGCTAAAAGTCAAGTTTTATAGAATGTTGATTAGACCTGTTATGCTGTATGAGATAAAATATTGGTATACAAAAAGACGATATGTTTAACAACTGATTACTGCAAAAATGCGTATATTACGTTGGATTTATAGTCATACAAGAATGGATTGAGTTCAGAATAAGAATATACGTGATTGATTAGGGGTAGCATAAATTGAAGAAAAAATTGTTTAACATTGGTTGAGGTGGTTTAACCATATACAAAGAAGACCTTTAAAGACATCAGTATAGTGTTGAATCTTAGGTTAAGATAATAATATTAAAAGAGATAAAGTAAGATCGAAATTAACATGGAAAGAGACAATAAGAAGGGACTTATAAAGATAAGTGATCGGATTTGAGGTTCTTGTTAGGTTTTGGTTTTAACTCTAGTCTATCTAAACTTGTTTAGAAATAAAAGTCTGTTGTTATTGTTGTTATTTTGTGTCAAACCCTCATCTTACCTTTTGCTTTGTTTTGCTTCTAAATGCCCAGGGGGTAGGCCATAATGATGACAAAGTACTGGTTCTTGCTGCTACCAATACGCCATATGCTCTAGACCAGGTTTGAAAAGATTTATGAAACTGTGTTGCGGCATTTGGAAGTCTCAAAATTCTCTTGATATCCATTGAACAATTTAGTACTTGCATAAATCCATTATCTCAGGCTGTGCGCCGGCGCTTTGATAAACGTATCTACATCCCGCTACCTGACCTGAAAGCAAGGCAGCATATGTTTAAGGTGCTGAAACATTTGTGCAATTCAGTTTCAAGAATATTGTCATGTTCTGTTGTTACAATCTTTGGATGAAGCTGCTAACCGTTAATTTATCCAGGTCCATCTTGGGGATACACCACACAACTTAAATGAAAGTGATTTTGAGAGCTTGGCTGGTCGAACAGATGGGTTTTCTGGTTCGGATATTGCTGTTTGTGTAAGTAATTTTCTGCAACATTTGCATGCATCTGTGCTCCGTTAACATGTACTGAGATCTTGGTGCTCTTTTTTTCAACAGGTAAAGGATGTGTTGTTTGAACCTGTACGCAAAACACAGGATGCCATGTTCTTCTTTAAGGCGGACGGTGATACGTGGATGCCTTGTGGACCAAAGCAAGCAGGTGCAGTACAGACAACCATGCAAGAGCTCGCATCCAAAGGTCTTGCTGCAAAGGTAAGAATGGTGACATTTCCTCCACACTGTCCGCATGTTAGAAGAAGCTCCTGACGAGTACTAAGGTGCACTGCCTGTTTGTAGATCCTTCCACCACCAATCTCAAGGACAGATTTTGAGAAAGTCCTCGCCCGGCAGAGACCTACAGTGAGCAAGAAAGACCTAGAGGTGCACGAAAGGTTTACAAAAGAATTTGGTGAGGAGGGTTGACAAGATCACGAAAACTCACTCGGGCACAGCTGCGCCACAGAAATGTATGTTGTTTATGACATCCATTGTTCTGGTTGGAAGTTGGATTCGCAGATTTGTACAATTGGTGGCCTAACTATGATTAATTACAATGTGTTTATTGCGTTAGGCTATCATTGTGCCTCTGTTGTCAACTTATTTCATTTTTACTGTCACTTGAAATTTTCCACAAATGTATTAATATAGGAATAATACTTAACGTGGAGCCCTTGTGGTGCAGCTTGTATAGTTTGTTCTCTGGTTCCTTAGACCCCTCATTTTTCCGTTCCATTCTGTGCTTATTTTGGCCCAAATTTATTGGTCCTCCAATCAGGTATTCAATCCTCGAAAGATCTCTTTTTTGTTCATCTAAGTTTGGTACCGGACCAAGTACTAGCAATTCCTTGAATTTTACATAACAGTCTCTGTCCAATGGAACACACTGGTTCTGAATTTTTTTGGTCCACTTCAGCTGATCAGTAGAGCTGTTGTAACTTGACATTTGGAATCAACTGTCATCATTTCATCTAACCTGCTTGCAGTACTGAACTTGGCTGATACTGTCGTTTAGGCCTTACCAGTGTCTCCTAGCATAATGAGGTTTTGTCCAAACTTGGTAATTCATTCAGTTTCTCGTTGAATGTACTGAACCTGGACATTTTAACTGGCCGGTTGCTGGTGGCCCGTGATTCTGCAGTGCAAACCGATCGGTGCATCATGCAGGTGCGTACCTGCACGGCTGCACTGTCAAGCATGTGATGCACCAAATTCAGCCAATCCAGCAAGGGCATGGGACGATCAGGTACGACGTAGTATCGGCACTGGTGGTACTCGTGCAAGCTAAGGGCCAAACTCTTCTTCCAAATGATTCAGATCTAGATCGTCCAAGACGAGACTCTCGTGCAAACTAAAGGCCAAACTGTTCTTCCAAATGATTCAGATATAGATCGTCCAATACTAGACTGATCATCAATGGAGTGACAGCCATTCATGCATGTATATGGTTGCAGCCGTCAGAAATTCAGGCACATAGTTACAGATATATACTGCATCTTGTGTCCTAGATAAACCAACCCAAGATATAGGACGATTACTAGAGCCTTTTTTTTTTTCTCTGAACATGACCAAAAATTCAGATGTAGGAGTACATATTTGCACATATATATGAGCCAATTATTGCTTCTCAAACCTAGTGGCCGGTGCTGCTGAATTTGGGGTGGTGTAGTACGCCCAGTACTGCTACGTACGCACGTTTTCTGAATGCTCTAGCTCGTCGTTGTACTGCAAAAGTACAGAGAACACTTGCATGCACATAGGCCAGGAAGAACAAGCCAATGCAAGCTACTGTTCTGCCTAGCTAATTAGCTCTCTGAATTCGTCAAGATCAATGCTTGTAATTCAATGCTTGCTTTGCTTGCCCGGTCTCCTAGCTAATAGTCTCAATTTGATTGATGCTTTTGTACTAATTAAGTATCCAATGGTAATGCTCTTATACTAATTAATTATAGTTAATTCCTAGCAGCCTGTATCATATCCTAACGATTTAAGCTTTTCGGCATTATATTATCTTGCTTTTGCCGTCAGGAGTACGTGGACAGTGATCTAGGAGACTCTTGCTGATGAGTGGTTTATATATGTGTCATGAGATCATTATCTTAAAAAATGTGTCATAGGATGATCAGACTGTCATGGCAGATTAATATGCTTAATTATGCTGCTGGTTAATAGGTTATGGCTGCTTGAGAGGCACAGTTGGAGAAGAACCTACCATAATCCTCCCATCTTGCAATTTTGTCGGTTCTCATGGACCAATTAAGGATGCAAGGAATCTGGGACTTAATCACATTAATTACTGAAATGACAGGATAGTAGTAGATCCTTTGTAATCCCTCTGGTCATTATTCATTGATAATTTTGGTACTGAAACAATGCCTGAAATTTAACTTTGATTTATTGTCATGATCATAGTATTACGAAAGTGTTTTAGGTAAATCTATCAGTACCGTAGATAGTCGTTAATTAGCACCTCAACACATGGTTCATTTTCTCGCTCGAGGAAAAAATGGGATAAATTAACCGAGATTTTTTATACCAAGACAAACAAAATACTGTCAAAAAATTTTAGAACGGAAAATCGTCAAATATTGCGAATATACAAATCGATCAACTTGTATACCCTAATTATGAGCATTCTTAAATCTCCAAGAAAATAAGACAAAAATGCTGAAGTGTGCTGCTTGCATATGTACATGTTGCTCCTCCAAATGGTTGGGAATATTAATGAAGAACGGAAAGAAATCATTTTTGTCTGTGTTGCATTGTCATTTAAATCCAGTGAGTGATTTCAGTTAGTGAATTGAACTTAAGTCACTTGGAGCATCTTTCCAAAAAGTTTCATCCCTGTACAAGGCTATCTAGAAACAAGTTGGCAAGTGGGATTCTTAGTCTTCTCTACCCGGGAAAATATCAAGACGAGCAGAAACTAATGAATATTTTTTAAATTTAATATGCCCATTGATCAAGTGCCGATTTTAATTATAACGTGCCAAAAAGTTTCAGCCGCCAATGACACAGCACAAATTGATGTGCTACAAAAATGCATTTGCTAATTAATTAACAAGTCGGTAACATGCATGGACAAACCACACACATATAATATATATACATGATCCTAGCTTCCTTCCAGGAAGAAGTAAGCATCAATCTCATATACAATGTGTGCACTTTTCATCATTAATCAAAACACTGCTAGCATAACAAGTGTACAGCTAAACAAATAATTTGGAGTCCATGAATGTATGAACAGCTACACATGTGCACAAGATCACAGCCTCAGCTAACCCAGGAAAAAAGTAGTTTAACTCGAAGACGGAAATCAATTAACAACAACTGACTAATCCTGTCAAAGCAACGCCTAATTGTACTCCAAATGGATCCATTTCCCTTGACCAAACACCGTCCACAGCATGCGTATATGCATGGACTTTTGAAGCCACCAATGCATGAGCAGCAAACAAATCAAGCATTGTTTTCTCTCTGACAAATGCATGCATGCTAGTAGCTTGGAATAAAAAAACAAGGATATACATATACAAAGTCACAAAGAGAGAGAGAGAGCAAGGTAATAATAAATTAATACCAAATGCTTAATTAGGTAGGTGACAACAAGTTCATTAAATCATCCCGTTGCATGCAACCTTGACGCCATCCACAGAATTGACATGTATGGCAACGGAGCCGGACAGCATCCAAGAAGCAGATCCTTTGAACCTTTTTTTTTGAGGGGCCTCTTCTGGATACAAGCTGTATTATCTAAACATACACCTAAACTCACACCACACTAACACACACGCCCACTCACCACACTCAAGCCACGAACTTCGAAAACGACGGATACGTGGTTCTACCACTGTGGAACATAGACGTGTAAAGCCAAGTAGCTACTTTGAACTAATCCAAGTAGCTAGTCTATGTTGCATATGATCACCAGAAACGCAGAACTGCAAGTTGCAAGCTCCATTCTTTGAACCATCTATACATCTTAGTAGCAGCTAGTAGCTGCAACTTGCAAAAAAAAAAAAAATCAGGCTAGGTCTACACACAAGAGGAGGAAGAAGGATTGGATTGGGTTGGATTGGATGGATGGATGGATGGCTGGATTGATGGCAATGAAAACTTGAGCTGATCACTGCAGCTAGGAATGCATGCTTGGTAGCTAGTTGCCAACTTAGTACGCACGCGGTATGAAACTGTGTGCTGTACGTCTCAAATTGCCTCTCTCTCTACCAAGAAAAGTTTGCGGTTTTCCACAGGAATGGAAAGCTGCTGCTTGCAACTTGCAGCTACTCTCACCTAGCTAAGCTAAAGGCTTTTGTGCTCATCCATTGCATGGATGGATGCATGCTTGGCTGCCCCTTGATCGTTCAATTCAGTCCGCTAGCCATAGATACTACTATAATGTATCTGAATGCATGCTGCAGCCTACAGAAATGCACAATCTGAATTTCTGGTGGTTTTTACAGGTCTGTATATATATTATACGGGTGGTAATTTCGGACCGTGCAGATATATGCTATGTGCTGAGCCATCGACGAGAGAGAATCCGGTCGGCCGGTCGATCATACTTGGGGCGCTACGTACCTGGACTTGATCTGTGTTAGTGTTACACGTCTTTGTCGCAACTTGGAAGTGTCGTGCTCGGTCGATAAAACCGTGAAAAAAATATTGATTGATGCGTCCTACCATAAACAAGGGGACGATTAAGTTTAATTTTTGAACTAGTTAGAGTATGTCCCCTCCGGTCTAAAATCATATCAACACTTTAATTTTGAACATACATAATATCTTTAACTTCATGTCTAAATTTATCTTGAAAATAATTCCAGTGTTAATTACAATTTTATTAGGTTTGTAAAGTATTTTCTAACCGAAATTATAGTGCAAAATTGCACTTTGAAAATCATATCAATCTTTATAACAGCAATTTTAGAGTTTATCTTGGGTTTTTTTATCGGTAGTTTATTGTTTAGCATTTGCTTTTAAATTAGAAACAACATATGTATAAAATTTGTACCCCAAATTATTTTACTGTTATCTCTTATAATCAGCTTTAGTGAAAATGATGAGGGCTAAATATGCTTTGAAGGAAGCATGATTAATTATGTGACATAAAATTTTTAATGCAATGAATAGGGTTTCTGCAGCCTTTTTCAAGAGAGGCAGAGCGAGGAGGGAGAAATAAAAAGAGAAAAGAAAATGATCTATATTGCTTTTAAACTAAAGGTCTCTTTAGCCATTCCACCATCTAATGTAATTTAAATTTCAAACAAATATTAAAGGCCATTCCAAGTCACATTCCACGTTCTCGTGGTCACACTGTGTTAACCTAGTGATGGAAAAGAGATCGAACCCGATCGCTAGCTTGATGTGTGTCACAACTAGGCGCGTTGTGTTCTATAACATGACAAATTGATGTAATTTAAGTCTTGGGGTAGAATTTTATCAATTTTAGGCCAAATCGGGTGTAAATTTCACGATATATAACAAGCAATTAAAATGAATAAAAATGAGCTGAAAATAAAACCACAATGTTTGAAGGCGTATACCTAGTAAACACTAACCAAAATTTTTGAGTACTATAGATGCACTATGATATGCAAATTGTACTATACAACTAAGTTAAATGTGGATCGGAGTGCCTTCCAAATTTAATTTGTATCCATTTAAATATTATGTTGCAAGTCAAATAATCATCTCTTGTAGCCATGCTCCTTGTGTTGGTTGAATTGGATATTTAATTGAGTAGAGTCATCTCTATTTCTAGAACACTTTTTACTAACATATTTGCCTTTTTCTCCTCATCCTCCTTTTTGATAGAGTGCAGCATTCCTTTTTCTGATGTAGCAACTTTTCACACTGGCAAGAACTTATTAGAGACCATGCAAACAACAAGCTGAAAGAGCTACTGCCACAAATGTAGTGGTTCAGCACCTTCTGTTTGCTTTCATATCATTGATCACAGTACAGTATTAGCTAGAGGGAAATAAATACAAGTTGTACATATACCATTCCTTGACAGGAAAAAAAGGATGGCCTAGCCCAACCTATTTAGGCACGACCACTTAAGGCCCGATGTTTAAGTGGGCTATGTTAGGCCAAGCCATGGGCTAGAGCAGTGGCCTGGGTCAGGCTAGCCTAATGACCCGTTTAACCCATTTCGCCCACTTAGCCCATTTAGCTCACTTAACTCATTTAGTTCGCTAACCCATACTAATACAGTTAGTGATGGCCAGCTAGGCATGATCCGTTAAGACTCGGTGCTTAAGCGGGCTATGTTAGGTCGGTCCAAGGGCTAGGGTGGTGGCCCGTTGACCTGTTAAACCCGTGAAAATAGAAAATACCTAAAAAATTAGGAAAAATAAGAAAATAGGGAAAAAACATAGAAAATTAAGGGGAAATAGGAAAACACAAAGAAAATTAAGAAAAAAAAGGAAAAGCATAGAAAAAACATAGAAAAATATGGAATAAATTAAAATTTTCTTTAAAAATATAATTAGCTCTATTGATATTATGGTTGTCTTATTAAAAACCTTTTTAGGTAAAAAAACTCATTTCAACTACATGAGAAAATCCTAGAAATGAAAAAAGAGCACAATCAAGCTTACAAATTACACCTTGGTACTATTATTTTAATCAAGGTAGAAATTTTTAAATGACATTTGAAGTTATTTGCTATCTATGGAGTGTTGTGTGTGGGCTTCAGCTTACTCACAATCTTTAACAATAGTGAGTATTTCCATTATATAACTTATCAAACATTTTCGTTTGCCAATAATTATCATGCCTGTGAGATTGAAGGTAGACTCAGAAGAGATTGTGGAAACATGAGTTGGCATCACATCCGTACTAATAATGAAAGCATGAAATATGTTAGTTTGTGTTCCTGCCACCACATTATTATGTTGAATTCAACTTAAATGGAGAAGCGGTAGCTGAGGATCCAAACTGCCTCGAAGTTGTAGAGTCAAAGTCTTACAATTCCTTGACGAGGAACTAGCCGCACCACCAAATATTTTTCCCCATACAGTTTTCTTCTTATCTGCTCTATTTGAGGCTAGTAGGGGTCACTGCAATCTCACTGCACCATACTTGCTTTCATACTTAGTGAAAATATTGGTTAAATTATTACGAAGCTCTTTGAAATAATTTGAATAATCATTACCAATAAATTTAGACAAAAGTTCCAGTACATTAGAAAAACCACGAATCTTAACTTCAGGATCCAAAATAAATACAAATGCATATAACATAGGTATGTTTTTTTAGTATTTCAAAATTTTAGTTTTCATAGAAACAACAACAAAATGAAGTACTGGGTCATTTTCATATTTGTTTAAATGTGTGTTAATGCCAAAATTTAGAAAGCATTGGAAAAGATTGAAAAAAAAATCGGCTTAAGTAAAGAAGAGTCCGGTTGTAACAGAAAAGAAGCTGATCGAACAAAGCAGGGAAATATTCGATCCAAGAATAGAAGTTTATCCAAATGAGACCAAGTTTAACGAGGAGCTGTGAAATTCATGGCAGGATATTCTATCTATGTAAATCGTATCTTATATGGATAGGAAGTTTTAGTTAGTTTAGTTAACTTAGAGATTTTTTCTTTTATCTTTGTTAGGAAATAACATTCGTTGTTTGTTGTAAACGCGTCGAACTTATTAAGTCACGGTATAAATATAGACCCCTTGGAAACATGTATGAAGACATCTTTCAATCAATACTACTTCGGTGCATCGGCACCCTAGTTCATCTAGGTTTTTACCGGTGGGGTCTGGCTCTCGACGCGGGGCTGCATCGGTTAACTTCAATCTTTGATGAAGGGGTAAGTCCCATCACTATCCTGATATGTCTCGCTCTGTCTAAAGCTGCATCGTTTAGGTTCGATCTCTTAGACTGATTGGATGTATCGCATCACGTCCGTACAGGATCTATCGGCCTATCAAGCTCTCTCCGCCGTCGTCAGTCTCGTGTTGCATCGACCTACGAGACTGCCGATGGTAGATTGAGCTTTAGGCCTATAGGTGTCTATACAGCGTTTTATCGAAGTGTTAGCTGATGAGTTATCTATACATTGAGCAACACGTCCAGCGTATCGACTCTTCGGCTGATACGCACTAGTCTTCAGAGACTTCCCTTGAGCCCCACGGCAAGCACATCGATCTTTCAGTCGATGCGTGCCTATCTTTAGAGAGACGTCCTCTCATCGGCTCAGCTAGCCGATGGGTTCGTTTCGCCCTTACTTCAGCACAACCAATCTGGCGTCCACCGTCCCGTTGTCGTTAGCCTCGGTCTCGTACTGTCTTGGTTAGGTCTGATCTTCGAGATTTGGTAGCGGTGTTGTCACGGTAGGCGACAGGTCTCGTGTTGCCATATCTGGAGCGGCATCGGCTTTGCAGTCGGTGTCTTTTATACGATTCCTTACCAGTTCGCATATGCCTTCATCTACTTTCCAGCCGATGAACTAGTGGTATAGCTTCCGTCAGCAACCAGGAAGTATCTCGCGCGCTTTGCTATTCTTTAAATACCATTCGGTGCTTCCATTGGCTCTGGGACCGATGTATTAGGATCTTGCTTTTGCCACACCTAGAGCCATTCTATCCTTCGTCGACATCTGCCTACGCCTTCATCGGCTCCCCAGCCGATGGAAGAGTGTTTTGATTCCTATCAGCGACCAGCCAATAGCAAAAGCCATCCGGACGCGGCCGATGACCACCTCGATCCTATCGGCAGCCAGCCGATAGCGAGAGCTCGTATTGGCCCATCGTTCGACTGACCCGTTCGTATCACCTCCTTGTTAATTGCAGGGTCAAATTGACTATCACACCCACACCCACACCATTACGCCGGAGCTGAGCGAACCTCATGGGCCCTGGCGCGCATACCTCAAGCCACGGAGAGAAGCCAACCGATCTGTACTGGAGCTAAGCAGACCTTCCAGGCGTCGACCTGTTCGCGTCGGGCGCACGAGATCCGACACGAACAATGTGAAACAATCTCAAAAATATGTTATAGAATTAATGGTGCTATAAGATAATAAACACTAGATAAAACAACAGGAGCATCGTAGAATAGTTCTAAGATTTCTAATATCTTTTTGTTCACATACCATTGCCCTTCAGTGAGTAGAGTTTGACCATAATGCTGATGGTAGTTGTGTAGATAAAAATAGAGATAGTATTCTTGTATGGAATAAGATGCTTGAGCATTAGTTAAATAGAGTTTCCATCTCACATCTATATCCAAACCAAACTTACGAGAATGAACCCTATAACAACACAATAGCTCTTATATGTTGCAATGCTTTAGTTATAAGAGTTCATAAAAGAAATTGTAGTACGAAAATCTTCAAGATAATTTCGCAACTGTTTCAAACTAGACTTAACTGTAAGATTAATAACATGACAAGCACTACGCCGATGTAAAAAAACAGGTCCAACATATCCATTAAAAAGAGAAATAAAAATATCCATGGCTGTAGAGTTTGTAAAAGTATTATCTAAAGTAATTGCAAGGATTTTATTAGTTAGGCCAAATTCTTCTACTACTTAGAGAACTCTGCAATATTCTCACATATGTGTGTCACGTTGATTAACCTAAATTAGATTATTTATTTTTCTAACCCCCAATTATCATTAACAAAATAAGCAACAACACTAAGATAATATTCCTTAGCGTTATCTAACCATATATCACTAGTCAAAGTAACATAAATAGTACAGGATTGTAAAATATTCTTAAGCTTACTATGATTTTTATCATAGTATTTAATAAGATCTCTAGTTATAATTTACCTAGAAAAACAAGTATATCTAGGACTATGAGCATTCTTAATGTATTCTTCAAAATACAAGACACTTACTGAAATTTATGGGCAGATTCTTTTTTGCTATTAAGTAACAACGCTCCTTGTTGTACTACTATTGTAGAACAGATCCATCTGGGTTGAAGCCTAAGACCGTTTGTGTCATGGTCACTCTAGCTTTCTATTTGTAGGTGGTAGCGTGCCGAACCAAGTAGCCGATACCACAAGAAGCCCTAGCTATCAAAGTATTCTTACAGTAATTACATTTATCATATCTTACTTTGATACCATTTTCTTCAACAAAGACCTTCTCGAAATCTATCCAAACTTTAGATGTACTGCTTCTTGATCCTTTTGCATCGGTGCTTGAAGTCAACTGTGTACATATGGGTGTTAATGATGTAGCAACATCAGCTTCATTACCTTCTTCTCTAGGTACTTAACCTGCAACATTACCAAAAACAAACTCTACAGCATCATTCATTCGCAACATCACCCTAACGATTAATGGATGTTGGGTCCAATCAATCCTGACGATCCATAACTATTGTACTGTAAAAAATATTTAATATATTTTAATAAACCACATAATTAATAAATATTCAAAAATAATATAAAACATATACCAAAATAACAAACATTACATTTTGTTTGGATCATAGAGCAATGGTTAATTCTTTGATTTTTTTTACAAAATCTTTGCCAAATTTTGAATTTCTCGAAACTATAGAAGCAACTTGTGAGCTCAAAGACTCAAAGACAAGAGAATAGATAGTAGAATGCAAGTAGGCTAGTGTGGAATGGGGATGGGGTTGGCTACGAAAATTTAAGAATTTTTTATTTTTTTGAGCTCAAACAATCATATTTTCGAACTAAACAAGCTAAACATGCTAAATGTGCTGTGTTGACATATTTAGTTCGCTAACCACCGCGCTAACGGTTGTCGGGCCACCCCGCCGACCTAGGCATGGCCCAACAGACCATGCTGGGCCAAGTCGGCCCGTTTAGGCACATGCCATGCCATGCCTATGTTGTACCAACAGTAGTGGGCCTCGTGTAGGCCCAGTTGGCTCAGCCCATTTAGGCATCTCTAAACACAATAACTCTTATATGCTATAATGTGTTTAGCATATCTTATCTTAAGAGTATTTTCTTCAACAAAAACCTTATCAAAATCTGTCCAAACTTGAAATATATTACTTCTTAATCCACCTATGTACTTGTGGGTGTCGATGATGTAACTACGTCAGTTTCATAACTTATTCTCCAGATACTTGATCTACAACATTATGAAAAAGAAACTATGCGATATCATTCACTACATCATCATGAAGCGCTAAGTCATGATGGATGGATGTTGGATCCAATTGATCCTTTCAAAAAAATATTTAACATATTTTAATAAACCAAATAATCAATAAATATTTAAAAATACTATAAAACATACCAAAATGATAAGATATTATCCTTTATTTGGATTCCTGGAGTAGCGTGGATTCTTCGATTTTTTAAACTTTTTTTTTTGCAAAATTTTGAATTTCTTAGAATTACAGAAGCAACTTACGAGTTCAAAGAAAAAAAGAGAATAGAGAAGAGAATGCAAGTGGGCTGGTGTGGAATGGGGAGAGAGGATGGCGGCCTATAAACAAGATTTAAGAATTTTTAAGATTTTTAAAATTTTTTAGCCCAAACGATAAAAAAGACATTTTAAAATTAAACAGACTAAATAGCCATGTTGACCGTTTAGCCCGCTAACCAAACACCAACTATCGCCTGGCCAGCCCACCATGCCGCACCACCGGTCTAGGCATAGCTTAGTTGACTATATCGGACCGACCCAACCCATCTAAATACGGATCGTCCCATATGTAGACCGGGCCAAAAGTAACAGTCCTTAGGGCTACCCATTGTCTATCTCTAGATATTCCTATGATCAATGCAAAGACCGGATTCAATTCCTTTGAATGTATGCTGAACTGCTGATACCAAATGCGTGAGCATTGACCACTGACCATGCCTAGGTACTGACTGTAACATGCATGGCTTTGTCGCACTGGAGCATGCTAGCTATCAAGAAGAAAGCAAGAGACAATTAGTCCAACCCAAGACACAAAGGAAAGAAATCTTCTTTGTGACACATATTTAATTTGAGTTAATTAAGCTACCGTAGTTACTATAGCTACATATATAGTCAGCTTCCGTACATTGGGAAATTAAGTATACATATCTGCAAAATAATTTTCAGTTTCATCAAGGCTGATTAAACTTTGATGGTACATTTTAAACAGCAAAAGAACAGTTTTTTAAAGATAATGAGCAAAAGAGCAGTTAACTTTGAACGTAGATGTTGATAAATCAAGCACTTTTTTAATCACAAATCTAGTGGTGTCAGTTAAGCTACACAAAAGATACTGTGTACTTCATCCATACTAAACATAAAACATAGCTATATTTATAGTTCAAATTATATTTTTAGAAATAATATTGCTTAACATATGCTACACAATTATGCCATTTACTAAAGAGATTAAGATTGGGACCATCAAGAGTTGTGATTGTTTAAGATATAAAAGTGTGTAAAAAATTAAATGAAAGAAGTTTGTGATTGATTGAGATGGGTAGATAGATGAAGAAGTATTTATATTTTAAAATAAATTTAAATTCTAAATATAATTATATTTTAAGACGAAGTAAGCAGTAACCCGATAACTGAAAGTTGACAAGTATTCGCAAACTGTTCATTTGACTCCTTCGTACCACCTGCGGACTAGGTCACCTGCTTGACATTCAAGGCTTGAAGCGACAACACGTACTCGCTAGCTAGGTCGCCCCCAGCTAGCTGCACCTGCCTCCTTTTCCTCAAAGCAATTGATCAAATTAATTAATCCCATTTTACAGTACACACGTATTATACACAGCTAGTACTCCCACTAAAAGGCGATGTTAGTTAATGCATAATACTGCATAATCGCGTATATACGTATTAGCACATGGATTAAGCTGCCATTATGCTGTGCTGGATCGCTTAAAGTTAGCTAACTGTGGCGAACGTTCTGCGACGGTGTCCAAGAATCTTCTAGAAACCCTCCCTCGGACGACTTGTCAAAGTCCTTGGAGTCGTCTCAGGACCTGCCGAATGCTGTAACAATTAATGATATCACTGCAAAAGTTTAAGATTAAGATGAATACATAAGCTAACCACATGGCCAACGTGATCTCTTCGTAATTAATTAAAATTAAACTGATATTAGCTGCAGCAAGGGTTCTTCTTCCCTTGAGGTTGGAAAACAATCGAAGGTACCTAAAATACAATGCATTTAAATCTATTGTAATGTTTTTTTAAAAAAAATACTGGAACATGTGGGGTTTTTTTCTCTATGTTTCTTTAAAAAAAGAGATAATATTGCTTTAATTTATAAAGACACACGTAGTTAGAGAACGACAAATTCTACTGTTTATAATAACAACTAATGGTTTAAAAAACGCTGTAACCTTTGGTTTCCCCCTCCTCTGTTTAAAAAAAAGAAACCGACAATATTGCTTCAATTTACAAGGCTGCCACCACGTAGTTGAGAGGAGTTGATGAGAACGATAAATTCTACTATTAACTTTAGTCTCTGCAACATAGATATACATAGGCAGATGTTAAATGTAGACAATCAGTACTTAAACTATAGTTAATCGTACAAGCAGTTTTGATGCAACTTGCAGGTGGCTGGTACAAAACACAGCAACTCCAAATTAAATTTAAAGATCGATGGATCATCGGTTAATGCGATCCATGAAAATTGCAGCAAGCCGTAGCGGCTGAGTACGTGAAACAGCAAAACGTTCAGTGCAATGAACCTTGCTAGACTTTCGATCGTGCTCATGCATGGTGCAACTTGTCTGCCCTTCAGCCTGCTGTACTTCGTCGAAGTTGCCCAAGTAGCTATGGACGGGTAGAGCTAGCAGCTCGATCCCCAGCAAACAGCAGCACAGTATCTTCACGTAAAACTATCAGTACTGTTATTTTTTAAAGATGTAATTAACTGATCAATCACAAGAAGCCCACATGAGAATCGAAATGTATTGTAAAAATAACAAATTTAAGGAGTTTTTTTCATCTAAAAAGAATATTTTAGAATAGAAACAATTACCTGCTACCCTAATTTGCCATGTTTTTAAAGCTACTTTACCGAATTATTGTCATTTGCTCTAAACCTCTAAAATTGCATTAGACCACCTTTTTAAAATTATTTATTAAATTTATTTCTTTAAGTATTTAAGTTATGGTTATAATTAAGTAAATAAAATATTACAATAATAATTCAGTAAATAATCTGTTGTTTCAAACAGGGCAAAAGTCTCAAAGTTTGGTTTGCTGACTGTGTGATGTTCTATATCAAAAATCTCGACGCTCGCGTTAGTTTGACAAAAACTATGATGTTGTATTGTTTGGCGAATGAATATGGTATGAGTAAATTTGTCGTAAAGCTACTTCAATGATGCTGCACACCTTACATACTATTCTGAACATGTCAAGTTAAATCTAGTGGACAAGTGGCCAAGAGGGATGACATCATGTTGACATTGAATAGTCAAATATGATTCTACCTTAATTTGTATTGAACTATAAGGGTAACTTATAGTAGGTTATATATGGTATCTGGTACTACAAATTAACAAAATGGATACCTTTTGTTGGATAATTACGTGTAAGGCCGCCTTTGGACTGGACCAATAATCTTAAAGGATTTTTAAAGGAACTGAATTAAATCGTGTAACTTCCTGTGGTTCAAGGAAGGTTGGTTGACATATGTCACTAACAAATCTAACTAATTCAACTAGGTGTAAAAATACTCACGTCTAAGGTTTGTTTCAATACGGGAATAATTTCATAGTCTATAATACTATGTACTTAATTCTAGTATAAGAAAAAAAAACTTTGAGATGTAATACTCCCTTGTACAAGGTTCTCAGCCTAATCTTTTAAATGAACTAGGCGTATACAATTCAATGTTCATACGTGCATAGTAAATTACATTGTGCTTCTTTAGGACAATGAATAAATTAAGGTATGATTGGATTATTTTATTCATTAAATGTCTTTTGGAAATGGGTTTTGGTAGTAAAAAAAGGGGGCCAAAATAAGCATTGATATTAGCTTGATCGGGTAGTGCAATATAAGTTACTTCTATGCCTAGCCTATAAGAACCAAGCAAGATGCATCTATATATGGGACAACAATTGTGTGCACTTGTCTTGGTTGCATCCCTATATGGGGTACCCCCACTTGCACCTCAAGTTAAAACTTTCTTACGATCACAAAGTATCCTTTCTAGTTACGTGATTTTACTGGCTGTTTGCAGTTTAATCTGGCAGTTCAACACCATCTAATTTAGTTGTATTTCTTTCAGCACAAAATCATTTCTCATACAAGTAATAGTGAGATGATTTCGACTTCGCAGTGTACGATCTTGTAGTTGTAGTTATGTCTCCGGCCATTCTCACTTGTTCTGTTAATTTGAAATTTAGAAAACCCTTGACGAAAAAAAACATTTTGAAACAGTGAATTGGCATTAATTGGGCACATATCTGTAATATATATAATTTGTCCTTTTATGTATGATACTTGGATTTGAGGGATATATATAGTGATGATTGAGAAACATATACGCATACGCAGAGATGAAACATTGAAGTGTAGAATTTCTTTTTTCTGTGCGCATCAAACTTAATAAAAAAGAAGGAAAGTAAATATTTTTCAGAGGATCCTAACATGGTAGTATTAACTCGTACAACATGTCACATTTTTGTTATGTTAGCACTTATGATATATATAACAATTATAAGTTTTGAGTGTGCTTGTACCATGATCCCTTTAAAATGCAGAGGTTTTTTTCGATGAAAAATAAAACAATTTCTTCAGACCTAAAACCATTATTTCCTCAAAACTTCTGGAAGCATCGTACTTTTTACAACACTTACTTGTATTATCAAAATATTGTATGAAACCTACAAAGATATTTTAATTGCGTAAAAGAATTTATTCTCTTCTGTTTCTACTATATAGAAGATTACTCATGAGTTACCATGAGAGAGAAATACAATTGTATACCTTATTATCAACGCTAAAATATAACTTTCATAAAAATACGCTAAAATATATGGAAATAATTCCTATGAGGGTCTCTATTTAAACCCTTCTTAAAGAATGACACGTCCAAAGCAATTAATTTTACAATGAGCGAGTGCTTTGAGTAGGAGGGCCTAAACATAGACCTGGCCTTGTAAGAATATTTTCCAAAATATATTGTGCGTTAATAAATATCTTGATAACGCATACTTGGAGATGACTCAACCTCGCAATACCTTCTAAGACCACAAAAATGAATTTTCTCATCAGGAAGAGCTTTTCCCCTTGAAACATAGCGCATTTTACAGTAGTTGTAAAGATACATTTCATTTATACTGGTGAGGAAAGTATCAGCATGCATGGTCACATTGCTAAATAACTGAGATTATTACAGGAAATTTTCTAAAATACTGACAGAAACAGTAGAAAGAAAAGTAAGCTCAAGCAGCACTGCAGTTATAGATTTTGGGGGGAAACACTGTAGGTGGTAAGTAACATACGATTTCCCAGTTCCAAACAGGAATTGGTTTAGACAAAAGGTAATTAAGAAAATATGGGCCATATATGCAAATTAAATATCTCTGACATACAATACAACAAAACGAGGTAGAAAACTGTATAGAGAATAATAAATAGATTTATCACTTTGCTCCATTGAATACATGAGACTTGATCTTCTAACAAAATGAAGTTTGAAACAACTGGAGTGTGATTGCTAGTTATTAATTCGACATAACAAATGGAGATTCGAACAATCTGAATGCTCAACCAAGAAATAGCAAATGAATTGCTTTCTAGAAAAATTATACTGCAAAAAAAATCAATTTTAACACAATTTCAATAAGCCAAACTACAAAAGAATCAACAGGTTAAGAGATTATAAATTCCCGAGAGAGAGAGAGAGAGAGAGAGAGAGAGAGAGAGAGAGAGAGAGAGTTCAAAAATTTCTAGCTTTGTGCAAGTTCTGAATACTATCTAAACAATGTGCAAGTTCTGAATCCCCAAAGTGTTCGATACACATGGATATCTTTTTCGATTTATGATATATTACCCATGTTAATATTATTACACGCACTCAGCGCATAGCATCAGCTAATAGTGATTAATCAGCGCAGCAGCAAAATCATTTAATCTTGCCAAGACGAATAAATTTGTGTAGAGAATCTAATTGATTCAATTCACATCAGATGAACAGAACTAGCCAACTTTATATGAAACAGAACTTCATTGCTATATACTAGATAATTGTACATACTTATGATCTCAGGAGGATTATTATGATCTCCAGACTTCCTAATTAAAGGCTGTATATACAGCTCGATCGATCGATCATTTGCAATTTCTGACTCGACAAATTTTATGCGAAAAAACGAAGGATAGCACTAATTGAAGGTCAAACAGATTATGAACAACAAAGATGGGAAATTTATAAGCTATATATGAATTAATTTGTGGTTATAACAGCAGGGCACCTAAGTCAGGAGTGTGCTGATGAACCACGCATTGCCTCTTGACCAAGAACGCTTCTTGCCCCATCTGCACCGTTCTCTCCCGCTTCTGGCAATCGCCTCCGGCGATGTCGACGCCGAACAGCCTGACGACGCGGGCTTCGCTTGCTGGCTTCTCTGCCTCGTCGACGCAGGAGGTGGGAGCCGCCACCGCCGCCGCCGTCTTGTTCTTCTTGCAGTCGATGAAGAGCAGCTTCTCCGGCCCATACGCCGAGCAGGAGAACAAAATGGTGTCGCCGGCGCGGAGGCCCTTCTCCCTGACGAAGCGGCTCCACCCCTTGGTGAGCACGTAGCTCTGGCTGCTGTTCCAGTACGAGTATCGGAACCTCCACACCTTGCCCTCGCCGTCCTCGAAGTTGAGGAGCACGCCCTTGCCGGTGGCCGCCGCTGCGGAGTCGGGGCTCCGCCGCAGCGGGAAGTGCTTCTCCGCGTGCTGCTTGGGCACAACGAGGCGGTTGAGCTTGCCGACATCGCTGGGCGTCACGGCCTTCTCGAAGAGGGGCTCCCGCGCCCACGACGGCGTCGGTTGCGCGCGCTCGCCCATGCCGCGCCCGCGCCGCAGGCCCTGGCGGAGCTCGTCGGAGTAGGTGTGCTTCCGCAGCATGTCAACGATCTCGGCCTTGGAGTGCGCAGCCAGGAACGCCAGCTCGGCCGCCGAAGCCGCCGCGCCGGTGAAGTTGACCGCCGCGTCGCTCCCGCGGTACCTGAGCGCGGCCACGTCGTAGGCCCGCGCCGCCGCCTCCTCGTCGGGGAACGTCCCGAGCCACACCCGCGCGTGGCGCTCGTAGATCTGCGCCCCCCACCGCCCGTTGGGCTGCGGCACCACCCCCTTGTACCTCGACGACTGCTGCTGCACCGCCGCCGCCGGCTTCGACGTGACGACATCATCCACCACCGTCGAGTAAACCCCCGCCACGGGGAGAGCCACCGCCCCCGGCTCGGCCGACGACAGCTGCACGGCGCCGCTGGACTCCGTGGTGGCCGTGGACGCGCCTGAGGAGTTGGAGGAGGAGCTGATGGTGTCCACCCCCATCTCGGCAACAAGCTAGCTAGCTGACGTCGGCGGCGAGAGGAGAAGAAGAAAGAGAGACTAGTAGCTAGCTATAGCTGTAGCTTGTACTGTTGTAATTAGGGCAGTGAAGAGAGGCGAAAGAAGATGAAGCTGCTGTGGGGCGGGTACAGGGTGTATATATAGACTCTGGTCTTTGTATTTTATTTGGACCAACCCAAACTCAGCATCAGTACAAAATTAAACCTGTTCGTGCTTTGCTTGGACGAAGATATGTTATGTTTATAGACGACGTCTATAAATCTTGAGCCTAGTTAATTCCAATACTTTAATAGTACCAGTATATAGTATGTGCTTTTATGCAAAGTGACCATGTCTTTTTGGTGTGTTAATTTGGTCCCTATCAAAGCTTCATATTACATGTGTGGTTGGGAGGTAGTAGTAATAGATTTTATTATTTGATTAATCTATTTCATCAAGTTGCTGGATGGTGATGTCGGCTTTTGGGGTGTGATGCAATGTACTTTGATTCATGTTACATTGTTACCTGTCCGTAATATGCATAGGAGAATATGTCCTTGGTACTCTCCTCATATTTCATTTTTTTTCTCATTCCAGAAATAAATATAAATATACACGAATTAAGTTACTGTTTTTTCAGCCTCTGTTTTTCATTTTGTTATCAAGAACAAAATAAAACATGAAAAAAACAACGGTCTCTCCTCAAATAAACAACTCGACTATAAAGACATAAAACAAGCTTAAGAAAGTAGTGAAGTGTCACTGCAAGCAAGTTGACCGGCGCTAACTTAGTACCACTCTAGCGCTCTACTTAGGTTGATTTCAACTCACAAGACTGCCATAAAATTAAGAATAAGAAATCTCATTTTTGGCGGGACGTAAAAACGAATCTCCCATTGGGTTAATGCCTGCAGGCAAGTGGTGGGACTAATTGTAGGTGTGTGTGCCGGCAGGCACCTAGTAGTTTCGTAGCACGCTATCAAAAATTTAAGATTATTCATAAAAGGAAGAAAAATACAAGAGAAAACAAGAATCTGTGTGCGTGTGTTCTGTTTTCAAATAATTAACTTGCCTTAAAAAGCAAGTTTTAGAAAAGCGAATCATTATATGTAGTCAAGCGATTATGGAGTAATTAGTAACCCACAGGACCGCCAGTTTAAGAACCCATTTGGAAAATTGAGACCCAGTAGAATTGAAAAGCTCACAGACAATCGTTACAGCTTTTCTTTTAATTTGTTGGGGGCTAAAGAGAAAACAGACCTCCCATGGTGTGGCTGCGCGGCAGGCAGGAAGGTGCGTGGTGGGGGTGGTGCGACATGGGCAAGTGGGCGGGAGAGGGTGAGGGGACAGGTAGCCGGGCGTAGAAGGAGGAAGAAGAGGCCAAACGCAGCGCCGCGCTGCCCAAACCGAAGGCGCCGCTGTGCTGGCGGCCGCTTCCTTGCTAGTACCTCAATTTTGCCGCTGAAACGTACTACTTGCAAATGGCTCTATCCGGCGCATCATCAGTACCTCTGCTACGCATGCACCTGGTATTTTCTGCTGCCGACAACGCTCGCCCATACCGCGTGCGTGCGCGCACCAACACACACCCTGCTGTTCCGTCCGACTGCGCCGCACCCGGATCAAATTTACTTACACACAGGATACTCTTCACAGATATATGCGTGATTATCCTTTGGACATACCCGAGGATTTGTTTTCCGGGTTTACTTTCCGAGTTAATTTCAGATTTTGGTAGCTCAATGTTTTTTTATTTCATTATACATGACGTAGTACCGTTAGAATTGGTGGCTGGAATCTATATAATAACTGTGTACCTTAACACTAATCAATAATTAGAAAGGTTGAGAATTTGTCACATGTCTTTTAAAAAAATTGCAACAAACTTATTGGATGTGTGTCTTATGTCAAAAATCCATATATTTAAAACATTTTTATTTTTTTTAAAAAATCGTTCCATGGGTTCTTCTCTAATAAAATCTTTAATAGAAATAGTTTTAGTAGTATGGATTATGATGAAGTAAAAAAATAGTGTTTGGGCTGATTGAGTAGGAAAAGTGTGGTTTTTAAGATATCCATGGGAGGCTGACAATAGAATTAATTTAATAATGTTGAACAATTAATTAGGTGACATGAAAAACCACGAATATTAAAGGTCATGCGTTTTTTCCCAAGGCATTGAGGTAGGAGAGAGAAGTGTAATGCGTAGATGCACCAAATGAGTATAGAGAGAGTGGTTTTTCAGACTCGCATATGGATGTGTTCGTTTGACTTGATATATGTCTGATGTATATGCTACATTAATTTTTATTATCAAAAAATAGATATGGTTGACATCATAGTGATAATGTCAAGTGATAAATTGGTAAAATTAAAAAATTAAAATAATGGAAATGCACAAACATTTCTTGATGAAGCTTAAGAAGAGAAGGAGTTAAGGAGAGGAGTGATGCTTGAATGAAGGGATTACAGGAGTGAAAGGTGAATTGGTATGCCTTAGTAGTGACTAGAGTGATAAATGTATAATAAGGGAGTAAGAGGGAGATATTACTCAATTACAAGGATACAATGAGGGAGTGAGTAGAGATATACACTTATTATCCAGTCTAAATTTTCATTACTTCAAAAGTTAGATATTATATTGTCCTTGTAAAATTCAAATACTTGAAAAAAGGGTTAAACTCTACCTTTTGAGCCTGAATTCTTACTATGTGATTTTCTTTCACCCACGCAACTTAAGTGAGAGGATAGCGTAAGGCTATGAATAGAAATAGAGGTATTCTCACCATCCAAATTTTTGTCACTTTTTAAAAAATATATTATCCTTTTAATATCCAAATAGTTGAAACAAAAGGGTAAATGCTACCTTCTAAAGAAACCTTCCCTCTGAAGGCTAAAAATTCTTATATTTATCAAAGAAAAAGAAAAAAAAGCCATTAGATCGCTTACATTGTTATAGTGTAGATTGATTGATGAAGTTGCACACAAAATATAATATAAGAGAAGTTAAGAGTTATATATTAAATATAATTTTACTTTTAAAATATTAAATAATTACAACGGTATGTATGGAATAATAAAAGAAGTAAGAGTTATATATACGATTTAATTTTTTGAGAGTTGTATATGAAATCCATTTATAATAAAAAAAATATAAAAAGTTGTATATTAAATCTAATTCTATTTTTATAAAACTTTGTGTAAGGAATCTGTCATTTGATATTGCCAGTTAAAATGTGACAGTCTGGTCCTCCTCGTTCAACCCGTAAAAATTAAACAGTTTTCGATAGAATCCTGACAGAAAATTTCTTACTGTCGTCTTATATATTTATATCCTTATAAAACATTAAGGTTGGTTTTTTAAGGTATTGAGAAATATTCTCTCGGCACATAAATTAAATATTAGTTAAAAATATTTTAAAAAAAGATCAATATAAATTTTAAATCAACTTCTCTATTAAAAAAACTACACCGTTTAACAACGCGCGGAAAGTAAAGAAGTGAAGGGGTTGGGAAAAGAGGAAACTAACGCAGCAGCCTAGTCCTTCCAGCTCAGGGTGCATCGTGCAACAATTTGACACCCAAAAACCACGGCGCTCGCGCGCGGCCGGGTGGTTTGTGCGTGTTCGCGCTGTACGAACGCACGCATCGTCAGCTTGGGAGGAGCATCTGTAGTATTTCAGCTGGTCCTGATGCTGCTGCTGCAGGAAGAAAGAGATCGCTACTGGCTAGCCGGCAATGAACTGACAGCAGCCAAGCTACTGCTGCTGGGGCCCACGTACAAACTTGTCGTCTTCTGCTGCTGCCTCTCTCTGCTACATATTCCGCTATAAAATATAACAGATTCTATTGTTTAAAATTTGTTATAAAATATGGTAGCATATTTATCTATTTTCAATTTTAATCAATTATAAATATTTCTTATGCAATTTGCTTGTCTATCTTTTCTTCCCAAACTACCGTTGTTCTCTATTTAATTTTAAAGTTTTTTAAAATCTTTATATGATACTTTTAGAAAACTTTTAGAACTAAGAGGAGATTCAGCAAAAGTAGTAAGGTGAGGCAATGTGCTCTTTAAAGTGACTTTTCTAATGGATCAGCGTCTCCTCTCGCAGCTTGTCACGTTGCCTGCGCAACACAAGGACAAGGGCAAAAACCGGACAGGGTTTCGAGTCAGTTTTTTCGTCCTCGTTTTCGTGCATGTACAGCTAGTCGGCTCGATCCTCTCATCTCATGTGTGTTATATATGCTGAGAAAATGTCACGAAAAGTCCATTCCATAGCTATCTCAACATATTACTCGACTGTATTATAGTTGGACAGGTTGATTTTTTTTCTGTATTCGTAGGGCTTGAATATGAATTTTTTTCGGTCATAGATATTGAATGTTTAGTGTAAGATTCCATTAAGCTATTAAAATTTTAATCACCAGTTATATATTAAAATAAATTTACAAAATCAAATACATTTATATTATTATTATTTTATATGTGTTTTTTAACTAAGTATTTGAGAAATTATTAATGGTCAAAATTTTAATGATTAACTAAATACCATCTTAAGCGCCAAATATTTATAACTGAAAGGAGAATGTTTTAACAATGGCATGACATTTTTTTAAAACTAAGATGAGAAATTATTATAGTGGTCGAAGTTTTAAACGGTTGATTGAATACTATAATAAACATAGAATATTGGTTGGAGTGAGTATGTTCCAACTAAGGCATGGAATATTTTTTAATTCCTTGTCACCATTCTGATATAGAAAAACAGCATCAAAATTTAACCTCGTGTTTAATGTTTGGGAATTCTGTTCCGGAATATCTAGTTTTTTTTTCATGCTATAGTGTGACCGTGGTCCAGGCCACCACGAGCATAAACAACAGAAAATACAAATGCATGCGCAGTACAACAGTACCTTTGCCCATAGGAACCGGCCAGAAAACGCATCATGTTTTTGTATGCCTGGTCCATTCTTCTTTGTCGCATGCATGGATAAACTTCGTTACACACACTGATTCTATCATCATCTAAACATGTACGTACTCGTACCATACATATTATTGTTTATTTTGACTGTGATAGCTAGGATTTATATTGAAAAGCGAAGGAAATGGATTGGAATTTAATACTGTTAGCAAGAAGAAGATGCTAACATAACTTTCTTCAGATACATGCATACGCTCGTTACTAATGAATTATTAGGTCAATCCCAATAGTAGTTTGGTAGTAGTTTTATTCTTAATAAATAAGTTATCATGTAAGTAGTTTTGATAATATGGTAATATAATTATAAACAGAGAAAGATTATGAATTTTATCTGGATAAAACTGAGTATACATTGTTTCTAAAAATATGAAATTGATATTAGAGGTTAGAGGGTTTTATTTAAGGGCCTCTTATTGAATTTTAACTCTATCCTATCGAGTTACTTGTAACCAAAATATTTTATTGTTATTGTTGTTGTAGCCTCTAAAACAATGAAATGAAATTTTGCATTTGAGGCTTTTTTCATTCATCAATCCAAATCACTTTAAATGACATGATACTCTTAAAAACTATGAAATAAAAATTTACACTGGAAATAGCCTCAGTGATAATCTTCGGTTGACTTTTATTGTCTTGATGATTAGATCAGTGGATGTAATTTATGCACGATAATAATTATGAAATTGTAAATCCGTTGTAATTGTTCTTAAAAAAATTGTAATTGTTGTCATAGTACCCGCATATTTCTTTACAATAATAATTGATTTTATTTCCATAACAACCATAACAGTTACAATAGTAACAACTGATTACAAAAATCGGAACAAGCCATATTCCTTATGAGTAGATTTTGTGGGGAGTAATTTATCAATACATTTATAAGAGTAATTTATTTATTGAAAAGAGTAATTTATTTATTGAAAAAGGGCTAAGAACGATTTTTACTCCAACAGTTGAGAGTAATTTATTTATGACAAAGGGAGCCTTTACTCCAGCAGTTGGCACTAGCTTATTTACTTAGAGGAGGACAACCTAATGCGCGGATTTTGTGATTATTAATATGCTCATAAGTAATTAATTTAAACACAGAAGGATAGTCAGGAATAATTTATTTACTAAGACAATACAAAATAAACGACGGGAACGAAAGGTGCGAAAGAGAAGCAGTGAGAAGGAAAGGTACGGAAAGAGGAGGTTAGAGTGGAAGAAGGTGACGGTGGGAGGGGGTTGTGATCTTGTGAGCACGTGTTTTAGTTATCGCATATCTTACACGCATTTTAGCATATATATATATATATATATATATTTTGTTGGTGGATAATTATTAAATCGACCGATGCATCAAAGGGAGACACACAATCGAGCAGGGAATTGAAAGTCAGTTGATGAAGGCCGGGTTTTGATGGTTGAAGATTGATTGCCACAACTGACTGCCAGCTTGCTCGATGACCCCTGCTAGCTTGTGATCTGAAAGAATTACGGATAGCTTTACCTTTTTTGTCGTTTAGGACGACGTTGATTCAGTTTTTAATACGCATGTTTTATCATCACTATATATTTATAGAATTTACCACTCTAACAAATATACTGATATCACTAGCATATACGTTGAATCTTCATTTTTCGTGTATACTACTGATTTAAGATTTTTTTTCTACACGAGTTATAACAGATTTACAACCCTAGACTAAAATATGTATTTTTAGTAATATTTTAATTGATCGGTACTAAAGTATTTTTTTAATGCTTTTTGCTATTTATTTTGCTATAATACTTGTTTGCTATTTTTTATTACTGTACTGTTGTATATATATATTATACATATATAATTAATAACCTTATTTATAATAAATCTAATAATTTTTTCTTTAATAGACTTTATGTAATTTATTGAGAATAGTTATTACTTTGGTAAGAGCGGCAATGACATCGTCAGTGGGTAGGCGTGTGGTGACGTCGATGATAAAGATGGGGATGACGACGGTGTCGAGAGTGACATCGTCAGTGGGAAGGTGGGCACACGACGTGGAGAACGACGTCGTTGGTGGAAAGGCAAGCGCGTGGTACTTAGGACGGTGTCATCAAAGGGAAGACGGGTGCGTGGCGTCGGTAATACAGAGGACAACAGCGTGAAGAGACGCAATATAAGGACTTCAATCGAAGAAGATGATAAAATGGTATATATACCATCTCCTATACAATCGGTACTAAAAATTTTTTCTGCTTACTTGAAATATATATTCTTTTGCATGGAATGTTCTTAATGACAAAATATTTTTAGGACCGATTGTTATTAAAAACCAGAACTCAATATGCATTCTTTAATACCTAATGATTTTTTTGCTCAGCTAAAATATATTTAACACAAGTTGTTTTTTATAATAGGTATAAAAGATTTCCAAGTAGTTAAAATATGCTATAAAATTTAGAAAACATGAAAAATGTGAAAAAATAATTTGAAAACCGAAAAAATTGTTGGATAAATAAATTTAAGAAAAAAAGAAAACTAGGATAATTAATTTTAAAAACATTGGGTAAAAACCATATAGCTCTAATTTTCTATTATTTTTCCTCTATTTTTCAATAATTTTTATTTGTTTCCTCTTTTTAATTTTTTTCTATGTTTATTGTATTTTTGCTATTATGAAATATTTTTTTCTAGATTACTTTTATTTTAATAATTAAGACATACTCTTATTTTTTTTAAAAAAAATATTTCTCGTCTATTTTTATATTTTTTTAGAATATGAGATATACAGCCAGGGTTCAATGATAAATTTACTAATCTTTTAAAGTCAGAAATCATAAAATAAAAATTATAAAAAAATCACAGCACATTTCTTATATGTAGTATCGATTATTGTCAAACGCTACTAATAAGGTCTCGAGCCAGTACTAAATAATATTTTTAATACTAGGTATTCTACCCATGGATATTTATATTTTGAGTTGTTAGGTAAAAAAACTATATTTTAAGTAGTGAGTGTGCATCGTTCTACGATAACAGATGAGGTCACCAGCTGCAAGTACTACTGCCCCACACGCTAACATTCTTATGTACATGTGGTCACTGCTCCTTAATTACGGTCATAAACTGTCACTTCCTGTCCATGCGCTGCCGTTGGCACATCTCAGCTATCGTTTTTTTTTGACAAGATCTCAGCGATCTGTTACCGTTCCAGAACCCTGATAATTAAATAATTGATCGTCAGTATGATTAAATCGGCAGCGTAACGTCGTCGACTGGCGGATCCAAACAACGAGCTGTACTACGTGCCCGGCCTTTGTCCAAAAAAAAAAGGATTTAGTATCATACCCCTCTCACAATACTTAACCATCTTAAATTTTTGAAACATCAGATTTTTCATATATAAATTTTTTTGTTGTGATAAAATATTTCCCTCTAATTAATGATTTAGTGCACCTTAATTGCTTTTTTATATGAGCTCCTCTCTATCTTGCTTTGGCTTGGCATTATAGATATAGTCTTGTTATGACATTTCCATAGGTATTTATATACCCTCCCAAGCAATCGTATAAATACTAATTCTAACAAAGAATGTCATGAATACTTTTATTTTCCACTGTTTAGTTTAATATTAAGAAACAATGATACTATTCTATTACGAGTAGAAATCACCCTAAAAGTTGTCCCTGAAATATAAGGTATGTCAAATGAATTTATTTAATCTGTCTCTTAACGGCTGGCTGGCATCATGCGATTTCATTAGGTCTTGGGCAAACCACGCGTTCATGTCCATTCTATGATCGTGGATTGTAGATATTTGCAAGGGCAACCAAGAAAAAAACTATAACCCTCAATGATCATCTTGACCATCTAGAGAATATGGAAGGAACAACATGCCAAGGTTTTTTTTTTGCCATGTCGAAACCTCTAGTAAAACTCTTTCTTAAGGATCTAGATTTCTATTAGCGGCAGCCTAGCCTTGATTCTAGAATGAATTATTTCAACGTGATAATTCTATGCTCCCTTAGGGAGCGGATGGTAGCTACCCCTACCTTGTTACTCAATGTTTTTCTAAGCATTCTCCTTTTAGTGAATCCTCAACGGTAACTCTCTCTTACCATTTCTTCAGAAAAAAAAAGAGATTAGAGTCACTTTCAAAAGACCATTTACCATTCGAGCGTTGCATCTCCAACAAACAGCTAGATGTAGTAGCTAGGATCGCTAGATCTTGGCGTCTTGCATATTCTATCGAGAGAGGTCCGGGATGTAGTACACATTCATGCGAGCTGCTCTCTTTGGACCAGCGGCAGCTGCATGTTTGATGATCGAATTAATTAATTCAATTGAACATAAAGCTGCCGGTTAATTCCTCGTCGGTTTGGGCCTACTTTGGTGTGTAATCCTCTTTGTCGAACAACGACAAACAGTAGTAACTGATGTATATATCTCGATACTAGCTAGCTAGTACGAGTACAAACTATAGTGATGATCAGTGTGTGGAGCTTTGCTAATTACTCTTGGCATCTGCCGACCGGGGGCCTTAAATTGGAAGTAGATAGTCACACAAGATAGATGGATGGAGGAATTGTCTGGAATTAATTAAAGCCAAATAAATTCCATAAATAGCTAAGCTACCGGTAGCCTGGTACTCCATGCTATGTTGGTCCAGGTTCATGAACCAATCACGAACGGTTGATCTTGAATTCCTGATGCATATAAAGCATGCATCGAACAGAAGAAGAAAAAAAGGATATCTTATCTATCTATACATCGAGAGATAGGAAGATATCGAATTAATTGACTGTAATATGAGCAAGAGATGAGCTGCAGGTCAGCAAGGCAGCTATAGCTGATCGAGCTTAATTTGAGGAGCATGCAGCCAAGACGTACGTACGGGCCGGTCGATGATCAACCGTACCAATGAATGCATCAGCTAGCCGTCGAGGCACCTGCATCCCTAGCTATCTAGCTAGTCAGCCTGCTTAATTTCCCTGTGTCGGCAGTCGGCACTACATATATTTGTCTAAAGAAGCCGGCTAGGTTCATTAGATATATATGCTGGAGGATATACACCCCCGTATATATCCTAGGGTGTCCAGCCTTGGTGTCGGAAACAGGATGGAGCCCTTAAATGAATATACTTTGGAAATATCCTCTTAAAATAGAAAGTGAGATTATCTTTCATATATATATATATATAACACTTGGCATATACATATTAAAATCCAAAAGGCGCCCTTAATTGAGGTCAGCTGTGTACATGAGGGGCAAATAGAGGGACATATCTCCATACTCAATCGCTCTCCCCATTAGGGCCAGAAAATGAGCTTGGACTTGTGAGGCAGCTAGTATGACAAATGAGTCGAGACCAATCCTGCTTCGGAGCTCATTATTTAAACAATCCAAGGCCGAGCTGGCACTCGAGTAACTCTCTAATCCAACCTGCTACGTGGCCCATTCGGTTGGTGAAACCCTAACTCCACATGCTTTAGTCCCAATAATCACTATCGTAACCTCTTGCTTTGTTGCCACCTACGTGACATCTCCCACCGGTGGAACTCCACAGACTTGATGTTTTCATGGAAGGAATGAGAACCTGGCGTACTGGCTCAAGCCAGTAAACAAGCAGACTGGAGCCACTGTCCTAGCTCGTTTCACCAATCGAGTTGAGCCGATTCGCTACAGTTCTTTTCTCTCCGACTCCTGCTGATCTCTAGTCTCTTTATATGTATCCATGTATGGATTAGACTCAGAGGGGAAATCACTTATTTTTCGTCATAAATTCAAGTCTTATTGGCGCTCGCTCTCTCTCTAACTCAATCCCCCTTCAAGACAAAGGGTATATGAATTAATCTTTGCTGATGGTGCAATGCCTCAACCATCTTTAACCAATATTTGCGTTTTTTTCTTATTTTTTACACTAATTATTAAATTAAAATTCAATTCCTACAACACGTAGGATACTTAGTTAACAAAATGGTGAGCATGGCAGCTTCTTTCTCACTTATACAAATTTATTTACGAACAATTGTAAACTTGTCACTATCCTGACCTCCAATTGGCCGATTGGGAAAAAAAAACCTACTTACATATATATGCCACTAGAATAGATGAGACATCTTCGAAATACCACTTTTGTCACAGTTCATTTAGTCAACGGTCAATAGAGTAACTAGCCTTCTAAAAATAACTATTCTACCCTTATCTCTCCATTCTATTTTCTCCTTTCCTTCTTCCTCATTTTAGCTATGTCTTCGTCATTGGCATCGCAAGGCCTAATGTGGCGGTGGCTAAGGCGGGTGGGCCGACGAGTTGAGAGGAGAGTGGTGACGCTGAGCTAAGACCTGATGCGGAGCTAGCCAAAGCGAGAAGGCGGCGATGCCATACTTGATGCTATTGAGGTAGAGGTACGGAGGCTAACTCCAATGGCCAGCGAGCTCCTTCGCTCCAATCGTCGACGAGCTTCTTTCGCTACGACCGCCAATGAGCTTCCTCCGCTTTGCCAAACTCCAATGGCCAGTGAACCCCTTCGCTTCGACCACTGGCGAGCACATTCATGCCTTCTGCTCCTCCTCCCCTCGCCAGTGAGCTCCCTAATGGCTACTGTAGAGGAGAAAGAGAATGTAGACATTTGACGGCAATGGATGAAGAATATAAGAAAGACAACAGCCTCGGGTGACACCGGCGGCAGATCTGGGCATTCGGATCCATGCATCAATGAGGTCCTTCCTTTGCCCACCAAACCCCTCTACTTTGCATGCTGAGCGTTCTCCCGCACGTCAACAAGATCCTCCACACCATTCTCCCCTCACCACCACCAACGAGCCTCGCCACGCTGATGAGCTCCCTTCACTTCGAATGCCCTTGAGGTCCTTTGCTCCTGTTCCCACCATACTAGCCATGTGATGGCAAGCTTTACCATGCCTATTGTTTCCTCTGCTCATGACATTGCTATTGGTTCTAAACGGTAGTGTCACGCCTAAGTGGAGAGGCTGAGCCACTTAAAGATTGAGTTGCTCACCCCTCTTTTTTAGTTCTCTTTTTTCTTTTGATTTTTTAGAGTATTTTGGTTAATAAAATGGTAAAGTCTATTGACTGTTAAGTTAGTTTGATGTTGGAGTGGTATTTTATAATTATGAAGATGAAACCGGTGGTATTTACATAATTAGAAAAAAAAACCAGTGGCATATTGGCAATTGGCCAAAATATAAAAGAAATGTCATGCATTCCTATCCAAATGTACCATATGCATGAATGCATAGTACAGGAAAGTGCTAGGCCCCAGTTTTTAACTCCAATTGTGATTTTACCTCTACTTTTTGAATTTTGTGATTTTGCTCCCCCTCCCCTCCATTCTACTAACTAAAGCTTGTGCTCGCCCTTATTCCATTAAGAGGACTTAACGTAGTGAAAATTTAAGTCAAAACATGGGAAAAATTCAAGTCAAGCTTGTGCTTGCCTCTTTTTTTAAAATAAATGTGTGAAATTCATGTCAACAGGACCAAATTAGTATCAAAATGCTTGATGTTAAAACAGAGTCAAAATCACACAATCCTTGGAAAACTAAGGGTAAATCTGCAAGCGTATACATGTTTATATTAATTCCTCTTAACGGAATAGCTACAAACATAAGCTTCAGTTAAAAACATAAGAGCAAAATCATAAAGTTGAAAGAGTAGGGGTTAAAATTACCATTGGAGTTCAAAATAGGGCAAAATCACAATTGTCTAAAGTGTAAAGGATGAAGTTATATACATTATTTATCCTCCTTAATTAGAAGGCCTACCGGACCTATGTAAATAATACTTACTCGTTTTAACTCAGTTTCTTCTAATTAAAATGTCATCCCGTTTATATATATATATATATATACATATATATATATATATATATATCATTTATCCTTAAGATCCTATGGTATTGAAAAAAATCAATTGTTCCGCATCAATGAAAAAAATTGAACTACTACATTTGGACATGTTTAGATTTTGGGATAGAGGGGCAGGATACAGATCACGATATGATAATGATATGAACTACTATATTTTGGCTGGGGTTCTTAATATGGATCCAAACGCTCCCAAAAAGGAGATGATAACGTCGGGGGCGGTGGTCAGACACTATAAAACAACAGAAGGAAATTTATTATTTGACACTTTAGAGATGTTTAGTGCTTTTTATTTTCAGAACAAATTTTGATGCTGTTCTTGAAAAAAAAAACTATGATAACATTTTAAGTGTTAATTTGTGGTATATATCGGTGCCCCCATACTAGCTTGGAAAAAATAAAAAAAATATATAAAAATATATACACCACAAGTTAAAAGGCATGGCATGACATTTCATATATAGAGTAAAATCCCTTAAATATTGTCATCACTAGACTGTGCCACTACCAAATTAAATGCATTACTTTTGATGAAATTTGAGTGCCCGGATTGAAGGGATGTGCAGCTCATCAGTCTGCTAACTACTGAGCATGATTGGCATTGATATACCATTTACATCATGAAACTTTCTTGTCCTTTCCAGCAAGACATATAGTACGTAGGCCATTGTGTGTAAAACGATTCAGCTAAATGTACGTCAATTGCAAGCCTACAGCCAAGCCAAGACCAGTTGCATGCAGTCAGCAAAATTACAACGTGCTGTAATTGGATTAGGTTGGGCCAGGCCTAGCACAAACAAGATTAGCTATTAACATATAATTAATTAATTATTATTTTTAAAAACTGTTAACGCCAAAATCTGGAAAGACCCAATGGCGCTAAAGCCGATCGACTGAGAGATGTCCGATGACTACAGTGAGGAATCTGATCGGATGGTAGCAAAGGAAGACTCGGTTTTAGATTGGAAAACTAGCCAAATAAGATCGAGTTTGCAGAGGAGCTGTGGAATCCATGATAGTGTATTTTATCTTTGTAAATTATAACCTTATTTAATTAGAAAGATTTAGTTAGTTAATTTCTTTAGAGATATTTTTCTTTATTTTTGTTAGGAAATAACATCCGATGGTTGTAAACACGTTGGACTCTGTCTGTAAATCCAGGGTATAAATATAGACCCCTAGAGACATGTAATCTATCTCTCGATCAATACAAATTCAACGCATCGCCACCCTAGTTCATCTAGGTTTCTACCGACGGGTTCTAGCTCTCAACGCGGGGCTGCATCGGTTAAGTTCGATCTTCGATGAAGGGGTAAGTCCCGCCACTATCTCGATATGTTCTGTTCTGTCTAATGCTACATCGGTTAGGTTCGACCTTTTAGGCCAATCAGATGTATCGCATCACGTCCGTGCAGGGCCTATCAGTCTGTTAAGCTCCCTTTGTCGTCATCAATTTCGTGCTGCATCGGTTAGATTCGACCTACGTGGTTGCCGACGGTAGATCGAGCTTTAGACTTATAGTTTTCTGTACGGTGTATCATCGGAGTGCTAGCCGATGAATTATCCATGCTCTGAGTTTCACGTCCAGCGCATCAGCCTTTAGAGGTGTCCCTTGACGCGTAACGCTAAGCGCATCGGTCTCTCAGCCGATACGCCCCCGCCTTCAGAGAGGCGTCCACTCATCGGCTCATCTATCCGATGGATTCGTACCTGTCTTTCCTTCAGCACAGCCGATCCGGCATCCTTCATATCATCGCTGTTGGTCTCGACCTCGTACTGTCTCGATTAGGTCCGATCTTCGAGGTTCGGTGTTAATGACGCTATCACGGCAGGTGACGGGTCTCGTGCTGTCATATCCTGAGCGGCATCGGCTTTATATTCCGTGCCTTTTAATACTATTCCTTGCTAGTCCACATGTGCCTTCATCAATTTTTCCAGCCGATGAACGACTGTTACGGCTTCCGTCGGCTATCCGGAGGGATCTCGTGTGCTTTGCTATCCTCTGAGTACACCCCGATTCCTTCATCAGCTCTGCGGCCGATCCCTCGTCGACACCTGTCCACATCGGCTCTCCAGCCAATTGAAGAGTGTCTCGATTCCTATCGACAAATAGCCGATAGCGAAGGGCTTTCCGGACACGGCCGATGGCTATCCCGATCCTATCGACCCATCGTTCGACGGACCTGCTCGTCTCACCTCTTTGTCAATTACAGGGTCAAATTGACTGGCACGCTCGCACCCATACCGTCGCGCCGAAGCAGATCGAACCCCACGGCCCCAGGCGTGCATAACTTGAGCCACAAAGAGAAGCCGATCGGCCTTGACTAGAGCTAAGCAGACCCTAGGCATCGGCGTGTTTACGCCGGGGCGCACGAGGGATCTCGGATCGAACAAAAACTTATAAAAAGATTTAATATGATTTTAAAATATTTTTTATACATTTTTTTAAGAAACACACCTTAAAAAAAAGGTATTTACAAGTAAGGAGAGACTTTTCTCTCCGTTCCCTCTCCATCTAACTAGTATAAGGCCGATCCGTTCCCACTCCATCTAACTAGTATAAGGCCGAGTTTGAGGATAAAGTAAAAAGAGAAGAAGAGATAGTAGTCATTAGCGTATAATTAATTAAGTTTTAATATGTACAAACATAAAAAATAAATTTATTTAATTTTTAAAAGCAACTTCTATATAATAATATTTTAAAAACACACCATTTAAAAATTTTAAAAATGTATTAACAAAAAACGAGGCACATTCTTTCCCAACAGGCAGATTTCGACTCGTGCCTAAGGATCACAGGAGAAAAAGGGTTAGATATCTAGATTAAGTATTACCAGGGAGACTGTCAGATTTGCGATATCTAGATTAAGTATTATCAGGGAGACTGTCAGATTTGCAAAGATATATCAGTGAGGAGAGCTATTAATTGGGACAGTGGATTAAGTATAGTGTAGTTATAAAAGTATAATATTGCAATTTTTTAAAGGTGATACAAGATAGTACGTGCTCAAACTCACTTAAAGATGTGCAAATTTTGTGATATGATCAAGTATGTCCGAAGTGCTCAACATTTCGATCTGAATAGATGTGCAATAAATTTAGTCAAGTTTATACCCAAATTAAAAGATCACAGTGTGTTTGAAAGAATTTGTGCTAAGCACTCACAATATACCGCAATTGCATATATTAATATTGTTGTAAGATCTACACACATGTCACAGCTGAAACAATAAATCTCATGATAAAATTGTACGTCCCAAGGGTGAGTGAACCATGGATTGTGTTCAGTACAAACCATATGGTATGATAGAGAGAGAGAGATTCCCATGAAAAGTAAGATAGGTCACTACTACAATTTGTAATCATTAGCTAGGCAGTTTCCGGATTTGTATCATATATTGTGTACATGAAGATGGCAACTGAGATCATAAATATAGACCCTTGAAACAGATATCTACGTAAGTCAAATACAATCTCACCGTATTGTTATCTTACCGTATTGTTATTTTAGTTTATCTAATTTTTTACCTACAGGTTCTAACTCTCGACATAAGACTGCATCGGTTAAATCCGATCTCCGGCGACGGGATAAATTTTGCCACTATCGGTGTACCCGTTCTACCTAAGGCTACATCAGTTAAATCCGATATCTTAGTTTGATCGGGTGCATCCATAACGTTCATGTGGTTCTATCGGATTATCGAGTTCCTTCTACAGTCACGGTCTCATGCTACATTGATTATGTCCGATTTACTAGACCGTTGATAGTAGATTAAGCCATAGGTCGATAGCTATTTACGTGAATGTTTTATCGAAACGACCAGCCGATAAGTTATTCACACATTGAGGTTCACGCCAACCGATACACATATATCTTCAAAGAATTCATCTTATCGCCTTAGCTAGTCGATTGTGTTTGCCCATTCCTTCCGTCCACGCGTCCGATCTAGCCTCTCATATTTTCGAAAGATCTGATTTGCTTCTTACTATTCAATGCATATTCTATTTGAAGCGCTATCAGCTCTGTAGTTGATGAGTTCTTTATCTTATTTCTTGCTATCTGCATATGACTTTATCAACTTTACAGCCGATGAAAGAGCGTTATAGACTCTATCAGCAATAAGCCGATAGAAACATTAAACATACCGCTCATCGATAATTGTGTTTCAAAGCGCCATCGACTCTGTAACCGATAGGTTCTTTATCTTTTTTCTTGTTCTCTATTTATGTTTTTATCGACTTTTCAGCCAATGAAAGAGTACTACAGCCCCTATCGTGAACCAGCCAACAACAGGAGCTTGCATACTGCCTATCGATTACTTTACTTCGAAACGCTATCGACTCTATATCCGATATGTTTTTTCATTCCTTTCATCACCATATGACTATACCTTTATCGTATTTTCAGCCGATAGATGAGTATTTTAGTCTCTATCAGCAACTAGCCGATAGTAGAAGTACATCAGACGTTGTTGATGATATCAGCGGCCAGTCGATAGTAGAAATTCGTATTGATCTGTTGGACGACTGACTCTTTGGCTTATCTCCTTATCAATTATATGATTAAATTGACTGGTACGCTCGTAACTCTAACAACCCTAACAAAGAAATCCTAAAACCGAAATTAAAACGAAACAAATCTTTTAGGTCTTGGCGTATTCACGAGCTATTGGATCAAATTTCCATCGGCATCGGCTAATGTCTGTAATCCCTCTCAACACTCTGTCCACGTGCGCGTGAACAATTTTACAGATTAATTCGCTCATGCAGCATTAGAATAGTTTTTTTTTTGGAAATCCAGAAAGTTATATACACGTTACAGCCTCTCATCCGGCGCCCCTACCATACGTGAGTACCTCGTCATCCCAGGCTGAAGAAGGAATATTCCATCTATATACTCTACCCAATGCAACTAACAAAACTGTGCAGCTACACATAGGATGAGCTCGAGCTCGATCGGCTAAATTAACAAAATAATTAATGCCAAAAAACAAAGTAAAAATTAGGCTGAAAATAGATCTTATAGTTTCTAAGTTCCGAACAATTTTTGGAAAACGGATAATAGCGGATGGGTATTTTTCTGATAGTTTTAAAAACGAAAACGAATTTGAATTTTTTTTCTTGGAAACGAAAACGGATACAGTAAGCCTAGTACCGATACAAAACAAAATTTGTCGGAAATTATCTGGAGTGTTTTCCCCAATATTCGAATATCAAGGCAGCCCAGTGGCCCATATGCCAATTGGCCCAAATATTTTCTAAGCCCAATATCCATCACTAGTCAGTTAAGCCAAGAGGCCCAAATGCCAAATTGAAATTTTGATTTGTTTTTTCAAATTTGGCATCAAATAATTCCGTCCCATTTGATTTTATAATAAAGCAATTTTTTCACACTGAGATTTATATTTTTAAAATAGATTATACATAAGTATGAGAGAGGACCGATATATATATATTAGAAAAATCTAACGGGTCGGCACATGGTCAACTAACAGTATAGAGATAAGCAAAATAAAATCTCAGTTGCATGTGGGAAATAAGGCAAAATTTATACGTATATAAGGGATTTAGGGAAAACCCACGTGCAAATAATGAAATTTCTTATATTGATGAACCAGGCCTTATTTCAAATAGATGTGAAAGCGCACCCACACTGTCCATTAATTTCTCTTCAGGCGCTATTTGAGTTAACATGGTATTTAAATTATATTGAGCTCTAGTGATCACCATAAATTCCTATTGCAATATATTGTTGTCACTTGAAAACGAAATCATGAGTATATATTTGAAAGAGTATTAAAAGAAGCGGTACCACTTGTGCATATATCGCTAAATGTGTGCCTATTTGCTAGCCAAAACTAACGTACTGAATCCTGGGATATGTGTGCTTGTAATTAAGCAGAGGGAGTAACTGGCATGGATGTGTGAATTAATTAGATTTGCATGAGTATGAACTGTGTATGTGTTTGAAAAATCGAGTATGTAATAAGAAGTAAATTAGGAAGAGGGAGCTTTCCTGTAACCCTAATGAATAAGTTAAACGTAGGCACAAACAGTCATTCCTACAGAAAACCACTCTTGACACTAGAGCATCCATTATGAAAACAACAAATTTAACAAGTGATTCGGAAATGTAGACTAATAAAGTATATAGCAAAAGCAATACGCATGGCACATTCCTGTACCCATGGATCATCCCAGTGTGTGGGATTTTTCGGAGCAAATTAGGGCTAAATCCCAAGGCAAAATCCTAGCTTCGACTCTGGCATTAAATATATTTACATACAACACTCTTAAAATTATCAAATATCTAATTTACATATAGTACTCTGATCCTAATTCATCGATTTGTTGATCAGTGGCTTGTTAATTTTTTAAAAGAGTTCATCTCATCATCAAATTATAGGTACGGAACTGAAGCTATGGATGTAGGAATGATGTATTTAATTATGTGAAGTATCGATCGATGATAAGGGTCATCGGTCACACTAGGGCAGCAGCAGAAGATCGATCAGAAGGAGAAGAAGAAGAAAGAAGAAGGGGTCGATATGATCGATGCATCTGCGTGTTACCTATTTGGCGCGCCCTTGTCTCCGGCAATGTCAACGCCGAACAGCTTGACAACACGGGCCTCGTCGTCCGTCTCCTTGTTCCTCTGGATCTTCTTGCAGTCGATGAGCAGGTGTTTGTCCGTTCCCCACGCCGACTGGGAGAATGCCACCGTGTCGCCTGGTCGGAGACCCTTCTCCCGGACGAAGCGGCTCCAGCCCTTAGTGAGCACGTAGCTCTGACTGCTGTTCCAGTAAGAGTACCGGAACCGCCACACCTTGCCGTCGCCGTCCTCGAAGTTGAGCAGCACGCCCTTGCTGGTGGCCGCGGCGGCGGCGTCGGAGCTCCGGCGGAGCGGGAACGGGAAGTGCTTCTCGGCCTGCTGCTTGGGAACGACGAGGCGGTTCAGCTTTCCGACGTCGCTCGGCGTCACGGACTTCTCGAACAGCGGCTCCCGCGCCCACCGCGGCGTCGGCTGCGCGCGGGCGCCGCGGCGCAGGCCCTGCTGGAGCTCGTCGTCGTAGGTGTGCTTCCGCAGCATGTCCACGATCTCCGCCTTAGGGTGCGCGGCCAGGAAGGCGAGCTCGCCGTCGGACGCGCCCTCCGCCGTGGCGCTGTTGGTGACGGCCTCGCGGCCGCGGAAACGGAGTGCGGCCACGTCGTAGGCGCGCGCGGCGGCGTCCTCGTCGGGGAACGTCCCGAGCCACACCCGCGAGTGGCGTTCGTAGATCTGCGCCCCCCACCGCCCGTTCGGCTGCGGCACGACGCCCTTGTACCGCGACGACGGGCGCGACGGAAACCGCAGCTTGGCCGCCTGGCCGACGATGTCGTCGCCGCCTAACTCCTGGAACTCGTCTTCCTCCATGGCAACCAAGTCCTCTTGCTTAGAGTCGGTCGACAACGACCCGCCAGAGTTGCTGGAGAAGACCATGCCTTCTTGCTCCATGTCTGGATCTAAATACTATAAACTTCTCGAGCTTCTGATCGATCTCCGTCGAATACGATGCCGCCGGAGTTCTTGACGAACGGAACGAGACCAAGCCTAGTATGCGACTTGGAGTGGCCGTGTAGCTAGATTGGTACTGCTATATATATTATTGGGTTTTGCAGCTTAGCTGCTTCCAGCCTTTCACTCGTATGGCAGTTTGTGTTTATGTTAGCTTCTACATAAGCTTACAACTTTACACTATTGAGACTGTCATTTTATGCTATATTTTTGTGTAACCTTTTTCATGTAATGGTTCATTTTGCTTACTGTTCTGGTATGTGGTGATGAGAATCTCTGTTAGTAATCAACTAATTGGTTGATGCTAGTTTAATTTTGACGTACCATTTTTAATTTGATCCGTGCAAAGTGGACATATTTTTTTCCACAGAAATGGTCCGTGAGCATACATATATGAATACCTAATTTTAGTATTTTACTGATAATTTTATTGGTGTTTTTTTGCGGAACAGTTTTATTGATGTTTTTGGGCAAAAGGAGTGCACTCGTATGTACTTTTTCTGTACACGTCCTTTTGGGCCTACTGTTCCTTTCCCGCGGGGTTGTGTTTTCTGATCATGCATTCTCTATGTTTTTGTTTTTTTATATCAAAGGATAAACGTAGTTGATTATAAAATATGCATACTCATCCTTTGAAAATACACACCCTAGAACCTTCAAAAATTGGATTAGTTGTATCTTAAAATTGACGAAGATTACATTTGTCTCGATGATGACAGTTACATCATCTATCGCTGAAAAAATAATTAATTATAAATATAAACACATATATTAAATTTAAGATTTAAACTCGAGTAAACATCTTTTAATAAGAAACCTAACCAAACCAAATCAGCAAAGCTCGCTTTGCTTCTGACCATGCATTTTGTTCTACGTACAGGCCACACCAATTTGTTTTAATTTCACAATGAAGTCTTCATCCATCCAGGTATAATATTCTGCCAAAGTGTGTGTGTATTTTTTTTAAAAAAATAAGATCTAGAAAAGAGCGAAGATTAAATTAAACTATAGGAAATACTCCTTGAATAATTGTTACTATTGACTACTGCCATCTAACTAGAACCGTAAATTATTTTTAAATAATTATATTATAATGAATAAAAGTTGTATGGCTAAACACTTCAATAATATAATATATTTTGAAGAACTAAATATTAACATTTAAATTTGAATAACTACAGTGTCAATTATTCGAGAATAGAGATGCTGATCTCAGCTTTATTCATGGTGATCGAGTAATATAATTTATTACGATTAGTTTATTGGTCAAATTGATTGAAACTGAATAGTAATATATATCTGCAGAAAAGACAGAATGAATTGTTTTACTACATGCATTATGTGTTTACTGTCCGTACAATCATGGCAACAGCCGAGGAGATAATACTTTTTGGTAGAATAATCTAAGAAGTTGATTAGGTGAATGTTTAAGGTATGCACATATCTGTAGTACGGCCCCGTATGGGGTCCTGATGACAGTGAAGTTTTCCTATACTTTTGTGGATTTATATGTACACTGTACCCTTCGTGTGCTCTCCTGCTCAAGTTGAACTCGAAGGATAGAGATTTCAGCTACATGGTGACGAAAGCAAACGGCATGCGTGATTTCGATTGTTTTGCACGTGTGTACGTGAGAAAGTCCAAAATTCTCGATAGATTTCAACTATTATATATCCTCCTATTTTTTATAACAGAAATAGAGTTTACATCTCCGTCTTGTATTGACAGACACGTAATCAACAAGCTTTGTTGTTGGAGAAACAACATAGAGTGATAGGATCCCTAACTTCTATGATAGAATGATTAGTTTACTTAAAACCTAAGAAAAAACACATAAAATAAAATACTCTTGACTGTTAATTCCAAAAATATAACACAGCGTATATCAACATACACCTCTTGTGATAAAATAAAAAGCCAAGAGTGGGACCAAATGGTACACTAAGATAACCTGCATATAGAATTAGGTTTTTTTATTATAAAAAATATTATTTTAGCAATGTGGAATATATATATCCTCCAAATACCTTCATATAGTTTTTATAATATTATATTATCGACGATTATTTGCACTTTGAAAGCATGATTCTACACCTTTAGCTTCATGCGTGTTTGACATGTGTTAATCTCTTTTTTATAAAAAAAGCAATAGGATTTCTGTAGGATTTGATCTAATTCCTACTCACATTGTGTTAAAATTCTTGTGTTTAAAAGAGCCGCAATAAGAGAGGGAGAACTTTGGTGTAGATGGTACATGGTAGTGGTCTGGCCGCTATTTTTTTCTCGTTTGCTGGCGGGGTAAGGATCGGACGGCTAGCGTAGCTGCGGATTGCATACGCGATGAATCGGACAGACACGATTTCGGGGTGACGTGGTGTCACACCCTATCCTATCACTAGGGACACCGACGTGAACCAATTCCTATGAAACCAAAACCACGATGTAGTATCAGCCTAATGATACAATGCTCCATGTGGCCAACCAAGTCATGTGTTACCTACGATAAAAAAAAGCAGTAAGGTGAATCATTTCAAACATTCGTTAATTTAAATAAAGTATTTGTAGTGCACAATACCAGTAATAGAAATGGAAACAATAACTTGATGTACTTCAAACAACCACTATCCTAAATTGAACTTTAGGTTATCTTATATACTTCGTGGTCTAATGATTATCATCAATACATCGATCAGGTCACTTTGTTTGGTCAAGCCACATGGATGGTCGGATGAAGCCTTGCTCTAAAATATACGTTGAACGCTAGGTTGGACTTGTGCATTATTTCACAAAAGTGGAGAGCTTTTTTGCAAATAATGATGACATGGCATGGCTGCTCTTCCAGGGAGCCTATTGGCTCTTGGAGAGATTAATATGATAAAATTTGGTTTTCAAACTTGCATTTCGAAAACCTTATCGACCTCCAAAACCATGTGTTTTGTGACAGTAGATAGCAGTTGTATTGCCATAAAAAATCAAGGGCACGGCCTGCAATAATCAATAACGATTCAGCATAGTGTGCACTTTAAAATCTGGCTGAAGAAACTGGCCAAGTGGAAGCAGAGGACGGAGTGTGACCTGGATGAATGGACAAGAGGCTTGATTAGCCGCTTAGGTTCATCCCCCTACGTACAAGAGCCTTTAATTGGGGCCCTTCTGATGTACTAGTGGTCACTCTACAAGCACATTTTATACATATATGCTGTTTAACAAAAAAATTTTAAGGAAAAAGATAGAAATGTGTACGGTAATTAAAACACCAAGTATATAAAGGAGGTCGGGTCTATATATATAACCTAGATCAGTGGTCTAACATCTCCCGTAGTCGTAGCAGGAGGAAAACGGATACAGAGACTGGACTAAAAATTGGTGAACAAAGACATAGGTAGAACTTTAGTCATTATATCGGTAAACTGGTGTGCCGATGGTATATGGAGCACCCAAACCTATCATAATACGACCTTGTCACGGATAAAATGGATATCGATCTCGATGTGCTTGGTGCGTCGATGATGAACCGGGTTGACGGTTATGTAGACGGCACTAACATTGTCACAGTAGATGACGGTCGCAGAGGAGAGGGGTGCACGGAACTCCTAGAGAAGCTGGCGAAGCCAGCAGCACTCGGCGATGGCGTGGTACTTGGCTTCGGCGCTAGACAGGGACACTGTAGTCTGGCGTTTTGAGAACCAGGATACTAGAGTGTCACCGAGGAAAACGCAGTAGCCAGACGTAGAGCGTCGAGAGTTGAGGCAGACTATCCAGTCCATGTCGGAGTACACGGTGAGGGAGTCGATAGGGTTAGAGCTGAGATACAGCCCGCTGGAGAGGGTGCCCTTCACGTAGCGTAGGATGTGCTTGAGCAGCGTGAGGTGAGGTTCGCGCGGAGCGTGCATGAAGAGGCACACTTGCTGAACAGGGTACATGAGGTCGGGCTAGGTGAGGGTGAGGTATTGGAGAGCCCCGGCAAGACTCCAATATTGAGAGTGATCGGCAACAAGTACGCCATCGGCAACAGAGAGTTTGGCTCGAGTGTCGACCAAGGTGGCCGTGGGGTGACAATCGGCCATGCCCGCACGCTGGAGGAGGTCGATGACGTACTGGCGCTGGAAAAGAAAGAGCCCGTGAGAGGAACGGGTGACGGAGATGCAAAGAAAGTGATGGAAAGGACCAAGATCAGTCATAGTGAACTCAGAGTGGAGTCGAGCCATGATATGGTCGAGGAGAGATGTCAAAGATGTTGTAAAAACAATATCGTCGACATATAGAAGTAGATAGGCAGTAGCGAAGCCAATATGAAGGGTGAACAGGGAGCTATCGGACGCAGAGGCCACAAAGTCGATGTGCTGAAGATAGGCAGTAAAATGCTCGTACCAGGCACGAGGGGCTTATTTGAGGCCATAGAGGGAACGTTGAAGAAGGCAGACGTCGTCGGGGCGAGAAGGGTCGACGAAGCCTGGGGGCTGCTGGCAGTAGGCCGTTTTTGTCTGATGACCGTGAAGAAAGGCGTTCTTCACGTCAAGTTGATAGATTGGCCAGGAATGCGAGGCAGCCAAAGTGCGAACGACTCGGATGGTGGCGGGTTTGACGACGGGACTGAAGGTCTCGTCGTAATCGACACCGGGTCATTGGGAGAAACCTCGGACTACCCAGCGAGCCTTGTGACGGGCAAGGGAGCCATCGGCGTGGAATTTGTGTTTAAAAATCTAGTTATCGGTCACAATGTTGGCGCCGAAAGGACGGACGATGAGGCGGCAGGTCTCATTATCCATTAGGGCCTTGTACTCGTCGGCCATCGCCGCGCGCCACTGAGGGTCGGCCAGGGCGGAGCGAGATGCCGCCGGGATGGGCGAGATAGAGCTGTAGACGGCAGAGAGCCCGTAGCGCTTGGTGGAGCCGAGAGACCCGGTCTGTGAGCGAGTGACCATATGAGAGGTGGAGGGAATTGGAGCCAATGAAGGTGCGGGAGAGATGGGAAGGACTGGTCGGGTAGAGGCGTCATCGGCTTCGGATCGGCGGCTGTAGGTGAGAGGAAAGGAGGGAACTAGATCGACCTGAGCCGATGTAGTCTGATGGGCGGATTGGTCCGGTCGGTCCGATAGAGATGGAGCACCCAATGGGGTGGCGGAAGCCAATGGAGGCTGAGGAGCCGATGGAAGTGGGGTGTCCGATGAAAAAAGGATGGGATCAGCTGAAGCCGATAAGAGAGATAGGGCCGATGGGGGTCCGATGGGTTGGACATCGGACCAAATAGTAGTGGGATAGGTGAAAGGTAAGTCCTCAGCAGCGGCCGATGAGGGGGCCAATGGAGGGGACAGTGGAAGAGACCAGATTGGCACGGTGTTGATGAGGAGGAAATCGAGATAGCTAGAGGAGGAACTCGGATGAAGTAGACCGAAAGGAAAGCATGTCTCATCAAAAATGACATGACGAGAGACGATGACCCATCGGGTGAAAAGGTCGAGACATCGGTATCCCTTGTGAGAGGAGGGATAGCCGAGGAGAATGTAGGCGGTGGAGTGGGGAGCGAGTTTGTGGAAAGCAGTGGCGGTGAGTTTTGGATAGCAGAGGCACCCGAAGACGCGAATGTGGGAGTAGTCGGGCGCCGTGTGGTAGAGAAGGGCATATGGAACATTGTTTTCAACGAAGGAGCACGGGCACCAATTGAGGAGATATGTCACAGTAGCTAGAGCTTCTGCCCAATAATTGGCAGGTAAGTGGGCGTGAAGTAGCATAGTGCGACTGATGTTGTTGAGGGTGCGAAGGAGGCGCTCGGCTTTACCGTTCTGAGGAGAGGTGTAGGGCAAGAGAGCCGTAGATGGATGCCCTGCGAGGTGAGGAAGGTTGTAACGGTACGGTTAACGAATTCCGTACCGTTATCAGCTTGTAAAGCCTTGATGGAGATGTTGAATTGAGTAGAAATGTATGTGACGAAGTTAGTGAGGTGAGAGGCGACCACGAATTTGCTGATGAGCGGAAAAAGGTCCAGCAATAGTGTGTGTAATCGTCAAGTATGGCAAGATAATACTGATTACCGGAGACACTTTTAACTGAAGATGTCCATACATCATAATATATAAGTTTAAACGGGCGCGAGGTACAAGAGAGAGAACTAGAAAAAGTCAGACGCACATGTTTACCAAGTTGACACGAGTGACAAACTGTGGAGCTGCTGTGGGTACATCGGATGGAGGCGCTACGACGGAGAGTGGCGACAGCGTCGAGGCCGGGGTGGCTGAGGCGAAGATGCCAAAGGTTGATAGAGAGGGCGACGCTGGCGTGTGGAGTGGACGGCGCAGCGGGAATGGTGTAGAGGTCTCCGCCACTATTGCAGCGAAGGATCTGTCGCTGGGTTGGGATATCCTTCATAGAGAAACCAGACACATCAAATTCGATAGAGCAGTTGTTGTCTCTTGTGAATTGGCGAACAGATATAAGATTGTGAATAAGAGAAGGTACAATAAGAACATTGCGAAGGTGGAGGTTAGTGGTGGATGTAGATAGAGAGGAGTCACCTCGGCATTAGACAGGAAAAGAGTGGCCATTGCCGATGATGACAAAGGGAGAGGAAGAGGGGTTACAAGAACGAAGTATACCGGCCGATGACGCCATGTGTGAGAACGCCCCAGAGTCCAGCACCCAAGGGTGCTGTGGTTTGAGCGTTATCTGGTTGAGTGCAGCGACGAGGCCAGCCTAGTTCCAGGAGGGAACCGACTAGGTGGGTGGTGTCAGTAGCATCGGCTGAGGCAGCAGAATGAGAACCGATGCCAGGTGAGCCTAAAAATGAGCACCGAGAACTCCTGATTGCCAGCCGATAGGGCTGCGTGGCTGGGGCTGGGGTGCTCATGGGTTGTAGCAGAGCCACGGATCCGTGGGACCGATAGGTTGGGCAGGGACTGAGGCAGGTCAAGATTGCATCAGACCCTGCCAGTTCCTGCCTTTGCCTTTGCCCTTGCCTTTCTCGGTGCGGGCTGTGTTGCCATGGCTGAAGCCATGGCCACCAGAGCCACAGGAGAAAGTGGCAGCGCAGGATGCTCGGTAGCCATTATCGGCTGCGGCAAAGAGAGCGGTGTGGGCCACTGTCTTCTCGTCGTTGGCCATACGGAGTTCTTTAAGAACTAGCATGTCATGTGCCCGAGCAAACGATGGAAGAGGTGTGGCGTTAGCGATGTCATCGGCGGTGTTTGAGAAGCGGGGGTTGAGGCCTCGTAGAAGGACGAGAACAAGTTGAGAGTCGGCCACAGGGTGGCCGACATCCCGGAGAATAGCAATCTTGACCTTGAGACGCTGACAGTACGAGAAGACAGAGGAGTCTCCTTGTACCATGTAATGGAACTCGTTGAGGAGGAAGATGGCGCGAGGCTGCTTGTTCGTAAGGAAGATCCACTCGATGGCCACCTAGAGATCTCGGATGGTGGGATCGGTATCGTCTATGGCGAGGTCGAGGACAGAGTCGTCGACCGAGCCGAGCAGCCAGCTGCACACGCCGTACTCGGCGATGTCCCACTGAGGGTCATCAGGGCGAGGTGGAGCGGAGCCATCGATATGGGACCAGAGGCCGAATTTTCCACAGAGCGATTTGAAGAAGAAAACCCACTTGGAATAATTGGCGTTAAGGTCAAGAGAGATAGGAACGTAAGATTTCACGTTCACAGCAGCGTAGAGAGGGGAGAAAATCGGCGAGGTGGTGCTCGAAGTGTAGTCTGGGGCACTGAGGGCCGGAGCAGACTCGGTGACTAGAAGTGTGCCGGAGCTGAGGGCGGACTCGGTGGCCATGACGAGAGGAGAACAGGGACAAATAGCCGATAGGAGGAAGAAGCCGATGGGAGGAGAAAGTCGATGGGAGGACGGATCGGCCGATTAAAGATATGAGAAGCCGATAGAGAGTGGGCCGGTCAGCCGATGAGTAGTGGTTGGCCGATGTGGAGTAGGCAGCGGAGTAGGTGAGGAAAAGGTGGTGGCAGAGTGGGTGGATCAGAGAGTAGTTAGGTCACGGACGTGTAAAGATTTACGTCCGTGAACTCGTGGAGGCTAACGGAGTAGGGCGGACGCGAAAAAGGCGAAGAGTGGCCGAACGTGAAGAAAATATGTTCGTGTCCGGGAGGTAGGGATTCGTGTCCGTGGACATGTTAGATTGGTTCAGATGTGAGGGAAGAAAGTTCGTGTCCGAGAACCGAGAGAGTGTTCCAGCCGATGGTAGGATGGACAAGTCTAGCCGATGAAGGGATGGACAAGTCTAGCCGATGGGAGGATAGACGAGTTCAGCAGATGGAGACGACGAGCGCGAATGTGCGCTGGTGTCAGAGAAGAAAGCATGCACGAAGCAAGAAGAAAGGCGGAGACGGGTACGAGACGAGACGAGGAGGCGGATGGAGACTGTCGCCTTGTCACGCGGAGGTGGAACAGAGAAAAGAATGTGACTACGGGAGAGATGGGGAGAAGAAGAAACGGAGACGAGAGAGTGAGGAGAGTGCCTGGAGGAGAGTATCGGAAAAAGGGTCAGTGACGGAAAGAAGACGTTGACGAGGAGGAGAAAAAAGATCGGCTCGTCGGAGGGAGAAAGCTAGCATGTTAGAGATGTCTAGACTTGCTCTGATAACGTATAGAAATATGTATAGTGACTAAAACCTTAAATACCTCAAATATATAGAGAGAACAATGTTCTAACAAAAAGTTAATTAGGTAGCGCATCATCTGGTTTCTACATGCATGCTACACGTGCAACGGAGATAATACTAAATTGCATAGAGAAACCGACTAAAAATAGTGAGTCCCTTTAATTGAGAATAATTATTAATTAATTATGCTTTAATTTCTACGAGCAACTTAGATGATTCTAAACCGGTAGAAAAAAACTCACCATTATATGCGTAGAGTATATGATTACGCTTCAGGACATAAATATAATGTGAATAAATTTAAGAAATACGAACTTAAATGACTACCATACAATTCCATTTGTTTTAAAATACAAACTAATTGCCACTATAAATTTTGATATATTTGTAACAAAAGAAGCTACATTTTTGAAAGGTGGGAGTAGGGATATAATTAATATGTTTAGTTTTTCTTTCTCCTGCTTATGCAATTTTACACCATAAAAATAATGCTATCAACTAGCGCACCTTGAAATTTTTGCACCAAAAATGTTCAGCCTTCACACTTGGAAAGTCACTTTCATAATTTTGAACGGGAGTGACAAGTGGGGCAGGCCACAGTCCATAATGCAACACTTTCTGGCAACTAGCCGGGACCTCGCGGCAACGAGGCGGACGGCAAAAAAAAAATGCAATCTCACACAACATGACAAAAAAATCCGTTACAATGATAAAATTAAACATTAAAAGGTACTTATCACAATATTATCAATTTATCTCACAAAACATCGACAAAAGTATCCATTACAATAATAGCTTAAACAGTAAAAAAGTTACTTATGACAATATTATCAGTTTGGGTGATGAAAGAATTGAGCACATGGTGTATGGAAAAATTGGGCGTTGGCGTCTCTGCTGAGGGCGCGTTAAGTGGATGGATGGGGATTTGCAGCTCGTTGGACGTGGCGAGGTGGTCAGTGGTGTTTAGTGGTAGTGCATCTTTAATTAAAGTTGTTTTTATCTATTTGTAAAATATGTTTTTAAAAAGATTAAAAGATAAAAGAAATTTAGCGGTCCAGAAATCGGGAGAGGAGCGGATGGTACATGGTAGTGGATTTTTTTTCTCTCGTCTGCTGGTGGGGTTAGGATCAGACGGCTAGCGCAGCTGTGGATCGCATACGTGAAGAATCGGACGTACACGATTTCGGATTGACGTGGCCACTCCGAGGGATATATAGTGTACAGTACCCGACGGGAGAAATAAAATCTAATTCGCATAGAATTGTAGAATTGTATGAAGTACACACACAGCAATAGCAATGCAATAAATTAAATAGGCAAACAGATTTATAATAAACCATAACAAATTCAATCGAAGGAGTACGAAATTTTGTATTTCAATAGCTAAGTTCCTTTTTAAACTCAATTTTCTTCTTCGTGATACTACTGTAGTACAGTATAAAGCTGTTTATAGCATTTAACACGTACACAAAACAGTTTCATCTACAATGATGTTATTGCACAACGAATCATCACTAAAATGGGTAAAACATGCTTAATAATTTGCCTCCTAGAGATTGATGTGAGATAAATTGCATATATTAGGTATAATGGCCATCGGGTTTAAATGTTCAAAGAATCCATCGAATAGCTGCCAAAAAAAATTGTTATTGTGCCTGCCACCAACACTTAGAATTAGTTTTCCAAAGATTAATAAAAAGACTGAGTTGGGAGAAGAGTCGTATCATACCACATATTAGTCATCTTCAAATTGTACTCGTTCCAATCTGTCTGCTACCTAATGGAATAATACACGCAAAACAGAAGAATGTCTGCTAAGCAGGGAAAAGACATAATCAAGGCTCAATTTGGTACTAAAAACATTGGCATATAGTAAACCTCATTAAAAATTAATAGTGTTTTGATTCCATTAGAAGTAACCATCTAGAATTATAAAGACGCAAGAGTAATTCATCATGCACATGCCCATCCTACCTGAAATATTAGATTGCAAATTAGCATTATAAAACTATATAATCTTTAGTTGAGGTAGTGTACAGAAGGGAGGATACATGTGCGCTTCGGTGCTAGGCTTTTAGCTTAGATAACTGAATGAATTAATCAAGAAAACCACATCAAATGGCCTAGTCAAGCATATAGTCTGAGCTGCATTTTGTGAACAGAGATAACATGAAGTTCATGTGTAGATGATAAATCATGAGATGTTTAAAAAATTACAATGAGCCAAAAAAAATTACATCCTCGATGCTTGCAGCTATCCTCTGTAAGTCAATTGACAAAGGGGATAAAGCAAATATTTCATTTAACAAACAGTATTAACATATGTAACCATTGGGTATATAGAACAGTAAAGATCTGAGATAACAATTACCTGTGATGGTAAGACATTTTTTTCCAATATCGTTGCTAAGATATTTTTCATTAGGCAAAGAAGCAAAGTGAATCACTAATTTCTTTTCCATAGACCCCATCCATCCTTCTCTTTTGGTGTCCTTGGTGAACCTGCAAAATTGAAACAACGAAGTGGCATATAGATGAGACCATCAACTGTCCCCTGCATGTGCCTGCTAAGTGCTGACGGGTTACAGGTATAGGTTGGTTTTAAAATGGATGGGCAAGAGACTGAGTGAAGGGAGGCTGAGGGTACAGCTGCTATAGCCAAATCATAACTCACCTCAGATGTGCTTCGTCTGGCTGCAGACCAGGGATTGATAGCGGTACCGATAAATACAATTTTGTTGTTTATCGTTAGTGTCTGATAAAATTTACTATCGGATAAAAATTTTAGGGTTTTTTAAATAATTTTCATAAATGTTTTTTAAATAATGTTCATATCTTAAAGTAAATATAATTAGATATCTTAACTTTCTTAACTAGTAGTTTTTTTATTCTAGCTGAGTTTGATAAAAATTTTGGAGTTTTTTGAATTTATCTTCATGAATATCATTTCAACAATATTTATATCTTAAAGCAAAACTAATTAGATGTCTAGCATACACATTTAAGCATTTAACTAGTAGTTTTTGGTTCGATTCTAGCCAAGTATATTTTTCTCTCCTTTTTCTCTCCTTTCTGCTTTTTGTGTGCTATAAAAATATAATATCATCATAATTATATATTATATATGTTATTTTTTATATAAATTGGTTTGAATATCATTTATGTGATATACTGAACAAATTTTGTCTAATTTTTTTTTCAATATTTATCTAAATTTTTTTGTGTATCATCAATAGAATTCTAAGTCCGATTATCCTGTTACCGCCATGCTCCGATATTTTTTGGCTACCGGTGATTTTAACCCTGCTGCAGATCAACACCCTAAGTACTCCTCCAATATAGCTGTCATACTACACATAGTAGATTAGAAGGGCAAGAAGAACAGATCAGAGGTAGAGGAAGCAAGTAGATGGTGATGGGAGGAGGGATCTGAGGATGGATGGAGAGCGCTGTCGCTAGCGATGAACCCCGCAAGGTACGATGAGAAATAGAAAAGGTATAGTTGGAGTTGCTAACGCAAGGTACGATGAGAACTAGGCAAGGTACGGCATAGTTGGAGTTGCTAACGAGCGCGACGTTGAGTTTTCCTATGATCGAGATAAAGGTTATCGAGAAGTTGGACGCAAGTCGCCAACCGAGCAGGAGATAGAGACGAGGAAAGATATCGTTGAGAGGCGGAAGAATGCAATGTGATATGTGGAGACAGAGGTCACCGAGGTGCGAGGAGACAAACAATGATTTAGGAGTGGTGCTATATCAGATTGGTGGATTTCTGAGTAGGGAATAAAAGTCTCGTAAAAACACGACACGCACCGTGTAGATACGAAGAAATATTTTGATCCAACGGCTATCGTTTGCCGATGATGTGGCCCTTCATTTTGATGAATAGTAAATAGTAGCATCCGGACAGCGGAGCGTAGAAACTAAAGATCTTATATGATTGGAACTAACGTTCTGCATTGACCAGCGTCCACATGATACATATTCGACCAATCAAATCCAATCTGCACCGTCAACGGGGCAGGGCGAGAGGCGCGACCGCCCTAGGCCCCGGAACGACGAGGGTCCCTGGCCGGCCATGCACATGTGCTATATGAGATATACATCGCGCGCGCTACTACACAAAAGAAAAGAAAACATCGAGCACGCATGTACTGGTGTAAACAATGTGTTCGTAATGATAAAAATGATGTAAGCAATGAGTAATTAAGCAAGGACTATATTCTCACTGCACTAACGCTAGTTTTCTTTTTCATTACTTCATTTAGTTATGACTTTAAATAAACAAGCGGTGTTTTCATTACAAATATTTTTTTCGTTTGGCATTGAGAGCCAAATGCCACCTATGACATCATAGTTAAGAAGTAAATTACAACTTTCTCAAAGTTTGGATTATGGTCAAAGTCATGCGTTTTATTTTATGATTTCATCTGTGCACACGTATTAAATATGTAATTTTAGAGCCTTATTATTTTTATCTACCATGTGCATATATACATATACATATATATATACATACACACACGTATGGTTATATAATTGTAGAGCGTTTGTATCATGTGCGTTGGTTTTATACCTCTTGTTAACTCTACAGTAAAAAATGATGTAAGCAATGAGTACCATGGTTTTATTTCTCCTGGATCTATAAAATGTCCGGACCGGCCCTACCGTCAAAAGAATCCAACGCCCACGACGACGGCTGATTCCAATGCCAGCTATATATAGTACAGAATCCGAGGGTCCCGCACTTCTGCTCCCCTCCCTCCATAATTTGGTTATATTGTGTACTTCTTATGGCAGAATAGTAGTCCTACATCAGCACCTAATGCTAGAAACGGCCACGCAATTTAGTCCTTTCTTTCAGAGACAACAGTAACTTGGTGCACAAGTACAGTAACTTCTATGAACCCAAATTAATTTCTGGCCGAATTCTACACCTACCCATTAGTTTTGCCATCTGAAACAAGAATCTCTAGACTAGTATTTAGAGAGCAGAGCTAGAGACTCTTAAAGTAGTAGTTCTCAGTTGTAACAACATCTATATTGTACTAGTCATCAACCCATGGGTTACACTAAATATTACAATTAATATATTAATTAAAACTATAATCATATCATAATTATAATAACTTAGATTTGTGTAAATTGCTAATTATGTATTTTGAATTATTAAATTAAATTAATAAGATAGTAAATGGGATTTTAAGATGGGTTGAACTGCAATTTTATTAATTTCAAATTTTGTTAAATTTTATGTGGGCTATTTCTAGAATTATAGTGTCTAAGATTAAAAAAGAGACCATGTCAATTACAACTTGCTAATTATTAATTTTAAATTTTAGAATTGGATTAATATGATATTCCAATTGAATTCAAGATAGATACAACGCCATATTTATTAATTCCAAATTTTATCAAAATTTAAAATAAACTAACCATTGAGTCCAATTGAGAGGTCAATGTGGATACAATACCATATTTATTAATTCCGAATTTTATCAAATTTTGAAGCTAAAGTCCATAGTATATCCAATTGCATGCTTTCTTTAACATAAAATTTTAATACAATCTATAGCTATGATAATCCAATCCACTTAATCAACTATCATATCTTTCAGTTAACATGAGTGTGAATGTCCTAAATATGACATACCTCCTATACATGGACTAAAGTATTTTTGATAATATCGTATACCTACAAACAAGTATCTCTAAAGATACAAACATATATGATTAAGGAAGAAAACTGTACTTGGTTAAGTAGAACTATGAAGCCTAATCTGACGACAAATCAACCTACTTAGTCATATTGTTGTTTAAAGAGTTCTTTGAGTTCTATTTAGAGAAGATAATATCTATTGGTATAAATACAATAGCTTCTCAGAAGTAGACATCAAATCTAAAGTCAAATACAAACCAAATCGAGCCAATATTCAAAAAGTTTCCTCTCTATTGTTCACTATCTCTTGCACCCAAGAAGACAAACAAGACAAGGAGCCACGAAAATATTAGAACTAGAACTAGAGCTTCTAAACCAACTTATTTAATATTTTATTGATCTGATGTAGGTTCCTCGGAGTTTAAGTTGCTTTAAGAGTTACAAAGTTATGTGTATATCACAACGAGCCAATATAGTCCATACCAAAAGAAATCACGAGGCAACAACTCCGGTGACAAGATAATTGATAAAAACAATAGACAAGTTCTAGTAACTTCCATCTACTCAGTCTTGAAGTCAGAAGGGGTTGAAGCAATGCGTTGGCCTCTGGTGACTACTTCCACAGGTCTTCTAGCTTCTTGCGTAGGCCTTGGAGCTCATCTTCCATGTCCTAGTTCTTCTGGAGCTAGGCCTTGAGCACCCTTCTTAACATTAAGGTATTGTCGATATGATACTTATCCAAAGCTACCACCATCTTGGCTAAGCTAATGACAGTCTGGTTCTTCTCCTTCTTGTTCGGTGAACTCCAAATGCACGGGGTGGTGGCAGAACAGAGTATCCTTTAGGTGGTTGGGGTAGTACTAGAGAGAACTCCAATAATAGTAAAAATTTCTAGCAGTATCTCACTACGCGTACTAACTTAATAGAGTTATTACTATTCCTGAAAACACCAAAGTTACTATGCAATGAGATTAAAATAGTCTCGATATAGTTGATCCAACTCCACACCCACCCACCATAAGAGAGCCTTCTCAAAAGCTTAGTCCACCTAAGTTCACTGCAAAGCATAACAACATTATTAAGTTGATACTATTCTTTAATTCTAACCAAAAAGACAATTAAGATCGAGCAGGCAGGACTTAAAAGAGAAATATAAACTCGAGCTCATCAATTTTCCCCAGACAAACGCGGATGTCCGGAGTCAACCCAATTTGGTCTGAATGTGATTGCATGGTAAACATCTAACATGTCAAGAGTCGCTGATTGAGTATAAATTAATAGTATTTCCCCTTTCAGTCTAAAATCATATCAACACTTTAATTTTGAACATAGATAACATTTTTAACTTTATATTGGATGAAAATCAAGTCTAAATTTATCTTGAAAAAAAATTATAGTTTTACAATTTTGATAAGGTTGTAAAGTATTTTTCTAACAGAAATTGTAGCGCAAAATTGCATCTTGAAAATCATATCAATCTTTAGAACAATAATTTTGGAGTTTATTTTGTGGTATTTTTCATTATAGTTTATTTTTCAATATTTTTTTTTAAATTGCTAAGGACATGGTATAAAATTTTTACATACAAATTATTTTTTGGTTGCTGAGAAGCTGTTATGAGTTATAATTAGCTATATGCCAAAAGATGTCGCTGAACATGTTTTCATGACAGAAGCGAACGTGATTAATTATGTGATAGAAAATTTTGAATGCAATATACAGGTTTTCTGCTAGCCTTTTCAAGAGATATAAAGTAAGGAGGGAGAAATAAAAAGAGAAAATAACAAGCTCCCTAATGTAAGCACTGCGATGATTTATTTTTCCTTTAAACTAAAGGTCTCTTTAGCCATTCCACCTATCTAATGTAATTTAAATTTCAAACAGATATTGAAGGCCATTCCAAGTCACATTCCATGTTCTTGTGGTCATACCGCGTTAACCTAGTGATGGAAAAGAGATCGAACCCGGTCATAGTTGGTGTGCTAGCTTGTTGTGTGTCTTTGTGCGCGTCGTGTCCTATAACTTGAAGAATTTAAGAAATTCAAGTCTTGGGTTAAATTTTATCAATTTTAGGACAAATCGGGTGTACATTTGATGATATATAGCAAACAATTAAAAGGGATAAAAAAAGAACTGAAAATAAAGCCACAATATAATGCTCGAAGCCATATACAGTAAACACTAAGCAAAATTTTCGAGTACTACATATCTACTATGATATGCAAACTGAACTATACAATTAAGTTAAATGTGGATTGGAGTGTTTTCCAAATTTAATTTGTATGTATTTAAATAATATGTTGCAAGTCAGATATTCATCTCTTATAGTGGTGTTCCTTGTGTTGGTTGAATTGGATGTTTGATTGAGTAGATTCTTTATTTCTAGAACACCTTTTTGCTATCATATTTACCCCCCCCCCCCCCCATCCTCCTTTTGATAGCTGCATTCCTTTTTCTGATGCAGCACATTTTCATGCTGGCAAGAACTTATTAGACCATGCAAGCAGCAAGCTGAAAAAACTGAGGCCTTAAGTGCAGTGGCTTAGGCTAAATCTAGCCTTTGAAACCGATTATTCACGTAGGGATAAATCAAATGTTTTAAAAATAAACTTATCAAATAGTGTAAAATAAGTGGTCTAATACAATAAAAAAAGTTCCTTTTAAAAAACATATTCCTAAAAATATGAAGCAGATAATCTATTCATCACGGTACAATATTATTAGCTAGAGAAAAATAAACACATGTTGCCGATCTGTGCACATGCCTCTCCTATGATCAATGCAAAGACTCTATTCAATTCGTTTGCATGCATGCTGAATCGCTGATACCAAACGCGTCAGCATTGACCACTGACCATGCCTAGAAAGCTACTGACTGAAGCATGCATGGCTTTGTCGCACTGGAGCATGAATGCGTGATCGCTAGCAAGAAGAAAGCAAGAGACAATCCAACCCAAGACACAAAGGAAATAAATCTTCTCTGTGACACACATCTTTAATTTGTTAGTTAATGAAGCTACTATAGTTGCTATAGCTACATAGTCGTACATTGGGAAATTAAGTATAAATATATGCAAAATACGTTTCGGTTTGATCAAGGTTGATTAAACTTTGACGGTACATTTTAAACAGAAAAACGAGCAGTTTTTTAGATAATCATCAAAAGAGCAGTTAACTTTGAATCAGGATGTTGATAAATTAAGAATCTTTATCACAAATCTAGTAGTGTCACTTATGCTATACAAATGATAACATATACTCTCTGTCATTATATTTTCAGAAATATTATTGCTTAACACATAAAGTACCTTGATAACTGAATGTTGACAAGTATTCGCAAACTGTCATTCAAATACTTCGTACCACGCTGCTATCTGCTTGTACATTGAAGGCTTGAAGCGACAACACATACTGCGCGCTAGCTAGGTCGCCCCCAGCTAGCTGCATCTGCATCCTTTTTCTCAAAGAAATTAATCAAATTAATTAATCCCATTTCACAGTACAAGCCTATTGTACACAGCTACTAGCTAGCACTCCCACTAAAAGACGATTTTAATTAATGCATAATACTGCATAATTGCGTACATACGTATTAGCACACGGATTAAACTGCCATTAAGCTGTGCTCGATCGCTTAAAGTGTAGCTAACTATGGCGAACGCTCCGCGATGGTGTCCAAGAATCATCTAGAAACTCTCCCTCAGAAGACTTTTCAAAGTCTTTGGAGTTGTCTCGGGACCGGTCTAATGCCATAACGATTAATGATATCATTGCAATAGTTTAAGATTAAGATGAATACGTAAGGTAACCACATGGCCAACGTGCTGTCTTCGTAATTAATTAAAATTAAACTGATGTTAGCTGTAACAAGCAAGGGTTCTCCGCTTGAGGTTGGAAAACAATGCAAGCTACCTAAAATACAATACATTTAATTATGTTGTAATATTTTTTTAAAAAAAATACCGGAACATGTGGGGTTTTTTCTGTTTTTAAAAAGAAAGAGACGATATAAATTTATAGAATTGCCACCACATAATTATCGGATTGTTAAGAATGACAATTTCTACTATTTACAATAACAAATGATATTTTTAAATATATTATAATATTTTTTTAAAAGTATTAGAATCTACGGTTTTTTCGCTTCTCTGTTTTAAAAAAAACAGACAATATTGCATCCATTTATAAGGTTACCACCATATAGTTGTTGAGTCACTGATAACGACAAATTGTACTATTACCTTGGGTCTCTCCTTCACGAATGATTATGATCCGAGAGAAAAATATGTCGATGTGACAACCAGTACTCAGACTAATCCTTACTTCCTTCGTAAAAAAATATAAGAGATTTTGTATCTTTTATTTGTCTAAAAAATATAAGAGATTTTAAGATGTTAAGATAGTATTTTATTTTCTATATATTATATATTTTTATTAGTTTATTCTTCTAACCATCACTTTTGTACTTATTTATTCCACCAATTATTTTATTTTGTATTTCTACTGTTTCTTTAATTTTTATAAAAATATAGTATAATCCCTTATATTTATAAACAGAAAAAAATAATATCATTTTGATGCAACTTGCAGGTGGCTCGTACAAAGCGCAGCAAATCCAAATTAAATTTAAAGATTTCGATTGGTCGATCGATTTGTTAGTGTGTGATCCATGAAAATTGCAGCGGCCGAGTCCGTGAGCGAAACAGCAAAATGTTCAGTGCAATGAACCTTGCTAGACTTTCGATCGTGCTCATGCATGGTGCAACTTGTCTGCCCTGCAGCCTGCTGTCCGTCATCCAAGTTGCCCAAGTGGATGGGTATGGCTAGCAGTTCGATCCCCAGCAAACAATGAAAGGAGCACACTATCTTCACGTCAAAAAATCACTACTGTTGCTTTTTAAAGATTTAAGTAACCGGTCAATCACAAGAAGCCTGCATGAGAATTGAAATGGATTGTAAAAAAGGGCAAATTCTAGGAGTTGTTCTTTCATCTAAGGAAAAATTTTAGAATAAAAACGATCACCTGCTAACCAAATTTGCCCTGTTCTTTTTTAGCTAGTACTTCATCCGATTGTCATTTGTTCCATACCTCTAAAATTATGTTACTTACTCCACTTATTCTAAACTACTTATTAAATTAATTTCTCTAAATATTTAAGTTATCATTATAATTAAGTGAATAATACATTATAATAATTCAGTAAATAGTCTGTTTTAAACAGGCCAAATGTCTTAAAGTATGGCTAGCTGTCTGAGTGACGCTCTATGTCAAAAATCTAACTCTCGCATTAGTTTTGACAAAAACTATGTATGTTGTATATTCTGGCGAATGAATACGGTATGAGTAAATTTGTCGAAAAGCTGCTTCAATGACGCTGCACACTTTACAGACTTTATTCTGAACATGTCAAGTTAAATCTAGTGGACAAGTGGCCAAAAGGGATGCCATTATGCTGACTTTGAACAGTAAAAATATGATTCTACCTTAATTTATATGACTATAAGGGTAACTTATAGTCGGTTATATATGGTATCTGGTACTACAAATTAACAAAATGGATACCTTTTGTTGGATAATTACATATAATACTATGTACTTAATTCTAGAATGGAAGAAAAACCCTTTTAGATGTAATACTCCCTTGGACATGGCTCTCAGCCTAAACTTTTGAATGAACTAATGGCGTATACAACTAAATGTTCATACGTGCATAGTAAATTACATTGTGCTTCTTTAGGACAATGAATAAATTAAGTTATGAGTGGATTATTTTATTCATTAAATGTCTTTTGGAAATGGGTTTTGGTAGTAAAAAAGGGGAAAATAAGAATTAATATTATCTTGATCGAGTAGTGCAATATAAATAAGTTAATTATGTGCCTAGCTATAAGTAGCAAGCAAGATGCATCTATATATGGGAGAACAATTGTGTGCACTTGCTTTGGATGCATCCATTGATTCATATATGGGGTACCCCACACGCACCTCCAAGTTAAAACTTTTTTACGATCACAAAGTATCCTTTATAGTTATGTAATTTTACTGGCTGTTGGCAGTATAATTTGGCAGTTCAACACCCATCTAATTTAATTGTATTTCTTTCGGCACAAAATCATTTTCTCATACAAGTAATGGTGAGATGATTTCAGCTTCGCAATGTGTACGATCTTGTAGTTATGTCTCCGGCCATTCTCACTTGTTCTGTTAATTTGAAATTTAGAATACCCTTGATGAAAGAAATATCATTTTGAAACAATTAATAGGCATTAATTGGGCGCATATCTGTAATATATATAATTTGTCCTTTTATGTATGATACTTGGATTTAAGGGATATATATAGTGATGATTAGGAAACATATACGCAGAAATGACACATTGATCTATTTTTAAGTGTAATTTCTTTTTTCTCTCCGCATCGAACTTAATGAAAAGAAGGAAAGTAAAGATTAAACAGGAATTTTCATAAGAACCAGTACTATATATAACTAATACAACATTGCACAATTTTGTTATGTTAGCACTTATGATATATAACAATTATCCATTTTGAGTGTGCTTATCCCATGATTCCTTTAAAACGCAGAGAGATTTTCTTCGATGAAAAATAAAACAATTTCTTCATACCTAAAACCATTATTTCCTCAAACTTGCAGGCGGCACCGTACTTTTTACAACAGAATTGCCTATATTAGCAAAATAGTATATGCCACCTACAAACATATTTAATTGTGTAAAAGAACTCATTGTCTTCTGTTGCTACTGTATACAAGGGTACTCATGAGTTATCATGAGAACGAAATATAATTGTATACCTTGTGAACGCTAAAATATACCTTTCATAAAAATATGCTAAAATATATGGAAAATAATTCCTATGAGAGGTCTCTATTTAGACCCTTCTTAAAGCATGACACGTAGGTGTAACTAACATCCAAAACAGTTAATTTTAGGATAAGCTACTGCTTTGAGTAGGAGGGTCTAAACATAGAACTGGTCTCCTAAGAATATTTCCCAAAATATATTGTGCGTTAACAAAGATCATGATAGCGCATGCTTGGAGATGACTCAACCTCGCAATACCTTCTAAGACCATAAAAATAAATTTTCTCAGCAAGAACTTTTCCCCTTGAGACATAGGCGAATTTTACAGTGGTAGTAAAGATATACTTCATTTATACCGGTGAGGAATATCAGTATGCATGGTCACATTGCTAAAGAACTGAGATTATAGAAGAAGATTTTGAAAAATACTGACCAAAACAACAGAAAGAAGAACTAAACCCAAAGTAATTACAATAACAACAACACATTGAGGATATCTTAGAGTTGGAAAATAATAATAGCCTTAAAATCATAATTAAATATGTCAATAGCTACTTTCTAATTACTTCTATTTAAATATAGATATTTGATATATTTCATTCTTTTAAATCTATTCTTATTATTTCTCTTCATATTAATTTTAATCTTTCTCTGTATTCCACAACGTACTTAGCATCTTAGGGTCTTCTTTCAACATGTTCAAACCATCTCAATCGATATTGGACAAGTTTTTTTTCAATTGATGCTACTTTTACTTGATCACGTATATTCTCGTTTCAGACTCGATCAATTCTTATAAAACTATAAATCCAACATAATATACGTATTTCTGTAATACTCAGCTGTTGAACATGTTTTTTTATCATTCTGCCTCATACAACATAGCAGATCTAATCGCTATTCTATAAAACTTATTTTTTAGTTTCTATAGTACCCTCTTATCATAGAAAATATCAGATACTTGACGTTACTTCATTTTGCCCGCTTTGATTCTCTGGCTAACGTTTATATTAATATCTTCATTTATCTGTAATATCAATCCCAGATATCAAAAGTTATCATTCTTAACCACTACTGGTCCTTCTAAACTCATATCTCACACCTCGTGTACGATTATGTCAAAATCACGTATCCTCAACTATTTAGTCTTACTTCTAATTACTCTAAAACATTTGGATTCAAGAGTATACCGTCACTTATTAACTAACACTATATTAAGAGCATACACTAATATATATCAACTTATATATTTCTTATAACCTTCAAAGAGATACGGATTTAAGTCTGATATCTGATATAGTTCTATTTTAATTGAAAAATAACATATATTAACATCATTTGTTTAAATAATAATTATTATATTCTTTTACATATATTTAATGAGATACATACTTTGTTAGAACTTTATATTTATCTAAATCTCATCACTTTATGTTTGTCCAAATCTCACCATATAATATAATATTTCTTGTTATCTTATTATAAGACTTCTCTAAGAAAATAGAAAACATATATAAGTTCTTCTGTAAACCGTTTTATAAATTTTCTTATTAATAAAATTGCTTGTTAATCTTCTAGGTATAAAATTAAATTGGTTAATAGAGATCAACGTCGTTCCTCTCAAACTGTGCCTAACAACTCTCTCCCATAGTTTTATAGTGTGACTCATCAACTTAATTCTTTAGTAATTAATATAATTTTAGATATCATCAACTTAATTCTTTAATAATTAATATAATTATTTGTTAGATTCATACCAATATATTTCTCCGTCATCCGTTAGATTGAAAGAGTTCATTGAATAATTTGGTTAGTTATATCCTAAAACATCTTACATAATGGTCACTGTAGTTATAGATTTTGGAGGGGGAAACTGTAGGCTGTAAGTAACATAAGATTCCCCAGTTCCACACAGGATTTGGTTTTCAACAAAAGGTAATTAAGAAAATATGGGCCACATATGCAAATTAAATATCACTGACATACAATACAACAAAACGAGGTAGAAAACTGCATAGAGAATTTGAGATAAATCGCTTTGCTCATCGAACAAAATGAAGATTGAAACAACTAGAGTTGCTAGTTATTGATTCGACATAGCAAATGGAGATTCGAACAATCTGAATCCTCAACCAAGAAATAGCAAATGAACTGCTTACCAGGAGAATTCGTAGCGCAAAAAATCAATTTTAACACAATTTCAATAAGAGAAACTACAAAAGAATCACCAGGTCAAGAGAATATATATTCCCCGAGAGAGAGAGAGAGAGAGAGAGAATGAGAATTCAAATAATTTCTAGCTATATGCAAGTTCTGAATACTATCTAAAAAAATGTGCAAGTTCTGAATCCCCGAAGTGTTTGATCCATATGGATATCTTCTTTGATTTATGATAGATTACGCATGTTAATATTGTTATATGAACTCAGAGCGTAGCATCAGCTAATAGTGATTAATCAGTGCGGCAGCAAATTCAATTAATCTTGCCAAGACGAATAAAATTGTGTAGAGAATCTAATTAATTCAACTGACATCAGATGAACAGAAAGAAGCCAACTTTATAAGAAACAGAACTTCATTGCTATGTACTACTAGATAATTGTACATACTAATGATCTCAGGAGGATTATGATGATATCTAGACTTCCTAATTAAAGGCTGTACATACTGCTCGATCGATCAATCATTTGCAATCTCTGGCTTGACAAATTCTATGCAAAAAACAAAGAACAGCTCTAACCGAAGATCAAACAGATGATGAACAACAAAGATGGGAGATTTATAATCTATATATGAATTAATTTGTTGCTATAACAGCAGGGCACCTAGGGCAGGAGTGTGCTGATGAACCACGCATTGCCTCTTGACCAAGAACGCTTATTGCCCCATTTCCACCGTTCTCTCCCGCTTCCGGTAATCGCCTCCGGCGATGTCGACGCCGAACAGCCTGACGACGCGGGCTTCGTTTGCTGGCTTCTCTGCCTCGTCGGCGCAAGAGGTGGGCGCCGCCGCCGCCGCCGCCGTCTTGTTCTTCTTGCAGTCGATGAAGAGCAGCTTCTCCGGCCCATACGCCGAGCAGGAGAACAAAATGGTGTCGCCGGCGCGGAGGCCCTTCTCCCTGACGAAGCGGCTCCACCCCTTGGTGAGCACGTAGCTCTGGCTGCTGTTCCAGTACGAGTATCGGAACCTCCACACCTTGCCTTCGCCGTCCTCGAAGTTGAGGAGCACGCCCTTGCCGGTGGCCGCCGCTGCGGAGTCGGGGCTCCGCCGCAGCGGGAAGTGCTTCTCCGCGTGCTGCTTGGGCACAACGAGGCGGTTGAGCTTGCCGACATCACTGGGCGTCACGGCCTTCTCGAAGAGGGGCTCCCGCGCCCACGACGGCGTCGGCTGCGCGCGCGCGCCCATGCCGCGACCGCGCCGCACTCCCTGGCGGAGCTCGTCGGAGTAGGTGTGCTTCCGCAGCATGTCGACGATCTCGGCCTTGGAGTGCGCCGCCAGGAACGCCAGCTCGGCCGCCGACGCCGCCGCGCCGATGAAGTTGGTCGCCGCGTCGTGCCCGCGGTACCTGAGCGCGGCCACGTCGTAGGCCCGCGCCGCCGCCTCCTCGTCGGGGAACGTCCCGAGCCAAACCCTCGCGTGGCGCTCGTAGATCTGTGCCCCCCATCGCCCGTTGGGCTGCGGCACCACCCCCTTGTACCTCGACGACGGCTGCTGCACAGCCGCCGCCGGCTTCGACGTCACGACATCATCCACCACCGTCGAGTCAACCCCCGCCACAGGGAGAGGCGCCACCGCCCCCGGCTCGGCCGACGACAGCTGCACGGCGCCGCTGGACTCCGTGGTGGCCGTGGACGCGCCTGAGGAGTTGGAGGAGTTGATGGTGTCCACCCCCATCAAGCTAGCTCACGTCATCTCGGCAACAAACCAGCTAGCGCACGTCGGCAGCTAGAGGAGGAGGAGGAGAAGGAGAGAGAGAGAGAGGAGAGAGTAGCTAGCTATAGCTATAGCTGTAGCTTGTACTATTGTAATTAGGGCAGTGTGGACAGGCGAAAGAAGAAGATGAGGTTGCTGTGGGGCAGGTGCAGGGTAGGGTGTATACAAAAGACTCTGGTCTTTGTATTTTATTTGGACCAACCCAAAATCAGCATCTGTACAAAATTAAACCTGTTCTTGCTTTGCTTTGCTTGGACAAATATATGTTTTTCTTTTTTTAAGACAAGAACAAAGATATGTTATGTTTATAGACGACGTCTATATATCTTGAGCCTAGATAATTCCAATAGTTTAATTAGTACTAGTGTATGTGTGCTTTTTTGCAAAGTGGCAATGTCTTTTTGGAGAGTTTTTTTGTGTCTTAATTTGGTCCCTATCAAAGCTTCGTATTACATGTGTGGTTGGGAGGTACTAGTAGTAGATTTTATTATTTGATTAATTTATTTCATCAAGTTACTGGATGGTGATGTGGAGGCTTTATTGGGGTGTGATGCAATGCAATGTACTTGATGCATGTTACATTGTTACCTGTCCATACTATACGTAGTAACCAGTGGATGGATTTTTTTATGAGAATATCTTCTTGGTACTCTCCATCTCATATTTCATTTTTTTCATTCCTGAAAAATATAGATACGCAACAATTAGATTAGTGTTCTTTCAACCTCTCTTTTTCATTCTTTCAGACATATGCAAGCATGGATGCTCTTCTTTCAATCTGGTCAGGACTTCCTTCTGCAACTTCTTTCGGCGGCATGGTTTCACACTAGTACAAGAATTGAGGAAACAAACGGTATTGACTCTTCTGCAAACTGAATTTCGTTCAGGACTTATCCAGAGTACCTAGCTTAAAGTAATCAATTTCTGCAACTTGCACATATGATTATGTTTTATTTACATGCAGTACTCGATCACGGCCAAATTATTTCTGACGATAATTTCCAAAACTCCCTGCGGTAATTTCTCATTATAGCCTTTATATTGTTCAGGTAAATAAAAGGAGAAAAAAACTAAGGTTTCTTTATATATTCGGATTATGAATCAAATTAATTGACGGTGTTAAAATAGATAAAATATTTTACTCCGTTCAGATCACTTAACGTTCTGGTTCATTTTGTAGAACACCATTAACGAAATTACAACCTGTGTTATACAATAGTTCCAAAATTATTATGAAAGTTTGCATATATATACACACACGCACACACCATGCAAATACTGATTACAAATTCCAAAGGAAAAGAGTTGAGACACAAGATGCAATGCATCAAAATCCCACTTCAAAATAATACTTACATAAAATGATAAAAATATATATGATTTAATAAAGTGAGTCATTTTTAGTAATTGAATATATGACTGAATAAATGTTTTTTTATTTTGTTATAGATGACGTAGTACCATTAGAATTGGTGGTTGTAATCTATGTAACAACTCTTTAGCACTAATCAATAATTAGGAAAGTTGGGAATTTGTCCAATCACCTTATGTCTTTTTTTAAAAAAATTAAGAACAAACTTATTAGATATGTGTCTTATGACAAATGCCAGATATGTAAATTATTTTTATTTTAAAAAAGTTCATGCCATGGCTTCTACTCTAACAAAATAATAAATTCCAATGTAATAATGGTATAGAAATAGTTTTAGTAGTATGTATTAGGATACGGGTGGGAAAATAGTGTTTGGGCTGAACGAGTAGGAAAGTGTAGTTTTTTAAGATATCAATGGGTGGCTGGTAATAGATAAACTAAGGGTCTAATTCGCACTTTGTTTTCTCGTTGCGTATCATGACATGAATTGCTATCGGCAAGTGAAGCGGTCCCTTCATTCATCGTTGATTGCCCGTCTAATTAAACAAACCAACTCCCAAAATTATGGTATAATTTGCTAAAGATAAAATTAGCAGTGACATAAACAGAAAGAATTAAACTATAATAACCGGTTTGATGTGCACGTGCTTGAAGGAAGTCAAGGATTGTGTCGTCACGTGAGGAATTGGCGTGTGCGTCATCCTTTTTAATTTCTTTGGATGTGAGTATCTGATCACACCCATTTATTATCTAAAAAACAAAAAACTGTTGGACCCAGCTGCAGAAACATGTGGTGGCCGAGCAACAAACAAATACTTTAAAAAATAGAATGACAAATAAAATGACTAACTGGATGCATGCACCTAAACGAAGTTCTAATTAAACAACATGAAATTTAGGAGATAAATTGTCATGTGAAATATATACATGTTTTTTTAGTGAGATTTTGTTCAGTATGTATGAATCAAAATGGAAGAAGAAACAAAATTTCTAGCGAAAAAGGCATTAAAAGTGTGTACATTATTGGACGGGTGAAGAAAGCGAAGGCACATATGTATCTTTAAGGTGGGAGGGGGAAGAAGGTTCTTAGAATGCGAAATTTATTCCTAGAAAGAGAAACGAATCATGGTTGCGTCAAGCATTTAGGCAACACGTCGGCATAATTATATTCTGGTGGATAAGCGTCGAATTGGAAACTTCTCAGGAGAAAACTTTGAATTGACATGTGTACATATCAAAATTTTTATTTTAAAATCTACATAACCGCTAATAAAATTAGCAGTGACATAAAATCTACATGATTAGTCTGTCCACAAGATGCATGATTGCAAACATAGAGCTAAGAGCGGAGAATCAGAAATATTATCTTGAACTAAGTGGTAAACGATCATAATAATTACTCCAGGTTTTTTAGTGCATATTAAGAACAAAATAAAAACATGAAAAAAAACAGTCTCTCCTCAAATAATCAACTTGACTATCAAAGACATAAAACAAGCTTCAGAAAGTAGTGAGGTGTTACTGCAAGCAAGATGACCGCCGCTAACTTTGTACCACTTCAGCGTTCTATCTACTTAGATTGATTTCAACTCACAGGACGGCTAGTTTAGAACCCATTTGGAACACCAAAATCTCCTACAATTAAACGCCATAAAATTAAGAATAAGAAATCTCATTTTTGGCGGGACCTAAAAACGAATCTCCCATTGAGTTAATGCCTGCAGGCAAGTGGTGGGATTAATGGTAGGTGTGTGTACCTGCAGGCACTTCGTAGTTTGGTAGCTAGCCCAGCGATGGTGGTGGTGCGACATGGGCAAGTGGGCGGGAGAGGGTGAGGTGACAGGGGGCCGGGCGTTGCAAAGTGCAGCTCCCCTGCGCCGCGCTGCCCAAACCAAAGGCGCCGCGCGGTGCTCGATCGGGTCCCCCCGGTCTGCGCTTTGCGCTGCGCACCTGTGCTGCCGACCGCTTCCTTGCTAGTACCTCAATTTTGCCGCCGACACGTACTACTGCAGTTGGCTATATCCATCGCATGATCAGTACCTCTGCTACGCATGCACCTGGTATCCATTAGATATTATATTGTCCTTGTAAAATTCAAATACTTAAAAAAACAAAGGGGTTAAACACTAACTTTCCAGTAGTACGTGATTTTGTTTCACCCACACGGCTTAAGTGGGAGTGGGAGGATAGGGTTAGGGTGTGAATAGAGGTATTCTCATCACCCAAATTTTGTTACTTAAAATAATACTTCAAACATACACGCTTAACTCGTAAAAAATATTACTAATATGCTACATAATTAGTTATTATATTATAAAGATAGTTTAAAAAGAAGAAAGGCTAAAAATTTCCGTATTAATAAAAGAAAAAAATTTAAGACATTTATATTATAGCGATATAGTTTGATCAATACAGTTGTATATAAAACACTATATAAATTTTTAAATATTATATATAAATTACAACATTATCTATTGTTTCAATAGAAAAGAAGATAGTAAAAGTTATATATAAGATTGTATATAAAAAAATATGAATTAAATATACTAATTAATATTATCTTTCTCCAGTTAATTATTAAAAATCCAGTTCTGTTGATATATGAACATATGACTTAATTAAAAAATAATAATATATAAATAAAATTTTTATTTATATATTTTTAACGATTAAAAATCAATAACGAAAAATAAATTTTGATAAAAAAAACTTCAAAATCAATTTTAAATTTTTGCAACGACTACGCAACCAATAGGCCATGGGTTGTTTTTATAAACCCCTCGAGTACCTGACCGACAATTTTATCCCCGTCCCGTAACATCACATCAATCACGGTTCATGTCCTCCCCGGACCTTAGGATAGCTAGTCCTTCCAGCTCAGGGTGCATCGTGCAACAATTTGACACCCAAAAACCACGGCGCGCGCGCGCGGCCGGGTGGTTTGTGCGTGTTCGCGCTGTACGAACGCACGCATCGTCAGCTGAGGAGGAGTATCTGTAGTATTTCAGCTGGTCCTGATGCTGCTGCAGCTGCACCAAGAAAAAGATTGCTACTGGCTAGCCGGCAATGAATTGATAGCAGGCAAGCTACTGCTGCTGCCACTGCTGCTGCGGCCCACGCACAAACTTGTCGTCTTATGATGCTGCCTCTCTTAATTCAAACGTTTAAAATTTATCATAAAATATTAAAATTTCTCTAGCAACTTTTTATTCTAAACCAACTAAACATATTTCGTATAACTTATTTACCTACTTTCTTATCACAATTAATTATAATTATCTCTGATATAATTTTATCTATTTTATTAATAACTAATAAGATAGAGATGTACTTTTTTCTTACACGTAAAACAGAGTGATTTATTAGTATATGATTAATTAAATATAAGCTTAAAATTTTAAAATATATTAATATGATTTTTTAAATAACTTTGTCACAGTTTTTTTTTAAAAAAATATATGTTTATCAATTCGAGAAACTTTTTTTCGTGAGTAGAAGATAGGAACAGGAACTATCAAACAAGCTAAAGGCTGAGTTTGGTAGCATAGATTTTTCACGTACATGTTTTTTAATAGCTAAATAGTCTAATTTTTTAAAAAATTATAGAAAAACTGCTTTAAATAATTATATTAATTCACTTTTAAATTTTTAAATAATACTTAATTAATTATACAGTAATCGATGAAAAACAAACCAGCTTCCATATTAATGATTTAATGTGTATGTAAAATGGGATGTCTATTAGCTAAAAATTTTGAAAATAGATTAATATAATTTTTTTTAAAAAAATATATTGTTTAGCTGTTTAAAGAAACGTGTACATATAATACGAGCGAGTTAAGATTGGGTTGAGGAGAAAACGAACTTAGTGGAAATGAATGCTTTTCCATTTCGCCGTGGCCAATGGATGGACGTCCTGTTGCCTGAGCAACGCAACAAGGAGAAGGGGAAAAAAGCCGGACAGGTTTTCGAGTCGGTTTTTTGGTCCTCGTTTTCGTGCATGTGCAGCCAATCGGCTCGGCTCGATCCCTCTCATATGCGTGCGTGCTATGCTGAGAAAACGTCATGACAAATCCACGCCGTAGCTAACTCAACTTGCATATTCCTCGATCGTATCGTAGTCGGACAGGCTGAATTTTCCTCTTTATTTTTAGGGCATTTAAGGAAAATTTTGCTTTAGAATTAACCTTATGGAATTCCTTTTGACGTTTAGTCCAAATTGGGTAAAATTTTTGATAATTTGATCATCATTCTTAGAATAAGTCTAATGATATTATGATAATTGTTAGATCTATCTATACCTTTTTTATTGTAAACTAATAATTCAAGATACTACTTATGGTTAAATTTTTTATAAAAAAATTATTGGAGAGAGTATATTATATTTTCTAAGCTCCATGTCACCTTTCAGATATAGAATAGCAGCATCAAATTTTAGCCTCGTGTTTAACGCTTCGCAATCTTGTTACGGGATATCTAAGTTTTTTTTTCTTTAAGCTTGTGAGACAGTGGTCCAAGCCACTATACGAGCATACAGAACAGAAATACAAATGCGTGCACAGTACCACAGTACCTTTGCGCTTTGGAACCGGTCAGAAACAGCATCATGTTTTTGAACGCCTGGTCCATTCTTCTTTGTCGCATGCATGGATAAACTTCAACATTATAGATATATGTACACACACTGATTATATCATCATCTAAACAGGTACGTACTCGTACCATACATATTATTGTTTATTTTGACTGTAATAGTTAGGATATACTCCCTCCATCCAAAATTTTTGTGCATATCAATGTGTTTTTCATTGGGATAGCTAGCCAGGGTGGTTAATTACCCAATTGGACAAGAGGTACAGGTCCATATAATTAAGTGTCCTGGAAAATTAACATTTGGAGTCTACTTGTGGGCGTGAAAACAATACTACTACGAATAATAATATATGTTATGTAAGCAAAATTAATGACATGATAATATAATTATTAGGCCAATCCCAATAGTAATTTTATAGCAGTTTTATTCTCAATAAATAAAAAATAATATACTATGTACATGACAATTGTGAATAGAGAGGGAGAATACATTTCATCTATATGAAACTGGGTATATACTATTTCTAAAACTATAACATTTGTTAAAATTGGTATTAGAGGCTAGTTTTCATCCATCCAACCAATCTTATATATTGGTGTAATGAAAATGGAGAATTCCAGAAATGATGGGTGTATTAGTTTAGCTTGAGTGCATGAATGGGGTGGAGTTAATGTAAGGGGCGTGCATGCATCTTAATTTTGTTTGCGTGCATCACATCTACAAGTACTGCCGGCCTCTAACAGCTTGCATGCATGCATCGCTCCACACGCAGGGAATATGAATCGATGTGCGGCTCATTCAATGCGCTTCTTGGTATCGCTGCAAAAAGTAATACGTGTAGCACTTTTGGTAGGGGGGAGTACATTGGTAGGATTGGAATTTAGTACTGTTAGCAAGTTGAAGATCCTAACATAACATTCTGCAGATACACGCGTATGCTCATTACTAATGAAATATTAGGCCAATGACAATGGTGGTTTTGTAGTAGTTTTATTTTCAATAAATAAAATATCATATAAGTAAATTTGATGACATGATAATTTAATTATAAAAAGAGAGGGAATGAATTTTATTTAGATGAAACTGGGTATAAATTATTTCTAAAACTAACATGTTAAAACTGACATTATAGTATAGAGTGTTTTATTTCCCATCCATTCCTATTAAATACTATAACTAACCTTAGCCTATAAAACCATAAAATAAAATCGTACAAAATAAAATTGTATATTATATGTTTTGTTTTATTTATCAATTCAAATCTGATGACATGACATTCTTAAAAAACATAAAATAGAACTCTACACTGAAAATAAACTTAGTGAAATCTTGGATTGCCTTTTCTTATCTTAATGATTGGATAACACCTAGAAGATGCTTTGGTCTAATAGAATTCTCTCCCTGTCAAAATTCCCATGCGCGCGCGCGTGTTCCAGTCAAAGCCTTGAGCACGAGTAGTAGTATTATATTCTAGAACTTTCTACCACGCATGCATGCAGCCAATTAACGACGGCTACTACACAATATCGCATCGTTTTTGGCATGCATGGTAGAGATCGAGATCGATGTGTCGCATTCCATTTTCGGGTGAATATAATGCAGTATTTATATGCAAATGCATCGGCCACCATCGCGATACAGTAACTCCGACTAGACCACAATACATGCATGCTTAAAAAGCGATCGAAATTCCTAACCAACCATCGTTTCTAAATACTGTTTTCTAGTGATTATGTTTATAGCCATATATAAATTTTATTTTTTCTAATTTTTTAACATTATATTATACTAGCTATTAAAATTGGTAAATGGTAAAATTTCAAATAGTGAAATTTTTGACTGGCCGAGAATCATTTAAAAAAAATAATATCGTTTTCAACGTTTCTATTCCTACATGCATGGTGATGACCTTGGTATCGCAGCAAAACAAAACCATAGTACTCTGCAAAAATCTACATGATTAATTAAAGGGCCTTTTGATTTTTCAACGTTGTAAAGAGATCAACGTGTCAACTGTCAAATGCCAGGCTTTTACTACCTTTGTAGGGATAGCTAGCCGGGGAGGGGGGGGGGGGGTAATTACCCAATTGGACGAGGTACTGGTCTATATAACTAAGTGTCCTGGAAAATTAACATTTTGTGTGTCTACTTGAGGGAATGAAAATAATACTACCACATAAAGCAGTGGCAGGTCTGAAGGTTCAGAGAGATGCATGCAGATGCAAATGCAAGAGTGGTCAGAGCTACTACTAGCAAGCAAGGGCAAAGCAAAGGAAGATGAAGAAATCAGTCGCCTCCTCTCCAATGCATATTACTACTATGTCCCAAAATGAAGAGGTCCACAGCAAGAAGACAAGCAACATAAACGGTGGAGGACGGCAGCAAGGTGATAGACGACAGACTGCTGCTGCTGTCTCGTACACAAACGTAGTAAAAGGTACAGTGAAAGAGGAAAGGGCACTGATCGATGATGCCACTGTTAAAAGTGAGTGAAAGAAAGAAAAGAAATCACTGCAGAGTTTGGAATTGTCTGGACCGTGATCAATATGGCCATATGGGCTGGGACTAACTATATCTGCAAGTTTCACCCAACCATTAGGATATATAAATGGTCAGAAACTTTTCTACTTAGGTCCCTGTGCACAGTCAAAATTGGAGCAGCAGAAGCAGCAGGAGACCACTGGTCTACTGACCAATACCAGGTGCAATTCAGCTGCCAATATTGATGGTATCATCAACTATAGATGTACGATGATCTATAGTAACTTGGCAACAATAGAAAGGAGGCAGGGGTAGCTAGCTGCAACAATAGAGAGATACGGAATGCAGTTGGCCACCATTCTGAGCCAACTGGTTGTTCTTTTTTCAAGTAGTTTTTGCAATTTCTACTATATCAAGATTTCAACACAATGCTTGTTATAAATTTAAGATTTGGACAGCTAAGGCTTGGTATAAATTTCTATTTGAGTGTAGCCGAGTGGCTAGCTGATGCTCGTGACCTGATATACTACTTTAGGCTAGAGAGATATCCCTATATAATTTCTTAGCGAAATAGAAGAAACAGCGGCTACAACCTCTTATTTGCTTAGCATTTCCTTGCCAGTCTTATTAGCTACAACCTCGTATTTGCCAATAGAATGGGTTATCTCATTTTGAAACTAACCTTCAAAATTCCAAAATTGGCTGTGACTTATGAGGCGTAGTTGGAACAAACGTGTGTTTCTATAACATTCATTTATTCTGTTAAACATGCATTGCTAATTGCATTCCCGGGCATGCAGTATCGCCATTGTTGCGCAGTTTTTTTTTTCTGCAGGCACACGCTATAGCTACTTGCATTGCCTGTTTTTTGTGGATAGGGATGAGAGATTGTTGGTCATTCAGAAAGGCAGGCTGGACCCATTCGAGTTCATTTCTAATAAAATGTGTCGATCGATCAGTCGATATAATGAACAAATAGAAAGGAGATAATTAAGTATATATGTATATAGACACACAATGCTACACCTAAGGGGATCATATCATATCACCTCATGAGTGCTATTTAGTGTTCATTCACTCGGAACGCCACGTCACCTGAAAAATCGGAGTCGTCCATCTATGCGATGATCTGCCGTTCGTACGATAGGTGCGCTTGCATTGCAACTCACGGAGGGCAGGGCTGCAACAGCCCAGCCGCACAAGCGATAAAATAAAGGCCAATAATTCGGCTTCTTTAACTCCGTGGCTCCGTGCTCCTCGACGCCTCCGCTCTACCGATCGCCACGGCACTCCCCCTCGCCGATCATCTCATCTCCGCTTCCGCCGTCCGCCACAGAAGCGTCGCGACGAAGCCTCTTTTTGCTGCTCGGCTAACTCTTTCCATTCGTTCTTTCTCTGGAGAACCGGTCGCTGCTTCCGCTGCCATGTTGCTGGAGGCCTCCACCTCCGCGCCGCCTCACCGGATGGCTGCGATTCTCATCTATGTCTGTAGTCCCTTCACAGCCATCCCTCCATCTTCATATAATCCTCTACTTAGGAAGAACTAAGCATGCTTGATTTGGCGATTTCTGTTTCTCAATTTTTCTCACTTCCTTGCTTGGTCTTCTGCAGCTCTGTTGGGGTTAAGGAGTGTACGACGAACAGGTACCCTATTCCTTTGAGGTACTCTTTTGTTTTGATGATTTTATGATTCTAGCATTCCAACTTTCCTCTAAATTGTTCCCAGCAGGTTAGCAAGCAGCAATTAGTCATCAGTTGCTGACTCTCTTCTACACTGCTTTCATAGTAACTCAATTCGCCTTTCGTGCACTCATCTACTCTACACTTCTTTGTATATACATTCCTAATCCTAATGGATGTGTAAATGCTCTATATTCTTGCATTTTATACACGATTTCCTGTCAATCTACATTAATCTCACCTGCACTTTTTTTTAACACATTCAAAAACTTACAAATGGATGAATGAAACACTGGCATTTGGTAGGTGAGCTTTGATTATAAATTTATTAGACATGTAATGCGTGAAATTCTAAATGTTCTTTTTTTTCAATTTCAGATTAGATAATTTGTACATTTTTTACACGTTTCTTTTGTATGCTAAGCTCAGAAACAACAAAGAATAAGCCAACAGGATTTGCAGATATATTGATATACGCTTTCTTGGATGAGTGATCTCAATACTTTTAGCGTCCCTGCTTTGTTCAAACAAAAACCTGATTAATCAGAATTTTAGGAATTTCAGTAACATCAATACTGTCAGATCTTATTGACGCCCTCTTGCCTCACCACAGATGCTATGGTTTTAGTCTTTGGATTACAACTTATAGCTTTATAAAACCAATCTACAATCCGTTTCGTTGGCCCTTACTGGTGCATGGTGTAAGAACTTTGTAATGTAATAAATGAAGCTAGCATTTGGTGCATTCCCTGTATAGAAGGATATAGCCCGTTTTACTTTTGCCCACGTAATTGTACCATGTGCTCATATACCTGGCTGTCCACAGTCCAGGATTAATTTATTTACCGAGAGAATGACAAAGTCTGATTGATTGTGGTAATTTATTTGCCGGAGTAGATTTTGCGGTAATTTATTTGCCGGAGTAGATTTTGAGTAATTTATTTGCTATAGTAGATTTTGTGGCTCGATTAATATGTTTATAAAAGTAATTTATTTACTGAATGAAAGAAAGAAGGCTAACTGCGATTTTTTACTCCAACAGTTAAGAGTAATTTATAGTAATTTATTTACTGAGGAGAGGATAGCCCATGCTAGAGTAATTTATTTACTAAGGTAGAGAAGGATTTTGTAGTTAGATTAATATGTTGATAAGTAATTTATTTACAGAAGGATAACTGGTCGTAATTTATTTATGAAGACAAGGAGAAGAGGTGGGAACGGAAGGTGGCTACCCCTACCTTGTTACTCATTGTTTTTCTAAGCATTCTCCTTTTAGTGAATCCTCAACGGTAATTCTCTCTTACCATTTCTTCAGAAAAAAAAAGAGATTAGAGTCACTTTCAAAAGTCCATTTACCATTCGAGCGTTGCATCTCCAAGAAACAGCTAGATGTAGTAGCTAGGATTGCTAGATCTTGGCATCTTGCATGTTCCATCGAGAAAGGTCCGGGATGTAGTACACATTCATGCGAGCTGCTCTGTTTGGACCAACGGCAGCTGCATGTTTGATGATCGAACTAATTAATTCAATTGAATATAAAGCTGCCGGTTAATTCCTGGTCGGTTTGGGCCTCTTTGTCGAACAACGGCAACCATTAGTGAACTGAGGTATATATCTCGATACTAGCTAGCTAGTACGAGTACAAACTATAGTGACGATCCGTGTGTGGAGCTTTGCTAATTACTCTTGGCATCTGCCAACCGTAGTTTAAAAACATAAAAATAGCGAGTGAATAGTAGGATTTTTAAAAAACAAAACTTTTTTAAATAAAAAGGTACTTATAGCCATATCGTACGATCCACTGTCTTTGTAGCTATCTCTTTAGATATTATCAATCCAACCGTCTTGATGCTATCATCACCTTGTCATCAAATCAATCGTTGCCTTTCGTCAACATGATGAAATTTTGTAGAAATCCTATTCCAAATAGAATTCAAACCCTTAGTTTCTAAACCTATTAAAATTTTCAAAACAAAACTTACTCACCAATGTGACTGAGTAAGCACCGCATACACTCCGGGCCGACCCACAACGCTGTAGCTTTTCGTGCTTGCCTGAGCTGCCACCCCGCTACCTGAGCCTACCTCCTGTCTGGTGCTGCATGCTGGGCCACCTCCCTCCCAAGCTAAGTCAGCCCACAAATATGCACACTAACATGCATGAGCCCGCGTGGATACCTACACATAAATACATGCTACAGTATCGATGTTGTGGTGTCCCTCTAGTTAATCGGTTAATAAGAATGGAATGCTGATAATAGAAATTCAGCTGATAATAATAGAATATAGATGTATCTTCACTAAACCTTATATTTAAATATTTGATATAGTTTAATATATAAGTTGTAGTCATGAACAGATATTGGACTTGCTATCTCAAGCAAAAAGACGTTAGTAGAAACAATTTTAGACCTAAAACCATAAGTATGGCTTGGGTTCTAGAACAAAATTTTAGGTATTTGTCATACTACGATAATGATAATAAGGATGAGTACATGAGTTACTCAGTAAGTTACGGAAATTAATGGGGTATGTAAGGGTTAATAAGAGAGGTTTGGTATTATTTTGCAATTAAGTGTATTTTTAAAATTATCTTTGCAAATTTATAAATATGCTCTTGAAGTTATCAAAAAGAGTCTTACATCTCAATCCATTACTCACTATGCAACAACTCACCACATTTAGCGAGAAAAAACTCGTGTCTCAATCCATTCAACGAGTCATTTTATAATGACTTATCTCGATTTCAATTCAGAGCGTATGGTCCCAAACGGTAACTCTATTTAGTGCTATTAAATTCTTTTTCTTTTGCAATCACAACTCAACTTTATCATATTCAACTCTAAATCTAGTGCCAAGCAACACTCCAGATCACATAGTACCATTTCAGACCACTCAGTTCTTTCACTGGTCATATAGGCTATTTTTTTATAACAATTATCATACCATAATAATTTTTCCATAATTTTTTTCTAAATACAAGACTACGCTAGAACGATTACTTCTCATGCATCCATGATTGTAGACATGGATATTTGAATATATTATAATCTTTACAAATGGTGCACGCTTTACCCATATGATGCGAGTTTATTTCAAACACCTAGTACGGATTAATCACATACGCATGGTGAGAGGAGGTTCGTGACAAGTCCTTTTCAAAGTAGTCCCAAGATAGTCGGTTATAACCTAAATGGGTCCTAGACAAAGTATTGGCCAAGTTCCGGACTTCTTGTACTCACGGTCCTGCAGACGTATCCTAAATGTCACTTCGGTGACTTCACATCCATTGACTTCCCCATATATCTTAGGTCCACTAATTATTTCACTAGGGACGTCACATTCCAACTATATGATCGTACTTTAATATGATTAGTGGAACACCTCAAGGAATCAATCCTTATATGTCATATGGAAGTTACGTTACATAGATGGTGACTACCTATGATTAATTTTGATAAAGTCATTTTATTTCGTAAAGCTCCCGACCATGAGTGTCAGTATTTTAAATTATTTTTAAAACCTATTTTATCCCATCGACTATACTCGCGCTTTGACGTGCATGAGTACCAAGATGACAATAGGCAAAAAGGTTGTATGGTCACCAACAAACAAAAAGGATATGTGTAACAAGTGGGTTCGAGGCCTATCAGATCGATTAGCGATTTATGGTCGGTATCGTGTATCTAATCATGCATGGTTAACAAATAAAATAATTTTTAATTTAGAAATATGGGATCAACATAATCAAGTGGTGACTTGACTTGGTCTTGGTCCTAGTCTTCTTTGATGAACTTCTCGACTAATGACTCCTCAGCGTTGGCTACTATGAGGTACAAAACAACAACACATGGAAAAAATAAAATCAGAACCTAATATATATAACTAATAGTACCTATAGAGATATCACTTATTGAAAAATTTTGGGAGAGAAACGAAGCTCAAAGAGGGCTTCGGTTAAAAATGATTTTCTAGATTAAAGAAAAGGAATTAAATATTTTTTGGAAAAGAAAAGGTTTGAATCAGAGGCTAAAGGTGGAACAAAGACAATGAAGGTAAAGTAGACTTTAATTTCTATGGCGAGTGGGTTAATAGGCTTAGGCGGGTGTTGTTAGGCTGGTTAAATGAGGCCAAGGCCTTTTAGCTTCACAGGCCGGCCCAACACCTAGCTGGGTTGTGGCGAGCATGCCGTGTCAACATGGTGGACTCGCAGTCGTCCAACATGGCTGCTATGTGGTGACCACGTGGTTGCTAACCGGGAAAAGAAGACCGAAAGGGAAATTGACGGCCAACGGAGCTTGACGGTGTCCGACCGAACAACAACGATTCCCGACGAGCACAGTCAGCGAAGCATCAGGTGGAGAATGGGATGGAAATGGTGAGGTGGTGGCGGTGTGCTCGGCAATGGTGCTCGGCAGAGAGAGGAAAAGAGGAAGGTGAGGTGGTAGCGGTGTGGGATCTCGATGGTGTGAGACAATTTGGATGGTTCCATGGCCTTTTATAGATGTAGGGTTGCGCATGGCGACAACAGAGATAGGCGGTACGACACAATGTTGCGTGTGGGCAACGGGTGACCATGCGGTGCAGCGTGAGGTGATACAGCATGGCGCGGCACCATGATTATGCTGACTAGAACGAGGGTGAAGAGAGAAAGTGAGCGACATGGCGGTAGGGATGGGACGGAACAGAGGGAGTGTGTGCGGTCGTCAGGGCCTAGACTGAATGCGGTGGTGACGCGCTAGGTTTGGCGGCGAGGAGCACAGCGTACCAATTCCTAGGAAGACAGTGGTGCGTTGTCGGCATACGTGGCGCGGGCAAGGGCAGCGTGTTGGTGGGCGTTGTTGACACAACATAGAGGCATGGTTGCACACTACAGAGGCCGACATATTTGATCGAGCACTTGGCGCGCGTGTGACAGCACTGGAGGTATCGGACGACCACGACACCACGTATTGGGTGGTGGTCGATGGGTGGACTCGACCTATTAGCCGGTGCTTTCTAGTGTTGGCGCGTGCTGCGGTAGCGAGTGAGCGGACATCGTGCATCGAAAAGAAAATGGGTGATGGGGGAGAAAGGAGAGAAGAGCGGTCTAGGTGAAAAGTATCCTTTTATGAATTTTCATGAATAATTTGGGATTGAAAATTTAAATGTTTGAATTTGGATATAGACTTAGAAAATTTTAAGAAATTTTGGAGGATATTTTAGGGTGGGTTTAGAAAGAATTTGAGATCCTTACTTTGGCATGCTCCTTAAGAAATAAAAAAAATCTAAACTTCATAACTAGTTTTTATTTGAATAGTTTTCTCAACCATGACGTAGTATATCACTGTATACCGTCCTGTTCTCTCCGATATTCATTAATTTTTACTTCGGATTTCTCTGTGATTTTTATGGACACTTGCACATATAACTTATGAAGCCCGTTACGAAGATCTCTCCATACGATATCCATCTACCATGTGACACTTTATATTCAATCTTGTTATCTGACATCTTTAATCTCGGCGGACCTAATTTTAGTCGTATATTATCACTTGTATTAGTTACACACTTACACCAACATTATAAATATTTTAAAACTCATTTATATAAAATATATAATTTACAAAATCAATTATTTATCATAAATTATTAATTATGATAATAATTTTATATGTGCCGACGTGGGCCTTATATTGAACAGATAGTCACACAAGATAGATGGATGGAGGAATTGTATGGAACTAATTAAAGCCAAATAAATTCCATCACTAGTGAAGCTATCGGTAGCCTGGTACTCCATGCTATGTTGGTCCAGGTTCATGAACCAATCAGGAACGGTTGATCTTGAATTATTATCTATTATCTGTCTGTCTGTCTATCTATCAAGAGATATAGGAAGATATCGAATTAATTGACTGTAATATGATCAAGAGATAAGCTGCAGGTCAGCCAGGCAACTATGCTTTTTTTATTTGAAACAACCCTACGGGGTTATATGTTAATATAGCATGAAAAAAATTATAAGCATAACTATACGAGGCTATAATTAGAAAAAAAAAGAAAAGAAAACACACCATGTGATAATTACCAGCTACTAAGATGCAAAACAGAAACAAGCACCCTAAAACACTCAACACCATCCACGCCTTTGGGATGGAGAGAAAGAGTGAGAGCGAAGAGTGAACTACTCTTCCTCTTAGTTGCCCGCTAACATGGCCAACCTGTAAAGTTTAAGGACAACTATCTGTCTAGAGTAGAGATGGTAGGAAATGAACCTTAGGAAGGTTGTGAGACTAGAGCATTGTCATCGTCTACAATGACATCGTTTTCACCCAAAGTAATCCACTAGGGAGGGTAGAAGAGACTCCACGACAACATCCTCAAGAGGTTGGGTGCCCAAAAGCATCACCGATGTCAATAAAAAAAGCTAGGCTTTCACCCAAAATCTTCCATCCTTCTCATTATTTGCCTATCGTACTTAACAGACACCACCATCTAAACACCTTCAACACATGGCCACCGCACAACACCTCACTACTGGTCGTCCAGTAGGTAGAAGGGTGACATCTCCTTGCGTGACATCTCTGTGTGCTCCACTTCATCAAGTATGTCCGAAGTGCTTAACATTTTGATCTGAATAGATGTGCAATAAATTTAGTCAAGTTTATACCCAAATTAAAAGATCAGAGTGTGTTTGAAAGAATTTGTGCTAAGCACTCACAATATACTGCAGTTGCATATATTAATATTGTTGTAAGATCTCGACACACACATGTCACAGCCGAAACAATAAATCTCATGATAAAATTGTACGTACCAAGGGTGAGTGAACCTTGGATTGTGTTGAGTACAAAACAAATGGTATGAGAGAGAGAGAGAGAGAGAGATTCCCATGAAAAGTAAGATAGTTCACTACTTCGCTTTATAATCATTAGCTAGGCAGTTTCTGGCTTTGTATCATATATTGTAAACATGAAGATGGCAAGAGAGATCATGGACCTTGCATGCATGATCGATCTATGTCTAACTAAGCAACCTTTTATGATCGATCTATGCTTCCAAGTCCATGGCAATAGCACGAGCATATATGCACTATGTATTGCAGATTAATTCGCTCATGCTGCATTAGTATAGTTTTTTTTGGGAAAATCCAGAAAGTTCTACAGACGTGTCAGCCTCTCATCCGGCGACCCTACCACACGCGAGTACCAAGTCCTCCCTTGCCGGCGAAGGAATATTCCATCCATATACTCATAGGGTGAGCATGAGCTCGATCGGCTAAATTAACAAAATAGTTAATGCCCAAAAAAAACTAGGATAAACACGGATCCGATAGTTTCCAAGTTCTAGACAATTTTCTGGATTTTTTTTTGAAACGAACAGCGACGACGTATACTTTTCGGATAGTTTTGAAAACGAAAACAAATTTAGAATTTTTTTCTCTAGTATCCAAAAAAAGAACCAGAAACAGTTGAAAACTATCTAGAGTTTTTTCCTTAGACATCCAGAGATCAAGGCAGACCAGTGGCTCATATGCCAAATTGGCCCAAATATTTGCCAAGCCCAATATCCTTCACTAGTCAGTTAAGCCGAGCAGCTAAGGCACACGAGCCGGTTTTCTGTCTCTAAAGATGAAAAATTTGGGCTTGAGAAAGTGATCTGTAATGTTTAAATCGTTATGATATAAAGTGATATTATTAGTTGCTAAAATTCAAAAATATTAATCTATTGTTTTAGAAAAAAAACAAGATATATCACTTCATTGATTTTGGAAGGTCTGTTTGAGAGGTTTTTTATATTTTGACAAATATTCGTTAGCATATTTATTTTGATTTATATTTGCTCCGTATATGTATTCAATAATATTTGATTTCATTTTTTATTTAGGATTTCTGATCCCGAGAAAAAAGATGAAAACTAATACGGTAGAAGTAGTTTCCATCCGTTTTGATCCCTACTAAAAACCTCATCTCATCTGAATTATGTAGATTATTCTCCAACAATATTGGGCCTGACATTTTGACCTAATTAACTCAGAAATATATATATATATATAACCTAATTAACTCAGAAATATATATATATATATATATAACCTGTAGGAGCAAGCTGGTTTGGGACGTAAAAAAACTAGCATGTAAGCAATGCAGCTGATCAGATCAATACCTAAAAAGATCACAATATATTTGAGAAAATTCCTTATGTGCATATAAGTTTTTCCTCAATCCATTCTAAACCCCTAAATTTTGTTCCATCCCTTACATGCCTTTAAATTTTTCATTTTAATCCCATCTATCCCTATTCTATTAGTTGACCATGGGTTGACCATTAATTTTTCATACCAGGAAAAACACAATTCTTAACTAGATAAAATATTCATTTGTAAAAAAAACCAAAGAGGGTAGAATTATTTGATCACAAATTTGAAAACTAATATTTAAATTTTTAAATAAATTTCAAACCAAATTTGATGAGATTTGGACAATATTTTCACCAAAATTTAAACCAAATAAAAATAATTATGGTTTTCAATTTCTCAGTGAAGTTCATGTATGAATTTAATCATTCTTTAAATTTGGTTGAAATTTTGATTTTTTTTTTGTTTTTTTTAAATTGGCATCAAATAAGTTTTCCTCATTTGATTTTATTATAAAGCAATTTTTTCACGTTAAGATTTATGTTTTCGAAATAGATTATACATAAGTATTAGTACGAGAGAGGGGCAGATACTTTTTTAAAAAAATCTAACCACTGAAATTGGTATAGCAGGAGCAAAATTAAAAACTCAGGGATATATAAGGGATAGGGAAAAATTCATGGGTATATAAGCGATTTAGCGAAAACTTTTTGTGCACATAAGGAAGTTTCTCATATTGATGAACGAGGCTGTATTTCGATTAGATCTGAAAGTGCACCCACACTGTCCATTAATTTCACTTAAGGTGCTATTTGAGTTAACATAGTCTTCAAATTATATTCAGCTCTAGTTAGCGCCATAAATTCCTATTGCAATATATTGTTGTTACTTGAATACAAAATCACGAGTACATGTTTGAAAGTATATTAACAGAAGCGGTACCACTTGTGCATATATGGCTAAGTGTGTCTATTTGCTAGCCAAAACTAACGTACTAAATCTTGGGATATGTGTGCTCATTGTAATTAAGCAGAGGGAGTAACTGGCATGGATGTGTGAATTAATGAGATTTGGATGAGTCTGAACTGTGTATGTGTTTGAAGAATCGAGTATGTAATAAGAAGGAAATTAGGAAGAGGGAGCTTTACTGTAACCCTAATGAATAAGTTAAACGTAGGCACAAACATGGGCTAAAGGTTAAAATATAATATTGCACAAACAGTCATATCCAATAGAAAAGCACTCTTGACACTAGAACATCCATTATGAAAACAACAAATTTAACATGTGATTTGGAAATGTAGACTAATAAAGTATATAGCAATAGCAATACCCATGGCACATTCCTGTACCCATGGATCATCCCAGTGTGTGGGAATTTTCGGTGCAAATTAGGGCTAAATCCCAAGGCAAAATCCTAGCTTCGACTCTGGCAATAAATATATTTACATACAACACTCTTAAAATTATCAAATATCTAATTTACATATTGTACTCTGATTCTAATTCGTCGATTTTTTGATCAGTGCCTAGTTAATTTTTTAAAAGAGTTCATCTCATCATCAAATTATAGGTACGGTTCTAAAGCTATGGATGTAGGAATGATGTATTTAATTATGTGATGTATGATACGGGTCATCGATCACAGTACGGAAGCAGCAGAAGATCAATCAGAAGGAGAAGAAGAAGAAAGAAGAAGGGGTCGATATGATCGATGCAGCTGCGTGTTACCTCTTTGGCGCGCCCTTGTCTCCGGCAATGTCAACGCCGAACAGCTTGACGATACGGGCCTCGTCGTCGGTCTCCTTGTTCCTCTGGATCTTCTTGCAGTCGATGAGCAGGTGTTTGTCCGTTCCCCACGCCGACTGGGAGAATGCCACCGTGTCGCCTGGACGGAGACCCTTCTCCCGGACGAAGCGGCTCCAGCCCTTAGTGAGCACGTAGCTCTGGCTGCTGTTCCAATAAGAGTACCGGAACCGCCACACCTTGCCGTCGCCGTCCTCGAAGTTGAGCAGCACGCCGTTGCTGGTGGCCGCGGCGGCGGCGTCGGAGCTCCGGCTGAGCGGGAACGGGAAGTGCTTCTCGGCCTGCTGCTTGGGAACGACGAGGCGGTTCAGCTTTCCGACGTCGCTCGGCGTCACGGACTTCTCGAACAGCGGCTCCCGCGCCCACCGCGGCGTCGGCTGCGCGCGGGCGCCGCGGCGCAGGCCCTGCTGGAGCTCGTCGTCGTAGGTGTGCTTCCGCAGCATGTCCACGATCTCCGCCTTAGGGTGCGCGGCCAGGAAGGCGAGCTCGCCGTCGGACACGCCCTCCGCCGTGGCGCGGTTGGTGACGGCCTCGCGGCCGCGGAAACGGAGCGCGGCCACGTCGTAGGCGCGCGCGGCGTCGTCCTCGTTGGGGAACGTCCCGAGCCACACCCGCGAGTGGCGTTCGTAGATCTGCGCCCCCCACCGCCCGTTCGGCTGCGGCACGACGCCCTTGTACCGCGACGACGGGCGCGACGGAAGCAGCAGCTCGGCCGCCTGGCCGACGATGTCGTCGCCGCCTAACTCCTGGAACTCGTCTTCCTCCATGGCAACCAAGTCCTCTTGCTTAGAGTCGGTCGACAACGACCCGCCGGAGTTGCAGGAGAAGACCATGCCTTCTTGCTCCATGTTTGGATCGAAATACTATAAACTTCTCGAGCTTCTGATCGATCTCTGACGAATACGATGCCGCCGGTGTTCTTGACGAACGGAAGGAGACCCGCAGCCTAGTACGCGACTTGGAGTGGCTGTGTAGAGTGGTACACGGGTACTATATATTATTGGGCTTTGCGGCTTAGCTCTTTCCAGCGTTTCACTCGTATATATGGTAGCAGTTTTGTGTTTATGTTACCTTCTACATAATGCTTTCTGCTTTACATTGTTGAGGCTGTCATTTTATGCCATATTTTTGTGTAACCTTTTTCATCTAATGGTTCATTTTGCCTATTGTTCTGGCATGTGGTTATGAGAACCTCTGTTAGTAATCAACTAATTGGTTGATGCAAGTTTAGTTTCGACGTACCATATTTAATTTGATCCGTGCAAAGGGGACATGTTTTTTTTCCACAGAAATGGTCCGTGAGCAAACATATATGAATACCTGATTTTAGTATTTTTACTGATAACTTAATTAGTGTTTCTTTACGAAACAGTTTTATTGGTGTTTTTGGGCAAAAGAAATACACACATATGTACTTTTTCTTGTACACGTCCATTCGGACCTCCCGTTCCTTTCCCGCGTGGCTGTGTTTTCTGATCATGCATTCTGTTCTACGTACAGGCCACACCAACTTGTTTTAATTTCACAATGGAGTCTTCAGTTCGATGAATTGTAAATAGTAGCATCATGAAAGTTGAGGGCAAAAAATATTATATGATTGGAACTGACGTTCTGCATTGACCAGTGTCCACAGAATATAAATTCGACCAATCAAGTCCAATCTGCACCGTCAAAAGAATCCAAAGGACCACGTCGACGGCTGATGCCAATGCCAGCTATACATGGTACATAATTCTAGGGTCCCGCGCTTTGCTCCCCTCCCTCCATAATTTGGCAAAATAATAGTCATACATCAGCACCTCATGCTAGAAACGGCCACGCAATTTAGTCCTTTCTTTCAGAGACAACAGTGATTTGGTGCACAAGTACAGTAAACTTTTATAAACCCAAACTAATTTCTGGCTGAATTCTACACCTACCTATTAGTTTCGCCATCTGAAACAAGAATCTCTAGACTAGTATTTAGAGAGCAAAGCTAAAAGTAGTATTTATTAGTGATAGTAACATGGAGAGACATGCAATACAATACATTAGAGCATACTAGTTGTCAATTGTGTTACACGGAATGTTATAATTAGTATATTAATTAAATTTATAATCGTATTGACTTAGATTACAAAATAGTTCAATTTCAATTTGGTTATTATATATTTTAAAACATGGAATTAAATCAATAAGATAGTAAATGAGAGTTCAAGATGGGTTGAATTATAAATTTATTAATTTTAAATTTTGTTAAATTTTATGTTGGCTATTTCTAGAATTATAGTTTCTAAGATTAAAGAACAATCCATATCAATTACTACTTGCTAATTATTAATTTTGAACTTCATGATTGGATTAATAAGATACTCAAATTAAGAGTCTAGATACAACTTCATATTTATTAATTCCAAATTTATCAAATTTTAAAATAAACTAACCAAAGAATCCAATTAAGAGTTCAACATAGATACAATATTATATTTATTAATTTCAAATTTTATCAAAATTTGAAGTAAACTAACCAAAGAGTCTATAATATCTTCAATTGCACATTTTATTTAACACAAATTTGTAATACAATCTATAGCCATAATAATCCATCTTTCTGGTTAACATGAAAGATTTATCACCGTGGATAGGTCATTGGTTAATGCGCTAGATTGACTGCTACACCTACATTGAAGGTTGCCTTTGAAGGAGTGATCCTATTTTGTGCAATTATTCACTGCAGCAGATACAAATGCCGTAGTCCTCTGCAATATTGTAAGGTTTATAAGATAATCTTTTGAGATAATGGAATAAATATTTCAGCCTCTGATCACATAATGCACATAGTCACATAGTCGTAAGGCGTTTAAGATACATATAAGAACACCAAACTAAACTGTCAATTAAAACGTACCCTAACAACCGGTTGCTATCTCAATCTGGAGTAATTGATACCAATGATGCTGTTCTTGGATATTTTGGCACGCCCTGGATCCCTGTTGGAGCTGGGGCGAGCAAGAGCAGAGCTAGCTAGCCAGTGAGCCAGCACACGAAGGGTGCTATCTTTCATTATTTATCAGAACCAGACAAGCAACGAGATAGAAGTGTTTCAGGAACGGTTTCTAGATATAAAACCATCTATGCACAGGGAACATGAAAGAAGCATTGTCGAAGGTGACTGGATGTTCGTACGAGAGCAACTTTATGGGCTGCAGTAATTGCAGCGGCTAGCTAGCTGCAGGGGGGAGCTGGGACAAATTCAGGTCTGGGCCACCATAAGGGAAGAAGCACTATTATATGCAGATACATGATGTTGTGCATCTCTGAAGAAACACCAGCACGGCGACGACAGATTCCAGCCACTTTACTCTCATATAAAATCGTTCCCAGAAGTCTAGAATAGCCGTTTTACTGGCCGGAGACCATCAAGCCATGCATCAAAATATTAATCATGTGTTACTAACCCCAATTAAGTACCTTTTTAATCAGAACGTACGTTAGCTGAAAGCTCTGATCTTTTAACTGCTAACCTTGCAAAGAAATGGGAAGATAGCTAGCTCTAATGAAACATTGCATGCATGAATAATGCAGTATTATACTGAAATATACAGACAACCAGAGACGACTAGGGATTAATGCTGACAAGAAGTATGCTGTCTTTGAATCGATCAGGGAGTGTCGACATTTAGACAGTGTTGGACAGTGTTGGCTCTGTTGGTAGCGACGAAAGCAATAATCAGACGCAATGAGAAGCACAGTGAGATGAGCCTATCGCTAGCTGCATTTCTAGTACCAAGTTGATAGCAACGATCAGTCGGGTCCCTTTGAAATGGACGGACTTCCAAGCTCCAAGTTGTTAGGGCACAGTGCAGCCCACCGGAGAAGCAGTTTGCCCGCCCATGGTTTTCCATCGCACTTTTGCTTGCCAAGACAATGCTGGCCAATGGGCATCGTCGATCGATCGTCTCGTCGCCTTTCAGCCTGAGCTATTAGCTGGGGAAAGCAGGTGGCGCCCTAGCAGTGTAGCAGTATGTAGTCAGGGGCAACATGGAAAGGTGCAGGGTTCCTCATTGTGAGTGTATTAACGACGCAGATCCATCCTCTTGCATGGGAGCTAAAGCTAGCTAGCTACTCGCATTTCTGCAAAGGACGACAAATAATGTTGTACGTAGGTGCTGTACCGCCGTTGCATGTTGGCGTCCAGGTGCATGCATGTTACTACTCCAGTACTTGATGATGCAATAAACTAATAATATACTGGCCTGGAACCCTGGACTGGTTTGCGTCGCAACTTGAAAGAGGCACGCATGAACCAACAGAGCGCTCGTGCTCGATCGATGATGATAGATCATTGGCTCGATCATTAAATGTGTGAAAGATCAAATAGATCGATGTATATGTACATGTTCAGCAGCTAACCTATAGCAGCTAGCTATAATGGATGAACGGATAAGAAGGCATGGCAGCTGAGAGATGTGTGCGTGCGTGCACGCGTGTGTGGGTGCATGTGGTAGTACAGTGGAATGTGCAGGGTTCGCCGCTGCGGCGGCTGGCTGAACCTGAAGCTGATCATCGAGTGGGGGAACGACGTGCAGTAGTTGACATCCTGACAAGCCCAAAATCGTGTTGCTATTGCGCTTGGGAACGACGTTTACTTGGTGCTCCTTGTACTGCTTCGAAGTTTTGACAAAATTACGACAAAAACTATTTGTAAAAACAGTCGGGCCGGATGAGATATTAGCGTCGATATTTATGGCGCTGAAACGTTATAACTCAATTGGCCTAAAAACGGTTTATTCGTATATATATATATATATATATATATTTATAATCTATTTTTAAAATAAAATTTTAAAAATGGTCATTTTGTAATAAAAAAAATCGGAGTACTACTAGTCTACTAGACGCACAGGCACAGCCGACAAGGCCAGGCGAAAATCAGGGTCGGCAGGTACGTCACATGTGCATGCCCGTGATCCAGAGCTGAGCTTTGCGTACAACCTCCAAGGTTGCACCGCGTGTACGCGCACACAGACGCAGGCAGCTCAGCTTGGCAACATGGCCTTTGCTATATGTAGTAGTAGTAGTACAACGCTGTCGCCGTGATGCCACGCCGAGGGAAAAGACCACAGAGTCGGTCGGGTCAGGTTCTCGGGTCACACGACGACTGCCTCTCAAGTCCTCACAACCGGGGGGCACTTGAAAATAAGCGCGCCCATTGACGCATCAGCTAGTTTATATTTATTATTTAGTAATCTTACAAGAATCTCATTAATCTGTTCTGAAAGGTTGAGGAACAGGGTAGAATTATATATACTTATCCTAATTTAAATGCTTGTTGTGCTGGGCATACTGTTTAACTTTGAGAAATGGGTAAGGTATTAGTGGGAAAAGGAAGGCTTGTTTTTCTTAAAAAAGATGCTATTTTCCATAAAATAGATAATTGATTTCGCAAGACGCATATACTCTAATAAATGTGTCTTGGATTACTGATTTCTATCCATTATTTGAAAATTTTGAGATATTTTACTGGTTTAATTTATCCAAATATTTTCAACCATCCTAACAAAATTGTTGCTTCTACTTACTTCTATACATCTAGTTCCTGTGTTTATTGTTTTTGTTTTCAATAAATTATCAGGGTAGACCGCACAATTGTGGTCGCTACTACTTCTGTACATCTAGTTTTCTTGTTTATTATTTTCATTTTAGCCGTTGCAATTGTGTGGGTAACACCAAAACAATTTTACATCACCAAACACAATTACCTATATTATTTCTACATGTTATCTTTAAAGAAATTTTTAGGATAGTCGCTTTGCTAACTATATATATCATCAATTGTAGGCATTTATATATGGTAAAAGAATCTTTAAGTCGTACTAAGTTGTACTTACAGTGGAGTCAATTTGCAAACCTAAAAACTTATAATAAACTCATATCAGAAATTAAAACTCTCTCAAAAATCCTAACTACTCGAGAATCCGGTTGAGGTTTCTGTCCAACAGCAAAGCTCGGCTGGACACTCTGGTCTTAGGATCTGGATATTCCTGTCTTGCTTCTAAAGAGTATGTGTGAAGGAAGCAATCTTAAGAGAGAAAAAGAGGTATGATAATTGATTAAAAATAATAAATAAATACAAAAAACACTATATAAGGAGACACGATTTTTTTATCAAAGTTTGGATCAAAAGATACTATGCCTCCGTTAAGAGACTCTAAGGAGTTGGATCATGCTCGATCCTTATCCTCACCAAACTCAATCCTAAAAGAAGTTTGATCTCTAAACTATCACCAAGGCTAACATAAAGATTAAGACAACTACTAAGATATTCACTAAGACATGATGTTAAAATATTCGGTGAAGCTTGCTCTACCAAAAATAATCTCTAAGAATGAGTTTAATATCGACTATAGTTATATTTTTCCTTGTGGATGTGAGTTAATACCTTTAAAAATTTCTCCAAGCGATTCACAACATTAAATACTTGCGGAACACCTAGCTGTCTAAGAGAAAAACATCTAAGACAATCCTCTTCGGATGTCGATCCATAAGTTCTCAATCAAATTTCTAACCCTCTCATTTGTTAGCTCTAAAACATTACTCACAAATAACTAGGTTTGGTGTAGAAGTCAAGAGAAAGGGGTGTAAAACCCTAGGAAAGCTATGGAGGGTAGGGATAAAATGAATGAATATATTCTCCCTCAAAGTGGGGGTTAATAGAGTTAAAAACAAAATCCTTATGAAACTAAATGTTACTTCCAGATTTAAATTCCAAAGTATCCATCCCTAGCGGTTAGAAATTTCGGACACACTTGAATCTGAAGTAGTATAGTCAGTCTAAAGTATCCGATCTAAACCTTTAGAGACCTTAGACAACCCTCATTGTCTAGCAAATAAAATTCTCTGAAGACTCTACCACTTAAAGCCAGAAACTCCATTCCATTTTTTACTGTTACACAAGAAAATTTGTCTAAAAATATCTTACGATTTAGATAAAATATTCAGATACCTCTTTAGGGGAAAAAACCAAAACCCGAAGGTTCATATGTTGCAAGTGCTTTCTTAAGAAAAACAAATAGACCTAATTGAGCACTTATTTTACAAGTTGGGCTAATATTTATACTTACAGTAATATTAGGACTTAAGAAAAATAAAATATATTTAAAGCACAACGTCGAATCCTCTTCGATGACTTTCTTGTGGTAGGGGTTTCTTTTCATCAATTAAATTTTTCCAAAGACTAACTCATATACTTTTCTTCAGTTAACACATTAGTCTCCTAATTTTCTTATCATCTATAATCTAAAACTCATTAAGGGATTTAAATACACTTTCACATATTCATATCTATAATATAGGAAGAGCTTGTAAATCTAGTTCCTCCATCCCTTCTTTCTCCTTCTTTGTTATTGGCACCTAAAAAAGTTGAACCTTGTCATTGTTGGGGTTTCGCTCCCCACACCTATTACCCCTATGCTTTATTGTTATTGGTACCTCAAAAGGCGAGCCTTGTTGTTGTTAGATTCTGTTTTTATTGTCCCTAGAATTTATGTCGGCCGTTGCCACCTTACTCTTTTTCTACCCTTAGACTTACCCTTAAGTAATAACCGTCGCCTCCCTACTCCTTTGTCGCCTCTCTGCTCGCTTGCACATTGGTACTTTTCTTTGTTGTTATCAACATCTTATAGAATTAAATCTTATTATTACCGGTTTCTGTTTTTATAGTTTTTTAGGAGTCCCTTGCTAGCCGCTGCCTTACTCCTTTTGACACTCTTTGTCTCGTCCTCGTGTGATGACTGTTGCATCCCTACTCTTTTGATGCATCTCTACTCACTTCCAACTGCCTAGCACCTTACAAAACCAAAGCTAATCATCATTAGTTTTTTTAAAAAAAACTTTTAGTAGTCTTAGCCACCGACTCCTCACTATTTTATCATATTTAGGCTCGCCCTCCAATCAATTCTCATCTTCATCATTTTATTAGCTCGCCCTTGTACAACCCAACAAGACTACTATATGGCAACCTTTCTATAATTATTCTAGAAATTTTCATATATTTTCTTAATATGGTCCCTTAATTTAGAATTGAACCATTTCGGGCTCTTAATCAATTAATGGCTCATTTTTATCTTTCATTAACATAGAAATTTCTAGTCGCTTATATCAAATGTAGTGGCCCTTTTAGATAATATATATAAACGTTTTTACTATGGAATAGGAGTATTAAATACTAGGTTATGTAGCTCTAAAAAAACCATAATTTTAATTCCTGAAATCACGTGGTAATTGTATGGTAGTGTGTGCTAACCTTATTGTATGTATTTAGTATAGGCTTTGAGAGTAATATATGATACAATTTCAGCTAGCATATCAAAGACGTTCTTTGGTTAGTAAAAAAATGTATGGGATCAAACATGCAAATGCATGTTTTCCCATTATTAGTTTCCTGGGAGCCTATTACATAGTGTTGCTTTTCATGTATACCTAGCTACGTCAGATTGCTGGTGCATCCGTAGATTACAGATAGGCAGGGCGGCTAGTTTTGCCTATTAGGCTAGCTACAATCCTACGCTGTTACGGCTAGCTTAATCGAACGGGGAAAAGAAATCAGGATTCCTGTTATCTTTATGAACCTAAACAGTAAACTGATTCTACGTTGTATTTTCTATATAACTCATTTTTCTAAAGGTATAAACTGTATTTTCTTTATATTCATAGCTAACTATCTAATAACATTATAGTCTAAAACAAATCATGATCTAATGTTGTATATTTTTTTCTCTTTTTTTATTAATGTGATAATTTATAACCTCTATGGCAAGCACAATGTTTTATTTTTGAGCTTATCTTTACAATAATATAATATAATAGATGGATGGATTTGACGTGTAGTAGAGTGTATTTATCCAAATATTTTTCATTGGTCATAATGAAATCCTAATTTTTTTTGCATTGAAACATAGGATGTAAACATGATGATACTAATGAAATCGTCGTATTTGTTTGCTCTTGTTTTTATTTATTGTGTTTTCTTCTACTCCGGTATTTATTTCTCTCATATGTTTGCTCTTGTTTTTATTTATTGTGTTTTCTTCTACTCCGGTATTTATTTCTCTCATATGTTTGCTCTGTGCGTGCGTGTATTTTCTTGGACGAGTCCACACGCACACGCAACGCACACATAGCGGCGAAGGCGTAGGGGTGCATGCGGCACGCACGCATGGCCCAGCTAGATTTATGGCCCGCGTGACCGGCAAGGTTGGCAGGGCGCCTCGGCCCATGCGGCTGGGCCGAGCAGACGCTCAGAATGTATTCATAGTATAGAGAGTTAGAGATGTATGCCTACAGTGTGTGCATGGGTCTTACAGATGTGGCCTAGTATGACAAAATCGCTGGTAGGACGAGACTCCGGAGGCAAAGCCCAGGAGAAAGCAGCTTGAATAATGCACTCCTTTCGCTTCCTAGTTAACCAAGAAATAACCAGATTCAGCATCCCCATAGTCTACTCTCTTCAACCCACCCCCCCGCGACTGACGACTGATTTTGTGATTCTATCTCCAACATACGTTTTCAAAACTGATGGAAACAACGATATAACAACATGCGCCATCAAAACACCTTGATTGATAGACACGGTTCCACATTCATGCTTTCGCATAAAAACGGTTGCAAACTTGAAGCAACATCGATATGCATTCCCCCGAAAATAAGTTGCCATAATTCTTGCTAAAAAAAAGTATTAACCCCACATAGTAGAAACCATCACGATTTCACACAGCCCAATAGCAACCAACTAGACCGAGTGAGCAAAACTGAACCCAGATCACAATGCACCTGCTTCATAAACAGGACCAGTTTGCTGAGGAATCAAAACTCCATTTCTCAGAACACCTACAAATATTAGCACAAATGCACTGCTATAAAAAAAATCTTTCGCATAATGTAACATGTGATCTGCTAAATGAAAACAAACTAGTATCTGATAGCTCCTGAATTCTGCGGTAAAGAAAGGAAACATGCAAAATCAACACAAAGAGGTTGAAAATGTTGAGAACACGACAATAATAGGACCAGAACTGGAAAGTCCAACAGACTTGAAAGAACAGGAGGACATCCACATTGATCAAAATGCTAACAATCTAGCTTGTATTAATAAACCCTGATGTCTTATCTTAGCAATTCAAACAGAACATAACTCATGCATAACCAAACCGGAAGGGTCAATACACAGCAGAACTACATTCTACTACTATATAACCATTCAAACAAAGCCTAAACTGCCACATAATAATCATCCAACAAGAACAGAGACAACAACAATATGTCAGAAACAGGCACGCCATCTGTAGAGGACACAAGCAACTCAATCGTAGAGTAGAAAATTTGAGACACCAACAGATAAACCTTGCCAGCAAAACATCATAGCAAAGCAAGCTGCTACCAGCCGACTAACCTGATGCTAGAAATAGCAATAGCATGCTCTGGATGCATCATACCACGCCAACAATAAGATGATTTTGAATCGATTCATTATAAAATGGATGAAATCATACTCTCATAGCAAGGTACATCAACATACTTCCTAGTTCGCATAGGATTCAAACAAAATGTTGATTGCCCTAAGGAAGCAATACAATACTGCAACAATATGTTTCATTAAACTGATGATGTGTAAAAGTCAGAGCCTAGATGACGTGTTACAACAAGAAATGCACGATTTAGAGTTAAATTGAGAGACTAGTTATCATCTAGCAATGCACAATCTATCAACCTAGACGCAGGTATAAAAGATGCACCAATACTATACAGACACGAAGAGACTTGATACGTATTAGATTATAGATCGAAGCATTCGGTATATCTAGATGAAAAATATAAAACAGGAGCATTTAAACTTATAATGATTTCTTCAAAACTCAAAATCCCAGACAGAGCTACATCATAGATATAGATCAAGTGATGAACATCAGGATCCAAAGTTCTCATGGAGACATTTTCAATGATATAAAGCAGCAGTTTTCAGGTAGCATGAACTCCTAGAAGAAGCAGTTGATAGCAAAAACAAAAGCTAGATATGGAGGGGCAGTACGAGCGCCAGCAGATCCACAAGCCTAATCGATCTCCTGGAGCGAGGCGCTGGTGGTGGCGGCACCCCCGGCGGCGGCGGCGGCGACGTCATCGGCCGTGAACTTGCCCTTGGCCTTGTCGGCGGCGCGGCCGCGGGTCTTGCGCTCGAGGAGGGCCTTGCGGTCCTTGTCGAGCTTGAGTTTGGTGACGATGACCTTGGAGGGGTGGATCCCAACGTTGACGGTGGAGCCGTTCACCTTCTCCCTGGTGATCCGCTCGACGTGGATGACCCAGCGGCGGCGGTAGACCTGCACCACCTTGCCCTCGCGGCCCTTGTAGGTGCCCCGCACCACCTGCACCTCGTCGTCCTTGCGGATAGGGATGGAGCGCACGTTGTACTTGTGGCGGAGCTCCGACGACAGCGCCGCGGACATGAGCACGCGGCGGACGGACGACGGCGCCGTGAAGTGAGCCTTGCGGCACTTCCGCCGGGAGCTCGTCACGCGGGGGTTGCGCTTCATGGCGGCGGCAGCTCTCCTTCCTTACCTGATCGACGGCGGCGGCTAGGGTTTTGGTGGGCGAAGGAATGCGTGGTGGCGGCCGGGTGGTGCGGTGGGAGGGGAATCTATACCTTGGTGTGGCTCTAGGGTTTTGTTCGCGCTCCGCTACGTGGCGGCGTGAAGGCGTTCGATGAGGAATGGACGGTGTAGATTTGTTAGCTGCGACGCGCAGTTGAGCTGGATGGGCTTTCTGTTGGGCTGATTTGAACTGAATGGTCTGAAATCTGAATTAGTTTTCCGTGATTATTATCCTCATCCTTGATGACTCGATACAGCATCATCACTGCATAAGGTTTCATAATCACACAGCACAACTTTGATATAAGGGAAGTATCTAAATCCAGATTAAATGGTTCGATTAGAAGGAAAGTTAAATTAAATGAACACATTCTGCAGACAACTGAAATAGCACATGAAAACTGGAGTCGTTTATAGAGACTAGATGCCAACAGCCAAGTGGCTAGCAACATGCTGGTGCAAAGCTAATAATGTTTTCAATCTCCTCAAGTCAGACAGTGCCAACAAAGTCAGGTTTTATACACAAAGAATACACCTATCAGTACACAGCTTTTACCCCCCACAAACATTTTCAACGTCTAAATCTGTCCTGACCCAACCTGGTTGCATTTACATTGCTGATGGAGTGCACACGCCTAAAGCTAAACTAACACGACACAGCAAAACCTCTGCAAAAAACAAGGCACCCCTACTACTACCAGTCTAGTACCACCACCACCTCATATTATAGTACACATAAAACATGCACATATGTTACATTTGGAATTGAGCTGTGAGTGTAACTGAAAAGGAATGCCATGGATGCTTGATTGACGTTACAAGAACGTCATGTTGATGACGCCGGTGAATTTGGTCACAAGTCACAACTGTCCTTGCTTCAAGCTTGCAACTGTCATGAGTGTGTTCCTCTGTATGTATGAAGAAGTCCATTTCCGGTGACCATAAATTTAATGAGTTCCCCCGTTGGTATAATAACCATCTGGGCTGTGCGCTTCCATCTCAGCAAGCATTACAGACTTCGCCCTCTGATACCTATTCCTTTTTGCGGAGATTGCTGATATCGCTGTGAAGGATGAGAAAGTAGCAAATTTAAACATGGTGCGCTCATGGATGTGAGCTGATACATATGTAATGATGGAAAATTGAGTTGTAAATAGTGATTGGCTGTTTAGGAATAAAAGGGATACTGAACTCTATGTCGGTACATCTGAAACATTGCTACTTGTGTTAAATGGAACACGGATAATCTTTTTCAAATATAAAATTTTGAAATGACATGACAACTGATACGAATGGCCTTAGGTATAGTTTAAGAAAAGAACAGCTACCACTAACTTACAATGGAAAACAATGATCACTCAAGATTTAAGCAACTTAAGTCATGTATGAAGTTACCAAAATGAAGGTGAGATGTGGTATACTCACAAGTCAAATCTTGGGGGAACTCAAAATCATAATCGTACGGCCCTCTTCTGATGCACAATATGTAGACCACTATGAGTGTGACAAGCAGGACAAACCCAAGCGAGGCCCCAAGTGCAATTTTGCCAGTTTTGTTCAGCCCTCCTTTCTCCCAGAATAATGCACAAGCAGGTAAAGTAGGTACCCCGCACAGGCCTTTATTACCTGACAGACTGTCGAGACAAAATGAATACAAGTCATATATCATGGTTCACAATATATCTACTATTGATTCATACTATGTCATCACCGCTTGCATGCTTAAACTCCCCTCATTTGCTTGAAATGATAAGAAAGTAAAATTCGCAAAATTTAGCACCATCATGCAAGACCTCCAAGTTAGTCAATGCCTAGTACATACTTCTCCCTTTTCTAACAACAGCTTGCTTTCACTCAGTTTATCCCTGTCACAACTAGGACCTCAGAGATCACGGACCTATATTGCTCAGCATATCATATTGTAAACTTGGTATTGTTATATCTAAATTCTAAACAATACTCATCAAAACATAGGTCGCATGATGGAACCTAAAATCCTAAGCGGTGGGCCTCAGCAGGGGCAGGGAGCATGGGACGAAATAGTGCCTGACAATCAATTCTAAGCTTGAACACAATCTCTCTCTGAATGTAACTGGATACACAACCAAACTTTACTGGACAAAGTGAAGATCTTGTTTATGTGAAAATACTAAGTTATCTTACTCTATCACACCACCATGCACGCCAATTGAGTAAAGTCTTTCTGTAACTTGCCCATCGAGTTGATTGTTGTTCAGTAAACTGTACAAGAGATAGTAATCAGTACATTTGTGTTGCTATGTAAATATACAACAATTGCTTAAAAGGCTCCATGAACATGTCAATAGTAATGTCAAAAAATGTACTTACGCGGTTTGTAATTTGGTGGAACCTATGGTTCCAGGAATGCTTCCAGTAAACTGATTTGATGACAGATCCCTAAAGAAAAACATAAAGGTTACACACAAGAGAACCAAAACTACAAAATCAAAGGTATTATTAGGAGAGCTGCAAAGTGAAAAACATCATTCCATCACTTAAATTCATAGAGGATGTAATAGCTAATGCATTATCTATAAGGACGGAAGAATATCTAATGTTACCATATTAACATGTTATCATTCTTTAGAGACTTAGAGACATACTCTTTTAGTCATGAATAAAATTCCAGGTACTTTAGAAATGTAAGATGACATCATGCACCAGTTTGCAAAAATTTCAACCCAAAATTTGATCTATGCATTGAAAAATTTAAAAAAATCATGAATAAAAGTACACGATTCCACTTTTCCTTTTTGTTTCCAAATGTGTAGGTCGAATTTTGAGTTAAAAATTTTCAACTTGGTAATTGATATCATAATGTTTTCCTGTATATATTCCTCAAATGAAAGATGCTTTCTCATGAATCACATGATAATAAAATCCATTGATCATGCTTTATCATCCTAGTTTCATGAGTTCTCAATGAGAATGATATGTGCATAAAGAATATTGGTTTAACAAAATTATTTTTTAAAGTGGCATCATTGAGTTATCAGCATCATGTATATATCACAAACATTTGAAATGTGATGATAACACATTAAATTTTCTAATCTGGAATAACAAGACGCATATTGTGAAACAGGAAACTGTACTCACAATGTTGCAAGTGAAGGTTGGCCTAAGCCAAGAGGTAAGCTTCCAGTCAAAGAATTGCAACTCAAGTTCCTGGTGAAGCAAATGTATCATTAACTTACAAGGAAGGATGAAAAATATCAAAGTTGGAGAAAAGCAAAAGAACATTTCTTTAGCTGTGACCCCACAATGTTCATAAAATGTGCATCAGGCACAAAAAATGAAAAGAAAAATGATGTAAAATCTTATTGCAGAAAATAATAAATCTATAATAAAGACATATCTTGGAGAACAATTAGGCAATGAGACACTAACATTTGTCCGTAATTAGGATTGGTGAATAACTCCGCCTATGTCATCTCAACATATCAGATCCTAAGCCCTGGTAAGGAGTAGAGGGCTCCATCCCTAAAAGGTTGTAAAAAACCCAACTACTCAAATAGAGATAAAATATAAGAGAAAACTATTGGGATGTAATCCTCTTAGCGACGTGATATATCGGAACCTGGGTATGATGTTAAATAGGTAAGGGCTAGTTCGCCACCCCTTTAGTGACGCGTCATGTCATGATCTGGACACGATGTCAAGTGAATAAGGATCGGGTTGTCACATTCTTAATGTTGTGCTACATTATAGCTTGGGATAGTGAAAAATGTTGGTTGTCTTTAAGGAAAGAGTAATCAAAGAGTGTTTTTGAAATAAAGAAGGCGACACAAATAACATATATGAAAGATGGCAACATGTATTCGAAAAAAAGGTTTCGAGGTGTTTGGAGTGACCAAATAGAGTAGATGTGAACATACAGATAGTTGGTATTGGAACGAGAAAGCCTAAATGGTTATTAAGGAGAAGAAAGAATGATATAATCTCTTGTACCATGACAAAAGTACGGACAATATAGATAAGTACAAGCTAGTGAAGAAGTTCGAAAAAAAGTTGTGATGTGAGGCAAAGAGGCATGCTTACAAAAATCTTTATCAACGATTAAGTACGAAGAAAGAATATAATGATATCTATAGGACGGCTAAGGTTTGTGAAAAAAAGACAAGATACCACAACCAAGTTAAATGTATTAAGGAAGAGATAAAACAGCTATTCATGAAGAAGTATGATATCAAATATAGATGACAAGAGTATTTTGATAATTTATTTAATAATAACAACGAGAACATAAACATTCAGTTGTATGACTTTTTGGATGACACTAACAGACGTTTTGTGCAGAGGATCTAAGAATCTGATGTCAGAAATGCATTGAAAAGGATAAAGGAGATAAAGCGATGGGCCTTGATACCATCCCAATCGAACTGTGAAAATGTCTCAGAAATTTAACTATAACATGGCTGGCCAAGTTGTTTAACCATATTTTTGGCTAAAAAAATATGCCTGAAAAGTGGAGAAGTATATTTGTACCGGTCTACAAGAGCAAGCGAGACATTTAAAATTGTATTAATTACCGAAAAATTAAGTTAAGCCATACTACAAAGTTATAGGAAAGAGTTATTAAGCATCGTTTGAGAGAAATGACACGAATCTCTATAAATCAATTTGGTTTTATGTCCGAAAGGTCAATTATAAAAACAATTTTTAAGAAGACAAGTTATAGAGCAATATAAAGAGCAGAAGAATGATCTACATATGTTTTTATTAACTTGAATACAGCTTATGATAAAATACCAAAAAATATTATATGATGATTTTAGACAAGTATAAAGTTTCAACAAAGTTCATTGCACTTGTTAAGTATATGTACTACAATATTGTGACTAAATTTCAAACAAATGATGGAGAAAGATTACTTTTCGATTAAAATAGGATTATATCAAGAGTCCGCTTTGAGCCCTTATCTTTTTTACTTGGTTATAGATGAGATCACAAGAGACATATAAGGGATATTTCTTGGTATATGTTTTTCACTGACGATATAGTGTTAGTCGATAAAGTCAAACGAAAGTACATAGAAAGCTAAAGTTATGGTGGTAGACTCTATAGGCAAAAGATTTTAGCCTTAGCAGAACAAAAACTTAATATATGATATGTGACTTTGGCACTACTATATATGAGACGGAAAATATTAGTTTAGAGGGTCAAATAGTGTCTAAGAATGATATATTTTGCTATTTAGGATAGATGCTACAGAGAGATGGAAATATTGATAATGTTAACTATAGAATCAAAGTGGGGTGGGTGAAATGGCGAAAAGCATCGAACATTCTTTACGATAAGAAGGCACCCTAAAACTAAAGTCAAGTTTTATAGAATAACGACTAGATCTGCGATGTTGTTTGGTGTAGAATGCTGACCTAAAAAACGATATATTCAACAGTGAAGTGTTATGAAGATACATATCTTACGTTGGATTTATGGACATATAAGAATGAATCAGATTTAAAACGATAATATATATAATAGGCTAGGCGTATCACCAATTGAAGAAAAATTTGTACAACACTAATTGAGATTATTTAGACGTATCCAACGAAAAACTTTAGAAACGCCCGTGTATAGTGGAATCCTAAGACGTGATAATAATATGAGGATAGACAGAAAAAGGCTAAAATTGATATGAGAGAAGGCAAAGAAACAAGACTTAAATTGTTAGAATATTCCAAAGGTTTTGGCCTTGAATAAAAGAGCATGAAAAATAACTATTTTGTATCTAAACCTTAATATGTGGTTTCTATATGGTTTATTTTTTGCCCATTTGTTTGGACTAAAAAGCTTGATGATAATGATAATGATGATGATAAATTATGATTGGTGCATATATGTAAGTGAATGATAATCATACTGGCCATCACCCCCATAAACTACTAACTATGATTGGATTTGTCTCATATGCTTTGGCCATAAGTCCACAAAATCAATTTTCTCCAAACAGAGGAAATAATTATAAAAACAGAACCTAATGCATATGCTGCTGTCTCAAAGAGCTCTATGCTGACTTTGGTAAATGATAACTTCCTAAATCCTAATATTAGTTTGTCCACATGACTTTCCATATTTTCAATTTATTTCCAGGTGGAACTATGTACTGCTATTTCTTATTGAGTGTATGATGACAAGCATTATAATTTAGTTTGACTGGTAAGACGGGAAGTATTTCATTAGTTGATATTCTTGTTTAATTTTTTCTAGAGGAAAAATGCCCATATTATTTACTTTTACCTAAGCAATGCAAACCAATCTATAAAGCTATGTGGGACTTAATTTTCATAATTTAATGTTTAATATATTCCTGTAGTGCAATAGATACCAATAATAAAACCGAGCACTGTTGATATCCAGAAACCTTAAATATCAAAGAAGATAAGGAACAAATTGAAATCGATTTTCAGTTTGTGCAATGATACTTACAAGCTTACCAAGTCTGTCAGATGACTTATTTCATCAGTGATGTAACCTTTTAGTCCTTGACTTGCAAGATCCCTGTAAAGGACAGAAAACAACAAAAATATAAGTTATAAATTTATAACAGCACAAATTTCAATATGTCACAAATATATGATACGTGTTTGCTCAACAGTGCTTTTACGAGAAAGGAAGTCCACTGCCTTCCATTCCATCCAATTCCACATAACAATATTGGCATACATAAATTGCTATAAAGGATGTCAAGAAATGTGCAACTACGATCTACAGGCCCTAATGTTTGGCCACTTGAAAGATTGGTAACTCAAAGCAACCAAAGATGGCTGTACTTGCCAAAACTACTTCATGGCAAACTCCTCATAAAAGTACTTGACATCTAAGTAGAAACATCCCCACAAAACAGTTGGTGATATGAATAGCATTGGCCCAACAAATGGTACTTACAGTCGGGTGATCACAAGCCCTTTGTCCTTGCGGAGGCAAGTGACTCCCTCCCATGCATCCCATGTCCTTGGTGCACATGGATCCCCATTCCACCCCATCCTTGCTGGAATTTTCAGGGAATCCTTCAATGCCTTCATTGCAGCAACTGCCAAGAAGAATGAAACAAGCTTAGAGAATGTGGAAGGGGGAAATTTTACCCGTCACCAATTTGCTCAGCAGAGAGCGCAATATTCAAACCACCACCTTGATTAGGTACTGTCCTCGTCTCAAGTGGCACCATTGCATAATTCTCAAGCCCGCAAAGGATGGGCCGTCCGACTACTGGCACAAGCTTCACGCTCATGGTGGAGCTCGTCAAATTCTCCACAATGTAGGTCCACTTGAACGCGGTGAACCCTCCCACCTGCTTGAAAATGTCGATCCTGGTCACGTTCTTCCCGGCAAGCATAACGTCGAACACCCTTTGCCCAGCTGAGCCGATGCCAGCATCGATCTCCGCAAAATGCAACCAGACCATGTACGACATCCTCGGGTCCACCGGCATGAGGTACTCGATCTCATTGGAGGCATCGCCGCCCGTGGTGATCGCCGACGTGTACAGCTTGGTGGGGAAGTAGTTGGGCGGCTGGTTGCTGCCGAAAATCTTCCTCCCGCCGGCCGTAACGGCGTCGTAGTTGAGGTCATTGTTTCGGAAATCGATGTCAGACTGCCAGACCCGGGAGAAGGCGTCGGAGTCGTTGGTGAAGCCCGGGCCGAAGAGGTTGTTCCCGCAGGTGAGGCGGCCGTAGTTGACGAGGATGAGGTTGGCGCCGGTGGTGGCACCGTCGTAGGCGAGTGGGTGCACGGGCGCGACCTCGATGGAGGCGACGCTGGGGGCATCGGTGGAGAGCGAGTAGAAGCAGATGTCAGAGGTGGGGGAGGTGGCGGAGGGGAAGATGAGGTCGGAGTAGGCCCCGTAGCGCGAGGCAGGCTCGGGCCACGGGGAGCGGAAGGAGAGGACGAGCGTGGCTGCGGCGGAGACGTCGAAGGACGGGGTGCGGAGCTTGGAGTCGTAGTTGTCGTAGACGGAGAAGAGGCGGAGGTAGTAGCGGCCGGGCGGCAGCGGCAGGGAGTAGCATGACGACTTGCCCGCCGAGGAGGGCGGGAAGAACCGGAGCGTCCGCTCCTGCGGCTGCGGGAACCGGTGCGGCTCGGCGACCATGCCGGCCTGCCCGCCGGCGGAGAAGAACTGGTCGGCGAGCCACCGGCGGCCGAACACCGAGATGAAGTCCGCCGCGCCGCCGCAGTCGATGTTGAAGCTGTGGTTCGCCGGCGCTGGTGGAAACAAACCCAAACCAAACCATTACCATTTCGAGCTCAATTTCGGCAAACAGTTCCATTCCAAGTGAGCTTCCATCTTACCGCCTGAGAGGAAGGGGTCGTCGGTGGCGCGCGCGAGGCCGACGGCCGCCACGAGCAGCGGCAGCAGCAGGAGCTGCATTGGAGATTCCACCTTCGCCGGGCAATTTGGTCGGAGTTTTCGCTGCAGCTCTGCTCCGGAGGTGGTGGCGGTGGCGGCGTAGTGGGCGAGGACGCGGTGGTGTGGTGTGGGGGGAGAAGGAAGGAGACGAGGGGCAAGGTGCCGAGGTAGGTAGGTGTTGGATCTGGTCCGGCTGGCGGATCGGACGGTGGGGAGGGGTTCGGGCTCGCGCCGGCCGCGGTGGACGGAGTGGCCGCGCCGGCAAGGAGCGGGCACTGCAGCAGTAAAGGCACGGAGGCGGCCGACGAGGAGGAGGAGGCGATGCTAGCGAGCGAATCTAGCGGTGGTGGTGCCGCCTTTTTCCCTTCGCATTCACACATCTCATCAGCTGGCTGGAAATGGATTACAGTATCATGATGCATGGCATCTCACGTGACCGCTGTAAAAATTTAAGTAGAGTAGTAATTTGATGCCACCAACTGCCATTAGCATCACTGTCGAGAGAAAAAAAAACTAGTGCCATTGCCCATTAGCATATCAGTGGTGGCCCTGGCTGTGACCTCTGCTGCCCTCACAACATGCATACTGCTTTTAGTCTTCAGTGTTAGGACATGTTTGAGTGGAGTGTCAGCCAGGTGCCACTGCCATAACATCATACTCCCTTCTTTTACATTTTAATTTTTTTGGGTCAAATTTTCTTAAGTTTAATTATTTCTATTAAAAGAATATAGCAATATCTATTATTAAATCTAATATATTTTGATAGCATATTCCAATCATCACCCGCATCTACTAATCCGGTCAAAATGCTGCATGATGATAGATGGATAGCACAGCCGGAATCGCACGGGCTGCCACCGCCATAAAAAGCCCCCCTCCTGCGAACCACGCGACGCGCGCGGTGGTGCGCCGCACGTTCGTTCGTTCCTGCTGCCAACAGCTCGAGCTACACCAAGAAACGGGCGTCGATCCCGGGGCCCCTTTGTTTCTTTTCTCCATGAGCACATGTGCACACGCCCGCGGCAACGTACGTACGTGCGCACTTTTGCGCACGCTGTCACCGATCGATCGAGTCGCAACTATATACCGCTACATCTCCGTCCCAATAGATCAGCAAAACGCAAGCGCTACTCGCTTGATTCAGAGATGTGTGCTGGCATCGAAGCGGCAGTGAATCGGCACCGCTGATTAATGGCCACGCAGGGCAGAGCAAAATACTGCAGCCTGGAGATCAATCATGATCCATGAAGAGAGAGTCACAGGCGAATGTAAAGACATGACAAGGACGTGCCAACCGTCCATATATTCTTCCCATTCCCATTTACAAATACCGATATCGATATGGTCCTAAAGAAACGGTTTACATCGAGGATGCTCCATAGGGTGCTAGCATGCCGACAGAAATAATATCTTCCCAAACATACAACTGATAATACAGTATATATTAATAAAAACAATACAAGAGTTTGGGATCCCCCACACTTTCATTTATTTACTAGGGTCACGAGAGCACAAGACGCCAAAGGGCTCTCTCGTGCCATCATCTGCAGGACACTCGTATATGGTTTTAACAATCACCAGAATAAAGCAGCAGTCTTAATGACAGTTAGTAGCAGCCGCATTTCCGCAGGTCTGCTCTCGCACTGAACTGCTTGGAGTAAGCCCGATGTTTTCTGCTGTATTTTCTTTTCCAGCAAGCGAATGATGCGACGCAGATTGGAGCTTGGAGGTCGCAGGGTGGAAGATCCCGACAAGATGGTTGATGCCAAAACAAAATGGAGATGGAGCACAAAAAAGGCCCAGAGATCAACGTGATTGCCTGCATATATGAACCGTACCCCACGAACTCATCTATCAGTATCAACTTTCATAGCTCTACTAAAGCCCAACTCAGCTTCCCTTCTCCGGCCTGTCCAGTCCAGCTCCCAACAGCAGATCAGCCCAGCATTCTTAGATCAGACTCCGACGTGTCAAGCGGCGGGGAAGGAGGAAAAAAAACTGCCTCTTTTCTTCTCCAACCTCAACCCCGCGCGGATCAAGCCGGACTTTGAGCCTTGGAGTGCGTGCAGAGAGACGATACGACCGCGATAATTGTAGCCGGGATCGACGCCGGAGAAAAAGGTTAATCGAGAGCAAATGGTCAAGCAGACATGCATGCTCCATCCATGGAGAGAAAGCGCAAAGGAAGAAGAAACAGCCAGACGAAGGTAAAAGAAGAGGAAGAACAAGGGCAGCCGTCCACGTGGTGGGGGCCGACCTTGACCGACGTCCATCCGGACTTCTGTACACGTGGTATGAGGCCACGTCGATCACTACTGTCTCCTCTCCCGTCTCTGCTTCTTCTCTACGAGCAATACTGTGTTATCAGTTACTAGCATCACTAAGCTACTACCACTAGTAGTTCATTGGACAGTCGATCACTGATCAGGCAGGACTCCTCGAATGACAGTACTATCATGCACTGGTGACAGTACTCCGGAACAGTGTTCCGTTTTTATGAAGATCAAATAGACTTTATTACTACCTCCATTAAAAAATATTTTTTTTCTCATTCTATACATACCAATATATAATCAAAGGGCTAAAATGCCTTTCGCTTTCTTAAGCCCTCATCTACTTTCTTAAACCCTAATAAATTTATCCCTTTACTTTTTTTAATCCTAATACAATTATTACTCTATACGAAGATGATAAAATTAATTCTTTTTGACAGAAGAGCAGTAGTTGTCGGGCTCATCAGCTCATGGTATTAGAGACGCCCTATTGAGTTGAGTAACCGTGACGCTTAACTGTAAAAGCTTTGGCACGGCTTACGGCGTAAAATCGAGGTCTCCATTTCGCTGACAGGGTGAAGAAAACGTACGAGTGCCTTCTCAACTGCTTCTCATGTGTGCAGACACTAAAACTAACTTTATGATTCTTCTATCGTGCAGAGATGTTAGGCGTTGTTCTGAACTTTGTTGTAACTGCATGGAGTACACGATACAGTGGCGAATCAGGATAGAAATAGACGATAGGCTCGACCTTAAAAGTACTAAGTCAATAAAAACTAAATTAAAGTGCTAATTATTCAATACATCCATGCAAACCGCTAGCCTAAAAGAAGCTAAAGAAACATTAGCTAAAAGATCTGGCCGACCACAAGTCTAAATACCTGCAATTCAATTACGAGGCAAAGATATTATGTGAGTTTTGCTTGAAATCACTTCATGATTTCATCATCATCATTTTTTTAATATTTCTCAATTAGTATAGCAAACTATTAAATTATAATCAAACTCTACTCGAGGCCTTTTCGTTAATTTGTGTTCTATTCAATTGGAAGGGTGTTACATGAATTGCTTGTAAAATAATTTAACAACGTTATTTTTCTTCTCCATTGCAAATCTACAAATAAATCAAACATGAGGCTCATTCCTGGGTATTCTTATTCAATAGATTACAGATTTACTCATTTACAGACCATGAATAGGAATAGCCAACACCATGATTAAGAATTTCAGATATTCAGCGACTCACCTCACCGGACACGACCTGCTGCCCTGCTCTGCTAGTGCTAGCTGCTCGCCGCCTGAAGCCTGCTCTGCTAGCTGCTGCTCGTCGCCAACGCCGGCGCCCGGCACTCTCGTCTCCTGCCTCCCGGTGCCCGGCAGCGGGCGGCCGGCGTCCTGCCAAATCCGCCTCTCCGTGCGCGGCGCGGCGCGTCGCTTGCTGGCTGCCGCGCCAGCTGGCCTGGTTGCCTTCGCTTCCTCTCCGTCGGGCGCCGCCGTGCCGGCCCGCCTCGCCTCGTTGCTCACCTGCTCGGGCGCCCCAAATCCTGACCTGTGTAAGTGTGGAATGACGAAGTGGGCTACGATTGTCCTGGGCCAATACTGCCGAAGTGTCGAATTGGGCCAACTCATATTCTTCAGCGTGCAAACCGCTTCGCTTCAGCCTTCTTTCTCACCGAGCAGTGATGCTGTTCATCTTCTTCCTCGAGCGCAAGTCACTATGAAAGGAAAGGATGCCAGCTGATGCTTGCAGATATCTAGTTGAAAGTATTTTACAAAAATTGAAGGATAGGCCAGAGCCTGATGGAGCCTACCTGCTAGAATCGTCACTGACACAACATGATTAAAGTAGGAATTAGAGATGCTTTTGCGAAGCCTGTGGCTCTCTGAGTAATTATATTCTGTGGTCTATTCCCTTCGTCTTCATACTTTATTCTTTATTTCTCTATTTATAAAAAAACGTATTTTCAAACAATAAATTTATTGGAGTTTAAAAAACAAGAGAGAAATACATTAGATTTTGAAAAAAAAAAAGTAGGGGACAATTAAATCGAAGTTTGTAAAAGAAAAGAATATTATAGTCTTTTAGACTTTATTGATATGTGTGATCAAGAAAAAAAATTGACCGAGGGAGAACTCTACGTCGTCCGGATAATTTCATGTGGGAAAATCAGTGTTCTGGGCCTTGTAACTATTCATTGGGGGTACAACTACAACATGAACACAGAATCAAACAAGTTAATAGCAAATCAGTCAGAAAATTTACCATTTACAAATAAGCAGATTCGAGTAGACGGATCAACTAACCACTAGATTCGAGAATCTTGTACCATGAGGTCGAGATGCATGCATGCAGCAGCACGTATGCTCCTCCCACCATTTGTCATTGCCATGTTCTCCTATGAAATCGACATATGACCAACTAATGCCACTGCACGTCGTTGTGATCACTGATCAGCTCCGTTGTTTATAGGGGACCTACTGCTTTTCACCTAGAGCATTTTAGCAATTTTTTTTAGAGATGTCAAGATGCATGCATGACGACAAATTAAAGCACACAAGAGCATCCATGTATGCAGGCATCAGGCATGCACACGCTGCTGTCTAAATATAGCCCGTCTGTGACTCTCTTGTCTGTAGCTGCATGCAGGCGTAGCAGACTATAGTTACACTACCACTCTACTAGTACTTAAAATCTCTCTGATCACTGGGCTCCAATTGGAGCAGAGAAGGGAGTGGTTAGCTAGCTCGCTGGAGCTGGAGGTGATCAAGCCGGTGATGGCTCAAGGCAGTAGCGAAATTTAGCAATGGAGGACATCTTGGTCGTCAGGCCGGCATCTGGGTCACATGCTACAGGTGCATTGAAGAACGCTACAGTAACGGTCACCAACCTCCATAAATACAGTAAAACCAAGCACACTGCATTGCACTGCAGTGACGAGGCTCTCATCACTCACCTGTAGCAGCAGCAGTAGTACTACGCTTTCTTCTTCCTCAGCCCTCACCCACCCCATCCACCGCCACGATCATCGCCACTCGTCCCCACACAACCATGCTACAGTAGGTTGCTTTGCCCGTGAAAGCAACAAGAGTGGATGGGATCTCACCACGAATCGCCGTATAAAAGCATGCAAGGTTACCAGCCGCCCGCGATCATCATCCTGCTGCCATCCTTACTCTCAACAATGATGCAATTGCATGATATGCCATGCAGGGTTTGCGCTATCGCCAGGCGTATCGTTGCCGCCCTCCAGCTGCACGGCGGTTACCGTCAAAACCACAGCAAGTTTATATTTTAAAATTTTAAATTTAAAATAGACAGTAGAAACTGTAATCATGCTGTTTACTGTTGTTATGGCTCGGTTAGGAGAGAAAACCGTGTTATGTTGAACTGAGAAAATATCAAAAGGACAAAACGCTAAAATAGCTAAGAAAATTAAGAAAAAAATTGTAAATAATTACTGTAATGTCATTCAAACGATTAGAAATCATAATTTTACAATTGACCAAATAATATACATCACAATTGACCTTTAAAATTTATAGGTATAAAATAATATAAAATCCATAAGTTGTCCATCAGTGTAAATATGATACAACTAAAATAATATTGTGCCTGTTAGGCCATTGTTTTATTCATTTTTTCGACAATTTTAATTTTGATCTAGAATTTGATGTTACCTATGTTATTTTCGTATAATTCTTTCGCCAGAGGGCTCTGCAAACTGAAAACCATTAGCATGATTTTTTTTTCAAAATTTTCCCTATTTTTTTTAAAAAAATGAATTTGAACGAATTTTATCCAAACGAAACTGTTAGTTGCTGTTACCGCACCCGACGGTAAGCCCGATTACCGCACTAACCGGCGGTTTCGCGAACCCTGATGCCATGCCGTGCGTTCGTCCGTGCAAGACAAAATTTGGAAGCTACGTCATACATTGATACTTGTGATCGGTTACCACCACCTACCAATGCTCGACAAAATGCAAACGTACCGGTCCAAATTCGGCTACAATACCTAAAAACTACCAGTACGAATTATTCATCTTCAGAAGCAATGGAAATTTGGGAGTTTTTCATGACAAGTAGTAGTAATGAAGACAAGAACAGATTGGAATGGATTGATCGATCGTCTTTTCCGAGACATCAAAGACGAAACGGCAGCACCGGAGAGGGGCCCACACCCACCAGCCATCGACAGGGCAGGCTGGCATTTGTCCTCGCCTTTCGTTTCTCCCAAAGCCGCAGACCCTGACCCTGGGCCCCCCCCACCACACTCTTAATTACCCCCCACTAATCATAATCACTCCCTGACCTGGCTAATTAACTTAAGCCACGCCGCTAATCACTAGCACTTGTTGGAGGTGAAGCCGACGGTGGCCTTGGCCGTGTCGAAGCTGACACGCGTCCCCTGCTGCTGCACGTTCCCGATGATGGACACCGCCGCGTTCGTCGGCGCGAACGCCAGGCAGTACGTGCCCGCGCCGTCCACCGGGATCAGGTAGTTCTTCGCCGGGAGCCGCAGCTCCCCGCCGCCCTCGAACCGCAGCGCCACCGCCGGCACCTCCACGCTCGTCCGGTCGGAGAGGTCGTAGCAAGTGTCAAACAGCGACACGCCAGAGGTCCGCGCCAGCGACTGCGTGCCCCGGACGAACGCGTCGCGGAGAGCAGCGTACGCCGGGGCCTGGAGCCGGGTGACGGCCGTGCCGGAGTCCACGATGACGCCGCCGGCGCCAGTGCTGTCCATGGCGAACGCCGAGGATGGGATGGAGAGGATCTGCCCGCCCACGGAGATGCCGGAGAGGCCCACGTAATAGAACGTGCTAGTGCGCGGGCTGCGGATCAGCGGCGCCGTCACCTCGGCGGCGGCGGAGCCGCCGAACTGGAGGGTGGACGACGAGGGGGAATCGCGGTCGACGAGGCAGTAGGAGAAGGTGGTGGTGGAGATCTGGGACGGGAAGGAGAGCGGCCCGCCGCCGAGCGCCAGGAGCCCCGCCGCGCCGACGAAGAGCCCCTCGTTGTCGTGGCCGCAGCCGATGGCGACGTTGGAGACCGGAGCAGAGTCGCCGAGCGTGAGCGTCTCAGTGGCGAAGTCGCCGACGGTGTAGGATCCGTCGCCGTAGGCGACCTCGTAGAGGCATGCGCCGGTGGAGTTGCGGCAGGCGGCGGCGTCGAGGTCGTGGCAGCGCGGGTTGTCGCAGGCGACGGAGGCGTAGGAGGTGGAGAGGGAGGGGTCGAACACCGGGTCGGACTGCTGGTAGCAGTCGGCGCACGGCTGGCATTGCATCCAGGTTACGTCGCTGCCGGTGTCGACCACCATGTACAGTTGCCGCGCCGGACTGCCGACGCCGACGCGGGAGAAGTACTCGCCGCTGCCCTGCCCCACCCCGGACACCACGGGGCCCTGAATCTCCACCGCTGACGCCTCGAACGCCGTCACGTTCGCCGGCATCAGGTCAGCCCTCGTCACCCCGTCCGCCGCCATCGCCGCGCGGGCCGACACCGCCGCCGCCCGCGCCGAGTCGCGGAGGAGCCGAGCCAGCACAAGCGACCTGTAGCTCTGGTGCCGTCCCTGCTCCTCCGGCAAGAAATCCCTGGAGTGAACCCGCAAACCCAGCCCCACAACCTCGGCTGCGGCTGACTGGTGGAGCAACACGGCCTCCGTGGACACCGCCGCCCTTGCGCGGGACAGCGACGCGGCGACGTCGAGCGTCTCGGTGGCGAGCGGCGGCGAGGCGTGGCGGCGGGAAAGAACAGTTCTTGGCGAGGAAGCGAGGAGGAGGAGGAGCGGGAGGAGGATAGGAGGCTGCATGGCTGCTGCTGCTGCTGGTGAGCTCGGCGGACTAGCTGGTAGTGGGAGGGAGGAGCGGGAGGAGGATAGGAGGCTGCATGGCTGCTGCTGCTGCTGGTGAGCTCGGCGGACTAGCTGGTAGTGGGAGGGAGGAGCGGGAGGAGGATAGGAGGCTGCATGGCTGCTGCTGCTGCTGGTGAGCTCGGCGGACTAGCTGGTAGTGGGAGGGAGGAGCGGAGAGTGAAGAAGGGGAATGAATTTAAGGGAGATGAAGTGGCAGCCACAGCCAGTCGGATCCGCATCCTCTGTCTCCGGGGGCTAACGCACAGTAAATGAGCCAGTAGCTACAGTAAAAACAGGTATCTGTGGTCATTTCCTACAGCAAGAGGGTAACAGAGAGAAATCTACTGTATCCAATCACTGTTTTATTTGATCGATCTCGTTCGTTCACCGTAACTCGGACGGTTAAAAACACTCTAAAGTCACGGTACTATACACCTATGCTTAAAAACAAAGACATATAGTAAAACGAGTCCATATCTATAATATAAAACAGTGATTTACAGTTATTTTCTGTAGCAATGGTGAAAAACTCCAAAATTACGGTAGTGTGTGCTTTAAGCAGAGGATCCGGATCCCCAGCCAGTCAAGGTGAACGAACGAACGGATGGAGATCACGTCATTCCTCTGCAGCTGCTCTCGAGCCCTCGTCCTTTCTCCTACTCGCGATGAATACAAATCCATCCATGGCGACAGGTTAAACACCAAACCAAACCCAACGAGCTAATCAACCCATCCGTACAGTGCGATTGATGTGCATCCTTAACTAAATCGAATCACCATTGTTAACCGTTAATAACAAAGAGGAAGAGACGTGAGCATCAACGAGGCGATTAGGAAATCATGTGAGCAATTGAAAATTGCGTGGCGCCAGACGTGTTGCGAAACTAACAACGCATAATACTAGCAGTATATAATTAGTCAGTCACGGATGCTTCGCTACACGATTATGATCAGTAGTAGTATACGTATCTATCACGAGCTATAGTTGATAAAAATGACAAACGCCATGTGTATGCATGTGTTGATTTGAGGGTCACTACGAACATTTTTTAGCACTCACACATCCGTCGTCGTGTGCTAATACTACTCAAATTAAACGACTGTCTACTCATCAAGCTTGATCTTGCATTAGTGATTTGCAGATCGAGCCAAGTAACCAATCTGGTTCTTGGTCCATGAAATGAAACGAACCGTCTTTTTTGTACTTTAACACATATGAACTTCATAACTATGAGCAACTTCTCCGGGTTTCTCTTATCGTTTTGCTAAGGTTATCGCTACCCAACTATATCTGATTATCATAATAATTATATAGTTATTGTGCAAAACCGAGGGTTTTAAAAATTAACACAGTAACTATAAGCTAACCATACGACATTACAAACCCCTGCTTTTACATGATGTAGCGCTGTATGCATCAGCATCTTCGGAAATAGGAATTACTTGCATTTTACTAGGCATGCGTAAACAAGGTAGAGAGAATATATCTGGAGGTGAGCCTGTGATCACTCCAGCAGCAGCAGCAGCAGCACAAGAATACAAGGGCAGATAGATTGTGCGGATCGTTCCATGCATGATTCAATCTCCTCGCCTTCTTGTCAAAAACGGGCTTTGCCTAACGGCCCGTAGGGTAATTAGTGGAGCAGTAATTACCGTGGCACGAGACGTACAGTAAATAAATGTAGCATGTGCTGTAATAAATTATGCGACAGCAGCTAGCACTGCAATCCACGCAGCCTGTAGGAGTACCAGTAAAGTTGGTTAACTACTTGCTTTAGGTAACAACTCTCTCTAACTACACATACGGACGGAGTAGAAAATTTTTTAGACTTATGCATATTGTTGCTGTTTAGTTATACAATATTTGGAAAGGGGCAAAATGTATTAAATAAAAAGAGGCAATTATGACATTACTGTTATAAAAAAAAGGGGCAAATAAAAGCTAACAAAATAGAACGAAGAGACTCCAAATATTAAAACACCACAAGAGATTTGAGCAAAGGAACATATCCACAACACTGACAAGCTCCAATACACACAAAAGTAATAAAGAAGCATCCACCACCACCATTCTTTCAATAGATTTTTAATTTGACATCATCAAACAAATCGGCCAAGGACTTAAGAAAAGGAAGTAGCCATTGATAAAAAAAATATTAAAAAAGACAAAAGATTGTAAATTAATCTAAATATAACTCAATAAACACCATTTTTTGGATAGTGCAAGTATAAATTTCAACCTCTGCATCAACTATATACACAAGGGCAATAAGATTTCAATCTCGGTGGATAAAATCGTGTACCATCACAGTAATAGCGGTTCTCTAACTGTATAGACTAATATATCTACTTAAAAAAACCTTTTATACAGAGAAACACATCAAACTCACTTAGATCAGGGGCAGAAATGAGTCTGTCCCCCTATGCTAACACCACATATGGAGGAGGAACGGACTCGCTAGCGGTGATGTGAAGATGCTGGGCGGTGACTCACAAGTCGCGAGAGACGAGAGCAAAGTGACAAGACAAGTAATTTATTGCAAGAGGGGAAATGTTTATTGGACTTTTAAGAAAAGAAATCGAGAGGATTAAACCAACTTGTAATTGAAACTGGAGGTATGCCGTAGCCAATTTTGAATTTTAGATAAAATTGCTTTTGGGTTCTTCATCGCTTCTGTTTTCTCCGAACTCATTTTCGGTTGTTTCAGTCGCATGGCTTCTGCTTTAGTAGGATTAGTTGTAAAAATACCCGGGACCACAGCGCACAGGGAGGGTGGAAGGAGAATGCTTGAATGGCGCATCTGCAACGCTACCACCCTCTGGATCTGCACAGGGGACAATAAAAGCCGCCGATTTAGGAGCAAATTCAGACCTGGATCATGGATGGGAGGGACGTCCGGTCTCCGGTGTTTCTTCCACGGTTCCACCCACTGACCCACCCTACCTTGCTGCTTGCTTGCTTGTCCATCCGTCGCCATGTGTATGATTTGCCAATTTGCCATGCTATTGTATAGCGTATAGTTTCCTTCCAACTTTTAGCCGCCTTCGCTGGTTGCCAAGTAATTTCCCGGTCCTCAAAATACTTCATTTCTACTCTCTAACGAATATGCGGATGGGCTGGGCTACTCATCCGTTTTGCAAAAAAACATTATATATTTATTACGTTCAAAAAATTAATTAAATTATTTTTTAATCACGTGCTAATTTCTCAACTCATTTTGCGTTCCGCTAATAAGCCAACCTCACCTTCTCATTCTGCCTGATTTTGTTATAAAACTTTTTTTTCTTTTTAATCTACTCTCGGTCCATAAATTAAAAAAATTGATCCTTCAAAATCTCTTATCTATCTCTATTTAGCTCTTCATAATACTATTTTCTTATTAATAAAGAACACTTTATTTCATCCTCACCACTATAACATATATATATATACCCCACACACACTAATTAGGCATCTTTTAGAAGCTCACTTTAACTAGAAAGAACTAACTACTTATTAGATTGATCATGTTATTATCATTGTAGATGTATTAAGAATCCACGGTAAATAAACTTGTTGATTAATATAGAGATTGATTGGAGATTAGTGCTCAAGCTAGATGGAGTAGAGGAGGAACTAGGAGGCATGGGGAAATTTTGAGGATGGTTCTATACACCGATCTCTATCTATTCTATCTATATTTCTAATGTATTTTATATTTTAGTCTTTGCATATATATAATTATATATACATTGTAAAGACCCATCTTACTTTTTTAAAAAAAAAACTAAGAAATATCATCTCTCAGATAAGCCTTTTGAAGAATATCAACTTGGCTTGTCAAATTTATATACAGCATTCATATTATTCCTCTATCCAACTTCTCTATGATAAAGCGACAATCAATCTTTATATGTTTAATCTGATCATGCTGCACTAGGTTATTTGCAATGTCTATAGCTACTTTGTTGTCATAGTACAACATCAAAAACATATCCTTAAGGAGCCCCAACTCAACAAGAAGAATATGCAATTATAGCAATTCACATACACCATGTGCCATGGCTCGAAATTTAGCTTCAGTGATGGATCTTGTAACGACAATTTGCTTCCTGCTACGCCATGAGACTAGATTTCCTCCAACAATTGTGCAATACTCAGATGTTGATCATCGATCAACTAATGAGCCAGTCGACTCAGCATTAGTATAGCACTCAACTTGAAGACTTCCTTAACAACTATACAAAAGGTCTCTCCTAACATAACCCTTTAAGTCGCGTAAGATTTTTATCATATCATCCATAAGGGATTATCTTGGATCATGCATGAACTCACTAACTATGTTCATAGCTAAAAGTACTTTGAGTTGCACAGAGTAGGGTTAATGTTCAAACTTATAAACCTAAAATGCACTGGCAGCGAAAACTAGTCTTTCCTCCTCTAGAGTCTTCGATCTTAATGTCTAGAGTATCCGGACTAGACTTTCTATCAGATAGAGAAGCTAGTTCAGAGTCTCTGGTAGCATAGTACAGAGATTTTAGATCTTCTTTAAAATATACAAGGAACACTTAAAAAGGTGAACTCTACGGGTTGGGGGAAAACAAGGTAACAAAATTATAGTGGATATAAAAGGTAAAAGAGAGCTAGGAGACAAAGCGATTTTTCACCGAATTTCGGATCAAACGATCTTATGTCTTCATTGAGGAGCTTCAAAGAGCCGGATCTCTTTCGATACATTGTCTCGCCAAGTTCAACCCTAGAAATCAGTTTAGTCTTTAATCTCTCACCAAATCATAGCACTTAGTACAAGGCGACCACCAAGGTCTCCACTAAGACACCGTGCTTCCATTTACTATGGAGCTTGATTTACCAAATCAATCTCTAAAGTAGAACTCAGGGATTCACTAGAATACATCTTTCCTTGTGAAGGTGAGGAAGACATTCATAAATTTTCTAGGTGATTCACACATTGAATTCTCATAGACAACACCTAGCCATCTAAGATGTGATATTTCAAGAGTAACAAGTTTGAGTTTTTACCGGTGTAGATCCATAAGTGCTCACACAAATCATAAGATCAAACTTCTCCCAAATCACCCAAAAAGGCACACTCAAAATTTGGATAAAGCTCAAGATCCAAAAGAGGGGAGTGGAGAATCTCTAAAAAGCTTTTTGGAGTCAAAAGGGGATTGGTGAGATTAAAAACTCACTCCTCTTGAAGATAGATGTCACTTAGAGAATTCAAACTTCAGAGTATCCGGATAAAATGTTCGAAGACTTCGGATAGTCCTTTCGGCCTAAATAGATACTCTAGTCTAGAGACTCCGGTCAAATAATCCAGAGACTTTGGATAGAGCTTTTAGCCTAGACAGAGATCTCAGTCTAAAGACTTCGACCAACAATCTAGAGATTTTGGATAACACTTAGCTTCGAGAAGGAAAGAGAGTTCGGAGTGTCCGGTCTAAACTTCCAAAGACTCCGGATAGGCCTCTTTGCCAGACAGAGAGCTTAGTCTAAAAACTTCGTCCAAATGATCAGGAGACTCTAGACAGATTTCTCTGTTTGACAGAGAAACTTGTCTATAAGTTTTTACGAAGCCTACATACAAACATCTAAAACATCAGGAGAGAAAAATGAAAACCCCAAGGTGTATATGGTATGAGTGTTCGCTCATATAGACTTAGAAGTTTTATTAAGCATTTGTTTCTCAACTCAGTTAAACTTGAGTCCATCTTAATAGTACGACTTGTCTTAAAGGACTCAAGGAAAAAATAAAATTGCATTTACATCATTTCAAGTCCCCTTTTCTTTTCTTCACGAAGTATTCTTTTAAACAAAACACTCCCCCTTTAGTGAATTGCTATGAGATTCTTAATCACAATATATTAGCTCTCTAATTTTTATCATCTATCACTTAAATCCCATTAGGGAACCTATATGCACTTTCAAATAGCAAATGCAATGTTCAGTCTAGTATGAGATAGGTACATGAGTTTAGCAACCAATCTTTGATAACATTCACAATCAACTAAACGACGGTTTTGCTCAATCGGTGTAGCCACAAGACGACAACCAAGCATATCCGCTTCATGAAGTAAGTCAAGGACATATTTTTGTTAGGAGAGAAATATATCTCAAAAGCCCAAAATCTTTAACTTCAATTTCTTTTGCAAGATGACTCTTCAAGGAAGTGGTTTCTTCGATATCATCTCCAATGATCATGATGTCATCCACATACACTATGAGAATAGAGATCTTATTCATGGCACGCTTAACGAATAATGTGTGGTCTACATTGCTTTGGTTATAGCCCCTTTTAAGTATGGCATGTTAAAACCTATCAAACCAAACTCAGGATGATTGCTTCAATCCATAAAAGGATCAATGTAGGCGAAGTACCTTCCTGATAGATAGTCTGGTTTGTCTCAAAGCCTAGAGGAATTTTTATATAAATCTCCTCTTGAAGATCCCCAAAAGGAAATTATTTTTCACATCCATTTGATAAATTTCTTAATCTATATTTGCATCACAAGATACAAGTGTCCTTATAGAATTCATCTTTGCCACTAGGACAAATGTCTCCTCATAATCAATTCCATATGTTTGAGTACATCCTTTTGCCACAAGACATACTTGATATCTATCCACATTACCTTCAGAAGTATGCTTAATCATGAAGATCCACTTACAACCTATAGGTTGCTTAACTGGTGGTAGATCTACAAGCTCCCAAGTTTTGTTCTTCTCCAAGGTCCTCATCTCTTCAAACATTTCTTCCTTCCACTTAGGATCCTCTTTAGCTATTTTTCAATTAATAGGTATGAATACAGAATCAAGAGAGGCAATAAACTCTGGATGGAGGGACTACAATCTTTGTAAGAGATGAAGTTGGCAATGTTATACTTATATGCAACATAATCTAGGATGTTTGAGAATCATGTTGGTTTTCTTAGAGCAATAGGCATATCATTTTCTTGTGGAATAGAGATAGATGGTTGGCTCTCACCTTGTCCTAAAGTGCTAATAGGAGCTATAGGACTGGGAGTATTAGAGATGGTACCTAGATCCTCATGCATGGAGGACTATAATCTGTGAAGGCAATGACGAATTTTCAAACACATTTTACTGGTATCCATGATAAGAATTACTATTATTATCACCACAATCATTATTTATTTCCTCCTCCTGATTAGGAATACTAGGGGGAATACTAGCAGTAAAGGAGACAACTTAAGTAGGTACAAGAACAGAGCCCATAAGGATGCCTTCAGTGTTACTCTCCCCCTCTTATTTCTCTTCAGGTGTGGCTAGAGTAATTCTAGTATCATTGGTTGGGCTGTAATAAGATTCATTTTCTTAGACTGTAACATCCATACTTACAAAAAAAAAGCAGCACTATGAGGGACAACAACATCTATACCCCTTTCGAGTAGGAGAGTACCCTAGAAAAACACACTTAACATCACGTGGATCAAATTTACCAATATAATTTCTATAATCATAAACAAAACACACACATCCAAAGACTTTCGAAGAAACAACAAAATTATTTGATTTCAAAAGACACTCAACTGGAGTCTTATGGTTGAGAACACGAAGTGTTGTATAATTTATCAAATATGTTGTAGTTTCTATTGCTTCCCCCTAAAGAAACTTGGGAACATTCATTATAAATATAAGCGAACGAGCTACCTCAAGCAAATGTTTATTTTTACGTTCTGCAACACCATTTTGTTATGGAGTGTTAACACAGTAGTTTGATGTACATCACCATTACAAGCAAGGATCTCCTCAAACTCCTTATTAACATACTCAGAACCATTATTAGAACGTAGAGTTTTAACATTTTTTTCAAATTGGTTTTGAATAAGAGCACGTAAGTCTTTAAAAACATAAAACATGTCACTTTTATGTTTGAGCAAATAAATCCAAGTATAGCAACAAAAACAATCAATAAAAGTTACAAACCATCTATGTCCAAAAATAGAGTGAACCTAATAGGGTCCCCAAACATCAGAGTGTATCATCTCAAAAGGTTTGCTAATTCTTAAACCTCTACTAGGATAGGTACCCCTGTATGCTTTGCCAACTCACAAGCATCGTATATAAGCGATTCCTTAGAACTTGATTGAAACAGAGTAGGATATATATGAGATAAAGCAGTAAAAGAGAGATGACCAAGCCTGCGGTGATGTAATATTAGTTCTTGACTAGGTGATATGTAGGTAGCAAGGGCAACTTCATCACTTCCTTCATCAAGATAATAGTCTATCATGCACACTCCCAGTCCTAAGTAGTCTCTCTGTCTGTAACTCCTAAAAATCATAGTAAGTAGGATCAAACCAAGCTCTACAGTTATGTGACTCGGTAATAGAGCTAACAGACAAAAAGTAATTAGGAACATGCAAAACTGATGATAAGGGAAAGGTCTTAGTGCATCAGATAGATCCATGCCCTGTGATAGGAACTGTGGATCCATCAGCTACATGCATCTTGTTCTTACCTAAACAGGGTGTATAGAAAGTGAATATATTAAAGGTTTATCATGTGGTTAATGGCTCCATTGTCAATAATCCAAGGTTTAGTTTGGGTTGTGGATATATAGGCATAATGTTTTTCTATACCTTGAGTGGTAACATGAAAGCTAGAACTAGCTTTAGAAGAGCCTTGGGAAGGAGCATGGCCTTTGGAGAATTTGAGTTTGGATGTAAACTCCTCAAGAGCTTGCACATCTACCATTGGTACCTGTGATTAGCCTGGTTCCTGAGCCTTGAACTCCTGTTGTTCCCGGTTTTCCCTTTTGCCACCTAGATGGATATCTATGTAGCTTAAAACATTTCTCCCTAGTATGTCATGTTATCTTGCAATGATCACAAAATAATTTTTCTCTATCTTGATCTTTTGGAAAATTAGTTGGTTGAAGAGCTTGCATAAACAGGGCAGCATGTTCATACACATTTCTCTGACCCTCCTTGGAATTTGATAGTCTCATTTCCTCTACATCACATTAGAGATGATATCATCCAAACAGGGCCATTCAGATTTAGCAAAGATGAGTCATTGACAAAAGTCAAAATCCGAGTGTAGGCAATCTAGAAAGAGATTTCCAACAAATAGTTTAAACCATTTAGGATGAATAGCTAGATTCTTCCATCAACTGGTTCAGAAGGATGGTAGCAATAAAAATCCCTATATAATTTTTTCATCTCTCCCGCATACCCGCTAACAGATCTTGTGCCTTGTTTCAAATTTATCAATTCATTCATGATTCTAGTAGCTTGCATTTTGTTTGATTTTCCTGCAAATTGTTTCTCTAGAGCTGATCACACTTATGAGACTGTATTCATTGTCTTAATTTGTTCTCTAACAGGGGGCTCCATACTACCCATCCACCAAACAAGCACTTTGTCATTAATTTGCTTATTAACTGCATCACCTTTATCCTTTTCTTTCTCATCATGGACAGGCAAATTAGTATATCCATGTGAGCTCAGAATTAACTTAGCATGCCGAGCCCAACTAATATAATTTCCTAGTCTAGCTAGTTTCACCAGGTTTGGCTCAAGTGCAAACGGATTTGTCTTAATTTGTAGCCGCTCCAAAATTTTACTAAAAATTTTCACACAATGTGCCAACACTGGAATCTACTGTCTTTTCTCCACTACTATCACGTATCATTGATTCTTTTTAAAAACTGCCAAGCATAGGGAGAGATATGGTACCAAACTACCAATTCTTGAGCAACTAAGATCAGCAGCAGTCCAATAATAAAAATTGATATGGTTGTGGCTTGCAGTGTCTTTGTCCACCAACAGGAGCACCAGAGGAAACTGAATGTATGGCTATTGTTAAAGGCACAGGCATGAACTCATGCAAGGAGCCCGTGAGCAGTGACCAACATCACAAGATCAAGCACAAGTAGCAGCCAACAGCAAAACTACATAAGAATGTACAAGAACTGCAGGCACACAAGCACCAGGCCCCGGCGGCAGCGTTAAAAATTAGCAACCAACAGTAGAGAAATAGAGGCAGCTGCTGCAAATCAATGACTTAGGATTGCAGGTGGCAAACCACCAAAAATACACGAGCAGCAGCAACAATAGATTGATAGATCCCAAGTGCAGCCAGCAAATGTATTCACCAATGGAGAAGTGACAGCACCACAACCACCTGTGGATTCGAAGTCCCAATCGAACCACAGAAGCTCCAAGATCTGGCAACACAGCACCGGGCAGAGGTTCACTGCTTCACAAATTTCGGCAATAACACAAGGTTGATTGTAGTTGAATCACGCCAGATCAACTTACCATGTCGATTATTATGGAGATTGATTGGAGATTAGTGCTCAAGCTAGAATGGAGGAGAGGAGGACCAGGAGGCATGGGGAGATTTTGAAGATGGTTCGACACACCGATCCCTCTCTCTATTTCATCTATATTTTTACTACATTTTATATTTTAATCCTTTTACATATATATATATATATATAATTATATCCACCAACAAAACAAAACTATGTTGGGCCGCTTTTGAGCCCAAACAATCTACACTACGAAGTACTCATATCTACAGAGTCCACCGTATATGTATGATTCTCAGGTTCTCATGTTCCGATGCTACAGTCGGATCGATCTCAAATTCTAGCGGATGGAGACGCGATCGTGTCTTCGCCTGAGAGGCTGCGAGCCTGCGACGGGAGAATGTCCAGCACTGGAGAGTCAAGATACGTTTAATCTCCCTACGTTCCCTCACATCTCCCCTGTTTTCTCTAGATTTTAAGCACCAGCTTGGCGCTGAAGAGTCACGAACGAGCCACTGGCCATTGAAAGATCGATTTATATTGCTGCAACGCTCCTTCTGAATTGCTTTTTTTTTTTGAATACCCCTCCAGGGCGCTGCTTGCATTGCTTAGTGTTTTTTAGTCGTTAGTGATTCCTAATAGAGTTTGCTTGGTTAGGTTGGCATCTGCACTAAAATTTGATAGATGCCATCAGCCTATCATCACGCAGCCAAAACAAACAGTTGTGAATCAAATTGAAAATAAAAGCTGCTATTTGACTATCACGTGCGGATGACATATATATATTTTTCTGTCTGTATGTCCTATTAGATAATAGAATAAAACTCCCAGCCTCTGTACATTTAAATATAGGTTTGAAGCAGTAAGTAGTAAGTAGTCAGGCCGTACAATAGACACCATCTTACGAATTCATCTGACTTTAAATTCCATATTTCTTCTTTCTAGGTGATCGCTAGATATTGGAATCGCATATATGCTTTTTTAAGTTCTGCATATACGATATAGTGTCAATATCCTTCCTTTATTTAGAACATACAGATTTTTGCAACTATAAGAAAATATTGATTATTTTTTATTGCCTATAATTTTATCACATTTGCTTATTTCCTCTTCAAAGCTAAATTGTTGACCAACTCCTCATCACATTCTGAAGATGTACATTCCACGGTGATCTCCTTTACCCTGCACACAACGCACGGTTCCACTGACATCAACCAACTCTCTAGCTTCTACTATTTTCTCCATATAAATTTTGAGTTTAAATTTATTTTCAACCATGCCATTATTTAACCCTAAAATTTTAGATGTTGATCCACGAAATAGAAAAAAATTCCTGCGCCTATGATGCTAATATAAAAAACACTAAGTATGTTTTCATTATTTACAAACTTGCATAAAATGCTCCAAGTACTACTGTTTTAAGATTTGCATCAATGATAAATGATTACGTATTTAAATTCTCAATTGAGTTAATTAGCTTTCATTTGTCGCTAGAAAGACCCTATGTTTCTGTTGCAGTCCTGATAAATACATTTTCTAGAAAAAAAATTAATCAATGTATTGGGCACATGTATGATCAAGTTTCAATTTAAATATTTTTGTAACAATAGTGTATTAAATAAAATTATAATTGGAAATGTAGTGTACTCTTTAATTTTAGTTTTTCTTCTATAAAAATAAAAAATTCCAAAATTCAAAATAACTAAGATGAAGTTGTAGCCATATTGAACTCTCCATTTAGTATTTTAATAATTTAAATCTGAAACTCAAAATTAATAATTAACAAGTTATAGTTTAACTCTAAGTAAGTACATTTCAAAATAACCAACATATTTATTAAATTATTAAAATTTTAATATTTATGACATATCTATCTATTCTTCATGGACTCTCAATTGAGTATTTTATTATTAACTATTAGGCACTTTGAGGGAGGTCCAACATTAACCAGAAATTTCTGACCATAAATTATATTATTGTGAGCGTAGATCGTGTTGATAAATCACACCATTGGAAATAGCATGAACTCTAATTTGATAATTTTTAAATTTGTAATTGATAAATATGATATCATATCCATCATGGACACTCAATTTAGTGTTTTGTTGTTAACAAATTCGGCACTTAGAGCTCCCATGTTAAACAAAACAATCCGGCGCTAAAATTCATAATTAAGAAATATGATGTTGTAACTCTTAATTTAGTGTTTTATTAATTTAATTTCTAAAATTCGAAATTAATAAATTGCAAGTTATAATTGATGGGGACTCTTCTTTCAATGTAAGCAACCATTGACGTGTTTAACATAATATTAAAATTTTAATATTTGTGAAATCAATAATAACAACCCGAATAACGCAAGGTTAGTGATTAATTTATCAAACTTGTTTTAAAGTTAGAGTTTTTGTGGCGCCAAAGGAGTACTCAACAAATGATGTGCTAAGTTGGGGCACTAGCTAACAAGCAAGCGCTATCTTGCCATCATGTGCGCTTGGTCTCTGTGGAACACGACAGAGCATGCATCATGCGGTGATGGTATGTATCCTTTTCCTCTGTGGACTCTGGTTTCACAGCGATTCGTCGGTTTTGTAATCTCCTGCAGCTAGCATGTTTTGGTGGTAAAATCCAGGGCCCATTCATCCACAGGAATGGCCCAGGAATCGTGGGCACTCGAAACAGGCCTAAATCTACTAAGAACTCCGTAATAAGTGTACTTATAACAAAGTAAAGAACGAAACTTTCCTTCCTCTTGAGAATATTATTGCAACTTTTTCCTTCATTTATCAAGGTGCTCCTCTGATCTTTCTCCCTCTCCAATGCAGCTCGCACTGAATGTCTAATATACAGAATAGCTTCGTATCATGATTATAATTTTCAAAGGTACAATAATCTCTCTACCACGTACTCAAGAAAGTTAATTATACCCACATGCTACTTACGGAAATTAATTAATCAGCAACAACCAGGCCGGACAAGAATCTTACAAGACAAGTGCTCTAGAAAGTGTAAAGCATAGTTGCACTATGCACGGAACAATGCAATTAAGCCAATATCAATATGTAGCAACCATCCTGTGCGTTAAATTCTTTTTCGTTTTGATCACTGACACCTCTGCCAAGCGTCATGAACTCACACTACTCATGGATTGTGAATTTCGTATGCTCAAAAAAAATCTAGCTAGATCTTCAAACTTGATATGTTTGAAACAGCATCTTCCCTAGATATGATATTTTTTTTAGTTTTATGGATCTCTTAAAACTTCTAAACATAGGCTGTGGGGGGTTTTTTTCCCACAGTTTCACTGTATTGATGGTTTTCACATTGTATTTCCCATCTTTTAGTTTCTTGTACTTTCTGTTGCACCGTTTATGTAGCGAAAGATACTACTAGATCTTAACAATTCTATAAAGATAATCTCTCTTGCATGGTGATATGATGTTTATAATTTATATAATTTATAATACCTACAGATCACTGATATTGCTTGAAGTCTTTCAATATTGGACTATCGATCGTTACTCCGTCAGAATGTTTTAGTTAGGTGATACTTATATGCGTATCCACAAAGTGCTCTTGGTGATGGTATAACACAAATAAATTCGAGAATAAATGCAACAGCTTTGCGTTTCTTTTTGAGATGGAAGGATCACGCACAGTTAACACAATCAAAACCTGTACTTCACTTCGAAGAATAATAAGTATCCAAGAACTACATATAAAAATTTAATTAAATCAGCACCTCTTTTTAGAATATTACCACCCTTTTCTCCTTTCCCCTTGGGGTAATCTGAACTGATCTCTACGCGATATTTCATCCAATGTAGCCACCACTGAATACGCGAAAACAATCAGAGTAATTATGTATCATCATGACTGAATTTCAATGGCTCGATCTCTCAACGAGAGATCTCATATTCTTGGAAGATCTACTCAAGCTCTCGTATAAGTCCTAAGTAATAAACTATAAAGGGCATCTACAATAATTAAAAGACTTTCGGTGGACAATCACCTTCTCCATAGATTTAGATCTATTTTCAGTGCATACCCAATCCTTGTTGGCATCCTACAATTTGCCACTAATCCGTAAGTTTTTCCTCCTTTCTGCCTAAGAATGTACTCCTGCCGGCCTTTAGTTTCTTCTTGTTTAAGAGAGCGGCTGATCACTCATTTCGACCTAGTGACTCAGTGAGTAGATTATTCCAAGCTTGTGGGGGAATAAAGGTGCAAGCAGCAGCTAGCAAGGATTGGTCATTATCTACTTAAGTTTTTGTATTTATAGATATATGCTAAATATATGCCCTCGTGGTAGACATGCGGTTTCTTTTCGATTTCCTGCGCCGGGCTTCTGGTTTTGACGTCATTTTAGTTGTGTTTTCTTGGATGTTAATTACGTCGTTTTTCAGTAAGATGCCAATAAAATGTTCTGGGACAATTGAGGTTTAAAAATAACAGGGAAAAGATGACAAGACCTGATTGCATTGACCTGTCCATCAGAGAAGATAATCTTGAACTTAGATATGCCACTCACTCACTGGTCAGTGGTCAAACAGTCTTCCCTGAAAAAAAAGGATGGGTCAAATGAGCTATCAAAGTGTAGATAACTAGACACCCGAGTATTTTGGCTTCATGACCTGGGAAAGTCGGGGGTCTATTAGCGTGTACCCTTAACTTTTGGGGAACACACAATAATATTCTGTAAGGAGGTAGCAAAAGAAGAAAAAGGAGCAATGAACATATATCCACTGTCCAGTCTAAGCCTTATCAGCAGTCCTCGTTCGATTACATGGAAATTTAGTTGGATGTAGCTAAAGTTTGCGGAGTTTTGGCTACCTTAGTCTGGTCACGCCGGATTGTGCAAAGTGGTTCTAACTTGGGGCTTGCAAGACCCAAACTCTAGATTGTGCAAAGTGGTCAATGTTTATTTATAACTTGTTATGATGCTTCGCGCGTACAAAGTTGAAACAATTTTGGCTTGTTTTGACATCCCAAAAGCAATCAGCGGCGACACTTTTATTCGACGACAATATATGTAATTAGACGGTGGGAGTTGTACTTGCTAAAAAAATTCTAATTCTGTCAGATTTCTTTCTACCATCAGTAACATCCTAGTTCGTTTTATAGCGACTCCAAAAGTAGCCAAAAGGGAAAAAAAAAAGAATGTGCACGAGCAGATCGAGGAGACGGCAGGATTTCGCCGGTGCCAAACTGGTACGCAGGCCGGCGAACTGGTAGCGACAAGCGACGAATATTGACGCAGTTGAGTCCGTGGGGGTCAGCTAGCTCAGTGATCCAAACCTGTCGGCTAATCCCTGGCCGCCCCCGCGCTATTCAACAGGCGGCAAAGGCCACGCCGTCCCCGCCGCAATGACGGATGCATACGGTGCCTACGGCAGCGCCGCCGCGTACGCACCACCGGCCAACGAGTCGGTGAAGCCGCTTGCTGCCGCTGGGTGGAACAACAACAAGGTCGCTCATCACGCGAACCGCTAATACACAACTGCTGCTTCTGCAATCTTAATTGAGGTATTACTATTAGGATCCTATGTAGTACTTGTGCATTTACATGGTAGCAGCTGGATTTGGCTTCGCCTGCTTCGACAGAGTTACAGAGACAGATCACAGAGCTTGCTACAAGCTTTGGCAGAGTTAACCAATCCCTAGCTACCAACACTGCCTTTGATTCTGTTTAATCAGCTGCCTTTTTTGTTTCTTGGTTCTTCCATCTTCTGAAAATGGAAGACGCCTGGAATTATATTAGCTGCTACTTTTTTTTTTTGGTTTTCTTTGTCCTCCCATCTGCTGAAAGTAGTGTTAAATTAAAAGTGACCTATATTAAAATTGGTAAAATTAGACTATATAAAAATTGATAAAATTAGTTTATAGTAAAATTGACATCGTGAAATTAGTTTATATTAAAATTGGTATTGTAAAATTAGTTCATATTAAAATTAAAATTTTATAATTGGTTTATATTAATATTGTTTATGAAAAAAATGTGATGAGCTTGTGTGATCGGGTTGTGAAATCTATATCTGGTGAATGTCTTTTTATATGTGTCAAAGAATTATATGCTAAAAATAGATGAAAAATCGCTAAAAATTTTGAAGAAACTTTAGATAAAAATTGATAAATTAATTTTTAGAATTTGCAACAGTAACAGATTGAAAAACTATAGACATGCATGATGTACAGTATGTATATGGCCCAGATAGAAGTGAGTTAGCGACAACACGTGAGTAGGAGTGAGCTGATTGACAGACAGGTCGAGAGTTGGCAGGCTGGCCAAATGGGCTGATAGCAGGAAATGGGCTGATGTGCGGCTAACGTGCGAGCCCAGGGTGGTAGCAAGCGCTGGCGCATGGCCACGCGGTGATGTAGCGGCTGATACATGGAAGCTAGCGTGGGCATGAGGGCGCGCAATAGATGACAGGTAGGCCCAAACGAGACGGAGATGTGGCACAGCATGTGTGGACGCACGTGCGTAGGCGCAGGAGATCCCCCTCCAAGGACACATATCGTCACGGAATTGGTGTGGAGGTGTGGAAATAGTGTTTAAGCGGGATTATTTATGAAAATATATTAGACTCTGTGGTTTTTCATGTGTCTGTGACATGGTGTAATCTGAAGCGTTGATTTTAAAACTGACGGCTAAGAATAAGTAGTTTAGTGGTTATAAAATCTCAAGGGTATTTAGATCTTTTTCTTCATGATTTTCTAGTTATTTTTGGCTATAAGTAGAGGGTAAGGTGTTAAGTATTTTAACACAAAGATTTGAGAGAGTTTCTGGTTAATTTTGTAAGCATAATTTTGATAATAAAGATAAAGTTTATGAAAGATTAGTGTGTTAGTTAATATCTTTTTCTTATTTATATTTGTGCATACCTAGTAATTGATTTTATATTAATATATTTTTATACGATTTGGATTGGTTTCTTTTGATCGAAAATTTAGCTAGAATGTTTTTCTAGTCTTCTAAAAAAGTTTGATCGGTTAATTAATTTCAGTTAATTTTGTTTTATTAATATCTCGAGATCTAGAAGTTCGATTGAGTTAATTACAGTTGGGTTTGTTTTTAAATTTTGTCTAGTTTATTCTGTAAATTTTTTATATTTATCAGAGTTACGGATCTATGACTATAATTTATTTAGTAATGAAATAGCATTATGTCTAAAGTCTAAAAATAAGTTTTTTCAGCTTTTGATATTAAGGGAACCTCTGATTGTCTATTGAATTGATACTACAAGTATCAGAGCAATATTATTTTATTTTATTATATTTTCTAATTGATTTTAACTCAGATTAAAAAATATCTTAGTATGTTGACTTTTAGTATTTGAAGGCTAAGATGGAGATATACAAGTTAAAGGAGAAGATCTACAAGTCATATCAAGTTCTTCAAAATGATAGAGTGACAGCGATGAACATGCCACATGTGGAGGCTAACAGTAAAGCGACAAATTTGATTATGCAAGACCTAGGAAGAAATAACTTTGACTATGTGGTGTATCTTTAAGTTAGAACATGAGGTATGGAGAGCACTTTTTGATTTTCACGAATGGTTAAACACGGTAAAAGAGATACGTCAAGATATGAATAAAAAGGAATACATACATTTTAAGATAAAACATAGTAAATCGCTTGATGAATTCTTTGTTTACTTTAATAAGATTCTTACCAACTTGCATTCTGTTAATGTTTATATCTTGCGGCTAAAAATTCCCAATAATTGCTAGGAACTTTAGATATACCTATATAGGAGATAAAGATAATATCAATTAGAAAATATACTACCATAAGTACACTTATATTAGATGTGCTTTATTCTAAATTAAAAAATCATGATCTAGATTAAACTATCAATTATATTAGTGATAACTCTTAATTTAGCTATGATTTCTCATCTTTGTCTTCACTAATTGATAAACAGCTAGAATAATTTTTTGAAAATGATTTGACATTTCTATCTATACGATTCATAAGAGCTTTGAAAATGTTCGATCTAGAAAGATAGTAAATGGTGGAGAATCTCACAGATGTTTTGAATCCGACTCATTTAATCATCTTCGTCTTAAATGTTCAAAATTTCTAGCAATTATTTTTAGAGATAAATATAAGGAGGAAGACAAGGTAGAAAGTGATAAAAAACGAACATTATAAAATATCAAGAAAAAGGACTATTTGAAAAAAAAAAGTAGTGCATCATGTTCTTCCTGCTGTTGAACATGTAAATTTAACTAATGTGGACACTAAGAGTGATGATGATGCTACTCCCAAAGACAAAAAGAATATATGATGGGAAGTAGTAGAAGTGTCACCAATAGTGACATCAATAACATGAGAATAACATGAGAGACAATAAGGTAGAAACGATGATTTAGCTTATGCTTTTAAAAAACTTTACTGAGAGATAAAAAGATTAAAAAATGAGATGCTTTGGTTGAGCAATTAAATGCTGAAATTGCAAGACATTGAACTTTGACTCTCATAGATGATTCTTGCATCATATGACTTAGTTTATTCTGAATTTACTTTTTTTAAGAATATACATGCTTCTATTTTAATAGAACTTAAGCTTGATAAAAAGAAAAATGATATGATAAATCTATTTATTGTAATAATTACAATTCTCTTAAGTTAAAACTGAAAGATGCTGATATTAAAATTTCTCAACTAAAAAATAATCTTACTACACATAAGTTTCTTTCATACTATAATTGTAATAACAATGACAAATTTCAGCATGTCTCTTGTAAAAATTGTACCACTCTTTTAAATCGTATTGTTTACTTAAAAAAGATGGGACTAAAAGTGATTGAATCAAATTTTAAATTAAAACACCAGTACTAAAAAATTAAAACATATTTGGGTTATAATCCTTATTATTATTCTATGACTCATGCTCCAACTATTATTAAATTACTTGGTAGGGATATAATTAAGATAGTTAATTAATCTAAAAAGATAATCTTTAGATTTGGTGGTGTCATGTTATCTACTAGCATAATTAGTTCAATTGTTGTTTCTACTATTAAAAGTAAATATAAAGTTTAGTACACTTATATTCACTGTAGTAGAGATAGACTGTAGTAGAGATAGACATAAAGTAGAATTTTATTTTAAATTTGCTAAAAACAAATGAGAAAAAATACTAAGTCATAATATAATTTGAGAAAGGCACACTCTTTTGGTTCTACTAACATAAGTAATAATAGATCTAAACATTTGTATAAAAATACTTGTGTTATGTTTACCGATGCATCGTGTGTTTCAATATTGGATTCCTAAATGTTATATTACAAACCCTAGTACAAAAACTTCAACATTTTCTTCTTCTATGTAGACACTTCACACGAGAAAGGAGAAATTTTTGGCTAGTAAATTCCTGATGCTCATGTCACAGGTCCGGTGACAAGAATTGGTTCTCCTACCTCATAGGAGCATCGTATGTAGAAAATATAACTTTTAGATATTCTTCTACATCTATGATTACGGCTATAGGTATAGTTGTATACATTTAGAAGGAGAACATGTTTGTTAATGAAGATGATGAAATGAAGCTTTGGTTCCTCCCACACAATCAATTAAATTGGTTCTATCACCTATTATAACTTTACAAATAACAGAGCATACTTAAGAAGATATACAATTTACAATATGTTGATATGCAAGATTTTCAACTTCTCCACGTGCTTCGCATCTTCAAGTAATTAAGCAAATTCTCAGATATGTTTAAGGCACTAAAGATTTTGGCATATGACTATTTGTATCTTCACGTATTACTTTAAGAGTTTTTTCTATTGTTGATTTTGGAGGGTGTAGACTTATAGAAAAAGTATTTCTGGTACTTGTTTCTTACTAGTTAATTCACTTGTTGATTGGTCATCTAGAAAATAATTCTCTATAGTATAATTAACTGTTAAATCTGAGTATGTGGCTGCTAGGTGTTGTTCTTAAATTTTTTGGATACTAGTTACACTTAAGATTATGGTATTACTTTAAAAAATATTTCACTTTTCTGTGATAATATAAGTGACATTTGTTTACTAAGAACTGAGTATAACATTTTATGACAAAATATATTGATATTAGATTTTACTTTCTTATAGATCATATTAAAAAATATAAAAAATATAATGTAGCACTTCATCATGTGGATATTGAATATCAATTGGTAAATATTTTTATAAAAATTTTGGATTCTTCTTGTTTTGTTCATCTTTGGGAGAACTTGGGTTATTGTTTTGAGGGGCATCAACTTTTTTAATATATATATATTTGTGTTCTTTATTTGAAGAGAAGATATTAAAAAATAAAAAGCACCACATATGATTCATAAGTACTACTTATAGCCATATTTATGTCATAAGGTATAAGCGTTTTTATGTTTCTGTATGTGTGTTGATTTTTGTATGACTAACTAAATGGAATGATAATTTGAAATAAATCTTAACATGATTAAATTTTCTTATATATTTTAATCTTGTTTTAAATGTGCTAATATGCTATAAGAAATATGAAAAAGATCAAAACTATGTGCTATGAAAAATATGATAAAGATCAATAAAATATATATTGTCACACTCCTTAACAAGATTGATTACTATTTCCCTTTGATATAAACTTGAAATATGTTGTGTATGATCAAAACATGATTGTTAAGCGTAAAATTATTAAAAGATATAAAGGGTTGAAAAGTAAGTCTGATGGTGCATATAATTTCTTATAATTTATATCATAATTAAAATTAATTAAGTTCTCAATTTATTAAAAAAGCACCAATAAAGTGCATTTATTTTAATGATTACGGGTTTTAAATATCATGTCTTGTAACATTAATTGTGCTTAATTTCTAGTTATGCTAGATTTATGTTGTATGTGTATGAATGTAAGTGTGTAAATTACTTCTACCATATCATTTGCGAGCATGTTTATATTAATAATTTATTGTGCTCATAATCATAATAAAAATAAAATTGGTACAAAATTATAGAATTTTCTTTCTTTGTATATTCTTGATGAATCCATTGTCAAAGAGGGAGAGAGAGTTTACACACAATTTTTCAAAGTTAAATTTCAATGGTTTTTGAAGTTAAATGCCAATGTTCAATATTGAGGTGTTGTTGTAAATATTTACATAGTTGAAGATTGTTAAATCAAAACTGATAAAAAAATTAATTTATATTAAAATTAGTAAAATTAGTTTATATTTAAATTGGCATTACGAAATTAGTTTATATTAAAATTGGTATTTTATAATTGGTTTATATTAATATTGTTTATAAAAAGTGTGATGAGTGTGTGCACCGACAAAGATCACGTTATAAAAATCTGTGACTAGAGAATATTTTTTATATATGTGCGCTGAAAATATATGAAAAATCATAGAAAAAGTTTAGATGAACTTTAGATGAAAATTAATAAATTAATTTTTAGAGTTTGCTATAATAATTGGCTGAAACTACGAGCAGGCTAGATACAAGTATGGGCGTGGCCCAGCTAGAAGTAGGCTCAAGATGGTACGTGAGCGGGCTGACATGTGCTGAAAGAGACTAAAAGATAGCAGGCTGAGAGTTAGCAGCGAGCGAACGGGGAAAAGATGAGCGTTTGATGTGCAGGCCCGACATGTCCGCGAGCATGGGCGCAGTCACACAGTAATGTAGTGGCTAACAGGTGCGCCTGGTATGGCAGGAGCACGGGCATAAGGGTGCACGGTGGTGCAGTGGCTGACAGGTACGCTTGAACAAGATGAAGATGCGACGCACACGGGCGGGTGCGTAGGAGATCCCGATAACATGTGTCATCATAGGATTGGTACGAAGGCTTGGAAATAGTGTTCGAGCGGGATTTTCTATGGAAACACGTTGGACTTTGTTTCTTCTCTGTGGTGGTGACATGGCGTAATCTAGAGCATTGATTTAGAACTGAAAATAAGCAGAGTAGTGGTTACAAAATTTTAATTTTATTTAGATGTTTCATTTGGGATTTTTTGGTTATTTTTTGCTATAAATAGAGGATAAGATGTTATGGATTTTTACACAAAGACTTGAGAGAGTTTTTGGTGAATTTTGTAAGCACAATTTTGATAATAAAAATAAGGTTTATGGAGAATTAGTGTGATAATTAATCTATTTTTCTTGTTCATATTTATGCATGACTAACAATTGATTTTAGATTAATTTATTTTCTCTTTGAATTGGTTTTTTATTGTTATGGTGTTTCGATCGGTTATTAATTAATTAGGATTTAATTAATTTTGATCGGTAATTTAATTGGGTTTGTTTGTAAAGTTTATATAGTTTGTTCTAAGTTGGGTTAGAGTTACGGATCTATGGCTATAATCTGTTTAATAACAAAATAATATTCTATCTAAATTCTGAAAAAAAAATTAAAAACATGTTTTTTAGTTTTGTGATTAAGAGAAAGTGTTAAATTTTATTTTTAACTTTTGTAATTATTTCATTTCTCTTTTCATAGTCTATTTTTAATATAAGTCGATCTTACGTAAAGGCACCTGGGAACAGAGTTCAGTCATTCATGGATGACAAGATGTCCAGGAAACTTTTGTTAGCAGTGGTCGTTATCAGTGTTGTTGGCTTCGTGTAGTTGCTTGTGCTTGTAAGCTCCCTTCTTCTTGTATGATATAATCGAAGTGGATCTTGTGTGCATTCAGTTCTAATTTCAGCTTTTGCTATGTGGAATTTTGGATCCTTTTCTTCAGTCACTTTTAACTTTACAGACTTGCATCAAGTGCCAATCTCCTTGAGAACAACCAGACAGTGGATAACATTATGAAATCCTGTTTAAGCTGCGATGAGTTAGATAATCTGATCATTTGACCTACAGCCGATAAGCCATAGAATAATAAACGAAACAAATATAAATAATTTATAGATAAAACTTTTATATCCATTTTATTAGTGGATTAAATTAAAATCTAATGATGGAAAATAGATTATAATGAAAAAAAAATAAAATCAACCCTAAAATCAAGTTTTAAAATTTAAATTTTGATTGTGGCAGATAAGCTAACAAACAAACAATGACAGCCACATCACTCGTTGTTGTCACAAACGGTGTAATTGTTCGATTCTTTTTGAAGAATTCTCTAACAAGGGCTGGGAGTTTCTGCTTTTATTAAGAAAGAGAGTTGACTTAGTTTACTACGAAAACTGATCCGAAAACTTTACAAATGCCTGGATTAATTGAAGAAATATTGATAAAACTCACCTAGATAGCAAACAAAAAAATTAAGTCAACACAATTACTGAGACCGCTAAACTCATCGTTGAAGCGATCAAGTAGCTCCCACTTAGTATAACGATCTCTAGACTCAACAACTAAACATGTAGCAAGAGGCTATGGGCTAAACTATTTATGGGTATGTTTTTCAAACTGATGTATTTCGTTTTTTTTAAAACTATTAAACGATGTATTTCATATAAAAACTAATAATATTTTTTTGTTTTACGTGCCAGAGAAAAACTTCACTGATTCGAACGGACCATAGATGCTGCTTGATCGGAAGAACATCAATTGTTTATAAATAGCGCTTAAAGGTCATGAAAATTGCCAGGATTATTTCAGCCCAACTTGTAACACCTGAACTAGCTATACAGTACTAGGTATGAAGAACATCAATGTCCTGCGTCCGGCTGCTCAACGTTTTGACGTCATATTTACCAATTTCTTGCATGTTTATTATGTCATATTTTACTAGGATGCCAATACAATGTTACAAATAAGATTAAGAAAGAATAGGAAAAGAACGGCAGGACCTAACTTTGACCTTTGCCCTGTCCATCCTTAAGCTCAGATGCCTCTCACTGGTCAGTGGTCATTGGTCAATAGTCTACCCAACGCGGTCAAATGATCTATCAAAGTGTATACATTTGAAGTATTTCTGTCTCATGATGGGGAATCTATTAGAGTGTACACTTAACTTCACTTGGAACAAACAATATTCCCCGAGGAGCATTTTTTAAAAAAAGGCAATGAACATCTGGTACACACACTATCTAGTCTAATGGCTTTTCACTTACTAGTTACTATATTATGGTGATAATGGGAACACTTCTTAAAACACTAAATAATAATGATGTGATTTTTAAATAAAATCTACGCATAGATTTCTTTCAAAAGATTAAATAAATCTATTTTAAATTTATAATAGTTATTAATTAATTAATTAATTATGCACTAATTAAATATCTTCTCCTATACAGCAAGCGGCTAATTCCCAAAGAACGGCCTATAAGAGCAAGTTTAATAGTAGAGTTAACTACGTTTCATTTTTTTTTCTATTTATGTATCAATACATAATGTCTCGTATAAATACATATTTTTTCTCTCTCTTATCCACTGGATTATTATACTTGTTATAAGCCTTGGTAGATTATTTCGACATCCTGATACCAATCAGTTTTGAAACTTTCATTTAACGGCAAATAAGTGTGTTCCATAATAATAGGTACAGAGGTTGCAAGTTACACTTCAATCATGTTAAAAAGAAAAGTAATTATAGGGAGAGAATAAATTCCTACTCCGTTCATTTCCTTGTGCAAGAGCATAAGCAAGGCAGGATTTCGCCGGTGTCAAGCTTGTCAAGCTGGTAACAAGGGACGATCAGCTAAGTTTCCAAGCGATGGAGCGAGCATACAACGGTCGAGCCCCTGGCGGTCGACCAGGCCAGCACGGTGATTGATTGCGACGAGACACCACAACGGCATCACCATCACCACCGCCGTCCGCTCTGATAGATTCTCGTTGAGCCGCCCTTGGCTGCAAAAGCTGCCTGGTTGGTTCTGGTTCCCCGGCTCGCCGCCCGGCGCCCGCGGCGTCCAACCTCCCACAGCACAGCACGATGGTGATGCTGCCCACGGACCGCGTGCGGCGCGCGCCTTCGCACTCCCCTCCCGCGGCATCCATCCATCGTCCAAACCTTCCCACTCCACACCACGTCACGATGCTGATGCTGCCGCGCGAGGCGCATTTGGCTAAGCACAAGCATGAAAGTGCGCGCAACGCAACGCAGCGTCTGAAACGAACCTCGCTGGATGCCTAACTTCTTTTCCCCAGCTCCACCATCCACTGCTCGGTCTTTATGTATATATATCACGCGCACTGCGCCACTGTCGTTCGTGTCAAGGCATCACCAACACACCAACCAACTGCTAGCTACTGATAGCTAGCTCGTCCCCACTAGCTAGCTAGCAGCGATATATCGAGCATGTGCTTCAAGCTGGGCATGTGCTTTGGCGGCGATGACTACTACCGAGCGACCAGCGACCCGGAGCCGGCGCCGGCAACGGTGCCCAAGGCCAACTACAAAGGCTACACCACTGCCACCAACGAGACAGGCCGCAAAGCCAACAACGGCGTCCCAAGGAAAGACCCCGCCGCCGCCCCGGCCGCAACAAGGGGTGTTTACGGCGGCGGCGCCTCCTACCCACAAGAGAAGGCCTACGAGTACGCACCGGCCGACGAGCCGCCGCCCAAGCTGCCTGCCGCCGCGAGGAACAACAGGGTCGCTGATGACACGGCGGTAAAGCAACCAGCTGCTGCTGCTCCTGCGGCCTACCTGATGTACTCGGATCATGTCTACTAGCGCATTTACTTGATGCTAGCCGTTGGATTAGCTACAAGCTTTTGCAGGTTAATTTAGACAGGTGAGAGAATTCGGCCCAAGCTTTGCTGTTTACTTAGCTGCCTTTTCTGTTCTGGTTGGTCCTCCCGTCTGCTGAAAATGGAAGGCACCCGGGAGCAGAGTTCAGTCATGCGTGACAAAAGGTGCAGGGAACTTTTGTTAGCAGAGGTCTTTACCAGTTTTGTTGCCTTTGTGTAGTTCCTTGTGCTTGTAGCCGCCGCCTCCTTCTTCTTCTTGTATCATATAATCGAGTGGATCGATCTTTTGTACATTCAATCCTAATATCAACAGCTTTTTGCCATGTGGATCCATTTCTTCGGTCACTTTTAACTTTACAGGTAACGAGTATACTACCAGATGACATTGGGAGTCCCTGTCTGAAATCCGATGAATTCTCATGCGTGTTCGAGAAAAAGAAAAACTACGATGAATTCTGACTCTTTTGTTGTTCTCACAAAAGCTGTGATAGGAAGAGCATCGAGAAACTGTCTATTGACAATTGTTAAAAAGGTCATGAATATTGCAGGGGTTACTTCAAGCCAAATTGCATTCACCTGAACTAGCATACTAACACAGCAAGAACATCAATGGTTCTGTGTATGAAGTCCTCACTGTTGGAAGTTGGGCATTTAAAGGGAGGGTACAAGGCTACAGGGAGATAAAAGTTTTTGCCGCCAAATAAAAATGTGACATGGAGATATATAGCAATTGACACTGCATTTACACATAAGAAGTTGGATGCCTCCTTTTACACTTCTTTTGTCTCTCTATACATGCTCTCTAATCAGGGCTTTTGCCATGTGGACAACTGCAGTTTTATTCGTGAAATCCTAAGAAGATTTTCCTATATGCATATACTTGTTCTCGTCCAATAGCAGCTCTTTTTAAGTCACTCGTTCCTTCTGTTTTTCAACTTATTCCGTTTATTATGCCTCTTGTTTAACCATTTCCGAAGAGCAACAGAAAACAGATATAGATACTGAGGTAAAAATCTATCATCCATACTCACCACATCAGCTTGTCTGCGTGTGCACGAAATAAAAAAAGCATCTCTTTCCTCCTTTTATTTGCGTTTGTGGAACAGTGAAAGTGAACTGATTGCATTCTGTTTGTTTTTTAACAGCTGTTATACTCTAAATCATAGTTCATAAAGTGTTAGTATCTTCCAAAAAAAAGGTTCATGAAGCGGTAAAGAGTAAAGACTGCTTTCTAGCTAAGCACCTAAACAGAAAGTTCGGTGCGATTCTACCAGAAAGGCAAAGACTGCACATGTTTACTATCTCATCAAACAATAATACAGCAAAGCACGAAGCATTTCTTATCTGAGAAGTGTATTTAATAATGTCAATAATGTTTTTTGGACAAGATTAACACAGCATACAACAGATTGCATTTGCACTCATGGTATAAAGTAGAGAATTCAGCCTAGTGCTTTAGCCTCAATCTTAGCAATCAAGATCTCGATCTGTTCTCCTCAGCCTGGAATAAGAGCAAGAATGGAGAATCAACCAGTTATTCGATGGCTGAGACCAAAAGAAAAAGGTTGCGCTTTTGCCTAATAACTGACGAGTTTTTTTTCTTTTTGAGATTAATGACTGACAGAGTTAGGAACACTACACTGTTGGACGGTGCAACCTGGAACAGAATGTTGAAGGTTCATGTGAATGTCATATTCATACCTCCCTTTCTGTTTCTTTATTAACACCAGAATAAGTTCCCAACCAGTATTTCCACCAGCAACTAAAACACGCTAAGACATAAGGAAATAATTTGGACGCAACAGGTGGACCTGGGAATGACTATACTAGTATAGGTTAACCTCGATTTCACACATGATAGGTGGTCATCCAGTGAAGCCTTGAGCTCTAGTTGCTAATACTCGTTGATTACATGCATAGAAGGTTTAGTCATGCTTACTGTACACAGCGAGTTCCTTGGTTTATAGCACAGTAGGGATGTTATACACGCCCAGCTTCCAGATCATTTCTTGATGTCCTGCAATGGTTTTCCCCAGATGCGCCAACATGTTGCCCACACGTAGAGTGCTGGCTTTGTGCATTGTTGGAGTTGGCCACTTGAAGCTCCTCAAGCATGTCGAAGTATGCGTATGGTCCCCAACCTTAAGACAGAAAAGAAGAGAGTCACTTTCAAATAGGGAGATTCAAAATTTGAGAGACTGATAATCAACCCTCGAAACAACAGTGAAGGAAATTGTTAAGGATGAAAGCTGAACAACCTTGATGATGATAAGGAGGTGGAAAGAAGTGCAAGTAACAGAGGGCCGCCATGATAAATCCTGAAATATATCAATATAATATGGTTATTGCAAGTATGAAAGAGCGCCAAAACATATAGGGAAAAGGCTAGGGGAGAAGAACAAACCTAGTAGGCCACCAACAAACACATCCTCCCAGTGGTGTCTATAGTTATCTATTCTAGAAATCCCAACAAGTGAAGCAATAAGAAGCGGAAGAATCATAATGCAAAGTTTGGCAACATGACCTTGGCGATCAAACACCTTAATTTTGCCTGATATGTAGATTGACAGAAATCCAAGTCCAGCAAAAGACCCTGGAAGTATTGTTTTCGTAAAACATTGTCTGCTCATGGATAAAAAACATAGTTTTACAAATTATATCCGGTTTTTCATATAACAAATGGAACTGCTATTCACAGGGTATTTGCCCAACATAACTACGATCAATCGATCATACCAAATAAACAATAAAAAATACAACACAAGGATCCAGACTATCAAGTCAAGGTCAAGGTATACAACATTATAATAACTAAGCTACGGCTACGGGTAGGATCCACAGCAATTGTTGACAACCTTTAACCAGTGCTTGACACCTCAAACTTCTAGCTCCTAGCAAATGCGAGATTATCCATGAAAATAAATCTAGTTTAGATACGCACTCATGGAGTACAAACTTACACGACGTGTGTCCACTAGGAAAACTCTTGCATCCATCCCTTAAGAAGCTTTTCTCACCATGACAAATCACACTACCTGTCACTTGATCATATAACTGAGACAAACATGCCAGAACAGTGCGTTGTCAATTTCAAAATTGACAAATTAACAAGCAACACAAAAAGGTAGAAATTATCTGTGCAGAAACATGTCAGGAAAACTCTACCTGCTTTCCGTCAGGAAAACACCGCCAAAAGAAGTCTGGCCTAGGTCTTCCTACTGCATTCTTTACTACTGTAGTTACAACAGCAGTTATTAGCACCGCGTAAAGCACACCTACAGAATCAATACACCAATGAATTTCTTGATATATAAAACCAGAACTTGGCATTCAGAGGAATTGAGCCATCAGGAGAAGATGGAGGCATCATCAATCACCTAACGTTGCATGATGAAGGTCATAGACGTCTCTCCTAGCAATATATATGGATACAAAGATAACTATGGGACAAACTATGGATATTATCTGCCAAGAGGACCATTATCCAATATCAGCGATGAACGTGTATGAGTTTGTATAACGAAATGGGATCGCAGAAGTTTGGATACATACAGGAACACCCCATGCTGGTACAGTACTTTGTTTTACTGGGTAACTAATATCAGTCATCATACACTTCCCAATGAACCGGCTAAATGGACCAGCATAATGCAGGGCAATCACAACTGCTCCAAGTAAAATAAGAACAACCCAGTCATGCAGGTGCTTTCTGGCCAATCTAACTCCATGCGTCTGAATTGTGAGAGCCCAGAACCTCCTGCCTCCCATCCTGTTGGAAAATAATCCGTATACCAAGAACATCAATATTCCACAAGCATATTTACAAGCAGGTGTACCATAAGTCTAGATATTTGACTAAGTTTTAGGAGATAAATGTAAAATAAACTGCAAAAATGAGATAAATTCATCCCAAGTTAGAATATACTGTTTCACTTGTACATATGAATACAATATCTGAACATAAGTCCTAAGTCTTAGTGAGGATTGACCTCGATTTTGATTCTTGGAGCAAATATTTCATAACCTAACGAAACGTTACTCGAGACTTAAATTTGAATCATGCCTATTATGAAGAAGGGGAAGATTTGCAGGATTCGCTTTTCAGGAAGAAGCATTAGCCTAATTGCTTAACAGCCTATGCGAGAGGGAAGATCAGATCACAAATTGGGGGCAATAAGCAGCCCTGAACTCACAACCACCAACAATTAAGTATCTGATCAAGCAATGTAAATAGCAGCATACGGCAGGCATCTGCCAAATTGAGCAACCTTTGCAAAGCACACTGGAGTGGTAAAGAGTCGAACAGAATCCAAAGAGAGTCGATTGGTCTCACCTTATTCTCCCCACGCATTGAAGATTGCAAGAACGAAAGCCAACGGCAGACGCGGACGGTGGACCTGTGCAGGAAAAATCGGAGTAGTCACTGAACCAAAGCAACCAATTTTCTAAGAACATTTTCAAGATTTCATGGCTGCGTTAGTGCATTCGCATCAAAATCCAAATTCCTAAGCAAGAGTACACATAGAGAAGAGCTCTATGACGGCTTAAACCGAGCCTAAACCTAAGGGAAAAAAAACAAAAGACAAAAACAGGAGCCACGCTCAAGGCTATCATACCAGCCTGAACAAACAAGAACTAAAAAAAATGGAAAAAAATGGTAGGACCAATGGCGGTGTACCTAGTGGAGATTGAAGCGAGAGTCGAACCCCTGGGACGAGAGAAGATCCAGATCGGAAGAGTATTTTTGGAAGAGTCGTGTGGGAGAAAGGAGGAGAAAAGAGTGACTTCCCGTGCATCGGGAATCGTGCGCCTAAGCGGTTGTGACATGGGCTGGAATTCCTCACCCGCGTATGGGCTTTTCCTTCTCTTTTTTTTCTAGATTCCGCAGAGATTAATTGGTCTCGGCTGTGTTTGTTTGCTCTACTTCCCAACCTAAAGTTTCTCTTTTTTTTCACGCGTATACTTGTAAAAAAAATTATAAAAAAGTTATTTTAAAAACTATATTAACATATGTTTTAAAATTTTTAGACTAATAATTAGTTATACGCTAATCCACTGTTTCATTTTACGCGCTAAGAATTTTTTTTGCCAACACACACCACAAGGAAGGCAGCCTTCGTCTATGTGCTCTCCATATGGGCTGGAACCAAGCCCATTATGCCACCAGGCCTATTTACAATCTCGGCCCACTAAACCTACCAATGCAAAGAGTCCTTTCTTTTTTTTGAGATGGCAATGCAAAGAAAATTCTACTAGCTCTTCAACAATGAAGAGGTCGCCTGCTCTCAAAGAAAATCCTCCAAGAAAAAAAGAGAGAGAAATTCAACCGATTTGGATTAGCATCCGGCGATGATGCTCCTAGCACGATGCCACGTGCTTCGTACATGTCGCGTTCGCCCGTGCCACTATGCCCGAAAAGAAAGCCTGTCCTCGCCGGAACAGCGTCACACGTACGCCTCTGACGTGGCAGCCTGCCGTTTTCATGTGCGAAACTGCACCAAACAGTACAGCCTCAGCACGTACTAACCCTCTTTCTTCTGTGTCACACAACCAATAGTATTTCTCTGTTATACTAGGCTAGGGTTTCAATTCCAGATCACAGCGAGATCTAGCTGGAAAATGGAGAAGACGACTAATCGCAGCAGGCGAGAGAGATTCGATTCTTTAGCTGCACTTTGCTCTGTCAGGATATGGGGCTCACTCATATGCTTTTTCCTCGTAGGATCCACGTCACCGTGACATTGCACGCATGATTCGTTGAGACAAGAGTCCGTCGCTTGCACGTCTGCAACTTCCAACACATCCCCGGCAGATTTTGCAAATCCCTACGCATCAATATTCAATCTGGACATGTTTGCATTTCTTGCCTTACATTAGCCGAGTTAATTTCACATAATTGTTGTTCGGATTCAGATCAAACGTACGCTAGAGATAAAATTAACTGCTTCTTGAACAGTTTCATCAGAAAAGGCATGGGCCCTGATGGAGTATATGCAGTGCAGCCACGGACATGGCATGGATAGCATGAGTTTCTTCAGAGATCGATGGGTCCATAAAGACTTACTCTGATCTGGATAGTTGACAAGAAAACTAGTGCCTCTTGTGCCATCATGATTGATCTCTACACGTCCATATACGCTGGTCACTTTCAGAACCATTATATATACAACTATGCACACAAGTTAAACACATAGATTAAGTGATCTACAAGGTTCAGAAGTGGGTTTATGTAGTGCTGCAATGATGAGAGAGGAAACAGTAGCTGCACACACTGAACTCCACCCAGTTTCCTCTGCAGTTCGTGAAGTAGAAGATTAATTAGTTTATTATGTAATCCGATCCATGTCAACGTCGTATGAACTAACATGGAAAAACTAAGTCAACGGCTAGGGCCATCGTGCATCGATCCAAAGCCTATCTATGTTGAGCCTACTATGTATCTGATCACCAAAAGAATCATATAAGAGAACAATCTTTTTAGCTGAAGAATTCTTCTCTTTCTGTGCTTGACAGTATCGCTTCTTTACTTACATGGAATGAAACATATGATAGCTAGTTTATATACCTCCTAATACATATCCTCCTATATAATTACGTGCATTAATTTTCAGGGAGTACAAAACATGGATCGCCTGAAAATACTACGTATGTGCTTTTCACTTTGTTATTAAGAAACCAGAATATATAGATGCATGACCTGATTTCCATTAAGCCACTTGCCAAAAACAAGTTTTTGTTGGTACACCAAACATGTCCTCATATAATTGTTCTTCCTACTTATTAATCCAAGAGGCCTCATCACCCATGTTCTGGTAAGATTCCCATTATGATGAGTAAGCATTAATTTTTGACACTGAACTTCTTTTTAAACCCGGAGTTTATTGTTCCTTGGATTACATGGCACCAGCCACCAGGAGTACGAATTTGCAGTGTCTTTTCAAATAAAAAATACAAATTTGCATTAGGCAGGGTGCAGAGAAAAGTATGGCGCACTGTTTAGCCATGTGCACAGCTGATTATCAACAAAACCTATGTCTAGCATGCAGGACAGTGAGCTAGCTGCTTTACATAGTGGCATGCTTGCGCGTAAAATTAAAGCAAAACTCTGCAAAAATTACTGCTAATTAAGCACCTTCAGATGATCACTGATGCTGTCTATGAATGTTGACTGAAATGAGTTTGTGGCCTTATCTAGCTTCAGTTGTGGCCTCTCTTTGAACCGACAAGGTGGGGTGCAGAGCAAAAACCACATTGGTTCGAATGATTGCAAGAAGATTTCAGTAATTATTAGTGCAGATAATTATGTTACAGATCAGCTGCATGAAAACAACAGAAATGCATCGTTTTTGTAAAGAAGAAAACATAAATGCATCGTTGTCACAGAGCAAATCGACAATCCTGTGTTGCCCACAAAGAACCCAATCCTGCATGCATATACACGTCGTCCTTCGAGATGGTTGAATTGGCTCTCATGGAGATGCAGCGTTCAGGGTATAGCGGTTGTCGCCATCGATAACACTGCAGAGATTGGAGAAGGAACTGTGGGGCCCACTCGTTGTTGTGACCCACTTTGACTTAGTCATATTTAAATAGATAGATAAACGATGAAATTAATTAAAATTTTACTGCTTATCATATAGAATTTTTTAAAAAATATATTTTAATGGCTCGAAAAATATACACGTAAAAATCGACAAAAATCTAGGTTGTTTCAGCGTATTCAAACTCAACGTAATCCTCTTGGTCCATCACCTGAGCGGCTGATAGCATGATGACCCGGTCACCCAATCCCATTGGCCCATGTCAGATGGTGGGCCCTACGTCCATCTCATCAACATCCTAATAAATGCGCGCAGTAAATATCACTGCGGCGGCTAATTACCTCGACGATTAAAACAGTTGGATGACAGCCGCAGATCGATTAGCTGTTGTGGGCATCAGGGAAGCAAGCTCATCTCTTTACCTATAATTTTTATTATAAAACACAATATGAACATAACCACTAATAGCCATGTGTCTTAAAAAACTAAACTAGTATATTAATAAAGTAATTAAAAACCTTAAAAAATAGATCGGTATATATTAATATTTACAAAGTATAGCGTACTATTATTAATGGGTATGTCAGTATATCACTTAAAAATAATTAATTATAAATATAATAACTTAGGTTAAATGATTTAAACTCCAGTGAACATGCTAAAAAAACTAACAAATCTAACCAGTTAAACTTGTCTATTTTCACTTTATATCTCTTCTCCAGATTTTGATCATGGTAAAAACATTCACTAAGCACATAGGAGTACCTAAATAACGCAATACGAGATATATCTTTTTTTTATAAGGTCAAAGTTCTGGCACAAAGCGCCTCATGATATGAACTTTCTCCATATATAAGACATCAAGCAGTCAGATATTAACACCAGATTAAAAAGATAAAAGCAGCGGTAGCTTTCAACTCGAGAGAGAAACCGGGACGTGTGGGAGAGGCAGGTGGCTGGTCTTAATCGCCATTCACCATCAAAATGCTGAGTATTTCTATCATATGTTCAACACCGACCACCGCTGCAAGCTACCACTAACACTGGTTGTCACGGTTGGATAGCGATCGGACGGCAGGGTAACATTGTCACATGCATATCTCCCTCACGTCGCAAGAAATTTCACACGGGACTACATTTCGATCTGTAATTTTGTCTGTTGCTATTGGTTGATCACTTTGCATGCATGGGGTGTGAACATGACCGGCTAAATGTTCTGGGCAATTCCCCATCGTGCATGCATCCAGCCGCCATTGGGGACTTGTGGATGGCCGTGTCGAATTGGTGAATGTTTGTTTATATCTTCGTCCTGGGGTTTTGCCACATATTGCTTTAGCAGTACTAGTTATTGATGAAACAAAAATTTCTTTGCAAATAATAGTCATGACTAGATGATAATTGATCTTTGCTCGTGGATACGAAATGCGTTGTTTCATGGACATGAGGTAACCCGGATGGCGATGGGGTTGTCCCTCCTTGATATATTCTAACGATTGCTAGTGTCCTTATTTCTTATTCAGTTATGCAGTTGCTTTCTGCGTATGCTTTTCGCTTTATGCGTAGATGAATAACAACCTGATAAATATACGAGTTGCCTAGGCGTTCAAGCGACAAGGGGAGAAGGGTTGTTGCATCAGCAATGGCCGATTGCGAGCTCCAAATTAAAGGTCGATGTGTATATCGTCGCCAAAGCAGATAGGAATCTATGTATATATCGTCGATAGTTCTCCCCAAGCAGAGTTACTAGTAGCGTACGTGTTTGGATTATCCCTAACTTTGAAATTAAATTAGTTGTACTATTAAATGACTTACTGTTCTTGTCAGTAATTAAAATCGCGCGTCACCAGGTAACGCAGTACTGGCACCATCATCCAGCACTAGGGAGACAGTGCGTATTGATTTGTTCAACGAACACACATCTCGATCGGTGGAGCTAGCTGCTTGTGCAGCTGTGCGTGTGGAGTTTGAGAAAAAAGGAGGTGAATGCACGCGACGGCCTGCGCATGAATAATAGTCGACTCGACCCAAGAAAACAAACGTGATCGCGGCCAGGTTGAAGGAGACCAAACTATTCAGTCAAGACGTACTAGTGCAGATGAAGCAAGCTAATTCAGCGGCTAATTCTGTAGATACTGTGGTATCGTGGGACACGATGTCCCGTGCCGGCCGGGGACAACGCGGCGTCTATCCCAGGATTCCCAGCGCGCACGCACGCTGCAGCAGCGCACGCGATGGATGGAGCGGATCAGCTCGGTGCGTGCAGGAGGGAAGGAAAAAAAAAAGGGGGGGCTCGGTCGGGGCCCTCCGATCCGATCACTGTGCCCGCCCGCGCCCGAGAAAGCGACTCGCCATAATCGACCGACCGGGTAAGCTCTGCCTCCGATCGATCCGCACATGTAGGCCCTGGGTTGGATTGGATTGGGACACTCAAAAATGGTGTTTGATTCAACGCAATAAAAATAAAAAACTCCGGTATTAAAGATAATATTTATTATCAGGTTTAAAACTAAAGGGCCCATGAAATCATCAGTAACGATTCTTTAATACCGATGGTAACGGTTAGCCGTTTCAATGATCTTTCAATACCACCAACCAATATTAATATTATCAAAATTTTATATAATTTCACTCAATCAAGGGTCTCATAGGTTAACAATTTCATCATCTATTCTCGTAGCTAAGATATTGTATTTCTAGCTTATATATAACTAATTTTCTTAAAAATATATAAAAATAAATTAGAAAGAATAACTTTTTTAAGACTTAGTTGTAAAAATAGAGGCAATATAATGATAATAAGAGTACTCTATAATAATAAAAATATAAAAAATATCGAGAAAAAGTTTAAAAAGAGAAAACAAAGTAACTTTACAGGAAAAATAGAGAAAAAATAGAAAATTAGGTAAAATATAAAAAATTAGTGCATCTCTTAACATTAAAAAAAACAGGACATGTGAGTATGGCCTAATAGGAAAAAGAAGTAAAATACGATAAGTAAAAAAAAGAGAGAAATAAGAAAAAAAATAAAGGGTTCGAAAAAATACAAAGAATAAGAGACCACATTAGTATCTAATAACAGTATACGGAGCTCTATCGATCCGTGGTGCCATCGGCAAATGAGAGGCGTAGCCAGATTTATCTATATATTTTTATATATTCTATTGATGAAAATACTTTATACAAAGATTAGCAATAATCTTCATCCACTTACCTTTTGAGGCTATGACGTTTAAAATTATTAATTTTCTTACATAATTATTTACTTGTAATATAAATGAATTGGCATTGGATATACAACTTGTAACAACGGTTGAAGGAGTTCATTAATGGTGTGTATTGTTTTCTAAGGGTGACAGATGCCCACAAGTCTAAAGGTTTTATATGTTGTCCATATAAAAACTAACAAAACCAAAAGTACTATTTTTTCTCAAGAATTCTTTACTCGGGATTTATGCTTTAACTATAATTATTGGATTAAACACGAAGAGAGAGAAATTGCAATCGAAGATGATGAGAAAGAAGACAATAACATTTCCTACTAGGCTTAATACAGTGGCTTTGTAGATACTATAATAGGCAAGATGGAAGGAGGGGTTGTAGACAATAACAATGCAGATGATCTTAGTCAGATGTTATATGAGGTAAAGAAAGACTGCAAAAGTGAAAAGAAGGTAAAAGAAATTGGAGCGTATGTTAGTGGACCATAAAACGTTGTTGTACACAGATTACAAACATGAGCACAAAAAATTGGGAACCAAGTTTGAGGAGTTACTGAAACTTGTAAAGAATATTATTTCAGAGGGTAATGAATTAGGTCGAATCTAACTGATGCAACATAAGACTAATAGTAGTAGAGGGAGTTCGATAAGCCAATAGAACCACGCGAACGTAATGTGATGCACCCAATCGGACTAATAGATCGGACGTAACCAATACAGCTTTAGACAAAGCAAATACACCAAGATAGTGGTGGAACTTACATATTCGCCAAAAATTGGACTTAAACGATGTAGCCCGCGTCAAGAGACAGAATCCGTTAGTAAAAATCTAGATAAACTATAATGGTAATGTGTCGAGATTGTATTTGATCTGTGATTGATGTTTTACAATGTTTCAGAGTCTATACTTATACCCTAGAGTTATAAGAGTCTGACATGGTTATAAATAAACTCTAGACGTTATTTTCTAAACATAAAAAGAAAAATATCTCTAATAAGTTAATAAAACTAATTAAACTTGTCTATATTATATTATATATTCTATAGGGATGAAGTGTTCTACCGTGGTTTCCACGACTCCTCTTTAGACTCAGTTCATCTAGATAACTTTTCGTCTTCTGCTGGACCGAGTTCATCCTTAATCCACGGCTTTCTCACTGTATCAATTAAACTTTTTTCATAAACTGATTAGCTCTTTAATCCTATCTACGGGGCTAATTTAATACAAATAATAATATACGTGATGTATATACATACATATATATATATAAATATATAAAGCAATACAACAATAAATAAAATAACAAAATAAATAATAAAATATAGTAGAAAAAACAATTTGGTATCGGTTAGTATCAATAACCCGTATGGAATATTTATTTTTATTCTAAATTGTTTGTATCAGTTACATAACTAGAAATAAAAGAAGATTAAAAGGAGTTAATAACCGATAAAAACACCATTTCACTTCTAGTGGAAAAGGCGTTCGCTTCAAGCAAAATCCGGAGATCGACTCATCGTGTCGGCCCAGTCACGGAAAGGGGCACCGTACGCACACGCGACGAGATCGATCCATCGATCAGCCGCCAGTGCGTGCGTGCGTGCGTGCGTGTGTTTACCAACTACTACATCTGTGCATCCGTCACTGGATTATACATGGCGACACATAGGATAGATGGCATGTGCAATCAGAGGCGAACAAAAAGGGCACGCTATCTGCGCCTGTAAGTCTTAGCACCCATCATATTCAGGGTTTTATTAATTCAGTCCAGTAGTCCAATATTTCATAATCAGTTAATTAGCTCTATCATCCTGAAACACCGCACCACATGATATTGTTGTTTTTTCCTCTCCAGCTTCAGCACCTACGTACATCGCTAACTTCGTTGACCAATCGATTGCTAGCGATTTAGGTTCGTCTAATCTGCAACCCATGGATCCATCATCATGATCTATCAATTGTACCTACTAGCTGTATATGTATTCATCGCATAATCATGTCTCACAACATAGAGTAGCACCAACATATGTGTAATCAAAACACATTGGATTAATATTACCCTTCACCAACAAAAGCACAACCTTAATTTAGCCATTAATTAACTAAAGTTGTGTTGGAGAGGATAGATCGAGAAGTTACGTAAAATGAGTCATATGATTAATTAATTATTAATTATTTTAAATTTAAAAATTAAATTAATATTATTTTAAAGTAGCTTTTATAATTTTTTTAAAAAAACCAGCAATTTAGAAAATATGTATAAAAAACAACATACTTTCTTTTCTTTTTTATTTTTTTCTCCATCTAACAGAGCCTAATTTAGTTAAGTACGCTTTTGCTCGGCTGTCGCTAAGGTGTGTTCTTTTCAGTTGTTTAGACTAAGCTGGTTAGAAATATGTAAACATAATTAGTATATAATTAATTAAATATTAATTAAAAAATTTTTTAAAAATAAATTTACTTAATTTTTTAAAGTAACTTTTTAATTAAAAAATATGCTTACAAGAATCGAGACTTAGTTTAAATAGTCATTTCTACATAGTTTTTAATTAAAAATATATGCTTACAAGACACGATACTTAGTTTAAATAGTCATCTAGAACACAGCCTAAGCAATTACTCAATAGTCTATACGCGATACCTAACTTATACGTCAAATTATATCATAAAGTTTTTAAAGCACGCAATATAAGAATACTGCTCGGAAATCAGGCGTTTCAGCTGGCCTGCACTGTACGTAAGCTTGGAGTCTACTTCATTTATCTTCACAGAAATTAGTTGCGCTCAACGAGTCTCAATCATTTTTCTTGTTTCTACTCCACTGCTCTACATATATGTAAAATCATTTTATCCATACTCGCAAAACGCCATTTGTTCCTGTGATAAACTCGATTTGATCTGTTGATGTGATCGGTCTGGCTGTCAGCCGGCTGTTCATCAATTCAATTCCCGAGAAGGCTATCGTTTCTTCGTGTCCAACGCCGGCCAATCACAAATCTTGGATCTCGCATTTGTAGCATTTCTTTTGTAATTCTGCGGCAGGTTTCCATGGCTCAGCCCCTTAAAAAAATCATGTACCAGCACGATTCTACTGTTCGATCGGTGTCTAATGCAATGAACCTTGTTGAATTGTTGTTTCAAGCTGTCGCGAATATATTAAGTCATCCGATGAACTTAGTAAGAAGGAAGGAATAAAATATTTTTGTTTTTTTTAATATTTCATTTGCTTATAGATTTTTATTGTAAAAGAGAAAAAAAAGAAGTGGTCGCCATGGGATGCAAAGGGGCAATCTCTAGATAATATACACCCTAAAGCTCAAATTCTGAAAAAATCACAGCCGTCTTAATTAAAAAAATTCCTTTTTTTCTTTACTTATTCATGTTTGAAAATAGGTCAAATACGTTCGGTTTCAATTTTTTTTGACAAACCATAGCATAACTCAATAACCAGAGATGAATTATTGCCAGCAAGGTGGCAATAGTCCCTTCTGCTTTCGTGGAAGAGTTTCATAGTTGGATTGATGTAAAAATAGGCAGGGGTAAATAGTAAGGTCAAAACTAGCACAAGATCCGATGATTCCAAATTAGACCTACCTCCAAGTATCATTTTCTCACTAACACCTAATATCATTTTTCACCAAACCATAGATAACAAATATATCATCCCAATCAACCCAAAAATGAAAAAAAAGTGTTTTCCCCAAAGTAAAGTCAATGATTTTTTATATACAGAACCAATTGGACTCTATATCATGTGTAGTTTCGAGTATTTTAAATCAAATTTCAACGGTTTATATTGAATTCTCTTTAAAGTGGAAATAAATATAATCCTTCCAACCCAATCCTAAAATTCAAGGGACCAATTAAATGCAAATATTTATTCTTTCCTTTTTAGCTACTCATGTTTGAAAATAGTTCAAATATGTTAGGTTTCAATTTTTTTGACAAACCATAGAGTCTAACTATAACTCAATAACCACAGAAGAATAATTGCCGCCAAGATCACAATTATAAGAGGCAATGACTAGCATTCGATAAACTGATCCCTTGTGATTTTAGTTGAAGAACTTTCAGTGTTGAATTGATCGGAATAAGTAAGCATTAGTACCTGTCAAACTAGCACTACGCCCGATTGTTCCAAACTTATTTTTTTTCTCAGTAATAGATATTACCAATTTGCACCAAACCATAGATAACAACACATGTCGTTTCTGGTCAAATCGCAACTAGCAACTATTATTTCCGGCAGGGCATATGGTAGTGCCAACAATTTTGGCTAGGTAGAACATATTGAATCCTATCGGTATGTCGATCTAATTGTTGTTTCTTAAAAGATGACATTTGTTATTTTGAACATTCTAAATCAAAATTCACCTGTTTATATTGTTCCATCTGAGTGGAAGTAAATATAAACCTTAGCAATTCAACCTTGAAATTCAATAGTCCTATATAATGCAAATCCTGCTAAAAATCTAAAAATTTGGACGCTAAATTTACTATTAAAATAGAAATAGTATCAACAAAAAAAACTACTCCCAGAGACATCAACATAAAAAATAAGGTGAGCCTTATAAGGTTACAAACAATCCATATATTTTATTTGAATAGAACTAAATATAATATATTGTTACAAATCCAACTACTTGATAAAATGTGAATCCTTCTAAAACATTTATAAAAATTTGGCTCGCTAAATTTATTAACCAAACATAAATAACATAATAAAAAAGCTTAAGATATGGTCAATGGAAAAATAAGTTCAGTCACTGTACAATTATATGCTACAAACAAGCAGCTCCTGTAATTTGTGATATTTTGTTTGAGTAGAACTAAATATAATTCTTGCAATCCAACTCTCTAATAAAATACAAATCCTGCTAAAAAAATATAAACAATTGGCTCGCTGAATTTACTAACCGAAGAGAAATAGCGTCAGCAGGGAGAGAACCGCTCCTGATGGCCACAGGCCGCAAACAAACAGCCCCAGATTCGCGATATTTCCTTCCCGTGGGGCCCACCGCCACCGCCTCCTGCGCGTTATATTCCCCGTCCACTCGGCCAAGCGCCCCTCTTCTCTCTTTCCCCCAAAATCTAATAAAAATCCCCACCCAAAAACCCCTCACCAAGCGCGCTCGCTACCCCCGTCATGGACTCGGTGCCGACGGCCGGAGTTGGCGGCGGCGCGGGGGGATCCGGCTATCCGGAGTCCACCGAGTCGTCCCCTCGCAGCCGCGGCGGCGACTCGTGGGACGAGCCCTTCCCGGCCTCCGCTGCGGCGGCCGGGGGAGGGCGGCTAAGGCTTATGTGCAGCTTCGGTGGGCGAATCGTGCCGCGCCCCACGGACAAGTCGCTGTGTTACTTGGGTGGGGAGACCCGGATCGTGGCCGTCGAGCGGAACGCGACGCTGGCGGACGTCCACGCGCGGCTCTCGCGGTCGCTCCTCGGCGGCCAGCCCTTCACCCTCAAGTACCAGCTCCCCAACGAGGACTTCGACTCGCTCATCTCGGTCTCCACCGACGAGGACCTCGACAACCTGGTTGACGAGTACGACCGCATCGCTGCTACCTCCTCTGGCGGCGGCTCCTCCCGCACTTCCCGGATCCGCCTCTTCCTCTTCCCGGCCAAGCCCGAGTCCTCCTCCTCCCACGGCTCCCTCCTCGACGACTCCTCCAAGTCTGAGTCCTGGTTCGTCGACGCCTTAAACAGCGCCATCTCCGGCTCCCTCGATGGTATCCCGCGCGGGATCTCCACTGACTCCGCCTCAGTCAACTGCCTCCTTGGCCTCGAGGACGACTCCTCCGCGCACTCACGCGGTGACCCCCCTAACTCTGCTCCTGCGGAGGAACAGCGCGCCAACCAGCAGAAACTCGCGGCGGCGGCTGTTGCGGCGGGGAGGCACCCGCACGATGTGCAGTCCGTGCCGGACTCGCCGATGATTGAAAAGAACTCCTCGTTTGGATCGACGTCCTCGGCGCCATCACTCTCGAATCTACCTCCGATACGGGTGCGGCCCGAGGACCGCCCGCCGGATAGCCGAGTCGCCGCACCTCTCCCCGTAGAGGATCACTTCGCCCAGATGGGCATCTCCGATCAGCCGGTGCCACCTGTAGTTGGGGGATACATGCAGCCGCCACCACAGGTGCCGATCCCCAACATGGCAGTCCCCAGCATCTCGCCGTCGGACGCATCCAGCCGAGTGTTCTCTGACGATGACAAGTCCGATCACGGCGGTGGAGCTCGGAAGCCGCAGCCATCCAAGCCGGAGGTTCCACCTGTCGTCGACCCCACCAACAGGTAAGCAAATTATTTTCAGTTACTTAATATGATTGGATTACACTATGGAATTGGAAAGAAACCTTATGCCTGCTATGTGTTCGATCAAATGTTCCAGAGCCATATACTACAATGATAGATTGCCTCCTGGTGAATTGAAGCGTGACATGCAGGTGGGAACTGATGCTGCCAGCTATCGTGTGCCTGTGCCAGCCCAAGATGCTGCTGCTGCTGCCCAGCAACCCCCAGCTGGATATGTCTATGCCCAGATGCATGCTCTGCCGCCGCCACAGCAGCAACAACAGCAAGTTCCACAGCAATATGTCACGCCACAAAATCAGCATTTCATTCACAATCCAGCCACTGGCACGTTCATCCCAATCCAGTCCTATTACCACCATCCGGTCCCTCAGCAAGCACCGCAGCCGCCCGTACCGCAGCCCATGCCACAGCCACAAGAATCAGCCACTTTCGACCCAAATACTGGCATGTACTACATTCCTATGCGCGCAAATGCACCTCAGGCATACAGCATGCCTCCTGGTGCCACTGCCGTGCCACCTCCCACCCTTGTTGATACCACACCAAAACCTACCGTGCCAATTCCTCAGATGGCTGTGAAGCAGCCTGAGCTGCAGCAACCTGGTTTGTACCGAACTACCGCAGCCCCTGCCCCTGTACCAGCATCTAATGCTGCTCCTGCGTATGCTGGGATGGGCTACCACCATGTTATTCAATCCCACCATCATCCAGCGCCTCAGCCTGCAGCGACTGTAGCAGGCAATTTTGGATATGAGTATGGTGATCCTACGCGAGCGCAGGTTTTCTACTCGCAGGCAGCAGCACCACCAACATTGCCAGCTCAGTATCCGCCCATGGGCTCACCTGATGCTGGCCAGGCTGACCTGAAACAGGCCCGGGCTTCATAGCTCAAGGATTGGTGAACTTTGGTATGTTGAGAATCCTAGAAGTGTAGTTATCCTGCCGTTACTTATCACTACTGTTATTACATGTTACATGAGTCAGTTGGCAAGCAGTGGATGGATATTATTAGGCAGCTGTGCATTTGGGATCAAAATAAGATGAAAATGGGATGATGGTTCTTGTGTTGGTGAAACTGAGGGTGTTTGTGATTGGTTCTGGGGATGCCAATCGCCAATGCTGGAGCAAGTGGCAGAGAGTGGTTTCCAATTCCAATTGCTGTCTTCTTTTTTTTAAAATAAATATAGTGTCTAAAGAACTCGGTAAAAATTCTGAATCAAGAACTCATCATTTGTGTAGCCCTCTGTATATTTGAACTTGGAAGTTATTGAGGTTGAATTGTCAGATAAAAGTGTCATTACTTTGCTTGTAGAAACTTCATTTGAGTTAAATATCATGTATATGCATCGGTCTTGTGTCTGTATTTTGCTATTGATGTTGATATGTTTCTTGTGGTTTAATACATTGACTTGAATCTGCCAGCCATTGGGTCGTCCGGGTTCCGTGTGTGTTTTTCCTTTGGTCCAGTTGCTTTTGAATCGAAGCTAAGTGGCTCGCAGGTGCAGGTGAATTGTTTCATTTCAATGATATCACTTTCTGTAGACTGCCCGTTTGCACATCAGGTCAGCATGAACATCTATCCTGTTCATTCTATTCCGTTCTGTTTATGGGATTGGAAACCGAAGATTCTGCATTTATATTATATCGACTGGAGCCTTCAACAGCTCAGTCCCATGTATTACCGGGTTATCAAATGTTCATATTTGCTGAGCCGCTAATTCAATACTTCTTTTTACTGTGGATTTATAATTTGTAGAGATAATCATGATTTTCATGCAAAGAGAAATTCAGTGCTCTGTTTTGGCAATCTAATTCAGTCGGGGTATTTCTAAGAGTTAGGTCTTCTCTGTTGATCTTTCACATCCACTGGAACCGCGCATATAATTTGGCATGAGACCATGATAATTTGTCCGGGAGAATCTGTTGAGACGCCACCAGGATGGGTTGCACTTGGCCTGTTGTTTTAGCAAATAATTATGCGTTTCTAATGTGGTGTGATTTGCCGGGGATCATATTCTTTCTTGGGTGGCGAGAACCCAGTGTCGCTTTGAGATCTCCAAGCGATGGTCCTAATCGATTGCTTGGACTTGAGAGGCGGCAGCAAGCACTTTGTTTTCTTTCTTTTGGAGCCACGTTAGCTGAAGGTATAATAGATGGTTGATCGATGGGATGAACATTCGTTCACTCATCTCGCCCTTGCCTTTACGGCTTGTCTGCTAAATAGTTTATCAAGCGTCGAGCGTATGATTCTGTGTATCTCTCGGTGGCCAAGCCGAAGCACGGCTCTGCCCACGCGCAATCCTTCCAGAGGGTTGCCATGGTTGGTTCGATAAAAAGATCTCATGAGCACCACTTCACGGCTATCATTGTACTATTCACTAGGGGTATATATATTCAATTCAAAGAGAGATCCATGCCCATCAATCAGTATCACCAGTTGCAATTCCTTCCCTTCCCCAGTAATAACTTTTGGTTCGGGTGGGATGGGCCTGGGCATGGCCGCCATGTATTGGTAGTGCGTGTGGACGTGTGATAGTGTGATTCGTACGACTGCGCCAGAGTTTTGTTTTGGGTTGTGGTTGAAACGCACGGTCGAACCGTGGGGGAGGAGGCGGCGTCGGATCCGGAGAATCCAGGAGGGCGTCGCGTCGTCGGCGCCCGGTACGCAATCCAACGCTGGATGGGGTGCCCCGGTGCAGGCGGTGGCACACTGGCACGTGGGGTCCACGCGGCCTCCCTCCCTTCTCCCTGATCTCCCGGGTGGAGGTGCAGGCAAGTGCATGTGTGTGGACGGTGATGAACCGGTGATTCTTGTGCTGCTGTTGCCGCTGCATCATCGCCGGGCGTGCGCATCTATTCTCGGCTTCTCTCGCCGTGTCGGTCCGAGGCTCGTGATCAGGGCGGCGGCGCTGGTTTTCACGACTACCACTACTCCAGCAGCAGTGCGTTTGTGTTGAGTTGAGCTTGTACATGCGCAGGTCGATCGGTAGGACCAACGCCGACCTGGGTCCGTGCCTTTGCCTACATGGGCGCCCGTCTCCTACGCGACATGGCAGGCAGAGGAGCAGCAGAGAGAGCAGTGGCGCAGTGCAACGGCAAGCGTGCCTCCCAAAAGCCCAGATGCAGCGTCCATGGTTTTCCTCCCCTCCGCGACGCAGCAGCAGCAGCAGCCATTCACTCCGTCGTCGCCTTTGTGCCCAGCAATCATGCCCGTGTGTAGGGGAGTACATATTTACACGACTTAGATGGGGTACATGCCACCATTGCATCTCCTTTACTTTTGACTGCCTGCCCGAGCCCGATCGGCTATAGCTAGCTGGTACCTGCTTGCACGCCAAAAGCTGAGCCTGGCTGGCTCCATACGTCGGATGGCGAGGTGACGCCCAAAACGCAAAGTAGCTTAACAAGTAGTGGCTATGAGAAGCCAACTTCTTAGAATTTAAAAAATTATTTTCTATCTTTTAATTATATAATTATAAGTTTTTAAAACTTACACAAGAATCTAAACTATTTAGAAAAGCTAAAAATTCTAAAAAAAGCTACTACCATCGGATGCGATTGACATCAAGCTAGAGTGGATCATCAGCTTATTGACCAATGATCATTATCACCCCCTACTAGGTACTCTATGTGTATGTGTGAAATCATGATCTTTAGATTATATGATAAATAATTGATATGATATGTTTTATTTATATTAAAGTGAAGGTTGTGTTTCGATTGAGTTAGTAAAATCGGTTAATAGTATCCGTAAGATGTGAAAGTCTCGGTCTGACCAGTAACAATTTTAATTTGACCGTAGACATAAGAGTGGTTAGACCGAGAAGGCCAATGGTCGAACTGATAGAATTTAGAAAAGAGTTGGTTTCATGTTGATTTATTGGTTTACGATATTTGCTTAATATTTATAACCTCTAAATATTTTCTATATATGAGATATTATATTATATGTTAATATGAGTCAAGTTAGGTGACAACTTATGTTCTCCTTTGTTGTTCATGTGCAGGTATTATTTGAGGCGTTATGAGTATTGCCGATGATAAATTAGGATTAGGCTTAAAAGAAGTTGAGATTTAGATGGTCAAAAAGATGATGCAAAATGCTAAGGTAGAGAATAATGTACGTGAAGTTAAAGTTTACATGACATATATAAGAGAGACTATGTGTGTATAAAAAACGGAGTTAAATTTTAAATAAGTCTAAATCTTTCTTGAAGTTTATAATTAATATAGAAAAGTTGGATAAATGTACAAGAGAGTTTTATAAAATATTAGAAGTGTCTTTTCTTTTATAATTTGTGGTTATATATATATATATATAAATAGAGAGATAGTATATGTCTCAATATATCGATATCGTTTTTGGAAGAGAGAAGTTAAGATTTGATTTGAGGTGGTTATAGTTCATGAGTCATGAGATGAGTACATTGTATATATTTTATAGATATATATTGATAAAATAAAATTAATATACTTTTAAAAATTTAATTGGTTTTTGAGATTTTATCGAGATTATTTTTCAGTCGGACTAAGCTACAATGAAGTGGTCATATTAGATGGAGTAAGACAATCAGCGAAGTGACAGTTGCACCAGAAGATGATCGGCTATAATTAGAGATGTCTAAAATTTTAACTAAAGTGATATTAATTTTATTAAACAGATATAACTTTTTAATTCTATAAAAATAATTTTGATTTTTTTAAATATTGATAGGTTTGATTGTTATATTTGATACAGTAAGTACATTGACCGGCGGTTTCGACGACCTACCTCTGCTCTGAATTCTGACTGACGACCGTCGTGCGATCGGCCTACCTAATCCTGCTTCCGGTTTCAGGCTTTCGGCTGGACCACGTATAGCATAATATGAAACCCTTAATTGCTGGTGGCACTATGCGTATGGTTTGGTTGATCTAATCCTTGCTGAAACTGTTGATGATCGATCAGTTTCTTCTGTCGAAAAAGCGTCGTCACCCCTAATATATATAGCTTATATACTGTAGCCGATTATCTGGTAGTACTGGTTGATAAACTGGTGAGCTAGTCATAAAGAACACACATGGTCCTCTCAATCATCATATGTGGCCTATGTCACGGTTGTGATATGTGTCTGCATCTTGTTTTTCTTGGAGTGATGTGTATATATATAGGAGATGGTTTAAGGATTTAGGTAGCAGGTATATGTGCACATTGGCGTATTGCGAGGAGACATCCAAATATCTATCTAACCCCTAGGGAAAGATCGATGATGGCTGTTGGTCTCGTTAACTCAGGCAGACGGAATATAATCTTTACGGGATAGGTGTGTGTCTCTGTCCTGTCCGTCCTCGCCATTAATGGTGGAGCCCATGGTGTTTCGCAGTCAGTCAATGCAAGCGTACTGCCCTCTCGATCGATCTTCCTCCCATGGCGATCATATCAGACAAGATCAAAGACGATCGTGAAAGCGAAGAGAAACGAAAACGAAAGCTAGTATACGCATGTTACATGAAACAATTGAAGAACAGCTTTGTATGTTACGGTCTTCCTTTCAGATATACACGCGCGGATAGTATTCTTCATCCGGTTTTAAAGAGCGTTATATGTACACATCACATGCATGTGATGTTGGGTCGTCGTCGTCGATGCTGTCTTAATTGAGTCTCGATCTCCTGGAATTGTTATACTAATCATTTTAGTTTTCAGCAGTAGCTCCTCTCCCTCTTGGGATCTTCCTCAGAACACCTGAATCCATCTCGCCGACGTGGCTCCTGATATCATGCACCGCCGACGAGACCAGGTGGTCGACCTCGCTCTCGTAATTCTCGTACAGCGCAGGCAGCGTCATGGTGCCTAGTGCAACTGCAGACACAGCCATGGTCAGAATTACACTATCATGAGCTTATCTCTGACGCATCAAGAAATAAGAGATGGAGTTTTTTGAAGAATTAGCTAGCAGTTTAGTGTCTGAAGAAATGCTCATCAGTTACCTAGGTAGAGGAGAGTCAGGGAGCTGAAGCAGCTTGCTATAGCTGATGCTATGTACAGGGAGAACACCGTCTGTAACATGCACACAAACACAGATAAATGGGTGTATCAAATCGATATAGGAAGTATCAATCTTTGTGTGCAGGTAGCGGTCACTCACCAAGATGAACATTTTGATGTCCTTTCCACAAGCAATGTCGTAGAGCCCGTGCGCGAACCAAGTTAGCCTGCTGTGCAAGGCCAGTATCACTTGCCTTGTGGTTCTCTCCGACACGAAAATTTCAGGGATTCTTGGAGCCGGCCTGCAGTTAAAAACCAAAAAAACTCAAAAATTTGTTGTCTTTCCTTCCTATTCTCTTTCCAGGATTGAGAAGGATACAGCCCATGAAAAACGAAATTTTGGGCTAATTTGGTAGGATCAAGTCGCTTTGTCTAAATCAAATGGGCTTTGATTACATCCATGATGAGGCCCAGATTTCAGATCAGTCTGACAAAATGGAAGAATGGAGAGGGGGGCAGAGTGGCCTACAGGCTCATGAAAGCAGAAGCATTGGCCCATATGAAGACGATGAGCATGCCGAGCATGGCGATGTAGCAGGCCAGCGAGAGAAAATAGTACTCCGCCACCTCGAAGAGATACCATGCCACCGTCGTGCCGGCGAGGATGGACGCCGACACCTTCTTGTCCCTCCACAAGATGATGTCTGCAGCTGCATTCATCATCAATGCAAATTCAGTTCAGATATACTTCGAGTGATTCACATCGATTGTAATACACTCGTTTAAGTAAATCCATGAACAATCTAGCTTGAAAGAATCGATCAAAACTAGATGAATTAGGCGCACCTTTGTGTCCACCTAGGGCATCATGCAGTGGCCTTTCCCTGCCGAAGAGCTTTGATGTCCCGTGAGTTCGTACAGTTATTGTCATTTTGATATCCGAATTCGAGGTTGCTATGCAACGCAACTGCCCAGGATTTGTTCTTATAATCGGCATCGGCTTTGGCCATTTTATTGTCAATGAAGAACAAGGCGTCCATTGCCTGAGAAAAGCAAGGCATAACTTTGTCTCCTGGCTTCTGTTATGTTGGTATTGATTATTTGGTGTCCAAGTGTACCATTTGGGGTTGGGATCTGATCCAATTCTTGTGATTTTGGATTCTGTCTATATGCTAGAATTTGTTTTCTTTCGTTGTTGAAATGTGCGTTACTTGTGTTGGAGAATGAGACTTTTTCATCTGAAATTTTGTGGTGTAAATGAGCAAACTTGGGAGCATCAACTAGCATATGTCAGACTTGTCACAAATGCAACCTCTGCAGTTCAGATTTAAAGATAGATCTTGCGTATTTTGCTGCTTGGAAGTTCTTTATGACCACTTGAAAACTTGAGAATAAAGTTTGTGAAAGATGTGGGACAATAATAAACAACTAATACAAGTAAGGTTCTTTCAGTAGTTACTCCCACGTTGTTTAAAGACATGCTTTGTATAGAACTCTCGATTAAGAAATGCTGTCATTGTTGTACTACTCTTCGGACCGATCAGAATACATGCATGACTGAATTAAGAACTGAACAAATGAACGGTCTTTTATACTGTAAGTGTGAGGCCCTGAGCTGTGATCGTTGATTCATCTCAAATAATTTTACTGAAATTAAGCTCGACTTTATGTCTAGCTATAGTCCTGATATTGTGCATCCAAATTCTCAATGAAACGATAGTCCTACTGCATACTGCCGCTCGAATAATCAAATCTAACAACCACCTGATTGAACATTCAAATCTGAACGAAATGGACAATAAGCGTTTTTCATCTACCGCGTCTGTCCGCTTTAATACTAGTACACACACTATTTAAAATGTCAACTCGCAGCAATTTGCAAAGGATTAGATCCAGAATGATATTTTTGAGAGTGACATGACCTGACAAAGACGCTGTTTGGTGGCTCTGATCGGCTTAAATTATTAACCACCATGACAAATTGACAAAGACAATGCTTTCCCATTAGCAAAAGTAGTAGTAGTAGTACTACTACTACTGTAGTGCCCAATCACATGCTCGAGGCGAGCAGACGAGCGCAGCGTCAAATATCCGCGTCTAACCTCATAATCACTCACTGTATAGTAGCAGAAATAGTTGTCTTTTGGTCCCAAATTAAGGTGTAGGGTGCGGTTGTTGCATCGTGGAGAAAACGATGCTTTGCTTTGTAAATCATGCTATCATTTGTACGTCCCATGGGTCGTTTGCATTGTATACACATAGTTGTAATACAATATGGTTAATAGTGCGTTCTTATCGGCTTATCAGCTTAATCTGGCTTGCACAGCCGAGCCTAAACGCCTCATGGGTGTTTGCAAGGGGTAGGTTTTGCGCAGCCATGGCGTCAGTGACAGCATAATTAACGACTTAATTACACTTTTGCTAAATGTTACTCTTTTTTTTAAAATATAGGACGTATTTACTCTATTAAAATATAACTTTTATAATATAAAATTGATGTTATGAGATTCGTATTTGAAATTATACTTTTATCTCGTAAGTAATATATTAATAAAATGATCAACCGAGACGAACGTTTTGGCGAGTATCTCGGGAGGCCCCACCTGTCATTCATTGGTTTAAGCTAACCGCAGCGTTTGGATGGTAACCCGGACGGCAAGCTCTGTTCGCTCCACGACGAAAAGCCACGTCACGTCAGATGGCCCTGCAGGTCACAGGCAAGGCGGGCCCATCTGGTGCCGTGGTCCATATGTCATCGGAGTGGCCTCGTGTCCTCGACGGCATCGGCCCGGGCCCACCACTTGGCTGTACCGGGCATCCTCTTCTGGCATGTGGGGCCAGTACCAGTGACAGGGCAGATCACGTGGACCCACTTATCAGTGACCCTGTCAACCCGTGCACCAACCACTACTCTATAAAGGAAGCGAGTACTCCTGCTCGCCTTCCTCCTCGAGCACTCAACAAATATCGGCAAAGGGCCGTACTCTCCACTCTCCAGTGGCCGTTGCCATGGACTCCTCCATCTCCTCCTCCTCGTCCTCGCCTCTCAGATTGTCTCAGAATCGTGGAAGCGCGAACGGTGGCCCCAGGGCTCATGTTCTCCGGATGGGCCGCCAGCCCGCCGCGACCGCCCTCCGCGCCATCTCGCCGTCCCCGCCCCCGCCGAAGCCGGTGGAGACGTTCGGGTTTGATGCCCTCAAGGAGACTTTCTTTGTTGATGTCGTGGCGGCCGAGGCGCGCCCGCTTAATGTTCCGCTGGCGGCGCCCTTCACCATCGCATCCTCGCGGCTGGAGGCCGTGTCCAACGTCGCCGTCCGGGTGGAGCTGCGGAGCGGCGCGGTCGGGTGGGGGGAGGCGCCCGTGCTGCCCTCCGTCACCGCCGAGGACCAGCCTGGCGCGCTCGCCGCGGCCACCCGGACATGCGCCGCGCTGGCGGGCGCGCCCGCCGCGCCCCTCGGCGCCGTGCTCCAGGACGTCGCCAGTGCCCTCCCGGGACACGCCTTCGCCTCGGTGCGACATTCCGTCAAACAGCTGACTCAATTTCCTTCAATCTCGTAGTCTGATACTCGATCTAAGGTAGTTACGGGATTCGCGTTGACAAGTCTGTAGCTTGAACCCAACTTTTAGAGCGAGTGATTTTGCCAACGTTTGTTAGACCTGTGATTCCAGTCCACACGGCGAGTGCAAAATTCGGCCTATGTGGCCTTGTCGGCCCGTTCGGCTGGATGTATTTGTTCTCCGCCTCCGTGTGCTCGCGTGTGTGCGGAAAACCCTAATCCCCAAATCGCAACCTCGCGTTCATATGGTATCAGAGCCGCCGCAGCGATTCGCTCGAATCTGATCCTCTTGTCGCCCGGTCTCTCCGCCGCTTCTGCTCGTCTAGGCTTGCCACCGCTTCATCTCTCTACCTACACACACCTCCTCGTCGGTGCTGCCGCTATCGCTAAGATCTTGTCAAGCCTCATCACTATCAACCCACACTCTCGCCACCGACGCCGCGTCGCCGCTGTCGCTAAAGAGTGTGCACAAATCCATGACTCCTGACACACCTACGGAGCAACTCAGTGTACAGCTCGAGGCCAACACCGTCCACCAGAGGGCCATTGAGGACCGTGAAATCACCCTCGCCACGTACGAGCCCAAGCATGCAACAGTGCATGCACAAGCCCTTGCTATCCTCAACATCATGATCCTCGTCTCAGAGTCACTGAATAGCGCCGCCAACATCTACAACTGGTGGCAAACCCTTTTTCTCGTCGTCTTGGGCAAATATGCCCTAACCGACCACGTCCTCTTCGATGTCGACAACTCTAATCGCTCGGCGTGGGTTTAGATAGACTGTATTGTCTTGACTTAGATCTATGGCACCATCACCGCTGACCTCCAGTAGATGGTAATGCCCCGCAACCTAACTGCTCGCATCACCTGGTCCGTTCTCGAGTCGGAGTTCCTTGGCTAGCGCGAGTCGTGTGCACTCTTCTCCGTTGAGTTTTGCACCGTCAAACAAGAGGAACCTCCATCACCGATTTCTGCTGCCGTCTTGAGTCGATGGCTAGCGCTCTCTTTGAGTTTGGGGATCCAGTCGACGACCACACCCTCGTCCTGACTCTCCTCCGAGGACTCAACGGCAAGTTTCGCCACATGGTCTCAAACCTGAAGATACAACGGTTGTTTCCCACCTTCGACGAAGCATGCACCCTGCTTCTTTTCGAAGAGATCAATCTTGACGATGCCGTCGAGGATGCTCCAACCCCGTCTTCATCGCCACACATAAGCAACGCCCCCCAGGCGGGTCCGCTGGGGGCTCGGGACGAGGCGGCCACGGGGGCTACAACACCAATCCGTACCTTCCCAACCGTCGCCGTGGTCGTGGCGGCAAACCTGCCTCACCAGGCGCTGCCACCTTCAACCTCAGGTCTCGCTATGGTGGTCGTTCCCCTGGTGCCCCCTTCCTCAACCCTTGGGTAGGGATAGTGCCGCTGTGGACGCACCCCTATGACCTCAGCCGTACCCTAGGGGCGACACCGCCCCTACCTTCCTCGCCGTTCGAGCCCCCGACTGTTCTCACTGCCTCGACCTACCCTCTCTACTACGCCACACCGCTAGGCTTTGACCTTGCTTCGGGTTTCTCCTACGGGGTGTGCCCACCTCGCGCACCATGGTCTGTGTGCAGGGGCCTGCCCGCCTCGCCACCAGGTTTCGCTTGCGGAGGGCCGTCCGCTTCACCGCCTGGCTTCGTTGGCACTCCGTCAGCCTTCAGTGCCGCGTCACCTACTTCGCTAGGGCCGTCGCTAGGTTCCTGGTCCCCGATGGCCAACCCTTTCTGGGATCAAACATCTCTTATCAATAATTTCAACACATCGTCTCTAGCTCCACCGGCCTCTAATGAGTGGTACACCGACTCCGGGGCCGGCTCCCATATGGCCAACACTGTTGTATACCCACTTCCTCTCACCTATTTCATTCAATCCTTCATCCAATCCTTTATCGATCGTTATAGGAAATGGAGCCCTACTACTTGTCACCTCTATTGGGTTATCCACCATCTTCACACCATAGCGATCCCTTATTCTAGTTGCTCCTAGTATCATCAAAAACTTAATTTCAGTTCGTCGTTTCACTACCGATAACAATTGCTTCATTGAGTTTGACCCATTTGGCCTCTCTATGAAGGACCTGCAAATCCGGAGCATGATCGCCAGGTGCAATAGCATGAGTGACCTCTATCTATTCTTTCTGTCTGCTGTCAACTCCCATGCCCTCACCGCCATTGCCTACTCCACCACCATCTGGTATCGTTGTCTTAGTCATCTTGGTTTAGCAACATTTTCACAACTTATCAACTCTAAAGCTATTTCCTATAATAAACGTAATTCTAATCATGTGCATTACGCTTGCCAATTAGGTCGTCATGTGCGTCTTCCTTTCAGCAGATCTGCCACTCGTGCACTTCACCCTTTCGATCTTATCCACTGTGACCTCTGGCCATCCCTTATGGTCAGCGTATTGGGTTATAAGCACTATTTCATCATTCTCGATGACTACACTCATTATATGTGGACCTTCTCCCTCCGTGTTAAATTTGATACTTTTGGCGCCCCATCGAACTTTTTCTCATATGTGCACACCGAGTTTGGTGCCATCATCAAGCAAGTCCAGTGTGATAACGGCTGCAAGTTCAACCATTCCTTAGCCCACACGTTCTTTCTCACAAATGGAGTAATTCTTCGTATGTCCTGTCCATACACCTCCCAGCAAAACAGTCGAGCTGAGCTCACTCTTCGCATTGTCAACAACATCGTGCGCTTCCTCTTCTTTTAGGCCAGTCTCCCCCCCGCTTATTGTATTGATTCTCTCCATACAACCGCATACCTCCTCAACCTTCATCCCACTACAATCCTCAATGGCCTCACTTCTTTCTTTGCCATTCATCGCACACATCCTTCCTACACTGATCTCTGCATTTTTGGCTACACCTGTTACCCGAACCTATCATCGATCACTCCACATAAACTCTCTTCATGCTCCTACTTGTACATCTTTCTTAGTTACTCCACTGATCATAAGGGGTATCGCTATCTCAACCTCCACTCTAACAGGATTATCGTCTCCCGATACGTCGTGTTCGATGAGTCATTCTTTTTCTTTTTCGAGATGTCCACATACTCCCTTGATCCCACCACTCTAGATTTCTTAGACGGTGATGACTACTCCACCTTGCCCATCGGGCCTCGTACTGTGTCTACAGGTACACCTCCTAGGAGCACCTCGCCTGGCGTCATTAGGTTGTCGTGGCCCTCCTCTGTTACAGGGTCCCCTTCACCCCGACCTCATGCCACTGCCCCTGGGGACGTTACACTCCAGGTTGTTGCCAACGACACGGCCAGGCCCTTCTCGGTGCCTCCTGTGGACACCTCCAGTGGCACAAGGCATGCTACTGGATGTACTGCCGCCACAACTCCGCCAACAGTCGTGCCCATCACCAACATGCACGGCATGCATACCCGCACGAAATCCAGATTCATTCAGATAGTTGACCGTCTCAACCTTAGTATAGTGGCTCTCTCTTCGATCCCGCCGTCCTTCAGATTGGTGTTGTCTGATCTAAATTGGCGTGCTACCATGCAGTCTGAGTTCTATGCCATTATGGCAAATGACACCTAGACACTGATACCCTGCCCTCCTGGCGTGAATGTGGCCACTGGGAAATGGATTTTTCGCCACAAGTTTCTGTTCAATGGGTCTTTTGCTTGCTACAAAGTAAGATGGGTCCTCAAGGGTTTCACCCTATGCTTTGGCCTCAGCTACGATGAGACCTTCAGTTCGGTTATAAAGCCTGCCACCATTCGCGTGGTCTCAGTTTGGCTCTTTCGCACTCTTGGCCTATTCATCAACTCGACGTCAAGAATGTTTTCTTCAATGGAACATTGATTGAGACAGTGTACTGCACCCAACCATCAGGGTTCGTTGATCCCTCGTGACCAAGTATGTATGCCGCCTGAATCGTTATCTCTATAGACTCAAACAGGCCCCGCGAGCTTGGTACAATTGTTTTGCTTCTCACATCATCTTTCTTGAATTTATTGAAGCCAAGTCTGACATCTCACTGTTCATTTATCGCCATGGTACTGATATGGCCTTCTTGCTCGTCTACGTTGATGGCATTGTTCTCACGACCTCATCCGAGCGGTTTCTTCAGTAGGTTATCTCAGCTCTTAAGTAGGTGTTCTCCATGACAGATATGGGTCCACTCCACTTTCTGGGCATAACTGTCGACTGTCGGGACAGTGGTATGTTCGTCTCACAACGACAGTTCATGTTGTACATTCTGAACCGTGCTGGTATACGAGACTACAAGCCATGCAATACTCCTGTGGACACTCGCCCCAAACTGTCCACTAATGGAGTTTTGGTATCTAATTTTACTCACTAGAGTATTGCAGGTGCACTACAGAATCTTACTTTTACCTGATCGGACATTGCATATGCCGTTCAGCAAATCTGTCTACATATGCATGACCCTCGAGATCCCCATCTTACTGCCATGAAGCGGATATTGCGGTACCTACGAGGCATCCTGTATCTTGGTCTTTATCTTCACCAGACTTCGCCAACTGATCTTACAATTTATACTGATGCTGATTGGACTGGGTGCCCCGACACTTATAAATCCACCTCAGGCTACGCTATCTTTCTCGGGGACAACCTCGTCTCCTAGTCTTCCAAGAGCCAGGTGACAGTGTCCCGTTCTAGGGCTAAAACCGAGTAATGTGCCGTGGCCAATGGCATCATTGAAGTTTGTTGGTTACGTCAGCTCCTCTAGGAACCTCATTGCCCGGTTCGCCATGCTACCATCGTATACTACGACAACATTAGTGCTATCTACCTCTCCACCAACCCGTCCAGCATCAACGAATCAAGCATGTAGAGATCGATCTACACTTCGTTTGTAAATGCATCGCTCTTGGTGAAGTTCATGTTCTACAAGTCCCTACTTTGTTCCAGTACGCCGACATCAACAATAAGGGTCTGCCGATGTCTATCTTCTGCGAGTTTAGGTCCAGTCTGAATGTTCACCGTGCTGCGAGTTCCGACTGTAGAGGCATGTTAGACTTGTGATTACAGGCCGCACGGCCCGTGTTAGATTTGTCCTATGTAGCCTTGTCGGCCTGTTTGGCCTGATGTATTTATTCTCCGCCTCCATGTGCTCGTGTGTGTGCGGAAAACCCTAATCCCCAAATCGCGACCTTGCGTTCACAACGTTGATGTGAGATTAGAATTTGGACGTCAAGTGTGGATGTAGATGGTGACCACCTTGCTAGTTCTGGAAGTAAGGTGCTTGGTCGCTGTTGTTCTTCTGAAGCCTAATTTCTAGGCTGGAATTTTGCGAAAGGTCATTCTCTCTGGTAGTTCCGTTGTTGGAGTGTTGGATACTGCTGATGTTTTTTTTTGAAAGAAACTGCCGATGTTTACTTGGAAGCAAAATATAGTTTTGTTACAAACATGTAGTACTGGTTAACTGCTAATACAGGCTCATGCCCCTGGTAGCAACAGGATTCACAGGTCATAACTGCACATGGGAAAAATCCTAAATGAACAATCCAAGTTACCTGTAAAGAACCATGAACTACAGGCCAAAAATACTAGAGGTTTTACATCCAAAATCAGAAAGATGGTTTCTGTCTGAAATTTCACTGTTTTTTTAAAAATTCACATACAAGTGTAATAATTTAAGGCTTCATCAAATGACTTTCTTTTATGACTACACAACTATTTGATTTTTAGTTTGGTACAAGATTTATCCTTTGATGTCTATTCAATTGTGCTCTTCTCCAATGAAGGCTAGAGCTGGAGTGGAGATGGCTTTGATTGATGCAATTGCTAACAGTATCCACATCCCTTTGTGGAGATTATTTGGAGGGGCATCAGACAATGTGACAACAGATATCACGGTATGGCAGTCTCAGCATCCTCTGCACTGAATCCAGAAAGCCTTATTCCCTATCGAAACTGTTAATTTCTTCTACTTTTGAAGATCCCAATTGTGACACCCAATGAAGCTGTTCAATTGGCTGCAAAATATCGAGGACAGGGATTTCAGACTGTAAAGCTCAAAGTCGGGAAAAACTTCAACTTTGATATAGAAGTTTTGAAGGCTATACGGCTTGTGCATCCAGATTGTTCATTTATCTTGGATGCAAATGAAGGATACACGGCCAATCAAGCAATTGAAGTTCTTGATAGACTAAACGGTTTGTACCCCTGCAAATTGTATTCTACTTTAAAGTTTCCTACATTAACTTTGAGACAGATTGCTTAACAACTTAGCAGTTTGATATCTGAGCCATTTGATCTTCTCCTATGCTTCTTCTAAGTTATATTGTTGTTCCTGCCATTGGTTTCAGAAATGGGAGTGACTCCTGTACTGTTTGAGCAACCAGTTCATCGAGATGACTGGGAGGGTCTCCGTGATGTTAGCATTGTTGCCATGGAGAAATACAGAGTTGCTGTTGCAGCTGATGAAAGTTGCCGTAGTTTGCTTGATGCTCAGAAAATAATACATGGAAATCTTGCTCATGTTATTAACATCAAGCTAGCAAAGCTAGGGATTCTTGGAGCCCTCGAAATAATTGATGCTGCACGAAAGGCACGCATTGCGCTGATGATAGGTGGTATGGTCGAAACTAGGATTGCTATGGGTTTTGCTGGTCATCTTGCTGCTGGGCTTGGTTGTTTCAGGTTTGTTGTGAATATTTCAGCCAATGGCAAAACCATTACTATGCTTAAACTGAAAAGAAAATGTTACATTTTTCTGGACTTCTAGACCCTGTATCTGTTAAAGTGGCCACTGATAACTCCCCCCTCTTGTGAATGCAGTTTTGTTGACCTGGACACACCTCTTTTATTGTCTGAAGATCCAGTGTTCGGTGGCTATGAAGGTAATTTTAGAAAAAAAACATTTTATTTCAATTCCCTTTGTGAAATGTTACTGCACCTGTACAAGTTGAATGCAGTTCATCTGACTTACTCAACTTAATTTCTGCCATCAGTTTTTGGACCTCTCTATAAGTTTACAAATTCTCGAGGCCATGGTGGTTTCCTTCACTTGGAGAACAATGGCTTGGTAAGTCACAGTTCACTCTTGTTGTTATTTCTAGTATCCAGCTGTTATACTTAACTAAAAATGTAAGACCATGAAAAAAAAAATTGAAGCCAAAGTAAATCCAAATTCCTATCGAACAGGGTTGCCTCTCCAGATTTACCAGTATAAAGGTGTTCTTATTTTAATACAAATGGTCTCTCCTGTGAATAAAAAGATGTTTGAACCCATTGGTATAATTTTTTTAATTTTACAGAAATGAATGTTTCCAAGGAAAGAATTCACAGGCAACGGTGGTACGTTCGATGAACAATTGTTCATTCGTCCCATTCAACAGTAATCACGTGGAGTAGAAACTAAAGGAGCAGCTGTAAACTCGTAATCTTGTATGACACTAAAGTGACCAGTTACTGTTGTCTTTGCAGTGAGGCCTGAAATATTTGATCAGGCTGTAGATAAATATTCAGCAGGCGTGTTCAGTTAGCCCTGTTGTTCTGTACCGTAGTAAATATTGTACTATAAATAAATTGCTAAGTATGGCACTATGGACCTGTGTTTGGAAGCTCAAATCCGCGATTAAGTACAGTATTGTTACTTTTGGTGTTACCTACCAGTGGCTCCAGCAGGCCTAATTTTAGTGGTCCGATCTCTCTCCCTAATTTTTGTGGGCCAAAGGCCAGATTTTCTGTCTACTGGAGCGGCTGAGAAGCTCAGGTCAAGTGGTTCAGTTGGACAAGTATTGCGGCCGTGGTGCTTGCTACCGGTTCGCCATGACGCCATGCTCTGCCACCGTGCATTTTTCTTAAAACTATACTAGAATGACTAGTAACCAATGCTGTGTTGTGTCTAGTAATCGTTTTGGCTTTTGCTGTACTCATCTCTTGTTTGTTTGGACGACAAAAATCTGTGGATCAGTATGCCACATTGACATCTCAATACGAGAAAATGACCATCATATATTCAACTTTGCTTATCATATTTCCTGTCAGTTCAGGAGATGACTTTAAGTCAGCGGGCTGCACCAGCAGGTGCATTGTACTTGCACAGACGCGAAGTCAAACAAGCACGAGCAAAACAAGATTAAGAAAAACACAACAGTTCTGGAACAACGTCGTAATCGTAGCATTATCCCATAAATAATCACTTGTATTAATATTTGATAATTGTATGATGTAAGACTATCAAAAGATGTAAATGATAGAGTTATTAAAAAAATTACTTGTATCTGATCTATAGTAATTTTACTATAATCAAAATCTTAAATATCATCGGTCCGACCACCCTTCTATTATCGATGTGGCTATCACTCAACTTCTAGTCTGACCACTTTGCTCCACCCGATCCGACTGTCTCTTACATGTTGGTCTAATGTCTGTAATCAGAGAAAAACGATATCGACGAAAATTTCAAAAGTTAACGAAACTCTAAAAAATATATCAAATTGATTTTATCAAAATATGTTACATACATAGTAATTCCCTCACAACTTTTAACTAAACTTACAACTTAAGTCTAAACCTAATTTTTTTCTCTTTCCAAAAGAGACCTAGGTCATCTTTCTAATTATACTCATAGTTGATTACACAAAAACCATAAATCCTAAAAGTAAAAACATTCTTAATCCCTTATAAACTCTCACGTACAAGTATGCAACATCTCTTTACAAATTCAAAATCCATTTTTTTAACTTGAACTTCTTCAAAATTTGACTCTAACTTTCACATACACACAATCTTTTTTATATGTCATATGATATCTTTATCTCCACATACATTGATTTGTAGCTTTTAATATCATAAATGATCTTTAATCATCATAGACATCAACTTATCCTAAAATGACTCTCGATCTATCCCTAGTAACACTCCTAATGCCTCAAGAATCATCTACACATGTAAAAACAATGAAACCATATGAGCATAAGTTTTCCAATTTAAATCACATTAACACACACAAAGAGCATATCATATACATATAAAACATATAAAAATCTTATCATCAAGTAACATAAAAATGATTTAAAACCAACTTTCAGGCCTGATATGATTGTATGTAGATAAAAATACTTCATTCAAAATCAATTTAATCTGATTTAATTATTTATCATAAAATTTTAAATTAAGATAATAATTTCACAATAATATTATGCCATATGGTAGTAATCAACATGCTCGAGTACAGCAGCATAGACATGGAGAGGCAGAGATTCATGGAGCAGGAGCAGCAGAGTGCAGCTTCCTGTCGAGCACCTCGGAGCAGATGTTCCCAATGATGTGGTAGAAGGAGGCGAGGTCGGAGAGCTGCTCCACGGACATCTTCGCAATCAGCGCCCTCGCCGCTGCCTCCCGCTCCTCGTTCAGCTTCAGCCGGTTCAGGTACCCGGACGCGTTCCTCACCGTCGCGCCCATCTGCTTCAGCCGCTTCTCCTGCTGCACACTCAGCGCCGCCGTGTTCGACTGCACCACACACACGCCGCGGCGGCGGTTAGGTTGGACCGGCTGTTGGCATCCGTGCGTGCCGGTGCAAGTGCGGGAGGTGGGGTTTTTACCTCGAGGAACTCGGCGCCGGCGTCCAGGTCGCGCTGCTCCGCCGGCCGCCGCGTGCTGGCTTCGGTGCCAGAGACGTAGAGGTTCTTGGCGAGAGAGAAGCTCCGGACGAGAACCTTGCGCTGCTTCTCCATCTCCTGGTTCAACTTCGGCGAGGTGGGCGCGCACCGGTCCAGCGACGCGGCGGCGTTGGCGGCGGCGGCCAGCTTCTCCTGGTACGCGACGACGGCGCGGACGAACTCCTGGTAGGCCTTGGGGCATCCCGGGTAGTCGAACTCGTCGGAGTCGGCCTTCCGCATGCGCTCCGGGTGGAACTGGAGCCCCATGATGAACTTGCCCTCTCCGGGGTTGTACGCTTCGGGGTCGTAGAATCCCTCGACGAGGCCGTCCGGTGCGAACGCCATCGGCAAGAACCGCTCGGCCAGCCGCCGCACGCCCTGGTGGTGGTAGCTGTTCACCGTCAGCTGGTTGTCCTCGCCGTCCAGAGACTCCGCGAACCACTCGTGGAGAGGCGTGCCCGGTAGGACGCCCACCGGGTGGCGGTGGCCGTCGTAGTCGTCGTAGTTGATGTGGCGGACAGTGGACGGCGGCGCGAGCTCGTGGTCCACGTCCTGGTAGAGCGAGCCGCCGCAGGCGACGTTGAGCACCTGGGAGCCGCGGCAGATGCCGAGGAAGGGGATGTTGCGCTCGAGGCAGCGGCGGGCGAGGCGGAGCTCGATGGAGTCCTTCTCGTGGTCGATGGCGGCGTCGCTCGGGTGGAGGCTCCGCACGGCGTCGAGCTGCTCCGCCGAGAGCCCACCCGTGTCCCCTCCGTACAGCAACGGGTCGACGTCCTCGCCCTCGCACAGCAGCACGCCATGGATGGGCTCGAACGAGTCGAGCAGCGTGTGCACGCCGGCGACACGAGGCACGATGACCGGCACCGCGCCGTACCCCACGATGAGGTCGAGGTGATACTCCCCTGTGAGAAGCATGTATGCGCCATGCACATTTCAGCCAACGTCCAAATCCATGGAAGAGAACGTACGACGGGATCACGCCACGCAGCGCGGCGCCGGGATAGAGGTGAACTCACCGACGAAGTCGACGAACTTGTTCTTGCGGACGGTGCGGCGGGAGACGATGAGCACGCGGGGGAGGATCCGGGCGAGATCAGGGGAAGGAGACATGGCCTGCGCTCGCTCGATCAATCACCTGCAACTTTATCTGCAAGAAATTAACCGATGATTCACCAGCGATCAACCGGCGATTACCAAGAGGGATTAATCGATCGTGTTCTTGATTTGCTCGGATTCGGGAGGCCTCAGGGGTGGAGGTATTTATAGAAGGAAATCAACCGGAATTGAAACTGGAATCGATCTTATCACCGAATTAATTTATTTTTCGTTTGGGTGAAGCTGAGGCGCATGGTGACGTGCGTGTGTATGAGCGCGAGGAGAGCGCGACAATGTCTGGGCGCCGCGTTACAGATCGGGCAACTACCATCGTCAAAGTGAGAAATGTATAAAATTGCCACATGCCCCAAGAGATGTCTATGCATTGTCAGACTGATTGCATCAGTACCGGTGATGCTAATCCAGTGTATGACAGCGTTAAATTCCTATTTAATTATGAGAAAGCTATATAATTTGACAAATAAATTTCATAAAACCATGTATAATTTAACCAGATTATTATAAAGCTATAGATTTAAGATGTTATATTATAAAACTATAGATTTAATACTAAATTTATCACAAAATTACATATTTTAAGTCTAAATTCCTATCACTATTATTATATTGGAAGTAGTTTTGTAATTAAATTGATCATAAAACATGTAGTTTTATGATGATTTTGTTACTAAATTTTTAGTTTTGTAATACTCCATCTAAAATTTATAGTTACTTAATTGCCAATTCTATAGTCTTGTGATATATATGTTTAAATTGTAGTTCGGCGCTAAATCTATAATTTTTATATATAGTCTTAAATATGTAGTTTTGTGATAGTTTAAACAAAATATTTGTAGTTTTACAAAATTTACTCTAATTTGGATGATCCATTTATATCTGTAATCCAGATAGTATGTATTACTCCCTCTGTTTTTTTATGGTTTATGACATTGACTTTTGGCAATATATTTGATATTCAAATTTTCATACAAACATAAAAAAAATAAACCATTTGTAATTTTTAAAAATAAAACAAATGGTTAAACATAAATTTAAATGTTAATAGCATCGAACATAAAAAAAACTAGAGGGAGTAATTGATTTAGTATCTCCTTTTAATCTTGGGTGTGCAACACAGGGAAATATATTGGAAATCACCCTTAAGTGGAAACTTGAAAACTAATGTATAGAAGTTTTCAATTTTTTTAAAATCACATGTATAAGTAAGATGATGTCTGAGAATTATACAAAATGCAATACTAAAATAAACAAGTGACTAAGAAAAAACACTTTTCTTGATTTTTTTTCATTTTCTTCGCTAATTGTTAATTTTATATCTTATATAAATGAAGTTAAGTTTGGTTATTTAAAACCATCCTACCTATGCGTGTGATTTTTAAAGATTTTTTAAGAACTTTTTATGATGTGATTTATATGGTTTTCACAGAAGTTGCCATTCTCAACCTATATTTATCCATCTAACGCTACAAACCTTGGTCCGGTTGCTCACTAGAGATGAGGACGAGCTTGTGATAGTCAATGAAGAAGATGGTTGGGGCATTAATCTCTCTAGCCCTAATTGATAAATTTGACTAAAACCCAAAAAAAACACGTGAGTGGCTTGAATATGTTAGCTAGGTTATATATATATGGAACAGTCATAATAACTTCGGAGATATATAGCCCTACTATTGTAAAAAAATAGAGTTGTTTTCCTTCAGTCTACTTCTCTCACCGCTTGTGGCTAATGGGAGAGAAAAACAAAGAAAAACCAGATCGGTGAAAAACTCCCAACATATCCCTAATCATATAAATCATGCAACTCATCATCTCTAGTGATATGAACTGTTGCAATACACGGTTATATTATTAGTAGTGTATAAATCAAAGTTAAGCCAATTAACCATCACAACTATGAGAAAAGATTGTCAAAAAAATGGAGTGATCAAGACGTTTGCAATTTGTACCAACCCTGAAAAGTACAAGTCAGACCAGTGCTGGATGCCAACGGGGAAAATGAGGTAAACATGTGATAAACAAACTAACTAATTAACAAAAGAACGAAGGAAACATATGTTTTTGAATAAATAGGTTACATCATTTTATCTCCATGAATATTATAGATTTTCTGGTTCAAACCCGAAGTAAATCTTGACAATGGTTTTGTGTTGGTATGACAGTTTTGATAGACCTCTAAAAGATAAATACGAATGTATGTGGGTTATTGTGTAGGCTTAAATCCGTTAATTTATACTCCTTCGATTCTAAATATATAATATAGTTAATTTTGGATATGACATATAATCATCCATTTTATTAATAAATTATATATATCATTTATTTTGTTATCACTTATTTTATTATTAAATATATTGTAAGTATATTTACGTTAAGTTTTTAAATAAAATGAATAGCTATATGTTGTCTATATATCAAATATTCATGATATAAGGAAATACGTGCTTCGGACCCAGTGGCTGGTGTCCTCTAGAAATGAAATGAATGGGAGGGGAGTGTGTGCCGACGTGTTTGGTGGTTTTCCAGGGGCGGCTTATCGGCCAGCGACAAGCGTCTGATGTGTCAGTCTTAGTGCGTGTATGCATGCGCGTTTAAACAGTTTAATTAGGCCTAATAAATTAGCAAAATTTCTTGCACTTTTTTTTAAAAAAATTGCCATGCTAATTTACACTGAAAGTAGTGGATCACTAGTGACGTGGTTGTAAAGAGATTGGTCATCTATCTGCAATACTATAGGAGAATAGACTCGAGTAGTGGTCATTTTGTTCTACAGAAATGAACCGCGTGCACCATCTAGAATTAAATAAAGACTAATCTTTCTCTCAGGTTAACCTTTTCCTTTTGGGATAAACTAAAGAAATTAAAGAATAAGTATAAAGATATGCAAGCATGGGGCACGCTACACATAACTAAGCACCAAAGATTATAGGTGATTAACAACGAATAATCGATCGACCCGTCGGTCAAATAGAATACAGATTGTACTACGAGCTGTACGCGATGCATGTAGTATCTAATGCGGATCTAGGGAAGGCGATTTTCGGCTGGCCCATGCAGCGCACGCTCGAGACTCGTGCTGCCCATACGTGCACTCCGCCTTCGCTTGGAGATGTCGAGTAAATCATCCATGGTGGACGCCGCGGCGAGAGAGACCTCAGCTAGGGCTAGGGCTAGAGCCCGGGCGGCCGGCCTGGACGGACGGATGCAGTGTCACTAGTCGCTAGCGTGTCAGGTGACGGCAGGGGAGGCAGCAGCAGCGGCAGGTAGTATCTGGGGACGCAGGGCCTCAACCGCCGGCGTCGTCGGGTCGATCGGTTGCTGCCATCCGGTGGAGGTGACTCCTAGCCTTGGGCGCTCGATCCATATCAAATGGAGCACGCACTCCTGTTTGCCTGCCTGCTCGGTAGTGGCTCGGTGCTCTCACTCATTTACGCCCCGCTTCCGCTCCAAGAATCCACGTTGATCCCCTCCTTTTCCTATCTAATGCTGAATGTTCTAGGATGGATGGATCATGGACCCAGTTTTTACCACCTGCAAATTTTAAGAGTCTAAACACCGCCCAAAGGGGACATCAGCCCTCAAGCACCGCACAAGCCAAGGAAGCGGGACACCTGTTACTTCAAATAAAAATCATTTCCTAATTGTATTGTTTATTCTCAAAATCAGCTGAGATCAATCGAGTTTGATAAATCCCAGAATTTCATAGTTCAACAAAACATTGTGTAATCCTAGGTTTAAATTTAATGTTGTAAACGCAAGTTTACCATACAACTGAAACAAGTGGTAATGGCGTGGTGAACCGGGACAGAGGTATCTAATCGTCCAGATGAACAGAGTCACAGAGCTAGCACATCGATCGTGCACATCACCTGGGATTGAATATATTTGTATTGTACGGCAGCGCATTGGAGATTGCTAGTCAGAAACCCATCGGGCGTCACCGATGACGCCATTTCTGTAACCATCATGCAACTGTGCTCCACAACCTTACTGAAACGGATTATCACAAGTTCACAGCCACACTAATCGTTGTACTTCTAAATGTTACAACTTCGCTGTCATTCACAAGTCAGAAGCAGTACAAAAGTACACAACTAATGTTATCTGAATTCTGGTACAACAAAAATCTCAATTTTAATATAAACACTAAACCGACTAGCATAAAACAATATTTTTTTTCTCGTAGTTTTACATAGTACACTAGTAGTATTAGCTAAGCTTTATCGGAAAACTTAAAAAAAAAGATGCACACTTTGTTGTGAACCCTGACAACCCACAAACTGAACGAGAGAGAGAGAGACAGAGAGAGGAAACAGATAACTGTTCTGTACTTAGGTTGCATCAGCAATCAAAACGAAGCAGGTTATCTCCATTAAGTCATCTTCTGTACACGACGCGCCGAGCAGCGAAGAAGCGGTGATCCGGGTGGTGAACTCTCAAGGTGCCCAACCAGGCGTCGGCGTTCTGCGAGAGGGAGGCAACCAGCTGCCTGTCACGCCCGCCTGGCCCCCACGCCGCGACCTTGAGCTTGTACGACGCCATCGCGAACGTCCGAAGGCACATCGCCGTCGTCACGGGGACGCCGTGCGATCGCGGATCGCCGCTGCCTTTTGGCTTCTGGCCGTGCGAGTTGTGGCCTGAAAGATCAGTTTCAACGTGCGTCACGGCTCAAGCGTCAGCAACCAACGGAAAGCTAGTGCAGCTTTTCAGTGTGTTTTTGTGAAGTGTTTGTGCACCTGTGAGCTGCGTGGAGAGAGGATGGTATGTGAGGAAGCAGGCGTCCATGTCGGGCAGTGTTGGTCCCGTGGGAATTCGGTATATCGGATACCTGCAAATGACCATCAGACGTGCATAATTCATAGTCAAGATTATACTTTCTACTAGTCCTAGCTAGTCTGAACTCTGAATGATAAGCATCAACACGAGTACAGTATTTGCTAGTACCATGCGACGGACATCCAACTGGTTGGTGACAAATCACAGCTCCTGAGAGTATTCAGCTCCGGGAAGCGTCTAGCAAGACTAGAAATCTGCACAGATTTTAGCCATCAGATTCAGAGGAGTGACAAAAGTAGAGCCATTTTCATCAGGTAAGAGAAATGATAAGAGTTTTTTGTGGGCATGCCTTGTCAGCTAGCGGTTCACGCTGGTAGGGAGGCTCAGATTCGAGAAACTCGAAGAGCAGCTGCTCGTGGGAGCTTCTTGATTCGCTCTCGTCGCTGGTGGAGCTTTCGCAGGTATCTTGGACTGAAAACGCATCCGTGCTGGTGCTGAGACATGAGTCATGCTCAAGGTCGCTCATCTCTTCGCTGCCTGTGTCTTGACAGCAGTCGCCGTCGCTGTTCTCTTCACTTGGCCTGCGTTGGATTGGATAAACATCGTATCAGAAACAACACTTGGGTTAGTCGAGTCAATTTTAGTGATCTGTTACACATCTGTAATGGTAAACCACGTGATTTTCTTGGTGTGAACAAGCAAAGACAGCACGTCAGCTATGCATCAGCTTGAATCCTAGCCGCACGCCTCCATCCAACGGTTGATTTGGACCCATGGGGTCGGAGAATTCTTTTCCGACCCCCCACGAGCCACAGTTCGTGTGCTAGGATTTCAAGCTGACGCAAACCCATGGGGAGGCCCAATAACGGACACAAAAACGCTCCAAACAGTTCCTGGGATTGTACATTTCTACTATGAATTTGGGACATATTTTCATTAGTATGGATTTTGGTTGCCGATGAAGTCTCTTGACTACATTCAGAATACGAACTTTGCGTATGAGAAGCGCGAATTGTTACTCAAGATAGTGCGACTTCAGTGGAAAAGTGTGGAATCAGACATCTGTATATTTGCTGGGAAGATTCGGAAAAGGACCTAACGTGTACTACTCGGCCCTGAAATTTGAGTCAATGCTTGCAAACTCACTCTTCAGATGGCTCTCAAGACAAGATTTGTTTGACTTTCTGTTTCCTTTTCTTGATGCAATGGTCACTTAAGCAGCTAAGATGCATAGATGCACTTTTTTCTGTCTCCTCATAGGACATACCAAATGCACTTCTTAAGGAGTTTACTGGCAAATGAACTTACTCGGAACGTAACTGCATAATAACGTGAAGCGTTGCTCTACTTCTAAGGTTTTGCATTGTGCTGAACAGCTGAAGTAACTATGAACACAATGCCACCAATGACGCAAGAAAGTAACGTAATGGGAAACACGGACATGGTGACTTGACAATGCTTACCTGGAATGGTAGAAATGCCTCCTGAATCTGCCGTAAAGCTGAATTGCAGATAAGTAAGGGACGTAATACTGCACCACGCCGTCACTGCAACCATTCAGAACAATCGGCACAGCAATACCATATGCGCTGCTCTCTCTGAAATCATCCCAGAGGTCGCCCAAAGTGAAGAATGGCAGCTCATTTTCTGCATCAGATTGCCTCCAACCGTTCATACTCTTCTGTAAAGATAACCAGACAACTGAATGTTACAGAAGCTGGAAATAACTTCTGAGATGGTATTACTTTACTGTCTGAAACACGCCTTGCTATCAAAATGAATTGGTGATAATCTACTAATCTTAATCAGTAATTTATTTAATATTCGGCATTAGCCGTAAGGCAACAAATCATTTTTTTAAAGGAATTTGAAAGATCATGAGCTTCTTTAGAAAAACTTGAAAGATCATTATGGTCACCAGAAATTCAGAAAAAAGGGGAAATTGTGAGGGATGAGACGAAAAGGATATGTATGTTGCATTACCTTGGATGAGCATGCTGTCCGGACTACTGGCGTTGTGGCCTCGAGGAACCGCTCCAGGTTACAACGTCTCGCCGGAGCGCCGGCGGCAGCATCAAACCTTCGGCCGCGATTCGCCATCAGCTCTGTGCTGATCTCTTCTGCAGTACTAATGTGTTGATTGGAGCTTGAAAGCAATGCGATTGTCTTGCTTTTGTGGTGGATGGGATGGGGAGGTTTAGTGGAGTTTAATTAGGACTTGTTGAGACCGTAAGCAGGTACGATTACGCTATTAATAAGCTGAGCAAGAGCTGGCGTTTGGCTTCCAGAAGTGGCGCCCGTGCGCTGGAGCTGGCGACGCGTGGTTCAGTTTGGACACGTGTAGGGCTGGGATGGCGTTGGCCGCTCATGACGACGAGTGGACCGGCCTTAATTTGGGGCGGAGGTGGGAGGTGGCAGTGGGCGCCATGGACGGTGTCGTTTCTGCGGCAGCGAATGTGATGCCGTATCAGCCGGAGCCCGGCCAGCGCCACCACCACCTCTACGTCACCTCGCACAACTTCGTCACGAGACGACCTCGCCTCGATTTATGGCTGCGCTTATACGGCACGAGGCAACAACAGGCCGGTTTGGTTTGACGTAGAAATTGGCCTTAGTCATCCTAATAATATTCTTTGAACATTTGGTTTTGTATCAAATTTTGATAATGCCTTTAACTGAAGGACAAATAGAACTCTATCAAACTTCAGTTTGGCTTATTTTGGTCTCAAACCAAACACAATTTTATCTTAGCTACTATTGATAATGACAAATATTGACATAGACATATTTTGATAAGGTGAATTTTAACGTCAAACAAACCCAACAAGCATTCGCAACTGCTGCAGCGCATGGTAACATGCAAAAATGTCCATGCTGAAGAAATGCATGTTCACCTGCCGACAGGTCAACCGAGCAGAGCACGAAAGGGACAAGCTGCGGATGGGCCGTCGTCAAGCTGGTGAAACACAGCCTGTGGTACGGAGGCTAAGACGAAACACGGCCTGCCTCGGGGACCTTATCCATCTCTCTCCCAGCGTTCAGAGATGGCCTCCGGCCTGCAGTGGTCAGGGCAGGCCGTGCTTCTTCGACTGGGTTCTTGCATGAAAAAAGTGCATATTGCGTCCCTCAACTATCAGCATAGTCTGATTTACTTTTTCTCAACCGTAAAATCAGATATATCACCTCCTTCAACTTTTAAAACCGGATCAATTGCTAGTTTGCACCTTGGTTTTATCCTATATAGTTCTTTTTATGTGACAATTCTATAAAAAAAAATTATAAGTCTCACAAGCCAGTCATAAGATAAACAACATTAAAACTCATGGAGCCCATGTGTTGGTGGGACCCACTTGCTAGGAACCTTCCTTGTCTTCCACATGTGACTCTCTCTCTCTTCGATGCCAATGAGGACAAATCCATGGCTATCGTCGAGGTGCTGACAACCGACGAGGTGGTGTGTGAGCTCACCTCTACCACTAGCCATCCTAACATCTGCACTTTGCTACTAGAGGTCTTTCTCCATGTCATTGTCGCTTAAGGCTGAGGTCATCACTACTTGGATCTCCCTTTACAGCCGTCGATAAGGACCTATCCTTTCCTTTTCTCAATAACCTTGATCTCTAGCTACTCCCCGCTAGCTCCTACATGGCAACCTCGACCTCATTATACTCGTCGCTCATCTAGTGGTCGCCTAGGGAGAGAGATCAGTGGGTAAGAGTGGGTAGGAGCAGATGCTAGAGAAGAAAATTGGTGGGGTGAAGTAGATGCCATCATCTCGCAGTAGTGAATCCCGCGTGAGGTCGCCACCCATGCCATCGCAACCACTCTTGGAACAACAACCTTGATAACTTTTACATCTCCATCCCCATCCCCATCCAGCTCCACTCTACCTTCGGCATGACTGCCTTCCTCGTCTTCTTCTGTAATGTGGTGGAGGAAAGGCAGGTAAGGGCAAGGACAGCACAAGTCTTCTCGAGCAAATGGAGCTGGTGGTCGCCGAGCCTAGTTGATCAACCCCAAAAGGGGCTCGCAAGCCTCCTTAATTGCCACAACCGCTTGGTGGCTTGCCGATATCTGTAACTCAGTGGACCAAGGTCGACACAAAGACGGATCTTGCTTGAGGCGCAACAAAGGCAATGGTGCTCGTAGAGGTGCTGCACTGTCTGTGCAACAGATAGTTAGGGGTTATGTGGCACCTCTTTCCCATTAACCAATGTATAGGTCAATAGAAGTGAAACACTTTTACCTGCATACCTATACTAGTTTTTGGAATTCAGCTAGCAGAGACAAAACATTGGTGGATCATCACCAACCTTCTTTTATTTAATAAATAAAGTCTCTTACAAAGGTTACATCCATGGACATACCCCAGGCATGCAACACTACACAAAGCAAGAGACGGTAGCAGAAACAAAGCTAGACCTAAACCTATAAACACGGCTTGGGACCTAGACCAAAACCTTACAAGTTTTCATACGTAGCTTACTCATAAAGAAACCCTTCAACAGTTAGATCTTCATCTTCATACACTTATGGGCATGGAAAAATAATAGCAAGGGTGAGCATACGAGGTACGCAAGTCACGGGAATTACTGTGGCATGCAAGGGTTATCAAAGAGGGGTTTGAGTTGTTTTGCGATCAAGGGAGTTTTAATTTATCTTCATAAATTCTAAGTGTGTTCTTTAAGTTGTCGAAAAGAGGCTTACACCTCAATCCATTACATGAGTTGCCTTACAATAACTCACCATAAATATCAGGAAGAGACTCGTGTCTCAATCCATTCCACAAGTCACATTACAATGACTTGTCACGATTCTGATTCAGAGTATACTATTCCGAACAATACTTCAATTTAGATGCATTAAACTTTCCTTTGCAAACCCAACCACATCTCAACTCTTATCTCAAAAAACCTTAGCAATGGTGCCATACGACGCCCCGAGTACACAGTCTCATTTCAAACCACACATGTCTTCCATTGGTCAATTAGACGAATTCTAGTAACAATTTCTACCCGTATAAATATTTTGTAAACAAAACTATGCTAGAGGAATCACTTCATATCTGCCCATGACCGTGGACATGGCTGTTTGAAAAGATTATAATCCTTGAAAAGGGTGCGTATTTTATCCACTTGATACGAGCTTACTCTCGACAACTAACATGTATTGATTAGATACAACTAGTGAAAGGAGGTTCATGACAAGACCTTTCTAAAGTATTCCTAGTATAGTCAGTTGTCAATTGAACAGGTCCTAAACCAAGTATTGGGCATGTCTTAGACTTCCTGCACTCAAGATCTCACAGGTGCATCTCGGATGTTGCCTCAACAATTCCAAGCCCATTGACTCCCTCACACATCCAGAGTCCATGAATTACTTGGCCAAAGGTGGCCCATTCCATTTATATGGTCGTATTTTAATATGATTAGTAAAACTCCTTAAGAGATCAGTTTGTGATGCTTTGAACTTTGCTAGCATAAAAGCACGGGCTAACATAGGCTAGAGTCAACTTAATTACTTATGAACACTGTACCAGTCTCAACATATATGAATTGATACACACAGAATAATAGTGGAATAAAAAATAACTAGCTTTTATTACGTCACTAGAAGTAATCCTTATATAGGTTGCCATCATGAACAGATCCCAGATGGGCAACACAATACATAAAGCAAAAACAACAACAACGGCTAAGTGGAACCTAACAACGGAAAGCAATTTAAATGTCTAAGTCTTAGGCCCCGCACCTAGGCAACTAGTTTATCCACTAGTATGGTTTGAAAACTAGGCCCAAAACCTTAAAAGTCTTCATACTCTGTCTGCTCCTAGAGGAACTTCTCAACGGACGGGTTAATATCATATTCTCTAAACTCTATACATATATATAAGCAAGGGTAAATACTTTACATACTCAATAAGCCAAAGGAAAAGATAATATGTTTTGGCTCAACAAGGGAGGCTAAGGTTTTTATTTGTGATAGAATCCTTTTCTTTAAAAGTAAATATTTAGAAGTCTTAAGTTCTCATACGACATCACAATCGTAAGCGGGCTAAGTAACTACCTTCGTATATTGCATCCAAAGGACGATGATACCGGTGATTATTTGATGGAGTTAATAAGGATGGAGTAATCAATATTCTACATAACAAAAGTACAACTACAGGCAGGTCTATCGGTTTCACATAAACCGAGGCCAAACATGATCAAAGTGTGATCTAACAATGCCTCTTTATAAATGAAGTAATTCATAAATATAGGTTCAAAATGTTCAAGAATAACTTGCATTGGTGCGCGGCGGTTCTAGGTGCAACAAAATCTAGCGCGAACACTCCTTTAGTCCCTACCTTTACACATATGAAACACAAATATTACATGGGGTACTAATAAAAGTAACAAAACATAAAAAATAACAATGCCATTGAGTAAAGGAGATAATGCTCTATGGTAGACCGGGTCTATGGGGTCAGCTAAAAAAGATGGGCCGATGTGGGTCCCATCTCCTTTTTTTTAATTCCTCGTTCAATCCCATTCTTTGTGTCTTCTCCCTTGTGCCTTGCATTACTTGGTGCGACAAAGCGAGGGCGGCAACGAGGCGGTTCTAGGTGCAACAAAATCTAGCGCGAACACTCCTTTAGTCCCTACCTTTACACATATGAAACACAAATATTACATGGGGTACTAATAAAAGTAACAAAACATAAAAAATAACAATGCCATTGAGTAAAGGAGATAATGCTCTATGGTAGATCGGGTCTATGGGGTCAGCTAAAAAGGATGGGCCGATGTGGGTCCCATCTCCTTTTTTTTAATTCCTCGTTCAATCTCATTCTTTGTGTCTTCTCCCTCGTGCCTTGCATTACTTGGTGTGACAAAGCGAGGGCGGCAACGAGGCGCCGAGGTACAGCAACGATTGAGAGATCCAACAAAGGTATCAATCTACTTTTTGGAACTGTATTGAGGGCATAGCAAGGAAGCAAGAGGATCATAGCCTCACTATTTTCAAAAATGGTTAGCAAGGGAGCTTCTCTGTTCTGCTGCGATGATTCCAATGGTCGGCAGAGCTCGGTGTGGCAAAAAAAAAAAGAAACCAGAGAGACACGGTGGTGATGGCTAAGGGCTCTGGCTGGCCCCTGGTGTAGTGGATGGTAGGGAATCGAGGGAGACAGAGAGGGAGCTTGGAGAGGATAACAATGGTGGCTAGGGTTTCAACTCCAGTAGCCAAGGAGAGGAGAGGGGGTATGAAGAGGATGGACGATAGTGTGGGCAATGTCCAATGACTATGTAGACACCTTTGACATTTCACAACAATCCTAGTGATGACGAACTTCCGCACGGCACCGTGAATCGTGTGAAGCTTTCATTGATGCCTTTCCACATTTGTTGCGACGGGATAGGACGCTGCCTTGGGTCCGCTGTTGTCTCTGGCTATCCTCTTTGCTTTAATGTATGAGAGAAAAAAGAAGGCTGGTGTGGTGGCTTTGCTTATGCTTAACACACAATAAAAATATGGAGAGGATACATGCACGTGGTTGCTCTGCTATTTGTCTGATTCATGAGTAGAGGATTAGCATGCACGTGCATGCTCTTAGGTGAAAAGATGGATGACTACAGCAATGTATTGCTTTGGCTAAACACAAAACAAAATAATGAAGGAGAACTATACAAGCGTGGGTCGGTTCAATTTGTCTAAAAAAATGCAGGTTGTCTAGAAAAAGGAGAGGGGGCTATAGGATCAAGATGTTGACTAGAGGGGTGAATAGGCAATATTAAAAATTTCCTATAATATGCAAAGTTAAGTTATGTTGCTATGGCTTGGTAAGAGATGATCTATCTAAGCAACTATACTAAGTTTTGCATATCTAAGGTAATAAGGGCTCAAGAAGTCTATAAATGTAAATTGCACAAAAATAAATGCAATAAATAAAAGAGACAAAAGACAATGACTTTTTACTCAAGGTTTGAAAACTTGCTGATTTCCTAGCTCTGTTGAGACGAGTCTAATTTCACTGCTCAAACTATTAAACCTCCAAACCCCTTTGTCATGGAATGAGTAAGATAGGAGCCGGTCTTAAAGAGGTCTATCTAAGCCTTATTACTAGGGTAGTTCTTCATTCACTTCAAAGATGGTGAACTCCAAACAACTCATAAACATATCAAGTCTTCTCCACAATCTTCTTGGAGAGATTCCTAGGAATTACCTCCTCTAAGCCATCTAGGAGGCAGTAAGAGTAATAAGTGACAACTAATACTTAGAGAAGATCAAGTGTTACACTAGCGCAACAATGATGCAATGCATTTGACTTGACTAAAACAACCCTCAAACACCCTCAAAATTAGAGAGAAAGCTCAAGAGGTGTAAGAGGAAAGTCAATGGTTCATATGAAATAGATGCAAGGCCAATAGGAACCTCTTGTTGCTGGTGGGTGAGTATTTATACCCCTACCAACAAAAACTAGCTGTTGGGGGCGAAAACCCCTAACTCTACATATGGCCAGTTTGACCGCAATTAAGGAGACGGTCCAACTAGACTTATTGCCAACCATTTGAAAAAGAGTCATTAGCGCGCATTAAATGCATCTGTCCCGATCTGACCATGGGCAAAACTTCGGTCCGACTGCACCTACGCCTGGACAAACTGCCCTGATCCCCAAACTGATCGACAACTTCAAAAACCTTTCTATAAATTCCCAATCCGACCAGCCTCTAGTCCCAGTCCGACCGACTGACAAAGTAGCGCTCCAAACCCTTTCTAGAAGATCACGCTCTGACTAACTTAAAAACTTTATGCAATTGATCTAATGTGGCATTTTGATCAACTATTTGTAATTGTTACCATACCTCTTGATAGTATGGCAAAACTAGAAAAATAAACCTAATACGATTTCTCAACATCTCGATCAGTATATATGAACAATAAATGCTTTCTTCGCTTTGGCATTTTATTGCTTATCAATTTTAATCGGTGATCAAACTTCTTGGCTCTTGTACATACATAACTTAATTACAATACTTAAATAAAATCATTAGTACACAATTTGGGCTCTCATTAATTTTCAAAAATAATAATGGGCCTAGATGCTTCAGGGCCAAAACATGATTTTTCTATTTGAAGCGATGGAAGAGGAAAGGCTAGGAGAGAATCCTAGCTTTTGCCATTTTTGTCTGGATGTGATCATATTTAACATGAATATGATAGGTGGTCTGACCCACAAGTATACATGCGAAGGGAAAAAATTTAACTACAGTATGTGGGAATATTAAAATAGAGATGAAAATCCTCACCGGGTGGTCGACCGAAAATAAAATTTAAATTTATCAAACGGAAAGGTATTTTTGTCAATATGGTCAAAAATTTTCAAAAATGAAAAATTAACCTCTGGAATTTTAGAGATTTAATGTTTTGAAGGTAGAAACGAGATTTAATAGCATCGCTAAACAAAAGTTGAATTCTAGAAAAATAGTGGGTGTTACATTTGCATGCCATGAGAAGTCAAGCCAATAAACGGAGACTATCTATGACCAAGTTTTATAAAGACATCTTATTTTGCAAAGCTTTCAACCATGAGTGACACCATCTCAAACCATTTTCAAAACCCATTTTATCCCCATCATCTTGTTTTTAGGTGATAGAGGTGTCATCGATACTCGCGCTTTATGAGCATGAGTACTAGGATGACAAAAGGGTTACAAAGGTGTAGCGTCATCAACAACCAAGGAAAGTAAGTATAACAAATGAATTCATGGCCTATCAGATCTACTTGTAAACTGTGACCGATATCGTGTATCTAAACATGCATGGTTCACAAATAAAATAACTTTTAATTTAACATATGACATCAAATTAATCAAGGGGTGACTTGTCTTGGTCCTGGCCCTACACTTCTTTGACAAACTCCTCGACAGGGCGTTGACTACTATGCGTTACAAAACAAAAACAAACGAAAATAACTAAAATTAGAACATAATATATATAACGAGTTACGGTTAAAAATATAAAACTTTAAAGATTAAATCATTTTTTAGATTACAGAAAAATGAGTTAAATATTTTTTGAAAAAGAAAAGATTTTGGAACTAAGGCTAGGTAGGACCGAGGGTGAGGGAGGTAAGTTAGACTTTTGCTTCTCTAATGAGAAGGTTAACCGGCTCAACCGAGTATTGTTGGGCTAGGCTAGGGTGGCCGAGGTGGTTTGGACCAAGCGGAAACGTGGCCAAAGGTCTATGGGCTTTGTCTCTACATGGGTCAGCCCATGTTGCTCGGCCTAGCCTACAAGGTGACATAAGGCACGGGTGTCCTGCGATAGCGAACTTAGCTGCCACATCGGTGTAGACTAGTAGTTTGACTCGACAAACGGAATTGATAACTGCTAGCGGCTGGTGGCATTTTGGCAAATGCCGATGAACTAGAGCGAACAGCCATCATGGTGCCAATGAGTGGAGGAAGGCAAAGCGGTTGAACTACTCGAAATTGATCTGGGAGGTTGGGATGTGGTTGGTGACGAGGTTTAGGTCACCAGCGGCGACTATTTGGGCGATGATTAGGATCAGGTTTGGGTCGTGATGTGAATTGAAGAACGAGAGGGGATTGGGGTGCTACCTGGATAGATTTTGGAAGCTGGAGAGGGAAGAGGAAGGATTTAGTGGCTATGGTGGCTTGGTTGAAGCTTAGGTGGTGCAAGGCGAGGTGAAAGGCTCATTGGCCTTTCATAGGCAAGGACTGGTGCTAGACGACGACCAAGGGAGGTGGTGGCATGGTGTGCAAGGGGACGACTGTCTCTGGTCGAGGTGGTGGCGTTGTGCATCATGAGACAATAGAGCGCGGCACAACACCATGATGGTGTTGGCTGGAGAGGAGGAAGAAAGAGGGACGCAACAGATGTGACATGACATGACGAATGGTGGAGTTGACGGGAGGCAATAAGGCAACAGTGTGGCTTGGTCGGCGCAGCACGTGGCTCAGTGAGCACAACGATAATGTTTCTGAGGTGACAACCACACCTAACTTGCCTGTGTGAGCGAGCAAGGGCGGCGCAAGGCGAGCGATGCTAGCTCGGCATGGAGGCATGGTCCCTCGTAGTAGCAACCAATGTGTCTTTTGGGTGCATTTGATTGAACGCATGGCAGGCATAGGGTGGCGCTTGAGGTAAGGGACGGTTGCGCCTTGTCATGTCAAGCAGTTGTCCGTGGCATGGGTGGTAGGTGAGCCTAGCCTCTTGGCCAGCATCAAGCGTCGAGCGTGTGTGGCTGATTCGAGCGAGTGTTAGCGCACGGGAGGAGACGAAGCAGCCGTGGGCCACGGTAGACTAGGCCATGTGGGGGGAAGACGTGTCGAGCAGGCCGAGTCGAGATGAACAATAATATTTCTGAATTTTCCAAGAATAGTTTGGAAAGGATATTTTGAAGGTTTGAAATTAGACTTGAATTTGAAATTAATATTTGAACTAATGAGATTTTTTAGGAATTCTTGGAGGGGTGTTAGAGTTGGTTTGGAGAGAATTTAAGATCTATATTTTTTGGCACGCTCTTTAAGAAATCAAAAATATTTAAATAGTTTTTTGGATGCAAAAACATGGACGTTGTAGGCTACATGCTAGCCTTCCACCACCATCAGCCTTTGCGTTGTGTAGAGGAGCTGCAGCAGCAGATTGAGGTATGGAGATCCCAAGATCGGGATGAGACCGATGGCAACTAGAAAGGCGAGAGGGTGGAGGCCTAAGTGTCAAGGAGAAGCTAGGCGCGCCGAGTGTGGGGAGCGCATTCAGCCTCCACCAGCGTCTAAACTGCTAAGTGAGGGAAATTATACTGGTATTGAGATTTTGGGGAAGTGTTACAACCGGTTTACGGTTGAGCGAGATATATCACACTCAACCAATAGTTGAGGGAGTTAGCATGGACTTTTTCCATGCTACTTACTTCTTCGGAACATTTGTGAAAGCCTAGTTCTGCATCTAGTTCACTAAAAATGTTACAAACTAAATTACATAAGAACACGAATTAATGATGCAACGAGTAACGGCTAATACTGTTGTTCTTGCTAATTTTCCCCTACACTGTGTAGGCTCCACAGAAAGTAAACTCCCTTTGTTTTTTTTAACCTACATGCTGGTCAGTTGTCAGAAGGGTCTGGTTGGTCCTTTGTTTCACGCTGTGCTCGCTGGTGTGGACAACCTTGATCTGCTCAACAGAAACACGCATCGATGTTTTTTTATCTTTGTCAGTGATCGATCATATAGTAGAATTCAGCGTTAAACAGAGTGATCAGCACACTGATCGATACGTACCGCGGTGTGAAATCGGAGGCAGAGGACGGGTAGCTCGACGGCCGTGACGGGGACGACGAGTTCGAGTGGTACGGCCGCGGCGGCATGGCGAGCTCATGGACGCTTCTCTCCAGCATCTCCAGCACCTTGCCCATCGACGGCCTGTTCGCCGGCACGGTCTGTATGCACCAGAGCCCGATCAGCGCCATCTTTCTCGCAATCTCCTCGCCTCCTGATGATCCGGTCCCCGCGCCGGCGGAGGCGGTGGCGACGCTCTGCAGCACGCCGCCGTCCTCGAGCAGGTGGTCGTAGACCCAGAGCGGGAAGAACGTGTCGTTCGCCTTCTCGGCGTAGGCCTTCACGTTGCTCCCGCCTCCGACCATTTCCAGCAGCAGCATTCCGTAGCTGTACACGTCGGACTTGGTCGATATGTCGCCGAACCCACGCGAGAACACCTCCGGCGCGATGAACCCTATCGTCCCCCTCGTGTCCGCCATCGACAGGATGCTCTCCTTGGGGTTGCACAGCTTCGCCATGCCGAAGTCGGCGATCTTGGGCCGGAAATCCAGGTCGAGGAGAACGTTGTGCTGCTTGATGTCGAAGTGGATGATGCGGGTGTTGCACCCGTCGTGCAGGTACTCCAGCCCCCGCGCCACGCCGTCGTGCAGCACCTTCCAGCCCAGAAAATCCCTGTCAGGGCTCGCCGCCGCCGCCGCCGTCGACGTCGAGTAGATGTACTTGTCCAGCGAGCCGTTGGGCATGTACTCGTAGACGAGGGCTCGCTTGGAGACCTCGAGGCAGAAGCCGAGCAAGGAGACGATGTTGACGTGTGACGTTCTGCCGATGCTGATCACCTCGTTGAGGAACTCCTCGCCGTTGGGCTTGGAGTGGTGGAGGAACTTGACGGCGACGGCGCAGCCGTCGGCGAGAGTGCCGCTGAACACGGTGCCGTAGCCGCCCTCGCCGAGCCTCTGGCTGAAAGATTTCGTTATCTTCTTCAGCTCCGAGTACCTGAACCTCCGGGGAGCTAAGGATCCGTACTTCTGCAGGAGTTTCTCCACGTTTGCAGTATCAGTACTGCTTGCACTGTCCATGGCGTTCAGGAAACGGAAACGACTGCGCATCCGTCGACGACGCTTGAAGACGACGACGATGCATGCCAACAGCAAGCCAGTTGCACCGATCGACAATGACACTGAAAGCGACGAAACAAACATATATGCGTACTAATTAGTAAATTCATCTAGCTAATCGGTAATTGATCAAATTGATCGTGACATCATTATTGAAGAAATAATTGATCATCATGACATGTCTGAAGAACAATTTGATTTTTTGTTGTACTAATTAAGCAAGAATTCAAGACTGAAATGTACGCATACCTATCAGGATGACCTTGTTCCCGGACTTCCTTGCATCTGAAAGGGAAAAATCATTTGATTTTAGTCAATGCATACACAAAATGTCGTCAGTCTATTCCAAGCAATTGAATTAATTTAACGAACATTTATTTCTCAGATTAATCAACGACGGAATCCTTCCTGATGAAAGACTAATTGACACACGGTTACATGGAAGATTAGTTGTGAGTTGCATAATTGATTTCGTGATGAATTTTGAGTTGCGTCATTGATTTCATGATGTCTAATTGAAAGCTGGTTGGACTTGGACCAATTAAGATGTCTCAAGTATTATACTTAAGTCACATAAACTACAAAATGTAACGACATATGTCTTCGTACAGTGTACGTACAGCACGTCAATTTGTTGGACGAAGCATTGGACAGTGACCTACAAGTGTATGACCTAACTGCTGCAGGATTGTGTAAGAGCAGGTAAGTTGTGGAAAGATGAATGAAGAAATAAAAATAATTTATACGTTTTTTTACCTAAGAAAATGATCTATAAATAAAACTTTTATATCTGGTTTAAAATCAATATTGAAAAATAGACTGCATTATAAACATAAAATCAAGTTTTAAATTTTAAATTTTAGCTGGTGATAATAACCTAACGATGAGCGGCTAAATGGATATGAACCAGCTCTGAGACAACAACCATCGCCGCTGCTAGCAACGTATCTTGTTCAGTTCACACGATGAGATTATCAAATTAATCAAACAAAATCACCTTCGATCTGGCCCGACACAGAAGTTAGTTGAACCTTGCGCTCTCATATCATTGAGATTTCAAAGTCAAAGCCGACAAGTAAGTACTACTAACAATTAACTACACGTGGCCAGCTTTATTCTACATGTAAACGTTCGGGACGACGTAGAACGTGAAATTCCGGCTTACTTGTGGCTAAAGTATAGTTTCACAGATCACACTGGGGCTTATGTGGAATCCATTATTGGTTCTCGGTAAAAGATTGTTTCATACGATGAGATCGATCGTGACAACCAGTATTTATTGATGCTGTAATTTAATTAATCCAAAGCCCGTTCAAGAAGTCATTTCAGTCCTACTGTATGGCCACTATTACTAGTCATATCAAGTGCCTTGTCCTGAAAGTACACTACACCAAATTAAAGCATGCATAAAGAGGTCACCTTTTCAGTTCCAGAATCACAATCTATACCTTTTTTTTTCGTTATCAGAAAAAGGGAATTTCTGTAAGAAATGTAGATACCGCGTACGGTCAACCATTGACACCAATTGTTATCTCCAAATGATGCACGTTCGAAAGTCAAAACAGCAAAAATCTGTTTTTTTTTGTCAGTTCTAAGTCATCTTCGTTTTTGGCACGACAACGCAAATAGGTGCAATTCGTTGATCCAAACTGTTTTGTGGTGTTCAATCAGTAAAGTGTTGAAATTTGAATGTTAATACTCTAACACATATGTGTTTGGTGTTCGAAATTTGAATTTCTAATTTGCAATAATCAAGTTCAGAAAAAAATAACAGATAGGTTTATGGAGTACTTACCACATCTTGCCGGGCGGTTGGAGCCGTCGGAGCAGACGCAGGCGAACGCCTCCGTGTCGGCGTCGTAGCCGCACAGACCGCCGCTAGCATTGCACGCCATGCAATCTCCGGCGGGCGCCCTCCACTCCAGCATGTAGCCTCCCCGTAGCAGCTGCGGGTAATCCGTCGGGCTCGCGCCCGGCGCACCCACCACCGGAACGGCCGCGTAGTCGCAGCCGCCGGCGACCGTCCTGGCGGCGGTGTTGTTGTATCTCGGATCGAGCCGGACCACGGCCTGCGTTCCCGGGCACGTCACATTGACGAACCCGGCCGGCGGCGGCCTGGTGCTGCTGGTGCAGTTGAAGACGAAGACGAGCTGGTTGTTGGCCGGGCTGGCCGTGAACGGCGCGAGGCTGAGGCTGGCGGAGACGTCGATCCGGGGCACCGGGCAGCCGCTGGCGTCGGTCTGGACGTTGTCGTTGGCGATGACGACGGTGCGGTTTTTGTACGACACGGCGATGATCTTGTACCCGCTGCGGAAGGAGCGGGCCAGCGACGCGTGGTTGCCGTTGCAGATCACCTGGAACGCCGCCGGGCCGCACGGCGCTGAGGAGGCCGATGACGCCGAGTCCGGCAGCCAGAACGGGTAGGCGACGGTAACGTTCCCGCACGTCCTGGGCGCGCAGCTCGTGACGGCCGCCGCTGCGTGCCGCAGCGCGTGTTAGAGATCGTAAACGTGTTACAATTGTAACCGAGCATGTCTCAAAGATAAATGAACTTCTATAATTTGCTATAGATAAAATAGAACTTAAGTTAGGAGTCCTAGTTTAAAACTATCTATATCTATAATTTTTGTTTTATATATAAACATGCAACCTATGGTGAGTCAAGGTGAGGCAACCATAGTTACTCCATATTTTTTCATGGTATCAGAGCCGTCTCTTCCTAGAATAGATCTACAAAAATCTCGTTAAATTCTCGCGACAAGGAGGCTGCGACCTGCTCGTGACGCTCCTCCTCGCGATCTGAACATCCCACGACAAGAGGGCCGTGACCCCTGCTCGTGACGCTCCTCTCGCGATAAGATGTCTTCGTCCTTCACTCATGGCGAAGGATACCCGTCCTCTCCTTTTGGACATCCGGTGTCTGACAAGCTGACACGGGATAACTTCGTCCTATGGAAGACGCAGTTCCTGCCCGCTGTCCGTGGCGCCAAGGCGCTTGGTTTTCTGGATGGAACCATCCCCGAGCCGCGACAAGTCCTTGAAGCTGAAGTCGACGGCAAGAAGAAGGAGATTCCCAACCCAGAGCATGACTCATGGGTAAAAAAAGATCAGCAGCTACTCAGCTACCTGGTGAATTCGATCTCCAAGGAGGTCCTCGTCGGGATCACGACTGCAACAACCTCTGCGCAGGCATGGAAGGCGCTAGGGGCTATGTTTGCAGCACAATCAAGAGTGCGGGTTACAAATCTGCGCATGCAATTGGCCACCACCAAGAAGGGCAGCCTCACTACGACAGCCTATTTCAACAAGATGCAGAACATCAAGGATGAGCTCGCGTCAGCCGGCGTCACCGTCGGGGATGATGAGGTGGTTGCTCATCTACTTAATGGTTTAGACTTTGATTATCACCCCTTTGTTTCTTCTATGATGGGCCGATCAGGAGATCTTTCACTCTCTGAATTATATTCTCTACTCATGGAGTACGATCTTCGGCTCGAGATGTATCAAGGGACCGATCAGTTCCAGTCTTCAGCTAACATGGCATCTCGCGGTCGTGGAAACCATGGTTGTTCTGGTGGTCGACGTGGTGGAGGCCGGTTCAATTCATCGCGCAATGGACAGAACAGCAACAACAATCAGAGTTACACCAACAATAATCAAGGCAATAGCTCGCAAGTCACAAAAAAGGCGCCCTGTCAAATCTGCAAGAAGACAAATCATGAAGCCAATCAATGCTATTTTCGCTATGAGGAAGACAATCAGTACCGTGGGCGACCAGCAGGAGCTTATGGTGTTGATACAAATTGGTATGCGGACAGTGGGGCCACTAACCATATCACCAGCGAACTTGACAAGATGACCGTCCGTGATAAATATAGTGGCAATGAACAAGTTCATAACGCCAGCGGCAAAGGTATGAGTATTAGTAATATTGGGCATACAGTTTTTCATACCCTTTCAGTAAACTTCATTTGAACAATATTCTTCATGTGCCCTCTTCTGCCAAAAGCCTTGTTTCAGTTCATAAACTTGCCAAAGATAACAATGCTTTCCTTGAATTTCACCCTGATTCCTTTCTCGTTAAGGATCAGGAAACAAAGAGGATTTTACATCACGGTAGATGCAAAGATGGCCTGTATCCTCTCATTCCATCGAAAAAGAAAATAGAGTCAAAGCATGAAGTTTTTGGAGTCCATGTCCCTTCTACATCGTTATGGCATAGTCGTCTAGGTCATCCTGCTACTCCCATAGTTCAGAAGATCCTTAGCTCAAATAAGTTGCCGTGTGCTAGTTCCAAGAATGTTGAGTCAATTTGTGATTCGTGTCAAAGGGCCAAGAGCCATCAACTGCCTTATTCTGTTTCTAATAAAATCTCTAGTGCTCCTCTTGATCTGATTTATTCTGATGTGTGGGGGCCTGCACCCATCTCTGTTGAGAGTTATAGCTATTATGTTAGCTTTATTGACGACTATAGCAAATACACCTGGATATATTTGTTGAAGCATAAATCTGATGTCTTTCGAGTTTTCCAAGATTTTTAAAACTTAGTAAAAAGACAGTTCTCTAAGAAGATCCTTTGTGTTCAATCGGATTGGGTAGGCGAGTATGAAAAATTAAATTCTTTATTCAAGCAAATTGGGATCACACACTGTGTGTCCTGTCCTCATGCTCATCAACAAAATGGTGCTGCTGAACGCAAACATAGACATATTGTTGAAGTTGGTTTAGCTCTTCTTGCTCATGCTTCCATGCCTTTAAAATTTTGGGATTAAGCTTTCCTTACAGCTACCTATCTCATTAATATTCTTCCCAGCAAGATTATTGATTTTGAAATTTCTAGTACTCGCCTTTTTCATGATGCACCCGATTATAGCAATCTTCGTGTTTTTGGTTATGCTTGTTGGCCCAATCTGAGGCCATATAATTCCAGGAAGTTATCTTTTCGATCCACCCAATGTGCTTTCCTTGGCTATAGTTCCATGCACAAAGGTTTCAAGTGCCTTGACATCTCCACCGGACGCATTTACATCTCCCGTGATGTCGTTTTTGATGAAGCTGTGTTTCCCTTTTTGAAGCTCCATCCTAACGCCGGTGCCTCTCTTAGAAAAGAAATTGTCCTACTGCCTTCCTCCCTTCGAAATCCAGGGGATAATGACTGTACTGTATCTGATATTACTAATACTACTGACGTACCTGCTGTTTCTAGTGAATCATCTGAGAAAATTGCAGGTCTCGTGCCTATGCTCCCAGCGCTACCGGCACAACGTTGCGCACATAGCCCAGGCTGCAGCTCCCAGGTGGAAACGTTGTCTCCTTCCAGCTCGTCGAATGGTGCTGTTTTGCCTGCTACACCGCCTGGGGGAACATCAGTACCGCTGCCGACCGCTGTTGCTGTGCCAGAGGACAACAGTGCGGCGACAGGTGGGGGTAATGCAGTGGTGCCTGAGTCTCCACCTGGGACGTTGCATGCGTCTGAGGAGTCTCCACCACCGCTGCATGCTACAGCATCAGGTGCACATGAATTTGTGCCACCCGGATCTTCTACAACATCTGGATCTTCTACAACATCTGGTTCTCCAGCAGCCACACCTGATCCCCCGCGTCACCAAACACGGTTGCAAAGCGGTATTATCAAACCAAAGAAGCTATATGATGGTATGATTCGATATGGCATGTTTAGTGCTACTGGTGAACCTAATTCCGTTGATGAAGCTATTTCAGATCCAAAGTGGCGTGATGCAATGGAAGTGGAATTTCAAGCTCTAGCTAAGAATAAAACTTGGCATCTCATTCCAAGAAAAACTGGATAGAATATTATTGATTGCAAATGGGTTTTCAAAATCAAACGAAAAGCCGATGGGAGTATTGATAGATACAAAGCTCGATTAGTTGTCAAGGGATTCAAGCAACGCTATGGCATCGACTATGAAGACACTTTCAGCCCAGTTGTCAAGATAGCTACAATTAGATTGGTACTCTCTATTGCAGTGTCAAGAGGATGGTGCCTCAGACAACTTGATGTGCAGAATGCGTTCTTGCATGGTGTTCTGGAAGAAGAAGTTTATATGAAGCAGTCTCCGGGTTTTGAGGACACTAAAACACCGGGATATATATGTAAGTTGGACAAGGCTATCTATGGGCTGAAGCAGGCGCCCAGGGCATGGTACTCCAGGTTAAGTTCCAAATTAATCACTCTAGGTTTTGTGCTGTCAAAATCAGACATGTCTCTTTTTATATATCATAGGGGTGGTACAACTATTTATATGCTTATCTATGTTGATGATATTATCGTTACAAGCTCATCACCTGAATTGCTGATTTAAAAGAAGACTTTGCACTAAAGGATCTTGGCAAGTTACATTACTTCTTGGGTATAGAAGTTAAAGAAGAGTTAGATGGCATAACTCTATCTCAAGCTAAGTATGCACAAGACTTGTTGAAGCGTGTTGGAATGCTCGGCTACAAACCCTGCACGACTCCTTTATCTGCATCTGAGAAGCTGTCAAGCTATGATGGTGTTCCTCTCAGTCCAGAAGATGCTACTCGCTACAGAAGCATAGTTGGTGCTCTTCAGTATTTAACAAATACACGACCAGATTTATCCTTTGCTGTCAACAGAGTTTGCCAATTTCTTCATGCACCGACCTCAGTTCATTGGACTGCAGTTAAAAGAATACTTAGATATGTACAACACACCATTAGACTCAGGATGCATATTCAAAAGGTATTGTCGTCATTCATCAGTGCCTTCTCTGATGTAGATTGGGCAGGTGATACAGATGATAGGCGTTCTACTAAAGGCTTCGCAATATTTTATGGAGGTAATCTTATATCATGGAGTGCTAGAAAACAGCCAACTGTTTCAAGATCTAGTACAGAAGCAGAATATAAAGCGATGGCTAATGCTACTGTAGAAATAATATGGCTTGAGCAACTGTTGACCGAACTTAGGGTTAAAGTGCATCGCACCTCAGTTCTTTGGTGTGATAATCTTGGTGCAACATACTTATCAGCTAATCCCGTGTTTCATGCTAGAGCAAAGTATATTAAAATTGATTTTACTTTGTGCGTGAAAGAGTTATGAGAAAACAGCTACACGTTCGGTTCATCGCTTCTGGAGATCAGTTGGCAGATGGATTTACAAAAGCCTTACCGGTTGCAAAGATAAATACATTTATTCGCAATCTCAAACTTCAAGGTGGTTAGGAAAGTTTAGATAGAGCGGGGGTGTTAGAGATTGTAAACGTGTTACACTAAGATTGTAACCGAGCATGTCTTAAGGATAGATGGACTCCTGTAATTTGCTATAGATAGAATAAAACTTAAGTTAGGAGTCCTAGTTTAAAACTATCTATATCTGTAATTATTGTTCTATATATAAACATGCAACCTATGATGAGCTAATGTGAGGTAACCATAGTTACTCTATATTTTTTCAGCGCGAGCAGGCATGCCACCAGGAGTACGAAAAGCAGCCGCAGCAATGGCGTATCCATCGCGCGCGCGACGTCGACCGACGAATCGATCACTCGGACACGCACGGTTGGTGGTGGCGTGGCGCGATGTGGCGAGGAAGAAGGTGAGGTGCAGCGTTGTATATAGACGAAGCGATCGGTCGAGGTGAGGATACACGTGTGTAAGTTGACTTGGTTGTGTAGTGGAAGAGTTGCGTCATGGTCACTTTCGGACCCTTCGCTCTTCAGTATGAAACGAAACGGTGATCCAGATGGAGTTCGTTGGGTTAAAATTATTCTTATGTTTAATATTCTATGATAAATAATTTACTTTATAAATGATTTTTTAATGAAAATTGATTTGAAATGTTGATGGTATTGGTGTGAATGTTTGTGATTAATATATTTGTGTGTATGTGATTTAAGAATTAATCTTAATTAATGGTAAGAACTAAAACTACACTTATGTAGTTGTGAGGGTTCATTAGAATATCGATAAGATTAAAGTTAGATTTCTTGTGGACGATGGTATTAAGACTAGTCTTAAGAGGACTGAGTTAAAAAATATCGGATGATAAAGTTAAATACAAAATAGCTTATGATAGAGGAATATTATGTGAGAGTATGTTTGTAATAATCTTCACAGGTGTACGTAAGCATCATAAAAATCATAAAGAAAATTAGATGAAAATTAAAAGAAAAATTATTAAAAAAATTAGAGGAAAAAATGTTGCTTAATATAGCATATAAGCATGCACACATATGGAAAACAATGGTAGCTAGTTATTGGAGTTCAGATTTAAAAAAAATAAATCAATTTAAAAACTTATAATAGATTTATAATATAATTTAGTATGAGTTCTTAAATATTTATCAAAATAATTTTAGAAAAGAGAGGAGATGATTATTTTATATACGCTTTGTACATATATTTTGTCCTAATTAAATTGATCTAATTTTAATATTTTTACGAGTTATATTGTTAGTAGATAGTTAGACGGTAATACGACAGGAACCGGTGATAAGATGGTATATTTATATTAAAAAATTTTAATTTTTAAAAATTCTATTGTTCAACGTGTTAATTGTTGGGTTACGATTGTACAGTTAACCACGATTGGTGGATACAATGGACGTGATGATTACGCCAGCGAGATATTCCGGCAGTGTTTGGTGAGTCCGCACCTCAAGCGATACCAGCGTACGGAAATTCTTTTGCAAGATGGGCCGTTGGTCAAAACGGCCTTTTAAATGGGCTTTCTTTCCGGCCCCAAAAAGGGCGTAACCAGTCGATGGGCCTAAATAATGGTCCATCCCATGATATGGGCCATAATTTTCTGATGGGTCTCATGCCCATGTTATCCGCGGCGGCGCGTCCTCGACGGCGTCGCTGTAGGATTGCGGCGGCAGCTGCCCTCCCGCGAGCTCGCGAGCCCAAGCAGTAAACGCCTCCTCCTGACCTGCTCGGCCGTAGGCATGAAGGGATTCGAGGGAAAACAGTAGTGTCCGCCACCGCCGCGTTGATGGTTGTGGTGGTTACTGGTCAGGGAGGCGGCGGCGGCGGATTGGGGATGGTTTACGAGATACGCAGTGGCGAGATGGGGCATCCTTCCTCTACTTGCTGTGTTGGGCAAGGCATTGGTCGAGCAGACGCACTGGAGTGGGTGCTAGTGGAGTTCTGAATCTGGCCAGAAGCTCATCAAGAGTTCAAGACTGAAGAAGGTAGGGGCTCGCTTCTTCTTGGTTTCTTCAGAGGAGACCATCAGGGAACCGAGCAAGTAACTTTTGGCACTGAATTAATCGTAGCAGGGTAGATCAAATTGTCGAATGAAATTATGAAGCAAGTTACTGAAGTTAGGGGGATGAACAGATTTAAGAAATATCTTAGATTCAGCTATACCTTACACACACTAGGCAATGCCATGAATGTTTAATGATACAATGCCTTGTGCCTTAATTTCTGATTCATTCTGAATACTGCAGGTCATCTTTTTGCAGAATTCGTAGTTTTTGTAGGATTTTTTGAATTCACAAAGCTTATCTCCTCAACATTTAGCACTTCACTAAGAGCTTGTGCAGCGTTGGCATTTCTAGTAAAACTTCTGCTTTCTGTATTCAGCTCGTGAACCGGATGTTCTCTGAAAAAAGGAAATTTCATAGATGAACGTCATATGAAATATTACTAGTCCACGTTAAAATGTGTAGAGAAGGTATCTTACAGCATTTCACAGAAATTTTGCTTTGGCGGCATTTCCAGTTCATCCAAACTTCTCTCGAACATATCTAAAACCTGGGTTATTGTTGGGCGATGCATACGTACGCATAGGTAATACTTGTACACACCACAAGCCAATTAAAGTCATATTTTTCGCAATTTCCTCAACCTCACATGTGACTTTACAAGTTCATAAATCCAATCTGGAAAATACTTTTCACTAGATTTTTCAACCATTGACTTTGCATTTTTCCGGCCTCCGACCATCTCTAGCAACAGCATTCCGTAACTATAAACATCTAACTTTGTTGAAACAATTGTTCAGGAGCGAGGAATCCAATTGTTCCTCTAGCACCTGTCATTGAAAGGTTGCTTTCCTTGGTATGGCACAATTTAGCTAAACCAAAATCTGCAATCTTTGGGCAAAACTTCTGGTCTAGAAGGATATTTTGAGGCTTTATATCGAAATAGATGATTCGTGTGTTACAACTATGGTGGAAGTATTCTAGCCCACGAGCAATCCCTATGGATATTCCGTAAAGTTTTTCCCACCCTAGAATTTCTTTGGGATTTTCTGAGTAAATGTATTTGTCCAGGGAACCATTGGACATGTACTCATAGAGAAGAGCTCGTTTTGAGCCCTCCAGACAAAACCCAAATAAGGTAACAATATTAAATAATAACTAGGCATCAAGAGCAGCCATTCGTTTTTTCTCCAACTTCCACCAGTTACGTAGATGTAGCATCAGAGAATTTAATATCCTTTAGTTAGCTCTCTTCTATGTGCTTATATGATTCCATCTCTACACGTTCTGATTTATCATGCATGTGTGCCTGCAATCACCATGCCTGTGCGATTACCATAGTGCCTCGAGAATCCAGATGCCAAGCCATTCACGTTGTAGGTGGTTCATTACAAGCAGAGGACTCTGCGCCATCATCCGACGGCTGGAGTCTTGCACTCTTGCCAGTTGCCACAGAGTTAAGCGGAGTCATACGTGTGCCAACCATTCAATATAATCTCTCCATCAAGCAGGAACCTCAGGTGCTTACTACTCTCGCAATACTGTTTATGTGTAATGTCCTGTTGATTTCCTATATTGATTTAGTCCTTAAGTAGATGCTGGAAGGTATGGCGCCTCTTAATTTGCTATAGATTTAGTCCTTAGGTAGATTTACCATGTTATTTGCTAGATTAATTTTAGACTTAACGTTTCTCTGTAAATTCATTTTTGTCTTTTCTTTACTAGGACCGCATGTCTGCATTAGCTATGGGCAAATGGCCCTTTTTAGATCCTGTATTGCTACTAACAGTGTGCCATTAAAATGTTCCTGTTCTCCTTTTCGAGTTCGATAGAAATGTTCTTTGGTGTTGGATATGATTCTCATCATAATCAATGTTTTCCCTATCTAATTTTGCGGGGAGAGAATGTTACAGGATTAAAGTTGTGTGCGTGTGCTCATACGCTGTTCTGATTCAGTAATCCGAATAGCCAGTTTTCTGTTTTTTAAATTATTCAGTTAAAAGACACTTGCGTTGATAGTTTGATACCTGAGTTCACAGGGTCTACAATATGATGTTTGTGCAATAAACTGACATAACAAAAGAGAAAGATGTCTTCGTCCATGTCTGGGACGGCATCACTGCAGTTTGGCCTGGTAGCACAATGCAACAATTACGTATGCATTTTATGAATGAATGTTCTATGGAACTTCCCCATCTCCCACAGGTAAATTGGCTGACTATCTTCATGACTTACTCAAACTTATCACCATGCAATACAGCTTCAAATTCTCTCTTCATATCTTAGTGTTTTCTCTTGCTTACTGTTTTACTTTTTTTTACAAATATAATTGTTTATATATAATAATCAAGAGACAATTCAAATTCCCTTTAATTCACGCGACAACGCGCGAGGTAGACGACGACTTCGTGAGGAATATCGCGAAGCTAATGCATTCTTACTAGGAAATAAATGTCGGTGAACCTGACCCATTCAGCAAGAGTGAATCGAACTTACCAGATGGCGGGTCCCATGTTACGAGGAATCCACCACGAATGAGCTCCTCGTACCTGCTGGCGTTCGCCTCGCCGGCAGGTGTGTCAATCACCGGCACGAATGTGGTGCTGCAGTCTTTCAAGGAGTACTCGTCGTAACGTCCTCCAAGGGGAGCAAACGAGTTGTTACGGCATCTCATCTCCATGAGCCCCGGCCACTCCGCCGCCGCCGCCTTGGTGCAGCTGTAGAAGACGAGGTTCAGATTGGCAGGACTGAACTTAAACGGGAGTGTCAGCTTGGCGGAGGTGTTCCACTTCGGGACGTGGCAGTCGGTGGAGCTTGTCAGGCCAACTAGTTTGTGGGCATCAACTAGTACGGTCCCCATATGATATGTTCATGATCTGAAACCCGTAATACGAAGTGCTCCGAGCAGTTGCAACGCCGCTGGAGTGATTACAGTCGACCTGGTAATCCAGAGGGCTACACGGCCTATCCGTCTGGTTTTGCGTGATCCAGAACGGAGAGGAGATGGTCAGGTTGCCGCATTTCTTACTGCCCGAGAAGCTTCCTCCTCCGTCCCCTGCACCCCTCGCTGCCGCCGACACAGTAGAAGGCGAAGAAGCGCGGGACCATTGGAGCGTAAGATCGGGCAGCGAATTGAGAAGGCGTGAAGCTTCTGGGAAGAAGGCAAGAAGCTAATGGCCACTGTAACAGGGTATGATCCTAAAATTCCTGACTAACATCGGACTAACGGGAAGCTAATGGCCGCTTGGTTGGCTGGACTGGAATTCACATCATGGGAAACGAGAGCAGAGGCGAGGTCCAGTCACGCTCACGCACTATTCTTGCCCAGGTCAAGACGCTAGCAGTTTTGTCTCAAGCGACAACTTCTCTGCTCGTACTCCAACTAGTACTACTTATCATGCTTGACTCTGCTGCATACCTTCCAAGTTCCAACGCAGCAGAGGGAGGCGCGCTGCCAAACCCGCTGTTGGTGGGTAAACCCTTTTTTTTACTGCCTATAACATGTGATAAAATCCTACTTACATTATACAAATTTTGGATCGCTGTATCTACTTTCAGATTCATGCACACAGTATCATTATCCTTTTCTTTTCCTATTCCATTCTCCCGCATGGCACGCAGCATCACAGCCACACACGAGTGAGGCGCGCTCGCCTCCTCCTCCGCCGTCGCCAGCGCCCAACCGCGCCGGCGCTTGGGCGAGGCCCCCCTGGCTGACCCCCTCTCCCTCCCGCTTCTTCTTTGTTTCTTCAGAGGAGGCCATCAAGGAACCGACTAAGTTACTGATCTTTGATTGTTTTCTACTTTTTCTTTAAAATTTCTGCACTGTGTTGATGCTAGTTGTCTTGCTCGTAGATCAAATTAGTAAAGGTAAAATGTGATTATGCTGGCACTTAATTGTAAACCTTAGCCATGGGTAGGACAGATTGTCGAATGAAATTATGAAACAAGTTGGAGAGATGAACAGAATTCAGAAATATCTTATACACACTAGGCAATGCCATGAACGTGTGATGATAGAATGCTAAAATTTGATTCTTGTCTTAATTTTTTAATAATGCAGGTCATCTTTTTGCATAGTTGGTAGTCATAGTAGGATTTTTGAATTCATGAGGCTTATCTTCTCAACTCTTAGCACTTCACCAAGAGCTTGTGCATCTTTGGAATTTCTAGTAGAACTTGTGCTTTCTGTATTCCGCATGTGAACCGGATGTTCTCTGAAAAGTAGAAATTGCATAGATGAACTTCATTGAAAATATTACCAGTCCATGTCAAAAATGTACGTAGAGAAGGTCTCTTACAGTAATTCGCAGAAATTTTGCTTCGGTGGCATTTCCAGTTCGTCCAAACTTCTCTCAAACATATCTAAAACCTGGGTTATTGTTGGGCGATGCATAGGTACTACTTGTACACACCACAAGCCAATTAAAGTCATCTTCTTTGCAATTTCCTCAACCTCACTTGTGACTTCACAAGCTTGTAGTCCATCATCTAGAGCAAAGTGGTCATAAATCCAATCTGGAAAATACTTTTCACTAGAATTTTCAACCATTTGTTTCGCATATTTTCGGCCTCCAACCATCTCCAGCAACATCATTCCGTAACTATAAACATCTGACTTTGTTGAAACAACTCCAAAGGTTCGATAGATAACTTCAGGAGCGATGAATCCAATTGTTCCTCTAGCACCTGTCATTGTAAGCTTGCTCTCTTTGGTACGGCATAATTTAGCTAAACCAAAATCAGCAATCTTTGGGCAAAAGTCCTGGTCTAGAAGGATATTTTGAGGCTTTATGTCGAAATGGACGATTCGTGTATTACAACCATGGTGCAAGTATTCTAGCCCACGAGCAATTCCGATTGCTATTCCGTAAAGTTTTTCCCATCCCAAAATTTCTTTGGGACTTTCTGAGTAAATGTAATTGTCTAGAGAACCATTGGGCATGTACTCATAAAGAAGAGCTCGTTTTGAGCCCTCCAGACAAAACCCAAACAAGCTAACAATATTAACATGAGAGGTCCTGCCAATGCTCATAACTTCATTCACAAACTCCTCTCCATTTCCTTTGGAGTCACGCAAGAATTTAACAGCAACCAGTCGACCATCCTGTAACCTTCCTTTGAATACAACACCATAGCCTCCTTCTCCAAGCCTATTCTTAAGAAATGATGTCATCTTCGTTACCTCTGAATACTTGTATCTTTTTGGAGCTAGGGATCCATAAGATACTATTAGGTCCTCAATGTTCCTTTCACTGGTGATTCTAGCCTTTGTGCAAAGGAGATACCGTAGTTTTTTCCCCTTCCTATGCCATATCAGCACGTATATACATGGTAAGAGCAAGCTTGCAGCTCCTGCTGTCGAAACTGAGATTAAAGCACGTGTTATTTCCTTTTACAGAGTCATGATGTTATGCTATGACCATTTAATTTGAATGAACATCATTGGCTTTTCCTATTAGTCTTAAAAAGTGCAAGGTGGCAAAATCTACAAGGTAAAATGGATAGGAATTTAATCCAAATCAACCAGTCTTGTATAAGATTAGACAAATTAAGGATATGATTGCTTATTGCTTTTTAGGTTATTATGACTTACGGTTCAATGGTAAATGTTTTTAACATACCTATTAATATGATCTTCCTGCCATTTGTCCTGCTTCCTGCAATAACACAAACTTAATTAACAAAAGTAATATCAAGAGAAGAATATTTGATGTTGTCCCAAGACAAATGAAGTATTGCTTTTGAAGTTTGACCTTCTTTATATGATCTATACATATCTTCAAGTTAGTGAACTAATCATTTGACTGACGAAGCAATTTCTTCATAACCCATGTTGGATACAAGGGATAATTAATGGTTATACGTAGGTTATCTTGTCTGGATGAATGTTAGACCACTGGACCACTGGACTGTATATATATAGATCCGACCCTCTTTGTATAGAGTTGATGTCTTAGTCTTACTATACACATTTTTACATGATATCAGAACAGGTCTAGATATTCTCAGTGCACTAACATCCTCCTACTGGTGAGCCGACACTTCTTTCCCGTCGCCGACTTCCTTCCCGGTATTCCCTCTTTGCTCCCTCGTCTCGGCTCTCTCTTCTTCCTGTCTCCTCCACAGACAGCTTTCTTCTTCTCCACCACCTTTTCACATCCCTTGTTCCACCACGTGACGAGACGATGGTCTCCATCCACCTCCTCGTCTCGTCTCACACCCGTCTTCGTCCTTCCCTTGCCTCGGCGCACCTTTTCTCCTCCGACGCCGGCGCACCTCTGCGCTTGTCGTCTCCATCAGCTGGACCCGTCCGCCCTCCATCGGCTGGACCCGTCCGCCCTCCATCAGCTGGACTCATCTGCCCTCCATCGACTGGAACCCTCTCTCGGTTCTCGCTTTTTCGACATGCTCACCTGCTCCCAGACGCGAACCTTCTCCACTCACGTCTGAGCCACTCCGACGTGTCCACGTATCCACGGACACGAATCTCTGCCTCCCGGACGCGAACCTCCTTTCTTCGCGTCCGTCCCCTCTCCGAGTTTTCGCGTCCGTTCCACTCCTTTGCCTCCACGAGTCCAAGGACGTGAAATCTCTCTTCACGGACGCGAATCTTCTTACGTTTGTGGCCCACCCACTCTCTGACCTACCTACTCTGTTACCCACCTTTCCCTCAATTACTCTAATGCCTACTTTTCATCGGCCAATCACTCTCCATCGGCTGGTTGCCATCGGCTGGTTGGCCCACTTTTTCTTCTCATCGGCCAACCACATTTCTCATTGGCCAATCCCTCTTTATCGGCCAACCATTTTTCTTATCGGCTTATTCCCATCGGCTCCCTACCTCTCATCGGACTTTACCCTTATCGGCTTCTTGCGCCCGTCACCCTCTTGTCATAGCCACCGAGTCAGCCCTTAGCTCCGGCCCCCTCCCAATCGCCGAATCTATTCTGACCCTCGGCGCCTCTGACCACACCTCGGGCACTACCTCGCCGATCTTCTCACCACCCTACGCCACTGTCAACGTGAAATCTCATGTTCTCATCTCTCTCGACCTCAACGCCAACTACTCCAAGCGGGTATTTTTCTTCAAATCACTCTGTGGAAAGTTCGGCCTCCGGTCTCACATCGATGGCTCCGTTCCACCTCGACCCGATGATTCTCAGTGGGACATCGCCGAGAACTGTGTGTGTAGCTGGTTGCTTAGCTCGGTTGACGACTCTATCATAGATCTTGCCATGTAGGACACTAACCCCACTACCTGGGATCTCTGGGTGGCTATCGAGTGGCTCTTCCTTGCCAACAAACAGCCGTGCGCTATCTTCTTACTAAACGAATTCTACTCCATGGTACAAGGTAACTCTTCTGTCTCCTCGTACTGCCAACGCCTCAAGATTAAGGCTCCCGTCCTCCGCGATATCGGTCACCCTGTGGCTGACTCCCAACTCATCCTCGCCCTTCTACGAGGACTTAACCCACGCTTCTCCAACACCGCTAACGACATCGCCAACTCCACACCCCTTCCGTCGTTCGCTCGGGCCCATGACATGCTAGTTCTTAAAGAACACCGACTGGCCAACGACGAGAAGATCGTGGCCCATACCGTTCTCCTCACCGTAGCCGATCCTCATGTGCTGCTGCCACTTCTTGCGGCTCTGGTAGCCATGGTCCTAACCATGGCAACACAACCCACACCGGTGGCACCGGCAAAGGCAAGGGTAAGGGCAAGGGCAAGAACTGGCACGGTCCGATGCAATCGCGACCTGCTCCAGTCCCTGTCCCGTCTGTTGGTCCCATGGGTCCGTGACTATGCTACAACCCCTAGGCACCCCAGCCCCAGCCACGCAGTCCCATCGGCTGGCAACCAGGGGTTCTCAGCGCCCATCCTCAGGCCCACCTGGCATCGGCTCTCATCCTACCGCCTCAGCCGATCCTCTTGCCACCACCCACCCAATCGGTTCCCTCCTGGAACTAGGCGCCCTCAACCAGATGACGTTCCAACCTCATCACCCTTAGGTTCTAGACTCTAGTGCGTCCTCTTACATAACGTCATTGGCTGGTATACTACGCTCTCGACATCCCTCCTCCTCCCCCTTTGTCACCATCGGCAATGGTCACTCTCTCCCTGTCCAATACCGTGGTGACTCCTTTCTGTCTACACTCACAACTAACCTTCCACTTCACAATGTCCTCATTGTCCCTCCCTCATTCACAATCTAGTATCTGTTCGTCAATTCACACGAGATAACAATTGCTCAATTGAATTTGACGTTTCTGGTTTCTCTGTGAAGGATATCCCAACCCGACGTCAGATCCTTTGCTGCAATAGTGGCGGCGATCTCTACACCATCCCTACTGCGCCGTCTACTTCACACGCCAGCATTTCTCTCTCCACCAACCTCTGGCATCTTCGCCTTGGTCATCCCGGCCCCGACGTTGTCGCCAATCTACGTCGCAGCGCCTCTATCCAGTGTACCCACAGCAGCTCCACCGTTTGCCACTCGTGTCAACTTAGCAAACACGTGCGGTTGCCCTTTTCAAATTTTCTGTCTTGTACCTCGCGACCTTTTGAGCTAATACACTGTGATGTATGAACTTCTAGTAATTAGTATTATCTTGCAATACTTGATGAGTACACACACTATTGCTAGACTTTTCCACTCACCAGCAAGTCCGAGGTCGCCTCCCACCTAATTAACTTCACAAACTATATCTTCAACCAGTTCAACCTCTCCATTAAAGCTCTACAGGCCGATAACGGTACGGAGTTTGTCAACCATACCGTTCAAACCTTCCTCACCTCTCAGGGCATCCATCTACGCCTCTCCTACCCCTACACCTCTCCCCAGAACAGCAAGGCCGAATACCTACTTCGCATACTTAACAACATGAGTTACATAATGCTACTTTATGCCCACCTATCTGCAACTTACTGGGCTAAAACACTAACCACAGCGACTTACCTCCTAAATCGACGTCCTTGCTCCTCTATTCGTCACAATGTTCTATACACCCTTCTATACCGCACGGCGCCCGACTACTCCCATCTACGCGTTTTCGGGTGCCTCTGCTACCCCAATCTCATCGTCACTGCAACTCACAAACTTACCCCCGCTCCACCGCCTGCATTCTCCTTGAATATCCCTCATCTCACAAGGAATACCGATGTCTCGATCTCTCTACCCGTCGGGTTATCGTCTCTCGCCATGTTGTTTTTTACGAGACCTGCTTACCTTCGATCTACTTAATCCCAGATCCTCATCTAGCGATCTCGACTTCCTCCTTACCAACACCGTGCCTTCCTGGTCTCCTCCATCAATCTCACCTCTGGCCCTCTCATCGGCCGCTCCTGAGGACTTACTGCTCAGCTATCCCACTACTCTTCAGTCCGATGCTACTCACATCGAACCCCCATCAGCCTCACCACTCTCATCGGCTTCAGCTAATCCTATCTCCTTTCCATCGGACACCTCAATCACATCGGCTCCTCAGCCTTCATCGACTCATAACCACCTATCGGCCCATCCACCTTCATCGGCTCCCCCCTCCCTATTGGCTGCTCCACCTCCATCGGACCGACCAAACCAATCAGCCCATACACCCCCATCGGCTTAGACCGATCTAGTTCAGCCCTTTCCTCTCACATACAGTCGCCGATCCCGAGCCGATGACGCCCCTCTCCAACCAGTCCCTACCCTACCTCCCACGCTCTCATCGGCTCCTGTCCCCTTCACATCTCACATGATTACCCGATCACAAACCAGGTCCCTCCACCTCACCAAGTGCTACGGGCTCTCAGCAGTCCATTGTACTATCTCGCCCATCCCGGCGGCTCCTCGTTTTGCCCTGGCCGATCCTCAGTGGCGTGCGGCCATGACCGACGAGTACAAGGCTCTCATGGATAACGAGACCTGGCGCCTCGTCTCTCGTCCTCCTGATGCCAATGTTGTGACCGGTAAGTGGATCTTTAAACATAAGTTCCACGCCGATGGCTCAGTTGCCCATCACAAGGCACGCTGGGTAGTTCGGGGTTTCTCCCAATGTCTCGGTGTCGATTACGATGAGACCTTCAATCTTGTCGTCAAACCTGCCACCATCCGGGTCGTTCTCACCCTGGCTGCCTCGCACTTTTAGCCGATCCACCAGCTTGACATGAAGAATGCATTTCTTCACGGTCATCTGATGGAAACGGTCTACTGCCAGCAGCCTCCAGGCTTCGTCGATCCCTCTCATCCTGACGATGTCTGCCTCCTTCAGCGCTCCCTCTACGGCCTCAAACAAGCTCCTCGAGCCTGGTACTAGCACTTTGCTGCCTATCTTCGGCACATCGGCTTTGTGGCCTCCGTGTCCGATAGCTCTTAATATATCTAGCACACTAATCTACAAGTAGCTGCTTTAAAAAAATGGAACTTAGTACATCTCGCACATCAATCTATAGGCAGTTGCTTAGATTTAGGGATGAAACCAAACTCTGCATCATCTTCCACCTGAGTAGGGAGAAAAAAAGTGGGTACTTTCGTATTCGCAAGTCACGATAAATATGAGTATGTAAGCCGTAAAGTAAGGTTAAATTTATTTTATAAATCTTTTATTTAAAAATGTTTCGTAACCTCTAAGTGTGAGTTCATAACTCATTTACTTAAGATCTCAATTCGATGCGATTTGCTTTGCATCAACACAAACATGATAACATTTTAGTTACATTAATAGTTTCCTTTTTATTTTTCGTCTTTTCAATAAAATATCATTTTTTAAGCTATGTATATAATATTTATCTTGCTCTATCTAGAATTAAACCAACATCTTTTTTCCCATTTACTGCTTCTCGAAATCACGCCCAAACTTTAGTTCTCACTCCCTCTCATGAAGTCTACTACATGATAGTTTCCTATTCACTCTTCATATCAGCAACGCTACTACCTATCTCCTTCTATATGTCGACAATATTATACTTACAGCGTCTTCGACATCCCTCCTAGACCAGATCATGACCCGACTTCACTCCAAGTTCATCATGACCGATTTTGGTCTCCTCCACCACTTCTTTGGCATATCCGTCACCCGTTCTTCTCGCGGGCTCTTTCTTTCCCAACGCCAGTACGCCATCGATCTTCTCCAGCGTACGGGCATGGCCGATTGTCACCCCATAACCACCCCGGTCGACACTCGAGTCAAACTCTCCGCTGCCGATGGTGCACTTGTTGCCGATCCCTCTCAGTATTGGAGTCCTATCGGGGCTCTCCAATACCTTACCCTCATATGGCCCGACCTCACGTACGCCGTCCAGCAAGTGTGTCTCTTTATGCACGCTCCGCGTGAACCTCACCTCGCGTTGCTCAAGCGCATCCTATGCTACGTGAATGGCACACTCTCCAGTGGGTTGCACCTCAGCTCCAGCCCCATTGACTCCCTCACCGCATACTCCGACGTGGACTGGGCAGACTGTCCTAACTCTCGACGCTCTATGTCCGGCTACTGCATCTTCCTCGGCGACACTCTAGTCTCCTAGTCCTCAAAACGCCAGACTACAGTGTCAGCTGAGTACCGCGTCGTGTGTGTCCGTTTTCCTTTCGCTACGATTGCGGGGGGTATTAGACCACTGAACCACTGGACTGTATATATATAAACCCGACCCCCTTATATAGAGTTGAGATCTTAATCTCACTGTATATATTTCTATAAGCTTCAAAGCGTTGTCAGGCTTGTACTTCCCACCAAGCCAGGAATACAAGTTGACATGTTAGAAGATAATCTTCTAGAGTTCGTTTCTATCTTGATAGGGTTGTTATCTTTTGTAACCGAATGAAGGCTGGATCTTTATCTCTTGTAACAAACCTATCCTCTCCATTGTAATGGCCATGGCAGGGCTCTTTCTGCCTATATTAACACTTATGTGGCCCGAGACAAAGGGTCGTATGATTTTCTACAGGACGATTTATTTCCCGCACAATTCAGGGGCACCAAGAAATTGGAAGATGCCGTCGACTCTTGTTGCAGTTAAAGAGCAAGAAGAGCTCCCGTTTTATATCGCTAATCTTGAACGGCGTGAGGCCGAGGTCGGAGGAGGCGTTGACATAGCTCTCGATGTCGCATCTACCTTCCGACAGCTCCTTGTTGGTAACCATGAAGGAGCTGTTGTGGTAGAAGGTGCGCTGGATTTGGTACGTCCAGAACCCGTTCTTGCGGGAAGCATTGCCATGGCCGCACGTGATCTGAAAGACTTGGTAACTGCACTCCGCGGATGCGTGCCGGCGAGCCAGAACGGGTAGCAGATGGAAAGGTTCCTGCACTTCGCCGGCTCGCAGAACGGCGATGTGGTCGTGTTTATGGCATCAACGGTGGAGCTAGCTATCGGGATAGTGAGCAGTAGCATAGCTAAGCGAGCAAGGCAGTTGCAGGAGCAGGAAACGGATGCATGCTGCAGTGGAATTGATCGGGACTACGGTGTACTACTGCTCGATCGACACGAAGCAGATTTGGGCGACACGGAGAAGAACAATAATTTATAATCAACGCAGCGGGGAGAAGATAACATGTTCCCGAACGTGCTGACCATTGCTCGGTCTCCTTGTTGGGCCATTCCTCTACGAAGGCTGACGCTGCGGTGTGAGCGTAAAGCAGCTCACCGACATGTGGGTCCTCGTTATCTGAGGCCCACCTTCCAGTGACCGTAGTGTTAGGCCTACAGGAGGATCTCTTTGGTCCAGACTTGTGGTTTTAAATAATCTGTACCGATCCGACACGAGAAAAATAACGGCCCTTCGTTCCAACTGATATGATGACTGGGCAGTCTCACGTCGCTGGAGAAAGTAGTATATGATCTCAGTAACTCTGAAGTGTATTCTACGCAGTACTACGTAGCATACGCGTTTGGATTTTGTTAAGCATGCTGAACAGTATCCTTTTCTTCTCTGAGAGTCACGTAGTACTCACGACGACGAGGCCTCGTAGTAGTAATTGCATGTTAAGTTTTGGAGAATCCATGTATGCTAATTAGTCACTTTCTAATCGTTTTTTTAACAAAAAGATCTAACTGCTGATTAAATATATCGAATTATCATGATTATAGATTGTATTAAAAAATGTTTTAAATAAAACATAAAAGGATACATTAGTTTACTTAAAAATTTATTAAAATTTAAAATTAATAAATATAGAGCTGTATCAACTATCGATTGGAGTATGGTAATCCAATTCTAAAATTCATAACTTAAACATTAGCAAGTAGTAATTGATATGGATTGCTGTTTAATATAAGTACTATAATTCTATAAATAACAAACGTAAAATTTAACAAAAATTAAAAATTAAAAATTTGTAGTATCTTAAACTCCCATTTAATATCTTATTAATTTAATTCTAAAATTAAAAATACATAATTACTAACTTTGTAAAACACGGTGAACCATTACTAACGAAACCACACATATAGATGCTAATATTAGAATTACAAAACTAAATAAACATTGTTATTATATCCGGTAGACCCTTGGCAGTAAAAAAAAAATACGATAACGGAACTTAATATATCTAGCACACTAATCTACAAGTAGCTGCTTAAAAAAAACTATCATAATAGAACTTAGTATATCTCACACATCAATCTATAAGCAGTTGCTTGGATTTAAGGATGAAACCAAACTCTATATCATCTTTCATCTAAACTAAGTAGGGAGAAAAAAACCAACAAAATTGAGAGTGGGTACTTTCGTATTCATAAATCATAATAAATATGAGTATGTAAGCCGTAAAATAAGGTTAGGTTTATTTTATTAATTTTTTATTTGAAAATATTTTATTTAAAAATGTTTCATAACCTCTAAGTGTGAGTTTGATAACTCATTTACTTACGATCTCAATTCGATACGATTTGCTTTGCATCAACCCAAACATGATAATAATATTTTAGTTACATTAATAGTTTTCTTTTATTTTTCATCTTTTCAACGAAATATTATTTCTTTAAGCTATGTATATAATATTTATCTAGAATTAAATCACGCCTAAAATTTAGTTCTCACTCCCTCTCATAAAGTCTACTATATAATATTTGTAAGTCAATAATAGCTCTAATTTTACATAAATATTTTTTATAAAACACTAGTAAATAAATTTACGTTAAGAGATACTTATCCGTGGGCACAAACGAGTAACATCCCATGGAGGAAATGAAAATAGCTTTCGTGATCGAAAGGGACCCTACCTAAAGTTGTTACGGGTACAACCCGTGCGTTCACACGGATCGACGGATGCAGAGCACGCGCCGACCTATGTAAGCTTCCACCGAACTACTGTAACCTACACTAGTTGGCCATGGACTGACGCAGACTAGCAATGTTTTTCTTCTTTTTTCTTCATTGAACCAATCCAGTCAATCCAGAAGAGGCTTTACTGATTCATGTCGGCCATATGCAAATTAGGTTATGGTTAAATGTACCTGGTCGCGTCACTTATGCGTAAAGAATTCGTAACAAGGTTAACGACAACGCGTATGCTATGTCCCAGCACAAAACGGAACAAACAATGTGTGTACTCGCGTCACGTACCTGGAGTTGGAGATTTCGTATCAACCCGCGCGGAAGTTGTCACGGTCCGGAAGCACGTGAAGGTCCAGGGCTCGTGCGGCGCACGCCGGCGGTGGCCGCACCAGCCGCCGGCCTTCTCGCAGTCGCCGCACTCCCCGTCCTCCCGTGGGCTCCAGCTCAGCTCGAACCCCATGTTGAGCGCCGGGACGACGACGGCATCGAGAGGGCTGCCGCTGTTCCCTCCGAGGAGAGACCTTTTCAGCACGGGCATGCCGACGACGTCCTGGCACAGCCCGGCGTACCCGTACGGCGTGAGGTCGTCGCCGTCGCGGAAGACGTACGAGTGGTGCCGGCCGTCGCCCTCGAGGCAGGCGACCATGTGGGTCGGCATGCCCATGAAGGAGCAGTGGATGAAGAAGGTGAGGTTGGTGTCCCTCGCCGTCAGCGACAGCGGCGACCCTGCCGGGAGGGACAGGTTGCGGTCGACGAGCGGGCAGGTGTTCGACCGGGAGAACACGGCGAGGTCGAAGAGGGAGACCGTCCTGCCGCTGTACAGGATGTGTGTCACGGCGTATTCCCCCGACGGGAGCGGCAGCACCGGCGTGTCGCGGCGGCATTCCAGGCGCAGGCTCAGGTAGCCGCAGTAGGAGGCGGCGACGGCGCCGCCGCTCGTGTTGTTGTCGTCGTCGATCCAGAACGGGTACCGGATGTCGACGGCGTGGCCGCACCGGTACGACGGGCACGACGGCGTGGTGGCGTTCGGGGTCATCTCCGCGGCTGCAGGGGTGGTGGCGATTTGGTTGCATAGGAAGAGGAAGAGCCAGAGAGGAGATGGCATTGTTGCATTCTGCGAGATTACACACTCCGGTGTACGGTTTGGGTAAGAAATTCTTCAGTTGGTGAAATCACGCAGCATTGCACATTGCAATTCTGCGTGAGTTGCTCGTTGGATGGAGGACGGTTCATGCAAGATGTGTGAGCTGTGAAGGTTGCTACTAATGTCAGAGTTTGTCACAATATGTTTAAGTGATGTGCACTAGAAGAATTTCTGTCAGTGACATGCAGAAAAAAACTTGTTTTGTGGCTGAATATGTAAGCTAACTTAACTCAGTTACAGGATTGGCAAACAAACACAAACCTCCGTCTGTCTCTCTGAGAAACAATGGCACACAACTCTGAATATTTGCGGCGTCTGCAGTCAGTAATATTTTCTGAACCTCATCTAACTGCTGTTATTGGAAGTGGTGGATGGGCTAATCCACTGATACATGACGCAGTCCGGCGAGCCATCTGTGCTCTTCTTGAGCAACCCGGCGTCGTCCTTTACGCAGTCTGCCTTGTCCATCCTCTGAGCTTCTCTCAGCGCATCCAACACCTCACCGATCGGCGGCCTCACGTCCTGCTCCGGCTGCAAGCACCGGAACGCCACCTCGGCGACGAGATCGACCGTCCTCCTCGTCTCGCTGTCCGACCCGTACCCGAGCTGCTGGTCTACCAGCTGCTCCATCTCGTAGCTCTGGATCATGTGCACGGCCATGTTGGCCAGGTTGACGTCGCCGCCGCGCCGGTTCATGTCGACCGCCGTCTTGGAGGAGATGAGCTCGACGAGCACTACCCCGAAGCTGTACACGTCGCTCTTGTCCGTCAGCTGGTAGCACTGGTGGTACATCGGGTCGAGGTACCCCGGCGTGCCCTGCGGCCCCGTGGACACGTGCGTGGCGTCCGCCGGGAACAGCCGGGACAGCCCGAAGTCCGCCACCTTCACGTGGAACCCTTCGTCGAGGAGAATGTTGTTCGTCTTCACGTCGCGGTGCACCACCTGCGGCTCCACCGTGTGGAGGTACTGCAGCGCGCTGGCCGTCTCGACGGCGATGCCGAGCCGTGTCGGCCAGTCGAGGCGCTGCGCCGCCGCGGCGCTGGCGCCGTGCAGGTGGTCGGCGAGCGTGCCGTTGGGAACGAACTCGTAGACGAGGAGCAGGTCGCGGCTGTTGGTCTGCGACGTGCAGCCGTAGAGCGCGACGAGGTTGGGGTGGCGCAGCCGCGACAGGATGCCCACCTCGTTCTGGAATTGCTCCACGCTCTTGTAGCTGTTCTTGTACAGCCGCTTCACCGCCACCGTGCTCCCATCCCGGAGCGTCCCTGCAAGAAGGTGAAGTTATCTTTCACTCTGAACTCTGAACTGATCAAATCCGACATGAACAATGGGACACTGGCTGTGTACGATCTTGTTTTACCTTTGTACACTGTGCCGAAGCCGCCGACACCGAGCTCCCGGTCGTCGCTGAAGCTATCGGTAGCCTCGTCGAGCTCCTCGTAGGTGAAGATGTGGGTAGACGGCAGGCCTGCCAGGCTGAACTCTTTCCTGAGTGATGCCAATGGCGTCCCACTCCCACCACGGATGAGACCTTCCGAGGATGGAGACCGTTTTCTCTTCCTCCGGGTGTAGAACAGAATGGAGCCAATGCCGAATACGGTGAGAGATACGACAGCCGCTGCTGTTCCTGGTTGTGACAGTGGTTGAATCCCAACAACAAATCAGGTGATGAGTCATATGCAGTACACAACCATACTAGCCTATCCTGGTAAATGTCTAATTGAAATCAGCATTACCTGTGGCAATCTTGATTCCTCGATTAACCCGACCTGTATGTAAAGAGTGCAGAGGAGAATTAGCGAATCGTGAGCGGGAAAAACTAAGGGCAAGCTAGCTTGGTTTGCTGCCCTACCAAAATTTGTACCTCAGCAAAATATCTAGTGTTGCCCACCAATTTGTTTCTTATTGGTTATTTTTGGCTTCATTCTAAACCCACCTTTCCAACTCTACCTTAGCAAATCGGCCCTAAAATTGGACCAACGACAAGGAGACAAGAAATGACAAATTGGCAATGATAATGTATCTTATCGCTAACTAAAAACTGCTTTGCTATTTATTGGCCAAACATGCATGCAGAACGTATCTAGATATTTTCTTTTGTGAGCTTGTATTTATAATGCCACTTTAGTAAAGTATTATTGCGACACTTAGTTTTGTTTTTTTTTATAGTTTTGTATGAGTTTCTCTATATATTTTCTTTTGTGACTATCTAGATTAGAGTTTGTTGGTTCTGTACTTGTATTTGTAGGGATTCATCAAGCCATAATTTTTATTTTACTTATAACATTTTTTTCTTTTACCCCGAAAGAAGTAAACATGTGAGCTGTTAGATGTTGATCTAATGGTTTTTTTAAAAAATAAAAAATAGATGGGCCCGAAAAAATTGGTTAACTAATAATTAGCAAAATATACCTTCTGATATGGATAGATGAACAGAACTAATGAAGTAATAAAGCCTTACAGTAACAATGGTATGAACACAACGACTAAACACACATCGTTTTCCCTTCAAAAAAATGAGAGAAGACATCTAGGTCGTCATATTCCTTTTCACTCTTCCCCTTTCATTTGTTCTTTACTGGGTCTAAGTTCAGGTGCCAGCCCCTTTCAGCTGATTAATATACTCTATTGCCTAACATCAAAGGCATCTTTTACCTACAGCTTGAACTCTTATATATTCATATCCTATAATTTGATGTGGAAACATGACATGACACATCGCACATATGGATGGTTGAACAGTCATATATGAAAACGATATGCTCGTCACAACTGACTGCACAACTTGATAGAGCGACTCACTGCTACCCTCTACCTCCCTTCGACTTTTTGTCGATCCAGTTGCTAGTTTTTGTTTTGTACAGTGCAGTAGGTGGTATAAATGAAAGAAAGAAGGAAAGAAAAGGACATTCAACGAAACAATTTGCCATCAAAGATAAGACCGAAGCAATTCAAGGGAAGTTCCCTTCAAAAACAAAATAAAAGGAAGTTAAAACAAATTCAAATAGACGAATTGACCATTTCAAATGGCGAAAGCCTGTATTTTGATATAATAGTCAAGGGGACGTGCCATTCAGACCAGAGGCGGCGTCTAAATGCTAGCAGCCTTTGATTTTCTATTACCCCTAGCCTTTATGAAAACGAACAGACTGATCGATCTGTCAGCTCTAAGAAATAGTGACTAACAAAATTTGCAGACTTGAAGTTTCGTAAGCTTTGTTTGGACTAATTACGAATTTGGCCCTCAAGAGTTGCACAGGAGGCACATATCAATGCGTGTAATATGCACAGTGTATTCATTCTCACGCCAATGCAAAGGTAGCAAATGCTCCTTACCGGATGGATGATTAGAGGTTGAGTTGGTACGAGTCGAATTGGAGCAGGGCAACCCGTCGGGGCAGATGCACTGGAACGTAAGCTGTGGGAACCTGCACTCCCCTCCCATCTGTCTGCACGCGTCGCAGCCTTGATCTCCCATTACGGAGCTCATCCACTCCAAGAGGAACCCATCGCTGATCAATTGCTCGTAGTGCTGATTCACCGGCTCCATTCCATTTCCAGCACGGTCCCCACGCACCGGCACGCCGACAAAGCTGCAGTTCCCCGAAACCCCCGGTGGTGGTGTGCTGTTCCACCGATCGGAGTCGGAGATTTTTACTCCCATCGTGCGGTTTGCACATGTTAGTTGGCGTCGAGTGTCTTGAGGAAGCGTGCAGTTATAGACGAAGACGAGGTACTTGTTGGTGCTGCTGACGATGAACGGGTAGGAACTGAGACTGGATGTCACGTTGAAATCCGGGACGGGGCAGACGTCGCCGCTAGTGAAGGTGGTCTGCACGGCCGCCGCAAGCGAGCTATTGTCGTAGAATATATCGTCGACGCGGTACAGGTGATCCCGGAACGTCCTGCCGAGGAAGGCGCGGCCGGTTCCATTGTCGCAGGTGAGGTCGAACACCGGGTAGCCGCAGTAGAGCGGCTGCACGCCGCTGAGCGAGAAGGGGTACCTGATGGTCAGGTTCCCGCATCTCGCCGGCGTGCAGCTTACGTTGCCGCTGGTCTCCTTACCGTTGTCGTTGCCGTTGCCGGCGGCTGTTGCGACATGCAGCAAGGAGGCGAGGGGGAGAAGTAGCAAAGCAGGATGCATCGCATCGCAGGAAGAAGATATCACCGAGACAACAAGGACATGAGGATAAGGAGGCCGGTGGCCGCCGTTTCTGGTTTCAATCCGTGCTGGGTTGGACTTTGCAGAGATGAAGAGAGCGAGCCACCGCTGCTGCTTCGGTCACACGGCCAAAATACTTTGGCCGCGAATTCGCTCCCGGTTTTTGTTCGCGCCAACGATCTCTTCATCCACTGTGGTCAGTTTGCCTGAAACGGTAGGGAACGGGACAAGTTAATGGACCATATTATCATTGACCGACCCTTACAACATGGCTCGACCTGTCCTAGCCAGGCAACCCAATCTCGGAAAGAAAGTCTGACGCAAGTTCCACGGTATCAATTCTTAGTCTTCTCGTTTCCATTTCAGCATTCAGCACACAGGCTGTATATATGGAAACTTTTGAATGGATACTTGAATATGATTCATGACTGACGAAAGTTCTTTGCTGATACCGGTAATATATCTAGTTTTTCGATCATCTCCTTTTGCTAAAGCAAAGGTACTTTTTTTTTGGAAAAGAAAGCAAGGTACTGTTTTGAAACTAATCATTGTGAGAAACTAGAGATGCCCACAAGGCACTACATGGTGCCTGCACTGACGATAAATTCTCACCACCAAGCCATAAGGAGACTCTGCAGTCGCCGGTGTTAGCTGTGAATCAGCTGTAAACAATCATGCCTGGAATTTTCAGTCTGCACACAAAATGGCTATATCTGAAGCTGAAAAAGGTCCTAAGGCTGAAAAACCATGTACGCGAGGCTTATGTCGGAGGATGCAATCTGCATCACATCTTCCGTGGTTGCAACGGCGCCATGGCATCAACTCCTTGTCCATCCATACGCATGGCTCCATCCGCTCCAACGAAAAATCTCTTCGCCGTGGTCTCTGCAAGCGTGCATTATCCTAACCGCTACATGGAAATCATACAACAGTGTTCGACTTTGTTTACCTGTCGAAAATCATGCTTCGTTAGAGAAAAAAACTGGAATTTAGGAAGAAACTTGCATATGAGGTCACCTTCCGGCAGTGGCTTTCTTTCATGAAAGGTAGAAGCGTTGACCGGCTAGGCAGTCCTCTGTTTTCTTATTGAGCTCTTACAGGAGAGTGACACGTAAGAAGGCTGCATAAGCTAAAAAGGGAGTGCACTTGCTAATTAAGTGTAGATTGCATCAAATAAACAAAAATACTCGCCAAGCAACTGGGAAAAAAAACTATGCAGCAATAGGACACAATTGAACTCTTAGTCTGTAAGAGGAGAGATTGCTGCTGAAATAGAGAACTGTAGTGGCAGGAGTACAGAGTATTGAGTTGGTCACCAACCAGTTCAGCTAAAATACTGCTATTGATGAAAGGTGGAAATACGATATACTAGTGGGATAGAGAGTGGTTTATCTTTGAACTTGGTAGACTCTTACCAGTAAACCACATCTAGAACATGCTTGAATTGTTAGAAAATGACAGGCAAACAGCAATGAATTTTCAAGAACAAGATATGCAGATGTTACCGAGCAAAACCCTTGCAAGAAAAAATACGAACGCCCCAACTCCTCTAGTGTGGCTTACATGGATTATATATAAAGGCCTTAGACAACTTAGAAGCGAATAGGAAACAAATTTGAGAATTGAGATTATGGATAAAAATGCCTGTGTGCATACATGGTTGCAGGAGAGGAATAGTCAATGGGAATCTACGAGGCAAGGCTAAAGGATGAGTGTTGTGGGCACATGCCTACGGTGGTGAGGTAAACCGTGGCACAGGAGCACAGCAAGGTGGAGTGGCTGTCAACCAATGAAAAAAAAGGAAAAAAAGAGATAGGGAAAAAGAAGGAAGGAAAAAATGGTAAGGGTTTACATTTTATAACCAACTATTTTATATGAATTTTATTTTAAGCATTCAAAGAACTAGCATGATACGAAAAGTTTTAAAAAGTTCAAAATTTTATGAATTTTTATTATTTATAATTTTCGAGATGCTACAGCGGTGATGGAAGTGGAGTTCAGAGCTTAGGGTGTTATCGATGGACAGGGAGCGTGATAGCATGAAGAGATGAAGGGAGGCACCGCCACCGCCTACCTCCGCTGTCAATCTCTAGGCAAGTGTGATGCTCAAGCTTGAGCTAGTTGCACACGTGGCTCTAGTGAGAAGGTTGTGATAGGCGCAACTTACTTCCGGGACAACCTCAATGACTTCTTCCACATCTTGACCCTATCCCCATCGTGAGGGCGATGCTAGCACGGTCGTCTCCATGTTGCTGGGGCCGAGGTGTGCCACCGCCATAGAGCTTATCCTTCATGTTGTTGGCTTCTAGATCTCTCCACCACTGCTAGCCCCCACCACAACAAATGCGCGCCCAAGGGAGAGGAAGAGTAGAGAGAGGCCAACTGACATGCTGGCCCTCTATATATTTTTTATTTTTTATATACATGTTATATTGAGCTTTTTTATTATTTTTCTTATAGAGCTATGTAAACGTTATGTAGATGTTGTAATATAATGAAGGGTCACCTATAGGTATCATGTAGGAGAAAATCAACAAGAGACTTGATTTACACCGGTTTTGATAGGTAGGGGCGCAGTATATCGGATTTAATGGTACCTGGCCCTGAGATGAGGGATGAATGTAGGCTTTTATAAAAATCGATAACGTTTCTGTCAAACTTTCGTCCGTCGTCCGACTGCCAACCCCGCGCGTGTATTTCGTCTGTCTGTCATCCCCATTTTCTTCGCCCATTTTGCAACGACGCGCGCAACACGGCCAGCCTCCGCAATCAGTATGAGCCACACCGGCCACGTCCGACACTTTAATCCCAGCGTATTGACAATCCATCAAAATTAATGGCCTAAAACCATTTTCATGGGCAACAAGCTTCACCAATCACATCCAGCCCAATCGATCGATAATCATCCGGGAGCCACCTGACTAATCACTTGAGTACCATATACTAGCAGGAGCACAACACAAGCGATGACAAGTTACTCACAATTAAGGAACCATCATGAAATTTGGACCCATCGAGATTTGGATACATGTTTCCAAAATTTGTGATCCGTTTAGGCCTATTGCAAATACAGTTAATGAGTTTGGCTCATCAAAATCTCGATCTAAAGCAAAGTTCACGATCCAATTGGACCCATCTAATTTTGATTCGCAACTTTTTTTTCCTATCCAATATGCTCCGCCGGCAATCGGGTAGACCCATTTGAGTTTGAGCCACGATGGTTCGGATCACAAACAAATATGACTTACTTGAAAAATTAATCAGAAAAAGCTAAAAGTTATCACATTAATTGAAAAAAAGAAAAAAAATTCCCATTCTCTCTAAAACCTACCGTATAGTTACTATATACAGAAGTGAGAAGAGGTTATATTGAATTAAAATACTTATAATAGGATCATATCGTAACAGCGACACATTCATACAAGTCTAAGATCCTATTATTTTTTCTCGTTGCAACGCACGATCACTTATCTAGTGCTAGAAAAGTGGAGAAAAAAGACTAGTGAACATAATTACACGATAGTTATACTATACTTATACTATAATTACATACATTGTAACTATAGTTATAATATAACTTTTAACGTAATTACACACTAATTATATTATAGTTACAGTTACAATATAGCTTTTAATAGATGTGTTGGTAATATTTTTATTTCAAATTAACAAATGTTAATTATGTAATATAACAACCTATAAAATTAAATATGCAATATATCTACTTGATATCATAGTATATGGGAGCTCTCAAGGGTTAAAAACATGATTACAAAATTCAACCAATTTTGATTAGGAAATGTTTTGGGTGTTGTATTTTCTAATCAAGCTACTCATTTGTTTTAATCTTGTTAGTTAATTTTTTGTGTTTCATATTGTTTTAATATAAGCTACATGTTGTTAATTAGATGGTTTAAAAATATGTGTGTGTTTTTTTAGAAATCTGTTGAGTGGCCAATAGCTAGTCCCGTAGAGAAGACGTTGTGGGCTTGTGGCCGAGTGCAGCGTACAAGAAGCTAGCAACGAATCAGACTTCCATAGATACATGATGGATGATGAATACAGCACAGCGCAGAACGAGACACCGACAGTGACTGGAGTAAGCTGACCGGCATGATCATGTCATTGTTGACAAGTTAATCAGTGTTAGCGTGGAGACCCAAAACCTCAATTACACCGAACCTCGGTGGTCCAAAGACTTGCCATTCGGGCACTGCGACGCTGAAATGAAGGACCATTTTGCTTCATTGTTCATCTCTGTCCTCCACACAGCTCAGCTCATCACTTGCATCCCCCCATGTCCCCAGCCTGCTTGTTGCTGCTGTGTTCATCCCTCTCCCTGGTAGCAGCAGCTATTACTGTAGATGAGCAAGTCAGTGGATCATGCTCGCCGATGACATGCGGCAACCTGACAATCTCACACCCGTTTGGGTTCGTCCCGGAGCAGGAGACGGACACGAAATGCGGCCGGCTGGGCTTCGAGGTTCACTGCAGCAACAACACTCCATACCTCGGCTACTACCGGCGGAAGTACCGGTTCCGGGTCCTCGACATCTTCTACGGCAACAGGTCCTTGCTCGTTGCCGACGTCCACAAGCTCGAGGACTTCAAGAACTCCAGCTCCAAGGGCTGCCATGTCATGACAACCAACACCTCCTCCAAGGTCTGGCTGCCCTTCTCGGTCAGCCCCGTCAACCTCAACCTCATCTTCTACCACTGCACGGCGGAGATGGCGGCGGTGGCGGCAGCGCGGCGAGACAGTGGGTTTGTGGTGACGAAATGCGGCGGTGGCAACACGCTTGTTCGTGTCGGAGGGCATTACAACGATTCAAGCAGCTATGAGCAGTACTCGGTGGAGGGCTGCGGCGCCACCCTCGTGCCGGTGCTGAGGCCATCATCTGGAGAGGCGAACGCGAGCAGCTACGAGGAACTTATCAGTGATGGATTCCTCTTGACATGGCAGCCGCCGTCTGGTAAGTTAGCTCATTCCTGAGTCCTGAGGCGAGATCAATTTGAATGCATTCATCATTTTGACTCGAGGTAATTACTTCGTTCCTTGGGATAAAGACTTGACACCTGATGCCAGAATGCCAATGCTCATCCAAACTTACCATGGCACATATACTAAAATCGCAGTACATTTGCGTTGTTGTCATTATTAAATGCCATATAAAAATACAAAATAAAATCTATGTAAGAGCGGAATGGACTAGGAAAGGGCAAGAGGCCTAACTACTTTGAGAGTTTGACTTGGTACTACTATGCGATGTACACAGTAGACTCTGCTGGGCACGGTAGTTGATTCGATAATTGCAGCTCTCGTCAGTCTAGATTCCCCACAAGGCCACAGCACAGCATACTCTCTCCGGTCTCAAAATGAAAGAGTAGATGAATCTGAACAGCTCCATTTAGATTCGTAGTAATTTAGTACTAAATTATTATATTTTAGTATAAAGAGAGTAGCTATCAAACTAAGTTGGCATGTCACTGTGTCAGGCATCATGCAGTTTTTGGCGCACTGCCCATTTTTTAAGATGGAGTGGAGCATTGACTCGGCAGTCAAGAGTCAAGACGTACCCTTCGGGGCATTGTCGCTCAAGTTCTTCGGAGTTCGTTCATTGGCTACTCCGGACTGCACTCCGGGATTCCCCATTCATCCAGATTCATCCGGCATGCCTCCGCGCCTGCTGCTGGCGTCGGCCAACTCGGCGAAGTGCGAACTCGTCCAGGCCTAGGTGATCGCCCACGTCGTAATGCGGCAACCTGGCCGTCTCCTACCCGTTCTGGCTGGGGGAGCCCGACCAGCCAATGTGCGGGTCCCCGTCCTTCCAGCTCCAGTGCAACGCCAGCGGCTCATACCTCACCCGCTCTGTCTTTGAGGCATATCGGGTTGTTCACATCATCACCGAAAACAACACCGTCCGCGTCGTCGACGAAAATCTTCCGCTCGCCACCGGCTGCCCGGAACCGCCGTTCAACATCTCGCTCAACATCTGGATGGCGCCGTTCATCATATCAGCAAAGCCAACGCCGAGCTTCTATTCCTCTCGTGTAATCATCATTCACTTACGGAGGCTCCTTCCGGTTTTCGCATCCTGCCCTTTGACGGCAACTCCCCCGTCGGCTCGTTGGCGACGGCGAGCTCACCAGCCACCGCGTCCAGGGTGGCACTCGGCCGGGCTGCGACATCACGGTTGTGACTATCTTTAGCGTCCCGATGGGAGTTGGGACAGTTATGTTGCCAGCATGAGGAATGGCTCTCTTGGAGTGGACGGCGGTGTCAGAAGATTGCCCCGAATGCTTAGCAAGCGGTGGGGAATGCACGTACGGCGATAACCTGGGGTTTGCCTGCAACTGCTCCGACGGGATGCACCTTTAGAAGTGTGGAGAGTTTAGTAATTTTCGTAGTCAATTCGTATTTTAGTATTCTCTGAATATAAACCGAATGCGCTACTAACAAATTCGGGTTTCTGGCCTATTTGCCACTCTCTTCAATTTTGTACTCTCAAATACCTTCTAGGCTTCAGCTATTTGCTCCATCGAATTCTTCATATCTTACCTTTTGTTCTCACTAACTTAGCAAAATGACATGACAATCAATATCAAATGACCTCGTTGCCCCTCCTGCCGCTCATTCTCCAGTGGTAATCAGAGTGGCAAAGCCACACCAATAAAGACAACAGTCCCATCCGATAGCAGCCTTGTACCTCCTCACCTTTCGGCGATAGTCAGACGGAGTCAACCCTAAACATTAGCAGTGAAAGACGAGTAGAGGACAATGACGGTCTAGCAGTGTGGACATCAAAGGAGAGCATAGAGGTTGAAATCGGGTCATTAACGACGCAGCGGCGATGCCCTCTAGGCGGATACAGGAGGCATGCGACATGCCATAGCTTGAGGAGGAGATCCCACTGCCTGTGTCGATGCCGCTCCTCCCGTTGCCTCCTTGGATCCCGTCAACGTTGAGGAGGGCCAACGCCTCAGGCTCCCTCTGCCGTGGCCTCTCTTCTATGGCTGCTCACTCTCCTCTATCCTCTCCAGTGGATTAGCCAAGAGGAAGAAAATAAAGGCCTGATGTATCTGGATGGTAATAAATAGTTGAAGTCTTTAGGGAAGACAGTGCTCTATTGAGGCAAATAGTCCAAAAACCCAACGAATTTAATGAAACCAAAGTTTCCATTTAGTTCCTCGCAACAATTGTGAGCGCATCATTTCAGTATAGAAATGGAATAGGCAGGGTTTGCTTCCTCTAAATTGTTCTTTGGAATGAGGTCGATTATATGTAGTAGTATATTGCCAACAACAGGAATGAGTTATTAGGTTTCTCCTGGAGTGTAATGGTGTCAGGAACTGCCCCAAACACTTAGCAAGGGCCAACCGGTGGCCAATGCAGGCAGGAGCGGTCACAGTGGCCTGGGACTTGCATGTTGACGTAGTTGCCCTGATGGCGTACAGTTCGTCGGCAGTACCTAAACAGCACAATAAACCTAATTCAAATCTCCGGTTGTGCAGCCAAAAGTAGGAGCAGTTTTGCATACCCCCACTAACCGTAACTCTGACCTAAAAACTTTATAAAATAAATTAGACAAAATTTGTAGACAAATTCAGCTAAAATTACTTCATCAAACTTCTAAATCTCGATATATTAACGAGGAATTAATTAAAACCTAATTAATTAATAATGTGATATATGAAAATAACTAACTGATCAAATTTTTTAAAAAACGAAAAAAAACATTTTAACTAAATTTAGATCTAAAATCAAACACTAGCCACGCATAAAAAGATAGATTAATTACAGTACAAAGTTTTGACAAATTTTATCTTTATTATCAAAATTGCCCTTACAAAATTAAAAAAAACGCTCTCAATTTTCTGTGTATAAATAAAAAACATAAATAATTTAAATATTTTATAACTACTGCTCTGTTTATTCTTAGCTGTTAGATCTAAAATAGCTATTTTAAATTGCACCACGTCACCCGTTATACCCAGGATAAGTCTAACATATTTTCATAGAGAATTCGAATTGGTCACTATTCTTACACATCTAAACCAATCTGATTGCGCCATGTCTCCTCCGGATCTCTTACAACCACACGCACGCGTGTGTCTGCTCGCGCCACGTCTCCTGTTATGGCCCTACCTGCTAGTCGCAGCAACTCCCTGCACGCTCGTTGACAGGTCTAACCTGTCTGTTAGACTCTCCTCGCTTGTAGTTACGCTCAGGCCTGGCTCACCTATGAGCCTCTTTCGCTGTGCACACGACGCGCTTCTAGGCAGATTTTTGCCATCTGTCTACTCTACCAATCCAGTCGCATCCTGCCTTTAGCTCATTTCCTGCCATGCCAAATCTACAGTGTTCATTTGGTCTGACAACAAATCCAGCCCGTTATAATTTCTCATTTTTAGAAAATTAATTTCTCATTTTCATTCAAAATTTCACTAAAATTTTTATCATTTTTTTATCAATTTTCTAAATTTAATTCCTACGCACAAATAAAAAACATTCTTTGGCAGAGATTTTTATAACATGGCCTATGTCAACGCTGACACATGCCAATTATTTTCACATTTTTTATAAATAATTTTAAATATAAATTAATTAAATTATTCCAATTTTATAAACTAATTTATCAATTTCAATATAAATCATTTTACCAACTTTGCTTAAGTTAACTTTTCATCATTATTATTTAACAATTTCTCTCTTAATGAAAACATTACCAATAACACATAAATATTAAACATTGTTATTTATTAAAAAAACATTGGCATTTAACTTTCCAAAAATTTAAATAAACTCTCTCAGCCCCTTTTAACAATGGATTCATAAAAAAACATAAAAGAAAATCTTCTAATTTTTTACCAATATTTTTTTTTGATGAGCACCACAAATCGTTAACATAAATAAGCTGGCACATAATATAATTTACACCCACACATCAGTATATATGTAATGTAAATTTAAGTAAAACTAAAAACAAATGCATTTAACAATTTATTATAAGACATGATATTTCTTAATTAGCTATTTCAAAATTTAATAGCATTAACTTGATTTACTTTATTTGTGTCATTTTTTAATAAATTGAGAACTTGATTGTTCTAAATCATTACATAAATTGCAAGAAATCATATGCAACATTAGCTTTACTTTTCAACACATTCAATCATATGTCTTTTGACAATTAAAAGTTTAAGAATCAGTTTTTAATCATATATAACTTTTTCCAAATTCATAAAACAATCTCATTAAAAAGAAATGTGATAATACATTTTTCTTTGATCTTTTCTCATACTTTTCATAGCAGATATTTTTTATCTATCTTACAGCATATTAGCACTTTTAAAAGAAGATAAACATAAATAAATCATGTCAAGATTTAATTTAAGTTATCATTCTATTTGGATAGTCATATAAATATCAACATAGAAACATAAAAACACTGGTACCTTATGACATAAATAATAAAATTTTCTTTTCAAATAAAGAACACAAAAAATATATTACAAAGGTTGATGCTCCTCCTCAAAACAACCTCAAAGGATTAATAACCCTAAGTTCTCGAAGATGAGCAAAACAAGAAAAATCTAAAGTTTTTGTGAAATATCTCCCAATTGATGTTCAGTATCCATATGATGAAGTATCACATTATCTTTTTTTAACATGATCTTTAAGAAAGTGAAATCTAATATTAATATATTTTATTCGAGGGTGTTGAACTAGGTTTTTAGCAATACAAATGTCACTTCTATTGTCATAGAAAAGTGGAACATTCTTTACAATAACACCATAATTTTTAAGTGTAGATATTATCTAAAAATTTAGGAATAACAATTAGTAGCTACCAAATATTTAGATTTAGCAGTTAATTATGCTACAAAGGATTGTTTTCTAGAAAATCAAGCAGCAAGTGAATTATCCAGTAAGAAACAAATACAAGAAGTACTTTTTCTATCAAATCTGCATCCTCTAAAATCAGCATCTGAAAAAAAACTCTTAAAGTAATACATGAGGATATAGAGAGCTAGATGCTAAAATCTTTAGTGCAATGAACATACCTGAGAATCTGCTTAATTGCTTGTATATGTGAAGCATGTGGAGAAGATTGAAATCATACACACAAACATACCATAAATTATATTTCTGATCTTGAAGCAGCAATATACAAATGTAAAACAATCATACTCCTATACTCTTTTTTTCAATAGGTTCACCATCTTCATTAGTATCAAGTGTAGATGTAGCTCCTATGGGTGTTATGATAGGTTTACAATTCTCCATTCCAAAATGACATAGAAGGTCCTTCGTATACTTACTTTTATGCACAAATATATCTTATTTTGTTTGTTTTATTTGCAATCTAAAAAAGTATGTCGATTTGCCCTTCATATTCATCTCGAATTCACTGCTCATAGTTTCTGAAAACTAAGACACTAAAGCAGGAGAAGGACAACCAAAGATAATATCATCTATATAGATATAAACGAATAATTGATCATTGTCTTAAGAAAAAAAGACTTTTATCTACTTTTTCTATAGTAAAGCCCTTTTCAAGTAAAATGTTTTTCAACATATTATACCATGCTCTTAGGACTTGTTTCAAACCATACAAGGCATTAGATAATTCAAAAACATAATTTGGATACTTAGCATCTTCAAAATTAAGTGTTTGCTTAACATGTACTTTCTCATTGATAAAACCATTTAGAAAAATACTTTTTACATTTATTTGATAAAGTTTAAAACCTTCAGATACAGCAAAAGCTAATAAAATTATAATGGCTTTAAATCAAGCAATAGGATTAAATGTTTTATCAAAATCTAGTATCGCTAGTTGTGTAAAAACTTAAGCTACCAACCTAGCTTTGTTCTAACAACAACACCACCTATGTTTATTTTTAAAAACCCATCTATTTCCAATTATAGAATGATTAGGAGGTGGTGTTACAAGTTTTCAAACCTTGTTATGTTCAAAATTTTCTAATTCTTCTTACATGGCATTGATCCAAGATTTATCAGTTAATGCGTGTGATATATCTTTATGTTCAAAAGATGATATAAAAGCTAAATGAGCAAGAGAGATTGGATCATTAAACCTAGAACGTGTCACCCTTTCATGAAGATTACTGATGATTTATTGAGGTGGATGTCTTCTCTGAATGTCCAAGAGAGTTGTTATTTCAAAAACCTTATCTTGTTCAATTTGTTCTTCGATTTGCTTAGAAGAAGTTGAATATTGAGGATGCTTAGTTTTTGGTGAAGTTGTGCTGGATGCTGGAAACATTTCAACTGATTGTGTAGGAGAAACCAAAGCTTCTTCATTATCCTCATCATCTTCATCAACCAAGATGTTCTCCTCATGAATATTTACAATTGTATCTGTAACACTTGGACTAGTACTTAGACTAGTCTCATCAAAAGTAACTTTAAAAGTTTCTATTATTTTATTAGTTTTTAAAACTAGAACATGATAAGCATGTGGATGAGTAGAATAACCAAGAAACATGACATTAACCGATCTAGCCTCAAATTTATCTAAATTACTAGTTTTTACCACAAAATATTTGCATCCAAAAACATGAAAGTGAGACACAGTAGGTCTATGATAAAATCACAGCTCATAAGAAGTTTTACCAAGTTTTGATCTCAAAAATATACGATTTGAAATATAGCATGCAGTAGAAATAGTTTCAGTCCAAAATTTTATAAGAATAGAAAATTCATCTAACATAATTCGAGAGATCTCAACTAAAGTTCTGTTTCTCCTTTCAACTACACTATTTTATTGTGGTACTCTAGATGAAAAAAATTTATGATCAAGACTTCTTTCGGAACAAAAGCAATCAAAGAAGATTTTTTAAATTCAGTTCCATTATCACTTCTAATTGCTTAAGAGCTCCTGGGTGATCAACAGATAATCTAATAACAAGACTTCTAAAATTAATAAAAGACTTTTATTTAGGTGACATAAAATAAACCCAATAATATTTAGAGAAATCATCAACTATTACCGGTGCGTATCACTTACCTCCAAAGGATTAAACTTGTGATGGTCCAACGGAATCAAGATATATAAGTTGTCCTGATGTATTTGACATCACTATAGTAAGAGGTGGATGTGTACCTACATATATTCTACCATACAAGAAGAGCATATTATATTGCTATCACCTTTAATCTTAAATAAACCACGTATAAGATCCAAACCACTCACGCTTGTTAGATGATCAAAACCAACATAATCAAGTCTTCGGTGTCAAAAGAACAAGTCTTTAAAATTATTAGCAACTAGACACCTATACTTAACAGAAGAAGGCACATTAAAATTAGCTTTAAACACTCTTCCAAAACGTGTAATATTAAAAATAAGATATCCTAAAGTATCTAATAATCTGCATCTAACTTTTTTAAAACACACTTCAAGATCTTCATCAATCATTTGTGAAACGGAAAACAAGTTATATTTTAGGTTCTCAACAAGGGCTATATTTTTAAACATAAACTTATTACTTATTCTTATTGTACCTTTAATCACAACAATAGAAGTAGAACCATCTCTAAAAGTTACATTTTCTACATACGGTGCTCATGTGATATAAGAGAACCAAATTTTATCACCAGGCATGTGGCGTGAGCATCCGGAATCCACTAGTCAAATGTTCTCCTTTCTCGCACGGAGTGCATACATAGAAGATAATGATATTGATGTCTTACTAGGTTATTAATGTAACATTTAGAAATCTAGTACTAAGATACACGGTACACACCAATAGACATAACATTTAGTATTACATGTTAGTAGAACCAAAAGGACATTCTTTTCCTAAATTAGACGTTGCTTTAGTATTTTCTCTCATTTATTGTTTAGTAAGTCTAAAATAAAATTCTACTTTATGTCCATCTCTACCATAATATGTGTAAGTCTCCTTAACTTTATATTTAATATAGAAACAACACTTGTACTACTTATATCAGTAGATAATATGACACCACTAGATCTAAATATTATCTTTTTAGATTCATCTGCAATCTTAATTATATCACTACCAATTGATTTAACAATAGTAGGAGCGTGAGTCTTAGAATAATCGTAAGAATCATAACCCAAACCTATTGTAAACTTCTGAGAACCAGTGTTTTGATTCAAAATTTAATTCAAGCTTTTAGTCACATCTTTTCTTACAAGTAATTAATACGATATAAAAGAGTGACAGAATTTTTATAAGAAACATGCTAAAATTTATTATTTTTTACCACAATTAGAGTATGAAAGAAACTTATGACTAATAAGATTATCTTTTAGTTGAGCAATTTTAATATCAGTATCCTTTAACTTCAACTTAAAATAATTAGAATTATCATATTAAGCATATTTATCAATTATTTTTCTTTTTTTTAAGATTAAGTTTTTTAAAAATAGAAGTACATATATCTCTTAGAGAAGTAAATTCAGTACAAAGTCATATGTTTTGCAAGAATCATCTATAATAGTTAAAGTTTTAAATCTTACAATTTTAAAATTTAATTATTCAACCAAAGCATCTTGTTTCTTCATCCTTTTATCCTTCTTCTCTAATAAAGTATCTAATTTTTCAACAATACAAACTAAATCATTATAAGAAGATCCTACCTCATTATCACTGTTGTTGTCGTTATCATTATTAATGAAGCTTCTGCTACTTGCCATCATACATAGACCAATTAAGCTTTTATTGTCTTTGGAAGCATTATCATCATCACTCTCGGTATCCACGTTGCTTAGATTTAACTTTCCAAGAGCAAAAAGAACATGGTATACTACCTTCTTATTCAAATAACCCCTTTTCTTGTTCCTTTTGAATATTTGCTTCTTGTCACCTTCCACCTTGTCTTTTTCCTCATCTTTATCCCTAGAATTTTTTGCTAAAAATTTTAGACATTTAAGATTAAAGTGGTTAAGCAAACCGCATTCAAAACTTCTTTGAGGTTCTCCACCATTTGTTCTTTTTCAGGATCGAATATTCTGCAAATCACTTGTGAAGCGTGTGGAGAGGAGTGACAAATAATCTTTAGGTAGTTGTTCTAGCTGTTCATCGGCTAGTGAAGACAAACAAGACAAAGAATAATAGATGAAGAATTATCACCAGTAGAGTTGTTAGTTTGAGAAGCTAAAACTATTGATTTATTAGCAATGTTTTTTCTAGCAAAAACATATAGCTCATGAGTTTTTAATTTAGAATAAAGCACATATAATATAAGTGTACTTATAGTAGTAAATTCTCTAATTGATGTTCCCTTTATCTCCCATATAGACATATCAAAAGCTCCTAACAATTGACAAGAATTTTCAGGCTCAGAATATATAACATTAATAGAACGCAAATTCCTAAGAATCTTATTAAAGCGAGAAAAGAATTCATCAAGAGATTCATTAGGTTTTATCTCAAAACACATGTATTCTTTTTTAAACATGTCGTAATGTACCTCTTTTACCGTAGTGTTCTTCTTACCTCATGTGTCGACTTGAGATGTACCACACGGTTAAAGTCGCTTCTTACTAAATTCCTTATCTTGTTGTTTGCCTCTACATGTGACAGGTTCATCACCGTCACTGCATCATTTTTGAAAACTTGATATGGCTCGTAGATCTTCTCCTATATAGCAAAGCCTTGAGCTTGAATATATGCCTTCATCTTAGCCTTCCAATACTAAAAATCAACAACATTGAAAATACAAGTTTTTGTAAAATATCTATCGGTCGACATATTTTCTAATCAGATCAATTACAAAAGATAATAAAATAAAATATCCTTGCTCTGATACCACTTGTAAGATCAACTCACTCTAAGATAGATAAGCAGAGAGGGTGAATGATTGTGGAAGACAAAATAAAAATTTTATACTTTCCACTAATCACATGACCTAAAAAACATTTATTTTTTGAATCTAAACAGAACACCATTTTATTACTTAATATATTATAGCCATAGATCTGTAACTCCGATCGATCTATAAATTTTACAGAATAAAATAAATAAAATTTGCAAACAAATCCAACTAAAATCACCTCAATCGGATTTTTGGATGTAGATAAATTAATGAAATAAAATTTCTGAACACGAGATTGATAGAATTAATTAAACCCTAATTAAAATCTAAAAATAATTAACTTTTAGAAAACTAGAAAAACACCCTAACTAAATTCTAGATCAAAAGAAATCAATTCAAAACACAGGAAATAAATTAATCCAAAATCTAATACTAGATATGAAAAAAGAGAGATTAATTATAGCACAAATCTTCAATAAACTTTATCTTTATTAACAAAATCGTGATTCATAACATTTTTCTATTTATTTATAAAAAAATCACAAAAGAAAATAGTAAGATTTCGTAATCACTACTACTTTATTTATTTATTGTCTGTTATGCCATAGAAGTCGACAAGTTTTTTAGAGAATCTAGCTCAGTCGTTATTCCGTGTGTCCGAACCAATAGAATTGCGCCACGTCTTCTCCGAAACTCTTACAGCCACACGTGCGTGTGTCCGCGCATGTCATGTCGCATGTTCTGACCCCACCTGTCAGCCGCTGCAACCCGCCTATCAGTATCTCTCGCTGCGCGCGCGGCCGCACTGCTAGGCCCATTTTTGTCATCATGCCACTCCGCTAGCTCAGTCACAAGTTGCCTTCAGGCCATTTTCTGCTGGATTAAATCTGTACCGTTTGCTTGGCCTGATAGCAAATCTAGGCCGTTACTATAGCTAATTGAGAAAATTAATTTTAATTTTTGTGCAAAATTTCTCCAAATTTTTTAGTATTTTTTATCTATTTTCTAAATTTAATTCCTACACACAAATAAATTAAAAAATATTCTCCGGTATATGTTTTTACAACTTGATCCATGTCAATCAGCACACACGCTCACCACATTTTTTATAAATAATTTTAAATATAAACAGATTAAATAATATTAATTTTAATATAAACTAATTGCCAATTTCAATATAAATCATTTTACCAATATTGCTTAAAGCAATTTTTTATCATTATTATTTAACATGTTAAGTTGCTAAGTTTTCGTAGTCATCTTGTTTTGTACACAGGCTTGTTATGCACATATCTTTGTCTTTGAGTTTGATGGTTTTCGTTGATACAACATTACATTTTGCAGGAAAGAGTACGAGGTCGAGGCTCAAGTTGATTTTGATTGGTATGTCTGTGCTGCACTTATTTTTGCTGAGTCATTTGCAACATGTAATGTTAGGAAGATAGCTAAAATATCAACATACGCATAATTGCTTTTTTTTCTTTTAGTAAAGGGACATCTTGTATATTGCCAAGGCATGTTGATATCTAACTAAAACTTCACTCATTCTTTGTTTATTCCAGTTTCGTTGTCTGCTACAACCAGCTTGATTCTTACATGTCTTGTTTGGATTACATGCCGCCAGAAGGAAAAAGGAAGTTTATTCACTCTCCAGAAGTATGTGGCCAATGAATCAAGAATAGAGGAATTATTAAAAAGATATGATTCACTCGCTCCAAAGAGATATAGCTACTCAGAGCTAAAGAAAATAACGAAATCTTTCAAGGATAAACTTGGGGAAGGTGGCTATGGCATGGTATTCAAAGGCATCCTACAAGATGGCCGCATGGTAGCAGTGAAGCTCTTGACAGGAACAAAAGGTAACGGGGAGGAGTTTCTGAACGAGGTAATCAGTATTGGTAGGACATCTCATGTGAATATTGTCAGTCTTCTAGGTTTTTGTTTACAAGGATCTAAGCGAGCACTTGTTTATGAATACATGGCCAATGGTTCATTGGATAAGTATATTTATTCAGAAGAATCAAAAATTGACATTGGATGGGAAAAAATGCGACACATAGCAATTGGCATCGCCCGTGGCTTGGAATATTTGCATTGTAGGTGTAATACCCATATAATCCATTTTGATATCAAGCCTCAAAACATCCTTCTAGATGAAGACTTCGGCCCAAAAGTTGCGGATTTTGGATTGGCAAAACTGTGTCGCCTCAATGGTAGTGCCCTCTCAATGGTTGAAGCAAGAGGTACAGTTGGATTCATTGCTCCAGAAGTATTTTCTAGAGGTTTTGGAGTTGTGTCCACTAAATCAGACGTATACAGCTATGGTATGCTACTGCTAGAATTGGTAGGAGGAAGGAGGCATGTTAATGAAACTACCAGCCATTCCAGTGAAACTTATTTTCCCAACAGGATTTATGATTGTTTAGTGAATGCTTTGCAAACTCATGCATTCATGACTGAGGCGGAAGAGATTACCAAACTGATGACAATAGTTGGCTTGTGGTGTATACAAACTAACCCAGGGAATCGCCCTTCCATTAGTAGGGTCATAGAAATGTTGGAGAAGAAATTTGATGAATTGGAAGTGCCACCTAAACCATTCCTGTCATGACTCATATCCCTTCCATGTATCTTTTTTTTTGTCTTAACCAAATATCAGTTGGAATTGTTCATTCCATGTGTTCCATAACTGAAGTACTGAACACAAGAAGTATATTGTTGGTGGACCGACTTTACTCTAAAAATCATGCTAGAAATGCATGAATCTTAATAAAGCTACAACTCAATGAGCCAAATCAAATTTCTGAAAAATAACAGCAGGTGAATGCTGCTTCACTTTTTACACGTAATATTAGGCAGTACGTTTTCACTTCAAAATTATTTTATGTGATATTAATTTGCATTTATTCACATAATTTAGTTTTGTTTTTGTCCCGCTATGAAGAGAAAGTTCATGCTGATCTTGGCGTGTTAGTTATGAGTTATATTAGCAGTTAAGATTACCTCAATAATGTTCAAGCTGAAATACAGTTTTACAGGAAACAAAAACATATTTGTTCAAATTATTAGTTTCCATTATGGCTCTAGCACCTAACAGGTAGAATACTCAGCAGTCTGCATAGTAATACAACCAGGTATAATATACGTTTATTCATGAAAATGGAGTTGAATTTGCAATAGTGCTTATTGATGAAAACAAAATATTGTTTTCTGAAACTAGTGGTGGTAAATCAATCATTTTATGTGTATGTGTTCCATCAGAGCGACCGCCCGGGTGTGGATCTTCCCCTAACCCCAAATGTAATTTTCCTGAGCCAAACGCATGAACTAGCCTGATTAAGTGGCCACTAACTAAAATCTATCAATAATCTTAGATTCTTAGGACAGCACCATGCATTCATCGCTTAATAAAGATGCAGGACTTACTGGGATCCTCGTAGTGTTGCTGATCAACCTGCAGGGCCATTGGTCAAGCAAGCGCCTTCGACAGAACCCCTGCCCCCCCCCCCCCCCTGCCTTCCGTGGATGCCAATGCTCGTCCTGTTTCCCCGCCGGACCGAGAAAAGGTAATTAAGCTAGTATGCACCCTTGACAAACCGAGAAAAGCTAATCAACGGAACCATGTTGCATCGTCGAGACTTTTCTGTCGATCGGATGGATAAGATGAGCCATCTGCATTGCTCAAAATCTCGCTTTGCATATCATCGGTGGTATCTCGCCAGATCATGCTATATCTCATACCTCCTGTTCATATTGACAAAAGGAAATTTGGATGAATTTATTTGAACAGTATGAATTTTGTTCAAACTTCTTTAATTTCAGTAATAAAAATTTAATTTGAATTTCTCTCGGTGCGATTTTGCCCGAGATGGTGAGATCTCAATAGTTCCCGGTCTACAGTGATTTCCCCATCGACGACAGTCAGAGCCTCAGAGTTTCAGACTCAAACCGTCGGCTATATTGTACAGCCCTACATCGTTTCTTGTCCTTTCGTCAGACAATCTGCAGATGGACCATGCATCAAACCTGATTGCTACCGGTCTTTGTTCCATTGCCCCTTCTCTGCCATCTCGCGCATGGCGACATGAAGCAACCTCACCGTCAAGCCCCATTCTGGCTCGACGAGCCCGGGCGGCCGCCGTGCGGGCCGCCGTCCTTCCAGCTCCAGTGCACAGGCAGCGAAGCGTTCGTGGCACACAGTTTCTTCCAGACTTACCAGGTCGTCCGCATCTTCACCGACAACTCCTCCGTCGTCGTCGTCGACAGGAGCCTCCCGCTGGAGAGCGGCTGCCCGATGCCGTGGTTCAACATCTCCATCGGCTTCATCATGGGGCCATTCCTCATCAGCAGAGCCAACAAAGAGCTCGTCTTCGTCCACAACTGCACCACGAAGCGGCAGACCACGCCATGGCCACCGCAGGGCTTCCGCCGTATGCTCTGCAGTCCCGACGAGTCGTTCGTCTTCCTCGGCGAGGACCGGCGGTACGCCCCGCCGGAATGCTCTCTGTCCGTCGTGCCGTTCTTGGGTTCCAGGACGGGGACTACGTCGCGAGCACGAGGCAAGGGCTTCAGCTCGAGTGGATGCTGGTGCCAGGTGATTGCGAGAAGTGCTCAAGAGTCAAAAGTCAAAAGTTCTCTGTCCGTCGTGCCGGTCCTTGGGTTCCAGGTTCTTTTCACGTAGTCAAGAGTCAAAAGTCGTAGCTGACATCACGTTCGACCGGACAACTAGACGACGCCGTTGCATTGCATCCTGCTATATAGGGGACTAGTCGATGCACAACGTATGTATTACGTGTTAATCGCATAAGCGCTCAGCTACTTAGGCGTTGGACCTGCAACGTACGACACGTACACACGCGGGCGGCAGTCAAGGAGGGGTCCTTGTTGAAATGGCCGGCACATGGTTTCGGCGACTGCTCCGCCTGTCGCGCGAGCGAGCGGGCGCGCAGCGACGCTACAGCCCACAGATTCCGTTGTGTTCGCGCCTCTGCCACGAGTCCAAGACGGCAAGCCAACGCCGGTGAGCTGTGGGTTCCAATCTTGCATGGCCTCCAATCTCCCATACTTTCTCTAAAACACAAAATATTCTTTAAGAAACTGAATGATAAACATATCATAGCAATTTTGCGTAGAATTAGATAATTTATATATAGAATTAGATTTAACCACCTTAAAATTTTATTTCTATACAAGCCATGTCTGGATAAATCCAAACATGAGAGACTCTTTATATAGGAAATCCATACATTTGTAAAAAAAATAATTCTATATAAAGAGTCTCTCATGTTTTATAGCAAATTTTTTATTTTAATCTAGAAAATCAGAAAATCTTAAGAGAAAAAAAAACAGGACCTAACCTATGAATGAACTAAAGCTTAAGAAACCTTAGATATGTATCCATCGGTCAAAGGTACAGTCCATACGGTAGTAGAACAGTGCTTTTCCACCTCTGGACGAGACACACAAAACTAGAGACTAGTCAAGATTTTACACACTGAAGAGTCAAAAAAATAGATTTTACACACTATCGTTAGCCATAAACACGCGGAAGATTCCACACGTGAACAATAAAGCTGTCAACTCGAGCATGCCGAAGCTGGATTGGTTGAAGAAATGACATTCATGTTTTCTATCTACTGCATGCATGAGGCACCATCGTCTTCGACCCTTCGTCTCCGGCTCTCCGCATGTCACCTGTCAACAAGTACTAGCAGTAGCCACGCTCCAGCTGCGCACCTCTGATATACTCAGTTTTTACACAGCACAATGCATCCACCCCGCCTTTCCAACTACCTTGTCCATTCTCCTACTGTTCGCCGTGCTGATCAACCCCACCACTGGCGCCATCAACGCCACGTCCTGCGAGCCCGCAGCCTGCGGCAACCTTACCATCGCCTACCCGTTCTGGCTCGCTGGAACGCATCCGCCAGTGTGTGGCCATCGAGCCTTCCAGGCCACGTGCGATCAGGGCAACGCCTCCCTCAGGAACTCGTTATGGACGTACCAAATCCTGGGTATCTTCTACCAGAACAGCTCCTTCATGGTCACCAACATCCAACTGTCAGACAGCACATGCCAAATCGAGAGCTTTATCAACGCCTCCTCCGACCTCGGCCTCGCGCCGTTCAAGATCAGCTCCATAAACCAGGAGCTCTTCTTCCTCTACAGCTGCACGCACAGTCGACAGCAGCTTCCACATTCTTGGGCGCCCATGAGATGTGCGGGAGATCAATCGTCCAACTCTTATGCCTGGCTTGCTGGGGAGTACAGACCTGACGGCAGTTGGAGGCAACTTCCGGGGAACTGCACGGTGTCGTTGATGCCGGTATTGGGGTACGACAGCGACGGCGAAGGACTACGAGCGGCTCATGAAAGGTGGATTTCTTCTGGAGTACACAGCAGCCGACTGCAAGGCTTGCATGGACAGCGGGTGCCGGTGCCGGATTAATGCCACCTAGGACGAGATGGAGTGCCACTGCTCTGACGGCATCCACCCCACCACTTGCAGTGAGTTTGATGTACATAACAATCCGTTTTAGCGGACTAGCTTCTCGATCAGCCTTCTCTTGAACACTGATGATTAACAGCAAGTGCATTGTAATCAGAAGTTAGAAATGCTCACATTAACACACTATGCAAAACTTTATAGGGACCGATTACTTAGTAACAGACTAACAGGACAGTACAACGCATATTGTTAAATTAGAAACATCAATCCATTTGTCGTATGGTTCAGTTAAGTTTTGGACCTTTCATGACCATCATTTTGCTGAAAGTTCACTTAAGTGAACTGTGCATGAAAATCAGCTTTCTGTACAGTTCAGGAAAACTAACAAAGTAGTGATCCACAACCATGTGGACACAATCAACATATGAGATAACGAGAACCAATTGTTTGTATGATTATGTCAAACCTAGGTTTAAGCGGCATACTTCTTCGATCTTTCATCAAAATAAGTTAGATGTGTTGCCCACACCTGGTCTGCAAAATATTGAAATTTCACACACATCATCCATTTATTTCTTTGGGAAATTGTCTACATAGCTCTACTCATGTTGCTTTTGATGGCTATTGTTCTGTGCTATTCCAGATAGCAAGGGGAATGGCAGAAAGATAACGGTCATAGGTATGTAAAATTTTCTCCACCCTCCTTACCTAGGCATCTCAATTTCTATTATTATTCTCTAGTAAATGCCATTTCAGAATATGTGTGCGGTAAACCTTTAAAATTTTCAGTCCCTAGTATACACAATTTCTCACATGAAAATGGTACTGGTGGATAAGCCATAAAAATATATATTCTTTCATATCATTCTAGTTTTAGTATTTTGTACGAGTATATGTTAGCACATTAATAGAAAAGTAATGGTCAATGTGTGAATTAAAGACTATGCCAATGTCCAAAATGACAGCTAAAAAACAGATGTAGTAGTTATTTTCTATAACAAAATACTTTTCAAAATCTACCCTGGCTATAGTCATTTATTAGTTTTCGCCGATGAATGGTTAAAGACAATCAACCCACAGAATTGTGACTCAGATCTGGATGAAAATTTGTGGCCGCTTAGCTTAGTCCTACTTTTGCCACCTTATACCTTTTAGTTCTTTATAAAAATATACACAAAGTATTGATATCGTAGAAAGTGTATAATAACTATAAATCCCCCGAGCGTATACGAGGGGGTCGGGTATATATATATATAGTCCAGGCTAGTGGTCTGTCTAACACCCCCGCAGTCATAGCGAGAGGGGAACAGACGCAGAGACTGTACCGAAAACTGGTGAACAAAGGCGTGGGCAGGCCTTTGGTCATTATATCGACAAACTGATGTGTCAATGGTATATGGAGCACCCGAACCTGTCCTAATGCAACCTTATCACGGATAAAATGAATATTGATCTCGATATGCTTGGTGCGTCGGTGATGGACCGGGTTGGCGGTCATGTAGACGGTACTGACATTATCGCAGTAGACGACGGTCGTGGTGGAGAGGGGTGCACGAAGCTCCTGGAGAAGCTGGCGAAGCCAGCAGCACTCGGCGACGGCGTGGGCGACGGCGCGGTACTCGGCTTCAGCGCTAGAGCGGGACACTGTAGTCTGACGTTTTGATGACTATGATATGAGAGTGTCACCGAGGTAGACGCAGTAGCCGGACGTAGAGCGTCGAGAGTCGGGGCAGCCTGCCCAGTCCGCGTCGGAATACGCGGTGAGAGAGTCGATGGGGCTGGAGCTGAGATGCAGCCCGCTAGAGAGGGTGCCTTTCACGTAGCGTAAAATGCGCTTGATCAACGCGAGGTGAGGTTCGCGCGGAGTGTGCATGAAGAGGCACACTTGCTGGACAGCGTACGTGATGTCGGGTCGGGTGAGTGTGAGGTATTGGAGAGCCCCAGCAAGACTCCGATAGTGAGAGGAATCGGCAACGAGGGCGCCATCGATGGCAGAGAGTTTAGCTCGAGTGTCGACTGGGGTGGCCGTGGGGTGACAGTCGGCCATGCCCGCACGCTGGAGGAGGTCGATAGCGTACTAGCGTTGGGAAAGGAAGAGCCTATGGATGGAACGGGTTACGGAGATGCCAAGAAAATGGTGGAGAGGACCAAGATCGATCATAGCGAACTCAGAGTGGAGTCGGGCCATGATCTGGTCGAGGAGAGATGTCGAAGACGCTGTGAGGACAATGTCATTGACATAGAGAAGTAGATAGACAGTGGCAGAGCCGATATAGAAAGTGAACAGGGAACTATTGGACACAGAGGCCACGAAGCCGATGTGCCAAAGATAGGCAGCAAAGCGCTGGTACCAGGCACAAGGAACTTGTTGGAGGCTGTAGAGAGAGCGTTGAAGGAGACAGACGTCATCGGGCCGAGAAGGGTCGACGAAGCCTGGGGGCTGCTGGCAGTAGACTGTTTCCGTCAGGTGACCGTGAAGAAAGACGTTCTTCACGTCTAGTTGATGGATCGGCCAGGAGCGAGAGGCAGCCAAGGTAAGGACGACTCGGATGGTGGCGGGTTTGACAACGGGACTGAAGGTCTCGTCGTAGTCAACACCAGGTCGTTGGGAGAAACCCCGGACTACCCAGCGAGCCTTGTGACGGGCAAGGGAGCCATCGGCGTGAAATTTATGTTTGAAAATCCACTTACCGGTCGTTGGGAGGTCGGGGAACGAGGCGCCAGGTCTCGTTGTCCATTAGGGCCTTGTACTCGTCGGCCATGGCCGCGCGCCACTGAGGGTCGCCCAAGGCTGAGCGAGAAGTCACCGGGATGGGCGAGATAGAGCTGTGGATGGCGGAGAGACCGTAGCGCGGAGTGGGTCGGAGAGACCCGGTCTGGGAGCGGGTAACCATGTGAGAGGTGGAGGGAACTGGAGCCGATGGGGGTGCGGGAGTAATGGGAAGAACTGGTCGGGTGGGGGCGTCATCGGCTCCGAGTCGGCGACTGTAGACAAGAGGAAAAGGAGGAATTATATCGGCCTGAGCCGATGAGGTCGGGTGGGCCGAGTATTCCGATCGGTCCGATAGAGATGGATCAGCCGATAGGGTGGGGGGAGCCGATGGAAAGTGAGGAGCCGATGGAAGTGGGGTTGCCGATGGAGAGGGAACGGTATCGGCTGAAAGATAAATAGGATCGGTATCGGCTGATAAAGGTGGGTCCGATGGTGGGGACATCGGACCGAGTAGTGGTGGGATATGTGACGGGTAAATCCTCAGCAGCGGCCGATGAGGGGGCTGATGGAGAGGGCAGTGGGGGAGACCTGGTCGGCACGGTGTTGGTGAGGAGGAAGTCGAGATCACTAGAGGAGGATCTCAGATGAAGGAGACCGAATGGAAAACATGTATCGTCAAAAATGACATGACGAGAGACGAGGACCCGTCGGGTGGAAAGGTCGAGGCATCGGTATCCCTTGTGAGAGGTGGAATAGCCGAGGAGAATACAGGCGGTGGAGCGGAGAGCGAGTTTGTGGGAAGCTGTGGCGGTGAGATTTGGGTAGCAGAGGCACCCGAAAATGCGAAGGTGGGAGTAGTCGGGCGTCGTGCGGTAGAGAAGGTCATAGGGAACGTTGTTATGAACGGAGGAGCATGGGCGCCGATTGAGAAGGTACGTCGCAGTAGCCAGAGTTTCGGTCCAATAAGTGACGGGTAGGTGGGCGTGAAGTAGCATGGTGCGACTGATGTTGTTGAGGGTGCGAAGGAGGCGCTCGGCTTTGCCGTTCTGAGGAGAGGTGTAGGGGCAGGAGAGCCGGAGATGGATGCCCTGCGAGGTGATGAGGTTTGTAACGGTATGGTTGATGAATTTCGTACCGTTATCGGCTTGTAAAGCCTTGATGGGGAGGTTGAACTGAGTGGATACGTACGTGACGAAGTGAGTTAGGTGAGAGACGACCTCGGATTTGTGGATGAGCGGGAAGGTCCAGCAATAGTGTGTGTAATCGTTAAGTATAGCGAGATAATACTGATTACCGGAGACACTTTTAACTGGGGACGTCTATACATCACAATGTATAAGTTCAAATGGACGCGAGGTACAGAAGAGAGAACTAGAAAAGGGCAGACGCACATGTTTGCCAAGTTGACATGAGTGGCAAACTGTGGAGCTGCTGTGAGTACATCGGATGGAGGTGCTGCGACGTAGGGTAGCGACAGCGTCGGGGCCGGGGTGGCCGAGGCAAAGGTGCCAAAGGTTGGTGGAGAGGGCGACGTTGGCGTGTAGGGTGGACGGCGCAGTGAGAATGGTGTAGAGGTTGCCGTCACTATTGCAGCGAAGGATCTGTCGCCGGGTTGGGATATCCTTCACAGAGAAACCAGACGCGTCAAATTCAATGGTGCAGTGGTTGTCTTGTGTGAATTGGTGAACAGATATAAGATTGTGAATAAGAGAAAGGACGATAAGAACATTGCGTAGGGGGAGGTTAGTGGTGGATGTAGATAGAGAGGAGTCACCGTGGCATTGGACAGGAAGAGAGTGAACATTGCCGATGATGACAAAAGGGGAGGAAGAGGGGTGACAGGAACGAAGTATACCGGCCGATGACGCCATGTGTGAAGACGCCCCAGAGTCCAGCACCCAAGGGTGCTGTGGTTGGAGCGTCATCTGGTTGAGGGCAGCGATGAGGCCAGCCTGTTTTCAGGAGGGAACCGACTGGGTGGTTGGGGTCGGTAGCATCGGCTGAGGCGGCAGAAGGGAGCCGATGCCAGGTGAGCCTGGGGATGGGCGCCGAGAACTCTGGGTTGCCAGCCGATGGGGCTGCGTGGCTAGGGCTGGGGCGCCCAGGGGTTGTAGCAGAGCCACGAACCCGTGGGACCGGCAGGGTGGGTAGGGACCGATGTAGGTCGTGGTGGCGTCGGACCCTGTCAGGTCCTGTCTTTGCCTTTGCCCTTGCCTTTCCCGGTGCGGGCTGTGTTGCTGTGGCCGGAGCCATGGCCACCAGGACCGCGGGAGGAAGGGGCAGCGCAAGAAGTTCGGCAGCCATTATCGGCTGCGGTAAGAAGAGCGATGTGGGCCACTGTCTTCTCATCATTGCTAGACGGAGTTCTTTAAGAACTAGCATGTCATGAGCCCGAGCGAACGATGGAAGAGGTGTGGCGTTGGCGATGTCATCGGCGGTGTTGGAGAAGTGGGGATTGAGGCCTCGCAGAGGGGCGAGGACGAGTTGAGAGTCGACCACAGGGTGGCCGACGTCCCGGAGAGCAGCAACCTTGACTTTGAGGCGCTGACAGTACGAGGAGACAGAGGAGTCGCCTTGTACCATGGAGTGGAACTCGTTGAGGAGGAAGATGGCGCGAGGCTGCTTGTTGGCCAGGAAGATCCGCTCGATAGCCACCCAGAGGTCCCGGGCGGTGGGGTCGGTATCGTCCATGGCGAGGTCAAGGACAGAGTCGTCGACCGAGCCGAGCTGCCAGCTGCGCACGCAGCACTCGGCGATGTCCCACTGAGGATCATCGGGGCAAGGTGGAGCGGAGCCATCAATATAGGACCGGAGGCCGAATTTTCCACAGAGGGATTTGAAGAAGAAAAAACCCACTTGGAATAATTGGCGTTAAGGTCAAGAGAGATAGGAATGTGAGATTTCACGTTCACAGCAGCGTAGGGAGGGGAGAAGATCGGCGAGGTGGTGCCCGAGGTGTGGTCTGAGGCACCGAGGGCCGGAGCAGATTCGGCGACTGGGAGAGTGCCGGAGCTGAGGGCGGACTCGGTGGCCATGACGGAAGAACGGGAGCAAAGAGCCGATGGGAGAAAGAAGCCGATGGGAGGGGGAAGCCGATGAGAGGACGGATCGGTCGATCAAGTATGTGAGAAGCCGATGGAAAGTAGGCAGCGGAGTAGGTGAGGAGTGGCCAGCCGATGAGGAGTGGTTGGCCGATGGGGAGTAGGCAGCGGAGTAGGTAAGGAGTGGCCAGCCGATGAGGAGTGGTTGGCCGATGGGGAGTAGACAGCGGAGTAGCCGGATGCGAAGAGAATATGTTCGCGTCCGGGAGGCAGGGATTCGTGTCCATGGACACGTGGACACGTTGGACTGGCTCGGACGTGAGGGGAGAAGGTTCGCGTCCGAGAGCCGTTGAGCGTGTCGGAAAGGGCGAGAACCGAGGGAGGTTTCTAGCCGATGGAGATGACGAGCGCGGAGGTGCGCCGGCGTCAGAGAAGGAGAGATGCACGAAACAAGAGAAAGAGCGAAGACGGGTGCGAGGAGGGACGAGGAGGTGGATCGAGACCGTCGCCTGGTCACGCGGAGATAGGGCGGAGAAAAGGTGACTGCGGGAGAGACGGGGAGAAGAAGAAATAGAGACGAGAGAGCGAGGAGAGTACCGAGAAGAGAGTCGGCGACGGGAAGAAGACGTCGGCGAGGAGGAGGAAAGGGTTGGCTTGCCGGAGGGAGAAGTTAGCGTGCCGGGATGTCTAGACTCGCTCTGATACCATGTAGAAAGTGTACAGTGACTATGAATCCTCCGAGCGTATACGAGGAGTTCGGATCTATATATATACAGTTTAGGCCAGTGGTCTGTCTAATAGATATCAATAATACAACTTCTGAGTCTGAAAAAGAATTTAACTTCTCCTTTATTCTCAGATTTGATATCAGCAGCTGCAAGCCTGAAGTTTCCATGTATTTATGTGCTGATATGGTATAGAAAGAGGAAAATATTGTGCTTTCTCCTATTCAACAAGACCCGCAGCAGCAATGAAAGGAACATTGAGAAATTAATACTATCGTATGGATCCCTAGCTCCAAAAAGAAACAAGTATTCAGAGGTAGCAAAGATAACATCATTTCTTAGTAATAAGCTTGGAGAAGGTGGTTATGGTGTGGTTTACAAAGGAAGGCTACAAGATGGTCGTCTGGTTGCCGTGAAATTCTTGCATGACTCCAAAGGAAATGAGGAGGAATTAGTGAAAGAGGTAAAGACATCACATGTTAATATTGTCAGCGGCACGGAGGGCTGTAGCAGGAGAGGAGGCGGAGAGAGGTGAAGGTGAGGAGACGAGACGAAGAGCGTGCGCAAGGTTTGGTCTTCGAGGCTTGCCGACGGGAGAAATATCCCGGGCCTGCCGGCTTTTTGACCGGGACATCCGGCAGCGAGCAGCAGGGCGCGTTTCACACCGCGGAAGGGCCCCGCGGTGTTTAAGACGAGAGCCGCGGGTTCGAGCTAGCTGGGAGCAAGGAGGAGTGGCCGTCCGACGTCTTGCCGGGAAGAACCGGGAGAGGTCGGGGGCGAACAGAGAGATGGCGGCCGGAGGACGACCAGTCCGACATGTGGGGCCCGTGCACTTGCGTTGAGGCCTCGTGAAAGGACGCGTTGCTGGGCCGTGGGCCGGTGTGTGCGGGAGAGAAGATGCTAGGAAGGCCAAGTGGGCCTCTGGGAGAAGGGAGCGGTCGATCGGCCGGTCCTCTGCGCGAGCGTGGAAGGAGGAGAGGTCGAGTGGGGGAGCTGGGATTCCAGGTCGGGAAAACAGAAATGAGCGGCCTGATTCAATAGTAGTGTTTGTTAAATTTCCAAGGAATGGTTTGATTGAGTATTTGGAGAATTTGAAGGGATATTTGAAGTCCAAAATTCATTTTTTTAGTTCCATAAAATCATAAGATTTAATCAAGGGGCTTTTAGATAAGATTTTTAATATGTTTGCAAATGGGTCTGAAGTTTGAAGGGATTTGAGAGGAGACTAAGAGAGGGTTTCCCAAGGAAGTTTGAATTCAAAATCTGAAATTTTAACCAGGGATTCAAAGGAAATGTTGTTAAGAGAGATTCTTCATCTGGAATTCATGGAGGGGATTTAGAATTAGAATTTATTCAAAGAGATTTTGATAGGTTTAGAGAGACATTCAAATTTTAAAATTTAAGTTCCAAAATTTTAATTGGATAGAGATTTTTGGAGTTTGGGGGAAGGATTTTAGTGAGACCTTGGTACTTAAGTTTTTAATTCATACACAAAGAGTCAAAAAAATTTGTAAGTAAGTTTTTATTAAAATAGTTTTTAACAATTCAAAAATCCGTGGGTATCATGTCTAATGAGCATAAACATAGGTTGAATTTTTTTGCCTGTGGTCCCGAGACCAAAAATCTAATGGGCAGCGGTCAAGTTTTACATTTTTGTTCATGGGTACCTATAGGATCAACGAAGCAATTAGAAGGGGTGAATAATTATGAAAGACAAAATTAAAATTTAACTCTTTTCCTAAATCACTGCCGAATTTAAACAGAACATCCTTTCGTTACTACATAAATTATAAAATTATAGCTGTTATTCGTAACTCTAATTTAACATAAAAATTACAAACCCAACTGGAATCTAACTCAATCGGACTTCTATATTTTAATTATTTTAATAAATTAAGCAAACAAAATTACTATTGATCAAAATTAATTAAACTCTAATTAATTAATAACATAATATCTAAAAATAATTAACGATCAAACTTTTCAAACAAAACTGAAAAACACCAATTTTATATGAAAGAAATCAAACCAAAACCTAGAGGAAATAAATTAATCTAAAATCAAACACAATATATGCAAAAAAAAGTGATTATTTACTACACAAATTTTCGACAAACTTTACATTTATTCCCAAAATTACGTTGACAAAATTTACACCAAAACTCTCTCAAATTTCTATATCAAAATCACTAATATCATACCTTCTATTAATAGCATAAATATCCTAAAGGAAAATACCTAAATACCCCTAAGATTTTATAACCATTAAGTTGTTTATTGTCAGCCATCAAATGTCAAATAAACGCTCTAGATTGCGTCACGTCACCTGTTATATTGAGGGCTATAGAATCTGACTCGTATTCACAGAGAATCTGACTCGGTCACTATTCCAATGACTCCACACCAATCAGACTATGTTATGTTCCCTTCAGATCTCCTATGGCCGTATGCACGCATGCGACACACCGCCCGTTTTGTCCGCACATGTAAGTCGTAGCACTATCAACCACAGCACCTCTTCGCGCCTACGCTCGCGCTTGCTGACAAACCTAGCTCGCCTGTCAATCATAGTGACTCTTTGCGCGCACCCACGCATGGGCCATTTCCTAAGTCAGCCCATTCTGCCCATCTGTTTGAATGTTTACTATTTATTCGGTGTGACAACAAATCCAATCCCTTACAATTCAGAAAATTATTTTCTCAATTTTTGTCTGAAATTCTTTTAAATTTTTTGAGTAATTTTTATCTATTTTTTGAATTTAATTCCTGCACATAAATAAACAAAAAAATATTCTTCGACGTAAATTTTTTTAACCTGACCTTTATAAACACGTACACGCACTCACCATATATTTTTTATAAATAATTTTAAATATGAACCAATTAAATAGTGTCAATCTTAATATAAACTAATTTTGCTAATTTTAATATAAATTATTTTTCTAATTTTTCTTAAACTAATTTATTATTATTATTATTTAACAGTTACATATGCTATATGTATTAGATTATTTTGCCCTATCTCTCATATCCCTTCTTCCTTACGCAATTTAAAGTCTTGGACTTCAATAAAATTATGCTAGATTGGTGTTAATTTATATTGCTATTTTGAATTGTTGGTAATAAATTTATAACTTATTGATTTTATTACTCTTTTTTAAATTAGCTAACTATTAACATATTATTTATATAAGATGCATTACATATCTATACGGCATACCATGTCTGTTGGGCATAGATATGGGTACGAAGTTCTACCGGTCGAACGAGCATTGTTGGGCGCCGGATCATGTATGGGTTTCCATGACCCTGTCCATTGCCATCCATCACGCAGAATAGCTGCAAAGTTTCTCTACCGTCCGATTGAATATGACCGACCCACATAACGGGCGGCCGGAAATCCGGCATCGTTGGACGGATATACAATCCATTAGCATTGATCGTACACGCCTGGTTTTTGGAGGGATGTCCTGGCCCATGTAGGGCCACCAGAATTAGGATTGTTACCAATGGCAGCGACCCATTAGGCCGACTAAACCTGGGCTACATATACGGTCCATTATCATGGTGGGCCTGCCAAAACTTATACCGCCTTTGGGCCCAATGAAACACACTGGGCGCAACTTGCCGGTTGGATCTTTTTTGGATGGAAGAAGTCCATCATACCTCCCTCACTTCGGCCCTAGTCTAGGTTATATCCCTCAAGTGGGTACATCGTCTCTCATCTATCTGCAAATGAACTCTTTCGGCGATTTATATGTTATTTTCGTCCTATCTAACGTGTACGTGACAAGTTGACATAGTTTCATCCGACGTGACCGTTTACTTAGTTATTGAAGTGGGTGAAAAAATAAAAATACAGTAATCCCCACCTGATTGCAACCCTTCTTCCTCTTTTTCCCCTCCTCTCTTTCCTTCTCCCTCTCATCCAGCTTACGCAACCGGTGGCAAACGCTCGATCCGCCGTGGCCTAAAGCCAGAAGGCATCCATGAGACCAAGCTGGGAGGGCCCCGGCGAGGTGGAGTCACAGCCTAAGCCACAAGTTCCACGTCCTCCTCGAGCTTCTCATGAGTAGATCAGCCCTATCATCGTCGAGTCGAGCAGCCTCATCGGGCACAGTTGTTGACACGAGCCATCTCCTTGTCCTCGAGCCACTGCGCCACCTCGACTCCTCGAGTCCGTTGGTGTTGACTTCATCAAGGGAGAAATCAGAGAAGGCGGAACAGGACAAATCAAAATAGCAGCGTGATTAGCCACAAATTAGCCAGCCTAGTTTTAGCAAAATGCTGTGGACTTAGAACAAGTCTGATTTGTCTCAGCTTGTTGCAATCTAGCACAATCATAAATTAACATGGCGAGAACTTTGATGCTAATAAAAATACAAGGGACGATGTAAACAGCATGAACAAAATTACAATGACGACGCGGTGCAGGGACGATGCAACAACAGTAACCTCGAGTCCATAATTCCGATGGTGGGCTTGCTGCAGACAGTAGAGAGGAGGAAATGAATAAGAAGAAGAAGAGGGGAGTGCAAATGTTGACTCAGACATGCTCCAACGTTGGCACCCTTCCCGCCGAGGCCGCACAAGTGTAGTAGACGAGCAACAACGACGATGCGCTCTCCTCTCCGATCCACTCTCCTGGAGAGAGATGGAGGTGGAAGAGAAAGATAGAAGCATATGGACACGCTTATTTTATTTTTTCCTAATTTTTAGTATAATATTAATTGCCATTTCGTGTCTTATAGAATATAGATTAATATAAAATAAAACTACCGTCTAAAAAGTTTATTTACAATGATTGATTTTAATAGACAAAGAACATAATACAACCGGATAAGAAAGATAATATAGGCTTTTTCCTTTTTATATACACTTGGCCAATATTGAAAAAAAGTCCTTATTTGTATCACTTAGATATAAATTATTTTTAACTTTTTAAATCCAGTGCAAATGGTTTTTAACTGACGTGACAGCTTATTTAATTTAATCCTCGTCATATGTGACGTTGCTTACATGGCATCGGAAGTAATAATAAATAATAAATAACTGAAACAGATATGTAGGGTTTATATGACAGTCATATAAAAAATTTAAAAAATATTGTAGAACCCACGTGTCAGTGAGTGATCCCCGCCCTCCATCTCACCCCTCCTCTCTACACTTCCTCCTCTACTCCCTGTTTCCCATCTCTCCGGCCGCCGCAGACTCCAACGGGAAGAGAGGACCGCCTCCGCCTAAGACCGGTAGGCGCGTCACCGGAGAGGGCCTGACACCACCTCCACCGGATCTTCCCCGCCGCCCTCTTCTTGGGCGTTGCCGCTCCCGTATGACGCAGTCGTGTGCTCAGCTCGACCGGGGTCGCTGTCGCCGTGGCCGTCTAGATACAGGACGTCGTCCCGCGAGACCGGACGACCGCCATCTAGATCGAGCCCGAGCTGCCAGCGCCTCCTCTCCTCCCAGAAGCGGCTGATGACGGCATGGACTTTGGCGGCCCTCCCTGGAGCAGATCCACCTTGCAGACCCCTCCCCAGTCGGCCGGATCCAGCACGGGTACCGGACACCGCCGCCTGTTGCCCGCAGGCCGATGCCCCACATCCACCAGATCTGCCGCCGCCGCCCTCACTCCCAAGGTCGTCAGCAAGCATAGGGGGTCCTCCGCGTGGCTTGACCTCTCTCCACCGACGGCGTCGATCTGGCCGAGCTTGGGAAGGAGAGGTGGCGAGCACAACGAGGAAGCGACCGACACTCACCTCAACACCGCCGAGCTCCCACCTCGTCGACGCCACGGGGCACCCACCTCGACGAGGAGGCGGCCGACACCCAGCTATCTACACCCGCTGCTCCGAAGCGGCGGCTGACACCCACCTCGACGCCGCTGGGCTCCCCTCTACCGTTGCAGGCCACCCGGGTCCGTCCTCGCCTCCTCCCGACAGACATCACCGGCCGCCTCCCCGCCTCGAGCTCTCCTGCTCCGCCAGGCCTCCCGTCGTCGGCGCCACCCCGCAGCTGTCCTTTGCCCCTCTGCACCGCCTCCTCTACGCCGCCCGTCGGCTGGCCTGGTCGCTGCTGCCCCCTCTCCACCCGACTGGCCACTGATGGAGAGAAGAGAGAGGACAAAGGATGAAATGTGGATGGTATAGTTTTTTTTAAGACTTTTACGTGGGTCTTACTATTTTTTAATTCTAATTTTATTTTTTTAATTAGAATGCTGTATAAGTAGCACGTCACCAGGTCAAAACGCTACTTAGTATCACATCATCTGAAACCACTCTTCAAATAAAAAAATATGAATTGATTCAGGTTTAATAGTTAAAGGATGCTCCATATTTAATTTTATAATTAAAGGATGTAAAACATCATGTAGATTTTTTTCGTCTTGGGACGGCGGAAATACTCCTGGCCTAATATTACGGAAGAGGTAAGAGGCTAGGATCAGTTTCGCCCACCATAACAGATCATGAAGACGAAGCCAGCTCCAAATTCTGCAGTGTCAGACTTCATAGAAGAGAAAACCAGAACACGTTGAAAAGCCTAACATTTCTTTCTTTCTTTTTGCGCGGAGATAAAGTTGCTCGACCTCTTGCTGCTGATTTTCATGGATCATACCGACAAGGATATACAGTGCAAGACTTACCTTGCTCTGCTGGGTCACTGCGCTTTCACGTTGAATCCCAAACTGCATGGTCCTTTACGGACGCTCTGGCTTTTATTTATTTATTTTTCATGATCACCATAATCACTAGATAACAGTCTATCTTATATCTCATATTTTGGCTCACTGAGCTATTCATAATATTAACTTCTAGCATGCCCTATTTTCACTTGAAAACCTAATCTGTGATGCTATTCGATATCTTGATCCACATATACTCGTTTTATAATATGTAATAGTAATCCATCAGCCATACTTAACATATAAATCACTTTTATAAAGAATTGACAAATAAATCATATCTATCAACCATAAGCACAGTTATTTAAATAGTTTAAATATTTACTCACATAACATAAACTTAATTCTCTTATTGGTTAATAGGAAAAGTTGAGCTTTTCAAAGAAACAAGTATAAAGCCAATCCTTGACCATAATTGGAGATGCCTCCAATCATAACGACCAAATATGGAAAAAAAAATTTAAATCACAAACTCACTCCTCTCTTCATCCTATCGACCAACTAATTAATTAGTTATGAGTGTCTCATAAATGATCACATCAATTGCAATTTCATGTGGTATGCATGACATAATACCCATAATTAGCCTGCACCATAAATTAATCACACATCGTGATTAGAATATTGGAGCTGTCCTTTCAACCCCCATCCTCCCAAGTCAGAGACGATACTGACTTTCAAACTTGTGTTGATAAAAGGAAGTCTAACAAATCGGAAAGGGTGGTCAAGCAAGAACAAGGCAATGCCAACGGTATTTCTCAAGAATTAGCCCCTTTCTCCTCCCCTTATAGCATTCTTCCGCTCTCCAATCCTCCACTGTCCGTTTGAGCGGCAGGATGAACCCGACCTTGCTGTTCTTCCTGCTCTTGGCCTCCTTCCTCCTCCCCGGTGGCTTGGCGGACGCCGGGTGCGAGCCGGTGACATGCGGGGACGTTACCGTGAGGTACCCATTCTGGCTAGGCGGCCCCAACCTCAACCAGTCCAACCCATCGTCGTCGTTAGCTCCGGCCTCCTGTGGCCACCCGGCCTTCGAGGTGTGGTGTAGAGATGATGGTGTGGCTTCCTTGAAGGGCTCGCAAATCCTCGTCGTCCACATCGACTACACCAACAACTCATTGGTCACCTCGCACAAGAGGGTCGCCAATGGCAGCGACAGCGTGTGCCGCACCGACTTCAACGTATCGTCCAGCCTAGCACTCAGCCCGTTCACGATCAGCAGCAGGAACCGGGCCATCTGCTTCCTCTACAACTGCAACGTCACGGAGCCACCGGAGATCAACAGCCTTGTGAACGCCACCTCCAGCTGCAGTAAGTCTATCTACGCGTACCTCGGCGGGAGCTACGACCGTGACAATCCACCGCTGATCCAAGCCGGGAACTGTACGTACTCGTACCTGCCGGTGCTGAAGGCGCCGGCGAACCTGACGCCGGCGGCCAACTACAGCCGGCTCTTCAAGGACGGGTTCGCGTTGGAGTGGCAGAAAAACGGCTTCGGCGACTGCGACGCCTGTAACGCGAGCGGCGGGCAGTGCCGGTACAACAACGATGCCGCGGCGTTCGCGTGCCTCTGCCCCGACGGCAAGCTACACGGGCCGAAATGCCCCGGTGAGTACACACTTGCCTATCCACTCCGCTGCATCAATAAGTGAAGTTAACGTGGATAGCCAAATTGACGCATGTGTTAGCTAGTACGAGTACTAACCTGGGCGGCTAGTCAGCTGCAAAGATTGTGGTAATTTTGGGCGCGTTTGCCTAGTTGGTGACGTTGACGACGACTTATCAAGCACGATCTGACATAGGCGGCTAATCTCTGGCGTTTCCGTTGACCACGCAGCATGATTGATTGATTCTTATCTCCGTCCTTATTGTCCGTCTTCCAACTTCCAAGTTCCAACAACGCAGAGATAGCACTCACTCATCTGATCCTTCTCTTTTCTCTTATTTTTTTCCTAGAAAAATCACATTTCTCGTTAGTGCACTTGTCCATCAGAAAAAAAAAACACTGGCAGTAGTTGCATCAAGCTTCGAGTGTCCTACGTTGGTCCATAAACTAATGCTTTTAGTAGTTGCCACTGTAATCATTAGTACATGATTACCACCAAGTGGCATTTGCGTACAAAGGTGGAGACAGGTGGTTTGCCGTTCTGAAGCGGGCACCGTGGCCAATTTTGGCAACGTACACGTAATCCCACTCATAGACCGGCCGCTAGCAGGCTTTCTTTGAACATATCGGCTAACGGTATCAGTAGCGTTTTATCTCTTTGGATAGCGGTCTATCGTGGGGTTCAGTTTCTCTAGATTGGGATAAGAGTTTAGGAAGTGGCGGACCAGGAAATTTTTAAGAGACCTACTTCTACCCAAACATAATTGGACACATAAATGTAGATATACCATAGTGGAGTGATATACTTTTTCCGCTAAAATAATCATTTTTAGTCCATCACCTTTATAAAAAAAAACTTCATCATTTCCTTCTTATCTATTATCTATTATCGATTCATAGAAATTTTATTCTTTAAATATCCTCATACCTATCTATCAGCTCACAATATTACTTTATTTTATTATTATCACTAACTTATTAACTTTGTTTAAAAATAAAGAATTTGTAGCCCTTGTGGGACGAATGGAGTATCAGCCACTTAACCCACGTTTACTTCCGGTCCCTAGTGCCCCTTCCAACTTTTAAATGCTACTATTTCCAAAAAGGAGTTTAAAATGCTTTAAAAGAACAAAGAGGGAAATGGGATGTGTTTAAAATTTTAGAAAAGCCATATAAGAAAAAAAATGAAAATCTAAATAGCATAATTTTATATTAAAATTGAAAATACTAAAACATGAGTAATGGAAGCTTATGGAAAAAATAAAAAAGATATTGAAAGGTGTGGGGGGGGGGGGAGACCAACCGTGCTGCCGTGCATGATAGTGTTAGGGATTGCCACCACTAAGCTAGATCTTTGCATTATAATTCAAAAGCATAAGAACTTCAGTGGTGTGAAAAGTCTATATTACCCACGCACTATCATATATACACAAATGTATTTTTAATAGGAATTTAGTGTCTATGTTTTAATATATATATATATATATAACGTATTTTGTTTTGTTAGGATAAAAGTTTGACCAATAATTACTATATTGAATATAATTTTTATGACATAAAATTAATGATATTAAATTCTTTTAAAAATATTTTCTTATAATTATAAGAGTAATATATTAATAGAGTAATTGTTGGTTAAAATATTATTCTAATAACATAAAATATGAGAGACTTATCACTACACTGTCTCTTTTCTTTGAACGTACGTGAGGAAACATATTTGTTGATACCTGCATGTGGTGGTTTTACCTAAAAGAGCATTAGCGCACCTACGATGCAAGACATCTGTGAGCTTTGGATGATAATGACATAGATTTCGGCTAGATATGTTACCAAAAGCCAATGCTTTGCCTGCAAAGATTCTTTTTACAGGAGTTGATAGATACTTACATAATTTTAGTTTGAGAGAATATAAGTATAGTGATTAGCAATGTTTTGGCAAAATAACTTCTTTCAAAACTCCTCGGTTCAGAAAGTACTCTTTTTTTGTTTTGCTTTAGTTACACCTCTACTTGTAGGCGTTGACCAGCTTGAAGGTTGACAAGTATCCGTCTCCATTTACGTATGAAAGGCCGTTGCTACCTGGTAAGGTGCTCGACGAAAAGGTCAAAAAAGAATGCCCCATAGGTGCGTGCACTAGCTGCGTCTGGATTTCACGTTATCCTACGTAGAAGATGACCATAGACTAATGGTAAGTGATATATTTGTGCACCCTGCCTACTAGAACTAAATTCCTAAATTTTAGGTTGTTATCCATCAATTAACATGAACTACTGTACTAATTCAATCGTGCGTAGAGCACACATGCATACGTGTGGTAGGACAGTAGGAGTATCAGCATAATATGTGTGGGTTTATACTGAGTACTATTTTACTCTATAAAAAATCACGGTACACCCTGGCTTAGAAAAAAAGTTGTACATACTATGATTTTAATTCAGTTTAGGTACGTACATACACTTATACACATATGCTTTTATCAGCTAGAAAGTTGACGAAGTCCCCTCCTTGGGCTTTTGTAGTAGTATTATTGGACGTTTAAAACAACAAAATTCATACTAAATCACTCACTAATTATGTGTCTTACTCATATAAAAATGACTTGAGAGAGTAATATGTAGTAGTAGTAGTACTGATTTAAGTCAGCAAGGACGAGAGATACAGCCTACTAGATGGGCGACAGGACCGTGCAGCCGTGCACAATCCGGAACAGAGACGGTCATGGTAGCAGTAGTCACATCACGACGGTGGTTGCAGCTATCCCATGCATCCATGGGGGACCCCAAGAAATATCAACGGCCCGTTCTTTTCAGCTGCTGAAATTAAATGTTTAGCCTACGTAAACGGATAAATATAATTAACATATGATTAGTATTAATTATTAAAATTTTAAAGATAAATTTATTTAATTTTATAAAATAAACTTTTATATAAAAAGTTTTCATACAAAACATAATGCTTAACAGTTTAAAAAAACATACTTATATAAAATAGAAATAGTAGAAATAGCTAAGCCCATTAAGTCAGAAAGAATGGGCTAAAGTCAAAATTATCGGCGATTGCCCCCAATCCCATGTACTCCTATCATCACGCATTATATTCTCACAACCCCATCTCCAGTTCGCCCCCTAGCCCGTTGCAGCGTGCTGAAACCGTCAAAATCTCCTCTTGGTTTCCGGCACATCCTCCTGCCATGCTCATGTTCTTCTCCCCTTCCATTTGGGCGGCCTGGTCGTTGCTTCTCATGCTCTCAGCAGCAGCAGCAGTAGAAGCGCAGGAAGGAGAAGGCTGCAAGCCCGGGATATGCGGCAACGTGAGCATCTTGGAGCCGTTCGGGCTCGTCACGGAGCAGGCAGATGAGAAGAGCTGTCCATGGTTCGGCTTCTCGGTTACCTGCAAAGACAGAACTCCTTACCTCGGCTACCCTCGGAATAACCTGGCATTCAAGTTCCAGATCATCGACATCTTCTACAACAACAGCTCCTTGCTTGTCACCGATGTCGAGAAGATCGGAGGCTTCGTCAACTCCAGTAAATGCCATGTCCCCAGGTCCAACACCTCCTCCAAGCTCGGCTGGCCTTTCTCAATCAGCCCTATCAACCAGAACCTCATCTTCTACAACTGCACCAAGGATCCGGCGGCGGCAGAGCGGCGTGATCTCGGTCTCGTCGACACGAGATGCCGCAACAACACGTTCGTTCGACTGGAAGAGCGTTACAACGAGCCTGTCTACTTTCTGGAGAGCTGCAACGCTGTGATCGTGCCGGTGCGTGGGACATCTGCCGAGGCAAACGTGAGCAACTACGAGAAGCTCATTAGTGATGGTTTCCTCTTGGCATGGCAGCCGCCGAAGCCTGGTAAGTCCATTCGTGAGCTTATCCATTGGATCTAGTTAGGAGGAACTAGCAACGCATGCGTTTAGTTTGCATTAGGTTTTTGGTTAGAGAGAAGATAAGTATTATAACACGTTTTTTAGAAAAGATTCCCTATTGATCCTTGGGTTCAGAAAGTACTCTGTGTTTTTTTTTGTTATGTTTTGCTTTAGTTTACATCCGTACAGGTAAGCGTTGACCGGCTGGAAAGTTGACTAGTCGCCGCTTACCGGTTTAGGTGTGTAACAAAGGCCGTAGCCACCTGCCAAGGTGTTAAACAAAAGGGAAAAAAACAATACTAGTGGACTAGATGCTTGCTCGACAGCAGCGTGCACTAGCTGTAATAGGAACCAATACGAGTATACGACGATGAGGCTTGACATACCGGTCCAGTACCCCAGTCACGTCAGGAAGCTCGCGGCGGTCATGGCAGCTTACACATTTTTCTGGCTATGCTAAATTTTGTTATTGCAGTTTTTTAAAATTATTGTCAAGAGTCTACTCGGCATTCGTTTGGTTTTACATTGATTACTGTTTTACTATATAGATATCAGTTTAAAAATTTAATATTGACTTCCACATACGTGTTTCGCTAGGTATTGTTTATGGTTCTTATGATTTATTTGTCACTAACTTTCTGATAGTATCATGATGTGACAGAATATTATAATTGATGTATTAAAAATATAATCGTATCATAATTATAATGGCTTATATTAATTTTTTAATTTTTAATTTTTTAAATTTTATGTTTGTTTTTTTATAGAAGTATAGTACATTAGATTAAACAGCCATCCATGTCAATTTAATTTTGAATTTTGAATTTTAGAATTGGATTAATATACTCCAATCGATAGTCCAAGATGATACAACTCTATATTTATTAATTTTAAATTTTAGTAAATTTTTAAGTAAACTAACCAAAGAATTAATAGTATTTAACATAAATTTTTAATACAATCCACAGTCACAATAATTCAACCTAACCATGTGACATTGAATGTTTATGGGTTAGCTTAGAAAAGATTTTGTCATAAACTTTTGGTGTCAACATGTATATGGTGTTAGTTTAGTTTTGTGACGTGTGGGTAAAGCGTATAAAACTTGTAGAGTTTTAACTATTTGAATAGTTGTGTTCACGGCTAAGAGCAAATATAATTTGATTCTACGTAGATTTGTTTATCAGTGTTTTATAAAAAAATATTTGTGTGGAATGAAAACCGTTACATTGGTTTTGGTGACTGACAGATGACTTAGTGGTTAGGACAGTTATGTTTGACCTAAGATGACGCATCATATAGTAAACTTTTCGAGATAGAGTAGGAACTAAAGTTTGGGCGTGGTTTTGAAAAGGAGCCAATAGAAACAAAGATGTGTTAGTTTTGAGAAGGTTGTATGCATACCTTAAGAAAAAGTATTTTGTTGAAAATATAAAAAAATAAAAAAACTATTAATAAAACTAAAATATTGTTATCATGTTTAGGTTATTACAAATCAAATTGCATTGAATCGAGATCATAAGTCTCTTTTGAAATGAGTTGTGAAACTCACACTTAGAGGTTACGAAATATTTTTAATCAGCAGTTAGATCTTTTTGTTAAAAAAACGATTAGAAAGTGACTAATTAGCATACATGGATTCTCCAAAACTTAACATGCAATTACTACTACGAGGCCTCGTCGTCGTGAGTACTACGTGACTCTCAGAGAAGAAAAGGATACTGTTCAGCATGCTTAACAAAATCCAAACGCGTATGCTACGTAGTACTGCGTAGAATACACTTCAGAGTTACTGAGATCATATACTACTTTCTCCAGCGACGTGAGACTGCCCAGTCATCATATCAGTTGGAACGAAGGGCCGTTATTTTTCTCGTGTCGGATCGGTACAGATTATTTAAAACCACAAGTCTGGACCAAAGAGATCCTCCTGTAGGCCTAACACTACGGTCACTGGAAGGTGGGCCTCAGATAACGAGGACCCACATGTCGGTGAGCTGCTTTACGCTCACACCGCAGCGTCAGCCTTCGTAGAGGAATGGCCCAACAAGGAGACCGAGCAATGGTCAGCACGTTCGGGAACATGTTATCTTCTCCCCGCTGCGTTGATTATAAATTATTGTTCTTCTCCGTGTCGCCCAAATCTGCTTCGTGTCGATCGAGCAGTAGTACACCGTAGTCCCGATCAATTCCACTGCAGCATGCATCCGTTTCCTGCTCCTGCAACTGCCTTGCTCGCTTAGCTATGCTACTGCTCACTATCCCGATAGCTAGCTCCACCGTTGATGCCATAAACACGACCACATCGCCGTTCTGCGAGCCGGCGAAGTGCAGGAACCTTTCCATCTGCTACCCGTTCTGGCTCGCCGGCACGCATCCGCGGAGTGCAGTTACCAAGTCTTTCAGATCACGTGCGGCCATGGCAATGCTTCCCGCAAGAACGGGTTCTGGACGTACCAAATCCAGCGCACCTTCTACCACAACAGCTCCTTCATGGTTACCAACAAGGAGCTGTCGGAAGGTAGATGCGACATCGAGAGCTATGTCAACGCCTCCTCCGACCTCGGCCTCACGCCGTTCAAGATTAGCGATATAAAACGGGAGCTCTTCTTGCTCTTTAACTGCAACAAGAGTCGACGGCATCTTCCAATTTCTTGGTGCCCCTGAATTGTGCGGGAAATAAATCGTCCTGTAGAAAATCATACGACCCTTTGTCTCGGGCCACATAAGTGTTAATATAGGCAGAAAGAGCCCTGCCATGGCCATTACAATGGAGAGGATAGGTTTGTTACAAGAGATAAAGATCCAGCCTTCATTCGGTTACAAAAGATAACAACCCTATCAAGATAGAAACGAACTCTAGAAGATTATCTTCTAACATGTCAACTTGTATTCCTGGCTTGGTGGGAAGTACAAGCCTGACAACGCTTTGAAGCTTATAGAAATATATACAGTGAGATTAAGATCTCAACTCTATATAAGGGGGTCGGGTTTATATATATACAGTCCAGTGGTTCAGTGGTCTAATACCCCCCGCAATCGTAGCGAAAGGAAAACGGACACACACGACGCGGTACTCAGCTGACACTGTAGTCTGGCGTTTTGAGGACTAGGAGACTAGAGTGTCGCCGAGGAAGATGCAGTAGCCGGACATAGAGCGTCGAGAGTTAGGACAGTCTGCCCAGTCCACGTCGGAGTATGCGGTGAGGGAGTCAATGGGGCTGGAGCTGAGGTGCAACCCACTGGAGAGTGTGCCATTCACGTAGCATAGGATGCGCTTGAGCAACGCGAGGTGAGGTTCACGCGGAGCGTGCATAAAGAGACACACTTGCTGGACGGCGTACGTGAGGTCGGGCCATATGAGGGTAAGGTATTGGAGAGCCCCGATAGGACTCCAATACTGAGAGGGATCGGCAACAAGTGCACCATCGACAGCGGAGAGTTTGACTCGAGTGTCGACCGGGGTGGTTATGGGGTGACAATCGGCCATGCCCGTACGCTGGAGAAGATCGATGGCATACTGGCGTTGGGAAAGAAAGAGCCCGCGAGAAGAACGGGTGACGGAGATGCCAAAGAAGTGGTGGAGGAGACCAAAATCGGTCATGATGAACTTGGAGTGAAGTCGGGTCATGATCTGGTCTAGGAGGGATGTCGAAGACGCTGTAAGTATAATATTGTCGACATATAGAAGAAGATAGGTAGTAGCGTTGCTGATATGAAGAGTGAATAGGAAACTATCATGTAGTAGACTTCATGAGAGGGAGTGAGAACTAAAGTTTGGGCGTGATTTCGAGAAGCAGTAAATGGGAAAAAAGATGTTGGTTTAATTCTAGATAGAGCAAGATAAATATTATATACATAGCTTAAAAAATGATATTTTATTGAAAAGACGAAAAATAAAAAGGAAACTATTAATGTAACTAAAATGTTATCATGTTTGTGTTGATGCAAAGCAAATCGCATCGAATTGAGATCTTAAGTAAATGAGTTATGAACTCACACTTAGAGGTTACGAAACATTTTTAAATAAAAGATTTATAAAATAAATCTAACCTTACTTTACGGCTTACATACTCATATTTATCGTGACTTGCGAATACGAAAGTACCCACTTTTTTTCTCCCTACTCAGGTGGAAGATGATGCAGAGTTTGGTTTCATCCCTAAATCTAAGCAACTGCCTATAGATTGATGTGCGAGATGTACTAAGTTCCATTTTTTTAAAGCAGCTACTTGTAGATTAGTGTGCTAGATATATTAAGAGCTATCGGACACGGAGGCCACAAAGCCGATGTGCCGAAGATAGGCAGCAAAGTGCTAGTACCAGGCTCGAGGAGCTTGTTTGAGGCCGTAGAGGGAGCGCTGAAGGAGGCAGACATCGTCAGGATGAGAGGGATCGACGAAGCCTGGAGGCTGCTGGCAGTAGACCGTTTCCATCAGATGACCGTGAAGAAATGCATTCTTCATGTCAAGCTGGTGGATCGGCTAAAAGTGCGAGGCAGCCAGGGTGAGAACGACCCGGATGGTGGCAGGTTTGACGACAAGATTGAAGGTCTCGTCGTAATCGACACCGAGACATTGGGAGAAACCCCGAACTACCCAGCGTGCCTTGTGACGGGCAACTGAGCCATCGGCGTGGAACTTATGTTTAAAGATCCACTTACCGGTCACAACATTGGCATCGGGAGGACGAGAGACGAGGCGCCAGGTCTCGTTATCCATGAGAGCCTTGTACTCGTCGGTCATGGCCGCACGCCACTGAGGATCGGCCAGGGCAAAACGAGGAGCCGCCGGGATGGGCGAGATAGTACAATGGACTGCTGAGAGCCCGTAGCACTTGGTGAGGTGGAGCTGAGGTGCAGCTCGCTGGAGAGCGTGCCATTCACGTAGCATAGGATGTGCTTGAGCAGCGCGAGGTAAGGTTCGCGCGGAGCGTGCATGAAGAGACACACTTGCTGGACGGCGTACGTGAGATCGGGCCGTGTGAGGGTGAGGTATTGGAAAGCCCTGGCAAGACTCCGATACTGAGAGGGATCGGCAACGAGTGCGCCATCGGCAGCGAAGAGTTTGGCTCGAGTGTCGACCGAGGTGGCCGTGGGGTGACAATCGGTCATGCCCGCACGCTGGAGAAGATCGATGGCGTACTGGTGCTGGGAAAGAAAGAGCCCGTAAGAAGAACGGGTGACGGAGATGCCAAGGAAGTGGTGGAGGGGACCAAGATCGGTCATGGCGAACTTGGAGTGTAGTTGGGTCATGATCTGGTCTATGAGGGATGTCGAAGACGCTATAAGTATAATATCATCGACGTATAGAAGGAGATAGGCAGTAGCATTGCTGATATGAAGAGTGAATAGGGAGCTATCGAATGCAGAGGCCACGAAGCCGATGTGCCGAAGGTAGGCAGCAAAGCGCTGGTACCAGACGCGAGGGGCTTGTTTGAGACCGTAGAGAGAGCGTTGAAGAAGGCAGACATTGTCATGACAAGAGGGGTCGACGAAGCCTGGAGGCTACTGGCAATAGACCATTTTCATCAAATAACTATGAAGAAAGGCATTCTTCACGTCAAGCTGATGGATCGGCCAGGAGTGCGAGGCAGCCAAAGTAAGAACGACCCAGATGGTGGCGGGTTTGACGACGGGACTGAAAGTCTCATCGTAATCGACACCGGAGAGTTGGGAGAAACCCCGAACTACCCAGCGTGCCTTGTGACGGGCAAGGGAGTCATCGGCGTGGAACTTGTGTTTAAAAATCTACTTGTCGGTCACAATGTTGGCGCCGGGAGGACGGGGGATGAGACGACAGGTCTCGTTGTCCATGAGGGACTTGTACTTGTCAGCTATGGCCGCGCGCCACTGAGGATCGGCCAAGGCGGAACGAGAAGTCATCGGGATGGGCGAGATAGAGCTGTGGATGGTGGAGAGCCCGTAGCGCTTGGTGGGGCGGAGAGACCCGATCTGTGAGCGAGTGACCATATGAGAGGTGGAGGGAACGGGAGCCGATGGGAGTATGGTAGAGGTGGGGAGAACTGGTTAGGTAGGGGCGTCATCGGCTCTGGATCGGCGGCTATATGTGAGAGGAAAGGGGGAACTAGATCGGTCTGAGCCGATGGAGTTGGATGGATCGATCGGTTCGGTCGGTCCGATGGAGATGGAGTAGCCGATAGGGAGGGGGGAGTCGATAGAGGCTGAGGAGCCAATGGAGGTAAGGTGTCCGATGGAAAGGGGACAGGATCGGGCGAAGCCGATGAGAGTAGTGTGGCCGATGGGAGTCCGATGGGAGGGACATCGGACCGAATAGTAGTGGGATAGCTGAAGGGTAAGTTCTCAGCAGCGGCCGATGAGGGGGCCGATAGGGAGAATGGTGGAGGAGACCAGGATGGCACAGTGTTGGTGAGAAGGAAGTCGAGATCGCTAGAGGAGGATCTTGAATTAAGCAGGCCGTAGGGAAAGCATGTCTTGTCAAAGATGACATGACAAGAAACGATGACCTATCGGGTGGAAAGGTCGAGACATCGGTATCCCTTGTGAGATGAGGGATAGCCGAGTAGAATACAGGTGGTGGAGCGGGGAGCAAGTTTGTGGGGAGCAGTGGAGGTGAGGTTGGGGTAGCAGAGTCACCTGAAGACGCGAATGTGGGAGTAGTCAGACGCCATGCGGTAAAGAAGGGTGTAAGGAACGTTGTGTTGAATAGAGGAACACGGGCGTCGATTGAGGAGGTAAGTCGCAATGGTCAGTGCTTCTGCCTAGTAAGTTACAAGTAAGTGGACATGAAGTAGCATAGTGCGACTTATGTTGTTGAGGGTGCGAAGGAGACGTTCGGCCTTGACGTTCTGGGGAGAGGTGTAGGGGCAAGAGAGCCGTAGATGGATGCTCTTCGAGGTGAGGAAGGTTGTAACAGTACGGTTAACAAACTCCATACCATTATCGGCTTGTAGAGCCTTGATGGAGAGGTTGAACTGGGTAGAAATATAGGTGGTGAAGTTAGTGAGGTGAGAGGCAACCTCGGATTTGCTGATGAGCGGAAATATCCAGCAATAGTGTGTGTAATCGTCAAGTATGGCAAGGTAATACTGATTACCGGAGACACTATTAACCGGAGAAGTCCATACATCACAATGTATAAGCTCAAATGGTCGTGAGGTACAAGAGAAAGAACTAGAAAAAGGCAGATACACATGTTTGCCAAGTTGACACGAGTGGCAAACTGTAGAGCTGCTGTGGGTACATTGGATGGAGGCGCTACGACAGAGGTTGGCGATAGCGTCGGGGCCGGGGTGGCCGAGGCGAAAATACCAGAGGTTGGTAGAGAGGACGACGTTGGCGTGTGGAGTGGACGACGCAGTGGGAATGGTGTAGAGGTCGTCGCCACTATTGCAGCGAAGGATCTGTCGTCGGGTTGGGATATCCTTCACAGAGAAACCAGAAGCGTCAAATTCGATTGAGCAATTGCTGTCTCGTGTGAATTGGCGAACAGATACAAGATTGTGAATAAGAAAAGGTACAATAAGAACATTGTGAAGGGAGAGATTAGTGGTGGGTGTAGACAGAGATGAGTCACCACGGCATTGTACAGGAAGAGAGTGACCATTACCGATGGTGACAAAGAGGGGAGGAAGAGGGATGACAAGAACGGAGTATACCAGCCGATGACGCTATGTGAGAGGACACCCTAGAGTCCAGCATCCAAGGATGCTGTGGTTGGAGCGTCATCTGGTTGAGGGTGCCGACGAGGTCAGCCTAGTTCTAGGAGGGAATCGACTGGGTAGGTGGTGTCGGTAGCATCGGCTGAGGTGACAAGATAGGAGCCGATGCCAGGTGGGCCTAACGATGGGCGCCGAGAACCCATGGTTACCATCCGATGGGGCTGCGTGGCTAGGGCTAGGGTGCCCAGGGGTTGTAGCAGAGCCACGGACCTGTAGGACCGGCAGGCTAGGCAGGGACTGAAGCAGGTCGTGATTGCATCAGACTGTTCCAATTCTTGCCCTTGCCTTTGCCGGTGCGTGCTGTGTTGCCATGGTTAGAGCCATGGCCGCCAGAGCCGCAGGAGGGAGAAGCAGCGCAGGATGCTCAGTAACTATTATCGGCTGTGGTGAGGAGAGCGGTGTGGGCCACGATATTCTCGTCGTTGGCCAGATGGAGTTCTTTAAGAACTAACATGTCATGGGCCCGGGCAAACGACGGAAGGGGTGTGGCGTTGGCGATGTCATCGGCGGTGTTTGAGAAGCGGGGGTTGAGGTCTCGTAGAAGGGCGAGAACGAGTTGAGAGTCGGCCATAAGGTGGTCGACATCCCGGAGAGCAGTAGCCTTGACCTTAAGGTACTGGCAGTACGAGAAGACAGAGGAGTCTCCTTGTACCATGAAATGAAACTCGTTGAGGAGGAAAATGGCGCGGGGCTGCTTGTTTGCGAGGAAGATCCGCTCGATAGCCACCCAGAGATCCTGGGCGGTAGGGTCGGTATCTTCCATGGCGAGGTCGAAAACAGAGTCGTCGACCAAGCCGAGCAGCCAGCTGTGCACGCAGCACTCGGCGATATCCCACTAGGGATCATCGGGTCGAGGTGGAGCGTAGCCATCGATGTGTGACCGTAAGCCAAACTTTCCACAGAGGGATTTAAAGAAGAAAACTCACTTAGAGTAGTTGGCGTTAAGGTCAAGAGAGATAGGAATAAGAGATTTCACATTCACAGCAGTGTACGGGGGTGAGAAAATCGGCGAGGCGGTGTCCGAGGTGTGGTCTGGGGCACCGAGAGCCAAAGCAGATTCAGCGACTGGGAGAGTGCCAGAGCTGAGGGTGGACTCGGTGGCCATGATGAGAGAAGAATAGGGACAAGAAGCCAATGGGAGTAAGAGGCCGATGGGAGGAAGTCGATGAGAGAAAAGATTGGCCAATCAGAGAAATGAGAAACCGATAGAGAGTGGGCTGGCTAGCCGATGGGGAGTGGTTGGCCGATGTGGAGTAGGCAGCGGAGTAGGTGAGGAAAAGGGTGGTGGCAGAGTAGGTAAGTCAGAGAGTAGTTGGGTCACGGACGTGCGAAGATTCACGTCCGTGGACTCGTGGAGGCCAAAGAGTGGAGAGGACGCGAAAAAGGCGGAGAGGGGCCGGACGCGAAGAGAAGATGTTCGCGTCTGGGAGGCAGGGATTCATGTTCGTGAACACGTGGACACGTCAGATTGGCTCGGACGTGAGGGGAGAAGGTTCGCGTCTGAGAGCCGTTGAGCGTGTCGGAAAAGCGGGAACCGAGGGAGGGTTCCAGCCGATGGAGGGTGAACAGGTCCAGCCGTTAGGAGGGCGGACGAGTTCAGTCGATGAAGACGACGAGCGCAGAGGTGCGCCACGTCGGAGGAGAAAGGATGCACGGAGCAAGAAGAAGGGCGAAGACGGGTGCAAGGCGAGATGAGAAGGCGGATGGAGACCGTCGCCTTGTCGTGTGGAGGTGTAAAGGAGAAAAGGAAAACGCCTGCGGAGAAGACAGAGAGAAGAAAAGAACGGAAACGAGAGAGAGGAGAGAGTACCAGAAAGAAGGTCGGCGATGGGGAGAAACAGATCGGCTCACCGATGGAAGAAAGCTAATGTGCCAGAAATGTCTAGATTCGCTCTGATATCATGTAAAAATATGTATAGTGAGACTAAGACATTAATTTTATAAAAAAGGTCAGATCGATTAGTGGTCCAATGATTTAATAAAACCATCGTCGGTGAACGGCAACTTGTCAATGGCGCCTTACGAAGGGTGGCTTTCTGCTGATTACACGGCGAGGCAGGACGACTGCACAGATTGCTCGCAGAGCGGCGGCTGGTGTCGAGTCAATATCACCAACGATTGGCTGGAGTGTCAATGCTCCGACGGCGTATGATCGGTTTCTTCTGTGGTAAGCTCGTTCGTACTTACATTCACTTTCCCCCCTCATTTTTCGTTGGTATTTCTTGCTTCTTGCTTTACCTGCTATATGTTCTTTCGATCCACAAGCCCTAAGGATAGATTTTCATAGAACCAACCGTACCACTTGTTAGGGAAAAAATTGGTTAAGTCACTGGAGGTGTTCATTGAGTAGCAAATTTCATTTACACTCACGTTCCCCTAATTATCTGACCGTCCAAGATGATAAAAAACATCGACTAGTTTAGCATATTATGTAGTACCATCCGTCCAATGTTGCTTCAGTAAACATGATGGAATTAATTGATTGCTATAGTCGCACAATTTCCCTGTTTTTTTAGCTGGCGGTCTGGCAGTGTTACTCTTTGTTTTGTATTTTCAGAGGGCCATCGTCGGCCCACTTAATTCAATCAACATTATCATTGGTGTTGATTAGTGTTCAGAAAAAGCCATTCTTCTTCTCACCAACCCAATTTGCTGAATTGTACTGTATTAGTCTTGTGTCCACCTTTATGTCACCCATCAACGTGGTAGAACTCAATTTAAGATGCTAGTATCCTGGAGGGACGATAAATCCATCAGTCAAATAAGTTTGTCAGTAGGAATGGTCAATATTTTTTAACCACTGAGGGAGTTCATATAGCATTGTTTGAGTCGTTTACAAAGATTGCTGTTCTTGTCTAGCTCTCCTAGGGTAGGGGTTAAGTAACCAAAATCATTGACATTCGTTGTGATGGTGTTCTTTTTCACTAGTGCAACAAACTATGGTTGAGGTATGAATCTTGTCACATTCGTGGCTACGAATTAAATTGTAGCTGTCTACTGTCTCCGTATCAAAAGAACTTCACTTTCAACGTATCTCATATATATTAATATAAAGTTTAAAAAATAGCTCAATTTAAGATGCTAATATTTTGAAGGGACGATATATCCATCAGCCAAGTTTATCAGTAGAAATGGTTGTTTTTTTATAAAAACATGGAGGGTGTTCATATAGCATCATTTGAGTCGTTGACAAAGATTGCTGTTCTTTTCTATCTATCCTAAGGGTTAAGTGAAATATAGTTAACATTTTATAATATATACCCGAGGCAAGGCTGACTTCAAAGCATTCAAAATATTCCCTCTATCAACTTTAATAAACAAAAACGCTTGAATTTATTTGGTTAAAATATAGTTAACATTTTATAATATATACCCGAAGCAAGGCTGACTTCAAAGCATTCAAAATACTCCCTCTATCAACTTTAATAAAAAAAACGCTTGAATCAAGCGTGAAACCTTTTATATAAGTATTAACACGAAAGGTAAGCACGTCGAGAATAGAACACATGCCATTTGGGCACTCACCGGCTTCCCTGTCCAATGCGCTACGTCTAGTTATTTATCCACTTTAGTAAGGTACATATGTATCTAAAATACAATGTTTATAGTTTTTTTATCAACAAATGTTCAAATCACAAGATGTTTAGTAGTACTTTTACAAGTACAATGATATCGCAAAGTGCTTTTGCACTAGTATATTGATTTTGTAGATGTAAATGATACACGGCATGATAAATAAATGTTTATAGGAGTAAATTTGAAGACTTCATCGAAACAAAACACTCATATAAAAACTGGATGAGTGTACCAACATAAATCGGCTCAAAAAGAGAACATAAAAGAGTACTCCTCGAGCTTGAAAAAGAGAAGAGAAAATGGGAAAACTCTACTCCCTCCCACCGTTACTCATTTCACTGCTGCCAAAGCCGTCACCTCCTCTAAGAATAGACCTTTGAATACTCTGTAAACACACCGCTTTTGTTGGCAATTGGCATGCATCAATGTCAGCTAAGCAATGCTTGTAAAAAATCCTGGCTGAATTAATCAAAATCATTTTCAAAAAATGAACAAAATTCGGTTCTAACACCTGCTGCTGACCGGTGATCACCACACAGTGAGAAAGTGGAAAAATGTCAGACAAATTGGCTCCTTTCTTGTCAGCTACCTCATCGATCATCCCTACTTACAACGCCATAGATTACGAGTCCAATCTTTAAGAAGATGATAAGATCCCATGAATAAACTTTTATCCTTCCTTTTGGTATCTGTTCCAATAACGTAAAAAAAAAATGTTACAAAACAGCGTGCTAGTACTAGTGTTCCTCCTGCCTCTACTAGCCACCGCACCGCACGCGCATCCGGCCGATGAGAGCTGCGCGCCGGCGACATGCGGCAAACTGACCATCAGGTACCCGTTCTGGCTGCGCGCCCGGCAGCCGTCCCACTGCGGCCACCCCACCTTCGCTGTCACCTGAGACGACCCCACCGGCGCTTCGCCGCCCAGCCTGAACGACTCCTACCTCCGGGTCGTCCCCATCCACTACGGCAACAGCTCCGTCGTGGCCTTCAAAGCCAGCCTGGTCGACGGCACAGCCTGCGTCGCCACCCGGTTCAACATGTTCAGCAGCCTCGCGCTCTCGCTGCTCGCCATCAGCCGCGCCGACGCGGAGCTCCTCTTGTGCGCGAACTGCTCGCGGACGCCGCCGACGGGGTCGGTTGCGGTGAACTGCACCGGTTTCAGAGGCGGCGGCGAGTGGTTCCTGTCCCTGAGCCCGATGTACGATCCCGGCGGCCCCGCGGTGGCCAAGGAGACGGTGGGTTGCCGGTGCTGCCCGGGTCGGAGCTGAGATGGGTGCGCGACTACGTGGGGCTCGTGAGGCGCAGGTCTCTGCTCGAGTGGACGGTGCCGAGCGACTGCGCGGCGTGCAACGCCAGCGGCGGGCAGTGCTGATACCCCATGGCGTTGAGACGCTTCTGCCCCGCCGGCCGCCTGCAGCCGGCAACGTGCGGTGAGTTACCGTATGCCCGATCAGTGAAACCCCTGCAGTTTTAGCATAATTAGTAGGAGTGGTTACTGGCGGAGAAAAGAAAATTCATCTGCACAAGCGCCTACGCGTAGCAGCCGAAAACGAGTATATAATCAGTTTGACCATTTCGGATGAACCGTAGATAATAAGCATACCGAATCAGTTTGACCAGGATTGTCAACTTGCGAATGCCAATAGTACGAACAAAAGTGTCATTTCTGGAAGGGTTCATCAACTATATAATTCATTCTCTCTCTTTTTTTTAAAAAATCTTATACTATAATTCATTCATTAGTTGGCCCCGCGATAATTCCTTCATTAGTACTACATTCAAAATAATCGGCGTGTTAGTGATGGGTTCAGATAATATTCTGCTAGTACTCGTTTTTAGTGTTAGGATTACTTGTACGAACACAAGATGACAGAGAATGTGACAGGTTACTCTACCAGTCGATGTTGACCATTCATCCCAACCGGCATCCGTTAATCAGACTCCGTGCAAAGGTCAAAATCAAGGAAAATGAGTGGTAAAGAATTTAATCCACCGGTTAACCTTCAGTTCCCGTCTCTGGTTTGAAACTTTGAATGTCTTCACCCCTGGGCAATTCTAGTGCATTTTTCAAAGTTTCAACCAGATAGATAACATAATAGTTTAGATGCGAATAATTTGCAGCAAAGGTCTTCAGAGTTGTTCATCTGTTTTATTAAAATATTAAAGTTCAATAGTTCACGAGTAGTTTAAAAGGCCTAAATTTCCAAGTCGGTGCCAAGACAATTCCATCTATAGTTACTATATCATGACTGGGCTTCCTCCTGCTCAGAGCCATTACCTACTACTTTTCACTTACCCCATGAAATGAATATCTATCGATTCATATGGCATGCATGACATAATATCCATAATTGGCCTGCACCATAAATTAATCACACATCGTGATTAGAATATTGGAGCTGTCCTTTCAACCCCCTTCCTCCCAAGTCAGAGACGATGCTGACATTCAAACTTGTGTTGATAAAAGGAAGTCTAACAAATCGGAATGGGTGGCCAAGCAAGAACAAGGCAATGCCAACGGTATTTCTCAAGAATTAGCCCCTTTCTCCTCCATTTATAGCATTCTTCGGCTCTCCAATCCTCCACTGTCCGTTTGAGCAGCAGGATGAACCCGACCTTGCTGTTCTTCCTGCTCTTGGCCTCCATCCTCCTCCCCGGTGGCTTGGCGGACGCCGGGTGCGAGCCGATGACATGCGGGGATGTCACCGTGAGGTACCCATTCTGGCTAGGCGGCCCCAACCTCAACCAGTCCAACCCATCGTCGTCGTTAGCTCCGGCCTCCTGTGGCCACCCGGCCTTCGAGGTGTGGTGTAGAGATGATGGTGTGGCTTCTTTGAAGGGCTCGCAAATCCTCGTCCTCCACATCGACTACACCAACAACTCATTGGTCACCTCACACAAGAGGGTCGCCGATGGCAGCGACAGCGTGTGCCGCACCGACTTCAACGTATCGTCCAGCCTAGCACTCAGCCCGTTCACGATCAGCAGCAGGAACCGGGTCATCTGCTTCCTCTACAACTGCAACGGCACGGAGCCACCGGAGATCAACAGCCTTGTGAACGCCACCTCCAGCTGCAGTAAGTCTATCTACGCGTACCTCGGCGGGAGCTACGACCGTGACAATCCACCGCTGATCCAAGCCGGGAACTGTACGTACTCGTACCTGCCGGTGCTGAAGGCGCCGGCGAACCTGACGCCGGCGGCCAACTACAGCAGGCTCTTCAAGGACGGGTTCGCGTTGGAGTGGCAGAAAAACGGCTTCGGCGACTGCGACGCCTGTAACGCGAGCGGCGGGCAGTGCCGGTACAACAACGATTCCGCGGCGTTCGCGTGCCTCTGCCCCGACGGCAAGCTACACGGGCCGAAATGCCCCGGTGAGTACACACTTGCCTATCCACTCCGCTGCATCAATAAGTGAAGTTAACGTGGATAGCCAAATTGACGCATGTGTAAGCTAGTACGAGTACTTACGTGGGCGTTTAGTCAGCTGCAGAGATTGTGGTAATTTTGGGCGCGTTTGCCTAGTTGGTGACGTTGACGACGACTTATCAAGTAGGATCTGACATGGGCGGCTAATCTATTGCGGTCCCATTCACCACGCAGCATGATTGTCCTTATTGTCCCTGTCTTCCAACTTCAACACAGAGATAGCACTCACTCATCTGATCCTTCTCTTTTCTCTGATATTTTTCCTTGAAAAATCACATTACTCGTTAGTGCACTTATCCATCAGGAAAAAAAAAACAGTTGCAGTAGTTGCCTGAAGCTTCCAGTGCCCTACGTTGGTCCCATTCATCTATGGGAGACCCCAAGAAATATCTACGGACCTGTTCTTTTCAGCTGCTAAATTTAAATGGTTAGCCGTAAGTACAACAACGATAAATATAATTAGTATATAATTAATTGAGTATTAATTATTAAAAATTTTAAAAATAAATTTATTTAATTTTGTAAAGCAACTTATATTTTTTAATGAAATATACCATTTAACCGTTTAAAAAACTTACTTATATATATAACAGAAATAGCTAAGCCCATTAAGTCAATATTGTTGGCGATTGCCCCCGATCCCATGTACTCCTATCATCACGCATTATATTCTCACAACCCCACGTTGCTGAAACCGTCAAAATCTCCTCTTGGTTTCCGGCACATCCTCCTGCCATGCTCATGTTCTTCTCCCCTTCCATTTGGGCGGCCTGGTCGTTGCTTCTCATGCTCTCAGCAGCAGCAGCAGTAGAAGCGCAGGAAGGAGAAGGCTGCAAGCCCGGGAGATGCGGCAACGTGAGCATCTTGGAGCCATTCGGGCTCGTCACGGAGCAGGCAGATGAGAAGAGCTGTCCATGGTTCGGCTTCCAGGTTACCTGCAAAGACAGCACTCCTTACCTCGGCTACCCTCGGAATAATATGGCATTCAAGTTCCAGATCATCGACATCTTCTACAACAACAGCTCCTTGCTTGTCACCGATGTCAAGAAGATCGGAGACTTCATCAATTCCAGTAAATGCCATGTCCCCAGGTCCAACACCTCCTCCAAGCTCGGCTGGCCTTTCTCAATCAGCCCTATCAACCAGAACCTCATCTTCTACAACTGCACCAAGGATTCCGCGGCGGCAGTGCGGCGTGATCTCGGTCTCGTCGACACGAGATGCCACAACAACACGTTCGCTCGACTGGAAGAGCGTTACAACGAGCCTGTCTACTTTCTGGAGAGCTGCAACGCTGTGATCGTGCCGGTGCGTGGGACATCTGCCGAGGCAAACGTGAGCAACTACGAGAAGCTCATTAGTGATGGTTTCCTCTTGGCATGGCAGCCGCCGAAGCCTCGTAAGTCCATTCGTGAGCTTATCCATTGGATCTAGCTAGGAGGAACTAGCAACGCATGCGTTTAGTTTGCATTAGGTTTTTGGTTAGAGAGAAGATAGGTATTATAACACGTTTTTTAGAATAACTACATCTAGATTCCTTATTGATCCTTGGGTTCAGAAAGTACTCTGTTTTTTTTGGGGGGTTATGTTTTGCTTCAGTTTACATCCGTACAGGTAAGCGTTGACCGGCTGGAAAGTTGACTAGTCGCCGCTTACCGGTTTAGGTGTGTAACAAAGGCCGTAGCCACCTGCCAAGGTGTTACACAAAAGGGAAAAAAACAATACTAGTGGACTAGATGCTTGCTCGACAGCTGCTTGCACTAGCTGGAATAGGAACCAATACGAGTATACGACGATGAGGTCTGACATACCGGTCCAGTACCCCAGTCACGTCAGGAAGTTCGCGGCGGTCGTGGTAGCTTACACATTTTTCTGCCCATCGGGCACCCCGAAAATCCGCATGCGTGGATGAAGATCGTTCGCATATCCGGTCAAACATTTCGGCCACTACATATCGACATGGAGGAATCGTGACATACTTTATAATAGCGAACGTGACATAGAGTTCACTGTTAAGGAAAGAAATTAAACCCGGTATGATCACAGCAATGTTCACAATAATATACAATGCTAAGGGTTGTTTGGCAGTAGTGGTTCTCAACCACTGTTCTTTTATTTTTCCTTAAACTGCTAAATGCGTGTTTTTCTATAAAAAAATTGCTTTTAAAATTATATTAATATATTTTTAAATTTTTAGATATTAATTAATTATATGCTAATCCGTCGCTCCGTTTTATACGTCAGACGTTTCACTCCCGAACGCAGCCTAAATGCATATTGATAATATTGTTTTCAATTATGAGTGTTTGCTTCAAGTTCCTGCCGTTTTTGGTGGTTAGTTACTGAAACGATTATTTCACCGATGGAGACATTGGAAGCTTATGGAATCCTAGTCAAACGTGTTACGTGTTGTTTGAAGCATTCAACTACATATACCAATACCATGTTCCTATTTTTCTTCTGCTGATTGCTGACTGAAGAAATCGTTCATCTGATTGACAAGAAATGCACTTCGATTTTCTAAGCCTTAATTAGTGTGTACCAAATATGTGGAAAGCATAAATTGCATCTGTTTTTCGTTGAATTAGGCTGTAAAGTTTCATTAAGCACTGTAGTTTGTTTGAACAAGGAGGAAGCAATAATGCCCTAATAATGTGATTGTGAATGATCATTATGGGAGCAATGATACCTAACAATGTGATTGTGAATGATCATTTTATTTTCTCATGAATCGTGACATATTAAATGCAAACTATTAAAAATTTGTGTTCTTCTGCAGGTTCAAAAAGCAACCGGAAGACAATAGGAATAGGTGAGTGTCAACCTTAAGTACCCTTCTTGACCCTTCATTCTTGTTTATGGACTTCCTCAGCCGCTGCAACTGAAATTAGGAAGATAAAATGTTTCATATCCCTTGGTTGTCATGATTGCTAATGTTGTGTATTTGTCATTGGCAGGAATTGGAGCAGGCGGCGGAATATCGTTTACTATATCCATCTTTATTTTTGCTTGGCACAAGCGCAAGAAGAAGAAACAATCCCGAGATCTGAAAGATCTCATGCGTAGCGCGTCTTCAATGCAATCATACAGCAAAGACCTTGAGTTAGGTGGCTCTCCCCATATCTTCACTTACGAGGAACTTGAAGAGGCGACTGCTGGATTTAGTGCCTCAAGGGAACTAGGTGATGGTGGTTTTGGAACTGTTTACAAAGGTAGGAAAATATGTTTGCACAACTCCCTTGTTAATATAATTTCCCATCTAATCACTTCCTCATTAGCATGCCAAGTTGCAAGCAACAGGAGCTATGTTCAACTCTATTCTATGATAGATGACTCCTCCTATTAACTTAGCAATGACACTACTTCCTTTATGTCATTCAGGAAAGCTCCGGGATGGAAGAGTAGTTGCAGTGAAGCGCCTTTACAAGAACAACCACAGACGAGTAGAGCAATTCCTAAATGAGGTAGACATCTTGTCCCGCCTACTACACCAGAATCTTGTTACTCTATATGGCTGCACGTCTCGTTCTAGCCGTGACCTTCTCTTGGTCTACGAGTACATCCCGAATGGGACAGTTGCAGACCATCTTCACGGACCCCGTGCAGCAGAACGAGGCCTCACATGGCCTGTAAGAATGGCCATTGCCATAGAAACGGCTGAAGCACTGGCATACCTTCATGCAGTTGAAATCATACACCGTGACGTTAAGACCAACAACATATTGCTAGATAACAGCTTCCATGTCAAAGTTGCGGACTTTGGACTATCGCGCCTGTTCCCGCTTGAAGTTACCCATGTCTCAACTGTTCCACAGGGCACACCAGGGTATGTTGACCCAGTATACCACCAGTGCTACAAGCTAACCGATAAGAGTGATGTGTATAGCTTTGGTGTTGTGTTGATAGAGCTAATATCCTCAAAACCAGCTGTGGACATGAGCAGGAGCCACAGTGACATTAACCTGGCTAGCATGGCTCTCAACAAAATTCAGAATCATGAAGTTGATCAGTTGGTTGACCCACAGCTCGGTTATGAGACTGACAGCGAAACGAAGAGGATGATAGATCTGGTGGCCGAGCAGGCCTTTCAGTGTTTGCAGTTGGACAGAGATAACAGGCCACCAATCAAGGAGGTAGTGGAGGTCCTGCAGTGTATCAAGAACGGGGAATGCCCAGCCAAAAAGATGAACAAGGATGCGTCTCCAAAGGAAGATTCGCATCTGCTGAAGGACAGCCTACAGTATTCACCTGACTCAGTTATCCATAGATTCCATAGCCAATCTACTAACCACTCGGTAGCATCGAATTCTAGCGTTTGATGAGGAACTTTGTATTGATTCCGAAGAAATTAAAAATGCCCCTATTGGATGAGCTGTATATATTCGCTAATGATGTGATTCTTCTGGATAAGCAACTTGTCCCCTCTTGGTTGATGGACTAATACAAGTAATAAGTTGATGTTTTTAACCAGCAGTACTGACATGAGTTTGGCAGAAATTCATACAATTGGTAAATGTAGTAGGAACAATATGATGCTAAAACAATCTCCTGTAATCTAGCATCCAGTTTGTCCATGATTTCAGGTTAGCGAGTGAGTGGTATCAGGAATAACACTTACCATTGTTCCTCTAACTAGACGTTTGCAATTTGCAAGCATTTGTCCCCTTCTTCCTGTGAACGACTTGCACGTCTTCGCTATACAAACACAAGGAATTGCGGGAACGTCCGTCCTGGCTGGGAAAGCAGGATGCAGTGCAAGATGCAACCTATGGTCTGATCCACCAGGACATCGTCGCCGGCGAGGGCTGGATCCAATCCAACCCAGCCGAGCCGCCCGGCGTCTCCTCGTCGTGCCACGCCAACGAGGCCGCCGTCGCGCAAACGCGCCCCAAAAGGCATGCTAAATTTCTCCGTCTGGGAGTGGGAATCGCCGGCCGATCTCTACAGCGACCCGTGCCCTAGGGCCTGCGCCGCTACGCGGCGTGGCTTGGCGGCGGCGCTTTGAAGCTCTTGCTATAACCCGTGGCCTACTTGGAGCCCTTACTTCTAGGCCCATTACAACTCATTCCATCTCAGGCCTCGATTATGTGGGTGTATGCTAGCAACACTATATATAGGCTTTTAGTTGGGCTGGATATCGTACGCTAAGCCTGTGTTCAGTGGTCCTTCGTATATTCTATTTTCTCGTTTTTTACGCGTATTTTCTTAAATTGCTAAATAGTATTTTTTGAAAAAATTCAATAAAAATTTTATTTTAAAAAATCATATTATATTTTAATTTTTTTTAATATTTTAATTAATAATGCGCTAATGTATCGTTATGTTTTACATGCTAGAGAGAAGTTTTCAACATGTAACGCTGAACACAGCCTAAAGCTATCCCCTCGGCAAACCATGGCATTTTTTTTGTTTTTGTTATTTTCTTAGATCTGCTGAAAAATATGTAGTGGAAATCCCAACGTAGATGAAAATTTATAGAAACCATGACAAATCATTTAAAATAAAAAAAATCTCAGGTATAGATAAGATGATAATAAATTGCTGTATAAAAAAACTACACTCGTCAAATTTCATCTGTGACTTAAAAAATGACAAATTTCACAAATAGATTGGATTGTTGTTCTGATTTGAAATTTATCATTTTTATATTTTTTTTATACATCTATTTATCATTATCTTATTTATATGTGAGATTTTTGTTATGATTTTAGATAATTTTTCGGTCGTGGTTTACACGAGTTTTTATTTAGTTATCTTCCACCATATATTTATCCTCACTGGACTAGTACTGCTGAGCTTGGATCTTGTCATCTTCCCATTTACAAGGTCGGCACTTCAACAGTGCTAGACAAGTTCATTCAACAAGACGACACTCCACACCCAAGTCACTGCATCTGCATGTGCGACTCTACTGCTCGAACGAACGCGTCAAATCACCTCATCATCCAAACCCATCGACGGATGCTTTTGTTTCGTCCGAATCTCGGCACTGGGATCCGAAGGTGACATGCATACGCCGGCGATAAGCAGAGGGGACTCTGCCCCGATGATTCGAACAGTATCGCACGAAAGTTCGCGCGTCTTTTAGTGCCCGGGCAGTTAGCGCCTGACGGTGATGCTGATGCAACGTGTTTTCTCTTCTTTTTGTTCGCTGGATCAGCAGACACCTCCCACGTCTTCCCCTCGTAGCCTCCATGTGGCAGCCTGCTGCGTTTTGCGCCACTCACAAGCCACTCCTAAACAATACAGTATATCTCATGGCGGTTTTTTCACATGACACCTTGCCATAAAAAAAAAGATTGCACTTGCTAGGCGTCTGAGAAAGTGCAAAGGTATATGTTAAATAATAATGATGAAAATTTTATCTAACAAAAATTGATAAATTAATTTATATTAAAATTAGTAGAATTATTTTATATTAAAATTAGCATTATTTAATAGGTTTACATTTAAAATTATTTGAGCGTGTATTGACATAAGTCATTAAAAAATGCTAAAATATGATTTTTTTATTCGTGTGCAGAAATTAAATTTAGAAAATAGATTAAAAATTGCTTAAAAATTTAAAGAAATTTTAAACTAAATAGTAATGGGCTAAAATTTCAACTAACACAACCCAACCCAACCCAATAGTAACAACGCGTGGAGACGGTCCACCAAGACGCGCCACAGCAACGGCATAGCGGCAAGTCAGGAGGCTAACAGCAGAACCGGCTTATATGTGGGTGAGAGCGCGTGTAGCTGCAACGTAGAGTCTGACAGGCGAGACTGGCTTGCAATGCGCACGAGCTTGCGCGTGACAACAGCGTAGAGACTGACATGTGAGGAAAGGTCCGTAAGCAAGCGCTTGAGCGAGTGTAAAGAGACGTTACGACTAGCGAACATGCCATACCTATCTGCGAGCATGAGTACAGATATGGAGAGACAATGCGACTAACAGATGGGCTAGTCCTATCAGCGAACAAAAGCACAAGTGTGACGGATGTGATGTGTTGCGTGTGGACGTGAGCATGCAAATCAGACTACTGAGTAGTGGATTAAAATCATAAGTATAATTAGATATTTTTATTTATAATTTTATCTATAAAAAAAGGGTAAGATGTAAGATGTTAGGAATTGATATATAGAAAATTGAGAGAGTTTTTTTAAAATTTTGTAAATATAATTTTGGAAATAAAGGCAAACTTTGTCAAATATTATGCAGCAATTATTCTCTTTTTTTTGCATGATTTTAGATTAATTTACTTTCTGTAGGTTTTGGATTGATTTATTTTATCTAAAATTTAGCTAAGGTGTTATGGTGTTTTTCAGTTTTATCGGTTATTTTTTTAATCTCGTATTATAAATTAATTAGGATTTAATTATTTTTGGTTAAACTTATGTTCAGTAATTTTTTTAATATGTCAGAGATCCAGAAGTTCCAGTTAGATTTGTTTGCAAATTTTTTCTAGTTTGTTATACAAAATTTTTACGTCAAAATTTCTATAGATAATTATTGTAAATCATGTGATTTAGTGTATACTGAATTTATTTCTCCGTTAGATATGTATGCTTCCACTTTAAAGGAACTTAATCTTGAAAAGAGAAAAAATAATAAGTATATTTTGTGTAGTTGTAAAATCTAATTATTGTGATAATTGAAATTCTCTTATATTAATGTTAAAGGAATATGGACTTATTACTTATAAGATTTTTTATGCTCTAATTGTAGTAATAAATTTTTTTAGCATATTTCTTGTAAAAATTATGCAATCGTTTTGATTATTTCGAATGAAAGATGGGAAAAAAATTTTGAATTAAAATATTAGTTCTCAAAAATTAAAAATAGATATGGGTTATAATTCTTATGATTATTCTAACACTCATGCTTCTAGTGTCATTAAATCTGTTGACAATGGTATAATTGAGTCTGTTAATAAATCTAAAAAGAAAATCTTTTGATCTCATGGTGTCATATCATCTACTAGCATAATTGATATAAGTGTTGTCTCTACTTCTAAAAATAAATATAAATTTAAGTAAAATTATACTCATTGTGGAAGAGATGGATATAAAGTAGAATTTTGTTTTAAATTTGCTAAGCAATAAATGAGAGAAAAGGCTAAGGCAATGTTTAATTTGAGAAAAGCACATACTTTTTCCTTCTACTAACATGAGTAATAATATATTTAAACATTTGCATAAAAAAATTTGTGTTATATCTTCTGATGTGCATCATGTGTCTCAATATTCCAAAATATTATATTTCTAACCACAGAGAAAAGACCTCGATAGTATCTTCTTCAATTTAGGCACTTTATTGAGAAAGGAGAACTTTTAGATATTGAATTCTTGATGTTTATGCCATATGTTTGATGATAAGAATTGATTCTCCTATCTCACAAGAACATCACATGTTAAAAATATAACTATTATACATATTTTTATTTCTATGGTTATGATTATAGACATAGGTGAGTGATAATATTTTTTGTTGATGAATATGAAGCTTTTGGTTGCTCCCACACAATCAATTGAATTGGTTTCAGCACCGATCACAACTTCACAAACAAGAAAGCATACTCAATAAGATATACTTTTTGTGATATGTCTATATACACGATTTCAAGCTTTCCACATGCTTCACCACATCTTCATAGATAAGTTTAAGAGCATTTTCTGGTGCTATTTTTGAAAGATGTAGACTTAATAGAAAAGGTATTTCTAGTGCTTGTTTGTTAATCTTCTATTAACTGTTGAATCTGAATATGTGGCTCTTGTTAGTTATTGTTATTAAATTTTTTTGATAGTAGTTACACTTAAAGTTTATAGCGTTAGTTTGGAAAATGTTTCACATTTTTGTGATAACACAAGTAACTTTTTATATTACTAATAACCTATTTCAATACTCTGGAACAAAACATATTGATATTAGATTTTATTTTCTTAGACACCATATAAAAAAAAAGGTAATATGACATATGTTTAAAGAACATCAATTGGTATAAAACTTTTGGATTTTTCCTGTTTTCTCGTCTTCCGGGATAACTTGAGGTTATTTATCCTATAAGGTTGTTTTGAGGGGGAGCATCAACCTTTGTTGCATATTTTTATATGTTCTTTAGTTGAAAAAATATATTAAATAATAAGCACTTTATATAATTTACGTGTAATATTTATAGTCATGTTTATATAAGGTATGAGTGTTTTTATGTTTTTATATGTGTTTTAGATCTTTACATGATTAAATAAATGGAAAATTAAATTGAATTAAATATTAAATTTCTTATTTCTTATTTTAAAAGTGTTAATATACTATAAGAAATATGAAAAAAATAAAAATATATGTGCTAAAAGTATGAAATAGAATGAAATAGGCATTGTGGTACTTTTTGAGATTGCTTAACTCTACCTATGAACTTAAAAAAATTCGTGTACTATCAAAATGTGATTGTTAAACTTTTAATTTTAAGCTTTTAATTATCAAAGAGGATTAAGCGGGTTAAAAAGTAAGTATGATGATATATATAATTATTTGCAATTTATATTGAGATAAATCAATTTCTTATTTTATTAAAAAATAAAAAATAAAGAGTATGAAGTTAATGCTCGTAAATTACACTTGATTTGATTTTTAGTTATGCTAGATTTACATTATATATATATATAAATTGATGTGCAGGTGAAAATTAGTTTTAGAACTGCATGTGTGGGCTTGTTTATATTAATAATTTGTGGTGCTCATCAAAATATAAAAAAATAATAAAATTGATATAAAATTGAAAAAGTTTCTATGTTTTCTTGATGAATCCATTATAAAAAAAGAGAGAGTTTAATAAAAAAATTCTTTTAGAAGTTAAATGTCAATTTTTTAAACATAAATGACAATATTAAATATTCATGTATTATTGCCAATGATTTCATTCAGCGAAGATTTTTAAATAATAACGATAAAAAATTAGTCTATGCAAAATGGGTAAAATAATTTATATTAAAATTGGTATTATTTAATTGGTTTATAATTAAAATTATTTATGAAAAAATATATTATGAGAGTGTGTGCGCGTTGACATAGATTAGGTTGAAAAAACTATACCAAATAATGTTTTTTGTTAATATGTATGCATAAATTAAATTTGAAAAATAGGTGAAAATTATTGAAAAAAATTAGAGAAATTTTGAATGAAAATTAAGATAACAATATTCTAAATTTGCAATATTAACGAGCTAAAATTTTGATGGTCCATACACATAATAATATGCACGACCCAATAGCGACAACAGACAGAAACGACCTAGAACGACAACAGTCTAGCGGCGAGACATGAGGCTGACATAAGAGACCGGCTTGTTTGTGAGGGCGAGTGCGCACGATAGCCACACATAAGCTGACAAGTGCACTAGGCCTATTAGCAAGGGTGCGCGTGGTGGCAATGCTGCAAGTGACAAGTGGGGCTAGAACGAGCGACGTATCGCATGTGGATGCGAGGGTGATTGTACTGCCACAGGAGATCCAAAGGCGTTGTGTCGACGCTGGATTGGTGCGCAGCTGTAGGAATAGTAACCAAGTTGGATTCTTAGTGTATAAGAGTCACCTTCTGTATAACAGATGACGTGATGTAATGTAGAGCGTATATTTTAAATCTGATGGTTAAGAATGACAAAATAGTGGTTATAAAATAAAGGTTAAGTTATTAGAAATTAAGATACAGGAAATTGAGAAAGTTTGGTTTATAAATTTTAAGTGCATGTTTGAAAATAGAGGTAAATTTTATTAAAGATTTGTGCGGTAATTAATCTCTTTTTTCATGTCTTGCATTTTATTTTAGATTAACTTATTTTTTATTTTTTTAACTAAAATTTAATGTTTGATCTTTTAAATCATGTGTTATTAATTAATTTTGGTTTTTTGGTTAATACGTCGAGATTCAGAAATTCGACTGAAGTGATTGTATATTTTATTCAACAAAATTTTACAGGTTAATCGTGGTTGAAGCAAACGGTGTTCGGTCCTTAGGTTTTATGATTTATAAAAATTGTTAAATTATAATTTTATCTTTCGCATTGATTGATTTCTTAGAGTGATGTGGCGTGTTTCTTAGAGTGAGGTCTAACGTGAACAGATGATATAGGAATAATAAAAGAATCCTATGGAGAATTCAAAGACAGAAAAGAACCATTCCAGGATCAACTCCAGAATCCCAGATCATCTCCAAGTGAGCAACAATTTCTCACGGCTACCAACCAGCTGAAAATAGCAGTGTGCAGTGGTAGTATATAACTGTAATGTCCTAGCTAGCTGAGAGATAGGCGGCAGGAGCAACCTGCAGGATGGCCAGGACGCTCTACAGGCCAAGGGTGAAGAGCTTCTGGGTTCTCGTGCGCCGCCTTCTTTGCCGTCGCAAGAGTTACAGGGCAGATTATGCGGCTGCCGCGGAGGAGGACGGCGAGAAGAGCGGCCTCCTCCTGACCAGCAAAAGCTCTTTGGAGAAGCTCCTGGTGTCGGACGACGCTGATGATGGTGGTGGCACCGACGCCGCCGTCTTCCCGAGCGCGCCGCCATGCTCCAAGAAAGACGGTCAACCGGTGGCGGCGGTAGTACGACTGTCGCCGGGGCTGCTTCCTCCGGTGGTGACTCGAGCGGACGGCACGGTGACGTCGTCGTCAGGCGGCGACCGTGATGGCGCGGCCGTGCAGTACCGGCGGCGGTTCATGTTCGGCGGGTTCCGGCGGCGGCTGATGATGAGGAGACCGTGGCGGCCGGTGCTCGTCGCCATCCCGGAGTGACCATGCATGCATGGACAGATCAGAAATGACATTCCGGTAAAATCCAGTGATATTCAATCGATTGCTGTTTGCATATATTACTAGTGTAGCTTTGCATGTCGCTGGGTTTGTTCGTTGCTTGCTGCAGTATATGACTAGCTATCGATGCTTCCATCACTGTTCTGTAATCATCAACAGTTTCGGTGCAAAACAGCATACTTGAACATGTCTGATGTGAGAAGCAAAACTGCCACCTTTCTACCTCTGTTTTTTTCATTTTTTTGTATCTTCATTTTGACTATAAATTTTCATTTCTACAAATAAATCTAAAAGTATAATTTTCATGAAACATCGATGTGTATTTTTAAACTGATCAGACACTCAGACCATAAATTTTAAAATCGTTGGCGCCACAGATTTTAAGCAGAAAGAAACAAAGTAGAGTGAAGCGATCTGCTGCTCGGTCTTTTGACAAATCCAATTCATCATTGGCAGCCTTTTGATACTCTCGAGATATTCTAGTTTGGATTTAAAATTTTCAAAATGATGTGGCTTGGCACCTTTGCAATGTGGGTATACTACCAAAAGCCATGGTAGCTAGCTTTCTTTTAGCACGAGAACTGCCGCGTATGGCAGGAAAACTGGATCATGTCTGTTTGGATTTGCTTCAATCTGCTTTCGGAGATTATCGGGCTGGCCTTCGACTAAGCTAAGCCGCACAAAACGCCAGTTTTGTCTGATGATTTCATATGGGCCAAATCCTGGTCCATATGAAGAAACGAGCCCATCCGAACTCCCCGCCGCCTGCGTCAGCTTTAATCCTAGCCGCACGCCTTCATCGAACGGTTTCCGTGCAACCCAGTGGGGTCCGAGAATAGAGGCTAAAGGCGGTTTCCTATTTTCTTTATAAAAAAACTCTCCTTTGTCAGTAGTACTTCTCAACCATAAAACCAACCAACCAGTTATAATGATTTCTCTAACTATTAAAACCAGTATAAAATAACTTATTGACTAGTGGTTTTACTTATGTGACATATTCGTGACATATTAACTGGATGACAATTATATGGTAATAAAAATATGTATAGGAAGACTCATATGCCAATCCTTATATCATCTCCCTCCTCCTCATTTTCTTCCTCACCTACCCCTCCCTCTTCATTTCTTTTCCTCCCCTCTCACATTTCAACAACTATAGAGAGGCTGTTGGCGATGGCGGAGGCGAAGTTGAGCTAGAGCCAAAAAATACACCAACGACTCCTCCCCTCTTCTCTCCCTCCTAGGGTCAAGGCATTGGAGCCATTAAAGACGAGAAGGGTGTGGAAGGCCGTCGCCCCCTCCATCCTATTTGTTGTTTTCACTTGTTAGCTTACACCTATTATCCGCGTTGACCGGCCTCTCTATTTGCCTCGTCACCTTTGGTTTAGGCACACGCTGGTGTAGAGGAGTTCCCAACCTTCCTACCTTCTTCTACTCTGTCCGTTGCATAGAGAGGGAGCCATAGAGACCGACGAGGTGTGGATAGCAGTTAGTGACTTGGGGAGGTTGGCTTGAGGCAAAGATAAATGTGCAATGATGTGCTCCAAGCGTGCAACGAAAGCGAGGCGCGGGTAGTAGTGACGAAGCGGTCCAACGACTTGACAAGGGAGAACTCTTTGAAGAAAGGGGCAAGGCTAAGGCTTGGTAAGCGGAGTAGATCCAACATCGGTGGCCATCCCTCCTACCCTGCTTTCCTAGATCCACATCGTAAGGAGAGGAGAGGTGCAGTGATGGCGTTGAGGCAATGTGACTCCCATGGCCCTATCGTTGTTGTCCTCCTATACCATAGGAGGTCTTCAACCTTGTTATCTGCCCTCGACTCGCCACGGGTAGGTCACATCATGGTCGATGGATGTAAGCCTAATGGTCTATTGAAACAAGTCGTCCTTATCGTCTTCCCATCCATTGTTGCCTGGTCATATTCGATGTTGTCCTCTCCTACCTCCCCATCGCCCCCTTCTACCCGATGTCCGACGAACTACTATCACAACTAGAGAGAGTTGAGGAAGGGTTTGGAAGAAGCTCTGACATGTAGCCTCCATATATTTGTTTAATTTTTTTTATAATCGAAAAGCCAGGCACTTAGATATTTTTAATTCTTTTTATTTTTTGTGATGGTAATGACACGTAAGATCTATATATCTGCCACATGAGACGAAGGCTAGATGAACGTGCCACACAGATACCACGTTAGCAAAATCGTTTTGTAATATTCAATTTTATGATTAAGAAGTATGAATGTCGGACCATAGTTAAGAGAGTAATGGTGGGACTTCTTACTTTTCTTTCTCTCACACAATTCCTCACGGCCCACTGCCACAGAAGGCCGGGATCGTACATATATGGAGGTCTCCTTCGGTGGGATGGAACGGTAGTATTACGAAGAGGAATTTTAATAGGCTGAGACGAGTAGGCCCAGTTCGAAATTTTGACGAACGTGTTGGGTCGTTCTGTCTCGAAACAGATTAGGAAAATGTTCATTTTACAGTAATTATGCAATGAGTTTTGATTTGCCCCCTTAACCATAGGTCCTCCAGTTCATTCGTCTCTAATGATTTAAGCGGTAATTTGGTTGTACGTGACATGTCAGTCACCCTATCAAAACCGGTTCATTGGTACCTAGTCTCGGTGCAACAGAAGCAAAAACAAAAGGCCCTAGTAGGACCCACATGTCAGTCACCCTATCTTCTTCTTTCTGCCCAACACAGCTGAGTGCCCCGGCAACAGCCCCCTCACCCCACCATCGCCGGTGGTAGCCTTTTCCTTGCGACGGCCGGCGGTGGGAGAGGCCTGAGGCGGCACAGGTAGTGGGGGTGGCTCTGCCATGTCAGTTGCCGGAGAACCTGTGGCCGTGCGGTAGCGCAAGGGAGGACGAGGAGGAAGCAACGGCGGCGTCGGGGCCTGGTTTCATCCGCCATGGCCGCCTACGGCGAGAAGCTGGAGTTATTTGCTGCACATCCCGCTGCCCGATCAGGATGGCACCGCTCGGGGGGAGGGGGACCTCGTCTCTGTCTTCGGCCTCCGCTTCGCCTCCGGCTTCTCGCGGCCGGGCGCAGCGCAATGCCGCATTCTCGTCTGGAGGCCACTGTCGCCGGGCCCTCTCCCTGGATCTAGAGGCCGCTGCCGCCGCCGCCGAACATGCGTAGGGCCCCTCTGCGCACCGGCACCTCCTCGTCTCTTCCTCAGCTCCCTGACGAGGCGCACCAGCTAATCCAACCTCCGGCGTCCCGCGCGCCGGCCGCACCTGCGCGAACGAGCCGGAAGAAGTCCGCCGCGGCGACAGGGCCCTCGGATCTGGGCCGGGGTCCGCCGCCCGTTCGCCTCCAGGACCCCGCCTGCCGCTAGAGCTCGAGCTCACCCGCTTCTTCCCCATCACCAACCGCTGGACCCACGCCGCCACGGCAGCCTACCGATCTCCCTCGAATCGACGGCCACGGCACGGCCGATTCCACGGCGAGGGCGATTCCGCCGAGCTCCTCCACGGCCATGCGTCGCGCTGAAGTAGATCTATGGCAGTCGAGGCGGTGGGTGGCTTGGGGGAGGGCTGTGGTCCGGGCAGCCGCTCGAGCTCGAGCTCGGCCGTGCGGGCGTCGGCGTCGAGGGAAACATGATGAATAGACAGAGAGGAGGTAGGCAGGCGGAAGGAAAGTGTCAGTGACGGGTGGGACCCACTTCTGTTTCCTGATTATAGGCAAGCCAGCACCACGTCTGATAAAAAAAAACCCTGATTAATGTGTCGTGTACACCACACGTAAGATAAAATTATCATTTAAACAAACAGATAAAATAAATTGATTTCGATAGATAAAAGAGGGTCAGCGGATAGTTGAGAGAGACGAAATAAACTTTTTCCAACAGATTACGCGAAATGTGGTGGGTTGCAATGGGATTGTGCGGGACGTGCTTGGCCATTAAAGGTTCTCCGTGTGGCGCATGTAGAAACAGTCGAGGCCAGATTGATTTTGCAAGAAAAAAACTGCAATCTGCCCTTCATCCCATTTAACCTTCTGGCGCCCGGCGGTGCTGCGGCGGCGGCCAGCCAACAGCAACAATATATGGGCTGGTTTGGTTGATGGACTAAGCTTGCCTTTATCAATTTTTGGGTCACATAAATAAGTACAAGCTAAGTTTTGGTTTGAATTTAAACTTTTATTAGCCTATGAAAGAAGTGTTAATGATAAGAGCCAAAGGTCAATTTTGACACCTAACCAAATACAATTTAGCCTTCTCAAATATTGACCATACTAAAATACGTCTATAACCAAAAATTGATAAAACCAACCCTTTATGTTCTGAATCAACCCATTGTTGCATCAACTTTATCAACAGCATCGCTTAGTATTCGACCAGCGCACACGCACTATCCGAACGCTGTGAGTCTGCGATCGATAGGATCGAGACTATTTTCAATGTTGCCAAGATATACAAACGAGTTGCTTTGTTTTTATTTATTTACTTATTTATGCAAAATGCATGTGGCATGTCAGGGCTGATTGGACGGCGGAGTTTTTTTAAATTTTTTCTTCTCCTTTTTTTTCTTTATTTATGCAATTTGGTTAATGCAACAACTAAAGTTAGTTGACTTAACTGTGATAATCAACACTAACGGCGAAGTGGCATTTCAGCAACTCAAATGGAAAAACAGTGACATTACAGCAATTAGCCCAAAAAAGAGTGTCAAGATTACAATTGGCTCATACCCTACTATCATGCGTACAATTGGGGAAGGAAGAATGACAACTTCTATGCATCGAAGAGGATTGGTGCGCTGGTGCTCCTGTCATGCGCAGGCTCCTGGAGATTAGGCAAGGTGTGTCCGTGTGTGCAAGTGGTAGTGGAAGAAGTAGATGCGTTTAATTAATTTTGCTTGCTTGTGGCTAAGATCGTAGTAGTGGACAACAAATGTAGTTGGATTAAGGGGTGTTTGTTTAACTGCTATAAGTTTATCACGTTAGATAAATTTAATAAACATGGCAGCTGTTTAGTTATATCTATAGTTATGACAATATTCTCTTCTAATAAATTATATCCCATATGTCAATGATTTATAAAAATATAGTAAAAATCCTTTAGCTTTTTATAGTATGGTTAAGAATTTGATTTTAAGATAAATATAATAATTTTTATTGGTATATGGTGGTAAAGTGTTCAACACCATTGTAGATACCCTCTAATAATTGAGCAACTAATTGTACTTTATTACTTGATTTTGACAAAAAAAAACATATGCGGTCATGTTTATTTTAGTTGTCCCAAAATTTATTTGGCCTTTTTGGGTCAGGAGTTTGTGAATTCTGTTTTTCGGCAATAAAATGGTAGTGTTCAATTGATCTGCTTTTCACATCAGCTAACTGTAATCCAAGCTCTAAGATTATAGTTACCTTACGAAATAAATTCAGGGCAATGCAGCTGATTAGGAAGGCCAAACCAGCCATTTTAAGATAAACAGAAACCCATCTATTCTAAAGTTAAACACAAGACGAACACATTATACTCGAAACAGAGCAATCTTCTCATTCCTGCCTAATGTGACGCCTCAGTGGAGAAGTTGGAGCTCTGGGCAAGAACATGCAGGTACCACGGGACAGGAGGAAAGGTGACGTCTACTAATCCTTCTAGGATCTGGACAATCTCTCCCATCGTTGGCCTTATGTTCTCATCATCTTGGACGCACCAGCAAGCCACCTTGCAAGCCCTCTCCACCTCTTGTAAGTTAGCATCCGTGCTTAGCTCTGGACCTAGCAAGTCCTGGATCTTCCCTTCAGGGAGTCTCATAGCCACTAGAACAGGGAAGAATGTCTCTGCACCTTGCCGGTGCCAATCTGTGTTTCGGTTTCCTGATATGATCTCGAAAAGCATCATCCCATAGCTGAAAACATCTGCCTTTGCGGTGATAGCCACGCCGCTTATCCATTCAGGGGCAAGATAACCTATAGTGCCTCTCATGGTTGTCAAAACTCTGCTAAAATCCCTTCCAACGAGCTTGGCAAGCCCAAAATCCGCAATCTTTGGCATGAAAGCGTCATCCAGAAGAACATTCTCTGGCTTTATATCACAGTGTATGATGAGACTCCTGCATTTCTCATGCAAGTAAGCTAATCCCTTGGCAATTCCTAGAGCAATCTGATATCTAGTCTTCCAGCTCAAAGACACCGGAGTGCTTCCAAAGAGGCAACGATCCAACGACCTGTTTGGCATGAACTCGTACACTAGCATCTTCATTGACCGCTCCGAGCAAAATCCCAACAACCGGATTAAATTCACATGCTGAATGGTGCCAATTGTGCTAACTTCAGCTCGGAACTGCTTGTCTCCCTGTAAAACACCATCAAGCTTCTTTACAGCAACAAGTGTCCCATCAGGTAGCATTCCCTTACATACAGAACCAAAAGAACCTTTGCCCAATCTCTCAGAGAAGTTTTTGGTCACATACTGTAGGAACCTGTACCTGAATACGACCAACGAACCCTCCACTTTGTTCGCTTCACTGAAGCTCCTCTTCTTGAGAATCACAAGTACGCCAATAATCACCATGAGGGTGAGAAGGGAAGCACCGGCAGTTGAAGCCCAAACCACAGCTGCCTGCCTTGTTTTTGTTGAGCTGGAGAACTCCGAGGCAGCGAGCCGGATATTGATGCTTTGCCCCGTTGAACCATCATCAGGAGCCACTATATTGATTAGATCTCCATACCACAAAGAGCAATTGCCAGAGTAGGAATAAGCCGTACAGGAGCAATTGTTCAGACAAGCCTCCTTACATCTATCTGAACTAACAGTTGCCAAACCCCAGGCTTTGTCAGGCAACTTAGCAACAGCTAGTGCATAGAATCCATCAGCTTTTGCCTTGCTAGAGTTGTTGCCACCACACTGTAGCTTTGCGTTTCTCGTGCAACCTCCAATGGGATTACCATACCGCCACTCGCCATTGTACTGCTTGCTGAATCCCCTGAGACAACTGCAGAAGGTGATGTCATTCTCAGTGCACATGGTGAAAACGCCGCAAACAAAGTACACGGTGCATTGTGCTTTTGGCAGTGCCAAGAAGGGCACCCAGTCTTTCCTTCTCTCCATCCATTGTACTGTCTTGACCTGGCCTGAGATTTCCATAATAAGCATCCATGTGACGATCGATGCATTAGTTTGATACATAAGGTAGCTTTCTTGGTCGTTAACAATAAACTCATAGCTTAGATCTTCTTTAGGATACATTGCCGTCTCAGGAACTCCACTAAACATATGGCCTGTCCATCTGCCCGTTTCCCAGTAGATGGCAGAATTGTTCCATCGATGGATGAACTGATTGCTACCATTCGGGTCAATCTCTAGCGTATAATACCCAGGTGATGGATCAACAGAGCTCCGCCATGAAATGAATCTTGTGGTTTGGCCAGTAATTTTGTTCCGTCCAAGCTTGGCCCCAGGGAGCCACACATTGGTCGGTTCATCAAAACTCTGCCATTCGAAATTTGAGGTATTAGATGCAGGAGCTAACACAAAGTTGCCTGAATCAAGGATAACACCAACTGTGGAGTTGATGTTACTAGTGATATTGGTGGCCCAGATCAAAGACCTTGCCTGATCGAGCAACACCAAATTGCCATCTTCCGATACTGTCAACTGTGATGAGTTTGGATCAGAGATTGGAGTCGCCCGATTTGCTATCCAGACGGGTGTGGTCTTTGAGATCTTGTTGTACCAAATGGCAAGGTACCATCTGTTAGGCGCTCTATCATCTGAAATGAAAACATGTTTGTCAACCACTTAGGTTATAGTAATCTTCAAAATAATTAGCTTTCAAGAGTGCTACTACTAAAAGGAATTATCCTTCTAGAGCTTAGACTAATATATGAATCGAGTAAGAAATAGTGAAAATACGGTCTTGGTTCACATCTTCAACAAATGCTAACTACGGCATGGTACAATTGTTGTAGATGGAGATATATTTTCTTCTATAAATTATAATATCTTATCTCTTCTATTTGCATCCCAATCATATAAGTTTAAATTCAACGATTTTGAAAAGTAAAAAAGGGAAAGAATTTTGCCATGAAACGAGTATACTCCCTCCGTTTCATATTATAATAAGTTTTAATTTTATCCTAGGCTATGTTACCAAAGTTTTCGAAACTATGGATCGAGATAAAAGAATGTGGGACATGGAATGTCAGATGTTAAAAATCATGGTACAAAGGTATACCTCTTAGAAATGTTTGTTTGAGGGATGGAACATGTTCCATAAAAATAATTTTTAGAACAATAGTGGGAATAAGAAAGTTACTGCTATAAGATGAATAAACTTCATTGAAAATAAATATAATCTTTAGGGCTAAATGAAAGAAATCCATTAAATGGATTACTTTTCATAATATTTACTAAAATAAAAAATGATCAATTCCGTGGAATCCATTACTTAGCCTCAGACGCTGAACAAAGGAATCTAACTAGTGACGGTGACAACTCTCCCCCAAGCCTCCTCTGATCGATGGCGGTGGTACTTCTCCAACCCCCCACCCTATCCTCCTCGGTGTGACGGCGCGACACTCCTCCATGCACTTCGGCGTGATGGCAGTGAGCAGTAAGGGAGCAACAATGACAATGACGCTCATCTTTTGTGTTGGTGATCCCGATACTTTCCCCGTCCCTAATCCTTCTCTGATTTTGTCTCCGTCTTATAATGAGACGGTGAACTGTTTGTGTTCGGGATATCGTCCTACATCATTCTTGCATCCTGATTCAAAAGTTTATGGGATGAGGAACTCAGCACCTTTTCGTGTTCCGTGTTAATTAGGTCATAACTCTTAAGTCAAAGTTTTTTTTATATTTGATCAAATTTATAAAAAATATATATATCAATACCTAAAACATCAAATTAGTTTTTTTATAGTGTATTTATTTAGTATCGTAGATGTTAATATATTTTTTATAAACTTAATTAAATTTAAATAAGTATGATTTAAGACAACTAAAACGCAAACAGAGATAGTATTTCCCAATCCCCTTATATCCAATGCAATAATTCACCTATCCTCATGAATATATGCTTACCAGCTTTTTAAGATAGCTATCTTAAAGAGACGAAGTAAAAAAAAAGAAATATCACTGATAAAAATTTTATATTAAAAAATAACATTGACGAACTATACTCTTCAAGAAATCTATCACGATCAGGTTAGGTGTTCGCTTAGGGTGTTAGGTTCTTTGGAGGTCAGCAATAAATAATAGATTTTAAGCTCTTATCAAGAATAAAACTTGGCATCGGATTCCTCCACGTGTTTGGTCTTAATGTCATTAATGTTATTGATTGTAAATAGATTTTTAAACTGAAGTATAAAACTGATGGCTCTGTTGATCGCTATAAAGCACAATTGGTCACTAAGGGTTTTAAGCTTAATTATGATGATATATTTAGCCCGGTAGTGAAACATATCACTATTCGAGTCTTATTGTCTCTTGCTGTCTCTTGTGGTTAGTTTTTTCGATAGATTGATATTTAAAATACATTCTTATATGGCCATCTTTAAGATACATGGTCATCTTTAAGATGACATCTATATGAAACAGTCACCTGGTTTTGTTGTCTCGGCTTATCCTACTTATCTTTATAAGTTGGACAAGTCATTATATAGCTTCAAACAGGCTCCATATGTCTATTTTTCTCGTCTTATTAACAAATTATTACAACTGAAATTTTAGACTTCTAAGACTGATGTTTCGTTCAACAGAGGTGGCATTCATATATATATTCTCATATATGTGGATGATATTATTATTATAAACTCTTCGTTATTAGCTACGGATCGTCTACTCGTTCCACTTGAAGCTGAGTTTACCGTGAAAGATCTTGATATCCTTAGATATTTTTTTGGTATTAAAATACATCATACTTCTACTGGCATCATCTTGACACAACACAAATATATCCAATACCTACTACAGCGCATAAATATGGCATCCTTTAATAGTGTTCTGACACCTATGCTTCATAACAACAAGTTAATCTTAAAGAGTGGCGACCCTCTCTCAGCTGAAGATAATATACGCTATCGCAGTGTTGTTGAGGTTCTCTAATATTTGTCTCACTCATCTCGATATTTCCTTCTCTGTCAACCGGATATGCCAATTTCTGTCAGTACCAACAACGGTTCATTGGGCGGCAGTAAAATGCATGCTGCGTTATCTTCATTTCACGTCTGATATGGGAATATGTATCACTAAATCTGGGTCTTTATTGCTAAGTGTGTTCTCTGATAACGATTGGGCCAGGAACTCAGATGATCGACGCAGTATAGGTGGTTATACCATTTTCTTTGGTGGCATTCTTATTTCTTGGAGCTCTCACAAACAACCAACTGTTTCTCGCTCGAGCATAGAGACTGAATACAAGGCCATCATTAATGCTACCATTAAAGTAATATGGATATAAGTATTGCTAAGAGAACTTAGTATCTCTCAGCTTCGGTCACCGTTCCTATGATGTGATAATATTGATGCCACTTATCTCTCTGTCAATCCCATATTTTATCATCGTATGAAACATATCGAGATTGATTACCATTTTATTCGTGAATATGTTGCCTCTCGCCAACTTGATATTCGCTTCATCTCATCCAAGGACTAGGTGGCCGACATTATGACTAAGCCGCTCTCGGTTACTCTCTACTACGATTTACGGCGCAATCTAAACCTAGTCTACCTCCGTTTGGATTGAGAGGAGTGTTAAACATAGAAGTGTGTAATCTATATTTAATAAGGTATCGTCTATATTCAAAGTTGTATCTTTTGATTACTATTGGTTACGCTTGTAACCTTCTATATGTACATAACCTTTTATATATACAATCCCCCCTCTCTCTCTATATATATGAGTAGTCATGATTTATAAAAATCATCTAGCGTAAATTATATTAATAAGTCATAACCGTGAACAGTCGGTAAGGCACTATATGGTGGCGAGGTTGTTACGGATTCACTACGCCTACCATTTTGAGCCTCATGCTTTGGAACAAAGGAAATATTTTTTTTCTTTCGATTTTGAAAGAAATTTTTGTTACTTGGTCACCTACTCAGAAGTCACACAACATTTGACTAGCACGCTTATTAATTCCATAACCGATTCACCACACTAGCCGCTAACCCGTATATCACACGGATGTTGTTTTTTATTTATAAACATTAAGATTACAATAATTTGATAGGTATAATAGTTTTTTTTAATTATATTGGTTTATATTGTTACTTCAAATCAGGTACAGATTACTGCTTGTTAATTTCAAATTTTTGATTTAAATTAAAATAATACTAAATTGAGTCATGATATTAAGTATGAATTAGTAAGGTCATGATATTTTACAATGGGATGTTTTTATAATTTCTTTGAATGTGTACTTTTTAAAAATTTTATTTTTTCGATTTCATAAAAGATGCACGTGAATACATATCATTATACACGTACACTACCCTTATAAACTGGCGAGGACGCCCCTTCAATAACTCTCGATCTTACTAAAATTCTAGTAAGAGCGCACCTAATTGATCAAAGCATAAAAATGTTCAAACCAGATTTGCTTGTAAATTACCTTAATGCTTTGACCCTGCTATGAATCCATTATCACCTTCTTTCTGAGTTCTGCTAATCTTCTTTACAGTTCCCCCCGGTGAAAATTAAAAAAAAAATCTAACTTATAGATTTGTAGATCCTCAGCTTATGCTGCATTCATGCAGCACCTGATCAGGTAAAAACGTCCGTTAAGGACGTTGAATTTTCGATGGTTAAAAAGAAAAAAAAAGGATAGATTGTTAAGTCCAGAAAATTATCAGTAAATTGACCTGACATCAGTAAATTGACCTGACATCATTAAATTGACCTGACGTCGTAACAGGAGGTGATCATCTATTAGCCATCTTCGCTGGGAATAACGATTCATGGGGCTAGCGATCTGTCGAAGCGGTATAGTAGCTAGGAGAGTTCTATCTTAGTGCTTGCTTATTTCTATCCCGATCTCTGCACCACTAGTCGCTATGGGTCTTCCGCCGTGATAGATCGACACAACGCCATCTTCGCTGCATTGGACGAATGGTTGGTGACCCTGTGCACGCCGCCGCCGTCGCCGTCGCCGCCGCCGGTGATATGGATTTATCAATCAGTTTAGACATGCCGAGCTAACGTATTTGATGTTTACTGTATCTAAACAGATTTAATCCGATTACAAAACGGTTGTTATAATTTACTTGCACCTAATTTATGGTTATGATAATACAATCTAAGCAATCAACGACTGATTTTTTTAATTAACGTGAGAGTTTTTATAAATATCTTCGACTTATATAAATATAGATATATAGTTTTATTAGATGATGACTTTTTTAGTTGGTTGGGCAGAAGACGACCCAAACCTTGCCGGGACCGAAGCACCTCTGCGGCATCGCCTCCACGTCCGTCGCCGTCGTGCTCGCCTCCGGGCACATCTCCTTGAACAACTGTGGCGTGCCGCCGACCTTGGTGTCCACAGAGCACGCCGCACTGAGGTCCACGGCGCACCCCAACACCGGGCACGTTGGGCTCGCATCGAACGCGTGCGACATCATCGTCGCTGGTAAGTTGAACTCGTCCACCAGGTTGACGCGGAACTCTGCCAGCCCGCCGACCCCGTTCACGCTCACCTGTGTCACGGTGGCCGAAGGCGTGTCGCCGGTCACGCACGTCGGCAAGGCCGTGGCGGCGTAGCTGCAGCCGGAGCGCGGCACGACGCGGCCGGACCATTCTTCGGCGGCCGGGAACGCGAGGCGGCAGCGGGGACGGATGCGGCGGCGTGGGCTTCCGCGCCGCTGGTAGCCGAACCACCCGTATCTTCAGCTCCGACTCCACCTACAGCGCCGCCAAGAAATGCCCGCCTGTAGCAGCCACCGCTGGCCGTGCTGCCAGGAACAGTGCCACCGCCGCTGCCGCCCTCAGGTTTTCCAAATTTTCTTCCCATTGAACATGGTTGACTGGTTTCAATGCAGCCTAGGGAGGGGAATTTGGTCGTGTGGGATTAGGGCGATTGGGTCATTTCAACAAAATCAATAATGCGTAACGGAGTGCAAATGGTAACGGCGATGGCCATTCTTATATAAATAGGCTTATAAGATGGTATTTTTGTGAGGTGTCAGTCCGTTGATGATATTTCTTGTTGATGATATTTTTTAGATTTTCTCAAATAAAAAGGATGCCTTTTTACTGTATGAAGCGATGATAGGCTAATAGCTGAAGTTTACAGTATCTGTCTCTACTATTTCTATCACGATTTCTACATGATTGAATATTTCCACTAAATAAAAACCGATCAAAGTATATACTATAAGACTTTACTTTTCTACGTAAAATCATGTTAAAAAATAGTTGATACTTGCTACAAGTACAAATTAAATAAGTAAATGAAGTTTCTTAAGTGGATGACGAGGCTGAAATTAGTTCATGTATCCACTTACCCGGCCGGAAGAACCCCAGCGCGAAATAGCCGCCCGACGAGACAAGCCTTTGGCCGCCGGAGAGTGGCCGGTCCCGAGAGACGGTGTCGGCCGCTCGCGCGAGCGGGTGATGGACGCAAAGCAGCAGAAGAAAGCACAGCAATATCAACGCGCCCTCCATGAATGATGACTCCGAGGCTCATTTGCCGCTAGGAATGCAGTTATATGGTGCAGCCTTTGGCGACTTCAAGTTTGACTAGCACCACACTGCCAGCGATAGTGCCGTGTTCACAGCATGTTTGGTACTACGTAGGCCGTAAGCTTGTAACCCTGTGCTCTAAACCTAAGGAACAATTTGATACTAGTTCGTAATAATACAGAATAAAATCTCTCAACACGGCGAAATGTAATTGATCAAGGAGAGAAAAGGCTTGGCTTAATTAAATTAAACCAGAATTTATCGCTGTTGCTTGTTTCTTGTCTTACATCATTGTTTTTTTTTTCTATAAGACGAGTCGTCCCTGGCAGCGACTTTTTGCGTGTCAACGTTCGTCTACATTTTGTTAGGTAGTGGCCGTCAGTTTTCACCGTAGAGGGACCGCTTTTTGTCAACTGTTGGACTGGTTGGTTTGGTGGCTATCAGAGGCTCGGACCCATGTTTATCAACACTTTCGCTTCTGCATCAAGAGGGCATTCTTTCCCAGGGATCATCGAAAGAAAAAAGGGCGAGGGAGCATGTACTATCCTACCCATGTTTATCTTACGTAGAAATTTTGTAAGAATTTTATAGAAAATAGTTTAGTTACTATAAAAACCCTTCTAGAGTTCCTCTATTTCGAAGAAGTCCTAAAAGTAGGTTAGCTCTAATTTTTGGGTATTGTCTGGAAAGGAAATTTCATATGGTAGAATCCTGCAGGAATCCCACTCGCGGCAAGCCTCTCCCTGCCTTCAGCCTAATCTGCGCACTCAACATGATAATTAACCTCAAACGCTGTATTTCCTAAGTTCAACCTAAAGGTGAAGGCCGGACTGGCGAACGACGTGCTCATCGTCACCGTGCCCAAGGCCGAGGTGAAGGCCATTGAGATCTCTGGCTGAGAGGGAGGGAGCCCGCTGGACGGTTCTCGGGTCAGGTCGTGTCTGGTTCATGTGTGTGGTGACTGTGTGGCCAATGTGTGTGTGTGTCAGTCGTGTTGTGGCCAATGTAGTGTTTTCTGGTTAGACCGGAGCACGATATTGGTCTACTCTTATGCTTGGTCCTTGGAATTGTGGTCTCAGGGCGTCTTAATGAATGAGTAAATAAAGTGTTTGACCATTTGTATGTATGATTATTCCATCCACACATAAGAGCATACGGCTAAGATTGCATGGGATCCGGACCCCTTCGCTAAGATCTGCAGATTTATGTTGAACAAGGAAAAATATTTCAACATATATCTAGCAAACCTTAGGCCCAGTTGACGTCGGGCCAGCGAAGATTTTCAGCCCAGTTATCCGTCACCCATCCTTAACCGAAGCCTCCCTCCGGCGAATGTTCTGTCGTCCCTAGGATTGACAGGATGTTTGCCCCAGGGGTTTTTATACCTCGTTTCTCTGGAACTAACTTCAGCTAATGCCGGTTAGAGAATAAGATACACATACGTGCGCTTTTAATGGAACCGTGTATTTCACGTATATCGAGGTCTCTTTGACCCTTAAGTCTCTAATTTAATAGTTTGATTTGGACGTGCACATGCGTTTGTATGGAGTGAGTACGATGTGTATAGATCATATGCGTTCTTTAGGCCTCACTTGAATGAGCTCCAACGTACCCCCACCCATATTAGCCGGAAAGAGGCCCGCCCAAACGACAATCCGTGCTGCATTCGCTACCTCTGCCCGTTAATTCGCTGCAAATTGGGTGCGTGCTACTTGTTGCGAGGCCATTCCTCAAGGCCACGGGACCGGACCCAACTACTTGTGCTTTTCATGACACAGTGTACCTGATGCACGCTTCAGATTTTTTTTTGGCTCCAGGTCTGTTTGCTCCAGATTGCTGACCCCAGTAGATTAGTAGTAACAGGTATTACTACTGACCAGCGACCATGCATACTGATTCTAGCTTGCTAATAATATTCATGTACTATGGAAACACAGGTTCAGAAGGAAAATGGAACATGTATTGCATTAAGCAAGTTCTCAAAAAAGATATTGCATTAAGCAAATATGATTTTTGCTTCCTTGTCTTACATCGAGAAAGCTTTCACACCAAGGTAATTAACCCAAAGCACGGCAAGCACCTTACTCGCAAGCACTTTAATTTATCGATCGAGGACGACGTACACGTGCGCGTCGTCGAGTACTGGAAGAGTCCAAGACGAAGCTGATTGTGTATTTGTGTGGCACCATCACTACGGGCTGACCTCAGTTGCCTTCGCCTCGGCAGGTGGTGCGGGGGTGGCGGCGGGCTTGTCGGCGACCACCTTGGGCACGGTGACGGTGAGCATGCCGCCGTCCATGGACGCCCTGACGAGGTCGACGACGGCGTCGTCGGGCAGGTGGAACCTGCCGAAGAAGGTGGCGCAGCTGCGCTCGATGTGGTGCGACCTCCGGCTCTTCTCCTCCCGCCGGATGCTGCGCTCGCCGGTGATCACCAGCACGTTGCCCTCGTCCACCTCCACCCGCACCTCCTCCTTCTTCACCCCCGCCGGGAGGTCCGCCCGGAACACGTACGCCTCGGGCGTCTCCCGGCTCTCGATGTACGTGTTGGCGAACGCCGACGTGTCGCTCGCCAGCCACGCGTCCGCCGCCACCGTCGTGCCGAAGATGCGGAACGGGTTCCAGGCGTCGAACGCCAGCGTATCATACAGCTTTACCAGAGACATTCTTCCACTCTGAGATATACTGATCACTACTTCCTCCTAGTCCTACTACCCTTCAAAATCAAATTTTTGTTTGCTAGCGCTGCAGCTAGCTTGAGTTTACAAGCTTTGATGCTTGGATGCCGAGCTGCTGCTGGTGGTGGTGGGCTAATGGCGAGGCAGGGGTTTATATAAAAAGGAGAGCACCGTGCGCCACGGTACATACTGCCTGTAGCTGGAGCCGCAGTGGTGTGAACGGGCCAAAACCGTAGCTTTCAAGTGGGGGGACCCCGAAAGCTCCGCCACGGCTCACCTTCCTCCAGCCGATCGACGGCGGCGATCGGCGCACGTCGCCTTCCTCCTCAGTGTGTGAATGAAACGGCGACCTGGGCCCCACTGTCGTGCAGTCACTGTACGGCACCTAAATACCTTTTGGACCCTTCCGGCCGCGACGTTTGCTTAAGTTTTTTCTTCACGTCTCTAGCCCTCTCGACGAATCGGCCGACACGTGGCCGTACATGTCGCAGTATCGCATGGCTCGATCGATCGATCTCCACTGCACTGCAGGTACATAGCTTGATTGCTTGGAGATAGGTGTGCCCCTCGTGTCCATGGACAGAACTACATGCAAATTTGCAGCCAAATGATGTGTTGCACGGTCGCTCTCCGTCAGTTAAGGGTTTTGATGGCCCTGATGTGCAAGACGTTCACACTTTTCTCTGGCGTCTTATGCACGCTCCGGTCACCACGTGCGCGTCTGAATCTTGCGTCAATCTCATCTCCCTTGTTACTGCTACTATTCCTGATTTCTAGGGCTATTGCTCTTTGAGCTTATCTTGTTAGGGTATTACCGGAGCTTTCCTTTCAGAAAAGTATTTGTTAACGGATCGGTAGGTGCATCATCAATTTTTGTGTTAGGCAGAAAGCAGTAAATTGCTTGTAATCATCTGCGTCACCGGCTTTGCTTTATCGTTTTCAAACCCATGTTTCAGTAGCTTGCTCTTGCAGTTACTTACTGACCGCTGCAAAAATATTCAGCTGATGAGTTTTGACTGGCATGTGCAAACTGCGACTTGTTCGCTGAATTGGAGGAGCGAGCTCACTCAAATGCTGCGAATCAAACATAGTTTCAGAGCACGCAGGGAGAAGCGAAGAGAAGAGGACACTGGTCCAAGATACATGTAGAGCAAGTAGCATTTGTTTTTCATTCGTGAACCATGCTGGCCCTCTCAGGAAGCAGCTGAGTAGTAGAAGGCCCTCAAGAGTCCAAGAAAGAAACAGGGAGACAGGCAGCCGGCCAGCCAATAATTCAGCCAAAACGGTAGGTTTCAGACAGCCATGTTTTTCCGCCGTGCCCGGCCCGAATTGTCCTTTCTTTGGTCAGATGGCACGTGGTACGTTAGTACGTTCATGATTCACCAAAGTTTGTAATGGACACAAAAGTCAGTACAAAGATCGCAGATTCCCCGTGCCGGGAAAACGTTTTGGGCAACGCAAAAACTCTGATGAAAATATGTGCAAAATATACCATTCCTCACTGACGGGTACCGATCAACAGAACGTCCAGCCCTCAGTTTCTACCTTAATTAATGCACTACGTGTTTTGCAGGTGAAGACTTTGCTTTCAGTTCTTTGGTTGGGGTTTGGTCTTCAGGAATGCTTGGTGGCCATTAGCCAGACAGATCAAATGTGCCATCCCGAATTTAAGTTTGGTAGAAGGAAACCGTACTTCATATTCGACTTTTCAGTGCTCCAAGAACTGGATTATTTCATACAAGTCACTTAGCAGCCACGCGAAGAGATAATTATTACCACCACATATCAATCCATTTCATTGTTCTGTATGGTGGGTGTCTTATAGCACTTAAGACAGCTGTAGATTTATGAAGCCTTATCCAAGAAATTCCTCGCATCAATTGCTATCGCTAAATGGTGTAATCATGGCATATTTCATCAGCTTAACGCGCAGAAAACAACTCATCAGATAAGTACTGTTGAATACGGTGACTGTAACTTTGGTTGGAAAGAGTTGCGGTAAAAGGATTGAAAGAGATTGTTTGGCCGATGTTCAGACAATTGGAGGCATATCAATCTGGTGAGGCTGCTTGGTATAATGGTATCTGTGCCCTTGGGCAAGTGGATGCATTGCCGTCAAGGCAATAGACAATAGTGCTCTTCCATCTGGACTAGCGAACAGCGGAACATGATACAGAATAATTAGCACTCAAGTAGCCATGGGCCCATCTTTACCTTTAAATCACAAAATATCTTCCCGGATGTCAAACCTCAGTGCTAAAAACTTTAGATTTAGCACCAAAGGTTCATCGATGGGGAAGAGAAACAAGTGATTACCAGATCGTAGAGAAGGTTGATGTAGTGATGTCTAGCTTCGTCAAGCTAGTCGTGGAAATCGTCAGTTGAAAATTGAAGCTCGATGCCTCCCCCGGTCAGGAGTCGGACAGAGCATCAATCTTACCGCATTGCACGAAAATGTGAAAGTTTCATGCAAAAAGTAGGAAAAGATGGTACGAGTGGTCGGCTGATAGACTTGATTGACAGGCACCGTGATGACCATGGCGCGCGCGCACAGGTGCCATCTGCATGGCCGATAGTCGATCCTCGTCTACATTTTAGCCGCAACCAACGAACCAGACTTTCGGGTCTCGAATACGAGCTGCCGGGAGGAGAACGTCGTCGGTGCGCATCGCCTTGACGTGGAGCGGCGTGGCACCGGGCATAGCGAAGTCAACCGGTGGCTGCACCAAGAGGGATGGGGGCGTTGAAACACCAGGGCGGCTCAGTGCCAGGAAAACAGCCATACCATGGGCCGTATACACGGATACGGTAGAAAACAGTTCCATTAATATGGTACGGGCTACTATAATTGATGTTTGTGAACGTCAAATCCTAGTATTTGGCGGTTAATCGGGCTTTTTTAATCGTCCGTACGTTGCATTGGATGATTATTCACAGTAAAAAATTTATTTTTAGGACCATGTTTTGCGTCATTTGTTTTTTTACTATCATGTTTACTGTTACTTATGAATGGACGCGACACTTTCGATCTTGGACGAAAATTGGATGATCAAACCGTTAGTGAAACATCAAAGCTCGTGTGGGAACATACATAAGAAACTATTGCACGGCGAAGCGATACACACAGATGTAACATTTTGAGACGTTAAGTGCAACATTAGAAAATAAATAAATAACAAAACACCGACAAAATACAAAGGCAAAAAATTTTGCATCTATTTAGGAAAGATTGAGTTGGAATAACTAAAATGTTAAAAAAATTATAAAATCAAAACTTAAAATACGCAAAACAATCAAATCCTATTTGAAATATTTCAATTCTCACATATGAAACATTATGTTTCAACATTTGAAACATCAAAACAATTGTGAAAAAGCGCACCAATCTAGCCTTCTTTCTGCTTGGATACAGGTTCTCCTTCACCATGCCATTCCTTAGCTCATCATCGCCTTCCTTCTTCCATGAGTATGAAGAGAATGGAAAGGTGACACCTCACCTTCAGCTCCTCACCGCCAATTTTCACGGCTCCACATTCCATAGCCCCCAATCGAGTGGCTATCATTCCTACAATCTCCATATTATCGCAACAACAGTGTTAGCCAACAATTTGCCCCATCACCACTCCACTTGAGGTTGCCGTTTCAAATCCATCTACTATCGCTCCACTCAAGACCATCATTGTGCCTTCTCCACCACTCAAGCATACCTTCCCCCACCACAGCTAAATTCCTAAGGGCAAGGGCACACAGTGGGGAGAGATGAAATAGGGAAGGAGAGAGTGGAAAAAGAAGCAGCGCACTATAGATTAGTTGAGAGAAAAGCGTCAAGAAGGCAATTTGCGATGGCCACTATAGGAGTGGTGTGGCAAAGTGTGTGATTGAGTCTAGAAGGAGGAGCATGTTGGTGAGGGCTTGCATGGACAATGTGGTGTGGTGAGTGAGACCGACGGAGATGGAGGAGTGTAGCGCTCCCGTATAGGGGCATGTTGGTTCCAGCAAGCGTGGAGATAAGGCGACAGTTGCAACAGAGAAAAGGCAAATGTGGTGAGGATGCTCATGCAAAGAAGACAACACATGTGAGAGTAGACAAGTCGAGAGGGGAAGGAGACAGAGGAGTGAAGAGTGTCCAATATTTAGGCTTGCATTGGACACTCAACCATGAGCATTTTACTTTATGAATCAAATATGAAGATTATGGTTGTTCAATTATAAATAGTATGAACATATTCAATTTATATTTTTGTATGCATTTCAATTTCCAAAACAAAAGATATAATATTATAATAGATAGGAATACTAGAAACAGTATCCTATTCCAGCAGTATAGGACTAGTACTAGCTATCAAATTTGATACATACATAGCGGACATATACTGGTTGTAACAGTATATGTCACCTTGGTCTCCCTTATATTATTATAAAATATGTACATATTTGCAAACAGCAAGATTTTTATATAACTTCAATCATTAGTTAATCATTAAACAGTACCTACAATCCTATCCCACATCTTCTACAACACTATTCTGGGCATGTTGCCGTCTTGCCATCGATCGAAGTAATTTTCTTCTCTTGATATGGGTCACACAAAGTAGCCCCATAAACAGCCCAACATATTCCTTGGCATCCCATTCTTGGCTAGCACAACATGTTTTGCGTAAGGAAAAAGTTCAATTGGTCTCCTTAATTATTACCCGAGTTTGATTTTTCTCCCACATAACAAGAAACAAAACCTTCCTCCTCGACTGTCAATAATGGTTTTTTTTTGCCTCATCCACTAGTTTTGACAGTGATTTTCGTCCGACATGTGCCACATGGTTTGACACATGGGCAGTGGGTCCCACGAGTTATCTTCTTTCTCCTAACTTCTCTCTTCTCTTTTTTCTTTTTTGCATTTGTATAGAACACCTTGTGCGCCAAAAAGCAGCAGTGCAGTGGACGCTCGTCGAAGTGCAGGGAAGTGATGGTATCAAGTTGCCTAGGTTGACTAGGTCCTCAAGTTGGCTAGTGGTAGGGACAAGGAGGACATCGACACAGTGGTAGAGAGAGAAGAGAGGAGGGACGGTCATTGACAATGAAGTATATGGAGGTGGCGGGTAGGCGTATGGTGCGACGATGGCTCAAAGGATAGGGCACGATGTCATGGAGGTAGATCATGGCTAACGAATCTAATAGTGAAGACGATGACGACATAGGTACTCTGGTTTGCGCATAACACAATGGTGATAGCTGGACAATAATATACAAGAAGAACCTCGTGTTTCCAGCGAACTGCTACATGAATCACCACCATTGTTAAGGCTAAAGACTACGTACTAGAGGGAACACAATGTGTTACAGTAGGCTTTGCGAGAAACTCCCGCAGAGAGAAATTGACGAGGGCGGAGCTCAGGATGGTGTCAATGGCTTTTGACGTTCATGGCCACGAGAGGACAAGGAAGGCAGGCTTTTCATGATGCTCATGGTGCTGTAGGGGCTGCCTTGTGAGATGGAGTTGAACACGCTACAACACTCTAGGCTCGAGTCCCTTGCAGGGTACCGCATATACATGTCACATATTCACTATTGATGCCCTGCACCTCCACGCCCATGGCCAGCAAGACAAGGACACACGCACATGATCACCACCACCGTGTGCATCGTGTTCCTCTTGCTTGTCACCATCTTTCCTATCTGGTCTACTGCTTCTTCAACATCGAGCCTAATTCATGAAGATGGTCTGACGGGGATGGGATGACAAATGGGCCTAATTCTTTTTTTTCAATTCTAATTTATCAAGTGGCAGCTAGATTGATATGTGGTCGGCCAAATCACTCAATACCAGGCAAGTCATCACCACATGTGCTTAAAACCACCCTACTAGAATTTAGTAATGTTTTATATCCGGTAATGCGGTTTATAGAGGACAATTAGACAGGAATAGTTAAGGAAGACAAAATGTACGTTTTCCTTCCGCGCAATACCGTTCCGGGTCAGCACAGTCCTGACAATAATTCCGGCCCACCAAACTTCTCACAATCAGTTTTTACCCAGCACGTTCGTTCCTACCGTTCCAGTGGGCCTGCTTCCCAGAAGGAGATCACCACGTATGAGACTGGCCTTCTCTCACAGTAGGCCGCGGAGAAATTCTGAAAAGAAAAAAAAAACGGTACGCTTCTTTTGTCTTCCCAAAAAAAGGAAAAAAAATAATTGCGATCCCCATTGCCCTCGTTCAGAAAGTTAATATAGTAAGAAAACACTATATCCATCGTTACTATATCATGTTTCGCTGTGAACTGTTTGGTGTGTTCCGCCGCGGCGTTGTTGTGTCGTACTGTCGTGAGCATATACATGCATGTATTTTCGACTAGTGAAACGAATCGATTAACTAGCTCACTGTCGCCGAATTCTTTTTTTTTTACGGATCACGGGGGCGAAATGACCTAATGACGACCTAAATATATTAGGTCGAGCTTCGGCTACGCAAGCTCAAGTGTCCTAAAAGATAAAGAGAATACGCGAAAAAATACGAGGAAAAGAGCACAATAACACCACAACATTCTCAAATAGTACAAAAGGGAAAAGTGGTGATTGACGTTATCCACTGTATGATCATAAAGCCAAACACCAAAACAACTAATATTAGTCCTAAGCTTAAAAACAATCACTATTATGGTCACCGTATTAAGACTTCAAAAATCTAACTTTATCGGTATGTTATTTATATCAATATCCACCAACGTCTTTATGAGCCTTAAAAAACGAGGAATCCACTGAAGGTTGTGACCAAAAGCCACTTGTATCAGGTCATCTTCAATTAGACAATACTAATTGCTAGCCAACTGAACGTTCATTAACGTCCTTTAGGGGATAGAAAGCGCCAAAAGAGGAAGGGCTGCCAAATTTTACGACCAGAGACATGCAAGTAAAGAGAATGATGATAAGGCAAGGGGTTAATCACACTAATGGATGAAACATCAACAGTTGCCGAAGATAGTAGAACGGAAGAGAGATTATAATAATCACCAAGAAAGTCTAGACCCAATCAAACTTAGCGACAAGTATATCAAATGAGCAGATTCAGAGAGGTAGGGGTGGAGGGCGAACAAGGAGCATCCTTGTGGTAAAAGACCGATCAAGATAAAAATGGTTGATTCGAGGCTAGAATGGTGGTTGAACTGACTCAACCATGCAAGCAGATGGCATTTGAACCCGATCGATAAAAAAGAGAGGAAATAAAATGTGAAGCGCACTGATACAAAAAAGATGATGATGAGATGAACGACAAAATAGAGAGGACACGGGAAGACAGCGCTGAGGTAGCAGCTAGAATTGGTGGCTAGCAACGGGCGATGCCACCAAAAAAGGGTAGTATGTCAGAACTGACCCTGCCATAAAAAAAAAGGTTTTCACCCAGAGGCAATGCAGAGAGAGGCCCGACGTGCAACCGATGGTCACCGAACACTTGTAGGACTAGCAATGCACATTTATTCCTATCCGCGGTAGACGGATGTATACATGATCACATATTGGTCAAAAGAACGGAACGACAAATTAAGATTCTCCCGTAGTACGTACTGGAGTAGTACACATGCATACACACAACGAACTCGTACGGACTGCAGATGACAGTTATTTTCCCCATACTTGAACACAGTTCATCATTTTTATTGGCACCTAGCTTGGACCTTGAGCACTCAGCATCCTTGTGAACTTGCCGTTGCACGCAGCGAATGGATACATGGTGATTGATCAACCCGAGATCTGGACAGGCTTCACCTGCGACATCTTGGTCCCCTCCTTGGGCACGGTCACCGTGAGCACGCCGTAGTCCATGGACGCGCTCACCTGGTCCACCCGTGCGCCGCGCGGCAGGCGGAACCGCCTCTGGAACCTCCCGCTGCTTCGCTCCACGTGGTGCCACCGGTCGTTCCTGCCGTCGACCTCCTCTCTGGCGCGCTCGCCGCTGATGACGAGCACGTCGCCGTCCTCCACCTCCACCTTGGCCTGATCCTTCCGGACGCCGGGGAGGTCGGCCCTGAAGACGTGCGCCGTCGGCGTCTCCTTCCAGTCGACGCGGACGTTGGTGAGCATGGGGCACCGCTCGGCGAGGGAGCGCACGGTGCCGAATGGGTCGGCGTCCGCCCAGAATTCCACCGACAGCGGGTCGAACACGTTGCCGCTCCGCGCCAGCGACATTGCGTTTGGTTACTGACTTGTTTCGAACTCTTTTGATTTCCCGGTAGCTTCAGATGGCTTGCATGCAGCTTGTGTGATTTTTGGCGATCGAGCGGGTGCTTGGGGGATGGATTTATATGAGAATCAGTTGAGAAGCGACGAGGAGTTGGATATGTCGTGAAGGGTCGAGGAATTGGTGAGTGACGAGGCTTCCTGCTTGTTCTGGAGATCGCCGGCATGACGGCGGTGCTGGGAGTGGCTCGAGATTTCTAGAGTGGATCGACGGCGGGACGTTGGTGACGGCCATGCATGGATCGGCATTCACATGTGTGCTGGGCCATGAGTGTCGCAGTGAAATGGGCCTCTGTTAGGATCGCAATACGGAGAGCACGGACTAAGATCGGCCGAGATTCTCTACAAGATGGAGAATGGATTCAATTCACGGAGCTGGATTCTCAACAAGACCCGAGGTGGGCTGGACTTGTATAGATTTGTGAAGGAGTATATGAGTTTACTTCTTCATTTTTGAGTTGAACTGTCAAGCTCGATGCAATAATGATCTCTCATTTTTCTTCTCTCCGTGGACACGTGTATATCTACCCGCAAGTATATACGGTTCATCTCGATTGACTCTTACTCCGACTCCAAAGTCCAAACTTCAGGCCAAACAGTTGCTACTCCCTAGATTATAAAATTCCACAATTCGAGGACACGGACGTACGTGGCCGGTGATCCGGACTGTCCGTACGTGTGCACCTCCTTCGACGAAACTGCAGGCGAGAGATGGAAAACTTGCATCCGTACGCCGAGATTCGCACCACTAGTTTCATCTGCCGACAACGTGTCATATCCCCGAGGGCGACTCGTGGCAGACTCGCCGGCCGATGCAACAGCGAAAGGCCAGACAAAGACCCCCTCGTGTATGACTATGCATTCTTTATCCAAACACAGCGCCCACCCGCCCTATTAATAGCACTCGCGTTCTCCGTTGTTGCAACCTCACCACCGCAGCCACGCTTCCGAGTTTTGATCAGTTCATCCGTGATCACTTAGCTAAGCTCTAGCTTTGCCAACAGCGACCATGTCTAACACCACCGAGAAGAAGCAGCAGCAGCACAAGGTTGAGAAGCCGACGGCGTTGGCGCCGGACGCGGAGATCAAGAGGGTGTTCACCCGCTTCGACGCGGACGGGGACGGCAGGATCTCCCCCTCGGAGCTGGCCGCGGTGACGCGCGCCATCGCGCCGCCGCCCAGCGAGTCCGCGGGCGGGCGCGAGGTGGCCGCCATGATGAACGAGCTCGACACCGACCGCGACGGCTTCGTCGACCTCGGCGAGTTCGCCGCGTTCCACGGCCGCGGGCGCGGGGACGCCGAGCAGGAGGCCGAGCTGCGCGCGGCGTTCGACGTCTACGACGTCGACGGCGACGGCAGCATCACGGCGGCCGAGCTCGGCAAGGTCCTCGGCCGGATCGGCGAGGGCTGCAGCGCCGAGGAGTGCGAGAGGATGATCGCCTCCGTCGACGTCGACGGCGATGGCTGCGTCGTGTTTGAGGATTTCAAGAAGATGATGTGCCGTGAGGGCGCTGGAACCGGCGGCGCTGACAAGGCCAGGACGGAGTAAATTAATTTGAGCGGTGTAATCTGTAATGAGGGGTAAGTGCAGTGTCAGGTCATCTAGATGTGCTCGCTTCTGTTTATCATTATTTTTACCTATAAATGCTGTAATAAAAGGGTAATATCGATCTGAATCCATGGCTGATGACTCCATGTGTAATTAGCAGCGCCTTTATTATTGTGATATGCGATTATGTATGCACCGATCTGCTGATGTATGCTGTGATCTGGACCACCTTGACTTTTCTACCATAGCATTCGGCCATCCGTGACGTAGATATTTGGATGATTTTTTTATGACAGGAAATCTCGTCATACTTTAGTGACCTTGACGACCATTGTGAAGCGACACGATTTAAAAGTTAGCAAAGCATTAGTGCTCGTAATGTTAGTTGGTTCGGCAGAGCAAAATCCAGACATTGCATCGTACAACTGTACGAAGTGGCAGTGGCAAGCGAGAAAGTGCCACTACTTCGAGAAGACGAGACTGAAGAGGTAACCGTGGGTGGACACTTGCACCCAGATTGAGTTGGTTAAGTCCTTCTTCACGGCACAACCGCACAAAGGACGCCTCAATTTTTGTTCATCATCTACCTGGAATCCATAACGCAACCTAACAGTGACGAGTGACAACTATCAAACTGGAGTAAACTTGTAAATTCGCGGAATTCAGACAACAGCTCTGATTGCACATGTGGCACTGGCACCTCTGGTTGAAATGGAAGCACTGAAAATGTTGTGCTACGCTGCCTGTTCCACGATCAGATTTGAGATTGACCGTAAGTTCAGCTGACACAGGAGCATATACAATTTACAGAATACTAGTACTACTTCTTTCTAAGTTTCTGTTATCTATGTTGGATCACCGTCATCCGACAATTTTCAAAGCGACCGGCTTCCATGATCTAGAAAATGGTCACCACAGAGCATGGTCAAATTTGTTATGCATCAAAATCCATTGGCTCTCTGAAACCTTCGGTCTAACTCAGGCAGCGAGGTCATCTCTGCATATGCATGCAGGCACCCAGGCACCGGCCAAATGTCTACTATAGTCTAATCGGCCGGCAAGCACCACTGAATTTTGGATTCTTCCTATCAAATCCTTTAACCAGTCTTCTACCTTGGTCAATTGTCTCCACTAGTCCGTACTACAGTAATGGTAGTAGTATCTGTTCGCCCAGATGGTCAGTACTTGCAAGGTCGTGATCTGCGTTTCTGAAATGCTCCACCGCTCATTTTCATGTGTCGATTAATCCGGCATATGATTTTAAATGCTTCTTGGGCTCTTGGCGTTGGGCCGGTATGTGTTTGTTTCTGTACGATATTCAGACGATGATCTGCCTACTCGGCTGCCCAGTCCAGACTAGTCTCAAATCCGGGGCAGTCTAATATTGGCCCTGGTTGGTAGACGAAATACACGGTGTAAAACGTAGATCTTAGCCCAACAAAGTACTAGATCAAGTGGATGGGACAGCCCATACATATACTTCTTATCCATATTGTGTTCAGCGTGGGCTGGCCTTTCGGAGTACTACTAGAATTCCGTAGTTTACGAGCATGCGATGTGCATCAACGTTGCGTATTTTTGTAGCGAAGTGAGTACCATGCGATCGATCCAAACAAGAATCCAGTTCATACGGACCAGCTACTGCGCAGCTTGCTCTCCTGTATTATTACTATACATTCGATTGATAGCCACACGATCCGTCACCAAACCTCACGTTTTAGTAGCCGATGTTTGTGTCTTGGAGCTTTTTACTTCACTCCCTGCGCCTAATTGGTCCTCCGTTAAATTAAAAAATAGTTTATATTAAAATTAATAAAATTATATTATATTAAAATTAAAAAATAGTTTATATTAAAATTGGTATTGTAAAATTAGTTTATATTAAAATTAAAATTATTTAATTTATTTATATTAAAATTATTTATGAAAAATATGGTGAGCATGTGTATATGATCAGGATAGGAAAATCTATGTCAGAAAAATATTTTTTATTTGTGTGTATATATTAAATGCGAGAAATAAATAAATAATTGTTAGAAAAATTATGATGAATTTTGAAAAAAAATTGATAAATTAATTTTTAGAATTTGCTTCAGTAATGAGTTGAAATTGTGAGTAGTCTAGATGACCGGTATGGACACGATCCAAATAAATGGACTGGTGAGGTGTGTGAGCAGGCTGACATGGATTGAAAAAGACCAAATGTTAACACGGGCCGGGCTAACTTGATAGATAGACAGAGAAGTTAGTAGCAGCTTGGTGGAATAGTTTGACGTTGAGAAATCGACCTAGCAGCAGCACAAGTGGAAGTGTACGGCTGATAGGTGGACCTAGCATTGACTGGTGAGATCAGACGATGAGACGTGGCGCGCGTGGGCACAGTAGATCTGAAGGGTACACGTGTAGTAGCTAGATTGATGCGAAGGCAATGAAATAGTATTCGAGCGAAATTCTATGTGAAAACGAGTTGCACTCTATGGTATACCATGATGGGGTGTAATTTGAAGCGTCATTTTTAAATCCAACGGTTGATAATAAGTAGATTAGTGGTTATGAAATCTTAAGGATATTTACGTATCTTTCTTTGGGATTTTTTTCTAGATAGCAAGGGGTTAGAGATTTTAACACATAAAACTGAGAGAGTTTTTGTACAATTTTGGTAATAAAGATGAAGTTTATGAAGATTAGTGTGATAATTAATCTATTCTTTTTTTATTACTAGCGTTTGATTTTATATTAATTTATTTTCTATATTGGTTTCTTTGATGTAAAATTGAGTTAGAGTGTTTTTATAGTATGCTAAAAAGATTGATGAATTAATTATTTTCATATATCACATTATTAATTAATTAGAGTTTAATTATTTTTTTCAAACTTCTATTTAATAATTTTGTTTTGTTAATATCTCAAAATACAAAAGTTCAATTGAGATGATTTTAGTTGGTTTGTTTGTAAATTTTGTCTAGTTTAATTTATAAATTTTCAGATTAATCGGAGTTAACAATCTACGGATATAATTTGATTAGTGATAAAACAGTAATTACGGTTTTTCAGTTTTTATGATTAGAGAAGCATTAAATTTATTGGTAACATCTACAATTATTTATCTTCTCTAATTATCTATATTAATATAGATCGATCCTACATCCTCGATTATCTTCGTCATGGTCCTCGTCGTAGTGATGTCGTGGGCCGGGTCATGCCTGCAAGTTGGATGTATACGTGGGCCGGCCGCCGCACTGCCATGAGAATGATGAGATTAGCAGTTCATGATGAATACAGCCCTCTTAACAGTGCTAAAAACCGAGAGATTATCATGAACAGAAAAGTCCAAGTCGAATCTAATCTCCGATTGGTTTGTGCCCTGACGATTCCATGTTTGGCGTTACTGGCGACTAAACAGAGCGCTTTTAGTTGTCTCTTCCCAAAGCCAAGAAAAGCAAGGCCCCGGCCTTGACAGATGCTTGGATTTTGACACCCGGGCCGTGCCGAGGGGAGCCACCCGGTGCGCATCAACCTCCGCCTCCACGACGACGAGTGCGTCGTCGAGGGCGTCGCGGTGCGCGCCCAGGCCGGAAGGTGGACGGAGATCAAGGTGTGCGTTCATGGACGGCCGGCTGGGGTGGATCTCAAGGTGATGGACCTGCAGGTGTTCGCGGTGAACAAGAAGATGTGGTATTCATGCAGGGCAACATGTGGCGCTCCCACGCTAACCTCGTCGACGCCGACGGGAAGCTCAACCAGGCCGGCCACCGCTACGTGGGTCTCCGGCAGGAGTGGACGTCGCACGCGCGGGGGCAGGTCGACGGCAGCGGCCACTTCAAGTTCAGGGGTTTCCGCGGCAAGTACGTGGTGCAGCTCACGACCGGAGCCGGCGAGATGAAACACCAACAGTTCGACGTCGGCAAGGGGGACGGACCACTCGTGCTCGACATGGATCTCTAGCCAGCCAACTCCATCATCGGTGAATCATACATGGAACGGTGTAAGTGTATTGCATATACGGATTGGGATTGGGATTATTTGTAGATCAGAGATGTGATATCGTTTTATGTTGTGATTAGGGCCTGGTATGTGGTAATTAAAACATAAAAAAGGTATTGGATTTTTAATTTCTACGTATGGATTTGCAGTAAATAAACGACCAATTTATCGTTCCCTGTCCCGTGTGTATATATGATCGTGCATGAGCCGATTTTGGTTCGTTTTATTGATACTTTTGTGGGCTTTCATGTGCTAAATTGAACTGGTCTGCAAATGGCCCATTTCAATGGAGATTTCGGATGTTGAGGCGGAGAAGGATACCTCTCTCTGGGCTTTCATGTCCCTTCAAACTAAACTGACCTAATGCAGAGCCGGAGGAACAGACGGCGATGACCAATGTAGTGGCAGGAACTACTAGAGACGGAGAAGCGTGGTGCAAGGAGCAGTGCCGGAAACCTAGATCCAATGGTCAAAAATCGACTACGATAGATGGTGAAAATAATTGGAATAAGATGTATTTTGCGGTAACGACAATTGACTTACTTATGCTCCTCCTCGTCATTTAGTGTATAATTAATCACAAAAACACACACAAAACAAGAGTGCAACGCGGTTTTGCTTTGTTGAATATTGGGAGTTGGAAGAGATCCCGGAGCTTGCCGCAGTACAGTTTTGCGGCCACTTCTGATCGTTCACGCGCAAACTCTCTCTCTCTCTCTCTCTTGACTTGACTTCTCCAGAGCCCAGCCATGTCGCCTGCACGCCCACCAGCTTGTTTATTGCTCAAAAGTTTTTGTTTCAGAAGATATCCAAGTAGTTGTGATTTTTTTAAAAAAACTAAATTAATAGATTGTACAAGTATGTTTTAAATTCGATCCGCAGAAGTTAAAACAAAAGAAACAAAATATGACTTTAATACTGCTCATACAGAGCTTCACTTGTCTTTTTTAACTTGTGTATATCAAAATGATAAATTTAAATCTTTATGTTTGTGAAATGATATATTACATATTGATAAACGTTATTAAATATTTATTTTAAAAAATTAAGGCTATTTTGATGATATGTAAGTAATGATGGAATAAATAACTTTCCTTCCAAAGAGGAAAATATGTCGCACAAGGAACAAAAACCTGAAGACTATGTGTAAAAAAAGGTTATTTATTTACTGGGACTCTGATGTTACAGACACAAAACTTAGCAAAATGTTAAAAGTGCAGAAGTGCCGGTTTGCTAGCACAATTTCTGCAGGTATCCACAACATTACAAAGCAACCCTTGGGAGCAGAGCACTACTTTTTTTCTTTTTCTTTTTTTAATGAGATAAGCAGAAAACACTTCACTGAGGGCAAGTTCACAGGGACAAAATTAATTTGCTCGTGCAAAATAAGATAAATAATTAGTAAATAATTAATTATATATTAATTATTTTAAACTTAAACATATGCTTATTTATTATTTTAAAATATTTTTAATATTTTTAAAAAATATAATTAATCATATGTTAATGATTTATCTTGTTTTACGAAAACAAATTCGATCAGTCCGTTTTGGTTGAAAAGAATTGGCCCTACACAAAGAAGAAAATTTACAACAAAGGATACCAATTAAACCAAAGAATTTTTGCACTTGTTCGCCTCTTCTTGCTCTCGCCGATGCTAGCCAAAATGGCCACATTCTCTGCGAGGCAGTGAGGACCGCTCAAGTTGTTGACCACCTACCCTTAAACCTTCGTGTCACTTGAACACAGTTATACAGACGATGACTTGCATAGACATGGACATACTGGACATAGTAGTAGTACGTAGTGTTGGATAATGTACACCCCTGCTTTAGTTGCTGCTCATCAGTGACTGTGTCTTAGCCTGAAATGTTGTACAATGGACCAGTCCACTGAAGCGCAAAGTCGGCTGGGGGGATCTCGACCTGGAAGTCGATATCTTGGCTGTTCTGAGTCCACACCGGCGTTTCTATCGGCGGGAACACGATCTCTGCTGCATCTGCAAGTTGTTCAAGCACGAGAGGTGAGAACACTGCGGCGACGAATCGAAACGCTTGATGTTTCAGGAGCAAATCTGTAGTACTGATACTTTGCAGCAGAGGAACGTCGTTGCAGTGGAGCGACATGGCGTCGGCCTCTTGGAGGTTGTTCCGATGCTCGTACGCCTCCACCACCATCTGCTGCACGTATGCCTGCACGCGACGACGGTGAAATCGTCAGCAAAAAAAAATGATCTTGCATGGCGTCGTTGGTCATGTGAACGTCGAATTGCGAAGATGCGGCTCACCTTCTGAATCCTGTTCAGCTGGTGCAGTTGATACTCCACGCCAGAGAGCTCGATCTTCACGAGCTGGAAGATGGAGTTCACGTAGATGGTGCCGTGCGGCGTACTGTACATGTACATGTTGTCACCGGGGACGCACGTCCTGGCGTGGTTCGTCGTCGCCTCCCACATGCGATCGGTCATGCCGTCGCCCATGATCTGGTCGGGCAAAAAACAGAGCAATGATCAGAACACGCTCATGCGTGAAGAGCTTGGAAGCATTGTGATATGTGAGATCAAATGCAGCGGAAGCTTACAGCGCGCAGCTCGTCCGGCTTCACCGTCAGCATCCTCAGGAACTCCTGCACATTCCGGACATGGTGGTGCGTCAGCTTCCTGTGGAAAGCTCCCTCCTTGCCGATCTTCTCGAGCCTCCAGACGTCGTCGCCAAGAACGGGAGGGTAGTGCTTCCTGTACACTGCACGATCAAATCACACTCCAAATCGTTAGGAAACAGTTCAGACCAAAGAGAAAATAGAGGCGTCGAATTGAAGTGACGTACGTTCGCCGCGGTGGTCTCTGACGACGAAGGCGTCGGTCATGGCCTCACCGATTCTCGGGCCGTCGAAGCTGCCCGGCACGACGCGGACGCCGATGCGGAACCTGCGGCACCGGACCCAGGAGGAGTTGTCCGTGAACTGGAGCTCGTTCACGGCGACGCACCGGTCACGCGTGGTGAGGCTGACGTCGCCGGTGAGGAGGGGGCGCTTCCCGGCGCGCTCCTTCACGATGCCCCTCTGCTGGAACTCCTCCGCCGTCCAGTGCTCGCGGTCTTCCGGCGGGAAGTCACCGAAGAGCGGGACAACCTCGATGCGCACAAGCTGCGGGAACGTCGCCGGCGCGCCGGTTTCCACGTCGACGAGGATGATCTCCAGTGGGTTGCCGTTCGCGTCCTCGATCTTGCTCCCGGTGAAGATCGGGAGCTGTGGCTTGTACCGGAACGCCAGCTTCCACATCGGTCGCTCAGCCGGCGCCGTCTCAGGCGACGACCTGAGCATTAAAGATCAAACAATGTCAGACATCATTAGGATTTCTTGCTGATGTTCGACGCTGTTCTTGCAGATTTTGTTGTGAATTTTCACCTCTCGATGTAACGCGGACTGCGGTCGAGACCTGCCTGTAGCTCCTCCTGCACCTGCAAGTTACCAAGAAGCAGAGCAATTAGGACACTTATTCCAAAAACAGCTCATCGAGTAGGAGCAAGCTTTTGTGCTCTGCTTACCACTCTACGGAACAGCGGCTCCAGAACAACGGACAGATTCTGCAGCTGCTTCACCATCATGGCTTCACGGATCACCCTGCAATCGAAAAACAAACACACCTTAGAACCAAGCGCCTTGAACAAACTAGGAAGCAGAGCAAGAACCACTCTGAAGAAGATCGAAAGCTCACGTCGAGAAGGACGGCAGGCGGCGAACCCGCTTGTCGTTGGGCTGGTTGTCCTGCCCGTAGCCGTCGCGAAGCCGCTTCGCTGCCATTGTTGCGCCGTCCAAACTAGCCCAAGTGTTCTTCGCTCGTTTCTTTTTCCTTCTTGATCCGCGAATGTTTTCTCTTGCTATTTTCTCGAGAGGCGAGAAGCCAAGCTGTGATTTTTGGTTCGGTGAGGAGGAGGCGAAGGTTGTGTAGGTTGGGGTGGTTTGCGTAGGGGTTGGCATAGCCTGCAGTTGCGCTATTTATACTTGCAGCCGCAATGGCGATTCGCACAGTGAGAGGGATGGAAGTAGGGAGGAAGATTCCGGGAAGGCGAGAGGAAGGAGGTTGCTTCAGTCTGGAGTAGCCGATGGAGAGCGAGCGCGCGCGCGCGAGAGAGAGTGATGTAATGCTGCTATGTCATGGGCTCGCAGGGGTCAACTCGCTCTTCCGTCGTCGTCTTCGTCTCGCTCCTCTCCGGCGCCGAAAGATATATGCCAACCGGGCTGTCCGCCGTCATGTACACAGTCCAGAAAAACAGATTTCCTAATGTACTTTTGCGGATGATTGTAGGAAAAATAAATCTGTCTCTGAATCAGTATTTGTTCGTAGCTTTGTTGTTTTTCTGACAACTGTCTGAAGAATGATCCAAGACTATAGGAGAATACAGGAACAGCAAAATTTTGGTGTTGAATATGACAAGAAATCGTCGTGATGATGCGTAATTTTTTTTTCGTTTGCGTAATTTGTTCACTGCTTGCACTGTGCATTTGCACATCTGCATATGTATGAACCTTATATTAGTGATACAGAAGCAGACTTTCACTAAGTAGAGTTTAAAATTTCACGGACAAGAAATTATACGAGCCCTGAGAGGCATCGAGAGATTGCAAAATTTTAGTGCAAATGTTAGTACCTAAGGTACAGACCAAATGTTACAATAAAAAATGGTAACTCTCCATGGACCATAAACTCACTCTTTGCGAATGCAGATAGTTGTGGGAGCCTGGGAGCAGATGCATTCAACATTTTTCTTTTGCAGGTAGATATATTAAACATTTAATATATGGACAATAACTAACATGAGTCTTAGTACAACAACAGCAACAAAACTGGTAAATTGTCAAGAAGGTGTCCTAGCGAGGTGTAATTTCTGCTTAGTCGCTTAGAGCAGTTGACAAAAAAGTTGCTGTTCCTGAAGCAGGGCCCATTTCCTAGTAAATTAGTGAGTGTTTTCCATTAGAGGGTTCTATGGCATATTCTGGATCTGCTTGCTACCGATTTAACTAAACTAACTGATGGTCTTGTCAACGGACAAAGACGGAGTAACTAACAGTCTGACACTAACACACTATCATAAAAGTCTGCGGCATCTGCATGCAACTACTACTACTGGTGGTATGGTATACTTGAACCGTTGAATCACAAATGACTACAAAAAATCAGCATGTTTCAAGCAATAACATGATATCTAGTGAAGCATGTTAGTACTCATTTCTAGTACCTTGCATTCTGAATATTCCATAATCTCATCATTGCTGATATAGTTATCAAATACTGAGATTTGGTTTAAGTTTCTGAAATCTAAAATCAGCATGTAGTAGGCATCCTCATATTCTGGGATGCAAGTGGCGCATGAAAGACGCGTTTTAACCGCCATTTGGTATCTTAATCAGTTTAGATCTCTCATTGAAATGTCTTTGTTAATGCAACTAGCCCATTGCAAGTACAAACCCAAACGACACCTCATCATCTTAAAAAAACAACACTTCAGCCTACGCTACAGTTGGAAGCATGACTAGACCTGAAGCCCTGACCATTGCGAGAGAGCAAGAATGATTTAGTATTAGTATGCTGTTAATACAAAATCCAAGTCCTCGAGAAAGACTAGAATAACATACAATTAGTAGAATAAAATAAAATTAGTACAAGTAGTAACCTTCATGGTGGGCCACGCGGTTACTTGCCACGGCGCATCGGCGGCTGATTGGCACAAGGGCAGTATTGAAATGGGAGTACGCGTTACACGTAGGAAATGACCATGACTTGGCGAATGCTCCCGAATGTCAAGATAGTTAGCACGTAATCACAGTGAAGTTTGAGACCCCAGTTTGTGGCCCGCCGTGTGGCCATTAGCCGCCTCCTTCTTGATCAATTTGGTGATCAGATAAAAGAATAACCCTGCTGAAAAAGGTAGCTGGGAATTATTCGGTGAATTTTGTTTTTAGTTCTTTCAATGTAAAGATTGAGTTTAGGTCGGGTCGTTTTTCTCAGTTTGTAAACGGGCGCGAATGTAATCCGCGAACTGTGGATTGCGTGTGTCGTATAGTTCTCTCTTTTATTAACCCTATGATACTTAGCTCTCCGGCGTATTCGAAAAAGAAAAAAAATGTATAAATTGAGTTTAGATTTGAAATTTGGTGCGGTGATGGAGGGCATAGAATACTATGCTATACCATATGCCAAAATTTTTGGTTTTCTTCTTCCAGACAATTTTGATATGTCTCTATAATGTCAGGACACTGAGAGGGTGCCAATATTGCGCAATCCCGAGAAACGACTCCTTTTCTTAATGAACACAAGATCTAAGAGCCATGGAGTCACGGAGCTTTTGTCATGAAAACGCGTACCAAGACTTGTATTATCCCTCTAGTCAAGATCTGAAAAATGATCACATATATAAATGCATCGCGCCAAAGTTTTAAACAATTTCGTGCTTAAACTAGTACTTGGATGCATAGCGAACATATCTGTGGTTTGGATTTATTCATGTGTCAAGTCGTTTTCATCGTTGGGGGTACTTGAACTTGCAGTCATGCTCATATGCCTATCACTTTCTTGCACATAATCTCCATGTCAGTCTTACGACGCGTGTAGACTTGATGGACATATATCAATTCATTGATGTGCACATCTTCCCTCTTGTTTGATTTATCGGATTCGTAAATCCAAAATTAATCAACAAGCGAAAACCGCATGAAAAGAGCATCAGGAGAATTTCCAAGTTTTAAGGTTCATTAGGCGTTTGAGCATCTCTCAAGAAATAAACCAGGTGAAACTCATTTCTGAAGCACGACCATTTGGGAAAAAACATTGAAAACAATGCACTTGGTATATCAAAGTACGCATCCATCCAACTCAGAGGACAACAAAAAGGCCGCAAAAGCATTCAAACTCAGAGACTTTTTGGTCAATTTAAACAAGAAGAGAACTTAGGAATCAGGATACTTCAGAGAATGCTAAGGTCTTCTTAAGCTAAAATTAACAATTAGTCAAGGACACAAAGTTGGTAGGATTAAATTATGAAGCCTAAGCACAGTACTCTGTGGTCCTTTGGTCTGAACTCTGAAGCTAGTACTATTAGTGTTCAGTGACCCTTCTGTCTGCCAAGAGCCCAAGAACCGTCTTCATTAAATACTATTAGGGCGAAGATAAACTGATGAACATTAGATGTGCAAATTCAGGTACAATTAAAGTTTTTCACTACTACCGAAAAATACAAAGTACAATGATACCCTGTAGTACTATTATAGTATTCTCTAAACCAACAAAATAATTCACAGCCATTGTTCTGATGTGCTTGTTGAACTTCACAGGTAGCCAGCTGATAATTTGATGTACTGTTAGTACGGTTTGATTCTCCCAGCACGCTTGAGCTCAATATTCAGTATAGTAAGTAGCGAAGCAAACACTACTTTGCTCGTTTGTGGAAACTCCTACTAATCTATGATTAGCACTTAGGAAGGGTCAAACTTTTTTTAACGACTTGTGGTGAATACTGCAGAGAAGTTTCTCGCACTCGGTCCAAACTCCAAACACAGTACTGAGCGACAGAGACTCACCTACGGTGATCAAAATCATCACAGGTCGACATTGCTGTCCATGTAGCAATCATCACCTCAGTTCCACGCAAGTACCGACGCATTCAGACGCAGGCGCCGGGCGCGTTAACTTCAACGCTGTGCTCCATTAGTTAATTTTGGCTGATATGGCTACGAGTAATTTTGAAATTAGTTTTTTTTGGCATTTATTATTTTCATTACAGACAGAGTAAGGGCTAGACTCGACCCCTTTATACATCAGGAGGTTTATAGTTACTGTACATATTCTATATGGTATTAGAGCGAGTCTAGACATCCCGGCGCGCTAGCTTCTCCCTCCAGTGAGTCGACCCTTTCCTCCTCGTCGTCGACGTCTTCTTCCCGTCACCAACCCTCTTTCCGGTACTCTCCTCACTCTCTCGCCTCCATTTCTTCTTCTCCTCGTCTCTACCGCAGTCACCTTCTTTTCTTCGTCCCACCTCCGCGCGACCAGGCGACGGTCTCGATCCGCCTCCTCGTCTCGCCTCGCACCCGTCTTCGCTCTTTCTCTTGTTTCGTGCATCTCTCCTTCTCTGACACTGGCACACCTCCGCGCTCGTCGTCTCCATCGGCTGGAAACCTCCCTCGGTTCTCGCCCTTTCCGACACGCTCAACGGCTCTCGGACGCGAACCTTCTCCCCTCACGTTCGAGCCAGTCCAACGTGTCCACGGACACGAATCCCTGCCTCCCGGACGCGAATATATTCTCTTCGCGTCCGCCCCACTCCTTGGCCTCCACGAGTCCACGGACGTGAATCTTCTCTTCACGGACGTAAATCCTTGCACGTCCGTGACCCAACTACTCTCTGACCCACCCACTCTATCCTCACCTACTCCGCTGCCTACTCCCCATCGGCCAACCATTCCTCATCGGCTTCTCACATCCTTGATCGGCCGATCCGTCCTCTCATCGGCTTCCCCCTCCCATCGGCTTCTTTCTCCCATCGGTTCTTTGCTCCCGTTCTCCCGTCATGGCCACCGAGTCCACTCTCAGCTCCGGTACTCTCCCAGTCGTTGAATCTACTCCGGCCCTCGGTGCCTCAGACCACACCTCGGGCACCACCTCGTCGATCTTCTCCCCTCCCTACGCTGCTGTGAACGTGAAATCTCACGTTTCTATCTCCCTTGACCTTAATGCCAATTATTTCAAGTGGGTTTTCTTCTTCAAATACCTCTGTGGAAAATTCGGCCTCTGGTCCCATATTGATGGCTCCGCTCCACCTCGCCCCGATGATCCTCAGTGGGACATCGCTGAGTGCTGCGTGCGTAGCTGGCTGCTCGGCTCGGTCGACGACTCTGTCCTTGACCTCGCCATGGACGATACCGACCCCACCGCCCAGGACCTCTGGGTGGCCATCGAGCGGATTTTCCTGGCCAACAAGCAGCCTCGCGCCATCTTCCTCCTCAACGAGTTCCACTCCATGGTACAAGGTGACTCCTCTGTCTCCTCGTACTGTCAGCGCCTCAAAGTTAAGGCTGCTGCTCTCCGGGACGTCGGCCACCCTGTGGCCGACTCTCAACTCATCCTTGCCCTTCTGCGTGGCCTCAATCCCCGCTTCTCCAACACCGCCGATGACATCGCCAATGCCACACCTCTTCCATCGTTCGCCTGGGCTCATGACATGCTAGTTTTTAAAGAACTTCGTCTGGCCAACGATGAGAAGATAGTGGTCCACACCGCTCTTCTTGCCGCAGCCGATAATGGCTGTTGAGCTTCTTGCGCTGCCCCTTCCTCCCACGGTCCTGGTGGCCATGGCTCCGGCCACAGCAACATAGCCCGTACTAGGAAAGGCAAGGGCAAAGGCAAAGGCAGGACCTAACAGGGTCCGACGCCACCACAACCTACATCGGTCCCTACCCACCCTGTCGGTCTCACGGGTCCGTGGCTTTGCTACAACCCCTGGACGCCCCAGCCCCAGCCACGCAGCCCCATCGGCTAGCAACTCGGAGTTCTCGGCGCCCATCCCTAGGCTCACCTGGCATCGGCTCCCGTTCTGCCGCCTCAGTCGATGCTACCGACCCCAACCACCCAGTCGGTTCCCTCCTGGAACTAGGCTGGCCTCATCGCTGTCCTCAACTAGATGACGCTCCAACCACAGCACCCTTGGGTGCTAGACTCTGGGGCGTCTTCACATATGATGTCATTGACCGGTATACTTCGCTCCTGTCACCACTCTTCCTCCCCTTTTGTCACCATCGGCAATGGTCACTCTCTTCCTGTCCAATGCCGCGGTGACTCCTCTCTGTCTACATCCACCACTAACCTCCCCCTACACAATGTTCTTATCGTCCATTCTCTTATTCATAATCTTATATCTGTTCGCCAATTCACACGAGACAACCACTGCTCTATTGAATTTGACGCGTCTGGTTTCTCTGTGAAGGATATCTCAACCCGGCGACAGATCCTTCGCTGCAATAGTGGCGAAGACCTCTATACCATTCCCGCTGCGCCGTCCACCCCACACGCCAGCGTCGCTCTCTCCACCAACCTTTGGCACCTTCGCCTCGGCCACCTCGGCCCCGACGCTATCGCCACCCTCCATCGCAGCGCCTCCATCCGATGTACTCACAGCAGCTCCACAGTTTGCCACTCATGTCAACTTGGCAAACATGTGCGTCTGCCCTTTTCTAGTTCTCTCTCCTATACTCGCGTCTATTTGAACTTATACATTGTGATGTATGGACGTCCCCAGTTAAAAATGTCTCCAATAATTAGTATTATCTCGCTATACTTGACGATTACACACACTATTGCTGGACCTTCCTGCTCATCCACAAATCCGAGGTCGCCTCTCACCTCACTCACTTCATCACGTACGTATCCACTCAGTTCAACCTCCCCATCAAGGCTTTACAAGCCGATAACGGTATGAAATTCGTCAACCATACCGTTACAAACCTCCTCACCTCGTAGGGCATCCATCTCTGGCTCTCCTGCCCCTACACCTCTCCTCAGAACAGCAAAGCCGAGCGCCTCCTTCGCATCCTCAACAACATCAGTCGCACCATGCTACTTCACGCCCACTTACCCACCACTTATTGGGCCGAAGCTCTGACTACTGTGACGTACCTTCTCAATCGGCGTCCATGCTTCTCCGTTCATAACAACATTCCCTATGCCCTTCTCTACCGCACGGTGCCCGACTACTCCCACCTTCGTGTTTTCGGGTGCCTCTGCTACCCAAATCTCACCGCCACTGCTTCCCACAAACTTACCCCCCGCTCCACCGCCTGTATTCTCCTCGGCTATCTCACCTCTCACAAGGGATACCGATGCCTCGACCTTTCCACCTGACGGGTCCTCATCTCTCGTCATGTCATTTTTGACGAGACATGTTTCCCTTCGGTCTCCTTCATCCGAGATCATTCTGTAGTGATCTCGACTTCCTCCTCACCAACACCGTGCCGACCAGGTCTCCTCCACTGCCCTCTCCATCGGCCCCCTCATCGGGCGCTGTTGAGGATTTACCCATCACATATCTCACCACTACTCAATCCGATGTCCCCACCATCGGACCTACCTCCATCGGCCAATACCGATCCTATTTATCCTTCAGCCGATACCGTTCCCTCTCCATCGGACACCCCACTTCCATCGTCTCCTCATTTTCCATCGGCTCCCCCCACCCTATCGGCTGATCCATCTCTATCGGACCGATCGGAATACTCGGCCCACCTGACCTCATCAGCTCAGGCCGATCTAATTCGTCCTTTTCCTCTTGTCTACAGTTGCCGTCTCGGAGCTGATGATGCCCCCACCCGACCAGTTCTTCCCATTACTCCCGCACCCCCATCGGCTCCAGTTCCCTCCACCTCTCACATGGTCACCCGCTCCCAGACTGGGTCTCTCCACCCCACTCAGCACTACGGTCTCTCCGCCGTCCATAGCTCTATCTCGCCCATCCCGGCGACTTCTCGCTCAGCCCTGGCCGACCCTCAGTGGCGCGTGGCCATGGCCGACGAGTACAAGGCCCTAATGGACAACGAGACCTGGTGCCTCGTTCCCCGACCTCCCGGCGCCAACATTGTGACCGGTAAGTGGATTTTCAAACACAAATTCCACGCCAATGGCTCCCTTGCCCGTCACAAGGCTCGCTGGGTAGTCCGGGGTTTCTCCCAACGACCCGATGTCGACTATGATGAGACCTTCAGTCCCATTGTCAAACCTGCCATCATCCGAGTTGTCCTCACCTTGGCTGCCTCTCGCTCCTGGCCGATCCATCAACTAGACGTGAATAACGCCTTTCTTCACGGCCACCTAATGGAAACAGTCTACTGCCAGCAGCCCCCAGGCTTCGTCGACCCTTCTCATCCCGACGACATCTGTCTCCTTCAACGCTCTCTCTACGGTCTCAAACAAGCCCCTCGTGCTTGGTACCAGCGCTTTGCTGCCTATGTTCGGCACATCAGCTTCGTGGCCTCTGCGTCCGATAGTTTCCTGTTCCCTTTCCATATCGGCTCCATCACTGCCTATCTACTTCTCTATGTCGATGACATTGTCCTCATAGCGTCTTCGATATCTCTTCTCGACCAAATCATGGCCCGACTCCACTCTGAGTTCGCCATGACCAATTTTGGTCCTTTCCACCATTTCCTTGGCATCTCCGTAACACATTCCATCCACGGGCTCTTTCTTTCCCAACGCCAGTACGCCATCGACCTCCTCCAGTGTGCGGGCATGGCCGACTGTCACCCCACGGCCACCCCAGTCGACACTCGAGCCAAACTCTCCGCTACCGATGGCGCCCTCGTTGTCGATCCCTCTCACTATCGGAGTCTTGCCGGGGCTCTCCAATACCTCACACTCACCCGACCCGACCTCACGTACGCTGTTCAGCAAGTATGCCTCTTTATGCACGCTCCGTGCGAACCTCACCTTGCGCTGCTCAAGCGCATCCTACGCTACGTGAAGGGCACCCTCTCCAGCGGGCTGCATCTCAGCTCTAGCCCCATCGACTCCCTCACCGCGTACTCCGACGTGGACTGGACAGGCTGCCCCGACTCTCGACGCTCTACGTCCGGCTACTGCGTTTACCTCGGTGACACTCTCGTATCCTGGTCCTCAAAATACCAGACTACAGTGTCCCGGTCCAGCGCTGAAGCCGAGTACCGCGTCGTCGCCGAGTGCTGCTGGCTTCGCCAGCTTTTCTAGGAGCTCCGTGCACCCCTCTCCACCGCGACCGTCATCTACTGCGACAATATCAGTGCCGTCTACATGACCGCCAATCCGGTCCATCACCGACGCACCAAGCACATCGAGATCGATATCCATTTTGTCCGTGACAAGGTTACATTATGACAGGTTCGGATGCTCCATGTACCATCGGCACATCAGTTTGCCGATATAATAACCAAAGGCCTACCCACGTCTTTGTTCACCAGTTTTCGGTTCAGTCTCTGCGTCCGTTCACCTCCCGCTGTAACTGCGGGGGTGTTAGACAGACCACTAGCCTGGGCTGTATATATATAGACCTGATCCCCTTATATACGTCAGGGGTTTCATAGTCACTGTATATATTCTATAATCAGTCAGGTGTCATCAACCTATAGACCACCGTCCAAAAATGCCTTCTAAGCATACCAATAGGCCATGTCTGCCTAATACTATCTTCCAAATTAATTGTCTCTTTCAATACTAATATAGGTCTAATCCATATGATGCCATTGGCAAGCAACTCAGAAGTACACAGTTTTTCAATTGGGAATATTACTGCCGAGCAGCCACGGCAGTGAGCAACTAAACAGGCCGCAGGTACTTTCAGTGGTACACCTGTACGCTAATGACAGCAAAACAAGGATATAAAGTTGGGAGCTCCTTGTGACCGTGAAGTGTGTGAATTAACCTGTCTCAGATTGTCTAAATCATGTGTAGTATCGACGGCGACATCTATAACCAAGCTCTAGACCGGCATGTCTGATATGGCTCCGGCGTGCTGTACAAGCAAGACACGCCTGCTACGTATGCTCTACGTGTAACCGATTAAACTTTGTTTCTTGGGTTTGACCGTATAGGCCACATCTCCAGGTACAACTCACTTGAATTGATATCTCCGTATATTAAAATTGTTTTGGTATTTACCAATCGCCCGATTTTTTTTGTCATTGATTAGTCATCTAAATTAATGCAAAGTGTATTTTAAACATCCACATACCAAATCAGAAATTATACTCCTTTCGACTTAAAATATATCAATTTAATATTACGATTAGACAACACCTCTAGATTTATAACTATTTTGAGATGAAATAAGTATCACATATTTTAGTGTAAAACCCTAATACCTACATTAACTGAGGTATATTCAATTTCACACTAGCAATATATTACCTCAAAGTGACTTCTCAAGTACGGTAAAATCACTAGTACAAGACTGAAAATTTATTAAAGTGTAATGTGACTTTTAGTTTGACTTGTTTTTTATTTTCTGCAATAGCCTAGAAGCATTTTATGCTTACCAAGATATAATCTGTTGATAAAAAGTCAATCATTTGATAAGTAAAGTGACCCACAGATCTCTCTTGTTATAGCATTAACATGGTAAAATTTCTATGAATAGAGATGTTAACGTCAAAATTTGATAAGCCCAGTCAATAGAGGAGGAGTAGATCAGTTTATAAAAAGAATTCGATTGATATAGAGAAAAAGCCAATCAGATAGATTGAGAATAGATTTGGTTCAGTCAAAAACAAAAAATTATTTAGATGTGATCGAATCTAAGGAGAAGCCATGAAAACTATGGTATGCTACTTTTATCTGTATATAGAATATATATCTTCTAAGATAAACAAGTCTAGTTATTTTATTAACTTCTTATAGATAGTTTGTTTTAGAAAATAATGTTCGGAGGTTACTTATAACTACGTCAGATTCTTGTAATCCTAAAGTATAAATATAGACCATCTGAAAGCTTGTAATTCATCTTCCGATTAAATATATATTTGGTGTATCGCCACCTTAGTTTATTTAGTTTTTTTACTGATGGTTTTTGGCTCTCGACGTGGGGTTGCATCAGTTAGATTCAAACTCTGATGAAGAGGTAAGCTCCACCATTATCATAATGTATTCGCTCTATCTAAACTGTATCGGTTAGATCCGACCTCTTAGTTCGATCGAATATAGCACATCACGTTCGTGTGGAATTTATTGACTTATCAAGCTCCTTTTATCATCATTAGACCCGTGCTGCATCGGTTATATTTAACCTATTAGACTGCTGATAGTAGATTGAGTCATAAACCAATAGGTCTTTACTCGGCATTTTATCGGAGTAGTTAGCCAATGAGTTATCTACACATTGAGTCTCACATTTAGTGTATCGGCTTCTCAGCTAATATGCATATATCTTCAGTGATTTTCTCTCATCGGTTCAACTAGCCGATGGGTTCGCCTGTCCATCCCGTTCGCGCGTCCGATCTAGCATTCGCCGTCTGGTTGTCGTTAGTTTTAGTCTCATACTATCTCGATTTGATCTGATCTATCGAGGTTGGTTCTAACGGTACCATCATGGTGGTTATTGGCTCTCGTATTTTCAGAAGATCAGATCTCGCTCCTTACTATTAATTGCATACTCTATTTGGAGCACCATCGGTTTCGCAGCCGATGAGTCTTTAATATTATTCCTTATCAATCCATATATGCCCTTGTCGGCTTCTCAGCTAATAAACGAGCACTACAATATTCATCGGCAACCAGCCAATAGGAGGATTCTACATACATACTTATTGACCATTCTGTTCAGAGCATCATCGGTTCTACAGCCGATGGGTCATTATTTTCTGATTATTGTCTTCATTAGTTTTTTAGCTGATATATGAGCGCTATAGGCCGATAGCAGGAATTCATATACTTATTATCTATTTTATCTAGAGCGTCATCGGCTCTACAGCCGATGTGTCTTTTGTTACTTTCGTCATCATTTGATTATGTCTTTATCGACTTTCCAGTCGATAGAGGAGTGTTTCAATCCCTATCGATAAACCATCGATAATAGGAGGGCATCGAATACAATCAATGACTATCTCAACTCTATTGTCAGCCAACCAATAGTAAGATTTCGCATCGAAACATCGTTCGATTGACCCATCTGCTTATCTTATTGTTAATTATAGAGTTAAATTGACTAGCACGCTCACGACTCCAACAACCTTAATGAAGGGATCTCGAAACCAAAAGATCTGCACTGAAGCTAAGCAGAGGCATTGGTATATTCGCGCCATTGCATTGAACCTCCATCGGTGAACACGAGGACTAATTCAGCGCAAATAGGAGAATGAACATGGAGACTTACCATGCAGCCCCTCAAGTCTAACAAATTGTATAGACTTACAATAGATATAATCGAAGCAATAGAAAATACTATTTTTAAAGTGGAAAATAATTTTAGTATAGGACTTTTATACTCCTACTCTTATCCTTCTAAAAGCCAAGGCTAACAAATAGAAAATAATTATAAAATTAAGTTCTAGAATTTAAATTTAGATGTAATTAATAAGCTGATGAGCCATCGAGTTGAGAAAAAGATTGAAGCATGATCAAAGAATATATCACTTGTTATAAATAAAATTAACATATTCAAGGTAACAAAAATTCACTAAATAATAAATAAGATGCCCGTATATGTGCACAAGGTTTATATAACATCCTAACTTGTTTATAGCCTGTGTGGAATTAACCATGTGATCCAAAAATAGTTGTACTTAAAAGTTTTAAATGTATGAGGTCAACTTATAAGTATTAACGCCCTAATATATCATATCGTATCTTAATTTTAATTTTATACGATGTGAGGGCAAAAATATAAATATGAAAATTGGCAACCAAGAATTTTATATAAATATTCAAGTAGAAGTTTATTTTTCCTCGGCAATCAACCATGGTCGGTTTTTGCCTGGCTTTTCGTAATTTAAATAAAACTTTGCACGAGGTAGTTGCGGTGACTTAAAGGGTGAGCTTTGACCCATTACCTTCTGCGTAAAATTACCACATCGTGGCATTCTTCTTATAGCTCAGCTGGCCGCACGGACGTACGAATCAGATTCCAAGACTACAACCAGCTCGTCATCCACTTGAAGCGTACTTGTCCTGCCCAGAACGTACGGCGCAGCAGTCGTTCATCGAACGAGGAATGAAAGTTTTCTTGGCTGGCTCGCAAATTCTCCGGCCGCGAGATACGACTGACGTGTCTAGCTTGCATTGTTGGACCATACTTAAGACGGTAAATGATTGATATACTTGAAGAATGTAAATAATTGATACTGCCTAATCAAATTGGGGTTGAGTAGTTTTATATTAGTTGTAAAAGATTAAAAGAGAGGCTCTATTGGCTAGTTTTTAAGATAAAAATATTTGTTTATGTTACAATAATTAGTATTAGAATGGATCGTGGGGTATACAAGCAATCATAGGTGTATGGAGAATGACTGAGAGGACACTGATGTAAGAAGAAAATTGTTGAATAAGTTTATATTATTTGTGGAAGGTCATTTCCTAGCATATAAGTGAGATTATTGAATAATTTTATATTAGTTAGGTATATAAGTGAGAGAGCATATTATGTTATTGATAAGTTTTTAAAGTAAAAACCTGAACAAAATTCTTGCCAATCCATCAAATAAAACCAAGATGGATGGACAGTTTTGTTGTTATACTATGCTCTAATGCTCCATCAGTATCACGGTTAGAATAATCTATAACCGGTTATAATCTAACTAAATAAATTAAAATTTATTTTAAAAATATTACCTACGTGTCCACCACGTCCATCCCTAATCACGGTGGCCTTTTAAAAGCACTCAAAAGCGTGTATTTACCAGTGGAATATCACCGGAACAATCCATGCTATACGAGATTCCACCGTACCGTACAAAAACCAAACCACAAACGCGTCGTCCTATGTTGATGGAACGAATTTCCCCCCAGCATGTCGCGCGCACGCAGCAAAAGCTTTCGGCGATACGATACAGTAGGTCGTCCCATCGGCTCAAGTCGTCATTTTCAGCGTAAAAAAGTGCAGACAAGAGGATGGATCCGTCAGTGCTTCTATGTCCTTGTCACACGCAGGCTAAATCAAAGCGGCACGCAGCGATTCTTCGTCACATGTCAGTGTCAGCTCTCCATCTCCGCGTGTAGACTTGCCATTGATCTTGCTAATACTGAGATGATCCAACAGTGACACATACATATAGACAAATCAAAGGCGTTAAATTCTTTGGTGAGACCTACCAAATCAACCACGTCGGATCGAGAGAGCTAAGCATGAACAAAGGTGCATGGAATATACTGATGGTAACCAACAAAACAGGAGGAGAAAAGGATGCTACTTTTTTTTATAGCTTGGAACAAACATAGCTTTTTTAGGGCCCAATGATCACCAGTTCATGCCAAACTTGTTTTGGTTACAAGCAGCGGAAACAAAAGGGATTAGCTCTTCTACTGAAAAACCTAGCTACTAGCCATTGGATATGTATTTCTTTCAATCCTTTCTCTCGTCAGGAAGAGCAAGTAGAGCCATCCTAACTCTATCATAGATACATGACACGCCACAGACCGCGTTGCTTTTGGCACTTACACAAGACTGACCTAGACATGTGTGCCTTGGTCTGTCCACTTGTAATTATCATGCATTCAGATCAAACACGCAGACCTTTCTCTGACCTAGTAGTAATCTCCAACAATTTAATCATATTTAGCAGTTCCTGATTCAATGGATTCAGCAACTATATTTCTGGGAGTGAGACTACTACTGAATTAACCAAGAACGCTTCAGCAGCAGCATGCTTGAATCATGACATGGCACTGTCAAGCGTGCAATTACAGGAAAGCTAGACTTTTTTTTACCAAATATAATGCATGACCTGATGACTCATTAACCTGTATTTAATTTTGACGATCGGGTGTAACAACCTAATTACACGTAACTGGACTGACCAAGCAGCAATTGGGCAAAAGCATATCACTACGCCGTTGTGCCGGTAGATTACATATCATAAGAGAGATTGTGTTAGATAGACATCAATCGACAGCAATATCTTTGCCCAAATTTTCCTCTCGTAATATAAAGCGACTTACACACAAGCAGTACGACTCCAAATGATTATATAGCTGCTGCTTAGTTTGAACAACTGAATAAGGTCACCTAGGATTGCAGTTTTAAATTGGAGAAAACTTCACACGTTTCGATCGGAAATTGCACTGCTCATTACAAGGTGATTTGTTTTGGCTGGAGGATGGTTTTTGCTTCTTTTTTCAGTGCTCCGCTTGAGTTCTTCTCCCCTGCCTTAGGCTGTGTTTGTTGGTGAGGTTACTTACTCCTTCTCCCTTTTTCTTTTTTTATAACCTTTCTAGATCATGTGTTTTTTAAAAAAATATAAAAAATTAATTAAAAAAATATAATAATATATTTTTGAAAATTTTTAGCTAATAATTAATTAATCGTAGCCACCTTTTTTTTGCGGAAGGAAGAGATATCTAACCTCTACCAACGAACTCAGCCTAAAACTAGCAGAATGTCTGGGCCTCAGGCCCTCAATTTCAGGGCCAGTTCGTATTGGGGCCTAATTTGAACCCAACACAAAAACTTATCTCTAACTCTCTAAGCCCAATATAAGCAAAGTGGGTTTCAAGAATTTTGCCTAACACACTGCACATAAATTCACGATACAAAGAATATAGTTTAAAAAAGGATAATAACTTTCAACATATGGCAGTGCTTAGAATCAAACAAGTATTGCTGTACAAAAGCTGGCCACAACTGTTCATCATGTTCATTGACGCACAAAGTAGTACAGAGAAATGCAGGAATGATACAAACACCTGCAACCTACCCCAGGTTATCTCTCTCGATTCCATCGCATTCCAGGCATGAACTCACAAAAGTTCACTTTATGTTCACCTAGCATACTAAAACAGCATATTGGTACAGGAAAGATAACAGATAGCATCAAGTAGGATTAGGTCCTCTTCAGAACATAAGAATTTTAAAGATTTTTTATAAGAAACAATTCAATTCCTCCAATATCTCCTTAAAAATCCTCTAAACCAAAAATGCCCTAAATGCATTGGAACCCTTCTTTATAGTGCAACAAAGACGAAAGGCGAGCCTCCTGCTGAATAATGCGATCCTAATCCTTCTTTAAGATATCTTCTGGCTCTCGAAGGGTGCATCCAGTCCATCAACATGGTGTAATGGCCATAGTTGTGACGGTAAGTTGTATGGTGAATGGTGTGATAGCCAGCACCCATGACCGGCCCAACCTTGCCGTGAATGCAGTCATGGATGTTAGTTGTCCACACGGTCTCTATGAATAAGAGAGCAATGTCTGTCTCGAAATGAGTTGGGATAAGAAAGAGCGCAAACACATGTGGTATGGCCTTCAAAATCCCATCAAGTGGATGGAATGCTAGTCCTAGAAATCACACAAGGCATAAATCAGAAGCTTGGTGGAAGAATACACAATTCTCGGCACTAAAGAAGTTTAACTTTAAAAATGACCAATCAAAAGCAGAGCATTGTATTGTTTAGAAATACAAGACATTGGAGCACCGTATCTTTATTATGGCATGGCCTACAGGAAATAGGTTAATTTAGGCACCTTACATAAGGTATCCTAGTGTTTAAGTACATTTATTTAGCAGGAATATATATAACCGATATACATTAATATACTCACAATGCTAGAAGGGAAGCACTCCAAATAGGCATTCAATAGAAATAGAAATTTAGTAAGAACATTGATATGTCACTGATTTTTGTCTCTTTAAACATGTGTTAAAAGGGGTGTATTCATTATTGTGTGAGTGTGGTGTTACACGTATAGTGGTTCATGCGTATGTATCTGTCGTTGTGGTGGTCCTCTCCTGTAACCAATATATAGATCAACAGGAGAGAACGCTTTTACCTACATACTAGTATTAGTTTTAGGAATCTAGCTGGTAATAACAAGATATAGGTGGATCATCATCAAATTTGATTTTATTTAATTGATAAATTCTATTATATAGGTTATAGTCACGAATAGACTTCGGGCTTGTAATATTAAGCAAAAGACAACAGCAGAAAAAAAGCTATGTCTAAACCCACAAGTATAGATTGGGTCATTAATCAAAATCCTAAAAATCCTCATACATAGCTTGCTCTTAAAAGAACTTATCCATTGTTGGATTTCCGTTGCCATGCACTTTTGGGTAGGGATAATAATAGGAAGAATGAGTACACGAGTTATCTAGCAAGTCATGAGAATTAATATGACATAAAAGTGTTAACAAGAGGGGTTTAGTTTTGTTTTACAAACCAGTATGTTTTAAATCATTTTTGCCAATTCTAAGTGTGCCTTTTAAGTTATCGAAAAGTGGTTCACACTTCAATCTATTCTATAAGTTGCCTTACAACAGCTCATCACAATTATCGAGAAAATACTTGTGTCTTAACCCATTTCACAAGTCACTTTATAATAACTTATCTTGATTCTGATTCGGAGCGTACGGCACTAGGCGATATCTCAATTTATGTGCTTTCACTTTCTTTCTCTTTCTCAATCACATCTTAACTTTATCTTAACTAACTCTAATTCTAGTGACATGCGATATTTCGAAGTCATATAGTCCATTTTAGATTACTTAGTCTTCCATTGACCATATAGGATGGTTCTAGTAACAATTTCAAAACCATAATATTTTTTTATAAAGCTTTTTTAAATGTAAGACTACGTTAGATAAATCACTTCTCGTCCATCCATGACCATAGGCATGGTTGTTCGAACAGATTATAACATTTATAAAGAATGTATATTTTACCCACACAATATGAGCTTACTTCAAACACCTAATACATATTGATCAGATATGCATAGTGAAGGGAGGTTAGCAACAAAATATTTTCAAAGTATTCTCGGGATAGTTGATTGTCAATTGAATAGGTCCCGCACTAAGTACCGGGCATGTCTTAGACTTCCTGTACTTAGGGTCCCACAGGCGCATCACAAATGTTACCTCAGTGACTACATGTTTATTGGCTTTCGTACACATCCAAAGACAACTAATTATTTGACTAGAAGTGTCCCATTCCACCAATATAGTCGTGCTTTAACATAATTAATGAAACTCTCTAAGAGATCAATCATTATATATCACACAGAAGTCAAGCCACATAGGCTGTAACAACCCATAACCAAGTTTTATAAAGCTATTTTATTTCATAAAGCTTTTGATTATAGGTGTTAGTATTTTAAATCATTTTAAAAACTCATTTTATCAATAGAAATATCATCGATACTTATGCTTGATGAGCATGAGTAACAGGATAGCAACAGAGTGCAAAGGATATAGGGACATCAACCAACAAGCAGGGTAAGTATAATAAGTAGGTTCATGGCCCATCAGATCAACTGACGAACCGTAACGGATATCATGTATCTAAACATATATGGTTGATAAACAAAATAATTTTTAATTTAAAACATGGAATCAATATGATCAAGTGACTTGTTTAGGTCTTAGTTTTGCCCTTCTTGGAGGAACTCTTCAACAAGTTGCTCCTCGCTATCAGCTAGGTATCAAATCAGCAACATATAAATAGAAATAAAATTAAAAACTAATATATGTAACATTAAATGCAACAACTATTTGCTTATCCATAGCTTCGACTGTAGGGGATAGAATCTGCATCAAGTGCCGTAAGATTTCAGCATCACCATCCACCAAACCTTATCACATACTGTATTACATAGACATAACTACATAAAGTTTCATGGTTGATCCCGAAACAAGCAAAAACAATCCAGCTCAAAAGGTCCCATCCCACTTGTCCAACTGTTGTGAGTCAAATGGAACAAATTAGAAGGCATATTGCTCCGACAGGAGAGGCTAGTCAACAATCACTAATTCACAGTGGTATAGAAAGTGACGAACTCAAAAACGTAACGCAGTTATGCACATCTTGCTGCATGTCCTCGATATTTTACTGCACAGGTGCTGTGCGGTGTACAGTTTGGAAAAAAAGTTATTTAAATATCCAGTACTTGAAGTTGTAAATCATGCCTACTCCAGTGCGTCACATCATAGAATGAACAAGCAGTGTGTGAACTAGTTATGCATAAGCAAAAATGAATAGTGACCACTTGATAAGAACAAGGAGGTAAGTGGAAGGATGACAAGAAGGCCATCCAAGTCTAATTATTGACTGGATTTCGTCAAATGGTTTTGTATTAGTGTTTCTGCTGGGATGCAAGATGTGGGCTGATCTACTTATGGTCTCAGGATTTTCTCTGAATGTGTCCAGTATTGGGATGATATTCCTGTTGTGAACCTGTCATGGTTAAATTAAGGTTTTAATTTTGTTACCGTGGATTATTTAATATAACCATGGGATCTCCCAGTGGCTATTAAAAAACTTAACAAAGACGTCCAACTAGTAAGTAGTAACACGTGACTAATCAATTAACTATGTTGCTAGCCTTACAAGCTACTGGAACAGATCTAAGTACATGAGTAGCATAGAGTGGTGTTCGTTTTCTTTTATCTGTTAGCGCATCTAATATTTTAATATTTCAGAACGTCAGTTCATCTAACCATTTTCTTCTTCTTTTTTGCCTATAACAGGTAAGCTTGGTCGTCAAAGCTCTTTGGTGGGATCTCCAAGGTCATGATATGCTTCCACAGTTCCACTGAACTGCGCATACCAAGTTTCAGTCACTGTGATAGCACAAACTTAAAATCCGTGTGAAAAGCAATTATGCAGATTTTAACAAGCAGAATGCCGCACACATCTGCACAATGATGGAGTATTTGCCATAGTCTGCCACTTAGCATCTATTTCCAGAGATCTTTCTGCACTGTGAGGGGAAAGGGTTAACCTTTGGCGATGTAGGCATGGCGCTTCCAGTAGTAGATGACGAAGCACCGGAGGAAGCCGGAGGCGAAGTAGAGGAGGTAGCCGCCGACGCAGTGGCGCAACTACGACTGGAGCGGGTGCGGCAGGCCGCGCCACCAGTCGCCGGGCACCACATGGCTGAGGAAGATCTCGTTGTACCCGCCCGTCTCCTCGACGAACTGGCGCGCGTAGCCGCCGCAGCCGTGGCCGAACTACGCCGTCATTGCGGGCCGCGCGTGCCACCCTGGTATTCTGCGGTGGTGGTGCGGGTTGAGTTGTAAAGTGTGGATAGAGACTATAAATTTGGATATATGCCATCCTTAAAAGGTTTTTCTAGAATGCCACCTTCAAGTAGGTTTCACTAAAATGGCATTTATTCTCTTTCTTCGAAATTATGATTATCGGCATGCTTTCTATGATGACCAAAACGACCTTGGGCCCTGTGCCTTGTACGACACAGTAGCTGAGGCATCTATCGGAGATGTTCAACTTCTCACAACCGCCGACGACAAGACGCTCCACGGCTCTACCACCGACCTGTTCGCCATCCGGATGAACACCAACTACCGCTTCGATCGGGATCCGACAGGCGCAGGAAGGGATTGCTGGCTTGGCCAGCAAAGCTACACACGGCCATGGCCTACGCGACGAAGTGAACGGCCCGTCGCACTGAGGCATGTGGGGCCCGTACACACACTAGAAATACACCTGAAAACATTGTGCGCCATAGGTATTGCATTACAGGGACTGCATACACCGCACGTCCACCAGCCTACGCTACTACGGAAGTCATGCAGCGTATGACTTACGACCTCGTACATAGTTATTATGATTTGAACCCTCATAGCCAGAGTCATACAACTTAGGACCCCACCACCATATCATATGTGCTTTCATAATTTATTGATATGTTGATAAGCTATGGACATATAACTCTACGTATGAGGATTAAAATCTTAACACCTATAATTAAATGGTTAAGTATTTCTAGCTGATGCAAATACCAAAAGTTATCCTTTTATTTTTCAAAAGTAAAAATGTAAAATATAGCACGATATCAGTGTATCCCTCGGCGTGGATCCCCTCGAGTTTAAATTGATATCTGACCTAGAGTTGAGATTGGTGTCTAACCTAGAGTGGTACAACACGACCACAGTAAGAAAAATAGGGAAAATACACTTAAATATCAACAACCCAGTTAGAATACTCTTAACCTATATCACCAAGCTGGCCTCTGTTGCCTGCTTCTGTAGGGGTCTTTGGCTTTGTAGAAATGATTGGGTGTTTGATAACATTCTTATGGTCTCCTCTGCAGGTTATTTACAAGTCATCGTCTTTGTTGCAGCGTTGGAGGCTGTTGCAAAAGGAGGAAGATCGCGCTACTCTAAGTTGAAGTGGCAGGAGACGATGATGATGAAGCTAAATCAACTGAAACATGTGAACATTTTACCTGACACGTTTTCGATTTTTTTTCGTAGGCACTTTTTACCAAGCGTCTAAATGGTTCGTTTAAGTTTCTCATCTTTTTTAGATCAAAATTTCAACATTATGCATTTAAGTTTCTCATCTGGTCATTTTAGATCAAAATTTCAACTTTACAGTAATTAATTAATTAATTTATATCCTTAAACAACTATCATAAAATTTAGATAATATAGAAATTCAAAATCTTTAGAGGTTTTAAACGTGGCCTTTGTGATGTTTCTGTGTCCAAGGATCACATTCTATGATGCTGAAGATACTGGCTGCTAGGAAACCTTGATATTTGTTAATCTGTCAGGATTGAAGAGTCTTCCAGTTGCTGTTTCTAGTTTTTGCGTGTTCCTGAAGCGGATAGAAAACTGGCAAGTGGCAACCCCAAGAAAGCTTTTCTGCTGTTTGTTTTAGACTTCAGTATTTGTGTTGTTTTCTGTAATCAGACGACTGCTACGGGTAATGAAATTTACCTGTTTTCCAAAAGGACAATAACTTTCAACAGATGGCAGCGCTGACAATCCAACAAATATTGCTGTGCAAACGTTGGCCACAACCGTTCATCATGTTCATTGACACACAAGCAGTACAGAGAAATGTAGGAATGATACATCTCTTGAATAGGATATATCGCTCGATTGCATCGCATTCCAGGGATGAACTAACTAAAGTTCACTTTATGTTCACCTAGCATACTGAAACAGCACATTGGTACAGGAAAGATAACAGATAGCATAGAGCCGGATAAATACACTAGAACCCTTCTGCAGCGTGCTACAAAGACGAAAGGCGAGCATCGTGCTGAACAATTTGATCCTAATCCTTCTTTAATATATCTTCTGGCTCTCGAAGGGTGCCAAACATCCAGTCCATCCACACGGTGTAGTGGCCATAGTTGTGACGATAAGTTGTATGGTGAATAGTGTGATAGCCAGCACCCATGACTGGCCAAACCTTGCCGTGGATGCAGTCATGGATGTTAGTTGTCCATACGGCCTCTATGAATAAGAGAGCAATGTGTGTCCTGAAGTGTGTTGGGATAAGAAAGAGAGCAAACACATGAGGTATGGCCTGCAAAATCCCATCCACTGGATGGAACGCTAGTCCTGGAAAACACGTAAGGCAGAAATCAGAAGCTTGGTGGAAGAATACACAATTCTTGGCACCAAAGAAGTTTAACTTAAAAATGACCAATCAGAAGTAGAACATTGTATTGTTTAAAAATACAAGACAAGAGCACCATATCTTTATCATGGCATGGCCTAAACAGGCTTAGGAGCCTTAATAAGGTACCCTAGTGTTTATGTACATTTATTTATAAGGAATATATATATATATATATGATATACAGAAATATACTGACAATGCTGGAAGCATGGTAAGAATAAGCGTTGGGCATATGGAATCTGCTCTCAGAATTTCACAATAGCAAGGGGGCAAATTTGTTTTTCACACAACACCAGCCGTCAAGAAAATCTTGCCCACCACTGCAACTGTTATATATCCAGAACAAACATAAAAGATGACTTCGCAATATTAAAGGGCCCCATAAGGCAACGAAAATTTACCTGCAAATGGTGACAGGGTATTCTCCTTGTTGTAAATATGGTGGTATGTATGCAGGTACTTGTACAATGGCTTTATGTCATGCAACTCTCTGTGCATCCAGTAAATTCCAAACTCGACAAAGATAAGATATGAAGCCACATAAAGCAGGTACATTGGCCAACCAACTTCACTAATATCAACGAAACACCTTGTCCATCCGCTCTCAATCATGTGCTCAGATAGGGTTGGAAGGGCACAATAAAGAGGCATAGCCTTTGATGCAACGATTATTTGCTTCTTCATAGCTTCGACTGTAGGGATAGAATCTGCATCAAGTGCCATAAGATTTCAGCATTACCATCCACCAAACCTTATCACATATTACATAGAGATAACTGCATAAAATTTCATGGTTTCTCTAAATTTATACATAGGCCGTCTAGAAAGAGGAAAATGAATGGTGATGTACTGATGTGTAGATGTTAATGTGCTCATCATCGTGGACTATAACTCATTTCAATAACAATTATAAGCAGCATTGATAGTATTAAGAAACGTGAGACATCTATTAGGAACGGTTAGAGTCTCCAACACAAGTACATACGTAAGATGCAATATTTCTATACACTAGCTGAATGCCTGTGAGTTACAACAGAAATTAAAAAAGAGAACCCCATCATACACATTAAAGCCCCAAAAATTAAAACAAAATTATTCCCATTGTTTTGGGTACTACCACGGCAGCAAGGGAGGAACTTTGTTTCTTCTTGCACAGCAGCATAGGAGCCTTGGTGGCTTTGGGTTGGGGAAGGGACAGAAGTCTACCAACCTTGTTGTTTCAGGGACCCACATGGCAGTGGTGGTGGGTGGTGGCAGATTCACCACTCACCACCACCACTGGGGTCTTTTAGGCTACGGTTGAGATAGAAGAGGAAAAAAAGAAGATATGCAAAACGAAATGAGCCATTGGCGTCTGATTAATTGAGTATTAATTATTTCAAACTTGAAAATGGATTATTATGATTTTTTAAAACAACTTTTCTATAATTTTTTTTTGCAAAAAACACACCTTTTAGAAATTCGGAAAATGTGCTTATAGAAAACAAGGGATTTTCTCACCCTATATCGTTCTGTCGAATGGTGCCTTAAAGGAGTATAGATGATTAGAGTATAAAATGGTTTGTAAGAAAAAACAACAATCTAGCTATAGTTACAGTACTGCCCAGGTGATCATTTAGTTTTGATGAATGGCCTAGAGCCAAAAAAATGACCACTAAGGCTACAGCACACTGAATCATATCAGATGCAAGAATGATGATAACAAATTGGGGTGACAAACTGACAACCGTTAGTGTAATAGCTGTAATGCAGCAAAATGGAATTTAATCCCAAAACAAGCAAAACAAATCCAGCTCAAAAGGTTGCACCCCACTTGTCCAACTGTACTGAGTCACAAGGAACAAATTAAAGGCATCTTGGACCCATAGGAGAGACTAGTCAACAATCACTAGTTCACAGTTCACAAGAAAACAGGCTAGACACCATTTCAGGCTTTTTGCTGAGAAATCCATCATAAGCATTTTCCACTGGTCCAGAAAGTGATGAACTCAAAACATAACACAGTTCCACACATCTTGCTGCATGTCCTCGATATTTACTACACAGGTGTCTGTGCAGTGTGCATTTCGGAAAAGGTCGTTTAGATATCGATTACCTGATGTTGTAAAACATGCCTATGTCACATCATAGAAAGAACAAGCAGTGTGAAATATTTATGCATAAGCAAAAAAGAATACTGACCACTTGAGAAGAACAAGGACGTAAATGGAAGGATGATATTCTGGCCATCCAAGTCTGATTACTGGATTTAGTCAAATGGTTTTGTAATAGAGCTTCTGCTGGGATGCAGGATGTGGGCTGATTTACTTACGGTCACAGGCTTATCTCTGAATGTGTCCAGTTGTGGGATGATGCTCCTGTTGTGAACCTATCATGGTTAAATCTAGGTTTTAATTTTGTTACCGTGTTACCATGGGATCTCCCCATGGCTCTTAAAAAACTTAACAAAAACGTCCAACTAGTAACATGTGACTAAGGTCAGAAGACAGCCAAACTAGTCGATTAACTATGCTGCTAACCTTACAAGCCATTGGAACAGATCTAAATACATGAGTAACATGTAGTTGTGCTCGTTTTCTTTTATCTGTTAGCGCAACTAATATTTTAATATTTCAGAACGTTGGTTCATGTAGCTATTTTCTTTTTTTTTTTGCCTATAATAGGTAAGCTTTGGTGGGATCGCTAAGGTCATGATATGCTTTTACTGAACTGCAGACCCAAGTTTCTGTCACCATCTCTCAATGCTTCGAACGACATGATAGCACAAACCTAAAATCCTTGTGAAAAGAATCAGTAGACAATCATGCAGATTTTAAGCAGAATGCCGCACATATCTGCACAATAATGGAGCATTTGCCAATTGCCATAGTCTGCCACTTAGCATCTATTTCCAGAGATCTTTCTGCACTACCTATGATCCAAAGCGAAACGCAATCCCCAAAGTGAGATCAATATTCTCATCCAAAATAGAAGGCATAGACTAGCCCACGGATAGTACGGAGTGAAAGATAGCCACAGTTGCATTGCTGGCAAGTACAGACATTTCTACAACCCACCAAAAAATCCAAACGGAGGACGGACATTTGGAAGCAAAGCTGGCATCTTTCTTTCTCCGCGCTAGCTACAAATCTATCGCCATCGTTATCCCCCTGAAGGGCCGAAACCACTGAAATCAAGTCCAAATAATCCCTTACACCGCATTTAATGAAAGCGGCCGCGGGCCCGAACTCGCGTCGCACAAAATTCCTTTTTGGGATTTTTTTCTAATTTCATATTCCACTAAATTCTCAAAGAGGAACAGCTTCTGTTAAACAGAGAAGAGAACCCCTGGGTAAAATGCTCCTTAATCCACAAATCAAGAAGCAGTAGAAGAAGAGGAAGAAGAGCGTGGGGGAGGGAAAGGGTTGACCTTTGGGGATGTAGGCGTGGCGCTTCCAGTAGTAGATGACGAAGCACCAGAGGAAGCCGCAGGCGAAGTAGAGGAGGTAGGCGCCGAGGCAGTTGCGCAGCCACGACTGGAGCGGGTGGGGCAGGCCGCGCCACCATTCCCCGGGCACGACATGGCTGATGAAGATCTCGTTGTACCAGGTCGTCTCCTCGACGAACTGGCGCAGGTAGCCGCCGAACGCCGCCGCCGCCGCCATAGCCGGCGCGCGCCGCCCTGGGATTCTGTGGTGGGTGCGGGTGAGTTGTAAAGCGTGGAGAGAGACGATGATTCCTTTGGGTTTTAAAGAGGAGAAAGGCTTTGGCAGGTCCCAGGTGGAAAGGGCTAAAACCCACCAAATCCCGGGCCGGCTAAAGCCCGCTTCGTCTTGGCTAGGGCCGGAGGGCGTTGGCTGCTACTTATTCGTCTACGCGTAATTTATAATCGGCTCTAAAAGATTAGCTAATTTATTTAAATTAGAGTCTGTCGTGTCTGTTATAGGTTAATTTTAGTCTGACTCGTTCCCATCCCTATATGAAGGCTATATAAAAATGACAAGAAATCATATGTTTTTGTTATTTATAAACAATCAAATCTATAAACCATCATTAACGAAAGCAAGTTCTTGAAAAAAATAAGAAACTATTTTATATTTGTCAATGACAATTTCTAGAATCGATCTTAACAGTATAAGATATAAAATTTCTCAAAAATAAATATCTCTATTGATCTTAGTCTGACTTATCAACTTGGAGGGTGGAAATATAAAAGGTGCTAATGTAGGGTGTTTAATATAGATACACAATTAAATAACTGCCTAAAAATCCTCTTCTCTAATGGAAGCATCTCCGTTGAAGTGCTTAAATCAAAATTTTAGTAAATCACAACTGTACAATAAATTCTTCACATACTCATTTTAGCCGATTACAACCATTTAATAACCCTTCTTTTAATCCATCTTAAAAAAGACGAGAAGTGGTATGATTTTTTAAATAGATGCATAAAATGTCATTTGTTGAAGAGACCTATTTTATAACGATAGGCTAACGAAAGACAGAATATGTCAACTTAGTTAATTACCTACTAATTACGTGGCTTTGGTGTTAGTTGGGTGCCGTTACCCTCGGAACGATTTTCTTTTTCATGTGCGACGGGGGAAGCGTCGAACGCTTCGTTTGGCAGCGAAGCGAAACGCTCACGCAAAGCTAATGTGGCATGAAAAACGGGTTAATAGGTCTCTAGGCATCTATCTTATCAGTCTATTGCACATAGCCTTAAGCATCGATGCTTAAAGATTAGCATCTCTTTAATTCTATGACAATACAATATAGTAGTTATTTCTTGATAACCAGTGTATTGAAGATGGTCAAAATGATATCCAACGTTACTAGGTACCTGCTCCATATATTCCCCGATATTCGTTCATTGATAGCCACACCGGTCGGCCAAAATGATACTATACCGCCACAGACACACCTATATCCTAACTATTCGCTCCCTCTGAAACCGTCTCTCGCCGTTTGTTTGTACGTGGCCGTTGGGCAGTTGTTGGGCACTTATTTAGGAATAAAAATGGTTAGAAACGATATAATTCTATATTTTAAAAAAAACGGTTGAAAAATTTTTATATATAAATTTAAGTAACTTTAATATTACATTAACAAAAAAAAATTTAAAAATAAATTTTAGAAACATAAATAATAAAAAAAATATTTTTAAAAAAGATATTAGTATGGTTGAAAAATTTTCGTACCGTTTACAATCGTATACTGATTTTTAAAAAATCGTACTGTTTACACCCTACGCCGATTCTTGCGATCTCCACCTTCACGAGCCTGTGGGCCGATCGCGGATCGCCTCAACAACCCCGGTACCCCACCCGTCTCACCGCCGGTCCGCTGGTCTCATGCGAGTTGTGACATTGTGCGGTGCGGCGCCACGGCCACACCGCAAGCATGCGTTGGGCACTGCCACTCTCACTCACACACGGACAGCAGGCAGAGAGTGTCACGTGGTTGGGTCCCCAGGCGAGATCACCAGGCACGTAGTACGATACGACCAAACATATTTACACCTGGCTGCACGTAGTATTAATAGTATAGTAGTACGTCTGACTACCGTTCCACGGGCTTTTTCCTGGCCACTGGCATGTACGCCCACTAGAAATACACCGGAAAACATTGTGCGCCGTAGGTATTCCTGTACTGCATACACCGCACGTCCACCAGCCTGCCCTGCCCATGTGTCCAAACATTCCGTATTTCCGTGCAAGTGGTGGGTCACCTACGCTGCTACAGAAAATACTTCTGCTCTAATAACTTAATTAACCGGTCAATGTGTTCACTGCGACAACACGCGAGTGGCCTCGTGGGCAGCTCGCCCCAGTCCTGTTTGCGAACAAAAAACACAGCCCGGTGTCGCGGAGTGGCATGTAGTGCTGGATTTGTTGATGTGTTCTTTTCACCTGCTCCGTCCGTTATCAAAATATAGCTGTCATGAGAGTTTTTTTACGAAGATTAAAATATAGTTATGATTAAACAAATAATAGATATAATTAATTGAGATAAAAAATAAATGGAAAAGTTAAATAAAAGATATTTATAATTGATTGGGATAATAAAGTTGATATAGAAGCAGCTATAATTTAAAACGGGTTTTCAATGCTAAATTTTTTTATATTTTACGATAGAGTGGGTATATAATAAGTAATGTACTGGTTCTTTATTGTTATTTTTAACCTATAATAAATTAATCACACCATTACATATATATAATTCAGTCTTTTATTCTCAAAACTCTACCACAAAGCCTTAAATCAAATACCATCTAATATGACCTAAAGTGAACACGCCTAGTTGAAAGCCAGGTTGGATTACAGTGATACTATAGCCCAAGTTCTCCCTCGGCAACCCGCAGCGCAACTAGCCCCCAACTAGGGATGTTCAAAGGTAGATTTGAAAAGGTTTCAAAACAGTTCAGGTGTCAAATTTTTTTATCAGGGTAACGTACCACTTAAGTCTGCTACTACCAGCAGCTATGGAGGTGGCAGGCTGCCAATTGGTTTTAACTCGAGGCTGCTATCGATCGAAATTTCTAGATTAACTTTCTCCAGCACAGTGAAAGTGCATGCATGCGTGCCGTGCCGTGGCTGAGCACGCACGTACATCGCTGCATGGAAAGGCAGACGCCACACTCCTCGTGGGCACGTTGCAAACTTATCAAAACTTATCAATCGGACAATCGGTCGTCCGTAGCACTGTGGACGTGCGAACGGCGGTGCACGTCGTGCGGTCATGCCCATGGATTGCCCAGAATTACATGCTCATCTTTGTCCAGAAATTACTGTATTAATTGATAAATTTCTATTATAAGGTTATGACTAATTTAGTGTTTAGATTCTTATATTTTATAATAAAGAAAATAGATCGCAATGCTGTCAAGCTAGATTACTAGTATAATCAGCATGGGCAGATGGGCTGAGAAGTGATAACTACTATTTCCGATGTGTATCGTGGATTGATGACAGCATTAGGATTAGGCGAGGTGGTACTGTGCTAGGGCGGCGACAGAACCAGTGAACACCAAACTCGATCGTACGCTACTAAACAAAGATGCCACACCCATTTGCACGGTCTGTTCCATATCCAAATGCACATATAATATATTCCAAAACGAGTATTGGCCAAGGACTTGTAAATAGCAGATGATTATTGATACGCTCGTCGGATCCATCGCTCACGTGCTTCTTGACCTCTACAGACTACAGCACAGCTAATATTCGTTTAGCGAGGCGCAGGAAAGATTCTAAACGGCACTTGAGGACCAACGAGTGAACCGATGCGGTGTTAGGCTGGACAAAAATAACCGGGATGGTGAGACCGAAACCGAAATGACCGACACTGGAAATTTTGGTCATAAATTAGGCTAGGGATTAATCTGGCTAACCAAAATTAATACGTCCAATTCAGTCATTATTTTTAGTTAATCAAAATAACCGAATAAACCAAAATTAGAAAAGAAGCCCAAGGGTACATGTATACCCCAGCCCACTAGGTTCAATACTAACCAAAACCCTAACTATATTCTTTATTTCCCTCACTCGACTTAAGATGTGTTTAGTTCGTATGATAGGGTGAGATGGGATAGGTTGATTCCACTTTGAGGATGTTTGGTTTTACACAGAGATGAAATGGGTTCATCCCAAAAGGGAATATTAACCTCAAATCCGGATTTGACTTGTCTCTCAAAAATTGGCGAACTAATTCAACTCATTTTCCTCTCTTGCTAACATACGGGCCATCCCTTTAAAAACAAGATCATTCCATTTCTCGTACCAAATGGATAGTTAGAACCATTCTGTCTCTAAAACAAAAATGAGTCTAACATATCCCAAAAGCATAGGGATGAGTATACATACTTAGCAGCTGCCAACCCACCATCATCTTGAACAATTGAGTTGTTGCATGCTATGGACTCCATAACCACCTTCGCCTCCTCCATTCCCCTTCCTCTCATCTTCGACTCTAGCCTCCTTTGCCTGTTGCTTAACACTAGTGCTAGTGCTACATGGTATTGAGTTAGCCTCTTGTCCTCCACGCCGATGGCTACACCTCCTCCTATCCCCTATCTAAGCATGTGACCTTAGTGACACTTCCTCTAGACCTCCAATTCGATGGGCAAAGAAGCGACAACGTTGACAATAACATGGACGGTGCAATGGTAGTAGGCAATGACTACAACCAAAGCTTAGAAAAGAAGTTTGAGCTGGACAAGTGTCTGCTAGCCATAGTGAGACTAAGGATGTCGTCACTGTTATTGCTCCTCAGCTAATTAAATTCACGCTATGGTTGTATAGATTGATGAGATATTGAGATTTTTATTTCTGTTATAACCGAGGACCAAACCAAACTTGAATACCTCAATCTTAAGAATTTTTACAGTGTGATTTGGTCTTTTGTTTTAGAGGACCAAAATTTATAAAAAACAAAAGAAAAAGAAAACGGAGACCAACTTATGTGAGACTTGCCCACAACCCACCCATCGCTTATGCATATATCAGTAGTCACACACTAGATGTTCACCACTGTGATTGGACTTTATAGATTTATGCCTACCTATAGGGTCATAATCCACAGCCCATTCCTGTACATGGGTTGATATTTCAGCTAAAAATATTGGCCTATTGTATATGGATAGGTCTCATATCGTGGTTTCTTTAAAGAATTCTAAAGGTCAGGCTGCTATCTCTGTACGGTCTATATGGATTGAGATAAAGACCATGATTTGCCATCCATAAGTCTCTCGACTCCGGTTACATGTGTCACAAAGTGAAGTGTGTGTAGGCATAACTTGCCTCGTGGCCTGGAGCCCACATTGCAATGAGTACCCATTTCAAGTTGAATCCCTGGGTGCCTCTCCGAGGGATTTTCCCACTTCCTTGAGGACTAATGGCCCGTTCTAGCAAGCTAATTGACCTTAGCTATTTTTTTTGTTAGCGCGCTTTTTAAAGTGCTAAACGGTGTGTTTTATTTATTTTTTTTAATAAAAAAAATTAAATAAGTCTATTTTGAATTTTATAATAGTTCAAAAAAATTACAAATTTATCAATCGTTATCATAAGACTATCACTAAAAAATATAAAAATACAACTAAAACTGTCATTTGAGTGGCTTTCTTACCTAATAGAAAAAATCAGCGAGAAATTTGAAAATAGCTCTCATAGATAATACTTAATTAGTTATACGTTAATGATATTTCTTTTTACGTGTTGAAGAAAAGCTTTAGCCATAAGCTGATTATAACGCCATATATCCACATTTCCATATGTTAGTATCAGAGGCGGTGAACAGCCTTCTGCCCCAATCACCTTGTGAGTAGCAATATTTTTCATTTCAACTTTTTAGCAAGAAACGGTGATTGCCTGCAGCTCCGATCACTCCACCCCTACGTCCTGTTCCGCGTAAGAACGGCACCGCGGCTGAACTGAACAATCGCCATCGCGGTAGATTTGCGCAGCCTTCACGTAGCCAAATCGGAATTCGCGCGCCTCTCGGCTCTCTCCACCGCACGACTGTTCTCCTCACCCGGGCCGGCGCTGCAGCGCGCACGTCTTTCGTGCGTGAGGTCCACCGACCCGGCCTGGGCCTGTGCGTTCCCGGCCAGCGAGAGAGATCTTTCGCGCCTGTAGCCCTGTACACCTGCCAGCAACCACGTGCACTCTCTACAGCCTACAGCGCGGGGAGCCGGCCGGCCGGGGACCGATCACAACTCACAATTCACAGCTCACAAATGCAAAGCTGACTCTGATCGACCGACCTGCTACGCCCCTACGCTGCTAGGGATCTGCTTACTTACCCTCATGTGGAGGAACAGGAGAGCACATCAATACTCGTCACCTACTACTCAAACTGTTTTCCCACCCGTAATCCCCGTATGCATACTTTGCATCGGACATATGCGTACGCAGATATGCTTCGTCCGTCGTGAATGCGCCATCGGTCGGTCTCGGATGTTTTGCTGGGGAGTACATGCATGCTACTTGCGAACATGCACTGGTTCTGTAGCTAGACTGGCAGAGAATTAGTCGTTAGTACAGCCAGAGACATGTAGCACACGGGAGTAGACTGCGAACGCAACTGCATAGCCTACTTAGTACTTGTAGCTTAAATCCATGCTAACTTAAAAAGCGAACTAGCGAGATAGCATCATCTGGAACTGAAGTTGCAATCACGAAGGGCACGAAGGCAGTGCCGCAGGAGATAGATGCTGGCCAGCCTAATAGGCACAAGCAGAGAAGCCCTGTTTCCGTCCTTTTCCTTTTGGAAGAAGCGAGAAGCATAGCTGACTACCCTCATCTTGTGACGCTTGCCAGTTCGTGTGTACCATCACCACAACCAGCATGCCCTGCAAACTGATTGATCGATTGATCGAAGGAGATGGAGCCGTTGCGCTGCTGGACTGCTGCTATGGATGGACCACTTCAAGGAGCCGGGCGGGGCGGCGAACTGGCAATGCCAAGTTGACACTGATCTACATCTACTGGGCTACAGTGCGCAGTTACTGTTTGGTCCCACACAACTGCTCCATCAATCTACCGGCTACCGGCCGGTAGGGTTGTACTGTGTATGTATAGCTACCTCCATGTACACGCCATTGACCCATGAGTCCATGACAGTAAACGGCAATGTTTGTGCATGCGATTTACAATGCGTGCTAACCTAATTGATAACGGGGATTTGTGAGCAACTAGAGTAGTACTACGATTACATCATGATTAGTACATTGTGATGATTAGAACTACAGTAGTACAGTACTAATGCCACAAGGCGTTGCAAATTTGCAATCGGAAAACATGCCCGGCCACCGGAACCATTTATTATGCTGAGGTGAATTGGATTTGGCCACATCCAGTCCGGGACATCAAACTCATCCATGCGTTAATGGACAACAGCCATGCCATTTTCCTTGCTGGATCAGAGAAAGTGCAGGCTCTCGCAGCTTGATCAGTTCAGGAATTTTATGGGGGCACTTATCAATTTATTTCCTACTTTTACGGTGGGAAAGCGATAACCACGTGATACGTTTGCACGAGTGCAAACTCAATTTAGCCAATTTAAAGCCTAGTCTCAGCTTAACCTAGCTTTTCACTAGTTATGATAAATTAGATTTAAAATCCAATATAAAAATGTCCAAATCACGATTAGATATATCAATAGCTACTTTTTAAATATTTATATTAAATATTTATATTACAGCTATATTTTAGTTTTTTCTTATTATCTCTCTTTATATTAATTTTATTTTTTCTCTTAATGTCTTTAAGGGTTTTCTTTGGATATGATCAAACTATTTCAATTGATAATAGATAAGATTTTTTTCAATTAATGATATCTCTAATCGATATATATTCTTGTTCCGTACTCAATTTATTCTTATATGATCATAAATCCAATATAGTTATTGAACATAACATTTTTAAGTATAGATTTTTAGTCAATTTAAAGAGGCTCATTTTTTTTCCAAAATTTCCATACATTCAACCACTGCGTCCAACCCACGTCCGACTTAGATAGTGCATAGACACAGCTGTTGTTTTTTGTAAAATCACATTGTTTATTTATTGTGATGAAAAACTAATAAGAAAATATGTTCATGTGTTAATCTTTGTTGGAAATTTATTTTAAAAAGTTAGCAATTGTTGATGTGAGTGTATACGAATAATATGGGTCAGGTGTGATATCCATATTTAGAAACGGCTTTATGTATAGGTGATGAAAATCAACTTTGTTTAATGCACGAGGATTGAGACTATCTTTAGAAAAGAAGCTACGGTCATGATGCCATATAATAAGAGTCTTGAAGTCAATATTTTTAAAAGATCAATCTTGATCAACAATAAATCGACATAGACTTAGAAAAGAGTTGAGATCTAGATCGATCAAGAATACCGATTAACAAGATAATATAAATTATATATTTAAATTTCATAATTAAAATTCTAAAATTAAAATTTTCGTATGGTAATTTAAATTATGGGCATTTATTTCCTTCTTCTAAATTTTTATGGTGTGAGTTTCTTTTCTTCCTACAACTATTTTAGTTTTATTTGTGTTATGATGAAAATGAAGCCAATGTCTATATTGCTTTATATCAAAATCCGAGAGGTTAAAGCTCTATTTACGCTATTTATTATTTGGTATTTGTATATTTTGAGAAATATTTAAATTTTATAATAGACATCTGTGGCTCATGATAAGTTTTAAAAGATATTTATTATTCACGAGAGTTGAACTAAATATAGAACTTATATAGATCTACCAAACTATGCACCATCACACAGCATGAGACACCGGTGTAGAGACAGACTCAAGTGCATTAGTTTCACTCCCTTTTCAACCTCTACTCTTTTATTTTCTATACGTATATTTTTAACCGCTAAATGACATATTATTATTAAAAAACTATTGGAAGATACTTTAAAATTATATTAATTTATTTTCAAGTTTTTAAAGTTAATTAATTAATTAATTATTAATATATTATTGCGTTTTACGTGTAACCTTTATCGGACACTAATTCCCAAACACAGCCAAGGATGCACTGATGGCCCGAGGCCGGAGCAACGTACTCCTGCCTCCTGCGGTCACCTTGCCCTCCGGCACGGCGAGAGCGAGCCAACGTAGGAGCAGGTGCAGCCATGAGCCAAAGGCATGGAGCACGGCGCCGGCCGGAGATGGATTGCATCCCGTTGCCATGATGCTCTGGCACGGGGCGGCCCAGCGCTGCCGCCGCGACAGGACGACGAGGACCAAAAATCACGTCGAACGGTCGGCCGGCCCTTAGCCCCTGACCCCCGCGCGCACGCTTGCCCCACTCCAGTGCTGTGCTGCGTGCCATCATCATCACCCATTCGTACCGGTCTCTCTCCCAATCTCGATCACCCAGCGCGGAGCCAACGGTCTCTACCACGGCCACGCCTCCTCCATTGACATCTCCTGATTTTCGAGGACTAATCAACAGTCAATGCTGGCAGTAGTACTAGTTTTCCACAGATCACAGGTATCTCACTCACATCAGTCACCACAGCAGTGCTGCCATGCCATGCACCGAAAGTCCAAATACAGACAAGATTCATTCGAAGAATGACCCTTTTTTTCCAAAGGTACCGGCTCTGCAGAAACTTTAATCATCATTCTAAAACGGGTGCTACAAAAACAGCAAAATTAATCAGGACCAGAGCAATCATGCATGTACAGAACTAACACCATCCATCCAACGGCCGACGCTAATCAGCTGCACACCAAAAGCAATCTCAAGTAAACCAAACCGCAAATCACAGGGTACAAACGAATTAATCACTGGCTAATGGCGCCGCCTTCTGACACGGCGGGCGAGTCGGACACGCCGGAGGACTCGTCCATCGACTCGTAGGACGGCGATGCCTCCCCGCACGCGCGGATCTCCTCGATCATCTTCACCACGTACCCGATCTTGGGCCGCTGGTCGGGCGCCGCCGACGCGGAGGTCAGAGCTAGCTGCAGCATCGCCACCATCTCCTCCTCGATGCCCTTGTCCTTCATCAGCTCCAGGTCGAACACCTCCGACGTCCACTCCTCCCTCACTACTGACTGCACCCACCGCGGCATCTCCACCACCACGCCGCCGTTGGGCAGCTCGCTCCCCGGGCACCGCCCCGTGAGCAGCTCCAGGAGCACTACGCCGAACGCGTACACGTCGCCCTTCTGCGACGCCCACGGCCGCGGCGGCAGGGGAGCCTCGGGGGCGCGGTACCCCGCCGAGCGCGCCGCCGGGGACGAGCCGAGCTGCGCTAGGCCGCAGTCCGCGAGCCGCGCGACGCCGGTTTTGTCGAGAAGTATATTTGTGCTCTTGATGTTGCCGTGCGCTAGCCTGGGCGTCCCGCTGCCCCGGCGGCTCGCGTGGTGGATGTAGGCTAGGCCCCGCGCGGCCGCGGAGGCGATGCGCATGCGCGCCGCCCAGTCCAGCGGCGTGCGCCCGGGGCCACGGTTACCTGTAACGAGATGTCTCAGCAGCAAGTGTTCGACGAAATTAATGTCGAGATGCCAGAAGCAGAGAACTTGCCGTGCAGGAGGGAGAAGAGGCTGCCGTTGGGCATGAACTCGTAGACGAGAAGCTTCTCGTCGCGGGCGTAGTAGTAGGCGTTGAGTGGCACGATGTTCGGGTGACGGAGACGACCAAGCACGGCCATGTGGTGCTCGAAATCCTTCTTGGACGCCGCCGCCGCCGCCGTGGCGTCGCGCAGCCGCTTCACGGCCACGACGCTACCGTCGCCAAGCACGGCCTTGTACGCCGTGCCACACCCGCCTTTGCCCAGCATCTCCGCTGACGCGCGCAGCAGGTCGTCCAGCTCAAACCGCTTCCCGCCGCTGGTGCAGATGTCCTCCAAAAACACCATTTTCCCCCGCTCGAACGTGCCACCGGCTGCAGTGACCACTCCGGCGGCGCCGTATGGGCTGGAGGAGTAGACGATCTTCTCCCCCTCGCGGAGACGCCTGGCGCTTCGCCGGCCGGAGAGGCGTGGCCAGAAGTAGCAGAACAGCAGCCCGGCCACGAGCCCGACCACGGCGAAATCCCCCACCACAATTGCCACAACGGCCGCGCGGCTCATCTTTCCCTTGCCGCTGGCTGCTGCGCTCGCTGGCTTCGACGAGGGTGACGACGCAACCATGGCTGCAGCCGGTGGACACGGCGGTGTCGCGGACGAGTTGACAGCCGCCGAGGCGTTCGGCTGCTGCGCCTCGTCCTTGCACGGCGGCAGCGGCGCGCTGCAAAGATCAACATTCCCGCCGAATGCCCCGGCCGGAAACCTCGCCATCGCCACCGGAATCCTTCCCGTCAAAAGATTGTTGGAGACGTTGAAATCTTGCAGCACGGGGAGCGCAACGCCATCAATCCCGCCACTGAGCCGGTTGGAGTCCAGTCGTAGCGACAGCAACCTGTCGAGCCGGTTCAGCTCCGGTGGCACGACGCCGGACAGGTTGTTGAACGACAGGTCGAGGCGATACAGCCGGTACAGCGCTCCAAGCGACGGCGGAATCGGGCCGGACAGCGAGTTGCCGGCGAGATACAGCAGCTTGAGCCCGGCGAGCGGCGAGAGGTCGGGAATGGCGCCGGATAGGCCGTTCCTCTTGAGACTAAGCACGCGGAGGCCGTCAACTCTCGCGAGCGCCGGGAGCGCGGCGTCGCCGGACAAGCCGAAGCCCTCGAGCACCAGCCTCGTCACCCGCCCTCCAGCGCAGGTGACCCCGCGCCAAGTCCCGCATGGGGTCGGGTTCGTGGATAGGTTCCAGCTCGCCAGCGCGCCGGACCGGTCGGCGGCCAGCCGGAAGTCCGACAGAGTCGCGACGTCGGCGTCCAGCGAGCCGGCGTCGACATAGCACACGAAACATCGCAGCAGCAATGTCGACAAGAAGAGCGGCAGTAGAGTGGCGCCGCCGCTGTTGCAAGGCATGCTCCCGCTACTCTTTTTTGTTGGAGCCTGACCTCGCGTTTGGCTTGTTTGCGCGCCGGTCGTGACAACGGCGAGACGAAGGGGTTCTTGTCTGATGCTCCATCCCTCTCTGACCTCAGCTTTGCCACCACAGGGGCACTCACTCACCTCACCTCACCTCACTGGTCCACCACTCAGTGACAGTGGCACTCACTGGAGTAGGGGAGCTCACGAAGACGACGAGGGTGTGTGTGCAGTGCAGCGAACGTTACGTACGGATCCCTGGAGCACCTTGGATGGCTGGATGGCGAGCAGCTGCAGGTGTGGATGACGGGTGGGGCCATGCGGGTTGATAGGGACATGTCAGGGGTAAAAGAGAGCGCAAATGCGGAATTGTTTGTGCATCATGTCCGGGCGGAATTCAGTGGGCCTCTCTACTCGATGAAGGGGGGGGGGGGGGGGATGATTTTTTTAGGATTAGGAGCCATTATGTGCAATCTGGGCTTCATTATGCGCCAAGAATAGGCGCGGAAGACGCAACAGCAACGCAGTGGAAGAGATGCTAAACGGGCGGCTCGCCCAATAAAGCACGGGCCCGGTTGGACACGGCCTTTTTAGGCACGATGTTTAAACAGGCTGTATCGAGTTGGTCTACGGGCTAAGTGGTGGCCTACACATAGCCCGTAAAGAAGATAAACGGCTCGGATCTTGGAAAATTAATGAAAAATTAGAAAAAAGGAAAAATATGAAAAAACGTAAAAAATTAAGGAAAATGGAAAATACAAAGAAAATTAATGAAAAATAGACAAAATATAGAAAAATATGGAATAAATGAGAAAATTTCTTAGCTTTAATGATGTTATGGTTGCCTTATTAAAAACTTTTTTTTAATAAAAACTCATTTCAACAGCACGAGAAAACCCAAAAAGGAAAAAAAGTATAAACAAGCTTAACAATTATACATTTGTAATATTATTTTGATCAATGTACAAATTTTCAAATAATAATTGAAGTTCTTTGCTATCTATGGAGTGTTGTGTGCGTGTTTTAGCTGGTTCGTAATCTTTGACAATGGTAATTATTTTCATTATGTTATTTATCAAATGTCTTCGTTTGTTAATGATTATCTTGCCTTTGAGACTGAAGGCAAAATCAGAAGAGATTGTAGAAACAGGAAACTGTCATCATATCCCATGCTAATAATGAAAGCACGGGATATGTTAACTTGTGTTTCTACCACCATGTCTTTATATTGAAATCTCAATCGTCAAGGTTAATGATGTCACTGTCGAGGTAGAAGTTTAACTTATATGGGGAAGAGGTAGCTAAGGATTCAAACTGTGTCGAAGATGTAGTGATCGAAGTGCCAGAGCTCCTTGATAAGAAACTATCTACACCACCAAATATTTTTTTTGTACAATTTTCTTCTTACTTGCTTCAGCCGAGGCTAGTGGGGGTCGCTGCAATCTCACTGCACTATATTTGCTTGTATACTTAGTGAAAATATCAATTAAATTAATATAAACATATCCACTAAAGAAGATGAATAAGAATATCCACAGCTATAGGATTTGTAGAAGCATTATGCAAATTAATTGTAAACATTTTATTATTTAGACCAACTTCTTCTTGGAAAACTCATTCTCCAACATTCTCACATGTGTGTGCCACGTCGATTAAGCTAAATCAGATTATTCTCTTTTGTAATCTCCAATTATCATTAACAAATTGAACAACAGCACTAAGATAATCTTTCTTATCATTATCTGACCATATATCACTAGTCAAAGTCATAGAAAAAAGTAAAGGATTATAAAATATTCTTAAGCTTAACACAACATTCATCATAGTATTTAACAATATCTTTAGTTATGTTTACTTAGAAACACTAATATATTTAGGATTATGAGCATTCTTAATGTATTCTTTAAATTGAGGAGACTCACCGAAATTTATGGATAGATCCTCTCTTGCTATTAAATGATAAAGATCTTTTCAAGCATTATCACTGTTATAATACCTTTATTGGACAGATCCATCAAGGTTGAAGCTGAGGATTATCTGCATCATGATCACTCTAGCTTTATGTTTGTAGGTGATAGCGTGCCGAATAGAGTGGTCGGTACCACTAATAGCCCTAGCTATTAAAATATTCTTACGGTAATTACATTTAGCATATCTCACCTTTGACATCATTTTTTTCAACAAAGAACTTATCAAAATCTGTTCAAACTTTAAATATACTACTTCTTAATCTTTTTACACCGGTGCTTGAAGTCGCCTAAGTAGTTATCAGCTTCATGATCTTCTTCTCTAGTTACTTGACCTACAACATTACCAAAAAGAAACTCTACGGTATTATCCATTACATTACCATGAAGCATAAAGTAATGATCAATGGAAGTTGGGTTCAATCCATCGAGACAATCCATAACTGTCATACTACAAAAAATATTTAACATATTTTAATAAACCACATAATCAATAAATATTAAAAATACTATAAAACATATACAAAATATCAAACATTATCTTTTATTTTAACCATTGGAGCAATGGCCAATTCTAACAAATTTTTTGCCAAATTTTAAATTTCTTGAAATTACAGAAGCAACTTATGAGCTCAAAGACGAGAGGAGAATGCAAGTGGTCTTGTATGGAATAGGAGGGGGATGGCTACCAAAATTTGAGAATTTTTTGGTAGCTCTTTTGAATGTTTTTAACTCAATCAATCAATTAAATGGGCTAAATGGGCTAAAACAGGTCGTGCTATACCGTTTAGCCCACTAACCATCGCACCAATAGTCGCTAGGCCAACAGGGCCATGCCTACCGACCTGCCTTATCTGGGTTGTGCCGAGCCAACCCACTGTACACACCATTCACCTAGACACAGCTCGGCTCATCTATGCATGTGCCATGCTTAGACCAGGCTAATTGTAGTGGCCCTCATGCTGGTCCGATTGACTCAGTCCATTTGGCCATCTCTACCGGCTAGGCATGTGCACGTGAAAATCAAAATAGAATGGAGGGTTAGGGTATGTTTGAAGACATGTGATAATTATGTAAAATAAGAAGATTTATTAGTTAAAAATTAATTTAGTATTAACTATTATAAATTTAAAAAATGGGTCTATATAATTTTTAAAGCACTTTTATGTAGAAAATGTTTTAAAAACATATCATTTACCAAAAAAACATGTTCACAGAGAAATAAGAGATTTTTTTCACCTATCAACCACTTGCGAACGCAGTCTTAACCTTTACTACGTGTAGTACTTTATTTTGCTGAGATGATGGAAATTTCTGGCATTATGATCTGCGTGGTACTCCTACTCCATACGGATGCGTGTTACCACCGGCGGCTACAATTGTGATATGTTCATGACGATTATCAAATTATCTTGTCGAGTTGTGATTCGTTAAAGGATATATTTTTATATTCTCCGTATTTAGCTGGGGACGGATGACTTTTAACTGTTGGTGAAAGTGGGCGAGACAAATATGAGAGGTTGATAGCCGGAGTACAATATGCAGCCTTGCAGTGTTGCAGAGCTGAGTGCGCCAAATCCATGGTACGGATTGACAGTTCTTTTTTTAAAAATAAAAATCAAGCATTTTATTCATTAACGGACAAGTTTACATTCCTACTGAAATTACACCAAGGATTTGAGAACCAAACATGATGCTCCTCCTGTAAGGTACAAGCAAATTTAGTTGTGAGCATCAAAGTTAGCCCGATTTTCATAACAAATTCTACTTTTACAAAATGCTTCCTTCTTGGCTTAATATCATTAAGAATTGTTAAATAACGGCATTTTAGTTTTTTTTGAGATGCTCCTAATGACCTCAAGGCAGTTTGATGCTATACAGACCTTTGGCACGTTACAGTCTATCCCAATTGCCAACCCTTCATCGCACACAAGTGTTTCTAATGTAGCTGATTCAGAAAGCACTTTTCAGATCATAGTACTGACTGTCATGAATTTACGAGATACAGTACGTCATAGCTTCAATAGCAGTCTGATCATGATATTACTACATTCACATTTATCTTTAAGCAATCTTCTAGGTGACATCCATACTGCTATTTTAGGTCAAGATAACTGCTTCATAAAGAAATATTAATTAAATCCATATTAGCTAAATAAGATTTAATAAAATGCATTGTTGTTAAAGGGCCTTCATAATATTCATCATGTAGAACTCTACGTCTAGCGTACTAAATTGGCCAGTAAGTTACAAGAAGCTTCCTCAAGCATAGAAAAGAAGATTAACATGCCCCATATCCGTTGGTAATCCTAGATACCACACAGTAATAGTTTCACTAGTAAACTTGATATTTTGTTTAATTTTCTCACGAATGGAAGGGATGGAAGCTACACAATAATTAGTTAGAGTTCTTTTCACTGCATCAGCCCCATAGCTATCCGCTTTAAAAAATAATGAACTGTCATCAACGAATAGAAGATACATAACCACTAGGACAATACTAGTTATCTGGACACCTTTGATCTGCTTTCTCTTTCTTAGCAAGATAATACTTCAGCATATAGTATGAAGATGTAAGGGGATATAGGATCACTTTGTCTTAATCCCTGTGAAGGCTTTAAATTATTTAGTTTTTCTCCATTGAAAAGAATCGAGTATGACACTGAAGTGACATATTTCATCACATTAGTTACCTAGCATTGGTGGAACCCTAGATTCCTCATTAAAGCTCTATTCAACTCGATCATACATTTTTATCATATCAACTTTTAAAGCATAGAAAGAATTCTTCTTTGCTCTATTTGTTATCATGTAATGCATGCATTCCTAGCCCACAAAAATATTATGTGAAATAAGACGCCCAAGGATAAAAGTAGATTGCTCATCGGAGATGATATCTAGCAGCACTACCTTTAGTCTATTTGCGATGGTCTTTAAAATGATCTTATAAAGCATCTTACATAGACTAATAGGCTGATATTGCAAAATATTAGTTAGATTATCTACTTTAGGAATTAAATAATTAATGCGTTGTTTACCTCTTTAAGAATATCTCCTCCATTCATAACAACATGCCATGTCCTTGCAACATTTTTTCCACATAATTTCCAGTAGCGTTGAAAGAAGTGGGTCAGAAAGTCATTTGGTCTAAGGAGCTTTGGTGGAAAGCATATAAAATAGTGCCTTCTTTACTTCCTGTTCTCGAAAAAGAGTCATAAGAAAGTCATTCATATGATGAAAGAATATGATTTATTCCTTAAACTTCTTCAGATGAGAATAAATGTTGGTAAAAGCTTAAGGTCAATTGCTACATCTCATTAATATCTTTGCTTATCATGCCATCTAGTTTTTCTAACTGATGAATACAATTTTTGTGTCTTCTTTGATTGGCCTTCTAATAAAAAAAGTTGTATTTTTATCTTCCTCTTGAAGCCATGATATATGAGATCTTTGTTTCCACTTTACCTCCTCTTTATAATTTAGTTCCATAGTCTATTTCTCCATTTTTATTTCCTCTAGAAATGGGCCTAGCCAATATGGGTCATTCCCTAGTGATTCAAATTTCTTTTTAAGCTTTGCTCTGATCTAACACTTATAAAAGACTCATAACTCTAGCATCATAAGCCAACACCTAAGCCATTCAGTTTATTGTAAACATCAAAGATATTAGAACATAATTCTTTACTTGTCCAAACACGCTCAGCTAAAGGTCCAAGATCTTTATGTGTGATTTCACATCTTCTCATAGCGAAAAATCTTGTTGCCCCTTAAATTCCTTATTCATTCATTTTCCTCTCAATCCGTGACAAGAAGGGTGGTGCAATGATCGGATGATACAACAGTTAAATGTTGAAGAGTGGCAAAAGGAAATAACCTGGATCAATTTCCATTAGCTAGAGCCCTATCAAGGCAAAGTTTGATGGACAATTTATTTGCAAACCTCCTTTACTAGGTCTAGTTCGATATACCCAATATTACATAAACTATAAATGTCCATAGTCTCTAAAACTATTAATAAGATATTTGTCTCGCTCGTTGGGTCCAAACTATTATTCTTATCTCAACATTTCATTAAAATCTTATATCTAGCCTTAAGAGAGATCAAATTCCCATCTCAAAAATTTCATTAGATCCTAGGTTTTATGCCAAATAGCTCTATTTGCTTGTCATAAAACATTGTTAGACGCCATGGAGGTTTGTTAGGTTCATTTAATACAACATCAACATGTATTTGCAAAAGTTCTTAAGTGAAAGCACCACATCACTGCCAAAAAAAACTCCTAGTCCATCACTACGTTTAGAGCTCTAACAACAAAACCATTCTGAAATCCACGGTCCATTGAAGACCTTCTACCTTATACTTGGAAATTTGAGTCTATGATATGAAGAGAATTAACGGGCAACATTCTTCGTGAGATTATGAAGTTTATGGCTGTCATAGGGTCGCCCATTCTGCAATAGTTCTAGTTTATGATTCTCATTGTTCTATATAGACCCTATTCCTAGATCCCATCAATTCATCAACATTATATTTTGTAAGCCTCTTTAAATTACGGGTCGAGTACTCAAGGTCTTCATCCATATTTTCTTCAACACTCTTCTTATTTAGAAGTTTATTATGTTCAAATGATATAAGAACAAGTCGTGCTTTGTTGTTAGTTTTGCTATTGTTTGAGTGGAGAAAATGCCATAGTAGTGGATGGCAAGAGAGCCGCCTATAAAAGTGACATACCCCCTCCTTCCTCGCACGTTTAGCCACGTCATTACGCAGGTGGTCTTCTAGTATAGAGAAAAACACTCTGATGGTAAAAAAGACGTTTGTAAATTTTTTAACCCCACCAACCCGTCATCAATGAAGGCTAATGGTTGTTTGTCACGTTAGATTTTATGTTCTTATGTATTTTTTTTAAAAAAAATCCGTTCAGAGAGTATTGTTGGATATAGACTATAATTTTTTTAAGAAAAATATAATGTTGTAAATATTTTAATAAAAAGTATATATAAATAAAAAATCCTCGCATTAACACGTACAGCTCGATGGCTAAAATGCTATGTATCCAGACCGAGATGCAGCTCCATGCACACACTCACACCGCGTGTACGCCGAGATGGGGAGCAGAGCACGCCCAAATTTGCGAAAAGCGCGATCCGGCCTCGGTGCACGCGTCCTATCGTGTGCGTGGCTGCGTGCTCGGATCGCCTCGCGTCGCGCGGCGCGGCCAACACGCGCCGTAAGGATGCCGGGGCGCGGCGCCGCGCGGCGATCACCGAACGTGCGTGATTTGATATGATGTCGGTGCAAACCAAGCGACGTGCGCGATCACCATGCATGTGACGGTAAACCTCGTCAATTCCGCATTCGCAAAATGCACAGTTAGAAAGACTATATTATGTCAACATACGGCAAAGGATGACAATTAAAAGGACGCGTTACTTGTGGTTTTTTTGCTAGTACAAGCATCGCTGAGATGGCCAGAATCGCCAGTATCGATCGGTAGGTATGAGTGCCGTTTCTGTGTAACAGAATGATACAATTGGTACGCATGCAGTAGAATTAACAAATATGTACCTCATGGAGTATGCAACCATGCATCCATGACAGAGTACGTAAAAAAAAAACGAACGAAAAACCCGATCGATCTCTGTATCTCAGCCGAAGCCCATAAGTTTGGGAGCTAGGTCGAGCAGCGGGGCCAGCGCGTCCGGCGAGAACTTGCGCGCGAACACGAAGCAGATGTCGCTGGCCGCGCCGTTGTACGTGCAGTTGGCGGCGCCGCTCCGCATTTTCCTGAACAGCTCCTCGGTGACGTCCCGGGCGTCGTGTCTCCTCGGGTGCGGCTTCCTCGGCTGCCACTTCATGTACGTGAGCGTCCGGTTGGCGTTGCGGCGCCACCCGAGCAGGCTCGCCAGCGTCGGGATGTAGTGCTCGTCGATGAGGCAGCCCCTGCGGCCGGCGCAGGAGGCGCGGAACACCGGGAAGTAGACCTCGTCGGAGACGACCTGGACGGCGAGGGCGCGGTCCATCTCGAAGAACTGGGAGCCCTTGCGCCACTGCGGCAGCGTGATGTTGTGGGGCGCCGGCGTTGTCGAAGCAGTCGATGAAGCTGTCGTTGGAGCCGGTCAGGTGCGCGTACACGGTCGGGAAGTCGAAGAGGGGAATGCCGGACTCTGAGAGCAGCGCGAACCGTTCGTTGGACAGGTCGAGCAGAGCGTTGGCCAGCAGCCGTCGCTCTGCCTCCACTAGGTTCGTGTCGCCCCAGGTCGTCTTCTGTATGCACGCACCCATTCACAATTCCATCGTCACATCGTGAAGTAACACCTACTACTACTGTCTATCAAGAGATTAAGAAATAATTAACCTTAAATAATGTAAGCGGGGATAGCTCAGTTGGGAGAGCGTCAGACTGAAGATCTGAAGGTCGCGTGTTCGATCCACGCTCACCGCATTTTTTGGAAAACATATATTTTTTTATAGATGCAACATTTTTTTTAAATCGAAAACATATATTTTATTTTAGATGCAAAATAGAATTTAGAGAAGTTCTTCAATGCAAAATCGAATTATAGAAATTAATTTGCTCTCTGTTACGAACTCAATCCAAACATCGAAATTGGAGTGCACGTAGATGGAGTAGAGCTCCTTGTGCCCCGCGAAGAACTCCCACAGTGGCCGCAGCAGCAGCTGCGCTCTCACCAGGAACAGGAATGTCACCTTCGGCACGCGGTTGTACGGCATGTGAGACACCTTTGGCGCCATGGACAGCTCCGTAATTAGAATCGGATACTTTTAATTTCTGATATGAGTTTGTTATAGGTTTTTAGGTGTGCATATTCATCTCTCTTTATACGACTCAAGATTCTTTAAGTGACGAAGTTAACCATACCGAAGATTATCTTCTTTAGTCCTACCAAGGTATCGATGGTCTTCGAATACTTTCCCCCATTGTAGATGATGGCAAAGAGCTTGGGTGAGGCCTCAAACTTTGAGGTCCAACACATCCATTTGAAAACAAACATTTGGACTATGGTACTGAGGCTAAACTGTGGTAACTCCAGTCAAAACAGTGCCAGCGCACAGGAGGAACTCCTAACACAAGAACCAGAGTCTCGCGTTGAAGTACACAATGAAGACAATGTCTTCATCTACGTGCAGATTCGATACTTCGTCCTTACCAATGGGACGAGCCTGCCCCGCTACAAGGAGGCCTTTGGCCACTATCTTCATGATCTTCGCCTCATGGACAAGAGACTAGCTAAGGTAGGAGCTGAAACCTATGGCGATATGGTTAGGGTTAACTCCAATGGCCTTCACCATGAATGACTTGCGAGGAGCCATTGAAGTGGTGAAGTGCTAAGTAGGAGGCAAAGTCAAAGAGCTAGAGAGAAGATGAAGAAGTCATCCATGGTTATATAGTAGGTGAAACCCAAGCAATACCCAATAGGAGCGTGACATGTATTTGGGTACAGTACGTCATAGCTTCAATAGCAGTCTGATCATGATATTACTACATTCACATTTATCTTTAAGCAATCTTCTAGGTGACATCCATACTGCTATTTTAGGTCAAGATAACTGCTTCATAAAGAAATATTAATTAAATCCATATTAGCTAAATAAGATTTAATAAAATGCATTGTTGTTAAAGGGCCTTCATAATATTCATCATGTAGAACTCTACGTCTAGCGTACTAAATTGGCCAGTAAGTTACAAGAAGCTTCCTCAAGCATAGAAAAGAAGATTAACATGCCCCATATCCGTTGGTAATCCTAGATACCACACAGTAATAGTTTCACTAGTAAACTTGATATTTTGTTTAATTTTCTCACGAATGGAAGGGATGGAAGCTACACAATAATTAGTTAGAGTTCTTTTCACTGCATCAGCCCCATAGCTATCCGCTTTAAAAAATAATGAACTGTCATCAACGAATAGAAGATACATAACCACTAGGACAATACTAGTTATCTGGACACCTTTGATCTGCTTTCTCTTTCTTAGCAAGATAATACTTCAGCATATAGTATGAAGATGTAAGGGGATATAGGATCACTTTGTCTTAATCCCTGTGAAGGCTTTAAATTATTTAGTTTTTCTCCATTGAAAAGAATCGAGTATGACACTGAAGTGACATATTTCATCACATTAGTTACCTAGCATTGGTGGAACCCTAGATTCCTCATTAAAGCTCTATTCAACTCGATCATACATTTTTATCATATCAACTTTTAAAGCATAGAAAGAATTCTTCTTTGCTCTATTTGTTATCATGTAATGCATGCATTCCTAGCCCACAAAAATATTATGTGAAATAAGACGCCCAAGGATAAAAGTAGATTGCTCATCGGAGATGATATCTAGCAGCACTACCTTTAGTCTATTTGCGATGGTCTTTAAAATGATCTTATAAAGCATCTTACATAGACTAATAGGCTGATATTGCAAAATATTAGTTAGATTATCTACTTTAGGAATTAAATAATTAATGCGTTGTTTACCTCTTTAAGAATATCTCCTCCATTCATAACAACATGCCATGTCCTTGCAACATTTTTTCCACATAATTTCCAGTAGCGTTGAAAGAAGTGGGTCAGAAAGTCATTTGGTCTAAGGAGCTTTGGTGGAAAGCATATAAAATAGTGCCTTCTTTACTTCCTGTTCTCGAAAAAGAGTCATAAGAAAGTCATTCATATGATGAAAGAATATGATTTATTCCTTAAACTTCTTCAGATGAGAATAAATGTTGGTAAAAGCTTAAGGTCAATTGCTACATCTCATTAATATCTTTGCTTATCATGCCATCTAGTTTTTCTAACTGATGAATACAATTTTTGTGTCTTCTTTGATTGGCCTTCTAATAAAAAAAGTTGTATTTTTATCTTCCTCTTGAAGCCATGATATATGAGATCTTTGTTTCCACTTTACCTCCTCTTTATAATTTAGTTCCATAGTCTATTTCTCCATTTTTATTTCCTCTAGAAATGGGCCTAGCCAATATGGGTCATTCCCTAGTGATTCAAATTTCTTTTTAAGCTTTGCTCTGATCTAACACTTATAAAAGACTCATAACTCTAGCATCATAAGCCAACACCTAAGCCATTCAGTTTATTGTAAACATCAAAGATATTAGAACATAATTCTTTACTTGTCCAAACACGCTCAGCTAAAGGTCCAAGATCTTTATGTGTGATTTCACATCTTCTCATAGCGAAAAATCTTGTTGCCCCTTAAATTCCTTATTCATTCATTTTCCTCTCAATCCGTGACAAGAAGGGTGGTGCAATGATCGGATGATACAACAGTTAAATGTTGAAGAGTGGCAAAAGGAAATAACCTGGATCAATTTCCATTAGCTAGAGCCCTATCAAGGCAAAGTTTGATGGACAATTTATTTGCAAACCTCCTTTACTAGGTCTAGTTCGATATACCCAATATTACATAAACTATAAATGTCCATAGTCTCTAAAACTATTAATAAGATATTTGTCTCGCTCGTTGGGTCCAAACTATTATTCTTATCTCAACATTTCATTAAAATCTTATATCTAGCCTTAAGAGAGATCAAATTCCCATCTCAAAAATTTCATTAGATCCTAGGTTTTATGCCAAATAGCTCTATTTGCTTGTCATAAAACATTGTTAGACGCCATGGAGGTTTGTTAGGTTCATTTAATACAACATCAACATGTATTTGCAAAAGTTCTTAAGTGAAAGCACCACATCACTGCCAAAAAAAACTCCTAGTCCATCACTACGTTTAGAGCTCTAACAACAAAACCATTCTGAAATCCACGGTCCATTGAAGACCTTCTACCTTATACTTGGAAATTTGAGTCTATGATATGAAGAGAATTAACGGGCAACATTCTTCGTGAGATTATGAAGTTTATGGCTGTCATAGGGTCGCCCATTCTGCAATAGTTCTAGTTTATGATTCTCATTGTTCTATATAGACCCTATTCCTAGATCCCATCAATTCATCAACATTATATTTTGTAAGCCTCTTTAAATTACGGGTCGAGTACTCAAGGTCTTCATCCATATTTTCTTCAACACTCTTCTTATTTAGAAGTTTATTATGTTCAAATGATATAAGAACAAGTCGTGCTTTGTTGTTAGTTTTGCTATTGTTTGAGTGGAGAAAATGCCATAGTAGTGGATGGCAAGAGAGCCGCCTATAAAAGTGACATACCCCCTCCTTCCTCGCACGTTTAGCCACGTCATTACGCAGGTGGTCTTCTAGTATAGAGAAAAACACTCTGATGGTAAAAAAGACGTTTGTAAATTTTTTAACCCCACCAACCCGTCATCAATGAAGGCTAATGGTTGTTTGTCACGTTAGATTTTATGTTCTTATGTATTTTTTTTAAAAAAAATCCGTTCAGAGAGTATTGTTGGATATAGACTATAATTTTTTTAAGAAAAATATAATGTTGTAAATATTTTAATAAAAAGTATATATAAATAAAAAATCCTCGCATTAACACGTACAGCTCGATGGCTAAAATGCTATGTATCCAGACCGAGATGCAGCTCCATGCACACACTCACACCGCGTGTACGCCGAGATGGGGAGCAGAGCACGCCCAAATTTGCGAAAAGCGCGATCCGGCCTCGGTGCACGCGTCCTATCGTGTGCGTGGCTGCGTGCTCGGATCGCCTCGCGTCGCGCGGCGCGGCCAACACGCGCCGTAAGGATGCCGGGGCGCGGCGCCGCGCGGCGATCACCGAACGTGCGTGATTTGATATGATGTCGGTGCAAACCAAGCGACGTGCGCGATCACCATGCATGTGACGGTAAACCTCGTCAATTCCGCATTCGCAAAATGCACAGTTAGAAAGACTATATTATGTCAACATACGGCAAAGGATGACAATTAAAAGGACGCGTTACTTGTGGTTTTTTTGCTAGTACAAGCATCGCTGAGATGGCCAGAATCGCCAGTATCGATCGGTAGGTATGAGTGCCGTTTCTGTGTAACAGAATGATACAATTGGTACGCATGCAGTAGAATTAACAAATATGTACCTCATGGAGTATGCAACCATGCATCCATGACAGAGTACGTAAAAAAAAAACGAACGAAAAACCCGATCGATCTCTGTATCTCAGCCGAAGCCCATAAGTTTGGGAGCTAGGTCGAGCAGCGGGGCCAGCGCGTCCGGCGAGAACTTGCGCGCGAACACGAAGCAGATGTCGCTGGCCGCGCCGTTGTACGTGCAGTTGGCGGCGCCGCTCCGCATTTTCCTGAACAGCTCCTCGGTGACGTCCCGGGCGTCGTGTCTCCTCGGGTGCGGCTTCCTCGGCTGCCACTTCATGTACGTGAGCGTCCGGTTGGCGTTGCGGCGCCACCCGAGCAGGCTCGCCAGCGTCGGGATGTAGTGCTCGTCGATGAGGCAGCCCCTGCGGCCGGCGCAGGAGGCGCGGAACACCGGGAAGTAGACCTCGTCGGAGACGACCTGGACGGCGAGGGCGCGGTCCATCTCGAAGAACTGGGAGCCCTTGCGCCACTGCGGCAGCGTGATGTTGTGGGGCGCCGGCGTTGTCGAAGCAGTCGATGAAGCTGTCGTTGGAGCCGGTCAGGTGCGCGTACACGGTCGGGAAGTCGAAGAGGGGAATGCCGGACTCTGAGAGCAGCGCGAACCGTTCGTTGGACAGGTCGAGCAGAGCGTTGGCCAGCAGCCGTCGCTCTGCCTCCACTAGGTTCGTGTCGCCCCAGGTCGTCTTCTGTATGCACGCACCCATTCACAATTCCATCGTCACATCGTGAAGTAACACCTACTACTACTGTCTATCAAGAGATTAAGAAATAATTAACCTTAAATAATGTAAGCGGGGATAGCTCAGTTGGGAGAGCGTCAGACTGAAGATCTGAAGGTCGCGTGTTCGATCCACGCTCACCGCATTTTTTGGAAAACATATATTTTTTTATAGATGCAACATTTTTTTTAAATCGAAAACATATATTTTATTTTAGATGCAAAATAGAATTTAGAGAAGTTCTTCAATGCAAAATCGAATTATAGAAATTAATTTGCTCTCTGTTACGAACTCAATCCAAACATCGAAATTGGAGTGCACGTAGATGGAGTAGAGCTCCTTGTGCCCCGCGAAGAACTCCCACAGTGGCCGCAGCAGCAGCTGCGCTCTCACCAGGAACAGGAATGTCACCTTCGGCACGCGGTTGTACGGCATGTGAGACACCTTTGGCGCCATGGACAGCTCCGTAATTAGAATCGGATACTTTTAATTTCTGATATGAGTTTGTTATAGGTTTTTAGGTGTGCATATTCATCTCTCTTTATACGACTCAAGATTCTTTAAGTGACGAAGTTAACCATACCGAAGATTATCTTCTTTAGTCCTACCAAGGTATCGATGGTCTTCGAATACTTTCCCCCATTGTAGATGATGGCAAAGAGCTTGGGTGAGGCCTCAAACTTTGAGGTCCAACACATCCATTTGAAAACAAACATTTGGACTATGGTACTGAGGCTAAACTGTGGTAACTCCAGTCAAAACAGTGCCAGCGCACAGGAGGAACTCCTAACACAAGAACCAGAGTCTCGCGTTGAAGTACACAATGAAGACAATGTCTTCATCTACGTGCAGATTCGATACTTCGTCCTTACCAATGGGACGAGCCTGCCCCGCTACAAGGAGGCCTTTGGCCACTATCTTCATGATCTTCGCCTCATGGACAAGAGACTAGCTAAGGTAGGAGCTGAAACCTATGGCGATATGGTTAGGGTTAACTCCAATGGCCTTCACCATGAATGACTTGCGAGGAGCCATTGAAGTGGTGAAGTGCTAAGTAGGAGGCAAAGTCAAAGAGCTAGAGAGAAGATGAAGAAGTCATCCATGGTTATATAGTAGGTGAAACCCAAGCAATACCCAATAGGAGCGTGACATGTATTTGGGTGGAGGGTGAAATGTCAGCAAATAAGGAGCAATCATGTGTTTCAACGACAATCAACATGTCACAAACGCCACGTGTCAAAAGTGAAAACGTCGTTGCCGTTACATGCAGTAAAAAAAGAAAGAGAAAAGGGGGCAAAGGCGAACAACAAAAAATTTCTCTATTTCATTTTTTCTCCACAACGCAAGATTGGCCAATGGAGACCAAGGAGGCAACATAGGTCCAACAAAATACCGAAGGACCAAAATCACAAATCCTAGTAAGAAAAGTACAAGTCCCAAGAGCCAACCAAAGACAGTAACGAAGCTCCTGGTGCCAAGCTGAGGGATAAATCTAATAACTAGGTGGCTAAGAAGACATGATTTTGACCGAACTCGTGCTCATCCTTACCGGTGAGAAGCTTGTTGGAGGATATCATCCATAGGTTTTTCGGTCCATCACCTTTAGACTGGCTAAACTTCAGTATGTGAGCTTTAGATTGGTCTTCGGTCCATAGCAATCAGCTTACGAAGTCTGCACAAGAGCTGCTAAGGCCTTCTGTCCATGAAGGCACAGGAGGAAGAAAGGTACAATAGAAAAAGAAAGGAAAGCTCATTTAGAAGTTAAGCACTAAAATTAGCCCATTAAGAACTAAAGATTCCGAGTTACATAAATTCCACTCCATATTATGATGTATCTATTGTCCTGACAACATTCATGTTCAACACCAACAGGCTATAGCGTGGTTTCGTCAGTCAATCAGAACTTTCTGCAGTCGCCTTACGTAGCTCAAGCCATGTGCTGTCCTCGTCAACTTCGGAAACTTAAGAAAACAACGTAGAACTGGAGAACAGTAGGAGTACAGTAAGGAGGACAGATAACTTGCTGCGATTGTTCGCCTCCGGTTTAATAACAGCATCATAATCCGGGTCAAAGTATTCGATGGAAGGGGTAATACCGTAGAGTATGACCGTATAGGCGCTCGGCTTGCACATGAGAGAGCCCGTTGTACATGTCGCGACGCAGATCACGGTGAACTGCCCCTACCAACGCTCCGTCTCTGCGCCCGTGTGAGGCGCAGCGCGCAGGTCGCCGCCGTGCAGTGGGCGGTTTCTCTGTAACTACAGGCCGGAAAGTGTCATCTAGCTAGCCTACTAGTACTAACCGTTCGACGACCCAGTATCAAATAGATATATCGAGAATTATTCGGTGCAAAATTCTTCCCCCGGTCACTCTGCCCAAATACGGGTGGGAGATGCATTTTATAATTAGCCAGAGATGCGATTTTCACCTACATGGTTACATTTATATGCCCTTTGTCCTCAGACCATGTCATTCGACCATTTGAGATACATTCCGACTGGTGACGCACTAGAATAGACTACTACTAGTATGTAACTGATGGAAGCGCTCAGACGACCAATTGGTCTCTGAATCTCAGCCGAAGCCCATAACCTTGGGAGCCAGGTCGAGCAACGGGCCAAGCGTGTCCGGCGAGAACTTGCGTGAGAACACGAAGCACATGTTGCTGGCCGCGCCGTTGTAGGTGCAGTTGGCCGCGCCGCTCCTCATCTTCCTGAAGAGCTCCTCGGTGACGTCCCCGGCGCCATGGGTCCTCGGGTGCGGCGACCTCGGCCGCCACTCCATGTACGTGAGCGTCCGGTTGGCGTTGCGGCGCCACCCGAGCAGGCTCACCAGCGTCGGGATGTAGTGCTCGTCGATGACGCAGTGCCTGCAGCCGCGGAACGCCGGGAAGTAGGCATCGTCGGAGATGACCTCGACGGCGAGGGCGCGGTCCATCTCGAACCACTGCGAGCCCTTGCGCCACTGCGCCTGCGTGATGTTGTGGCGCGCGAACACGTCCGGCTTGTAGCGCACCCGGGCGCCGGCGTTGTCGAAGCAATCGACGAAGCTGTCGTTGGAGCCGGTCAGGTGCGCGTACACGGTCGGGAAGTCGAAGATGGGGATGCACGACTCTGACAGCAGCGCGAACCGCTCGTTGGAAAGGTCCAGCAGCGCGTTCGCCAGCAGCCGCCGCTCCGCCTCCACTAGGTTCGCGTCGCCCCAGCTCGTCTTCTGCATGCGTTGCATGAGAATACATTGCAACACACGCACGCGTCAGATCGTGACAGAAACATCTACATGCGTACTGCCTAATACGTATACAGTATAATATACCTGGCTGGGAATCATACGGCCGTAGAAGACGGAGTCCGTGGGCAGCGAGGCAGCAAAAGGGGGATAGGAGTGGACGTAGATGGAGTAGAGACTCTGATTGTGCCCTGCGAAGAACTTCTCCCACAGAGGCCGCAGAGGCAGCTGGTTCCTCACCAAGAACATGAAGGCCACCTTCGGCACGCGGCTGTACGGTGCGCGAGACACCTTCGGCACCATGGACGCCCTCCACAGGAGCTCCTCGTCGCTCATGGCGTGCATCACGCCTCTCGGCGCAAGAAACGCCGTCAATCCCATTGGTGCCGCCGGCGTTTCCGTCGGTGGCGGTGGCGCTGGTGGAGCAGGACTAGGCGGCGATGGTGGCCACACGCATGGTGTCTCAGGCGATGGTGATGGCGCCGTTGGCGTTGGCGTTGATGATGGCGCAAGGGACAGGGAGGATATCAGCATTGGTGACCATAAAGGTGAGTCGTAGAACTTAGGGAAGTTGGCCATGGAGATCATGCCCATGATGAATCCTAACGAGAAGATGAGAAGGAAAAGCACAGCTTTGAGGAGCCTGCTGCCTGAATGAGAGGCAGCCATGGGCTTGTTCGTGCTGTTCATGGCCTAGCTTGAAGCTGGTTAGGGAGAAGTGCAGCTGCCCGTTACACTTCTACCTCGAACATGAGCACATGCGTTACAAGCTACAAGGGCATGCAGGCAACTCTGCGCTTTGGTTTCTACTTAAAATTAACGTGGCTTGTTCATGCAAAAGTTTGTATCTATTGATTGTTTTCATCATCAGTGAGAACTGGGAAATGTAATTAGGAAGCAATCAATCTATTAGTTGTCGGTTCTCCTAGTTGTTCTATTTAAGATTACCCAAGTGGGCATGTACAGTGGAAAATACTAGGTAAAAAAATACGAATCAGATGCCACATGTACGTATGGATCTTACAAAAATATTAGAGCATGACCCAAGAGGCCAAGAATCAATGCTCTCGAGGAACAAGAAGACAAAACACATCGAGTGTTCTTATAAATATTAACGTCTTTTATGATTTATTCATTTATTTATCAGAGGAAGATACAAAAGAATAAAACACGACAGTTCCATATTGCAGTAACATGAATAGGTGCGTCCTATACTAAACACACACCTAGAAATGCAAATACTCCACTTCGTGTGTACATTCGTTATTGCAGTAACATATATGCAATTTTTACAAATTTCTTGTGTACATTCTGGGGCGGTTGCTATCCGTGCCAGAAAACAAGCGAGAATTTGTACGTCATCAAAACATTCTGGGGTGGTTTGATCGGTTTAGCAGAAGTTTCTGCATTCCACTTAGCTAAAGCCATATGGTATCCTGGTCAACTGGAGAGCAGTAGAAACATAGTAACAATGACCAATACACTTGCGGGGCCTGTTCATCTCCGGTTTTATACACCAGGTCCAGGATCAGGATTCGTGTCAAAATATTAAAAGAGATGGCTAACACAATAGTAGATTTTAAACGAAAGTGGCAAAGGAACTCTAAAATTAATTCAAGAACTCATAAAATAGCTCCTCTGCCACTTTAAGGCTCTTCCTTTGAAATGGAGTATTGCCATAAAATTTTTGAAGGATTCAACTTCCGAACTAGTTTTTACTATGGGACCTTTAATTCATATAAAAGGATAAGAAATGTGACCCACTCTTGCTCAAAAAAGAAAAGAAAAGAAAGGATAAGAAATTTTCCATATGATTATACGTCTATGGCTTAATTTCATAAGAAAATAAGCTAAGAGATTCAACCCCTTAAAAACTTTTCTTTGCTTGGTTTGTTTTCTATTATGCTATCAAAAGGCTCTCTTCTTTTTTTCCTGTGTTCTTCATTCTTATAGGATTAGAGAAATATGTCATTTTAATTCCTGCGTTCTACCTGTGTTTTTTTTCTATCATGTATTTCAAATGAGGCCTAAAAAGGCGAAGCTATGCCAAGCGAAACCCACAAAAATTAATCCTAAAAATCATTTTTCACCTCCATCTGCTTGTCCTTATACTGTGTCATGTGAAGGTTTAAGGTCTATGAATAAATTTTACGGAAATGCTACGCCACGGGATACCGTGCCCACCATCGGCACGGTATCACTGTTGGTGCCGCTCGCAGTCCCAGCCGTGGGCCGTGGCATGCTGCCTGGCGCGCTGCTGAAGCCAAAACGCAGTCCCAGCAAGTCCGAGCAAAGTAGCTAGAGCGCCGCCTACTCCACGTAGTTCGCCGAGGAGAGTCTGAGCATTCCCATTGGTGACCTCGTCGGTGACGCACATGTCAGCATGCTCGTCCGCGCCGGCGAGGGCGAGGCCGATGGGCGAGAGCACGCAGAACTCAAATTCCTCGGGAGCCACGGAGGCTGAGGTGTCGATGCCCGCTCTACCGCCTAGCTGACATTGAGGCATGGTGTCCTGGTTCGCTATTGATAATTTCTTTCTTTGTTTGGTCTTGGAGGAAAGGAGAAAGAGATGGTTGTTACGATGATTTGATATGATGATCTCCGCTTTAATATCTAGGAATGTGTATCTCCTCAACCCGTAGTCCCTACAAACGAATAGAGAGTGAGAGAGAGACGTGAGCCTTCGTCGTCGCCGCAGACAGAGCGGCTCCTCACGCCGCCTCCCCATGTCGCCGTTGGGGGCTGGCGACGCAACCGCGGAATACGCCGTATGAGCTTTACACCATTCTAGCCTCCTCTGGTTGGTTCCGGTAAGATGAGATCTGTAAAACCATATAAAATTTACAAATAAATTATGATACTTAGATAATTAACCGTTATCGACGTGAGTGTGCATGATAGATTGTAATATGTATATAGTCTATTTATATAGATAATATAAGTTAATCTTGATTAATAAAAACTGAGATAGTAAGTAGCAAACATATATACGGTCGTGATATCATATGATAAGTTGAGACTAAAGTCAGAATCCTTAAAAATCAACCATAATTAATTAATGGTAAATCAGGATTAAGCTAAGAGAAGAGTTAAGATTTAGAGCGATTAAAAATATCAGATGATAAAATTGAATATAAGGTGATACACGGTGAATGAACACCGAGTGATGAGGCTTTCGCAATGGCTTCTCAAAATTAAGTGTGTAAGCATCAAAAATTCGTAAAGAAAGTTAAAGAGAAAGAAAAAAGAGAGGGAAAATGCAACGGCCCATAAAAGATTAGATATAATAGTGTGAGGCGGTGGCTTGTGGCAACAACAGCCCGGTGGCAGCAGCATAGGGACGACCTAGCGACGGTAGCCCAAGGCGAGCAGAAGCAGCCTAGTAGCAACAATGATGGCCTAGCCGGCTTTGGCCTAGGTGCACGCACTCGAGACAGAAGCAACCCACGTGGGAGCATGCATGGCAGGCGCGATGGTGGTTGCAAGTAGGGCCCACAGCAGGCGCGCGAAGAATGCGTTGTCGAGCACAACCGAACGAGATCCCCTAGGACACACGTCAGCTGTTTGGCTTAGGCGATGTGGCGGCTATGGTAGCCGGGATTCTATGCGGCTAGCAAATGACTCTGTGGCCTCACATGTGTTTAGCTACGTGGTTTGATCTAGAGCCTCAATTTGAGATCCAACGGCTATAATTTCACCTGACCTAGAGTTTCGCCCTAAAGACAATTAGGACTTTATGGTTTTCTAGTCAATCTTGATCTATAAAAAAAAGAAAAGGTATAGACAAGGAGAGAAAAGTAAGAGAAAATTAAGAGACCTTTTGAGAGTTCTTTTATAATTCATCAAATAATTTTGTAAACTTTATAAACATATTTCAATCAATGAAATAATATTTATTTTGTAATCAATTTTAATATTTTAATTTGATTTTCTCTAACTTTTTTAGGTCTTAATTTATCTTATGAGTAAACATGAGCAAAACCTACCATTTAATTAAATCTTGTAAGAGATTTTGGTAAGAGATTTTGGTTTTTGTTGATAGAATTTAAAACCCTCAGCATAGTTATTCATATAAGTATATCTAAAAATCTAACTTGGTACTGAGAATAAGCTAATATCGATGGATATCTGTCTGATACCGATGGGGTAGAAGCCACTACCACTAGGTATTAGCCTATAGCGAGGAGTACTGATGGTATACCCATCAGGTATCATACGTTCTAGCAGGCCCCTAAATTTTATTCTCTATGAACGTGTCCTAAAGCTACCTTATGTTTTTAAATAGGCAAGCGCAAGGGTTTGACCTCATCCTTGCACGTAGTTTTGACCTCATCACTCCACGTAGTAACGCCGGCGTGAGGTTTCAAGAACCACGAAACCGTAGGCCCTAATTTGCACCAGTATCATACGTTTGATTCAAAGTACTTAATTTGGACCCCGCCCTTGTGTATAGAAGGGGAAAAGTTCACGAAGTCAAGTCCTATAACAATGTTGGAAGTTGCAAGTCGACCCCGTATGCTGGAGACAAGCTTAGGAAGAAAAAAAAAAAGGATGGATGGACGCGGATGGAGATTACAGTATCGGAGAATCCTACGGTTTGTTGCCACTTTTCCTTTTGAGGGCGTAAGCAATTGCTAAACCACCGGCAAGAAAGTCGCCGCAAGGATAGCTGGTGAGCTCGTGGCTTGCAGATACGCCATCGCCCACCGCAGCATGTTCATTCCGCAGCTCGCTTCAAACTTCTCCATCGAAAAGCTCTGCACATAAACAAAGAGAATGAGTGAGCCCGCTAATCTGAGAGAGATTTTGTGAAGCAGTTGAAAGTGTTACCTGATTATAAATCTGAAAATGTATATAAGCCAGACGGAAAAGGATATCATTTACGTTCATTTTGAGCACCAGATGGAAATTTTTCTAGCATTGCAGATTGGCAAGTGCTTTCAATATGCATATCTGATAAATTACAATGTTTGGTCAAATCAATTATGCATCCCTCATGACTGATGTTTAGCTTCATGCCAAACATGCTAAAATATAGATCGCACCTAAATTGAATCCAAACTCAAAGCAGCATTTCATGGGCCTTTTCTCACACAAGGTCATTATAGGCTAGGAATGAATTCATCACTTCGGTTGAACATTTGTAAGAAGAAATCCTGCAAGACGATCCCCAAGGAAATTATATTAAACTAACTAATCTTCACTATTAATGAATAATCGATTCTAACATGTTCGTAGTTTTCAATTCAATAAAAAAGGACAAAAGTGATACATAGCTCAACACAAACTATTAGCAATGCCCTTTGTCATGATGGAAATTTGTCTGCTCTTTGGAGCAACTTGTAATGAACAGATCAGTCAAAGTTTAAGTTAGGAATTGCAAATCAGTAATACCAAATAATTTATTTATGTTATAAAGTGAACATCAGTATCACCTAATAGTTTGGCATTCACATAGAAAAGAAAAACATCAGACTAAATTGGAGTATCTGTTCTATCGAGGTTCCGTGTGCTTATTATAGAGAGCAACAGACACATGAATCCTACGATAAGCACTGTCATCCCATTATGTTATTTATCAAGCCTAGCTCCCTTTAGACCAATCATGCAAATACCATCTATGCCTGTTGTGTACTGTTCTGCTCGCTACACTAATATAGTTCATGTAAATTTCTACAAGACCAAAGAGAATATATCGCTCAAGCGTACATTATGTCCTTCAGATTTTATTAAGTTTAAAGGGAGACTACTCTCATAATGATTAAAAAACTCTGACCTTAGGTAGTTTATGTTGAGAGTTGAGATGATCAACATGAAGGTGAACATTGAAAGAAGCAGGTATCCATAATTTCCTGCCTACATCAGCATAAGTCTTTGAAACAATGTCAAACAGAGTCCGAGCCCCATTTTCTATATACTGCAGAATGGAGGCATCTCTTGCCCTTCGGTGCCTGAAAAGTAAAACATACTAAATCAGAATCATCAATCATATCTTCATTGTCCAAAAAAGGAGTAAATCATATGCAGGAACAAAACAAAGGTAGTTTAGTCACATGTTGGCATATATGGTATTAAAGTGGGACCAAGGAAATGCAAACAAATGCCAATAAGATGTTTCCATGGAATGTTTAAGAAAGTGATAAACCTGATTTTTTTTCTTGTTTTGACTAGAAACAAAGGCGTTGTCTATTACCCACTAAACAATTATATTCCACCTTCTAAGAATGACCACTATCGATTATATAATTCATAATGTATAGATAAAGTGTACAGAGGTAATTAGTGTCATACCTAGGGTATCCACAAAGCATATGCTTGGGCCATAGGTTGATTCTCCCATGCATTGGAATTAGCACATGTGGTGACATGTCCAAGAATTTGTATGTGGTTTGAAAGTAGTCCTGCATATGTCAGAACTCAGAACAAACTTATGCTAATAGAGCTCAGGTTTAGACAATATTGTTCTGGACGCATGAGCATGAATAAAATATGTTAAAGACAGAAATACAAGAGGAAGGGAGAAAATACACATAAAAAAGGTATAGCACCAAGTGAAAAGAAAAAGGATAGCGAATTTCCCTGTGAATTACATAGTCTTGGTGGTGTATTAGTGCATTACAATGTGTCCTTTGAAACAAGAGGAATGGCAATTACCTTCTTGTGGCCACCAACTCTTTTGTCCAATGTTGCACTTCCTCGCCTAAGCAAACTTCTTTTAAGTAATCTGGTTCTACTTGTTAGACTGTCTTTTGTGCCTAGTTGACTATCTTTTATGCCATGTATATTTCGTCAGTTAAATCTAGTCTCATTAGGATAGTTATAGTATAGTTAGAAAGTGATTTACAAATCACAGGTCTCCTATCATACGATAACCAAGTTTTATGAATCCCCTTATTTGTATTCTTCTATATGTATCCGTAACACTGATCGATTTATGTACTATGAAATACAGATTTTATGATATCAAAGTCTAGATAAATACCTGCTCTTTCCACTGCCCTTTCCATATCGTGCTCACCAGCGGCGACCTCTCTCCGACACCATAAGCATGATTCTTCTCTGGCAATGCCATCCTGCGCGCAATCGCTATCTTGTGCGCTTTCTTCTCCGGCGCTACCATCTCGCGCACCACACCAGCGCCAACTAGCGTACCATCCCCTTCGATGCCGCCGTCCAGCACACCTACCTCTCCAAAGCACCACCGTTCAGCGCACCAATCCAGAGCGCGTCGCTCGCTTCCTCCACCGCAGCCGCGACAACTCCCCTCTGCTACGACGACTGATGGATATCGTCGACACTACTGCTCTTCAGCGCACCGAGGAAACTCGCACTGTTGCCCTGGAAGATCCTCTCCGACCTATCGCCATCGACGCAGTTGCCTAGGAGGATCACGAGCGGGCAACCAATGGCACCCGCAATGCTGCTCTCACCCGCGCAGCAGAAGCAGAGCATGAGGCCGTTCTTGCCTAGATTGAGCGCGCCTCTGCAACGCCCTCGACCGCGCTGCCCAAGAACGTGCAGCTGCAGAGCCGCACCGCGAAGATGTCGTCACAGATGATGGCTCCGTCACAGGCGGTGATACTACCGCTCTCGACCCCGCCCTTCTTCAACATGAGGCGACCGTCCTTTTGAACCTGCACTCCCAGCCTATCGCCGTGCAAAACATCCACGCTCTCGTGTCGCTACTCCTTAACGTCACCTTCAACTTCTATGCTCGATGGTGCGAGTCATTCCTACTCACCATCGGAAAGTTCTCGTTGAAGCGCCACATCCTCTCTGACGACACCACGTTCCACTCCCTAGACTGGGTGCGCATAGATTGTGTCGTCCACACCTGGCTGCTTGGGACCATCTCCGACAACCTCGCCGACACCATCTCCCAGCGCGGCACCACCGCCCAGATGACTTGGCTCGCCATTGAGTCTCAATTCCTTGGCAATCGTACAACCTGCGCTCTCTATGCCGACCAAGAGTTTCGCTCCTTCCAGTAGGGAGACCTCCCCATTGCCAAGTACAGTCGGCGCTACAAGTGGATGGCCGAGGACCTTCGTGACCTTGACAAACACATCACCGACCGCACCCATCGGGCTCCATCTCAGCCGCAGCAATCCATTCCCCTCCTTGCAGGTGCGCGACGACTTGCGGTTGAAAGAGCTCACCATGAATAAAAATTCCCTCGCCACAGCCCTTGCCGCCTCCAGAATAGGTGGATTCAAGCCACCATCGCCCTACCTGCTGTCGACTGCTCCGCCGGTCCAATATCCTGGCGGCAACTTCGGGGGCGGGTCCAACGGCAGCTTCCACCAACAGCGCAGTAAGTGTGGTCGACGAGGAGGTCACGGTGGCTCCGGTGGCAACGACGGTGGCACAAGCGCGGGTACTGGTATGGGCGCAGGCATTGGGACGGGAGCTGGCGTGAGTTTTGTTTATACTGCTCCTAGGACTCCCGCAGGACAGCCTCCCAATGGTATGTGGCCCACTGTCTTCAACCCATGGTTCGGATTTATTCAAATGTGGCCTGGGCCGCAAGCGCCTTGGCCTCCAGTTGGGCCACCTCATACCTTGCTCGCTGGTCCGCATGGACAGTGGGCCGGTCAGGGGGGTCCCACCTCCTTCCGTGGCGTCATGTCCACCAATGGCCCTAGGATAGAATACACAGGCACTAGCGGCTAATTTTCAGACCATGACTCTACAACAGCCGCCACGGCATGAGTGATATTTTAATTCTGGCGTCACCAATCATATGATCTCCGATGCTGGTATTCTTTCTCACACCACTCCTTGTCACTCTCCTTCTAGCATTGTTGTCGGTAACGGGAATCTCATTCCAGTTACTTCCACTGGCGTTACACATCTTTCTCCTGAACTTCATCTTAATAATGTTCTTTTTCTCGAAAACTCATTAAAAATCTCATTTTTGTTCGCCAGTTCACCTCTGATAACAACTGTTCTGTGGAGTTTGACCCTTTTGGTTGTTCTATGAAAGATCTTCCTACTCGGAAGAAAATCATCCGATGTGATAGCTCCGGATCCCTTTACTCCTTGCGCTTCCCGATGGCTACTCTACATGCGTCCTCCTCGTCTTCACTTTAGCATCAGCATCTTGAACACCCAAGACAGGACGTCCTCTCCAGACTAGCATATTCTTCAGCCATTTCTTGTAATAAAATTGTTAGCGATACTCTATCATACTTGCCAGCTAGGTCTCCATACCCACTTACCCTTTCATAGTTTGTCTTTGCGTGCCACTCACAATTTTTAGTTAATTCATTATGATCTTTGGACCTCTCCTGTCACTAGCATTCCTGGTTACAAATAATATCTAGTTATTCTAGATGACTGTTTTCATTACCTCTAGACATTTCCTTTACATCTAAACTCTGGCACCTTTAACACTCTTTCCAACTTCTTTACTTATGTCCGCACACCATTTGGGGTCACCATTCAGGGAGTTCAGTGTAACAACGGCTACAAGTTCGACAACCTCCGCGCCCGTACTTTCTTCTTGTCCCATGGCGTTCATCTTTGAATGTCATGTCTCTATACCTCCACTCAAAACGGTAAAGCTGAACGCATTATTCGCACCATTAACAATGTTGTTCACTCTCTGTTGTTTCAGGCCAGCATTCCTCCCACTTTCTAGGCTGCAGCTCTCAGCGTCGCCATCCATTTACTTAATATTCTTCCAACTAAAACACTTAATTTATTGACACCTCACTTTGCTCTGTTCGGGTCACATCCTTCCTACAAGCATCTTAGAGTCTTTGGTTGCATGTATTACCTCAATCTCTCCGCCACAACTATTCATAAACTCACCCTTCGCTCCTCCCTGTGTGTCTTTCTCGGTTATTCTCCGAACCACAAAAGATATTTTTGTCTTGATCGTCATACAAATCAAATCATCTTGCATCATGTGGTCTTTGAAGAGTCCTCTTTTTCCTTTTCTGAGGATCCCTCTCCGCCCACACGTGCGGCCTTTGACTTTTTGAAGGATACCCCTAACCCAGTGCTAGCTCCCTTCGCGTTGTCACCTTTTTCTTCTACAAGACGATTTGACGCGATCACCGCATCACCATATGCAACCAGTGCCCCTAGAGTTGTGTCTTCACCTGGTGCATCATCTGGATCGCATCACGCGACACCATGTCCTATGGTGCATGCGATGGCGGTGCCCGATGATCTACCTTCACCTACGGCACCCTTCGCGCTATCACCTTTTTCTTCTATAGGACAATTTGACGCCATCACCGTATCGCCACATGCAACTGGTGCCCCTGGAGCTACGCCATCACCTGGTGCATCATCTGGATCGCATCACGCGACACCATGTCCTATGGTGCATGCGATGGCGGTGCCTAATGATCTACCTTCACCTGCGGCACTCCTCACCGATCCTTCATTGTCCACAAGTGGGGGTCACCCGCAAGCCTCGGCTCCCCCCACCCCAGCTACTTTCCCAGCTTTAGGCCGATACCGGGACTTGGTCCACTCCTAGCGCCTGACTCCAACACCGCCTTCCTCAGCACCGGCCACGGGTGTTAGTCCCTCGGCTCCGGTGCCTATTCCTCCCGACGCAGTTCCAGTTGCTCCCATGACAAGTCAATACAACATGGTCACGCGCGGTAAGCGCGGGTTTCGACAGCCTACATTGCTTAAGGCTGCCCACTTGTCACCAATTCCTCAAAGTTACCGAGCCATTCTCGCTGATCCGAATTGGCGAACTGCTATGAAGGCAGAATACTCAGCGCTCCTATCCAACCACACCTAGGATCTTATTCCTCGACCACGGTAATCCAATGTGGTAATAGGCAAATGGGTATTCAAACACAAATTCAATGCCGACGGTTCTCTTGAGCGCTACAAGGCTCGCTGGGTTCTTCGCGGTTTCACACAGCGACCAGGTGTTGACTTTTCAGAGATATTCAGTCTCGTCGTCAAGCCAGCAATAGTACGGACTGTCCTTTCTCTAGCTCTCTCACGCTCCTGACTTATCCATCAACTAGATGTCAACAATGCCTTTCTCCATGGTACTCTGTCCGAGACAGTTTATTGCGCTCAGCCTTCTGGTTTTGAGGATTCTAGTCATCCTGATTACGTGTCACCTCAGCCGCTCTCTTTATGGGCTCAAACAGGCGCCACGAGCATGGTACAGCAGGTTTGTCTCTCATCTTTTACAGCTCGGATTTGTTGAAGCCAAGTCAGACACATCCCTCTTCGTCTATCATCATGGCACAGATATTGTCTATCTTCTACTTTATGTGGACAACATTGTACTGATAGCTTCTTCTACCGGCTTAATCTGGCGTATCATTGATGCTCTTCAGTAAGAGTTCTGTATGAAGGATTTGGGCACTCTCCATTATTTTCTGGGTATGCATATTGCTCGCCGCCAAAAAATCCCACGACCGGGAAGGGACGGCGGTTCGGTCACGCGAAGGCCTAGGAGGTCTGCTTGTCTCCAGTGCAGGTCCTTAGGTCTCGAGGTTCGTGGGCGTGCCAGTCAATTTGACCCTGCAATTGACAAGGAGGTGAGACGAGCGGGTCCGATACAGACGCTCGCTATCGACTGGCTGCCGATAGGTTCAGGATGCTTTTTGATCGGCTGGGGAGCCGATGTGGACAGGTGTCGACGAGCAGTCGACCGTAGAGCCGATGGAGAAACCAGGGTGTGCTCAGAGGATATCGAGGCGCACGGGATCCCTCCGGACAGCCGAATAGTGATCCATCGGCTGGAAAAACCGATGAAAGTGGATGCGGCCTAGGCGATGATTAGCGCAAGAAGGCACGCGCTGCAAAGCCGGTGCCGCTCCGAATATGACAGCAAGAGACCCGTCACCCGCCGTAGCAGCGCCATCAACACCGAACCTCGAAGATCAGACCTAACCGAGACAGTACGAGGCCAGGGCCAGCGGCGATAATACGGAGGACGCCGGATCGGCTATGCCATAGCAAGGATAGGAACGAACCCATCGGCTAGCTGAGCCGATGAGGGGACGCCTCTCTGAAGGCGGGTGCGTATCGGTTGGAGGTCCAATACGTTTGGCATTACGCGTCGTGGGACGCCTCTAAAGGCTTATGCGTATCGGCCGATGGGCCGATGCGCTAGGCGTGAAGCACAGAGCATGGATAACTCATCGGCTAGCACTCCGATGATACGCCGTACAGGAGACTATAGGCCTGAAGCTCAATCTACCGTCGGCAGCCCCGTAGGTCAGACCTAACCGATGCAGCACGAGACGGACGACGGCAGAGAAAGCTTAACAGGCCGATAGGTCCAGCACGGACGTGATGTGATACATCCGATCGGCCTAAGAGGTCGGACCTAACTGATGCAGCCTTAGACAGAGCAAGACATAACGGGATGGTGGCGGGACTTACCCCTTCGCCGGAGATCGAACTTAACCGATGCAGCCCCACGTCGAGAGCCAGAACCCGCCGGTAGAACCTAGATAAACTAGGGTGGCGATGCGCCGAGTTTGAATATGATCGAGAGATATTTTACATGTTTCCAGGGGGTCTATATTTATACCCTGGATTTACAGACAGAGTCTGACGCGTCTACGACCATCGGACATTATTTCCTAGTAAGAACAAAGGAAAATATTCCTAAAGAAGTTAACTAACCAGCTAGACCTCTCTAATTGAGTAAGGTTATAATTTACAAAAATAAGCACCCTGCCGTGGAGTCCACGGCTCCTCCGCAAACCAAGTTTCATCTGAATAATCTTCTAATTTGTAGCCGAGTCTTCCTTTGCTGCAACCTGATCGGCTTCTCCACTGTAGCTATCGGACCTTTTTTAGTCAAGCCGATCCTTCTCCTTCCTTCCCTCGGGCTTCTCGGACCTGATCCCGATTGGACAATCTCCTGTCTTCAAGCCGATCCAATCTTCTACTAATCTGATCGGCTCTTCTACAGTTCTCCATCAGCTTCGTCTCAGTATTTCCATCGGCCGATGGCTGTATCAAACTCTCCAACGGACCTCTCAGCCGATCGGCTTTAGCCCCATCGGATCTCCCAGCTGATCGGCTTTAGCGCCATCGGATCCGCCAGATTTTGGCATTAACACATATTCAGCACATAAACTTAGGACTCTTTCTTTTCCAGCGTTAATATATGATTGAGATTCTTGACCGTGCTGTCTATCTTCTACTTTATGTGGACGACATTGTACTGACAACTTCTTCTACCGGCTTAATCTGGCGTATCATTGATGCTCTTCAGTAAGAGTTTTGTATGAAGGATTTAGGCACTCTCCATCATTTTCTGGGTATGCATATTCAGCACATAAACTCAGGACTCTTTCTTTTCCAGCGTCAGTATATGATTGAGATTCTTGACCGTGCTGGTATGCCTGATTGCAAACCTTGCTCCACGTCGGTTGATGTGAATCCAAAACTCCCTGCAGACAGCGCCCCAGTGTCTGATCCTACGGATTTTCGCAGTCTTGCAGGTGCTCTTCAGTATCTCACTTTCACTCGACTGGATATCTCCTATACAGTTCAATAAGTCTGTCTTCACATGCATGACCCTACAGGAGCCTCATCTTGCTGCTCTTAGGCGCATTCGGCGTTATGTCCATGGTACTCTATATATGGGTTTATTCTTGTGTTCCTCCTCTTAGTCTGGTTTGGTTGTTTACTCTGACGCTGATTGGTTGGTTGTCCTGACACCCGTTGATCAACTTCTGGATATACGGCATTCCTTGGTGACAACTTAGTCTCATGGTCATCCATGCATCAGAATACAATTTCTTGTTCTAGTACAGAGGCTGAGTATCGAGCGGTCGCCAATGCTGTTGCTGAAGTCACTTGGCTACGCCATCTGTTGTCTAAACTGCATACTCCTCTGTGCAAGATAACTTTAGTGTACTACGATAACATTAGCACAGTTTACATGTCTTCTACTCCTGTTCAACATACTAGCGCACTAAGCATGTAGAGATTGATCTATACTTCGTTCGGGAGCATGTTGCACTTGGTGATATTCAAATCTTTCATGTTCCTACGACATCTTAGTTTGCTGACATTTTCATCAAGAGGCTATCATCTTTCGTTTTCACTGAATTTCAATCCAGTCTAAATGTTCCGTCCACTGACGTTTTGACTACGGAGGCGTGTTAGACTGTCTTTTGTGCCTGATTGACTGCCTTTTGTACCAGGCATATTCTGCCAGCCAGATCCAGCCTCATTAGGATAATTACAGTATAGTTGAAAAGTAATCCACAAATCACAGGTCTCCTGTCATGGGGTGATCACGTTTTGTTGATTTCATTCCTTGTATTCTTCTATATGTACCCGCAACACTAACCGATATATGTACTACAAAGTACAGATTTCACTACTGGCATATTAACTTGTTTTAAGCAAACTACTGAAAACAGATTGTAGTTTCATTAGCACTGTGTACTAAAATTAAAAGGCACCTTGCCTCAGATCTGTTAAAGTGGAAAGACAACTACGAAACCACAATTTAATTGGGTTCAGGAAACTACATCAAGGACGCCGAAATACCAGTTAAATCCTAAAGTTTAAAGTTCTGCTTCAATCACCAAATAACTGACCCAGGCATATTACTCTTCAAAGACCCGGCACTCTAGATGTCGATAATGGTGTACTGCAGTGTGGTGCATGTATATGCCAACATAGTAAAATTATGCTAACAATTTAACACTAGGATGAACACATAATTGCAGATAACTTCATACCAGAAGGTCATGAAGTACCTGATAATGCTACCACTAATATGTTGAAGAATGCTTACCGTACACAGTGATCAACAATTAGTGCATTGTTATTCACATGTAACACCCCCATATGACCATCTGTATGACCCTAAGATACAAAAAGAATGAAAAATCAAATGAGACTAAAAAAAGAATATATATAATGAATAAACCTACACAGGATAAACCTCTATCCTATTTACGATGGCATAAAATATTTTCTACATTTCTCCAAAGAGAGTTTCAATCGAATTTGTCCAACATGTTTTAGTTTAATTAAAAGAAAAGGTAAACTGAATTCACAGATGTAATTGATTTACTTTGATTTGGCATAACTAGATAGCTTTTATTCAGTATGAGAGAGATGGCATGGCAATATCAGAAAAGAACTGCCCTTAAGATCATAGCAGGAAATACATGAACACACAAAATCTGAAATCTAACAATGACATGTTTCTGCTGTCATGACTTTATATGGAAGATTCCACACACCTAGCAGAAATATAGCCTGCTTCAAATGAAGACCTAAAATTGCACTATGAGATAAAAAATTCTAGGAAGTATTTTCTAGATTAACTATAGAAGTCATGCAAATCTTACAGGGGCAAAAACAACTTGCAGTTGTTGGTCACCTATGCATATAATTTCGCCCCCAGCTACTGCAATATAGCCAATCGACCAATTTCCTGTACATTTGCAGACAAAATAATAATGTGGGTATGGAAAATTTTAAAATTATACATACAGATAATGAGATCTTTCAAAAGACAATGAGATTATGAACTAATATACATGGTGTAAACCAGTTGAAGATAATATAGAACAGTAGTGGTCCAAATTAATGATGTACAACTACCAGAACTAAAATGAACTACTAATATGGTGATTCTGGTCAAAGATATCTAAGTGTTAGAATTCATGTTCAATGCATCAGGCCTTTTTTATTTGGAAACTCTGGGACAATAACTTTTGAAGGATTTGCATGCAAGCTGCAGATTAGGAGCTCTCAAAATTTTTCCAATATTCAAAACAAGATATGAAAGAAAATGTAGCAGAGGTGATCCCAAAGATCTATTTTAGCCGAGGTCACAGTTTTTTTTTTAACTTGATTTTAAACTTGGGGGTAACCTAGACATGCTTTGACTTGCTCAGTACACATCACATTTCCAACTGATTTCAGTACACATCAGAAGGGAAAATGAATATGTTTTGGCCAAGATGATGACAAACTTTATACCACCAAGAAATGAGAGACATAGATTATTACGTTTCCCTATGCGGCTCATTGTATTTTCATGTGTCAAAAGAACAGCATCAGGTTTGCATCTCTGAACAACCGAGAGACCTGAAATATTTAAGGAAATGCAGTCAACTTGCTTGTGATGCTCCTTGATGAACAAATCAGTATGATAGTAATTAACCCCAAAAAAAGAACTATAATGCGACACATGTTTCCAGATTACAAGATGCAATCTCAATCACTAGGTAAGAACGTAAAACAATTAAAGAAGTGCTGATGAAAACATTTGTAACCATAACATCAACATGATCATGATGATGTGTAACAAGGACCACTAACTTCTTTGGAAGAGAATTGACAAGTTCTGCAAGCTGAACATGGTAAGAATTAAGGATTTAGTCATTCATACGAATTAAAGAATCAGTAAATGTAAACACAAAGCTTCTGTATGAACTAGCATTCAAAATAAGCACACTTTGTAAAAGTAAAATTCTCAAAATAAGTCTTTGCAATGGATTTTTCCCCTGTTGCCACTCGTTGATAGAGCTTGCTCGGTGGCGGAGCCAAGGCTCGGCTACCATAGGGTGGTGCCCAGGATCTGCCCTGATGCAGCAATAGAGATAGTACTTAATTACTTACTAATGCTAGTTCTAATGAAGGCCAAATTATCTAAACAAATTAGCAACAACACTGATTTTCCTCTCTAAATCACAGCTCATTACTCTCAATTTTACTTGTGCGAATGATAAATTGTCTATTGGGTTCTTGTGTACTCGTTATCCATCATTAAGCTTGCCCAGGGTCAAAAACATTGTTAGATTCGTCACTGAGCTTGCTATATTCATGTACAGGTGTTTTGTAGGTAAGTTTAGAGGCCTTCTGGAAAAAAGTCACATATGACGAACATCTTACTAAAATTGGTCTTGTGGAAGGAACCATGATAAACTTCTCTGGAAATCTAAAGCGGTAGTACATTAGAATATTTAAAATAAGCAAATCCATGACAGGAGTAGTGTTCTACAAGAAAGTGAAAATTGAGCACAATTTGGAGAATACGTTAATACCTTTCCATGAACTTGCGAGCAGCACCCAGGATCTATTAGTAAAGCATCTCCAGAAGCAACACAATCAGAACATGTTGGTCCACCAGCAGCATCGATTGCTAGTACTACCATGAGATTGGTTGTACGGAAGGGCTGTAACGTTCTACACTTCATCGGCACAAGTTTTATTACAGGAGGGTACTCCTAACAAATTATACGCTTCAGGAAAGTGAAATAGTCTGGCATACTGGCATGATGGTAATCTATATACTAACTTTGTTTTTATGCTAGTGAAAAACATAGAGACCTGGGAGGGCAATGAAGGGCCGACTGTCCAGTTTGATGGTAGCTCTGGCTTCAGAAGTCCAATATACGCATACGGGCCTATGCGAGTACCACCAGGCTTGGCTTCAGAGAGCAATCCCAAAGCACATTCCTTGGGCATCCACTTACACGACTCTGCAGTGAGAAACATAGGATGGTTAAGCGAAATGATATACACAAAAACTGAGAAAACCATGCATTTGACCTTGCAACGCCTCCGGTTTTGACTCCAGTGAACCGGTGATGAGCACCTTGTTGAGCCCAGCGTCTGGGCCAAACTCCGTTTCCTCCACATACTTCAGGAGCCTCCACTCCCCGCATATCCCACTCGGCAAACCGAATTGATCGCAAATCTAGTGAGAATCCATCGTTTAGAAGAGTTAGCTTCGTCAAACCGATGCTAGCACAAGTAAGTAGTAAGCTCCCCAAATTTACCGGTCGAATTGAGGGCAATTGCTAAGCAACGCCTAGTAAGTGCAAAACTGCAGCCGCGCAGAAACTTCACCTGGTCAAGGGCAGTGGACACGTCGAAGCGAGAGATGTCGAGTTGGCCGGCGACGGAGTCCGCGCCGCGGACGTCCACATCCGACCGGAGCTCACCACCCACTATGGGCCGGAGGGGCGCCGAGGGGAGGTCGTACAGTGCGCTGTCGACGTAGCCCCGGTACTCCTCCTCGTCCCCTGGCGCGGGCGATGGGGACGGCGGAGGCGGCTGGCGAACGACGAGGAACTCGTCGGTGGAGGGGATCGTGATCGCCGCCGCGAGCCGGTAGGACGGGGAGCCCATCTCCGCCCCGGCTGCGATGTGGTGCTGAGATGTCGTCACTGGATACTGGCTAGGCGGGTAGTTGCGGAAGGGGACAGCCTACTTACGCTGTGTTTTTGCTTCCAGGACGAAGACAGGGCGAGGAGCTATGAGAGCGATGGAAAAAACAGCAACAATGAGATGTTTCAGGCAGATATCACCGAAAGATATTTGCTGGGATCAGAATTCAGAGTTTCATAGCAGATGCATCAGGAAATGATCTCTTGCCAATGTGTGTTCATCCAGTTGAAGATCAAATGCATCACATAAGCTCGTCTCCAGCAGCAGTCCAGCACGATGCATTTGATCCTCGATCAAGATATGGCAATGCACTTGTGGAGTACAACAAGATAGGGCACGTATTGCTGTAAATTCGACGAGCTGCTTTTATTTCCAACGGAAGGAAGAAAGGTCATCTATACACTAGAAACAGTGGCATCTAAGAACTACAGTATGAACATCTTTGATTCTGACAAATGTCAGAACTCACGGACCCTCTGTAAGGCCCAACCAATCCACAGATACCAAGTTCACTTGCCACTCCAGTTCAAAGAAAGTTCATTTGCCACTCGTTTATTTCAAAACTAGAAAGAACGTCTCCTGGCCCAAAGCCAGAGGATGTTTTCTTGAAGACCCATTCAGTCACCTGCGTGACTGGCAGATCAACTTGCTGAACTTAGAGCCCGCTCGATCTCTTCCAAAGAACGCCCCTTGGTCTCGACCACATTTCCAGCTATGTAAAGAACAGCAAGAGCGCAGACAGATGCAAATCCCAAATACACGGTGCTAATTCCGAACTTGTTGACGACACTCAAGAAGTAAAGACCAATAAAGAAGTTAGATACCTGCAAGGGAAAAATAAGCAGATGATAGTCACTAGTGACAGCAGGTAATAAGGCAATAAAACAACAGTGCAGCTATCCTACAACAATGATCACCTTAGCTAGAGATGAAAGGAGTTTATATACATCAGAAACTCGTTTCATAGTTGCAACTTTGAGATCTTTAAACAACTATTATCTCTGTTCACTTTCACACAATTTAAAAGATTTTCAATTATATAGAAAAGCAGTCAAACTAATATTACAGCTAACCACACGATAAATCTGTCAAACTTCATCTAACACACCAAGCATAACTTACCCAGTGCATGCCCAGAGATAACGCAACAGCTTTAGCCCTTATTCTGGAGGCAAATATTTCAGGAAGGAGCAATGCTGGAACAGGGCCAGCACCAAGAGCAAAAGACAGCACATACCTGAATAAAATTATATTCAAGATATGTTAAGAACAGTTAACAAGGGCAATCAGCAAAAGGCCTAACCAGTGACTAAGCGTAGGGCAATCCACTTACAAAACAGTGCCAGCAACAGCAAGAGGGCCTGCATAAGGTGCCAAAGCCTTCCAGGTGAAGGACAATGATAGAAGTAACATTGTGGCAGCCTTCAAGAGGAAAAGCAGAGAATATTTAAGCATACTTTCATTTTGATATTGAGAAAGACAAACATGGTTTATTCTTAGACAATGGTATACCATGCCAGAAAAGCTTGTTATCAGAAGGCTTTTCCTTCCTCGCTTGTCCATCAGAGAAGATGCAATCATTGTGCCTAAGAGAAATATATATAACATCAGAAAGGCCATTTCAAAGTTGATTATAAAAACCATTCTAACCAAGAACTAACCAAAAACATTGGCCGCTCCAACAAGAGCACTCGCTGCAACATCAGATGCAATGCCTGCACTGCGAAACACTGATGTAGAGTAATATACAACAGCATTTATACCAGCAAGCTGTTGGAACAAGAACAGTGCCGCACCCACGCTAACAACTGTGGAACAAAAAATAATATCAGCACAAATCACCAAACTGATGTCTTGATTAAATGTTAGGTATTTATTTTAGCAAAACAATACTAGGAAATAACAATCAGGGAAGATTTCATGATGCAATTTGAGAAACAAAAATAGTCGGATCTGAAACAGCCAAAAAAATTTGAGAAACAAAAAGTCAGATCTGAAATAGCCAAAACAAAACTACCTTTCCAATAACGTTTGCTGAAAAGATCAAACCAGCTAGCATCTGGCTCAGAAGAACCTTGGCCAGCAGCTTTTAGGTCATACATAACTTCAGCAACTTTTTCTCTTCCATATAGCTTTTTAATAGCTGTTTCTGCCTGAGAAAGCTTTCCTTGCTGCAGGTAACCACAAAAGAATCAGTAGATGTTAGGCTTAAGTTTGAGGTAGAAACATGGATAAGGGGTTTTCCACATACAAACCTGGAATAACCAGCGAGGGCTTTCAGGTGAAACAGCCATTCCAAGAGCAAGCAAAATGGATGGAACTACTGAAATTCCGAACATTGTCCTCCACCTTATAACAAACAGACACATACATATGAAAACAATGTGAAAATTAACAACTGGCATGTCATACAAAGTTTGTGCGATATTTTTTTTCGGCACAATGCTGTTCTGGTATGCATGTCTAGATCTTTCCTTATCAATAAAATGTGCTGAGAAAACATGTTTGTTGCCTCCATTTTTCTCCCATGTAATTTAACTTTGTTCATGAATAACCAAAGAAATAGATTACACCTTTCTAACCTGGCATGGCATTGCTCCAAAAGACAATTGTGGTTTGAGAAGATGATAAACCAACATGATTGTTTGCGTGACCAGCTAAGAATGTAAAACGCAGAGTGAAGCAGGAGCAGGAGAAAAAGAACTGGAAAAAACTCACCAAGCAGGATTTCCTGCCAAGGGCAATCCAGCTACCAGAGCAGAGAGAATTCCAATGCAGATAAAAAGCTGATTAACAGAACCAAGAGCTCCACGTATTTCAGTTGGTGAAATCTGCATATGCAAGCATAAATAACTCAGTTGTTGGGCATGTTCAAGAACACGGCCATTAGTTGTTGAACAATCATTTCAATAATTTGTATTTATTAGTTATCACAACCTCGGATATGTAAAGGGGCACAAGAGCAGAAGAGATGCCAATACCAATCCCAGCAAGTAATCGACCAATAATCATTGTCCGAACATCTTGAGCAGTTGCACTGCAAATGTTTCTGTGTTATGTTTGCGTTGGATGATAATAGTGGTTTTCTTAAGAAAGCGTACATTCCTAGTTATAACTCAGTTAATTGAATCTAGAGACACACCTCAGGAATGCACCTACAGCAAGAGGGATCGCATCCAGGATGAATGTACGTGTCCGTCCAAATTTATCAGCTAAAGCACCTCCGGTAAAAGAGCCTGCTGTCGCACCAGCCAGGGTTGTGCTAACCACCCATCCTAAGCAACAAACAAAATGCATTGTGAAATGTTGACAAGAAAATATCTCCTTAGACCTTTACTCCTTCAAAAATTAATATTTAGATAAGCCTTGGCAAAGAAAAGGTTTGTGTATAAATTAACTAAAATTTGAGATGTGTCTTTTAAGACACCAAGAAAAGAATATGTAATTGAAATAAAGCATGGATTTTATATTGACCAAGTAAAAGGATGTCCCACCTTGTAACACAGTATTTTCAGCAATTCCAAGGTCCTTTGCAAGATATTCGAGAGCGCCGTTGACCACCCTGCAGAACATAAATTTAAAATGAGATACTCAGATTTGCCAGATATTGTTATTCATCAATTTAAATTCAGATTATAAGGAATGTGTGCACGGTGATGGAAAATCTAAGCGATTATGGCAAATTGGCAACAGAATATATACCCAAGATGATAACCAAATAAAATAGCCCCCAAACAAGCAACGCCCACATATGGCAGAACACTTCCAGAAGATTTAGCTTGAACCCTCTCCAATGGAATATCCTCAGGGTCAACTGGAAAAACATAGTATACAAATCTAGATTAGCAGATATATTTAAACAACGTTATAGTTTTGACTTGCAAAATCAAAGGTATGAGCACATGAACACTATAAGGACGCAAATATACAACAAGCATCATAGATAATGTTACTATAGATGTTTCAAAAAAATGTAGAACATAAAGAGATGTATCTAGCAAGTCCTGCTCACTTTTTTAACCATTTGCCCCCTCTTTTTAGAATTTTCTCTATACTCCCTTGCAATCGAAGCTCATACATAGTACTACCATGAAAATATCACCAAAGAACAAAACAAACAACTCTGATGTTACTGTTTGTGTATGCTTAGCTATGAAAGCATATATGAAGATTAATGCTTCAGACATTTGCACATACACACTACGCGCATCCAAAATTGTTTTGTTATTTGTTATTTACTCAATCGATGTGAACCCTTTGGGTTATCTTTTCAAGAAAATCAGCCCAACAGAAACACAAATAATTGACCGAAGGAAGTGTACTACATTCTTGTGATTGACCAAATATGCGTGGAACTATATATGTACATGATAAGTTGTTCCATGCTGAATATGCTAGGTGTTATAGGAATGCTAGTTTGAGACACTCCCAGAGATATTTAGATGAACAGTTGTGTTTGGGGTATATGGCAACACATGTTCACAGTCCTGCACTTTGAACAGCGAAGGAGCAAACATTACACAACGCACGCTGAAGAAATTATTCCAAGGCCAATAGCAAGTAAGCAACAAAACCTGTTGACAACCCAAAAAACAATAAGCTGAGTGCTGCACAAAAAAGTGACATACCGCTCATCACCTGCGAAATACAGGTTGCGAGGGCAAAAGGGGAGCAGCTCTTCACCATTACCCCTTACAATTTGAAGCAAATAATGCAACGCAAGGACCACATCACACCCATAGATATTAAGATGCTTGGCAAGATAAATCTAACAATACGCACGACAAGTCTGCAGGCAAAAACCACCAAGCTCGATCATACAAAATGCATATAATTTCCACCAGTACCCGTCACCCGATATATAATTCACAACAAAAGGTGCTCTGGAACACAACATCCATAACCGAATCCACAATAATCCCTAGCAAAAACACGCCCTCCCACACGGAATCCAGCGGTAGTTAGTAGTTACAGTGCCCCTATGACGTTCTCTCCTAAAACCGAATCACCCTACCACGCCAACCCCAACGGCCAGAAGGCAGTGGCCCGAATCAATCTGTGACGCGAGGGGAGAACTCACCTGCGGCCGAGGCGCGCACGCGGGCGTAGCGCGGGCTCGAGCGCGGGCGGAAGAGCCCCGTGACGCCGCCCTGCGGCCCCGCCATCTCGACGCCGGTGAGATCCGCCCCGCGCGACCTCATGCCGCAGCAGAGCACGCGATCCGGCATCCGCACGGTGGTGGGTGCTGCGATCGCCGGCGACCTCAGATGATCACCGCGCGCAGCGACGACGTTACCGCCGCACTTTACAGCGCACCGCATCATCTTAACGGAAGCTCCCCGTCCCTGCCTGTCATCGCACACCACCACACAAATCACTTGCATTTTTAGAAAAAAGAAAACGAAAGATGGAAAGAAAAAAAGTCGTCATAATTCGGCGTTGACCATCTGTGACCTGATAGCTCGCAGTTGGAGATTGGGAAAACGATTTTAATAAATCGGGAGCTCGCCACTGTACCTTCGACTAGAAGCTTCGATCGAAATATTTCTGCGAGCGGGTCTCGATCCTCTCTCCTTCTAGCCTATGGCAGATGGGAGCGAGGAGGAAGAGGAAGAGGAAGATGGCTTCACGAGATCCGATAGTTCCGAGAAAGGAAGGAGGTAAGGTGACGGGATGATATCGAATTTCTAGTTGGAATTCCTCGCCCCCTTTTTTTTCACGTTTTCTTTACGCTTTGGAGATACGTCCACGCCAGGGGGAGGACTTGCCGTGCTGGCAACGACGTGTCATCGGATTGGAAGCGGCCTAAAGCCCAAAAGCGCTAATCGCCTTTGTCAGTGACGGATGGGGGAACCAGTACGGGGCCCACCGTTTTCTCGCACAACATTTATCGAATTTTATTTATATTTTTTTAAAAAATACGTATTTATACAAATATTTTAAAAAAATATAGATATATAAAAACTATTCTTTAAAAAAACGTAAAACTCATTGTCGATGAACCAGTAAACTTATAAGTAGTCCATCGCCATTATAACCGAAAGCTTTTTTTTCTGTAGTATAACACCATGTGTAAAATAAAAGACGTACAAAATAGGAGGACTAATATCTTTACCGCTCTCTGCTTATACATTTTTTTAAATGATCGCTTGTAAAAGATCGCCTATAAAATCATCATATCTTCTCCTCTCTCACCGTTGAGACTTAATAATTTTATAAGTGGTTCTCTGAGGTAAAAAAAGTTATAGTAGAGAACAGTGAGATCTTAGGTAAATTTTTTAGCCTCAGTTGACACGTCAGATTGACAAATATTTATCACGTCGGATTTAACGTCCTCTAAAAGAATTTTTTTAAAAAAAATTGTTGGGCATATATCTATAAATTTCTCAAACAAACATATTTTTTAAATATTTTGATAATATATATATAAATTAAAAAGATTCATGTTTGCGTGGGTGAATTTTAAGAATACCGGTCCATGGGTGTTTGCTGGGGCTTGTTCATGTCTTCTGCTATAAATCTTAAATGGATGAAGCTCAATTTTGTACTTTTGCCTGCTCCTCTCCCGTGCTCCTATCGGTGCTCCCAAACACGTGGCGAGCATCGCTCGGCTATAGTGTTCGCGGTGGGGCCTCTTGGTGTTGGGCGAGGCTGAAGAAGATCGAACAGAACAGAGCAGGTGCCAGAGATCGAGCATCGAGTTGTTGCTCCATGTATGCAATGGATGCCAACTTCATGTGTCACCTGCAGTCCTTGTGGAATTGCTTGAAATCTTCAACTCCCCGTCGACAACTTCTGTTGGATCTGATCGATATTCCAAGGTACGAAAATAGCACTCAGCTAGCACATTCGGCATGCATAGGAGGCAACGGTCATGGCTAGCGACTTGACCTTCATTGATCGAGAAGACGAAGCAAACGTTCCTGAAGAGCTAGTCATGTGGTTGCATGCGTACATGATTTAAGAACATAAATAGCCGGCGTGTGATTCAGAAAATTGCTATGACGGAGTGTAGTTTGGCTCATCTGCCGAGCGTCCAGCGCCGTGCTCGACGTTCGCGTCTTGCGGCGGCCGACGAATAAGCCCGCCATCGCTGTCCATCGGGCCTTCGGGCGTAGGTGAATGAGTGCTGTGGCACAAGATGCAGCGCAATCGCAACACCTGCAGTAGAGACGGAGAGTCGGAAACGCTCTAGCCAAAGCGATGCTCGCCACGTGTTCGGGAGCACGGCGGAGCAGGCAAGCCCTTCTTCTTTAGTCATTTTAACGGTTATTTTTAATTTTAAATTGTTTAGATTTTTTTAAGTATCTGGCTCTGAAATTATTATTATCATAATAATCATGAGAATCAGTTTAGAAATACTTATATTACAAAATTAAGTCATAGAAATTAATTTTAGAATGGATAAAGTATGACTGTGTGTTTTTTTCTTCTTCACTTCAATTCTTTTTCTGAAAAAAGAAACGCATGGATGTTTGTTGCTACAATGCTGCATGCCCTGCAATCTTTAATCTTGGATTCTCACAGTAAGACTATTTCCAGCCGGAGATGTCATTTTTATGTTTTCAATGTGCCATATAAGCTTTAATTGATGATTAAAATAGCTCATATAATGTATTGCTTTATTTTTGCTGTTTTATAGACAATATATGCAAGAGATAAAGTTGTATTGAGAATATTATACACATGGTTTCATGTAGATAAAACCCATTTCATCTCTCATTTTATTAATTCCTTACCACTTAATAAAAATACTATTTAATGAGAATATAACTCATCCGGGAGTGGCCTAAATGTCTACAGTATCCGTCTGAAGTTAATGTTACAGTAACATGCGAATTAAATTACCCAGCTCAATGGCTCTGTCAGCACTGATGTAATACCTGAGCTCATAACGAGGGGGCGCAGTAACAGCGTAATTTATGCCGTATTGTGGTATTGTGAATTTGTGACAGCAGATGCATGAATGCATGGTTCATCAGAACAGACACGTTGATTAGTGATGGGAGTAGTAGCTTAAAAATTTATGCGTGACGTTGCGATCCCTCGTATTTCTCCTAGAAATTCCTATTCTTCTGCTTGTCCCTGGCCTGCATACTGCCTTGGAATGCGGATTTGCCGATACGCTGGTCAGATGCGCCATGGATGGACAATAGTCAAACAAACACCAGGAGACACGCCACAAGTCCAGATCTTACAGGAAAAAAGAAATGAACAAAAATAATTCCTGTCCAAAGTATAGTTTTCATTTGCATGTAGCCAAACACACTAGGAGGGGAGAAAAACATTGGAACGTGGAAACCCGAGATCAAGCAGTTCAGTACTACTAGCAGCATTTCAGTAGCGGGCATTTTGGCAGAGTTATCGATCTGATCATCCGAGTTGGCAGTTCACAACTTCACGTCATTTTGGCACAGGTAGACGTCGTGTATATATATATACATGCAGCTTTGTAGTGTATTAGTAGTAGTAGTAGCAGCAGCTGCTCAGCTTGTAGTGTATTAGTAGTAGTAGTAGCTGCTGTGTACGGTATCACGAGAGTATCCAGCTGCAGCAAACTTGAAGCCTTGATGCCAAATCTGGGGGTGTATCTTCGTAGCAATACGCACGCGTGCATGCGTAGGGTGTACTGTACCTCGCCGGAAATTTGATTCGATCCATCCATCATCTGCGTTCGTTTTATCTTTTTTTCCTCTTTTCCATACGTACAATTTCCAAATTGGTAAATTGTATGTTTTTATATAAAAAAATTATATAGAAAAATTGATTTAAAAATTATATTAGTTTATTTTTTTAAAAAAATTAGTTAATATTTAATTAATTATAACAACGCCGAACACATGCTATGGTACACACCGTACGTATCACCCGACGGATCGGATAAGAAATGAAGCAGATCGAGCAGATAGGCAGGCAGGCCGCTGTGACAAGGAAAAAAAATCACGCATGTGCACGCACAAATAAAATTGCTTGTACAGTTGTATTCCTACTGACTACTAGTAGTAACTGATTGAGGTCTGAAATAGTTAATGGCGTCAGGTTGGCCGCGCCAGCCGTGCCGACCGCCATCTCTCACTGTGGAGGCGTGGAGTAGTCAACAGCCTGGCCCAGCACCAACAGTGGAGATCGATCGGTGGACGAGAGGACGTGACGTGCGTAGAGTTGCGATGCGAGAGGGACGAATGCGCGTGGGCGGGAAGTCGCCAACGGCTAGGTTGGGTTTGAAGTCGGAAAAGGGCCGTGGCCAGCTCAGACGGAGCGACAAAACCACCGACCTCGGCGACCGCTTTCCAGCTGCTACCCCACCACCACCAGCCCACCAGCAGCAGCGTCTCGCTCACCACGCTCGGGTGACTCGTTGTGGTCACGATCGAGTGGCGGTAACGGCAAAAAAGAATCCTACGCCGTATACGAGCATGGTGATCATCAATTCGATCGACGCACGTCCGCACAGGCCAGAAGCAGAGTTCTCACCGTCACAGCTACTACTACAACTGCACGCACAGATCACAATAATCAACCCCACAAATCACAATGCTCGGCCACTCCCAGATCCAAACACAGCAGCATTACATGCGATTTACCAGTAGCAGTTTAACGTGTTAATAAATCGAAAAGGCTACATGCGACTTTCCTGCACGATCCAAGGGCAAGCGGTCATCAGTCAGGCAGCGGCTACCATCATAAAACCCCCTCTCGTCTCCACACCCCAACGCTAACCGAGTCTACACGCCATTTTTGAATGCAAGAAAGAGAGGGAAACCCAACCAGGAGATAGCCGCCGTCGGCGATGCCGAGGTCGTCGTCGTCCTCCGCCTCCAAGCCGATCCTCGGAAGGGCCATGGCGATCCTGGCGCTCCCGCTGACCCCGATATCCAAGGCTAAGGGCCCCATCGCCAGGAACCTGCTGCTTTTCAAGAAGCGTGGCGCCGCCGGGAAGGCTCGCCGGATGCTTTCGTCGTCGTACGGGTACGGGTACAAGCCCCACCGCCACTACAACTACGCCTACGTCGGGGAGTACCAGTTCTCCCCCTCCAGCTCCCCGCTCATCGCGTACCCTCCTGGCGTCTCCTCGTGGCGGAGGGCCGCCAAGAAGCGGAGGAGCAAGGCGAGGATGATCCTCGCCTCGCTCCTCTGCGGCGGCGGCGACCTCGACGTCGCCGTGCTCGACGGCTTGCCTCGAGCCGACGAGCCGCGCGCCGCCGTGGATTGGGAGGAGTGCCGCGGCGACGGCGCGTACGGCGGCGAAGAGGAGTACGAGGAGGAAGAGGAGGAGGACGAAGGGGTCGACGGCCGCGCGGAGCGGTTCATCGAGAGGTTCTACGAGGAGATGAGGCTGCAGAGGCAGCGCTCTCTGGTCCAGCATCTCCTCTGAATCGAGCTCGAGCCATCGAGCTCTTCTCTGCTCAGTGGCCTCTGCTCTGCCTTCGCCGTGTTGGATCGTTTCACTGCTTCTTCTGTTGCCTTAGCTTCTTGGTAGGATTAATTGTCGCTATCTTAGCTGCAGCTTCTTCATGTTCTTATTACTTTTCTTGCATCGTTCTACTGCTGTTGCTGTTTCTTTCATCAGTTAATGTGTGATCAAAGGCAGGCGAGAGGATTTGAGGAGTCTGTGGGGAGAAATTTCTTTCTTTTCCCTGCTTTAATCCAATCTTTGCATTTCCATGTCTCTTAGTGCTGGTTTTGTGTAGCCTTGTTGAGTTGAGTTGAATTACTTGAATCTTGGCCCGGTGCTGTCTTTCTTTTTTCCCTGATGGCACATTCCATAGTTTTGTCAGAATTGTTCCTGCATTTGTCTGTCTCGAAATAACAATGGCTAGAGTAGGTGGGAGCAAATCATGGGAAAGTTCAGAGACAGTGAGACACTCCAAGGTGCAGAGCCTTGTCTCCCGTATAAAATAAGTTCATCGAGGAAAGCCTTTTGTTCTGTATTTCTTGCCTGTTTGGCTGTTTCCGGCACAACTATGGTACACTTAAAACTGTTAAACAAGTTGAACATGTATTAGTAGAAACGTAGAAATAACAATTGCATGTAGCTCACTGGGAATTTTATTCAGAAACCCCACCTACAAGACGCGCATTGACAATAGGGGATGAGTACAATCCTATGCATGTCAACGACTTAACGAACACCAAGTGTCATATCTGCATTTGATAGATCCAGCAAGTGACTTTCTGCATATCACAACTGCGCGGCATTTGATTCCTTCAAGTCCTAACTCCTTCTATTCAATCAAAGGCCAGGAGGGTTACAATGGGTTGAAACAAAGGGATGATACTTTTAACATGTTTCAATTAGAGAACAAAAGAAATGGAAAATAACTGGGGGCGCTACGATCTTACATGAGTCTCTACAAAATTTCATTCAGGGGGATTACAAATAGATCAGCAGCGTATTATTTATAGGTGATCATCATGTGAACCAGAAGTCTGAAGTTGTCCAGACCTTACATCAACTGGAACCATGTATAGGCCTTTCACCATTGGTCAAATGCAAACTCATCAACAAGTGCCTCAAGTATGTCATTCCCAATTGCAATGCTAACATCAAATGCTTCCACTTGACATGCATCCCACCTGGCAGTCATCTGGTCCAACTCTTTCTCAGCGACTCGATTGGGTGTAGTCTCTCTAGTTTCCCTCCAATTGCAGATCTCCTTCGATATCTCCCTCTTCAAAAGACCTTCAGTCAAACTGAGAGGCAGTCTCAACCATGCCTTGTATCCGCATTTGCCAAAATCACAGAATTTTGAATTCATTGATTCAATAATGCAGTCAAATATGAAGTTGGTTTGTTGATACCTCTTTTCTTCTGTGAGACCTAAGCTCTTTGACCCACCAAATAAATCCACAATAGCTTCAAGCATTTCAATGATGAAACAATGGAGTGATGCTGCGGTACACAAGTGGGTACTGCCGAACAGCAGTTCAGCATTTGAAATGGCTTCTTCAATACTGTGGAGCCTGGTTTCTAACAGATTGAAATCATGCGCTGTGAAATTATGTACAGAAGACATTTTACCAATTCCATGAAATATTTCTTCAGCATCAGTCTTCGTTGCCAAGTCCACAATGTCAGATTCCAAATTAAAAAGATCTTCCATTTTGTTTTCAATCGATACAAAGTATTCTTTACCCTCTGCAAGCACAGTAAAATAATAATAAATAATCAATCACACTTTATTCTGTCTAATTAGTAGTACCCATTGATCAACGCATTCCAAAGTTGAGCAAATAGGCCTGAGAAAATGAATACTAAATAACTATTCCCTCTCCTAAAATAACTTTATTTTTAAGTCTCCATCCTTTGTCCCAAAATAAGTTCACTTTTCTTCTCTTACCTACCATCGACAAGTAAATCAATCAGTTTTTTCTTCAATACCCCTTACCTATGAAACCTTCAATACTATTTTTTTATTAATAAGGACACTTTGTTTATTTTTCATCTACAATGTTTTGCACATCTAAGCCGAAAGCTAAACTTATTTTAGGACAGAGGGAGTACTTTCTAGTTTAGAATTCTAGATGATACAAATAATTTACCCTTTTTTTCTGTTGGACTTCCTAAGGATGAAGTATCATTTGAGAAGCATGCTTCAAGGACTGATGTTGGACTTGGCTGGTTGGGCTCATTGTTCATGCAAGTAACAGAAGAATCAACTTCTTGGTCCCTCTGGAACAGAACAAAAGAGAAAGTTCAAATTTCAGCAGTTCACAAAACAAGCAGCGACCACATATCCACAATACAATAAATGTCAAGTCATTAAACTAAAAATGTCTTCTGAAAGATACAAACTTGGTTCACCATTAGTTCAGTAGACTTTGGAGATCGAACATTTTATGTAAACTAGTAATTCTTTTGGTACAATCAAAATTTAGCTTTTAAAAGTTTAAACCAAAACTACAGTAATGATCTTAATGATGGATGAACACAAATAGAATTTTGAGATTTGCCACTCTGTTCTCTATGCAACAAACCAAAACTGTAGGACTTTAATATAATAATGAATGCATATGGGTTAAAATGGATTACGTCTGATAGCAGTTTCAAGACACATGCACAAATGGCTTAAAATGATGACAAATTTAACAACACTGATAATATATAAATTTTACTCCTTTTACGTTACAGTTCATGCAAAACATTTTCTGAAACAAGTTCACGGAACAGATTTGTATGGCACATAGAATAGATCCATCTGCTGTGTTAATGTTTGACAAAGTGTTATGTATAACTGTCATATATTTAATGTTGAAATAGAGGTGCTTTAATCTTAACAAAACTACAATTATGATGTCAAGGTAAATGACAAAACTATAAATTAAATAGTTGACATTGAAACAGCAGGCTGGTCTCTAAACTGACCTGATAACAATTCTGAAAGTCAGGCGATCGATCATTGAAATTGCATGCACTCCTGTCACTGTTTAGAGGATCTGCTGCATCAGAATAGTTACTGTGCTGAGAATTGTATGCGTTGGAATAGTTACTATGTTGAGAGTCTGAACTGGTTGTGTCATTAGTAAGGGCAGAAATGAGCTCTTGAAGCACTGATGCAGTTAATTTTCCTGAAAGAGCAGCATTTGATTCAATCCTATCAGACAAACCAAGCTCATTAATTTTTGCTTTCAATAGCCTGCTAAACTCCTCTTTCTCATAACTACCCACAACAGAAGGTGAAGATTCAGCTACCGGCAATCTTGTACAACTAGTACTAATATCTTGTGTCCTTCCGCACCCTCTCTTCTCTGAAACTTTGCTTTGTGATGAAGCCCTTGTCACTGGGCTCACTGATGAACTAGATGCAAATGGAACTGGCTTATTAATTTCTCTGTTACTGACTGCAGTGTCACGGCCAACTTTCTTGCGTGATACCCTTTTTTGCCCAGATGCAGTATTAGCTGTAATCCTACTTGTGGTTGTGGATGCCAATCCATTCCGATCAATCGAGCCTCTGCGAGTGCTTCTTTGTGGATTGCTCGAACCCATTACCTCCCTGCGAGTGCTTCTCTGTGGACTGATTGTACCCATCAACTCCCTTCTTTGACCGGAACCATGGTGTGGAGCTCTCCTACTACCAGACATCATTTCGCAGTTACTACCAGCGGCAGGATGAGTGGAACTAACCATGCTCCGAGATCCAATATTCCCAGCAACATCTTGCAGAGAGTGAGCTCCTCGCTTGCGCAATGACCTCTCTTCTCCAGTTCTAACGCCAGCACCACTCGATCTAATTCTGGCACAATTGCTAACTTTGTCAGTTCTTGCCTTATGTTCTTTGCGCATGGCGTCTTCCACACCAGAGCTGCCTCTGCTTGCATTTGCATCATCAAAACCCGACCTTAGCAGCATTATTGCATCACCAGCTACTGCGTCTGCAGCATCAGAACTGCTCATTGTTTCAATGGAATGCTTCTCATGCCTACGGGAAGTAACAGCATTGTTCCATCCTGTCTCCGCTGGAAGAACAGCAGGCTGGACAGCGACCGGCTGCAATCTGGACGAACGCTCTAATGGCAGGCTATCAGAGCGAAACAAGAAGTCATCAGGCATACTTGATCTTTGCAGTGCATTGGAATGGCCATCCATACGATGTTGCGGGGAAGAGCAGGCGTACGCGAGGGCCAACCTGGCACTGGCCCTCGAGGTCGCGCGAGCCCCAGGCTCCAACAGCTTGGCCGCCGCGGCATGCACGAGACGGCTCCGCCTCGGGCTCCTCGCCGGCAGGTCGGCTCTGTGGTGACTCCGTGGCGTAGGCGATAGCGCCGGTGGACGTTGGCTCCGTGGCAACACCACGACTATGTCCGACTCGTCGGTCCGCGGCGGCGCTGACACCTCCACCTTCCTCTGCTTCTGCGGCCTCCGCGCCGATTGCGCGCCGACAGGGCCGGCGGAGGGCCACGCCTCAAGGCCCATGAGGCGCGCGACGACGCCCGGAGCGGCGACATCGGCGGCGGCGGCGGAGGAGGACAGGTGAGGCGCGGGAGTAGGATACGGTGCCGGAGGAGGGGACGGGAGCCTGCGTGGGGAAGACCGGAGCGAAGATGGGAGGAGACGGCGCGGCGAGAAGAGGCGGCGCTTGCGGGCGAGGCGGCGGTGCCAGTCGAGGAGGTGGAACAGCACGCCGCCCGCGCAGCCAGCGCCACCGCCGACGAACGGTGCCGGCCTCTTCTCCACAATGGCCAGGCTGCTCATCCTCCTCCACCCTCACTCTCCGCCACCTTGTCAACCTCCTCCTCCCTCTCCTCCGTCTCCGTCACAGCACCACCGATCGTTGCCTCTTCTACTCGATCCACTTGTTCCTTTTTTTACCGACCTGCGCTTCGATTTGGGAGTAAAAAGCGAGGGCGTGGAGGGTGTTTTGCAGTAGCTGGCACGCAATGGCAGCTAGCTAGCTATAGCTTCGTCGTCCTCCACCTCGACAAGCGCGGCGAGGACGGTCCAGGAGGCGAGCAGCAGCAGGTCCAGAGTGGTCCCACCTGTCAGTATGGTGATATTAGATATATGTTAGTGAAGATATCATAGTTAATATTTATGTGAAATTTTTAGATTTAAGATTATTATGATTATAAAACACTATAAATTATTTATAAAAATAGTATTTGGATTTACGTTTTATTGATGTGCATAAGTGATTAAAATATAATGTATCTCTCTCATAATGTATAGAGAAATAGCTTTCAGTCACTTAATATAATTGATTATAGAAGTGTATAGTCATGATAAGGTGACTGAGAAGTTAATTATAAGTGTATAATCTATAATAGGATCGAGAGATTGATTAATCTATTAAGTGGATAACACAAGTCTTACGTTAAGCTCAATCGATATCGTAAGATAAAGGGATTCATATGTAAGAAAATTATAGGTCAGCCGATATAATATTTACGTATATTTTAGAGTTAATATGTCTTACTAGAAACCACTATTAACGAGACAATCGGAAATGTGTTTTTGGGTCATGACCAAAACCTACAAGTTAACAAGTTTAATAGGTTAAAACGGTTATTTGATTATGATTCGGATAATGGCTCAATTCGAATAAAGATTTAAGTAGACTCCTATTATGTTATGGTTCTCTAGGCCCAAATGAGAAAGACTATATATAAGAAGATGATGAGGTTGAGAAGAGATGTCTTTGTTCATCTTAAGCAAAAACTCTAGCTGTCACTTCTTATGTCAAACCTTAGCTGCTTGTAAGTGCTAGTACTATTTCAACATCGGACGTATAGATATCGATGAAAGCATGACATCAAAATCGTGATAATCAAATACTTTATCTACCATCTTAAAGTGCATGTGATTAGATCATCTTCTTTAACCCTATTTTTACTGTACTGTACGTCTCGTGATAACAGTCTATAATCACTTCTTCACATGATGTTATGATGTACGTGATAAATTTTTTTTATTTTATACTATCGTAATTTACGTCTTTTCTTTTACATGAGGCCGACACGTCGGTGGGACACCCTGTGGTTGTAGCTCCGACAAGCACAGCAGTGGACCGGTGGGCCTTGTGTAAGTAGGGAGAGTTGAGACCGGAGGTGGCGGTGGACTTCGTCGGACGACAGGAGGACGGGGGAGGAAATGGATGGAAGAAGCGATCGAAGATGTGGAGCGCTTGAAGCTGCTAATTTAAGATAGTCAAGCTTGCTGCATGGCTAGTGTGGCCTACGTGCGAAATATGCGGCTTTTTTTTTCCTTGTCAGTTCCTCTTTTCTTCGTGCGGTGACCGGTCAAATTAATTTTTTTCCTTCAAAAAAGCAACAAAAAATGGAAAAGAGAAAACCACTGAAGAAATCAGAAAGCTACCTGTCGGATCACCGACACGAGCGAACTCGTCCACACTGCTGCTATAGTCCGTCGCTAATCAAAGGCAGCGGCTGGCTGCATCTGCGCGCATAGATGATATCGATCCGGGGACTCTTCTGAGCTATTGTCGTCCTTAAGCAACGGTTAGTCGCTGGGGGAACACGACAAGCCATAGCGTCCACGGAGACGGAGACGAGAACGATGAAGCGGTGTCCGGTTGGTGCTAGGTGAGATCTATCGATGCGCCCGCGAGACGACACGAGAGTTGGACGACTACGAGACGGCCTCCGGCTTCGGCGTGTGCACGGACCGAGACTCGCACCGGGGCGGCGGATCGAGCGATGATCTAGCGGCTCCCTGTGCCGCGTGGATCGTTGGACAAAATCGACTCGATCATATCGCTGCACGCCTGCCGGGCATACAGCCGCGCGCGCACAGGGTCTTGACACGGGCCAACAGTACGAGTAGTTGTCGGGTCCAGGTTCAGGTCGCTGTGTGTTTGCACCGCCGCCCGCACACGCCGTCGATCGCACTGCAATGTTCATGCACCTGAGCCCCTGACCTGTCACTCCTGGCGATTGCCGTGCTTTGCTGCTTCGGCAAGCAAAAACAATGTTTTGCAGCTAGCAGAGCTGCAGAGGATTACTACCAGTGCTCCTCTGCATTTTGTGCTTTCTGATCGGGAAGTGAGAGCAGCTGCATCTGGGAATCTAGGATTGTTTGCAAGTAGCAGTCCTTTTCATGACTTCACATTTCACATGAACTCCTCCATTCCCAATACACTCCTGCTTTGCTACTGCTGTGGGTGCCGTCGTTTCATCCCCATGGATCAGTGATGGCATACAATGTCTTCTGTGAGTGCATTGCATCATGGCATGCATCATTTTGTTCTGAATGGCATTTATCATGGAGTCTTTCATCACGCTCTCACGAGAGATCATTATGCCTGTCCGGCAAACCAGATTATGCTGCACTTGTAGTACTGTAACTCCTACTAGTAGTAAAAAAAAACCCTAAACCTCGTAGTCGTAGAAAAAGAAACCGGCACGATGGCTTGCTTTCCTCTCACTCTCTCATCCCTTGTGATCGATATGCTCCAAGATCTATGATTTCTTAATGCTTGGATGCTTAGAAGCGTACGCAGTGTGCCCATGATATGTTATCATAGGTTCACAAACTGTGGTTACCTAACCCATGGTAACCGAACCTTACTTATGTTTTGATAAATTTTATTTAAATTTAAATTTTTAAGAAGCTAAAAAAATCCAAATAAATTTCTCAATTTTTATTGCTATTCAGTGAACAAAGTTTTTGATAATGACAAAGTTTACTTCATATTTTGGGTTCCACCAAAATTGAAAAAAAAGTTTAAAAACATCACATACATTCGAATATGATTACTACTTAATAAATTCATACGATATTACATTATTTTCTAGAGCTATCTATAATTTTTTAAATTTTTTCATAAATATTTAGGATCTTTACTTATATTTTACAAATTTTTCATATTTTTTCTTTTTAGTTTCAATGCACCACAGCTTAAGCATGGATTTTACAAAAATGAATTCAAATTTTGAAACACATGAATTCGTTGTGATTTTCGTGGTAAACGCCGTGCTGGGGCGGCAATGGTCGGCCACGCGGTAAGGAAACCTGCAATCAACTTGATCATGATCGATGCAAACCTGTCAGATCTTTGCGTTCAGACTGCAGCGTGCATACACAATTATCGTTGATCGACAGTTAGAACTGCCACCCACTGGTAAAATTGTTTAAGTGGGCTTATGCCCATACTAACGATGAAACCGTATAGCTCGTTTGGATCTAGGACAGCGTGTGTTCGGTTGAAAATGTGGGGTGTGTCAGGATGTGACGAGTATATTTAGGATATTTGTTTTGGGGACATACGGGATACGATGATCCTGAAAGGGAATATTACTTTAAGATCAAGATCTAGATTAATTTTATACTTTAAAAACAAAAAAACTAACATATTAATTTAAACCACTTCTTATACTTAAGACATATGAACAACACCCTCCAATCCTTAAAAAAAAATACAACCATTCCATCTTTCATACTGGATAGATTGATGGGACCATCACATATAAAAAAACCTAACACGTCTTACGTCAGATCTATTCCAAACAAACCCCAAGCAATGGGCCGAAAATTCCAGCCCAAACTGAGATACCCTCCTTCTGTCCTTGCAGCCCACGTAATCCATCCTTCCTGAGCTACTGGATCGAGATATTTTTCATTTACTCCCTCCAAAACAAGAGCGGCTAATCTGAAATCTCCATCTCCTCTCCCCCTATCGGCTGGGCTCCCCCCTCTCCGCCCGCCCGCCATGTCGCTCGCCGTGGCCACTCCCGCCTCCGTCCGCCTCTCCCCGCCCAACATCTCCTCCCCCGACCCGCGCCACCGCCTCCTCCTATCCGCAGCCGCCCCTCTCCGCCGCGGCCGCCTCGCCGTCGTCGCATCCGTCCCCGACCCCGCGGCGCGGCCGGCGGAGTACACGCCCTGGCTCATCGCCGGCCTCGGCAACCCCGGCAACAAGTACCACGGCACGCGTCACAACGTAAGCGCATGACTTGGCTCGTGTGTGTTCCCCTTCCCTTCCGGCTAGGGATGGCCCCTCTCAGTACTACGTTTTGCGCGTTTGGTTGATATTAGGTGGGGTTTGAGATGGTCGATCGCATCGCGCGGGACGAGGGAATCACCATGAACACGATCCAGTCCAAGTCGCTGCTCGGAGTAGGTATCATACTCTCTTTTTGCAGTGAAGTGGATAGCTATCTGGTGTGAACTCCTTTTTTCTGTTACTACATAGTTATTTTGTTTCATGCTAAGGATCTAGTCGTGCAGTAATATCTGCTGTTGCAACTGGTATGGAAATTAAGTCTCAGTATGTTGTACTTGGTACAGCAGCTAATCCTACATTCTAGCTGAAATCACAGCAGTTGAAGCAATTGATTTGTACAGAAAACCACATTGACCTTTATATGAATCATTGGGATGAAAATTTAGAGTCTGATGATGCAAAAACATTTCTTACCGGTTACCGACTTACTATCTTTATGTATTTAGAGTCCATTGAATATTTTTTTCTTGCTGGAAGTATAGATTCATAAACTTCTTTATGTATTGCAGTCAATGTCATAATCTAGTTATTGATTTTGTAAATGCATGTCCTTCCTTGGAATTTTTGTGCAGGTTCAATTGGGGAGGTGCCAGTCTTGTTGGTAAAGCCACAGTCATACATTAACTACAGTGGGGAAGCAGTGAGTTCTTACTATTATTTTCTCTATTTGCAATTATTAGCTTGTGGATAATAAAAGCAATTTTATACTGGCTACTTCAATGAAAAGTTTCTGCAGAGGGACCTTCCTTATTATTTCCCCATAAAAAAACATTTCTCTGGAAATATATTAGTCATCGGAATAGTGGCCTCTTAATTTTCAAAATAAATACAACATATTTCCATGAGCATCACTTTATGTGCCAAACTTGTGTCATTTGTAACCTGTTATAAAATGTTCAGGGCAACTGAACTATGAAACTGACTTTTTTATTCCTTTTGGTGAAAAATACTGCCTGCTAGCAATGTTGACCAAAAGAAGATCAGGCAAACACAAACCTTTCCTAAATCTTTGATCAAAAGTTGTATCCTTAATGTTTTATTTCTATCTTTAGACACTCTTATTCATTAATAGTAACTTTCAAAGCAGAAGCAGCTTGGATTGGCAACATGATAAGAAATTTAAACACCAAATGTTGATAATCTTTTGAATGAATCAAAATATACATGAGTAGATAATTCCTCGTTCTTGCTTGTTTTTCTTAAAATACCATGCATTATGTCTTATGGTGAAACGAGACTATATATTGTTGTTAGGACTTAGAACTTACTGATCACCTGCTTTCTCCATTCTAATGTCATAAAATTTCCTGCAATTTCTCAAATCGCTGTGTACTAAATGAATAATGATTCTGCTACCTTGTGAAGATCGCACCTCTTGCTGCCTACTACGAAGTACCATTGCGGCACATCCTTGTGGTACATCTTATCCCTGTCCTTGTGCTGATTTATGACTGGTATTGAGTGCTTGTGCCTGCAACTGACATCAGTGGGTTCTGTTTATTTAAGATTTATGACGAGATGAGTCTGCCCAATGGTGTATTGCGTCTTCAACGGAAAGGTGGTCATGGTCGCCATAATGGGTAATATTCAAGTTTCTGAAGATCTTAACTTTCTCAGTATCATACTCGAATGTGACATGTTAAAATGTTCTAAAATCTGGATACATGTATTGTCTTCAATATGCTTGCATCTGTTCAGCTGTACTCTATATAGAGAAAATTGCTAATCTTTCTTGAGAGGCTCTATATTATTGCGTATTAGTTTGCTTATAAGTATTATGCGTTGGACATAGCTGTCCATGTGGTCCTAATAGTTAAGATACATTACCTTTTCACAATCTAGTACCTTGACTTCACTTCACAATGGCCATTTTCTGTGAAAAACAGCCTGCGGAATGTAATGGAGCGTTTGGATGATTCCCGCGAACTTCCTCGTTTATCTATAGGTATGTTACTATGTTCACCATACCTTCTCTGGAAATTCATATTGGGCCAATATTGAGTTATTGACTACTGAACATAGGCATCGGCAGCCCACCTGGCAAAATGGACACACGAGCTTTTCTTCTGCAGAAGTTCAGTTCAGAGGAACGGTTGCAGGTATTACTTTGCTCTACGTTTTAGTATTTTACAATAGATACGGCATATAGTATGAAGAACTCTTTCCAGTGATGGGTTCTCTTCTGTGATCTTAGTTTCTCTGCTTCACCATGTTCTTCCCTCCTTTCTCTAGTAATGCTCCAATAAGGCAGTAGCCATTATAGACTATTTCTATTAGAAATTTATTGATAGCATCATAAAAATAACTCTTTGATTTATGATGGCTATTAATATCTTAATTTCTCCATAGCAGCTGAACTGATCTTGTAGTGATGTTTTAATTGGCTATGGGCTGTAGGAAATAGGAAAAAAAGAGGAAAGATGTCCTTCTACCATTTGGTTCTATTACCACAATCGATGCATATTGATTTTGGATGAGGTTGTAACTTGATATGTTCATACTTTCTATAAGCTATTGTGTGCAAACACATCTTATTTATATACAGAATAAGCTTCCAGGTTGGAGAGACTACTACAATTTGGAGTATTACTTCCAAGTTGAATACACCCTTTGGAGTATCTATATACAAAAAAAACCTTTAGAGTTTTTAATAATTAATACGTAAAAGCTATGTCAATTAATATGTGGTGTTATTGTTAAAAACTTATGTCACACTTCACAAGAGGATTTCCCCCAAAGTTGGTTCTGGATAAGAACATCAGGGATGTTACCTTTTTAACTTTACCATTCTAAAGAAAAAATCCTGTTAGTTAAGCCTCATTTTTTTCCTCATTTTCCATTGAGCCTCCATTTTCTGGAAGCAGCTCTATGAAATGTTTTTGCTACTTCAATAGTAATTTAAGTCTGTGCTGTAAATTTGAATCAAGATTGACACTGCTTTGGAGCAAGGGGTGGATGCTGTGAGGACTCTTGTGCTGAAGGGTTTTAGTGGAAGTATTGAGAGATTCAATCTGGTTCAGAAGTACAAGTTCCACAGTGTTTGAGAATTATTAAGATGCCTGGATCTACTTGCTGAGGACACATGAATACGCGTCAAATCATTGGAAAGTGTTGGACATGGTACGTTGCATAATCTACGTAAGTGCAATAAGTTGCCTCTGCAGTATCCTATAGTTTTGAGGATGCTAAGAAACTTGCAGGGTGTATATAGGAGTAGAGTACTATTGCTTACTTTCCTTAAGAACTCAAATTGTTTACTCATATTGGAAATTAAATAGGTTAATTTGACAAAGTCTATGTAGAATTACTTTTCACTTCTGTAGGTTAATGACTAAGACATTTTAGTGATGTAAAAGAGGAAAGATCCATTTCTTCTCCTGCTTCCTAAATCTGTGATTTTGTTATGCAAATAAATGGTACCTGTCCTTATTGGAGTGGATCATCTACCTGCAAAGTGATCATATAATTATTTTATTGCTCCGACCGTACAACTCATTTTCATCAACTTGATGTGGTAAGGTTGTTTAGTAGTCTGGCATATAGTTATATAGTTATACATGTCTATGCCTCTACGTTATCTTGTCATTAAAAAATTTATTGTAGGAGGTCCTTTGCAAATTTTTGATAAGGATTTGATATTGAATATGATTTTCTATTTTCTTGTGCTGATATGTCAGTCTGAACTCGTCAGACAGAGTATAGGCAGAAAAACTTTCTTACGCTCTGTAAAAGTTATCACAATTTCTCGCATCAGTTAACCTATAGTACCATCTAGAAGAAGAGTCAAGCTAATGCAACCTTCTATTGTTCATGGCTAATCTGTAACTTCGGTAATTAAGTTGCACATGTTATCTTATGGTTAAATGCCATCTGCAGCCATCTTGCAACCTATTCTCGAGCGTAATTTAAAAAAATAGGTCTAGAACAATGTGATATGTGATAACATAAGAAGGCGACATCTGTTAGGCTTTGGTTAATTTATTTCAAGTGATGACAGGATCCTCTTGGTGTTAAGAGTACATGAAGGTGGAGATAATAATTGTATCACCTTCTCTCATGCCTTGTTTCCCTATACTCTGTTTTTGCGGTCATCCTATACTTATATCTGTGCATGCTAGTCTACTACTAAATGCGCAGAAAAGGCACAAAGTGTACTGAATTTAGTTGATTAACTCTTAACCTGTGGTCATATATTTTTAGTACCGTAAAACGCAAACTGGATAAGCTGAATATAGCAAACAATAATCCAATCTGAACATACATAATACTAATATCGCATCTTATTGTCTCCCTTTTCATGTATTTTTTATGGTTGGTACCATGGAGCATGAAAACTATCATTTATGTGTCAATTTTTATAATTCTAAATTGGTTTGTTATAATTGCATGCAAAGAATTGACATACACATAGAGTATTTTTATTTTCAATTTTCCTTTGCAGAATATTTTAATACATTTTTACGCTTTATCTAATCATAGTTAGTAAATACAGTAAATGGAAAGTGATATCACAATATTTGTAATAAATTTGTATAATTTATAAACACATTGACAATAGTTTTTCTGTGGGTACTGTTAATTTTTGTGGTTCATCTCTATCATGTTAGTTTTGAATTGCATATTTGGGCCACTAATGTTTGTTTCCATGGTTCATTCTTTCTAACAACAAGAAAGGCAGCTAGCGAGCAATGGGTGGGGAGATCATGATAGAGTAGAGGATGCGGATACCTGGAGTTGAGCAAAAGGGAGGGTATAGTTTTTCTTTTTTAGAAAAAAGAAATACTTCTTACTTGTCTCGATCTAAGGTGGAATGCCATGGGTCGGCCCTGTCCATCGTGCATGATTATGATCATTCGATGAGCCAGTTAACATACTTTAGTGAACCTCTCCATCCCACATGCTTGCGGTAAATTTTTCTGCCTTAAATTATTGCTTGATTGAGTTTATGGTTATTCATGGAATTGTCTGACATTTGGAAGTGTGTGAAAGCAAAAATAAATAAGCACGCCCCCTTCAATAAGACACAATAACTGACGGGGTTCTTTGTTCATATTTGGTGAAGAGATGCATACGAAACTAAAAAAAAATATTGCTGTTGAGTTACTATTATACATTGATCTAAAATATGTGCTTTTTGTAACAATGTGTAAGCTGCTACTTCCTCCTGTTAACCTTTCTGGATCATCACTTAAAATATCTTGTGAAAGAACCATCTAGAGGGGAATGTCTCATGAAGTGGAAAATTTATCTTATGATGATCCAAATGTGTTCTGTTCTTGCTGGGTTATAACAAAGTGAAACATTAACTTATTCAATTCTTTTTTACTAGTACATCAAAGTGAGAAAGGAAAGAACTAATCCAAGTGCAGTGCTACCTATGTTCCAGAAAAGCTAGAGATAACTTGTGGTGTGATATTACCAATAAGGCAATAACAACCAGGGTGACCTGTCTAATACTTCACAAAGATACGATATTTGTCAAAGGCTTAGTTTTGACCTTGGTTTAAAGACCAAAAAACATTAGCCTAATCACCTCACTTACACTACTTTCTGCTAGAAAAATTCCCTCCGCTTAATTCTTTTCTAATCACCAAGTGGATTCCAAAGTTTCAAAGATTATATTATCTAAAGCTCTTTCCTCCCTCACGTTACCTAAACTACTTGCTAATCCTTTTCTTAAAGCCATACACAAGTAGGGTGCGGAGTAATCATACGTCTAATCCATGTGCATCCATCCGTTGATCACTCGCTCACAGAGTCACATTAGATTTACCAAGTGTCCTGATCGTAGCTGTATTAGCTTAATTCACGGGCTATGCTGGATCCCTGTATTAAAAATTTTCTGCTGTGATGACTAATTGTAGTGCTTGGTTAAACTTTGGACATTCTAGCCTATAAGATTTTGTTCTAGTGTTTCTTTAATCCCTTATTGCGTAATTAAGTATACCAGAGAATCATGTCACATGACTTTAAGTGAAATCTACCCAATCTCAAGTCCTTATTTTTATGGAGTAGGTAATGTCACTTGGCATACTAGAACATAATTTAGAGTCCTTGCTCTCACTGCCTGGGTTTGTTAACTAGCTTTTAAACTTATTCTTAAGGAAGACATCAAACTCAATTATTAAGCCAAACCATTCTTTAATTTCCTGTGGTGGCCCAAAAATCACTTGTGGAGAAAATAAAGAGATATGATTGCTAAGTTGAGTGTTATATATACACACATTTTTATATATTTCTTAGGAGCAAAATGGGTGAGGTCATCCTGGGGATTAAACTATGTGCTAAACTTGCCATCATGAGCCAAAAAGATGGATTTTTCTTTGAGAGCACAACTTGGCGTGGGCCCCTGCTGGGATTTGGGTGATCTTAAATGTTGCCAACTTTGTGCTTGCAATCTACTAACAAAACGTTGGGGATGTGACCAGGAGCCTTTGTTGAGGCAACACAACAAACAACACAAACATGGGACCTAATTTGTCTAGCTTGTAGTCAAGATGCAAGTGACATGCATTTGTATTTTATCAGCACCCGTCAAGGCTACTTAGTGGTGTTTTCCTGGCTGTGATTAATTGAATGGTTCACACTTGTTAGGTATCTTACCCCGTAGAGTAAGATGCCGACTAGGGAGCATTGTGCAAGCCATACAAGTCAGTGGCAAGCTCTCTTATCTCCTTTCTATATGGCCTTGCGATAGCACACGTCTTTGAGCATTATTGCAATAGCTTTGTAGAACATATTTTGGATCAAAACTATATTTTCTGATTCTGATTATATTTAATTGAATAGTCAACATGATAGATTTTGTTTCCTAATTGCCATTAAGGACCCTGTACTTATATAAGAAGCACATATGCATAACCAGCTTGAAGTCATCATATATCTGCCATGAATTTTAGAATATATAGTGACATAGGAGAACAATATGAGAGCTAAGAGTACATAAGCTCTGTTTCTTTGCCTTGAGGGTTAAAGAATGTCTAGATGAGATGCTCAGTGCACTGCAGTGCAAGGTGGAGACCACTGCAGCAAGAAAAAGCTATTGACCTATGCAACACCCAAATGAAGTTGTCCCTTGTTGGATAGCCTCTAATCTTTAATTGGGGGGACACTGGGATGATTCAGTGACCCTATGCTTGTTTTTTGTCATAAACTAGGAAGTAGGAAGTGGAACGATACAAAAGAAAACGGGTACAACTCGCATTTTATTCACTACATATTAGATAGGATAGAATCAAATATAGGGGAAGATAATATCGCCATGTACAGTGATCTATGTTGGAACTCCTCATATTGTGCCCGTAAAAAAACCCGTCTAAAACCAAACCTGGAGGTCCATGATAATAATATAATTGTTGAACGTAAAATTATATCCAGTGCTTATGTTTGAATTCAATTCTGACATAATGTTTTCTATCACCATTTTCAGATTATGATGATTACCTACACTTCTTGGATCAAATCTTAATAACTTGAGTAAAGATGAATGTAACTGTCATACTGTTTTATTAACTCAACTTGCAAAATATGATCAAATGCCTCTACATGTTATGATCAAGAGGATTTTTTTAGTTAACTAGCTTGCTGAGTCATTAAAACATGAAACTCATCATACAATGCATGTGCATTTGCTGGTCGACTAGAGTGCATGTTAGATTCTTTTTCGAGCATAAACTATTGATATTAGTGAAGGAGAACTTGCATATTTAAAGAAAAGACCATGTGCTTTGCTACAAACTGCATTCTGCAAGGAAAGCATTTAGGATGACTCGCCTTCCAACCGTCCAAGCTTCTTTCAGATAATTCCTCCTGGAATAAAACATATTAGATATCCCAAAAGTAGTTCGTATCTTTATGGGGTCCTAGAATTGCTCATCCTATAAGGAAGCTCAGAGCATGGAAGGACAGGACAAGTAGATGAGGACTTTTGAAGTTAAAGAAGCCAAACTTTCTTTATAGAGCGTAGCAACTTGGCTCCTCTACATTTTTGCATTTTGCTAGGATCGCCACTAACATGAGGGATGGGCTAGAAGCCTAGAATCAGTCCTCACAAGTAAACTTTTACTGCTCTCTTGTTCGGCCCATACATGTCATATGAGTATTTTTGACTCAAGCTCGTTTCTATGAGATTGTATGGTTGATCATAATGAACATGTATTCTCCTTTAAAATGATACAGTGCTCTGCATAACTTGCTACATTAAAAAACTGAAATATGTAACTTGACTAAACTAGCTCTTGTAACTTGACTCAAATAGTGTTTGTTTTAGACAAATTTATTGATAACTGACTATGAACAATTAGATGGTTGGACAAATGGACATGTCATTGAGATCAAACCTAGATAATATTCCTTCTGTGTCAAGGTAATTGGTTGTCCGTTTCATGTCATATTGCCCAGTTGCTCCCTGTAGAGCGAAGGGGTCTCAAAAGCAGAAGAGGGTTTGAAATGAAATGACTAGATCTGACTGAAAGGAACACTTCAACCACTCTGTTTTGGGTCTCTGACAGAAAAACTACTATCGTAGATAAGAGGCCCAAACAGGTTTAGTGTTCCTAATAATTCAAATTGGACCTAGACAGGAGTAGGATCTATCTCAATTATAGCATACATGGTGGGCACGTGTACAACTTTCCTTCCTCACATCATTGCTTTTCTAAAATGTGCATCATATTGTGCAATATTGTTGATGTTTTCTATGTTTTCCATGCATTAACTTACAGGCTTAAAAACGACCTTTTCTATTTTTTATCTGTTTCATGATAGTTATCGAGGAATTCGCATGAATTGGTACCTCCATTTGGCATATATTATGCCATTCTTTGTACTGTAGCAACTAAAGGAACTGATTTACAGTTAATAGAATTGTTTACTAGGAGATTCTGTTCAGTGATTGAATTAGACAGGTGATTATTCTAGATCCTCCAATTATTTAGAAACAAAAACTTATTTGTCCAAGTGTCCAGAAATTGTAATCACAATTTGAACTCGTGCTGTGTAAAATAATTCACAGAGTCTTGAGATCATCGTAAGCCGATAATTATGCATGATGTCAGTAATAATTGACTCTTAGAGGAATATTCGTGATCTTTGGTTATTGAATGCTTGTCTAGATATGTAGCACTGTCCACAAAATAGATCAACTGGGGAACAAGGGAAGATTCAATGCATGTGATGTTTCTTATGTAACGTCTGCTAGTCTGAATTAGAATCTAGAACTGGTACTTTGTACATCAGAAGTTTATCATCTATCTAGTACATATATTTGTTCGTTAGTTTTGTACAGAACATTAGTTTAGGTTACAGATGTCAAAATCAAATAAAAGGCAGCTTTGTTGCAATGAAATGGATTATCAGGTTAACCGATTCATAAGAACCTATGGACGCCTATTAAATGGTTCTTTGACCCTACATTTGTTGTGGATGGAGGCTGTTTAGAATTTAAAAAAGTACGGACATATATACTTTATGGTCACCAATGCAATCAAGTATTTGATCAACTTGTCTAACCTGAAACCATTAAAGTAAGGTGAAGGTCCATGTTTCAGGTCCATGATCTAAGCATGGGTAGAAACTACAAAGTAAAAAAAGAAATCGTTCAGATTAAAGCCACCTTAGGTGACAGCTATATAACCACCACTCCTCTAAGTAAAACTACTGATAATATTTTGAAGATATCGTCATTTCTTTAATAGCAGCACTCGTTGCCCCCAAAGCTTATGTTTTGTTAATTGAAAGGGATAGAAAGAGAGGAACACAGGGGAGCCAAACTTAGGGATAGGGTTGGCCTTGTTTAGAAGTTGGAGAAAGACTTTAGAAAGAGAGGAGATAAGTAGGGAATTTTGAGTGAAAGATGCATAGAAGCTTTCTTGGATGGTGGAGGCGAGATTTCGTTAGGAAAAAAAAGATGCAAGTTCTAGCTTTCTCTGGGGTTAGTAGGATTTGGAGAGATTTCTTCACAACCGGGCTGAACCAGAAGTCTAACCAAAAAGGTTTCTGATTTGAACTCGCATAGATGCAGGAGATTATGGGCTTGATATACAGCTCCTAATTAGTTTAGCTGTATGAAAACACATATAAGATATGGGCGATCTCTGCGCACTAGTTACAGTAGTGACTTATAAAGGCTTGCACACTCACCTGGTCTGATACTCCTGGACATTACAAAATTTTTCAACGTGTATAGTGGATGCATGGCAGTTCCTTCCTCCTTTTGATTCTAAGTCAAACATGAATTCTTCTAAGATTGTAGTACATGATAACAAGTGCCAGTGACTTCCCAAAGTTCTGTCTTGTCTGTACAAAGGACGGCGATGGCAAGTACAGCGACAGGAAAACCCACCGCATCGGCTGAGTTTTAAGGTACATGTTTTTCTGGTTAGACATGACTGATCCAAAGCTCAGGTAAAAGAACATAGTAAAGCAAAAGCACAAGAATATCAGATGACACGTAGAGTTGTATGATCTGGCATTAACTTGGTGCCTACTGCAAACCGGCACTAGCATTCTACTCAAGTACATCATATTATAGTAGTAGTACATCGAATTGTGGAAATTTTGAATTACAAAATCAGATGCCTATTCTAATTGACATGGACTCCTCTTCTTATCATACATACATACATATATATATATATTGAAAATTGCTTTTTTTTATTTTTCACTCATCCCAGCTTTCGTTGTTGATTAATTCCCACTTATAGTAGTAGACCAAGTGGAACACTTTTCACTTGAATAGACTAACAATAATTGACCCAAATCATACTTAAATGATGTGAAATGTTGAGAAAAAGATAGCTAAGTCGGTAAAACATGTTTTCCCTTTTATCATGGCTCTTTCATTGTTCCTTTGGCAAAGTTTTTCTTTTGCGCAGTTTTTTTTAACTGAGAGCTTAACTTTCAGGCAGATACTAAAACAGATACATTCCAGCACTGGGTTCATAATGGCGTCAATTTTTGTCCTTGCCACATTACCTGAAACATTGATTATTATTGTGATGGAATATATTTTTCATGTTTGCTGCAAGAAAATTCCAAGTGTGCCTCAATGTACATTCCTAATGACAAAAAATGCGGCAAGGACAAAACTGTCCATGCATGTGCGCCCATGAGCTAATAAATGAATAGTCTTATTTGGTTGATCGTATCTCAATGGTGTACAGAAAGTGGTTAACAAGCTTTTCGAGGTGTGGACTTGTAAATTGCATTGAGATGAAACAAATAACATTTTTGGGTGCATATATGGAGTAAATCAAACAGATATATTCTTATTGTTTTGAAGCATTCAAGTGCCTGTGTAGGACTGTACATAGGCTAGATATTGTCTGCTTTATAGAAATCATAGTCTGGACCTCAAAGATTATCCCATGGTCATGAAATTAAGCTAGATAAATACAGTTACAACTAACAAGAGTAATTATTTTGAACTACCCTGACTGTCGGTGATTTGAGGTTGCTGATTTGACCGTGCAAGTGCCTTTGTTTGTGTTTGTTGATTGCTTGATACTCCTATATGAATTGAAACTTGTAAGTTGGTTGAGGCGCTCGAGGAAGTTGCCCCTGCGGCGTAAAATCAGTTGAATGACGTTGGATTTCTCAGCACTTGCGTTTCTTCCAATTATGTATTGTAATCAGTTTCATGGAAAGAGCAATCAATGTTATTCTGTCGCCTGGTGGCTCGTATATAGACCCCCACTTAGCCGCTAATAGCGATTGACTATACAAGCCATTTTTCATATTGGCAGTATTACACTGGTATCCATTGTACTCTACTGTTTATATAGTCTTCAAAGAAAACATATTATTCATACCTTTTCCGTACACAAGCGCGAATATGCAGGCACGCTGGGGCTAATTTTATGGCTAGAATATTCTTTATGATGTAGGAGTACTAGAATATTTTTATGATGTAGAAGTACTTGAATTTTATTTTTGTGAAAGAATAATGTCGAAAGTTTTCCTCTCTTGTTGACGAATATCTATTGTTCTGCAGAGACATAATATCGATTCCAGTGACGAGACTCAAAGGCGATTCTTTGCCGAGGTCATTCATCATCATGATGGGAGGAAAGCTAACCTCAGAGGGGAACATAAACGAGCACATACGTATGTACGTATACATTCCCAACGTACTACTACTCTCTTGTTGCACATACATATGTATACTTTTCTACATAGAGAATTTATAACGCATAGTCCAACTCCCACACGCATGAGAGCTTTTGCAACTTTAGTTTGTACTCTACACACGCAGATCGAATATGTTAATCAATCAGGCATAAATTAATTTAGCTAAGTGGCACCCACTTAATCAATTTGTTCCTGCACATGCATGGTCCCTCACTAATCTATTATCTCTTTCTACACACATTGATCGAGCCATAATATAAGGCAAATTAACATATGTTTATATAAACATACATATAGTTATATATAGTACACAAGCGCTGTAACAACCATGAACACAACACCGCGACTCTATCGGTATAAACTATTGCATTACGTACACAAAACAACATAATTGAGCATCCCGGCTGCATGCATCGGTCGTCCAGCTTTAATTAACAAAATGAGCCCTAGTACGTATTAGTTGGCCACTTAGTTCCCTTCGCCAAGTGACACATACATATATGCCAGTCTACTTCTCAGACCTAAGCTACGAGCTAGCTAGCTAGCTACAAAGATATTAGTACTAATATACTATATATATATATATATAATCCTATCATGCGTGTGCCTCTAGCTCGGTAGCAACAAATCAACGAGGAAGATGAGCACATAAAATACTGCAACATGGAGCCGAGACAAGCGCAATCTAGACCTCGACCTGTCTCTTGTGACCTGGTGCTGCTGCTCCTGTCCATCACAACAAGTACTACTACTAATCTCTCTCCTACTTTGCATCGATCGTCCCTCTCCCTCTAAAGTGCGATAGAGAAAATATTGGGAGCCTGTGTACATGCTGCGTGTATTCAAATCATTCACCTGCCTAGCTTGGAGCTCCATGATATATCCATTCGCCTGTGCCCTCCTGCAGCTCCAGGTCTTATATATACGGCCCCTTCTCACCTGACACATCTTCAACCCATGCACATCGATCCAACTTAATTTGACAGCAACTCACTCTCTGCTCTTCCTCTCTTAGTTCTCTTCTTCTGTAGCAAGTACCATCAGTAGAAAGCTAGTACAGTGCTAGTTACGACTCTTCTCTTCAGTCATGGGCATGACAAGCCCCAGGCTAAAGCTCTTCGGCTTCCACGTCTCCGAGGAGGAGACGGAGCACGAGCAGGAGCAGTACGAGGCCGAGCATGAGAATGCGCCGGTCTACGGCAACGGTGGCGGAGGCGGAGGTTCGGACTCGTCCTCGTCGTCTACCACCACCACGACGGCCACCGCGGGCGGCGACGGGCGGAGGTACGAGTGCCAATACTGCTGCCGCGAGTTCGCCAACTCGCAGGCGCTTGGCGGCCACCAGAACGCGCACAAGAAGGAGAGGCAGCAGCTCAAGCGGACGCAGATGCAGGCGGCGGCCGCGGCCGCCGGCCGGCTCGCCGGCGGTGCCACCGCGCTCTACCCACGCATCAACCCGATGGTGTCGGCCTTTGCTCCGACTCCGCACCTCCTCGACGGCGGCGAGGCGGGGCCCACGAGCTGGGTCTACTTCTCCCCACGCGCCGCCACGGTGGCCGGCGGGGCGCAGGGGCAGCAGTTCCATGTCTCCCACAGCTGCGTCTTCCCCTCCAGCGCAGGTCCAGCCGCCGTGGCCGCCTCGCAGGCCGTGTTCTCGTACACCCCAACGACCTCTGCCGCCTCCGTCGCCGCCGCGGCGCCTTATATGACGGACGACCACCACGGACAGAGGATCCACGCAAGATCTGCGCCCAGCCTCGCGAGATATCCCGGCATGGCCGGCCCAGCGATGGTGATGTCGGAGACGGTGGCCGCCGTGCCGGAGGACACCCTGGGGCTTGACCTCCAGCTCAGCCTTGCACCGGCCGGTTTGTGACTTCACTGCTTGCGTTTGCGTGGTCGACGTCGATCCCCACGATCGCGCGAGAGCTAGCTACTGTTAGTATGTCAAAAAAGAATTAATTACCTATTAGCTGCCTACGTCCGTACTAATATCCCTCCCTGGCTAGGAATTAGCAGTAGTAGTACTTAAGTAAATTAAGTATTTTTAGCTTCTGGGACTTGGAGAGCTGCATGTACGCTGCCTGTAACTCCTGTTCAGCTTATTGGTATGCATGATTTCAGAGAGATCAATGACCATGAACGCCATGTAAATTTTTGTCCCATCCTTGTTCCCTGCTATTTTCAGACGAAATTACCACCGATATGATTTTTTGTTGATCTATATATTATTGAATCTAATTAAATTAGAGTTGGCGCGTTTGTTGGTTTTCTAATTAAGGAATTAATGAGACAATTAAGCAAGTAATATAATTGGGCGTGCATATATACACATAAGTAATGTAATTAACCCCTTTGTGTGTTTGAGTGCTCCCTGAGTCAGTTTTCCTCTTTCTTTTCTGATGCCATCATCTTAGACTTTGCCCATTTATCTGTTTTACTCCATTAATTAATCATCATTTTTCAATATGCATGGCTTGTGTACTACTAATTAAGAAGACTAACCAAGCACTAAAATCTTTTTCTAGAGTTAACCCTGGCCCCCAAAATCTGTTGCTTTTGCACGTAATCAGTTACTGAAAGCTACCCATATCCTAGATTAATTATTACAGCTTACAGTGAGCAGCCAGCTAGCGCAAGTCGCCAATTTTATTTTTGTAGTGTACTACACATGGGTGAATTAGCTACTAGGTTAACTATTATCACAGCAAGTTTAGATAATTAGATGCATCATGCCCAAGTTGTGTTTCACCGATAGATTCATCATGCTGCGGTACTGTGCATAAGTACCGTTCTGTTCAGACATACGTGTCAACGACATGCAACAGATGAGCTTGGCAAAGATGATGCATGCATTGTACATACATGCATGCAACACATTTCACCTTTTTTTATTTGGAAACTAAAAAGATTAAGAGCACTACAAATTAGTCAAGCATATTACTAATTGATCTTGCAAGATAAGCATAGTTGAGTGTATGGACTAGGAGATAGATGAGCACTCCATTAATGTGGTCTCAGCTCTCAAACAGATGCCGGAATTTTTCTTTTTATGGTAATGTCCGGCGAATCCCTGCACAGAGATTCTGGTGGGCCCACCCCCTACGCACACTCGAACCCGTAGGCTACTCCCTATATAAAAAAACTGGTCTCCACGTTTCGGGTTCCTACTGGAAGGATTTCACCCAGTGGTAGGTCGACACGTGTCCTGCAATCTGTGCCGTCCGATTGGCCGCCTCAGTGACAGCAGCCACGACCATGAAACGTGGGCAAACGCAGCGACGGAAAGCCACACATGCCAGCAAATAGGGATCCGGTTGTGCTTCTTTACTCCAAGGGTTTTTGTTTTGCGTAGTGCACGTGTGTAGAAAATGTACAGTAACTATAAATCCTCCGAGCGTATACAAGTGTGTCAGGTCTCTCTATATATATACAGCCCAGACCAGTGATCTGTCTAACATCCCCTGCAGTCGCAGCGGGAGGAGAATGGACGCAGAGACTGGACCGAAAACTAGTGAACAAAGACGTGGGCAGGACTTTAGTCATTATATCGGCAAACTGATGTGCCAATGGTACATGGAGCACCCGAACCTGTCCTAATGCAACCTTGTCATGGACAAAATGAATATCGATCTCGATGTGCTTGGTGCGTCGGTGATGAACTGGGTTGGCGGTCATGTAGACGGTACTGACATTGTCATAGTAGACAACGGTCGCGGTGGAGAGGGGTGCACGGAGCTCCTGGAGAAGCTGGCGAAGCCAGCAGCACTCGACGACGGCGTGGGCGATAGCGCCGTACTCGGCTTCAATGCTGGAGCGGGACACTGTAGTCTGGCGTTTTGAGGACCAGGATACGAGAGTGTCACCGAGGTAGACGCAATAGCTGGACGTAGAGCGTCGAGAGTCGGGGCAGCCTGCCCAGTCCACGTCGGAGTACGCGGTGAGGGAGTCGATGGGCCTGGAGCTGAGATGCAACCCACTTAAAAGGGTGCCCTTCACGTAGCGTAGAATGCGCTTGAGCAGCACGAGGTGAGGTTCACGCGGAGCGTGCATGAAGAGGCACACTTGCTGGACAGCGTACATGAGGTCGGGTCGGGTGAGTGTGAGGTATTGGAGAGTCCCGGCAAGACTCCGATAGTGAGAGGGATCGACAATGAGGGCGCCATCGGCGGCGGAGAGTTTGGCTCGAGTGTCGACTGGGCTGGCCATGGGGTGACAGTCGGCCATGCCCGCACGCTGGAGGAGGTCGATGGCGTATTGGCGTTGGGAAAGGAAGAGCCCGTGGATGGAACGGGTTACGGAGATGTCAAGAAAATGGTGGAGAGGGCCAAGATCGGTCATGGCGAATTCAGAGTAGAGTCGAGCCATGATCTGGTCGAGGAAAGATGTCGAAGACGCTGTGAGGACAATGTCATCGATATAGAGAAGTAGATAGGCAGTGGCGGAGCCGATATGGAAAGTGAAGTGTCCGATGGAGAGGGAACGGTATCGGCTGAAGGATAAATAGGATCGGTATCGGCCGATAAAGGTGGGTCCGATGGTAGGGACATCGGACCGAGTAGTGGTGGGATATGTGACAGGTAAATCCTCAGCAGTGGCCGATGAGGGGGCCGATGGAGAGGGCAGTGGGGGAGACCTGGTCGGCACGGTGTTGGTGAGGAGGAAGTCGAGATCACTAGAGGAGGATCTCGGATGAAGGAGACCGAAGGGAAAACATGTCTCGTCAAAAATGACGTGACGAGAGACGAGGACCCGTCGGGTGAAAAGGTCGAGGCATCGGTATCCCTTGTGAGAGGTGGAATAGCCGAGGAGAATACAGGTGGTGGAGCGGGGAGCGAGTTTGTGGGAAGCTGTGGCGGTGAGATTTGGGTAGCAGAGGCACCCGAAAACATGAAGGTGGGAGTAGTTGGGCGCCGTGCGGTAGAGAAGGGCATATGGAACGTTGTTATGAACGGAGGAGAATGGGCGCTGATTGAGAAGGTACGTCGCAGTAGCCAGAGCTTTGGCCCAATAAGTGGCGGGTAGGTGGGCATGAACTAGCATGGTGCGACTGATGTTGTTGAGGGTGCAAAGGAAGCGCTCGGCTTTGCCGTTTTGAGGAGAGGTGTAGGGGCAGGATAGCCGGAGATGGATGCCCTGCGAGGTGAGGAGGTTTGTAACGGTATGGTTGACGAATTCCGTACAGTTATCGGCTTGTAAATCCTTGATGGGGAGGTTGAACTGAGTGGATACGTACGTGACAAAGTGAGTGAGGTGAGAGGCGACCTTGGATTTGTGGATGAGCGGGAAGGTCCAGCAATAGTGTGTGTAATCGTCAAGTATAGCGAGATAATACTGATTACCGGAGACACTTTTAACTGGGGACGTCCATATATCACAATGTATAAGTTTAAATTGACGCGAGGTACAGGAGAGAGAACTAGAAAAGGGCAGACGCACATGTTTGCCAAGTTGACATTAGTGACAAACTGTGGAGCTGCTGTGAGTACATCGGATGGAGGCGCTGCGACGGAGGGTGGCGACAGCGTCGGGGCCGGGGTGGCCGAGGCGAAGGTGCCAAAGGTTGGTGGAGAGGGCGACGCTGGCGTGTGGGGTGGACGGCGCAGCGGGAATGGTGTAGAGGTCGCCGCCACTATTGCAGCGAAGGATCTGTCGCCGGGTTGGGATATCCTTCACAGAGAAACCAGACGCGTCAAATTCAATGGAGCAGTGGTTGTCTCGTGTGAATTGACGAACAGATATAAGATTATGAATGAGAGAAGGGACAATAAGAACATTGCGTAGGGGGAGGTTAGTGGTGGATGTAGACAGAGAGGAGTCACCGCGGCATTGGACAGGAAGAGAGTGATCATTGCCGATGGTGATAAAAGGGGAGGAAGAGGGGTGACAGGAGCGAAGTATACCGGCCGATGACGCCATGTGTGAAGACGCCCCAGAGTCCAGCACCCAAGGGTGCTGTGGTTGGAGCGTCATCTGCTTGAGGGTAGCGACGAGGCTAGCCTGGTTCCAGGAGGGAACCGACTAGGTGGTTGGGGTCGGTAGCATCGGCTGAGGCGGCAGAACGGGAGCCGATGCCAGGTGAGCCTGGGGATGGGCGCCGAGAACTCCGGATTGCCAGCCGATGCGGCTGCGTGGCTAGGGCTGGGGCGCCCAGGGATTGTAGCAGAGCCACGGACCCGTGGGACCGGTAGGGTGGGTAGGGACCGAGGTAGGTCGTGGTGGCGTCGGACCCTGCCAGGTCCTGCCTTTGCCTTTGCCCTTGCCTTTCCCGGTGCGGGCTGTGTTGCTGTGGCCGGAGCCATGGCCACCAGGACCGCGGGAAGAAGGGGCAGCGCAAGAAGCTCAGCAGCCATTATCGGCTGCGACAAGAAGAGCGGTGTGGGCCACTGTCTTCTCATCATTGGCCAGACGAAGTTCTTTAAGAACTAGCATGTCATGAGCCCGGGCGAACGATGGAAGAGGTGTGGCGTTGGCGATGTCATCGGCGGTGTTGGAGAAGCGGGGATTGAGGTTTTGCAGAAGGGCGAGGACGAGTTGAGAGTCGGCCACAGGGTGGCCGACGTCCCGGAGAGCAGCAGCCTTGACTTTGAGGCGCTGACAGTACGAGGAGACAGAGGAGTCGCCTTGTACTATGGAGTGGAACTCGTTGAGGAGGAAGATGGCGCGAGGCTGCTTGTTGGCCAGGAAGATCCGCTCGATGGCCACCCAGAGGTCCCGGGCGGTGGGGTCGGTATCGTCCATGGCGAGGTCGAGGACAGAGTCGTCGACCGAGCCGAGCAGCCAGCTGCGCACGCAGCACTCGGCGATGTCCCACTGAGGATCATCGGGGCGAGGTGGAGCGGAGCCATCAATATGGGACCGGAGGCCGAATTTTCCACAGAGGGATTTGAAGAAGAAAACCCACTTGGAATAATTGGCGTTAAGGTCAGGAGAGATAGGAACGTGAGATTTCACGTTCACAGCAGCGTAGGGAGGGAAGAAGATCGGCGATGTGGTGCCCGAGGTGTGGTCTGTGGCACCGAGGGCCGGAGCAGATTCGGCGACTGGGAGAGTGCCGGAGCTGAGGGCGGACTCGGTGGCCATGACGGGAGAACGGGAGCAAAGAGCCGATGGGAGAAAGAAGCCGATGGGAGGGGAAAGCCGATGAGAGGATGGATCGGCCGATCAAGGATGTGAGAAGCCGATGGGAAGTGGGCAGCGGAGTAGGTGAGGAGTGGCCAGCCGATGAGGAGTGGTTGGCCGATGGGGAGTAGGCAACGGAGTAGATGAGGACAGAGTGGGTAGGTCAGAGAGTGGTTGGGTCACGGACGTGCGAGGATTCACGTCCGTGAAGAGAAGATTCACGTCCGTGGACTCGTGGAGGCCAAGGAGTGGGGCGGACACGAAAAAGGCAGGGAGTGGCTGGACGCGAAGAGAATATATTCGCGTCCGGGAGGCAGGGATTCGTGTCCGTGGACACGTGGACACGTTGGACTGGCTCGGACGTGAGGGGAGAAGGTTCGCGTCCGAGAGCCGTTGAGCGTGTCGGAAAGGGCAAGAACCGAGGGAGGTTTCAGCCGATGGAGACGACGAGCGCGGAGGTGCGCCGGCGTCAGAGAAGGAGAGATGCACGAAACAAGAGGAAGAGCGGAGACGGGTGCGGGGAGGGACGAGGAGGCGGATCGAGACCGTCGCCTGGTCGCGCGGAGGTGGGGCGGAGAAAAGGTGACTGCGGGAGAGACGGGGACAAGAAGAAATGGAGATGAGAGAGCGAGGGGAGTACCGGAAAGAGAGTCGGTGACGGGAAGAAGACGTCAACGACGAGGAGGAAAGGGTCGGCTCGCCGGAGGAAGAAGCTAGCGCGCCGGGATGTCTAGACTCGTTTTGATACCATATAGAAAGTGTACAGTGACTATGAATCCCCCGAGCGTATACGAGGGGGTCGAGTCTATATATATACATCTCAGACCAGTGGTCTATCTAACAATGTGATATAGATTTAATTGATATTTTTTTTAATTTTATAGTTATCTCTAAACTAATTATGACTAAGTCAACAGTGCAAAGTGGAGAAACTCAGCGATGTGTTTCTCACCTTTTGGCTTATTTATTTTATACTCGTGCGTAGTCTTATGTGTTTCTTTTTCTTTTTCTGTCCCTTTTATTCCGTCTCTAGACACTGTATTAACTGTCAGTGATATACTATATTCTACGCATATATTAATTATCGGTAGTTACATGCGCACAAGCTTTTACGACCTTATATGCTAGGTTCACCAGTTAGTGAATGCTCCAAACCTAGAGTCTATAAAAAAAATCATCATTAATTTGTGTGCCTAGCATAATTATTAATTTGTTGCCATGACGCACTCTTACAAAAACTCGCATCTCGTTCAGATTGATATGAGTGGATTATGCTAATTTAAACAATACAGGGTTAACCCTGTTCGAAGCTAATAAAATATGCAGGTTAATTGTATAATGCCCTACACATGTCATTATGCAGTCACTTCACTTAGCAAAGCATCATCATATATAAACTAAATGCCATCAGCTTCTATAATTGTACGGGATGCATGTAGAAAGGTTTTGATAGGATGTCGCCACGCAAGCAATTAGCTTAGTTTAATATATAATTAATCCTAGTTAATCTAATCGTCCTTGTCAGACGGGGTGTGTACCACAGCACCAACTAAGTCTACTTGACAAATCTATAGCTGACAAAACTGCAGATATATTGACCCCCTCTACGTCTCTTTAATTGGCTTAATTTAGCTAGCAGTCTTGACAAAATCAAATAAACCAATCATAATTTAACAAGTTAAATTGAGATGGCATCATCTTTTCTCGAAGATTACTGGCTAATTAGCTACGAATTGCATGACATGGGACTACTGGCAATCTAGGCTTGCATCATCTTGGGATCTTGTGTTGCTTGTGGGTTTAGTTAATTGGTGGCCCAAGTACACGTAGGTATAGGTCTTTTAATAAAGTAACAATCGTAAATTGGCCGATTGAAAAAAAAAGACTTAATTGCATATGTCACTATAATAAAGTAAGACATATCTAGAATAACACTACCATCAAAGTCCATGTAAGTAATGGTTAACAAAGTCTCTAACCTCTTGAAAAATAACTTTTTACCTTTATCTTCTCATTCATTTTTTCCGTTCACTTCTTTTACTTTCTAGCCATGTCTTTGTCATTGGCATTACAAGACCTAACACAGCAGTGGCTAAGGCGGGCGGGCCAGTAAGGTGGTGGATGGAGGATAGTAATGCCAAGCGCCTAGGCCTGATGTGGAGCTAACCAGGACAAGAAGGCGATAGTGCCAGATTCAATGCTACGAGGGTAGACTCCAACAACCAGTGAGCTCCTTCACTCTAATCGCCGGTGAGCTTCTTCCACTCCAATAGCCAGTGGTCTCCTTCACTTCGACTACTGGCGAGCTTCCTCTACTCCAATCGTTGGCGAGGACTTTCATGCCTTCTACTCTCTCCTTCCCTTACTGGTAAGCTCCCCAACTCCTACTACAGAGGAGGAAGAGGATGTAGACAAGCGACGATATTGGACGAAGAAGATGAGGAAGATGATGGCATTGGTCAACATCGGCGGCAAATCAGGGTGTTCAAATTTGGGCATCGACGAGGTCCGTCCCCCACTAGCCAAGCCCCTTTACTATACATGTTAGCCGCTCACTCGTGTACTCCAACAAGCTCCTCAACATTGTCTTTCCTCATACCCGCCGGTGAGCCCCAACGCGCCGACGAGCTCCTCAAGGTCCTCTGCACCTATTCCCACTGAAAGAACCTTGAGTTGCAAAGAAGTGAGGGTGAATGTGCATACTTTTAAACCTAAAATAGACTAGCAGTAGAAATTAAAACACCATTTAGAGTATCTGGTCTTAATGTCCAGAGTATCCAGACCAGCCTCTCTGTGAGACAAAAAGTATTGCCCGAAGTCTCTGGTATATGGTCCAATTTTAAATCTCCTTTAAAATGTCCAAAAGACACTAAAAGGATGTCAATCCTGAGGGTTGGGAAGGATGAAAGGAGACAAAATAACATAGAATAACACATGTAATGGGATATTAGGAGACAAGTAATTTTTTATCGAAGTTCAGATCAACCGATCCTACATCTCTATTGAGGAGCTCCAAAGAGTTAGATCTCACTCGATCTCTTACTTCATCAAGTTCAATCCTAGAGACTAGATTAGCCTCTAAGTTGTTGCCAAAGCGTAGCACCTAGTTTAAAGCGACTACCAAGTTTTTCACTAGAATACCATGCTCCCGCTTTCTATTGAGATTGTTCTACTAAACCAACATTTAAAGAATAATTTAGAAATCCACTATTTTACCTCTTTCTTTGCAGAGGTGAGGAAGACCTTCACAAATGTTTTAAACGATTCACACGTCGAATTCTCACAGGTAACGCTTAGTCATTTAGGAGGTGGTCTTCTAAGAGTAACAAACTTGAATCTTCATCAGCATTGATTCACAAGTTCTCACCAAAATTCCAAAATCCACTCTCTCACAAATCACCTAAAAAGGACACTTAGAGGGTGAATTAATCACAAAATCTAAGAGAGTGGAGTGGTGAACCTTTAAAAAGCTCTTAAAAATAGAGTAGGAATGAATGAGTAGCCCCTCTCTCAAAGAGGGGTTAATGGGGTTAAATATACACCCTCTCAAAACTAGTCGCTACTTATAGAATTCAAACTTTAGAGTATTTATAGACTCTGGGTAGGCATTTTGTCTTGGGCAGAGAGCTCAGTCCTAAGATTCTAGTCAAAGGGTAACTCTAAACAACATTTAGTTTCGAGATAAAGGAGGTTCAGAATATCAGTCTAAACCTCTAAAGATTCTAGAAAAGCTTGTCTACTAGATAGCTCAGTCTACAGATTCCGACCAAATGTTCCGAAAGACTCCGAGTTGATTTTTCTACCTTATGAAGAAACTTCTCTATAATTTGTCATAAAGACTAGACACAAATATCCGAAATATTGAAAGAGAAAACCAAAATCCAAAATATATGTGGTACAAATATTCACTAATTTAGACTAATTGATTAAACTTAAACCATTGTTAATACTTCGATAAAAACTTAAGAAATAATTGGCCCCGACGCATGGCAAGTCCTGTCTAGTGCAGAATATTTTCTTCTTGGAAGTTTAGACCAAGTAAATTACACTTTGAAAGAGCTAGCCGGCAATTTTTAATTTATTAATTAGGATTCAACTGTTTGGTTAGTAAAAACGGAGATGAGCAATATAAGTTTTGGTTTGAATATTTGCACAAGATCAGGAAGAAATTTCTAGCTAAGAAGATAGCTGCTAAATGACAGGGATGGCCAAATTAACACTTATTTAATTAATTTTGTTTGAAGTGATATGCAATTAATCATCTTCTAGAATGGCGATGTATGCCTGTGTGGGGCCGGATTGGCAACTTCTTAGGGTTCAGGTAGCCAAATTCTTGTTCTAAGTGATGTGATGTGAAAGGTGATGTAAAGCTAGGCATGTTGATTAACATATTGCGCCGGTAGGTTGCTATCCTGACATATATCAACTCGGACTTGTCCTTCCTCTTCCTGTCTCGATTTTCTGATGCAATTGTAATATTCAAAGCACCGAATAATTAAACATTTAATCTGTACTACTATTTAGTCTACCAACGTACGCTCGATTTTAAGACTAATTTAGTCCTTAAAAAATTCCACTACAAAAAGATTGCCTTCACTAGGCCCATAATATTGGCCTTCAAGAAATTAATTTTCCCGGAATTAAGCAGCACTCATCACTAGTCGGTGTACTTTGACAAAATACTAGAGCACAGCAGTTGCAAGCTCAGCTAATTGATTTTTATAGATAATGGAAGTTTTTATTTAGCTCAGCTAATTATATCAAAGATATAACCATATTGAGATCACTCTCAACCTCTACATAGATATGCATACAGCTAAACATACACATCCTCAAGTTTAAAAGGAATATATTGGTAATTAAGTATTACTATGCAGGTGTTCTAATTAATTGTTTCCACCCCCGGAAACATGTTTGCCCATTTGCCATTGCCACCTCTTTCTGTCGAGGGAGCTTGCAATGCACGTGATAAAGAAATGGTCTCTGATCACTTTCTTATGTACTCCTAAATGCGGAGATGAACCCTCGTAAGTAGTAATTATATTCAATTTCAGGGATCACTTTGTCAGGGTTAACATATATTAAATCCAATTTGCTGGTACTAAACATTCCTCCGTGAGCCAAGGCACACATGAGTACGATTCCTTTTGGACTGTGCATTGTCCAGTTTCATCTGTTTAGAACAGAATTGCAGGGGATTAATGAGATCTTCTTGGCATGCTACAAAAGTAATTAACTAGCTAAACTGTTTCATGCAAACAAACATGTCACATGCTCTTAATGGTTCTAATATATATGTACTTGCAAAAGGTTGAGCTGTAATATATGTTACATAGAACAAATTCTTTACTACTAGTTTGAAATATAATTTAAAATTTCCTTACAAGTGAAAGGCATAGTTCCAAAGGTCAATAATTTATCACCATTGCACATTGTTTTGTTGTGAAAAAATCGCCTTCTTTTGAAACAGACATAACAAACTGAATGACCACCAAACAAACATTTTCCCAAAGGCTTTCATAAACCGTACTTGTAAGTTAGACACCCAACCACTAGAAGCGATGAGTTGATGAACCATCATATTTCCCAACAAACTAGCTATGATGGATTGATACCCTTGTTACCACAAGGCACCTAGAAAAAAAAACAATTTCTTTGACCCCTAGGAGTAAAGGCTAAAGAATTAATGCTAACTAGAACATTTGGCCTGAGGCCCATGTGAGTCACCATCACCAAGATGACCCAACTACAAACAAGATCTCAAAAGGGGAGATTTGAAAACACTTTTGTTATGATCTCACTTGAGTCCTTGCATTGATGTAGTTTTATGTCAAGAAAACCATATCTCAAATGGAATGTGATTAGATTGTGGGCCCTACCCTGCCTCTTATTGTTTTATAGGGCTTCTATCAACTTGATTATTATGTGATGAAAGATTGCATCTTGTGTGGTTTTTTGGAGAGCTCAAATATGCTGTAAGTATATATTGTGGTGTTCCCAATTTTAGGCAAGCATCTTAGTTGGCATGCAGCATGCATCCTCCAGTGGAACTAGGACATAAGGAAAAGGCACATCAAATTAGGCTTCGACAAACATGGATGCATTTGCTGATTGATCCATTTATTTGTCTCCGCTATGTAGTCATGATGGCTATTAGTGTTATTATGCTATTATTGACCAATTTGGCTTGATGAATGGCTTGATGACATGAAAGGAGGGTTGTCGAAAAGGGCATCAAGAAGAAAAGTCTTTAGGATAGAACTTTACTCTTTTTTTATTATTGAATAGAACATAACTCTTTTTTGAATTACTGAATAGAACATAACATTTTTTAATTATTGAATAGAACATAACTTTTTAATTACTGAATAGAACATACTTCTTCAATACTCTACATTATTTTACTGTCAAATTGATAGGTTGTTGTAACATAAAACTTAAGTTGCTGCATAATAGAGTACTTCAAAATATTAAGTAATACTAGGACATACTAGGATAGTATTAAAATATCTATGAAATAAAATTTTAACTAGTAGCTAATTAAACCAATATTGCTTGTCAAGAAAAAAAAGAAATATGCATGGCTGCAGTGCACTAAGCATGGAATTCCATTAGATAAGCTAGAAAACAACTTTGCTTCTTGTTCTGAAGTTCATTCATCGCTCTTTTAGAGTCCTATAGCTAGTCTAGATCTAAAGCAATAGAGTCAATGTCTCCCTTCAAATGGAACATTAGAGTATCTATAATGTGAAAATAAGAGTGAGTCATAAGCCTCTTATGATCTACTTATATATAATAAATATAATTTTTATATCAGTCCATGGCTTAAGCTACCCATATACATGTTAACAGCCCATATGAACTATAATAATAATAATAATCTCTCTCTTCTCTTCACATTCTCTTTTTTCTATGCATGACCTATGCAGTAGGACCTACTTATATATCACTTTAAAACTTAACTGTTATGAGAAATGAAATAGCTAAAGATTAAAACTTATGGTGTCACCTATAATAATTAGTTGGGTAATATACCTAGCTCAAGTGCAAGAGCCAATGTGAGTCCTCCCCTCTGTGGCACCAACCAGTCACAAATCAACAAGTAGAGCCAATGTTTTAGTAGGCCTAGGAGTGCTATGATTAGAAGGAAGATGCCATGCTTAAGCTAGCAGCTGACACCTTGACATGCATACTAATTGCATATATAGGGGAGATCGAGGATAAAAGTGCACAACTTTGGTGGACTGCCGATCATTTGGTCTGATGAAAGCTTGCCCACTTTATTGGTATCTGTACTTTGCCTTTCACTTGGGAGCCTGAAGTTTTTCTGGTATAGCTAGTCTATGCTCATATGCGGCTACTCTTTTCCACTAAGGCTTTGTGCTCAACTGGTGAGTTTTGATTGGCTGGGGAGAGTACTTGATAAGTCTTCAGATAAAAATACATTTCTGTTCAACTCCAGTAATTAAGATAATGTTTATGCATGATGTGTGTTAGCAAGTGTGAATTTTGGCCTACTTCAGTTAGCTTTCAGTTGGCGAAGCACTTTGACAGCGTCCTCCACCCTGGCAAAACTCTGAATTAATCCTGAAATCCACAATCTGATCCAAGACCCTAGCTAGCTAGTTGCTGATGCCATTTTAATTAATTATAGATTAGCTAGGCACTGAGTTAGTTATAAAAACCATGCACATAGAGCTGAAATGTTTTAGTGTAGCACATGCACTAAGTGCTGTAGGTTCCACGTTTTAAGTAGATGGGTCCAAACACCATGGCTTGGCTCAACAAAGGTATCTCATTATTGAGCTGCTTTCTAATGTACTGAGAGTTAAGCTAGCTCAGCTACTGTGGAATCAGTAACAGTGCTAAATTATCTAGTGTGGTGTATGTTGATTACCTTACCACGTGCTATGCATAGGTACTTAATTAGGTAGGTTTGTTAGTCATCAGATGTAGGCAGGCATCTAATTAATGGTGATTGTGGGTCGTGTTAGAGATTGTAAACGTGTTACACTAGGATTGTAATCGAGCATGTCTCAAGGATAGATGGACTTCTATAATTTACTATAGATAGAATAGAACTTAAGTTAGGAGCCATAGTTTAAAACTATCTATATCTGTAATTCTTGTTTTATATATAAACATGCAAGCTATGGTGAGCCTAGTTTAGGCAACCATAGTTACTCCATATTTTTTCATGGTATCAGAGCCGCCTCTTTCTAGAATAGATCTACAAAAATCTCGTCAAATTCTCGTGACAAGAGGGCTACGACCTGCTCGTGACGCTCCTCCCCGCGATCTGAACATCCCGCGACAAGAGGGCCGCAACCCCTGCTCGTGACGCTCCTCCCGCGACAAGATGTCTTCGTCCTCCGCTCATGGCGAAGGATACCCGTCCTCTCCTTTTGGACATCCGGTGTCTGACAAGCTGACACGGGATAACTTCGTCCTATGGAAGACGCAGTTCCTGCCCGCTGTCCGTGGCGCCTTGGTTTTTTGGATGGAACCATCCCCGAGCCGCGACAAGTCTTTGAAGCTGAAGTCGACGGCAAGAAGAAGGAGATTTCCAACCCAGAGCATGACTCATGGATAAAAAAAGATCAGCAGCTACTCAGCTACCTAGTGAATTCGGTCTCCAAGGAGGTCCTCGCCGGGATCACGACTGCAACAACCTCTGCGCAGGCATGGAAGGCGCTAGGGGCTATGTTTGCAGCACAATCAAGAGCGCGGGTTACAAATCTGCGCATGCAATTGGCCACCACCAAGAAGGGCAGCCTCACTACGACAGCCTATTTCAACAAGATGCAGAACATCAAGGATGAGCTCGCCTTAGCTGGCGTCATCGTCGGGGATGATAAGGTGGTTGCTCATCTACTTAATGGTTTAGACTTTGATTATTACCCCTTTGTTTCTTCTATGATGGGCCGATCAGGAGATCTTTCACTCTCTGAATTATATTCTCTACTCATGGAGTACGATCTTCGGCTCGAGATGTATCAAGGGACCAATCAGTTCCAGTCTTCAGCTAACATGGCATCTCGCGGTCGTGGAAACCGTGGTCGTTCTGGTGGTCGATGTGGTGGAGGCCGGTTCAATTCATCGCGCAATGGACAGAACAGCAACAACAATCAGAGTTACACCAACAATAATCAAGGCAATAGCTCGCAAGTCACAAAAAAGGCGCCCTGTCAAATCTGCAAGAAGACAAATCATGAAGCCAATCAATGCTATTTTCGCTATGAGGAAGACAATTAGTACCGTGGGCGACCAGCAGGAGCTTATGGTGTTGATACAAATTGGTATGCGGACAGCGGGGCCACTAACCATATCACCAGCGAACTTGACAAGATGACCGTCCGTGATAAATATAGTGGCAATGAACAAGTTCATAACGCCAGCGGCAAAGGTATGAGTATTAGTAATATTGGGCATACAATTTTTCATACCCCTTTCAGTAAACTTCATTTGAACAATATTCTTCATGTGCCCTCTTCTGCCAAAAGCCTTGTTTCAGTTTATAAACTTGCCAAAGATAACAATGCTTTCCTTGAATTTCACCCTGATTTCTTTCTCGTTAAGGATCAGGAAACGAAGAGGATTTTACATCACGGTAGATGCAAAGGTGGCCTGTATCCTCTCATTCCATCGGAAGAGAAAATAGAGTCAAAGCATGAAGTTTTTGGAGTCCATGTCCCTTCTACATTGTTATGGCATAGTCGTCTAGGTCATCCTGCTACTCCCATAGTTCAGAAGATCCTTAGCTCAAATAAGTTGCCGTGTGCTAGTTCCAAGAATGTTGAGTCAATTTGTGATTCATGTCAAAGGGCCAAGAGCCATCAACTGCCTTATTCTGTTTCTAATAAAATCTCTAGTGCTCCTCTTGATCTGATTTATTCTGATGTGTGGGGGCCTGCACCTATCTCTGTTGGGAGTTATAGCTATTATGTTAGCTTCATTGACGACTATAGCAAATACACCTGGATATATTTGTTGAAGCATAAATCTGATGTCTTTCGAGTTTTCCAAGATTTTCAAAACTTAGTAGAAAGACAGTTCTCTAAGAAGATCCTTTGTGTTCAATCGGATTGGGGAGGCGAGTATGAAAAATTAAATTATTTCTTCAAGCAAATTGGGATCACACACCATGTGTCCTGTCCTCATGCTCATCAATAAAATGGTGCTGCTGAACGCAAACATAGACATATTGTTGAAGTTGGTTTAGCTCTTCTTGCTCATGCTTCCATGCCTTTAAAATTTTGGGATCAAGCTTTCCTTACAGCTACCTATCTCATTAATATTCTTCCCAGCAAGGTTATTGATTTTGAAATTCCTAGTACTCGCCTTTTCATGATGCACCCGATTATAGCAATCTTCGTGTTTTTGGTTGTGCTTGTTGGCCCAATCTGCGGCCATATAATTCCAGGAAGTTATCTTTTCGATCCACCCAATGTGCTTTCCTTGGCTATAGTTCCATGCACAAAGGTTTCAAGTGCCTTGACATCTCCACCGGACGCATTTACATCTCCCGTGATGTCGTTTTTGATGAAGTCGTGTTTCCCTTTTCAAAGCTCTATCCTAACGCCGGTGCCTCTCTTAGAAAAGAAATTGTCCTACTGCCTTCTTCCCTTCGAAATCCAGGGGATGATGACTGTACTGCATCTGATATTACTAATACTACTTACGTACCTGCTGTTTCTAGTGAATCATCTGAGAAAATTGCAGGTCTCATGCCTATGCTCCCAGCGCTACCGGCACAACGTTGCGCACATAGCCCAGGCTGCAGCTCCCAGGTGGAAACTCTATCTCCTTCCAGCTCGTCGAACGGTGCTGTTTTGCCTGCTACACCGCCTGGGGGAACATCAGTATCGCTGCCGACCGCTGTTGCTGTGCCAGAGGACAACAGTGCGGCGACAGGTAGGGGTAATGCGGTGGTGCCTGAGTCTCCACCTGGGACATTGCATGTGTCTGAGGAGTCTCCACCACCGCTGCATGCTACAGCATCAGGTGCACATGAATTTGTGCCACCCGGATCTTTTACAATATCTGGTTCTCCAGCAGCCACACCTGATCCCCCGTGTCACCAAACACGGTTGCAAAGCGGTATTATCAAACCAAAGAAGCTATATGATGGTATGATTCGATATGGCATGTTTAGTGCTACTGGTGAACCTAATTCCGTTGATGAAGCTATTTTAGATCCAAAGTGGCGTGATGCAATGGAAGTGGAATTTCAAGCTCTAGCTAAGAATAAAACTTGGCATCTCGTTCCAAGAAAAACTGGACAGAATATTATTGATTGCAAATGGGTTTTCAAAATCAAACGAAAAGCCGATGGGAGTATTGATAGATACAAAGCTCGATTAGTTGCCAAGGGATTCAAGCAACGCTATGGCATCGACTATGAAGACACTTTCAGCCCAGTTGTCAAGATAGCTACAATTAGATTGGTACTCTCTATTGCAGTGTCAAGGGGATGGTGCCTCAGACAACTTGATGTGCAGAATGCGTTCTTGCATGGTGTTCTGGAAGAGGAAGTTTATATGAAGCAGCCTCCGGGTTTTGAGGACACTAAAACACCGGGATATATATGTAAGTTGAACAAGGCTATCTATGGGCTAAAGCAGGCGCCCAGGGCGTGGTACTCCAGGTTAAGCTCCAAATTAATCACTCTAGGTTTTGTGCCGTCAAAATCAGACATGTCTCTTTTTATATATCATAGGGGTGGTACAACTATTTATATGCTTATCTATGTTGATGATATTATCGTTACAAGCTCATCACCTGAAGCGGTGACAACTCTTTTTGCTGATTTAAAAGAAGACTTTGCACTAAAGAATCTTGGCAAGTTACATTACTTCTTGGGTATAGAAGTTAAAGAAGAGTTAGATGGCATAACTCTATCTCAAGCTAAGTATGCACAAGACTTGTTGAAGCGTGTTGGAATGCTCGGCTGTAAACCCTGCACGACTTCTTTATCTGCATCTGAGAAGCTGTCGAGCTATGATGGTGTTTCTCTCAGTCCAGAAGATGCTACTCGCTACAGAAGCATAGTTGGTGCTCTTCAGTATTTAACAAATACACGACCAGATTTATCCTTTGCTGTCAACAGAGTTTGCCAATTTCTTCATGCACTGACCTCAGTTCATTGGACTGCAGTTAAAAGAATACTTAGATATGTACAACACACCATTGGACTCAGGATGCATATTCAAAAGGTATTGTCGTCATTCATCAGTGCCTTCTCTGATGCAGATTGGGCAGGTGATACAGATGATAGGCGTTCTACTGGAGGCTTCGCAATATTTTATGGAAGTAATCTTATATCATGGAGTGCTAAAAAACAGCCAACTGTTTCAAGATCTAGTACAGAAGCAGAATATAAAATGATGGCTAATGCTACTGCAGAAATAATATGGCTTGAGCAACTGTTGACCGAACTTGGGGTTAAAGTGCATCGCACCTCAGTTCTTTGGTGTGATAATCTTGGTGCAACATATTTATCAGCTAATCCCGTGTTTCATGCTAGAGCAAAGCATATTGAAATTGATTTTCACTTTGTGCGTGAAAGAGTTATGAGAAAACAGCTACACGTTCGGTTCATCGCTTCTAGAGATCAGTTGACGGATGGATTTACAAAAGCCTTACCGGTTGCAAAGATGAATACATTTATTCGCAATCTCAAACTTCAAGGTGGTTAGGAAAGTTTAGATTGAGCGGGGGTGTTAGAGATTGTAAACGTGTTACACTAAGATTGTAACCGAGCATGTCTCAAGGATAGATGGACTCCTATAATTTGCTATAGATAGAATAGAACTTAAGTTAGAAGCCATAGTTTAAAACTATCTATATCTGTAATTCTTGTTCTATATATAAACATACAACCTATGGTGAGTCTAAGTTAGGCAACCATAGTTACTCCATATTTTTTCAGGTCGGAGCTAGCTAGGTAGTAGTAGCCGCCACCATCGATTAAAACACACAACTTGAGTTACTTACAAGGCAGATGAACAACAGTGACGTGTTGGTACTAAACCTGACGTTGAGGGATATGATGCAGCACCAACACGAAAACAGCAGCTTAACGGCAGCAGCAACAGCAACAGCACAGAGATGGGGAAAGGAAAGGGAACAAGAAAGCAAAAGGAAGCGAGATCGATGGATCGAAAGGTGTGAGAAAAGGAGGCTGCGAAAGGAATCGGAGCAGAGATGGTGTCAACTCATGTTCCCCATTCTTTTTCTCATCCCATCCACAATCAGAAAAAAAAATACTAGTCGGTCTAATACTCATCTTGCTTGATGCATCTTGTGTGAAAGAATCTGCTGTTTTTTTGCTTCCTTCTGGCGTTGATGGAAAATAATTATGTTCATCGAATTTGGTCAGGTTCAGAAACTGAACTAACTCTGCTCCAGATTTCAGACAAAACTACGACTTGTTGAGCCTTGGTCCATCCTCCCAGTATGCTAGGCCCAATAATGCGATCACCGGCCCAAATAACAGAAAAATTTCTCATTCTTCGGCCCACAAGCACCCTTAAGGCGTAATGGGCCTCGTGAAAGCCCACGAGGTGGTTTTATCAAGTGGGCTCGCATCGCATCCTCTCCGTCTCCGAGCAGACAGCCCAAAGACGATAGCAGCTGCCGCCGCCGCACGATGAGCAAGGCAGGGGGGAGCGCCGGAGCGGCGACGGGGCCGACGGCGGCGGCCGCGGCGTAGAAGCAGAAGACGCTCCTGAAGAAGGCCGACGCCGACGTCTCCAGCCTCGTCGACAACTTCTCCGCCCTCATCAACATCGCGCGCGTACGCCCTCCCCCCCCCCCCCCTCTTCTAACCCCCTTCTCCCTCCTCCTTGGTGTCGTCGTACCAAACCCTAACTCCTGCTCGTCTCAGGTCAACGACCCGCCCGTGCGGAACTCGCAGGAGGCCTTCCAGATGGACATGCGCGGCTCCCGCATGGTACGAACTTTCTCGCTGCCCATGATTTGTTTCTTCGCGTTGTGTTTAAATCATGCCCTAGTATTGCCTAAATGAGCAAACTTTAGAGCTGCGATGTCCTAATTTTCAGTGTTGACATCACATTTGCTTTGCCGTCTGGATGGAGAATGGGGATGTTCCATTTATTCCTTTTAACTAGTAGTGGAGGAGACGATTGGGGTGTAAGGAGAAACAAATGAGGAATTACTTGCTCAATTTGGTATTAGGATTGTATTAAGAGTCAAATTGAATCATTGCATGCCCCTTGTGAATCCTTGCTGCCATATCCAACAACATACAGCTGTTTGTTAGGATTTAGGAGTTAATAGTATTGATTTCTTGACTTCAGGCACGCCCTGATCTAGTTAGGGCATATAAATAGAAGGTAACTGTGGTTGTGAGATCTAATGAGTTAATAGTTCAAATAGGAGAAGCTATATCTCTTGTGTTTAATCTGACAAGGCTAGTGCCCCAAAACACTACATCTGGAAACGAGATATCTAGTGCAAACAAGGATGTTGCTATAGATATGGGACTTCATATTAGAAGTGGATAGATGTTATCTGGCTAGGATGAAAATGTAGTATGTATGAAACAGGGAATCAGGGATTGGTTAGTTTAAAATTGAAACAAGAAACTAACTCTAGTCATGCAGAGTAAGATTCAAAAGGGTGTATCATAGTGTGGACTTGGCAGTGGATTGACAAGAACCTACCTCAGACTGTCAGACATGCAATGGCCTTACTTTGGTTATCATAGACAGTGTGGTGATGGTAATGAATAATGAATTGAATCACATTTTATTGCCTATGTACTTTCCATCTTGATGTTAACATATTGCAACCACCCATTCTACAAACTATGCGTTTTTAATATAACTGGAAGCTAGTTCTAAAATATCATAACAGCTAGCAATAAGTATCGTTTAGCAAACCCATTGAATATGTAATTTCAGTTGCCATATGCTATCAAGCTTTTCAGGTACATTCAGCAGATTCTCTGTTGAAACTAATGTCAGAACTTAAGAGGACAGCTATCTTTTCTGGGCTTGCTTCGCTAACTGAAAACGTGGATAGGCGGATTGAGGTCCATAGTCAACAAGCTGAGGGAACAGAGAGAATGCTGGAGATGATTGGACAGGAGGCAGCAGGAAGCCTCAAGGAGTTGGAGGCACACTGCTACTCAACTGTTGTGCGGACACCACCCTATGAATGAGGTAAGTTCTACCTTTTCCTGGGTGAAAAATACTTAATTGCTGGAGGTGCACAGTTTCTTACGATACTAAGGTTTGGTGTCAATTCATGGTTAATTCCTTTCAATTTCCAGTCAAAGACCTTAGCTGATGAAAATGTACATAAATTAATGTTGGAATTCTTGCACGATAGGCAAGTTGGTGGATATCCAACTGATTGTTTTGCTGTCTCCATAAAAGATAGATAAGAACTTTGTTGGTGAACATAAGCAACATATTTTGGCTGTTCTATTGCTATCATGATAAATACTCCCTCTGACTCAAAATTACCCCAATTCTAGGATTCAAATTAGCTGGAGCCCAACCAAACAGTTCAGCTCCACCCAAACGGTTCAACTCTATCCAAAAAGGGAGCGGAGCGGGCTGGAGTGATATGAAGAAATGAACTAGAGGGATAGAGTGGATTCATGCTACTCGACAACTCTACTCTCGGATTTAGATTTAGGAGTTAAAGCCTGCCAAACAGGCCTTTGTCCCAAAATAAACATAATCCTTGAGTACTATCTATTTTATCAATCACCTCTATTTCAAATTTCACTCCGTCCTATCATCAACTACTCTTTCACTCCCAACCACCCTTTATTTAATAAGGGATATCTAGGCCATTCCTTCTCCTTCTTAATTTGCAATTATTTTGGGATGGAGGGAGTAGATAAGTAGATGGATTCACAGCAAAAGAATTGGCTGCTGAAATTATGGAGACTGTATTAAGGCAGTGAGGCTGTCAAAAACTCTAAATTATTTTGTTTGGCATTTAGATGTGACCATTTATGCTCTTTTTGATATGAAATTGACTAAATGACTCATTCCTAACAGGTCAAATATGGCTAATTCCTACGAGTCTATCAGCATTCTAGTAGAAGAGCATCGACTTACTATGGTTTACGAGTCTACGAGTCTTTACTATGGTTTCAGGACTATATCCCTTCTGAATAAGGGTGGACTTTAAAGCAGTAATGACAATGACATGTTCAGTGTATCTTGTGTAAAATCACACTAAATTATTGAGTCAAGAACAAATGTGATCATTTTTTTTTCAACTTTAGTGTATTATTAGCTGTTGGGATACCTTTCTGATATCTACTTTCTAGGCGTTCTAGTTCCCACCTAAGCCGAAGCGAGGCGGTTTGCTTTTCGTAGGGCTGTGTAATTTCTCTGTGGGCTGAACTAACCACTTTGCATTCGAGGAACAGTATTGACGTTAACATGTGTTCCAGGGGACTTGTCCAAACCGGTTAATATGAGTACACATCGGCTTGTCCTGTTTCCCTTCAGTTTTTTGTACCCTGCTGAACATCAGTTGAAATCTCAGATCTCACCTCCCTTTTCTTTGCGAATTAATATCAGTCCACTCTATGGAAAATCATTGTTTGCCTTTCAGTTCGTAAGCCTCTGTGAAAATTTAAACTTTAAAACCTAATTTTCAAGTTTATTTTGGGATTTTTTATATAGTTTTTTAAAAATATAGATATAAAAAATCTATCCACATTTTTTTGTTGCTTATATAGCATTTCACGTCTTATCAGCCACCGTATAGTCCAAATGTCTTCCCAACACTCATTGTGATGTTGGATTGTAGCCGAAAAGAACCTATGACACGACCTTTACCCTTTCGACGCCCTGTTTGGCCAATGCTAGTTCCAGTATACTTCTTTCCTTTTCTTGGATTTTTTAAGTTAATTTTATGATTTTTTTTCTTCGTATTTTATTTTACAGCATTTATTTTTTAAATTATTAGATATATATATTATTATTTGATTGCTAATCAGGCTTATTCTTTCGGATGATGGAAGCCTTAACTGTAGTCCTTGCATATTATACTGCCGAGTCTGTCTTGGCTATATGATGAAAAGTCCTACTACTACGCGGTGGCGTGGATCTTCGGCTATTGTTGTGGGGAGTCCAACTTGAAGGTGTTGATAGAGTAGCGTAGAGTAGATTTGGCAGAGGACGAGCATGGCCTCGGCGGCGCAAAAAACGGGGAGCACGAGCGTTGCCGTCACTGCAGCGTCCGTCTCGACCTCCCCCGGCTTCGCTGTCTCCAGATCTGTGGACGCATCGCTCAAAACTTCACACTCGAAATGGTCTCTTGACTTTGCCTATTCCAATGGATCGATTAACTCTAGCTTCATGTTGCTTAACTAGGAGATCGAAGTAACCTTCCTGTGCAATGTTATTACTGAACAATGTCAGTTTTGGCCATATACACAGGACAAGCTATGTAATATTACTAAGTACGTACGTTCCTCTACGTTGTGTTGCAGGATTCCAAAGAAAAAGCCAGAAGCACCAGCCACATACGGTTGGCTGACTTCTTCTGTGCCATACATGCATGCATACGGTTCCAAAGGTGAGAGCATAAAGAAATTAGACGAGTCGACTGCGATCTAACGCGTTGATCTTGTGTATTTTTTTCCTCCTGGAATCAAATACGACACGGCTAATTTAGTTCGTGTCAACGCGTAGACAGAATTCGACAGAGTTTAACCACGTGCCAGTAGCTAGGTTTTTCTTTATAAAATTTTACCACGCGGGATGCCGTTTGGTCAGAATCTCAGCCAAAGTGCAAACATTACGGGAACTTTCTCATGCACACCCCAACATTGACCTTTCAAGTTTCAAAAGCTTAATTACTACAGCTTCTTACAGGATAATTGAAGGGGATAACATCCTAAAACCTATTACTACGAATTTCTTAGTCTTAGATGCAGATGTGCATTTGCAGATAATTACAGCCGGACTACCTTGGCACTGTTCAGTACTGGAGTACTCGTAGTTCAGTTTTGTGCTCACCCAATTGCGCACGCAACCAGGGAGTCAGAGGGTAGACTTCTGCCTGACGTTGTACGGCTGCAACTGCCCCAGCAAGTCAGCAACACTGCTTATCCCGAATCAGAATGCACTGCGCTTGGGAAAGTTCCTCAAGCACAACTGCACAACCCAACAGCTAGCTAGCTCCCATATTCTTGGACAGAACAGAGCAGAACAGTAGAAAAATCAGCAAAATAGATCGAGCAGGGCTTTGCCGACATGGACACTCGATGACTTATCATTTCATCATCACTTGAACGATCATACCACACCTTATGAGAGTTGAAAGGGTGCTCAATGGTGTGGATCATCGCCAAGAAAGAACTACCACACGGTGAGGTGCATCATGCATGGTGGCTAAACATGTTTGAGCAACAATTGCATGCATGTGGCCCTCTTGGTGTTGTGCTATCCCATATGAATGTTAGGTGCAAGGTCAAGGTCGCAGGTACCATCTGGACCATCCGCTACCAATCAGGTGGTCTCTACTGTAACGGATCGCCCTACAACTCGACCTGTAGAAGACCAGTCTCATCTAACCATCCATCCATCCATCCATCCATCCATCTTTTATATATATATATATACTTGTCCAGTCTCATCACTGTTATTATCGCTTATCACCACCACAAATAGAGCAGTCCAAACTGACCTAAAAAGGAAGATAGCAGTCCAAAAATTTAATACTACTAGCAGTACTAATCCCCATCAATAGCTCTCGTTTAACACATGAAAACAACCGGCGCGCACACAACCTCAACCGGCTAAAAATTCCAGCAACGTGCATGGACCGAGCCCATGGTAGTCCGACCGCCGAGCAACCCTGGCCCGGTCCACGACCGGGACCACCAGAGTTCAGATACGTTCAACCGTAATCAGTTTCTCCGACAGGTCGGCCCCACATGGCACTAAAAACAGGAGACGAAAAGGCTCTCTCCCTCTGCTCACTGGCAAAAAGGAACAGGATTTGCAAAACTGTTCGGCTCCAGTGTAGGTCGGACCCACCTGTCATCCTCACTCTGCTTCCGGGAATGGATGCTGTTGACTACGCCGGCCGTTACCGGCATGCGACAGAGGTTAGGGATAAAATGGTCAATTAAGTATTAAAAACCTTACTAATTGCATAGCATCAGTTGCATTGTACTATAGTATCATTGCCACCTTGAGCATGAATGAACGCAGTGGACGAGGAATTAAACGATGGACGGAACTATGAAAGGAAGGAAAGGTAGCATTAACAATGCAATTGAGGTGTTAACAAATGTACCATCAAGGACAATACAACTACTGCTACTACTTCATTAGGTCCTTCGCTAACAAGAACACCTACCTCAACTAGTAATCACTTGCTCCTTAATTAATTACCACTGATGATACTTCTACTACTCTCACTCTGTTCAATCAACCAATTTGATTTACTAGCTGGCAAGAACAATACCAGAACAAGGGAGAAATCAACATGAGTTAAGGATTGATTAATAACAGGAGATTGTTGTGGTGATCGATGAAATGGCTTTTGGGTTTTCTTGCCTGCTACTTGTCGCTGTGGTCGTCGGAATCCGGGGTGAGCTCAGGTCACCGATCGTCCGGCACCCGGTAGGACTCGACGGTGATCTCCGACAGCCATGCACCGGGGAAGAGCAGCTGGGGACGTAAATTTTACGAAATTACGAATGGGACCCTGGAGGAGGAGCGTGCGGGGGCCGAAGTGTAAGGGAAGGAAAGAGAGATGGAGAAGGAACTCACATCGAGTTGCTTCTGCACGGGGCGAGGCCGCCTTCGAGGCCGGCGGCGAGGGCGCGCGCCGGTGACCGCGTAGACGTCCTCCTCGATCTCCTCGCTCGTCAGAGTCACCGAGAACCGAGGCCTGTCGAGGGCGTCCGCGCGGACCCTCGCGGCCCTCCGCTCGGGCGGCGGAGACGCGCTCGACGCCGGCGCGACCGCCGGGCGACGTCGACTACGCAGCTTCCACGGGCGGGAAGCAGCGGCTTCCGGTGCCGGTGCCGGGACTACCTCCGGCGCCGCGTCTCCCGCGTCAGCGACGTCGCCGTTCCCATCCACCTCGCGGAGATGGAGCAGGAGCCGCTCCTTGACCCCGTCGAGCTGCTCGGGGGAACGCCTGGCGGCAGTCGCGATGGCGTCACCGGCGCGGTTGACGTGGGCGCACCGCAGGACGCGGTGGCTCCCCCACGTCTTGAGCGACGGGAAGGACGAGAGGACCGCGGCCTGGTGGCGAGCGCTCGACGCCGCCTCCACCGCCGCGACATCCGCGACGGGATCCGGAGGAGGAAGCGGGGGCGGCTCGGCCGAGATCACCATGGCCGCGGGCAAAGCCGCGACGACAAACGCGCGCGTGGAGGCGTCCGTCACCTCGACCTCCTCCGGCTCCAAGGGAAGCGGCGGTGGCGGCGACGAGCGGTGGCGGCGGCGGTGAGAGGGGGGAGCGCGTGGGACGTGAAGAGGAGGCGGCTTGGCTTGGGCGATGGAAGTGTGGGGGAAGGGAAAAATTGATGAAATAGTAGGTGTTACTTGTGAATAAATATTGGGGGAGTGTGCGTTGGAGGCCAAAGGTTTTTTTTTTCTCTTTGAATAATATTTTAGGAAAGGCGTGTGTTTTCTCTTGATGGGGATGGATGGGTGGTAAATTTGCATAATTATGCAACTGCATGGAGGTGTGATATTCTGTTTGCATGCAGCATCTTCATGTTCTCTTCTAATTCATGGCCAACATTTGACTCAGTTTGAGTGTTTAACTGCTGCTCTGGTAAGCATTTTGATGATGAATAGCAATAGGATTGAATGATAGCTTTGTTTTAAATAGAAGTTAAATTTTGGTCATATCACTTTGAACAATACATTGTGTTCACACGTAGGTACGTTTAGTGGTTAAATCATGTGCTACATGAGTGGATGCGTTCAACTTTTTTTTTTTGCAAAATACTGTCTTAAAATAGCCAAAATCTCTTAGAACCTCTTTGATTTAGAGAATTTTTGAAATAAAACTGAAAAATTAAATTATTTATTATTAAAATCCTTTTTTTGTGTTTGGAAAAGGCCTGTGAAGGTAGTAGCAGATTTTTTTTTCACTTAACTCCCACAAAACGGCTGCGTTATAGCTGTTTGTAGTTGGTATCTTGAGGTAAAAGGGTAACAATGTGTTTGCCTTTTCAATTTCAACATCTCTCTCAGCAATACATGTTGAAATGTGCTGGATAACACAATAGGGTTGTGATACGATTACGAAAAGTGGTATGGATTCCGTGATGATTGTTGCTAAGTACCAACGCCATGTACGCAAAGACGCAGAGATGGGTAAGGGCAAAAGGGAGAAAACACACCGGGCCTGGCCTGCGTAGCCCAAGCGCAGCACGGCCCACCTTTACGCAATCCATGCCATTACGTACGAACCACCTACCAACTAACCAACTGACATGTGGGCCACAAATACCACCACAAGCGTGAGCCCCACTGTCCAGTGTCCGTATACAAATCGCGTCCGCGTATTCCGTAGCCTTTCCGGGGAGCGCAACGGGAAGTGCGGCATGCACTAGTACTCCTCCGCATCCAGCAACTGGCATGTGGGGCCGTACTATGGAGGCCCCACATGTCAGGTTGGGTGTCTCTGTGTCTCTCTTGCGTTTGAATGTTCCGGGGGCGTACGGCTGTCACGTGTACCGACAGACGAGTCGTCTTCTTTTTTAGCGGCCGTGGCATCGCGACTGCATGGCTGTCAGTGGTAAGGATAGTACGGCTGCCATGTGGGACCCACCAACGAAACCCTAGTGACGCTGTCAAGCCATGCAAAAGGAAAGAGAGCGCCTTTCGTGACGGGACGGCTGATTCTTCCGCTTGGCTTGCTCGAGCGCTCGTTCGTTCGTGACCGGCACGACGAACATACACTGTACTAGTATCTCACTGACAGGTGGGCCCTGCCCAGTTCGTATACCTTTCCCAGTAGTGTGCAGTTGGCGCAACGATTTTTGCAACAAGACGGCCATCCCGGTCCCCAGGGTTAGCTCCTAGACGTAGTCCATAGACGGACGCAATCGGTAGCCGTCCATTTGGGATCTCTGGATTCTCCAACCGATCGACCCTGTGGACTCGGTTCAGGCAGAATCTACGGCGGCAACCGACTAACGAGGTAACGAACTGTTTACTGGTGGTCTCCACCGCTAGACAACTTCATAACCGCTCTCGCGTCGCGCCCATCTCCACCAATCCACCACCGCCACTTCGCCGCCCTGCTCTGTTTTTTTTTCCTCTCTCCTCAAGTTCAAAGTTCAAACCCCCTCTCTTCCCTCCCTCCTCTCCTCGCTTCCGGCCGCTTCATCCGATCCCCCGCGCTCGAGAACTCGATCCCCATGGAGGAAGACAAGCACGCGGTTGTTGATCTTTCGGAGGGGGAGGAGCGCGGAGGAGGGGCTCCGGAGGAGGGGCCATTCGATGAGGTGGGCGATGCCGGGGGTTTTGTGGGTGGAGCCGCTTCGACGGAGCCGGAGGGAGAGTGGGTGGTGGGCAATGCCGGCCATGGAGTCGCGTCGGAGATTGGGAAGAACAAAGATCTCGAGGTGAGCGGCTGAGGGGTGGACTGCATTGGGTGTTGTCTACTTGAGCAACCCTAAATTCTCTGTTTCTTGGCGGTTCGTCGAAGCAGGAACCGTCGCCCGAGTTAGAGGGAGTCACGGCGGTGGGCGGCAGCGGCGGTCGTGGGACCGCGTCGTACGGCGACAAGGTCGAATGCCATGAGGTGCCCAAGAACCCGATCGCGACTCGCTTCGGTGAGTTTTCAGATATCCCGAACCGCTCCCCTGTTCTTGTCTATCTTCTTCCCGAAGGTTCCCCTGTTATGGGCTATCTTCTTGAATCTTGATTCGTCCGACTTTTCAGCGTTCCGAGCCACGGATGCGAACGCGACGCCGGTGTCCACCTATCGCCGCATGTTGTCACGAAGCAGGAAGAGTGCCGGCCCGACGCGCTTCGTCACCGCGGGAGCTTCCGCGTCGGCCGGCTCCAACATTCCTGCTACGAGCACATCTTCGTCAGAGCCCGTGACAGGGTGGCCGGAGGATGCCTCTGCAGTCCCCGATGCTGACCATGGTGCCTCGCCGAACGGAGAGAAGAAGAAAGATATTGAGGCGGTCGAGCAGCAGACCGAAGCGAGCTTCGGTAAGACCAGTAACTTGGAGGAGTTCTGCCCTGTTCTGTTTCTTGGCTACTTTGTCGGTTATGTTCTTGATTCGTCTGAAAATGAAATTGTCAGTGTCCGGACACACGGCGGCGAATGCGATGCCCCCCTCCACCTTCCGCATCCGGCCGTCCCGCAGCAGGAAGCAATCCAGCCCGACGCGCTCCATCGTTAGGGAAGCCGCTCCGCCTCAACCAGGCCTCCTTGCTGTGATTACCTCCGGTAAGTTGTTAATCCCGATGTAATTCTGTTCTTGGCTTGGTTTCCATTCATTTCGTCTGAACAATCGACTTCAATCACCAACTCCGGACGCGGCAGCGTCCCCCTCGCACCGCGCAACTTCTCGGAGAAGGAAGCAGCCTCGCCCTGAACGCTTCATCCCGGAGGAAGGTGAGGCTGCCGCCCGTGCCAAGGTTCGCCGGAGTGGCATTGCTCTCGACAGGTTCATCACCTCTCAGCTCAACAACCCGTCGGGACCCAGGACGGAGTGGGAGAGGGAGGTCACGGCGGCCGACGTTGGCGACCAGCAAGAGCAAGGCACCACGAGCGATCAGCATTCTTACTCGATACACGTACCTGAATCGGCGGAACCACAGGGGGTACCTGGAGAGCCGTCTGACGACAGGCGAAGAATTTACGGCGTTCTTGCCGTTCTTGGCGCTTCACTGGCTCTCAGTATGGTCGCCTGCGTGCTGTTCTACATCGTTGGATCCGAGCCTCCGCCCTGCGACCAGAACCAGGAGGTAATTGTCAATTGTAATTCTGAATTTTTGATGCATTGTTAGCCTGTTTGGTTTGTGGATTCTGATGTGAAATGTGCTGTTCTTGTCTGTGTTCTTCAATGACAGGGAGCGATCTGAACGGTTCAAAGATTCAGGAAAGGATAGCTGACAGAGTCCCTTATCTGTACTTACCTTTTCTTTTTCAGCGACGCGTTGGTGTTATCTGCTTCACTGCTTGTAATGGAGCAGAATTGCTGAATTCCGTTCGACACATTGCTATTAGCTGGTTGTAAATGTAGTAGAATTAGTGTTACTGTTTGTCCTGTATAGTTTCAATCTTATGTCGTTACACGGTATACACTGGTGTATATAACTGAAAGTTAGAATGACTGCAAAAATAGCATAAGTTTTCATGAATTTCCACCCTTTCTATGTTCAGAATGTTAACAATATGCAGTTTCTTTTTTTTTCCGTAAAGAATCAGTGCTATGAAGCTACCATTTTTCAGTTCCACAGGATGAAAATGTCAGCTTACAGTTAGATGAATTCTTGTTATGTGAAATGTGAAACTGTGAATGTTACGCTGGAGACGTATTTTTCTCTCTGAATTCCAGTGGACATCCGTACACTATTCTGGACCTTCTAGTATGCTCATTTCAAACATGGATTCCGGTGGTCTGAACTTTTTTTTTAGGAGCTACTGTTCTGAACCTGCTCGTCCTCCTCCTCGTTCATTTTACGGGTTACAATGTTTGCGTAAGCTCCACTCGGTCGCCACCAGGGAGCAAAACTGAATTCCAAGGCGATATTACAACAGAGTGGAAAAGCAACATATCATAAGAGAAAATTCTAGTTTAGCTTAAGGGTTGCATTGCTCTCTACCACTAGTCGATGTTGTCTGTGAGAAAGAACACTCCTTGCACCTTTAGTTCCTCGTGTTGAAAGGTGATCCCATTCAATGTGCCAACAAGTGTAGATTCAAGTTCCATTAAGCTGACAGTGATCATGTCTCAAAGATTTCTTTGATCTTTTGGCAGCCACTCCAATTGCGACTTTCATCCACACATGTTTAGCAAAGACACAACTGAAAATGAGGTGTTTTGCTGTTTCTGGTCGTTGGTCACATAACAGATACCGTGCATTGTGAGGCACTGAGGCCGTCCTCGGTATCTCTAATTTGTCGGCTGTTGGGATCGTTTCCTGTATCAATAACCATGCAAAATACTGAAAGCTTTTAGTGCCTCTTTGATCTGATCTGGAGTATTTGCACTTGCTCTCAGTTTTGGTTTTCCAGATCAAACAGGCACTAAAAGCTGGCATCGATCTCGTGAATTGAATGCTATGTGCTGATTGCTTGATTCCAGCATGCTCATTTGAATTATGAATTATTTTTTGGCCTAAAAAATGAAATGGAAGAGTATGCTCGTTTGAATTATGGATCCTTTTCTTGCCCTGAAAAATAATGAAATGGAAGAGGAAAAAAAAAGTGCTTTCGTTGAGAGTAACTAAAGACCTCCCGCTTACTAATCGGGTGCTCTAACCAACTGAGCTACGAAAGCAACTGTTTGGTTTGTAAAACTAAATTCTTTACTTCGTTTCTTCTTGCAACTTGGAAGCACTAAATATCACCAAAGCACAAGTATTCGGCTCCTGCATTTATCAATGTCTTGATTTGAAACATGCTCAGCTTTTCTTCTCATTGTGTTTCTGCCCTTGGATCCAAGCCCTGAATCCATCGACCATAGACGGCCCAGAACTCTGGACTCTCAGAAAATGCTGTGCTCCCGTAGAGGCCTGATTGAATGGATCCATTGAAGTCAATAAAACTGGCCCAAGCACTATAACCACAGCATCGATCGTTGCTTCCATTTTCCTTCCAAATTTTAGCACGGATTTTCCAGCAGAGCAGAGCGATACGGAGAGGGAAATACCAGCACGTACACGTGGCTGTACAATGCCACGCTCGCCGTAAGAACAGTGAATTGGGCTATTAAACGTCAAGAAGCACCGTTGATCCACGAGCTGGACCCTAATCAGAGAGCAAGCAAAAATGTGAAATTATTATTATTATTATTAATACTTTATAATGAATAATTAGTTTAATAAATAATTTATTTTATAAAAATTGGTTTGAAAATATGTATAAGCGACTAATATAAATTATGTTATAATATTGGTGTCAAAAACAATTATTTTATTTATGTATAAGTGACTTAAGATCAATCTTAATTAAGAATTATGACTATAATCATAAAAAAATCGTGATATAGTACTGTCTGGATACCATATGATAAAATTAGATCATAGTCAGGATCCTTAATATCAATATCAGTCATCGACAAGATGAGAACTACACATAACGAAGTTGAACGCTAAGTTGGCATAGGGTAGATGGACTTCGTATGAGAGGATTTCGTAACGGACTCATAAGTTCTGTGCAACCGCCAAAAAATCGCAAAGGAAATTAGATGAAAACTGAAAGGAAAATAAAAAAGAAAAATATTGCCAGAGTACCTCACGGCACTATAACATCCATACATACCGTACTTGCGAGACAGACGGATCACCAAGAGATTAAGGCTGGACCAGCTCGCACAGGAGCACGTGAGGCTGGCTGGCCCACGCTGGTGGTGGCAACAGTGCGCAGACGCACGGGACACGCATCAGAAGTGGAGAGGAGCGTGTGTTGGAGTCAGATATAGAGTCCGGTTTGAGAAAGGATGAGATGGATTAATGTGAGAATTTGTATTAGATTTAAAAATTGAGAGGTTGACTACTATTGAAATTATGTTGTAATTTTTGTGTATAAATAGATAAGGCGTTAAGGCTCTAGAGATCTAAGAGAAAAAAATTGATCTACTTTTAATAACTTTATTGAGTTATATTATTTATTCGTGAGCAGTTAGATTGGTGGCAAGATAGCTGACGGATCAACGATATCAAGGCGGTCGGAGCATCGATAGCATAGCGATTGGACTGGTGGTAGGTAGATAATTAGACCGGTGATATATAGCAATACATCATAATTTCATCTAGGTCAGAGGTTTTTTTTTATTAAAAAAGATTTGATTTTACTTATCGGTGAAAAAGATGTAATCACCAAAGCTCTAACATTTGAAAAAATCTTAAAAGCTCATGTTATTCTTAATAAGATCAATGTAGCTAATAAAGATGATTTTGAAAACAATTGTAAATTTCACAATTATATTTTGAGTGGGGTTTCTCTGATTTTGGTCAAAATTATCATCTTGAAACTGTATATGAGATGTGAAAGGTTTTATGTGATTTTATATAGGGTCTTCTAATATCTAGTAACTGCATAAAGATGTTTTTAAAATATAGTATATGAAAATTGAGATGAAATTTGAAGAAGCTCTTGATGATTATTATGCTCGCTTGAACAAAGTTTTAAGTGATATTTGTTTTGTTGATAATTCTTATAATACTAATTATACTTAATCTAAAGTTACTCGACATCTTTTAAATGGTCTTAATATGTCTATTTGGGAGATGAAAGTTGCATCAATAAAAAATATGTCAATACGAGTACTTTAACATTATAATCTTTGAACACCAAAATTAAGACATATGGGATAAATATTCTTTGATGAAAAATTGATTCTAAATCTTTTACTTTGGTGTCTTCTTCAATTCTCCTTCATTACTTTATTGGATTGGTTTTATTAACTAACATATTCTCTTCAGTTTTTAATAATGTAAGAAACACGAAACAAAGAGGTCCAATCTAGTGCTATGAATGTGGAGAGTCTAACTACATTCGCTTCAACTGCCCCAAGCTTAGGAAAGGTATGAAAGAACATAAATAAGACTAGAACAATAGTGATAAGAAGAAGAATATTTTCAAAGGCAAGAGAAACAAGAAGAACTATAAGAAGATGGTAAACATGATACCTTTGATCAAGCAAGCATGTTGACTTTGGAAGTGAGCAAGAAGATAATGACAAGGGCAAAAATATCTCTAGAGTATGCCTCATGGCTCATGGAGGATCAATATCTGGAGAGTCTGATTCTAACAACGAACATATCGAGCTAACTTCGTTTAAGATATTATTCTTTTTCTTGGCTTTAAGATTTAAAAATATGAGAAAAAAATAAAATAACATGACTTTATTGTTGAAACTCCTAATGCCAAAATTGTTAGATTAAAATCACTTATTCCTAATGATGATAAATACACATCTTGCAAAGTTTTATTTTCTAAAATTTCTTCTTTATGAGATATGAATACTTGTAAATGTTCGACAATGGGATTAGAAATTTAGAAAACAAAAAAAAATCTTATATATTTTTTTGCTCTTGGTATTACTTCATGCTCTCGTATTGTAAATGAGGTTTTTTTAATAAAAAGATTTTGAAAAAATATCAAGTTATTTTTTATACAAGTTCGATATTTAATCTCATTAATGCTAAAAGGTTAAGACAATAGAAGTATGCTTTAGTTACTAAAAGTTTCTCAATATATTTTTTAATGAGATAAAGTTCAAAAGTGATTCAGGTCGTGTTAAGTATTTGGAGGATAACATAAAAACTTATGAAGTGTTTTCTTGTCAAAATTGTAAAAAACAAAACAGAGTTTTTATTGATTGTGAAAATTATGTTACTTTGTAAAAAAGGTTTATTATTTGAAAAATCCTTTGCAAATGTTTTCTAAAGGCTAAAAAAATAAATATAATTTTAGATCAATCAAAAGTGAGCACACATAGAAGGTTAGGTTTTGATACGCATGCTTACTTTACTAATCAATCATATGTTGTTTTGAGTGAACTTTGACAAAACCAGAATGTAAGAAAACTATTTTCAATTCTGTTGACATTATGTCATCTCTTTCTACTATAAAACCTTTGGTTTTGAAACAATCTACTTTGTGAAAAAGATGGATATTTGGTTTGTTATTGCTTGCTCATAAATAGAAAAAGGAAAGCGAAAGTGATTTTATAAAATTTAAATGGTAAAAAATAGGTATTGGTTTGAGGGAACCAGTTAGACCGATGTTTAGATGTTTAGGCATTAGTCAGACCATCCTTGGTAGGTTTTTGGGAAAAAACAAAAATGGCAATAATTTTACTTGTGCATATATGATTATTGGTACTTCTAGTCGTACATTAAGTAATGGATTCCTAAATTTCTTTTATCTAACTCTAGGTACCGAGGCATCAAAATATACTTGTGTGTAGGCTTTTATGGTGAGAAAAAAGAATGTGTGGATAATGAACTCCGATTGTTTCGATATATGTTTGGTGATAAAAATTGGTTCTTCTTGCTCAAATTGGCATCCAAGACGGAATCAATAATCTTTGGAGATGCTTCTAAGTACCATTTTTGCTATAGGATTAGTCAAGATAACTGACAAATTTAATTTGAAACATATCGCTTTGGTGGAAAATTTAAAGTATAATTTATTTTCAGCTTTTGAAATAATTGATAATAATTTTGAAGTTCGGTTTAATAAATCTGAAAGTAAAATTTTTTATATTTCCGGTGCTTGTGTTTTGAAATTTCTAGGTATAGAAGAGTTTTTAAAGCTTGAGAACTGTGTTTTTTCTTAGATTATATATCTAGTTGCTAAATTTTTAATGGATTTAATGCTTTGACATCATAAACTTAGACATGTAGGTTTTGATCATCTTACTAGAATAAGTGGTTTAGATTTTATTTGTGATTTGTCAAAACTTAAAAAAGATCTTGATTTAGTTTGTTCCCTCTGTCGCCATGCTAAGATGGTTGCTTCTTCACTTACCCTAATTATTTATGTGATGACTAATGTATCAAGACAACTTGTATATATGGACAGTGTTGGTTTGGCTCGAGTGCAATTGGCCAGTGGAAAGTGTTATGTTTTGCTTATTGTAAATGATTGCTCTCAATATTCTTTGATTTATTTTATAAAAACTAAAGATGAAGCTTTTGATCACTTTTAAAACTTCTATCTATGTTTGGTTATCCTTGATAATGATTAGAACAGATAATGGTCAAGAATTTTGAAAATTCTTCTTTTAAACAATTTTATGTTGAAAAAGGTTTTGAGCATCAATTTTCTTCTCCACATGTTCCTTAACAAAATGATGTTGTTGAAAGAAAAAATCATTATCTGATTGAGATGGCTACGACTATACTTGATGAGTATCATACTCCAAGAAAATTTTGGGCTAAAATTATTAATATTGTTTATTATATTTTCAATCATTTTTTTGAGATCTAGACTTAGATAATTTTCTTTTGAGCTTCGTTTTGGACAACGAAATAAAGTTTCGCATTTACGTGTTTTGGATGTAAGTGTTTTGTGTTAAAAATCTTGAAATTTGGACAAATTTGAGTCATGTTCAACTAATGTAATCTTTCTTGGATATCCCACTCACTCTCGGGTTCCTATGTACTTGTTTTAGAAACTAATAAAATTATAGAAATTTATGAAGTTACTTTTGATGAGGCTAATCTGGGCACTAGACCAAAAATTACAAATATTTTGTCATGGGTTCAAGAGGAGGATAGAAATATTTTTATGGACAAAAGTAACGATAAAGAAGACAACGTTGAGGTAGCAGCTGGTTCAACCAGACCTCTGGCCGATTCGATTGAAGGCAACCAGTCAGTTTGATCGGCAAAGAAGAGACGGTTAGACCAGGATAGACTAGAATGCTCAGATTTGTGTGAGATAGAGTCTTATGGATATCCAGAGTCTACAACTATAACAACCTAAGGTTCAGAACATGAAACAACTTCAGATGTTATTGCTCCTTTACATATTCAACGTCGATATCCTCCAAAACAAATCATCAGTAATCTAAATAAATGTACTACACAATCTAAGGAGATGTTGAATTCTTTGCATATTCTACTTTCATTGCTTCCTATGTACCCAAATATGCATCACATGCATTAAATAATGAATCGTGGATTAACACTATGCATAAAGATCTTGAGAATCTTGAAAGAACAAATTTTGGACTTTAGTTGAACCACCTCTTAGTCATAAAATTATTGAAACTAAATGGATTTTTAAAAACAAAAAAATGAGGATGGTTTAATAGTAAGAAATAAAGCTAAACTTGTTGCACAATTTTTTATTCAAATTGAAGGTTTAAATTTTGATGAAACTTTTTGCTCTAGTTGCTCAAATTAAAGCAATTAGACCTTTGTTAGCTTTTGTTACTTCAACAATTTATAAATTATATTAAATGGATGTTAAAAATATTTTTCTAAATGGTTTTATATAGGAGGAAGTTTATGTTAGAAAACCATCAGGTTTTGAAAATTTAAAATTTCCAAATCATATTTTCAAATTATCGCAAGCTTTGTATAGTTTGAAACAAGCACCTAGAATATGGTATGATAAATTAAAAAAAATTACTTAAAAATATTTTTAAATACAAAAAGTAGATAAAACTCATTTTGTTCTAAAGCATGGTGATGATCTATTAACACCAAAATTTAGTAAGCCATGTAAACAGGATTGGAGAGCCGATCAGCTTATAAAAAGAATTTGATTGATACAGTGAAGAGCCGATTGGAAGGATTGAGAATGTATTCGGTTTAGTTAAAAATAAAAAATTATCCAAATTGGACCAGGTCTAAGAAGGAGCCGTGAAAACTACGGCAGGGTAATTGTATCTTTATAGAATATATATTGTAATATAAACAAGTTTAATTAGTTTTATTAAACTTCTTAGTGATAGATATGTTTAATTAGTTTTCTTAAACTTCTTAGAGAAAGTTTCCTTTTGTATTTAGTGAATAACGTCCGAAGGTTGTTTATAATCATATCGGACTCTTGTAACTTTAGAATATAAATATAGACCCCTAGGATATTGTAAATCCATCTCTTGATCAATATAACTTTGGCGCATCGTCACCCTAGTTCATTTAGTTTTTACTAGCTGGTTCTGACTCTCGATGTGGGGCTACATCGGTTAAGTTATATCTTCAATAAAGAGGTAAGTCTTACCACTATCTTGATGTATCTGCTCTGTCTAATACTACATCGGTTAGGTCTGATTGGGTGCGTCACATCATGTTTGTGTGGTTTTATCGACTTATCGAGCTCCCTCCATTGCCATTGGTCTCGTGCTGCATCGATTAGGTCTGACCTACTAGACCGCTGATAGTAGATTGAGTCATAGGTTGATAGGTCTTTACACGAATATTTTAACGAAGCGGTCAATCGATAAGTTATCCACACATTAAGTATATCGACTTCTTAGCTGATATACATATAATTCCTCTCATTGGTTCAGCTAGCTGATGGGTTCGCCCGCTAGTTTCGTCTACACGTCCGATCTAGCCTCTCGTATCTTTGAAAGATTGGGTCTCATTTCTTACTATCCATCGTATATTCTATTCAGAGTGTCATCGGTTTTGCAGTCAATGAGTCATTTATCATATTCCTTGCTATCTACCTATGCCTTCATCAACTTTTCAGTCGATGAACAAATGTTATACTCTCTATTGGCAACCAGCCAATAGGAGGAGTTATTATACATACTTATTGACTACTTTATTTCAAAATATCATCGGCTCTATAGCCGGTGTGTCTTTTATTCCTTTCATCATAATCTGCTTACACCTTCATCGACTTTTTAGCCGATGGACGAGTGCTTCAGTTTCTATCGGTAACCAACCGATAGTAGAAGTGTATCAGACGTAGCTGATGACTATCTCAACCATATCGGTGACCAACCAATAACAGGAGTCCGTATCAATCCATTGGCAGACTGACTTATTGACTTATCTTCTTATCATTTGCAGGGTCAAATTGACTAGAGCGCCCGTAACTCCAGCATCCCGACGAAGGGACCTCGAAACCAAATGACTTGCACTAGAGCTAAGTACATCTCCTAGCCCTTGGTGTGTCCACGCTCACACTGCTTCTCAGCGCTCCTCTCCGCCTGGTCTGATCTTCCCCGCTCACATGCGAACATGATCAACTTTTCATTCAATTCTATGTATATGATATTATCTTTGGTTGTTTTTTTTCATGCTTTGGTTGTAGAATTTTCTAAGACAATAAGCAAGGAATTTTATGAAAGAGTTTAGTTACTTTTTGGGGTTGTAAATCAAACAAATAGCACATGAAACATTTGTACATACATAAAAAATCTTTATGATGTTTTGAGATGGAAAATTACATGCCGATTTCAACACCAATGGGATCAAGTGTAGTTCTAGATCTAGATGAAGAAGGTGAGGTTGTTGATCAAAAGGAATATTGAAGTACGATTGGATCACTGTTATATCTCACTACTCAAGACCAGACATATAATTTATTGTGTGTTTGTATGCTTGATTTCAAGCTTCCTCCTTGTATTTCACATTGTGAGGCCATCAAGCGTATTCTAAGATATTTACAACATACTCTTGAATTTGGTATATGGTATTCTACTTTATCATCTATAGGTTTGTATGTTTTTTTGGATGTGGATTTTGAAGGTTGTAGAATAGATAGAAAAAGTACTAGTACATGTCTTTTTCTTGGTACTTCTCTTGTTGCATAGTTTTTAAAAAAAACAATTTAATATTGTTCAATCAACTATTGAATCTGAATATGTTGTTGTAGCAAATTGTTGTGCACAAACACTTTGGTTGATTTTGATAAAGTTTCAATCTTTTGTGACAATACAAGTGCTATAAATATTGTTAAAAATCTAGTGTAATATTGATATTCGTTTTTATTTTCTAAGGAATCATGTTGAAAAAGGGGTATTGTACTTCAATTTGTTGATATAAATTGCAATTGATAGATATTTTTACAAAACATTTGGATTCTTTTTGTTTTGCTTATATTCCAAAGGAGTTAGGGATTGTTCATATGTTTGGCACATTTTGAGAGGAGTAAAGCTTGAACTTTTTTAAAACAAATGTCAAAAGATGAAAAAGTTAAGTTACTATGAGTATATCTTCTACTTTTTTAGCAATATAAGTGAAGTTTATTAGTCTCTAGATAGCTTATATGGACTTTAGTATTTATATAAGTATTTGCTATTGTTTTTTAGGATGTGAAGCATGAAACTTAAATTCTTTTATTTGAGTTAAATAAATATGAAATGTTGAAATTAGTGTTAAGTTTGAATGATTTATGTTTATATGTATCTTTGTTGAATTTTTATTCTTTAAATGATCTATAAATGTGAAAAAAATGGATACCAAATCCTTTGCAAATGTATTCACCACAAGGACGTACCGGAATAAATTGAGATAAAAATGAGCATGAAACTCTAAAATTTTGAAAGTTCTCAAATTAATGCTATAAATTATTTATTTCCTCATGAAAAAATATTTGAGAAAGAATGATTTATGCAAATTGCCTAGGTGTAAGACTATTTTATTCAATCTATATAGTAGTGAATCTATTGTATTATAAATTGTTGAAATCATGAATATCTAGTCTTGATTTTATCTTTTATGTTGAATAATTTATTTTCTTATCTTACAACACATGTCTTAGGATTAGAGTTATTCTTGGGATCAATATCAGTTGATGAGATAGGATTGTGACTATGTTCAGAGAAAGCCAAGGTTCAAAACTATAAGGATATTAGGTAATAAAGTTAGACGCTAGGTGGCATATAATGGATAGATATGAGAGGATTTCGTAACGAGCTTCACAATTTGTGTGTGCAAGCAAAAAAAATCATGAAGGAAATTAAAGGGAAAATAGAAAAAATACTACTACATTACCTCATGGTAGTATAGCTTGCATACTTGCTGTGCTTGTGAGACAGGTAGGTCAACAGAAGATCAAGGCTGGGCAAGCTCACGCAGGAGCACGTGAGGCAGGCTAGCCCACACAGTCCACACGGGTGGTGGCAGCAGCGCGTAGACGCGCGGGACACGCGTTGAAAGCAGAGGGGATCGTGTCGTTGGAGTCTGTTCTGTAGTACGGCTTTGAGAAAGTAAGAGAGGTATTAACGTGGGAATATGTATTAGATTTAGAAATTGATAGGCTGAGTCCTATTAAGAGATTAGGAGTTCACTCTAAATATAAATAAATGAGGGTTAAAATCTTAGAGATATAAATTTTAAAAGAAAAAAAAATTAAGATTTAGTTTTAAAATTGATATGTGCTTTGTATTTACTTTATAAATATATCTTTAATAAATTAATAATTTTATCGAGTTGTATTATTTATTCATGAGCGGTTAAATTGGAGTTAAGACAGTTGACAGACCAATGTCATCAAGATAGCAGGTAGACAATCATATCAAGTAGTGCATCGTAATTTTATCTTAATTCAAAGATTTCTTTTCATTTTAAAAAGATTCAATTTTTAAGTAACACTACTATTCACCATCCTCTAATTGATTTAGTTGTTGTGTTTGCATCCTACTAAACAAGAAGTTAACTGTAACACCAGCCGGAAGCCTGTAGAAGATGCCAGCCAAGTGAACAGTGAGAATCACTAATGATGAACAAAACTGTACAGTACTATACACGGCACAGCCAGACATTCGTTCATATGGCTTCCCTGAATACAAGGGCGAGACCCTGTTTCAGATGCTCCCTATACTTTGACCATTGTCGACTCCCTCTCTACTAGGCTGCAGTTTGTCTTCAACATCAGCTCGAGCTCAGCTTTTTGTTTACTTCTTTCTCATGCTTCATCAACTTTTGGAGCTGGCACTGATAGCCAGTGAAGAGATGCTGCAATACTGCATCAAAGATATACCAGGAGTGATTAACAGGTCACTTGAACTAGGCCCGTCAGTGAGATATGATCATAGGCTTGTCAATTAATTAAAAAACTCTTCGCATTCTGTTGAACAAATTGTTTGCATGCATGGCACTGCACAATGATTTCTGATCTAACTCTGGTCCAGCATCTCTCAAAAGCGAAGGCAGCACGAAAGAATAATTGGGCGTGTGTTCAGAAGGAAGACGACCATTCAGTTGCTTTAATACTTTTATTGCAACTATATGATGTATTGTCAAACACGCTGTTTCCTGATCGATCATGCAGTCATGCACACGGTTAGACTGGAGACAGTTACCTTGTCATAGAGTTGTTGGCTTTTTACCAGAGTCCCAAATGAGATTCACCTGTGTGGTCAAAATGGAGATGATTTCAAAGTGTCTTTTCGCTTTCTTATTTCTTTCTTCAGTGCGGCGCCACAACGGGGAAAGAAAAAAAAAACAGAATGCGGCGAAGTTCCCTTTTTCTGATCTTGTTTGTGTGCTGCTGTCTCGAGAGCGTAATTTGGAAAAATTTGATCGAAATATGCATGAAATGGAACCAACATGGGGTGCCCATACCCCCGTGTTTGCGCTGGTTTCACTGATTGAGAGACAGGGACTAGATAGGCCACCCCCATTATATTCTGTTCCAGCAAGAGCTTAACAATGTCTTGCTGTCCATCTCTCGCCATGCATTACAGCGTGAACAGTGATGTTATGCATTTCAGCCTTCATTATTTTTCCAAATCCTCACGTCCAATTCAATTATATATAATTAACCTTGAGTATATTGATGTCATGTTGTGCATTGCTCACTTCATGATTCTTTGATGGTTGGATGCATGGGACTAGCATGGATTTCAGAGTAGAAATGGACAATGCTACTAGAATTAGTACACTACGAAATGATTCTGGGAAGAAACAATGACGGTTTTGGTACAAAGGATGAAAGAAAAGAAGGACTAGCTACTTACGAGTTGTTGTCAAAATTTATATTTTACAATTGATTTTTAAGTTTTTTTATTATAAGATATTGTATTTTAAATCGTAAAAAATATATATTATCTATAAATTATTTTTTAATTACTAATAAACTGTTACTGCTTATAATATGCTGCGCCCACCAAAATGCCAAGCTGGATTGCCAAAGTTTTCGCATACAATAAACGAGAAACGGCAAAGGCATATGTCATTCACGTAGGTAGGCGACCGACCAGGGGACCGGACCCGGCGTCCTGGCTGCGCGTAACACCGATCGAATCAACCGCACAATTCCGCTGCGAAATTTGCACACGCGGGCCCCTGCGCTCCACGCCTCTATTTATCCATTTCTCTCCAACCCCATTCGCCTCCTCGATCTCGAGCTCTCTCACTCGATTGTTCATTGCTCACTACTCTCTTTTGATCTCACACTACTGGCAGTGCGTGGCGCCAATGGAGGAAGCACCGGAGCTGATCGGTCCGAGGATCTCCTTCTCTCACGACGGCGTCGTGGCGACTGCTTCGACGGCGCCACCGGCGCAGACTATGCGGTTGGACACGTCGCTCATGCCGTCGGCGCGGCGGCTTCCTGAGCCGGAGTTCGACTTCGCCAATGCGGCTGCAGCCGACGTCGCACCGGCCGATCGCCTCTTCGCCGGCGGGAAGCTGCTGCCCGTGCCGCCGCTACCGCCGATTCATCCCAATTCAAGCCCGTGCAAGCAGCAGGTGAGCGGCAGCGTGAAGCCGCCGCAGCAGCCGACGAGCCATCAGAGGCGGCCGGGTTCTTGGACGTCCCCGTTTACACGCAGCTGCAGCGTGAATTCCGCCACGACGGCGCCGCGGTCTGCGTCGGGGAGATTCAGCTGCCCATCGTTCCCACTCATGCGGAGCCGGTCGGTCGGCTCGGCGGCCGCGGCGCAGGGTGGCTTCGGCAGCGTCGTGTCAGCCGGCGGTGGTCACCGGCCACAGCACAAGAAAGCCGGTGCTCCAGCTGCAGCTAGTAACGGCGGTAGTACAAGACCAGCTTACTACTACGGGGCCAGTAGAAATGGTAGCTCCGGTCATGGCGTTAGGGTTAGTCCGGTGATCAACGTGCCATCCATCGGCAGCAGCATGGCGAACATGATGAGCTACTTGCTCTGCCATTGTGGCAACAAGACCACCAAGAACAGGGGTTTCGGAGTTAATTGCTAATAGCTAGGTAGCTAGATAGTAGCTGTAAACAATCAAGCACTTGTACTCATGCTTGCTAGATTCTAAATTCACTAGTGGTCAATTGGGCTATGAATTGTGATAGATTTCGCTAGTTTGACGTTGATGGTGATGCTCCCCTTGTGTGAGGGGAACAGATGGTAATCAATTCATGATGGTCTTTCAAAAACAAACGACTTGCTGGGCTTGGCATGCAGGCAGGGGGTGAGAACTAGTTAGCCATTGGTGGATGATGATTGGTAGCATTTGGTTGTGTTTGGCAAGGCGTGGTGAGCGAGGAGAGGAAAGGGGAAGTACATTCATGTGTGATGTGTTTGTGGGGGACGTGCGTTGGAGCCATGGAAGAATGGATGATTTTGCGGGGTTGATGGGGTGCATCAGGAGTAGGGGTCCCCGGGCTTTCCTTGCTTGGTTTCGCAGCATCTTCTTCCACGAAGAAATTGCCACCAAATCGACGGACATATATACTTTCATTTACCACATATTGATTTTGTAAATTTCAGAGAGATATGTAGACGAAGAGTTATCGCCTTCTCCATCCATAATAACAGACAAGTTATTGTGTGAAAGATTTAAAGCACGGAGCTTCCTTAACCTCTGAAACGATGAAAGATCCACAGCGCCTGCCAAGTTGTTTAAGTCGATTTCTAGAGAAATCATACCAATGAGTTGAAAGAATCACTTGGAAACTGTAGAAAGTGTACGGTGACTATAAATCCCTCGAGCGTATACGAGGGGGTCGGGTCTATATATATATAGCCCAGGTCAGTGGTCTGTCTAACACCCCCCGCAGTCACAGCGGGAGGGGAACGGACGCAGAGACTGGACCGAAAATTGGTGAACAAAGACGTGGGCAGGCCTTTGATCATTATATCGGCAAACTGATGTGCCGATGGTACATGGAGCACCCGAACCTGTCCTAATTCAACCTTGTCACGGACAAAATGAATATCGATCTCGATGTGCTTGGTGCGTCAGTGATGGACCGGGTTAGCGGTCATGTAGACGGTACTGACATTGTCACAGTAGACGATGGTCGCGGTGGAGAGGGATGCACGGAGCTCCTGGAGAAGCTGGCGAAGCCAGCAGCACTCGGCGACGACGCGATACTCGGCTTCAGCGCTGGAGCGGGACACTGTAGTCTGACGTTTTGAGGACCAGGATACGAGAGTGTCACCGAGGTAGACGCAGTAGCCGGACGTAGAGCGTCGAGAGTCGGGGCAGCCTGCCCAGTCCACATCGGAGTACGCGGTGAGGGAGTCGATGGGGCTGGAGCTGAGATGCAGCCCGCTGGAGAGGGTGCCCTTCACGTAGCGTAGGATGCGCTTGAGCAGCGCGAGGTGAGGTTCGCGCGGAGCGTGCATGAAGAGGCATACTTGCTGGACAGCGTACGTGAGGTCGGGTCGGGTGAGTGTGAGTTATTGGAGAGCCCCGGTAAAACTCCGATAGTGAGAGGGATCGGCAACGAGGACGCCATCCGCGGCGGAGAGTTTGGCTCGAGTGTCGACTGGAATGGCCATGGGGTGACAGTTGGCCATGCCCGCACGCTGGAGGAGGTCGATGGCGTACTGGTGTTGGAAAAGGAAGAGCCCGTGGATGGAACGGGTTACGGAGATGCCAAGGAAATGGTGGAGAGGACCAAGATCGGTCATGGCGAACTTAGAGTGGAGTCGGGTCATGATCTGGTCGAGAAGAGATGTCGAAGACGCTGTGAGGACAATGTCATCGACATAGAGAAGTAGATAGGCAGTGGTGGAGCCGATATGGAAAGTGAACAGGGAACTATCAGACACAGAGGCCACGAAGCCGATGTGCCGAAGATAGGCAGCAAAGCGTTGGTACCAGGCACGAGTGGCTTGTTTGAGGCCATAGAGAGAGCATTCAAGGAGACAGACGTCGTCAGGCCGAGAAGGGTCGACGAAGCCTGGGGGCTGCTGGCAGTAGACTGTTTCCGTCAGGTGGCCGTGAAGAAAGGCGTTCTTCATATCTAGTTGATGGATCGGCCAGGAGCGAGAGGCAGCCAAGGTGAGGATGACTTGGATGGTGGTGGGTTTGACAACGGGACTGAAGGTCTCATCGTAGTCGACACCAGGTCGTTGAGAGAAACCCCGGACTACCCAGCGAGCCTTGTGACGGGCAAGGGAGCCATCGGCGTGGAATTTGTGTTTGAAAATCCACTTAACGGTCACAATGTTGGCGTCGGGAGGTCGGGGAACGAGGCGCCAGGTCTCGTTGTCCATTAGGGCCTTGTACTCGTCGGCCATGGCCGCGCGCCACTGAGGGTCGGCCAAGGCTGAGCGAAAAGTCACCGAAATGGGCGAGATAGAGCTGTGGACGGCGGAGAGGCCGTAGCGCGGATTGGGTCGGAGAGACCCGGTCTGGGAGCGGGTGACAATGTGAGAGGTGGAGGGAACTGGAGCCGATGGGGGTGCGGGAATAATGGGAATAACTGGTCGGGTAGGGGCGTCATCGGCTCCGAGTCGGCGACTGTAGACAAGAGGAAAATAAGGAATTAGATCGGCCTGAGCCGATGAGGTCGGGTGGGCCGAGTATTCCGATCGGTCCGATAGAGATGGATCAGCCGATAGGGTAGGGAAGCCGATAGGGTGGGGGGAGTCGATGGAAAGTGAGGAGTCGATAGAAGTGGGGTGTCCGATGGAGAGGGAACGGTATCGGCTGAGGGATAAATAGGATCGGTATCGACCGATAAAGGTGGGTCCGATGGGGGTCCGATGGTGGGGACATCGGACCGAGTAGTGGTAGGAGATGTGACGGGTAAATCCTCAGCAGCGGCCGATGAGGGGGCCGATGGAGAGGGCAGTGGGGAAGACCTGGTCGGCACGGTGTTGGTGAGGAGGAAGTCGAGATCACTAGAGAAGGATCTCGGATGAAGGAGACCGAAGGGAAAACATGTCTTATCAAAAATGACATGACGAGAGACGAGGACCCGTCGGGTGGAAAGGTCGAGGCATCGGTATCCCTTGTGAGAGGTGGAATAGCCGAGGAGAATACAGGCTGTGGAGCGGGGAGCGAGTTTGTAGGAAGCTGTGGCGGTGAGATTTGGGTAGCAGAGGCACCCGAAAACGCGAAGGTGGGAGTAGTCGGGCGCCGTGCGGTAGAGAAGGGCATAGGGAACGTTGTTATGAACGGAAAAGCATGGGCGCCGATTGAGAAGGTACGTCGTAGTAGCCAGAGCTTCGGCCCAATAAGTGGCGGGTAGGTGGGCGTGAAGTAGCATGGTGCGACTGATGTTATTGAGGGTGCGAAGGAGGCGCTCGGCTTTGCCATTCTGAGGAGAGGTGTAGGGGCAGGAGAGCCAGAGATGGATGCCCTGCGAGGTGAGGAGGTTTGTAACGGTATGGTTGACGAATTCCGTACCGTTATCGACTTGTAAAGCCTTGATGGGGAGGTTGAACTGAGTGAATACGTACGTGACGAAGTGAGTGAGGTGAGAGGCGACCTCGGATTTGTAGATGAGCGAGAAGGTCTAGCAATAGTGTGTGTAATCGTCAAGTATAGCGAGATAATACTGATTACCGGAGACACTTTTAACTGGGGACGTCCATACATCACAATGTATAAGTTCAAATGGACGCGAGGTATAGGAGAGAGAACTAGAAAAGGGCAGACGCATATGTTTGCCAAGTTGACATGAGTGGCAAACTGTGAAGCTGCTGTGAGTACATCAGATGGAGGCGCTGCAACGGAGGGTGGCGACAGCGTCGGGGCCGGGGTGGCCGAGGCGAAGGTGCCAAAGGTTGGTGGAAAGGGCGACGCTGGCGTGTGGGGTGGACGGCACAGCGGGAATGGTGTAGAGGTTGCCACCACTATTGCAGCGAAAGATCTGTCGCCGGGTTGGGATATCCTTCACAGAGAAACCAGACGCGTCAAATTCAATGGAGCAGTGGTTGTCTCGTGTGAATTGACGAACAGATATAAGATTATGAATGAGAGAAGGGACAATAAGAACATTGCATAGGGGGAGGTTAGTGGTGGATGTAGACAGAGAGGTGTCACCGCGGCATTGGACAGGAAGAGAGTGACCATTGTCGATAGTGACAAAAGGGGAGGAAGAGGGGTGACAGGAGCGAAGTATACCGGCCGATGACGCCATGTGTGAAGACGCCCCAGAGTCTAGCACCCAAGGGTGCTGTGGTTGGAGCGTCATCTGGTTGAGGGCAGCGACGAGGCCAACCTAGTTCCAGGAGGGAACGGACTGGGTGGTTGGGGTCGGTAGCATCGGCTGAGGCGGCAGAACGGGAGCCGATGCCAGGTGAGCCTGGGGATGGGCGCCGAGAACTCCGGGTTGCCAGCCGATGAGGCTGTGTGGCTGGGGCTAGGGCGCCCAGGGGTTGTAGCAGAGCCACAGACCCGTGGGACCGGCAAGGTGGGTAGGGACCGAGGTAGGTCATGGTGGCGTCGGACCCTGCCAGGTCCTGCCTTTGCCTTTGCCCTTGCCTTTCCCAGTGCGGGTTGTGTTGCTGTGGCCGGAGCCATGGCCACCAGGACCGCGGGAGGAAGGGGCAGCGCAAGAAGCTCGGCAGCCATTATCGGCTGCGGCAAGAAGAGCGGTGTGGGCCACTGTCTTCTCATCATTGGCCAGACGGAGTTCTTTAAGAACTAGCATGTCATGAGCCCGGGCGAACGATGAAAGAGGTGTGGCATTGGAGATGTCATCGGCGGTGTTAGAGAAGCGGGGATTGAGGCCTCGCAGAAGGGCGACGACGAGTTGAGAGTCGGCCATAGGGTGACCGACGTCCCGGAGAGCAGCAGCCTTGACTTTGAGGCGCTGACAGTACGAGGAAACAGAGGAGTCGCCTTCTACCATGGAGTGGAACTCGTTGAGGAGGAAGATGGCGCGAGGCTGCTTGTTGGCCAGGAAGATCCGCTCGATGGCTACCCAGAGGTCCCGGGCGGTGGGGTCGGTATCGTCCATGGCGAGGTCGAGGACAGAGTCGTCGACCGAGCAGCCAGCTGCGCACGCAGCACTCGGCGATGTCCCACTGAGGATCATCGGAGCGAGGTGGAGTAGAGCCATCAATATGGGACCGGAGGCCGAATTTTCCACAGAGGGATTTGAAGAAGAAAACCCACTTGGAATAATTGGCGTTGAGGTCAAGGGAGATAGGAACGTGAGATTTCACGTTCACAGCAGCGTAGGGAGGGGAGAAGATCGGCGAGGTGGTGCCTGAGGTGTGGTCTGTGGCACCGAGGGCTGGAGCAGATTCGGCGACTGGGAGAGTGCCGAAGCTGAGGGCGGACTCGGTGGCCATGACGGGAGAACGGGAGCAAAGAGCCGATGGGAGAGGAAAGCCGATGGGAGGGGGAAGCCGATGAGAGGACGGATCGGCCGATCAAGGACGTGAGAAGCCAATGGGAAGTGGGCAGTGGAGTAGGTGAGGAGTGGCCAGCCGATGAGGAGTGGTTGGCCGATAGGGAGTAGGCAGCGGAGTAGGTGAGGAGTGGCCAACCGATGAGGAGTGGTTGGCCGATAGGGAGTAGGCAGCGGAGTAGGTGAGGAGTGGCCAACCGATGAGGAGTGGTTGGCCGATGGGGAGTAGGCAGCGGAGTAGGTGAGGACAGAGTGGGTGGGTCAGAGAGTGGTTGGGTCACGGACGTGCGAGGATTCACGTCCGTGAAGAGAAGATTCACGTCCGTGGACTCATGGAGGCCAAGGAGTGGGGCAGACGCGAAAAAGGCAGGGAGTGGCCGGACGCGAAGAGAAAATGTTCGCGTCCGGGAGGCAGGGATTCGTGTCCGTGGACACGTGGACACGTTGGACTGGCTCAGACGTGAGGGGAGAAGGTTCGCGTCCGAGAGCCGTTGAGCGTGTCGGAAAGGGCAAGAACCGAGGGAGGTTTCCAGCCGATGAAGGGCTGGACAAGTCCAGCCGATAGAGACGACGAGCGCGGAGGTGCACCGGCGTCAGAGAAGGAGAGATGCACGAAACAAGAGAAAGAGCGGAGACGGGTGCGAGGAGGGACGAGGAGGCGGATCGAGACCGTCGCTTGGTCGCGCGGAGGTGGGGTGGAGAAAAGGTGACTGCGGGAGAGACGGGGAGAAGAAGAAATGGAGACGAGAGAGCGAAGGGATACCAGGAAGAGAGTCGGCGACGGGAAGAAGACGTTGACGACGAGGAGGAAAGGGTCGGCTCGCTGGAGAGAGAAGCTAGCGTACCGGAATGTCTAGACTCGTTCTGATACCATGTAGAAAGTGTACAGTGACTATAAATCCCTCGAGCGTATACGAGGGGGTCGGGTCTATATATATATATATACAGCCCAGACCAGTGGTCTATCTAACAGAAACTCTCCTGTCAATTCATTGCTGGTCAACCGCAGACTCACCAAGCATAAAGATGCCGCATCAAACTCTTGTATTGGACCAGAAACATGGTTATCAAGAAGATCCAAGAAACGTAATGCTGGAAGAGTGAAAAGAGGCGCTGGGATTTTTCCGCTAAGATAATTTGCTGAAAGCCTCAAATATATCAGCTTGGTCATGTTGACAATTGAACTTGGTATCCTACCAGAGATATTGCACCCTTCAATACTTAGCACCCTCAATTCCTTAAGTTGTGTAATTGAATAAGGTATTGGCCCAGAAAACCGACAAGCTGAAATTTCCAAGGTTTGCAACTTAGTGAGATTGCCAATTGTAGATGGTATTGGCCCAGTAAATTCACAATTTGAGAATGCCATACTCTTCGAGCTTTTGAGATTGCCAATTGCAGCCGGCACTGGCCCTAAAAATACAGGGTTGTTGATAAACAAGCTTTTTTAGATTTGTGAGATTGACTATTGAAGAGGGCATTGAACTATATGTATTGCAGTTTGACATATCCAAGCTTTGCAAGTCCACGAGATTACCAATTGCAGACAATATTGGCCTAGGGAGGTTGCGGTCAGACATTCTCAAGCCTCTCAAATTCTAGTAGTTACCAATGGAACAAGGCATTGTACTAGAGAAGTCAACCTCAATTAGGACCAAGCTCGTCAAGTTCTTGTGGCCTCCAATCCATGATAACAAATTCGATCCTGAATCTCCTAGCAAATCCAGATTAAAGAGTTTCAAGTGGCATAAAGACCGAATGAAACCAAATGACATGAGAAAATCCGTAGAAATTAACTTCCCGTCAAGACCCAACTCCTTCAATGCCTTGAAGTTGCTAGAAGAAATTGGTTTAACGTAGGAAAAGCTGGTCCCCAATAGTCTCAACGTCTCCAAAGAACTTGGAATTTTCGGCAAATGCCCTGACAGATTCATATTAAAGGACAAATCAAGGACTCTTAGATTTTTCAGTTGAAAGAATCTGTCAGGAAACCACCCTTCAAGATATACGAAAGTTGAAGCACGGTTAAATTGGAAAACCCATGAAGAACTCCAGAAATAGACTAGCAGCCATAGCAGGATTTTATCGAAGATTTATCACAGTGAGAGAATGGAGCCTCAAAAGGGAATGATGAATAGGAGTGTTGAGCGAGCAGCCCTCCAAGCTAAGTACCTGAAGACGAGGAACCGATTGAGAAAGGACTTTGACCAGCCATCTACATTTCTAGACATATCCACCCTGTCAAGGTAGAGCTCCCTCAGATTGCCAAGGTTTGCTACTAGGGATATTAAACTGGATTCCTGCAGTTAATTATAACTGCAGTCCGTAAAGATAATCTCATCATCACTCTCGCCAAAAGAGATATCACTGGTATCATTAACATAGCGCTTGGAAAGGTACAAGGAAACACGGTTAACGAGTTTGTTGATGTCCATATGTATCTGACCATCCAAGCCTGAATTGGATAGGTTGAGGTGGGTGAGCAAAGTGAGCCTATCAAATTCAGCATCTTTGGTGGTGCCCAAAGAATTCATGCTAAGGTCGAGGCGTTGGAGGGACATGAGGCGGAAGAATGAAGGGTCAAAACCATCACTGTACAGGCCACGCCCACTGTGGTCAAGTACTGTGACAAGACGAGAAGAGGCATTGCAGCCAGCACCCTCCCAGGTACAACAGTCGGTTCCATCTTGCCATGATGGAAGGATGACCGGAGAATTAGCCAAGTAGAAAGATTGATTTAGCTGGAAGAGCAACGCAGCCTGGTCTGGATGGCATCGGGCAGTGTTGTTACCGTCAAGGTGAGCTCGGGAGGTAGCTACTGTGGGAAGATGTGAAAGAAAGAGTGGTAGTGCCCAACCAATAAAAGCCATCGGTTTGAACACACCACTTTGTTAGATGAAGTATGAGTGATAGCATGTTGCACGATATCAAAATGACGCAAGTATATATAGGAGTAGCTGCAAACTGGTACGTGGAGTGAATCAGAAAAACTTAGGATAGCTACTGTGAAGGAAGACTAGGTGTAACGTGTTAGATGGGTTGCACGGCCCTGACTTGTAGATAATTTTCCATTAGAAAGGAGCTAGTATTCATTGTTAATTGACTGTAGTGCGATTGTGGAAATGAAGACTGAATTCGGTTCACAGAACCAATGTCCAAGCAAAACATTGCTGTAGGTGGCACCATCACGTAGCTAGGTGAATGACCAGTCTTGCACATTTCCTCTGTCATGGATTCCACGCAAGTGTGAGTCTTCACTCTCTCTCTCTCTCTCTCTTTTTGGAGAATCGTGTGTATCTCTCTTGCTAGACCAATCGTACGATAATTATGGATGTCCAAAGGAAACAAAGAAAAGGTCCTGGACCTTGAGGCCCAATTGCATTGTCGATCCAAATGAAGAGAAGAAAAGAAGGGCCTATACAGCATCCTGGCCCATCATGGTCAAGGTTTGAAGTATTAAGACCAGGTATCTAAAGAGATTACAAAGACATGGAAGCCCAGGTATCAGGTTTTCCAGATGATACAGGTTACTGAAGACTGGAAGCAGAGTTGTGTTGAGCTACGCAACATCAAATGATCAAAATGGTCAATGATTCTTAAACAGCCACCTGCCGCCTTCAACATCTAAATCCACATAGGCATGGTGACGACCTTCGACCACAAAAAGACGCTGTCCACGTTTTCTGGGAGCACCAGTAAGCAGTACTCTCAAATGCTCTGGTTTTGCTAATGACAGGGTTAGCAGTGAGGTTTGGTAGCCAGGACGTACTGCTTGGAGACATCAAAAGAGGTTTGGTTTACGTGAATAGCAGCCGGGCCAGCTAGACCGACGATCGGTAGCGACTTGTGATCTTATCCTCGCCTCGTGTTTGCATTTCAGCTGCTACAGCTGATCAATTGATCATGCACATATCGGATTATCTAAACTAATCGATGTATATTGAGACGTTGGGCAGAATGGCATGATATCTAACTTGAACGGTGCCATGTCTCGCCTGATTCCCAATCATAAATTCGTTGTTCGAGAATAAGTTCGTGATTAATACCCCATGGACAGCTCAGCTCACTCGATTATACAAGTTTGCACGTACAATCATCTTGTCATTGAAGCGTGATGAGAAGATCATGACCTGTAATAAAACTGAGTCCATTTCGATTTACAGAACAATTAATCCTGATAAGCACGGGGTGCTGACACACAGGAACTCTAGTAATCAACACTAGTTAAGCTTAAGCAACATACTGTTTTTCTACATGTACATCCCAGACGAGTCCAGAAAAAAATTAAAGCAAGGCTGGTTGATAAGACAGTGTTTTGACCCATGATCTCCATGGATTCTATGTATACAACATAAACAAATAATTTGTTTGTGTGATAAGATGGGAAACCATAATTAATTACCCTTAAAAAATTGCAAAGGTTACATGGCACTGTACTTTTTAGATTATTCACCGAGTATTAAAACGGATTATTTCCTCTATGCTTTAAAAAATATTTTCTAATTGTTTTTTATTGTATTAATTAAACCACTTGTTTTAAATTGGTAGCAAATCAAACGGGAGTAATTCAAATGAACGGCTTGTGCAGTTGTGCTGGTGTGGTGTGATGGTGGTGTCAGTTTCGTCCATTTAGGACCGCTAATGAGGATGATAGGAGCGTGAGTGTCTGATATGGAAGAATACAAAATGCGTTCAACACCTCACACCCTAGCAGCCGCATCAGTCAAAGACACACCTAACAAGCATCCCCAAAAAATATTCAATATCAGGCATGGCAGACTGGCAACATGCTAATATGTTCAAGTCTCAACTCCTATATATACAGATGCTCTCTTGGGGTTTGGCTACAAAGCTCAAAGCATAAATTCATCTACGAAGTAGTAGAGGTTATATAGCTTAAGGCTTTGTGGGACAGGATAAGTTTAGGGCTTCATCATGAAGAGCAGCACGCTGTTGGTGATCCTGGCTGTCGAGGCCGTTCTCGTCATGGGAATCTTTGCTGCTGTGGCAAAAGAAAATGGTACTACACATTAATGTCTTTTGCCACTGATGGATATGATTCACCTATCTAGGCTGCTTAAACTGCGTTCTCACACTGACCATCTCTGTCTTGTCAGATGCTTAGTGATGATAATAATTATGCCATATATATCACCTTCTGTAAACTTGTACAATGTAGTGGTTGACTGATGTGAATGATCGAATTTGTATGCAGCCGTCGGTGAGAGCAAGGCGATCGACATCAACCCGGGGCAGCTCAAGTTGCTAATTACAAATGACGAGCATTGTCGCCATTGGAGTGAGCGGTCGCCGTCAGGTTGCTAATTACAAATGACGACATCGTCCACCTGATAGATACCTCTTCCGTCAAAAAATATAAGGAGATTCACTCAACAGTGTCTTTATATGTTTAGATAGAGGGAGTAGTTGCTTAATTAGCTGAAGTAGATCACTCGACGCCGACGGTGCTGTGTGTTGTACAAATCAGATTGTGTTGTTTGCGCCATGTGTAATGATGTGTTCTTCTCCATGTTCCTGATACTGACAAGTGACATTGCATCCTAGTAAGGAGATAGGTTTTGCAACACCCAAAGTGCGATTAATTAGTTTTACTGGTGTCATGGCTACGGTTATTTTCTTTGAGAAAGTAAGCTTGGTAGAAATACCAAGACATATGTGCGTTCCAGATCACAGACCAGGGTCAAAGACGCACCTGACGAATTAATTTCCAAGAGAAAAATATTCGATCAGGACACCTATTAATTGAGGCTGCTCAGTTGCGTTTGGCCAGCAGCAAAGCCAGCAGCCACAAAGTCCACAACAGCAGAAAGCACTCTGCGAGTAGACCAAGCAGGGGAAAGCTTTGCATAGCTAGCACGATTACAATTTACAAGTGACCATGAAGAGCAGCACGTTCATGGTAATCCTGGTTCTCCAGGCCGTCCTAGTCATGGGAATTTTTGCAGCTGTGGCTAAGGAGAACGGCATGTGTTTCCTCGTGCTCAAATTAGATTTGGCCTCGGCTAAAGGGTATTTTACTTTTCTAGTCGCTTCACGTCAACCACACTCATAAAAATTCTGAAAACTGGATCCAACAAAGCCAAATAACTTTTCTACAATTTCAGAAAGAACCACCATGCATTGAGCATTTCCGTTTCAGTACTTTGCTCTTCTGATAAGGATCCAGATTTGATGTGATTATGCATCATACGTTGCAGATTGTAGTAAGGTCCTCAAGAAGTATAGGCGTCTGGCAGCTCAAACTCTGAAAGAGCCATCCAATCACGGATCATCACACCGGCGTTGGGCATGATATGCCAGTGTAGAACAAGCTGAACTTTCTTCCCACGCAAACTGCTTCCCTGATAAGGGGAAATGCATCTAGTCAAGAGAAATTCCAGGAATGCATTCAAATTAACGCTCAATTTTGAAGCAATACTGATATTTCACCTGGTCAATAAGAGGATATTTGCTCTTCACTTCCAGTTGCAGATTCGCATGGTCCTTGTCGGGTATTATGTGGTCCCATAATGAAACCTGTCAAATGTCACAATTTCAGCATAAGCATGGATCGATCACACACGACCATTAGAATATAAATTAACCAACTTAATCTTATATCCAACTACCTAGCGTCATGACCTGAGAAACTTGTTGGAAAAAACATGATAGAAAGTCTACTTAGGGATAAAGGAAACGACCGTACAATAGCAGCACAAACAAATAAATGTACCAGAGCATTACTAAAGATTTCAACCAGGTTCTTATGGTCTAAATATTCTACAGACGATCACAAATTTCATCTAACCATTGATTGAAAAACAGCTATTTGCATATTTGTTCCTAAGAGTACAGATAATAGCAGAAAGAATATGCTGACCATGGTCAAATATGTATACTACATTACCTGGCTAAGTGAATTCTTCGAGTTCTCATACTCAGCAGTCAGAAAGACGAAAACCTGTTTCAAAGGAACTACTTAGTTACAGGCTACCTAAACATAGAGGTAGAGCAAAATTTTATAAAGCCATGTCAAAAAGGAAATGAGAAGTCCTACATCTGAAGTATGGATTATCATTTAACAATATCAAATATTTTAATAGCAGTAGACAGCAACTCAACAACATTGAGTGGATTGTCATTGACCATCTTTCATATTAATGGTTTCACATAGTAAGCACTCATGAACCACAACATTAAAATATTAGATGATGGTCAATATACTCAAGTTTTGCAGTGTTTCTAAATTGAGAATATTAGTCCCAAGTTTCTCAGTAACTTCTTAAAAGAACCTTAGGTCGTACAAAGGAGAATGAATGTGAAAACTTTTAAATCTAAAATACACTGATAGCGGAAATTAGTCTTTTCTCCGAAATCTCTAGTAGAGTCTACAGTATCCGAACCAATTTTTCTATCAGATAGAAAAGTTAGTATGGAGTCTCTGATAGTATGGTCCGAAGATTTCGTATCTACTTCAAGATGTCTAAGGACACTTAAAAGGAGGTAAACCTAGCGGATTAGGGAGTGAGCAAGGCAACAAAATCACAATAAATATAAAAGGTAAAAATAAGCTAGGAAACTAAACGATTTTTTTACTAAAGTTCGGATCAATCGATCCTATGTCTCCGTTGAGATACTTCAAAGAGCCAAATCCCTTTCGATTCCTTTCCTCATCAAGTTTAACCATAGAAATCAGTTTATCCTTTAAGCTCTCACAAAGCGTGATACTTAGTCTAAGTTATCCATTAAGGCCTTCACTAAGACACGTGCTCTCACTTACTATAGAGCTTGATCTACCAAATCAATCTCTAATCAATAGCTTGAAAAATCACTAGAATACCTCTTTTCTTGCGAAGGTAAGAGAAACCTTTACAAACTTCCCGAGCTATTTACAAGTTGAATTCTTGTGAGCAACGCCTAGTGTTGCCAGGACAACAAATTGAATTTGGATCCTCTTTCCTATCCTCCATGCATTGATAAAGCTTTCTCTTATAATCATGCACAGGACGTCCCAACCCACTTATGCAGGAAAAGTCGGATGGCATGGATTTACCTCCTGAACCTATGAATAGGATGTGGATCAGGATAATCGCCAAGAATCCCAATAAGGTCTCCGGGGTGTGGAGCTACACTGATGTTCACAGCAATTGGAGAAGAAGAGGGGCCGACACCCCATTTGACTGTCTTTTTGGATCTAGCACGAGAGAGAGCTATCTTGGCTTTGCCCTTATCTCCTCAAGGAACCCGAGAAGGATTTCCATGGGAGGTCACACCTTGAGAAGCATCGCCTTGAGATGCTCTAAGATTGACACTAGAGGAGTTGCTTGGAGTGCGTGTACACTTCTTTTCATGACCCATTGAGTAATAGCTAAGATCAACGAGTAAGATAGGGATTAAAGCTGAGACAAGGTTAGATGGCTAGGGTGGACAACAGGCCGAAGTATCCGAACATAATGTCCGGATTCTCCGGTCAGCACTCTCTGCCAGGCAGAGAGGCTGGTCTAAAGACTCCGACTGTTCTGGCTAGAGACTCCGGTCCTACAAAGAGGATTATAGAATCTAACCATAAGATGGCAATGAAGACAAGATCGAGTTTCTAGGAGTAAGAGGGAGCCATCCTATCAAATGGTTTCTAACCCTAGGTTCAAGAATTGAGAGATTAAACCTAAAAAGAAAAGAAACACAAATTAGGGTTAAGATTACCTTGAATGCAAAGTTCTTCCACACGGGAGAACAAAAATCCTTCGGGAAATAATGGTGGATGGAGGAATTCACCGAGATTCAATTTTGCACCGTGGAGGGGAAGAGACAATAAAAGAGGATTAGGGTAGAAATCCCAACGGCAACTAGGTATATATACTCACAGGTCCGGAGATTCCGGAGAATTTAACCTGAGACTCCGGTGAAGTTTAAAACCCAGACAGAGAAGCAAGACCGGAGACTCTAGTATGGAGAGCCGGATACTATAGACACTTTTGAGCTAGATGCAGAGAAGGTCGAGTGGAGACTCCGGGTAAAGGGTCTAAAGATTTCGGTCTACTGGAATAGGGAAGGCTTTGACAAGCAATATTTATGAAAACCTTGGCATAACCAGCAAGCACACAACATTACAAAACAATGATTACACCAAGATTCCCTAAGGAAAGACACAAATTTTAAAAACAAAATAGGTAAGCAAAATTTTCACAAATGAATTTTAATTTTTGAAAAAATTGGAATGTTTGAGCTCTTAATTGTTGGTCAAGACCTACACTTAATAAAATGATATCTCTAAACACAAGCGCTCATGATTTGTTAGGCATTTTAGAACTTATGCTCATTTATTTTTTAAATAAGCATTTAAATCCTACATTTGCTCCTGCTTAAGAGATGTTCTGAGAATGAAGGGCATTTAGATCATTTCTTAGCTCCACAAACCGTCACTCATCTAGAGGCTTGGTAAAGATGTCGGTAAATTGTTTATCGGTTGATGCATGGCTTAAGCAAATATCTCTCTTGTCTTCATGATCTCTTAAGAAGTGGTGACGAATGTCGATGTGTTTTGTTCTTAAATGTTGAATAAGATTATTAGCTATTTTGATGGTGCTCTCATTATCACAAAGAAGCGAAATGTGTGTCATGTTGTACCCATAGTCACAGAGTTTGTTTTATGCAAAGAAGTTGGGCATAATAACTTTTAGTAGCTATGTATTCGGCTTTGGCTATGGATAGGGCTATACAGTTTTGCTTCTTGGATGACTAAGAAACAAGATATATCCCAAGAAATTAGCAAGTCCCGAAGGAACTCTTCCTATTCATTTTGTAACCGGCATAGTCTAAGTCGGAATAGCCAATTACATCGAAGTTTAACCCTTTTGGATACCACAACCCTAGGTTTAAAGTATAAACTATATATCTCAGGATACGCTTTACAGCGATTAAATGAAATTCTCTTGGGGAGACTTAGAAACGAGCACACGTGCACATACTAAGCATAATATCGGGCCTAGATATACAAAGATAAAGTAATGAATCTACCATTGACTTCTCAGACTATTCACAAGTTAAATCCTCTCGGACAACATCTAGTCATATAGGAGATGATTCTCTAAGAGTAACAAAAGTTTTTTACCAACGTTGATCCACAAGTGCTCACACAAATCATAAGGTTTGACTTCTCCCAAATCAATCAAAAGTCACTATCAAAATGTAAGTTTAGCTTAAAATTTAAGAGAGTGGAGTGAAGAATCTCTAGAAAGCATTTAGGAGTAAGATTGCAATGAATGAGCAGCCAACAACTCAAAATGAAAGTTGGTATGATTAAATACCCTCATCTCTCGAAACTAGCTGTTATTTAGAAAATTCAAACTCCGAAGTATCTGATAGGAATGTTCGAAGACTTCGGATAGACCTTTCGGCTTGAGCAAAGACTTCGAATAGGCTTTTCGGCCTAGACAGAGACCTCAGTCCAAATACTTCAGCCAGTGGTCCAGAGTATTCAAACCGCACTTAGCCTCGAGAGGAGAAAGGTTTCAGAATATCCAGTGTAAACTTCTGGATACTTCGGACAGATCTCTCTACCAGGCAGAAAACTCGATCCGAAGACTTCGGACAGGTTTCTTTATTTGACAGAGAAGCTTGTCCATAAGTTTCTACAAAGCCTAGACGCAAGCATCCAAAAACGCGTAGGATAAAGACACCAAAAACCCTAAAGTATACGCGGTGCGGGTGTTCGCTCATTTAGACTTTGATATTTTTTAGAGCAAATGTTTCTTAACATGGTTAAACTTAAGCTCCTATTAATAGTAAGATTTGTCCTAAGGCTTAAAAAAACAGAAAAAAATTTCTTCTTCATTCCATATCTCATTTTCTTTTTCTGTTCTTTTTTTTTTCTTCATGGGGATTTTCTTTAAAACAAAACACTCTTCTTTTGATAAATTGTTAGAATATTTTTTATTACAAAACATTAGCTCCTTAATTTTTTATCATCTATCACTCAAAACCTAATAATAAGTCTAGATGCACTTTTTCTGTTTCTATCAAATTCCCTAGGTCTCTATCAGAACAGTATTATTTCTGACACACATTTAATATTATTTGCCAGTCCGGACCAACAGAGATAAGCATGTGCACGATTTTCTGATCTACGCATTCAAAATATGAGTACTGCATATTCTAGTAGGATGAAAATATCACCTGTTTTGTGTTCCAAGTGAACAGGGACTCCAAATTTGCGGACAAATTGATCATCAGTGTCACCTGCCACACAAATTTATAAAGTTTTCATTGTAGTTGCATAGGGAGTAACATGATATATTTATGAGATCTATTTGTTTCACAAAGGAAATATTGCCATGACAAATCATCAATTTAATCAAACAGATGTGCATTAGTAGTTGTGGAAAGAAGCAAATAATATCACAAGCGGATTTACAACATAATGTCAAAATATGGAAGTGAAATAATGATACTTTGGAAAATCATTGCTGCATATGCATGCATATCCTGGTATTGGAAGTTGACAGATTTTTGTTTAGCAGGTGGTTGGAACATGTGTACAGTACTCTGTTTTGGTTTCATTATAAGACATAGGACAGTGACATGTGAAGCCTTTGCCGCAGAAAGGTTTTTGACTACAAAATATTTCTTGGTTACACAGCTCAAAGCAGATTTGCATAAAAAAAAAGGAAAGCAAGCTTTTGATTGTTAAATCATAACATGGAAATTTCATTGTCGACCAAGCAAACTTTGCCACAGCACATAATGAAATGTGTAGAATAAATTTTGCTTATATAACTGGACCATTGAAAATACACAATAGCAGAGCCCAGAGTTCTTTATGAGAAAAGAGAAAAAATGTAGTATAACATAATCATACAGAATAAAAGATTATAACAGAATAGTGCGTATTGAAACCTTGCTCTATTTGGAAGAGAAGAGACGACTCTGAACAAATGATTTGGAATACTTTGAGTTATCCCATTATGAAAACAAATATGTTTAGGCCGCCGACAACACACAAGCACAAAGGATTAAGGCACAAACCTTGTCGTTGCCATTGAGTTGCTTGTGGAATCGGTTAATCTTTGTAACCTACAAGAAAACATGTATTAGCACATTGCTGCTAAAATCAATAGGCAAGAACATTCATTTTAACACTTCTGTAAGTTTGGGATGCAATATCAGAACCAGCAAAGAGATGGTAGGTGAGCACTGCTATGTAGATCTAACTAGTAGAATTATTTTTTTTTTCATGGCTGAAAGCATCAGAGTTCGATAGCCAAACTTCCAAAATTATAAATTTAAGTGATCTAGCCTGCAATACAGCCTACCAGTAATAGCATCTCCATTGGTAAACAAAATCATCAAAGATCATAGAGTCCCCCAAATACCCACCTATTTTGCCACACCAAAGACCTCAAACAGCAAAACCCTAAACCCTACCAAGATTTTTCAGTGAACTGTACAGTTTCGCACTGCTAGATAGGCTACCAGAACGGCCAAGAATAAATAACCACAGATTGCATGACTAATTTAAGCATATCAACATGCTGTGCAATGCAGAGAAGATTCCCAATTTCGATGGTTCCAAATCGCAGATTGCTCCAGGTACGGAATAGCTAAGGAAGCGGTAGGAAGAAGAATAGACAGATTCATACATGGGCTTGCGCCTGGACGGAGGGGACGTGGAAGGCGTCGAACGCGGAGGCGGCGGCGCAGGCGGCGAACAGGAGGAGCACCGCCGTCGTCGCCGCGGCCATCAGCCGCTGCACCCAAGAGTGCATCGTTCTCGAGTTTTTCTTCTTTTTTTTTTCTCCTTTCGGGATATGTTTTTCTCGTAATTTTCCTCACGTCTCCTATATGTGGATCAACGGACGGCGATCTGTCCAATTGCCACGGACGCACGAACTTGTGAGCCGTCCGATTGGAATGTTGAGATTGAGTCTATGCTGGTCGTGGATTGGGCCAGGCCGAGGCACACATAATTCATCTCCTTTGGGGCTAAAGCTTGCTATTCGCTGAAAAAGCACAGCGCAATTGATGTTTGGGCTTGCTCTCAATATTTTTTTTGATGTTTGGGCTGATTGGCATTGTATAATCATGCGCATTTGTTACTTAGTAGAAAACAATGTGGTTGTGAAAATCATATGAGAAGGAAAAAAATGAAATGTCATGCAAACTCGAAAACTTCTTGCTAGTACAATTAAAAGAAGTGAACGGTAATGGATACGGTTAAGTGGTTAGGAGACGAAGATGAATCAAAACACAGAAAAATAGTAAAATGCTGGAGCCCATTCGAGTAATGTCAAGGGGTGGTGCGGCATGTAGCGCCAAGAGCGTCCAGTAATATGGCATAATAGCAGTGCATGGCCACCATTGATGCTAATGTACGGATCGAAATGTAATTTTTTTCGTAAATACTAAACATAATTAGATTTGCTCATGCTCTAAAAATCTTCCTCCGTCACTGCGCAATAGGGCAACAATGAGAGGGTGGTTTTCTAATTTGACTCATTGGAAAATAATGTTTGTAATCTTAGATCATATGACAAGTTTGGATTGCTACCCTATCAAAATATTGGCTTTGGTACATATTAGCTTCAATTCAACCACACAAAAGTTGCTATTGAAGTTGCCCATATGTTGATAGGAAAAGTTTAGAACCAATCCAAACAAGCCTTTTCCGGTTCATCCCACCATATGTGAATCTAGTGTATCTTCTTGAAAACATGACGTAAACGATACTAAAAAGGCACAAAAAAAAGTTGACAGGGACGGCACAAAAAAGTTCTATCATGAACCAAAATTTCTCAAAATTAATTCTACATGTTGGAGAGAAAAAACAGTGAGATCTAGCTTTACCCTTTTCTCATTTTGAGATTTTTTTTTCTGGTATGATTTTTTTCTCACTATTTGAAATAAACCTATAACTATTTATGTCGAAACATCCAATTTTTTATGAGCCTCAACAGGCTCCGACCACTGTATAGTTCCAGTGACAGAAAGAGGAACACAAGTCCAAGCGATTTACTACCGGACTTGAAGATCCAATCACCAGCGAGCTGACATGACATCTCAAGAAAAATGAATACTAATGCCCTCGGAGAAGATTTAGCGCGTATAAAATGAAAATGTCAGTGTATGATTATTTAAGTTTTCATGGTTATAAACTTAAAAAATAGATTTATTTAATATTTTAAAACAACTTATTATATATATATAAGAATGTTTTCGCTTCAAATGTATCGTTTAACAATTTAAAAAGTATATAAAAATAAAATAAAAAATATATTTCAATGAGAAAAAAAGTCTGACTCTCACTTCAGTGACAGCATTACTGCGGGATCTTTCAAAAGGCGCTTCAGGGGTACAGTGATCCACGCACGGAAACCGCCTCTACCTACTACGACTGACAAGCGATGAGTAGCAGGGCAAAATATATCAACGGCAAGGACGTGCCAGGCGAGCTAAGGGATCGAGTCGAGTGGGTGCTCCACACCCAGGTCACAAGCCCATGACACCGAATGATTGATTCGAGGACCGTAAAAAACGCCAATAATACAGGCCTGAATTCGTCCAAATTGGCTGCCGCAGCAGCGAGGCTCCATAGTCGTTTTGACCACAGATCATCACCAGGGTCTCAGAGCTTGGTGCTCTGTGTCTCCCTCACGCCCTCACCCTCACCTCATCTCACCACGTGACAGCGACCACCACCACTGGCCCCCGCGATGCGCTGCTTGGAGACACTCGCACAGCACCACACGGCAACCTCGTCAGGGAAAACGTTGAGAAATCGGGGCGGAGTTTTCCATGTCGACCGGCAGCTCTAGTGGTAGTGGTAGGAGCACTACTAGCCTGCTGCTCCAACCGTGCGATGTACCGGGATTCCTTCTATTGGATCTTCTCGCAGGAGGACTTGTCACCAGCAGTCTGGGACACGTTGGCGATTTTGATGTTTTGTCTTCGCCGTATGTAGCTACTAGCGGAGGTATAGTAGTAGGATTACAGGCTTCGTCCGACTAATCAACGGGATTCTATTTTTCCAATGGACGCAAGCGAGATGTTCCAGGAAAAGGGTGGATAACCCAGCTGCGAGAAGCTGGACTATGCCACGACTTTCGTGCAATTTTCTCCACGGTTCTATATCACCGATTTGACAGGGGATGTCGCTTGCGATGGGGACTGTCTACCGGATCGGCAACACGGAGCATTGATTCTGTCAAACTCGAACAGGATTAGGAGTAGGAGTAGATCCGATCTGATGCAGACCAAACAGGGCATGGGCCATTTCAAGGCCGGCATTAACTGCCCTGACCGCCTGGCGTGCGACGCCTGTGATTTAGCTAGCACAGTTGCTGGTACGAGGCGCGTCGTGTAACGCGAGCAACCTGCGTTGATCATCAAGCGCCAAGCGGCCGCCGTCTCCGTCGAGTTCGGCCGTGCGGCGCGTCAAATAGCAGCGCCGCATCGGGGATTGAGGGGAAGATTCAACCAACGATACGGGCGAATGCAGCCGGCAATTAACTCCGCTTCCAAACACGCAAATTTCGATCGGTCGATTTGATGATAGGTGCTGCGTGGATGCCGCCACCAACTGTTTCGGCATGCCGCAAAGACTCTTTCCATCCACACATCGTCGAGTGAGGGTGCGTAGCGTACAGACGAGAAGACGGTACTTCTTTTTCTATTTTTTTCATGCGTATTTTTTTCTTACGTTTTTTTAAAATACATATAGAAAAATTATATTAACATATATTTTTTAAAAAAACTAACTAATATTTAATTGATTATATGTTAATCCATTGCTATATTTCACATGTTAAGAAGAAGATTTTCAATCCTTGCTCTTCCTTACCGGCAAAATAGTAGCGTGTGATGTTCTTGAGCCGCACCGAAGGCTCTGGAAAAAAAATTACATATCATTTGGTCACTCACACCTTGTGAGTATGGGAGTGAGGATTTCGAACATGGAAATGAAGTTGGGAGTTCCAATTCTTTTGGGGTTAGGACTGTACCTAATCCTAGCACTGTTAGATGCCAAAAATCCTAGTACTACTACTATGAGGTGCGGTCTTAATAATCATCATTACAGCCTCCCCATTTTGGCCATGCTTCATGTTGAATGGACTGTGCTGACCAGTAGTGTAATGGATAAATCGAATGACCTATATGAACCTTTTCCCCGAAAAGAGAATTAGCGATTATATCAAGTGTGACTGACCACAGTTTTACAGTACACCGTAAATCCGTAACAAACCTACCTGCACACGTGGGTTATTAGCCAAACCTAGTACTGCCAGTAGCATAAACCTACTACCCACAATGCATGATTCGATGCGTGCACCGGCCGCAAGAGAGGAGCAGCTGCACGCTGACGCCGACCAAGACGTGGGAGTCACATATGACGTGCGCAACAAAAGGTGAAGAAGCTTGCCCCAAAGCCATGCCCGAGCCGGCAACTCTATCGGCGGCGCACCACCAACTGTTGAGCACAGCTAAGGTAGCGAGAGAGCGATCTCCACCTTGCACGCCCACGCTGACGTCCGACTGCGATTCATCCACCACCCACCAAACCCACTGCCAACGTCCACGTCCTCTACCCGCTAACGCATTCACTCACTTCGCTCCAATCTCCCATTCCACATTTCCAACTTTGCTGGGCGGCTTCCAGCTGTGCCGTACCCCCGTCTCAAGTCGATGCCGGTGCGTGTAGAAAGCAAGCGTAGCGGCCCGGCAGGCTGGTTATCGCAAATACGACCTAAGCTCTGGGAAATCACAAAAAGAAACGGCGTGGACTGTGTAGCATCGAGTACACGGAACCAAAGTTTACTGAAGGAGAATAAATGATAAGTAATATCAGCAAAAAGTCAAATAATTAATCAAAACAAACCCTAACTTTTTAAGCTAATAGAACATACATCTAACAGACTTTTTAACCTAATAGAGCATAACAAACTATTTGATCGGTCTAATCGAGGCAATGCCAGTCTGACCGTATGTCACTTGGAGGTCTCAGACTAAAATTAGGCTAATAGGGCTATAGTAAAACCATAATTTCTTTAAAAAAACAATCATTGGATAAGAAATAAATTATATAAGCTAAGTGACAACTTTACTTAGAGAGATTTACAAAATAATCAAGAGAAAACACCCTCAAAAAATTAGTTGCCTTATAAATTTAAGAACAAAACTTAAAACTTAAACAATTTTAAATCTAACAAAAACTAGTCAATAAAAACTTTTAGATTTGATATATAAAGTATTTAAAATGTTTTATAGATTAACTTAAACAAAATCATAACCAAATAAAGAATTAAAGAATTATAAGTTAATACCAAAACCGAATAAAAACATTAAATTTACGAAATTGAAAGAAATTGTCGATGTACTAATGATGAATATGATCTTTATTGCTTACATATTGTTCATAAGTTACAACCACATCATACCTAATTATAAAACCCTAATACAGAGAGCTATAAACCCTCAATTGCAAGTTTTTCAGCTTTTTTTAAGGACTAGCATCCTATATATTTATGCTTTTAGATGTGAATGCCCATAACTATAAATCTAACAAAACAAAGAGTTGTAATTACGTAAAACATTCTTTTCAACTCATTTATGTCAAATACGAACTCTAATCTTTTAAATTTGGACTATTTTCAAATTTGACTTCTTTTTTTATACGCACAAAATCTCTCTTGTTGTCATATAAATTTTTTAACTTCACATGTGTTATTCTCCAACTTAGTATTTTGCATAATCTCCCTGACCGTCTAAACCTCAATTTCCTAAGTATAGTTTCAATCTATTATCAACTCCAAGACTTCAACTAACACTTATAAATGAAAAAAAACATATTAGAGAAAAAAATTCTACTCATATTAGCACACGCGATAGAATATAGAAAACATATATAAATTATAAACATAAAATAAACATCGTAAAGATTAATTTGAACCAAATACTGTTTATCGATGAGGTTATCGTTTAAGCTGCCAAAATACTGTTTATCAAATTAATATTATTCATTGATTTTATAAATATAATTTAAACATAATATTTTAACTTTAATAAAATATATTATACCAATTATTTATTATATAACCTAAGACCATCGCCGCGATTCTAACTGATGGCCGCGCGTCGCATGTGACCGAGCGAGCAAGCGAACAAAGCATCCCGGGGGCAAGCGTCGACGTCGTGGCGTACCAGCGCGCGGGCGGTCCTAGAATAGGACAGCCACGCCATCCGTATCGCCCCCGCGCCCGCGCCTGGATGGGATTAGTCGCGTCATGTCTGCATCGCACGACGCCGTTGCGCGGCCGAGATAGGACGGAAGCGCGGGGCGGGGGGGCCCGAGCGGAGCAGTCGTCTCCTCGGGAACCTTATCAAAAGTATCAGCGCCGCGCCAAAACCAGACAGGCAGCGCCACACCAACAGGGCGGGCTGCGAGACTGCGAGCATAATACGAGACGGCTGACTCACACCCACACCTCCGTGACTCACAACCAAGTACTGCCCTACTGCTCCCAGCCATGAGACGGTGCACATTTGCTGTACCTTGTCGCGTGGGGCTCAGTTTTGTTTGGCACAACGCGAGTGAACCACCTGTCGCTCTGCCTACTCGGCCTCTCCCCGCCACGCCTATGGCCAACTTGCAAAGATACGCACCCATACGATAAGTTCCACAATAAAAATCTCAGCTCACTACTACTACACTCGTAGTGTAGTCTCGTACTAGTGTACTGCTAGGATAGTCCGCACTTAGCACCCACAGTCCCACCCTAACAGGTCACACCCTCTGAAAATATTTTTAGTACCCACACCAGTGCAACGACCAAGCTCTCCCACATAAAACAAGTACACATCACTCCTACGAAGCTTACACCGAACCAGGACCTTGTCTAGCAGCTGTAAGCATGCGTATCGGATCTAGCTGCCGTCTTGTATACAAGCACCTGTAAAAAAATAGCACGATCTGCCCACCAACGTCCAAAACAACCAGCTGCACGATCCCAGCACACAAGCAATAGGTGATATATAGCCTCATTAGTCAAACTGACGAAATTAGCTGCACCTCCTCCACGCTGGAATCTGAGTGTCACGGCTCATTAACTACACGCAACGCATTCAACCAGCAGGGTAAAATGTATACAGACGAGACGCACTGCATCGCGACGACATGACCAGATCTCGAGGGCAAAGGTATGTAATGTGATTAAAACTTATTTTTCTTTCCATAACGGAGACGATAGCTCCAAATACTCGACTTGCCCACTATGATTTGTTGACAAACTTACGTACCAAATAACATTGAGAAAAAAAAACATAACATACCACCCTATAACTTACCATACTTAAACCTAACAAAATTACCTCTCCGAACGCTAAATGTGCTTTGGAGTTCTACGGGGGAAACAGAAATCTCATGGGCACGAGCAGATTGATTCGCTCGGGGAAAAACCCAAAAAATCTCCTCCCAAGCACCCCCCCACACACAGGCCCATCACACCAACATCAATAACTTTAGCAAGCTCCTAATTCACACGCAGAAATCCACCTGCCGGAAAATATCACCACGCCAAAAGTCGTAGCCGCTGGGTATCTCTGGAAAATCCTCGCAGAAGTCATCACCGATGTCGTCGAGGTCGAGGTCGTCAAGCAGCATGTCCTCACTGAAAAGTATGTCTTGTTCGCCGTCCATGTAAGCAGGCAAATCGGAGATATCCAGAGCATCCAGCCCAGCACGGAAATCCATCGGGTCGATGTCCGGCAGCTGTAGACCACGCAGTATATCCTTGTAGAACTCCGGGTCATCAGGCAGCTCGGCGGTCTCGTTGGAGGCCTCCACCAGGTTAGGAGCTGCAGCTTGCTCCGGGGGCGACTGTGGATTCGGAGCTGGCTTGGTGGCTTCAAGCACAGAAGATGGCGAAGGGTGGGCAAATGGCGCAGCTGAGGTGGACGACGACGACGATGCAGTCGGGGTAGGGGTGGCCGAATGGGCAGGTGAGGCAGACGCCACACGCTGCCCACGGCGGCGCTTCTCTTCAGCGAAGCTGCGGGAGGCAGACTGGTAGGCGGCGGAGGCCGCGTCAGCAGTCTCAAAGGTGCCGAGCCACTCCCTATGGCCGGTGAAAGGGTTGCGGATCTCTGCCGCCCACTTGCCCCACTTCCGGAGGCGCACCCCACGGTAGCTGGTGTTCCCTGCCTTACCAATGTTGGCGTAAGCAGCGACGGTAGACGCCGGAGAGGCATGCTTCGTCGCTGACGGCTTGCCAATGAAGAGCTCAAAGTAGCGCTTCTTGGAAGCGCCGGCGGCGCCCTCGTCGTCAGAGTCGGAGTCCGTCGCGTCAGGGTCCTCGAACATGACGCGGACGCGACGCCTTGACTGCAAGGAGGCTGCCGCCGGCGGCGGCGGCTGAGGCAAAGCAGCAGAGGGTTTAAGGCCAAACCCGGAAAGCCTCTTGGTCTTGGGCTTCTTCGCCATCACCTTCTTGAGGAGCATCTGCTGCTGCTTGGAAGGGGCCATTTCTCTTCTAACACAGCCGGAAAAACTCTAAAATTCCTCAAAACACTGACAAAACTGAAGGGGGAAAAACTCTAAAAGGGGAAACTTCTTTCTCTTGTGCAAAAATTTGACGGAGACGAGCACGAATCGATCGAATCCGTCAATCTCCTCGACAGAAACCACACGGCCTTATGTGGAGGAATCCGGAATACTTCACCCCGAACCCGTCCCTGCAAACATCACAGACGAAACAATCCATCAAAACCCCATAAAAACCCAGCAAGAACCGCCCCAGATCTGGACGAACAGGCCACAAAAACCCGGTCAAATCCTGCCCAGATCGGCGAAAACCTCGCCAAAGACGAAATTTTTATGGGGGAAGGGGGAAGCCGCACGGACCTGAGCATCGACGAGGACTTGTTCCAGCCGTGGAGCCTCTGGTGCATAGATCGGCGGGCGCAGACGAGGACGCGCAGGAGGTGGACGGCGGCGACGACGGCGCAACAGACAAGGAGCACGACTACCACCAGATCGGAGAAGGGGCTAGAAGACATATACGGGAGCTGGTGCTCGCGACCTCTTCTTTCTCCGACGCCGGCTGGTCGTCGTCGTCGTCGCCTTCGGCCTCCTACGCGCTCGCTAAAACCCCGACCCAAAAGCGGCGAGAGGAGCAAAAAGGATTAGGCTCGTCTCCCCCTCCGTTATTTAATCCCCTCCTGCTGCGCGAGGAATGCTCGCTTTATCCTCTCCTCACGGGAATTATCCACCCCCAACACACTGACCCGTGGGACCATAACCTATCGGGCCCCACATGTCACCGAGAAATGGCCTCTTCACAACGGTAGAAATGGGACGCGTGATATTCCGCCGCTTCACGCACCAGATTTCTGCACAGTCGCCTGCTACGAACACAGTGACAGGTGGGCCACGAGTACGTCGGACCCACTCTCAGTGACATAGCGGTTAATTAGCAGGGTAAAATACAATAACCCCATTCGGAAGCATGCTGGGGTTTTAGCTGACATGTGGACCCGAGCGATGTGTCCCCACCACTCATGGGGATAAGCACCAAATGGCAGAGGTGGGGAGGGTTTTATGGGAAGCGAATGGGCGAGTCGAGGCGGCTAGGAAAATGATAAATGCTTCTTCACCTAGACGCTTGCCTGAACAGCGCAGTCTCTATGACATGTGGCCCTCTGTAATTTCCGGCCCACTCACCGCACGCTGCAAAGTGATCAGATCTAGTGATGGGGCTCCGCAAAAGAAGGGATTGGGATTCTATGGTTGAGATTCCACACGCCGAGCCTAATCTCGCAGTCAACACAATATTAACTTAGAACTAATAATGGCAGACGCATGGAAAATGACAATAATTTTTTGGGAATAATTAAAATAGAACAAGTGCTAAATCTATCAGGAGAGGCCCCCGCCACAGAATTGGAAGGATTTTGTGTTTCCAGCTAGCTTGAGGGCCAAGGTAAACGGGTACCGTAAAACGGAACGGAATTTTTTTGTGTAAAAAGTGGTCAGAAATGTGTGGCCACGGAGCGGCGTGGATTGGTCGGTTCTCCTTTTTCGTAGCGCGGCCCGTTTGACACGTCGGCATGTTTTGTGCGCCAAAAAAGCAAAAGGAATTTGTCATCGTGGCGAGACCAACGTGGACAGTTGTAGCCGATGGGCCGGGCGCGTGCCTGTGTGGACTCGATGAACCTGGTGCGCCGCCACGCAGAGAGCCAGGTGCTCACGAGGCCCAGAGTGACCCAAGCGAGGAACAGGAGAGAAACGCGAAGCGGGTCCGGTTCGGTGCGTGGGTCCCAGATGGAAGCCCTCGTCGGGCGGTGTGCCCGATTTGACTATTCTTTCTTTCTCGCTACTACTACCCCTATTATTTTCTTCTCCTCTTTTCTTTTCTCCCTTTTCGAGGCGTGCAGGCTGTGGTTCGCATGCAGCTGTCTCCCTTCCTCATGGGCCATCACGTGCGAGCTGCGTGCTCTATTTTTTTTTTAATCTTTTCAGACGAGATGACAGACAGTATCAGCTGTAGCAGTACGAACGGTCCAGTAGACAGGAGACCATGCTGGTCTTGTTTCCGGCGGCGAAGAAGGCATCGGCGTGGCACGACACGAGCGGATCCGATGATTCACACGTACTAGGGGTGGCACGCGAGCCACGTGACGCACCGTCGAGTCGCCACCCAATTGGACGTACTCACATGAATTGCCCTTTTGTCCTGGAGTCGTGCGGTGTGTGGAGATCCCTTGGAGTTGCAGCCACAAAGCGAACACACCACTGGACCGGTCAGCGTGCAGCAGTTGCATTGCACCGCTGCGTTGCACGCGGAGTATGAGCAGAAAGGCTGGTGATACGAGTAAAAAAATGCAGTGGGCGGTGCGTGCCAAAGGTTAACTGCAGGGTGGAGGCGTGTATACGTAGCGCGCATGCGCGCTGGTGCGGTTTTACCGTTACGTAAAGGTCCATGTACTGCTTGAGCTTCGCAGTTCGACTTTACAGTCACGGTAAACCTTATAGTTTGTTACTGCACTTTATTTATTCTGTAAGATGGAAAGTTTCTGAGCCCCTTGCTGGCAACCGAAAATTAGCATGAATGACATGAACACGTCTTAAGAGAAAGGAAAGATGGTGAATGTTTTTTGTTTGGCCCATTATAATCAGGATTCACAATGTGGGCTAACGGGCTGTACGATATATGGGTCGAGATTCCAACACATCACCGTGTTGGTTGAGAATCCAGCTGCCCTCACAGGTGGTCATAGCAAGATTGGGCCTTCCCGCCCACCAAGCGTATGTTTCTCATCAGAGCGTATGCTTGAGCAGACAGAGCTAGACTGGTGGTAGTTCAGTGATGACCCTGAATTTCACTATCAGAGATCAGTTAAGCTCATCAGAACCAAATGAAAAAACTGTTTAACGTAACTGCATTACAAGTTTACAACAGGGCGCACGGTTTGCAGTTACAGGTCGATATTATCACTTGGGCAGCATCAGCCACAGAATTACCCACTGCAGCCATCGTTTTCTCACCATCATGATCCGGTTCAGGGCTACCTTGCTGATGAACCACCCACTTTGAACAAGTAAAGAAAGAAAGATAGAGCTACCTTAGCGGAGCGCACGTCAAGACCAGAGCCCGGCCGCCACCTGACGAAAGGCACCAGCGGTTGCAATGAGTTGAACACGCAGAGTCGGTTAGATCCGGATCCAACGACCGGCAGCAGTCCATGTGCGTGATCCGCAGCCGTGGCATGCTCATCGCACGCTGCATGGGCCGGTTTAGGCGCTGTACCAGCAATAAAGATATCCACATTCGCATCGCATGCATGCCCATCACCCAGATGCAGATGCCGGCCTGTGCCGGACGGACGGGGTATCTCCATTCCTCCGCCATTATTGCCGCCTCCTTCCCCACTGTTGCTTGCGTTGCAAACCCCCGGTCGGTCGTGTCGCCACCGCCACTGCACCATCGCCGCTCGCTCGCGCATGCCGTCCTCTCGCGATCCAACCACCTCGCCAACCGACCATGCATTACTCGTCCGTACTGTACTCCCCTACTAAACGCCATCCGCCGTGGCACCATGCGAAACGCCAGAGAAAACAATTGGCACACTTGACGAGATAATACTGTACCCTGTACGTACCAGACTGGTGAGTTTTGGTGGGTTCCACCGGCAGAGAGATGACGAGGAAACAGCCAAACTGGGGTGTTCGTCCACTACTCGATGAGTTTGGATGGGGGTTGGGTGCAGTTTGTGCCGAGCGGTGGTAGCCTCGTTATGGCTTTGATCGGCGCGCCGCGGCTCAAACCACATGTGCCGAGATGAAATATCACGATAGAAATGGAACAGAAACCCACCGGCTCCATCTGAAACCAGGCTTATTGATGCGAGAAAACGACGTCTCGAGAGGGAGAAATCAAGCACCGATTATTCCTAAACAAGCACAAGGCCGTGGCTTAGCGTGCGTGGTTTGAACACAGCCTTTTCTACTACTTTGCTATCCGGGGCAAACACGACGTGTGCGATGCGATCATGGCTATTTAATATGTCCTGGTAAATGGCCCTATCAACTTTCCATCTTCCAATCCAACTGTCCTGCTCCCAACATAAATAGTATTACCAGAGCATTGCAGAAGGCATGATAGGAGTAGCAGTAGATGCTGACTCGGATCCGTACATGTTTGATAAGCCTTAAAAAAATAAACGAAGCATTTATATTTATAACTTTTATATTTACAGTGTTCACGGTTTAAAAACAAAGGGTGCAAAACGACTACAGTAGAGAAATATCAAATACTAGAAATCTTCAACCAAAGACGGAACATACAAACAGAGATCAAAAAGGAATACTCGATTTGCATGTGAACCGCCGTCCAAACTTAAGGCAGGTGTTAATCGATGTCAAGTTGCAGTTGTTTTTCAGAATAAGTTTAGGTTTGCGCACATATGACTCAGGCTTTGACATCATATGAACCCACATGATTTTGCTTTCTTTTGTTTAGTAAAGAAAGGATGAATCCACGGGAGTTCCGCGAATCCTTTTCTAGTGTTCCCAATTGCCTCAAGGCGACGGTAAACCTGAAACCGACGTGAAAGAAAGACGTTGGCTCACCATCTTTTCCTGTGGCTTCCTGTGGGCTCATCTCGCTCCACGAAATTGAATCAAGTTTTAAGTCTTTTTAGGTCAACCGTGCCGGTCTCAATTATCTGCTCCTTTTCAATTAAAGGTCCACAATTTCCAGCTTCACCTTTTTCATGGACTCCAAAGAGGACTAGAAGCTTCGGATTTCCAAATTTCCGTCCATTTTAGTGCCGTACATCATTGCAGATATTTTCTTTTCTTCCATCTCGGTTCTTCATGTGTGCAGGTCATCGTCGACAGTTCAGCCTCCATGAAATTATTTTAGTTCTTCCATCGACACAGTTCATTGAACCTCTCCAACTTATTTATCGTGGAGGTTGATTAAAACTAAATCTTCGTTTGCTTGAAATAAAATTATGTAAGGTCGCACTAGTTTGAAGCCATTCTTCTCATTTGTTCGGGAGGCATGCCATCTGATTTTTTTTAACCATGCCTGCCTCTGTTGTTTTTTTTTCTCCATCCATGAAACTTTCCGAAATTTCCTGCCCTCTGTTTTTAACCTTCTACTAAAAACTTTACATCCAAGGTTAAACAAGGGTAGTGCTAAGGTTAGCCAAAAGGTAATACACAAGGAAAGAAAAAAAACTAATCCTCTTTGGCTGGGGGCCTAATCAAACAGCCGGCATGGTCTCGTGGCGGAGCGCCGCGAGATCCGACGGTCCACAAGCCTCGTCGACGAACCCAAACAGCCCGTCCTCGAAGCCGTCCTCGTCCCACTCCGCCGCGGCGGCGGCGGCGGCGGCGGCCGCCTCCGGAGAGGTGAGGGCGTAGCCGGCGTATCCTCCGCCTAACTCGTCCTCGAACCCCCAGATCTGCCCGCTGAACCCGATGGCGTCCTCGGCCTCCCCAGCGCCGGCCTCCTCCGACGACGAGGAAGCGGTGGCGGGCGGCAGGCCGAGTTCGTCGTCAGATGCCTCGAGAAGGAACCCGAGCTCCGGCTGCGTGGGCACAACAGCCTCAGCGACATCCCCGGCCGCTATCTCCTCCTCTAAGCTCCGCATGACGGACGCCAGGTCGCCGGCGGCGCCCCCGGCGTCTGTGTCATCGTCGAGCATATCGAGCAGGTCCTCGGGCCGCAGCCTCTTGGCGTCGCCGGCCTCATCCTCGCGGCCGGCGTCACGCGCCCTCTTATTACTGTTATTCGAACTCAGCAAGACAGAGGAGGAGGAGCTGGAGCTGTCCATGGCGGACGGCAACGGAAACAAAGGTAAGAAGAGGGGGTGGTGTTTTGGCACGCGTAAGGAGAGCGGAGATGAGGAGAGAAGAAAAAAGCGGGGGGGTGCTTTGCGGTGCGACGACGAGTTGGGGGCCGCGTGATATATAGCGTTGGCCGCGGGTGGCGGGGGCGATCGGATACGCGCGCGCTCGCGGGGGATTTGCGCAAAAACATGCGTGGTGTTCGTTCGTGTGAGCGGCGCGGTGCGACCGGGGTTGGGTTTGGTTGGGCATGGCTGGCTCTCGCTCGGCTCGTCTCGTCTCTCGTGCGTGTGTTGCCGTGCAGGGGCTCTTTTCTTTATTTGGTTTTGGTCGGGGTGCGCGCGTGTGCCATGTGGAAGACCAGCAGCCGGCCGGCAAGTGAGGTTTTCGTTCCACGGCCGTGGCTGCATGGCCGGGCCATTCTGGTGCGGCGTGTTTGAACGACGACGTCTTCCTTCCTAGTAGTGATATTTCTGCCACTGGTTTGGATTCGCTGTGAAGTCGTCCGTCTCTGCCTCGTGGGTGGGTAATTGGTGCTGTTTCAACGGGTCTCTTTTTAGTTAGAGTAAAAAAGACTGGCTATATTTTGCCCATGAAAACCTTTGACATTTCCTTGTTTTCTTTTTTAAAAACCAGGACTGTTTGTTTTATCTGCCTCATTTAAATGGACTTTTAGTAGGTTGATATAAAAGTATTTTTTTGAAAAGTAAGAAGCTTCGCTAGGAATTATTTTGGTGTGATAATTACAAATTTAGGGTTCCAAATGGATACTACAACTGCACTATCGATCATATATATATATATATATATTAATCGATAGTACAGGGTTAGTAGCGGCAGCTATCAGGAAACAGTGTGAAGATCTGACCAACGCCCGAAAACTTAAAAGCAGCCCCCGCAAAAAAGAAACAAAAACAGTAATCAAGCACAGTTACTTTGTTGCCCAAATGGCAAGACCAAAAGATAAACGGAGGAGGCCCGGTGCACCGTACACAGTGGACCACCCAACTCAAGTACCCAACCAACCAGCCAAGCGCCAAGCATGTGACCCCAACCGTCTGATCTATCCTCTAAATCCAAAACCCCTAGGGTCTTAAACGCAAATATGCAGCCTATTAATGCACTGGAAAAGGGGGTACTTCTTCAAATACTTTTATTCACCGGAGCCGTGGGATAATAAATCTTGGGAGGGGTATAAACGCAAAAGTGGCCGGAACTTGGAAATCGGGATTCTGGGGCCATCCGTCACGGGCGCGTCGCCTTTTTCCAGTTTCTATTTAATTTCCCGATTTAAATTTCGATTCTTAAGTCCGCTATCCGCTGCGTTTCAAGTCCGCGGCCGGGGCGGTTTGGCGTCCGCGACCCGAGCCGAGCCGGAGCCGTAGCGGTGAATCCTCTCTCCCGCACGGCCACTCCTCGCTGGCCGACTCCTCCCAACCGTCGTCGCCGAATCTTCTCCCAATCACAATTCGCCGTCGCCGTCCCCACGAATCCGCCAGTGCTGCCATGGTTGAGGACGCCGTCGAGACTCCAGAGGCACTGGCTGGTGGCTACGGTTGGGACCTGGGGTAGCGGTGCTAGGCTTTCACAAAGTTATGACGGCATTACGGTCGAGACTCCAGAGGCAATGGCTGGTGAGTTTGAGAGTACGCGAAAGGAAAGAATGAAAAAGATACCTAACATATATTAGTTAATTAAGTATTAATTATTTTAAACAGAAAAAATTAATATGTTTTTTAAAATAACTATTGTAAATATTTTTTTTACAAAAACAGTACAGTAAAACGAGATTTATAAATCTCGTACGTATCCTAAGCAGGTCAGGTCAAACACATGAACACACACTGATGACCTGCTACACGCATGGTGATCGATGCATGGTGCGTACACGGTGGACGTCGCTTTCCCGTGTGCTGCGCAGTGCGTGCAAGCTAAGTCAAGTCGATCCATTCGGTCTGATATGCTAGCTAAGTCAAGTCGCCTGTCGAGAAATCACACTAGGTTGGAAGGCATCAAAGCATATGCATGCAGCCGGTGGATCGAGTCGCGCGCGCAGACCACGCATCGATCGATCGCTTGCTTCTCGAATTTAATATAATACTGTAATTTTATTAAGATATAAAATTGAATTTATTACATTGGTATTTAAAAGTATTTTAATATGTTTAAAATACTTTGAGTAACAGATGTTTTTTAAAAGTCTTATCCAATTAAAACAAAACACGTCCTATATTTTAAAATAAAGAGAGTAATTAATTAACTTGAGAATTAAAGGTAGGTTTTTATGATATCACGTAATAATACCTGTTCAAATCGGGGTATATCGATCGGAAGAAGAGTACTAACTGTGCTCTCTTTCTCTCTTCTTTTTTTATTTGGTTTTGTTTTTGGGTGACACGTTAATTCGGTTCGGTATCACACAGTCGCTGTCATCGCGTTCATAGTTTCCGGCGGCTACTTGTTGCGTCTCCAGCAACTAGGATTTGTTTGGCAGGATTTAGCCAGGAACATCAGCGAAGGAGCGATTCGTTCGGATGGATAAGAACAGCTTGAGGTTCTGCAGATTTTTTTACTTTCCAGAAACTATTCGATCTGCAGGTAAATGTAAGCATTATCCACGGATCCGGTGGAAGGAAAAAAGCGCATGCATGTACATCTTCCAGACGAATGTGATAATGTACTTGCCAGATTGTCGTCCGCGATTTCTAACGTCTAAAGGTTAGAGTAGGAGAGGAATGAGTCACTGTTTCATCATATCTAATATTTTCGTGTTGATTAAATACAAGCTATACTATAAATTTAAATATGTGTAGGTTCGTATCACTAGGTTACGTCTACTTCATTTACTATATTTTCAAACAAAGAGTATATATCTTATTTATCAATAATACTATGGTGACAAGGTTTTTAGAACAATAATATGATGATATAGTAATTACCGTATATGATTTTTTAATAACATTGAGGGGGGGAGAGAAAAAGACAGGCATTCCTTAATATCGTATATATATTTCATATACTATAGAATCAAACTATTAGTTAAATACTAATCTACTTTTTTGAAACACAATATAAACTTATACGTTCATAAAACGTATATACTCACCCTATAAATAACATGTTGAAGTATAAGCTATATGTATATTGTTTAAATATGATTTCAAAGGATTATATAAATATATAGGCAACATCCGTCTAAATCATTGTCCTAAATATATGATATCTAAGAAAATAATGAGGACTATCAAGAATGGAAGGTGTGTATTATATTTGGCTTGTTATGGCACAATTTATGTACTCAATTATATGCTACGTGAAACACAAGGATTGTTACGTGGTTTTTTCTGTCGAATATTGTGTGGAAGCTTCTGTGATGGACAATGATATAGCGCGTGCCTGCAGTAATTCTCGCACTAGGCACGCGGTGGCTTAGTCATCGTTTTGGCCGCATCTAAAATTGTCGCCTGCAGTTGCTTGTCCATGCAACTAGGCTTAGTGAGAGTTCAATTGAGCTAAGAGAGCTGAATTTTTCATACGTACTTTTTTAAACTGATTTTTTTTATAAAAATATTATAGGAAAGTTGTTGTTTTTAAAATCAAATAAACCTATTTTTAAATTTAAAATAATTAATGTATAATTAGTTATGGCTAATGATTTAGCTCGTTTTAATTAATTTAATTTCCTCAGCTCAGCTCGCTTAGACGAACTCGTGCTTAGCCAGGATTTTCTTGGAAGGCTAGGTATGTACCACAATAGAGGACTAGCGGTGGAAGTTACGGATACAACTGTTCGTCCGTGTTGATACAAAATTAGCGATAAATTTAGAGTCAGTTAGACGTCCAACCATGGGATAAGAATGGCGCCATCTCATTGTTGATCGTGATCGAAAAGACGGGAGGAGTCGACGAGACAATCAGGCACAGAACTGTCGGTTGAATCATCACAATTCACCCATCTCAAAAAATAATAAAAAAACTGTAGAATTGTCCGCTCTGAGTTGAACTAGTGGGAGAACTTATACTAACGCTAGAGTACAAAACCTAATAGGAGCTGGAAAGTTTTAAGTGTCAAATACTGGGATTCTTTTTCTGGGCCGGCACGTGAGGTGACACGATCGAAGAAACTGTTTTTTTTTTTTGGAGAACTAATCGAAGAAGCTGTTTTTTTTTTGGTTGCCTTGGGTAGCTGCCGTGCAGGCACGGCACGCGGCGATCGGATCGAGATCGGATGCGGCGTGGGTGAGCGTTAGGTGCCCATGCCGATCCCACCCTCCCCGCGCGAGCGAGCCGGATGGGAGTCGGAGCCGAGCCATCGATCCCACGTGTCACCCTCGTCGAGGCAGCCGCGAGGGAGACGTGCGGCTATTGTGTGTGTCTGCCTTTTTACCGGATCCCTCCTCCTCCTCCTCGGCGCTCCCGCGCAAAGCGTACTGCACGGGCCCCACCGCCTGCGTAAGTAGAGTGGGGTGGGCTTACCGCCGCGTTAAATTCCGCGCCCCCGAGGCCGGGCCCGTCTTGTCGTCGTGTGGAACGGAAATGACTCTTTTGCCCCTCGCACTCTTCCGCCGACGCCGCCACGTCTCGAGGTAGCGACGGTGTTTCGGTCATTTCGGTGCCACGCGACGACTGCAGGGTTTTGGCCCGGCACAGAGGCCGGAGTTTATCGCTTTGCCCCCTGCTAATTTCTTTGATCGGTTGCACCGGCAATAGACGCCTAGGTCCATTGTGATAATTACAGCAAAGTGGTAGTCGTATGCTACAAGTGTTACTGGTACCGAAGACTCCGTCTTGGAGGGTGTAACAAGGTCAGTAGATAGGCAGAAACGCCCATTTTGTAAATGGGGTCATCGTGCTAAGCTTATGGGATCACTATGAAAAGACCAACTGCTGGAAATATTTAATAGTTTATATTTCGCGGTCTACGCAAAGGTGACATGGCGTATTGTAGGGTAGCACACGGGATCGCAATAAAAACACCGTGAATTATGAAAGCAAGATACGGCGACAAGGACGAAATTACTTGTCCATCGTGGTCGACTGGCTGGCTGGCTAAATGAGGAGGAGAGGGTACAGTACGTTAATAAACCTGGTCGGTGTGGCGGGAGGAGGAGAGGGCGTGGTCCACGTGAACTGGACGCAGGCGAAAAGCCGGACGGGCTTGGGAAGCCGCGGCGCATTAAACGAGGAACCGGACGTGGCGTGGATTGGGATGCCAGGGGTGCTTCGGTCTTTTCAGGCGACGTGGTTCGCGGTATCAACACATGGAAAGCAAGATGCGTGAGGTGGATTCGGACCCACATGTCAGAAGAAGGCGACGGGTGGTACAGGGCTTCTTGCACGTCCACGTCTGTTGCGTTTGCTAGTTGCCAACCCGTGGGAAAGCGACATGAGATGATGGGCCGTCGCCGACGCCACCTCTCTCCTTCCTTTCATTTCCTTTCCTTTTTTTTCCTTGTTTCTTTTCGTTTCGCAGATGTTCCTTGCAACTTTCGCTGGTTTCCCTCAGCGTTTTGAGAGGTTACCGCTTCTCACACCGTAAGTGGTTATCACGGTAACAGTAAAAAAACATGTGAATTTCATCTTTAAAATTTTAAATTTAAAATTTAAAGTCCTATGATAAGTTGTTGTAAGTTGTTGTAAATATATGGTAAATATATGATAATTTTAAATTTAAAATTTAAATCATGGTAACCATATGGTAAGTTGTTGTAACAACAAAATTTTAACCCCACGTTTATCAATAATACAAATAATATAATATAATCTCGGGTGGTGCAAGTACAAGTGGCGCGAGGGGGTTGGATATGCAGTCGCTCGCACGCACGCGCGCCCACCCACCGTTCCACCACCACGACTCAGACGCAGCCGGAGACGCAGGCTTCTAATTGCCGTTCCATGCCGTTTGCCTAACACAGCCCGGCCACGCGTAACCGCATATATGCACCGGCAGTTAAACACATGGCTACTTGCCGCTACCGACGTATACGTAAATCAATAATATGATAGCTGCATCTCGGCACGCAGCACTGTTTTGGGCATGTCAAATCGGTGAAGGAATGTGCATGGCAACAAATCCTCTCATTAGCGACGGTCCAAACCTCGATGTACGATGAAAAACGTGTTGTTGGTCACTGAAGAAAGTAACCAGTAAAAAATGTAACGCGTCAACAAACTGTAAATAGTCCCTCCATGGCCCACCGTGACTAGCCAGGCTGTGTCATTACTATCCCTGATATGCTATCTATAACAAACCGAAAAATATTACCTATCCTATAATAGATTTTAGTTACCGAGAATAACCTATTTTATTAAAAAAATAGCCTCATATACTTGTTAGTCACAACCATAAAGCACATTAGTATTTACAATGTCTACATCCACATAATTTACATAATACTTAAAGCATATAGAAAAGAATGTTTATAAAAATCTTATTAGACAGCTGCTAAATATACAATGATGGTCTTGATGAGATGTAGAAGATATAAACATTAGAAACGAGCTTATACCATCGGTAAACGAAGAAATGGGCAGAGTATGGCTACCTTCAACTTGCCATTCTCTAGGAGAAGTAGGATATGTTAGAGTGTTTGCAAGGTATTAAAATTCTAACTAGATAATCATCGAGGATCATAATGTTCGTTTCGATGAATAAATTCAAAATGTTTGGTATGAAATCTCATAGTTATCATGTCCTTATTATAGAGCTTCTGCCAATTTATATCAGAAATATCTTGCTTACAAAAGTTCATCATGCCATCATGTGGTTTTGTTTTTTCTTTAAAGCCATTGACCCAAAGACAATTGTTTCTACTGAGTTAGACGACCTACAACAAAAAGTTATGAAAACACTCAGTTATCTAGAGATGTACTTCCCTCCTGATGTACTTCCCTCCTTCATTCTTCGATATTATGGTTCATCTCGTCACGTATCTCGTAAAGCAGAAAAAACTATGTGATCCATTCTTTGCCAAATAGATGTACCCGTTTGAGAGATACGTGGAGATTCTAAAATCATACGCATGCAATAGGTCAAAACCGGATAGGGGCATTGTTGAATCATACACCATCAAATTAGTCATTGATTTATGTGTTGACTACTTAGCTGAGTCCTCTTCGATCAAATTCCCTAAGTCCCGCCATAAAGGTAGACTAGAGTTAGGACCATAGGTAGGCGAATGATTAAGCTAAATCTAGATAGAAAACATCATCGATGAGGATAATTATAATTAATATGTATCTATAGGCTAACAAATACTATAATAAGAGGAGCAATCGGAAGACAATAATGTATATCACGCAAAAATCACAACGAAGGATTAAATATACAACCCTGATATTTTAAAGATGCAATGATTATACTACCAAGCAAGCGAAAAATACAATATGTTGAAAGAATGCAATATGTGGCATTATATTTACACAAAGTTTAACTTAAAAAAATGCAATTATATTTTGGCATTTAAATTAGAAAAAAACCACATTACTATCAAACAATCAACAAGTTGCTTATGGCCAAAAAGTTACTCGTGATGGGCGGAAACTCCTTGCTTGTCACGTGTAACTGGCCCATGACGTGTCATATTTACCAGTAAGTTCCCACCCATTTAAAGGTAAGTTGCTTGTAATAGCCGAAAGATATCGCCCATTAGTGATAGCAGTAAATCTTAGATATTGATTGCCCTTGTTTTCTTGGATCTTGCACTCTAAACTTATCTGTGCACTCGTCTTCTCCACTCTAGCCGTTGTCATCTTCCCTGAGCCTAGCGCCACCTTCCCTATGCCCGGCGACATCATCCCCAACATCAGCACCACCTCCCCAAGCCTGCCGCCGCCCTACCCATCATCCTCAACCCAATGCCATCCTCCCTGACCCCTGACACCACCTCCCTGACTTGGCTTCACCTTCTTCGAGCCTGGTGCCATCCTCCCCATCGTCCCCAACCTCAATGCCACACTTCTCGAGCCCTGCGCCACTTCTCTGAGAATCTTAGTGATTAGGTGTGCCACCTTTCCCTCCCTACTCTATAGTTTGAATTTAGCCATATATACCACTAACTTATGGGTAAAAAAAATCCATATTTCTAGCTAAAAAATGAGTTTCCTAAGGTCCAATGGCTATCAAATTTTAGCATAAAAAATATTTCATCTCTCATAATTTGCTGTATATGGTTTATTTACTTACTAATGTTAAAATCATTGTTAGCTGGCTGATGGTTGACTGCTATAATTATCTGATTGTTGTGTAAAATTTTAAGTTCTTTGTTGAATAGCCTTATATTAATTATGGAAGAGTAAGTGAACTAAAAGTAGCGAAGCTCTTTACATCATTATCTTAGCTTTTATGATCCTTTGTATAATTGATATCAAAGCCCGTTTAACATCTTTGTCTCGATGTGAGATGGATCATGAGTGTATGCGTGTCCGTATATCCGAGGGACCATTAGTTACAGTGAAATTTTTGCAAGGACCATCCTACATGCTCTAAATTAGTGTCGTGGGTATAGAATAATCTTGCACCCGCAAGAGTGTGGCTGTTAGAGCAGAAATTTTTAGTCACCAGATGTCTGCATATAGGGTAAGAAAACTTAATGGTTATATAGCCATTACCATTCTTTCATAAGCAAGATCAAGAGAAATGAATTCCTCATCACAAATCCCAATTGCTTCAAAAGCGGTGAAAAAATCACAGTTCGGTCTAAATCAATCAGGCATGTTCAGCCGTGAGCGCACATCAATGACCATGCGATCGACTTTGAACCAAGAACAGCAATAGACCAAATTAACAAATGAAATGAGTTGCTCAATCAAAACTGGCATTGCCATTCCACGTGACCTCACGTACACGGAAACAAAAAGAAAAGAAAAGAAGCAAGTGGGTGGTACGGTGGTAAAATCGCAAGTGAAATATACTTTATTTATTAGGTTTTAAATAAACATAAGATTAATATTACACACAAGTATACTTTCAGTATAAATTTAGTGGGGGCATTGAAATACTATTGGTCTTTATTTTTTTAATCATATATTACGGATGCACTCACAGATACCTATACATATTTGATTGGTGGCTAAACTTATCATAACACACTTTGCAAATATGTGGCATACCATATAAAATGGGGCTAACAATTTGTTAGTCAGAAGTGTGATGAGACTAAATAAGAAAATGAGTATATGACGTGTGGGCCTAAGTGCTAGAAAAATATGGTATGTTACAGCTGTGTGAATCAATTAAATACTATGCTAATAAATTATAGCATGATGTGGCTCGGCAAAGTGAGGTATCCAACCCAAAAAGCGTATCTAACCCGTTGTTGTGTGGAGAAGTCGCTGCTCCTTCCATGTTCTAACCGTCGCCGTCGTCACACGCAGCACATGTCGATCTGCGTATATTTCTTGACCAAAGAAGAGAGAGAGAGATGTGACTTTTAATTCTCTGGGGGCGCAGATTCCACGTCGAAAGATTACTTGATCTCCTCTAAGAATTGTTCATGATCGATCGACGGGACGTCAGCAGCGAACAAACGTCAGTTAGAAGGAGAGGTAGGAGATTAATTGATTAATAATCCCTCACCACTTCATCAGCAAGTTGCAGACATGATATTCCTCTGTCTCTCCCTTTTGTCACTTTGTTTTTTCGTGGATGCGAATGAAGCGATAAATCGTTCTTTCGTCAAGGTCTGGGAGATGTGCTAACCTAAGGAGATAAACTACTACTACTACTCCAGCGTTACGTTTCTTCTGCTCCGATAATTGAGACACTGACGCCGACTCGGCCTGCGTCTGGACTGGCCAGCGAACGAGAGGAGCACGGTGCCGGCACTTGGGCCAGACAGGGATAGGCACTGCGATTTTTGCAACAAATCTGTGCGTGAATTGGCAAAAGTGTGTGCAATCATCCATGCGCATCTACAGATAAAGATCAAAGCAAAAGAAAGGCATCAATCAATCAACTGAAGGTGTAAAAGTATCTCTCAAGACGAAACAAAAAGCACCGAAACTCTTGGATGAAATTTTTCATATTTCTAAGACACTGAAGGTGTGAAAGACGCCTCTAATCTCTGTATCATGTATTTGCCAAAAACATGCGCGTCAATTATGTTTAAATTTGTATATAGCTCCAATACAACAAATACTGGATTTATTTATCATTTTAGACCTAATAGTACAACAAAAAGTAATCATAAAGTGTGCTAAATAAGCCTGTGTTCGTCTACCATAACAACATCAGAATTGCTAGAATATATAGCATAGCCAGTCTGGCGAAGACCAGCAGAATTTTTCATATCTATATCTATACTAGTGTTAGGGCTGTCCTAGAGATGTTTATGTGTCTAGTACTGCCAAGAACACGCTATAATCGATTGCCAAAGCGTGCTTTCTCATCATCATAGCCGCTGCTTTATATCTTATCGAACATTATAATCGATTCAGGCCCGTGTTAACCAACGGGATGACTTAATGTATCATATCTTCAGTTTCTGCCCGCGGTATCCGGCCGTAAACAGATTGCAAGATAATTTCGGTGCGAAGTGGCGAATATAACAGTGGTTCTCAATTTCATGGAAACCCCTACGTAACTGCAAGAGCACACATTCAGAGCACAAAAGCAGAAAAACCATACACTCCCACTTGTTTTGCTTCCAATTCTTCAACATGTTGATTGTTTAAAGTTAAAATTGCAGCTTAATGTGTGGGACAGTGATAATCTTGATATGAACCTCCCCTTTTTTCTCTCCTTTTGTTTTTGCATCAACCAATTATATGAACTGACCTGTACTAAATCAATTGTGGATTGTTTTGTAACGCTAGTCTGATCTGTACCTAAGAATTAAGATAAGGCTACTAGTGTGCTCGAGCAAGGACTAGAGCACTTGCGTATGTGTAAGCGTGAGACAAGCTCCACGAGAGATCATGGACGATTGCCAACCTACGGTGTTTACCTAACATGACATTTTATTTGGGCCCTCTCCTGTTAAATCTTAATCATGCACGCATGACAACAGTTTCTTTCCGGCCTCACTGCCCACTGCGTAATCAACACTGAGAAATGATCACTTGTCCCCCATTGGTGTTGATCCATCATCCGACCACTTCCCTGAATTTTCCTAATGCCAAAAAGTTTAGTTGATTCGTTACTACAAATTGGTTAGCACTAGCAGCCTCTAGTCTTGATGTAGTACTAATAGAGTTGATACTTGACACCTCGTCTAGTCTTTTAAAATTCTTTGGTTGGCTTTGCGAGTTTTCTTTTGTCTTTGGTGCGAAATGAATGAACTTCCAGTAGTGGCCGTGTCAAACGCAGTGCCAGCTTCCTGAAGATATCCCGGTTAGTGCGCAGGAAATTTTTGCGCCCGTCAATCCAATAAGAATCTAAGCTAGTATTATATGGATAGAAAGGTCAAGTCTAGTTCCAGAAGCTAGGCCTTGTGTTGAACAACTTTGTCTCACTTTTGTACGATCAGCTATAGAAACTGCCCACATAAAGTGCAGCGACTGAAGAACTTCCCTGCAATCTCATGTGAAATTTCAGGCAATAGATAGAAAGAGAAGGAGAAATTGGCCGTCTAATCTTCCACTGAATACTGAGTACTTAGGTTAGGTACAGCCCTTCTAGAACACTGCTTTGCAAGAATCATGGTACAAGATGGCTATTAGCTTTACGTCGTTGCTTCAGGAGCAGCTTTTTTTTTCGATAATGGGATGCAATCCAGCCTCTACATCGAAGACGTATCCGGACCAATGGTGAACTGTTTGCACCATTGATTGGATGATCCGGTTCATATCTTCTTGTCGGATCAAGCATAGGGAACCTGTGGGGAAAGAGATGGAATTCCATGTAAAATGGATGCATCAAAAGATGCCGCGGGTACAGACGAGTTGGCGCCTTTGTTCCTAGTAATACTTCGGGAAGTGGCTTTGGATCTTTCCTTTATTTAGCACTCTGGCTTTTGCTTTGTGTAGCACTCTTATTTTCCTGGTCCTCAGCATCAGCAGCATACGTGTCGATCGTTTCTCAACGCGACAGAGACGTTCGCCAAAGGGAAGTGGGCTGCATGAATTTCATGCAAATTCATGTTGTTGTTGGAGTATGAAACCACCCTCACTTGTTTTCTGAACTGCATCCCTGCATTTAAGTTATTTCACCAGGTTAGGAAGTTGCGTCATCTGAAGGAGCGCGTTTGTTCGTCAGCGTGAGCATGACGAAATTAGAGCAACAAAAGCACCATCTTTTAGCAACCAACAAAACTCTTTCTTTCTTTGAGCAATCAACAAAAACACTTGTGAAAACTGAAAACGCAACCCAACGATCTTCTGTTGGTAATTTGCAGCGTGGGAGCAGATGTGATCGAACTGTTAGTTCAGATTCGAGATGCACGCGTCTTCAGAGAGAGAGAGAGAGAGAGCGTGTGGCGTGTGTTAGCTTCCGTGGAGTTGGTACACCAACCCTTCTACCCCCAGCACCCACCCCGTCTGTGTTCTAATCATGAAGAAAAATGCAGTACTAAACACACAGTACGTTGTTCAGTCACCGGCAAGTCGGCAACGCCACATCAACCAATACCACAAGGAAGGGCCTGCTCGGTTTACTGCTGTTTTCAAAACTATCAAATTTGGCAATGCAAAAATTTAGAAAAGAAACAAACCAAACATGTTTACCCAATGCTGTCTTACCAGAAGTTGATAGCTCTCGAAACTTCCATTTTTAAAGACACAACCAAATTTTGATGAGGCTTTAAACCAAATGCATCGTTACACTGCCAGCATTCAGTAATGCCAAATTTTGTGGTCATCAAATTTTAGTAGAGTTAAAAGTGGTAAACAAACTGAATAGGCACAAAGCTCTTCTTCTGTTCTACCGTCAAATGTAACCTTTGTTTGCAGAATATCTCGAGGAAAAAGCTGGGGATGTGTGAGAATATTTGAGAGAGAGAGGGGGATGGTGAGTGAGAGAAGCAGGCAGAACAAAGGCGTACGACGAAGCGAATGTTTTCAGGGCACCAAATCACGTGAAGCGAAGGGACGTAAGACACCGCCCGGTCGAAACGTGCAGCTCGTGGTGGCCACCCCTCAACCGTAGCAGCACTCTGCAGCAGTAGCGCTGATCCGAACTCGCTTTCCCCTATCGCTTTCTCCCGGTGTGCGTTTCTGCGTCTTTTTGACATGGATCATGGAGCATTTTACTACTATCTGCTACAGCCTGTGAATCGATTTGACCATGTGCGCTTTTACTGCGAGGAAAGAAAAGCCAAGCGTGACCACTGAGGCATACTATTGTAGTTGTGATTCTATCATTTGCGTCGCATTGTTCAGCAACTGCACGTACGCGCCTCCATGTGTCGCTGGCTCTTTGGATGTCGTAGACTCGTGGTCCACGGCCCAGTAAGGTCCAAATCATATGAAGATGGTGGACTGGCCTGTTAAAGATTAGGGCCTGTGTTCACAGGATTTAACCTATGCCCCCCACATGTGAGTGACAGAAAAAATAAAAAATATGAGGTCCACATGTCAATGCCCACTATATTATCTCCTGCATCACCGAGATTGCCAGTGAGTCCGTCTCTAGAAAGACATAGCTCTACCTCCATCTCACGCTCCTTGTGTCCCTTTCCCCGCTCTTCGTCTCCTGCTTACCTTTCATACCCCCTATACCACCTCAATGGCTTTGTTCCAGCCTTCTTGACCACATTCTCGAGTGCCGCTCTACACTATTCTTTTAGATATCAGCAAAGTTGAAGACACTAGCGCACAGGCACTGGCATGTGGTGGTGGTGACCAACCAAGTAGCGCTACCTTGCGCGACAAAGTCAGGTTGCCACCACGATGTTGGAGAGCACCGGCTGGTGTTGCCCTACACAAAGCAACAAAGCCAAGGTCCAGGAGATAGAGTTCTGTTTGCATGTGTCATTGTGTTCGGTGTCATGGTGGAAGCGGCAACCCAACAATGGATCTCAAGCTCACTAGGCAACTCTACTACCACACCTTCTTCGGTCCCCTTAGCAGAGGAGGGAGGTTGAGGTAGAGAAATGAATGTGGCTAGTAGGACGCCGTTGGCCGTGACATGGGAAAGAGAAAATAGAGCGTACATGGCTGGGGCAGGCAGGCAACAATACGGCACGGGTGGCGGCATTTGGGCGTGGCCGTGTAGGGCCAAGCTGAAGCTAGGAGCTGAACGGGTAGGGCGAACGCTGGACAACGGTGGTCCATTGTTTTTTTTTCTATAAGAGACTTATATGTGAGTTTAGCCTATTTTTTATTTTTTTTTTGACTGAAATGACATGTAAGTAATCATCAAGTCAAAGTGGTATATAGTCAAAATGTTATATAGATACCATGTCAGTCACCCGTCGAGAAAGTTAATTTACATCAATATTAATAGTTGAAAAAGTCAATTTACTCAGTTTTATAATTAGAGGATATTAATCAGATTTACGTCATAGCTGTGTCAGTATAAAAATTTTTATATGAGAGTTTTGTGATATCTTCGCTAAAAAATACAATTATTTCAAGAGTTGAATATGGATATTAAAAAATAGGTAAAACTGATTAGAAAAAAATATAATTAAAAAATTAAATAGAGAATGATTGTGATTAATTAATATAAGAAAATAAGAGGCGGTGGAGTGGGTGAAATAGTTGATTTTGGATGGAGAGAGAATCAAAAATACTACTCGTAGTCGTATAATGTTCCGTCACGCTGTAGAGAACTGTAGGAGTAGTACTAGTGTATCCCGTCATATCGCATGGGCAAATGTGGCGGACAGAACCCGACCCAACACAACACGGGCGGTGCAGGCAGGTTACGCTCTCTCGTAGTCTCATCGCAGGAGTCGGCCGACCGGGCAGGCGAGAGACAACCTCTAGTCAACGAATCTGGTTCTGACAGGAGCGGCGTCCCGTCCGTGCAACGCATCGTACTATGCATGTTGCATAAAAATACTCCTACTACTCGTACGAGTACAAGTCGGGCAGTGGCAAGCTGGCGAGGAGTGGGCCCCGTGGATCTGCGAGCAATTAATCACGCCTCTTTGCCGACAGACGGCCACTTGCTGTCGGCCCTTAAATGACCCTCTAATCGATCGCTTTCCGAGTGAGATACGGCTAACACACTTCTCCTTCCCTTCATCCCTTGTGCAACAACAATACAGTACCGCCATCACTGTTACTACTATACACGTAAATACCTTTCCACCACACGATGCACGTCAATTATACGCACACGTCTGTAAAAAAACACAATACTGATAAAATGCTAGTAGCACAATCAAAAGTAGAGAGATTGGAGGGCTTCGAAAGCTACCGATAGTTCGTACTGGAATGAAAATCGTCGTCGTCGTAGCAGCAGCAGTAGTAGGGCTTCACGATGTCGGCATGCGATTTTGCGTAGGCAGACACGCGCACGCCCCCGTCGGCGCCCAACCCTCCCAAGTTTCGTGGGTTTCCACGTGAACGTCCCGCGCTCCATCACTGGCCGTTGCTACGCTCACATGTCGAGAAATAACTCAAAGCTGCCACCTAGCGATCATCCCCTGCAAAACACCGGCCGGGGACCGGTACGCTGCACGACTGCGACCGAACAAAATGTCAGTGCCATCGTTTACAGATAATACTGCTACTCGTTTCCTCTCTGTAGTACAACCTCGTGCGCTTTATCTAATTAACTGCTTAACTTTTCATCCTCTCAAGGAAGCTGTTATTACTACTATATCTGCAACGTTGTCTGATTGTTAAGTTTTACCGGTTGGTAACGGCGATGCATGGCGGGCCTTTGTTGCAAGTTGCCTAAGCGCACGGGTTCCCGTCACGGCTCGACCTGGCCCCGATACACTGCACTGCACGCCAGTATGGTGGAGGAGACGCGACCTGGTCCGCACAAACCGGCTGCGCGCCAAACCATTCGAGTCCATCACACCCGCGACGCCTACACTACAAAAGCCCAAAGGAGAGGTCGCCTCGCTGCCAATACACTCCTCGCTCCCACTCACTCCCCTCACCTCGCGCCGACGAGCCGACGACGATCATGAAGCGGACGAGAGCGCAGCAGCCCAAGCTCCAGGAGGGGCAGGACGGCGCCGGCACCGGGAACACCAACTCCAAGCCCCAGCGACGGGCGAAGCAGCCAAGGCAGCCGAAGGCGGCGGCTGCCAAGAAGGCGGCTGCCGCGGCGACACGCGAGTCGTCGTCATCGGCGGGGGCGGCCGTGGCGTCCGCCGCGTCATCCTCCCCCGTAGCGGACATGGCGCCCAGCGTGCCGGACGTTTGCGCCGGCCGACACGAGGCGGGTGCGGCGACCGTGGAGTGGGACCTCGACGGCGGGCTCAGCAACGGCTCGTCGTGGTGGACATTCGGCGTGGAGGAGGAGAAGCTGCTGGGGTGGTTCCCTTTCGTGGAGGAGGACTTCCGCTGCCTCGGCGGCGGCCGCGGCGACGCCGAGATGGCCTTCGACGACGACATTTGGAGGATCCACCAAATCTACGAGATACCCAATTACGCGGCCAAGTGATCGATCGGATTCATCCTTTTTTTTTTGCCTAGGTTACTTATTGTTGTGTCGTGGTACAGGAATTCATGTTGAGTGTGCGTGGCCAAGAATGTGTTGACGAGGTAGCTAGCTACTGATGATGGTATCCCAATTCCCAAATTGCAAGAATGCTGCAATTCCAAAAGCCCCTTCTTTGCATTCCTTGGTCGCTTTGGTTTTGATGACACTTGATATGGTACCTTCCTTGATTAGCATGTCATCACTGTTCAAAGCTAAGGCTTGCTATGGGCATTCAGAATTCCCTGTGTCCATAAGGTTTTGAGGGGATACACGGGCCTGATTCACGCACAAATTTTGCCTTTGCCCCGTGGAGACCGTAGAAATGTTGAATGTAGAATTTCCCAGCATTTTGCGGCTGACTGTTATGAAATGGATCGGGTTCTTTGGAACTTTGTATTTGTCAGTATTGAAAAATTTATTTATCAGTTCAACTTTCGTGTATCCCATTCCCATATGATGGGAGGCTTCTTCCATTCCAACAATTGAGTACTCTCTTTAAATAAAGAGGATGGACAGTATTTTAAGAAGTAGGGCCCATTAGAACATGGAACAAATTGGTTTAAGAGTACCAATGAAGGTGTCAAGATGTGATAACTGTTTGATTATCGTGATTATCGCTCTTACTGAGTTGATCCGTTTATAAATGGCTCGATAAACTGTCTGAGTTGGGGAAAAAATTATAAGCTGATCGAGCTGAAAAAAACCCTCAGTTTTTGTAGCTAAATTTGTATGGATTTCACTTGTTTCTCTTAGTAATCGCCCTACGCTCGATAGGACCGCTAGGCAGCAGTTTTTGAGTTTGAAATCCTAGAACAAACTAAGTTTGTAATTATGGACCTCGTTGGAATGTGACACCACCAAATCACCAAAATTCAAGCGAATTTTATGGAATCCATCAAATTGTACTAAAACATACCAAAATCTATCAATTCCAATTGTTTCGAATAGTTGAAAACCAAGATTTTTGAGCTGCTTTTATCTAACCTTTCGGCTGACCCTAAAGAAATAGGATTGCTTTTATCCAACTTTTTGGCTGATCCTAAAGAAACAGGATTAGAGATGTCAACAAATAATTCCCGTCGGGATACGCCTCTATATCTACTCTCCTAGATTAAACTTTTCCTAGCCCCTACTCCCGCGAAATGCCACGGAGGAATATTTTTCCTATCTCAACCTCTTGGAGAATATTCTTCACGAAGAATCCATCCTCGCATTCAACATGAGGCGACTACAAGGGATAGAAATAAAAACGATGAGGTGTACAATGGGAGGAAGGGAAGGGGGGCGAACCAAACTAGGAGGAGAATGAGAGGAGGAGGAGATGCATGAGGAAAAGGATAAGGAGGTGAGCGAGACATCACTAGAGGTGGTAGTAAGGAGGACATCGGGATTAGAGGGGTTGTCGTGGTGATTGAAGAACACGTTATAGAAGAGGGTACGACAGGAGTGGTCCTGCTCTTGTAGGATATGGAACTGATACGCTACTGCATCCTACTCGTGCGCATCCATTTTCGTTGCCTACACTACCGTCACCACTGCCATATCACTCGCCGTCTGAGCAGCAGCTGCTGCTTTATGAGGAGTATGCCTTGCAAGCTCGTCAACGTCAATGTGTCCCCTTCTTTGTAGTGTCGTTGGAGTCTGGAGGGTAAGGATGACCTATCGAAGCGAGCTGGCGAGCTCAGCGTTGGCGGCTCAGTGCGTCGCCCCTCTCTCGACAACACTCGATGGGAGCGAGGGAATCAGCTATGTGTGTGGCTAGAGCTATCTCTTAAGCAATTGGGTATATTGCCTTATTGATACAGGTTGGTTATAAAAAATATATAAGAATTGAAAGGCTTAAACTATTTAAATGAGTCTCCATGAGGAGCAGGGATGAGGGTTAGGGAATTATACTAGCCCCTGCTAGACTTGACAAAGACTACTCTATACCTTATTTGATTCCTCTAGAGACACATTTGTATCCATCTCCATCCCCTAATGGGAGAATGACCATGACCCATGGGGAAAAAAAGAACTGCTACCCATTGACATCTCTAAATAGTATTATCTATCTAAGACAACTAAAAAAAGCCATCATATTCGTTCTGGAGATTAGAAATGTTAAAATTAATTAGACGGGAAAAAGTAGAGATTTAATTGCTGGATCGTGATGGGTAAAAGTTATAGCGGTGTAGGTTGATCGTTGTAATTGTATATAAAATACAATAGCATCTATAAAAAAAGCTGAGAGATGTATATTAAATCGAATTCCGCTTTAAAAAGTATGATGCATACAAATTACAGTGGTATGCATGAAAACAAAATACCCTAAAATAAGAGATGTAAATGAAATCGAGGAAGTTGTATGTTCAGTTGGAGTCCTATAAATAATGAGCGAATTTTGGTTGAGGATTTTTAAACTCTATCATGAGTAATAGATGTCTATCACAATATTTAAATAAATAACAAATAATACAAAAGACAAAGTTGACTCTGTTTTAATCACAAGACAAATTAAGAACAAAAGAGTTGAAAAAAAAGAAACTGACATCATAACTATGTAGAGAGTAATAGTTCGCCTAGCAGCAAGCCAGAGACGTGCCTCTACACCGTCTCCCAGGTGCTCTAATCGAGCGAAGCCGCATGGTCGCACGACTCTCGCTCTCGCGCGCGCGTATATGCTCGCGCTCCTTGTTGGGTTGCCGCCTTATCGAGTCGGGCCACACCGTGCTCGCCCTCGTGAACCGTCACGCGCATCTGCCTGCTGCCGTTGGATGGTTGACGTCAACCCAGAGAAAAGAAGATAGCCGGAGCAGAACTTCAGGTGAAGGGAGAGCGGATTTCGTCACCCTCCCGGAGGCGCACGCGAGTTTTGGCGGTGTTCGTGAACTGCCTCATGGAATGCGATGGTGAGTCGGTGAGGAGGACGATGTGATGTGTGATGTTTTTTTCAATTTAGGCCTCAACTTTGATACGATTGTGTACTCTTTCAAAAGGATACTAACGTAGGAGTGTAGTGCTAGTGGGTTTACGGATTTATTCAGTGAGGAAATTCAAACAAAGGGCTAAGTTGGTTCGATTTGAAATCATTCATTTCGCATTTTTTTAACTTGGTGTGCACTGTCTATATTTCCTCTACGTCCGACTAGTATGAACCGCTTCACAGTTCAGTCCCGTTTTTTGAGCGGTTTTGCTGGGCTACTATCTCAATTCCGTATAATCATGTTTTCTAAATTGTTTAAAATTATATTTTGCTGTAAAAATTTTCTGCATATCTTTAAAGATTTAAATAAATTTATATTTTAAATTTAGAATAGTTGTTAAATAACCCGTATTGTGTTTTGTGCCATGTATAATCTCAGTCAAACCGCTGGATCGAACGCAGGCTTAGATGTGTCAAAGCATTTAAGTGCTAGAGTCTACCCGCTGTCTCCAGTACTCCTTTGGCGGTAGCAGAGCTGTTGGTGAACGCACACGTACAATGGCAAAGCTTTTTCATTGTTTTTTTGGGTACCATCCACCGTTGGAACTCTGTGTCCTAGCTACTCCATTTGCCTTGGATTCGCCAATGGACTGACGTGCTTGCTGCAGTCCTACAGCTGTTCCGAACCGGCCGGGCGCAATGGTCGATTGATCATATCGATGGAGGTCGTGGATCGGCTCCGTGACACGATGGAACGTGTCGCAATGTCGCGCTTGCATGTTCATCCCGTGATCGATCTCCGCAGACCACAGTGTCTACGCATGACGCGGCTGGCAGCGGCCGTGGTACGCTCTTGTGCCTAGTCCTCCCGGGGCGGAGTGTCACGGCGGCAACACGTTGCGGCCGCGCCGACATATGTGGGAAAGCGACGTGACCATGTGCGCGCTAGCTAATCGGTGTCTGTGACCACTCCATGGCTCGCATGTTGTGCTGCCGGATGCCAGCCTTGGCTTGGTCGCTCGTCCTGGCTGCCATAGTTTATGGGCAACCGCACTTGCATGCGCAATCCAATCCAATCGATCACAGTCGATCGTCGCTTTTGCCTTTATGTACTCTGCTCCACCAGCCGCGCGCTGCATCCTTAAAGCGGCTCCGTCCATCGATGGCTCGCTCGTCCGGTTTGGTTTCGGCTCGGCGGAGATTGCGGTGCTTTACATCGGTCACGCACGCCGTCCTTGTCTGTTATTACGTGCACCAGTGTACTAGGGCTAGAGCTCGCGGTACAGACAAGGGCACGGCGAATGGTCGCATGCAGGAAATGGCAGTGTCGGCAGGGATACGTTGGCACAGCGAGACGGAGCGGTCCAGCCACGGTGGGCTAGAGAGACGCTTGTGGCAACCGCCCGCGCCACACGTACATTACAGCACGTGCCGATGGAATGGGATGGCAGTGGTGGCACGGGATCGCCGGGTCGGTTGGCTGAACCAACGGCGACCCGCGGTCACGGGACGGATGGCTGGATTGATGTAATAGTACTAGTAAGACACTAGTACGAGTATGATATCCTCCCTGCGTGATGTGTGCGCTGTGGATGCGATGCAGCCGGCAGCGGTCGTTGGTTCCATCGGTCACCTGGGTTTGGCGCCTCTCTCCGCCTTTCGCGGGCAGCGCAGCAACTCCTGGCTTCCGATGGGGACGGGACGAAGGCCAGCCATGGACACAGTGCTGCGCCACGGCGGTCGACATCGGCTGTGGATTCTGATTGCACGGACCAGTTGACGCAGAGCTCTCCACTGCACCGCACCGGCTTGACCGGACACGGTCCTCCCCCTCTGCAGTGCATGTGACCATCGATCCGGACTGCCAGGGAACGACAAGACAGATCAATGGCCGGCCAATGTCGCGGTCCTCTCCATGTTACCAGTGTACTACTAGTACTACAATACCCCCTCACCTGCTCCCTGTCCAGTGTCCACCAGCACGGTAAAAAAGCGGCGAAAACGACAACGCGGCACCCTGTAAATAAAGCAGAGTTTTTACAGAGGCGATTCTGACCCAAAGGGGGCCTTCGAAGGCTCATCCCCGACAGGGGCATGCTCGAGATCGGTCACCGACCTCGATCCACGAGACGGTAGTGGCAGTCTGGCATGCCCAACAGAGCGTTGGATGTGGTGTGCATGCGCGCAGGCCTTAGACCAAGGCCAATAATATAGCTCACTGTGGCCTTTAAAAATATCCACATCAGCGATATACTCAACTTAACAAGAGAAGCATGCACAGTAGTTGGCTAGCAGCTCATCGGCCCACAATACTTCAATACAGCTTTTCCATGTCTGTCGTTATGTTCTCCATGCTCCTCAATATCTTCCAATCCACTCGTTCCTTCTTCTGTGCAGCTTGAAGAGAGCAGCCGTTGAGCGACATGCCTGGGGGCTGGCCTTCCCCAAGGCCAGGAAAAGGCCGGGAAGCGCTGCTGGCGTCCTGTCGCGCAGCCTGGGAACGCCGCCGGTGCCGAGCAGGATGCAGCCGTCAAGCTCGGGAGCACCTCCTCCTATACGGGTTGATTCTTGATTTCTCTAGTGCCTCTCTCCTTTTCTTGTCGTCTTGGGCATGGCCATGTCGTACCTCCTCCATGGCCGCCGCCGTCTCTCTAGCGCCTCGTCCGGTCACCTGCTCGTCGTCACCTGTCGCACGACCCCATAAACCGGGTGAGGTGCCGTCACTCCGGTCGCTATTCTCGACCGCGAAACTTCCTTCACCACCGTATTAATTATTTTAAATTTAAACAATCATTTTATTTGATATTTTAAAGTATTTTCTGAGAAAAGAACCTTAACCCTCATGTCGTACTTGCTCTTATCGCGTACTCCTACGCTTTCTCTGGCGAGCCTTTCCCGCCGGACACTAGAGCAGCTACGGCTTCCTCGTACTGGGAGGGACCCATCCACACAGGCTTTAAAAATCACGGGAGGACGAAATGAAGAGAAGAAAAAATAGAAGGATTTTCGCGCCAAACCGGGGCTAGGCTCTTCTGTTGCACCACAGGTTTCGCGGCAGAAGTAGCGGAGTCCGTCCGCTATCCTTGCGTTGGTTCGTGGCTTGCCGATCTCGCGTGCGGCAACGACAGATCACGCGTGGATGGAGGCAGATGCAGTCTCTCTCGTGCAGTGGCGGACTCAGGTTTTGTATTCTGGGTGTGCCGCACAGTACTGGCCAAATCAAATACTTGATGCACAATGTAGCTAATAGATCTTAATTGTGGCACTTTTTAGTAGCATAGAAACGTGTCATTACCCAATTTGAGAAGCAAATGTACCATGTTGTAAATTTCATGCTTCTTTGTTTGAACGAGCTTAATAGAAAGCTCCCAGAGATTCTTTGATGATCTCAATTTGATTGATTCAACTTGATCACAATTCTCAGCCTGCAAACCACAAAAAGAATTCCTTGAATTTTTGAACTCTCATTGGTTTCACTCGTTTCAGTTTTCAACTTGTCAATCTATCCCCGACTCTCTGCTAAGTGAAAATTCAGAGACAGACACTAGAATTAGTGGAAAGAGTGAACCTAGGGCGAGCCTGTATGAACGAGTGGGCGACGCCTGGAGCAGAGCTGTTCCTGGACCGCTGGTCGGCATCCTTGCACACCCGTTGCTGGTCGCCGACTTGCCGGCCACCGTGACGACTCGCGCTGAGCGCTAGTGAAGCCTCTGCCAGTCCAGCCGTAGTGCCGCGACCGTCAATCCGTCATGCTCGCGACCTCGCCGCCAGGCTGCCGAGTGCAGAGCGGCCATCTCCAAGCACTCGCGCTGCCGCCAACACCCTACCGAATATTTCAGCAATGCATACTAGTACATGGCAAAAAAAAAAGAAGGTATTTTTGGGGTATGCCGGTGCATACCGGGAACCCCCTGAGTCCGCCCCTACTGTCGTGTGTTGGGAAGAGCCATGCTGAAGCACGGCACGGGGTTCTCTACTCTGCCGGAACCCGTCTGAAACAGGGAAAGTAGACCGTGTAGGACCAGTGTTCGTGTTGTGCCGTGCCGGGAAAACCGGGTAAGGTCCAAATGGATACCGACTACTGGCAAACCTTGTCGTCGTCACATGAAAGCCACTAGCCAAATCGACGAAATAATTTGTTGGAGAGCACATGAATTCCGGAAACAACAAGTGAGGTGTATCCCCATAACCGTCGACCTCCTCAGCGTGTCGGCCCGAGCACTTGTCTACAACCGCCTGCGCCAACTACTCCTCCATCCCAGAGTGGATATATACAAGTCGTCGAATCCCCTCACCACCGAGGATTGATAAAAGTGAAAGGAAGGGTTGAGCCGGACAGCCCAAAAACCTCCGCGAGAACGTGACGGGATACCATCCAGTCGCGGCGGCGGCGGCGGCAAAGGCGTCGTCGTCAGTGGCCGTACGCGGGGGGCGGAGTCAGCGCCTCGAGTGGCACGAAGGTGCGGGTGCGGACCGCGACTGGCCTGACATGCAACGGCGCGCGGCGCGGCGCCCGCTTTCTTTCGAGGGTTCGTGTGGGGCTCTGGCGTCGCGTGGGCGTGGCGTTCGGCGCTTGTCCTCCTTTGCCTGCCGCCCGGGAGGTTCGGTTCGGCGTGGTTTGGCGCCGCACGACTGAGCCGACGTGACGTGATGGAGCTAGCGTCGCTCTCCGGTTTTCTCCGGCGCGGAGCACCTGAGTCAAAGATCACAGCGGCGACAGCGATTTGCAGTTGCATGCACTTCGAGCCTTGATAACCTTCGCCTGCTGACTCCATTAGTACCACGGGAGTTTTCCCTTCCTTGTAAAATATAAAAAATCTAGTATTTGGTTACTTATATTTGAAGTACTATAGTCTTATATATATATTTTAAAAAATACTCCGTACTACCACCATGTGTACGTGGGTATAGGACTGTGAACATGGGTACGTGAATGCACTGCGGGCTGCGGTCATAGGCTAATAAAATCATGTCACATCTTTCCGGCAAATTAATGTACTCCCATATGGTTTACTGAAGTGCTCTACCATGTTCAATGGATGTTATGTTCGCTGAAAAACATTCTATATGTTGCGCACTCTCTATTCATGATTTCGGGTGGTTGATAAACGACACTGAGACGGATGTGAAGAGCTGAGAGATGCGCACATTTTTATGCATGCGCCCAACTAGGAATGAGCGGGGGTTGGCCCATAGCTCTAGTTCAACTTAATAACTAAGTTAATATTAAAAAAAGAAATTTATTTAGTTAAACTAGCAATGACCTTAAATTACTTATGGGCCGATTCACGGCCATCCCTATGTCCAACTAACGTGACGGTGGTAGCCACTCACTATTCCTTGGCCCAGAGATGTTCTTGACGGATTAGCAGAAGCTGTTTATAGGCCCGTTTTTTAATGGTCTGAATGCTGCAGGCCGCGTGGGCGACACAACAATTCCTTATCAAGGGCAACAAATATCAATGGGCCACTAATTTCCAGGCGAACCCATCTCGGAAACCCTAACCTGCTCAACCATCGTCGAGTCCTCGCTGGGATCGCCGGATTGGAGGAGCCACGCCCACGCTGTGAATCTTCGAGTGGATTATGAGGTCAGAAAACAACTGGGGTTTAGAATCATGTTTTATTTCCACAAGGTTTCAAATGAAGGAGAGGAGAGAATCAGAGATGGTGTGTTGCCAGACAAGTTTACATTACCTTGGTGAACTAGAACCTAAATCAGAAGAGACAGAATGGAGAAATGCAGATGAAAGCATAAGAAGAAGCTTTGATCTATGCTTCGATCTGCATGTTACATGTCATGGTGAAGCTCTTGCCCAGCGGCAATGCCAGCCCTCCCACCTCCACCATCACGCTCTTCTTGTGTCTCTCCACGTCGTGGTGTCCGTGTAGCTGCGCCCCGGCACCTGCAAAGTAAGGGCTTGACGTGGCAATGGCGATAGCATTCGCGTCATCGACGTGGATGGCGAGGTCTCTGCCCGTTCCTTACAGTCCCAGCACTGAGAGCTTCTCGATGAGTTGCCCCTTCTAAAGGCTGTAGCTCCCCATCTCAAGCTCCGACAGCACCGTCACCGCCTTGCCGCGCACGCTCTCGTAGAAGCGGACGTACGTCGCCTGCCCTTCAAGGAGCACCATCTCCGGCCGCTCGTCGTCGTCCACGTACACGGCGCCCTCTGCCTCCGCCTCCGCGGCGCCGAACGGGAACGCCACCACCAGCGTAAACGGCGTCGCCCGCGCCTCCTTTGAGATCGTCCCGCCGCGCTGTATCGGCAGGATCGTGTTCTGGTACCCGTGCACGTTGATCTCGTTCAGCGCCGCGTCCAGCTTCACGGAGCCCGCGCCCTTGGACACCACCGCCTTGGTCGTGTCGAAGAGGTTGTACCAGCTGCCCGGCGGGAACATGGCGATCACCGAGGTGGCGCCCTGCTCCAGAACCGGCGACACCATGACGCTCGTGCCGAGCAGGTACTGCGTGCTCAGCCCGTAGCACGGCGTGAAGCCCGGAAAAGTGTAAAAAATAATTTAAAAATCAGAAAAATTGCAAGATGAATAAATTTATGAAAATAAGAAAACTAGGGTAAAAGTTCTAATTTTCTATTTTTTTTCTATTTTCTATAATTTTCATATGTATCTTGTTTTTTTTCTATTACGAAATATTTTTATTATAACTATATTATCTCTATTTTTACAATTAAAACATAATCTTATTTTCTAAAAAAATTATTCTTTCTTATCTATTTCTATATATTTTTGAGTGGATGACATATACATATATAGCTAACCTTTTAAATTCATTGGATGTGTGAAATCATCAAATAAAACTTTCACAAAAAATTTGACAACATCTCCCTTATACTACTTCCTCACAAGTATTTTTAGTATTGGTTAAAAACATCAATTGATACTAATAGCTGTATAATAGTATAATTTGATGTCTCTAACCAATGATGTGTTCAGAAATATTGATATTGGTTGATTCAGTACTAAAGATTATACATAGATTATACATGTTCAACAACATATAGCTGTTACAATCAAGAATAAAGAAAAATACTGGTGCTACAGTGTCTCCGAGTTTTTGATTTGATAATAAATATACTGAATTTTGTATTCTACATTGTTATAGTGAGGTCTTGTAAAAAGAGACATTTCTTGCCTTTACGTAAAAAAATCATTTCTTTGCTTGATTTCCCCGTTTATGTATGTGGTGCTCCGAAACATGTGCGTCGCAAATATCGTTCTTTGTTGTGCACGATAGCGACGAAACAAATATTCCGAGCAATGATGTCCTGGTACGATCATGGTGGCAGAAACAACTAGATCATTGCGATGGCTACTGTCACGATAGCATCACTCCATCGATTTCAGCCACCCAATGGCAGACTTGATCGTTCGTCGCAAAAATAAATCACAAAATTGTTAGAAATACCTCGTGTTACTGCTACGAGATTACTTTTTTCATCCAGTCACTTAAGGCCTTCCTGCAGCTAGCTCAGCCAAGAAGAAAACATCGTAGAAACCGAAGAAGTGCGATGAGATACGACAGATCCAACATCGGTTCATCCATCATCATCATGCCCACGACTCACGAACCCTCGACGAAGGCCACTGCGATCGAGCACCACGCCGGCGTTGTTGTCCTCTCTGTTTTCCTCTTAAAAAAAAAGGCTGACGCCTTGACGGTGGCAAATTATTCTCGGTTGATGCGTACGTGGTGATCGATTATTCAACTATACTAGCTTAGAGTGTGGTTAGCTTTAGCACGTACAGCAGGAGCACGTCGTGTTGTGCCTGTTGGGTTGCACAAGAGTACACTTTTAGCTAAGCCGGAGCATTATTGGCCCCAAAAGATGTCATTACAGAGGCATGCAGCGAGATTAGCAAATCGATCGATCCGTCTGGTCGCTTGCTGGGTGGTTGTAGATACAGTTTTATTCAAAGGAGACCTTGACCTTGCCGGCCATGGATGATGGGGCCGATAGCTCGCCTCCCTAGTCAAGACAGGTAGGTTATCAGCATCCGAATATGATCTAGGATATATATTGCTGTGGTATCAAAATATAGATAGTATCGTGATATCGGAATATGTATCAACACCTATCTTAAATAAAACTATTAGCTCTATTCTCTTAACAAATAACTGTATATTTATATGTCATATATTATTATTACTTTATTTTCATATAAAATAACTACATATAATTAATAAAAATATTAAATTAAACATATAAAAGGAAATTTTAATATCCCGCTACTATAATACTATCTTACCATCCAATATTACTTGGAAAAAAAAGGGTGAATCCCCATCCTAATGACTCACGAACCAGCATTTAGATTGCTGCGTTCCAGTGGACCTGTGGACAAGGAGACGTCAGTGATGTCATCCCTAGCAATTGGCTCGACGTCACATCTCTGAATGTAAGCAAGTGATGTCAGTGTGGTCAGTGCGCAGTGTACACTCGTTTTCGGCGAAACGTCGTTGCTATTGGGGATATTTTTCCGGAGAGAAGGCAAGCGGATGATTTTGCTTCACCAAAGCTCGGTCTGTTTCTACATCGGAAGAAAAACGTTCGGTTTTTTTAACACGAGTTTCATTTCATCGGTAGAATATGCATGCCAATATGCTCTCCATACCCATTCCTAATAGAAAATTTAGGGCTCATTTGATTTATACATTTGGCAAAGTATTTTTATAGGATTTAAATTCCTGTAGAACTTTTCTTTCATAAAATTGTATTCTTATGGTCTATTTTTATAGAAAAAAAAGAGTTATAACATTTTGTAAAGTTTCCTTTGTTTTTCCTTGTCAAAGGTCTCCTATCCTCTTTACCATGTTTTTTATTTTCGTAAGATTGGAGAAACACATCACTTCAATTCATGTGTTTTTAATATTTGTATGTTTTTTTTCTATCCTGTGACTAAAAAAGGACTTAGAAAAAAGAATGCTTAGTCAATGTCTTTACTTATATTTTTATCGTACAAACATGTGTTAGTTGAAAGGGCACACACCGAACACCATGAAAATCACATTAGTCGTGCAAGGCATGTAAAACGAGAGTGCAGTTTACACACAAGCTAACATACTACAATCCAGCATTTCATAGATTATAATTACTGTGAAATTGACACCAAGAAAGATACTCCCTACGGTAATATTTATCATGCTCTCTACGGTAATATTTTAACAATGTTATCACATTAGAATTGATCTAACCCGCTTATTTATGAGTTCTAGTAGAAAAAAATATTCTACCAATAGTTGATACTAATAGATATGGTACATTTAATTAGAAAAAAAATAAATTCTACTATCAACATAAGCATTGTAAAACACCTTCAAGTATAAGCATTTAAAATTTATCTGTAATTCTATCAATCACCCATCATCCCAATTACTCTTTCAACCATTTCTTATTTAAAAAGAGATATAAAAGGCCTTTTTATCATTAATTTCTTTAAAAAAGAGACGGACTAATGTTGATCAAGTTTGGCACATCGCAATCTTATTTTTGCCTGTTGTCTTATCGGCTGTAAGTAAATTTTAAAATTTAAAACTTGATTATAGAGTTAGATTTTCATGTTTTTTCATTATAGTATATTTTCCAGCCTAGTTTTTAAACATTAATTATATATATAAGACTTATTTATAAATTATTTTTCTCTATTTATTTTTCTACGGTTTATCAAACTCAATCCATCATCGTGACCTACACGTATCTTTCTTTGCCCTTGACCCTCTCCCACTGTGCCAACCGCCATCATCGATTGCTCTTGCCGTTCATGCTGTTGCTTCCAGACCCAACCAGACGGTGAAGATCAGTTTCACTGTCTCTGTCTTGGAATCGAGGCACATCGACACGGAGAGTACAGTGGCGCTGTTTGTCGTGGTGAAAAGGAAATGCGTAGTGGGCCGACGAATTGGTGCATCCATTGGTTGGAGCTTGGAATGGGTGACCTAAGAAAAAAATTTGTGGATCATACTACTTTATTAAGTGTGTGGACCCATCTTGAAGCATCTTGCAGTAATTATTCAAGCAATTTGATTTAGCTGCATCATATACAGTGACTCCATCCCATACTGTAACAAACAGTGTTAGCAGTTTTATGCTTTACACATAGGCAATTTCATACTTGCAAGTTAGTTGCGAATCTATCCCTACATTTATCAAACCTTTTATCCTGTCGATGATGCTTTCCAAAGTTCATAGATTCGCACTTTAGCAAGCCAAGGGCACCAGCTTTACGGGTTTTTCTCTCCATTTGCCCACAAAAGCTGCACACTTGAGTACAGTCGTACCAGTGGATTCGTGAAGAAATGTGAGGGGAAGAACTATCATAGAGTCTCATTTTCTAAAGATGTTGCAGTCACCAACCAGCTAGTAGAATATCTCGAGGGTGAAAGATTATTTAATTTTTATAATAACTATTTAATTATATAAATAATAGAATTAGTTATAAAGTTAATTGAGAGATTGTTTATAATAGCTATAAAGTTAAAACATCTATTTTAAAAATAATGAGATGATAAATCTCTATATCATTTTTTTTATAAAAACACAATGTTTATCGGTTTAAAATACATGCTAACTAAAAGTCAACAAAAAATTAAGAAAACGGTTGTGAACGCAACCGTACGTATTAGTACTCGTTAATCGCTATAAGATTTGTCTTTTTTTTTTCGAATGTGGTGAGGGAATAATTGAGAGACATTGCTATGAGACTTTTCAAACTTCTTGTAGTTTTTGTCCACTACACTGATGACGCCTGGCAACTATACACTGTTACGTCAGCTTTGTGACGACACGAAACTGTTTTGGTGCTGCTTGTACTTTAGTCCACCGATTAACTACTCGCTTTTATACGTATAGACTACTTATATATATATATATATATTACGAAACACAGTATAAACGTAGACGCTCGTAATAAGCATACTTTGATCTCTATAAACACATACATATTTTATTTCTATAATTATCTTGAAAGATTGATTTTAATTTAATTATATCTTAAAATTAACGAGAACACTCACAGTGTCGACAATTATTGACCAAGACTTTAAGGTCCCCTTAGAAAAATGACTTCAAAGTTTAAAGTCTAAATATCAAGTCCTTTCAAATATAATTTTCATATAGGTGATTATGAAACTTTCAATTACTTGCCATTTTTAAAAAACTGTTACACCCTTCTCAATAAAATGCTAGGACATGTTTGGCGTGTAATAACTATACTTAAAAACTATACTGTAGAACAACGAGTCATTTTTCAACCACTTTTTATTCCTGCGCATTAGTAAAAAATGCCGTAGGTATAAAATCCAAGGCACTTGAATTTGTAGTTTCTCCATTTGACACCTTGAATATAGTCTCAATCTTACTAAATTTTGAGCATTTATGAGTTTGATATTTCCGGATTTTTCTGTTAACCAAAACTTTCACAACATTGCCATTTTGTATACGGTACAAAAGCCATGAAAATGGTATATAAAATTGTATGATTGTATCTCAGAGGCCATGCAAAATCCATGCTTAGCTGAAAGTAGGTTTTGTTCATTGGACATTGGAGTTGGCCTTTTACAGCTCGAATGCGCACTCGCTTATTTCTCACTCAAACATTGCTCCGATAATTATGAAAACTTTTTAAAAAATGGCAACAACGATATAATAGATATAAACCATATTTCAAAATCTCAAGTCCAAATCAATCTACAAAGTAAGGAACGAAATCAGTTATGAATAGTAACAGCATTATTGAGGGCCAAATTTTTGCTTTGTGCGTGTACGTTGAATTTAGTGTTGCATGTTTATGATGTGACACGTAATGTTGTAATCCATGCAGTCGATTTTTTTCCAGAAATTTTTACGTACTACCAATAGAATGACATGTAATAGACAAGTGTACGTGTACTCGAAAAGGACTTTCCCTATGTAGATTCCAAACAAAGTGGGTGTAAGCTAGGGTTAATGGCTCGCTGTTTGCAATGCAGAACATACGTTCATATTCCAGAGTGATGGACAGAAGTCAGAAGTAGAGAAGGCTAGCTAACGATCAACGATTGGGGGTGCATACCATATTCAATTCATTTCGATTGGGCTTATCAATTTCTCGACCAAATCTGCATATCGGTCCCCGAAGGCAGACATCTGTAGATCAAGCTAGCAGTACTGGAACGTACACTGATCGACCTTGATCCCAAACACCGATCACTTATTCACTTTTCTCCACTCTAGTATCACGTCCGAGATAATATATAGTATGGTCCTCGTGCTTAGCTCGGACTTAGGATACCACACTCACCTGTCACCATGGCAAAGGATGTCACCCACCATCTCGTGCTTGCTTAACTCGATCGACGAGAACAAGCGTTATTTGACTTGCCCACTGCTTGTTTGAAGACCTAACTTAGGTGATTTATCTTCTTTTGTTCATAGCGGTTTTCTTGAAAAAGCGGTAGCGTGAAACCGCCTGTAGCCCGCACCATTTTGGCTGGGATCTTGTGAAATTATCAAATATAGGACGATAAGAGAGATTGCGGCAACTTAGTAATGTGTAAAAGCTCCATCCTATATTGTAGGAGTATTGTTGAAATAAGATATTGGAAGAAAAATATCAGTTATTAAGCCAATAATAGTTCCTCAAAACCCATTACTCTTTACCTACCTTTGTACCCTTGGTTGGGAAGACAGATAGTAGACATCATTAGCAAAATCATCGAATAGCGTTGGATGGACAATAGAACAATATTGCTTCGTATTATTGCTTTTGTGAGGGGGCTTGTTTACCTAAAAAAACATTAATATAGATGATGAATTTGTCTAGATATTTTTTTTAGCTTTAGGAGCGGTTGTAGTTTTAGTTCCCAATGTTTCTATCATTAGCAACTTAGTCGTGTTTTCCCAAAATATGGAGCCGTAGACGCAAACTTTGTAAAAAACACAAGCTAATACGTTTTACATGTTTTCAGAGGTAATAGTCAAAATTGATTTTGCGTTTTACACTCATCCCAACTTCAAAATGTCTATTTTAGATGCATGATGCTTGCATGCTTTTTTTCAAAGAAATAATATTATCGGAGCATGTCTATAAGAAGATGGCTGATTTTTATAATTTTACATTTAAACTGAATTATTTGAGTAGTATTTATTTAGCATTTACTTTCTCTATCCCACTGTAATCATCGTAAAAGGAAGGAAATAAAGAAATCCTAATTTAATAATTATATAAGGAAAGAAGCTCAGTGTAATTTGGTTGTTGGGATGCACACAATCTTTCGGTTTACGCGTAGATTGGATGCTTATATGCAACCATTCAATCGGTTTTCATATGATTTGTAAATTTTCGTTTTGCATATATACATGCAAGTTGCGATGTGTGACACTCCACCTTTTTAATACGGCTTAAATAGATTATAGGAGTTTTTTTCTCCTTAGTCTTAATGTTCAGACCTTATATGATGATCAAAAGATGAGAGAGTATTTTGATATTAATATGTAATGTAGGGTGTAGTGAATACCTTGGTCCTACCTAATGGAGAAAAATATGCCGTCGTTGCATCGCCTTCTTTTTTTACATTTTTGCCATCACATTCGTTGGCCTATAAACTACCACTTTTTTTTTCTTGCGAAACACTCCTCGTTTGCAAGAAGACCACCACACAAACACAACTAGCTCTCACCCCACAAATCTTCTATGCAAGCTCCACCTCGCGAGCTGTGACGACGACGACGACGACCATGGACGCGGCGATCACTGCCAAGCGCAAGCGCTCAGATGCCTCCAACATCCCCGGCGCCGGCGCCGGAGACGACGACGCCCCCACCACCGTCGACGAGGTCTCCGACGCCGAGGTCGAGGAGTTCTACGCCATCCTCCGCCGCATGCGCGACGCCACCCGACGACTCGGCGCGGGTGCGGGTGCCCGAGTTCCCGGCCCGCGCGCCCCGGCGTGGCGGCCCAGCTTCTCGTGGGAGGACTTCTTCGCCCCATCGTCGGCGCCGGCGAAGCAGCAGCAGCCCGTCGACGAGAGCGTCGCCGAGAACGCCACCCAACCACGGCGATCGGCGGGCCTCGACCTGAACGTGGAGCCGCCGTCCGACGCCCCTGCCGCGGCCGCGCCAGCCACCCCGCGCTCGGGGCGCGCCCCGGTATAGCAGAGCGCACGCCACTCCCACGCCAAGAGGAGACGCCGTCGCGCCTGCGGTGCTCACTGCTCACCCCTACTGATTTCTGTACTAGATAGGAGCAGCTGCAGTGCAAGCCCAGTGAAGTGATCGATCGGATCCGTCCATGGCGCCGCGCTGCCTTTCCTCCTTGTGTGCGAACAGGTGAGAAATGGTTAATCAATCACTCTTGCTGGGAAGATGAATTCCAATATTGGTCTCATCATGGATGTACCATGTACTACCAGACAAAAATGACGTGTTAATTAATTACCCTTATTTTCGTCCTGTAATTTGCTGACCACTTCTTAATGTGTCATTGGTCATTACTGACCGCTTATCATCCTTGATGAGCTGGGGTTATAAATTTATTATTATTATTTCTTCCTTTCTCTTTGGAAACAAGCACTTGCCTTGGTATTGTCTTACAGCTTAGAACTTAGTTACGCTCGATTTGTTTTTAGTATATGCATCGATTAATAAATTATGTTACTGTTGAATGGTAAAAAAAATGTGAAATTTATGTAAGGTACTTGTAAGGTATATGTCTGAATAGAAAAACACTCCATAGTGAATACAAGAGCTGTCCATTTTTCTTTTTATTCAGAACGATTTTCTTCCCTTTTTTCAGTGCTAAAAAAAAGAAAGGAAAGCATAGCAAAAAATGCTAGTATGAATGTGCACCATCTTTTATTCTCAGCCGTCGGCAGCCAGCATCATGCTAAGTATATTTCGTAAGGAGCACCTATCTATTTTGTCTACACAAAAGATGTATTATCACACCATTTTTATGAAAGAGACCTTAATTTGAAGTTAATATTGGGGCTTCTCGAAACCCTAACTCTCACCAGAGATAAGTACGACGAGGTTAGGGGAGCACAGTCTCCAAGACCATCAAAAGGTTGAAAATCGAATACATTTTGTAAACAAAAATATAGTTAAGCGACATACTCTCATTTCCAATTCTAAATAAGTTGTTTTAACTTTGTTACTTTCTCCAAATGTAAGTCGCTATGATTAAATCACTTGTCCAACCTTTTTCCCTCTTATGTATTATTTTCATTATGTAATAGTCACAAGGGAGAAAAAGACTAGCCTATGTTAAATATAGAAGTGTGTAATCTATATTTAGTAAGAGATCATCAGAGCTGTATCTTCTAATTGCCGTTGGTTACATTTATAATCTTTCATATATGCGTAACCTTACATGTATGCGATCCTCTCTATATATGAATGATTATGACCCATAGAGATCATCTAGCGCCAATTACATTAACATGGTATCAAAGCCAATATTTTTTTTCTAAATCAATGTTGACATCATCTTCTACCTATTCTACCACCTCCACCTCCACTTCCAGCCTCTCCTCTAGTACTACCTTTGCCCCTATACCAATTCATCATGTCGTTATCATCCGACTCAACAAAACAAACTATACATTATGGTGCGCCCAACTTCTCCCGTATCTGCGGAGTGCAAAGCTTATGGGCTTCATCGATGGATTCACGACCGCGCCTCACCAGCAGATTCCTTCTTCGACTGCTGATGGTGCCGAGCTTGTATCTAACCCAGAATATTACCTGTGGTATGATAAAGATCAACAACTACTAAGTGGTCTTCTCTCGTCGATGACTGAAGACATCCTTCAGGACGTGGTGTCTGCCGCCACATCTAAAGAAACCCGGGACACTCTTCGGCACATGTTCTCCTTTACCACGCGTGTGCGCGCTGTCCAAGTGCATGTCGACCTTGCTACAACCAAGAAGCATGACCTCTCTGCTATCGATTACTTCCGTAAGATCAAGAGTCTGGCCTCCGAGCTAGCTGCGGCTGATGCTCCTCTTCGTGATGACGAGATCATTGTCTATCTTCTAGCGGGTCTTCCTCCATATTACGATCCGTTCGTCACATCTATGATGACAAAGAGTGAGCCCTTCACGCTCGACGACATCTACTCATATCTACTAGCATTTGAGGCGTGCCAATTACAATACCAGGCAGAGACTCGCCTCAACATCGGCGCGTCAGCTAACTTCACCGGCAGAGGTGGGCAGCAGCGGAGCCGTGGTCGTGGTGGTCCCCCTGGCCGTGCCTGAGGCCATGGCCGTGGCGGTCCTTCGTCCTAGGGACTTGGACGCGGCGCCCCTCCCTGTCAGATCTGCGGTCATACAGGTCACGCTGCCATCAAATATTGGCATCGTGTGGATGAGTCTTACCAGGAGGAACAACCTTATGCTGTGGTGGCTGCTACTTCATCCTACAAGGTCAACACCAACTGTTACATAGACACAGGGGCTACCGATCACATAACCAGTGATCTGGATCGCCTAGCCTTGCGTGAACAATACCATGGTGGAGAAATGGTTCAAGTTGGCAACGGGGTAGATTTGTAAATTATGCATATCGGTTCTTGTTCTCTTAATACTGCTATATGTCCTTTTGACTTACATAATGTTCTCCACGTACCTGATATCTATAAACACCTCCTTTCAATTCATAAACTATCATGTGACAATAATGTATTTTTTGAATTTCATCCATATCATTTTCTTGTAAAGGACCAAGCAACGAAACAAGTGCTCCTGGAAGGAAAGTGTGAATCTGGCCTCTATCCCATAAAGCCGTTTGATGTTGAATTCTTCAAACAAGCACTTTTCAATGTCAAGGCATCCACAGATCAGTGGCATGCTCGTCTTGGCCACCCCTTTATCCTAGTCGTGCGGTCTATTTTGAGTTTGAATAATCTCCCATATATCAAGAAGTCGAGTCCCTCAGTTTGTCATGCATGTCAATTAGGCAAGAGTCATCAACTCCCCTATACTCATGCTATTCATCGTTCTACATCGCCTCTTGAACTTGTTTTTTCAGATGTGTGAGGCCCTGCCCCCAAGTCTATTGGTAGATATAAATACTACATAAGCTTTATCGATGATTTTAGTAAATTTACATGGATATATTTGATGCATGACTGCACTGAGGCTCAACACATTTTCTTGCAATTTCAAGCACATGCAGAACGTCTCCTTGATACTAAAATTAAATACGTCCAATCCGATTGGGGCGGGGAGTAACAAAAACTTCATACTCAATTTTTCTGATCCCTTGGCATAGCTCATCGTGTTTCCTGCCCACAAGTATGGGACACGCTTAAGCCACAACATCAAGACGTCCAAGGTTCATACCGACGGCACGGTTACTTATTCTGCCATACGGACTTAAGATGTAGAGCCTACATCATATGTTACTGCTGTGGCACACCCCCTTTGGAGGTTAGTAATGAATGATGAATTTCAGACCCTTGTCAAGAACAAGACTTGGCATTTGGTTCCTCTACGTGCTGACCTTAATGTCATTTATTGCAAGTGGATTTTCAAACTGAAGTACAAAGCTGATGGTTCTGTTGATTGCTATAAAGCACGATTGGTCGCCAAGGGCTTCAAGCAGCAGTATGGAGTTAATTATGATGATACATTTAGCCTAGTAGTGAAACCTACTACTATTCGAGTCTTATTGTCTCTTGTAGTCTCTCGTGGTTGGTTTCTTCGACAGATTGATATTCAAAATGCATTCTTACATGACCATCTTCAAGAGGACGTCTATATGAAACAACCACCTAGTTTTATTGACTTGTCTCATCCTACTTATCTTTGCAAGTTGGACAAGTCATTATCTGACCTCAAACAGGTCCCACGTGCCTGGTTTTCTCGTCTTAATAACAAACTATTACAACTAGGGTTTTAGGCTTCTAAGGCTGATGTTTCTTTTTTTATGTTCAACAAAGTTGGCATTCAGATGTATATTCTCATATATGTGGATGATATTATTATTATGAGCTCTTCGTCATCAGTTATGGACCGTCTACTCATTCAACTTGAAACTGAGTTTACGATGAAAGATCTTGGCACTCTTGGATATTTTCTTGGCATTGAAGGACATCATGCTTCTACTGGCCTTATCTTGACACAACACAAATATATCCAAGACCTACTGCAGCGCACAAATATGACCTCCTCTAATAGTGTTCCGACACCTATGCTTTCCAACAACAAGTTACTCTTAAAGAGTGGCGACCCTTTCTCAGCTGAAGATACTACACGCTATTGCAGTGTTGTTGGAGTTATCTAATATTTGTCTTTCACTCGCCCCGATATCTTCTTCTCTGTCAACTGGGTTTGCTAATTTCTGTCAGTATCAACGACGGCTCATTGGGTGGCAGTAAAACGCATACTGTGTTATCTTCATTCCACGTCTGATATAGGGCTATGCATCACTAAATCTAGGTCTTCATTGCTAAGTGTATTCTTTAATGCCGATTGGGCCGGGAATCCAGATGATCGGCGCAGTACAGGTGGCTATGCCATTTTTTTTGTGGCAATCTTGTTTCTTGGAGCTCTCGCAATCAACCAACTGTTTCTCGCTCGAGCACAGAGGCTAAATACAAGGTCATCGTCAATGCTACCGCTGAAGTAATATGGATACAAGTGTTGCTAAGGAAACTTGGAATCTCTCAGCTTCGGCCACCGTCCCTATAGAGTGACAACATTGGTGCCACTTATCTCTCTGCCAATCATGTCGAGATTGATTACCATTTTATTCGTGAATGTGTTGTTTTTCGTCAACTCGACGTTTGCTTCATCTCATCTAAGGACCAGGTGACTGACATCATAACTAAGCCGCTCCCGGTTACTCCCTACTGTAATTTACGGCGTAATCTGAACCTAGTCTACCTCCATCCAGATTGAGAGGGGTGTTAAATATAGAATTGTGTAATCTATATTTAGTAAGATATCATCTAGAGCTGTGCCTCTTGATGGCTGTTGTTTACGCTGGTAAACTTTCATATATACGTAATTTTCCATGTATGTATAACTGTATATGATCCATGACCCATAGAGATCATCTAGCGCCAATTATATTAACAGCCTACAAGCATAAGAATACAACAAATTTAACGAAATATATTGGCATAGCCGAAGAAAAATAACAGGACATATTTGTACTAGCTTGGCTCTTCACTAGTTTATAAGCCGCAACTAGAAAAGGGCAAAGATACCTAAATTTCTAGTGGCCAATTCTTCCAGGAAGCTAAAAGGTCGCATGAGTGACATGTTTATATTGAACATGCAACTTTGGCATGTAAAGATTTTTTTTACTTGATGTCTTTTATATTTTCGGTCGTTAGGATGTAAATTTGACTAGCATTTTTTCAAAATAAATCGGTATAATTAATATATAGTAATAGTACAGCTATAGTATCATGAAAGAAGAATTAATAAATAGTCTAACATGTATTTGTGATGAAACTTTAGAAAGTTCAATGGTAACCTTAGAGCTACGAGCAAGGAAAAAAAGTATCACCAGTGTGCCATGACTCAGCATGTCATTACCTGCTTGTTAGATTATCAAAAGAGACGGAACTTAAATTTTAAAACTTAATTTTATAATTAAAGTTAGCATTTCCTTGTAGTCCACTTTCTCATATTTGTTTTTAAATCATTAATAATACACGTAGAATGCTTTATACATCACCGTTATTATGAATTTGAAAGAATTTGTACTACCTTGTCAATGCAAAGTGGAAAGCTAGTTAGTTAGTAGCTTAGTCAAGTCAACTATAATTAGGTTTTAGCCAGGGCAATCCATAAATTCATTGCAAGTGGAGGTCGTATAATTTGGTACGAGTATGGCGTACGTTGTTCTCGTGCAGAAAAAGAATTGAGCCGTCACCCCTCGGACGAAAAAGAAGTGCAACTTCCATATCAAAAAAAGATGAACAGGTAGCACCTGTCACAACAAAAACAGAATTCAGTTGCACTCTTTTTTTTTTCAATTGACCACGGTAGTCAATGGCAGCAGAGACAGCGGAGCCGTCGTCTGTACGTTGTGCAGGTCGTGGTGAAAATGCGATGCACGCAGCATTATTTGTTTACCGACTCGACGGCTGCATCATGTTGCATGCGTTTGCACGTGGAGACGGAGCGGCCGACTAAAGAAATGCTTCTATACTGTGAGCCCTGCAAAGTTGATCAATGTGGCACAGAATGCGATGCACATGGCTCGACGTTATTGCGCCGCATTTGAATACTGTAGAGTGGTGGTGGTGGTGTGGACGGTGCAGACCCAGGACGGAGGCGTCGGCGTCGGCGTCGACACCAAACTCGCCGTCGTCAGTCGTCGCCGTCGACGTGACACAATACACATATGGTTTTTGTGAGGTACTACTGTACGTGGTCGGGCGATTGCGATTGGGTTTCAGAGGTGCTAAAAATCTGTCGAATGATTTTTTATTCCCACGATATTCGTTTTCTGGACCGTCGATTTTCGGTTTCAAGATTTGTGCAAAACAGTGTGGGCTTCTCTATGATATGTTTTATCTGAATTTCTCAGGCTCCTTGAAAACGCGCTTTTTCTCTGACACGACAGAGAGAGAGGGGCACCGACAAAGAGAGACAGAAATGGGAGGCAATTTCATGGCAACCTCGTCGGCGCCGCTGCCACTGGTGGATCCTTTCGGCGACGAGCTTCCTCCGTCGGCAAAATCCCTCCGGACGTTGTGGCGCTGGTGTTCTCTCTGGCGGTGCCGGTTTTCTTCGTGGGAAACAACAGCGCTGGTGAGCATTATATATATTTTTTTCGGTGAGATTTTTGGTACGACGATGAGGTCCCCTGTAGCCACCAAGCTCTTCCTTCTCCGGGTGCGCGCTGCAACGCCTTGCAACTCACCGCTGAGGTTTGGCTTGGGGTATTAGAGATTTCTTTCCAGTTAGAGATGTGCTCGCCATTGTGATTTTGGCTTGTTTTTTTTCTTCTCATATCTCTATCATGCGGTGATGGGCGGGATCTTGGAGTGACTGGCGCCAATGGCGCACGCGACGGTGTAGTGGGCATGCGGAGTGCAGGTTGGAGCAGAGGAAGACCCTGACGGTCACAGCTGGGAGTGGGCACAACTACATCTGACGCTATGAAAAGGAGATGAGCTGTCGTGCGCTCCTCGTGATGCACCATGAGATGCTGCTCGAGCGTGGCCGCGTGATGACCAACGACCTGTTAAAAATATATATTTAATTTATTTCATAAATAAATTATAATATTAATAGACAACCTTATCATATTATCAACGTAAACATATCAAATACAGAATATATAATATACACATATCGACGATAATAATAGCAATAACCGTCGATTGACGATGACGCAACAGATTGAAGAGAAAGACGAGCTGTAGTGGATGACTAGCAAGTAGTTGCACGGAGCGTTTCTTAAAAACATTATTCGCTCTCTCCCATTGCAGCACTTCACGAGGACAAGGTTCTAGAGACCTGGTCTCTTGATCCACCGCTGCACGCCGGCGAGTGGGACGGAGTGGATGATGTATAATAGCGCAACATAGAGAAGGTGGCAAAACCCAGGTGGCAGACTAGTACTTATAGAGATATCAGGACACGTAATCAGGACGTTTGTACGATCTCTATGATGCATGACTGAACCGAATAATTCATGTGTGACATATCTAGACTATACGCCACTCCAATACTGAAAACGGATCAGCCATTGGACACAATAAAGTAAAACTGCAAAAGAAAATTGCATTTGTGTAAGTATGAGGGTCAATTTTGGTGGACATTCACGTGCATATTGCATACACGCATTGCCCTTGCCAGGCGAGCCTAGGCGAGAGAGTGCGCACGTGTGTTTATCTAGTTCTCTCTACCATCTACCATTTATGACTCAAGTGCCAAGGAGAGTACCCACTCTTATAAAGAGATCTCATTTTTAGGACTAGCATTATTAAAGTTTCACATACAACCCTTTCTATAAGGTGGGGTTTTAAAATTTTTCTAGGAATTATTTTTCATATAGACCTTAACCCTTTTGCAAATTACATCATTTTCCACTTAATCTCAAAGTCCCAAAGAGATTTGTCATTTTTCAATATATTGTTTATCTACGGTGTTTCGATAAAGACCGGTTAAGGTTGAACATCCATCTAGGTCATTAGGATACACTTATAACTTGAACAATAGACTATGCCTTAAATTGTAATTTTTGTGCAATCAAATTTCACCTAGAGACTTGATTGATACTAGGCCATCAGTACTCTACACCTCAATTGGAGCCTATAAGTCATACTCTTTAGTCTCTTAATGAGTTTTCTAAGAGATTTACTCAAACACTAAATAGACTGCGACCAATAGTTGGGCTCATAAAAATACATTCTTTCAAGAATACTCTACATGATATTATCTTCGTTATTTAAAGCCAACAGAACAAATTAAGCTATTACTAACTTGCCTTGCAGTTTGAGAGTGCATATATTTGCACATAAAGATGGTTACAAAAGTGTACTCTCCTCCAGTTAATTAACATCTTGTTTTTCTCAAGTCCTATTTCATAGGATATCCGATCAAATAGGTTGGGTTACTACCATAGTATAACTTATATATGTCTTATTTCCATCTCTTTTGATGCATTTTTATCACATTCGATGATAGTCTTCGTAAGGGGATCTACTAGGTTTTAGTTGTTTGGATGTAATCCAATGTTATAATTTCGAAGTTCTTGAATTTCATAACATAATTCAATTGTCTTTTTACAAGTCTAGACAATTTCATATTATTCTTAGAACTGTTTACCTTAGTAATCACAATTTGATTGTCATAGTTCATACAGATAATTGCCATTGATTTTTCAACCACATGCAGATCCATTAATAGATCATGCAACCATTCTACCTCAACGGTAATAGTATCCAGTGCCGTAAGCTATGCTTCTATGGTTGACCTCTTAAGATGGTCTGTTTGTAAGACCTCGATGAAACAACAGTATCATCTAGTGTGAAATCATATCCACTAGTGGTTTTGATCTCATCCACATCAGAGATCTACTTGGAATCACTATAACACTCTAGTACTGTCAGGTACCATTATAGTAAAGTCCAAGATTCATTCATTGTATCTTTCAGATAACAAATGACTCTATCAAGTCTTATAAATGATTATCTCCCGAATTTGAGGTAAATCGGGTCAATTTGCTCACAGCAAAAGAGATGTTAGGCCTAGTCACGTTAACTAGGTATATAAGTGAGCCAATGATCTTGGGGTATTCCAATTGATTCCTAGTAATTATCTTGTTCTTTTAAAGCAACAAGCTTATATTATAAGGTGTTAGAGAAGACTTACTATCAAAATAGCCAAAGCGACTTAGGATCTTCTCCACATAGTAAGACTGCAAGAGTGTAATCCTATATTCATATCTGATGAGCTTAATGTTTAGAATGATATTAGCTACTTTAAAGTCCTTCATATCAAAATTGAGACAAGAATAATTTAACATCGTTAATCACCTCAATGGATGTTCTAAAAATCAGTATGTCATTACTGTACAAGCATAGAATAACTCCATCACCCCTACCATAGCGATAGTACACAATTTATCTTTGATTGCGAAGCCCGTAGATGTAAGTATTTTATCAATTTTCTCATGCCGCTACTTTGGAGCTTATTTCAGACAATACAAAAATTTTAACAGCTTAAGTAACTTGCCTTGTTGACTTTTTACTACAAATCCATCAGGCTTTTTCATGTAAAATTCCTTATTTAGCTCTCCATTAAAAAAAGCTATTTTAACGTCCATTTGATGAATGAGAAGACTATGTGAGCAACCAATGAAAGTAGTATTCGAATTATAGTAAGTGTCAAAGAAATAGATTTAGGAGTGTCATTTATGAGATAAATAATAAAATCATCACTAGAGACTTAGCAATCATTTGTCTCTTACTCCTTCGAGAACCTTTACTGTCATCTTCCTCATTAACTTTTTTATGTGTATGTTAAGATTGTTTTAGTGGTGTGATTGAACCAGGAATTGTTTTAGATGATTGACTAGAAATGTTATAAGTATTCTTCATTGGAAAAATATTCTCAAAGAATATAGCATCACGATACTCTATAATTATAACAACATGTATCTCAGGTATCTCAGATTTAATTTTTAAAAATCTATAGGCAATGTTGTATTGATCATATCCTAGAAATAGACAATCCATAGTCTTAGATCTAAACTTGTGCTTTTTCATTATTGTTATGTTGACTTTAACCAAGCACCCCGTATGCACAAATAAGGATGTGTTTTTTCACAATCCAAACTACGTATGGAGTTTTGTCCTAATTTCTATTAGGAACTCTATTTAAAACATGATTCGAGATTAGCAAGACCTTCTCCCACCATGTATTAGGTAGTCCAGCGATATCTAACATAGTATTTACTAGTCAGTTAGCGTGCGGTTCTAACTTTCGATAATCCCATTAGACTTGGGAGAATAAGAATGCGTCATCTCATGTATGATGACATGTTCTTCAAAGAATATGTCAAATTTATTTAAGAAAAACTCTCCATCACAATCTAACATAATTATCTTTATCTTTTTATCAAGTTGATTTTCAACTTCTACATTATAAATTTTAAAATAGTATAGGGCATCATCTTTTGTTTTCAATACATACACATAGCAAAATATAATAGCATTGTCAATTAACATCATGAAATATTATTTTTCACTATTCGTCAACACCTCATTTATTTCGTAAATAGCTGAATATAGGAGTTCTAATGGTGATAAGTTTCTCTCAGCATCCTTATGAGGCTTGCAATGATGTTTTGATTGCACACAACTATGGTACTTATAACCTGTGACAATAAAAAACTTTAGAAGTAAACTCATACTAGAAAGCTGAGACATCAAACTAAATTTAATGACATAAATATGAGTGCCAAACATTACATCATCATACATACTTCCTCAAATATGGTTCATAGACTTACTACAGAAATCAGAAAAGAAAAGAGAAACAAGCCTCAGCACTCATCACCTTTACCAATAATATATTCATGTTTAGACATGACTACTTTATTAGAATTAAACACCAACTTAGACCCATGTATACATAGACGGGAGGCACTAACAATATTCTTGTTAATAGTAGGGTCATGTTGCATGTTCTTCCGCTGTACGATCTTATCCAAAGTAAATTTTAGATCTATTATGCCAATATCATAAACAGTAGCATAAGACTCATTCCCCATTAGAAAGGAGGAATCCCAAGTGACCTTATAAGAAGAAAACAAAGAGATGTTATCACAAACGTGTATATTGGCCTAGGTTGATTAATTAAAAGAATAGTGGGTAAATTATTGTACCTGTTTTGTTCGTGAGTGTAACCAATTGTGACTTAGAAGTCTTTTCTATATTTCCCTTGTGCTATGAACACTTATTGCCTAAGTGATCGGGCAAACCACACATAAAATAAGTTTTGTCATCTTACTCATTGTTATTATTGTTATTCTTCTTTTTCCTGAAGTTAGGAGTCTATTGGGCTTTAACAAACTTTCCCTTATTCTTGTTTGGTGACTTCTGTACCAAATTGGTGCTAGACTACACATCATCGCTCTTTGACACAACGTCCTTTGCCCGAACTTTCTCCTCAACATTGAGAGATGCAATTAACCCCTCAATGGAGTATTTCTGTCTCTTGTGTTTAAATGCAGTAACAAAACAACTCCTTGAAGGCGATATTTTTGCAATAATGCATGTAGCCACAAATTTACCGGAAATGGAATACTTAAAAGAGTTCGAGTTCCTTAGCAATGATTTGTATTTTATGAGTTTGTTCAACCACAGAATGGTTGTCAACCATGCTAAAATTGTGAAATTGCTCTATAAAGTACAAGTTATTGATAGCATTAGTAACATTGAATTTGGTATTCAGTGCATCCATAACTCCTTAGCGTCGGTCATGTGCATGTACATCTCGACTAGACGATCGCCAAGAACACTAAGAATGTATCTTACAAAGATATTAGTGGTTTTCTTGAATTCTTTTTATTGTTCAGCAGAGAGAACTCAATCAGGTTTGCTATTACTAACCTATATGCACTTCATAGGCGTCAGTCATAGAGTGACCTAGATCTGCCATCTTTTAAAGCGCACACCGGTAAATTTATCTGGCCTCACTGCATCGATAAAATCAACAATTAAAAAATCACAGTACCTATAATAAGATTTTTTTAATTGTTTAAAATATAAACATACATATATTTAATTTATTCCATAAATAAATCATGAAATTAATCAAATAAAGTAACATAACTATATCAACTAATCGAAACATATAAACAAATCCTAGCGCTGCCCTAAATTTGCTATCGCTTAAGACATGCTTGACCCTAGCACGAACTCCGCTCGATCGGCGTCGATCTAGTGTCTTCTAGTAGATGTCGTCGTTGCTGCTTGCTTGTTGTCATGGCACTGGATTGGGAAGGGGCTGCCATTGCACATCTGGTTGCGCCAGATCTCGTGCACACGGTACGACTACGCCGACACCTAGAAGGTCTGTTTAGCTCCAGTGCAGGTCTATCGGCTTCTCTTTGTGGCTCGAGGTACGCACACTAAGACCTGGGAGGTCCGCTTAGCTCTGGCGTGGATCTCTCGGCTCGCTCTCTAGTCCCTCAGTCGCGACGGTGTAGGTACGGGCGTGCCAGTCAATTTGACCCTGTAATTAATAAGGAGGTGAGGCAAATGGGTTCAGTTAGATGATAGTCTGATACGAGCTCTCGCTGTCGGCAGGCCGCCGAAAGGATCAAGTTGGTTATCGGCCACGTCCGGATGGCTCCTGCTATCGGCTGGTTACCGATAGGGATTGTGATGCTCTTTCATCTGCTGGATAGCCGATAAAGGCGCAGACAATTGTAGACAAAGGATGTGATGGCTCCAAGTGTAGCGAAAGCGAGATCCTGATCTATCTGCCGTAGAGTCGATGGGGGCACCAAAGGGTATTCAAAGAATAGCAAAGCACGCGAGATCTCTTCTAGTTACCGACGGAAGTTGTAGCGCTTGTTCATCGGCTGGAAAGCCGATGGAGGCATATGTGAATTGGCAAGGAATCGTATAAAAGACACACCGGCTGCAAAGCCGATGCCGCTCCGGATATGGTGGGTGATGAACAAGGAGCAGGGCCTGATCTTCCCATAGAATGAGACCCGTCGCCCACCGTGACAACATCGCTAGCACCAATCTCGAAGAATCAGACTTAACTGAGACAGTAAGAGACCAAAACCAATGGCAACGGGACGGCGAAAACCAGATCAGTCTTGTTGAAGGAAGGGCGGAGCGAACCCATCGGCTAGCTGAGCCGATGAAAGAACATCTCTAAAGATATGAATGCATCAACTGAAAGGCCGATGCATTAGGCGTGACGTTTGATGGAAGTCTCTCAAGACGAGTGCGTATCAGCTGAGGAGCTGATACGCTGAATGTGTTGCTCAAGGTATAGATAACTCATCAGCTAACCACTCCGATGAAACGCCGGGCAGAGACCTATAGGCCTACAGCTTGTTCTACTATCGACAGTTTTATAGGTCAAACCTAACCGATATAGTATGAGATTGATGACGTCATAGAGAGCTTGGTAAACCGATATATCACGCACAAATTTGATGTGGTACACTTAATCTCACTAAAAGTTTGAAGCTAACTGATGCAACCTTAGATAGAGCAAGATATATTGGGATAGTGACAGGACTTACCTATTCTTCGGAAATCAAACTTAAACAATGTAGCCCGCATCGAGAGTTAGAAACCACTGGTAAAAACCTAGATAAACTAGGGTGTCAATGCGTCAAAGTTGTATTGATCGAAGAATATCTTACAGGCTTCTAGAAGGTCTATATTTATAACCTGGCATTAGAGAGTCTGACGTGGTTACAACAACCATTGAACCCTACTGACCTAGGTCTCTTCTCAGCTAGCTGTTAACGCCAAAATCTGGACGATCCGATGGCGCTAAAGCTGATCGACTAGGAGATCCGATGGGGCTAAAGCCGATTGGCTGAGAGGTCCGATGGAGGGTTTAATGCAGTCATCGGCCGATGGAGATACTGAGACAAAGCCGAAGGAGAACTATAGAAAAGCCGATCAGATTAGTAGAAGATTGGATCGGCTTGAAGACAGGGGATTGTTCAATTGGGATCAGGTCCAAGAAGCCCGAGGGAAGGAAGGAGAAGGATCGGCTTGACTAAAAGAAGGTCAGATAGCTACAGTGGAGAGGCCAATCAGGTTGCAGCAAAGGAAGACTCGATTATAAATTGAAAGATTATTCAGATGAAACCGGGTTTACGGAAGAGCCGTGGACTTCATGGCAGGATGCTTATTTTTGTAAATTATAACCTTACTCAATTAGGAAGGTTTAGCTGGTTAGTTAACTTCTTTAGGAATATTTTCCTTTGTTCTTACTAGGAAATAATGTCCGATGGTCGTAGACGCGTCGGACTCTGTCTGTAAATCCAGGGTATAAATATAGACCCCCTGAAAACATGTAAGATATCTCTCGATCATATACAAATTCGGTGCATCGCCACCCTAGTTCATCTAGGTGTTTACCAACGGGTTCTGGCTCTCGACGCGGGGCTGCATTGATTAAGTCTGATCTCTGGTGAAGGGGTAAGTCCCGCCACTATCCTGGTAAGCTTTGTACTGTCTAAGGCTGCATTGTTTAGGTTCGAACTCTTAGTCAGATCAGGTGTACCGCATCACGTCCGTGCAGGGCCTATCAGCCTGATAAGCTCACTCTGCCGTCGTCAATCTCGTGCTGCATCGGTTAGATCCGACCTACGGGGCTGCCGATGGTAGATCGAGCTTCAGGCCTATAGTCTTCTGCACGGCGTCTCATCGGAGTGAGTAGCCGATGAGTTATCCATACTCTGAGCTTCACAGGGCATCGGCCCCTCGGCCGATACGCATAAGCCTTTAGAGGCGTCTCCTTATCGGCTCAGCTAGCCGATGGATTCACTCCTATTCTTGCTACGGCATAGCTGATCCAGTGTCCTCCATATCATCGCCACTAGCCCCGGCCTTGTACTGTCTCGGTTAGATCCGATCTTCGAGGTTCGGTGTTGATGGCGCTGCCACGGCGGGCGACGAGTCTCATGCTATCATATCCGGAGCGGCATCGACTTTGCAGCCCGTGCCTTTTTATGCTAATTCTTGCCTAGGCCGCATGCGCACTCATCGGTTTTTCCAGCCGATAAATCACTATTCGACTGTCCGGAGGGATCCCGTGCGCCTCGCCATCCTCTGAGCACACTTTGGTTCCTCCATTGGCTCTACGGTCGACCCCTCATCGACACCTGTCCACATCGGTTCTCTAGCCAATCGAAGAGCATCCCGAACCTATCGGCAGCTAGCCGATAGCGAGTGTCTGTATCGGACCCGCTCGTCTCACTTCCTTGTCAATTGTAGGGTCAAATTGACTGGCACGCTCGCGAACCTCGAGGCTTAAGGACCTGCACTGGAGATAAGCAAACCTCCCAGGCCTTCGCGTGACCGAGCCGCCGTCCCTCCCTAGTCGCGGGATTTTTTGGCGGCGAGCACGCTTCTTGGCATGCCCGGTGGGACCAGAAGACCTTTTTCATCAGTTGAAAGTCCTTCAATCAATGGTGCTCAAATGGAGGGTAAAGAAATCAACGCAGACAACAGATGAAGGATTTAACTGAGAAGCAGAGATACTAGGTGGAACATAACACAGCTAATTTTCAGAAGCTCTATCTGGAGTCCTTCAGTATGACCCGACAAGGGCCGATTCAAAAGTCCAAAATGCCAAAGCCAGTTTTGGAAGGAGAATCGAGCCGACCGCCCATCAGTCCTCAGAAGCCGCTACAAGAGATAGTTGATGAAGCTATTCACCATGCGCTCACTAACCAATTGGGTGTACTGGTGAATACTTTGCACAACTTAATCAAGAAAAATGTGGATGGATCTATTGTTAAAGAACCTGATCAAGGGCCGGTGTATTTCCTGATGAGAACAGGACAACCACAAGTTACTTACGGATCCAGAAGGGATATATTGGCAAATATGTTTTCGCCAGTGCAAGAGCGGATTGGGGGGCAACATGAAGACGTGATGCTAGGGTATCATCGGACGACCTATTACGGGGGATATAAACAAGAATATCTTAGTAATAACTATCAAGGAGATCATTATGGATAATGTCAGATACCAACTTCGATCTCATAGTACCAAAAGGAGAATCTAAAGGAAGAAGATTGGACTATCAGAATTGCGGAAGTTGTAAGAGAGCAATTCGGCATCAAGCCTAAAGAATAAACTTTCATGTATCGACACCCTTACCCAGAGTGGTTCGACAGAATTCCGTTGCCGCACTGATTCAAAATTCCAGATTTCTCCAGGTTCTCAGGGCAAGATAACGTATCTATGATGGAACATATTAGCTTATTCCTGGCTCAATGCGGGGAGACATCGGCTGATGAAGCTCTGAGGGTCCAATTGTTTCCATTGTCTTTATCTGGACTAGCCTTCTCTTAGTTTTCTTCGTTACCTCCAAATTCAATCAGGAGATGGGCTGATTTGGAGAAACAGTTGCGTAAGTATATCTTTGCCGGAATTCAAGAGTTGAGGTTATCAGACTTAACATCGGTTAGACAAAGGCATGATGAATCAATCCCGGAATTCATCCAACGTTTCCGAGACGTCAGAAGCCGATACTACAGTCTCATTTTAAGTGACGGACAACTAACCGATTTGGCTTTCTAAGGATTGTTGGCTCCGATTCGGGAGCGTTTCTCTTCACAAGAATTAGAAAAGAAGGGCACATAGGCTACGATATAGAGAGCAGCATAAAAGACAACAGCAGGACTATGAAGAAGCCGATCAGAACCAAAAAATTAAGAAAGTATGGAAAGTAAAGCAAAAAGAGGAAGATGCTGGTACATCGGCTCAGGCTAACATGGTATTCTTCTTACCAATGGAATATAAAGTATATGTATCTGATGAAGAAAGTCAAGAAGAGGATTTTGCCCAATTAATATTGGAACCGAGTCAAGCCATATTTGACAAACCAGAAGAATCCAAGCATCAGCACCTAAAGCCATTGTATATCAACGGATATATCGATGGTAAGCCGATGGCAAAGATGCTAGTTGACAGAGGCGCAACCGTCAATTTGATGCCGTATTCTACATACTGCAAATTGGGTAAGACGGCTGGAGACTTAGTTTAGACAAATATAGTGTTGAAAGACTTTGGAGGCAATCCATCAGAAACCAAAGGAGTATTGAATGTGGAGCTAACGGCTGGAAGTAAGACATTGCCTACCACATTTTTTATCATCGATAGTAAGGGGTCGTATAGCCTACTCCTTGGCAGGGATTGGATTCATGCCAACTGTTGTATTCCTTCAACAATGCATCAAAGCCTCGTACAGTGGCAAGGAGACAGAGTTGAAGTGATCACGGCCGATCAGTCGACTAGCGTGGCAACAACTGATGTGCCATTTTAGGAAGCTGATGGATTCAACTGTCTATCCAGACAAACATGGGTGGGAAATTTCCTAGAGGTGACTGATAAAGGAATAAAGCCGATTCAGCATGTCGGCTCGGATCCATTGTTTCCATGGGAACTTTAGAAGACTCTGAAGGAAAGTTAGGTCAAGATTTTACGTCGGCCGATGAGTTGGAACAAATAGATATAGGATCAGGAGACAAGCCAAGGCCGATGTACATTAGTAAAAATCTATGTGTTGAATTCCGAGAAAAGCTGATAAATTTACTAAAGGAATTCTAGGAATGCTTTGCTTGGGATTACCATGAGATGTCAGGATTAAGCCAATCGATTGTGGAACATCGGCTTCCTATCAGACCAGGATATCGGTCATTTAGGCAGCCACAGAGGAGATTCAAAGCAGAGTGGCATGATGAAATCAAGACGGAGATCACAAAGTTATACAATGCAAATTTCATCAGACCATGCCGATATGCTGAATGGGTGTCCAATATTGTCCCAGTGAAGAAGAAAAACGGAAAGTTAAGAATATGCATCGACTTTCGGGATTTGAATAAGGCAACCCCTAAAGACGAGTACCTGATGCCGATGGCAGATTTATTAATTGACGCTGTATCGGGTCACAAGATTATTAGCTTCATGGATGGAAATGCAGGCTACAATCAAATTTTTATGGCCGAAGAAGATATCCACAAGACTGTTTAGGTGTTCTGGGGCTATTGGTTTATACGAATGGGTAGTCATGACTTTCGGATTGAAGAATGCCAGTACTACCTATCAAAGAGCCATGAACTACATGTTCCATGATCTTATCGGACAGCTGGTGGAGATATATATTAATGACGTGGTGGTGAAATCCAAAGGTATTGAAGAACATATAGCCGATCTACGAAAAGTGCTTGAGAGGACGAAGAAATACGGACTCAAAATGAATCCTCACAAGTGTGCTTTTGGCGTATTGGCTGGACAATTTTTGGGTTTCATGGTACATGAGAGAGGAATTGAAGTCAGTCAACGAAGCATCAGGGCCATCTAGACCACTGAGCCACCCAGCAACAAACTACAGCTGCAGTCCTTGATTGGCAAACTCAATTTTATATGGAGATTTATCTCAGACTTATCAGGAAGAATTGAGTCATTCACTCCTTTATTAAGGTTACGAGCTGATCAAGAATTTGTATGGGGTGATGACCAGCAAAAAGCCTTTGATCATATCAAGGAATACTTAAATTCTCCACCAGTGTTGATTCCGCCGCAAAAGGGAATACCGTTCAAATTACATTTGTCAGCCGATGAGAAGCCAATCGGATCGGTGCTTGTACAAGAGTTTGAGTTAAAAGAACGAGTAGTATTTTACTTGAGCCGATGACTTCTGGATGCTAAGACTAGATATCCTGCTGTGGAAAAGTTATGCCTATGTTTGTATTTCTCATGTACAAAGTTAAGGTATTATCTTCTATCGGCTAAGTGTACAGTGCTTTACAAAGCCGATGTGATCAAATACATGCTATCGGCTCCAGTCTTGAGGGGGCGGGTTGGTAAATGGATATTTGCTCTGATGGAGTTCGATCTGAGGTATGAATCGGCTAAGGCAGTCAAGGGACAAGCGGTAGCCGATTTTATTGTACAACATAGAGGAGTCCAAGAGAATTATGTGGAGGCGATCCCGTGGACGTTATTCTTTGATGGATCGGTTTGTAAGCATGGATCTAGTATCGGTTTGGTGATTATTTCGCCTCGGGGGGCAAGTTTTGAGTTTGCCTTCATAATCAAACCGTATAGTACAAATAATCAAGTAGAATATGAGATGGTACTCAAGGGACTTCAGCTGCTGAGAGAAATTAGAGCCGATACGATAGAGGTCATTGGGGATTCTTTGTTGGTAATCAAACAATTATCTGGGGAATATGAATGCAAGGATGAAATTCTGAAGTCATACTACGAAAAATATCAACAGTTGTTAAAGGATTTCAAGATAGTGACATTGGATCATATTCCTAGAGAGCAAAACACGGAGGTCAATGATCTTGCTCAGACTGCTTCAGGGTATCGGCTGAATAGTAGAGTGGAAATTGAGATAGCCGATATCGAGAGCCATATGGAAGTCGATGATTGGAGATAGGAAATTGTTCAGTATTTGCAGAATCCATCAAAATCAGTTTCCAAGAAGCTTCGGTACAAGGCTATTAAGTACATTCTACTTGATGAAGAATTGTATTATCGATTAGTCGATGGAGTGCTCTTAAAATGTTTGGGTGCTGAAGAAGCTGCGTTGGTGATGAGCGAGGTGCATGGAGGCATCTGTGGAGCCCATCAATCGGCTCATAACATGAGATGGATGATGAGGAGGGCTGAATACTTTTGGCCGAGTATGTTGGAGGATTGTTTTAAATACTATAAGGGCTGCTAAGATTGTCAGAAGTTTGGGAATGTGCAACGAGCTCCAGCGTCGGTTATGAATCCGATAGTCAAGCCATGGCCGTTTAGAGGTTGGAGAATCGACATGATCAGCCAGATTTATCCTTTATCCAGTAAAAGGCATAAGTTCATATTGGTGGCAACGGACTACTTTTATAGTGGGTATAAGCTATTCCCTTGAAGAAAGTTACTTCTAAGGACGCGATTGAGTTCATCAAGGAACATATCATACATCGATTTGGAATTCCACAGACAATTACCACCGATCAAGGTTCTATCTTTATGTCAGAGGAGTTTCAAAGGTTTGCTGCCAGTATGGGGATTAAGTTGCTAAATTCGTCACTATATTATGCTCAAGCTAATGGACAGGCGGAAGCTTCTAACAAGAGTTTAATAAAATTGATCAAGCGTAAGACTGATGAACAACCATGGAGGTGGCATGTCACTTTGAACGATGCGTTGTGGGCCTATCGGATGACGTGTCATGGATCTACCCAGGTGCTACCATATCAGTTGGTATACGGTCATGAAGCAGTTCTTCCATGGGAAGTTAACATCGGCTCCAGGAGGGTGTCTTTACAAGATCAGTTGACAGCCGATGATTATTACATGTTGATGACCGATGAGCTTAATGATTTGACTCAGAGTCAGTTAGAAGCATTTGAGAAGATCAAGAAAAACAAGGCTAAGGTTGCTAGGCATTATAACAAAAAAGTAATGACCAAATCCTTTTCTGAAGGAGATCTCGTTTAGAAGTTAATTTTGCCGATTGGATCTAAGGATAATAAGTTTGGAAAATGGTCACCAAATTGGGAATGACCTTATCGGATCAATCGGTGTGTGCCTGGTAATGCTTACATATTGGAAAGTCTTGAAAGAGAGAAGTTTACCAAAGCGTTTAATAGAAAATATTTGAAAAAGTATTATCCTAGCGTGTGGGTAGGCGCCTAAATCAGCTGAGCATAGCCGATTCAAGACAGATAAGGTTTCAGAGGTAGTACCAGCTGACGGTACCATCCGTATGATCAGTTGGGGTATAGCCGATGGACAATGTACGGAAGCCAATATAGTTTATATCGGTTACATACAGCCAATATCGTGGAGATATCGCCTTTAGAAAATTTAGATACACAACTTTCGTTGATCAAGCTGATGGAAGTTTATCACAAAAGTTAATGTTCAAGATGACATCTGGATTTCTCCGAGGCTAAAGTTTTATAAGAATTTCTTAATGGCCTCAATCACGCGTAGACGGATCTGATCTATATCATTGATGGCGCAGATGTCATCCTCGTCTGATCCGGGGATAGTTTTCAAGTTCTTGTGCCGACGAACTACTAGCTGCACTTTGTCTGCTACCTTGGCCTCTTTGTTTTGGATCGATTTTGGTAGGCCGATAAGATGGGACTCGGTGGAGTTGATGTCTTCACGAACCTTATCGAGTTCCGTCATCAAATTGGCTTCTCGTTTCTTCAAGAGACCAAGCTTGGTGTTGGTGTGTTGGAGGTCAGCTGATATTTCATCAAGTTTATTCTTTTCATCAAGGGCAGTCAGCCGATCGTTGTGAGCCAGGTGGCTTTGCTCAGTGCGATCGGCTATGCGTCGTCTTGATGCAGTCAGCTGGGTCCTTTGGAATTCCAAGTAAGTAGCAGGCGTGAGTGCGTCCAACAGTTCCGCATGTAGGAGGTGTGAATTTCTACAAGTCTTCCCCGAATCGACCCGCAATCTTCTACCAGCGAGTCAATCGGAACCTCCAGCCGATGCATAATATCTAACAACTGTTCACGTGCATCGGCGGGCAAAAATGGTTCGATCACTGTGCTGGTGGCTGAGTCTTCCTTTGCTTCCAGGTATTTGCCGATGTCGAAGGAGAATAGATCGGCTAATGACTGCATAACAACATTAGCAAACATGGAGATCATGAGGCAAAAGAAATGACATGTATAATGAACGTACCTGAGAGACAGTGGGAGCAGTTCTTATGTGGGTATCAGCTTGATGTGGGGCAGTGTGAGTAGATGCCAAAACTTCAGAGGATACTATCGGCTCAGCCCCAGTAATAGGGTCCGACGTTTGGACCTCAGGAGCCAATGGTTCAAGCTGCAAAGCGAAGGTGTCAGGATAAAACAAAGGCAACAGAGAATTGACGCTGACACCTACCAGCGGAGATACGGAAGGAGTTAGAATTGCTGCAGGAGAAGGGCATCGTGAAGCCGATGCAACGATGACAACATCGGCGTTGGTTTTCCGTTTCTTAGAAATCGTCCGAGTAAACGGTTTCTTGCGCTTTGACCCTGACACTTGTGACACTCGGAGGAGAGCCGATGGAGATGGACCGCTTTGCCCAAGGAGGGATCTGGCCGATGGAGGTTGATAGATAATTGGCCGACCACTTGCGCTGGTCGAAGGTGCATCTTTGTCGTCAGCCTATGGAATCACGGGAATCAAGACACAGTTGAAATTCAATATGATGAAGAAATGATAGTGGAAGGAGAAGGATTACCTCTTCATCGGATTCTATATAGTCGGGATTGAGGCGAAGGCAATAATGTTCAGCCGATTGACTATATAAGTACTTTCCCCATTCTGACCACCATCGAGTGAAGATTTTGGTATTGAATATGCAGGGCTCGAAGGTGGAGATAGTCCATAAGGACAAGTTCGATGTCATCGAGCTAAGTCGATCGTACTCCAAGCCGCTTTTTACTTCTCCGCAGGCTCGGAGCTTGCCGATAAAGAACAAGCCGATAGAGAGTTGGCCGAAGCCCAACTGACGAGCACTAACCGAAGGATGGTAGAACTCGTATGATGGATGTTGGGATTAGCCCATTGAAAAAATCCGATCGGCAGAAGACAAGGAGTTATGGAGGATAAAAATATAGTCTTTGATTCTTCATCGGCTAAGGCATTCATCGGATGAAACTTGGAAGGCATTTCAAAGGACGAGTGATCCTTGTACGCAAACCAGATGGTGACCTCTTTGGTAAAGCCATAGTAGAAACACTTGAACCATCGGCTGAGTCCGAGGGGGTCATTTTGCTTCCAGGAAGAGCCGATGAAGCTTCATCCAGCGAAATGCATCAGCGTCGGCTGGCCTCGTTTTCTTCTGGGTAGTCAGTCGGGAATGTCATGGAAGAGAAGGGGGCCTGGCAATGATTTTGGAGGTGTAGACGTTCAGCCAAAGTTGTATAAACCACCAGGGTCCGTCGATATATCTGACTGGATGGCCTGTTGACAGCTTGGTCACAACTTGATGGAGCAGATGATAAGTTACTCCGAGAAGATAATGCCCTAGGGGAATTTGGTGGTGATCGGCTAGAAGCTCTGCCAGACATTGCATGTTCGTTGTTGGACCGAGAGTCGAGCCACCAAAGAAGAATCGTTCTAGCTAAAGATTCAAGAACGCTACATGTTCACGTCCATCGACTGGGCCAGAGGATTTGTTATGCAAGGAAATGTACTTAGTCCAACCTTCAACATTCTTGGTGTTTAGTCGATGCTTAGGTTTGAATCTGAGGCTGAAAAGGTTTACATAGTGGGTGGTGTTGAGGCAGGTCAACATAGTAATATCCATCAAGGTGGGGGTCATTGGCCGATACCCAAACATGAAGGCATTCAAGATGTCCGACCAGAAGTAAGAAGCCGATGCAAGCAGAGGTTCGTTCTTTTCCATATTGGTTAAAGAAAGGTTAATGCAATGGTCTATTTCTAAATCCTCCCATAAAGACTTTTTGGAGGCAGAAACCCTAAGGTACCAGTTCCTTCATTCAGGGGGTTTGCTAGGCCAGGATCTGAAGCTGTGAGCCCAATCAGTGATGGTCATAGATGAGTGCTTGAACAGGATCTTTTCTGTTTCGAAGTTGATAAAATCAGTCGGATCCTCGCTATCCATAGGGCCAAGAAAGAAGTGACCGGGATGGTCGGAGATTGGAATAGCGATCTGGCTCTTAAGATCCTACAGAAACCAGAACCCGACTACGGATGAGAAATCGGGATGGGGAAGAATCATGCAAAACATAGGATGAAAGAGCAGATAATGGTTACCTCAGGGATTACATGTGTGGAAGCCATTGCGCAAATGAAGGAGTAGCAGCCGATGAAGAAATCTGCGAGAGCTCGCCTTCAGTCTTCTGAGCCAGTCGAGATTCGCGGAAATTTGCGGATGCCTGTGGAGCTCGTCGATGTTTGGGGGTTTTTGATGAGAAGAAGTGTGTGGAAGAAGGCTGAGAAGGGGATATATTTTATAGAGGCGGAACGGCCTAGGTAGAGATCTGAGTCGATTAATGCGGGTTTTAACGGGTCATCCTGGTTTGTGGAGGTTTCTAACGGCTCGAAATTTCGTAGTCTGTTGGCAAACTCTGAAATTGGGGGGCATGTGTTAACGCCAAAATCTGGACGATCCGATGGCGCTAAAGCTGATCGGCTGGGAGATCCGATGGGGCTAAAGCCGATCGGCTGAGAGGTTTGATGGAGGGTTTAATGCAGTCATCGGCCAATGGAGATACTGAGACAAAGCCGAAAGAGAACTGTAGAAAATTCGATCAGATTAGTAGAAGATTGGATCGGCTTGAAGACAGGGGATTGTCCAATCGGGATCAGGTCTGAGAAGCCCGAGGAAAGGAAGGAGAAGGATCGGCTTGACTAAAAGAAGGTCCGATAACTACAGTGGAGAGGCCGATCAGGTTGCAGCAAAGAAGACTCGGTTACAAATTGGAAGATTATTCAGATGAAACCGGGTTTGCGGAAGAGCCGTGGACTTCACGGCAGGGTGTTTATTTTTGTAAATTATAACCTTACTCAATTAGGAAGGTTTAGCTGGTTAGTTAACTTCTTTAGGAATATTTTCCTTTGTTCTTACTAGGAAATAATGTCCGATGATCGTAGATGCGTCGGACTCTGTCTGTAAATCCAGGGTATAAATATAGACCCCCTGAAAACATGTAAGATATCTCTTGATCATATACAAATTCGGTGCATCGCCACCCTAGTTCATCTAGGTGTTTACCGACGGGTTCTAGCTCTCGACGCTGGGCTGCATCGGTTAAGTCTGATCTCTGGCGAAGGGGTAAGTCCCGCCACTATCCTGGTAAGCTTTGTACTGTCTAAGGCTGCATCGTTTAGGTTCAAACTCTTAGTCAGATCAGGTGTACCGCATCACGTCCGTGTAGGGCCTATCAGCCTGTTAAGCTCACTCTGCCATCGTCAATTTCGTGCTGCATCGGTTAGATCCGACCTACGTTGCTGCCGATGGTAGATCGAGCTTCAGGCCTATAGTCTTCTGCACGGCGTCTCATCGGAGTGAGTAGCCGATGAGTTATTCATACTCTGAGCTTCACAGGGCATCGGCCCCTCGGCCGATACGCATCAGCCTTTAGAGGCGTCTCCTCATCGGCTCAGCTAGCCGATGGATTCACTCCTATCCTTGCTACGGCATAGCCGATTCAGTGTCCTCCGTATCATCGCCACTGGCCCCGGCCTCGTACTGTCTCGGTTAGGTCCGATCTTCGAGGTTCGGTGTTGATGGCGCTGCCACGGTGGGCGACGGGTCTCGTGCTGTCATATCCGGACCAGCATCGGCTTTGCAGCCCGTGCCTTCTTGTGCTAATCCTTGCTTAGGCCGCATGCGCACTCATCGGTTTTTCCAACTGATAAATCACTGTTCGACTGTCCGAAGTGATCCCATGCGCCTCGCCATCCTCTGAGCACACCTTGGTTTCTCTATCGGCTCTGTGGTCGACCCCTCGTCGACACCTGTCCACATCGGCTCTCCAGCCGATCGAAGAGCATCCCGAACCTATCGGCAGCTAGCTGATAGCGAGCGTCTGTATCGGATCCGCTCGTCTCACTTCCTTATCAATTGTAGGATCAAATTGACTGACACGCTCATGAACCTCGAGGCTTAAGGACCTACACTGGAGATAAGTAGACCTTTTAGGTCTTAGCGTGACTGAGCTGCCGTCCCTCCCTATCACAGGATTTTTTGGCGGCGAGCACTAGCTGCGTGTGTATCGTCTTGAGGCAAAGGCCCGTGTTGATGTGCCACCTTCGCTCCTTCACTACTTCAAAGGGAGAGGCAATAGAGAGATGCACTAGTAGATGAGAAAGGAGGTGAGTGAGAGTTATGATAGTGACATATGGCCTTAACGGAATTTTTATTTTTATTTCTTGGATCGGTTTTATAGTTGGGGATAAGAATCAGAGTCAGACCCGGCTAATATTTGAGGGAGGTACAATGGACTTTTGCCCCAAAGCGAAAGTGGAGAAAATTCTCGACGGGCCAAATATTCTCTATGCAGTAAACAAGCCCTTGTTGCATCTACTTACTTGGGCCAGGGATTGTGGCTCTTGACTCGCATGGGGTAGAAAGGCTAGGGTTAGTTGTCACATCAGAGAATACCTAATTTTATGAGGCCAGATCACCATTGGTTAGTTCATACAAATGTCTTTTTTTTGGTCGTACAAATTTCGTCGGAGTATTTTATATCCCTATCTTATTTCGAAGATGTGGGAGTAGTTTATATGTATCCCTTGTTGCAACATACAACTAAGTGCGGTGGTCACAAGGGTTTGATCACCCAATTAAGGTCGTCGTCACACCTTAATTGGCAGATACAAGACGAGCATATGCTGTATTATATTCCTGTAGCAATCAACGAGCAGTCACAGCACCTACGTTTTGTGTAAAGCGATAGCTAGCGAGCAAGAGAAATCCAAGCCGGAAAAGCCGCCACGAAACCGCGCCGTACTTGTCTTATCTGCATCGTCATGCCCTATTTGATCAACTAACTACATATATTTGGTCTATGTTGCATCATCGATGGCGTATGGCCGGTGTATGTTTGAAGGAGCAGCTGAAAAGGAGCGAAGCGTGACACTGGAAAACGCACGGTGACAGGAGGGCGGCAACAAAAACGCAGCCGTCATACTCGCAACCGTGCCACTTCTTCATGCCTATCTTTTTTTTTTCCAAAAACGTATAAGCAGTCATATTTATATACACATAACCGCTATATAAATATGTTTATGCACATCTCATCTCTACGAGCACTGAGCATATATTAAGATTTAAGATGCACAAAGTCATCTTGGGCACCATATTATCAATGGTACATCAACTACTATAAAAAAAATTAACCATAAATTTAAATATCTCTATCAAATATACAATTTAAAAATGGTCTTACCGGATAAAGTACACCTGCCCATCTTTTCTTTATCCTTACATAGACCAGGTGTCTTTTATATATAGTTTTCACGTAAGAAGAGAACCAATTACGGGCAAGTCAGCACGCACAAGCCAAATCAGTTACCACTTCACCAGCCCTAGCGCCGATTTTGGTGCTTTTGCTCGCACCAGTTGTTTACATCTCTCTAACTGACGCCGCGCGCGCGAGGCGAGCAGTTCGTCGTCTTGATCGTCGTCTTCGCTCGCAGTTGTTACCGGCATGGGCGACGGCGGGGAGAAGCAGGTGCGGGAGGCGGAGGAGGCAGCGGAGGGGTGGCGGCTCAGCGTCACCGACTTCCAGTTGCCGGAGAGGCCCAAGGATCCGCACTTCGTCAAGAGGGTCATCAAGCGATGCCACGGTACGTACTTACATGCCATCATCCCTTCTCTTCTTGCTAGATCGTTAAATACGCAGTTTGCCTTCTCATGCTCGATGTTCCAATATATACAAGGGTCGATGACCATTAGACATTAGTTGGAACGCAACATGCATATGTTTTATTGAATTGAACTCGTTCTTTCCCAGACCGAATTGGGGATTTTGGGGTGCTCTGGTTACTGATGTCACTAATCAAAACCGCCCAGTAGTTTATGCGTGTTATATTAAACTCCAAGATAAGTGCCGAGAGGGTAAAGATAAATTAGGTACTAACTAGATCAACTGGCAGTTAATGCCAGTGGAATCGATACTACGTATGCGGACTCTTGGTCTGACCGAGTCACCTGACCAATCTAGCATCAAGAATGGCCCTTGTGCTGTTGTGCATTACCGCAGTAAGTTTTTCAGGACAGTGGTAATAAACACACCACCGTAGAGCCGTAGCTAGGTTCACATCAGTTTCCCTTTCCCTGGTTCATAGTATCATACAACGAGAGTTTCATGCCTACATACATGTGTGGTATGATTCTCTGTACAACCTTTCTGCATCGTATATTAATTTCAAGTACGTACCTGTCATTGCTCAAGCATGGAAATAAAGGTTGTGCACTCACTGCTTCCTATAGTGAACTATAACTTATTACCAATCCATTGACACCTACATGAAAGCTATGCGTTCCTTTCTTGTTTGTCGGAGGGCATCTGATGAACTTGTAATTAACTATTCGACGAAGCCTAGCTAGCCTTGTTGCAATGACATGACTTACTCATGAGCTGATTAACAATGCCGTCTCTCTTGCGGAAATCGATAGTTTAGCTAATTCTTGACGATGATCACAAGAACGAGATGTTACATTTCGTACCCAAAAGAACATATACAATGCATATGCTGGCGGCTAAATCAGTTAAGAAAGCTGAGAAAGCCTTCCACGTGTGAAGCATGCAGAGTTGCATAACCTTGCCCTACACGCATGGTCCTCATAACCACACGTAGCATTGGTGGACTGCTAGAATGGCCGTGATCTGATCTCCCCAGTTTGGCATGACAAAAGCAGTTGCTATTTTCTAGGCTTGTAGCTAGCTAGCGCAGCTGCTTGGTCTTTGCACAAGTTACGGATCACGAGAGAAAAATTCCAGGAAAGATCATCCCTTCCTCTTCTATTCATGCTCTTCCTTTGTTCGTCTCCTTTTATTTTTTTATTTTTTCATCCGGGCTTGACCCCTGTTGTAAATCTTGACTATCCATTAATGCAATGGCAATAAGGTGGAGTCTCTCTACCTTTTTGTGTAAAAAAATAAGAGAAAAAAGTTATGCAATAGATCAATAATACAACAATATTAAATAAGAAATATAATTTTTTATAGGAAGTGTCTATAGTACTCGAAACATTGCTCTTGCCACCGCCCCTACCTAGTTGACATCGTCTTTGCTACCAGTGAGGGCTAGTGAGGGCCGTTTCACCACGATGCCTCTTCCTTCTCACAACCTAATGTCATCGTATCTCCTTCATTTTCTCTAGCTTCGGGTCCATATACCGCCATCCTCTCTTATCTCCAGCAGTTCTACCTTATCTATTTCACCTCCTACGTAGTGATGGTTAGCTTTCCTCACCGTCAACATCAATCCATTGCTCTCCTCCTTTCCCATGGCCAAGGAGCTTTCACCACCTTGCTTTGCTATGGCCATTAGCCAACCATCGAGCTATTACTGCTCTATCATCCCTCTAAGCTAGAAAACACCTCTCACTTTTCTTACCTCGACCTCTAAATCCTATCCCCAAAAACATAACCACTTAGGAGCTCCCAAGGGCTCGTTAGAGACGAAGAGGAAGCCGCTTTCGCACGAATCACAGAGCAAATCACAAGATCAGAAATTCACATGATTTTATACCTAAAATCTGTCGAGTGATGTAAAACATTTCAATTTTGATGCCATTTAATTTGATGTACTACATATACCTCAGAAAACCTAAAATCAATTGGTTAAAAAACCTTTCCTTTAGGTGTGAAAACAAATCAAATTATAACGAATAGTGGTCATACCATATTCTACATCATATTTTTTAAACAGATTCTATAACGTCCCGATTTTTGGCTCATTAAAAAATATTTTAATAAAAACATTATTTTAAAAAATTTGGTTCTTTGAGTGTAAAATTAGGGCCTAAGTATCAAATATCTTAATTAATCCCTCCTTGTGAGCCTAAACATCCTAAACCAAAAATTCCTATTTGAACTCAAGCCTTGAAAATCGAATTCCCCTCCAATCTTCCCAATATCTCCAAATTCCAAAAATGTCAAATCCTCTCTATCCAAACTTCGAAATTCCATAAAAAACTTTTTTCTTATTCTAGTTCCAAATTTCAAATTATGAAATCAAATCCTCCTTGAAATCTCCCTTCATTTCCTTCCTTGAATTCCTTCAAAATTCAAACCTATTTCAAAATATACAAGTTTTAGCATTGAATCTATTGTTTGGGTTCCTAAGATTTTGTTGTGAACTCAAAAGATCAAATTTGAGTTTAAATATCCTTTCCAATCTCCAAATACACCTCAAATAAAATCCTTGGGAATTTGCAAGAGTTTTTAGGCTGCCTCTTCTCTCTTTCCCTTTTCTTTTCTAGTCAGCACATCTTCTCCTTTCCCATTTCCTCGGCCAACCCAATTCCTCTCTAGTCTAGCACCTGTTTGGCCTTTTGTCTTCCACGTAGTTGTCGTCGGCCCACCACCCATGTGCACACATCTCACAAACGTCGCCTGGAGCCGTTCGCACGAGTGCCCACTCGATTACCCCTTTGATTGGGTCCATGCATCCGCTGCTCACTCCCCAATGCTCGCTCATGCATGCTTGGAGACGCGGTTGTCTCCCTTCTCCGCCTCTCTCTCCACGCATATCACATACTTGATGGAGCACCTTCAAGAAAATATCTTCCACCCGTTTCTCTCTCGTGTTTGGCCACACCACAAAAGTCAAAAAGGGCCTCGGGCCTTGTTGTCTTATCCTATCACGCCTCTCTCTTCCTCCTCTCCGACCGACACGGCCATCATGTCTCTTGTCGCCATGTCTCATCTTTGCCCGCTTGCTGCATCACCTCCACATCTGAAAAAAAAGGCTCCTTGACATGAAAATCTTACCATCGTGCCACACCACCTGACTTCAGATAATCCACATCCGTTTGATATTATAGATATCAGATCTCGCTCGGTATCCGTATGCTACTGTCTGAATCCAAATCCATATGTATCGAATATATATAAACCTCTAACTTCTGATGGATTCAGAGGGGATCTGATTAGATAATATCCGATTCGTTTTTCTTTGGCGCAGCTAACTCACTGTCACAAATCGGTCTGGCACGACAAAACTGGAGGAGAACATTTTGGGCCATGCTTGGGCTAGGCGGAGATGTTTTCCGGGCGGATTTCGCTCTCCAATTCCTTAAATTCTGGACAGCTCTGCTCCTTCAGAGACAGGGTTTGGTCAATTGGCTGATTGGCGGTGCGACGATCGAGTCCACGGTTGACAAGACCTTTGTAAACCCAGGCAACATGGACGCGTGCAGATTTCCCAGAATTCATGTGCGAATTGTGGTGACGAGCTGGGGAGTCCCCAAGCGTGCTCTGTTCCCAAAACCATTAGTAGAAACCCAGCAGCGTGCCTGATTCCTTCCAAACTCCGAGATAATCTCATCCACCCTCGTTGCCTAACCTGAGCCTTAATCCGACTCACTCACCCGCAGGTCCCGTGACGACACGCACGCGTAGCCTTCTGTATCGACGGACGGCGACGGGAGCAGCGAAACCCGTGCCGTGTTTCAACTCTGGTACATGGACGTGCACTGTAGTCAGAAGCCGATGAGATCATCCCGCCAACTCGGCCGCCCTCCCGGTTGGATTTGGATGAGCTCAAGTACGTTACGCACATTCGGCTGATCTCGTATCGTTGCCTCTACTCTACACCGGCGTTCCGCTCGCTGCGGCGCAGCCATGGGGAGCCAAGGACGAGGACGCGGCGGCGGGGAGAGGGAGCCGGAGGAGCCATGGAAGCTGCGGGTGGGCGACGACTTCACCGTCCCGGAGCGCTTCCACCGCAAGCCTCCCTTCTTCTCCAGGATCTTCCCCGCTGGCACCCACGGTGACTCTCGCCTCCGTCCTTAAATCTCAATCCTCTTTACTACTTTCTCCCTTCTAAAAATAAATTCGTCTTTCCATTCAATTTTCTATTTCCTGTTTAATACTAGATCGATTTTCCTCTTCATTTTCGTTTGAGATAAATTTCTCTTTGATTTGCTTCATACTCACCAGCACTATACTACATCAACCCGTAACAATTAGTAATCCTAAAAAAAAGAAAGCCCCTTTGGTTTAACCTTGGTACTGCTCTGATCATGTTTCTTTTTTTCCGGCTTACTTTACCTGTGCAGCTTTTTAGTACTAGTTCCCTTTTCGTTCGTGATCGATTATAATACGAACTCTTGGTGTGTTGGGGATGGAGGTTTTGACAGGCACTAACATGGTTTATATCTCATAGTGGTGCAGTTTAGTTGGTCAGTAGACTCAGCTGTTTTCAATTCTGTTCTTCCACTAGTGTCTAATCTTAGGTTGTAGACTGACGTTAACCGCACCAGCATTATTTTGATGCAAAGGAACCGTCATTTTAGTACTTGCATAGTATTATCCACGTTGAGGGGTGTGATATAGACTTATCCCTATATATTATCAATCAACGTAGCACACACGTATGTCATCCCAACATAGGTGCTTAGAGGAAGAGAGACTCTTTCAGTCTCGTTTCTTTCATAAAAAAATTAATAAGATAGATTAATATTATTATGATATATTACTCTATAAACATACAATCTTAAATTTAACTTCTATATATTGCAAAAAAAAATGTCTATGAATATGTGCATATTACTGAGAGTTTAATTTGTTGTTTTTGTTATCAATTTGTATAAATTGAATTTAAATTTGTATTTTTTTGTAGAGTAATATATTGCATATTAATCTATATTGTCTAATTTTATTGATTTTTTAATAACTATTTGAATGATGTATGAAATGAGATGAAATTAAAATCTATTTCCCTTATGGGGATATTTATCAAAGAATAACCGTTTTGTCTGTGATAAGGAAGGTGCTAATTCTGATTTTTTTAAGCACCGATGCTTGATGAGTTTGATTTTTGAAGCATCGATGCTCGATTCTTAATTACTTTAAGCACTTGAATAAAATGTATTCATTGGAGGAGAGGGTATTAGATGGATATTTAATTACATAGACATATTAATCACCTTATATTAGCGCTTCATTGGAGATGCCCTATTGGAGGCAATCGAACAACCCATACAAAGGCTAGCGTACATCAATTAAGCTGTAATTTATCCAAAAGAAAATTAGATTTTTAGGACCAGCCCAATATACAATGGGCCAGACATATTTTTATTTGAGGAGCAGTCCAAAGTATAATGAGCTCCTAGGCTTTGGCGTAGGGTTGGCCTCTGAAAATGATGATCATACAGTCATGCTGTTCATGCATGATGTTCCTACTCGACTGGTTTTATCTACAGCCATGCTGCCCACGCGTGATGTTCCTACTCAACTGTGTTTGCCAATTACTACTATTTTTGCCTTGGTGGCAAAGAAGCCACTTTCCATGCTCCTAGGACCCTTAACAGCGTTTCAATCTGGATTACTTTTTTTTCTTTGTGTGAATGAGCATATGCATTTATCCTAGTAGAACATCATGTTTCAATCAAACAGTACTTTGACTTGATTGATCAAGCTGTCAAATGCATGCGGAACATGCTAAGGACTAAAAGATGATGAATGCTATTCAGCTTAATTAAGTATTTGGTTTAATACTCTCCTCATTTCTTGGATTATTTGGTTGAGTACTTCTGAGTACTGAAAAGTCAATTCTCCATCTTAGGAAAGCACCGGAAAATCGCAAAATACTACAAGAAGCAGGAAAGTCTTCTGAAGGATTTCAGTGAGATGGAAACCATGAATCAGATTGGTTCCATAGATCAGAATGCTCCTTCTGAGGTAAAATCCTGCTCAGAAATACACCTTCCCTCATTGTATTATGCAATGTAACTATAAATTGGATGCTGTAATTTTTTTCTTATATACTACTACTGATATGAAGCATATCTTCATGTTGTTTTGTTAGGAAGAGTTGAGGCAACTGGCAAAGGGCGAACGACTGGCCATCAATCTGTCGAACATCATCAATCTGATTCTTTTCATTGGGAAAGTTATTGCTTCAGTTGAAAGTTTATCGATGGCAGTGATAGCTTCGACACTGGACTCCCTACTGGATCTTTTGTCAGGTTTCATACTTTGGTTTACTGCACATGCTATGAAAAAGCCCAACAAGTATAGCTATCCAATTGGGAAGAGACGAATGCAGCCAGTGGTAAATAACTCAGTCTCAACTTGTTAAAAACTATGCTTTGTTTTATTACAACTTAAGCTGCGTTGTCAGCTACCAAAATGATGTAGACAATATTCCAGAGTACTCAGATTTCAGAGTCCCTGCTTCTCATTGTTGCATGACAACTATTGGAGCTGACTGAATAACCTGAATTTTTCAGGGCATAATAGTCTTTGCATCAGTAATGGGCACACTTGGTTTCCAAGTGCTGATCGAATCAGGGCGCCAGCTTATCACAAATGTACCCACAAAAACTCTTCGTCAAATTCAGAGTCCATTTTTGTGATTTGGCAGCTGACACTAGCTTAATCTATGTATGAAATGTCCTGACAGGAACACCAAGTATTCGATCACAGAAGGGAGCTTTGGATGATCGGCAGCATGTCCTCGGTCGCAGTGGTGAAGTTCTTCCTGATGCTCTACTGCCGGTCGTTCAAGAACGAGATCGTGAGAGCCTACGCGCAGGACCATTTCTTCGACGTGATCACCAACTCGGTCGGCCTCGTCAGTGCGCTGCTCGCCGTCAGGTATAAATGGTGGATGGATCCGGTCGGAGCCATACTGGTGAGTGCCCATTGCTGCCTGCCGCTCTGCTAGCTACTAGGGAAGCATGAAGCATGTGAGCAGCAGCTGCTGATGCAAAGGAATTAATGGCGGATGTCTGGATGCAGATCGCGGTGTACACGATCACGACGTGGGCGAGGACGGTGGTGGAGAACGTGGGGACGCTGATCGGGAGGTCGGCGCCGGCGGAGTACCTGACGAAGCTGACGTACCTGATATGGAACCACCACGAGCAGATCCGGCACATCGACACGGTGAGAGCCTACACCTTCGGCACGCACTACTTCGTGGAGGTGGACATCGTCCTCCCCGGCGACATGCCGCTCAGCCAGGCGCACGACATCGGGGAGTCGCTCCAGGAGAAGCTGGAGCAGCTCCCCGAAGTCGAGCGCGCCTTCGTCCACGTCGACTTCGAGTTCACTCACCGCCCCGAGCACAAGGCCGAGGTCTGAATGATACTATGATTCTCTCCTTCCCTTTCACTTCTGTTTTGGCTTGTATAAATTGTTTCCCTGTGAAATCCACGAGGAATGTCAATTGTGCTACAGCACTGTTTCTGTAAGTAGCTGAGTAAAACTGAATTCTTCTTTTTTTGAGAAGAAAACTGCTGAATTCTTCTACTGGATTATATATACTTTTCTTTTACTGGAAAATGGCCAAAACCACTGGCATATGTCCATGTACCAATCTGAATTGTCATATCTGTGATCAGAAGCATATATATTATATTTCCTCCATTTCCGAAGGTCATGTCACTGGGGCAGTAGTGATGAACCGGACTAGTTTGTCATTAGCCCCGGACACGTCCACTCAAGTTAGCTTGGGCCCTATCCAACTAGGGGCGAAAAACTCACAAAAATACAAGGGGCAAACCATGCATGAGGCAGTGCCTGTGACATGCTCCTCGGTCGTTTTTATTGGGCGTGCTGCAACTGGGTGTTATGTGGGTGTAGTAGCAGTGACAGGACAAATTGTCAATATTCCCTTCATTTAAAAATACTTGTTACATTTATTTATTTTATAATGACTTTATTTTTAAAGTAATTTTTTATATTAAAGTTTAGAAAAATAGGATAAAGAGTTTATTTTTAAAGTAATCATTTTATTCAAATTTGAAAAAGGAGAAGGCAAATTTATTAGAGTTTAAAGAAATAATGAACAAATGTATTGAAATTTAATAAAATAATTTTTTTTATATTTTTTTATATTATATATTGATATGTGCAAGATAGATTAAAAATAAAGTTTTTTTTACGGATGCGGTAGCTTCTTCAGCTAGAAGGAAAAGAAAGGACATGGCTATCCTAGATGTGATCCAAACAGTGACACCTGTTGTTTCTCGTCGATCAGCTGGGATCGGAAAGGACCCGGTAAGTATAACAGTTAAATTGCTTGCTGGATGAGATGGATGCACACCCTTGTGCAGCAGCAGTGGTTCAGACTTTTGGTGAGAAGCATCCATCGGGCAGCATTATTGGTAAACAATGGCACACGATGATTGCATCGCCATGTTATTTGTTCTCTTCAAGGGCTGTACTCGACAGTCCACGCCTAATGTTTGGTGGTCGTTTGTTTGATAGTATTCTTTTGCACGTCCTCTTGTGAAGAAAACAAAAAGGGAAAAAGAGCACGGCTATAAAATGAGTCACCAAAATGCTGAAACAAAGTAGTTTGTATTGTACATGAGTTCATTGTCAAAGGCTGTAAAAAAGCCGCCTTTTTTGAGAAGAAAGTACACTAGCTGGTCTATATCGTTCATTCCGGCGAGCTCATCACGTGGAAACAGAAAGCCACCAAGGCAAACTACGATTGATGGAGGCCATGGCATGTGTGAGCTCGTCGTCGTCGGGTCCGGGCAAACGGACCCCCGGGTGAGTCGGGGGCCGTACAGCAGCGTCAGCCCCAAACGCGGCACGGTCTAGCGCGCCACGGCACAGTCGCTTACCTGCATCTGCATCCACACAACTTGCTGTGCTCCTGCTCCTCCTCGATCATTAACTCATTATTATTCTATCTCATGGATGTCCTACGTCGTACTGCATGTGATTAAACAAGTTCTTTACTTGCCCGTGATTCTCAGTTTCCGTACTGCTACTGCTACTGCTGTGGAGTACTACCCACCATACAGGCACTAGTGTATTAAGTATGGGGATATAAGTTACTGTCTCCGACATAGAAATACTTTACTTTTTTTACATGAATCTCAATAGAAAAAAATACTTTTCTACACAAATCCGGGACGTAGGTACTAATACGTACTGCTTGTTTCTAACTAGACATTCGGTCTGCAGTAATAGAGTTGGAGTAACATTAATTAACCCCGCATCTGCGTCCATGCATACTCTAGCTTACTGTAGGATTTTGTAGGTGGTCAACCAAGGAGTACTCCTCTGATTTCTACGCAGATAACGTTTAAATAGAAGTTTAATTATTCGTTTTATTTTTTTAAAAAAATCATATAATTATTTTATTGTGATTTGACTTATTATTAATGGCACTTTTAAGCTGACCAACATTTTTTTTCAAATTTATATAAAATTTTTAAATAAGACGAATTATCAAATAATATATCTAAAAATATTAACAAACGGAAAAAGCATGCGTCAGTGTTACCCCTGTAAATTCTTCATCTTCCAGTAGAAAATTAAACGAAGTGTATTATACGACGCACACTTGCTTGGGGCAGCTCTCCATGATTCCCGCTTCTCACGCGCATTATTTGTTTCAGAGCGGAAACACCGATAGAACGCTAACCTTACTATACTAGTTAAACCAAAGCCCAAATCGTCGTTGCATAGCTTCCAAACACAACACCGACCATTCTTCACTCTAGCCTCACGCGCGGGACGTCGATGCCACCGCCGGCGAAGAGGAGGACGACACGGCAGCCGCTCCCTCGTTGTCGCCTCGTGCTCATCATGTACCTGGCGTGGGCGCTCTTCCTCCACGGCGGCGGAGGCATCAGTCTGGCAGATGCGGTGCCGGCAGTGGCGCCGGCGAGACGCCCAGGAGTGGGCTCGTCGGGGGCATACGTCGTCGGCTCGCGGCCGGTCCCCTCGGCAGCGGCTAGCTGGAGGTCATCGTCGGCTTCTGCTGCCCGGTTCTTCGAAGAGAAGCGGCGGATTCCAAGCTGCCCCGATGCCCTTCACAACAGGTAGAAGCTAAGATACATATATGCGTCGATCGATTCAGCTAGTTTGACATGAGCATACTCGATCATAGCTAGCAATTTTAGTAGTTTGTACGAGCAGAGAGAGTGTGTATCATATTGCTTGCCTGTTCCAATGGCAACTTTAGTTGCTGGCTATGGTGTTGCCCGGAGTGATTGATCGACTGCATGCACATATTCAGGTGGCCACCCGCCATCGAATTGCTTGCCTTCGATGTGTGTTCTGTACAGGCTCCGGAAGTGTGCCTAGCTACTTTTGAATCATATGTACAAGAATTCACCATTGCATTCTTGCTGAATTGACACCAACTTTATGAGTCAGAGATCAGAATTCAGAAACTTTGCCATGACTATTTCACAGAGAGACTTTCTACTTGAAAATTGCTCACTCTGTCGGCAGCTATGTGCTTATATATGTATTTTATCAGAGTCTTCTCATGGGAGAGTTGGATTTCACCCTTGGATATTGGCAGAGAGTTGGATTTCACCATTAGATATTGGCGTATAGCTTTTGATAACAGATAAATATCTAATACCACAGAAAAAAAACAATATGTACTTCGTAAAAGCTCCCACTTAACCATGAGTAATGGTCATCGTTGAGTTTACCGCAATATTATATACTTGACGTCATTTTTTTTCCAAAAATGAAAGTATCCAGGTAAGGGACCCCCCCCCCCCCAATCCTCCCCCGCGCGGGCGACCTTTCTGAAAAAAAGGCAGAAAACTACATATTTGTACATATTATATCAGTAGCTTTCACAAGGCCTTCAAAAATAACTTTTGAGTTAGTTTTGTCAAATTATTTATTATTTGATAGAGTTTACTTCAGAGAAATTTCATGGCTGAATTTGAGAAGCCATCTGGACGCCGTATGGTCAAAAGGAAATTGGCATAGAGTAGTACAGTGTCATGGTGCCTCAAGGATCTACTAGTATACCCATACGATGGTTTCAGAGCATCTTTTTGTCCCACTCTCCCATTATGCAAGCTCACATGTAGAGGAACATGTAGGATGTCCTATTTCTTAATGAATTTGTACATTAAATTGAGCGTCAATCAGCTGAGCGAGTACATTGTTAATTGGAGAAATCATCGACAGAGTCTGCAATTTCATCAAGAGAGAGCGGACACCAATGGCTCAAGCTTGCGTTGCCAAACCCCATACGTGATCTTCAGGGCGTGACGCGTGCCTCTCCAGCAGTAGAAATCAGCAATCGAAAGACAGGCCGATCAGATCAGTAGGTCACCATGTCGTAAGACTAAACTAGTACAGTATTGGTAGCTAGTACTACCCCTACACTAGATTGTTAATTCTCCTAGTTCCCCATGGACAAGTACGGCGAGTTTTTGATTGACAAGAATCAGCAAGGGGCTACCTACTGCTTGCAGTTTCACGACAATTGTCATTGCATGTCATTAATTTTAAAACTTTTATTATTTTTAAATACAATACTGTTTAGTTTTCCGTCATCTAAACATATCCATAAGTTTTAGTTAACTTTGACGACTCATATTGCACTAACATATGGAACCTTATTCTATCCACATCCCCCACAAGCCCATGACGTAGATCGAAGTGCTTGTGCCGCTGCAACACCTCCCTACCCCACACACCGCTCCCTAGCCTTGCCGGCAGAGGCAGAGCTTCATTAAGACTAATCTGGCTAAGGCCTCCCTTAGGTATTTGTGTAGTGCTGCTTGTTTGTAGGTGTTTCATAAGTGCTAGTTTTGATCGCTGCTTCGTGCGGTCGTGCGGTAGCTAACAAAGAGCAAAATACGTGGAAGCAAGCATGTTACTGAAGCTTTTCCACTGCTGTCGACACTACAGTTGACATCGGCGAGATTCATATGTAAAGCTCCGATTTTTCGGACAGTTAAACACTACTTTTAATAAAAAAACCATTCACAAAAAATTGCTTGTTTATATGTGATTAAGAAACTAAGTGCTAAAGATTTTGGCTTAAATCCCTTCCAGGAATTTCTTCTAGAAATACCTAACATATTCTCTCCAAAATTTCCTTTATGAGTTTAAATCTTCAATTTGAATTCAAATCCGAATTCCAAATCTTAAAATCCTTTTCAAATGATTTATGGGAAAATCCAAAATATCATTGTGCATTTAGACCATCTGTCCTCTTTCCATCCCCTCCTTTCCATCCCCAGTCCATCCTCCAGCTGACCTCCTTTCCTAATATTTCCTTTCCTCACCCATGGCCCTAGTAGCCATGGTCCACACACACCCGCTCATGATTGACGAGACGATTCCACACGATAGTCTTTCATGCACGCGTGCCAGCCTCTCTTGCCAGTGCCATCTTCTTTCCCTAGTCACACCCGCGTCCTATTCGGCGTAATGCCGAACCAGACGCCGTGCACCCATATGCTACACCCATGTCGCCCGTGCCGTGGCCACCGTGCTATGCCGCAAAGCTACGCTGGCGCCATGTCACGCCAACCCCACGCCTAGGCTCTGTTTTCCCCCGTTCAGCATCCATCTAGTCCCATCCTCACTGTCGCTCCACACCAAGCGTCCCTTGCCAAAGCTGACGCATCGCCCACGCCGACCGGGCCCCACTGCTGTCGCTCCAGGCCAAGCGTCCCCTGCCACGACCATCCCATGCTGACCGGGCCCCGCCACTGCCTTCCCGCGCATGCACACTAGGTCCGGCCCTCCTTCCCCGTTGTCGTCACATCGGCCTCCCTAAAACCCAACGAAGCAGCCACGTCCTCCTCTCACACCACCAATAAAATCCCTCTAGCCCTCTCTCCTTGCCATGCCACCCTAAGCCACTGCGTGCCTGCGCCGTAGGTTACACCCGTTGCCTACACGCCCTATAGCCACGATCGTGCCAACTCTGCCCTCCCCGTGCCATGCCTCCTCCCACGCTGACGCTACCTCCCTCTTCCCTTTAGCGCCATCCCCGACACCTCCTGCCATGTCGCCCTCCCCGTCTCCTCTCATGTCGGCGTCAGTTCTTGCCATCGTGCCGATGCCGTCCTCCCTGTGCTGCGTCTCCTTCTATGTTGACGTCGCCTCCTCAGCCTCCTCCTGTGCTGCTGCCTTCTCTCGCGTCGGCGCCGCCCTTTCTACCTATCACTCGCGCCGTTGCTTCAATCGTAAGTTCGATTGACTCTATTTAACTTCCAAATTTTTTCTAAATTTGTGATCTATCTAGTGACACTATTATTTATTTAGTGTTATTTTATCTTTTTTGGGATTTTATTTGGATTTCTTTTGCATTGTGTGTAGTTTATTGCTAGAGAATTATCAGACGTCGATTATAAAGAATTACTCGTCAACCAAGACCAAGACAAACCATCCTTTAATCATATTGCTCCTATATTATAAATATTTTATTGCAAACATACATATTTAGCATTAATTTGTTTGGTCATTGGTTAGACAGATGGACCTACCTACTAGTTGCACTATTTTTGGTAGGACCTCGATAAATCAAATCCTTGTTATCCCACCGTAGTGATGCCATCATAATTGCGCCCACCGAACATAGGTGTACATCCGCACCATACCTTATTTTATAAATATATATGCTGGATTGTCGTTATGGAAAATATGGGTTGTAAAAGGTTTATCGAAACCTGACTATGGGAGTCAGCAGTTTTGGAAAACAGAAAGGGTTTTATGGGAAAACTTGTAGTGCGAATCCTCTCCTGTGTGGTTTGGGTTCGTAGTCGCGCACAAGGACTGATTTCTTTGGGAAGTTCATCTAAACATAAAACAGTGAAACCACACGGATAGCATGGGATACCCTTGGCAGAGTATGTAACTAAAATATGGGTGTCTTGCATGTTTACAATTGAGGAATGCCGAGATAGGGAGACAAAGACATTCTCATGAGGATAGGGTTTATCTTGACTGTGAGATGCAATTGGTGCTATATGGTGTGTTCTAAGTAGACAAGGGTCTAAGACTGATCTGATATTTGTTTTTAGAGAGCGGCCTAATTGTGTGATATAGGATGTCTATGAGTTGGTTATGAAAAAAACCTTATAGTGAACTCTACTTTATTGGCCATGTATTGGCCCACATGTGCTACATAAAACATGATGCTCACGACGTGTGGTTAAAGCGTGCAACATCTGCAGAGTTTAGTTAAAATGTTTAAAAACTGTATCCACGATCATGAGTGGATGTGAGGTATTTTGTATAGCATAGATTTGTTTTGAAAATATATTTGATAAATATGTTTCTATGATAGGAATCATTACCAGAGTCTTTCTTTGTGACGGACGACCAGGCTTTGTGATTGTGAATAGGTCTATGTGATCCAAGATGTCGGTTAACACCACAGGGCTGAGATAGCTAAGTTAGTGTGTGGGCTAAGAAGGCCATGTTTGGGTTGGCTGGTCGAGAAGATCGAACCTAGAGCCAAGAAGCCTGAGACTTGGTTAACGATTGCTTTTTGAGAAAATGATGGTTTATATTTTTAAAGGATAAAATAAATTGGTAAAAGAAAAGATATTTTTAATTACTAAATTTTGGCATTTCCGCTTGAGTTATTGTAAAACTATTCTCAGATAGATTGAGCGAGATATCTCACTCCGAAGTAATAATTGAAACCCACACTTAGAGTTTTAGTAAATATTTTAAATAACTGATTTACCAAATAAATCCAAGTCTTCGTTTACAGCTTGCACTTGCACATTTCCCGTGGCGAGTTGAGCATGAAAGTATTTACCCCCTCTATTGTTGTTGTTTTTTTCTTCTTGGCTTAAGTTCAGATAGAAGATAAAGATTGGAGTTTCGTCCCTAAATACAAGCTACTGCTTGTGGAGTGGTGCCCTAAGTTTGCTGAGTTTCGCTGTTGTTGTTTTTGATTAAAGTTTGCAACTTAGCGATTATCCAAAGCTATAACATAAATATATATTATATTTATAATGTAGAAAATTTTATATTGATTCATCATGTTACCATTGGTAACATCATAATGATCTTGGGATTGTTACCTGTTTTATAGTTCCGTAGGGGAATGGCTTGCTGTTTTCTTACAGCACGCCCCCTTGGTGTTATTGGTACAGTGGCATAGAGGCATGGTGTGACACCATCCAATGTGCCCCCCGCTTCCTTCCTCCCTACCTCTTCCCTCTTACCTCTTACCTCTTTCCTCCTCTCTAAGATGAGCGGTGGTAACATGCCCCTGCCTTGCCATATTCCCCATCTTGAAGGCTTATGCTACTGAAGACACCAATGTCATCCCTCCAAATCATAGCAAATTTCATTCTCTTGAAGTTGACCTTGGCAATGTCATCAACCAACATCATGGCTCAAGCCTCCAGTAGCACTGTTGCTACCTTGCCGCCCATCCACATTTGTCACATTCCATGGCCATTCCTCCAAGCTTGGAGAAAACTTCTCTTCTTACTCATCTCAACCCCTTACTACCCTAACCTCCACCTTAGAATCCTAATCTAGCGTGCCTCCACCATGACTGTCTCTGGCATCAAACAAGACATTATTGTTAAGGAGGACACTATTGCCATCATGTTAGTGATTGAGTTGCTCCCTCCCTCCTCCCTCCCCCCTCCCCCTCATCCTAAGCTTGAAGATGATGTCTTGGCTGTTTGGATCACAATTCTATGACTATGGTCAGTTGACTGAATTTTTTTTCAATTTTATTCATTCAAAATCTACCGATCCTTTTTTAAATACGTAAAGATCTATACACAATACCATATTGTTTAGTAAATATTTAAAAGTTCTCCATGTTCCAATAGAATATTGTTTTTTGATGTTCAAAGTGAACAATGCTAGTTGCCAATGCTGACAAATAGTACAGAAGTAAATCAAGAAGGCGGGAGTAATTTCAATAATGGAGGGATATCTTTTGAGACCTTCAAATCTGTCAGAGAATATGAAACTTGAACACTGAAAATCCCCCTTTTGGGGTTAAGACCACGTCGACCTAGGACTGTCTACCACTTGGTTAGTTGGTTGTGCTTGCTTGGGTTGAGGCTATGCTTCGCGTTTCAATGGGCCGCAGCTCGGTTAAGTAAGAATTGAGCCCAAGTAGATCTGTAGATAGTGGGATGGGCTGCACGTACGCCCGCATGTATCGATACCCCGTACATGACAAGTTCAAGTGACAGTGGGATGGATGCCAACTTGGGCAACATTGTCAAAATCTATGGGCTGCTACTGCTCGCTGCCAAAGCCTTATGGACGTGCGTGCATATATATATAGCCAAAGTTCATGCTTCGCTTTCCCATAAATAAAGGGAAAAAAGCTCCTACTTTAATTTACTAGTTCCTCGCTCAAGTGAATTAATGGAGGACCATACGTAAGTACGCAGTATATGAGTGGTTTAACTTGTCAAAAATATTTATCAGTCTGCACGTACGGCATCGGCATGCGACCAGCAGTACGTAGGAAAAAAATAAATGCAAAAGCAGTTATAGGGTGGTTTAACTTGTCAAAATACTAATCGGTGGATTATATGAGCTTGTTCCAAATTAACATCAATCATGATCCACTGGTTTGGACCTAATTAATCGGAAAGGCTATTTTTTCAACCCTAGCATCTGATCTGTAGTTGAAAACACAATAATGAAATCTACTAATTAGAGAGGTGAATTATATCATTATCAAAAAAACCAAAAATTTTTTAAATAAAAAGATAGCTCTGACCTAAATAAAATGTCACTGATCTCCATATGTTGCCGATCCAACCGTCTCCTTATCGCTGATTCGACTGCCATACTGTTGGTATTTCGATCGTCTTGATACTGCTGATCCTTATCAACCATCCACAAATAAAAAATACAATTTGATAGAATTATTGAAAGTATATCAACTATATTACATTAAATTGTGTTCTATATAATACATATAAAACATCTCTCTCTCAAAACTAAACCATATATTTTCTATCTTATAAAAGTTATAGCTAATTTTAGTTCAGTACAACTCAAACTCTAAATTAAATATAATAACTTAAATTCAAAATATTTGCTCTGCTGCTACAGTAACCCACGCCACGATAGTGCCCAAGTCGCTGCAGTAACCATGCGTTAACAGTACCTTATATATTTCCCCTTATATTTATCTCTTAGTTTCTCTATGATTTTTCTAACACTTGCACTTTTCAATCTTGGACTCTATCCAAAACTAACTCCACTTTCTATACATATACAATTTCTTTCGTATATCATATAAAATCTTTATCTCCACATAAATTATTCTTTTTTAAGTATTTTACGTGATCTTATTGATCATGTGAACCTTAATTTATTAAGATTCTAATTCCAATCTATCATAGGTAATATTTTTTAAGTATTAAGACACACCATAAAATAATTATTTCTATGCATATAAGTCACACACAATCACACCAACGTTACAAATATTTTTTAATCAATTTTTATTAAGTAAATTATTTATAAAACCAATTATTTATTATAAAATATTAATGCAGCATGAATCATCACCTATTTATAAGACAGTTCAGAGCGTGTAATCATGGACAAGAACCAATGAACAAGTCAATTCATTGTTTTGGATTAATTCTTATACGGTGTATTATTAATTTGCTAGTATATACTACTTTACATTGCATTGCTGTACTAATGTTTAATCGAAACGTACGTACGTTTCGGCGCGTCGTTTTGTTAAAAGCATTAGTTGAAAATGTTTGGCGCGTCTCGGCCAGAGTCCTCCCCATTTTCCAGTGGGATCTGGTACGTGTACAAATTATCAAAGGATTTTGTTATCGAGTCACTTGTTCAAGTTGCACATAAAATTAACACCACCTCTTGTAGTAGTAGACTACTACACGGGCTCTTGACTGCTCTGGATGGGAGAATTAATGCACTGCAATACTCAAGGCTAAAAATACAGTTACAGCTAATACTAGCTGGTAATTAATATATAGGCAAGTTTATTAATTAATTAGGTCATATGCATGCTGGTATACATGTAGTATCCTGTAAAATTTGAACTAAATTGTGCAGGTGTCTCTGTCTGGTTCTCAACAAATTGGTCACCGTCAGCTCAGTCAAAGTTCAGCAAAAGTTTTGTGACACGCCAACACAAAACTGTGAACCATTAAACCATTGTCATATAATGTCAAAACATATGCCATGCCATCCGAGAAAACAAATTCAAGCATGACTAATTGAAGGAACAAGCTACCAACAAGCGACCTGACCACCAATTAGGTGCCAAGATTTGTTTAAACATATACTATGAGTTCTTTAATTATTACTAACTCCAGCTGCATCGGCCAAACAGAGGAGGCTGGCGTGTCGATCCATTGTGTGTTGAGAGGTCACGAGGAGGATGAAGGCGAGCCTTCCCATACCCAAGAAAGCCAAAACTGTCTCCAATTAGATCTATATTTTTAATATTTGCTTTGTTTTTTATGCAAGCAATACAGAGCCCTCTGACCACATGGACCAAATGATTCCCAAACCGTGGTCGCCACGCGCCAATTGCTTAATGTATGCAAGGAATGGTTTAATAAGCTCCACTAGTGAAGTTTGATGGGCCTGCACCAACTGGTATTATATATGCCATGTAATTAACTCTCTTTTATTCATGGATGACTAATTTTAATTAATCATAAACCAAAAATATTTTACACGTACTGTATTACAGGATATATAGAGCTAGAGAGCACACAGGATCAGTCAAAATGTACTATTTGGCAATTTTAGTTGTATTTATATATTCTCTGGACATATATAATCCCTGCGATCCCAAATATAGGTTGGTTTCAAACAAATAACTTTGTTGCTCTTCATTTATATTGCAATGAAAAAGACGAATCACTTTATTTGTGTGAGAGAGATCATTATTTACCAAGGGCAAACGAGGAAGAATAGGTGAAAAGTTGCCTAAAATCCTAAAAAGGATTTCTATTTAATAAAGAGTTGAGAAGATTAAAATGACTTATACTTGGGATCAGAGAAAGCAAATTCTTAATTAGATTCACAACATATGTTGATTGGTTGATCTTCGCTAGTATTTAACTTTTAGAAACACAAGCTTTAACGAGTATCTTCTAATTTTTACATTAACTACAATATGATGAAGGCATATATTGTTTTGAGTCAATTCTAAACATATTTTCACATCATATTCATGGAGTTTCTTTATATTATTATACCATATTGGTTGTGAGTCATTCTTTCCTACTTTTGTGCATCTCGTGCATTTTCATCCTGCCTTCTTTCCACTTGGGCACCTTGACTTTGATACACAGAAACCTCACTTTCTACTCAAAATCATAGGAGAGATTTCAATTCGGTTGCTCGTTTGAATGATTCAAGCCTTAATTGGCTGAGGTAATGAAGATGTCAACTTAGCTTTTAACGATTTCACTATTCTAGAGTTCATGGTCTATGTATTGATGGGTGATGGATCTCCGGTGGTGATATGGCATATAGAGGAGGCTGCATCAACAAGGAGTTTTCCATCTCTTGGTTGAACACATAATTCATTTGTCATAGCTAGAGCCTAAAATGAATATTGCAATTTGATCGGCTATAGTTAGTATTACACCAATGGAATCATATTATTTGCAATATCTGGTTGTGGCAGTTTAGTGCCACAGGTACGAAATTATATAAGTAAATGAAATAGACAAGGCCAGCCCTTATCCTCCTGAGGCTCACCCAACAGTCTCAGCTCCAATAGCATTCGACTTTGGAGCTGTTTAGACACATGTATGTATATCTTCACAGCATGCAACTGGTAGTGTCTAGCTACTACATAAGTTAGTTTAGAGAAGTTCTAGAAGAGGGATTAAAGAATCATTGCAATGAAGGTTCTTGCGTTATGCCAGTTGTCAAAAAGCGATAGTATCAGTTCTCCTAAACAATGTTGGATGAATAATCATACTTAAATCCCTCCTCAACCGATCGATCTTATCTGCCTAGGTTAGTTGTCACATTTGGTTAATTGACTAGTCTTGCCTATGTAAAAAGTGATCCTTAGTGCTAGTATATTAATAGATAATTACATGTTCCCCAATCTTTCTTGTTAGAGAAAGCTTTTAACAGTACAAATATTGGACTTAAAAACGATATAACAATGTTATTACAAGTTTAGGTAATATATTGATAGAAATATTTTATTCTAATAGCAGTCTAGTAAATTCTCATGTTTTAAGCATGTCATATAACAAATTGCAATTTGAGGTTTGTGCGGGTTGCTGCTACACTGCATCTTTACTTTTGGTACTACATGGCCCTCATCGCCTCATGCTTTTTCGAGCAAGCAAGATATGAGCAATACTCTGACCAAACCTATCTAAACTATATATCCATATACGCGGGCTATTACATCATACTATACAAAACATGTTATTAATTAGGGGCTATTGCTAATAGGCTTATTGTCCAGGTACTAAACATAAGTTGAGCCAATTAAAGAGGTTAGGCCCCCATCCTTAAGTGTTGGACATGTACACCCACACCCCTCTCATCAGTTGAAATAAACTTCAGCTATTATAAAAGATATATACAGAAGTTAATTTGTTGTAGCATAGTCTTCCATACTTACTCTATGTTTAGCTGCTGTGTATTTCGATGGATTTTGCTGTTTTATGTGATGGCCAGCGGGCCATATATATATACTTACACCATATCTCAGAAAAAAATGTACATATGTATTAATGCCAATAAAAAAAATTCTCCATGCCTTTTATTACAACGTCAAAAACTAGCTAGAGTAAATAAAAACACAAATGTGAATGATAAAATACCTTTGGCTTATGCTACGTACGTCGTATTTCCCCCATTATTCTAAAGTAGTAGATGCCATATTCTAGATCATATTTATTTGTATAATCTTTTAACATATTAATATATGCAAATGCACTATGATTCGAGATATGACAAAACGATAATATTAGTTTTGAGAACACAAAATGATATTATTAGTGGATAGGTCATGCAAAGTACTTTTATGCAGTTATTATTTTACATATAAACAGTTATTTCCCAACATCGAAAAACACGTGTATGCATGCTTCTGTGTTTTGATTTTATATAGATATAATTCAAGCACATAGCAACTTAACACTGTAATTATGCAACTGATCGCCCAGCTGCTACGTGATACACGACATGTTGCCATAGGATTAATTATATATGAAATGAACGTGTGGCTCTAATCCACTAATTAAGCGAGCACGCATGCTAGATAGGTAATTTTTCCTCGTGCAAATTGAAAGACGCTTTTTAATTCTGGTGGAGAAATTTACTCCCCAGAGTTAAAGTACAAGTATAATTTGCTTGTTCGATCTTCTTTTCCCTCAAACTGATGTGGCACTATACCACAATATGTAGTAGTACGTCTCCTCCGTTGCATATTGACGACTACGTCCAAACACAAGCGTCTGGCTAGCTCTCATAGGTTTTTTGATTCAGCAATAATTACCTGTCCGTATGGAGTATTATTCCCTGGCAGACTTACAGGTTGTGCCGAACATGCATCCACAGAGACAAATACTGATATCGGTCATAATATTTCTACCTAATTAACTTAAGAAAGACCATATTTCTTACTGATCCAGCTGGATACGTACGTGCGTACAGTAGAATTTATCTTATGTGTGCATGCCAAATAATCTTGCACTGCACACTGCTTTCGACGCAGTCCTGGGATAGGTCGGATTAATTTGCTCAAATATACAACGTCTGCATCAAATTTAAAGTAGAAGCTAGCTAGCAGTTTATATAGTTGGTGATGCAGTACCATTGGCGAGATACTAAATTAACTACTTGGCAAATTGTCTAAACAAATGGTTTTATGCGCTTCATTTGTCAGTCTTGTTCTCCCTGCTTGGAGGTGATCAAACCCTAGCTAACTTTTCCATTTTTTTTGTGCATGGCCTCCCATTCCGCATACTTTTGCCATATACATTGAACCTCTCCCTCTGTGGGGGCGCCGCATGCACCAAGAAATTTAAAGTTCTCTCTCTCTTAATTTGTTTTTCTCTCTCTTAGCAAGCTAGGCACACACCAATATTTGCAAGAAAAGGCTCGTCTTTCTTTCTCAGCTGCTTGTGCATCTACTGTGTACTGTACACACACATTAAGGTGGACAAAGAACAACTAGATAAGGTCCATGTGCATCACATAGGAACAGTCAGATCGAACTCTTTTCAAGTTCCAACTTCTGCGAACCCGGCCCCTTTACCTCGGAGGAAAATTTTCTAGTAGGAATTATCTGCCTTTTTGTCTCCAAGAAATCTACATAAACTGAAGTACTAATTAAGTCAAAATCTCATAGAATTATACAAACATATGTATACAAATTAAATTTGGACGTCATTTGGTAATTTATCAAAAAAATGATATTTCTGCAACGTGGAACAAATATTCATCTGATTAAGTGTGTGAATCATGGCTAGTTGATTAGTCTTTTATCAAATATATATGAACTCCGAATGATTAAGTTAACATAGTAATTATTTGTCTATATAGTTCCTGTATCATAAATAACATGCATGCACATACGCACACGAATCCTTTAGGTGCTAGCTATATATATCGGTATCGTAGTCACGCGTGCATACATCAAACTCTCTATACATGGAAAATATTGATCTCAAACTAAAAGGATAAGATGAAAATATAAAAATGAATATGACAGTATAGAAAGAAAAAAAAAAGGGCAGATGATTATTACATAGATGTCTCCAATATTGGAAGGCATCAAAGAGGCTAACTCCTATGGATTAACACCTAATTAATTAACACTTACGACCGTCAAAAGACCCCTCTGATCCATATATTTCTATCAGTATGTCCATTGGAAATTTCATCATTTATATATTGGTATATATTGATCGGTCATTGAGCTGCTACCGGAGTTGAGATCGCCGAGCCGAGCTCCATCGGCTTCTCCTTCCGATCATGGTTGCTGCCGTCACTGTCCGCCGGCTCGGTCTTTTGCACCGGCGGCGGCTGCAGACCTAATGTGAGGTCTAGGTCTGCATCGCGCACCTCTGTTGCTCTCGGCTCCGGCTCCGATTGGCTGACATGAGAGACGTGAGAGCCGTCCATGGTGTCGGCCGTGTCGTTGCTGTGATCTTCGCTCTCCAGCGGCACGGCGTCGTGGCTCAGTGCTCCCGGCGCCCAGTTGAGCGGTTGTGCCTGCCTGATCATGTCGACCGCCATGGCGGCAGCGGGCTTCGAGAAGACGAGCTCGAAGGAAGAGACGTCGGCCCTGTGGCCGGCGCCGCCGGGTCGCTTGAACTTGGCGCGCGAGCTGCTGTCCAGGCGGTGGAGGTCGGAAACTGGGCCGGCGTGGTCGCCTCTCCGGCCAACATGGCGGATGTCGCACGTTGGGAGCGGGGGGACGGCCGTGGCTGAGGGCGGCGGCTGCGCGATCGGCATGCCGCGGAGGACCGACTCGACGGCGGACTGGCAGAGCTGCCAGTTCCCGGACCAGAGGAGGCCGACGGATCCATACACCGGGTTCAGCATGCGGCCGCAAGCCTCGTACAGCAGTGACCGGAATATGGCTGCTCGTACACGAATACAAGCTAAGTTAGCAAACGAATTCAAGCTACTCGGGCCAGCCACAGCCATGGAAGTCAAGTCATCAAGTATGTAGAGCTACCTAGTCTAGCTAGCTAGGCGCGAAAGCACGTACCAGGACGGACGTGCTCGGGTCCGGCGGTGATGAGGTTGATGAGTCCGGCGCGACCGTAGAACTTGGCGAGGAAGACGGTAGCGTTGGCTTGAGCATCAGGGCTGCGAATCCACTGCAGGCAGGGGCGTATGGCACAGTTGTCGCTGCATCCCTTGCGCAGCACGCGGCACCCGTTGCAGCTCATCCGCATCGTCCTAGCAAGCCGCCGGCACGCCGGAAAGGAAGGAGACGACGGCTAGTCGGCGCGTGAGCAATGCAACTGTGCAAGCAGCGAGCTAACCAGCTAGCTAGGTAGCCGAGCAGATGGTAGGTAGTGGTGGTGGTGTGGGCGGTCAGACGGAGGGTTCGGTGTATATAAAGTATTGGGAGGAGGAGCCGTGGGTTCCCGGCACCGGACTGGAAAGCCTCCGGTTTCCCTGGGAGTTGAAAGCTGGTTTTCGCTACACGTGAAGTTACCCTAATACCCCTGATCTACTGTTCTCTAAGCTAAACTAAGTGCGTGATGGTGATCGATCAGGTCAGTGTCCTAGGTTTAATTAACTAAATTAACATAGATGAGAGTTGAATATATATTGTGTACTTGCCTCAAAAAGAAAGGGATCCGACAGAAGGTCTCGACTTATTAGATACCCGGTATTCGGAGGGAAAACAAGTCCTCTGTACTCCATTCAAGCCACTGTTTCTGCATGCTGACCTAGCTAGGCATATATGGCTTGAAAACCACCTCAGTGTAGCTAACAGAAAACTAAATAGATATAGTGTAACGACTCTGGAACGAAGCTTAATTTACTATCTCATTATCTCATTGATGATCAACCGTGGTTTTGTCTAAGCATATCACCTACGCCCGAACATTTAGTTGGTCTTGACGGTTTCTCCGTGAGGGATAACATGCGTGTTAATTTGTTTTTTTTCTTGACATCTCCTCTGTTCTTTAGTTTTACGAGAACACACCATGTTGTCGAAAATTCCATCAGTAATATAGCTACGACTCTCACCATTCCACGAGTGATTGATGATAGTTTGTTCTAGAGGCCGAGACAGCTCTAGGGAAATAATTAGGGCCTGAGTTCTAGACTTGTCTCCTTAATCTCATCCTTAAAAAAGTATGGAAATGTTGGAGATACAACGCAAACTATGTCTAAGTATGTGGTTAAGCGCTAGGCTTGGCTGATTCTTGGCTTCGCCCCTGGTTTGCTCCCCCAACGAGCTAACATGCATGACGTGACATGTTTCTCTTAGATAACTCCAGTGAAAAGGAGAATGGCATCATAGCCCAGTGATCAGGGAGCTGCTGGAGCTCAAGCTGGCCTCTGATCAAACCCTTTTGGAAAGTTACTTAATCATTTTTCCTCTCTCTTAATGATAGATGCTAAGTCTATTATTACTATCTAGCTTACCAACGTTTGATAAGCCTAAAAATCTGAGACTAAATTTTAAAAAAAATTATAGAAATTATGGTATGATTTTATCTTTATAAAATATATCTAATAGATAGTCAAGTTAGTTAGCTTTTCTTTTATCAAGATAGATTCTGTTTTATCATTAAAAAAATTTATCCTAAATTTTTATAGAATTTGTGTAACCCTAGACTATAAATATAGACTCCATAGAGCCTTATAAATCATTTTTATAGATTAATATAATTTTGGTATATCGTCATCTTAGTTCTTTTAGGTTTTTATCGGTAAGTTCTGGTTCTCGACGTGGGGTTGCATCGATTAAATCCGATCTCCAGCGAAGGGGTAAGTCCCGCTATTATCTTGGTATATCAGTTCTATCTAAGGCTGTATCGGTTAAGTCCGACCTCTTAATCCAATATATTATATTACATCACGTTTGTGTGAGATCCATTGGCTAAGCAGGTTTTCCATATTATCTACAATCTCATACTATCTCAGTTAGATCTGATCAATTAGATTATTGCTAATAAGTTAAGTCCTGCTAAATTGGTAAGTCTTATACGACGTTTCATCATAGTAGCTAGATAATGAGTTATCTTTACATTAAGCTTTAAGCTTAACGTATCACCTTATCAGCCGATTGTTCACGCCAAAACTAGCAAACACGCCGAGGGCTAGGAGATCTGCTTTACTCCAGTACAGGTCCTTTAGCTTTATTGGATGTCATGCGCTCCTAATTCTCCTTTGGCTTCATTGATTGGTTCGAGAGCACGCCGAGGTCCTTCAACTTCGTTGATCCCTTCATCGGAATGATGGAGATGCGAGCGTGCCAGTCAATTTGACCCTACAATTGACAAGGAGATAAAAAGAATATATTAGTCAGACAATAAGCCGATATGAACTCTTATTATCGGCTGGCTGCCGATAGGGTTAAGATAGTCATCAGGTGAATCTAACATGTTCCTACTATCGACTGATTGTTAATAAGGATTAGAACACTCTTTCATCGGCTAGGAAGCCGATGAATGAGTAAGCAAATGGCAACGAAGGAAATGAAAGATACATCGGCTGTAGAATCGATGTTACTCCGGATATAACGAAAGCGTAACCCTGGTCTATCGGCTGCAAAGCCAACGAAGGCATAAAAGGATATTTGAAGAATACGATAATGATTCCTCCTATTGGATAGTTGTCGATAGAGGCTATAGCGCTCGTTCGTCGACTGAAAAGCCAACAAAGGCATATGTAGATTGGTAAGGAATAATATAAAAGATCCATCAGCTACAAATTCGATGACGTTCCGAATATAATGTGCGATGAATGAGATGGAGCGATACCCGATCATCCAAAAGTACGAGACTTAGTGACCACCGTGATAGTACCGTTAGAGTCAGCCTCAATAAATCGGACCGAACCGAGACAGTATGAGATTGAGACTAACAACAACGAGATAATAGACACTAAATCAAATGTGTGGACAGAAGAAAAGGGCGAACCCATTGGCTAGCTGAGCCGATGAGAGAAGATCTCTGTATATATGTGTGTATTGACTGAGAGACCAATACACTGTGCGTGAGGCTCAAAGGAAATCACTTAACACATATGTATATCGGCTAAAGAGCCGATACACTGGGTGTGATGCTCGATTTGTTGATAACTCATCGGCTAGCTATTCTGATGAAACGTTGAATATAGAATTATTGGTTTATGCCTCAATCTACTGTCAACACTCTAATAGGTCGAAGCTAACAGATGCAGCATAAGATTGATGACGATAAAAAGAGATTGATAAGCCGATAGATCCCACACGAACATGATGTGATTTATTCGATCAAACTAAGAGGTCGAACCTAATCGATACAGACTTAGACAGAGCAAATACACCAAGATAATGGTGAGACTTACCCCTTCGCTAAAGTTTAGATCTAACCGATGCAGCCCCACGTCGAGAGTTAGAATCCACCGATAAAAAACTAGATAAAGTAGGGTAACGATGCGCTGAAAATGTATTTGATCAAAAGATAAATTACAAGCTTTCAGGGGGTCTATGTTTATACTCTGAGATTATAAGAGTCCGACGCGGTTACAACAACCATCGGACATTATTTTCTAAAAACATAAAAAAAATCTGTAAGGACGTTAACAAAACTAACTAAATCTGCATATCTTTACAAGATATCTCATATATAGATAAAGTACCATGCCATAGCTTCCACAACTCCTTCTCAGATTTGGTCTTATCTGAATAATCTTCTATTTTTAAATGAATTGAATCTTTTTTGATCCATCCGATCGGCTATTTCTCTGTATTAATCAGACTCTTTCCACTAGTTTGATTGAATCTCCAATCTATCCACGAGGTTTACCATATTTTGGTATAAATACCGATATACATAGATTGTCTATGATTAAACTACTAGGGACCAATCTGGTTTTTTTAGATCTAATATTATACCGTCTCGATTTAGCCCAATCTATCAAGATTATTTATAATAGAGCTATCATCATGATCTAGTAGGTTTTGTTCCTATCAGCTCAGCTAGCCGATGAGTTTACTTGTTTATATCATATTTCTACGATTGCATTAAACTATTAGCCAATGTGTAAATAAGTTATCTTTATATCATATTTATATGTTTGTATTGGACTTACAGTCAATAATTATCTCAACTCTATTGGTACATTCAGCCGATAGTAGGAGTCTGTATCGACCTATTGATCGATTGGTTCATTGATCTAATTATATGACTTTCTTATCGATTAAAGATAAAATTGATTGGTATGTTATGAACCTCATCAATCTAAAGACGCCAAAGAGATTAAAGACCTGTACTAGAACTGAGCAAATCTCTTAGGCCTTCTCGTATTAAGCACGTCGGATCGAGTTTCTATCGGCACAACCGATAGTGATTCGGCTTGAAAACTAGCATTTCTTGTTTTAAAAAAATCCACACAGAAGAAGGATTTCCTCATCCCACTTCGACCTCAACTATTGCTGTACTGTTCCATTTCCATGTTCTGCTCATCCTTAATTGAATTTTAACTGCGTTGTGCTTGACCTATATTGTCTCTCTAATTTGGATATTGTTATTCTATTGCAACACACTTATTTTACCATTACATTTTTCTGTTTAGTTGTTATTGTGTAAATTCCTTATTTGTAATTTTGGGCATTAACATGGACTCATATACACACACGTGTTTGGCCATGAATTACTTTCCTTGTTGTATGTCTGTAGCCACAGAGTACTAAATATGATGATACCAACATACATATTTTTATTGAGAAACCTAAAAAAACATTTTCTTGTGACAAAACTAAAACTTTTGTATGAGTTCAAAAATTAATGTTGGATAAATAAGATGTCAAGTCAAACAATACATGTGGGGTAGAGAAAATAATGTTAAAATAGTTATACAAAAGTATTTCTATATGCATATATATACTTCATTAAAGTTTTACAAGATTGATCTCATGTATTCTGATATATCTATATTTTGGATTTATTGTCAGGTCAATCTTTTTTTCATTCCATAAAAAACGCATACAAAAGTACACGACATGCACACGATTGCATGTGTGTCACCTTAATACATGCTCGGAGAGATGGAATATAACGGCAAATCACTAGCCCACTAAATATTTATTGAAAGCGTACAACATTTGTGTGAACTATGATTTAAAATTGGACTGATGTAGTCGTGGAACTTTAGTCAATCGATTTGATACAGAGCAAACAGAAAATGTCGATTTTATCTCATAAACTACTTTTCGGCTAATTTATTAGAAATGATTCACTTTGCTTCGTAACATTATTTCTCTTTTTTTTCCTACATAAGTCATAAGTCATATTTTGTATTGAAATTTGGTTGGATGTTGATAAACGTATCATAGCTTACGCCTCAATAATTTTTAGAATTGTTTTATCACTATTTACATAGTTTGAAAGCACCTAAAACTGGTCTAAGCATAGATTTTAAAATTCAAGCAAATAACCATGAAAAAAATTGAAAATATTTTCAGACAAATAGTAATGATCTTAGCTATGCCACTGAAAAATTGTAGCTTAAAATCCAACTTATAAAGAGAAAAAAAATAAAGATATTATTAGAAAGAGGTGAAATAAGAAAAAAATTTAAGAGGTTAAGTGTTCTAATGAAATGAAATAGTTCTAATGAAAGTTTGAGTGAGTAAAATGGATTTTTTGAGCAAATATATCAAGAAAAATGGAACTCTAGAGAAGGGGATGACTGCAAAAACAGAGACATAAATGTTGATGAACCAATTATCTAACTGTCATTGGCATGCACGGCACAAGGCTAACATCATAAAATAGCTCCACAACCACATGGTATCATGCATAAGTTACAGCATTAAGCATAGGCAAGGGCAATTAGGGCAAGCAACCTTAAGGATAACGTACGCAACATGGGGCCGGGGTACTACAGGAATTAAGACGAACGCTTACTAATTATAAATCCGGTGCGTGTGGGGGACACATGACAGCGCGTGGCGCCCATGGCTCGCGGTGGTTGTCAGCGTCAGAAGCGATCGATCGATGGAGCCGGCGAATCGCAACGCTCGTTTCCGGGAGTTGGTGTGCACGCGGCGGGAGGAGGCGGCGCCTCCCAGCGACCTGGGGCCCCGTGGTACGAGAGGCCCGTCCGGCCCCCACCCACTGGCTGCTCATTGGTGGAGGCGTCGTCGTCTCCCTCGCGCAACACCAACATCTGTGGGCGCCCGAGAGCCGATTTCCATGGGCGGTTTTGCTCCTGCCAGCCCACCGCCTCCTTGTTTAATCCGATCTCCAACCCTTTTTCGATCCAACTTGGTAGGAGGGAGCGAGACTCTCTGCCATGTAAATCATATCATATGTTTTTGTGGGGGATAGCAGCTGCTACCATGCATGCATCTGGCGCACAAATACATGCCTGCTGAGCTAGCTAGCTGCGTGAATCATGAACCAAAATTACGTGCGTTTCAGTTTGGCACGATTATTTTATGTTGGGAATCAGAGCTACCTAGCTAGCTAGATAGGTCTACGACAGTTTAGGTTGAGAGCTCACATCACCGGCAAGTGGAAGCTCTAATTCGTACGCTTATATATATGTGTGTGTTTAGCTTGTAAGAAATTTAGGGGTCCCCATACGTCATGCATCTCCATTGGGGAAGAAGGAAATTCGTGAAAGGATATATGGAGCAACTAGTTACAACTTAAAATGGAGAATCCTAGGAGCGGTACGTTAATTTTTCTCATATTTAATAGTTGCCCATATATAATTAATTGACAAAACCAAATGTTTTTGTTATGCTTGCACACTGTATGTGCACCATCGATGTCAATGTCGAGTTCTTGCAAGCTAGCTTCAAGTGGTGCTTCCCACTTCTAGTTGCATATCTCAAAATACTAACAAAGAATATGTTCACAGTGTTTTCCACTTACCTCATCAAGCTCCATTTCTTGCTTTCGTTAAAAAAAATATGACCATATACACATATGTCTGATTAATTGCAGTTCTCACCGTTGCTTAAGAAAATACAGCTATTATGAAAAAAAACTACTAAGTATATTTAAGATAAAAAAATATAGATGAAAATCAAGGGTTAATTGTTGAAGCCTATAGAATACATCCATCAACACATCCTTAACAAACAGCCAACGAGAGAGGATGCTTAACTACCGAGGATTACATGTGATTCGACCCGTTTAAGATTCCCGAGCCTCATTAGTTGGGCATTTTAGGTCATCACGCCGTGAATCCAAACCTTGCTGAAGGCTCCATCAGGAAGGAAATTAGTAGTTAATTTTTGTTTGTACAACACAAAGAACAAGTGGCACCATCAGATTACAAGTGGCATCATCAGATTATTATAAGACACACATATCAGAAACAATGAACCCAAGTGTAGTACATACGTACTACACCTCACTTTGACCCAGCGATGTTTTTGTGGTACTAGTACGGCATTGATCAGCCACTTGCAGATCATATAAATAGATTAATTAGCACGGAAGTTGCCCTAATAGTATAGTAAGCCTTGGTTATGCTAGACAGGTACGGCGTGCTTAGGGAAATTGGGAAAGAGAGATGCCAAAGGGGGTTCAGACTAAGAAGAATGTGGCAGACAGGCTTTGCAAATTAAGTGGAACTGTTGCTTCTCCGCATCCCCCACCATGCAGGCATGCTTTTTGTTAATCAGATTTTATTTGTTCGCATCGGACGTACTGTCCAATTGCAGCACAGGGAGTTTCAGAACTTTGCTGCTAGACCCTTAACTATTTGCTAGCTTTATCAGATGAAAGCTTTCACATGGTTTTGTTACGTTTGGGCCCCTTCATTTTAGGTTTTTTTCTAGTTAGCCCACCCTAAGACTAAAAACCGCCTAAATGTTAAACCATTTCCAGCTAATTAATATATATGGATAATGGTCATTAATTCATGCTACAAATATTATAATTATTGGAGAGTAAAATTCATCAAGAAATAACTTTATGTCCTGTTGGATAATTGCAATTTATTATTACATGGGCATCCCACATAAAAACAATACAAATAATAATTTGGTTGGGACTGTATATATGTATGTACAAACACATCCAATTAATCATTTTAGCAAAAGAATATCAAAAGTGCATACAAAAGCTTTAGCTTTAGTAATTTGTCAATACAATATATTGCTTAAATTAGCAATTTACAAACACAATTGTTAACTATGAAACCAAATGGATATAGTCCCTCTGTTCCAAAAGACTACATACACATAAATACTTATATTTTATAACAAAAGGAATACTTTGTAGTAAACTCAATCGCTGTACTTAATTGGGGAGTAAAATTCATTAGGCAATTAGAGTAGCTATTATCTACGGTTTCATTGTCCTAAAAAATATAAACAATAATTTGGTGGCAAATGTATATATGCACTATATATAAACAAACACATCAAATGAATCATTTTTGCAAAGAATTGTATATCAAAAACTGCATATGAAGCAATAAAACTCTCATCATCTACTTGTTGGCTTTTTAGTTGCGACCAAAATTTAAAATTTCAAACTCAATTTTAGAGTTGATTTTGAGAATTTTTTCAACATAGTTTATTTTCTAGCATTAGCTTTTAAATTGCTGAGAACACATATATAAATTTTTTATCCATAAATTATTTTTGGTTGTTTTGTTCATTTTTCCATGACTTATTAGTTGTAGATCAAACAATTAGAGCTCAAGTGATTAGTCAATGTATATCATTTAAATTAGATATTCACAAACTCACAATTATGTTAACTATGTAAGCAAATGGACATAATTGATGGGAAACTCAATCAATGTAAGAGCTAAAAGAAAATTAAATTGAAATATATAGTTGAAGGTTGAAATTGACAAAATTAAATCTTAAAAGCTTGTTGCACTAGTTAAGTGAAACAATCAATCATTTTTAGAGTATGATGCAGGTGAATATGAACATGCTCAACCATGCCCAAAAAACTGCCACACAACACTTGTGTGTATATAAATTGAAATAGTTTGATTTTCATATTACTTTATTTATCCAATTTCAAAGAACTATGGAATGGGCTTTTTTTTAGGAAACTTGATGTGCATTCATGTACATGGAAGCCAAATTAATATTGGACATATATATGGAATAGGCGGTAGCCTTATTTCAACTTAACATATACTCCTCAAAGTTCTTGTAAACCATTCTCTATCATGTCAAAATTTTACATTACAATGAAGAAACTGCTTATATACAAAAGTTCTATTTAAACCTAGTGAACTTCTTGTTGCAAATTAATAGGCCCTTAATTAGGTAGACCCGTACGGTGATGCGCCATTATACGTACGTTAAAACATCAACAGCATGTTGCAATTTTTGTCATTAGATAAATTAAAAGGAAATTTTCTTCAAAGTCTCTTTCTTGATTTGATCTGATTAGTTTAAGTTCCTGAAGTGTGAGACTTCGCATTGGGCTAGTACTGAATGGCTTACATTTATTAGGAGAAATTAGCTAGTACGGTAAAAGGCATAGGGAAAATAATCAAACAATCTAGCTAGTGTCTTCTCCCGTAATATTTGCGCCTCCACTTGTCCAATATGCCTATGACCTGTGAAAATATGGTGAATCGCATGGTACATGCATGCATCATGTCGAAAGATATTTAAAAAAGAAACAATAATGAGCCCATGGTTTTGGGTCATCCTGTTCGTACGTATCTTCAAGGTCAACTAAACGTACGAGGCATCAATCAAGTATAATTCAGGATAAGCCTCAAATCCTCATTACTCCACGAGTGTTGCCTACTGTTTTGCAAACATTTTCCATGACGAGTTCTCACTAAGATTTCATGTTGAATGAATAATATCATAAAATCCATGAGAAACGAATTAATTTAACCAGCCAGAAATTGGTTTAGATCCTTACCACTAACTAAAACTATTTGAATAATATGTTATTAGTAGCAACGTCTAGAATAAGATTAATATTACTTTATTTATCCAATTTCAAAGAACTATGGAATGGGCTTTTTTTAGGAAACTCGGTGCACATTCATGTACATGGAAGCCAAATTAATATTGGACATATATACAGAATACGCATGTCGCCTTATTTCAACTTGATAATATATACTTATCAAAGTTCTGCATTCCTTGCAACATGGAATAAAGAATGATGTACAAAGAGAGAGCCATTAGATAAAATCAAAGACTTCTAGACCCAGGTTAAATTAAAGCTATCCAGGCACGCACAATTATATACTACTGTGCAAACTTGCAACCGCTCAAGAATCTAAGAAAAAAATTGTATGACTAGGTCGCACCCTCAAACTTTTGCATGTATAGTTTTTGTACTTACGTGTCATCGCATAGCTCATCATTGACATAATCCTCGACCAATGTTGCATTTTATTTTAGGCTCTCCCGACGAAGCCGTGTGCAAAAGTGCAATGTATCCGGACCCTCTCCTCCTGCCTAATGATGGTATATATGCTGGCTTTATCAACAGCTTGCCCACTTGATGGCTATTCCACTCTAATTACGTTTTATTTTGCTGCTACTAATCAATATGATCAATTCTCAATTTAGATGTATTGGATTTGATTAACGAGAGGCGTGTGGTCTCCACGGAAAATTAATTATCCCCGCGCGTTGCTTGCCAGGACCAAATGGTCAGGATACTCTGAACTTAATTTGGGTAAATTGTAGCTTACTGATCTGATCGAGATCAGCTTGACAACATGGTTAATTAGCACGGCTTCATATGATCCTATATTTTTTAGCAATTGTCCAACGAGTTCTTTCATTGTTTTTTAAATTTTTATACGAACTCAGTTAGCCCAAAATATTGTTTGGCTAGATTAGTAAGTAGGTAGTTCGGTTACTATTAGTTAGTAGAAAAGAAGAACCTAGGATGGTTGATTGTGTGGGTACGTAGATTACCAATATTTCTTTGGTGAGTAGCTTAATTAATAATCTTGGGTTAGGGAGTATAAAAAGTTTGGCTGGGTGGGTTTAAACCCACTTAATAATTTGTGTTTAGCAGGTAATACCTTGAACTAAACGCAATTAAACTGAAGAGTATATTAGTACCATGCCCTATATTTATCTGATATATAATTTATATATGTATACATGAATTTAGCTCAAAATTTTAAAACTTCCAACTTCTAGGTATATACCTAAGTGTAACAATTCAATTAATATGCATACCCTACCAAAAAAAACTCAAATTAAATGTTATTTCACTATTTCATATTGCATACCTAGGTAATTATATTTTTTAAAGCCTGGGCACCATATAGTCCCATGCAATATATCAAAAGAAAATTCAAATTATATTTTCATTAACAAAATTGGTATTATATAATCCTTAGTGTATGTACTCGTGCTTTTCATATACACTTTCCATTTATACTGATTTTAACATCATTAATATACTCTAATACTCTCTGTTATCAAATATAAGTATTTTTAATATTTAAATTTTGTAGTTGTGTTCAGTTGTACTTATTGCTGGTTGCGGCTGCAGCTGCAGCAGTTGTAAATGGCTTCTAGCCGGTTGCGGCAGACAACGCATTCGGCATTTCTAAAATACTATTTGTCACATACATTACCTATCATTTAAATTTACCCTCAATTACCCTTCAACTCACAGTAACCCCTTATTTAGTAAGAACACTATAGTATTTGGCAACAGAGAGAATGCTATCAGTAATTCAAAGTGAATTTGTGTGAAAAAAATTTCAGAATATTAATTGTTTTTATAATGTATGAATATACACGCCGATCCTTTTTCAGTCCAAAAGAGAATATATATATATATATATATATATATATATATGTGACAAAGTATTTACGTTAAAAAAATTCATGGCAAATTGTAACGAAATATCTTGTAAACATTAATTATTAGAGCACTTGGGATCCCTCCAAGTTTAGTCATCCCTAATGTTTTCATGACCAGTTTGTTCCACTTTTGTTTTAGCTGTGTGATAAAATATGTCGGAACACTTGACTAATCAGGCCTTTACCATTGTAAGGCTAACTAGCTAGACGGTGTGGTTGAGTTGGCTTGAAGTCTGTGTGGATTTCACGTGTAAAAAAACATTTTGAAATACCAACTTTGAGGGGCTAGTTTGCACAAAATAAAATGAGGACTAAACTGACCCCAGAAAAAAAATTGAGGGCTCAAATTGGCTATTGCACCCTATCTAGAATTTTTGTTACTTTTTTAGACAAAAGAATTTTTTTCTTGGCCTCCGCATAATGCATGCACTCAACCATTCATTTATTACAAAGTTTTAGCTAGCCATATGCTAGCAAACAACACTTGTTCATAGGATTTTTATTATTTTAAAATTCGGTTATTGCTACAATTGGTTCCTGTTGATTGAAGTTCATTTAGTTAATTAATTTTAATTTGTTATAACAGGCGCTTGGGATAAGAACATAATAGAGCAGATTTGATCAAAGTTGAGTTTGGGCTGAACTATGTAGTACTTATAAAAATGCTATGAACGTACGATGTCTCAATATTAGCAATAGGACGCAAACAGCCAAACAATTATTTCGGGGAGAGTAAAAGTATATATGCTCTGAAACAGTAAACCCATCTTGTTCAGGACAAAATCGAACTAAAAATGCATAGAACAAATAAAGCTCTTCAACAAATATTGGGGCCCCCCTCGCTCGAGACAGAATCTCCTGGTGTTCATGGGCAGATTTCCCCAATCGATCGGTAGAGATGCAATGCACCTAACAAACACTTGGATTCCGAGGGTACAGGGAGATCAGAACCTGGATACCAATTTTATTTATATATGCTTTAGCTGCAAATGATTCTAGGACACTTGCGATAAAACACTAGTTTTATTGCACAACTTGTGGCAAAACTTGTGTGCTGCTGCTGCTGAGTGCATATGCAAGTGTTCGTCCTAGTTGGCATGATCTCATCCAGCTTGTAGTGGTGATTAATTATATCTAGTACCTAATTACGCTTCAGGCTCTCCTAGTTGATCTTGGAAAGTAGTATGTATGGGGCAAAAAAAAAAGTTTGTGTTCCCATGGTTTCTACCTTCTTTTGAGCCTAGATAGCGTGTAACTTTAATTTCTCGTTGCTTGATTGAGAACTTTGACACACGATACAGCGTGAATTACGTTAATGTCACCGATCATCAGTCCGCTAATCGGCAGCCAGTTAATTAATTACCGGTACGGCTCTTGTTTTCAACCGGTTGCTCGTTCCTGCCCAGTTCCAAGTCAAGTGGCTACAATTGTTGACGACTTGAGCTTGATAATGCATTAATATATGTAGATCAAGTGCTTAATTATGCAGGGCATGTGTATATGCAAACAACTCTAGGAAGAAAAAGAAAACCTCACGGCCCAACAAAGGTTTTTTTTTGAGACAATAAGCTCAAGGTCCTTCACAAAAGCTTGGAAAGTGTACTGTATGCCATTTTGGGCCGTGAACACAGGGCCTAATTAAGCCCAAACCAACACGCCCCACAACATTCGGCCAACCTGAATGTCAGACCAAAATTTACTTAGTTTCCTACAGGGCTGATGCTGCCAAAATCTTCATGGTCTAGGAGCTTGCTTACCACTCCGTATTGGGACTTCGCTAACTAGGACCATTATATACTAGTTAACCCCACATTGGGCCTGCTTCTCTAATCGGGCCCATTTGTAGCCCATGTTATTAATGGACTTGTGTGATCCATAGATGTTCTGATTCTGATTCGTCACTCACATCTTCTTGCCTGCCGTGCCTGTCCATGCAAGCTGCATGATAACGTGTTCTTTGACCTACTTATGCAAGTAACCAAAATCATAATGGCCAGAAGATGCTCTCCATCTGCTATCTGTGTACTGGATGAACACTAGATCATATGCCGTCGTCAAAGCTAGCTAACTAGCGACGGTAATGATGAGAAGATCGAGCTAGAGCATTATACCAAAACCCCAGGTGATGAAACGCATATTGCATCGCATATAGGCTTACCTCGTAATGCAAGTCACTTGAGCCAGGGCCTGTCTCTGTCTCTGCTTCATAATCAAACAAACGAATTTAATCACTGTTTGCTTCTGAAAGCTAACAAGATCGCTTGCATGTAACTCTCCTCATCAACAGCATCATCTGATCATCTTTATATCACGTTGGGCCCCATGCATCCCTAATCTCTCGATCTCTCCCATGTGCTTTATGGAAGCCTATATAAACAGATAAACTTTGTGTTGTCCTAAACCATTCGCTGATTTGATCCACGCCACTTTGGTTTCTCTCGTGACAAAGTGATAAGCAGCAAGTGTAAGGCTAGCTAAGCCAGTGTGGTGGTAGTAGTAGAAGAGAGAGAGGCAAAGGGAAAGCTGCAGGTGGTAGATGCGTAATGCGACCGGCAGCAGCTGCTGCTCTACGGCGGCGGCGTTGCATGCGCAAGTGCTTGGCTCGCCGGCTCCTTCTCATGGCTACGGCGCCGGCGACCTCTGCCTTCTGCCGCCTCCCCATGCAGCCTGCAGCATGGAGGAGATGTTGGCACTGACGACGCCGGCGGCGCCGTCTCTTCTCCATGCCCTGGCCTCCCTCAACATCCTCCTCCTCGTCGCCTACCTTCTCCTCTTCCTCCTCGCCAAACTCGCCGGCCGCCTCCAACGACGGTGAGTGGACATGACCGAGAACTCCTCGTGTCAGGATTAACTGCTGTTCAGACATATTTTGGGTTGACGTGTCACATTTTCCTTTGTATGTGTGCGTCTGTGCAGAGATCATGGCAGTAAGCGCCGCCCGACGGACACCTCCAAGAGGGAGGACTTCGCCGGAGGGCAGAAGCAGCAGCAAGCGGAGATGCTGTTTTGGTTCAACGAGGCCGTGTTCGAGGACAGTGCCCTGCATGGCGACGAAGGAAAGGATCAGCTCCTGTACACTGCTACGCCTACACCTGCACGTTGCTTGCAGGTGGAGAGCACCTTTCCCACGGATGAATCCACCCGACGAATCTCGCCGCACCAGCACCATTACAGCTACAGTAGCCAGGAGGAGCCCAAGGACGTCGTCGCCGTCGCCGACGGTCCCACGGCGCAGAAGCATATTCCGGCCGCCGCGGCGTCACCGGAGAATGTCGCCATCGATCAAGGCAACAACCAATCTAGACTCACTCCGCTGTCTTGTCGATTCTTCTTTTTTACGGTTCCAGCTGGTTCTGACACGCGTCTTGTGCCCTCTATGTACAGAGAAGGGAAGCAACGGGGAAGAAGATGACCATGACGTGCACGGAGAAGACGAAGAGGAGGAGGAGTGGTTCGCCGGAGACGATGTGAAGCTGTTCGTGAACAGCCGGGCGCTCGCCGACACGAGGAAGCTGATTCTGGAGGGAGCCGTGGCCGGGAAAGGAGGAGGAGCAGCAGCAGCAGGGCAACGCGAACGCGAGCGCGAGCGCGTGGACGACAAGGACAGCAGGTTCGGCGCGTCGACGCTGACGAGCGAGTCGACGTCGAAGAGCTCGGTGGAGTGGAGGAGCTCGACGGTGACCAAGGACTCGGAGACGGAGTACCCCTTCTCGTCGTCGTCGCGGCGGAGCTCGTCGCGGTGGGAGTCTTACACTCTGTTCCGCAAGTACGACGAGTACATGGTCAACTTCCACCGCGTCGGCGCCCAGAAGCTCACCGAGACAGGTAAGCAATTTCATCTGTTCATCACTGCCAAATGTTGTTACAAATTGGCTTCAAAAAAAATGTTGTTACAAATTAAGCCATCATTACCACTCATTACACAACATTAACCTTTCTCGAGTAACATAAAACCTCCATTAAACGACGCGTAATTCCAGCTCTCTGCAACGCTTTCTCTAGACACGTGGTCTCACACAAAAAATAATTTACACATTTCTTGATGCACGTAATCAAACCCTAGTACCCTACATACAAAAATCACTTCAAAATCTAATCTTTTTCAGAAAGGTTCACGAATTCGCATTTGGTCGAACGGTTGCAGAGTCGTTCAGATCGACAAAGCACCAGCCTCGATCGGTGTCAGAGCGGATCGTGCAGAAGCTGACGCCGAAGCCTCGGGCGCCGATCGGGCTGAGGGACCCGTACCCGGAACTGGAGAGGGTGTACGTGGCGCAGATCTGCCTCACGTGGGAGGCGCTCAACTGGAACTACGCCAGCTTCCGGCGACACGGCGGCGACATCGCGGCGAGGTGCTGCCCGGCGCGCGTCGCGCAGGAGTTCCAGCAGTTCCAGGTGCTGCTCCACCGCTTCATCGAGAACGAGGCCTACGAGTACGGTCGCCGCCCCGAGGTGTACGCCAGGATGAAGAACTCCTCTCCCAAGCTGCTCCTCGTCCCCGAGTTCAAAGGTAACTAATTTTTTTTTCTGTGATGGAAATGAGCAAGCTTTATTCTCTTGTTAGTCAGTAGCTGATTCAGCTGTGATTGATTAATGTGTTCTCTTTAATGTTTGCAAATGCAGACGAGGAGGACGATCTGATATCGGCGGTGCAGTTCTTGTACATACTGGAGGAGTCGATCAGAACGTTCATGGCGTTTCTGCGTGCAGACAAGAGGAGCCACTACCAAATGTTCAGAGAAATGGTGAAGAGGAGGACGAGCTCCATGGATCAAACTCTGGTCATCACACTCAAGAAGGCCAACAAGAAAGTGAGTGAGCCACATAAACAAACATCACACACAATGATGATCAAAGATTGAATTTTTTTTATCCCTCATCATCATTAATTCCACTTTCTTTTCATCGTCAGAAGAAGAGCCGGCTCAAGGACCTGACGAGGCCACGGCGGTGCCTGAGGAGAACGAAGCGGAGGGTAGAAGAGGAGATGTCGATACTGCTGGGCCTGATAGACCTCAAGGTCGTGGCCAGGGTGCTGCGGATGTCGGAGATCACCGATCAGCAGCTGCACTGGTGCGAGGAGAAGATGAACAGGGTTAAAGTCGAATCGGCACAGGGCAAGATGCAGAGGGACCCGTCCCCTCTTTTCTTCCCTGCACATTGACAGCATGATCAGCAGCAGCTGCAACAAGTCTCTGCTTGTGTAATCTACTACTTTTTCCTTGCCCATGATATCCTCGTCAAATCTTCCTTTGTTGATGTAGTGAGCAAAAGATAAAGTTGCATAGACGACATGAGAATATGCATGGCACGCAGCTAGCCTCCTCTAGTATTGTAAAAAGAAAGTCAGAGATGAAGAGATTTTGTAAAGGCATATATGTGTGTTTATGTATTTATGCATAGATAAATAAGAGTACCACATCTATCAGCTTGTAGTTGGATGCATGTGATGTGAATTCGATCGTTGCATACACGATCTATGGATTGGAATCTGGACGCTTCATGAGTTTTTCAGTTTGTGTGCGTGCATGTGACACAATCTGTGCATGGAAAGCAAAAAAGGTGAGGTGGTGAGGATGAAGACACAAGCGCAGCTTTGAGATGCTTTATCTTTTCCATGTGTTCCTCTCTGCTTTATGGGCTCTCAGCTCCTTGGATCACAAGATGATGATAACAACAAATGTCACACTGGATTTGCCTCAACATTTTAGGATAACCACATCATCCTCCTTTTCCTTTGTCGATGTTTGGCACTCCTATGTCATCAAGGAAAGCAACCTCTCCTCTACATAACAATGATTAAAAGGAAATAAAAATAAAGATGTTCTACACAAGTTCCTGACCTCTATGTATCCAACTAAATAAAAAATATCCATGAACTTGTGCTGATGACCTGCATTAGTGCTGCATAAACAAATCAAAGATTACGCCGAAGTGATCATATATATCCTTTTTACATTGGCCAAGCTCTTGTCGATTGCTACGTGCGGAGTCGAGTAATACAGAGATGGTCCATGGTGCTCTTGCTTTTGGCAAAGAAAGATTAGCAGAGTCAGAAAGTGGATGACCACTGTAACAGGTCAAAAAGAGTTGGGGGAAAGATTTCCCACTGACAAAATTTGGTTACCACGCACAACACAATCAAAACGAACACGGTGATGCTGCAGTTTTTTGTTTGGGCTGCGTTGTGCCCTTATTGGCTGGGACCTCTAGGCTCATGTAAGATAATATAAAGAAAGAAAAAGTCCACTGGGTCATTTCAACTATTGGTTGAGTGTGATTTAATCACTCAAGGCTCGACCTTTCCTGTGCCGCCCTTCTCTCCCTCCAATTTCAGAACTCCCCTTCTCACGCTCCCTCCCCCACCGCCACCGCCATCTCTTGCACAGATTGAGGAACAAGAAAGCGAGAGAAAAACAGGGGTAAGCAAGAGAACGAGTAGAGAGGGAGGAGGTGGGGAGGCCAGTGGCGACAAAACACGGGAATCTCTCTTTCTCTCCCTACTCCTTGGTGAGGTCATTGGAAACAGATGAGTTGCAATGCCGCCAGCCACCACTAGGACCAATTAGATAAGGAGTCAGAGCTGCGTGTGGTGGGAAGGGAAGCTGAGGCATTCTGTAGGAAGGCCGGCGTCGGTGAGGTGTGGGAAGACGGATCCAGATCCTCATTGCTTGCATCCATAGGCAAGGGCCTCCTTCCCGTCGGCAGCTGCTGTGCTATCACTAGTAGCCACCGACCCTTGTGTAGCAAAAGGGATTGAGAGAGATGAAAGAGAGGTAGAAAGGACCCTAACATATGGGTTAATGTTTTTTTTTGCTGATCCTAGGTAGAAACTACTCTATAAAATCTAGTTAACGACATAAAATGAGTCGGTTTTAATGGTTAAGAAAATACTTGTATCTTTTTTATAATTAAGTATGAAATTTAAATTAGACATGTAGTTGAGGGAGACAAATAGGCTCTTTCTTATTAAGAAGTGGTCAGTCAAGTGCAATTTGTGTTCTAGATCTGAGAGGCCTTTTTTGGCAATCAAAAGCCCAAAAATTTCACAAGGCAGGACATGCATGTTTAGGTAGGTTGGGCGGAAAATACTCCTGTTCAAAATTAATTGGAAAAAAAAATTAATTTAGCTCCTTAACTATTGTCCGAATCTGATTTTGTTGTCTCAACCATAAACCAGATATAATGGCCTCTTGACCATCAATACCAATTCGGTTTGCCTCTTTGAGCGGTTTTATCTTACATGACGTTTATGTGATATTATAGTTTCCCATAAAATAAAAAAATATGACCCATAAGTAAATCACCACTTCACTTCTTCATCATCTCCTCTTTACTCAGTCTATACGACAGAGTGGATAGTCACCTCGAGCTAGGGTGAGCCAACGATCCTCACGCATGTGGCTAGCCACTGGGAGGGAGATGGAGGAATGCTCTTTACCATCGTAAAGAAGCCATTGCTATAGAGGAGCAAGAGGCCAACCGTCAACAACCTCATCCCTCCTAGTACTCCCTCCTCACTCTTTTCTTTCTCGGCTCTCTCCCTTCCTATGGCTCCTCCCCACCACTATCACCACCATCTTTCCCATGTGGATTGAGAAGATCACTACTGCCACATAGCTTCTTGAATAGGACAAATTTGATGGGGCTCACTGATTGCATCCGCTGCTGCCTCCTATCCCATGGACGAGTGGAGCTCGAGCTTGAGTTCGATGGTCCTCATCGGCTGCTGCGCTTCTGAGCCACACCACAATGGCTATGGGAGCAATGCAATAGGAGACCCTGGCCGCCATCTTCCCATGTCGCTATTAGGCTACTCCTTGAGAGCAGCCACCGTCGGATTCCTCTTGAGAAACACCGCCATCCCCAGCTATCACCTCATCCCCAAGCTTGAGTGGCATCGCCTTTTCATCGGGCTCAAGCAGCATCCCCTTATCTTCGAGCTCAAAGATGAGGGACATGGTGAAGAAGAGGTCGAGGAGAAGAGAGTGGTTAGGGAAAGCTAGAGCTTGATGCCGCCGTGCCCTTGCCAGCCTGACTATCAAGAGAGAGAACAAGAGCAAAGGAGGGTGTGGACAGAAAAGTAAGAATAGGTGAGTCCTGACATGTTGGTCTGATTGGTCTTTTTTTTTACTGTGATGTCATGCCAGATAAATACTGGATCAACATTACATGTAAATGTCACGTAGGGTAAAATAGCCTTTAAAACCATTGAGGGAGGCAAAACATACAGTATTGACAATTCTTTATATCTAGTTTTATGGTTGAGAGTGTAAAATCAGACTTAGGCGATAGTTAAGGGAGGTAAAACTTTTTTCCAAAACAATTGTTACTTATGTTTGAGATGTTAAACTTTGATGAACAAACAATATCTATTAGTAATCAAATTATATATAGCATTAAAGTTGCATAATTAGATTTGTAGGTGAATTCACATACTTTATTATATAATACTTTCAACTTATCCACTTTGATGGTGCGTAAAAAATAAAAAATTTGCACATAAGAAGCAATGTGTGCAAGTAATAGGACACAGAGTAGCCTAGCAGTGAAATGGAGTTCTAGCCCATTACATAAGGAGTGGTTGCTGCTTAGTATTTATATAGCCAAGTGTAAGTAGAAGGTACAATATTAAATCTACCCCTATTTGTATGCGCAGCTAAGTTGGCCGGCACTTGGGTGGTCCTGTACTCTTATGGGTGCCTTGACCAGGCGGCCGCCGTTAGGCCTTGGACTGACGGCAACACACGTGCACATGGGATGCCCATACTTGGCCCGATAACTGAGGCTTTCACTTTGGAAGGCCGCCGTAATTTAGAGCTGTTTGTCGTGGCACGGTAGTTTCTGTTCTTGTCAAAATTCAATGGCGGCATTTAATTCACTTGCCAGGTGGGCGTGGAAAGTTGTAGGATGACCCCATCAAGGCCCAAGCCAAAGGCCTTATAGCCCATCCGATGAGGCAAGCCGAGGCGAAGACAAGCACTTGTTTCCGATACAGATGCTGGAGCAAAGGGCCTCCGTCCTCTTCGGTCTAAAACTAGGATTACGATGTCTCTGAGAGCTTGCCTTCAGAGGCACACAGCGCCTCCAGAGGCTCACACCTAGAAAGGATCGCTGCCAAGTTCCCTTTATCCACGATTATGCCTTTCGGCTCGGATAGGGAGGAGGGTGCTCCCCTCCTCAACAACCCGCAAAAAAATGAGAGAGAGAATCGACTAGTATCCATCGACCTGCGAGACACGAACCGTACGTTGCCTAGGAAATCATCCTGAAATTCCTTGGTCGCAACCATGCGCTGCATACCTGCTGGCAAATTCCTCTCCGCGAATCCGTGGTCGATCGAGTGTCGCATCTGAGTACTGTAGCATACTAGTGCTCGATACCTACTCTAGTAAATTACGGTGTATAGTGTACTGGTACTAATGAACAACACTTGCTAGCTGGGCTTGCTAGCTCTTGGTTGTATATACTAGTCTACTAGTACCTGGCAATTTGCAGGCATACGCATACGTGTCCATACGTGTGTAGTGGGTTTTCACCCTGCATAGTCGGTCGCTGACTGACAGCACACAAAGTGCTGCGCCCTACGGTCTGATCGATTTTCTGCTGCTGCTGCTGCTCTTCATTGTATGGATGGACAGCAACAGCATGCTGGTACAGTATTTTTCTTTTAAGACGGAGCTGGACCATTCATCTACTACTACATGAGATGTGCCCAGAGGGTATCTATCAGAAATTCATCAGAATCAAATAGGCCTAAAATGGGGACCACATAGTCCCAGCTGCATGTCTCTCTCAACAGAAGCCCTGTCTATTAGCTCCCGTTCCATAACACAAGACAGAAGTCCCAGGATGCATGCCCAACTGGTTTAACATATACTTGTAGTAGAAGTATAAGTAGTAATTACTTTTGTTTCTTATGAATTGTGCGACAAGGGGCAGCAACTTCAGACAGCAACACAGGAAAGCTAGTTTCGACTTTATCATGCAGATTGTGTATACTAGCTCAAGTAGAATCTATCATTTGCTGTGTAATGTCCAAATGCTCCTTTTTCTCTCTCTCTTGTTCAGTCATGCACAATAGTGTATTCATGCACCTAGTTATCAGCATTTTTCCTCTCTTATTTGATTGTTTATGTTTTCCTGGGTTTTTTTTCCTGAAATATAGCATAATCCTTATGTTCCCTTTTAGGAGCACTTGAAATGATACATTGACCAGTGTGATTTTTTCATTGGCCATTAAAATTTTTTAAATTATGATGTTTTGATGAATACAAGTAGTATAATTACATTTAGCATGCAAAGTACTTACAACATCTTTTTTAACATTTATATTTTTTTAAAAAAGATGAGAGGTAAAAAACTATAGATGAATAGTATCCAGTGATAAATAAAAATGAATGGAAGGAGTATTTCCCAATAACCTCTATTATTATGACCAATCAAAATGTCCAAGCTAGCACTCACGTTCAAGTGTTTGATCATTCAAAATCTCAAAGAAACTCTGTTTCGGTGGTTACTGTTTTTCACTGTCCCATTTCATCTACATTCTTTGCTGCCTCACTTAATCCTCGATTCCTTCTCTTACCCTTTTCTCTCGATCGGCCAGCCTCCTGCAAGTGCGATCTGCAGATTTGTTTCCATGGCCTTGGATCGTTCCTCCTGTTAATTTGTGTGCCACATGGAGGCGCAGATACAGGCATACAGCAGCTAAAGATCATAAAGAAAGGGAAAGCGGTGCGTGTACGTAGAAGACAGCAGAGAAGCTATGGATCAGCAGAGCTTAGCTTAGGGTTGTGCAGGGCTATTACTAGCTTGAAGCTGCAGATAGCTTGGCTGGCTTGGCTTACCACCACACTCTCTTGTTGCAGTACAGATAGTAGCTGCGCATGTGCGTGCATGCTGCATATATGCTGCTTCGCCATAAACACCTAAACGGAGAAACATTGCAAACCGCTTAGTTTCTCGTCTATTCGATCTCCTGAAAAGAAATGCAGAGAAGAAGGAAGAAGATAGAGGAGAGAGAGAGATCACTGATGTGTGTGCATCAATCTTGTGTTGATGCATGCAGGCGTCGCAGATTAAAGTGAGTGTGGTAGCAGGACTGAGAGCTAGCTAGAGATCGGAAGAAAGATGACAGCATTCTTATATTAGGAGCTGAGGCAGCAGCCAGCCAGCAGCCGGCCGGCCGGCCGGCCGGCATATGTATATGCTGGTAGGAGCAGTAGTAGCTTTTGACATGTTGATTTCGATTCGACATGATATTGTACATGTTTGCATGCGTGTGTTTGTATCCTCGAGAAGCTCACAGGCCATCAGCGTGCAGTCTCGTTCGGTTGGGCTGCGTGTACATGCATGCAGCAGCTGGTTTGTGGGCGGCTATAGGCAGCTGCAAGCCTGCAACACAGCCACCGGCCGGCCGTCTGGCCTTTAGATTGGCTTAGTTTAGGGGTTTATATGTTTTGTATTATTGTATATCGATCTACTCCCGCAGTCAGAAATACTCTAATTATATTTTGAAACAAAGGAGTAACTCATATGTGCGTCACCGTATAGTAACGAGCCCGGCCGTCCAATTGATCATGGATTGCTTGCTTTACTACTGCTGCAGGCTGCAGCTGAATTACAAATAAGAGAATGTCACGGCAGCAGAGATTCGCGCTTCGCATGCAGATGAGAACATAATTTGAACAATATAGTGAAATTTAAGAATTACCAATTTGAAAGATGGAACAAATTTCCCACGGATAACGGATTGATGCAAATAAGACTTTTTGGTTTATCCATTCCTTTTTCTTGATTGCAAGGAAGATAGTAGTAGCATTATTATATATACTAGTCATCAATCCATACATTGTACATGCTATTGTTTTTTATTTATAAACATTAAAATTGCAATAATTTGCTAAGTACATTATTTTTTTAATTACATTGGTTTATATCGTTACTTCAAATCAGTTACAGATTACTGCTTGTTAATTTCAAAGTTTTGATTTAAATTAAAAAATACTAAATTCACAATCATGATATTAATTATGAATTAGCAAGGCCATGCTATTTTGCAATGGGGTGTTTTATAATTTCTTTGAATGTGTTTTTTAATTTATATTTTTTTATTACATAGAAGATGCACACGTGTACACATCATTATACATACACATTACGGTCATAAACTAGCGAGTTGCCCCTAAGTATCTCTTGATCTCACTAGAATCCTATTAAAAACGCCCTGAGTGACCCCAGTGTAAAAATGTTTAAACCTGATTTGCTTGTAAATTAACTTAATGCCTTGACCCTGTGAATGCATTATCACCTTCTTGCTGAGTTCGGCTAATCTTCTTTACAGTTTCCCCCGGTGAAAATTCAGCTTATGCTGCATTCATGCAGTATCTGATCTGGTAAAAACACAAACAGGGGCGATGGTACTTTAACGTTCGTTAAGGACGTTGAATTTTCGATGGTTAAAAAAGAAAAAAAATGATAGATTGTTAAGTCCAGAAAATTATCAGTAAATTGACCTGACATCATTAAATTGACCTGACGTCGAAACAGGAGGTGATCATATGTTAGTCATCTTCGCTGGGAATAACGATTCATGGGGCTAGAGATCTGTCGAAGTGTTATAGTAGCTGGGAGAGTTCTATGTGAGTGCTTGTTTAATTCTATCCCGATCGCTGCACCGCTAGTCGCTATGGTTCTTCCGCAGTGATAGATCGACACAACGCCATCTTCGCTGCATTGGACGAATGGTTGGTGACCCTGTGCACGCCGCCGCCGGTGATATGGATTTATCAGTCAGTTTAGACATGCCGAGCTAACGTATTTGATGTTGACTGTATCTAAACAAATTTAATCCGGTTACAAAACGATAATCATAATTAGCAACCGGTATTTTGATATGAACTCTTCTTTTAATATGAGTTGTTATAATTTAGGCTCACCTAATCTATGGTCACGAGTGTTAATATAATTAGGGCTAGATGATACTTATGGATCATGACCACTCATATATATATAGAGAGAGAATCGTATATATGAAAGGTTATAAGTGTAACCAACGACAATCATAGTTCAAAACATAGATGATCTCTTACTAAATATAGATTACACACTTCTATATTTAACACCCCCTCAATCTGGACAGAGGTAGACTAGATTACCGTAAATTGTAGTAGGGAGTAACCGTGAGCGGCTTAGTTATGATGTTGGTCACTTAGTCCTTGGATGAGATGAAGCGAATGTTAAGTTGGCGAGAGGCAACACGTTCACGAATAAAATGGTAATCAACTTCGACATGCTTCATGCAACGATGAAATATGGGATTGGTAGAGAGATAAGTGGCACCAATATTGTCATATCATAGGGACGGTGGCCGAAGCTGAGAGATTCTAAGTTCTCTTAGCTACACTTGTATCCATATTATTTTAGCAGTAGCATTGGCGATGACCTTGTATTCAGTTTCTGTGCTAGAGCGAGAAACAATTGGTTGTTTGCGAGAGCTCCAAGAAACAAGATTGCCACCAAAGAAAATAGCATAGCCACCTGTACCGCATCGATCATCTAGGTTCTCGGCCCAATCGGCATCAGAGAACGCACTTAGCAATGAAGACCTAGATTTAGTGATACATAGCCCCATATCAGACGTGGAATGAAAATAATGCAGTATGCGTTTTATTGCCATCCAATGAGCCATCGTTGGTGCTGATAGAAATTGACAAACCCGGTTGACAGAGAAGGAGATATCGGGGCGAGTGCATGATAAATATTGGAGAGCTCCAACAACACTGTGATAACGTGTAGTATCTTCAGCTGAGAGAGGGTCACTACTCTTTAAGAGTAACTTGTTGTTGGGAAGCATAAGTGCCAGAACACTATTAGAGGATGCCATATTTGTGCGCTACAGCAGGTCTTAGATATATTTGTGTTGTGTCAAGATGAGGCCAGTAGAAGTATAATATACTTTAATGCTAAAAAATATACAAGAGTGCGAAGATCTTTCACCACAAACTCAGCTTCAAGTTAAATGAGTAGACAATCTATAGCTGATGACGAAGAACTCATAATAATAATATCATCCACATGGATAAGAATATACATCTGAATGCCACCTTTGTTAAACATGAAAAGAGAAACATCAGCCGTAGAAGCCTGAAACCCCAGTTGTAATAGTTTGTTACTAAGACGAGAAAACTAGGCACGTGGAGCCTATTTGAGGACATATAATGACTTGTCCAACTTGAAAAGATAAGTAGGATGAGCCGAGTTAACAAAATCAGGTAGTTGTTTTATATAGACGTTTTCTTGAAGATGGTCATGTAAGAATGCATTTTGAATATCAATCTATCGAAGAAACCAACCACGAGAGACTGCAAGGGACAATAAGACTCGAATAGTGGTAGGTTTCACTACTGGGGTGAATGTATCATCATAATCAACTCCATGCTGCTGCTTGAAACCCTTGGCGACCAATCGTGCTTTATAGAGATCAACGGAGCCATCAGCTTTATGCTTTAGTTTGAAAATCCACTTGCAATCAATGACATTAAGGTCGACACGTAGAGTAACCAGATGCCAAGTCTTGTTCTTGATAAGGGTTTGAAATTCATCATTCATTGCTAACCTCCGAAGGGGGTGTGACATAGCAGTAACATGCAATGTAGGCTCTGCATTTGAAGTCCGTACGACGGAATAAGTAACCGTACCGTCAGTACGAACCTTGGGCTTCTTGATGTTGTGGTTTAAGCGCGTCCCATACTTGTGGGCAGGAGGATCCGGTGTAGGAACCTCTGAATGGTGCAGGGCCTCAGGCCGGATGCTCAGTGACAAAGTTTGTCATGATGCTGCTGATGATGGGCCGGCAGATGACAGCCCAGTCGTAGCCTCTGTGCTTGCCATAGGGGACACAGGAGAGGCAGGCGGAGACTCTGATGCAGGCAGGTCAATATCAGGCGCTGCATGCGGAGCGCCTGTCTCGGGTGAAGAAGCGGGTGCAGGGAATATTGGCGCCAATCCTAATGAGGTTTTAGGCATCCCGGGATCTGCTGCATGCTGAGGAGCTACATTCATAGGGTTAGCAGGAAACATATGCATATCGTAATTATTCAAATTAAAACTGCTACTGTTCTGATTAGGTGCAACGTTGGATGAAGGATAAGTGGAGAAAGGAAATTTTGTTTCATCAAATATAACGTCACGAGACACATAAACGCGTCTAGAATCTATATCGAGACATTTGTATCCCTTGTGAAGACCACTATATCCAAAAACACGCAGACTTTGGATTGAAAGGAAAGTTTATGCTGGTTATAGGGTCGCAAATTGGGCCAACATGCGCAACCAAATATACGGAGCAGGAAATAATTCGGTGGAGTTTTGAGGAGGTGTTCTAGAGGGCACAGATTATCAAGGACTCGAGTGAGCAATCTATTGATGAGATAAGTGGCTGTGAGGAAGGCCTCGTTCCAAAATTTAATCGATATGGAGGCATGAGCTAGTAGACCAAGACCAGTTTCAACTATATGACGATGTTTGCGTTCAGCTGATCTATTTTGTTGGTGATTATGTGGGCAGAAAATACGATAGGCTATGCTAAGGGATTGGAAAAATTGAGTATGAAGTTTTTGGTACTCCCTGTCTTAATCGGATTGGATATATTTAATTTTAGTATCATGGAGACGCTCTACATGTACTTGAAATTGCAAGAAAATGCGTTGAGCCTTAGTGCGGTCATACATCAAATATATCCTCGTAAATTTACTAAAATCATCAATAAAACTTATATAGTATTTATATCCACCAATAGACTTGGGGGCAGGGCCCCACACATATGAAAAAACAAGTTCAAGAGGCGATGTAGAACAATGAATGGCATGAGTATAGGGGAGTTGATGACTCTTGCCTAATTGACATACATGACAAACTGAGGGACTCGACTCCTTGATATATGGGAGATTATTCAAACTCAAAATAGACCGCACGACTAGGGTCGAAAGGTGGCCAAGACGAGCATGCCACTAATTTATGGATGCCTTGACACTGACAAGTGCTTGTTTGAATAATTCAACATCGGATGGCTTTATGGGATAGAGGCCGGATTCACACTTTACTTCTAGAAACACTTGTTTTGTTGCTTGGTCCTTTATAAGAAAATGATATGGATGGAATTCAAAAAATACATTATTGTCACGTGATAGTTTATGGACTAAAAGGAGCTATTTAGAGATATCAGGTATGTGAAGAACATTATGTAAGTTAAGAGGACGTGTAGCAATTTTAAGAGAACAAGAACCATTATGCATAATTTACAAACATGCCCCGTTGCCAATTTGAACCGTTTCTCCATCATGGTATTGTTCACGCAAGGCTAGGTGATCTAGATAACTAGTTATGTGATCGGTAGCCTCCGTGTCGATGTACCAGTTGGTATCGACCTTGTAGGATGAAGTAGTAGCCACCGTAGCATAGGGTTGTTCCTCTTGGTAAGACTCATCTATACAATGCCAATATTTGATGGCAGTGTGACCTGTAAGACCGCAGATCTGACAGGGAGGGACATCGTGTCAACGTCCCTAGGGCGGAGGACCGCCACGGCCATAGCCTCGGGGACGGCTAGGGGGACCGCCACATCCACGGCCCCGCTGCCTACCTTGGCCGGTGAAGTTGGCTGTCGCGTCGATGTTGAGACGAGTCTCCGCCTGGTATTGTAGTTGGCGTGCCTCAAATGCTAGCAGATGTGAGTAGACGTCGTCGAGTGTGAGGGGCTTACTCTTTGTCATCATAGATGTGACAAACGGATCATAATCCGGGGAAAAACCTGCTAGGAGATAGGCAATGATCTTGTCATCATGAAGAGAAGCATCAGCTGCAGCCAACTCAGAGGCCAAACTCTTGATCTTGCGAAAGTAATTGGGAGCAGAGAGGTCGCGCTTTTTGATTGTAGCAAGGTTGACACGCACTTGGACAGCGCGCGCACGCGTGGCGGAGGAGAACATGCGCCGAAGAGTATGCTAGGCTTCTTTGGATGTGGTGATAGACACCACGTCTTGAAGGATGTCTTCAGTTATCGACGAGAGAACACCACTTAGTAGTTATTGATATTTATCATACCACTGGTAATATTCTGGGTTAGATACGAGCTTGGCACCATCAGCAATCGAAGAAAGAATTTGCTGAGGAGGCACGGTCGTGGATCCATCGATGAATCCCATAAACTTTGTACTCTGCAGATACGAGAGAAGCTAGGCGCGCCATAATGTATAGTTTATTTTGTTGAGTCGGATGGTGACGACTTGATGAATTGGTATAGAGGCAAAGGTAGCAGCAGAGGAGATGCTGGAAGTGGAGGCAGAGGTGGTGGAGGAGGAGGTAGAAGATGATGTCGACATTGATTTAGAGAAAAAATATTGGCTCTGATACCATGTTAATATAATTGATGCTAGATGATCTCTATGGATCATAAGACAATCGCATATATAAAAGGTTACACATACATAGAAGATTACAAGATCGCATATATGAAAGGTTACACATACATAGAAGATTACAAGCGTAACCAACGACGATTAGAAGACACAACTCCAAATATAGATGATATCTTACTAAATATAAATTACACACTTCTATATTTAACAACGAGAATGCAATCTACTCAATCAATGGTTGTATCTTTCTAGTTAACATGATAGTTGATAACAATTGTTATATAGGTTTTCTATATAATCATGAAAAAAATTAGGTGTAGACTGGTAGTCATGCAGTGCTAACATGGCATGCACGCTTGCATGATGAGCCATGTTGATCCATAGCAGCGACGGATCTAGACATTTTTTTTAGAGTTTAAGCAAATACAAGCATGAAGAATTAGCCATGCTGTTGAACACCGAAACATAAGGTATAACAGTGGTGTGATCCGTCGCCCGCCAGCGAGCCCCGGCGGCTGTCCGTGGTCACCGGAACTTGGATCTGCCATTGATCCATAGTGTCTGACCTAAAATACAAACAAGAGTCAAACCGTGGTGTTAATTTAAACGCCCAAGTAACATTCAAAATTTCCTAATGCAATTTGATTTGATTTCAAAGTGGCAAACAAACAAAGAAAAATAAGCATAAAATTGCCATATAATATTCTGTTCTAAAATATAAATATTTTTGAGTTATTTAGCAAATACTAAAGTTAGGTTAAAATATTCCTTTTTTCACTTCAATGATTAATATTTGAATTTTGAATTGTTTAGATTCACTTTTTAAGAATCAAAAGAATGATGAGAATCATCAGAATCATTGCAGAAATATTTATATTATGATATAATTCTAAAAATACTTATATTTTAAAACAAAGTGATATTAACTAAACTTTAGAAGTTATATTAGCTACTACTTCCGTCCTAAAATATAAAAAGTTTTAGAGTTAGATATGGATATTAACAAAGTTGGTAGAATTAAATAGGATAATATTATGATTGGTTGAGAAAAGAAAATGGGTAAAAAAAAATTTAGTGGTAGAAGTTTATGATTAGTTGAAAAAAATATAGGTATAGAAATTATTATATTTTAGAATAAATTTTAAATATTTAAAGTTATGTTATATTTTAAGACGGATGGATTGGCTATTAGATATAACTCTAATTCGTAGAGATGGTGTCCAATTCCATGTTAATGGTGAATTACTATAGACTGATCGAGTTAAATACAACTAATGCCGCCAGATGCCAACCATGGTACCCCAGGAGTAGCACATTGTACAATTATAATTAATACACTGGTACACGTACGCCAGCCATGTGGAGACTTTCCTGGCTACCTGTACAGTAGCGTTTGTATTGTGGTGGGGGATTTTGTACGATTTAATTATACTAGCATTTTCCACTAAATTTATATAAGTGAGGTCTATCAATATTGTTGTTAATAATAATTACCTCTATTCTAAATTTATATTATTTAAATTTTGTATCACAATATAATCATTCATGTGTTGATTCTATAATTCTCATCATTTCGATAATTTTAAAGCTAATCAGATATTTAAAATAGAATCTAAGCAATTCAAAATTTAAAAATTAACCACTGAAATAACTTTAAAAAAGAATCTTTTTAACTTAAACTTAGTATTTGCTAAGCAGATAGGATTAGGATGATTTCTCCTACTTATGACCCCTTAAAATTCACACGATAGATCTTGTACTATACCCATTTGTTATTGAGAGTGATCGACAAATAAAGAATTGTGTCAACTTTCAACAGCAAATAATGATTTTATCCTTAAATCATATTTATGAGCATATGAGTTTTCGTGTGGTCAAACATACATTAGTCATATGTATATGAGGGCATTTTATTGACATAGACCGGCTTACACATTTGACCGATTTTGCTGTAGGTTTTCCTTGTTTCAATAAGGATGCTGATCTTATTTATTACTTCTGTTACTGATCATTTTAGAAATGACAACGCCAAACCAGAAATAAGTGCAGCAACAGGCAGGAAAAAGTTTGCTGTTCCATCAAGAAAATTGGTCAAAGCGGCAGTGTATCCAAAATCCTGATCAGTAGTAGCTTCTTCAAGAGTCAGCACTCACCTGCAGGCACTGGAGGAGTATATACTTGTTCATCACTTTTTCACACTTGAATGAACTATAATTATGCCATCTTTTGCCTGGTTGACTTGCGGCGCCTATGTCAAATCAAGTTCAATGTGATGTGATGTGTGTTTCTGATGAATTCGTATTGGTTGCCAGTATTTTATTTGTACTAGTACGGCACCTATATGGAAGGCCAGAGAGTGAAGAGAGCACAACTGCAGAATAATTCAGTACTCATACTAGTAGTACCATTACTATATTGATATGGCTCATAATAGACGTAGTTTTAATGAGACTTTCACATTGGTTCGATATACTCCAGTACATATTTGACTCACTAATTAACTTTTGTACAGTACTTTATACTATTAATATGTTCATAAAATCATAAGAAAACTCCTAGGTCAGTCTTGTGTATATTTTTTAAAGAATCATATGCATTCCAAAAAATCAATGCATCACTCCACTACACATGATTAATCCCATATCTGAACTAAGAAAACCAAAACACACACACACACCAAGGATTAATTACCTTGCATCCAATAAGTGCAGACATGTTCCTCACTTAGCAGTAGATTTTAAAGGTAAACTGAACATCAAGAACCCATCTTTCTTGCCCCACAAACACCATCGCCTATCATGCATAATTGCACACTTTAATTTCTTGGCTCTTAATTTACACTGATAACTTAACTGCATCATCACATCAAACGTACACCTCAGCTCAGGAGGCGGCATTCACGTTCCTGTTGTGGCCGCACACGAAGCTACAGTCGCAGTTACCGTTGTCGGCTCGCCGGCTCGTTGAGCGGGGCTCCGAAGCAGGAGAAGCTGCCGCGGTGCGGCGGCGGCACCAGCGCGTCGCCGGCGGAGACGGCGTGGCCGATGACGTAGTCGCCGACCGCAGCTGGCTGTTGGCGGGGCGGGGCAGGATACATCGCCGGGTAGCTCATCGGGTGCAAGGTGGATGGAGTCGTCGTCGTGTAGAGGTAGTGGTACGGCGGCTGCGGCGGCGACAGCCGCGGGTGCACAGGCCAGAGCGGGAGGCAAGGGTCGCCGATGCTGCCGCCGCCTCCTCCTCCCATCTGCAGCGTCGGTGGAGCAGCAGCAGCGCCTCCCATGTTCACATCCCTGAAACTGTAGCAAGAAAGTTTGCAGTGTCCATAAGAAACCCTAGTCGATGAGAAAGAACACATCTTGCAATGTAGATTTCGAGCACATACTTCAGCTGTGCGCCGACGGCGGCGAGGCTGTCGTTGCCGAAGACGAGTTGCCTCGCGCGGTTGAGGGTTTCGGTCTCCCTCTCTGAAAGATCAAATCCAAATATCCCGTAAGTTAGAAGCAAAGAGATTCAGAGGGAAGGGTATAAAACAATATGATTAAAGGCATGAAAGATCAAAAAGTTGAATCTTTTTCATAAGGGTAGAAGTGAATGCTATAGGATTAGATGCATGGAAGATACAAACATAAACTTTTTTCATATATATGATGTCTAAAATTGAACAACACGTGTTTTTCATATATACGACCTCCAAAATTGAAAGCATTGATTATGCATGTAGCTAGGTTGTTGTATGATCTTGCCTTGGCGGTGCCGATTCATGTGGCCTCCCAGCGCTTGAGATTTGCAGAACTTGAGGGAGCAGAATCTACACTCGTAGACCTTGCCAGCTTCCTCCGTCCCTCCATTACTCTTCTTCTTAGTAACCCCTGAAAACATGTGTATCCCGTTGCTAATCAATCAGTCCATTCTGAAGCTATGTAACAAGAAGGATTGTAGTACTTCCACTATCTAAAATCTAACAAGAAGGGTTTTTTTCCCCATGTAGTGAGACGGTTCAGGAGAAAATCTTAATTACTTGACTACCTTCACGAATTTTTTTAAATCTTTTTTTTACTCTCATCCATTGAGGCTAAATATGTTCTAGCATGCTTCTACCGGATACATCCACTGATCTACATGTGCAGTGAGCTTAAAATAGAGGCAATACATATGAACGTTATAGTGATCCTTACTAGATGCTTCAGCGCTGGATGCGGCGGTGGTCATTGAGCTTTCCACCGCCGGTTGCTTACCGAACTCATCCGGCAAATTGTTCAGGTCCAGGTGGCTCCCTTCTTGTCTCCTTGATGAGTTCATAGCGAAGAAGAAGAGGAGAACATTTAGTACGAGTGCATCTCCCTCCTATCTTAATATATATACAACTTTTTGAAGATACATATTCGCAAGTTCCTATTTGCACAATGATGAGCACAGGAACTCGAGTTAGCCCAACAAGATGCCGATAGAACACAAGTAGTGTACTGTGCTGTGCCGACACCAAGAATGAATATATGCATAGTAGTTTTATATAGTACTAGAATGACATAGAAAACAAGCTGTTCATGGAGATCCGGGGTAGGCTAGATAGTTGTGACAAGTAACATGAGCTAGTAAAAACGCAGGTATGATGTATGCATAGAAAAGATTACAGGTAATATCAGATTTACACACAGACACATCCAAAGAGTAACTGTTTTGAAAAAGAGAAAAACTGCTGAAAAATAAGACAAGATACGTGCACATATAAACAAGACACACAAAGCAGTGTTTCAGAGAATCGATGTACATAACATGGAGATGAACAATAGAAGAAGACACAAAAAAGTCATAAGGGGTAGTTGTGCTTGTAGGCTGCTTCTTACATGGTGGAGCAGAGAGAGCAGCAGCAGGGAGAGAGACAGCTGTACACTATGATGCCAATGAGGCTTTTGGAAGGAGAGGAAAAAGAAAGGGGGGAGATCGATATATATCGGATGCTGCTGGTGTGGGGTTTGAGATTCATCACTTGAGACGTTAAGTAGAGGTCTGCTGAGTGGTGTGCCTGATGTTTGTGTGTAGAGAGAGATCGAGAGAGAGAGTACAAGTATTATTGATTTAGTACATGACACAAAAGCAAAAAGACACTGCAGTTTGGGAACAGCAAATGCATTGGGGAACGGCTGTTAGAAGTGTTGGCTTGAGTTGTAGATAGAGTGAGAGAAGCAGTAGATAGACTAGTAGTAGAGCTTAGCTGGTAGAGAGAGAGAGAAGCCTGAAAGTTCTCTAGCAGTTCACCTCTGCACAGCCGTCCCTTTCTGTATACTGGTACCCTACGTACTACACTACCTCTCTCTATCTCTCTTTCTCTCTCCATCTGAGAGAGTAAGATGCTGCCTGTGCATGATTCTTGGAATATGTGATGGCTGTGATCCAAGAGCGAATTGAAGCAGTATTTGCGTTGTTATCCTTTCTCTTCCAAGGGAGATAGTAGAGTAGATCAATCGAGGAGAAGGATCAGAGGAGAGAGAAGAGTACGTATGTCAATATGTGTAGGTCAGTGTCCACACTAGGAAGCTGAGCTGAAAGAAAGCCCCACAGCCACAGCACCACTACTCTTAACACTGCACTGTATCTCTCTGTAAGCAGCAATGCAGCAGATATGCTGAGACACCTCACCTCTCTCTCTCTCCTCTCCTGCATATATTGAATCATTAAATAGAATAAGCTACGCCTCTTTCCTCAGATCTTGTGCAAAGAGATCTACTAAGCACACAATGCAAACAACGTCACACATGCATGCGCACAACAATCTGTACCCTCATCATGTGTAGGTTATAGGTCTATATGTGTCCTTGGTTTGCATCTTTCTTTCTCCATCAACCTGTGGTTGCATTGTGTAGGCCATATGCATGCATGCAGGCATGCATTGCAGAGAGCTTGAGGAGAGAGAGGGTAATCTTGAGAAGAGAGAGGGGGAGTAATAAAGACAAGGCACCTCTTACAAAGCCCTGGTTCTGAATTTAGTTGAGAAGAGGGGAAGTATGTATGAACAAGCTAAGCTATCACAAGGAGGCTAGCTAGGGACCCAGCATATGCATAGTCTTTGAGGTCTAGTAGGATGCATGCATGCTAGGAGGAGCTGTTGTCAAGGACTGGGAGTTTAGGGTAGAGGCCAGGGAGGATACATGGGCAATAAAAAGTGCCCTTGGAGGGATGTGTGTGGAAAATATCAGACACTGAGAGAGCTTCACCGGTACAAGTGATAGGACCGATGGTGGTAATGACATTGACATACATGGTTTTCATATGATATCTCTCTCTAGATTTCTCTCTCACACACACTACAATGGAATGCAACATTCAAGCAGGTTTGTAGCATGCTGGCTTGTCCTGGCCATGTAAGCCCAGACAAATTAATGTAGGCATTGGTAGGGGATGAGATAGGATCAAACAAGAACAGATGGATAGAGACAAGCTTGTGAACATTCATATGTATGTAGACAGCGGTTGATTTTGTTCCTAGCTAATCTTCGAGGTTTCTTCCATGCTTGGGAAGTATATTGATTGTATCATGAGCACTTGAGAGGCATAAAAAATTAAATTGGCTGAACTGACCTATATATCCTGCCATTACTATCCTATATCTCTGCAGGTTGAGTTATAGGTCAAAACGTTTCCGGTTTGTTCTTTGGTATGAACGACCGAAAAATTGCCGAGGAACAACAAAGTTCATGCCAATAACTCATTCAATTTCTTCCATTTCCACCCTCAAAGTCTTCATATGATGCGGCTTCCTCATGATTTACTCAATCCCGTGTTGACACCACCTTTTGAGTAACAGAAAAAAATATTCCTCACTAAATTAAGGCTTATGAGCATGAATTTTACATAATTTTTGTAGAATTTTCAGATGAATTAGGAATACTTTCCAACATGAATCAGGCAAAATCTTGCATCTCAAAGGGGAGCTTATACTTTACTCGAGGGAGCAAAGATGAAGATCCACCCATTTTCATGCATATGCTCAAATTTGTCAAAGATTATTTCATGTTGAATGTGAAAAGGGACTGCCTATACATCTTTTGTGAGAAAACCCACTCCCATCTCAGTCAATTTTTTGTTCATCGAATCAAGATCCAACAGTTTAGATCAACTCACCACTCATAGGCACCCAAACCCTAGATTCTTCCCCCTATTCCCACTCCTCAATCGCATGCCTCCTCTATCCTGCCTTTGCCTCCTACTCATTGTCCTACTTCCTAACTCCTCTCACACGTTGTATTCGCTCCCAACCCTAGCAAGGCCATTGACGTTTGCCCCCCACAACCACTACTACCACCCTCCATAGCCACAAACACTAATAACAAAGCTAAAGTCAGCCCTCCTCCAATCTTACAAAGCTCGACCTTCTTCTTGAGCTCTGGTGACATGTTGCCTCCTAATCACTTTATTGAGTTGCCCCTGTTGGCACCACCACCTGCCCTCCATCCCTATAGTTCTAATGATGGTATGCTACATCGCCACCCTCCTATCTCCACCACTCACCACTAGGCTGATCCTACCCCATCCACCCTATAAACCTAGGGATGTCCCTCCTCCCTCTTCCTCTTCCCTTACCTCACTCCTACTCCGAACCCTAACTAATCGAGGCCACCACCAGGTCTCATCGCTAGGGAGTCATTAGAGTTCCTAGAGTCGTCAAAGTTGGTGGAGAAGAACACCTGACACATGAATTTTTGAGTGAATCAGATGTATCAAAATCTGTAAGATTTCTCCCCTAGTTTTCTGTCAAATATTAGTTAGCTATTCCATTTGGAAAAAAAACATGTATATGTATATATGTAACACTACTAAGATAAGTAAAAGAGGAAGTATCCATGATTCCATTCAAGCATGTTGGGTCCCAAAAGCATGCATATATATTATGTTGAAGTCTGCATGTTTCCCTAGCACTATATACGTGGGTAGGTATAATCAACTTGTTGTAATTGTGCACTCTCGACGAAAGGATACCGTACGTACGTGCATCAACTAATGTTGACCAAATTAATTAAGGGTTCAACGACTCGAGTTAAAGCCACCAGATCGATGCATTCGTTGCATATATGGGAGCAGGCATTGCATGGCAGGGCAAGAGGACAGAAAGAAAGGACGGAGGAGGAGTGAAAGATTTGCACAGTGGGCAGTGTTGCAGCTAGCAGGTGATGATCATCTCTCTCATCTCATGTGAGGGAGGCCAGAGGTAGAAGACAAGCATCAGGGCAGGGCTTGGCGCCCCTGGCCTGTCGTCCCAGCATGCTCCTGCCCTTGTATGCAGCATTAGCTACAGCCATACAGGCATACACTGCTACTGTATCTGCATGCACCTCTCTCGCTGGCTGCCTCTTGCTGCTGCTGCATGCCCTTTTCTTTTTCTTTCTTTCTCTCATCGATCGATCACCTGTATGAATGCCCTGCATGCAGCGCCATGCATTATGCATCGTTCTGATCTGATCTCTCTGTGAGGGGTGTCACTGCAATACTGTATGCCGGCCTCACCTGCCAAAGTTTATATGTTCAGGAAACTAATAGATCGATCTCTCTGGGCTCCGGCCATTTCACGTACTGTTGGAGTAAGCTCCTAATAATCATGACAGTTTGTATCCAGTTTAGGTGCATTAGATTGATTAGTTGTTCGCATAATCATGTTTGTGTAAAACGCGTAGAATCGTGGGCAACGGCGGAGATGTGCACGCCTTGCGCCATGACCGCATTCAGGAGGCTCATCTCGCCACGGCGCGCTAGCCGTGCATGTCGCACGGGCATCCGCAAATGACGGCGCACCGTGCAGCGGCGCGTCGTGGCGGGAATGTCGGATCGAGCCGGTATATGGATCAATGAAATGCATCTGGTGAGGCTGCGCAATGTGTGGCCAACCAACTTACCAAGTCTCTTTCTCTCTCTCGAGTTCATGGCGTCGCGCTCCTAGCGACCGCGCTCTGGGCATCACCGGAAGCCGGTGAGTTTCACAAGACGGTGAGCCATCGAATTTAACACGTGGTATCAGAGCCTTGTTTGATGAAATACGGTGGCTCAGTGAGCCCACTGAGAGAGCCTACAAGGAAGAAGAGAGCCATTCCACCAAAGCAATCTCCATCAAAAGCCATGGGCGACGCGTCGAGCTCTAGCGGTGGCGTGAAGGAGAGCTCGCTCATGTGGCCGATGCTGACCTGCGACAACTACACCGAGTGGGCGATGCTAATGCAGTGTAACTATGAGGTGTTGGAGATCTGGGGGGTGATCGACCCAGGTACCAATCCGAAGAGGTCGCATGATCGATAGGCGATGAGCACGCTCCTGCGTTCAGTCCCGAAGGAAATGCGGTAGATGTTGGGCCGACACAACACGGTGAAGGAGGCGTGGGTGGTGGTGAAGATAATGCGCGTTGGTGTCGATCGAGTAAGGAGGTGAATGCCCATAAGTTGTTAAGGGAGTTCGAGAATCTGGCGTTCAAAGATGGTGAATCCATCGATAACTTTGGGATGAAGATTACCAATCTTGTCGGTAACCTCAAGACCCTGGGCGAGACCATCGAAGATGTGCGCGTTGTGAAGAAGTTCTTGCGTGTGGTGCCGGCAAGATTCACTCAAGTGGCGGTGAACATTAAGATGTTTTGCAATCTGAAGGAGCTCACGGTAGAGGAGTTGATCGGGCGACTGCGGGTGGCGGAAGAACGCCTCGACGATAAAGTCGAACAGATCATCGACAAGGCAGGCCGTCTTCTCCTCGCCGAAGATGAGTAGCTTGAGAAGAACCGACATCGCTTCAATGCAGGGGCCAAGCTGGGTAGGGCAAGGCGGCAACGCCCCAGGTCAGCTCAAATTGACATCCGTGGGCACGCCACGGCGAAAGGGCCAGTGTTGCAACTGCGGTATTTACAGCCATTGGATGGAGGATTGTAAGTGCCCCAAGAAGGAGAAGAAGAAGGATGCAGCGCAGCCGGAGGCCAATGTCGCCATCGGTGGTGACGCTGATCAGCCGGGCGCACTGATGTTGGCATCCTACAACGTCGTGTGTCAGGCTGCTCTCGGCTTCGGTGGTGGCGCTGATAAACCGGGCACACAGACGCTGGCATCCCGCGACGTCATGCGTCAACTAGCTCTTGGCTTCGGCGGTGGCGCAGACAGGTCGGGCGCACAGACGCTGGCATCCCGCAATGTCGTGCGTCGACCAGCTCTCGGCTTTAGAGGTGGCGCAGATAGGCCGGGTGCACAAACACTGGCATCTCACGACGTCGTGCGTCGAATAGCTTTCGGGTTCGGTGGTGGCGCAGACAAGCTGGGTGCATTAACACTGAAAATTTGCAACGCCGCGCGTGAACCGGCTTAGCTAGTTCATCTCATAGAGAAAGGTCATGCCGGTGGACATCCCTGATGGCGTATGGGTGCTTGACACCAGGGCAAGCAACCACATGACCGGAACACGCTCAATGCTTACATAGCTTGATTTCACAGTACAGTGCGGTTTGGAGATGGTTCACACGTCGAGATCCAAGGCATGGGCTCAGTGGTGATGGAAGATCGACATCATGGCCATAAGGTACTAACTGACGTCTACTATATTCCAAAATTGAGAAGTAATATTGTGGGCTTGGGTCAGTTAGAAGAGAAAGGTTTCTTAGTTGTGCTGGGGAATGGAAGGCTTCGTGTGTTTGATCTAGAACAAACACTGCTAATCTCTGCACCTAGAACTAGCAATAGACTCTACCTTGCAAAGTTTGGGTTAGCTTCACCAGTTTGCTTGCTTGCACAGTCTGAGAATGTTTCATGGTTGTGGCATGCTAGATATGGGCATTTAAATTTTAGAGCACTAAATGACCTTAGTTCAATGCAAATGGTTGATGGGTTGCTAGCAGTTACTAGGGTAGAGAAAGTATGTGATGGGTGTACTCTTGGTAAGCAACATAGAACACCTTTTCCTCATGTGTCAAGCTACAGAGCAGAAAAGGGGCTGGAACTTGTGCACACTGATCTTTGTGGGCATATTACTCCAAAGACAGTTGGAGGTGCATCATATTTCCTACTGGTAGTTGATGATCACAGTAGGTACATGTGGGTGGAGATACTCAGTAGCAAAGATCAAGCTCTAGAATGCTTCGAGAAAATCCTGACTAGAGCTGAAGTTGAGTGTGGCAACAAGATGAAGGCCATGAGAACAGATAGGGGTGGTGAGTTCATGTCCAATTTGTTCTCAACTTTTTGCATAGAAGGTGGCATCAAGCATTACACCACCACTCCTTATTCTCCTCAGCAGAATGGTGTGGTTGAAAGAAGGAATCAAACAGTGGTTGAGATGGCTAGGTGTATGCTGAAAACCATGAGAGTTCCACCTGAGTTCTAGGGTGAGGCAGTCTGTACTGCTGTGTATATACTAAACAGGTCTCCCACAAAGAGCCTGAAGAACAAGACGCCTTTTGAGGCTTGACATGGTAGGAAACCATCTGTGAAACACCTAAGAATGTTTGGATGTGTTGCACATGTGAAAAAGGTTGGTCCAGGTCTGAAGAAGTTATCTGATAGATCCAGCAAGATGGTCTTTATAGGCTACGAGTCAAGTACAAAGGGTTATAGATTGTTTGATCCCTCTACTAACAAGCTGGTGATTAGTAGAGATGTTATTTTTGATGAAAAACAGCCATGGGATTGGACCAATGCCAATACAGTTGCAGACCAAGTGTCAGACAGCTTTGTAGTTCACTATGGCTTGTCTGACAAAAATCCAACAATAGAACAAGATGCTGCAATTCCAGCAGCAGAAGAAGGGGGTGGGTCTATTGATCAAGGAGATGTAGAAGGGCATGATGAGCTTATACCCAACTCCCAGATCAGTCCAGGGTCATCAGTTGTACAGGCTGGTGGTTTTGCCACACCACCTAGTCATCACTCAAAAGATACATTTGGGGGGCCTTTGAGATTCAGAACCCTGTCTGATCTCTTTGACTCCACTGATGTAATCAATGATTATGAGTACAGTGGAACTTGCTTATTGGCAGCTGATGAACCATTGGGTGTGGATGAAGCATTGGAGGAAGAATGCTGGATGGAAGCTATGAAGAGTGAGCTGCAATCAATTCAAAATAATAACACTTGGTGCTATGCTTCTCTTCCAAAAGGTCAGAAGGCAATAGGCCTGAAATGGGTATTTAAGGTGAAGAGGGATCCCGAGGGTAACATTGTGAAACACAAGGCTAGACTTGTTGCAAAAGGGTATGCTCAAAGATATGGGGTGGATTATGAGCAAGTGTTTACTCCTGTTACCAGGCTAGAGACAGTCAGACTAGTTTTGGCATTGGCTGCTCAAGGGAAGTGGGAAGTGCATCACATGGATGTGAAATCTGCTTTCTTAAATGGTGATCTACAGAAGGAAGTATATGTGAGCCAGCCACCAGGTTTCATGAATCCAAAGCAACCAGACAAGGTTCTGAAATTGAAGAAGACCTTGTATGGTCTTAAACAGGCACCTAGAGCTTGGAACTCTAAACTGGACCAAGAACTTGTGAAACTGGGGTTTCACAGAAGTGAGGAGGAGCATGCAGTCTACAAAAGAGGCAGCGGTAACTCATTGCTATTGGTGGGTGTGTATGTAGATGATCTCATCATCTGTGGCCCCAACATAAAAAGAATTGCAAAATTTAAGGGGCAGATGTGCAAGACCTTCAGTATGAGTGACTTGGGCTTGTTGAGCTATTATTTGGGTATGGAGGTGAACCAGAAGCCTGGGCTGATAACCATCTGTCAAAGAGCGTATGCAGCAAAGATAGTTGAGCAGTGTGGCATGAAGGGTTGTAATCCAGTGGATACACCAATGGAACAAAATGGCAAATTGTTACCTGGGAAACCAGATCTTGCTAGAGATGTGACAAAATTCAAGAATATTGTTGGTAGTTTGAGATACCTAGTTAACACTAGACCTGACATTGCTTTTATGGAGTGTCCTGCTACCAAACATTGGGCTGCAATAAAGAGAATTATGAGATATGTTGCAGGGACTACTGAGTATGGTTGCACCTACAAATCAGTCCATTTCAAAGCTAAAGCTGTTAGGTTTTTTGACAGTGATCATGCTGGTGACCTTGAGAAGAAGAAAAGCACCTCAGGTGTGCTATTTTTTCTGAATGGCAACATGGTGACTTGGACATCATAGAAACAGAAGGTAGTGTCACTATCTAGCTGTGAAGCTGAGTACATTGTAGCAACTTCGGCAGCTTTCCAAGGAGTATGGCTGAGTAGACTCATTGCACACCTGACTAGTGAAGGTGTGTAGACGTTTAAGCTTCTAATGGACAGCAAATCTGCCATTGAGCTGAGTAAGAACCCAGTGTATCATGAACGCAGCAAACACATTGATACTCGCTATCATTTCATTAGAGAGTGTGTTGCTGATGGAGTAGCTAAAGTGGAACACGTTGGCACTGACAGGCAGCTGGCTGATATCCTGACAAAGCCGCTTGAGAGGATCAAGTTCATTGAGATGCGTCAGAAGCTGGAGGTCTGCAGCCTATGTCACGATTAAGGGGGTGATTGTTGTAGTAAGCTCCTGATAATCGTGACAGTTTGTATCCAGTTTAGGTGCATTAGATTGATTAGTTGTTCGCATAATCACATTTGTGTAAAACACGTAGAATCGTGGGCAACGGCGGAGATGTGCACACCTTGCGCCATGACCGCGTCCACGAGGCTCATCTCGCCATGGCGCACTGGCCGTGCATGTCGCACATGCGTCGGCGCGTCGTGGCGGGAATGTTGGATCGAGCCGGATATGGATCAATGAAATGCATCTGGTGAGGCTGCGCGATTTGTGGCCAACCAATTTACCAAGTCTCTTTCTCTCTCGAGTTTATGGCGTCGCGCTCCTGGTGACCGCACTCCGGGCATCGACGGAAGCCGGTGAGTTTCACAGGACGGCGAGCCGTCGACTTTAACACGTACGTCTCCCTCACCATGATCCAATCCTCGACCCTTATGCTGGAATGCTCGATCGCTTTATGCATCGTGTGTGTGTGTATAATCTTCTTGATCGGACCACAAGCAGGCATAGCTGCAGTCATCTGCAGCAGGCAATGCAAAAGGCCCATGCTTCGAAGCCTTCGATCATATGGTCAATCCATACTCATGCATATGCAATTGTGGTGTGTATGAATGCATACGTGCCCGAGTGAAAGCATGTCAAATTTCACCGTTAAGTTGATCACATCAGCTCCCCGCCTTCAAACTTGAAAACATGCATGTCTGGCGTGCTGGACAGCCGCCGTCGATAAGCATGTAACTACAAATTTTGAACCACAAAATAAGGTGCTTGGAAAGAGATTCTAAGCAATTTAAAATTTAAAATTTGACAACCGAAGTTACTAGAAAGTAATCTTTTGATCTAACCTATTAGTACTTGCTAAATAACCTTGAAATTTTTATATTTTAAAATAGAGGGAATAGCATTAATTGATTCAATTAAAAAATCTAACTAGCTAGCCACCGAATCAGAAAAATGAGAAAACACAAACTGGTCTGCCTATAATACATTTACTACTTTGGAGACATTTCAATTTGAGATTTTAATCCCCTAAACCGGCTTTCTTTTCTTCCAAAAAGTAGTTTTTTTTTTCAAAACAAGGCAAATTATATTAAACAAATAAGATAAATGAGCAGTAGCTAAAGAACATATGCATAAGGATTTGCCAACACATAATAAAAAGACAATATACAACATATTGGAATACCGCATGATGTGTGAGTAGACCGGCACATTCATAATAATGTTAGCCAACTCCAGACATGTGTAACAATAAACAAGTGATCATCGAAATCATCTTTGATATTTGGTTAGATTAGTAAGTTAGTGTCACCAAAAAAAGCTAGCGACACGGACACTATGTCACCAACTGGATCATCGATCGGCAACCCATCAAACAAGTCCTATAAATTTTCGTCAAAAACCTCAGATCAAGTTGTCATTTACAAAGAGATAGAAAATACAAGACTATAAACAGTCCTACATCTATGAATGTTAGAGAAAATAGACAACCCTACAGTACCTAATCAATCTAAATCTCTAAAGATTTTTTAAAGAAATCCTAAAAATATTAAGGGAGAAGAATGAGAGACGGGTCCATTACCCCTTGCTACAAGGAGACAAAGGAGGAGGGCACGAAGGGGCAATGGCCACTAAGACTTTTGTACCGTGGCACAAATCACCAGTTATTTCCTATGAGATGTAATTTGCTTACTACTATTTCAATCCTAGATAAATAGATAGCCCAATTTTTTGGTTAAGTTAAAAAAGAGATATTTTTTAGATAACATGTGATAACTTTCAATCGTTAATTCTATGTCTTTCAAAATAGGTACTATGTTACATATAGTATACAGCTCTTGGCAACAACATAGTAAACATAATAAATTCATTAAGGGTATAGATAGAGTGACTTGGAAGCACTTCTAGTGGAAGATCTAAAGTTTTGCAAGTGTAGTTGCACACAAGTTCTACAGTTACATTTACTCTGTAAGCGAGGTACTCATATGCTACGGTTAACAGAAGGTAATTTGAACTAATTAAATATTTCACATTAATAGAGTGTATGGCCTTTTGATCTGGCCATTATAAGTGCGAGGACGTACATAGTAGGGAGTACCGTGTACCCTAGAGACACTGTATATCTGTGATCTGTCCAAACTGTACATGGGGCTTGCAATATCTTTGTGCAAAAAAACAACACTACCTCAAAAAGCAAATTAACGTACCCCTGCCCGTCAGTGGTCCTCAATCATAGGCTAGCTGAACACCTACTTCTTACACATCTGGTCATCTTAAGTGTCAAGCACATACACTAGTACTAGCACTGCTAGCTTTGTAAGAGGTGCACTTTGTCCTGATGCAGCACTAGCAACTCACACAGAACCCAAGCTAGCTAGCGGGGGGATGAGATTAGGGCTTCACCGACTCAAGCTTGTCAAAAAGGACGGCGTTCTTTCTCAAAATGTCAATCCCTGGCCTCTTCAACTCATTCACATCAATCTTGTATTTATCGTACATCACAGTATGATGTTGTATGTGCATGTATCATTGGTTGACAATGCTAATGTGTAATAAACTGTTTGGTCGAACGAATTAAACCCTAAATTAAAAAATCGGATATTGTACATCCTAAGACCAGACAAATAACCTCCGATTACTATTAGTAGTGATTTAAGGTTTGAACTATGGCTGACCAGCATGGTAAAAGTTGCCTTGTCAGTGAGGTTGATGTGTAGGGAATAACTCTCTAGCCTCGTGTTCGCGTGCGCGCAATGAAGATCAGACCACGCGAACGAGAGTGCTGAGAGGGAGCGTGAGCATTAGTCGATGAAGGTCCGATGAGATGATATGCAAACACGCTAAGCCCTGAAAGATATACTTAGCTATAAGATAGGTTATTTGGCTCCTTAGAGTGCACTCCCGATTATCCCTTCAGGCATGCCAAAAAAATATATTCGTGCGCGTGGAGATATCAAGATCGGACTGAGCAGAGGGGCGTGCTGAGAGGGAGCGCGTGCGTTAGCCAATGGAGATTTGATGTGATGATGCGCAAACATACAAAAGATTGATAGATCTGCTTAACTCCAATGCAGATCTTTCGGCTCCTTAGAGTGCACTCCTGATTATCTCACTAAGCGTACCAAAAAATATATTCGTGCATGCGGGAAGATCAAGATCGGACTGGGCGGAGGGGCGCGCTGAGTGGGAGCACGAGCATTAGGTCCAATGACGGCATAGATGAATATTGAGAAATAAAATAAAAGAGTCATCGGCTGATGACGCTCCGAATAGAATATACGATAAGCGGTAGAGAGTAAGGTCTGATCTCTCAAAGAGATGAGACCCAGCAACCACCGATAATGGTACCGTTAGAACTAGGCTTAATAGATCGAACTAAACCGAAATAGTATAAGAGTGAGACTAACAGTATCGAAACGACAGGAGCTAGATCGGGTGTAATGACGGAGGGACCAAGTGAAAATGTCGACTGTTATCGGCTGCAGGTCCGATGTAGGTATGTAAGTAAACTCATCGGCCAGCTGAACCGATGGGGGAACAAAATTCTACTAGGTCTCGATGCCAGATCTCATAAAAACAGATCGATCGCTAGCGGATTAATCGATAGGCAAGATATATGTATATCAGCTGAGAATCTGATACACTAGGTGTGAGGCTTAGTGTATGGATAACTCATCGGCTGGATGCTCTGATGAAACATCGTGTAAAGACTTACCAACATATGGCTCAATCTACTTCCAATAGTTTAATAGGTCAAACCTAACCGATGCAGTACGAAACCAATGATGGTAGAAGGAGCTTAATAAGCCGATAGAATCCACGCTAACGTGATGTGATATATCCGATCGGACTAAGAGATTAGATCTAACCGATGTAGCCATAGGCAGAGCGGATACATCAGGATAATAGCGGGATTTACCCTTTCAACGAATATAGGACTTAACCAATGCAGTCTCGTGTCGAGAGCCAGAACCCGCTGGAAAAAAACCTAGACGAGCTAAGGTGAAGATACACCAAGATTGTATTGATCTATGTGGATAATTCTAGGGGGTCTATATTTATATCCTAAGTTTATACAAGTCCGATATGGTTACAAACAAGCTCCAGACGTTATTTCTTAAAAAAGGAAACTTTCTCTAAAAAGTTAACAAAACTAATTAAACTTGCATATCTTATAAATACATTTTATAAAGATATAAACACCCTGCCGTGGCTTCCACCACTCCTTCTCAAATTCAGTCTCATTTGGATAATCTTTCATCTTCGATTGAATTGAATCCATCCTCATCCATTCGATCGACTCTTTTCTTATATCAATCGGGCTCTTTCCATAAGCTAATCGGCTCTGCATCAATAACCGAATCTGTTTATGGACTTACTAGATTTTGGCGTTAACACCTCCCCTTCTCTCTCACTCCACCATTTTCCCCTTTCTCTCCCACTAAATCCCTAGCTATTATCGACGACGGCGACTATGACGAGGGCAGCGCGGCCGTTGAGTTAGGGTCGAAGCTTGTTCTAGAGGTACGGCGGCATGTCCAAGAGCTTAGGTATGTCACGGGGCTCGTCATCGGCTTCTTGGGCTAGGGGTGATGAGCGAGTAAGGCTAACACCGCCGGTGCCATATAGGAAGGGATCCCTTGATTTTCAGTCTCCTATATTCTGTGAATGTGAAGAGAAGGTGGCTTATTGGATTTCATGGAGTGTATCTAACCCTAGAATGAGATATTTGACATGCTACAATGTGCGTCTGAGTACTTTGTTCTTTATTTCATTGATTTGTGCCATGTTGTGTCGGAAACGTGGATGGTTTCGTATTGATTTCATTTTTCTCCTTTCATTTTTGAATATAGCATGGGGGTTGTAAATTTTGGAGTGGGTATGATTCTGAGACTTGATCATATTTGAAGCAAATGTTGCTCGATTTGAGGGATACTATGTGGTTGGCAAGAGAAAAAATCAATGGTCTAGAGGTTGCACTTGGGGATAGCAGGAATGAAGTTTTGCAGAAAATGGTGAGCTAGAGCAAAGAAATTAAAGCCCTAAGAGCAGCTTTGGAAGAGAAAGAAGCTGCATATTGTGGTCTAGTTGATAGGATTAATAAGCTGCATAAGTGTAGGATGATAGCATTTTTGTTGTTGTTTTCATAGGTAGTATTATGTTCAGGTTCTAGGACATGTTGTACTCTAAAATGTAAGGTTGTAAATGGTAGTTGCAAAATGTTAGGTTTGGAATGGTGGTTTGTAATGTGTTTTTCACAATCAAGAAATGAATGGAAGAAGTAAGATTTCTAGTTGTGGACCAAAATAGCGCATTCTAAATTTGTATGGGTAAGAAAATAGATAATTGCTGACATTTAATGCATTGCTCAACTTAGTTACTACAATTGATAAATAATGACACATGTTTGACATTACAGTAGTTTCATACCATAAGTTACTACACAAAAGATGGCATGTAATGTCACATGTCTTAGTTTATAGAAGTTTCATACCATATGTTACTACACAAAAGATGGTGAATTTATGCCTAATGCTAAACAAAGTTGATAACCAAGTTCAAAAGTATATGGGTCACATGACCTACTAACTTTCCTAAACTAGTACTGAAGTCTTGAGCTGAGTAGATCTTCTAGATTTTAGCTTCTTCCTTAGCTGCTCCTCTACGTCTCTTCTAGATGTTGATGCCCTAGTCCTTGTAGACGAAGTCATAGCAAGATGCAACACATGATTGTTGTTAGTTAAAAATAACTTGCACTAAAACTCCAGTTTCAGAAACTTACCTGTGTGGAGCTTTATTGAGAACCTTAAACCTACAAATTGATAAAATATGAGCTCAACAAATAATTGACAGAACATTAATTAGGTCTTGAAGTGTCTTTACCTAGACATGAGCTTGTGGGCCTCCTCTTTTCTAGCATGTAGTCTTGTTATGGCCAATTATCTTGCACAACTTGAATCTAATGATTGTTTCAAACCATGACACTTTTTGTTGCTTTGGGCTTCTCATGTGGCTCTCTTCTTCTATCCTTCTTAGAAGTCCTTCATGGCATTTTAACATAACCCGGTGTCTATGGGCAAGGCCTATCTATTATGAGCCAGCTTTCCATCCCCTCAACTAGTTCCAAACAATGCCCATATGTCTTGTTTAATGAATAGATTGAGTAGTAAGGTGCAATGTAACCATCAAGACAATTAGTTCTAAAGTGGATGTAGGCTATAGCATGGCAACATGGGAGATTAGACAACTCCCAATATCTAACAGAACATGTCTTCCTATCAAAGTCAACTATGAACCTATGTGCCTGATGCACCACTTCAAACCTATTGACCCCATTACTAATTGCATGATAAGACCCTGAATCTATTATGTATGCATTCAGTTTCTTATGAATGTTTTATGTATGCATTCGATTTCTTATGGATGTTTGAACCTACTGATCCTACCCACTTATCCATCAATGTCATCTGGTCATTTTTCCTAACCATTACCTTCCTTCTTATAGCTTCTAACATGTTGATAATTGGTAAGAATCTAGCCTGAACAATCCATTCGTTGAAAGTTTCACAGATATTATTGTCTATAGAGTCAGAGTTAGAGCCAAACCTAAACTATGCCCTGCTCTAGTGTCTCAGATCAGTATTCATTATAGCTCTAGCTCCATCAATAGTATCTTGTGCCAACTTTGCCTTTTCCAAGTTGAACAACATCACATTTGGAGCTTTGGCACACCTCGAGAACTTTTTTCCGCCACTCCTTCTTGAACTTCTTCTTCCATGTAGCATATATATGTCTTGCATAATTCCTATGTTCAACATTAGAAACCCAATTCTCAATAGCATTCAATATACCCATAATCATGCAACAGTACAAGACAAATCATTCAATTATAATCTATAGACATAGCAGTATGAAATATAGGAGAAAGTACTAAGGGATAAAGCAACATACCTTCTGCTGGTCTGAAATAAACACCTAGCCATGACCATCACCAACTCCTATATCCTTAAAAAGCATATCATAGAACTAATTCCAAGAATCATTAGTTTATTTCCCTACCACTACCCATTCTATTGGGTACATTTGGTTATTGGCATCCCTTCCTATGGCACACAATATCTCACTATTAGTTGTTTCCTTGAAGAAGCAACCATCTAATCCAACAACCTTCCTACAACCAGCTAGGAATCCCTTTTTGCAAGCATCAAGGTAGATATATATCCTTTGGAACACATGGTTAGGTTGGTCGGTATCTAACTTGACTACAATTGTACTACCAAGGTTGCTCCTCAACAGTTCTAATTGGTAGTCAAATATTCTAGAGTACTCACCTCTTGTAATTCATAAATCTTTTTCAAGACATGGGCTTTGGCTCTCTTGCACTGAGAAACACTCACATTTACAAACATCTCATCTGAAATAGTGGATTGCATACTATGTATATTCCATGTTGGATTATCTCTGATCATCTTCTCATACTTCTCAGCAATCCTCTTGTATGTGACTAGGTTGTTGTTTTTCCTAGGTCGACAAGTGTGTTCGTCAACAAGAGTAGCTATTTGCTAGCTATATGTCCTGCTGTTCTTGGAGAAAAGACAGACCCATGGACATAATGCCCAATCACACGTTGCTCTGGTTCCATATCCTTTGTCCTTGGGAAACCTAATAAGTATTTTACTGTTCAGTGCATGTTGTATCACTGTATCCTTAAATTGTTTCTTGCCATCAAACTTCATTCCAAGAGCAAATCTAATAGTAGACCTATTCTCATTAAATTTGGGGTACTTGAACTTCTTTCTTACCAACTGTCCATCATTGTCCTCTTCAAAAGAATCATCATAGTATGAGCTAGCATTGTCTTCAACTTCTAGCTGAACTAGAGCTCTATCATTTCCATGTCTTGATGGCCCCTCATAGATCACATCATTCAAATTGCCCATCTCACCATCCTTCAACTTCTTGAATTCTTTATAAGACTTCCTGATTTGCTCTACCTCTTTATCTTCTTCTGATGAGGAAGAGTCTCCACCAAAGTAATCACTGTCAGAGCCAGATGCTACACCCTCTTTCACCTTCTTCACTTCATCTTGAGCTACCGCCACTGCTTCCCCTTATCCTTTAGGCTTAGGCTATGGAAAGTTCTATTGCCTCCATATCTCTCTTGGTCTTCTCTAGTGTTGATGTTGTCACAACAATAGGCTTCACTATATTCAATTCAAACATCTCATCACCATGTTCATCATTAGCAGCCGACATGTTCTCGATTTCATCTTTAAATTCATTGTCCTCATCGCTATCAAATTGGTAGAAATCCTCTGCCACTACTATCTTCACATAAATTTTAGCAACTCCACCATCCACAACACACGTTTTGACATATAATCGCAAACCTTGTCATCAAGCATAACCTGAAGCCCATCCACATGTTCTTTGCTAGGAAAAAGCCACTGGAGAAGCATACCAGGGAGCACTTTATAGTGATCTTTCAAATATCCAACAATGTCAAGCAAAGACACCTTGTCACGTTCAATGTAGGACATTCCCTCAAATCCACCATAGTAAAAGGTTGCTCTCCCATTGTTGATGAACTCACCATCAAAGTAAAATCTAACAGCTAAATACTCTAGAGGATCCATTGAACATGTACATAAGTACCCTACAAGATAATATATTAAGGACATCACAACTCTATGTCACATATAAAATTGCTAACCACTATGAATCTGTCTCCTAATGAACAACCACCGACCAAAAAAATTTAACATTTCACACATTCTAAGTAGATCTACAGTTCTAAAGCAACATGCACATTACTTTATTAGGAGCCAAAGCACTAATCTCAAAAGCCTCATTCCTTCAAGCCTACTTCATTTGGGATAAGCAATCCACGACGAATAGCACAAGGTGGCCTAGCACGCCGTCCTCACCATTGATTGCGTTGCCCTTGCTGCAGTAGTTGTCATCGTCAATAGCTAGGGATTCGATGCGAGTGAAAGAGGAAAAAAGTAGAGAGAGGGGGAGATCGGTTAATCTATATGTTTTTCTATTTTTTATGGGTTGGTCTTAGCATTATCAATATTTTAATATTGTAACTAACTAGACTAAACTTATATTTATAGAGTATGATTGTTTTATAAGTTTATCACTAACTATGTATGTCTTAGGCTGAGAGCAAGTACAATAGTCTAAGATAGACCGGCGACAAAAAAGGCCACATCAGCTATGGTGAGCCAGCGACAACTCTATGGCTTGGCTATAGCATATGTTTCGAGATGAATGCATTGATGAGGACAAAGAGTAAGCTAATAAAAATTGTTGAGGTTGTCATCCTTGCTTGCTCTCTCTGGTCATAGTCTCACTAGCTTGCTCTACCCACGGCCACTTCCCTTGCACCTTGAGGTCATCGGTTGGAGAGGAGCTCGAGATTGAGATTTAGATTGAGGCCACGGCAACCAAATCTAGCTTGAAGGATGCCATGGCAAGAGCGACGGAGGCGCTGGGCAATGCCGTGGGAGCACAATAGCTATGCACAAACTTGGCATACACCAGACGGTGCTACGAGCTAGCGCAGCAGACACGAGCGAGAGCTCAACAACCGGTGGTGCATGCGGGTGCAATAGCCATACACGAGCTTAGCAAGCTACATCATGCTGCCATCGGTGGGATAAAGGCAAAGGAAGCCTGATGCAACAGCCAGCGGTAAAGGTAAATTAAAATTGATGTGGGAGGTCAGGAGCTAGATTAGATTGATGGTAAATTATTTTAATGCTTGGTGAGATGGATGGGCCCAACAGTATGCTACCTCCATTTTAGAATAAGTTTACTTTTATATACAACAAAATTCGTATAAAAAATAAAATTAATTAATGTATACATAGGTTATAGAAAAAAAACTATAAATGAGTTGAACAAAATCGTAGCCAACTGCCTACTATACTATTGAACTTGCCGTACAAGGGTTTGACAAAGTTACATCACACGTATACTCTTCGTCCAAAAAAAATGAATTCTTGGAGATAAATCTGAACGTAGTATAAATCTGTGGGAATTTTTTTTTGGCTATGTCCAAATTCATTCGTAGGAATTCGTGTTTTTTTTAAGTGTATGCACGTGAGATATAGCTTCGCGGCTTCAACCCTGGGCAGTGTCATCTATATTCACCAAATTAATTAAATGATCTAGTGCCAAAGGTTGGTGATTTTTTTTTCCTTTCTGCGAGGAAAATAAATTCCAACTTCCATATGGCTGAACTACTAGTAGCAATACCGACCAGCAGCAGAATCATTGGTGTCGTCGTCCTACAAATAGCTTACGGTGGAACAGTGCCCAGTACCTACCACTATCTTTATTTTCTTTGAGAAGAACTTCACTTCACCTGTAGCGGATGGTGCAATTAAATGATGCTAAACACCAGTAGCTAGCTAGTAATGCAAACAGTTTATCCATGAAAAGCTCATCACCTCCCCCCTGTACTGTCTGCTGAAGAACAAAAGGAACCAGACGGTGGAATTGAATTGATTGACCAAGGTCGATGCATGCCTATGCCTGCAGCTGCATGCAACCGTGAGATTATCTTGATCAGTTGACTTTGCAACAACGGGCAGCCGGCCGGCCGACCGGCAAGCCATGGCAGTGCAGGTTATAGCTAGATAGGAAGCGGCAATGCAAAGGCTTTTACTGCAAAATGCTTCGATCGGTGTGTCCACTGCAAAATGCTTTCCAGTTTAGGCGCCACATAAGTGGTAGCCTTTCGCCGTCCTAGGCTATGCATGCTCCGTGCTTTTCATGTCCAGGGACACCAATGCCTGAAAATGTGGACTGCAAGTCTGCAACCATAGTAATAGTAATGGAGGAAAAGATAGGACTGCAATGTATACTCCTCCATGGTCCATGCACTAGCATTACAACTACTGAGGCATTAACCATTAGGCATGAACCAACCAAAAGAAACACATCCACTTGGATTATGAATTTGTGATTGGAGTATATCTTCTCTCTTGTCCAATTCAGTGACTGTGTAGCATCATTGTAGTCAACAAGCCTTTCATAATAAACTACAAGTTAGATGTATGCAAGAACACAAGCATTTCAGGATTGTAGGCACCTACATTGTTTGTATATATTGATGTGTACGTAGTAAGCTACATGAACTGATTGGTCTTTTAGCACTACAAAATATACTGCACTGATCTGTGGTCTACTGGCTATATATCCATCTACGTACATGTTACTAACATATCTGCACAAGAATATAGTTGTATGTAAATTCAGGTCTTTGTCCATGAATACAATTGTGAACGCTATTCTTTGTTCCTGTGTATTGGTTGTTCTAACTAGTAGGGCATCCTTGCGGGACCAGAGGATGTTCTGACGATTTCAGAACCAAGCTCTTGTATTTTACGCAACAACACCGCCTTCTCCCGCTCAAGCTGCTGTATGTACACATCTTGCTCATCCTGGATGCCTTCCATCTCTGTCAAGGCCAGAGCCAGGGCCTCTGGGTCTCCACCCTCGTCGACTAAACCAGTGAATTTCTTCAGGCTATCTCTCATCTGTCGAAAAAATAGCGTAATCTTCATCGCAAAATTGTCATGCATATCAAAGAGGATACTGAGAGGAATGTGGCACAAGTAAACAAACAGTATGCACATATGCATCGTTCAAACTAACTGATGAAGCCTCTCACCTGCGATGACATCTTGTGCCCTATGCCAAGGTAAGATGCATCAGTCTGCAAGTTTGTTTTCTTTTCTAAGTCTGTTACTTTCCGTGTGATCTTTACATGGACTTCTCCACTTCTTACACCTTGGAGCGGTATCCATTTTTCAGCAGGCTGATTTGGAGGAAGCATGCTGTATTCGACAGTGCATTGGCCTATGCTAGCAGTTGGAAGGACTGCATTATGGTCCTTGACATGCAAAATCAGGGGTTCTCCTGTTTCTGGAAACTCAAATGTCTGGTTCCAGTCTGGAGAGAGTGTTTTGTAAACAACCTGCATGGAACGAGCTATTCAGATCAAATGGATTGCTTTTTATAGAGTGCTTCAAATACCAAATAATATCTGAAGATAAGAACCAAATGGTCATATATAAATTCTCCAGCCTCCAGTATAAAAATACTACCATAGCGCCAAAAGCATGTTTTTTTCCCTTTATAATAATATGCTAAAACTATTTTTCCCTTTATAATAATATGCTAAAACTAACGGCTATTGTTCTATAGGTTTCTTCCGGTATATGATGAGGTACCACACTTTCTAGAGTTAATTTGTGTCATCTCCTAGAGGACCTCTGAGAAAACCATTTTCCTATTGAAGTTCTTACAATTATAACCGACCACCGATTGCTACAGGCTGAAAGATTCGGACTAATCTGAATTAATCCTATGCACCATCTGATGATGCCAAGTACTGTGTCAGCATATTTGTTCATTTCTATTACTTCAAAAGGCCAACAGGTCTTTGAGCACACAATTCAAACATCAGAAAAGCAATGCAAGTTGTATTTCCTAATACAGACATAGTAAATATCAGGAAGGTTCACCACCAAACCTTAGTTCGCTTCTTCTTGTTCCCATAATGCACCCTGACATAAGGATCACTAGTACCTCTGAGATCAGCAGCAACAAGATCTCTAGCTTCAATTATTACTAGCTCAATCCAGGTAGCTTCAACTCTACCACTTGAAGTCTGCTTAAGAAGAGCAAATCCAGAATCCAGAGGAGCATCAGTCAACAAAATGGTATAACAGAGCAAACTGCCTAAACTATGTTTAGTAAATAATCAAGGATATACAACATGATGCTACTAGTGGAGGTTTCATGTGCAACAAAATAGTTGTACTCAACATCCAAATTTTAAAATTTCTACTCGCACCCTCTTAAGAACATGTTACCGACATTGATCTTCGCAATATTAAAATTCAATGCTTAAGGAAGGCAAATACCTTCAGGTCACCGTTGAAACCATTCTTTATTGGCTCTATTTGAAGCCTGATCTCTCCTGAATCCACCTTTTCAAGTGGGACCCATATTTCACGGCTATCACCATCTAAAAGTCCTTCTAGATTTACTCTTGCACTGCCAATGCTTTCATCTCCAAATGTATCTGCACTATAGCATTTGATCTCGAGATATTCACCACCAGTGATCTCGTCAAACTCAAATTTATCATTCCAAACCGGTCGAGTTGTATGAGATAGCGTTTTTGTTTTGTATAGAGCCTATAGGAAGAATGAGATTAGAATGCAAACTTGTATAAAAGTTAGTGAAGCTAAACTTGGGCAAGGTAACAACAAACCTTTCCATACTGCACCTTCACATATGGATCACATTTTCCAGATTTACCATTAACTGCAAGGGTTCTACCCTCAACTACTGCAACTCTGAGTTTCCGTCCTGTTCTGGACTGAAGCTTTGGCGATATATCAAATGGAGAGTGAGATCCATTGCTCACAGAATCGCTCAACGTAACTGAGCCATCAGAGAATTGCCATTCTTTTAGCACAAGAGTGACAGTTAACTGCAAGGAAAAGAGTTTGGTACAGTATTATACTTCTATCCAGACCATATAAACTAGAAAGAGAGAAGGAGCAAGAAATGGCATAGTTAACCAGTTTACAGTTAGATAATTAGGTGAAAATGGGCACATTATTGTTGGAACCTTCATGAATGTCACAGTAGAAATGATAAAAGGAAGTTCTCCACTAATATTGTTAACTTGGGACCAGAAAGATCACTATCATGGTGTTATACAATAAAACTGTTAGAGCATATGGATAAGGTTGCAGTATATACGGTTGTTATGGTAGGATAGGATTAGTTTCCATCTCTCTCTAGGATTGCTTGGGATCCAAGCCATGTACCTCTATTTATACACCGGCCCCCAAGGCTCAATAATCAATCCAATATTCTGCTGTACATCTCTTTCCATACAATCTTTTTCATTATCAAAAGTTCAAAACCCCACATTTATGATCACTCTAACCTTTATATATTATATCTACAGAGCTTTGAAGCCCAATTGAATGAAACTGCAGTTACTTCCACAGGTTGTTTCTAAAAGGCTGAACATTTTACTGATTCTCTCTCTTCCAATCTTGGTTCCAAAAGTGCTAGCAATTTCACAACAGGTCAAACTTCCTCTTTTATAATCTACTAAGACAATCCAACCGCTAAAACAGTTCAACAGAAAATCAAATGTAGAAGTATGTTGAGTATTATAAGTTTAAGCTATACGAGTAGTTAAGGTCCAACTCCTAATGCGTGTTACTTCACAGCTTGTATCAAGTATATCAAATATCGCATACAGGCTAGTAAAATTTTGCTTGGATAGCTCAACAAAACTAGCTAGCACGTGTGAGTTCAATACTTGGGCATTCATTTTTTAAAATGTTAAAGCAGATCCAAAAATAGGTTTTTGATGCAAGAAAAACAGTGACAACACATCAGTAGTTACTGTACAGATGTAAAGAAATGGCAAGGTACCTCGCCCCTAATGTTCTCAAATGGAACAACCATTCCAACTTCTTGTCCACAAAGCTCAGTATGTTTTGCAACAACACCAGAATTATGTCCTATAGCCCAAAATATTGTTGAACCATCTAGAACATACTTGACCTGTTTACATTACTTTCATCAGTATCCTTGGATGTGTAGAAAGAACCACAACTGCCTCAAGTGTAATGTAAACTGACTATAAGAAGTCTATCACTACCATACCTTTATCTCACAGCTTGTCAAGTAGGTGACTTTAACACCACCGGAGTCCAATTCATACAGATTAAACTTGACAACACCTGTCTCTCCATGCAGTACCATGTTAAATGTTCTATTCCATGCAGGATTTGAACCCTTACTTGTACTTGTTTTTCTCACCAAACTACCAACTTCTACCTCAATAAATGTCTGAGATACCTTGTTATCAGCAATCCCAGATGTAGAGCCTCCAATTGAGCTTTGGTGGATCCCTAATTCATTAGTTGTGTTGCTGCCTACGTTACTAGCTGAAACAACAATGACTGAAAGAGCACCTCCAACTGCCCGTTTCCTTAAATCTACTGGTGGCAAAGAAAAACATAGTCTGCGAGGCTCAACCATTGTCTTCACTATGGTTTCAGTCAAAAGCTTAACCTGCATGGTTCATGAGGCATCACATTTAGCGTTCAGATTTCAATATGCAACGGCCATAATTGTATAAAAAAATTGCAAAGATGCCAAGGACTAAATAAATGACACACAAACCCACCAGCCATGTTGAGACACCGGGTAGCTCCATACCAGGAGCTGCTTGGCTTCCACCACTTCCAAATGCTACTCCTATCCTGACTTCTGGAGTGGATTCAAAAGAATAAAGAACAGCTTCACCATCAAGGATGGGTAACAGTAGAAGCTGCAATAATATAGTTTAAATCGAAGAAAATATGAGAACTCAATCTGATGAGCCAACTAGACAATGCACTTAGACAGGAAAATAATCGTCAAATACAGATAGAATACTCATGACAAGAAAGCAAATAAAAGCTTTTAACCTAAACAGAGATCCAGGCGCATATCCTAACAAAATTTACAGTGTTTCCACAAAATGCCAAGTGAAATAGCTAAAAAATAATGTTGCTGCTTTTTGCAAATTCAGTATAGTGGAAGCCAGGTTAACTGCATTCTTACAGCATAATATCCTATGTCAACCTTTATGGACAGGAATGACTCCCCAAAACCACTTCTGTTCATCATGGTTGTTCATTATCAGCCTTCTGATCTCATTGGACAAAGTTGGATATCATTATTGCTTACTAATTTAAGAGAAATGTCTTGAAAAATAATAATGTACAAAGAATCAATTGAAAGAGTTTGACATACATCTCCCTTGATGTGAATGCTGTTTATAACAATGCGAGCAGCGCCAATCAGTGGTTTTGCTAATTTTGCCAAAAACATTACACTCATCTCATTGGTGTCCCAGTCAAAACCCAAGCGCATGACTTTCTGCATGTTCAAAAAACAAGAGTTAAAGTATGCAACTGTAAGACCAATGGAAGTATTCTCTCTGCCTCTCCTACTTCTTACAACGTAATATCATTGAAAACAGAACAACTAACTGCAGGACCAGGAAGAGCTGCACAACATGTAAGTAAATACATATTCCTTTCAGATAATGGAAGAACACTTAGGGGTTAGTATATACAGATGCATACTTATAATCAGAAAAGGTGAAGAAACTATTAATGATACTGCATGCATTGATGTTTTCAATGACGTAGGGATAAGTTCACCAATCTAATATCCAAAACAGAACGATTCTGAACAGAGGAAGCAGAGCAAATAAGATAAATCACTGCCGCTATAATTATGCAGAACTAAAAACAGCATAAGCAATCCTTTCAATAATGATCAGTGCCTGAAGCAGTATTTCTTCCCTCTTAAGTTTATCATTGGCCAGTATTCCATACATACTCACTCTGTCCCATAATATAAGAACCTAATACTGGATTAGATATATCTAATCTTCTCACTGTTTATATTTGTAGTATTAGGATGTGTCAAATCCAATACTACATTCTTATATTGTGGGACAAAAAAAGTAGTACAGAATATGAACATCTGACCTGGTCACCTGAAGTCATCCAGCGCATCCCTTGCTCTCCCAAGGTAGGTGGGCAAGAACCAAGTGAGAATTCCTGTAATTCTATTTTATCCTGGAGAGATATAAAAGCAAAGCATTAGTACTGCAGTCAGAATAGCGGCAGAAGAAGATAGCAAACTTTAAGAGAACTTACTATTAGTTTGGGTTTTCGATGCTTCAGACGTTTCTGCATATTCAGAGAGCACTCACTGGTCAGCTAGTTATAAACAATGTAGAATAGAAGCCAGTGCTCACCGTATCTTGCAATGCATATTGAGTATTTGACTACAATAAATTAATAGGACCAATGGAGCTGAGAAATTTGCTAATGAATTTTATTCTGAGATAATCAACATCAATGAATCAAATGAGTACAAATCTCAAACATAATGTGTTCAGATACTTCTCCACATCATTAGTTTCTCTAGATATGAAATGCTCAACTCAACACAGCCTTTTAGTCTAAATTACAGTTCAGACATATCAATAGTTGATTTCCAAGCAGTTCTATTCAATTGCAAATTTTCAAATATATCTCTCTTTTAAATCTCTTCTTATTGTCTCTCTCTATATCAATTTTAGTCTTTTTCTATCTCTCTTCATATTATTATCTTAACTTAGAATTCCACAATGTACTGGCGTCTCCAGTCCTTTGGACATATCTAAACCACTTCAACCGATTTTAAATAAATTTTTTTTCAATTGGTGCTACCCTTAGTTGATCACGTATATTCTCGTTTCGGACTCAATCTATTTTTACATGATCATAAATCCAACGTAGCATATGTATTTCTGTAACACTCAACTGTTGAACATGACGTCTTTTTATAAGTTAACATTCTGCCCCATATAACATAGCAGATCTAATCGTCGTTTTATAAAACTTGCATTTTAGATTCTACAGTACCCTCTTATCACAGAGGATGCCAAATACTTTGCGTCACTTCAACTAACCTGTTTTGATTCTATGGCTAACATCCACATTAATATCCCCATCTATCTGTAGCATCGATCACAGATATCGAAAAGTATTCTTCTTAGGCACTATTTAGCATCCTAAACTCACATCTCTCTCCTCGTGTGCGATAGTGCTAAAGTCACACCTTAAGTATTCAATCTTAGTTCTGCTTACTCTAAAATCTTTGGGCTCAAGAGTTTTCCGTCATAACTCTAGTTTCCTATTTACTCCTACATGACTTTCATCAATTAACACTACATCATCTATAAAAAGCATACACCAAGTGATATATCCTTATATGTTTCTTATAATCTCATCAATTACCAATGCAAAGAGGTATAGGCTCAAGACTGATCTCTGATGTAATCCTATTTTACTAAAGAAGTAACATATATTATCATCATTTGTTTAAACACTAGTCATAATATTGTTGTATATATATCCTTGATGAGAGATATATACTTTGTTGGGACTTTATGTTTATCCAAATTACACCATATAATATTTCTTGGTATATTGTCATAAGACTTTTTCAAGTCAATAAAAACCATTTATAGGTCCTTTTTCTGCTCTCTAAACCACTCCATATCTTATCTTATTAAGAAAATTGCTTTTATGGTTGATTTTTTGGACATAAAATCAAATTGGTTCATAGAGATCCGTATCGTTCCTCTTAAACGGTGTTCAATAATCCTCTCACATAGCTTCATAGTGTGGCTCATCAACTTAATTTCTCGGTAATTAGTACAACTTTGGATATCTCCCTTATTCTTATAGATTGGTACCAATATACTTCTCCTTTACTCCTCAGGCATCGTGTTTGATTGAAAAATATTGTTAAACAACTTGGTTAGTCATATTATAGCTATATCTCCGAGACATTTTCACACATTGATTGGAATACCATCAGGGCCCATTGTCTTACCCCTTTTATCCTTCTCAAAACTTCTCTAACCCCATATTTTTGGATCCTTCGCACAAAGCTCCTATTAGTGTCATTCGAAGAGTCGTCCAACTAGACAGTAGTATCCTCGTTTCCAGCATTGAACAAATTGTCAAAATACTTTTGTCATCTATGTCTAATCTCATTCTCCTTTACTAAAAGTTGGTCTCTCTCATTCTTAATTCACTTAACTTGGTTGAAGTCACCCGTCTTCCTATCATGAGCCCTAGCCATTCTATAGATATTCTTCTCTCCTTCTTTCTTACTCAGACGTTGAAACAGATTCTCGAAAGCCTGCTCTTTTGCCTCACTCACAGGTCGTTTTTTGGTCTTTTTTGTCACCTTGTACTTCTCCATATTATCCTCACTCCTATCATGATACAAGTATTTATATCATTCTTTCTTCTCCTTAATAGCTTTTTGCACGTTTTCATTCCACCATCAAGAGTTTTTAGTTTCGTATCCACTTCCTTTGGTCACTCTAAACACCTATGAAGCAATCTTCCGTATGTATATTGCCATCTTTTCTCATATGTTATTTGTATCGTCTTTTTTCTTATAAGAGCGTTCTTTGATAACTCTTTCCTTGAAGATATTTGATGTCTCCTTTTCTAACTTTTACCACTTAGTTCTTGTAATTTTGGCTTATTTATCCCTACGAGTATGCACTAAAAAGCGAAAGTCGGCCACCACCAACTTATATTGAGAAACCACACATTCTACAGGTATCATTTTACAATCCACAAATGTCCGTTTATGCTTTCTTCTCATAAGGACAAAATCAATTTGGCCAGAGTGTTGGCCACTACTAAAAGTCACTAAATGAAATTGTTACTTCCTAAATAAAGTATTGGCTATCATCATACCAAAAGGTATAGCAAAGATTTTAAAAATCTAATAATTGATTATCACATCACACAAAATTATCAAGTGCAATGGAACTTTCAAGATCATATCACATTTGTTTTCTAGAATCCTAGTGCTCAAAAGCTTCATAAGACAAATATCAAGCAAAGATGCAGAAACTGACCTCAACAGTAGATTGAAACCTCTTTGACAGTTTTGGTTCCATATAATTGGGCCAAACTTCTACCAAAAGTTTGTTCAACCACTCGCAAGGCTCTATTGGCGTGGTAGGCTACAATAGATACAAAACGAGTATGACTAAAAGATCATGTGTAAAGCGTGAAAAACTTGACTGAAGAAACATACTGTTGTATTCAGTATAAGATGCTTCCATCGTTTGTTCAAATCTTCTATGGCTGTCCTCCTTTTAAACCTCCCGTACTGCATTTGTCATTAAAAAAATAGTAAGACAACAAACTACAAAAACCAGGGCGAAGTGTTTCTCTGTGTTAATCTTTTCAGAATTATGTGTACTTCACAACTCAAAAGAATAGATCGGCACTTCCAATTTCCAAACCAAGCAACAAGCAATGTCCGCACTAAATTACATGGTATAATGTCAACACCTAGCTAAGGACTATTTGTCTGACAATTCAGCATGACATCAAAGAAGCCAAGCCAAATTCATCGCAGAACAAATATATCCATATGAACACAAAGGCAGAAACAATTACCTGAATTGTTGCCCACACAGCAGCCGCCAGGGGAACCCAGTTTGAGAATGGCACAACCCATCGTTCAACAAGCCATGCAAACAGGACAAGGGGGACCAGGAAGGGAAGCAAGGGCTGCTCCACCATGACCTGGTTAAAAAATTCTAGTGCATCCTTGGCATACAATTTCTTCAGCTTCTTCTTCACCATCTCTCCTCCCTGCTCTCTGTGACTTCAGCAAAGCTCTCTTCTTCGATGCCAGACAACTTGATGCAGATACCTTTGTTGCTTTATGCCTTTGTTTCCACTGGTTCCTGAGTTCCTGTCACCAGCCCCCTTTTTGCACTGTGGGTATTGGATATCTGTCCACCCACAATTCAGCTCCTTTTAATGGTCACAGAAAGATAGACACCTAAGATAAAGCATGAATGATTGCGACATATTGATATTTGCTCCCAGACTTACGAGATATTTTTCACCCCTTGTAGAATGGAACAGCGAATAGAAAACCTCTTTTTTTTTTTTGCATTCTTTCAGGTAGCATGTTATCGTAGTAGCACGCATAAAAAGGAAATTGACCCAATTGATGCCTCCAGCCAAGTCAACAGCTGGATTAAACCACTAAGATGTCTTCTAGTTCTAGACCACATAAACGAGAGAAAGTCTAAGTTGCACAACAATTACAGTGTGCGTACACATCTGACCAAGAAATTCCGCGAAAACAACCAAGCAACATAGAAGCAACCAAAGACCAAAACAATGACAGGTCTCTATCAGGAAAAACATGTCCATGTTCTTGAGTCTTGACAACCCAAATGCTAATCTCCATGAAACCCAAAGAGATCCCCATAAAACTAAAATCTACAATTTAACACTGAGTCACGCACTTAACTCACGAGTGCAGTAAACCGCACGCTCCAACAAATCAAGAGGGCAAGAATTCGACAAAGAAGAACTCACCTGCCGACGCTACGGCCCGGTGGCTGCGCCCATGGAGCTTGATTTGCGCAGAGACTGTTGAAGAAGGAGCAGAGGAGGAGGAGAGTCGCGAGGACTAACCGGAGAACGCGAGGTGGTTCCACTCCACGCACCGACGCACTAGTGAGGAGAGGAAAAACTGCAGCTTTCCCCGCACCAAAGAACTGCAGCTTTCCCCCGCACCAAAGAACAACCCGGTTGAGCGCTATGAATCCCAGGAACTGCTTCCAAGATGCCTCCTTTCCGATCCAGTCCGCCGCAAACGCATCTGGGGGGGCTTACTAGACTCCAAAATCTCGAGTTCTTGGAGAATCACGAACCTCCCCGCAAGAAACTGTCACCGAGTCACCGCCTCCAAGAGGGAAGTTGGCAAAGGTCAAACCTTGCAAGTTTGGGATGATTCTATGTACTCCAAGAACCAAGAAGGCAAGAACCAGAGTGGAACAAAGGGGAAATTTATACTATTTTGTGAGTTGGGCTCTGATGGTTGGAACGGCAGGGGATAGGGCGGCAGAATCGAGTTTATTTCAGTGTGCTGGACGAAGAACAGGAACGCGTCAAATTTGGGCTCGTGCGTGTTCGTCAGCGCCCTTCTGCGATGTGCCAAGGCTGGCTCATTAGTTTGGAATTCGGACTTTGGGAGAATTCTCACCATGGTGCTGTTTGTGATGATTGAGATTGAATGATCGTAGTGATGATTGAGATTGAATGATATATGATTATCTAATTTTTTAAAAACTATTTAATAATATAAACGACTAAATTAATTATTATAAAGTACAAATTTTATTTAAAAAATAGGTAAGGAACTTTATATTTATTTATTGATAAAACATATTATTTAGGAGCTCGAGAAGTATGCTAGTGAAAATTCAAAATTTATAATTGAATTCGATCAGGCCTTTCTCATAGGAATACGAATTTACTTCATCCTATTTTTCTTTTTTGTTATTTTCCATTTTCTTCTTAGCAAGATGGACATTTTTGTCCATGGCCCCACACGTCAGGAGATGAGAGAGAGTGCTCTTTCATGAATAAGAGATTCTAAACCTTTCTTTTAAGATATCAAATAACACCTAAAGGAAATGGGTTGGAAAGTGAGTAAAATAGTAAAATCATAGTAAATATAAATGGTAGAGACAAGGTAGGAGATAAAAATATTTTTTTACTAAAATTCGAATCAAACGATTCTACATTTCTTCCAAGGAGCCAAATTCCTTTCTCATCAAGTTCAATCTTAAAAATCAGTTTGGTCCTCAAGCTCTTATGAAAAATGGCATTAGTCAAAGATGATTATCAAAGTCTCCATTAGAATATGTGCTCCTATTTTCTATGAAATTTACTGTATCACTAAAATATCTATTTCCTTACGAAGGTAAGGAAAATATTTACAAACTTGCCGGTGATTCACAAGTTGAATACTTATGATCAACACCTAGTCGTCTGATTTTTAAAAGTAATAAACTTGAGTTTTTACCGGTGTTAATTTATAAGTACTCACACAAATTATAAGGTTTGACTTCTCCCAAATTAAAAAAAAGACTCTCAAAGTTTAGCTTAAGACTCAAGAGAGTGGAATGGAGGATCTTTATAAAAACTTTAGAAGTGAGATTGTAATGAATGAGCACACAACCTTCAAAGTAGGGGTTGGTGATATTAAATACCTAGCTCTCTCGAAATTAGTCGTTACTCGAAAAATTCAAACTTCAAAATATTTGATAGGAATATCCAAAGACTCTGGACTGGTCTTGCAGCCTAAGTAGAGACTCTAGTTCGAAGACTTCGGCTAAATAGTCCGGAGACTCTAGATAGGTTTTTTTGTCTGAATAGAGACTTCAGTTTGGATACTTCGTTTAGTGATCTAGAATATCCGGACCGCACTTAACTGGAGAGGGGAAAAGTTTCAGAGTGTCCGATCTAAACTTTTGAATATTTTAGACAGATCTCTTTACCAAACAGAGAACTCATTCTGAAAACTCTAGCCAAATAGTTCAGAGATTTTGAACAGGTTTTTCTTTCAAACAGAGAAACCTATCCATAAATTTTCACAAAAGTTTAAACATAAACATCTAAAACACACACGTGGTTAAACATGAGCTGCTTTTAAATATTATAAATTTGCTAAGAACTCAGGTAAAACAGAAAACTTTTCTTCTTCATCCCATAGCTCTTTTTTTTCTTTTCTTTTCTTCATAGAGAATTTTACTCTCTAATGAATTATTATGAGATTCTTTATTATAAAATGTTAGTTATCTCATCTATCACTTAAAACCCAATAAATGCACTTTGGTGGGGTAAGGGTGCTGTGGTGGTAACATACGGTGCAACTACTGGTCCAGATGAGAAGAATGGATCGGCTGTTTCATCTATGAGGAAAAGAAGCCTCTTGTGGGCTCATAGGCAAAAATGTTCAACTCGGTGAGAAGAAAAAAAAGGAAATTGAAGAAAAATGAAAAAATTGAGAAAAATAGGATGGAGTGATATGGAATGAAGTAATTTATATTCCTAATGATATATTATAAAAGTTATACTAATTAAGTGTAAATCAGTGACATATAGCGATAATTCTCGGGCTTTGGAATGCGACTGCTTTTTTATTGATCTGCTCTGCTGCTCCCCTTGTTCGGTAGGAGTATTCTCCTTTTGTTTTTTAAAAATTATTTAATGAAAATTTGACCGCCTACCTGGTTTTTCTCCCACGTGGTGTAAGTGTAACTGGTAAATTCGTCTAGAATTCATTTCTGTAGACGAGCATGGTAGAAAAACATGTACAGCATTGTTCCAAGAAAGAAAGGTTAAGAACTTATAGTACCTACATTATGATATTCTTTTTTGAAAATCTAGAGTTATAAATTGCCGAAATCTCTATGTCCAAGCAAGTAAACAAATTCCTGAACTTACCTAACAGGCTGTTACCCCCGCACAAATTCACTATGCCTGCTGTAGCACGTGTCATGATTACTGTAGCTAAAATATCTTTCACCATAAAATAGACAAACCTTGATATAACTGTATTTATGCCAATTGATATAGTACAAGACTAAACTTTTTATCCCATGCCAAAAGTTCAGGAACGTATTAAAACACTTGCTTAAATTTGATCAAATCTAACCGTTTGCAAAACGCATGTGAAAGTATGACTTAGCAAACTAACAACCATAGACTTTCTTATATGGCGATGAGATTAAGGAAAAAAAACCTAAACACAGAAACAGTGATAGCTTGTTTCTTTTTATTCAAAATCATCGCAAACTATTAACGCCAAAATTTAAAAAGCCCACGAAAAGATTAGAAAAAAAGATCGGTTTAATTAAATAAGAGTCCGATTGTTACGGGAAGAAAGCCATGAAACATGCAAATATTTGGTCCAAGATTAGAAGGTTATCCAAATAAGATCGAGTTTAAGGAGTAGCGGTGGAATTCACAGTAGATATTCAATCTATCTAAATCGTATCTTATATCATAGTTAGTTTAGTTAACTTTTTTATAGATATTTTTATTTATCTTTGTCAGGAAATAGCATCCGATGGTTGTTGTAAATACGTTGGACTTTATAAACCCACGGTATAAATATAGACACTGAAAATATGTAAATCTTCCTTCGATCAATACAATTTTAACGCATCGCCACCCTAGTCTATCTAGGTTTTTACCGACGGGGTCTGGCTCTCGACGTGGGGCTGCATCGGTTAATTTCGATCTTCGGCGAAGGGATAAGTCCCGCCACTATCTCAAAATATCTCGCTCTATCTAAGGCTGCATCGGTTAGGTTCGACCTCTTAAGTCGATCGGATGTATCACATCACGTCCGTGCAGTGTCTATCGGTCTATCAAGCTCTCTCCACCGTCATCGGTCTCGTGCTGTATCGGTTAGGTTCAACCTACGAGGCTACCGATGGTAGATTGAACTTTAGGCCTATAGGTCTTTGTACGATGTTTCATCGAAGTGTTAGCCGATGAGTTATCTGTATATTGAGCAACACGCCTAGCGTATCAGCTCCTTGGCCGATATGCATCAGTCTTCAGATACTTTCCTTGAGCGTCACACCAAGCACATCGGGCTTCCAGCCGATGTGCGCCTGTCTTCAGAGAGACGTTCTCTCATCGGCTTAGCTAGCCGATGGATTCGCTTCGCCCTTACTTCAGCACAACCAATCCGACGTCCACCATCCCATTGGCCTCGGTCTCGTACTGTCTCGGTTATGTCCAATCTTCAAGATTCGGTGGTAGCGACGTCATCACAGTGGGCGACGGGTTTCATGCTGCCATATCCGGAGCGGCATCGGCTTTGCAGCCAGTGTCTTTTATACGATTCTTTACTAGTTAGCATATGCCTTTATCGGTTTTCCAGCCGATGAACAACCGTTACAGCTTTCGTTGACTTTCAGGAGGGATCCCGGGTGCTTTGCTATTCTCTAAATACACTCTGGTGCCTCCATCGACTCTATGGCCGATGGATTAGGATCTCGTTTTCATTACACCCGGAGCCATCATATCCTTCGTTGATATTCACCTACACCTTCATCGGCTCCCCAGCCGATGGAAGAGTGTCCTGATTTCTATCGGCGATCAGCCAATAATAGGAGCCATCCAGACGCGGCCGATGATAAGCTCGATCCTATCGGCAGCCAGTCCATAGCGAGGGCTCGTATCGGTCCGTCGTCCGACTGACCTGTTTTCTCACCTCCTTATCAATTACAGAATTAAATTGACTGGCATGCTCGCACCCGTATCGTCGTGTCGGAGCCGAGCGAAACCCATAGCCCCCGGCGTGCGTATCTCAAGCCACGAAGAGAAGCTGACCGGCCGAGCTAAACAGACCTTCTACATGTCGGCATGTTCGCGCCGGACGCGCGGGATTCTGCCACGAACACAAATAGAGAATGATCGACTTGTTTAAGGCCATATGTGTGCTGGAGTACGGAGCTGAGAGCTGAAATTTTTAAGCCGAAATCGAATCTGTTCTTGTCCAACCCAAAGTACAAATCCGTATAGTACTCAACGCCATTTTCTGTTTTGATGGAGCATCGAAGCTTCGTTGCTGCAGAACAGATGCTAACGGCAGAAGACTTGTTATCCTCTTCTAGAAAAAAACAAGCATGTCCATGTTGACGTTAGCCTTTTTTTTCTTTCAGTTTTTTTTTCGTCGAAACAAAAGCCGTCCTATGTTGGAGCAGTACATGGACAGAGACTTCCATGGCGTCCTTTGACAGTTGTGTGAACTGTGATGGAGTTGGTCGCGGAGGAGAATCAGAATTCTACTGGTACTGGTTGCCTAATAAATTCTCCATTTGCTCTCGGCCCAACTATCGTTTACGTGTTCAACGTAACAAAATTCTTACCGTGCAATGGGCCTACATGTATAAGAATTTCACTGCAGAGAGACAGTGATGGGCCTTGATCCAATTTAAGTGATGGCGCAACAAAATTGCACACGTGGGCTGACCTCTGCAGAGAGGCAGAGTAGGTGGGGTCCGTGGATGATGTCATCACATCTGCCCGAGGAAAAAAACTCCGTCTAGCTACTCAGGTCGGTTTAAAATTGTTCAGATTAATTTAGATTTTATTTTAAATAAAAATTATTTAATTTTAAATTAAATTTATTTTCTCGACTCATAATCTTAAATGGTAGAGAAAAATATAATATATTAAAAAATAATTTTAAAGAAAGCTCGATAAAAAAACCTCTTTTTCACCCTTTTATCTGGCCATGATGCGTCATATCCATCCGCAAAGTGAAAAAAAATATGGCAAATCAACTTTATTCAGATAGATTTAATTATGGTGTGTGCACGTGCTTTTCGTGAGATGGCAACAAAAAAGAACAATAAATTTAGATAAGACAAATACACTGCGGTGTGATGAGATGAGATCAAGCGCCATCTACCACAAAGACATGTCATGTCACCTAAACGATGTATTTGTGGAGAAAAAGTAATGGAGGTGGCATAGTGTGTTTTTTATTTGGTGGTAAATTAATTATATCATGTGTGAAGAAAATAATTCTTTCAATGTTACCTCTTAACGATATATGGTAAATCTAGGAAAAATCAATGCAGTACAGTAAAACGAGGTGCGCTAACTATCACCAGCACAGTACAATATGTCAACATCACATCGTTGACCAGCAAGCTTCCACCTGTATATTAATGATACTTATTACCTTATATTTCTCCCCGCACACTAAATATTATTTATTTTTTAAAACTTCAATATATTTATATTCTACTTTTTAAAATTGTAATAATTTTTATCATGTATTTTCTCAAACTTCAGAGTCATAATATAATATAGAACAAATAAGTAAAGATGAAATTTTTTAGAGGGAGGGAGTAGTTAATTTGACATTAAACCATAAGTGTACATGATATTTTTAATAAATCGCTCTTTTGTAGTTTTAGCTAGTTGTATAGGAAAAAGAAATGCAGATATATGTTCACCCTAATATAGAGGCACCATAGTTTATCATCCATAATCATGCTGGTCTCCTGAAAGCGAAATAATGGGAAAAAACTGCTATATACAATGATACGTGTGTATTATCCAATACTGGAAGTCATAACTAATATCTATCTATCTATATATATTTATAGCTAACAACATGTATTTAAGGAAACAAAGGTTGCAGAGGAAAACCCTAGCATTAGCATTGTTAACAATTCTAACCTAGTCAGAAGGTAAAAACCAGTGAAACTCAACCACAGTAAGACAGTAGACAACTATGTACTTACAAAATTTAATGCTCGTGCATACAACAACATTATCCTATCTAGTATTTACAAAGTACTGATATCCACGTCATCACATCTAGCAGAGTCCATCCAGAAGTAGTTCTTACCAGAATGAAAAGGAGTGTCAGCAAAAAAAGTGAAAAAAAGAAATGACAAGAACTTGGGAAGATTACATCGGAAAAGGAGAAGGCAAAAATTAAAAACACACGGGGGGAAACAAACGTGACACCAAAGTGGGCGGAGGCAGAGGTGGCGCACACAGAGAAAACCCGAAAGTATTGCACAAGAAGAGAGGAACACACGACACGACGCCTGACCCTCCTCCCGTTCCCGTGGTGTGGCGTGGGGAATAAAATCCCCCTCTCCTTGTCCCTTCTCGCTCATCTCATCGCTCTCCTCTCGCCTCGCCTCGCCTCGAGCGGACGCGACCTCGCCTCATTGCCATGGACGACCTCGCCGGCTCCTCCTCCTCCTACCACATGGACTCCGCCGCTGCCGCCTCGTCCGACCCGTCGCACGGGTGGCAGAAGGTCACCTATCCCAAGCGCCACCGCAAGCAGCGGGCGCCCCCGGCTCCCGCCGCGGCGCCCGATCTGGCCAACGGCGGCCATAAGGTGAACGTGTTCGAGGCCGTGGACCGGAACGCCGAGAAGCGGCACCGCGCGCTGTTGGCCGCGAGGGACGCGGCCGACCCCGACGCAAGGATCGCGGCCGCCACGGCGGCGGCGTATTCCGACGACGAGGATTCCGACGAGGCGCCCGCGTCTCGCCCCGAGGAGGAGGTGAAGAAGCCCAAGGTGAAGAAGCCGAAGAAGCCCAAGGTGACGGTCGCCGAGGCGGCCGCTCTGATCGACGCGGGGAACCTCGCCGCGCATCTCGTGCAGATCTCGGTAATAGCCGTCCTGTTTCGCGGAATTCCTGTTCAGAAATTATCAGATCTCGCGTTGTTGGTCTGGACCATATTTTTGTCCGTTTCTTGGTGATCGGATCTGATGAGGGTTTAGTGCTGGAACGTTCTGTTTTTTTTTTCCTTCAATTCCAACAAAATGTTGGGTGCTTATTAGTTTTGGATTAAGAAGATGGAAAATTCTGGTCTTACCCGAAAGTTGGGATCTCAGTAAACATGGGATCTTGGAAAGCTTGGGTTTTGGTGCAACTATTAGATCCTTTTACGTCTTTTGTTCACAGATTCTAAATGATTATTTGATTGTTCTGTCTGCAGGAATCTTACGAGAACCAGCAGGATATCCAGCTCATGAGATTTGCTGACTACTTTGGCCGGGCATTTGCAAGCGTGAGCGCCGCTCAGTTTCCCTGGGCGAAGATGTTCAAGGAATCACTACTGTCCAAGATGGTTGATGTGAGCCACTAGAGTTGCCCTAACTCATTTACGCATGTCAATGTTGCATTTGGACCCGATGTAAAAGGCAATTGCAGTTTATAGGGTGATTATCCATCATTTACATCAGATATGAAATTCTACTGTGGTTTATTGGATCGTTAAGTTCTTATGACCTTTTCATTGTCGTTACTTACAAATTTTATGAAATTAATGTTTGTGCATGAACATTGATACTGATTCATGCATTGTCATCATTGGGTTGCGAAACACTAATGCTACTTTTGGTAACTGCTGGTAATATTATTCAAATTATTTGTAGATTTGTCGTCACGATGAACGTGCTTGTCAAGTATACTAGTTTAAGGATGGTTATGCTATTTCTGCTCACGCTGTGGATGCACTATCAATTAAAATAAATTCTATCCATTCATGATTGTGCTTGTATAACATGATACGGCTGGATAAGGTCAATGCAATTACTGCAATTTACATTCACATGCTCCATCGACTTGAGTTTACAAGTAGTAATGGTTTACCCTGTAATCCACATTGTCCAAAAATCTTTCTGCATTTATAATAAGACATTATGTTCAGTTCCTTTCATTTTCCTTTCTGAAACGGGAGAGGTGTCGAGGAAACTTAATTTGGAAGGTGGGGATTGGTGCAGAGCACGGAGTTATGAGGAATAAATGGGTGTTACTGGGTACAAAAAAATTGGATCAGCTTGGAATTTCTTAGCCTTCCAGCGATTGTTTGATATATATGTTTTGTTCTAGAAAAGAAATGCGCATACTAATGCAATTATTAATTTGGGGTACTAATGTATTCTCATATTAATGCAATTATTAATTTAGGGCACTAATGGAATCTAGTATTGTCGTTTTGGATTTATAAGCATGAAAATGCCCCTTTATTCCCATGTCTCTATTTTTTAGATTTGCATCTAACTAGTTGATATATTGTGCAGATTCCCTTGTGCCATATTCCCGAACCAGTTCGCAGCACAGCAAGCGATTGGATCAATCAGAGATCTCCCGACGCCCTGGGAGATTTTGTCATGTGGTGTATAGACAGCATCATGTCTGAACTGTCAGGTCAAGCAGTAGGCGCTAAGGGTTCAAAGAAGGCTGCCCAGCAAACTCCAAGGGCCAAGGTAGTGCTCATTTCGTCATGACTTAAACTATCACCATACAAGTTTGCATGATATCATGGACCCATGTTGGAAAACAGCATGCCGTTTATGTTAATTATGTGTCCTAAATTGTATTTCTATCAACTGAGCCTAGCACTAGTGCCATCATTTAACAAATATATACATGCTATGGTTCTGAAGCAACCACCTTGCAGTGAGAAAAATGTAGGCTGTGCAATTGAAATATTATACGAACAATTTGCTGACATCCTGCATTGCTGGAAGTATATTGCTTGTTAATTGCATTTACTTTAGATATATGTGAATGTTTCGGATGGTATAATTCAAGTAACTTTTTTTAACATGTCTTTGCATGTAAGAAAGCATGTAAATTCTTACACAATATAATTCGTTTGCACTAAGAACTAGTATATCCAGATTCGATCATGGGTATTGATGTATTACTCTGATTTATGGATCGTCAGGATCGCTAAAAGTTTATAAGTTCTAAGCAAAAAGTTTCTGCAGTGTGATGATAGAATAGGAAAGTCTTACCATCTTTTTCTTTGTGTAAGTTGTTCATGAAGGAGAATAAACTATTTTTTGTAGGGCACTGAAGATTGCATGGTGGTAATTTGATAAATAAAACCTAAATTGTTGATCTAATATCTTGACTGCCATGCTTCACACTAGCTTATTTGAACCTATGATTGTAATTATGGATGGTTCTATCTTGTTGTCAAGTTGTTTTCTATTTTTTTGACTGAAACATAGCAGGGGAGGGCCCCACTGTTATAAAATTATATTATAAGAAAGAATAGAGTTTAATTACAACAAAAGGATCCAATCTTTTACTATGTCCTGATCTCTCTCATTTATAAAAGTTGTTTTATAATTTTTATAAATGACTACTGTTCTGTTCAGGTTGCAATATTTGTTGTTCTTGCCATAACTGTAAGAAGGAAGCCAGAGGTATTAACAAACATCATGCCAAAAATAATGGGAAACAATAAGTATCTTGGGCAGGAAAAGCTTCCGATCGTTGTCTGGGTTATTGCTCAGGTATATTTTCCCTCTTGTCCTCTTGCTTGTTCTGAATAGCGCTGATTATTTCCAACGCTCTGAACTGTCATTTTATATTTTCTGACAAAAGTTATCTTCCATGATATATGATAGGCATCTCAAGGTGACCTAGTGACTGGAATGTTTTGCTGGGCTCATTTCCTGTTCCCGACATTGTGTGCTAAATCAAGTGGGAATCCCCAATTGAGAGATTTAGTTCTGCAGTTGCTTGAAAGGTATTGCTTAACATAAATCTGATTAAGAATCTTGTTCTGTTTTTCTGTTCTCTTATATATATATATATAATCATATCAAATATTTATATGCACACTTTCTTTTTATATTTAATATGCAGAATTCTGTCTGTCCCCAAAGCGAGGGGCATCTTACTGAATGGCGCTGTTAGAAAGGGGGAACGCCTAGTTCCCCCTGTTACATTTGATCTGTTCATGAGAGCTGCACTTCCTGTTTCCAGTGCTTGTGTCAAGGTTTATTCTTAATTCTTCTCTCCTGTTTGCTGCACTTTTGATATGAGATGATGTCTGACTTCTAGTCATCGTGTGGAACTATTTAGGCTACAGAAAGGTTTGAATCAGCCTACCCAACAATCAAGGAGTTGGCCCTTGCTGGTCCTCCTGGCTCAAAAACTGTGAAACAAGCAGCGCTACACCTTTTGCCATTGTGTGTGAAAGCAATGCAAGAAAGTGAGTTGTCGTCCTTTGTTGTAATAGCTTCTCTTCCTGTATATAACTTGTTACCTTTATTGTGTAACTCTGAGTTGATGTATTATATATTATATTCAGATAACGCAGACATCACCATGGAGGCTGCTGATGTATTCATTTGGTGCTTGACTCAAAATGCAGATTCCTACAAGCAGTGGGTGAGTAGTCTTTGCCTGTCTGCCTTTATGACAACAAGCAAGAATGTTGCAACTGAAGTTGCTTAATTTTGATTTGCAGGAAAGACTTCATCCTGAAAATATTGAAGCCAGTGTCGCCGTCCTCGGTAATATAGCCACACATTGGAGCGACCTGTCTCCTAAGCTCAATGCTGAATCTCTTAAGGCGACTCTGAAGAACTTAAAGGCCAAGGTATGTTAAGTCCTTATTGCACTACTTGTTTGTTTGACTGTTTTGGAGTTGCTTCATTCTTGTTTTACATTACATGCAATGCCATGCTACTCCTTTGAATAGTAGTAAAATTCTGGAGGACTAGTGAATGTTGATTCACGTACAAAAATAGGCCCTAGTGATAGCACAATTAGTTTGGGATAAATGGTGTTACGACTCCTATTTTTGTGATAATGGAAATCAAGTTGTTGGCACTCTTAAGGACATGCAAAAGCAAGTTACCTTGTTTGAGGTAGGAAAGTTGTTGGTCAAAGCTAACAACATTTCCTTTAGCTGTTCGCGTACCCCTAGATATTTGTACGAAGTAGTAATATGTGCAATTGGTTGCACTTGCAGAATGTGGTGGCTCTAGAAGCAGCAACAGACTCTGGAAAGCAGGCATCTATCAAAGCAGCAGACAAGTACTGCAAGGAGATCCTTGGAAGGTTGAGACGCGGCGGAACCTGCCTGAAGGGCAGCCTGCTGGTGATTGCCCTCGCTGTTGTTGCTGGCTTTGTTCTATCTGATAACCTGGAGATCCCATCCGACTGGGACAAGCTCCAGGCCATGGTGTCGTCTCACCTGTCGTTCTAAAAATATACTGCCCAGCAGTTGATAAAAGCTTTATACAGACAATCCAAAGGAGATGAAGAAGATTCTAGGAGTGAAGAGAGGCGCTATGGAAGGCTAATAAGAAGGGATAGATCCTAGAAAAGAATACAGTTACCTTTTTCGCATCTTCTCCCTAGCCCGTAGTTGGAGAAGATGCAAGCAACTTTGCAGAGTTAAAAGTTTAAATCGGTAGACTGATCGGTCAGAAGAAGGAAAGGCTGGGCCAAATGGTTCGGCCTGAGGACTAACACCCCTTTGCTAGCTCGTTTTTCTGCGTCTCAGATGATGAGAAACAGTTTTGCTTATTTCCGTTTTTTTTTTCCTGAATGTTCTTTGCTTTACAAACAGGGCATGTGTGTTGCTGAATCGTCTGTACTTGTTGGTGTTGATATTATTTCCTGCTGTGCTGTGGTGTATGATGTTGTATGGATCTACCAATCATTCGTATGGGTGTGTTGTGTTTGTCTTCTTTTTAAATTATAACAAATTTTATAAAATATAATAACTATATAAATAAACATTTATAGCTAGAAATACTTGAATAAAAAGGAGTAGCATATCTTTCTTTTGGAGTTCGTTAACGTCTGGTTATAGGTGGCAGTAAACTCTTGCGTGAAAGAGAGGAAGCCGTGTGGGTCACTGACAGCCATGCTCCACGTTTCGAGGCAGAGGCGGCGGGCCGGCGACGGAGACGGATCAGGGCGGGAGGGGATCGTCGGCAAGTCGGGGCGGCGGCACATGGCACATGGCCGCGAGCCAGCCTGTCTCTGTCACTGTAAAGCTCATTCCTTGGTACCAAGGCTAGCTGCTCGCTTTGGTTGACTCGTGCACGATGCCATCGATGGAGTCAGCACTCAGCTGCAGCCGCACGATCTCTTGCTTTGTTGGTGATAAATAACGTCGACATGGTTGGTGGTGGTGGTCACCACGCGTCGACGGCCACCGCCGACCTCGACCGTTGGCGGGCCCCGCCGGCGCCGCCCACCCGGGCCGACATGGGAAAGCAGCAACAGCTAGGACTAGGAGCCTAGAGGCTGCAGCTGCCGCTGCTGCTCTCTCTGCTTATCGCAACTAGCTACTGCTAGTAGTACAAAGGGTGATCCCCTGCTAATGGCTGCTCACCCTTCGTCCCCCCGCGGCCACACCACCCGCTCCTGCTGCTCGCCTCCTCCCCTGGAATGGCGGCCTCCTCCTCCTCCGCTCTCCTGCTCTCCTCCTCCGCCGCTCGGGTACGGAGACGACGACACAAGATTCGGTCTTGGCACTTGCTGTAGTTCCAGTTCTTGATTTGCTGCTGCTGCTGCTGCAGGTTGGCCTGGCTGCGTCACTGGCACTGAGGCAGCGCCCGGTGTCGCGGGTGGCCGCCGCGCTGCCCGGTGGCCAGCTCCGCGCAGGAAACGCCGGCGCCTGCGCCGCGTCTACGTGGTTGGCGCGCCCTCTCCGGCCGGATCTCGCCGCGGTCTCCCGGCGCCCCGGCGCCCGTGGCAGGGCGCCTCTGTTTCGGCCTTGCGCATGTACGCCCTTTTTCGATTCAATTCTAGCACAGTTGTGGTCTTGTGGATGACGAATTCGCTCACATTGCCTCCGGTTTCGCCATGGATTTCCGCAGGGATGGCGAAGTCTCAGATTGCCAGCTGCGCCTTCACCTGGGGCACCATCGCCGTCCTCCCTTTCTATACTCTCATGGTCGTCGCCCCCAACGCCGACGTCGTAAGATTCCCTGAATTCTCCCCACCGACACACGCGTTGGCAGTGCTCTCAGCTCACTCACCAGCTCCTCTCACCTGCGCAGACCAAACGGGCCGTGGATAGCACCGCGCCGTACGTCGCCCTCGGCCTCCTCTACGCCTACCTGCTCTACCTATCCTGGACTCCCGACACCTTGCGCGCCATGTTCGCCAGCAAGTACTGGCTCCCGGAGGTCAGTCAGTGACACCACTCTGCACTCCATGGAAACCAGCATGCACAATTGCACACATTGCATTTTTTGAAACTTCTCCTGTGCAGTTGCCGGGTATAGTGAGGATGTTTGCCAGCGAGATGACCGTCGCCTCCGCCTGGATCCACCTCCTAGCCATCGACCTCTTCGCAGCAAGGTAAGCAATTCTTGATTCAGGTGTATATATTCATGATGGTTATATTTGTTGCAAGTGTGAGGAAGTTGTTAAAGTGACTGCATTTTGGGATTACAATGCAGGCAGGTGTATCATGATGGTATCAAGAACAACATAGAAACCAGGCATTCGGTTTCTCTGTGCTTGCTCTTCTGCCCAATTGGAATTGCGACTCACGTTGTGACTAAGGTACTTGCGGGTTCAATTGATTGATTGTATGTAGGCTCTCATTGTTTAGATGTTGTATTTTTATGCGATTCATATATGAATAAAGTTTATGCAATGTGCTATTTGTTTTCTCGAGTTCAATGTGATTCCCCCCTCCCCCCTGCCCCCCCCCCCCCACCCACCCACACACACATTAGACTTTAGCGTACTCTACTTTCCCAGAAGCTAATGAAGAAAAAGTGCAATTGACATATATGACCAGAGATGATGAGAGGGAAATAAATCAATCTGAAATAAACTTATTTTCAAGTGGTACACTGTTCAATATATAGAGGAATTACGGCAATTACAACTGCCATACTAGGCTTATGTGTATCTTATCACAAATTGTACTTACAAATATACAGGAATGGCAGTAATTACAGTTTTGAATGCTATACTAAGCCTATGTATTTCTTACATATGAATGTGCTTCCCAATATACAACAATTACATTTTTGAATTCTGTACTATAGGCATGTGTGCTTCTTATAAAATGTGGCAGCAACAAATAGCAGTTCCCCTGCATATGGCTGGTGATCATAACGCTTACTGGACTTGTAATTGTATATCATTACCATCTGGTTTATCCTCACCAAATATCCGGTTCAATATCAATGCCAATCTGATGCCAGCCTGTGCTAGCCTCTTCTCCACAATTGGGTACCGAGAGAAGAAATAATCATCTGTATTCCAGGATGCAGATTTGTCAATTATTATTACCCTAAGCCCAAAATGGCTTATGGTACTAGCGTTCATCAGACCACTGTGACTTAAAGAAGACTCACCTCCTAGAGTAATGTTTTGCTCTACATCTTTGTAGGCATAATTGCAGGACAGATGTATACTCTCAATTGCATAGCTGCATGACATAAGACCGTACATGTCAATTTGTCTGTACGAACATACTAACCATGTAACAAGTGGAAGTGTTTGAGCAGGATATATCATTACTCGTTTGCACAGGTTGCCTTTTTGTTGGCACATTTTCCCCAGTGACTGATATCATCAGACCATCCATCCTACAGCTTACAAACATCAGAAACTAGAAAGCATGCATTTTCTGAAGTAAATTCGTTTTACATGTCTGCGCACTCACTGTGAGGTTCATCTTGAGAGCCTCCACCATGGTATCCAAGCTTCTGTTGTAGAAGTCCTTCATGGTCGTCTCTATGATGCTGTTGTCCCACACCTGTAGCAGCAGCAGCAAATGATGACACAGCAATCTTGTGTGAGTGAAAAAAAAGACAGTTTGTGCTTGTCTGAAACTCTGAATTAGTTGGTCATGCATGCATGTGTATAACTAACTGTATATGAAGGTTAAATGAGAGAGAAATAGTACGTACATGGTGAAGGTTCTCCTTCCTCCGGTACCAGTGCACTTGGATGGTGTTGCCCCCTTCGTCTTCCTCGAAGCCGACGTGCAGCGGCTGGTGCACGTCGCCGACGAAGTGGGCCAGGAACATCAGGCTCTCCGTCAGGTTGTCTGATTAATTTGTGCATGGGCGTATTCAGAGATCATCAGATCAGTGCTCTTCCTGCTGAATCAGAGTTAGTAGTATTGACAGTATTGTTGCAGAAAAGCTTACAGGAATTCTTTGAATCGCCATAGCCGTAGAGCTGGTCAGTGTAGTTGTTGATAGCCCCGACGACGCACATCCCTTGCTGGTGACGAGAGTTATGGCAGTCTCCTGAATAATTGAGAGGCACAGGCAGCTGACTCCATGATGAAGCTCATGTTTCAGAATTCAGAGAAATGTTTCAGAGAATTCCATGGTGAAATGTTTGGCAGAGAAATGACGAGAGTTATGCTGTTCCAATCAGCAAACTGATCCTTTCAGGGTCATTTAAGACCACAAATGACATACTAGTATCCAGTAGTTAGTCTAGCATAGTACTGGGTTGGACTATCTCTCAACTATAATAATTAACGATTGATTGCTGCGGGCACATGCGTGACTGTCTCTGTCAGATGTCAGCGACACGTTCCAGGTCCCATACGAACGTGCGCAAAATACAACAAAATTTGGAGGATGTTTCTTGAGATTTTCAGAGCGTGAACAAGCAGAGAACCTGTCAATCTCACCCGCTCTCATGCAATTATCATTAGTATTATTATGAGCAAGTCAGATTCTCCTGTTATTATATATCTTTTTCACTTCGAGAGTCTAAATATGCATTGCATGCGCAATTACGACAGGTGACGGGGTTTTTTTTATGATGAAAGCGACATGTTGAAAAGAAGCGCGAATTCATCATGAATTCGTTGAGGTTCGGCACACGAAGAGAGTGGATTGAATCATGTGGTGGTGTTGGTGATGCCGCGAAGCAAGCAAACGGATACTCTGTCTGAATCTCTAACGAGTGAGAGTTTGAGTTGTGTATCTTTACTCAACCTCTTTCTCTGATTGTTTGTCCTCCCCAACAAGCAACAGTACGATCTCGGTAGAATACGAATATTCGATAGGGAATAATTCAGAATGGGTTAACGCATGGCATCTACTACGCTGACGTACTTGCTGTTCATACTGATCGAATTGAACAGGGAAAACAAATGCAAAACATTTTTGTGCATATATTTTTCGATAAAGAAGAAGAGATCAGTTAGTGCATGCAGTGTCCATTTGCAGCTAAGCCATGATCTAAAAAAAAAGGAAATTTTGCAGCTAAATTGTGAGCGAGGAGGAGGTGAGTGACCTACGGGAGAAGTTGAAGTTGCAGACTTGGGGTGTGTTGGCGTAGTGGAGGGGGCGAGACCAGTAGTAGTGGAAGCGCACCGTGTCCGCCCACGGGCACACCGTCGACAGCTCCCCGCCGGCCGACTCCGGCAGCAGCTCCTGCACCGCCGCCGCCGCCTTCTCCGACAGGTACTTCTGCACGCACGCGCCATCCCAACACCCAGCATGCTTACGTTAGCTGCAGGCACATGCATGGTCGGCGAAGAGAGGAGGAATTAGGGAATTATGCCATGGTGTGAGCGTGGAGTGCAGACCTCGGTGATCTTGCAGACTATGATGTGGCCCTGCTTGCCCCACGCGTCCGCCCGCCGAGGCGCCGTGGCCAGGGAGACGACGACGAAAGGCAGCAGCAGCCGGAGCCGGAGCAGACGCCCTGCCCCTCTGACTGCGAGTGGCATCTCCGCTTGTTGCCTGGTCAGCAGCTCTGCCGGAGTAGTGGGGTCGTGAGCTATTTATTGGGCGTAGGTTGGTAAACTAGCGGTGGATTGGGCTGGGCTTTGGATGGTGGGCCTGGATCATCCGGATGTCCAAGTGGGTAATACAATGGGGATGGGTTGAGAGGCCCACCATGCATGTGCGGCAGAGGGCAATTTCGGCCCATCTATTTTTTTTACTGATTCTATCATGTCCCTGACTGGCTGACACTCTACTGACAGCGTTTTCTTTCCAGACTACGACATGCTACCAATTTTGTTCTTGTTTCATGAAATCACTAGGTGAATTGATTTTTAGCTGCATCCTTTGCCGTTTAGCTTACAAGTCGCAGATAAATTTAAATTTCAAAACTTAATTTTAGAGTTAATTTTAGGATTTTTTTCCATAGTCGTTTAGAGCTCTTTTAAGCTGCTCCCCTTTACCTATAGGCTGGTAAGAACCAACGATAGATCCTGGCCATTCAATTTTTATTTGTTTTTTCTAATGATAAATATATTTCCAGCACCTAATTAATTGATGAAAGTAGAAAAAGTCAAGCATTATTCCACAGTTAACCAGGCCACATGCAAGAAAATCCGGGGTCCAATAAAATTCCAAACATCCAAACTATTCAAATGGACCTGCAGGTTATTATTAGAGAGACTGTTCGGTGGTTATTTAAATTTGGATGGTAATCAAAGTTCCACAAGAAATCATGGTAAGAGTATGAAATTGAAATTCATAGAAACAAATTTATATCTTACAAATAAAACGGACTACAGTTTTAAAATCCAAAATTGTGATAGCTGAAATGAAATAAAATATTGTTTAGATTTCAAAGTATGTGAAAATTTCATTAGCATGTAAGTGCTTTACAGTCTGAAATATCAACACCCAATTTCAATTATGCTAGATTTGATCATAGAATTTAAAATTCTCATTCAGGATTTAAGCACGTATAAAGTTGAAAAATATAAAAGTGAATACCTTGCTATGTTGTAGTTCGAATTTTCAATTATGGTAAATGAGAACGTTTCATTAATTACTTACTAGGATTTTCTCTTTCCTTTTTTGTGATCTATTACCTCCAATGTGGTAAAAGGAATTCTAACCATTAGATCAACACAAAATGGACGGCCTAAACAATCTTGGAGCAATGTAAAAAAAATCCTATTGTTTATTTTTTGACATTTATTTTTAAATTGATAATAACACGTATATATAAGTTTGCGGAACAATGAGCTTCCAAATAGGATAATCGAAACGGATGAGCTTTTTTATTCTTTCAATGCACACAGACACAGTGCAGCTAGCTGTTGCATTCATCCCCTGCAGGAAAAAAAAGAGAAGAGAAACACTGAATAAAAAGTACTAACACTGCTGTGAATAAACGGAGATGGCACCAGGGACCAGCAGTGCGCAGGTGTGTGCAATGGTATGAACATGGCATGAATTTTCAGTAGAGTGTGAACGAGATCGGAGGCAATTCGTGCCGTACGTCAATCCTAAGATTCCTCTTTCCCTTGCTTAAAATACTTGGCGCGAAATGATACAACACTACTCCTGCTTAAAAAGCACATCACTGAGGCACTCATCCTGATCGATCGTCCATTCTTGCCGGTGAGTGAGTGATCATCTCTTTCCTCGCGACAGATCAGGAGTTCAGGATGCAGCAGTCGATCACCACTCTTCCTCTGCTACTGCTTCTTCTCTTCTCTGCATTTCCTGCTCCGTCGCACGCCTGGGGAGTCCATGGCCATCTCATCGTCTGCCAGATCGCACAGGCACGTACGCATGCACGTCCTGACATTCTTCGTCTTCTTCCTCTGCATGCCCTTCGTCTTCTTCATCTCGTCTCATCTCATGCAGGGCCGGCTGAGCGACGCGGCCGCCGCGGCGGTGAGGGGCCTGCTGCCATCCTACGCCGGCGGCAACCAGAGCAGCCTCTGCTCCTGGGCCGACGACGTCAAGTTCAGGTACCCCTGGTCGGCGCCGCTCCACTACATCGACACCCCGGACCGCCTCTGCAGCTACACCTACGACAGTACGTTTGTGTTCTCTAATTCGACTGAAAAATAGCATGAACATTGTGTCATTGTAGCATGCGTCGTGTTGATTTCTTGTCTCGCATCGTCAGGGGACTGCAAGGACGAGGATGGCGTCAAGGGCCGGTGCGTCGCCGGCGCCATAACAACTGCACCTCCCAGCTCAACTGTATATATATATATATATATATATATCCGATCTCGAGTTAGAGTCTTAGTCTTACTGTACACTACATTCCTATATGGTATCAGAGCAGCTCTAGATATCTTCGGCACACTAACATCCTCTCGTCGACGAGCCGACGCTTCCTTTCCATCACAGACCTTCTTCCCTGGTATTTCTCCTCTGCCTTCTCATCTCAGCTCTCTCCTCCCCGTCTTCTCTGCAGACGGCTTTCTCCTCCTCCATTGCCGGCTCTCCTTTCTTTCTCACCACGTGACAAGGCGACGACCTCCATCCGGTTCCTCGTCTCGTTCAAATCCACCTTAGCTGCGCAACTTCCCCTCCTCCGATGCCGGCGCAACTCTATGCTCATTGTCTCTATTGGTTGGACCCGTCCGCCCTCTATTAGTTAGAACTTTCTCAGTTCTCGCTTTTCCAACACGCTCACTGCTCTCGGATACGAAACTTCTCCACTCGCGTCCGAGCCACTTCGACGTGTCCACGGACACGAATTTCTGCTTCCTGGACGTGAACCTCATTTCTTCGCGTCCACGCCTTCTCTGATTTTTCGCGTCCGCTCTACTACGTTACATCCAGGAGTCCACAGACATGAAACATCTCTTCACAGACGCGAACATTCTTATGCCCGTGACCCACCTACTCTCTCCCACTCGTGACCTACCTACTCTGCCACCCACTCCTCTCTCAACTACTCTGTCACTCACCCCCATTGGCTCAGGTCGACCTCGTTCAACCCTTTCTCCGAACATACAGTCGTCGATTCAGAGCCGATGACACCTTTCCCCAACTAGTCCCCACCCCACCTCTCACGCTCCCATCAGCTCCTACGAATCCTCCTGTCCCCTTCACCTCTTATATGATCACTCGATTATAAACCGGGTCCCTCCGCCCTACCAAACGCTATGGGCTCTTAGCAGTCCATTGTACTATCTTGTCTATCCTGGTGACTTCTCGTTCAGTCCTGGTCATCCTCAATGGCGTGTGGTCATGACCGATGAGTACAAGGCCCTTATGGATAACGAGACCTGGCACCTCGTCCCTCGTCCTTCCGATGCTAATGTTGTGATCGGTAAGTGGATCTTTAAATACAAGTTCCATGCCGATGGATCGTTTGCTCGTCACAAGGCACGCTGGGTAGTTCGAGGTTTCTTCCAACGTCCCGGCGTTAACTACGACAAGACCTTCAGTCTTATCGTCAAACCCGCTATCATTCGGGTTGTTCTCACTCTCGCTGTCTCGCACTCTTGGCCGATCCACCAGCTCGACGTGAAGAACGTCTTTCTTCACGGTCATCTGACGGAAACGGTCTATTGCTAACGGCCTCTAGGCTTCGTCGATTTATCTCGTCCCGATGACATCTGCCTCCTTCAGCGCTCCCTCTACGGCCTCAAACAGACCACTCGAACCTAATACCAGCGTTTTGTTACCTATCTTCGGCACATCGGCTTTGTGGCCTCCGTCTCCGATACTTCCCTCTTCGTCCTTCACATCAGTAACACCACCATCTATCTTCTCCTTTACGTCGATGACATCGTTCTTATAGCGTTCTCGCCGTCCCTCCTACACTATATCATGGCCCGACTCCAGTTCGAGTTTGCCATGACCGATCTCGGTCCTCTCCATCACTTTTTTGGCATCTGTCACTCGCTCTCCTCACGGGCTCTTTCTCTCCCAGTATCAGTATGCCATCGATCTCCTCCAACATACGGGCATGGCCGAATGTCACCCCACGGCCACTCCTGTCGATACTCACGTCAAGCTCTCTGTCACCGATGGCTCTCTCATAGCCGATCTCTCTCAGTACCAAAGTCTTGTTGGTGCCCTCTAATATCTCACACTAACATGCCCCGATCTCACCTATGCTATCTAGCAAGTGTGCATCTTTATGCATGCTCCGCGCGAATCTCACCTCGCGCTGCTCAAGCGTATTCTTCGCTATGTGAAGGGCACACTCTCCACCGGCTTACATCTCATCTCTAGTCCCATCGACTCTCTCACCGCGTACTCTGACGTGGACTGGACGGGCTGTCCCGACTCTCGACACTCCACATTCGGCTACTGTGTCTTCCTCGGCGATACTCTAGTCTCCTGGTCCTCAAAGCGCCAGACTACAGTGTCTCGGTCCAGCGTCGAAGTCGAGTATCGTGCCGTTGCCCACGCTGTCGCTGAGTGTTATTGGCTTCGCCAGCTTCTCCAGGAGCTCCATGCACCTATTCTCTCTACGACCATCGTTTACTGCGATAACGTCAGCGCCGTCTATATGACCGCCAACCCGGTCTATCATCGACGCACGAAACATATATGGATAGACATTCATTTCGTACGTGACAAGGTCACGCTAGGACAGGTTCGGGTGCTTCATGTACCGTCAGCGCACCAGTTCGTTGACATTATGACCAAAGGCCTAAACGCGCCTTTGTTCACAAGTTTTCGCTTTAGTCTCTACGTCTGTCTCTTCCCGTTGCGAGTGTTAGACCACTGAACTGTATATATATAAACCCTACTCTCTGTATAAAGCTAATGTCTTAGTCTCACTATATATCATATTTCTACACTCACCTATGGTGAAACATCTCCTTCTACTCAATGTAATTCTCTATTTATTTCAGTTCTACAAACTTGGGCACTAGTTACAAGTTTTTCTTTGCTAGTCAAGGCTGCTATTGAGTTTCTGATCTTAAATTCAGATAACCTGACACAAGCACTTCTGTTCCTTGCACACTTCATGGGGGATATACACCAGGTACCTGAAAAATGTGATTAGTACGAAGTACGCTTCTGTAGTACTAGATTACTGGAGTATTAGTGTATAAGTATCAGGAGATTAATGTTTATAATCTTCGAAATATCATTGCTGTTTATAAATTGCACTGGTCGGTTTGCAGCCGCTTCATGTGGGGTTTACCTCCGATAAAGGAGGAAACACCATTGATGTGCACTGGTACACAAGGAAGACTGTTCTGCACCATGTAAGTCCAATATTCAGACGTAAGCATCCCACTGCCAAAAATGTTCAGACTAAGCATCCCGCTTCTAAAAATGTTCAGAGTTTCAGAATAAGCATGACCATGGTTCTGACAAAATCAATTAGAAAAACTGAGAAAGGCATAACACTGAAACCTTTGTTCTTGATGCTGTCGTCAGGTTTGGGACGACAACATCATCGAAACGGACGAAGATGACTACTATGGGGAAGGCGTGGCTGAATTTGTCGATGCACTGACACAGAATATAACGGTGAAAAAAATGTGATCATTTTTATTTTGTGTGCATGTATTTGAGCTAGCACTGATTCATCCAGCTCTTGATGTTTCAGGGAGAATGGTCACAACGAGTGCCAGGGTGGGAAGAATGCGCAAGAACCAGATCACATGCCCAGACACGTATGCTTTCACATCCAAAAGCTTAAATTCTGGACCTATTTGATTTTACACAATGCACAATCACTGAACTTTCTCTTCCTTTGCCTTATGAAATATTCAATAAAAGTAGTGACAAATTACCGGATTGATTTCTGGCTGTAACTGATAACTATGCAAGGTATGCATCTGAGAGCATCACTGCAGCATGCGACTGGGCGTACAAGGACGTGACACAAGATTCAGTCATAGAAGGTACTGTCACTAGTGCTATACTCCCTCGGTCTTAAAAAAACATTGACAACTCCTAGCATCTCAAAGAACGCTTACGGAAAAGAACAAAGGATAAGAACGCGTCTCATTAATAAAAAAAATAATATTAATAGATAGGTAGGTAAGAGATATTAACATGATATTTTTTTATTTACGAGAGTTAAAAGTTGATTATAGAAATTAATTTATTTTAAGATGGAGAGAGTATGCGGCGGCATTTAAGTTTGATGCAGAAAATGTACTGACCGATTGATTACCCTTGCTGCTGCTGCTGATGCAGATGCATACTTCGGAAGCAGATTGCCATCTATGAATCTCAGGCTAGCGCAAGGTGGCGTCAGATTAGCGCCACCCTGAACAGAATATTCGGTTGAAGGAAGACGAACTGCATACATTAGTTCTCTTTGGGAAGATGAGGATTTATTTTGTGTGTGTAGCGTTGTGTCCAAGTCTTGATGGATCGATTTTACTATTTCCTTGTCATGATAATTTGAACAAGAATATTCTTGAACATGTGTTAAAGAAGACACATTCATTCACGAGTGTGTGATTATTGGGTGTGTGCGTGATGATATACGTAGACGTATATCTTCCATAGTTCTATGTAATCGGAAAAAGAAAATGAACAGAAATATATCTATCTCCTACATCCCAACTGTTAAACAAGCCATTCGGCCCAAAGTTCATGTTAGCTAAGGCCATTAGATTCATGACGTATAGGCCCAAACTTTTGAATGTGGTGAAAAGGCCTTAGACAGGCCTTTGAAGTGCAGCCCTGCTAGCCCGCAACTTCAGACTTCCTCTTAAAAAATTTGTTGGCAGAAAAAATGCATGCTAACCACAGCTTTGGACTAGAATGTTAACACAAACGTAGAGATTGCGGCAAACGGTCAATGGGACAGTGAATTAAAATACGGGGTGTCTCACGCATGAAAGTACCCATAGATTTTAATCATTTTAGACTACTTAGATTGCCCTAGGACATGTACAGCACAGTAACCTTACGTAACGCATGTGTTTTTTTTCACCCGAGAAAAAAAATATGAATAAAATTCTATTCATAAAATTTGGATCTTTTGTATTTCTAAATAGCGTGTCAAACTATGATCTTAAATTCTCTTCAAACCCACCCTAGACCCCCTCCAAAAATCCTCAAAATTTTTTGAGTTCAAATATCAAATTTAAATTCAAATCTAAATTCAATCATTTAAATTTTACTTTTCAAAATATTCCCGAAAATTTAAAAAGGCTACAGTTAATATGGGACTTTTTCCCTTTCTCGGCCTGCTTGGCCTACCTTTCCTTTCGTATAGCCTAGCTCAACGTGGCCCATGGCTTGCATTGCCTCCTCTCCCACATGCTGCTTGCTTACTTACAGTCACCGCGCGTGCCTGCAGCTTAGCGCGCTGGTTGATAGGTCAGGCCCATCCGTTGTCCGTGTTACAGATAGCCACCCAACACGCCAAAGTGTGACCATCTCCTACCTTCAACGCCGCTTTCACACTTATCACGTGTTCGGTCAAATGCGCCCATGGAATACACCGGCTACTGCTGTGCGCGACTCTTCCTCTATGCCGTGCCAGCATCGTCCGCCTCGCGCTACCCTTTAGTGCTGACCAGATGGGTGAGGCTATCACCTAGGAACACTGTCGTTGTGCTCGCCAAGCCGCGCGCCCTTCCGACCACATCGCACTGTTACCTCGCTACCTCCTACTAGCTCACACTACCAATCATCGTGTTATGTCACCAACAGCTACATCCTCCTCTTTTCCCTTTCTCTGGCCAACACTATCATGGTGTCGCGTCATGCTTTGCCGTCTTGTGCCGCGTTGCGACACCATCCATTCTGTTCGAGCCCGGGCGAGCTTGTGAACTCTCTCTGTCCCATCCTGTCTTTGTCGCCAAGTTGCCCGCATCCTTTTCTTTAGTCCCGGCCAACACTATCATTGTGGTGCCACCCTTTTGCCACAAGACCTAGTTGCCTCGGTCAGGGGAGCTCGCATCAGACCGTACACCACTGTCTCTCTAAGCCGTCCTTTAGTGCCGACCCCCGCCTATAAATAAGTTGGGGATCTCCTCTGTTCCACCACACTCCCTGAGCTCACTCAAAGTCTTGGCCACCATAGCCACCCCTCTTTCACTCTCTCTCTGTCGAGTGCCATTACCGCTTCAAGGTAGTGCCTCCATTTTCCTCTCTCACTTTCTTTCTATCTTATCCAACCGAGTCCAAATCTAGCCACCTACACCATTCATTTGGTCATCGGTGGTGACCAAATGATGCGCTCCCACTGGAGTCCGCCACCACTCATCTCTAGCTACCTCTCATTTTCCTAAATCAAATCCGAGCTGTCCACATTCCTCCTTGTCCTCTACTTGATGCTTTGGTGATCGTGGCTCATTAGGGACCACTGTCATTCGACTGAATGCTGTCAAGCTCCACCGACAGTCGATCTCTCCTCTAGTCTCCTTTCCTTGATTAGTGACCACGTGGCCACCACACGGCAACCATGTCAAATGATTGCGGGTCTACCGTGCCAACGTGGCACGCCCTTCACGGACCAGGTAGGCTCTAAGCTAGTCTACTTAGTTGAAAGGCCTCGGCCCTCTTCCTCAATTTAACAACTCTCGGCCCAAAAGACCATTAACCCATAAACCGGAAAAAAAGAAGTCCACTTTACCTCTCTCACCCTCGGCCGTACCTATCAACCAATGTTTCAAAACTTTTATTTCGTGGAAAATATTTAATTCCTTTTTCTATAATCTAAGTAAATAATTTAATCTTCTAAAATTCATATCTAAAATAATATATATATATGGTTTTTATTTTATTTTATTTTGTGTGTTTTTATTTTGTACTGCGTAGTAGCCGACATTGAGGAGTTTGTTGAAGAAGGATAGTACCAAGACCAAGGCAAGTCACCCCTTGATTATGTTGATCCTATATTTTAAATAAAAAATATTTTGTTTGTAAAACATAAATGTTTAGGTACACAATAACAGATGCAGTTCGCTAGTCGATCTAATAGGCCATGAACCTACTTATTGTACTTACCCTCTTTGTTTGTTAATGAACCTACACCCTTGTTGCCCTTTTATCATCTTGGTACTTGTACTCATCAAGCGGGAGTATCGACGACACCACTATTACTTAAAACTTATGAATGGTATAAAATGGGTTTTAAAAATGGTTTGAAATGCTAACACTCGTGGTCAAAAGCTTTACAAAATAAAATGGCTTGACAAAACTTGGTCATGGGTAGTCACTACCTGTGTGGCATTACTTCCACATAACATATAAGGACCAATCCTAAAGGAGTTTTACTAATTATATTAAAGTACGACCACATAGTTGAAATAGGATGTGTACGGGAGTCAATGAATGTGGAGTCATCGAGATAACATCTGGGATGCATTTGCGAGACCCTGAGAATGGAAAGTCTAGGACTTGCCTGGTACTTGGTTTAGGACCTTTTCAGTTGACAACTAGCTATCTAAGGAATGATTTGGAAAGGTCTTGTCGTGAACCTCTCTTCACCATGTGCATTTGATCAATATGTATTGGGTGTTTGGAGTAAACTTGTGTCGTATGGGTAAAGCGTGCACCCTTTGCAAATGTTATAATTTATTCGAACAGCCATGCCCATGGTCATGGGTGAATGTGAAGTGATTCCTCTAGCATAGTCTTGTATTTGAAAAAGTTTTATGAAAATTTTGTTGTGGTTTAGGAATCGTTACCAGAACTTGCCTATGTGGCAAGTGGAAGACTTGTGAGATCTAAAATAGGGTCGTGTGACTTCGGGGTGTCACATGGCACTAGAATTGGAGTTAGTTAAGATAAAGTTAAGATGTAATTGAGAAAGAAAAAGAAAGCTAAAGCACATAAATGAAGTTGTTGTAAAGCAACCTGTGGAATGGGTTGAGATGCAAGACTTGTCCTGGTAATTGTGGTGAGTTGTTATAAGGCAACTCATGAGATGAATTGAGGTGTGAGTCTCTTTTCAATAACTTAAAGAGCATACTTAGAATTTGTGAAGACGATTTAAAACACACTGGATTGCAAAAAAACCAAACCTCTTTTGATAACCCTTGAATGTCACAATGATTCTCATGACTTGTTGAGTACCTCGTATACTCACTCTTGCTATTATTATCCCCTACCTAGAAGTGCATGAAGATGAAGCTACAACCATGAAGGAATTCTTTCATGAGCAAACTATGTATGAAGAATTTTAGGGTTTTAGTTTAGGGCCCAAATCGTACTTGTGGGTTTAGCTCTAGCTTTGCTTCTACTGCTGTCTTTTACTTTGTGTAGCGTTGCATGCCCGATGTCTATTCGTGACTGCAATTTATGTAAGAGACATTATCAAATAAATAAAAACATATTTGGTGATGATTCACCTATGTCCTGTCGGTACCAATTGGATTCCTAGAACTGGTATAGGTATGTAGGTAACAACATTCTACTCCTATTGACCTATATATTGGTTAACATGAGAGAGATGCCACACCTTATTTCACTTTCTCGCCTCTCTCTCTTCCCCACGCGTCTACTAGCCAAATTGAAGCATGCTTGCACACTGCAACACCTCCATACCCCACGACCTACCCTAGCCTCGCTGGTGTCAACAAGCCCTGCCTAACCTACCTTCTCTCTCCCTTCTTCTACCCCCTTTGCTATCCTTCTTAAGTCAAGTTACAGTGACGTGCCTTTGCCCCATCACCTTATCCTCCCAAGCCCTAATAGTTTGTGGTGCCAGAGACACCACCTCCAATACCACCTCTTAACAACTTCAAATCATGTGCCCCATTGCCTTCCTCCAACCTTGTGGCTCCAGCGATGGTATAGTTGCCTCGTCATTTGTGTTTGTCAATTTGATGCACTCTTTGGAGGTGTTAGCATCATAGGGTCAGGGGTTTGTCAACCCCGATCTAATTGACCGAAAGACAAGGCTATGGTCCGTCTCTAGGTAGCCTATCAAGGCAAATTCTACGGTCCAAGTAGGGCAAAGGAAAAGTGCCAATGTGGGGATATCCAAAAGCAGCCATGTAGCAAGCTCGGGGTGACCCTACCGACTGCCTGAGGTCACACTTATGAGGTGCTCAAGGAATGGTGTGTGGCAACACACCTACTTTGGACCGTCTTCTTGGGATACTCAAAAATAGCCACGTGGTAGAGCGATCTCATTGGCCTCTCAAGGCCACATCTGTGGGATGCTCAAAGACACAATTGTGGTGAGCCCACGTGGCCTCAGATCGCTTCCTCACCTAGTGCCTAGGAGCCGACATGCGACGCACCCATGGACATGCACATAGGAGTACTCATAAGCCAAGAGAGCAGAGCTCACTGAGTCCCATGTCCTAACACTAGGAGCACGTGAAGCGTGGCCTCATATGCCTTGTCATTCTACCTTAACAAGGCATGCTCATAGTCAACCAAGGATAGTAAATGCTGGTGATTCGATGGATCACATCCTTTCCCTTTGATCGATCCATTCTAACAGGGAAAGGCATGGTTGTGTTGGCATACAGCTCAAGGGCAGTTTGGTGCGGCAAGATAGAGTGACTAGTGACAGACGACATGTCAGCTAACTATAGTTCCCACAATGATGTATTCACACAATACTATGTTAGGGCCCTCATGAGGAAGTTAGGTGAGTCTAATAGTATATAAGTCGATGCATGTGCACTGAGCAAAGGGTTGGATTCTAAGATAAGAGAGATAGAGAGGAAAGGGCTAGAGAGCTAAAAAACTCTTAGCAAGATTGTATGGGTTTTGGTTCATATCCTGAGCAAGAAACTGAGCAGGAGTAGGGCTAATATCCTCATGGAGGCTTGAAACTAGGTAGATGGCTAATGTCTTTATACGTGTTGTGTCCCACATCATGTGAGAACTTAGCCTTAACCCCCCTACCATTGAATATTGGGTACGCTAGGCTAGACTCTACTGACATAGAACGTTGACATGAAGAATATGAGAAATCCTGAACGTCGGTGGGGTGGGAAATTTTTAGAATTTGTGTTGAACATGTGTACAATTTCAGTTAATTATAAAATAAGGCTTACAATTATATGTAATAAGTATTTATGACCGTAAGACCTATAGAGAGGCACCATCTGCTATAAATGTTTGGTGATTGTTGCTGGTCTGAGTGTTGTAGATATTTTGTTATGTTGTAATTATGCTAGTTTGGAGAGAATTGCCCTTAATTAGTGCTTTAAAGATTATTGCGTTGTCATTAAACTTGAATCTCTTGTACGGCTTTTTAACTATTGATACTGCTATTAAGGCCGGTTTCATTTTTCTCTTTTGATTCTGTAAAATCCGTACCACTAACTAACATTTCTATATTTCTAATGATATGTTAAAAAGTGTCCAAATTTATTATATGAAAATTGTACCGTTGAATTTATCATTGGAAAACTATAAAAATAATGGCCAAAGTCTATCTCGAATACCATGAATGAAAAGTCAAAAGGCCAACCAAAAAAATGCAGGAGGTGTCAACATTGTACCAGAGGTACTGTTAAACTATAATAACTTGGAATGTACTACAATGGATTACGGAAGAACCGTAGAAAAAAAATCTAGACATACTAATAGTTAACATAAATAAGAAGTTTGCATTAGCTTACCGTTGGTGCTCAATATTTACCATTATTTTACAGCAACTTAGACACATGATGTTTGCTCTATCTCCTGCTACTCCTAACTTAGCAACTGGCTGCCAAGTTAATTACTAGTAGACGGTTGGTGCCGTCAGCTAATCAGCTTCATGTGTACACATGATGATCCAATGCCATGCATGGAATGGATGGCAATATGGCATTATACTTAACATGGCTTAGGCTACTCACCAAACAATATATATCAGTAGGAGCATTAGTTAATCTTTCTTCGTTGCAACAGGTAGTCGAATTGTACAGTTTGATGTCTCCTACCTCCCTACAAAACTCGTAACTTGCACGAATGACATGCACTAATGCATGAACCTGGCTAGTTTCAGTCCCAACTAGCACTTAACATATGCACACATTACCATCCAGCTCACACGTACAAACAAATTAAATTAATAATATGGTAGTCTGGCATGGTTTGGAGGTTAATTGGAAGGATTGATCATCAATACCGGCCAGGTGCGCCCAAGCTTCCGTATGTTGTGGGGTGTCAAATTTAACAACTAACAAATTAAAAATTAATGTGCGGGCATTCCGTTAGAATCAGACGTAACTCGCCTGTCTTAATTAATTAACTGGTAATTAATTAGTTAATTAGAATTGTCTAAGCATCATGTGTGCTTGCTAGATTGTTTGCTGTTTCACACTACCAGATTCTGGACCTCAGGAACACGGCGAGATAGGCGGAGCTATAATTAGCAGCAGATGATCGAATTAATTGTTGCTAATGTATGCAATGATATATTAATATTATATACTTTGTATAAATCGTGATTGATCCATCAAGAAACCACTTGTTTTCGAGGTTGCCGTGAGTGTGCACATAATTTAGTATATATCCTTGTTTAACCCGTCGACGCATCGATTGGTAATTTAATGCAAGATTAGTTCTTTTCCTTGGTGATTTACGTACGCAACAAGTTGCTAGCCTTGCTAGATTAACACCACTAATTATTATATATAATTAAACACGTTGATTAAAAATTGTTCGGGTGAAAGGTCGACCTAGCTATAGCTACTATCTAGCTAGAATGGTATATTATGTGAAAGGAATATGAATCTCCTAATTATAATAGCTGGCTACTGCACTAGGCAGATGCATCTCTTAGTTTCCAGCATATGCATACATGAAGCTAGCTAATTCTCTCTCTTAATTTGGTCCTAGTTAAGATTATGTGCTGTGAAAAGCTCTTTTTCTATCTTTGCAGATATTCTAGAGCTAGCTAACTTGGATTAATCCTAATCAGGTTCAGTGTGAATTAATATATTAGGATATGATTCTCACTACAGGATCGTGTGGAAACGTGCATAATTGGAACGTATATGTGTGTCTCTGTGAGAGAGAGAGAGAGAGAGAGAGAGATGGGTATCGAGGCAAAGAGTAGGTAGTAAAGATCGATCTAAAGGAGATGAGCATGATTAAGGCCGGCTCTCTAAGCTCACATCCATTTGTCATAATCGACAAATATTCGATCGCCAGCTAGATAGTAGTAGTCAAGATATATAGATCAGAATAAGCAAGTGAGAGCAGTTAACTAGTAGCGTGTTCAGGTTTATGATTCTTGGAGTTGTCATTTCATCCCCTTGTTTGCCACAATGTAAACAATGTAATCACGTGCCTAGTTGAACCACCGGTGCATATGCATGATGCATCTTCGCCGTCGCCGTCGGCGTCACGTACGTAGGGCGCGGTCGTCGTCGGTGGCGGCGTCGTCGTTTGATCGAGAGGCGCCTAGGTAACCTACCCTAAAACGAGTAGGCTTAGACTCTGGCGATGAAATCAAACCCACACTCGAGTGAGATTAAAAGGGAGGTAAGTAGTGGAGACGACGTGTTGTTTTCACGCATCATTTCGATCCATCGTCAGGGATGGAAAAGCACCTAAGGGATCGATCGATGGGGGTGATGAGTTGTAGGTAGGAGATGGAATTAATGCTCGATCTCGATCATCTCCTTTCCATCGATCTCTAGATATAGATAGCAAGCTAATGGCTTTATCGAACATTATGTTGCATGCACCACTGAAAAGAGAGATGGATGTGATTACTAGCTAGCTAAGCTTCTGTGTGGCCAATAATGGCGATCGCTTTCGGAGGGTATTGATCGAAGCGGAAACTTGACATGTGTCGATCGTAGAACCCAACCAGCTAAGCATGCGTTGCAGTGGTAAACAGCCTCTCTTTTATTAGTTTCTGAGGCCTTTTTTTAGCTACCTAGTCACTGAAAGTTTAACCAGTATTTCATATAAAATTTAGTGTTTAATTCAGATGGTTTAGGTGTGTGCATATATACTGTTGATTTTACTGTAGTTTGAAGCAAACTATACATCGCGGCAAAGTAGTGTAATTATCGCGCATCCACACTGCGTGCTTGACTCCGCATTATGTATTTCTATTTCTTTCTATTCTCTTCTACACTGTTCAGCATTGCTATGCATGTGGCAACATTCAGAGCTTGACTTCCCATGCATGCCCATAACCTGTATACTGAGAAAATGATCGCCATGCATGCTAATTAATTAATTAATGAGTTGAATGCGTATATGACGCCGTGACATATCTATATACTACGCACCCCTTTCATCTTCAGGGCTTCACAATAGTATAGAGCCTCAAGAGAATATACTTAAGGAATATGCTGTGTAATGTACACATTTAATAATATAATATGCCTGCTTTTAACTGAGGGGCAGAAGAGGATTTTTCTCTCCCCTACTCTTTCTTCTTGAGTGAACCATAGCGAGGCGACGCTCTAATTCATTAACCACGGTGTTGCAATGGTAAAGTTGCATCACAATGGTAAAAAGGATGTGCAAGATAAATTTATATGACATCATTGTTTTATATAATTTGCACATTTGACTGGTCATCCAAAGGTTAAAAATGATCGACATAATGTGTCTGCATGATATATGGGAGACAATCTTCATATGTAATGTATAATAATTCAATGGCTAGAAATAATTAAGGGATGTGACTGTATGAGAGAAGAGAAAAATATTATTAATTATAGTCAGTGAGGGGCAAATGTGTAATTTACTAGTGATCCTTGTGTGTTGCAGTGGAGAATTTAGAAACTCTTCTAAGAAAGCATGGAAAAAACATTTTGAAAATCGTGTAATTGTATTGTTTAAAAAGACAATATTTTAAGCTGTATGAGTTGATGTGTAATTGCAACTATGCATGGCACATGGAAGGTTATGAGCATGCATGAGAGGGATCCAACGGCTATTGTTTTATAGGTAATGTGACTCTTTATAATAATAATAACAACACTAAATGGGTTATAATGCACATAACATACATACAATTTTGATCAAAGCATTAGATGGATCCAAAGGCCATTATTTTCTAAGATGATGTAGCTCAATGCATTTTGAGCTTTTAGTTTCAACTAATATATTAGGGTGGATAATAAGCGAGCTAGGCTCATCAAGGCACAGCTTGTTTCAGCTCATTAACTTAACTAGCCAACTTGACTCAACTTTTAATTTATAAAGGCTATAATTTTAATTAGCTAAAACGCTAGCTTGGCTCGGCTTGCAAGCTTGCTCATTAAGTTCATTAACGAGCTCAGTTTTAAATTTTACCATTTTATCATATATTAACATAATAATAAATAACAACTAATAAAAAACTCACTAAATATAAATAGTTTAGTCATAATTAAAGAACTAAAGACTAGTTAAGAAAAATATATCAACATACAGTTATCTTTTAGTTTGTGGAAAGGCCAGCTCGGCTCCATTTGTTATTACTATAACTTCGAACTGATTTGAGCCACTAGCTTCAAGTTTTTTCACCTTTAACTATATAGTATATATATAGGATGTATACATCTAAATCAGCATCTTCATACAACGCTAATTGTGTACACAAACACATTCAATTTGTGCAATGTCTAGCAACAACATTGACCTGTTGTTTTTTCTAAGAAACATGTTAATTTTATTAGCTGATAAATGCCCATTAGGACCTACCAAAATAGAAGTAAATATGCACAGATAAGTTAACAATACATGGTGATTGGACCATGCAAATTGAGAATTACGTTATATAAATATTATCATGCTTATGATTTAATTTGTTAAAAACTTGTTTAATTTCTTATACAATTGTTGGTATTTATTTCTCTCTCACAAATTTCATTTGCTCTTTTATTAGATTTGACATGCATGGACTCCTTTTTTGAACAATTTATGAATTTGATGTAGACCTTTTTTTAAAATCTAGAATGCATTATGTCATGGATCTGCATCACAACCAATTGTATATGTTTCTTCCCTTAATTATATAAACATACGTGGTAACTAGCTTATGTTCTAGAGAGCATATGTAGAGTCCCCCTTTTATCTTATATTAATAATTAATATAATATGATATGATGCAATATACTATATGATAGGATAACAGAAAACTAATTAAGGACTTCTATACCAAGCTAGAGCATGGCTATGAATTCTGTTGAGCCAAGTTGGGTAATTTAACCGTTAGTGACGACGAATGGTTAGGACTTGGGGACTATTCAAGGACCATGAGTTAGATGAAACTTGCAAGTACATGCCAAAGAAAAAAAAAGGAATAATTCATCATATGGCATGTATGAACATTCCTAATTTTTTCCGTAGTATGGCATCCAAAATTTTACTGCTCCCTTTTTGCCAATATTGAAGCTTGGTTTTAGAATGGGAAGGATGAAAGGAGGAGGAGATCAAGGAGAAACAAGAAGGGTGAAGAAAAGTTTGTTGGTAGTGCAAGAGAGATCGGGTACATAAAATTGTAAATGGTATAATATCATAGAAGCTTAGCATTTTGTTTAGCATGTAGAAGGAATTTACTATATGGGTTGTTAAAAAATTTAAATGATATACTTCTTCTATCAATGACAAAATAATGAAAAAAAGCCTAGAATAGTTTAAAAATTAAAATTTGACAGCAACATAAAAGCCAACAAGGGTGAGAATTGAGGCCATACTAGAATATATGTGATTCAACTCTGCAAACTTCGATCACAAATATATAGAGAAATGTTTTGACATATAAAATATTTAATAATTTTTATAACATATAATAGTTAGAAAAAATAATGGCAAATACAAGTTTTGTTGATTATATCATTGTCCAAAATGACAATTCAGGAAAGATAAAATGGTGTGCTACATATGTTGTTTCTTCTAGAAAGGCCAATCAGGTCGTTAACTGCCTCCTGCATGTGTAACTAAATTTACAAAAAAAAATGTTCTTTCTAGTAGTTTGTGAGCTAATGCAACCATCATTTTGTGGTCCATATGGACAATCACTTGTTGGCCACGGTATTAGTGCGTGGTCCATGGGAAAAGCTTGCCAGCGGTACAATATTTGCAAGTGTTAAAATTTGGACCACCAATGTATTTTTTTCTCTTCTTTTGAGCGTATCCTCCTAGTTGTTGTTTGTTACTTTTAAGTAGAATTATCTCGAGTTCTTGATCAATCAGCACTATAGCTAGCTAGGTTGGTCCATTTATAGGCAATAATCAATCAAGTTTATGCAGGAGTAACACGACTGGACAGATCTAAAATCATATTTATAAATTTTTATATCCTTGCACATAGCCACTGTCAATGACAAAAAGGGTGGGGCATTTATATATTATGATGTTACAACGATCATAGGCATCATAAAAAAATTCTGGATAAAGCTGAGGAATAAATAAGCACGTACGGAAAAAATGTATATACGAACCCTATTGAAAGCTTAAAGTCGATGTCTCAAATCGGGTGCACAAATAGACTTAATGTGGAGAAGGTAAAAACCCATTCCACTGTGATTTTCGAACAGCCAAGTTTATAAAGAAAGTTGAGTCATCAAACAAGGACTATTAAATGAAGAAATTGCTAACTCATGGCCGGCCAGTTTGCTAGTTTAATGTGCTCGTGTAGGTTTCTTTCAAACTTACATGTTTAAAAATTAGGGTTAAGTCTAATATATCCTCTCAACTCTTATACAGATAAATTATAATCTTTAACTATTAAATCTGGACGCTTAATTCCTTGCTTTGTTTCTAGGTAGTTTCGCGCTGGGTTGTCTAATGTGGCACTCTAGCCTGGTAGATCACATGGCAATTGACCCACTCCATTTTCCTCAAATCACTTTTCTCTCCCTTCTTCGCTTGAGCATGACACAAGCTCGCCACCTGCTTTCCACAACACATGTCCATCCATCACCTCTCTCTAAAAGCTAGCGGCCACCATCGTCATCGTCATCGCCACCACCACACATCTCATCCTTGAGCTCCATGTGCTAGCCATTAGAGGTGCGTGGAAGAGGCGAAGAGGGGATCCCATGTAGGAGTCAACATTGGAGGTGGAGAGACCAATGACTTCTCGTAAGCGTTGGGTGGTGGTGACTCCCATCTATGGTGAATCTGCAAAGAAGAAACTCAAGGCCGGATTACCTCCCCATCTTCCTTATCCCTCTAGATCTCCCCCAAATATTCATCGCAAGAGTGATGGGCGCAAGAAAAGCTCGGTATGGTAGGACTGGAGGGCAGTGGACAATGTCCCCATCCCTCCTTGTTGTTTCCACATGCTTCTCCCCAATCCTCACCGTAGCTGGGGAGAAGGTGGTGGCGAAGAAAGATCTCTATGGAGGAGCTCAAGGAGATAGGGATCCAGCCGAGGTGTTAGTGGAGGGCAAAGGACAATGGGTTTGTGTGGCACCGACCTCTTTCCCATAGGTCCACCTCCAGCACTATGTTGCCCACTCCTCCATTGCCCTCCTTCCTCTACCATGGGACTGGTTCAGCCACGCCATGCTTAGCCACAAATCCCTCCTTTCTCCCTTTCTCTCATTCTAGATGATGATGGACCTAGGTGGAGGAGCCTGGTAGCGCTGTTCCTCTGCGATGAGGTTGAAAGAGAGATGAGGGATGTAAGTGAGGATATGAACGGTGAGCTTGGACCTCGCGGAGGAGCTTACGGCGGTAGTGGGTGAGCAAATGTGTTTGCACCAAAATTTGGTAAGGCCCACATATAGAATTGGAGAGCTAATCGGCTTATAAAAAGAGTCCGATTGATAAAGGAAAATAACCGATTGGATGGATTGAGGATATATTCGATTTAGTTAAAAGACGAAAAGTTATCTAGATAGAGCCGAGTCTGAGGAGCCGTGAAAACCATGGTAGGATACTTTATCTATATATAATATATCTTGTAAGATATGAAAATTACTTAGTTTTATTAACGTTTTATAGATAGTTTTCTTTTATGTTTATGAAATAACGTTCGGAGGTTGTCTGTAACCACATCGGACTCTTGTAACTCCAAGGTATAAATATAGACCCATTGGGTTCTTCTAAATTATCTCTTGATTAATATAACTTTGAAGCATCACCACCCTAGTTCATCTAGGTTTTTACCGATGGGTTCTGGCTCTCGATGCGGGGCTGCATTGGTAAGTCTGATCTCCAGCGAAAGGATATGCCCCACCACTATCTTGGTATATTTGTTTTGCCTAATATTGCATTTGCTAGGTTCGATCTCTTAGTCCGATTGGATGCATCACATCATGTTCTCATGGTTCTATCAGTTTATCGAGATTCCTCTACTGCCATCGGTCTCATGCTGTATCAATTAGGTCCGACCTACTAGACTGTTTATAGTAGATTGAACTGTAGGTTGATTGGTATTTACACAAATGTTTCATCAAAGTGGCCAACCAATGAGTTATATACACATTGAGCCTCACGCCTAGTGTATTAGCTTCTCAATCGATATATATATATCTTAAGAGAATTTCTCTCATCGGCTTAGCTAGCTTATGGGTTCGTCCGTTCTTTCTGTCCATGTGTTCAATCTAGTCTCTACCATCTATGTGTTGTTAGCCTCAGTCTTATGCTGTATCAGTTTGGTATGATCTATCGATACTAGCTCTAACAGTACCATCACGGTGGTCACTGGGTCTCGTACTTTCGAGAGATTAGGTCTCGCTCTTTGCTATTCATCGCACATTTCATTCAGAGTGACATCGGCTTTGTAGCCGATGGGTCATTTATCTTATTCGAAGCACCACTCTATTCTAGAAGCGCCATTGGTTCTACAGCCGATATGTCCTTTATCCTATTCCTTGTTATCCACCTATGCCTTTCAGCCAATGAACGAGTATTATACCCTCTATCGGCAACCAGCCAATAGGAGGAGTCTATATACATGCTTATTGATTATTCTATTCCAGAACACTATCGGCTCTATAGCTGATGTGTCTTTCATTCCCTTCATCATCATCTGCCTACGTCTTTCATTGGTTTTTTTGCTGATGGAAGAGTGTTTCAGCCCTTATTAGCAACCAGTTGATAGCAGAAGTATATCGGACGCAGTCAATGTTTATCTCAACCCTATCGGCGATCAGCTGATAGTAAGAGTTCGTATTGTCCTGTTGGCCAATTGACTCATCAGCTTATCTCCTTGTCAATTGCAGAGTCAAATTGATTGGCATGCCGTAACTCTAGAAACCCTGACAAAAGAATCTCAAAGCCGAAGGACCTGCACTGGAGCGAAGCAGACCTCCTAGGTCTTGGCGTGTTCGCACATCATTGCATCAGACCTCCATCGGTGAACACGGAGAATCGATTCGATGTGAACATTCTTTTGGTACGCCTAGTGGAACAATCAAGAATGCACTCCAATGAGTCAACAAGCCGAATAATCTGCACTGGAGACAAGCAGATCTCCTAAGTCTCGACATGTTCATGCGATATCATAGAACCTTCATCGATGAACATGGATGACCGATTCGGTGCGAACAAAAGGATGTCAGCTTAGTCCTTAGAGATTGATATAACTGGCGACTAGCACTTTAGAGAGAGAGGAGAGGTGGAATATATTAGCACTCACCATGCTAGCTATTTTGTTTCCACATATGTGCCCTGTCATACCTAAATCGCCATGTCTTGAGATAGGCGGGTAATTTATAAGGTTTTAAAAGTTTAAGGTGGCAAATGTCTGTTATAGGAGTTGAGGGGATAAATCATACTTTTGCTATTGTTGAGGGGAGTAAATTGAACTTAACCCTAAAAATTATTGTTACATTCATTGTGTTTCGGTTGGAAAGCAGCATATAAGAGAACTTAGTTTTTTTAGGAAGCATATAAAAGAAAACAGCATGTGAATATCTGATATGATGATATTAAATTGATCATCGAGGCAATAACCTAGAATCAGGTTCACAAAATTGTTGGCTGATTAGAAATTGCTCCTAAGAGGTTTTGTGGGTTCTCGTGAAAATTTTGAATCGCATTAGGGTTCACAAAACCATCTGCTGATTAGAAACTGCTCCAAAGCGGTTTTGTTGGTTTTTACAAAAAACCGATAAAATTTAGATACATTTTGTCAAATTTATTGATTTTTTAATCTAGTAGGTTTATCAAGCCGTTTGTCAACTTGAGCTTGAAACCTCAAAATTCGCTAAAAGCAAGTGGTTTTTATCGGTTTTGTGGACCCTGCCTAGCTAGTAGAACTAATTGCAGATTCACCAAAATTGTGCCATTGTATGTTTTTTCAGAGTACTAAGTCAAGCGCACACATGCACTAATGACAATACACCTATGTGGTTGTGTCTAGCACACGTCTAAAGAGATTGGAGTCTAGCCTCATGTAACACAGACACGTGCTTAATTTGCACTAAATACACCCATATGTGCATGTGCTACCTCCTGAGATTAAATTCCATAAAAATACAAACACTTATATTAGGTTTAAGACTATGAACCCGAGTGGTCATGTTCAAGCACAAGGACCTTAGCTCAGTTTCCAATTATGTCAGAGTATGTTAATTTCTTCCCCATTTACAATTCTTTTCTCTAATAATTAACTATAACATTAGAACTAACACTAGTGCATATTAATATAATATTACCATGTCTGATCATAAATACATAATACATGTAGTTTTAGTTCGAGACATTTATTTCTATCTAAATATATTCATACATAAAATCCACTAAAATTATATTTCTCAAGACAAATATGCATGGCTTAGGTCCTTTTTGGATTTTTTTTTGTTATATCATTAATAGCAAGGTTGTGGAGATAACAACAATATACCTACACTTCATTTTATATCCTAAATAAAAAATACTGTATCATGGAACAAGTCTTTTGCAAATTATCCACTTATTATTTTTTTAGCATGTGTGCCTGAATATGTTTCAATGGCCTTTCAATTGATTATATGTTTCAAGGACATGCACGTTTGAATTGGTTCTTTTCCAACTTAACAGTGACTGTACTACTCAAAATTCGGTCAAGGGAAGCCGCAAAACAACAACTTTAGACGTGTCAAAAATTAAGATTAATGGCAAGTATTTGACTACACCATGGTATGCATGCAATTGGGCCAACATCATGCAAAAACTATTTAAGCTAAACCTTTGAATTGAAAATTTTAACCAGCAGACAATTAGGTCAAGAATCATTAGGTCCTACGAATATTTTATATGATTATCCTAGGAACTTATACATGAATTCCCACCTAATCTTTGCTTACTTGCCAGGGTGCTGTCTCCAAAGTATAGTGTTTCATCGGCTTTCCGGGAGAAAGAACTACAAAGCTGTTTGCTTTGCAAGCAGAAGTTTCGCTGATTGATTGCATACATGGATAGTTAATTAGAGAGGTTGAATAATTACAGAAGTAACACTTCTTTCTTATCACAACTAAAAAATCAATACCACTGTTTCATCACTAAATTATAGTATCTATAACTTTGATAGGAAAGGTTGACTAAAATTAATTAAACCCTAATTAATTAATAATACAAGATCTAACCATAATTAACTAATCAAACTTTTTAAAATACTATAAAAACATTCTAACTAAATTTTAGATAAAAAACAATCCAAATCACATAGAAAAATAAATTAATCTAAAATTAATCGCTAGACATACACAAATATAAACGAGAAAGAGAGATTAATCACCGTATCAATCTTCCATAAATGTTAACTTTATTATCAAAATTTTGCTTACAAAATTCACCCAAAAACTCTCTCAAATTTCTATGTTAAAATCCCTAACAACTTACCCATAGCAAAAAAACTAACCATAAATTTCCAAAGGAAAATAAATAAATATCCTTATTTTGTAACCACTACTCTACTTAGCCTTTAGATTTAAAATCAATGGTTCAGATTGCGCCACATCACCAACACACAATAAACTACAAAGTCTAACATGTTTTTATAGACAATCCCACTCGTACATTGATTCCATGACTACGTGCCAATATGATGATGATATATGTCCCTAGGATCTCCTGCACCCTATGTGCGGGCACACCTACATGCGCGAAACACGTCTATCTTGTTTGGGCCCACCTGTCAGCAACTGCGTCACCGCACATCCACGTGTATGTGCTCGCTACTAGCCCAAGCCCACCTATCAGTCGCTGCATTACCACGCACCTGCGCCCGAGCTCGCTACCACACTGGGTCCTTCTTGCATGTGCTATTGCTACACCGATTTCTTGTCATTAGCCTGTTCCGCCGATTTGCTAACTCTTAGGCTACCAACCAAGTTAGCCCACTTATCGGCCTGTTAACTTTTGATCTCTTTTTAACCCATGCCAACCCGCTTACACAACATCGTCTGTCCATTTCTAGTTGGTGCATGCCCATACTGTGTATCTGACTTACCCATAGTTTTAGCTCGTTAGTGTAGCAAACTCTAAAAATTAATTTATCAATTTTTTAAAAAATTTCTCCACACACATATATATAATATTCTCTATTCATAGATTTTCACAAACACCTATTGGTGCATACACACACTCATCATATTTTTTCATAAATAATTTTAATATAAACGAATTAAATAATGTTAATTTTAATATAAACTAATTTTTATCAATTTTAATATAGACTAATTTTATAAATTTTAATAATTGAAAAGTAGACAGTACGTCATCTGGCCAGATAATTCTAGTTCAAACTGGTAAATTCAGAAGCAGATAAGCATTCTGATTGAACGCATGGTTCAGTGGACTTAGGAAGATAGGCAGTTAGTTGCAAGAGTGGAGCGACATTTGCATTATTTCGCTACCATGAAGTGTGCTGGTTTTCGAAAACATACTAATAATTTGGTGTAATAAAATAAATAGTAATTTATAGATAAAACTTTTACATCTATTTTAGTTAGGGTTAGAAAATAGACTACGATGAAATCCTTGAAATTCAAATTTTAGTTATGGCTAATAAACTTCTCTCTACCGTAAAATATAGCAACTTAGCATTAAAATTTGTTAACTTCTACAATTACATTCTCTTTTCAACCAACCATAAATTTTTACCATTAAAATCTCCTACTTACTTCCTCTTCTCAACCAATCAACCATTTAATTTTATAAATTCCTTAATACTTATATTTAGCTCTAAATTCCTTAATACTTATATTTAGCTCTAAATTTTTTTATATTCTAAAACGGAGGGAGTAGCATGTGTATGCATGTCTATTTGGGATTTCAGCTTATCACAAAAAGGATAATATTCCAAAAGAAACAAAAAGAATAACGTTTTGCATTCCTAGATACTTTTTTTTGCAGTGCAAATTGAAAGGGAGGAGAGGTGGTTCACCATCGTGTGTGCATCCAACAATTTGCTCATCTCTCCATCCCACTCTCCCTCTCTCGTCTAATCCTAACAGTTCAAGGGTGACAAATTTTTCAGTCAAACACGCTTCGTAGGAGAGAATCTAAAGATCAGTGGGCACTATTTCTCTCTCTCTCTCTCCTCCATAGAAAAAGATGGAAGCTTTGACAGATTGCCCTGACCTTTTGGTGTGTAACTACACACTTGGCAATCTTTCTCACCTCTCCTCTCGTTCCCCTCTTTTAGTTTCTCCTCCAAGAAGCTAATTAAGCCACCAAAACACCCTCCTCTCCTACAAGTACTTTTCAGTCTTGATTAGGGGCAGTTGCATGCTTACCTTCAAAAAGTCCCTTCATATGATTGCCACAAGTCATTATAAAAGGGATATATATATATTGATCTCAAGCAGCCGCCAATAATAAGTTAATTTAGCTCTCTCTCTCTGCAGCTAGGCCATGCATCTATCTCCTCTCCCATAATTGATAGTCCCTTGCCTTGTACTTACTTCTGCTTGCTCTCTATCTCCTAGCTGCCTGCATCCTTTTCTTCCCTAATCTCCTAGATAGTTGAGAGTACTTAAGGCAAGCTAATCAGCTAGTGGTGTTGTACATGGCTATATATATGCTTGTATTAGTTTGCACCCTCCAAGGGGATCATATCATCATCCACACCAACTGAGACCAACATTTATAGTAGCTATCTAGCTGCAGCTGCAAGGTAGACATCAATGTCGCAGAGGAGAGCTGCAGGGCCCGTGGGAGGCTTGGGAGCTGCTGCAGCAGCAGTGATGAGCAAGCAGCAGCAGCAGCAGCAGGAGGAGGCAGAGGAGATGATGGAGCTGAGGAGAGGGCCCTGGACCCTAGAGGAAGACAACCTCCTCATGAACTACATTGCTTGCCATGGCGAAGGCCGCTGGAATCTCCTTGCCCGCTGCTCCGGTGAGTCTGCATCCACTGCAATCATCTAGCCGTCTAGGTCAAGATCTTAAGCTAGATAGCTAGCTAGCTCATGTGGATTCATGAATTAGGGTTGAAGAGGACGGGAAAGAGCTGCCGGCTAAGATGGCTCAACTACCTGAAGCCGGACATAAAGCGCGGCAATCTGACGCCGGAGGAGCAGCTGCTCATTCTTGAGCTTCATTCCAAGTGGGGAAACAGGTGCTATTAATTTGCATAATTATATATCTGTGTAAATACATGCAGATTTTGGATAAATAGTGCGGAACTGATTAACTAATCGGTTGATTAATCAATCAGGTGGTCGAGGATAGCGCAGCACCTGCCGGGGAGGACGGACAACGAGATCAAGAACTACTGGAGGACGAGGGTGCAGAAGCAGGCGCGGCAGCTCAAGGTAGACGCCAACAGTACCGTCTTCCGCGACGCCGTACGCTGCTACTGGATGCCGCGCCTCCTCGAGAAGATGACGCCTCCGCCGCCGCCGCTCCACCACCACCCCACCATGGCCGCCGCGGCCTCCTCCTCCTCGCTGTTCGATACCCACCAGCATGCAGAAACGACGTGCATCCCGCCCACGGAGGCTGGCAACATGTACCACCACTGCCACCCCCATCGACCCGAGCCCGAGTACGTCGACGTCGGCTGGCTCGACGGCCGCGCTCCCTCCGGTGCCCTGCTTCTCCGAACTGAGATGGGATCAGCTACAGTCATCTGGCGAGCTGGACGGCGCTGCCGGCGTGTTCGACTCGGCGCTGGGAAGCCTCGGCCTCGACGGACTGGACCTGGGACCAGCCGAGTACTACTCCGATTCGACTCTCCTCGACTACCTCAACTCCAGCTGCACCGGCAGCTCCATGATGACGATGATGACCTCTGGCCAAGGCGGCAGCTACAACTACTGCGGTAGCGCCATGGACGGCGACCACCACGCCGGGTCGATGTGGAGGGCCGACGAGCTGTGCCAGGCGGCGAGAAAGCTCAGCGAGTGGGGAGGAGGAATCTAGTAGCTAGGTAGCTACGTATCCAGCTTAGCTGTAGCTAAAGGCTAAGTGGATGGATGGATCATGGACAGATGGTACGTTCCTTCTTGTGATGTCTCTCCATTAAAGCGAGATAGATGATGATGCCGTCACATTAGTTAATGGAGCTGCTTCATCATATCGATCAAGATACTAGTGATCAATCGATCAAACAAACTATAAATCAGACGATCAATGATCGATCGGAACGAGAATATTATTGATGATGTTTAAAATTATTAGCTAGAGCTAGCTTCTTGTAGTAGTTGATCGACAACTATTGTTACTTTCTTAATGTTATTGCGTACGTACGTGTGTTCTTTCTTTGTTCTACTTAGAAGGCAATTTAGCTTTTATTTGTTGGGTTTAATTAGTTTGTGAATGAGATCTTGCAAGCTATATGGATTGATCGAAGGAGAGGTCGTTTTCTCCAAGTGATCTCGTTTTGTGTTGGTGGGGTTTGTGTACGTGGTGGGTGCTGTAATTACATCTGGAGATGGGAACAATATGGGTCGGAATCAAGCTTGATGTGTGTGAGAGTGAGATGCCTCTGCTGGTTTTTATTCGTAACTAGCTTTTCTCTTGCCAGGGAAAGTCGGCAATGACATGTCGCTTTGAGATGGCTTCTCGATCGATCTATATATGTGGTTGCCAATAAAACTCTAATTGCTTTGTGCAATCTGGGAAATTTAATAGCACACAAGTGTCTCTCCACCACTGGTACAGAAAACGTGATCACTGCCGGTTCGTAACTGGCAGACGCTAAATATATATGCTCCAAATTGAGCCAGTATTGGATCGATCTATTCGCGGCTACTTTGAGAAGAACTCAGCATTGAGGGTTTATTGTCATGTGTGGTTTGCTATTGCAGGTTGCCGCTCTAGATAGACATGCCAAAGTATAGGCTTGTGGTGCAATTTCAGGTACATTTTGTCCATATATGTTTTTTTAACAAATGAATATGAGTTCAATTATTAATTCCCTTCGGTCATGAAAACATGTCATCTAGACATCAGCACGGTGTCGAAAATACAACTTTAATCTACAAAATTTGATAAATTACAATATTATGAAATTAGTTTTAAATCTACAAATATAATTTTCATATATCTAATCTAAATATTTTTAAAAACATCGATGTCCCTTTTTTAAAAAAATTTGACTTGAAAAATGATTAAAACATATGTTTTATTTTATGATTGGAGGAGTAAAACATTTAATTTTGGTGCGTAAATAATACTCCTTCTAGATAATGATTTGCCTTTCGAATTTAAGTTTGTTGCTATATATAACATAGGATATAGTTATTAAATGATCTATTCCAATCATGTTTCTTTCTGAGAAAAATTGCTAGTTGTACTATAGATGGAAAACGACGAATGGATGTAACATATCGTCACATCAAATCTAACGGGCCAGAGAGGGAACAATTTTACAATCATGGCTATGTCATAATTTTCTCCTCAAATATATGTTGTATATTTATATGGATAGAGAAAGGTTGGAGAAAAGAAAATGCTAGCTAGAGATGATTCCAACTTGAAAATTGGCTTTGATAAGACTCGTGAAGCTTTCAAGGGCACTGTGCTAGTAGACTTCCTCTTAATGGAAGTGGGACATGGCATTTGATAGAGAATGGAGAGAGAAAAAAAGCCTTGTGATCGAATGGGAAAGGAAGAGTGTTGATAGGTCCATACTAATTTAAAGGAGATATTTTTTGGGAAAATTCCTTATGTAAGATAAGTTTTTTCTCGATCTCTTCTATACCTCTAAATTTTGCCTCATTTCTTACATGTCCATGAGTTTTTATTTTAATCTCTCTATATCCATTTCGTTAGTGGACTATTGTTGACTATTAATTTTTCTTTAAATAACTATATTGCTCCTATCTCTAGCACTTACATGCTAGCTTATTGGGAAAAACACAATTCTCAACTTGGAAAAAAATATTCATTTGTAAAAAAAACCAAAGAGGGTAAAATTATTAGAACACAAATTTGAAAACTAAAATTTAAAATTTTTAAATAAATTTCAAACTAAATTTGATGAGATTTGGACAATATTTTTATCAAAATTTAAACCAAATAAAAATAATTATGGTTTTAAATTTCTCAGTGAAACTCATACATGGATTTAATCATTTTTAAAATTTGGTTGAAATTTTTTTTAATTTGGCATCAAATAATTCTATCCCATTTTATTTTATTATGAAATAAAAATTTTCACATTGAGATTTATTTTATTGAGGGGCAATATAGGTATTTTAGAAAAATCTAACGGTCACACAGTCAACTAACATAATTGGTATAGAGATGATTAAAATAAAAACTCAGAGACATACATGACATGGGATAAAATCCAAGGGCATATAAGGAATTGAGGGAAAACTCATGTGTATATAAGGAATTTTCTCTTCTTTTTACCTCTCTAGGACTTAACCATATGAATCAGAACACGTGGCAGAAAATTAATTTAATTATGTGGGAACCAGATAATTTAAAGGGCATGCATGGAATATAAATTTTTTGTTAAAATTAAATTTGTAGCACATATATATGTGATACAGTTCTAAACAATATTGATATTTGACTAATTTTCACGTGTAACTGTACACATCATTAGATGTAAAACCTCACATTTATAAATATGATATTTCAGAAATTAGCTCATTTTTTTAACATTAATGCAAACCATGCCATGACCTAATTTACGTTAGAATGAAACATAATTTCGTAATTTGAATGGAACTCAGCTGATTTGTGATGGAGTATCTAATAAGGTACCAACATTGACAATTAATCAAGTATGATAGTAATTCATGTCATATAGAGTATTGATTGATACCAACGATAGCTTATTAGTTACAATTGGTTATGTATAGTCTTAAATTCTTAAAATTTGTCCATCAATTGTAATATTAAAAAGATTATACCTCATTTGTGCCACCTTTATTTACCAAAGTTTTAAAATGGACTAGATCTAAACCTAACTTTTCACTTAACACCACTTATAATTGCCATCCTTTGCACATTGGACTGGGGCTCAAGAGTTCGAAGTTATAAACTAAAATCCTACTAGTTGTAATATTGCAATGAGGTGGATTACAAATCCAATCCACATCTCCAAAGTGCATTTGGTATCAAATATTTTATAATTACAGTGAATTCAGGAGCTTTTGTTCAGGGGCTTACTCCAAATGCACCTAATCAAATAGTTTATAACTAAACAGGTCAACATAAGAGTTTATAATTGTTCGCCTGTTTTGGAGTACATAAGCACCTAATTAAAGAGTTTATAACTAAAATCCACACGTCCAAAGAGTTCAGTGGCTTTTGGCTTTAGTTGCATTATCACTGTAATTATAAACTACTAGGATTTTGGTTTATAATTCCCGGCTCTTGAACCCCGCTCCAAAGTGCAAAAGATGGCAATTATATGTGGTATTAATTGAAAAGTTAGGTTTAGGCCAAGTCCATTATGAAACGTTGGTAAATAAAGATGGTATAAAGTAAAATTTACTCTAAAAAATATATCCACATTGGCCAAAATTATATCTCAAGATCATGGCATTAAAAATTCTTTGATATATTGATTACTGTTGCTTGTTACTAAAAACAAAAAATTGTGGTAGAAGTTACACCTTGAAAATTAACCGAAACATCAACAATAATCATTCATCCGTTAATTACACACTCTACTTCAGATCGATTTTAGACTACATTGTGTCTTTTTTTAAAAGGCAAAATTTGCTGTTGGACATCCTCACTTCGTGGAATTTGGCTGCAGGCCGGTAAAAGTGTAGTTTTAGAAGAAAACACTCGGATATTTGTTGATGGATACCGTCCACTTTATTTTATTATTTTCAGACTAATGGAGAGAGAAAAGTGGCTTAGTAGATTAGTAGATAGAAATGCCCCTTGTTGGGTTGAACCAAAAGGACGTTTATGCATGTTGAACAGAATGAAGCACGTGGATTATTTGACAAATAACTACTTCCAAGAATTAAGCATTCACACATTCTGAACAAAATTAAGTTGCAAATAACTGCTTCCAAGAATTAAGCATTCACCCACAGTTTAACAGATTAAGCATTCACACAGAGAAAATATAGATGTATAATTAGTGATTCATCCCAACCGTGGGCCATTTCTCTCCACTAAGTCACTCTCTCTCTCCATTATGCTAGAAAAAATAAAATAAGATGGACGGTGTCCATCAGTAAATATCTTAAAATTTGAGAGTGTCTTCCCCCAAAATTTCACATATACCGTGTTCTACAGCTAATTCCGCAAAAATGAGGATGTTCAACCGTAAATTTTGTCTTTTTAGATTAGCAGAATGCACGTACTTGTTACGGGATTAAATAGAGAATCATATGGTATTATACGTTCATGTGCGGAAAATTAATATGGTTGCATCATTGTATATTAGATGAAATACAATAATTTAGAACTTTGATTTTTAAGAATAATTGCATGTAGATTTTTTACTTATGTTTTTAATAATTATGAAAAAAATATTAAAAAACTAAAGTTGGCAAAAAAGCCCTTAAATTTATCCGAAAATCAAATTTAACAGTTCAAAAATTGATGCAGCTACACACCTCTCTAGTTGAAAAAAAATGTTGCTCCTACTACTCTCTTCTCCTTAAACTCCTCCTTTTCAAGGGATACAAATGAGGTCCACACGTCATTGTGTGGTAATGGTGACAGGTTCAGTATTACCATCACTGCTTTCTTTTAAAACATATATAACTTTTGGCCTCCACAAACCAATTAGAATGCACACGACAACTATTTTATAGACAATAAAATTTATGTGATGAGTAAAATCATATATCATAACTCAACCACCTTACCAATAGTCACAGTATAGAAGGCCAGTGCGTCAAATAAAAGCTTGCTTGGCGCCCCTAGCTAGGCTCTCCCCTCTTTAACGTTATATATTGTCCATCGGATTCCAACACGGCCCCAATGCATCTGTACGGAGAGACGCGCACTGACAAGATTTTGTTCTGCAAACAGTGCTGAGTTGCATGCGCTACAACCGTAGGATGTAATGTGTGCATGCATGCATGCCTCCAAACACATAGTATTGTTCATCTTATGTAGTAGGCCTGAGAGAGAGAGAGAGAAGAAGCTGTGCTGCTGATCAATCAGCAGCAGAAATATTCCGCCCATGCATCAAGTCTCCATGCACGTAACTTTCGTTCAGTGACTGTTTGCGGAATGGACAGAGCTAGAGGCTTCAGGCAGGCCATGTCTCCTTGCTTGTTCATGTTGACCGACACGGACAAACACACATGTCCAAATTTTGCAGGGCACTGCTGCGTGCATCTGCCTATTCATTCATTGAATAACTACACCGTTTTGCTTTTGCACCAGAAAATATTAGCTATTTTTTTCTTCCTAAAATATAATAAATTTTACGTTTAAAATTTATCTCATAATATAAGCAAATTCTCCATCCACTTCCTCATCTTAATTAATTATAATAATCTCCTATTTAATTTTTTAACTACTTTTTCATCTCAACCAATTTACAACTACCCTTATTTAATTCCATGAACTATCTTAATATATGCATGAAACTTTAGAACTCTTAGAACGGGAATAGCTAGCCGGATTGGCTCAAAGATTGGACAACCAAAATTTTTCCTCTTTTTAAAATATAAGTATTTCTAAATTATTTAGTGAAGATTAAGGTTGAAAAAAAAAGACTTTGTTACCCTCAATAAATAAGCGATGGATAGGGGTGGGAGGATAGGTGGGGTTAATGAATTTGAAGATGAGACTTTATATATGTGTAATACTATTGAAAGTATATTTTTTTCTAAAGTTTTAATGTTATTTATTAGTTAGTGTTCAAGGTGTGTAAAAAAACTTATGTGTACACGATACGCTCATATTTTGAGGCTAGGATTTATTGTCGGTCTTCATCTCTTTGTGCATGTGCTGGAAGTCACATTCACGGTGTATGAATGTGGTGTGTGCGTGTACATTTTTTTGCAATAAAAAAAGATACATGAATATCAAGGTCACCATTTTGTTGTGTATAAATTCACATTTTGTCCTCACTAATTTCTCTGAATTTCCCTCCTCACTAGCTGCTATATATTTGTTACGATAAATGCCAATATAATTAATTAGTTTTAACGGCCTGCATTTAAGGCTGCCAGTTCTTTTTACTTAAGGATTATTATTAAGGTCACGTTTTTTTAAACTACTAAATGATACAATTTTTAAAAAAAATCATCAACAACATTTCTTAAAAATATTAATTGATTTTTTAATATTTAATTTATTTATTTATACTATCCAATAATCGTAATAAACTCACTTTCACCCTACATCTATAAAAAAAATGAACTCGAAGCTTTGGTGAAGACCGACAAGTTTTTTATGTAAGTGTTGGAGCGCCTCCCTGTAGTGTCTGCGTGCGTGTGTGTGTGACAAAACGGGGTTACACTGAAATGCCAAATCGGTGAACATAATGCATATACTCTTGTCATATTAACAGTGAACCATCCCATCTGGTCAAGTCAGGACCATATCCAACATCGACCATTCCTTGTCATATTGTTGAGTTCGATCGTACCCTTGATTTGAAATGACTCAACTATGGTAAGCCAGTCGCAAAATCCATATCATGTTACCACATTTTTCCCACGTAAAAAAAACCACCCACCCATAAAACCAATGTTTCTAAAAAAATCCGATAAAAAAAACTAAACCCTATAAAACAACTCATCCGTCTTCTTTAAACTGTGGAGGTAGTTGCCCTCCTAGCTAGCTTGGAATCACTCAGCCTTGAGCTTATAACAGAATGGTCAGTAAACAAACAAATTTGAGCTGTGATAACACTTCTACGGTCCTGAGGATAATGTAAAGTCATGCTAGAGAAAAAAAGAAATTATCTGTCATATGACAGTGTGTGCGCGGAGAGAGTCAAGGCCTAGTCAAATGAAACGACTTGGTGATCGTCAAGTCTGTGTGTTCACTGAACCTGAGGAACTGAGCTAATTAACGCTGCATGACGCCACTAACGATGCTGCCATATCGGTTACGCGAAAACATGCTAGTTCTAACTTGTTAATCAGCTTGCATATGCATGGCATTTTTTTCACGTTTGGTCCGGCCCTAGCTTTACAGTGGCTGTTGACTGCTGGCCTAACTTTGAACGTACTCCAGATGCATGCTTTACACAAATTAATCAAAGTAATTTGTAGCTAGAGCGGATTACTTTGTGCTCAACAAAAGCTATGCAAGATTTTGTTTTTTCAAGCTACCCGAGATGCATGCAAGCTTGTATGCCAAGCTCTCAGCTCTGTGTGCATGCTCTCCAGCCCATCATATGCTAGGCATCCATGACATGATTTCCACTAGGCCATGGTAATTATTACCAAAGCTCTAGCTTAGCTAACTTCGCCAAGCTCTGATCAATGATCATATATTTTTGAGGTGGCGGCAACTGATAATGATTTGATACTGATTGCTCATGTACTCTATGATCTAGAAGAGTCCATTTCTATGTAGCTAGCAGCTTGTGGTGACCCACTAATTATAACCTCTCCCACAGAAATGATCAAAGAAGACATTCGTCCATCACACATGCTGGAAAACAACATGGTGAACATCAATACAACATACTCCTTCCGTCCCAAAAAATAAACTTATAACATTTAAATTTTATTTTAAAATATCATAATGTCTACGCATATATTCTCTTATCAACCAATCACAAACTTCCACCACTAAAATTTTCTATATATTTTCTCTTTTCAACCAATTACAACCTTCTCTCATTTAATCCTATCAACTTTTCTAATATCTATGTTTAACTCTAAAACTTTTTTATATTTTAGGATGAAGATAATATATACATAACCATCAACCAAAAACAAACAGTAGCAACCACACTGAAAGTTCACTACTTCTCCGATGTCAAATGACAATGCATACTTAGATCAAAAGTCCCAGTCTTTTGATGCGGCCTTCACCACGAACCGTGATATGATCCCAATGGTAGCTAGCCACCTCTAACCCAGTAGTGCCAGTAACTATTTAGTAGTAGTAGTAGTGAGCTGGCAGGAAGAAAAGCATGACAAGTAATTAAATTGATGGCTCAGCTGGTGTTGCTTGAGCCTGCGAAACTCTTGTGCCTTTGACGTACCGCACGGGATTGACGGCCGAATTGCCCCACGTTTTTCTTTAACAACACGTAGAAAAATAAAGTGGATATCCCTTCGTCCACAAATATAAATACTTTAACACATCAACATGGCCTCCAATATGCTATTTTGACTAATAATACCTATAAAAATAAATTATTTTAAATAGAAAAAATACATATTATTTCAAAATAAATCTAATATAACATATTTTTAGGTCGTCAATATTTACGAGTTTTTTGGTATTGAATGCCAAAGTTAAAAGATTTAACTTATAATAAACCTAAAATCGTTTATAATTGTGAGCTTGAATGCGTATTGTACTTAGTCAAAGTGAAGCAGTAAGGTGAGGGTGCAGCACGCTCCAAATAATTACTAAATCGTACAGGTACGAGACAAACATGGCAGTTTAGTTTATCCCTATCCTTTGACGAGGAGATGAGGCATGCATCGGCACGTGGACAGCTCCAGTTCTTGACGACGAGGAGATTACGCATGCAACGATGATCTGAATTCTGAACGAAACATGGTGTACAGATAGGATAGGAAGCCAGTTCAGGCCAGTGAAGCCATGCAGGACAAGGAGGTCTCTGGTCCTAGGATTTGACGAGTCGTGCTGAGTGACAAGGAGGCCTTTCTTTTGGTTTGTTTGGTTCTGGCACTGATCGAGCTATGTGATTCAAAGGATCGCCACCTGCAGCGAACAGGGCAGCCCGTGCACGCACAGCTATGACAGCCACACGCCATATATATGCCGTGATGCACCCGATCTACCTGCACGTACGTGTCCACGCTATCAAACACAGTTTTGGCTAACCAAATCGGGCCATACATGAGAACCAGAGGAAAAGGACCTATGCAACTCCGGCGTCCAATCCAATGCTGTTTGCTTCTTCTCTTCTTGGAAACAAAGACCAAAGCCCACTGGCCCTCCTCGCACAACGCAACTGATGAAAGCAGCAGCAGCTAGACCAACGAAATGGTAGTGCATGCAAATCCACATGCACTGAGCTATGGACCCATGTCAAATACCCTAGCTGGTATGCTCGGGTGAGATTAAGAGAACCACTATGTCAAAGATCACCTCTCAGGCCGTCCAGCGCCCTGGAAGGCACAGCAAACAGAGGGAAACAACGAAAAGACGCAATGCATGTATGTGAGTATTTCCAACTAAATTCTGTGTCAAAGCTTGAGAGCTGTTCAACATTTTAGTTCTGAACTACAAGATAAAAAATAAGGCTGAAATTTATTCTGTAATCCCCTCCATTTCTATCAGATAGATCTGAATGCATGAGGAAGGCTATGGTATAGACCTATTAGGAAGAACAAATAATCGAGATATGAAGGAGCCGACTTATTCCTTATGTTGACCTATGCAGTATATGGTAGCTTTTGCTAACTAGTCATTTCACCTGTATTTTGTAAGGAGGAGGAACCTTTTCCCTACGCAACTGTGGTACACTTAGAACAATTCACTGATTAACTGAAGAATCTGCTATTGACCCCAGCCCTGTACAGCTGCATGCACTCAGGACCAGAGGCAGAGAACTTAACCTCGGTGTGTGCGGGAACGAAGAAAACGTCACCTTGTTTAGGCTTCTCGCTGTCTGACATGGAATCTACCTGAATCTCGCCTTCCCCAGCCATCACTAGGTAGACAGATGGACCTGGCACTGGGGATATCACAACCAGTTTGCCTGGCGGTAGCGAGCAGCAGTCAACTTCGAACTCATCAAACGGCGGGGTATAGCGTCTTACATGCGGCTGTACAGGAACCCCCCGCAAGATTTCTGGAAAGACCTGCAAAAGGAGATTCAATGATCCCTTCGACAGCTTTGTGGCGTGCAATGTGGTCACTATTCAGTAAAGATAGCATAGCACATATGCCAGTGCTGATTTGTAGCCTGGGACGTCTGATTCTGAGAACTTTTGAAGAATTGGGAAAGCATCCTTCCTAAGTTTCTTTATGTGATCAAAATAGAAAATTTCAATGTCTCACTTCTGTAACTCACCTGTTTGTATGTTAGCATAGAGCAAAGAGTTTGCACATCTCTGTACTTAGGTGTCAAACCAGCACGAACAACATTATCTGAAGTAGCCATGCATTCAATGCATTCCCCAGACAGATATGCATGTGGTTCATTGGCACCAATGTAAAGTGCTTCACCAGGACTGAGCTTGATATAGTTGAAGAAGAATGCTGATAGAACGCCAACATCTTCTGGATATTGCTTCACCAGTGACAAAACTAGGTGTTCCTTGTTGGTTAAGGTCCTAACCTGAAGAGAGCAGGACATCATTATCAGTAAAGATAGAATTGACAACTGTATTCATTAAATTCTCTCGAAAATATAAAGGTATACTAGTGCATTGTTATGCTCAATGTTGTTGTAGGTCAAGTGTTAGTTGCCTAGCTAAATAACTCCTCAGGGAACAGTTTATATAATGAGGATACTAAACAGGAAGTGCTTTAAGCAATCTTTGAGAACATAGATGATTTAAATACAATGATAGCCCAAGTAGCATAGCACCGCAATCACAGCACGCGAGTGGTAAGAAAAGTAAATGTTATGACATATACTTTCTACTATTCAGCGCTTTGACATCGCCTAGTAATCAATGCTGAGTCTCCCTGTCTCCAAGAGTCCAAGCCTATGCGGTTGAAAAAAATAATAATAAATTTTAGCTTCGAAAACAATGATTGAACAATGTGATTTTGAAGTTACATTTAATACTATGTGCTGAGTGGTTAGACCCAGTGTTTCAGTCCCACATATATCAGGTCTCAAACGAGAATGCATGTCAGCATACTAGGTACAACCTCATAAACAAAAGCAATGCATATGGAATAGCATTGGTCCAACAAAGCATTCGAGCCATTTAAGAATCAAGTATGCACTTTATCACCTCTTAAACCACTGATAGTTCTACCATCATATACGAGAGAACCACCTCATAACTTTCAAGTAGGAGAGTTAATGAACCTAACTTTCATATGGAAAGATAATGAAAGGACATTTTCATGGCACATGAAGTAAGAGTGTAAGATAAGATAAATGCACAGAAAATGAAGAACCAAAGAACAAAAAGCTTGTATTGCCATAAAATATAGGAAGTTTAATAGTTGATGTCATACAAAAATGCAGATATCCACAACCATTATAATTCAGATATTTTTTACCTTGCTCTCAGCATCAAGGCGACAAACCAATTTTGCAATTGTTTCAGAAACTGCTTCTTTACTAGCTGTCATTAGCTTAGTAAAAGCTGACCGGAGACTGGATTTTACTTCATTGACACCATGGTACTCTTTCACAGACAAAAGCTTGGCAGCATCTTCAGGCCCAACCAGGTCTTCAACTTCCGGCACAGTCCTTAAAACGTCCTTAAGTTCCTTCAACATTGTATAGACAGTACATTAATTAACAAAGCAAATTTACACCTGCAGCTATTCAAAAGAAAAAAAATCTTTCACTGCCAACAAAAATTGCGTAATCTTAAAAAAGATATGCAGTTTTTGTTAATTAAATCACAGTGATTGTGGTGGGCTGGAAGCAGCTATTCAGCTCCCCAACAGCACTGTACCGTATACTCTGCTCCTGCTGACATCAAGCAAACCTTAAATAAATCCCAGCCAGCACTAACAATCAGAAACACACACACACACACACACACACATGAAAAGTGGGTTAAGAACCCAAGATGTATGCCGTCTGTTCAAAGAGAAAACACAGAACTATAATGAGACCAAAAGATATGGATATAACCAGAGTCCCAAATCTCAGAATGCAGACAAATCCTGGAACATGCCAGGAAGCCACTACCTGATTATTCCCTGTGGATTCTAGTGCAATCCTTCCAATTTCCATTTTCTTTGTGTTTTCCCTTTATTTTTCAAGTACCATAGAGCTACACAGACTAAAGAAAAACTCTGCTTCTTGAATTATTCTGAAACACCACATAGATCCACTAAAGCCAGTCATAGTTGGATTCTACTCAGGCATGGTAATGGGATAGGGAGTAGATAAAGAGGCATAGTATATGCTAATATGTTACTACCAACGCTTAAAGAAAGCTTAAAACCATATCAGCAGGTTCCCATGGGGAGAGTCTGTCCCTGACCTGCTGACCAAGCCCTCCATGGGGATTTGAGGATTTCTCACATGCAAACCTGCTTCCACGGGAAAATTACCATGCCTAATTCTGGTAAATGGGCAGTTACTACTAGGTTGGAACCCTGGTTCTGGCCTGACGATAATTTCTTAAATGACCCTTAAATATCTACTCATAACCTACATGCCTGCACTCAAATTCCACAGATATTATGACTGCTTTGCAACAGAGTACAAATTCAACAATCAAGTAAAAGGCCATAATTAACAGGAACAATAACGAGGAAAATTAATACTTTGAATAACAACAAATAAATAAAGCTGCAGCAAACATGAAATGCAGGAGTTTAAAACTGTACAGCAAGCTTTCCTGTTGACGTACACCTTGTTTAAATACTATTTATACAGAAAATAGGTATTTTTCCAATATTAAAGGATTGTTAATCCAAATATTCTCTCTGAAGGATTTCCTAATCATATGCAACAAGATATGGAACGTGAACTATGATCTTATCAATTTTTCTCAGTTTTAACTTATGCAGTCATAAATGAACTATATACTATATATGTGAATTATTATTTCCTATAAATCATCATCCCACTAGATTTGCTCGGCGCACAGTTCAAATTTATAACTCCCCAAATCTATCATCGCATATAGACTCCTAATAACTGCTGTTTTTTTTTTGGGTATACGAAAAATGCTAGCAAGCACTTCCATGTGTATAATAAAATATCATTTGGAAAGGTAGGGCCTTGGATGAGTTCAAGATGGACTCCAGGGTGCACGAGCGTGAAGTCATGTGTTTGACACCTGTTCACGTAATGATGAAACATTCATTTCTTAAAAAAATATTGTGCACGCATACGCAAATGCTGACCCATGAGGTATTCGTGGGACAGCCTGCTGGAGCATTATTCTTACAAGTAATCTAACTCACCATTACTAGCACGTTCGAGTTCTTAGGTCCTGTTTCTGCATTTTGAACCATAGGTTCATTCCCTAAACTGCTACCTCAATGCTATGCACTAACCAATGAAAGTAGAATGCAGAATAATGAAAATTATTGTGCAATCTCTGCTTTTATTCCACGCACTCGATAATTCTAGGCAAATATTTCTTTTCTTCTTTTTTTCTAACTAAAACCCTATTGCACTTTTTTTTATGAACAAGATCGTCAGTTTGGCACTTTCTAACTATTCATTCCACTTGTCAATCAAGAACACTACGTATCATTTATTCATTTGTCATGGCCATTAAATACGCCTGCACCATTCCTTGTATCAACTAACTTAACCAATTCGAGAACAACAACTAATTTATCCATGAGACCTTCCAATGATGCGATTTTATTCATCAGTTCACTAAAGTCCAATAATCCACCCTCAATTTGACTTGGGGTAAGGAAAGAATTTTGGTGGTTGCATAAAAAAAATATGAGCGACTGTAGCGTAACGATTCAGTACTACATTTGAAGAAGTCAAAGTGTGCCCAGCCTTTTCGGTACATTTCAACTGAAACTACGAAAACTGAAAACACAAACAGTGGCAGATAAAATATGAAAAACAAAAATACAAACCCCAAACAAAAACTGCGTGATGTGAGGGAGTGGAACATTTCGAATTTGAACACGCACCTCAATACCAGCAAAGCCGCAGAGCACGCGGAACTCGGTGACGGCGATGGCCATCTCCGGCTTGTGGTTGCCGTCCTTGTAGGTGGCCGGACGCAGCGCGTGCAGCACCTCGGCGAGGTCCTTGTCCGGGTGCGCCTGGATCGAGAGCGCTTTGGCCACCGACAGCACCTGCGCGATGGCATGGCACGCGAAAGTCAGCGTGGTGAGTCGTACGAAGAGACCCGGCTCCTCCAAAGTGTTTGACGCGGCAAAACCAGATTGGAAGGAGCAATGGTGGGTACCTTGAAGAGGAATGGGAGGTCGCCTCCCCAGCGGGAGGCGACGGAGGGACCGAGCGCGGCGGGGTTGCGCGACAGCCAGTCCCTGAAGAGGAGTGCAGCACCGTCGTCGGCGGCAAGGAGGAGGGAGGAGGGCGCAGAAGGGTGCGTGCCCATCCATAGCTCGGCGTAGGGCAGCGCCGGGTCGGCGTCGGGTTCCGAGGAGGTGAGGCGCGCGACGAGGGAGGCGTCCCCGCGTCGGCCCCACTCGTAGTGCTGCACCGCGCAGCGCAGGCGCAGCAGCCGCGGCGGCGGAGGAGGGGAGGCCTCCTCCGGGTGGTGGTTGTCCGGCGGAGGGTCGTTCATTGGGGGGAGGCGGGCGGCGAGCCCTAAGCGCGTTGGGTTTGGGTTGGGAATGGAGGAGGGGAGGGGGTTTTGCATTTTTAAAGAGGAGGGAGAAGGAGGCGACGCAACGGAGAAGACGACTCGGTGATCCATGCGCTTCCGCGGCGTCGGAATCTGGAATTGACCGCGTCCGATCGGAACGGAAAGCCGACTTGCGATGCCCACGCTAGCTGGTGGGGACGACTTTTTTTTAATCTTTTTTCTCCCTTTATGTTGCTTGTTTCTGATAACACCCTTGTAGTATTTGTATATTTATTATCAACTTCCATGTCATACGTTCTACTCCCTTGTAGTATTCCTTCATTCCGTTGCTTCTTTCGGAAAACACCCTTGGAGTACTATATTATGTTTTCTCTTGTCGTGAAGTGGATGTTTCTATGTATTGGCATAAATGACGATACTCATTTAACTCATAAAAACGATGTATGTGTTTTCATCTATTTTACATCACAAGTTCGATACCTTCCTCTTTTATACATGACGCTTTAGAATATTAATGTGTTTCTTAAATAGGTGAATGATGCTTTTCGTACGTCATCCCTATGACTGGAGATGTGCGTTGAATATAATCCAGAAGAGTATTAATTTATTGTCGTCTGATAAAGATATTAAAATGGCCCAAACATTTTGAATAGAGACTATATATGCTTTTCTTGTATGCATGTCTTCTCTTGGTTCACTCTTGACTGGAGTAAATAAGAGACAAACTTATCGAAACTTGGTAAACACTTCAAGAACATGCGCCAAAATGCGACAGCAATGCATGGCACAGTACCAAAGTCTTGTGGCTAATCAACCAATATATGATTCTCGATTGACACGTCCTACTATTGGGTTCAAATTGCATTTTTTCCCTTATTACAACTATTATGACACGGTGGTTCTACTTAATATACTACTTTGTAAAAAGAATAGATTTTATAAGACTATATGTATTATCATCTAACTTATAGAGGTTAGCATGATACATAACCCTACTTATTATGACTTAAGAGGTTCACAAAATTATACTATTAATTAATTTAACTTGATATTATTGTAAAATAAAAATACATAATTTTATATGTCTATAACAATATGATGGATAAAGATTTTATGATTTTGACATAATTGTATATGTAATTTTAAAACTCGTATGTACGATGGATTAAAGAATAATTAGTTAAAAGTATATTTTTGTAAAATTCTATAATCATTATATATGTGGTTATGTGTCACGTATCTTTATGAAATTTGGTCTATAATATCTATACTTTTGTAAAATTTACTCTATTTAAAATGGCATTCATGTGCAAATTTTTTTTTAAAAAAAGTCTGGAGTATATCAAGTTGTGGCAAGAAAGTGTAAAACCCAAAAGAACAGAGGTACGTTGTGAATTTTGGCTCAATCTAGAGGGTTGGATGAACGGACAGAATGCGCGTCAACTATCAACCGTTCGTCCATGCACCGCCACCCCACTGGGAGAATCGAACAGCGCCCACCATTCCACGTATCTCGCTGCCTGCTGCGCTGCTTCCTCTCCTCTACGGACCTCTGGCCGCCGTACCTTCATATCCGGCCGGCCAAAACGCCATGGATGGCATCATACATCATATATTCATATCTCGCCGCCTCGATCTCAATTTCCTCTCCATTGTCAACCTAGCTACCTGTAGGCCAAGCAGCACCGCATCTGATTGATCAATCGCTGTATATATATATATCGTACGTGTGATCTCTATCGAGCACTACAATTGCATCATTTATAAGCATTGGTTATATTAACAAGGATAAGGCCCTAGACTAAGTAGATGTATCCAAGCCATGCAGCTCTCTATAGATAGATAGACAGATATACCCTTTGGCTGCTGTGACCTGATGTAACCGAATTTTTTTTAGAAAAATAATAGTATTTTAATGAAAAATTATAAAAATAGGTGTCGGATGAGAAAAATTGTAAAAAATAGGGTACTATCGAAATATACGAGTTTCACAAAGCCTTATCAAATGCCCGAGCATCAATTGACAGATCTGTCGAACAACAATAGGTTAATAGGGACCTATCAAACTGTGGAATCCAGAGTGTTTGATAGGGCCCACAACTGTCGTGGTTGGCAGGCCTATCGAATGGTGGCTAGTTGATAGGTCTTGTTGAACACCCCTGGTTCGACAGGCTCACTCCCACCAGCCCTGTCAACCAATGAAGTTTCGACTGGTTCCTTTAAAGAGAGAGCCCTTTCCTAGCCTGATGTGGGCTCGGTATGGGAAATTATCGAGTGACGGGAGCATCCATCGGCGGCGGCAGCAGTGGAAGGCAGCGGCAGGACAGGGGCCGGTGGAGGCAGGGTGAGCTCAACATCAGCCAACAAATTAGGAGGTAAAAATATTCTAATCTCTAAGTGCCTTGCAAGTTGATTAATTAATTAGTGTTAGATGTTATAGTACACATTGTTGTTTGGTGATATTATTGTTTAGGTTAGAGTAGTTAGCTTTTGAATTCCTAGGTAATAGTATTATGAATGTAAGACAATATATAGATAGCGTTTGACTTATTTTAGTCGTTATTAACAGCCCATATTTAATCTGTTTGTTTTTGAACTAAGTTTTTAATACATAAACCATATGAACCATATGATAGCAAGTAAAATTATTAATTTTGGTAATATATATAGTATGTGTTCAATATTTTCAAAAGGTAGTACCATAGTAATTTGGGTTGCATGTATTATCAGGATGTCAACCGTTGTGTGCATTCGAGTTTATTATGGTAATGCTCTTATTCAAAACTTTGATACTGGAGTAGATTTAACTATGTATGTCTTTATGGATACTGCACCAGAGCAGTTAACTATATACGATGTAGTTGAGTGGCTACATAATATGTTTGGTGTTGATCCAATGGTTCAACAGTTTAATATGAAGGTGGTTTAGCCATTTAGGGGTGAATATCGATGGAATTAGAAAGTAGTGGAGATTGCATCTACCAGTAATTAGAGAAAAATTATTAGTACGGCAACAGAAAAGGAGTATAGTATGGGGATACTAGTACAGAAGAAAACAACCAGTAGGAAATAGGCGAGCCAAGTAACATGAAGGTTGAATAACTAATCATTGAACCAATGGAGAAGGTGACCATCCGTTGTTCTGGTTTAGTTGACATTGGTGAACAGCAACTAGTTGTTGCATCCGAGGATAAAAAACTTGACGATTGATTCTAATGATGACTAGCCTAGATCCCCATTGGTCATTGATGCAACGAAGGAGAATGAGGCGACAGTGGAGCAAATGTAAATGGATAATGAGGAATACCAGGTTCTTGTAGTGGAAGGGCATGATACAACAGAGTGGGACAAGGAAACTCAATTGCCAGAAGAGTGGATGAATATTGCTTTGAGTTGTCTAACAATGAACAATGAACTCAATGCCAACTGGTAGTACAATTGTAAGTAGGTCTAGGTTGGATAGATGTTTCATGACAAAGGCCACCTACAAGATACGGTGAAGAGATGAACATTTATGTAGCAACGTGAGTTTAGGGTCAAGATTTCTAATAAAACAACATATGACATGAAGTGCACTAGGCCAGGATGTCCATGGCGAGTACATGGTTATAAGCCACAGCATGACAATGTGTGGGTGGCTTCAATAGTTGAGGAGCATAAATGTGTGTTAGAAAATACCCTTTTGGTGCGTAGGAACATGAGTGCGCAATTCGTCACACAAATGGTTTATTCAAACATGGTGAGGAAAACTTCCTCGCCACCTTTCACAATAATGCATGATGTGAAGAAAGAGTATGGCTATGAGATATAGTAAGACAAGGCATGGAGAACAAAGCAGAAAACTATAGAGTTGAGGTTTGGAAATTACAAGGATTCTTACCACAATCTTCTCAATGTACTTAAGGTGATGCACGCAAGTAATGCAGACACATACATTGCCATCAATGATTTTGTTAGTGAGAAAGGCAAAAATATCCTTCATCATGCTTTCTGGTCATTTGGTGCTATGATAGAGGATTTCTATAACTACATACTTCTATTATGTGTTGATGGTACGTTCCTAACCGGCAAGTACAGAGGGATTATTCTAACAGCGATCGGTGTTGACGCTGATAAGCATTTGGTCCCTATAGCATTTGCAATTGTTGAAAGTGAGAACACATCAAGTTGGTTGTGATTCCTATAACACATAAAGATTGCTATTGTCTGAAATAGGCCAAATATTTGCTTTTTGCATGACCATCATGCTAATCTTTTGTCGATGATATAGATTCTTCAACAAGATATAACATATTAGTTCCTATGGTCAAACTGATGTACCTATTCAAGAAGTTGTCCAAACAAAATCAATAGAGGAAGTTCAATGTCATATGGGAGCAATTGGATCGGCTAACTACAAATCATATAGAAAAGGTTGTAAAAAAAGCCAATTGTATGTTCAACCTACAGTTCATGTCCCTACAGCTCTGCTGTCTTAGATGCAACATCTGTGGAAGGAAGTTCTTCGCATGTCCAAACATCAATGAGAAATGGATCATAATTCTTTACTAAATCACACACTCATGCAACGATTCTTTCGATTCATCCACATATTTGTAACGTGACTATTATATGTGATGATAGATCGATCAAAGGATGTGCAGGTATATTGAATGGATTTACACCGAGACCTCCCAATTTGATGGAAGGAGTTGGTACACATCTACTGAAATAAGAGTTGAATAATGCACTTAAGGGAGGCATATGAACTCCGACTAGAGGTTGAACAAAATGACTAGATGACTATTACTCGAGAGCTCCCCACATGGACCGAGCATTCGGAGTGCAGGTGCGGTGACCGTTGCCAGGTTGCTACGTCCTTACGATAAAATACTCTGGTGATGGGGTACTTTCTTTGTCCAAACTTTGATGATGACTTCGTAGTAAGTTCTAAAAACATTTTTCTTTTATTGATCACTCATATTACCATTTACTACATCATGTAAACTATGTACAAACTACAAATAGAGATCCATGGATGTGTTCATTTACCAAGTGGATTGACACAGAGAGAAACCAATCTAATGGACAAATATAATGTGGGCTAATATGAGATCAGAATACATGCATGCCAAGGAGGAGAACGAACAACGAGTGCATATCAACAACTTAGACTAGAGAAACAATTCTTTTGGTTTGCCTAAATGGTCCGAGCATCCTAAATGTGCATGTACAAATCATTGTTAGGTGACAACATCCTTCGCGCAAGGGACATATGGGAGGACATACTTTATTTTCCCAAACATAGATGATCACTTGCAACGTCTACAACCTAATTTATTCGCATGCTACACAATATTGCAATGTATAAATATTGCTCTCTACATAAGGAGACCTAAGGATGTGCATGTTCACATTATGGATTGACACAGTACAACCCAACTATGAGGGTCGATGGGTCATGGAGGCTGAGATACTCTCAGAATACAAGCGAAGAAAACAAGAAGAAAGCCAAAAACAATATGAAAGACAATAGAGACATCCCTAGCAACTATCAAACCATTTAGCATGGGATGTTTCTTATGTACTTGTGTTTTGATCATGTTATGGATTCAGTGTTATGGACCTAAATATCACCTTTATGGATCATGTCATCAACTATGTACTATGAGCCATAAATCTTTTTTTATCTAAATGAAACTACATGTTGCCACTAAGAGGACGGCCACCCATACATGACAAAAAAAATAACACATATGAGATGACTGTGTATTTATGTGATTTTTTTATAATAAAAAACTTATGGAAGAACAAAAATATGAAAAAAAAATATATCAACATAAAAGGTATAGATGTCCAGAAAGCCCGCAGCTCATTGGCTCGACCCGAAGCTCGGTTTTTTGTCTAGCCCGAGCACAACATGGCCTGGTGGGGTTCGTGCCTAGGCCAACCTAGCCCATTAAGTAGTGTCATGCCTAGGCCTCGAGCGGCACGGCCTAGCCTAGTCTATAGGCACGGGGTTGGCCCGGTGGGTGGGGGAAATAAAAACCCTCACCATGATGGTAGTCGCACTCTTGTCTCTCACAGACTCGTACTAGTACTCACATTGTCTCTCGCTCTCACACTACTAGTTGTACTCTCAGCTCTCATAGTCTTACTAGTACTCGCACTCTTGCTCTTACACTAGTAGTTGCACTCTCGCTCTCTCTTGGCTCCTATGTGCTTCTCGCCTTATCATTGTCCTCGACTCCAATGAACTCTTCGTTGTCGACCACGTTTTCTAGACTACAGATCTAGGAATCTTGGCCACTCGGCCACTTCCTTTCCCTTTCGATTCTCGAATCCCTCTTTCTACCGTCCTCTCACGGTCTCACTTCACATGTCCTCTCTGAACCTCGTCCCCGTCAAGCCATCCTCTATCGCTCACTATCCTTGGGGGTCTTTCTTGTTCTTCTTCTCTAGGCTCTAACTGCGCAGGTATGAACGCAAACCCTAACCTTTCTTCTTCTAGTCTACTCGATCTAGCATCTCTTCTAAAGTTGTAGTGTTCTCTCATCTAATCTTTGGTTTTTTTATTTGACATTGCAGGTCATTGGTCGATGCCTCGTGCGTCGTGCGGGTGCGGTGTGCGTCGTTGAGGAATGGAGCTACAGGAAAGGTGAGAAACCGACGAGATTGCCATGGCGGATGACAATATTGTCTATCATGTCACCAGCAACGAAGACCTCATCGCGGACCCCCCCCCGGAGGATGACGACGATCTAGAAGAGGACGTTGTTGCCTTGTTTGGCAGTAGTGCTACTCCGATTAATCTGGATGTGGCAAGCGACGATGCTGGTAGTGATGGAGGTTTGGGGACACCAGTCGGCTTCAACAGCAATGATGCACGATCATCGTCGAGCTGCAATCATAGCCTATCCGGTGCCTGAGATGACTTCGACGAGGTATTTCAGACTGTGAATGGTAAGAATGTTTGATCTGCTGCCATTTGTAAGTTCTATAAGTATAAATTATCTATTAGATTTTTTGCTGATACTAGGCATTTGCTTAGGCATCAAAAATCATGTAGAAAAAAAGATAGACCAAGCTATCAAAGTTTAGTCTAGGCTTGCATTCAACTCTGATGATATTATTCGTAGCTGGGATTATAAACCTAATGTTGCTCATTTTGAATTATGTCACTTAATTGCTAGACTTGATCTTCCTTTAAGAATAGGTGAGACCAATGCATTTGAGGAGTACATCCAGCATGCTCATAATCCTTATTTTGCTAAATTATCTAAACAGACTGCAATTAGAGATATGATTAATTTATTCAATGAATGCCATGATAACCTTAAGAATTGTGCGTTGCCTGTTGTTTCTTGTGTTGCTTTAATCTCTGATATTTGGTCTGATAATGCTAAAGAGGATTATTGGGAAATACAGAAGTGGTGTTGCTCATTTTATCAATGTTGTTGCTCATATTATTGCCTAAATAGGATTATATGATTAATTTATTCAATGAACACCATGATAACCTTAAGTGTTGTTGCTCATTTTATCAATGTTGATTGGGAAATACAGAAGAGGGTAATAGGCCTTAGGCTTATTGTAGTCTCTCATTCTGGTGCAAATATTGCTGAATATATTACTGTTGTAGTTGAGGAATATAGTTTAGTAGATAAGATTTTCTCTGCCAGTTTAGACAATGCTTCTTTTAATGCATCTGCTGGGTACTTAGGTCATGATCCTAAACCTGTTCATGTTAATCCTCTCAGACCCCGTAGATATGTTGTGCATTAGCGTTGTGTTTGCTATGTAATTAATCTTATTATCAAATCTAGCTTGAAAAGGCTTAAGCCTTACACAGAGGCTTTTAGAACTACAATTTCTTTCTTGAATTTCTCTAATCAATACATTGCTTTGTTCAAATACTTCTGCATTGCTAAGGGTGTGCGCTCTAGAAAGTTTAGTTTGGATATGAATGTTAAATGGAACTCAACATATCTCATACTTAAGCATCTAATAACATATAGGAGTAATTTCTCTGTGTTTATTGCATCTCATTATGGTTTGCATGAAGGTCAACCTCTTTTGACTGATACTCACTGTTATGTTGCAGAAAAGATCTTAGATTTTCTTGAATTATTCTATAATTTCACAGCTACTCTGTTTGGTGTTTATTATCCTATAATTCCTATGATGATGTATCATATTCTAGAAATTGCTAGCCATTTACATAACTATAAAAATGATGATAATCTTAAGTATGTTGTTGTTCCAATAAAGCTTAAATACCTTAAGTATTGGTAGCATATACCTCTATTATATTCATATGCATTCATTCTTGATGATATAGCTAACATGAGAGGTGTACTTCAACTACTTGCTCAATATACTAATACTGATTATATTAAATATTTTTTTGAGGTTAAAACTGAATTGTATAATTTTTTTAATAAGTATGAAAACAAGTTTGGTGTAACTAGGTTGAATAGGGCCTCACAACCATTATAGCCTACAAGTAAGAAAAAGTAAGCATGAAGCAAAATATTTGGTGGTAATACATCAGGTGTAGTTGGTCCTCACAGCCCTAATACTTCATCTTCATCCTTAGCCTCTGAGCTGTCAGTTTACCTTGACAGTGATAATATCACTTCCTATGAAGATGAATTTGACATCCTTCATTAGTGGCATAAGCACAAATTAACTTTTTCAATTCTATTTATGTTGGCTAAGGATGTTATGTTAGTTCATGTTTTAACTATTTTTTCAGAGTCTTGTTTCTTCTTGACTGGTAGAATTATTGAGGAGCGGCATCGGCACTTAGCCCCTAAAATGGTAGAGGCATTGACATGCATCAAAGACTAGGAGCTTCGAGAAGCAAGAGCATAACACTCAGTTAAGAACAATGAGATTAAAGAATCATTCAAAAATATGTGTCTTGATTTTGATGATACTACTGTTGCTTTTGCTAAAACTAGGTCTGGGTGATAGTGAGGGAATGTGGATGAGAGTGAGAGTTTGACTATTTGATCTTGTTTGTGATTGTAAGACATTCGACATTTGAACTATCAAACTTATTATGCGCTGGGCTATACCATTTTTTATTTTTAGGGTTTTCTCACGAGGTGTAAATTTTTAATGAGGCAGCCACCACTATATGTGAACAGCTTAATATATTTATTATTTTTAATTTGGTCTAGTATTTTGATATTTGTTTGACTGTTTGGTTTGATAAATATGAGCTAGACTACCTGGTACTTAGTGAGTTAGTATAATATTATTGGCTGTTGCATATTGGTAGGATTATTTTGATGAAATTTTGAATGATTCAGAATGTTGATTGAATGTATATAACTCTAAATACTGATTGATGAATGTATATGCTTCTTAGAATTAAATTATTTTGTAAATGCTAGTGTTAAAGTTGAATGAAATAAAATAAACTGTATCAATGGTTTCACGAGTCATGGTCTGGCACAGCACGTTAATTTTGTCAGACTAGCCGAGCCCATACAACTTGATTTTAGTCCCGACGTTATGTGCCTAGGCAGAAAATCAGGCCATAGACTTTATTGGCAAAGTCCGATGACACAACGTGCTATGTCTCAGTTGACATCAAACGGTGCTTTTATCATGCTCGTGCAGGGTTGTGTCGGATGGCCTATTTGGCCATAAGCATTGTACTCTAAATTAAAATAATATAAAAAACAGATAATAAAGTGGTCGAAGAAAAACAATATATAAAAAATAAAAAAAATATGTTGAAGCCCTAATATTGGACAAAATAACCCCGTCAAACATGGCTCCTGAAAGGAGCTGTCAAAACATTAAGTATTCAACAGGGGCATGTCGAACATCTCCTGTTCGAGAGACATGCACATATGGAAATATAGTCCCATGTCAAACTCCCATATGTCGATAGGCCTACTTTTATAAATTTTTCATCTGACACCTATTTTGTTTTTTTATTAAAATACTATTATTTTTTTAAAAAAATCGATGTAGCCTAGCTGCATGCAGCAGCGGCAGCAAACACGTCACATGACAAGGTAGCCGCTGATTAGCTACACCGTACACCATGCATGGTACTAGTTTTCCTCGCCCTTCCGATCGATCGATTCTGAATAGTAAGGGTCCCTTAGTGTAGGTGATAAACTGTTGTTACCTAGTAGCTATCACTGCTGCACTTAAAAAAAAAACTCCTGCATTCTGATCTCATGCATGCAAGCTTGTCCGTGAAAATGAATGTATGCCAGTCAAGCAAGGAAAGCCCAGCTCGTGACGTGTTAATTTGCACATACTCTCATGTGCTTGCAGTTGCAGGACAGCACGCATAACGGGTGCACAACTACCGCACATTCATGCAGCCTGCATGCACAAGATCGCGATCTGATCATCGTCGATCTGACACCCTATCTAGCTTAATTGACCCTGTCAAAACGCTTTGTTTTTGTATGATTTGCAATATTTGAGCTGAGTTAAAGACTTGAAGCCAGTGTCAATGGATTGGTTTGCGTGTAAATGCCTAATTCACTTTCGAGATCTAGAATTAAAGCATCTGTCCTCTCGATCAATTCTTGATCAGATCTTGCGTGAGTGTGAAAGCCGTTGACATCCTTCTATATATTGTAATCCAATAACTTATGCACAGCACACAAGAATCTTCAGAGTTAGTTAAAGGACCCCTAGCATTGAAAAGTTTTTTTCAGTCGTTCTCAACTCTGCTGTCTTTACTTGTTTTAGACTTTGTTTTTGGATCCAAATTCAGCTCTATCTTTACGTAATGTATTGCAATAATCTATGGGTCTCTGTATGTAAAAGAAAATAAAGACTCTGTATGTCAATCAGATTAATCCAGCTCATGGACGAGGTTTCAGAACACAGTCTGCAATGAACTTATGACTTATTCGGAATTCAGTGGCACACTTATGCTGGCATCTCGGAGAATACTTGCTACCTGATCGTGCAAGTAGATGAAGCAGTGACCTCTGCTATGAGGTTAATTATCAAGTCTGAACAATTAGCTCTAGCAATTAACCTGACGACAGGGGTAACTAAGTGTCGTTGTCTTTGAAACTATAGTATAGCTTCCGATCGACGGAATCTCACGGACCACTCCTGATCAGCAGCTTGCTAGCTGGCTGGATTTTGTTCTTCCAATATTACTACTGGCACAAGAATTCTTGCAAACTGAATGGATATACATGATCGATCATGGAGTACACATCATAGATACTTGTATTCACAAGTTCCAAAAGTGAGAAATGGCATATATATGACATCTATGATCGATTCAACCTTATCGCATATGCTCCTTAAGTTTTTCTACCAATTCAATTGCATGGACTCTAGAAAATATAGACAGTAGTGGAAAAGTTTACGTAGAATTGTACTGAGGAAGAACTGAACCATATACGCTGCTAGCTATACATGGATGCGTCAGACCTGCTTTCTTCCCTTCATATTTTTGACGTTTTGGTTTTTTTTAATCAAACTATTATGAATTTAACTAAGTTTATAGAAATTGAATAATTCTTATAACATTAAATTAGTTACAATGTTTATTTAGTGTCAAAAATATTATTATGTTTTTCTATAAATTTAATTAAACTACTTTAAAAATCAAAATGTATTATAATATAAACAAAAGCACGTGACAATCTCTTCCAGACCATGAGCTGAGTGACCCAGACTTCAGAATTCACTCAATTCAGTACAGCAGCCAAGCAGCATATAACCTCTCGTTGTCACTTTTGAGATGAATTCCCTGCAGAGATTAGTTGGAACCCTGCGTGTTGGAATAACACTATAGCATCTAAATAATTTCTGCAAATTGCACTGGATGGATATATGTCTTGGCAAACGGCCCAAAAACTCTCCTACATAAATGTGTGAGATCACTCTCTTTCTAGAAGCAGTACTTACTTGCTACAATTAAATGCCTTTGATCTGCGTGCGCAGAGGTCAAAAATTCAGTTCCTAGCTGCTACTACCAAAGTTATCCTTTGACAGTGACAGTATTACTCTTGGCCAGTTTAACAATTTTTATCGTTGTAAACTACGTTTTAATATATAATTTTTACTATATATTTTTATTAATATATAATATAATAAATATTTACTTTTATTAAATTATTTTTAAAACTCATTTATAAAAGTTATTAATAGTTTATTTTAAAAGTTTGATCTTATTTTATTTTAAAAAAAAATATATATATAATTGAATGGAGTAGAACTGCCAAAATAGAATTGAATCGGTCTGATGTTTGGAAGGTGTTCCCTTCTCCATTGCCATACTGCACATGAAGCTGCGACTTAATTATGTGAGCTGGCATATTATAAAGATAGTTCGATCTATTATAAGCACGAATTTCTAGCGTTAGGGAGAGAACATGACACGCAAACAGAAGCGACATCACGGATCTTGCGTGACATGTAGTCTCACGTATAGGTATTCTGATTTCTCACTTAAGAAGAACACAAGCACAATGGATCTTGACAATACCAAAAGCGTCCAGAAGCACTTACTTTCTTAGGTGTGTTCTTAAAAAAAAAAGTCACGCGCAATACGAACGCAGATGCTCATAATGTATAATGTATGCACACTCATCCTCGTAAACGTATATATGCATATCCTATCTCTGTGAGGAATATTGAGTTTGGCCATAATTGAAGAAATCATTATGATACTTACGGGTACATCTTCTACCGTTAAAAAAATAATTAGTTATAAATACGAGTATTCATGTTAAAGAATTCAGGTGGGAATGTTATTAGGTGTGTTTTTCTTAAAATGATTGACTGTAAAATTTGATAGATGTTCTAAGTTAATTCTAGGGATAAATTAAATAATGTATATTACAAATCAAACAAATAACTTATCGAGTGGCCAAGCAATAGGTAGAATATTTTTTAAAAAAAAATCTATTTTTAGAAGCATGAAGAAAAATCCGTAGAAATAATCTGGCGGAAACGGGACCTTAGTTTACCCCCGTTTTTTTCTTTTAAGCGAAGAGATCACATAACTCATGGATAAGAGATTTGCAATGTGCTAAGAGCCTAAGACTAGGACCAGACTGGGCTTAATTTGTGTTTTGTAATTTATGGGCTGGACCAAGCAAGCTTGTGCAGCCCAGGTAATGTAGATGTAGGAGCCAGCCCAGGAAACATGAAGAATTCGGACCATCCAACTGAGTTCGAATACGAAACGGCCCACAGATTATATAAGCAAACTCCATTTCAGTCCGACTAAATATAGTGTTTTTTTTTTCTGTCGAGAGCTTATCTTCTCGTTGTATATCATATAAATAGTTATTATAATTTTTTAAAAAATATATAAGATATATCACCATAAATATGTAAATTCAAATTTGACTTCTATAATTTATTTAAAAAATAATAAATTTATCTGTAATTTTAGATATACTACTTTTAATTTAATTTGTTCTTTTTTATAACTTATAGAAATTAAATTTGATGATACACTACTATTAGTAATTCACAACAGCAACTGCACTTCTGTTGATATCATTATCACACCACCATTATTTCGATCAAAAATTGCAACACTATGTATCCTACAATCTGTACTGTCCTCTGCTGAATTCTTGTTGTCTCTAATTTTACCGGCCTTCGGTGGTGAAGGAGATCGAGATGGAGTTCCTGGAGTCGTCGTCGGCAATGCCGCCCAGTGCCGTCGAGGCCCCGGTCGTCGTCGTGTCGGTGCCGAGCGTGGTGGCCGTGTTGGCGCTGGAGGCGGCGGACGCCGTGGTGGTGCCGCTCATCCACCAGCCGACCCGGCCGTGGATCGCTGGCTTGCCGGGCTTGGGCAGCGTGAAGGAGTCCCTGGACAGCATGAGGTGGACGCTGTACATGTCCGGCCGGTCCGACACCACGGCCTGGCAGCACAGCAGCCCGAGCTGCACGCACAGCCGCGCCTCGTCGGCGTCCCACTCCGGCAGCGCCGGGTCCACGGTCTCCATCTGCCTCCCTTCCTCTGACAGCTTCCAAGTCTGGGTTTTTTCAGAAAAAGAGTCAGTCACGATGCTACCGCTATGGCTGATAATTTATAGATAAAACTTTTATATTTGTGTTATTAACGGTTTAAAAGTTAATGCTGAAGAGGAGAATATGATGAAAAAAACTATAAAATTAAGTCTCGAAATTCAAATTTTGGCTACGGTTAATAGGCTAACAATCAGTTAACAAGAGACTGATTTTGCAGTTATTTCAGAGCACTTGCGTAATTCATGAGGTCGGCTTTTTCTGCTTCGAGATGTTAATCAATGTTCTTCCTCCCGCTGACAATCTCTAGCATCAGCATCCCGAAGCTGAAAACGTCGGTTTTTGCAGACAGGTAGCCGTTCATCGCGTACTCTGGAGCGGCGTATCACTTACTGTACTCACACGCAAGGACATAGATTTTGTGGACGGATCAAGCGAACAACAACGATGGATTATACTATGTGCCGCAAATCCGGAAGGTGTTGACATGCGTATTGCCCTCGGGGAAGAGCCTCGCCATGCCGAAGTCTGACATCTTTGGGTTCAGTTGCTCGCTTTGACATCTCGGTGGACGATCTTGATGGGAGATTCCTCGTGGAGGTAGAGGAGGCCTCTTGCTAGGCCGAAGATTATCTGGTACCGTTTTGGCCACTGTATCTGCACACTCTTCTTCTTGTCTAGAAGCATCATTCATATAGCAGGCTACAGAGCATTTTCTCTTTTTCTAGATTATACTGAATACTGGTCTAGTTTTGTATGGATTATATATGAAGTGGGAATTCATGCGTATCTCTATGTTTAACCATTTTTGAAAGCAATAAAAGTTCAGGCTGGCGCAAAAGCCCGCCGTAGTTTCAGTCGATCTATATTTAACCTGAAAATTGTGCAGAACACCATTAGTTTTCCAGTTTTCTTTGTGAATTTCTTTAGAAAATCCCGGAGCTTTCAAACTGAAATAGCTTATTATTTCAGATTATTGAGTACATTTGTGTGCTTACCATAAAGACTTACTGAACTCTGTCTTTTCTATGTGTACACAGAGTGTTCTCCTTTTGAGTTCAGATAATTTCTAATGACAGGAAATCCTATTCAAGAAATAGTCACTGAAAGGATAGTACACCGCATACGCCCATACCCAATCTGATGAGATTCGATGAGCCTTTGAGATTAAGCAATCAAAGTATCGCTTTTGACACAGTAAAGGTCAATGAGAACGTCAAGGCAGATTTTTCCTGACATCGACTGAAAAAAGACTTCTTGCAGATTCGTTGCTCTGCCTAATTGACTGAACTGCTGTGTGTCTATGTGAATATATGCTTTGCCACGGCTAACTCACGGTTTTGATCGTCTTGAAAGTTGAAGCCACTAGGTTACATTTTTTACACCAAAAAACTCTAGGTTACAAACCATGGAACTGCAGTAGGTTCCTGCTTATCTGCCAAAAATTACTTTTTCAATTTTATGCAAGCATTTTGCGTATTTCCGAAAAAATAAATAAATGTTTCCATAAGCACCTTTCCGTGTAGTTTGATCAGAAATCAGAACAACACTAGGATATAACGCTTAGCTTCCGAGGTTAGACGCTTTGTGTTTTAATTACTGATAAACAGAGTTCACTGCTTCGGTACTCGACTGCTAGCACTCTGTCCCTTAATAATAAGAAAAGTTATGAGCACTACAGTTATACTTTTAAAAAATCATCTTGCTTATGATTTTCCTTATAAGTCAAAATTTAAATTTTAGAATTAAATTTTAAAATTGATTTTGTGGGTTTTCTTTCATCGTGATTTATTTTACACCATTTGCTTGTATATATATATATATATATATAAGTTTTACCTCTACATTATTTTTTAAGTTAGAAGAATAAACGTAAGTGAAACGATGGAAAAATGACGAAACTGTCAGATTGTTCTGACAATTAAATTCCACCTGTAATTCAGAAGCGATCTGATGCCAATTGATAATTAGTGCTATTGGCAACATGGCATGCAGACTAGAGAGAGAGAGAGAGAGAGATGTCACTCACCGAAGAGAATGTGGTCGAGGCTGCCATTGGGGAAGTAAGGGTAGACGAGCATCTTGCGTCCGGAGGAAGCGCAGCATCCGAGCAGGGACACTAGGTTCCTGTGCTGCACCTTGAGCAGCAGCCTCACCTTGTTCAGGAACTCTCGCACGCCCTGCCGCGACTCCAGCGGCAGCTTCTTGACGGCAATCTCCTGCCCATTCTCCAGCACGCACTGAAAGAGAGGTGAACCAATGAAGTCCCCAGTTGGTTCATTCATCTGAACTCTGAAGATGTAAAATTCTGGTAATGAATTGCATTTAATGCTTTGTAGGAGTTAAGATGATGCTATTGGTTCGTGCAATGTTGAAATTAGAATCTGAAGTATCTCGAAAGAGAACAAAAACATTGGATATCTCACATTAATCTGATGAAATAATGCCTGGAAGTAGCAGAGCAGGTACAATCAGTGAGTAGAGCAAAAGAAGAGCTATCCAATGAAGAATCATGATGGAATGCTGTTGTTGACCAACAAATAAAAAATATCAAACTTTGATCATCCTACACGAACTGCACTTGCAACAACCCAGCAGAAAGCAGAGACATGGCCGCGCGCGGGAGCAATCAAGAAACATCACAGCTTGTAGACGGGGCCGAATCCGGCTTGGCCGAGGAGGTTGTTGTCGGAGAAGCCACCAGTGGCGGCCTCCAGCACAAGCAGCTCGATGAAGAGGCTCCACTGCTCCGACTGGCACAATTATTAAAAACTTATTTTAAGATTATTAGATAAGAAACCTTTATATAGAAAATTTTTTAGACGAAACACTGCAACTGGCCGGATACCTCACCGATGGATCAAATTTGTTCGGCGCAGACGAAGGCGCTAGATCCCCCTCACTCAACGGTCTTCCTGAAAGCTTATGTCATTAGTGTCAACGGCATCCTAGAGCCCCCTCACTCAAAGCATCATCTTCATCGTAAATGCCTACTCAGAGTAATTTGACATTGTCAGCGTCGAGTAGGCAATCGATCCTCCAACCTCCTTCACCGTGTGATAGACTATGAGCTATGCCCGCCACCATCTCGATGGTGCATCCATCCATGCGAAATGGGGTGAGAACAAGTGCTCGCGGCAAGCGCGACGATTGTCGTGATCATCGGTGGCGGCTGGGGTGTACATTGTTCTGATACCAATTGTCAGTGCACCAACCTTTGCAACACACACGACGTACTATCAAACACCTTTGTGGAATAGAGCGGAGGAAGAAAAAGAAGGTGCACAACGATATTGGTGCCGGCCAATTCTCGGTTTTTTTTACTTCCTTGCTACAAGAATGCGGATACTAACTCTCCTCCACTACGAACACCACGACTTCACAATTGCCGCACCATCCAAGGTGTCCACGATGTCACACACAAATATGTGAAAGTAGAACTACGTAGTTTCAACCAAGGCCCTATGCTAGCTTGGATTATCCAATAATTATATTTTACAATAAAGTTTTTCGGTCTCAAGCAATAATTATATTTTTATTAATCATCAAAAACACAATACATGACATGGATGAAGATGGTTTTTCTCAATAGTAATATATATATGCTACTTAGTAATAGTATTTGATTAATTTACTTAATTAATCAAGCACCAGCAAATTAATAGGTAGTAGAGGCTGCGGTTTAACTGTGAGGTTAGCGAGTGGTTGATCTCTTGAAGCTCAATATGTGTCAAGCATGAGGAGGAGGAAGGAGGCCCTTGTCCTGGAAGCTCTTGATGCAGTCGTCGAACATCTGCTGCACGGACAGGAATGGCGGGAAACCCAGACCTCTGATTTTGCCGGTGTCCATCTTGTGCGCCCTGTCGTCTCCCTTCTGGCTGCTGCACTCCGCCGGGATCGGGTACTGCGGGTACCTCTCCCTCAGAGACTCCACGATCTCCGACCAGTGAGCCACGTGGCACGAGCAGATGATCCGCCCCGACGCCCGGGGATCCTCCATGGCGAGGACGTGCGCCAGCACGGCGTCGTCGACGTGCACGAAGCCCACGGTGGTGTTGGGGTACCTGGGGAGCTCGCTGCGGAGCAAGGCGAGCACGATCAGCGCCGTGCTGGTCGCCGTCGGAGCCAGCACGGGGCCGACGACGAAGGACGGGTTGACGACGACCATGTCGAGGCCGCGCTCCTTGGCGAGACGCCAAGCCTCCCTCTCCGCCACCGTCTTGGCATAGGCGTACCAGAGGCCGTGCGCTGCACAGTAGGCGGCGTCGCTCCAGTGCGACTCGTTCAGCGTCGCCGCCGCGCCGGCGCCGTAGCGGACGCAGGAGCAGGAGGAGGTGAACACCACGCGCCGTGGCCGCGCACGGGCGCACGAGCGAAGCACGTTCGCCGCTCCACGCACGATCGGCTCCACCAGCCGCTCATGGATGACTAGCTCGTCGTCGTCCTGCTTATTCGGCTTGCCGTTGTCGCCGTTTCCGACGACCACGACGGGGGACGCCGCGTGGAAGACGCCGTCGACGCCGCGCACGGCCTCGTCGAAGCTGCCCTCCACCATCAGGTCGGCCTTCAGCAGGTGTAGCCGCTCGCCGGCGCCATCCAGCTCCCATAGGAACCCCACCTTGGTTTCGTCCTCTGCATTCGTCTTGTTCGATCAGCTGTTGCCGGAACGACGACGTAGTGGTGTGCGTATTTCGTGGTACGTACCTGGGTCTCTGACGGTGGCGCGGACGGTGTGGCCGGCGGCGAGCAGCGCACGGATGAGGTGCGACGCGATGAACCCCGTCCCGCCGGTCACGCAGTACTCCGGCATCTCTCTCTGTCTCCAGCTAGCTTACCGAGGTGTCGATCTTGCCGTGTCTCTGTGTTTCTCAACTGCTGGAACATGCATACGGCTCGACCGATACACATACATATATCATCACCATGTAGCAGCAACCGAAATGTTAATTATTTCTTCCTTTTATTATCTTTTTGGAAGAAAGAAACTCCATTGGCAGGTTTGAATTAGGTTGGTCATGGGAAGATCGAGGTACGTACACAATTCACTGCTTTCATTTTTCTTAGTGTACTTGTCCGGCCGTACATCTATACATTCCTATTACTATTGCTGTTACTCTTTCTTGCGAAGGTCTGTGCATGATGAGCTTGAGCTTGTTACTGTAACTACTAAGTACCAACCTTCTCTTGGAAAATAAGATACAACTAGTAACTTCAAATTTGCTCATCGTCAATCAATCGCTGGATTTATTAATTGTATATCAAATGACAGTACGGCTAGCTACTACTACTAATTAATGGGTCGTTAGTACTTAGGATCGATCAAACATTTGGAAGCTCTGGCCCATTAAAATGCAAGTTCGGCTAATGATCCAAAACATAGTCTAGACAATCGATAGATTGTAGGCACGAGCGTAACTGAACCAACAAATATGCCTACTCTATAGAGGCGCAAGAAACCGCTCTTTATCTTTTAACCCGATGTAGGATATCCTAGAGAATCTAGATAGCAATTTAATCATGAACAAGCATGGACTTTTGCATCCAAAAATAAGGGTCCGTTGTTACTTTGGAGGAATAGTGATGGCTAGTGCTCCGGACCCCACACAACCTCAAGAAGCTCCTAAAAATGCTAATACTACTAATCGTGTGGGAAATACAGTGACAGTGTGAGCAAAATACGAGAATCTTTTGCCACATTGCCGCCACCTAGCAACCCTAATCATAAAGATAAACAAAAAGAGGTCATGGCATGGGTTAAAGCTAGAGCGGCTAGCCTATAAGAGTTATCTCCCTTGGAAGAAATAGCCTAAGAGCAACTCTTTTGTTGGCACGGTTTTTTATCGTGCCCTATACATAAATTTGTATCGATACCTTCTGCTCCATTAATGCAAATCTTCTACCCTTTCTTAAAAAAAATCCTGGCCGCGCTTCGATCCATCCTTGTGCTCCTCATCTCCAAGTAACAAGTAGATGCAAGGCGTAGAGAGGGTAAGCTCCAGGTTCAATTCTGCAACCCGGTTATCATCTTGGTTACAGCTACTTGCGTCGTCGGCTACTGTACAATCGTCGCCGTCACCGGCGATGGCATTGGAGGAAGAAGATGAATGGGCGCCGGGATGCCTTGCGCCACCTTCCTCGTGAGCTTCGCATTGCAGACGACGTCGTCGACGGTGCTCATCATCAGGTAGCGAGGGTGGATGATGATCTGTACTAGTAGAGGCCATACGGTTGACGAGTTTGAAGTTCCAGTGGTTCATGACCTCTTTGTCTGTCCTCCCCGGTAGCCTCCCAGCGATGAGTGACCAACTACATGCATGTGGATCATTGCTTATGGAGTAGTAGCAATTAAGAATGGTCTATGAATACCGATGAATTGTTGTGGAGCCATACTAATTACCGGTTGCCAAGCAAAGCGTGCAGCTTGAGGAGGAGGTCGTCCTCGTCCTCGGAGAAGCTCCTCTTCCTGCTCCGACTAAGTGGCGGATCACCGGCCGGCAGTTGGCCTGAGATGAGCCGTGCAGGCCGCGGCAGCGGCCTTACACGTCCTCCTCGTGGCCCCCTCATTAGTTGCCAGATGGCTCCTGTACCAGTACGCACGTATATTGTTAGCACAAAAATTGAGCAAGCTATTGCAGTACTGCAGCCGCGTCCTCAATTCTGCATGCGTGTATATAATCGGAGATAGAGCTAGATATATAGAAGCAGGCAGGCTGGCCAGCTGCTCTTGCTTGAAGATACTACAAGAGGTAGAAGCAGTGCAGCACGTACCATGCATACCGGCTAAAGTCAGGTCAGGTTGGTGCGCATGCATGCATGGCTCCCCCGGTCGACATATCGATCAGCCTACCCGTCCATGTTAGTTGCAAGGGCCAAGGGCTCGTGACCAGGCAGAGCACCAGAAGCATATTCAGGCATTCAGCTGAAGTGCTAACAATTCAGCTTTCTAGTTAATTTTACTTGTTGCTTAGCTACCAATCAATCATCCATGCCCTGTTGGTACCACGTACTTCTAGAAGTCCAGTACGTAAAAAAAAAGAACTGGATGGTACCAGTTACTTTTTTTCCTTCTAAATTCTCTCTCTGTGTGTGTGTGTGTATGACCATTGCAAACAAGGTATCACCGAAATGTACTACTAGATCTGCCTGCAACGTCCAAACTGGGTAAAGCATGTTACACAGAAGAGACGCACTCAACCAACAGGAAACTCCAATAAATCGACAGCACATCAGAAGTTAATTAAGCTAGCTACACGTCAAAGATAAAGAAAAAAACCGAGTTCCATTTTGATCGGTAGATGGAACAAACAAGCAGAAGCAGTACATACCTATTCAACTCACCCTCACAGCCGACTTGAGAGCCGACACGCGTGTGCTACCAAACCATTCTGATCTACTCCTACCAAACGTGACAAAGGAGATGCATGTGTCGGAACATTTGGTAAGTAGTAGCTTCACAAAATGAAAAATTCAGCATCTAAACTTGTATTTCCATTGCTAAAATCTGTGCTTCTGTCCAAGCAACTCAAAACTACTTATATGTGTACATGTGACTTCAAAATGGTGCTGCCAAATTGCCAACATAAATTTGGCCATATATACAACTACAAGTAGGATTCCACTGCAGAATCATTGTTGTGGAATATATACGTGGGGCTTCAAAATTTAGGGTCCTTAACTGCCAGAAATGAATTCTACAAACTTTTAGTGCACAATTAAATTAGTTAAACTAGTTGATGTGTATATACTTTCTCCTGCGCTGGTGAACAGTCTAACTTCCTAGAATCACAAGATTGTGAAGGGTATAATCTCAGAGGGCTTTTAAGATGATCAAGTCCTTGCCTTCTAAGAGCAATTGGGTTCACACCTGCCTTATGAGCTGCGATTACTCCAATGGCTTCCCAATAGTTCTGGACAGTTTGCTGGGGAGAAAAGGGATCAATAACGCAAAATTACTGTAGGTTTGTTGCATAAGTATCAGAAAGCTTTGTAAAAAAAATTGTCAATATATGTTACATACCGTGTCTATATCAAACTTGTCAGGGGTATCATCAAGAACTGTTTCATTTTCCTGAACGGTAATGATTAAGGGCTGAAACAACAATTATGAATGAGGATGATAAAATCCAATAGGAAAGATAGACCATCACTCATCACTGATACGGAGAGAAAAGGTCTACCTTGTTCTTTCTAGCAGTTTGAGCAAAGGCAATGGTACCATCTCCTCCACAAGCATCTTTTGGGAGAATCACACTATCAACATCACTAGACACTATGCAACCATTATCCATGGTTCCATTCCTCCTCATCACATATTGAGGGGCATTGCTTAACCCAGCAAGCACACAAGGTAGAAAGGTATATCCAATCTGTTCCAAAAAGATCAATGAGGACTGATACAGAAAAATGACACAAAATTAATGAGCAACACCAAGCAAACTAGCAGGCGCTGAACAATTGGAACTAGCATGATATACATCATGCCATTCTTGTGTAATTACAAAGCATATTCCTGGTATTTAGTCAACTCAGTTATGCACCAGCACCAGAACAGTTCAGCAGAAAGGGGTAGATACCTCCTCAGCAGCAGATCTTGGGGACACTGATGGGCTGAGAACTGGGGGTAACACTGCAGGAGCATGGGCAGCAGGGATTTTGAACTTTTTCACGATTAGATGACTGATAATTGCTTCAACTCCAGCCAACAGATCAACTCCCTGCATTGATATGGTATTGAAGAAAATAAAGATGGGAGTAACAAATACAGAAATTATTTCATGGAAATGCTGAACACCATCCACAATGATAACATCTGCATATCTCCTGTGATCACACCAATGATTGAGCTTCATCTATATACACATTCAGCGAGTAAAATGACACCGTAAAACCAACATATTTCAAACTACTTGAAAGAGAGTGTTGTTGCAACTTGCAAGGGACATTTCAGATGGACCAAACAGTAGATTTTTAAATAAACAACCATCTCAGAACAAATTAACTCAAGAAGATAAGGTGTTTCAAGAATTCTGAGTGGTGCAATTATCACTAACCTGTTAGGAAAAATGACAAGAATTACCTTTCCTTCCCGATAACAATCTGAATCTTCTGGATCATCATCTGGAAAGCGTGCAACAACCGCCACAGCATTTACATAACAACGGTTCACAAGGGCCTCAACTGCCCTCAGGAGAGAATCAGAATTCCCAACACTCCCTGTAGACTTCCCACATTTTGGATCAAACCATGTCTTGATCTAGACCATAAATGGGCAGATCATAGGCATGATTAGTCCATCAATAACCGAACTATATATTCTTTCTCACTCACAGGCCAAAAAAAGGATCAGAATAGAATGCGCACCTCCAAAGGAGTATCAGTGACAATATACTCAACTACCGGGAGCCCAAGAGAAGCCCTTGCGGCATCTGCAACCTGCAAGTGGCGGAGTCGAAGCTCCTCCTCGATTCCAGAATCCAACACCAAGCCTACCTAGGTTTAAGCAGCTACAATGTGTCAATGTACTATCAAGGAAACCGTAGTTTACAGAGGGTGTTTATGAGCAATCTCCAGAGCCAGAAAATCACTAGTACCTTGTTCTGGTGAACTGGTTGGAGAGCCCACGAGCCTTCCGCGAACCTGTCTAGGGCGTATCCCTCAACGTAGAGCGTGTTGGGCATCGGCCAGTACAGCATCGCAGCGTTCAGCACCTGTGAAAGGCGAAAGATTCAATCTCTGAGCAGCCAAAACAAATGCTAATGTAGGTATAGACAAGCAAAGTGAAGATGCGGGAAGGTAAATAGTTACATTGGGGTGGGAGATGACGCAGTCGGCGACGGCAGCCAGAGCGCGCGCAACGGGAAGCGCGTCGCCGGCGAAGCCCCCGACGGCAGCGCCGACTCCGGTGGGGACCACCAAGACGGACGTGTAGGGCCTTCTGAAGCTCGGGCCCCGCGCGCTGGAGGAAAGGGCGATGGAGCACCGACGCCGCGGTGGCGACGGCGGTGACGGCCGGAGGAAGGGGCGGGTGAGGTGGAGCGCCATTTCCGCGACGAAGCGAGCGAGAGCGGGGACGCCAACGGATAAGGCTGCGACTGGGCTTCCGATTGGGCCCACTAATTAGGCCCACCATTCGGCCCGTCTAAAGCTGTGGCCCATTTGTCATTCTCCCAACCCTTCCCTGGTTGCAAGTCATCCGCATCGCTGCCACGAGACGAGAAGATTCGCGCGGCGCTCGCTCCGTCGTCGCCGTCGCCGGCGCTGTGTGTCGCCTCCTGCTCCACCCCGCTTCGCCTCGCGCGGTTCCGCCGCACCGCTGCGTACGCGTCCGTAGTCTCCGCGGCGCGCGCGGCGGCCCCTGCCGTCTCTGACGACCTCGTCGTCCGCATCGCGGAGCAGCTCGAGGACTCGGTGGCGGCCTCCTCCCCGCTCCTCGACCCGCTCCGCTCCGCCTCCGCGCTCTCCCTCCTCTCCACGCGCTGGCCCACCCGCCGCTCCAACGAGGCCTACCGCTTCACTGACATCTCCTACCTCCGCTCCCTCCCCGTCTCCATCCCCTCCCAGGCCCCCGCCGTCGCGCCGCCCGCCTCGCCCTACGCTTCCCACGTCCACTTCTCCGATGGCGTCCTCGCCTCCTCCTCCGGCTCCCACGTCTCCGCCCTCGCGGACCTCCCCCCTGGCCGGTCCAGGACCGGGCGGCCGCCGCTCTCGCCGCCTCCGCGGAGTTCGCCGAGAAGGACCTCTTCTACGACTTCAACGCCGTTGGCGCGAAGGATGTCGCGGTCGTGCACGTGCCTGAGGGGATCATCATGGCCGATGACCCGGTGCACATCATGTTCAGTTACAGCGGCGTTGGCGATGGTAGTATGATGATGTCGAACCCGAGGGTTCTGGTTGTGGCGGAGAAGGGGGCGAAGGTGGCCATCATTGAGGAGCACTGTGGGGTGGGACAAGAGGAGGGTGGGTGCTATTGGGCTAACCCAGTGATGGAGATCATCGTGGAGGAGGATGCGAAGGTGGTGCATTCCTATGTGCAGCAGCAGTCATTTATGGCTGCGCATACGAAGTGGACCGTCGTCAAGCAGGTGGAACATTCTTGTGCATTTTGCGTTACTCTGCTAATTATAATTTTGGATCTATGTTTTAACCATGATAGTTGCTAAGCTTCAATGCGCTTGCTTGTTATGCCAGTTGGGCTAGGATAGTGGTGGTGATGATGGGAGAAGGCAGTTTTGGTTCAATTAGGAAGACACGTGGTTAGAATTACTCGGTTGATACTTGATAGGGGTACCGGTGGCATTTTACAATCTATATGTTTCAACAATTTTATCTAAAACTGTTGTACTTTAGTTGTGATGTCTAGTGTTTACGGGTGTCGTGAGATTTGTTTCTCCTTTAGTTGGGCAGGAATACAACAGATCAATGAGGAATTCACTTTGCTGACTTTCTAGCTAGAAGTTTGACACGCAAAAATAAACCTCCCAAAGTTAATGTGAAAGGGTTTCCTAACAGTAACATACTGTCGGGGGTGCATTATACCACTTTGTTCTTTGGTGTTTCAATTGAATATTAACAATCATGACGTAGTGTGAAATAAATCATCCTTGTTTAGAACAACAAGGCACATACAAAATTCATGTGTTAGGTGGATTTAGGCTTTGCGTCGTTTTTTTTATAAAGTTTAGATTTAGACACCACTTGTCGTCTAAGCTGGCAACCTGTGGAACCAGAAGGTCTGAGAGCCACGATTTCAGAGAAAGTTTCTTACTGTCAGGGCATAAGACCTTACTGAGTTCCTACCCATTGCTGCTTCAGCGGCCTAGGGGAGTAACTGATACCAAATTGTTCAATCCTAGAAGAGAAAGAAAGCGCAATCAAGAAATCCTAGCTGTGGAGGAACCAGAGATTCATCCTAAAGTGCAGGATGAGAACAATGTGATAGCAAGGAGAGATTGCGCGACAACTTCCCTAAAAGTGGTCGGTGGCAGAAACCCCATTAGCGGACTGTGACTTTCATGATGGTAGTAGGCAGTGGAAATCCCTCAAGTTCTCACCTTCTCTGCTATTCTGTTGGTTTTCTATGGTGGCAGCATTGTGCTAGGAGAGTGTATGTATGACTGTGGGCTAGGGACACTAAGGTTAGCGGCTAGTTCGACTGACCCAATTTTACATCTTTGCTATTTTGGCTTTAAAAATTTCATCAGACAACATTGTTTCCCATTGTTTCGCTTCAGCTTCAGCTTATAAGCCAAAATTTAAATTTTAAAACTTAATTTTAGAGTTTATTTTGTGGTTTTATCTTCATAATTTATTTTCCAGCATTTGCTTTTGAATTGCTAATGACGTGTATATAAGTTTTACCTACAAATTATTTTTTGGTAGCTAATAAGCCGTACAGCTTCTTCTAAAAAGCGAAACGATGTGAGCCTAACTTAGCACTATTAATCATCTCATGTTATATTTTGTTACACTCCGGAATGGATCTGTATTCGAATGTTCAATTCCAGTATAGGAATGTTCCATACTTGAATGATCTTGGGATGAAATTGGCAAGTATGGTTTTACCTATTATTTTGCAATGATGAAGATTAAACCAAGGCTTATTTGAGGAGGAAAAAGCCAGTACATTAGTCTTATAGTTGTGTCACATTCTTTGCAGAATACATCTAGCCACTACGAGTTTGTTGAGGCAAGCATTGGAGCATGATTGAACAGGCACAATCTCCACATCCAGCGGTTGGGCCCTGAGACGAACACGCAATTGTCGGCGTTTCATTTTTCATGGCAGAATAAGCAGATACATGATCTTCATAGCAAGCTTATACTTGATCACCCAAGAGGTCGTTCACATCATATCCATAGATGCATTGCTTCTGGTACAGGGAATGGCATATTTGATGGAAATATTAAAGTGAATAGGTATTTTGTTTGACTACTTCCGTGAAGTATCAATTGTATTGTTTTGACAAAAGTATTGCCAATTTCTGGCCATTTTTGAACCAGCAGTGCAGATATTTATGTCTCCAACTTTTTTTATTAATTCAATAATAGATTTTCTAATTGCCTAGCATTTAATGATGGCCGAGTATTGACATATCCGAAGTTTATATTGTTTTAGGATTTTTTTAGGTAAAATGTAGTGAAGCCATCTGTAACTATAGTATTTGCATATGTAGAAGTGCAGGGCTGTTAACATATCATGTTTCCATATGGAATTTGGAGATTTTGCACAATTATTATTTGTTTCACCTCTGAGCAGTTTTAGTATTCTGATATTGATATTCATGAAGTTCTGTTTATGCATCCCTGCCTCCGCCTATCCTAAACTCGTAATATGTTTGTCATTGGTTCACAGATATGCACAACAGACTGATGCAGGGCAAGAAACCAAGTGTCTTCTGCTGTCATCGAAGGTGCTTGTTAATGTAAAACCAAACCTTCAGATCATTGCTGATGATGTCAAATGTACGCATGGGGCTGCCATCAGTGGTGAACATGATCCAAATGCGATTTACTTCTTCCAAGCAAGAGGCATTGATGTAAAAACAGCAGCAGCTGCTCTGAATTTCGCCTTTGGAGCCCATGTTATAAACCAAATCCCATTTAAACCCATAGAGAAAAGGGCATTAGCTCATTTCAAAAAGTTGCTGACTTCCTCAATAAAAAATGACGATTGAGGCCCTCAATAGTATTGTGAAGTCAGATCAGCAATTTTTTAATCAAAATGAGAAATATAGAAAGAACATTAGAAGAATTTTGGTGAAACACGTCGAGAAACAGAGAATTGTTTTGCAGTACTAGTTATGTTATTCCAGCATGTAAAGTCAGTTACTCAGTTTATTTGTGAACCAATTGTTCATTACGTGTTGGATCGAGCATCCATGAAGCTTGTGAGGCAGATTTATATATCTTTGCTAATGTTACATAAGACCGAAGTATCTGTAGAGCAATAACTTATTTAACTTATGAATGGTGATGGTTTGCAGCACAAGAATATGAGGCTGCCTGTGTTTGAGAATCATTATGCAGACATATGATGAGCTCCCAACAGTTTGAAATGAAAGATGGGGTCTTTCTTGTGTTTCCCAAGCTTTGCTGGACTAGAGTGTAAGCTTCCAGGTAATCTCATCTCATGGCGTAGAAATATGATTGATTCGAACTAATCAAAACTGTGTATGTAACTATATATTATATTGTGCTGTTGATTAATTAATTACTACTCTGACTATGAATCCTTGACCAATGATTTTGTCGCCGTACTGTCTTCAATTTGCTTAATTCAGTCGTAGTCAGAATCAACAGGGCCACCGGGGTAGCTGGGGGTTGTTCAGTTTAAAACTAATCTAGCACAGCTAGTTACGCTTGTTATGCTGTAACTTTTCCATCCGGATTTAAATTATAGATTTAATATGGATGTTTATATTTACAATAATTAGTACGCAACGTATCTATGATTTTCATGATTTCGTTGTAGTCGGTATAGATTTTGAAGTTGTTTATAAAAATAGGGTGTTTATAGAAATAAGTATGTATATATTATGAGCAGTCTATCTATACTGTGCTTAAAAAATAGTGTGTAACAGTCTAATGTATGCCAGTGTAGTGTATACCTACATGTACGTAGTGTGGTTCGCTTGGCCTAACAATTAATCAATGTACTTAACTATGAAATTGAATTGATCCGGTCAACAGACATTCGTGCATCCTACAGTGGTGCGAAACTAGGGACGTTGCACACAGATTCATCATCAACCATTGCTTACTTTTCGAACCCTTCTTCTCTGACGACGTGTAGTTCATCAGATGAATCTTCCCCAATATAACCACCCAGTAGCTAGCGTGCAAGCGTCACGGCCTGTTCTTCTCTGCTTAGTGGCGTAGTGGATTACCACTTAGCAGGCATATTTCCCATACTCGTACGACTTCCTATAAAAACTCTATGTACATATGATTTTTTTAGAATAGTATTTAAATCCTTTTTTAATTTTATAATAGTTAATTTTTTATTCGCTTGTATACTTGAATAACTATTATAAATTATTTATATATTCAGCCCTTTAGTTGTTCAGATGTATGCATCCGCGGATGAGGAAAAAGAATGCAGGCGCTTGATGAATAAATGTTCTTATTTTTCTTTTTGAGTCCCCACATTGGAAAATTATGCACGAAGCTTTCCATGATTAATTCGCTCATCTGTCATTATCCAACATCAGTCTGTAATTAATTAGGTAATCGATACTTGTTGGTTGTTTACATCTATATGTGATGTAGAGGCACGAGTGTTGTATTCTTTTATTATAAAAAAATTGTTATGCAATCGATCAATCCACTTTATCCTTCTTCCTATGGGGTGTAAACAAGTTATTGTATAAGCTTGTATTCTCAATACGTAGTTATATTCTGGGTAGAATATAGTAACGTTGACATTTTACTAACTCCAGTATAGAGGTATCTTTCTTTTTCTTTATCATTAATTATATCATGGGATAGGGGAGTAGATAATTCCAGGTTAAGAGATGTGCTTATCGATGCAGGATAGCAGAGGCGCATGGTTTCAGCCTCTTCGCATGAATCTTCATAATTATTTACCTTTTCCATCATTTGATACGAAGTTTCTCCATAGTTGTTTAGCTTTTTTTTTCTAATTACTCTAGATTCATATGTCATACAATCATACGGTTCATTCTCTCTCTTTAGCCATGGTATACCAACGCTAACAGAGAAGAGGTTTTTGCATACGGTTAGATGTGATTTTCACAAGCGGGTAAGGTGCTTGCCTGAAATCAATCGTTTGTCAAAATTGGTATTTTCGCAGTCAAGCCTTCAACCGTATGTGAAAATCGATGTTCGCATACGGACTACTAAAACATCTAACTACAAAAGATTTTTAGAAAAAAAAAATTAGACAGTTGAAGGCCTAACTTCAGTCAGTCCACCATCCCACAGAGCACCATCACTGAACCCACTGTTTCTGACCGGCCATCATCGGATCCGACATCTTTGACCATACTGTAGACGTGGCCACCTTTCTCGACCTTGCTATCGCCGGATCCACCATCCCCGAGCACACTGTTACTAGATCCACTATCCCCAGTTGTGTCGTCACTGTGGCCGCCTTCTCTGACCTTGCCACCGACATATTTGATGTCCCCGAGTGTGCCATCATCAGATCCATCATCTCCGACTATGCTCTCATTGTATCCGTCGTCTCCGACCATGCCCTCACTGTGGCCGCCTTCCCTGACCTTGCTGCCAACAGATCCGCCGCCTGATGGCCACATGAATAAAATATCTATGCCATTGAATTTCTACATGAATTAAAACATAGGAGAGTTCTAAAACTATTGTTTGGTTGACACAAAGGAGAAACGCAAAAATTTAGAGTAATAGAAAGAAGAAAACATGAGGTAGAATCTTATTCTTATTTTTCTCCTATATCTAAAACATAGCAATAGTAAAAACATATGATTTCATAAGAATGAAGATTATATACCATAAGAAGAATATATGAATTATATGAAAGAGATATAATCAAAGGGGAATTTTTAAGAGCTTGAAGATCTTGCTAACTTTTCTCTAAAATCTATATATATTAAACCATTTTTATCCATGGATGAACACCAGTAGCTAGTAGGGATCCGATGATATCCCTTTTATGAGTTTGACAATCTATTAAACCTTTCATGATGCACTACAATACACATGCAACGCAAAAAATAGAGAAGCTCCTCCTCAACTATGTCATAGGGGTGAAAGAAAAATCATAGATTCTATAAACACAACGATGAAAACAAATCTAAGGAAAATCCATCAAAATAGTGAGACACTAATTTTCCAACTTTGAGAGCAAACTAATTGCAACTAAAATCAAGCTCAAGAGAGATGTTGTGCAGAGAGTTTCTCAAGAAGACTCGCAAAAGCTCCAAGAGATGAATCTTTAAATATCGACCTATATCAGTGCATATAGCTTATAGAGCACCAAGATATTCTAAGAGCATATGCACGCAAGATCATGAAGAAATCAAATACGTCATCCAACAAAAAAGCAACAAAAGCATCAAAATGAAGAAAAAATGCATGAGTAGCAAATATCGACTAAACTGACACAGACACGTAGATATGAAAAAGTCCAGCCTAGATGCTACATATAAGCACACGGAGCTGCCAATGTCTAGTTTAGGTGTAGCAAATAGACATACGGTGTCATATAAGAACGATCTAAGTGACATCATGAAATAGGGGGATCACTTGGCATAAAACTGCAATCATATGATCAAAGCCAAGTGTTATCCTTTCTTCCTGCAATGTTCTATATGTGAAAACCAACAATACTTGTCCATATAGTACTAGGGTTAGTGAGTAGAGATTTAGGAATCCAGTACTGTCTCAAGTAAGGTGTAAAAACAAGTTTAGCATAGCTAAAATAATGATGCCCATGTTGACCCCTCCCATCCTATCCAAATCTCACCAATTCATATCGAAGGTGCATATCTTGACGAAAAAGCGAGACACACCATTTAAATGACATTAACAAATGCATTTGAACTTCTTAGGAACTACAAATTCTTGGTGCTCCTTTCTAACCATTCTAAAACAAAACCCTACCAAGTGGTTAGCATTCTCACAAAAGATACACTCAAACTTATCTCAATATGTTTGTGTTTCTCTACAGATTTGGTTGTTTCAGTAGGTTTGACTTTCTCTATAAGCTTGGTTGTTTCAATATGTTTGATTAAGTTTTTCTTTGGCTAAACTTATTTTAACTCTTGAGGTTTTGAAGTCTCCTTAGGCTATAGAGGCTTAGACTTGTTAGACGTATGTACTAATTTAGATTCTATTATTTTGGATAAGCTAGAGCTAGCATCTCCTATGTAACCAGCAGACTTGATGACTATTGGTTTCTGGGCTAGCTCTATAATACCATCTATGACACCTGTAACCTCATGAGTACCTATTCTCAGGGACTCAGCAAAATCATACCCTTGGTTGTTTCTACATACTTTGGATTGGTCAAAAATCATGTTAAGTTTTTTTCTTAGATAAATCTCTCTAAAAATAGTTAAAGATAGGTATTCTCTTAGGCTAAGGTAGCTCGAGATTTCTTACTCAAAACACACTCTCTCTTTATGCTAGCAAGATCTAGCCTAATAGACATCATGATGAACATGAATCAATAGATTTAGCAGAAGCAATAGCAATTTTAGTATATTTTAGTTCAGATTCTAAGGAAGCACAGTTAGAATAAATTGATTGAATAGATGCTTTAGAAACATATATTTTAAGCAAGTTGTTCGTGATTTTAAGCATACCATATTATTACTTTATCTCATTAATTTCAATTGTAAGTCTAGAATAATTTTCATAACATTTTATCCTATCATCTTCATAAATATTATTGATGTAATCAAACTTTTCTTTACATTCTTTTAGTTCAAACTCAAATAAGTCAATGTTCAATTTTATTTCATAGTAAGTAGAGCAAGTAACGACAACACTAGTTGGGTTACTAGCTCTAAAAGTACATGAATTGATTCTACCTTAAGAGCTTAATCTCAGCAAGATAAGACTGACAAGTAAGACAACCATCCTCCTTATGTATCATGGAGTATAACCTAGCAATTTTTAGTGCCATGCCCTTAATTTTAGATTTTAGTTTCTCAATATTAAGCATGAAAGATCTATACTTTTTTGTTCATAGTGATCATGAGATGAGCCAATTACTCTCTACTCACATCCACATCAAGAGAATCAACATAAGAGCAATTATTGCCACTCAAAATAGATCTATACAAGGAGAGAAAATCATCAAGACATACCTTAGGATGCTCCATTGAGTCATCATTATCCTCAAATGCCATCAAGCACGTGTTGGTGAAGTCGTCGTCAGTGAGACATCACATGTCGAGGGTGATCTCATTATCCTTTGTCACTGTATGATCATCTTCATCAGTGTTGATGTCTCTCAGCTAGATCTCATCAAGTGCCATCAGGACCTTGTGAATCATCTTTTTCATCATGTCCTTTTTTGTTTTTCCTTGGCCTTCAGACCCCTGATGTCTTCTCTCCTTTCTTATTTATCTTGGGGCAATGTGCCTAGCTATGGTTTGGTTCTCTATACTCAAAGCAAGTGATAGAATGGTTAGTCTTATATCTCTTCATATCTCTCATATTTTTGTAAGCCCTAGAAAACTTTTGAGCAAATAGAGCATGATCATGTTCAACGATCTCCTCTAGTTGCCCCTCAGAAATTGTGTATAGAGCGGCTAGTGAAAGACCACCACACACAAGAGCTGAGTGGGGAGCAGAAGTGTTAGAAGAGCAATTAGCTGCCAAATCCAAAGTGCATTAGGCCTTTACACTGAAGAATATCCATCTAGTAGATTTTTAGCTTTGAGTAGAGCTTGTCCATAGTAAGATCACTCAAAGGAACACTCTCTATGATAGATGTAGTTTTCATTTCCCAAACACCACAATCAAGACAATTCAAGAGATAGCGGGCCTTCTCACTATCTTTGACAATCTTGCCAATTGATCTCAAGTTTGAAACAATCTTGTCAAAACGTTTGAAGTAATCATCAGTAGACTATCTAATTTGTATCTCAAAATTCTAGTACACCTTTTGGAATTGGTTTTGGTGAACCAATTTAATCTCATTAGTACCTTCATGAAAGTTGCATAAGGTTATCCAAATCTCATATGTGGACGATAAGTCAGTAATCAACACCTTTCATGCACTAAAGTTAGTATTAACCTCATCAAGATTTGCATCAACGATTATCGCATCATTGGGTACAATGTAAGGCGTTGTCACTTTTTTTCACACTTTGTACCCTAACGAGTGAAGGTATGTTTCCATTCGAGCATTTCAACAAACAAAATCTCTTCCATCAAAAACGTGGTTTTGCAAAGTACCTCTTCATAGCGTGGTTCGTTGCCACATTTAGGTTACAACAAACTTAATATGCCACCAATTATAAGACCAAGACACTGAACATAGAGCGATTCACTTTACCTTTAAAATATCTATAAAATGTGGACTTGATTAAGTTATCAAGAATCTTAGCTATTGAGAAGCTAGATCAACATAACTACCAATGGTCGATCTTAAAAAAGTATCTATGAAAAAACTAGATATTTAGGTGTATTCCTATGAATAATGGGTATCACTTGGTTGAGTATTTTTATAGCATATCATGAGTTACGAATGCCTATCACTCAAACCAAAGCATCTCACATGATTCAAGCAAATGGTGTAAAAAGACCTTGCTCTTTTAGAGAATTTAACCTCTCGGATTTTTGCTCTATTGACTCCATTTTTATCATAAAGCAAATTAAGATCTAAAAGAGTTAGAGGAAGAAAAGAAACTCACACCAAAAGTATGTAAAAAGAGGGAACCAATACCTAAAATTTAACTTGCAGTGCAGAAATTTAAATTATGGAATTTAAATATAAAATTTAAATTACATAATTTAAATGTAGAATTTAAATTGAGGAATTTAAATTAGAATGGGAAATTAATAAAAATAAACACTATTTTATTGATTAAAATATTTTTATAAAGCTTATAAAATTCTCTCAAAAATTTTAAAAGAGTTCTATAAAACTCTCCTAACTCTTATTTTCCTCATATAACTCTCTCTAAATCACTTCTTAAAAAGGTGCAAAACTTTCCCTTGTATATGTCTCTCGTTTTATACATCATGGATAGTTGGTTATCCCCTTGCAAAACTCTCACTGTTGTTAGGTCCTTGCAGTTCACAGGCCTCCTTCCACGCACCGCATCCTAGGCTAAAGCTGGCTGGGTCATGCCCCTGTGCTCACAGGCCACCGCTGCTGACCTCTGCGCACTTTGGGCCGCCGTCACTAGGCCATCGCTACTACTGCTGTCATGGGCTGTCTCTTTTTCTTTCCTTTTATTTTTCTTTTTCTCTTTGATTTTCTTCGTAAATTTTTGACGCTTGCATATTTGATCTTATGAAACCCATTACGAAAAACTCTCTACATGGTGTTCATCTCTATGTGTTATCTTGTATTCTAGCATGTTTGATCACTTCGGATTTCAACTCATCTCTAAGTCTATTCGTGATCCACCATTAAACAAGGTTATTCTGACTTCAATATCACCTTATCACGTGGCATCGCGACCGCACAAACCTCTGTTTTTCTTGAGCATAATCCCCAGCTCTAGACATTGACAAAGTTTGATCTTCATCACCTGTACATAAAGAAAACAAATTATTTTTAGGTATAGATATCATTACCTGATTTATATTAATCATACCCACTTTTACTAATAAATGTTAACTTTTCAAAGCAAATTTCAATAAAAATCAACGCATGATCATATTTTTTTTTATCACGACGTAAAAACTATATAGGGTTTTACAAAATCAAGATGCCTCACCAGGATAAATAATTCTGAGCATTTCCATTTGAGTGAAAGTAATGTATGCTATGAAAAATTTACAGTCGTCAACTCGTGTATTTGCGTAGGTATCTGCTCCGTAGTGTTGGCCGCGTTGGTCTCCATGTGGCCACAATAGTCTTTGTAATATTATTTGTGCCCCGTATAGCTCCGTATGCTCGAATAATTGATAACTGTGCCCCGTACAGATTGCGTGGTTATAACATGTTCTCATATAATAACATATATTTTTTTATATTTTATTGTGAAAGAAAAAAATATAAAAAATAGCAATATAATTTTGTACTATGCCATAACTTAACCAAATTTATATATCTGATACTTCGGTTAATAAAGTAATTCATATATTAAAAAGCATGACATATCCTTTTATATTCCCTTAATAATACAATAAACCAAAGATATATGACTATGGTTTTTTTTTCTTCTTCCCTTCATCTTTATTTATCTTTAAATTAATAGTGATATCTTCTTACTCTCTCTATCTAGTGATATTATTTCACATGTGATATTATATCGTATATTCGTGATAGTTTATAAGCAATTCTAAATAATAAATTATTCATCAATATCAACACTTCTTTATTATTGGGCTTATTATATTTTATTTCATTATTCTTCCTCATGTCTCTAAGAACCCTATTAACAAGTTGGTATAGATTTGAAAATCCAATCTCATTGGATTATCAAGAAACTATTAACGTGTGAATTCTAATAATTTTTAATCAATAAGAAAATTTCTAGCTAGTAGGATTAACATGTGGCTCCTAAGAGAGTCAATAAGTAAATATATGGTCTCTTCTTCTAATATTATTTATTTTTAATCTAGATTTAAAATACTTCTAAATTATAATTCCACATGAACTCTTTTGTTAATAAAATATTTTTAATTTCTAAATTGTATTTATACATCGACTCTTTCTGTTGATATTATTTATTTTTATTTTAAATTTAAAATAATTCTAATTTATACCCTACATTAACTCTATTCTATATAATTTTTATCTGAATTTTACATGAACTATTTCTCTTAATATTATTTATTTTTAATCTAAATTTGGATGTTTCTAATATTTTTACATAAACTCTTCTCTCAATATTAATTATTTTTCTTTATTTAAATTGTATTTCTATAGACTCTTCTCTCAATATTAATTATTTTTAATTTTTAATTTGAATTTCATATTTCTCTAAATTATATTTCTACATGACTCTTCTTCCAATATAATTATTTTTATTGAATTTAGAATATTTAAATTGTATTTTTAGTTGAATCTATTTTTTTTCTTTTTTGATTAATACGAAAATTTCTAAAATATAAAAGCAAACTGCTGAAACATTTCATCACCAACCTAGTCAACAACCCCGTCACCTGACAATCTCAGAAGCAAAAGATTGTGGCTCTTTCGTCATGTGAAACAGAGTACGTAGCTATAACTACAGCTGCTTGTCAAGGGATTTGGTTGGTACGGCTGATCTCAAAACTTAGAGGAAGAGAGACTGGTGCCACCAGTCTGAAGATTGACAATGAGTCCGCCATCACACTCAGCAAGAATTTAGTGTTCCATGACTGTAGCAAACATATTGATATCAGGTATCATTTCATCCGAGAATGTGTTGAAGATGGCAGGGTGAAGACCGAGTCGATCGGAACTGCAGATCAGCTGACAGACATTCTGACCAAGCCCTGGCACGAGAGCGTTTCTGTGAGCTGTGCTTGTTGATTAGGGTCCGAGATGTACAACATCCGTGCAAGCTTATGAGAAGTAATGTTATTTTTTCCTTTGCATATTTTTTTTCGCTACATGCGCCTGAGCTCCAGGATGTGGCAGGCCGCACGCGTAGGAACCGTGGCGTGAGAATCACTCACCACATGCATAGGCATGCCGTCGTGGCTAGCGTTCACGGTGTGTAGGGATGGACGCGCGTAGGGATGGACGCGCACATCTCGCGTCGTGGCTAGCATTCGCGGTGTGTGGGGATGGACGCACATATCTCGTGTCGTGGCTAGCGTTCACGGTGTGTGGAGATGGACACGCACATCTTACGTCGTACGCGCTGTGGCGAGCATCGCCCGTTGCACTTTCCGTTCAATAAAAGGGAAATAAGAAAGACAGAAAAGGTGGCGCTTCTGGCAGCACCAAAATCTTTATGTTCTTGCTATTTTGTTTCGCACTCACCGCTGCTCGTGTTCATCTTGTTGGTATTCACCCGTGCGATTTCTAACAAAACTCGCCTGCTGTTGTCATGCCCTCATGTTTGTCCACGGTTGTTGCGCCCTCAAGCCACTTATGATCACTGCATCCATACTGTTGTCCTCAATCTCACTTATGGTCACCTTGATTTCGTGTGATGCTATCGCTGCTGTTACCCTCGGGCTTAAAACGATACGCAGCTCAAGGCGAGTCATTTTATACGCTAAAACGACATGCCGATTATTCTGGTCGAGCCAATACCAAACAAAATTAATGAGGATGATTAGAAGCAAATATGTGTGAATATTATTTTTAAGAATATGGTGGTTATTTTTTATCTATTATAATTATTTCAAGATACATTCATTCTCTTATCCCAAGGTTGGATTGTTGGAAAACTATAGGATGTGTCCCATACAGTAAAAATGTACTAATTTTATTTGGGCCCTGACACATACGGTACATGCATGCTTTTTAGATTTTTAATGTAAGGAGAATTATGTGCCTCGCCGTCCCGTTCCAGATTGATGGCACACTAAGGCTGTATATCAGCTATATGGAGTTTTTTTTTTTTGGCAACTTGCTTGTGGAGAAGGAAGCATATATTGGTGTGGTTGTGGAGTCCAGGTTGCATGTCTTCATATATCAGGTTTAAATCCTACAAATTTAGCATTGTCAAGATTTGCCTCTAGTCTCTTTTTTAAATGTGTTTAACGGGCACACTCTCGGATATATACGTGCATATGTACATGTGTGTATGTATCTTCCATGTAAAATAATACTTGTGAAAAAAACATATCTTGTTCATAAGCAATAAGTTTGTTCCAATCTATGAGGACTAAATCTGTTTCAATCATATGACGACTAATTACGATGGAACAGAAATTGTATTGGTATCCGGACTGGATGCGCTGATATTTTTTGCATTTCTATTATCGATTTGCTAGCGTCTGAATTTTGGTTTGCTGCAAGCCTACATAATTTAATTTTGATTGGAAAACACTGATAATTATTTTAAAATGGAGATAGTAAGTCGTTTTAGTTTTGTTATGAGTTAACCGAGTTTATATAAAAATATAACAATATCTATAATATTAAATTACTTTCATTAAAATCCATAGTAAGAAATGTATTTAATAGTTATTATAGGTGTTGGTATATTTTTGTATAATCTCAGTTAAAGTCAGTCAACAAAAAGGACAAAAAATCGAAATAAGGAACTCCATTTCATTAGATGAAATCTCTCCAGAGTTTGATACCCAAGCAGCAGAATTGCTGCCATAAAATGAGCTGCTAACTAGATGAAATTAAGCTGTGATCTTTCTGGTGTTTGCCAGCGTTGCACCTTGCTTAGCTAGTAAGGCGCCCAAATGCACAGCGTCAGCTTCCAGGTAATCTCATCTCGCGGCGTCGAAATTAATATGTGATTACTTCGGCACTAATCAAAACCGTGTGTGTATGTACATATATATTATACTGTTGATTACTGGTTACTCTGACTAAAAAGTCATTCGCTTGCACGGTCCTTAATTTTGGCATTCTCATCCCTTAGTCAGAATCAACAGGCCTGCCGGGTAGCTGGAGTGTGTATGCGTGTATACCTACATGTAGTCATCTAGACTTCGGTTTGCCTGACCTATCAATCAACTCTACTGAGTACCATTACGCGTTGTCTCTGCCTCTGCCTCTCTGTGGCCGACGAATAGTAGGCGTCGATCAGCAAGCTTGCATGAGAATGTCAAGATCTACGGACCACAGTACTTAGTCTCGTGAGAAACTAGGGACGCTGCACATAGATTCACCAACAACCATTGCCAACTTCTCGAACCCCTTCTTTTCCCTGACGACGATCTTCAGAATATATGGTCATCTTCAGTTTAATTTGTTCCAAAAATATGCCTCTTCTTTGCAGCCTTGTTTGATCCCAAATTAAGGAGCACAATGTTGGCCAATGGCTATAACAATGGTCACAGGATCACTGATCACAGCGGCTAGCTCCATGAAGGCAGGAAGTCTTTGCGTTCCTGCCAAGTAACCTTGCTTTCTTGGCTAGTAATTAAGGTGCCAAAAGACAGAGGGTGTACGTCTCAATATGTAACTATTTCTGTCACGAGAAGACAATACAACGGATCAGCCTCAGTAGAAAGATAGCTTGGTTTGGCTGGTACGGTTGCCTATACTGACCTACCACTCACGCCGTCGCAATATATATCACGGTTGCTTTCAGTATTTCGCTCCTTCACGTGCAAGCATATAGCATGTATAACCAACACAAAATTAGACTGCTGTATGTTCTATCACAAAACCATGTCTCCAATTCAGATACAGAGAGCATCCACAGGTAAGAAAAAAGGAGTCATTTTGATGAATAAATACTCATTTATCTCAAGTTTCTCATTGTGAAATGGTGGTCTTTATTAGTAGTATTATTTCAACGGTAGAAATTATCTTAACAATTAATTTATAAGTTACACTAGCAGTTGATGTAATGGTATAAATAAATACAATCTATTGAATGAAAAGATAAATGGTCTAGATTAATTTTTACTACAAAGTAGAGAGTAAAGAGCTTTGTAAAACATCTCTTCTTGATATATCCCACTTATGTTTGATACTTGTTAGTTGTGTTCATCTATGATGCAGAGGCCACATGTGTTATACTTTTCCATTTTTCTAAAAAGTTTGTTAAGCAACTGATTGATCTGCTCCTGCAAACACGTTATTTTAAGCTTGTATTCTCCTGTGTATATATTGTACTGTGTTGAGTGCTGATTAGTAGCTCTGACCCTGAGTTCAATGATTTGCAAAGCGGGTCCTTGTTATTGTTTTTCCTTAATTCTGTACGATATTACTATTTGTTAGTCATCATCAACAGGGTCGATTGTGTCCTTGATTTTGGTTTTTGCACTTTTTTATTGCACTCAAATGGTGTGTACGTGAACCATCTAGCCTTGTGTCTTTCTGAACTTGTCTGAAGATAGACATCTCTTTCTCTGAAACCACAAATCACACGCTATATAGGCAAAACATCACTGAACTAGTCATCTAACATGATGCATATTCAGTTAGTGAAAGTGAAACTAGGAACATATGCCCACAGATTCACCAACAACCATTGTCAACTTTTGGAAGAGCTAGCATTCTTACCTGACGTGCAACTCAGATTCTTTGACGATACGATGGATAACCTGTTGTTCTAATTAATTTTCGCCAAGCTTAATGGTATAATAATCAACGGTAGCGAACTGATCAAATCATGCATAGATATGTACTTGTTTGTACAAATAGTACACGCCTATATTTGTGTATGTTCGATAGCTGCAACTAATTCCACATTTGTCGAACATTTTTTGTGGCAACTTGCAAGTTACTTGTATCCAACCATATGTGCCAAACAGCTAAGAGTAATGCAAATTGGGACGCCAGATGATCTGCTACATATTTGATCCAATTGGCAACAAGTCGATCGATGGAGAATTGCAGTCTATACATTGGATCTTAACAGCCATGATCAGTCTATACATTGTACGTGCCTAGATTTTTTTTCTTGCTTTTCCACAAAAGAATCTTCATCATAACACCATGTCTACACCATCTATCACACCAAGTTGCTAGCTAGCTAGCTAGAGCCGTGTGCAAGAATAATTATAAGCACTGCATGCCTGTTGTAAAATAGTGAGTAGTTAGGAGGTAATTAATCCTTGACTTTTTAATGCATATTTTGAGATGATAATGGAAATGTACAGTCCTTTTAGTCTCATGGGTCAGGGGGAGGTGCACCTGATTGATGTTGATTAGAGCTAACTATCCATAGGTAGTAGACTAGTAGGTACCAATCTGGCCAGCTTAATAATTGTTATCAACATTATGTTTGCTCATGTACCATGTAGTATATATAATGTATTATACTAGCAACGTGCTCATAGCTGCCACATGTGTACCACTGCAAATGCAAGTACGATGTGACTAAATATGCAATGTTTGCTGAAACAATGCCAAGATCACTGGCTCACGCACGTTAATTCCCCTAATAGCTAGTTTCAACGAATTCAACGGTTGTTCTTTGCTTGATGAGACAGTCATGATTGATTGATGTGCGTGGACAAGTTGAGACAAGAGCATTAGGAAAAAGTAATCAGTATCAGTAACTAATGGATGACCAGCACCAGCTGGGTATATCTGTTCAAATGTTGACCATACATCTCAGAGCTTAACTAGTTGGGGGCTGCCATTCTCTGTATTTAAAATGGCCCGTGTGTAGAAGCTCGCATGCGGCTTGCTAGAACACACAACTATTTTTTTTTTCAGTATGTTTAGTTTATTTAGGTTGGGTGGCCGGCTCCAAATAATTGTTCAGCTTGTTGCATTGCGTCGTCGGTCGATGGATCCATCCATCCATCTCGCTGTCCTGCACGTTTAGCCATTTACTAACTCAAACTATTCCTATAAATACTAACCCCTCTCAGATTGCCAAGAGCATCAATCGTGTGTCTCGTGTGTTAGCCACACGCCACTGTCGACTAGCACTAATATTTCTTTCTAGCTTTCTCCTCCATTGATTAATCATCCTTTGCATGCCCCTCTCCAGCTGCTGCTTCGCCTGTTCTTGCAGAGCTAGAAGCTAAGGTGAAATAGATCACAGCTCGATTAATCAGTGATCAACTAGTATAGTGCATTACATTAGTTTGCTGAAAATGTATTGATTCGTGTTGTTGATTGCGTGCGTGCAGATGATGGATCAGAATCGAGCGAGGGTTCTGAAGGTGTTGGTGGCGGCTTTTGTGGTTGTTGCTGTCGGCAATGTCGCGGCGGCGCAGGCACCGCCGGCGCCGGTGACGGCAGCGGACTTGCAGAGGGTGGCTGGGTCGCTGCAGATGTACGTGGACGCGCTGCCGCAGATGGCCAAGATACAAGGCTACGGCTTCCAGCGCGGCCAAGCCGTGCCCATCAACCTCACCATCGGCATGTTTCAGAAGACCTGGGTACGTAATTAACATGCATAATTAGCAACTGTTTAGGAGCACTAATTATTACTACAATAGTACTCCATATATATGATTATATATGATCAGCATCAGGATTACCTCATTGCGGTACGGTATCGAATTACGTACAAGCAACACTTTATTTGACCTCTGGATTAGTTTGAAATGTCCCAATTTATATATATATATATATATATATATATATATATGTATGTATATGTATATGTATATAAAATTAGTTAGGAGTACTTATTTTGTAATAAAAATGAATACTAGGAGTGTACTTCTTTTTTGTCGGCGTGCATTCCCATTTTGGGACGAATGGTTTTGTAAATAAAAGGAAATAAACAAAATATTGATCATGTCGGTAGCTCAAATCACTGGTCTCTCTAGCCAAAACAGCCAAGCCAGGTCACATCAATTTATGATTAGTTAGGCTTGAGTGATGCAAGTACAGTACCAAAAATGCATGTGTTAGGCTCTTCACACTAGGATTATTCTAATTAAGGTGGATATGATAATGCAACTAATTAATAGATGAATAACTTGAATCAATTCAATGAACAGTAAAATAAAAATAATAAAAATAATAAAAAAGGGATGCTTTCATGCATGCAGAAATTCCACCGCGACCTACCGGCGACGCCGGTGTTCGTCTACGGCCAGTGCCCGGACTCCGCCACGTTCCCCGGTCCGACCATCGTCGCGCGCCATGACGTGCCGCTCTTCGTCAAGTGGGAGAACCACCTCCCCGCCGCACACATCCTCCCGTGGGACCCCACCGTACCCACCGCCATCCCCAAGAATGGCGGCGTCCCCACCGTCGTCCATCTCCACGGCAGCGCCCACCCGCCGCAGTCCGACGGCAGCCCCTTCGCCTGGTTCACCGCCGACTACCGCGAGAAGGGCCCCGCGTGGACGCAGACCACCTACTGCTACCCCAACGTGCAGCCGCCAGGCAACCTCTGGTACCACGACCACGCCCTCGGCCTCACCCGCGCCAACCTCCTCGCCGGACTCCTCGGCGCCTACGTCATCGAGAAGCCCGAGGTCGACACCCCCATGGACCTCCCCTGCGACGACGACGACCTCCACCTCGTCATCGCTGACCGTAGCTTCAACGTCGACGGCTCGCTCTACATGAACCACACCGGCGTCGCGCCCAAAATCCACCCGCAGTGGCAGCCGGAGTACTTCGGCGAGGCCATCACGGTCAACGGCAAGGCATGGCCGTTCCTCGTCGTCCACCGCCGCCGCTACCGCCTCCGCATTCTCAACGCCAGCAACGCGCGCTACTTCAACGTGTCGCTCTCCAACGCCCTCCCCTTCCACGTCGTCGGCTCCGACGCGTCGTACCTCTCCGCGCCGGTCACCGTCACCAACCTCCTCCTCGCCCCAGCCGAGATCTTCGACGTCGTCATCGACTTCTCCCAGTCACCGACGACCGAGATCGAGATGCTCAACTTGGCGCCCTACCCATTCCCCACCGGCACGGCCCCCGGCCCGCTCAACGGCAAGGTGATGAAGTTCGTGGTCCAGCCGAACGGGCCGCGCGACCCGCCGGACAACTCGACGGTGCCGGACCACGAGGTACCGTACGCGAGCGTGACGGCGCTCCCGCCGACGACGATGACGAGGTACATCGTCATGTACGAGTACCTCACCACGTCGGGGCAGCCGACGCACCTCTACATCAACGGGCTCCGCCTGGAGGACCCGGTGACGGAGACGCCCAAGTCGGGGACGACGGAGCTGTGGCAAGTGATCAACCTCACCGGCGACAACCACCCGCTACACATTCACCTGGGCATGTTCCAGGCCGTCAAGATGCAGCAGCTCGTCGACCTGCAGACCTTCACCGACTGCATGACGGCGGTGAACGACGCGGTCAAGTGCAACGTCGACCAGCACGCCGTCGGGCCCATCGTGCCGGTGCCGGAGCACGAGAAGACATGGAAGAACGTGGTGAAGGTGCCGCCGGGGTTCGTGACGTCGGTGGTGGTGGCGTTCAAGCTCGTCGACACCAACCAGACTTACCCCTTCGACCCCACGGGCGAGCCCGGATACGTCTACCATTGCCACGTAAGCGCCACGTCACGAGGCCACGTGCCATGTTTCCTTCTCTACTAGTGTATGTTATCCAACTTCATCAGTGGCTTCATTTTTTTCTAATCGAATTTATGTTCTGATCTAATGTGCAGATCCTTGATCACGAAGACAACGCTATGATCAGGCCATTCAAGCTGCTTCCATGAACAACGCCATGATGTCTCACCGGGATCAATAATTCTGAGGATTTCCCTTTGCGTAAAAAATTAGTTCTCTTGTTTGAATTTATATTTATTCGATTCGTTCTGTTACTGTCCTGGGTCATACATTGTAATATCGAGTTGATAATATCACCCACTTGATTGATTCTTTCAAGTGAAATATACGTGTAAAAGCATTCATTTTTATCTCGCCCAGCTGTTCCTGAATGGCTTCTGTTTTCTATTCCCATATATACTTGAGCTCAATGCAACATGGATTATAAGAAAATTGAGACGTAGTGAAATGGAGAAATAGTATATTGCAGCTAGATCAGCGAAAGAGCACAAGCACACATGCATAAAAAAAATACTACCAGATCGGCCAGCACATGGAGAAGGATTAACAACGGTAGTCCACGTATCTCACCGGTATATACACGTGGAGCATACAAACGGAGGATGTCCCACAGCAACATACAGACAAATTGGACGAACCATTCAGTCTGAAATTAGTCTGAAATTAGCAGGGCATTCATGTGACGTCATTCTCTCATTAACCAATATTAATTCTCTCGTTAACCAATATATAAATTAATATGAGTAAAATATTTTTGTACTCATCCTAAAATTTTAACTGCTACTAATATGATGGATCATTACTAAACATGCTTTTAATTGTTTGATAAAATCTATGTATATAACGCTACACAAAGTAAAAGACGATAGCAAAACCAAAACTAAACATAAATCTATAAATATGGCATGGGTCCTATACCAAAACCCTAAAAGTTTTTATATACAATTTGCTTTAAAAAAAACTTTTCTATGATTAGATCTTTGTCTTTATGAACTTTTAGATGCAGGATAATAATAGCAAGTGTGAGTATAGAGTTACTCAATAAGTCATAAAAATTAATGTAACATGTCAAGTTAAGAGGAGGGGTTTGATTTTGTTTCATAATGTTTTAAATCGTCTTCGTAAATTTTGCCAGAGTTAGGAGGAGGGGTTTGATTTTATTTCATAATCAAGTGTGTTTTTGTGTTTTTTAAGTTATCAAAAAGAAGCTCACACATCAATTTTATTACATGAGTTGTCTTATAACAATTCACCATAATTGCTGGAAAAAGACCTGTACCTCCATTCTAAGGGTTGCTTTGAAATGACTTAATTCCAATTCAAAGCATATAATCCTAAACGTTACATCCATTTCGATACTCACTCCTTTTCTTTCCCAATCATATCTCAGCTTCATCTTAATCAACTCTAATTATAATGCCATACGACACCTCGAGGTCACACAACCACAACCAATTTTCACAAAAATTTTTCAAATACAAAACTACGCTAGTGAAATTACTTCACATCCACCCATGACCATGGGCGCAGCTATTTAAACATATTATAACATTTGCAAAGAGTCACACTTTAACCACTTGACGCGAACTTACTCTAAACACCCAATACGTATTGATCAAATACATATGATGATGAGAGGTTCACAACAAGACATTTCTAAATCATTCCCTTGATAGTCGTTTATCAACTGAACGAGTCCTAGACTAAGCATCGGACAAGTTCTAGACTTCTCGTACTCAGGGTCTCACAAGTGCATCTTAGATGTCACCTCGGTGACTCCACGTCTATTAACTTTCACATACTTCTAAGGTACACTAATTAATTAGCCATGAGCATCCTATTGCACCCATGTGGTCGCACTTTAATATGATTAGTAAAACTTCTAAAGGGATCAGTTCTTATATACTATGCGAAAGTCAAGCCACACATGCGGTGACTATACATGACTAAGTTTTATAAAATTATTTTATTTCATAAAGCTTCCGAGCATAAGTATTGGCATTTCAAATCATTTTAAAACTTATTTTATCCCATCGATAAATTTTAAGTGATAAGAGAGTCATCGATACTCGCATGATGAGCATGAGTACTAGAACGATAACAATGTGACAAAGGTGTGAGGTCATCAATAAATAAGGAGGGTAAGTACAACAAGTGGGTTTAGGGTAAGTAGCATGGTCGATATCGTGTACCTAAACATGCATGGTTTAAAAATAAAATAATTTTTAATTTAAAACATGAGATCAATACGATCAAAGGTGATTTGCCTTGGTCTTGGTCCTACCCTTCTTTAACAAACACCTTAATTGGCTACTCCTCGATGTCGACTACTATGTGGTAAAAAACATAAAAAAGAAATAAAAATAGAATCTAATATATATATATAACTAATAATGATCTCCATTTTAGAAAAAAAAAGAGTTACATGGGTTCAAACGGAGTTACGGTTAAAAAGATATAAATTTTAAAAAATTAAATTATTTTCTAGATTATAGAAAAAAGGAATTAAATATTTTCTAGAAATTAAAAGTTTTAGAACAGAGACCGATAGATGGGACAGATGGCGAGAGAGGTAAAGCAGACTTCTTTTTTCCAGTGTATGGGTTAATGGGCTTTTGTGCCTAGGGTTATTGGGCTAAGCAAATGGGGTCGACGCCTTTTGGCTACATAGACTGGCCAAAGCTTGGCCTGGCTGAGGCAAGCGTATTGCGTGGGCATGGTAGACCCACGGTCGTTCGTCGCGTGCCGACCATGTGGTCGCTAACTGAGGAGAGGAGACCAGAGGAAAAATCGATAGCCGACGAAGCTCGACGGCGTCCGACCGAACGACAGCGATCCTCGATGAGCCGTGGTTATCAGAGCATCGATTAGAGGATGGGGAGGAATGTGGCTAGCACGGATTTGGTCTAGGCGATGGTAGGTGGCTAGCAACGAGCGGTGGCGGGCTTCGAGGAAAAGCATGTCATTTGGTTACTGTCGGCGATCAAATGAGCAATAAAGGTGTTGGGTTTGAGCTTAGTTGGAAGCAAAGTGAAGATAGAAACAGGATGGAGAGAAAATAGAGACGCTACCTTGGAGGACTATGGGGAGTAGGACGATGGCAATAGCACTTGACGGAGAAAGAAGGAAAGAGGAGAGGCGATGATGGTTAGGGCTTAAGTGAGCTTAGAGAGTGCGGTGGAGCAGAGGAAATCCCTAGCCTATTTATAGACGGGGGCTAGCACTAAACGACAGCTCAGAGAGATGGTGTTGCGTCGTCCGAGCTCTCCTAGCCAAGGCGGTTAGGTCTCGTGGCATGACAGCGGCACTGAAATGATCGTGCCAACCATGGCGGGAAAAGAGGACAAAGAGAGCTTACGAGCTCACTAAGGCCCAGACAGAATGGTTGGTGTCGTAGCGCGACATGAGGCGACAAAGCATAGCACGACATCATGATGGTATTTGCTAGAGAAGGAAAAGAGAAGGGGACGCAGCTGCTAGTGATGTGACATAACAAACGACAGTGGAAGCTGACATGAGACAGGGAGTAATAATGTGGCGCAATCAACGGGGCGCATAGCTCGACAAGCATGGCGACCACGTTCTAGGGCGATAGCCTTTTCAGGCCTACACGAGGCAGGCAATGCTAACAAGACATGGAGGCATTATCGCGCCAAGTGGCAGCCAGTGTATTCCATGGTGCATTTGACCAAATGTTGCATTTGACCAAACGTGTGACAAGCGTGAGAGTAATGTCAAAGGTAGGGGATGGCCATGAATTGGCGTGTCAGGCAGCTATCCATACGGATAGTAGGTAGGTCTAACCTATCGACCAGTGTGCTAAGTCACGAGCATATGTGGCAACTGTAAACTAACAGGAGAAGATAAAGCGGACCGTGGACCGTGTTGAGCTAGTCCATATGAAGGGGAACAGAGGCCACGCAGACCAAAAAGGAAACAATAGCCCCGATATACAATAGTATTTTTGAAATATTTTGAAAAAGAAATTTCAAAGATTTGAAGATATTTAAACTTAGAAAATTTTGGGTTTAGAGAGGATTTAAGATATAAACTTTGACACACTCTTAAGAAATCAAAAATACAATTTCGTAAATAGGTTTTTATTCGAATAATTTTTCCGTTACAATTCACACGTCCATGTTGTAACATTGGCCTAAGAATCCAGCTTAAACTCCGATAAATAAGCAACGGTTAATCAGTCTTGCCGACTCATCATTAGGAGTTGCCCTAAACCACCACATAACACGGCATTGCTAAATAGTAACAACATGATCAGTCCAGAGGTCACAAAAGCAAAAAAGTATACCCCAGCCATATGAATGAGCTCAACGCTTCCTCTTGTGCGTCCTCCACTGCTTCAGGACGTATTGGACGACTTCTTTGAGTGTAGCTTTCCGGTCCTCCTTAAAGTTCCACAGCTCTGGTACAGGATAGCGGCCACTGGGGTTGTACTCGTTAAGTTCTATCAGTGCCTTTGTTACCACGGCACCGATTTCTTCACCGTGCTCTTCTTTAAGTTCGTTAAGTTTCTCATCATCTTCAGAAAGAATTTCCTAACACCAGACCAAACACCGTTAGATGGTACATTCATACAATTAGCCTGAGTGCCTCATGCAATGCGTGGGTTAGTTTAAATATATCATCCCTATTCCAAAATGCAAGAGATGAAGAAGACAGTGATCAAGGACCTTGCCACTAATTTAACCAGTAATCCATACAGGAATTGCACAGACCATTTTATGGTCTCCAAATGTTTTCCGAACCTTAATTGTGGTCCTAATTCCTAGCACAGTACGTGACATTGTGGAAAAACAAAATGCATGTTGTAATTGAGATGCACCGACCTCCCTATTCGTGCACAATTACTAGTATAATTATGTGTATAAATTTTAGATTTGAGGATAATTAATTATTTACTGTATCTCATATTATAGGCTTGCAATATATTTACTTGGGATCCGTTGTAATGCAAGGACATTATGCAAGTATATGTAGATGTACCATTGCAACAATACTGGGATTCCTCGATAAAATCAAAGACTCAAGGTTACAAACTACTCCACAGCAAGGAAGCATGTAAAAGAAATAATACAGAGATTCCTACCTTCTCTTTTCCCTCAACAATAATAACCCTAAAAGGGTGCCAGTCTGAATTTTTAATCTCAGCTTCCCAATGAGAACAAAGCTTGGCAGCAGCAACATCTGCATCCCCTTTTGACAATCTCTTTTTGCAAGCATTTGCAAATGCTTTGAGATCAAGCTCACCCATTCTCTTGATGCCTATATTTGTTCGACCAACTGTAAGATCACTAAAGCCCTGAAGAGCATACAACACATCAAAGGTAGGGAATGATCTTGAGATGCTATGCCAAAGCACCAGGAACATTAGGTGTCATCATCAATAAAACATCACATAACGATTGGACATGAGGTCAACTAACATAGGTAACTTACATCTATCAGCTCCTTCCGGGCAAGTTGCAGCTCATCATTGCTTTTTCTTTCCTTGATAACCAGAGTTTGGTTGAGCGACTCCATTGCATCCATTTCATCATACTTCTCTTTTAGCTCGTCATTGAGTTCATCTATTTTCCTCCTCGCTCCGGAGTCTTCTTCACCTGGCATATGCTTCATTACTTCCAATTTTCCCTGCAGCTGTTGTATTTCTAACTCAAGCTTCTGCTTGGCATTCAACTGCTGCTCTAACTTGAGAATCTTGTCTAAAGCAGCCTGTTTCTCCCTCTGCATTTTCCACACGGTAAGACAGTCATTCGATATGGCTTCTTAAAAACTAAAGTGAACAAGATCCAAACCTTGTGTTCTTCCACAAGCTTCAGCAAATTTTCATCTGCCCTTTCTTGCTCCAATGTTGCTATCATGAGATGCTTAGCTTTAATATTGTTCTGTATGCAAACCACAACAACATGGCATGAGTTACATGCATACTGCAAATCTGCAATACAGAGGAATTAACAAGCAACACCCTAAATGTGTCACTATTTACTAGTCATTAGCATCGTTACCTCGTTATAAAGTAAAATGATACATAGAAAACCTCTGTATTACCCGAAATTCCTATTGCTAAACATTCTGCTGTAAAATCTGATAAAACAATGTAGAATGATAACAAAAACAAGAAATGCTAGTAATGAAAGAATGATGTAAAGGACACAAAGGGAGCCAAGCCTTGATAATTGTTTATGGGGGAAAAATAAAGAATAGAAACAGGACATCACATACCTTTTCCTTCTCTTGCTCAAGGTTCCCTCTGTCAGAGTTACTTTGGGCAACTAGCTGATCAAGCTCCTTGGATCTTGAGTCAAGTTCTTGCATCTTGGAGTCAAAATCTGAACGCCGCTTCTGATTCTCATCCATAATCATCTGTGAATGTCTGCGCGCAAGGTCTTGCATCTTGCGGATTTCTGGTTAAAAACGTTAAGATGATCATTAAACAACTCAAAGCCCCAGGTGTGCTAAAGTTGAGGGAAATGCATAAGTGATGATAACTATGATCACAGCAGAACATGTAAACAGCAAAAGATCAGCACACACCTTCATTGTAAGCCTGGAGTTGGTGCTCCCTTTGCACCATCACCCTGTCAAGTGCTGTGGTTGTCTCACTGAACTTAGATTCAAGTTCCTCCACATGTCTGTTCTTGACCTCAACCTGGGTGGCTAAATTGGCAACGAGCTTGTCAGTCTTTCTTGTTCCTTCATTCTCAAGATCAGCAACAGTCTTCAGATCACCGTTCTTCCGCAGATAATCCCCAATTGGTCCTACAGAATTGTGATCGTCGGCACTGGCGACCCACCCAAACATCTCTGACCCCCGATACTTCTTCCCCATCCAGGCCCTTCTGCCATACCCTTCTTGCTCAAAGTGGTTCCCAAATGCGCTCGCGTTCTCGAAACCGGTCCAGTCCTTGGCAAACTCAACAATCGCATTCCCCGTGTGACCCCAGCGGTTCCACAGAGGAACAACCTTGTGTGGGCAAAACCGCGAGAATCTCTCCTTCAGCCGATTCCCACTCTCCCCAACCTGGCGCCCATCCTTCCGTTCGGTAGGCACATTGACGAGGATCCCCATCCACGGGAAGACGAACTGCTCGTCCCTGCTCTGGTAAGGCTGAGACTCCTCGTAAGGGAATTCACGCTCCGAGTGGTTGGCTCGGGCACGGTGGTGGCTGGCATTCCCAGCGGTGGACCGTACGTGCGGCATGGACGCGCAGCTGAAACCCAAAAATCGGAAGCAATCGGAGAAACGATTTGAGTTAATCGGAGGGGAAAACGTAAAACAAAATCAATCCAAGTTCAGGAGAGAATGTTTGGGGCAGGTTCTTCAAGAGAGAGATGATACCACACCAAAACCCTCATCAAAACCACATAAAGGCATAAAGCAAGCTAGGGTTTCTCACCTGCGAGGCTGCGAAGGAGACCAACCCGGAGCGGCAGAGGAGGAGGAGGGCGACGACGAACGAGAGGCGGCGGCAGGCGTGGTTGGGTGGGCGGCGTGATCGACGCGGTGTGACCGTGTGAGGGAGAGGGGCGGACGGGGAAGCCGATCAGCGCCGCCGTCGCGCACGCGCGGGGCGGAATGGAAACCTTTTAGCAGGGGACGACACGGATCGGATGGACGCGAACCCTCCCTCTCATCTCAAGGACCCTGTCCCGCCCGAATCTCGAGGCAGCCCGGCACCCCCTCCCCAGTCGGGCGGCAAAGCGGGCTCCACGGGCGCGGGGTTTCGGCTCGCCGACGGCTGCGCGAGCGAGAGCGGCGGATTCGAGATCCTCTAGCTAAGCAAAGGACCGGTGTCTTTGCGTAAATCCTGCAGTACCACAGCTCCTTTGTCATCAAAGCTTATGTGTCATGCCATTGCCAACGACCAAAGCTGCCCAGTACTATCATCCAAGTTGGAACACTTGGTAGTACTATCGTCGATTTTCACATGATTTTTGTATCAAAAACTGCGGTAACATGGTACATGCGTGCAAATGAAATAAGTTTTCAGACGGTGACATGACTTTGGAATGCACATGCCATGTCGCAAATGATATTACTGCAGTGCAATGCAAGAACATATATGTGTAGACATAGCATTAGCTCGCTTGCTAGCGCACAATCTTCATCGGCCTCATCATCTCGTTGTCTTCGTGGTCCAGAATCTGCATTTCAAACCGAAATTAATCGGTAAAAAAAATTAAAGCAGAGCAGAGCAGAGAGCCGGAGATTTTACTTACGTGGCAATGGTAGACGTAGCCGGGGCCGCCCGCGACGTCGAAGGGGAAGCGGCGGCTGTCCGGCGGCGCGAGCGGCCGGAACCGCACCAACAGCCTGGTCACCGTGCCGGGCCGCACCTTGAACACGTTCTTCCACCCGCGCTCCTGCCGCGGCACCACGTGCCTCCGCCCGCCGGCGAGGTGCCGCTCCAGCCCGCACTTGTCCGCGCCACCGCCCGGCGCCATCATGCACTCCCGCAGCTCGTCGACGCGCCGCAGCGACCGCTGCTCCAGCGCGACGAACAGAGCGAGGTGGAGGTGCAGCGGGTGGTTGTCGTCGGTGAGGTTGATCACGTCCCACAGCTCCGACGTCCCCTCTCTAGGCGTCTCCGTCACGGGGTCCATGTACGACCGCGCGTTCAGGTACAGGTGCGTCGGCTCGTCGGTGCCCTCCTTGGTGTACTCGTACATGGCGATGCGCCGCGTCACCGTCGCCTCCTTTGTGTCGGGCTTCGGATACTGCGCCATCAGCCTCGCCGGCACTCTCGACGTGTCCGGCTCCGTCGACGCATCGCTTTCGATGACGAACTTCATCACCGGCACGGTCTCTGCCTCGTCGCCGGGGTCGCCGGGGTACGGCGCGGGGGCGTCGGACTGCATAACGATCGACGTGGCGGCCCCCGTCTCGGAGAAGTCGACGACCACGTCGGCGATCTCGGACGGCGCGAGGAGGAACGCGCGGGTGGGCACCGGCCTGGCGAGGTACACGGAGTCAGACGCGACGTGCACGAAGCGGAGGCCGCCGGAGAGGGAGAACCGGAAGAAGCGCGCGTTGCTGGCGTTGAGGACGCGGAACCGGTAGCGGCGGCGATGGACGCGCAGGTACGGCCACGCCTTGCCGTTGACGATGACGACGGAGCCGAAGTACTCCGGCTGCCACTGCGGGTGCACCGTCGGATTGTTCCCCGTCCGGTTCATAAACAGCGAGCCGTCGGCGCGGAAGTCTCGGTCGAACAGCACCAGGTTGCGGTCGAACGCCTCGCCGGAGGGGAGGTTGAGCGCCGCCTCCTCCGCCGGGCTCGCCACGCGGTACGCGCCAAGGAGGCCGGCGAGGATGTTGACGCGTGTCAGCCCCATGGCGTGGTCGTGGTACCAGAGGTTGCCGGGAGGCTGCTGGTTGGGGTACTCGTACGCCGGCGAGGAGAAGCGCGGGCCCATGGCGGCTAGGCCGGCGGTGAACCAGGCGAGCGAGTGGCCGTCGGAGGCGGAGTGCTGCACGCCGCCGTGGAGGTGGACGACGGTGGGGACGCCGGTGCCGGGTGTCGCAGCGGTGAGGGTGGGGTCCCATGGGAGGAAGTGACGTGGCGGGAGGTGGTTGGTCCACGTCAAGTAGGTGGGGACGCCCTGCATGGCCTCGATGGTGGGGCCCGGCACCGTGGCGGTCTCCTTGCAGGTGCCGTAGGCGAAGACCCGCGTCGCCGGAAGGTCGCGGTGGAATTTCTGCCAAGAAAAAAAATATAGTGGTCCAAACTTCAGAAATTCAGAGTTCCGACAAGTGCTTTCACCTGTCCTAGCTACAACATTTACTACATAATTACGTGTTCTTTATGCTAAATATACGAATGATTTATAATAATTATTTGAAGAAACAAATTGATTATTATACAATACAGCAGAAAAATAAATATAAAACAGCAATTAAAAATCACATATAAAAGTTTTTTATAAAAATTGTATCGTTTAGAAGTTAAAAAAATGACTGTTAACCCATTCATTCATTACACAGTTACATCTCCTGATAATCTAAACTCAATGTATTAGTGCGTTACTGAAATACGATGTTGACACTGTAACTATAAGACAACATAAACACGTCGTGCTACAAGAAAGTCCAAAGGGTTAGTACGATCTTAGCTTGGTGATTCAGATAACCAGAGAGATTAGGAAACTTAAAACCTACTATATATATATATATAAAGCATACATATAAATCTTTGTTACATCTTATTATTTTTAGGATAGAAAGAAACTCTTTCTACTAATCATACGAGATAAGAACTAAAGAACGCACGCGTACGCTTGCCTCGTCTCGTCAGGCTAGGCTGCGTGAATAGTACATTAAAATTAGACATAGACATGGATAATAATTCCTTTTTTTATATTGAAGTGGTGTAGAGTATGAATAAGCTAGGCACGACTTATCCGATTTAGTTACACGATACGGAGATAGTACAGGTGCATATCTCTATAAGTATCGAGCCGTCGTCTTAACTTGATGCACGCGAAAATAATTTAGGGTTTTTCCACCTTCTCTGTGTTACGCCGTCCCACATTGCCTATTCTATCTCGCTCGCCAGCGTGCACCAATGTATCAGGAGAGTAGGTTTTCAAAACCTTGTCCTCGTAAAGTACTGCATCAGGAGAGGGCGAATACTCTCTAGCCATCGACACAACTACTTGCTAGCCATCCACTATGACACGTCTTCCTTTTCGGTTTGTTGCGTCACATCATCATCTTCGTCCTATGCTACGCAAATGACGCGCGATACCGGTTGTTGCTACTATTAATGCTATAGAACAGGATCATTGGTACGTATTTAATATATTTATATTGATTACTCTCATATACATATTTAGATTAGATAATATGGTTATATTATTTTATGCAATTCATGTCATGATTTATTTATTAAATAAATTAAATCTACATGTGTTTATATTTTTAATAATATAAAAACCTTATTATAAGTACTGTGATTTTTTAATGACTGATTTTACCGATGCACTGAGACTAGATAAAATTACTGTTGTGTACTTTAAAATATGATAGATGAGGGTCATTATGTGACTAATGGCTAGAAGTGTTTATAGTTTAGTACTGGCAAATGTGAAAGAGTTCTCTCTACTGAACAGTAGAAAGAATTCGAAGAATTCACTACTATCTTTGTGAGTTTTTTATGATCATCTAATCAAGGTGGAATATGACCAATGCTACTTAGTTATTGAATGCACTAAATATTAAATTCGGTGCTACTGATGCTATCAATGACTTATACGTCATGAAATAGTTTCATGACTTCAATATGGTTGACAACAATTCTATGGTCAAACAAGCTAATAAAATACAAACCATTGCTAAAAAACTTGAACTTCTTAAGTATATCATTTTCAATAAATTTGTGGTTATATGTATTATTGTAAAACTATTTTCTTTATGAAGGAGTTTTGGTATTGTACTCAAATACAAGAGACATGAATACTCCGTTGAATGGTTACTTGTATCTCTTGAGGTTAAGGAGAAAGATCAGGCAAAGGATGTCACATCAATGGGCGATAGTGGTCAATCTAACACAAATGTAATGTAGAAAGCCACCAAATAAAAATAAGGGAAATTTTGTCAAAGCCAAATAGACCATTAATTTCAAGAAGAATAAGAAGAACAATAACAACAATGAGCAAGATGACAGAACTTGCTTTGTGCGTGACTTGCCTGGTCACTTAGCCAAGAAGGATCCAGAGCGCAAAGGAAATAGTGCACCCGTAGGACAAAGTTCTATTAATGTGACTATTAACAACACTAGTAAAGGAAGCGGATATGGTAATCTACCTACTATTTTTTCAGTTAATCAATCTACTGATTGGTAGATTAATGCGGGGCTAACCTATATGTTTATGCTAACATATCATTATTTTCTTCTTATCAGATCACTCAGGATTCCTCCATCCTAATGGAGAATGAATTGCATACTACTGTTTATGGTATTGGTATGGTAGAACTGATGTTTATTTCAAAAAAAGATCATGCAACATATCCCTACTATCGATAAGAATGTACCAAGCTGCCACCTCAACTTGATGTAAGTGAAAACAATAAGGTTTTACCAACTTCTCTATATTGCATCATCACACATCGCCTACTCTATCCTACTCACCGACATGCACCAATGGATCGAGAGAACAGGTCTTCGGAACCTCATCCTCATAAAGTTTTGCATCGAAAAAGGGCATATAAGGTTTTTAGTAAGTGATCTGTGTGACTACTCGCTAGTCATTATGGCTCGTCTTTCTTTTCGATTGGTTGCAACACATCATCGTTATTGTCCTATATAGCAGATCTTTCACGCGACACTGATTACTACTGATGTTAACGTTATAGAACATAATCGTCGATACATGTATTTCGTATTTGATATATTCATACTGATTAATGTCATATATATATATAGATAGATCAAGTAATATGATTATGTTATGAATATTATAATTTATTTATAAAATAAATGAAATTTATATGTGATTATATTTTTTAAGAAGAACTCTCAACTAATTTTTGCTGTAATCAAGTTACAGAGTTAGTAGCTTCTAATTCCAGGTTAGTGGATTGCGATTTGGCCATTTGGATGCAGCTAGAAAGTCTTCCTAAAGGTCGACGTGAATGAGAATTCAGAGAAAGCAGAAAGTGGATTCTATCCAAATGTCTGAACTACGGTCTGCCATTTTCATCTCTGACGATAAGGTATGGGACCATGAATGCGACACAGACAGGGGCTGACCTGTCTCACGACTTCCAACGTGATTGATCCAGTGAATGCGATCCATTTCATCCCTGGTTGGAAACAAATTGTTGGGTACGGTAACTTGCTTTGTGAGAAATGTAACACCAACTTATTGTGTGTGTAAAGAGAAGATGGAAAGTTCTAAAAAGCCAGATGCTGAAGAAATTCAAGGAAAGCCTGATGCACAAGTGTTGAGACTTGAGAGGAGGGCCCCTATGAAGACTGAAATGTTTAATTGTAGCATGACTTCTAGAACAGAATCAGCATCAACTTGGCCTGATTTAAAACAAAAGAAGTGGAATTTAGCTAAGTTTATTCAGGGTTACCACATCTGATCTAACAGAGCCACAGAGGTCCCCCTCCACTCTGCAAAGACTGTTGCATGACAGCACAGACTAAGCCTACTTCTTTTCTTATGCAAGCATCTGGCACTAATCAGATCAAATTTGGGGTAACTGAAAAAGAAAGGCGATATTTTTGTACTTCTTGTTATATTAGCATCTGCATACACAGACTACACGTAAAAACAGGGGTCAGTTGAATGTGCTGCTTTCAGAAGCTGAGGCTAATCTTACTTGTATCCATATGTACTTGTGAATTGGTCCCAAGTCCAAAAAAGCTTCCCTTTCTTACTATTCTTTTGACTAAGGATTTTTTTTCAAAAAAAGAACCGATTCTTTTGACTAAGGCTGGAATTTTTTTTCTCTAGGTGCATAGACTTTTATTTTGTGAAATGTTATACTCCACTGCTAGTGCTACAGAAGGATGGTACAACTATTCAATAACCTAAAAACATAGTGTTTCTGGATTCTGAAGACCTAGTTCTCTCTCAAACATTTCCAGAGTAAGAGCTGCATAGAGTGTAGACAGTAGAATGTCCTTTTGTCCTAGAAGAGCTCGAAGCCTCGAATCCTAGAATTTAGCAAAGACCATTCAGTAGGTTCTCCGCTACAATAATAGTACTCAGAGTACCCGAGGTGAGTGACGAGCTTTTCTGCTCAGTTGGCAGCAACTACTCTACTTGAGCCTTATTTCTGGCGCTAAACTACCTGCAGTAAATCTTCAGTTTCTGCTTACCTTTGCATGAACACCCGGTTTTCAGCTACCGTACGTCTCACTTCTGAGAATTCATTACTGAACTCTGAATAAAACTAACGAACAGTAATCTCTTACACTGAGTTAAACGACTGTATAATCATTCCAAACTCAGGTTGTCATCACGACATGCGTCATATAATTAATCATTAATAAGAAAGTCCAAGTGCCATGGAAATGGAGAAAAATAAGGAACATGAACAGTATCGTTTCACGTACTTACCCACATGGTCTCATACATGCCGATGGTGAGGTTGCCGGCGACGAGCTTGCCGCCCTCCGCCACGCAGTACCCGCGCATCCTCGGCATGTCCGGCAGCTCGTCGACGAACATCTCAAGCCGACTCGGGTCCAGCAGCCGGCCGCCATCGTCGTCACCACGGCCCAGCAGCGCCTCTTCGAACAGCAACACCACAAGCAAGCACACGCCAAGAAACCTTCTCCTCTCCATTGCAGCTAGCTAGATAGCTTGGGTTTTTCGGATTCAATGAAGAGAGAGAGAGAGAGAGAGAGAGAGATCGATTATTGCCTTGGAGCTGAATAGGACAGTTAGACCTTTTAGCCTTGTGTTTTGCCTCATAATTCTGGTCCTGGTTCTTTCTGCCTCTATGGAGTGAGAATTGAGAGGACGAAAAGAAAATTTACTAGATTGTGAGGAGAGAAGGGAAAGAGACGGCCAGGAATCTCTTTAGAGTGGGCATCGAATTTCACTTTGGTAGGAGAAAGATGTGGCCTTTTGTTATCCTCTCAAATCTATCGATTGCCTGCTTATTCTGAAGCACTGAAATGCTTGTTTGGAATTATGCCGCTTGGATTCTTTTGTGTCTATTGGATTCCACTTTTTTTCTGGACTAAATTACACGACTGTTTTTTATTAGTATAATTTAGTTATATGTGAAAATAAATGTTGAATATTGTTTAGTTCATTGGCAACACTATGTTTTTTTTCTAAAGTCCAATTTTGACCCTCAAATTTTCGCTGAAGTCCAATTTTCACTCTTAACTGTTAAACCAATATTTTTCATCCTAAACCGGTTTTGTATTTCAAGGTGAAAACTATACTTGGTGGAAGGTTGAGGGATAAAAAAAACACTTTACTCTTTCTAAAAAGGTTGTACCAGGGTGTAATGCAGTATTGGATCCATAGAAAAAACTGAATGATCGAAATAATAAGCTTTATTATTTGGCACTCAGAATCAAGAATACATGAACAACAGGGTAAGGAAGAAGAATTTTGACAAACTTAATTAGGAGACATAGTTTTTGTTTTTCTGTCTCCTATGACAAATGCTCACTGTACCTACAAACACATCGCCTACAGCTTATTAAGTTGTGATGATACAACATGTTAAACAATTTGTAAAATAAAATTTAATCTCAACAATAACATGCTATTCTCTGTTCAGGAGCCCATTTACATTTGGTACTAGATTGCTTCTTGTACTCTCATCATTTCCTTAAAAAATGTTTTCATTTGATCAGCTTTAGAGGGCGGATCATGGCGTTGTCCTCATGATCTAGAATCTGCGATTAATCAAACAGTATAATTAACGTGTTAATGACAGCATATGAATACGTAATTAACTGTTAACTAAGTTGCAGAGCAATCTAGTTAAGATGTTGATGCTTACGTGGCAGTGGTAGACGTAGCCGGGCCCGGCCGTGGCGTCGAACGGGTACGGCTTGCCGGTCTCGACCATGGAGAACTTGATGACTATCGTCGTCATGTGCCCCGGCGCGATCTTCACCACATTCTTCCACCCCTTCTCGTGCTCCGGCACCGCCACCTCCTCGCCGACGGTGTGCTGGCTCACGTTGCACTTCACCGCGTCGTTGAGCTGGGCCATGCAGCTCTGGAACGCGTCGAGGCCGACGAGCCCACGCACGCTCACCGCCTTGAACGAGGCGAGGTGGAGGTGGAGCGGGTGGTTGTCTGGCGTCAGGTTGATCACCTCCCACACCTCCGTCGTACCCTGCCGCGGCGTCTCCGTCGCCGGGTCCTCCAACCGCTTTCCGTTGATGTAGAGGTGAGTTGGGTTGCCGGTGACGGCGTCGTCGTACTCGTACATCACAATGTACCGCTTCTGCACTGCCTCTTCCTCGGCGACGGCGACGTAGTCGAGCAGCTTCGCCGGCATCCTGGACTCGTCCTTCGCCTTTGCTGGTGAGATCACGAACTTCATCACCTTGCCATTGAGGTTGTTAGGGGCGTCGCCGTGGGGGTACGGGTACGGCGCCGTGTTGACCAGCTCCGCCTCGGAGGTCGTGGACTGGGAGAAGTCGACGATGACGTCGAACGTCTCGGCGACGGAGACGAGGAGGTTGCTCGCGGTGACCGGCTTGGAGAGGTAGTTGGTGTCGGAGCCGACGACGGTAAAGGGGAGGCCGTTGGTGAGCGAGAGGTTGAAGAAGCGCGCGTTGCTGGTGTTGATGATGCGGAAGCGGTAGCGGCGGCGGGCGGCCGCGAGGAACGGCCAGGCCTTGCCGTTGACGGTGATGGCCTCGCCGAAGTACTCCGGCTGCCACTGTGGATGGATGTTGGGGTTGTCGCCGGTGTAGTTCATGTAGATGGAGCCATCGGCGTAAAAGCTCCGGTCAGCGAGCATGAGCACCCGGTCGAACTCGTCGCCGCAGGGGAGGCCGAGCGGCGCTTCCACCGCCGGGTTTCGGATGACGTAGGCGCCGAGGAGGCCGGCGAGGAGGTTGGCGCGGGTGAGGCCGAGCGCGTGGTCGTGGTACCAGAGCACGCCGGGGGACTGCGCGTTCGGGTAGGTGTACGTCGGCGTCGACCACGCCGAGCCGGTCTCGCCGAAGCCGGCGGTGAACCAGGCGAAGGCGCTGCCGTCGGACTGCGGCTGGTGGACGCCGCCGTGGAGGTGGACGACGGTGGGGACGCCGCCGCGCCGCGGGATGGCGGTGGGCACGGTGGGGTCCCACGGGAGGATGTGGCGCGCGGGGAGGTAGTTCTGCCACGTCACTGACAGCGGGACCCCCTGCGCGGCCTCGATGGTTGGCCCCGGGAAGGTGGCGGTCGCCGCCGACGTCCCGAACACGAACACGGTGGTCGCCGGCAGGTCGCGATGAAATTTCTGCAATATTACAGAAACATATTTGAAAACTAAGCTTGTTTTGGATTTCAGATTTAAAATTGAACCAATTTCATCTGAAATTTATCAAAAACGGCTAAATTTCTCTAAATTATGTAGCTTTTACGTACCCATTTCTTCTGGTACATGCCGATGGTGAGGCGAACGGGGGTAGGGTGGCCGTATCTCATGGAGAAGCCGTAGATCTTGGGCATCTGAGGGAGTTCGTCGACGTACATTTCCAGCGAGCCGGCGACCTTCTGGAGCGTGTCCTCCGACACCGGCGCCGCCGCCGACGGCGGCCTGGCGCCGGCGGCGACGCCCACGATCAAGAGGAGGATAGCTATCTCCACTACTTTGGCGCGCATTTCCTGTTGCTACAGCTAGTTGCTGCCCTCTGCATGCATGCATAGCTTCATAAGTACTACTACAAAATTTCATTTTAATTTTTTTCTTAAAAAAAGCAAGGATGCAAATAATAAAATATTAAATAGCATGAGTGCAATTGTGAGAAGAGTAGTGCTGTATGTGTCAAGAGACAGGAAATAATGTGCCTCCATATGTACATTGATACTTGCACTTTTGTGGTGAGCATCATAGTAGATGGTACACCATGCATGCACTATATATGTATATATGCTTGTATATGTGGAGCTTACACTAGCTAAATCTGTAATGCATCTCTATATATGAAGAACATGTTGGCACTAACGTTGGTAAGATTTGATAAACTAAATCACGACACAAATATATGGATAGGAAATATATATATATATATATATATATATATATATATATATATATGAATGGTTAATCACTTAATCAATCAAGTTGTATATATGCAGTTCTATCTAACCATATATATGCATGCGTGCAAACAGCTCGACAAAGCCCAACGCACTATGTATCACATCGGACAAATATTAGTAGTGGCTAACCATGCTTTGGGATGATAATGATTGTATAATTGTCAATGCATGATCACGACTAAAATGTGCATATCAAATATGTAAAACTCGTACATGAAAGTAGTTCTCCGACAATAATACCACATGATTTAATTTCTTTGGAAGAAAAAAACCAGGAAAATTTCAAAAATCAGCCATGCATGCACTACAACAACGAAATTGAAAGTAAAATTTCCATGATTCAAAATAAGCATCACACACATGCATGAATGATTCTATGAATTGAAGAAAAAAATCAAAATGAAAGGAAAACAAAAACCGAGAGATGATGAGTAGCTAGAATGCAACTAACCAAATTTGATTTAGGCTAAGAAATGCTTATGTTGGAGAGAAGTTGGAGGAGGCACCACTACTTAACCAAATGCAAGATTTGGTTGGTAGGTATGGATCTGCACAAGGTACCCCAGCTCGGCCCTATATATACCATTGGGCCCAGAGACTGACAATTGGGTCCCACAAAATGTTCGGAAGCCGTGGTATTTTATTTTCAGGAAAGCCAAACCAGACAGGATTAACAATGGCGTGACTTGGTTGGTAAGGGAGCTATAGCCGGCAACCAAAACGGTCATCCATGACAAGGACTCCCAAGAAGAGTAGTGTGGATTAGCAAGCTTCAAACTTTATTTAGGATTATCCGTTTGACATGAGAGGAAAAAGGACAAGCAAATCGACTAAGGAACTAACCCTCTTTTTGTCCGCTTAATATATAGATGAATGGATTAATGGACAAGTTTCCCGAGCTTTTAAATGACACATTTTTTTAAATAAATATATATTTTTTATAATATTACTTTAAATATATATTTTAACTAAATAATTGTTAATTTATTCATTTATACCTTTAGATAATTATCACAAATCATTTATCTATTAAGCCATTTAACTCATAATAACATGCCTTTAATTAATATAATACACTTTATCTAGAGTGTGTCTATCTCCATTCTTTTTGCTATTTTAGTACTCACTCCGTCACACAAAAGTTTTATTTTTACCACCTTTATTTGTCCCATAAAGATTTTATTTGTAGAGTAATCATTGCATTAATGATTGAGAAAGTAGAAGACAAATTTATTAAAGTTTAAGAAAGTGAAAGATAATTGGGTTAGAGTTTGAGAAAATAAAGAGTATTATAGAATTTTAGATTTATATTGGTATGTGTGGGATGGGATAAAAATAAAGTTTTTTTAATTGATATAATATTTTAACACATGGACTAAGAAACTAATAGCTTCTTCTTGTTTTAGTCAGGCCTCATCACCTACAAAACATAAAACAACATCTATATATTCTTGAATGGAAATAAGTTTCACGAATACGCAAAACTTTGTGCGTCGAAATATATCCGAAGAAATTTTCCAGTTACATCGATCGGTTCTCAGTGATATGCCCCTTTGCATTATGTCAAAAACGCGTGCTTCCTGTAGAACCAGCCATGAACACGAAAGCATGTTTATAGAACAATTTTAAGAAGAATGGATGGACGTAATGACATTTTTGGCACTAATGTCTGAAGATCTTCTAGTCAATATATGTAGTATTCATAGTTATCTTGGCATTACAATATTATGACGGCTCCACTCTTCCTTGAGCTAGCACCAAATGCAGCCTTGCATTTTGCTTAATTAATCTGGCTCCCCAAGAAGGATTAGTATTTGATTGATCGATCGATCAAACGATTGCCTTCGTTTCGATGTCAATCGAACGGATCAGAGCTAGCTTTGTGTGACATGTTGGTCTATCTTACTCCCATATGCGTGTTGCACGACGTTGCTTGTTAGTGTCACAAAGCATAGATGATCAATATCAATTATAATATAAATGTAAACATATATACGCATGTCGTCATGACCAATTTCACCACGCTAATCACAGTTTAAAGCATGTAGAGAAGTTGCTGCGTGATGGAGTGAGAACACAATTAACTTCAACTAATTTTGGATCATGCATGTCGTTAGAAGCTGTGTACTCTGTTAACAACATGCATGGATGCTAACTATGTATAGATAACTTGTGTACTCTGGATCAATTAATTTGACGCTCCACGTACATATACGATAGAATCTTTCTGGCAGTTCGATAAAACTAGATATGCATGGATGCTAGCTATGTATAGATAACTAGCTTGGAAAAACACTCTTACGTCAGAAAAAACATGTCGTGTTAGATGTTTTAGATATCAACACGATCTTTAAAATGTAATTTTGACACAATCAGATTATATTGCAAAACATTTTTAAAAAGCCCAACAAAACTAGTATAATAAACGTATTACAAAAGTGCCTTTTGAGATTAATCTACTCATGATTTTATGTATGGCCAACCTAAACGCTTGATGGTGTATAGTGGTGTTCTCACGCGTGTGCCTTATATGTAATCGTAAAACATATCTAATCATTGGAAAAAAATATATCTTCTCAAAACAATGTTTATTTTTTACAGGAGAGAACAGTGTCGATGAACTGACCCAATTGGTGGTGTTCTACAGTCTACAGTACTGACAGTGCTGCTACTATCTCATCACTTATCATCAGTCAGATAAGATTGAAGAGACGGAATGAACAACACCAGGGAAATCTGTGGATTTGATCGTGATTGATGGACAGATGCAAAAACATCAGAATTGACGGCACGATCGAGCGAGTGAGTAGATGCCCTAACAGAACGTCCCGTCGGTACGATGCAACTAGTACTCGCATTCTAGCTTGTCTGCTTGTGAGCTGTCTCTCATTGACTCTGAAATCGCCCTGAAACGCGTCGCCATGATCAGTTAAACCCACGCAAATGCAATGAACCGACGTTTCTCACGCCAACTAACTCTGAATAAACATCGGTGTAGAATTTCAATGAAATCTAGCTGTCGTTGAAACCGGCTGAATATTGTATGTCTGTATGCGTGCTAGTAACAAAGAAAGTCTGAAGGGCAATTACTTGTTCATCTAGTATTCTATATGTTGTTCAATTGTCATTGAAACCTATCCAGTACAATGATGATCTGTCGTTCAATTGTGAGTAGGTCGTTTGATTGACCATCTTTCTTCTTCTCCCCAAGAAGAAGAGGGGGAGCACACATCTGATGCTCTGACTCATCTTCTCCGTTTGTAGCCAGCCGGACAGGCCTGTGCTGGGGTAGGTTAATTAGGCAGAAAAATATTGCTAGGGTTGAGCAAAGCCTTACTTGTTGGACTCTCCTAATTAACAAGAAATTTAATGCTTGTAACTGAGCCAATCGTTGTTTTGTTTAGAAAACTGGATGTGTGTCCCCTGGTATTGAAGTACTCCTACCTAGTTTCACACTTTCAGTTACAAAAGAGTTTGACATTTTAGGACAAGAATCTGAGCACTCGTTAGCTCGTTTGACTCATGTTTGGCTTGGCTCAACTCAACTCAGTTTGAATTTGTCAACAAGCTAAGCCAAGGTTTTAGGTTATTAGCTATAACAAACCAGCTCAAGCTGGCTTGCACGCCAAATGAGCTAGCAAAACATTCCCAGCAATCCACAAAGGCATAGGTGCATAGGCTGCATGATAGCCTAGGATTTCATCCATTGCCCCAACTAGGCCCACCTCTATCTAACCCTAATCCACTCTCTAGTACACTCATCTTCACTCTCCAATCCCCACCAACACTACTCCATCTGATAGCGGCATCAGTCGATTCATTCAACAATCCTCTTTCTAGTCTATTAGTTTTGTCACCCATAGGTCAACCCCTCGCGTGATCACCTCCACTCCCTCTCCTAGTTTTCTTAGCGTCATCTTCTCGACTCGCCACCCATGAGGCCCTACCTACGACCCCTACCGCCAGCCCTCTTTCCTCAACATCACCCACATACCAGCCTCTTTCTTCATAGATGCCAGCGTGCACAATCGCCTCCTCGGAGGCGCGGATGCTGGAGAGCTTAAGCCTCAAGCTCCTTTTGTGTCGAAGACAGAGTCAAGCTTGTTCTCTCACTGTCTAGCCATGTTGCTGCTCAATCATAGGAGCATCAACACTAGGTTAATGTCGCCGTGCAACCAATCTTCTGCACGCTTCACCTAACATCGTGCTCGGCATCTCCACTGTCTGGCTTGTGAGCTAATCGAGCCGGTTCAAGCTAGCAAACAAGCTGAACCGAGTCAGGCCTTTAGCTCGTTAGGACAACTCTCAATATCCACCCCTCGCTTCACGTCATGAGCCAGGTTGCATCCAGACTTGTTTGACAGAACGGTATGTCAAAATCGGGCATGAGAGATTGACATGGTAGTCATCCACATACAGATAGAGATGATGGCTCAAGAGACGACTCTTCTATTTATAAATCTTTCGATAATACCGGCTGGAAATTCCCAATTACAGAAAAAACAGAGGGATAGTAGTATATTATATTATCAAACATTCGATCAAAGCTCGAAGCTTGTCAACCTGACAGTGTGCCTAACGGCATAGACCGGAAATACAATCTATTTTAATTAGCATGTCAACCATTAAGCATGAGAGTGAGGTGATAAAATTTAATATTGGCCATTGACCTGTGAGTTTTCTTGTAGAAGGGTGAATAGGTGAAGAAGGAATTACCCTCCATTGGTGGATTGAACATGGATGTTTTCTTGCATTATTGACCAAGAAGAGCAGTTCAATGCCCAGTTCGATTGGTATTCCCTAAAAAAAATCCAAGTTTGATTGGAACAGATGAATTCATTTGGAACCACGTTTTCTAGATCTTCAAATAGGAGCAATAAATAATTGTTGAATGGTTAAACATGGGGAAAATTTTATCAGTTTGTTCCTGTAAACCTGTAATCAACCATGGGAAAAATAATTTCTAATGCAAGTTTGAAGCCCACCAAACTGTGAGTTCACTGTTATCATTTTGACTCAAATTGTCCATGCGTTACCGCCCATCGAATTAACCCTTCAATTTGCTAGGACTCATGAATGTTCATGCCATCCAGCCCGATTGAACCTCTATCTGATGGATCCACTATTTAACCAGGAGCAACGTACCTGTACCGGCTCTGAAAATCTGTACATTTCGATGGATTTTTCCCATGAAACTGTGCTGCTGGGAAATAAATCCTGTACGACTTTGCCACCTTGAAATCCTGATTTAACTTAGATCAATCTGAAAGAACGGTGTGGGCACGATTGCACCTCTCACAAGTTAGCAGCTAAACAAAACTGCCTAAATCAAATTATCAGTATCACATGGTCAAACAGATAAGATAACTTCTCATGGAAATTCGTTCACCAACAACACTTGCATTTAATAATATTTGAATTACAAAGAACGACCAATCAGTGATAGCAGCGTCCATTATCACCCACGCTCGAATTAGCATTCAATCAAAACTGAAAATGAGGTAATACCAGTTTACCATTAGGGCATGTGAAGAAGCTGATTAACGACTTATATATCAGTAAACATGGGCATTGTCTGGTGGATAAATTGTCTAAGGTTGATTCGGTGAAAGGAATTACCATCCATTAGATTTCACATCTCTATTCCTGGAAATTTTAGGCCTGGTTCAGACTTGGCATACTATCCAGGCCATAAAGTACCCTGCAAGCTTAACAAAAACATCAACTGTACAGGGCAGCTCAGCTCCCAGTTGAGAAGAGTTGATTACATTTGGAACCACATTTTCCAAATGTTCAAATAGAAACAAGAAACAAGTGTAATGTACATTTATACAAAAACAGCAGGTGAGGTGATCATCTTTCTGAAACCAAAAATGACACAAATACAAGTCACTCAGTGTTCAACTTCTTGAGCCGTTTCTGTCTTTCCAAGGTACTCGTATTGGTCGCAATTTGCTCCGGCATCCTTCAGGGCTGTAATCAACCGTGGCAAAATTTTTGTTAATGCAAGCTTGAAACCCACCGAGCTTGACTGTTCTTTGCTTCTCTCGGTGGTGCAGGCATCATCTGTGAGTGTTCCAACCCCATTACCTTGCAAATAGGCCTCACATGCTTTGAGAATGTAATTGCCACGCTTGGAGAAGTGGCTTCTTACAAAGTCCTCAAAATGCTGCATCAATAGTACATTAAACAATCAGAACATCGAAAGAATGTAAAAAGTTACAAGTTAAATATCCCTCTATATGGTACTAACATTTATGGCAACGTAATTTCTTACACTGTATACCTGCCTACCAGAATCACGAATAGCAATGGAAACAATGGAATGAATGTAAGATACGTACATACTAATCTATTTTAACATGCATGTATCATGGCTTATGATAAACAAAGGATCAAGATGGAAAAAATAATAGAGTACGAGCGCAGATGAATTGAATTATCTGACAAATAACATAAATGAAATAGCTCAAAGAGGGAAGAGCTGTGTTACCACTGGAGGCCGCCTCAGGATATACAACATGGATTTCAAGCTCAGCAGATATGTGTTCTCATTATATGGCAATGCATTCTTCTCCCCTTCAACAGTACCAACTTGCTTCTCATAGCCAGCTTCATTAAAATAGGGCTTTTCATTTAGAACCAAGCCCTGAAGTGAAACCAGAACTTGGAGAATACTGGATGATGATGGATCCCACACTTCATTCCCTCTGCCCGTCCAGGTATTTAAGAGACTTAAGCAGACCTTGCCATCCACATAAAGGTTTGGATTTACACGCAAACCTCCAGAATGGTAGTATGCGGACTGCAGATTTGGTAATAAATGCAAAGAAGCTCATTTACAATGTAAAAAATTACCAGCAGACACGACAGGCAAAATGAAGATGAAAATAAAAGGAGGATAGTAGGGCCATGTAACAGTCAATTACCGGAGGAACTTGTGGATACTCAGGTGGAAGGTGGAAGTCAAAGAAGAAAAGGCCATCTTGGTATGGTGTTCCACTTGCTCCAATAATTACGACTCTTATGAGGTCCATATGATCCTCAAATACCCTGACATAGATATAATCTACATTTGCAGTAAAAATCAGTCAGATCACAATATGGTTGTGTCTAACCTTTTTACTAGCGATTGAATGAGGTGCAGCCAGGGGAAGCATGGCAAACCTGGTAGATTCTTCTCAAGTATGCTCCATTCCTGCTGTACTTTTTTAACCCACTTTCTTCCACCAGTACCCTGCTAGAGCATTTATTAGCTATTTATAAGCAAGAAATCTAATATACCAACAGAATATTAAGATGGACAGAGAAAACTGTGAGTATAAGCATGCTCTTGCAAGCAGGTACTTCCAAAAAATATAATAGGAGTGTTAATAAGTATATGGACATTTAACAACAGTATAACATACATGTGATGTAATAAAAATTTACCTGTGCCATGTTTTCCAGGTAATGATGGTCTGGAGGACACTGCTGAACATCAAAGTGTTTGAACCCATCAAAGTCATCAGGCTTGTCAGCCATATCTACATCTAAAGACTTCCCAGCAGAAGAGTCATTTGTTGTCACAACGGTACAGTCAGGTGTTGCCACATTGTTCTCTCCCTTGGCTTTATCAATATCATCACCAGATTCTGAAATCTCATTAGACTGGTGAGATTCAACTTCATCCATAGCATCTGAATTTGATCCATCTAAATGCTTTTTACCTCGAGCAAAGAATTCACTCGCGAGCCGGGTCATAAAGCCAAAAGCAGCAGAAATTGGACCAGTTGCAACAGAGCTTCCATCCTGGGAATCAAATGAACCATTTTCCCTTTCAATGTTACTGTCAGCTACATTTTGTGAATCATCCTGAAAAAGAATGCAGTGATCAACAAATGAAACTAAAGGAAACAAGAAAGTCCCTTGGAAAGGAATGGCTGGGCAAAACAACAATAGATGCAGACAGCAGATAATACCTGTGCAGAATCATCAAGCAAATCTGTTTCATTGTCATCAACAGTCTCCCAGCTAGCGCCATCACTGGCAGTTCCATCATCTAGTGAGGCTCCATCGTCTTCCCGACCAACAACATATATTTCGTGTGGTCCAACCTGAAAAAACAACAGGAAATGAAGTTATTTTCAGCATAAACAGTGCACATATATTTATTTTTGGTACTAGATATTATTTTCAGCATTAATAGAAGTTAAGAAATCACCTTTGACACCGAACCATTGCCCCAAATAACTTTAACATCGCCATCTTGAAAACCAACTATATTACCAGCCCATGAAAGGCTAGTAAATTCCAAACTGGATTCCTTCCGTGGAAACTGTTCCTCTGCATCAGGTACAGGGGTTGCTGATGCTTTTGTAGAATTTACATTCTTATCCAGTTCCATGGTGCTCTCCCTATTGGTTGATTCAAGAGGAAGTGAAATGGATGGCAAGCGAACAACAACATCTCCATAGCAATAATCATAATCCGGATGCCCATCCAATTCATATGCACTCACAATTTCATTGCACTCGATTGCTCTGGGCTCCTCTGGGTGTAATGAAGGCTTAAACCATGATACAGATGCAGTCCGGTCCTTTGCATTAACACTTCTAACAAGACCCACACGTTTTGTTTCAGAAGAATCATCAACATCATTACCAACCTTGTCCATGACATACTGCTCCGGAAAGAATTCATGGTCATTTGGACTGTGGATCGGGATGAGCGATGTGGAGCTTGCTCCACATTCTTTTGTCCCATCTTGCCAGATCACATCAACCTTCGTGTATGTACTCGCGATAAGCAGAGCCCTTTCAAAGTTCTCGTCTCTTCTTCTTGTTCTTTTATCCTTTTTGACAAAGATTTTCCTAAGTTTTTTTCTGTAAGTTGCATTGTCCTGTGATCCCTCCTTTGGAACGGTTGATGCAATAGTGCCTGACTCTGATTCTTTGACTAAGCATGTGTTATCTCCATAAACCATATTTGATCCATCAGCAGAAGAATCTCCATCTATCCTCCCAGGGTTTTCATCCATATAAGTCTTCTGCGCTAGTTCTGTCTTAACATCACTGGCTTCAGGAATATCAGATATTGGTCCTAAGAGACCATCAAAGTCTTTTATTTCTGAATTTTCAATCAAAGAATCATCCATGCATGATGATGTGTATTGGTAAGGAAGACACCAATCAGTTAATTGCCAATTTGCATATGAAAAACAAGACAAAAGAGTCAGATCCTTTGGGTTCTGCTCTTCCGGAGGAACAGATTCTTGATTTGTAGCAAAGTGTGCAGATGCAATCCAATAGACTATAACAGCAACAGTTTCCACCTTTGTGACGGTACCTTCAAGACGACTTGCTTTCCATAGTCCATTGAGCCACCTGGATGTTTTGTAAACAGATGAAGACACTGCCTTTACACGCTGTCCGGGATAAAAAGGACAGCTTGCATTTGGATTCAGTGGCCCTGATGCTGGCCTTAGCCGCATAGGATCTGCCCTAGCGACTTTACAGACAGAACCGTCATCAAATAACACGTTAACATTATCCAGCACCTCGTCAACTCGACCAAGCCATGGCCCGGATACAACATAATCACCAATGTTAAATTCCCTGATGCGTCTCAAATCTTTAGAGGATACACCCTTTATTATTTCTCCATGAGGTCCTTGCAAATCAACCACAAGGCTGACATCAGCAACAAGTCCCATCTGACCAGTTGGATCTGAGGCAGAAGCCACTATATCTCCATGAAGGAAACTTCTGTCCATGACAACCACGCTGTCAATATCTTCCGTCTTCTTGACACCATCAATCCATAGAACCCTAACCTTGTTATCAGGCAATGAACTCTGACTATCAACACCAACTCCATTACTGCCATTATCACCATCAGCACCACCATTTTCAGTCCTATGAGAACTTTTGTGTTCATGCTCCTCAGTATCAGTATCATCATCGGTGATGCTACCTTCGGAATCATATTCTCCTGCTACCTCCATCACCAACCCATAGGCATCTTCTTTTGACTTCAAGCTGACAACATCTTCTCTATAGATAAATATATCTGCTACTTCTTCAGGCTCACTAGCATCTGCAGACCTCTCATTGTCCTGATCCTTCTCAGCAATATTTGCTGAACCATTTGATAGGTTTTCCATGCTTGAAGTAAGCTGTGTGGGCAGATTTCTGAAGCCCTATATTTAACTGAAACACAGAGAATATGTTCCAGATTAGAAACACAAGGCAAGTGTGAGCCTTAACAAAACAATTATAAAACATAACACTAGAAGTCTAAATAATGAAACTAGCAACAACCTTATGCATATAAAAAAATGCACACCGCCACTTCTCTGTAAACAAGAATGTGAGAGGCAAAAACAGAAACAAGTATTTAATTCATTTCCAAGAAAAACTAGATGTTTCCGTCATCATAGATTACAAGCATCAGTTAGTAGAGGAAAATGCTTGTCCCTACTCCCTATCTATACTCTGTGCAATCTTCCAAGATCTTGTTGTACAAGATTTCATAACAATGCAATGGGAGAGGATCGGGGTTCAGTTAGAAGTGACGTATCACATTAATCGCATTAAATAAGCCTAATCATCAGAGAGAAAAATACATACTCAATATAAAACCACAACACATTTGGCCACATGCATAATACGGAGTAACTCATTTGCCTCTATGCGTACTCTCTGGAATCTTTTGATTCACCTCATGCTCTCATCATTACTAACTGCTCTAAACATGTAGCTGTATGCAGATCCTGAAGAAAGTAGTACTAACCTGTCTAACACAAGTATCGTCACTGCTGATAAATTATGGTACCAAATTGAATCCACTTCAACTTACAAATATAATGTTTTGTAGCAACCTAACAAAAGGAAATTGTATCAAGTTTTCTGCTAAGCTAATGTTATGTAGTATTTACTACTATAGAATCCTAATTCCTAATGAAACAAATCGTCCCTGAATACCAAAAACTACACGCTGTACGTTTGACCCCCTAAACGCGATTGCTGTGTAGGCACCACAAAACGGCCAAGACTAAAAGAAGAAAACTCTCAAGGCACGCAGGAATCAAGAGCTAGCAGCGTAGCAGAAGCAACCACCCTTGTACGTCTCCACGTAACATCAATCTAGCGTAGAGAAGCCAGAGAACCCATCCATCAAGCACACGACCAGTCGTCCCAATAACCAGCCATCCATCAGCTCGATTGCTACAGGCGCTCCCGGACAAATCAGAACAAGGGCACGGAAAAAAAAAAACGATCGCATCGGCCTACAGCAATCGGACGGAACCGGAAGCAGCGCGCGGAGATCGGGGACGGCGCCCCCCCCCCCCCCCCGAGGAACGGCGGAGAGAATCGGCGGCGATAGGGGGGAGCGTGCTGACCTGGGGCGATCGGGGGGCGAGGGGATCGCGCGGGGAGGAGGAGGAGGCGGCGGCGGCGCGTGCCCTAGCTGAGAGGAGGCGGTGGGAGGTATGAGAGGAGTGGGAGAAGGGGGCGATTCGAAGTATCATTCTAGCTGTAACGGATGCCCACCCCCTGGCGTGCAAATATAAATATATTCGACTGGCTCAATAGGCCTTCTCGGTGTAATTGGGAATGGGTAATTAACTGCATGATGTTTAACCAGATAAATTCATGGTTATAACACGCTACAGCTGGTGTTTTACACATTTAAAGCAGGACAAAAATGCCTGCTCGCCATGCGCAGACAACGCTACTTTGTTCATCTAGGATGCATTGGACACGTTTAAGATTATTATATAAGCGCAATTTCAACGCCTTCAGCTCAAGATGATGCAAGTGGGATCGGAGCGCGATGCGAACTGAGGCGAGACGAGACCACGAAACAGAGACAGGGGCAATTCAAAGGCAGGGTGGGTCGCACAGAACACGAAACGGTGGCGGGCCGGATTCTGGCGCAGTTTGGGCTCCGTCGGTCGGTCGGAGCTCCACCGATTTCGGGGATGGGCCGGACATCTCAAAAAGCTAGTAAGAATCTTAGACAATTTGTTTCCGCTTCAGCCGGAAGGAGATGGGCTATTAGCGGATAATTAATTACGCATTAATTATTATAAATTTAAAAATAAATGTAATTGTTTTATAAATAAATTTCTATATAGAAATATTTTGTAAAAATACAAATTGTTTGGTTAGGAAATATGCTTACATAAATGAGAGATTATCCTACCCCAAATGCCACTTCTGGACGCTGCCTTAAGCGTTCACATCTCTTCTGGACTTTGTAGTAATAATATTTAAAAGCAGAGTTGAGTCATCCTTCCGTACTCTAGCGCGTAGCCACCGACAAAAAAAAAACTAGAAAGACAAGAGGTTGATTAAAAAAAATCCTCTATGGACTCGTGTAGCCATCCTAAAAAATTCTCCTATAGATGACACATGTAGTTCATCCTTAATCGTACAAGCACTGTAAGTCTAGCTCACCCTTAATTATATAATTATATAAGCTCATGCTTTTAGGCCTAATGTAAAAGCACAGGCAGCATCTTAATAGTAGTATAATAAAATCTAACCTTTGTTTAAAAAAAGCTATAACTACTTACTACCGACGTGTTGTAATACTTATAATTTTTTTAATAATGGGATACTTATATAGGAATATATAGGATAGGATAGGATAAATAATAATAATAATAATTAATGATAGAATATGTTGTCTCTATTGTTCCGAGAGAATTCATGCCATCAAGGAGAAGAAAAACGATCCCTAATATTTAAAAAGAAAAAAGAAAATGATCACTCTAATAATAATCATAATCAACGATAGCAAAATAGTGCGAGCTTCCTAGTTCTCTAGCTTGAGTGCTGTATGGCTTTGTCTTCTTGTTGTGCTAGCCGCCTGACCTCTTCAGCTGCAGTTGCTCCGCTAAGGGTGGCGTACAACCTTGTGCCGCCTGCGCCTCTAAGGCGGCCTGTCCTTTTGGCGGGCGATTAGGCCGACCTTGTGCTGCGTCCCTGACGCGCGCTGCAAGCCGTGCGAGCTGATGCCGGCGAGCAGGCACGCGCGGCCGGTGTGCTCGTACCGCGGCGCGTCCGCCACGCCCTCCTCGAGCTCGCACAGCTCGTCCGCCACTGCCTCGCCGGTTGGGTCGCCGGCGAGCCCCAGCGCCGACCCCTCCACCACCTGCCGCCTGCGCGATGGTGATGCCCTCGGTTGCCCCCACGCGGACGCGCTCCCGCTCCCGCTCCACCTCCTGGTACCAATATCAAAGCATTTAAATTTTATTTACAGTCAAAGTTATAACAATATCAATCAATGATGATAATTATAAAGGGAGTACCAATTATCCCTGATCTTGTTCTTTTCTCTACCCTCACATCAATAAGGAGAATTGTATGCCCTGCAAGTACTCTGCTCATGCAGCTTCTATATTCACTCCCAGGGAGAATGAAAAAACATGAAATTATTCTGCTTTATCACCTGGAGCTTATTATACCTTGCTTCGAGTCTCAGATAACAACATTACGCAGGAAAGTGCTTCAAGAAACAAAAGGGGCTAAAGGGATCAAGAAAATCACATGTAACAGGCAACAGAAGAAAGCATTATGCAGCTGGTTAGTCAAGATTACAAACAGATCAGCCATGCAGGTTACAACTTACAAGCAGAAGAAGGGGAAAAAAACAAGCATCCCTGTATTCTCAGTTCCTAACAAAATCAGATGCAGGGATAAAATAACAACAAAGTTCTTCCAGAAATGCAAGAAAAAAATGGAACTCAAGGCCAACTGGCAACGTAGGAAAACAATCGCAGCCAGCCTAAGGGATAAGTGCAAACATTGTTTATTTCAATCAAGTGACGAAGACATGCCCAACAGGCAACATCAGGGAGAGCATCTATTGTGGCACCAGCTTCCAAACTCGGATGCATGCATCCTCCCCAGCAGTCACCAGACTATCGTTATCAACAAAGGTTAAACCATGAACTCCACCAAGATGAGCTCCTTTTACGGTGATGCGGCTGGATGCTGGCTTGTCTATTTCATATACAATTGCACAGGTGTCCAATGAACCTGTGGCAACCAGGCAATTGTCAGGTGACCAAGACAGGCAGTTTATCCGGGCTGAGTGGTACAACATGTTCTTCAGCTTGACCTGTTGAAGAAAACAATAATGTTCAACATGGTACAATCATTTTCTTTCCTAAAAAAAGATATAATAACAAATCCACAAATTACATAGAAACCAAGTTTCAGTTAACCATACAAGTTGCTTGCAAAGAATTAGAACAATGTGAACATGGAAATGCAAATCATACAAGGGGGCAAGCTTCCACCTCTTCTTGGATGGTTCAGTAATACTCTTGAAGAAAATATTTTCAGTAATATCACTTTCAACAAACTATACATAACTGGCAACGGTAAGTTATTTTCATAATTTACATTTCTATTTCGCAAAAGTAAAGAATAAATGTTATAATAGGGTGACAGATCAAGATAGTAACCGAGACTGAGATCCAAAATGTCAGTCAATGTACATGCAATTGCCAAAGCACAGTATCATAAATCCATGGCCTTCATTAAGTAGAGTATAAACCGACGAAAACAAACACTAAAAACAATGCTGCTGTCGTGATTTCAAGGTTAAGAAAATGTATTGCAATGCATAGCACGCTGCTAGATAAGTTTTGACCTAAAAACAAGAAAATAACAGTCTATAATCCCATACCTAACAATTAGAAAAGACCAAATTTGAAAACTGGCAGTACCTCTCTAGTTGACCGATCCCACACAACAGCTTCTCTGTTGGCATCAGCAGAAGCAAACATGGAAACATCTGGCGAATAATGTATGCAAGTAATAGCACCCCGGTGCTTCTCAATTACCGCTTCTTCTGAAAGTGTATCCCCACTGATGGAATATATGCGCAGTTTCCCATCTTGTGCACCAACGATGGCTTCAGTGCCATCAGGAGAAACAGTAGATGAAGTGATAGTATAATTAACTTTGGTTGTAGAAATGACCCTTGACTTGTCCAGCAATACTATCCCAGAATCTGTTGTGACAAGTGCAAATTCAGGTTTCTGAATTGCAAGATTCAAAGCATTTGGCTGACCTCCTACATCAACCGACTCAGCATCTCCACACAGATCTCCATTAAGAGGAATTCTGAAAACCTGCTTTGAAGAAGAAGATCATAAGTTGCTCATCACTAAACTCCAATGTTTAACCAACAAAAAAAATACAATTCAAATTCTAAACTCAAGAGGTCAATGTTGTCAGTATTAATAAAATAACACTATATTTCGGTCATCTCAGGACTCAGGAATCACCTACTGTGCATTGCGGAAGGTACATCACATTGTATCATGACTAGTATATGCATCTGTATAAAAAAAGTTCCTGAAGTTTGATGCAAATTGAAGACTGCAGACCTTTTAAGTTGTTACTGTTTTGGCTCAATGAAGAAATGAAGTTATACAGATATCATACAAACTACTTGTGTTTTCCATCCAGCAATTTCCAAGTTAATTAAGTTCAAATTTTGCGGATAGACACTGTGAATACACAATATATTATTGGTCGCCGCCAAAAAATCCCGCGACCAGGGAGAGACGGCGGCTCGGTCACGCGAAGGCCTGGGAGGTCTGTTTATCTCTAGTGCAGGTCCTTAAGCGTCGAGGTTTGTGGGCGTGCCAGTCAATTTGACCCTGCAATTGACAAGGAGGTAAGACGAATGGGTCCGATACAGACGCTCACTATCGGCTGGCTGCCAATAGGTTCGGGATGCTATTCGATCGGCTGGAGAGCCGATGTGGACAAGTGTCGACGAGGAGTCGACTATAGAGCCGATAGAGGAATCAGGGTGTATTCAAAGGATGGCGAGGCACACGGGATCTCTCCGAATGGCCGAACAGTGATTCATCGGCTAGAAAAACCGATAAAGACGCATGCGACCTAGACAATGATTAGCGCAAGAAGGCACGGGCTGCAAAGCCGATGCCGCTCCAGATATGACAGCAAAAGACTCGTCGCCCGCCGTGGCAGCGCCATCAACACCGAATCTCGAAGATCGAACCTAACCGAGACAGTACGAGGCCGGGGCCAACGGCGATGATACGGAGGACGCCGGATCGGCTATGCCGTAGCAAAGATAGGAACGAACCCATCGGCTAGCTGAGCCGATAAGGGGACGCCTCTCTAAAGACGGGTGCGTATCAGCTGGGGGTCCGATACGTTTGGCGTTACGTGTCGTGGGACGCCTCTAAAGGCTAATGCGTATCGGCCGAGAGGCCGATGCGCTGGGCATGAAGCACAGAGCATGGATAAGTTATCGACTAGCACTCCGATGATACGCCGTGCAGAAGCCTATAGGCCTGAAACTCGATCTTCCGTCGGCAGCCCCATAGGTCGGACCTAACCGATGCAGCACGAGATTGACGACGGCAGAGAGAGCTTAATGGGCCGATAGGTCCAGCACGGACGTGATGCAATACATCCGATCGGCCTAAGAGGTCGGACCTAACCGATGCAGCCCCAGACAGAGTAGGACATATCGGGATGATGGCGAGACTTACCCCTTCGTCGGAGATTGGACTTAACTAATGCAGCCCCACGTCAAGAGCCAGAACCCACCGGTAAAACCTAGATGAACTAGGGTGACGATGCGCCGAATTTGTATAAGATCGAGAGATATCTTACATGTTTCCAGGAGGTCTATATTTATACCCTGAATTTACAGACAGAGTCCGACACATCTACGACCATCGGACATTATTTCCTAGTAGGAACAAAGGAAAATATTCTTAAAGAAGTTAACTAACCAGCTATGCCTCCATAATTAAGTAAGGTTATAATTTACAAAAATAAGCACCCTGCCGTGGAGTCCACGGCTCTTCCGCAAATCCGGTTTCATCTAAATAATCTTCCAATTTGTAACCGAGTCTTCCTATGCTGCAAACTGATCAGCTTCTCCACTGTAGCTATCGGACCTTCTTTTAGTTAAGCTGATCATTCTCCTTCCTTCCCTCGGGCTTCTCGGACCTGATCCCGATTGGACAATCCCCTGTCTTCAAGCCGATTCAATCTTCTACTAATCTGATCGGCTTTTCTACAGTTCTCCATCGGCTTTGTCTCAGTATCTCCATCGACCGATGACTGTATTAAACCCTTCATCAGACCTCTCAGCCGATCGGCTTTAGCCCCATCGGATCTCCCAGCCGATCGGCTTTAGCGCCATCGGATCGTCCAGATTTTAGCGTTAACAATTATTGAAGGCCTGACAATAACAACCACGCCAATATTCGACCATACACACATGGTTTCACAATTAGCCACCTATCGTGATGGTAAGATGTGGGATAAGACGTTTAAGTAAAAAAAGTACTGAAATGCTCAGACATGTTCTTTAATAAACCTACAATTTAAGCATTCACAAACAATCACCACATTGTAACCTTTATATACCATGAAGAAAAAGGTCACAAAGGACACAGAACAATACATATTCTATTACTCTAACATACATTTTTTATGAGCACTAGGCATTTATACTACTCATTGTTTCTCACCTTGTTATCATATCCAGAGGTGACCAGCTCCTCTTCTGCTGCAGAAAAGCATTTGATCTGGGTGTTATTCTTTCGCATCAATCTGCCAAAATATCCAACACCCTGTATCCATCTCATGATGACACCATCGTAACTTGTGGACAGTATAATTTTGAGGTTACTTTGTGGAAAAAAGGCCAAGGAACTAACAGTCTTCAAATGCCCTGCAAAGGTTACTGGCTCTTTGTCTGGATTACTTGCAGAGAACACATTAAATGTCCCACCAAGAGAGACTGTCACAAGATATTCATTCAGCCAGAGGCAACCAACAAGCATGTCATCAACACCGCCTGTACCAAGACAAGCCAAAGTTCTGTTCAATTTCCCACTAGCGTCTTCTAGTATGTCCCATACTTTGGCAGTTTTATCAGCAGAAACTGTTAGAACCTAAAGTCACAGGTAAATGATGAAAGTATTGTTAGAAACGGATTACATAATGCAAAACATATGAAGTTACTTGTAACAAGAATGTAAACAGAAAATATACGTCAACAAGGCCATAAAAGGCTGGCACGCCATGCTAGCTAAAATATGCACAGACGAAAATTGAACTCCAATTTCCATTAGAGACAAAACGTACATCCTAGGTAAATAAGGCATGCAACTGACAGGTAGATAATTCTCGGATCTAGGTGGAAAGCTTGTACTTTGCAGACAATCCAGCAACCATATAGGTAAATTATTTACAATTAACAATGTATTCTGTGAAGTACATTTTCTGAATCTGCACTTTTGTTCTTTACTGCAGCATACTGAAGGAACTTCACACCTAAACCAAGACCAATTTCAATATACCAGGAATTCAAGACTTTCAGTATGGGAAGTACAATAATATTTAACAAGATGGAATGGCTAATGTGAAATTACTTGTTTGCTGTCAGGACTCCAGCTAACAGCATATATACTCCCTGTGTGACCGCCTTCGCTGGACAGTTCTCCAATCTTTTCTCCAGTTTTGCCATCATATATCAAACCCTTCTTATCTGAACTCACGCTGATAAACTTACTCCCATCAGGAGCATATCGGATACAGTTAACAAAGTTTGAGTGATCCCTGAAATTTGAAGGAATCCGGTAAACATGAAATATATGTAAAGAAGTGCCAGAAAGTAAAACAAAATTACAATATAAAACATAAATGTTGACAAATGAAAACTAAAAATGATATCATGAAATATGCAGAATTTGCAACATATCTTAGTGATACACTAAAAGAAGCCACTTGAGCTTTTCTTTATGTGTTGACCATTCACCTTCAGAATTCAGATAATAGAAGTTTTATAAGGATAGGATTGGAACAAAAAAAGTAAATCTGTAAGGACAATAGGTTACCCTAATATTTTTTATGCGGATGCCAAAATAGCTGAAAGTGTCCCTCTTTGTTAAAACAAGGTATATACAAAGGAAAATGGAAGTTTTTATGTATATACATGTAACGCAAACATGTAGTAGGAAACAAATGATCAGAAGAAATATCAAGTGATCTGGTCCTTATGCCACAAACATCCAACAGATATTAGGAAACAAACGATCTTAGAAGTTTGCCAGAAAATGGCAGACTAAGAATGGCAGTATTATTTGATTATTTGTGACCTTATGGAATGCTTGAATTTAAATGGTGGTCCTTCATAGAAGTTTGCCAGAAAATCTTCACCACATGTCACAATGCGGAATGGTCGGGTTGGCTTAAAGTCACAGCTCAAAACTCTCTTTGAGTGCCCATCAAATTCACCAACAGTGCTGCCAGAGTCCCACCTACAAGATTCAAAGATCTGAACATGAGTTTATATACCAGAAACGAAAACAGATGTAAGAAATTCATGATGGAATAAACTTCTAAATGAACCCCACAGAATACATGATTGCGGGGCCAATATGTCCATCTTGTGCCAACCAAAATCATTATGATCATCGATTACTACTTGATAAATAATAAATATTTGAAATATAATCCAGTGTCAACTGCAAGCGGTCCTACTAATCTACATCCACCACCAAAATAAAAGGGGGAGGAAAGCAGGAGGCTATCCTATAATCCCCATTGCAAAGCACCCCCAAAACTACCTTAGGCTACAAATCTTCAAAACAATTTCTATTGCAAGATCAACGAAATCAATTCTACGTTCTCCATCTCCTGGTCGCAGACGTTACAGAATACAAAAAAAGCTGGCACGTTTCGCATCCCCTGACCCCCCCAAATCCTTCCCGTGAGAGCGCGAGCCGAGATCGAGATGGAAGAGCAGAGATCGAGGGCGTGTTGGGCTTACACGAACGCGCGGACGAAGGACTTCCCCTTGCCATCCCCTGACACGACGATGCGGAGGCCATCGGGGGACCAGCGGAGATCGTCGACGCGGCCGGAGAGGGGGCGGAACTCGGCCTTGAGGGCGCGGTCGCCGTAGCGTCCCCAGACGCGGACGCACCCGGAGGCGTCGGCGGAGGCGACCCACTCGCCGTTGGGGGAGAATCGCGCGACGGTGGTCGGGTAGGCGTGGTCCGGGTAGGCCCATGCGTCGAGTGGCGCGCCGAGGCGGCGGATGACGACGCTGCGGCCCGTGCAGTAGGCGATCGTGTCCTTCTTTGGGTCCCCCCCGATGAGGATCCCGCGGCCGCGCTCCGTCGCCGGCGAGCACGCGTACGTCTCCTGCAGCTTCGCCATTTTTGCGCCTCCTCTCTTCCACCTGCGCTTGATCTGAGGTCGCGAGTGGCGCAGGAGGCGGTGGTTAATAGTAACTGGCTATGGGCACGGCAGTGTTTCTGTGTACAATTGGTTCGTGCCACTGACGTGTGGGGCCCAATGTCAGTGTGATACCTCCGAGGAAACAGGGGCATGTTGAAAAATGGCAGCTGTACAATGAGATGATGAGATGACATCATAATGTGGTGCCAAGGGTTTACCTTACCGCTGCGGTAACCGTATTTACCCTCCTCCCTAATGGTAATATCGTAAAATTTTAAATAAATTTAAATTTTGGTTTGCCATAGTTAGTGTGGTAAACATACTTATTATCGCCGGGTATGGTAAGACGGTAAGAAAAATACTGATGGTGGCACGTATTTGCGGAGAGTAGAAAATTTGACTGTTTTTAAAAAGATGAAAATCCATAGTCGTTTATTGTTGTCATTGGATGTTGAGCTATTTTTTACATGGTTGGATGGTTGTAACTTCAAATAGCAAAACTCCAAAACCCAAAATTGCTTTCTTGTTATGAGAGACAACATTTTGATTAGGCAGACCTATTTATACTGTCCAATCCGGCGATCCCCCTAGTCACACGAATCATAAAATGCAAATCAAGTCGAGAACATGTTTAGGGCATTTTTTTAGAGAGAGAAATAAGTAGGGCTTGCTAGGGAGCCCATTTTGAATAGGCTCTTAATGGGCCGTATTTCGATCGAGCCCGCTCCACTGGGAGAAAAGGCGGGAATTGGGCCTGGAAACCCGAGCTCCACCCCACCGCCATCACCACTCCGCTGTCCGCCCCACCGCCGACGGCGCTCTGCCGTCCCCGACCTCTGCTCCACCCCGTCACCGCCGCGCTCTTTCCCAACCGTCGTGCTAGCTTCCTCTTCCATCACCCAAAACCTTCTCCAACCTCCGTGGGGCTCCACTCGCGTAGCGCGCTGGTGCCAACACCCGCTCCCCTCTCTCCCCCGCCCCCATGGCTCGCCGCCTCCTCGCGCGCCACCTCCTCCCGCATCTCCGCCTCGGCCTCGCCGCCGCGCGGTGCCCCGGGCCTGCGTCTTCTTCCGCGTCGACTCTGGCTATCACTGGCTGCGGCGGCTCCGGTCCTTCTACAAGTCCATTTTGGGCCCTCAGAGGTGCGGTTTCCTCGAATTCGATCCCTAGCGTGCTGATTTTATTATTGTTGTTGTTGTTGTTGTTATACTCGCGTGTGTTGAGTTGTGAAGAAAGGCTATGCAGTTGTCTAAATAAAACCAAGTCATGACTAGTATGTATGTGTCTGAAGATAACTCAGCATTTGGCATTTTTCCGAGGTAGACAAATTAGAAATATATTATGATTTAGTTGCATGTGTTGCGCATAATCTCCAAATATTCAGGTGCTCTGATAATTTTCTTCAGTACCACCTTCTTAGTGCATGTTTAGTTCCTAAACACATTTTCCATTTGTGGCATGCCAGACTTTTTTATGGTCATACGAAACTGACTCATGGGTCGAACACAATTAGTAAGACACGTGTGGTGGACGATAAACTAAAAGTTGTCCCCCTGAAGGCATAGATTTTTTTTTTAACTATATGATGAATAGCAGGCACCTGTTATTAGAAGTAATGTGTGTCTTCATTGTATAAATCAGGAGAGAAAAGACATGTTGCCACCATTTTAGTTGTCATTCACACTCTACAATCCCAGTGGCTGTAACTTTTCACTTCTTTGATGGACAACATACCTTAAGAGCTGGTCAAGTGATCTAGAATGATATTAAAATGGTGATCAAGGCAACTAAAACTTTTGATACTGTGATAGGACTAAAAGAGATTATTTCTTCATTTCAATTAATAAGGATTCTAAGGAATCATCTTTTCCAGGAACACGATTCTTTGCTGATGATCACTCGCACTATGATCTGTTTGGTAAAAGAAGTCCAGGTGATGAAGAGTTTAGGAAAGCTTGGCAAGAGAATGTAGATGAGGAGGACTGCCTGTGGACCGGTAGTGAGGATGAGGAGGAAGAGAATGATACAAAATTGGAGAGAGAAATTAAAAAAGTGAAGAGACAAGCCAAAGAAAATGCAAATCTAATTGATGCTGATGACTGTGATGAGTTAAGAAGTATATGCTCTGACAGTGATGAAGACGATATGGCGCTCTGGAGTGGCAGTGAAGATGACGATGATGATGACGTTCCTATTGATGCACACCCCAATGAGCGCAGCGATTCTTATATAGACAAGGTGTTTGAATTTGATGAAGCACCTAAATATCGTACAATCTCAGAGTTGTTAAAATCTGAGAATGAGCCACCAGAGCTCTCTCCAGGAAAGCAAGCAAGAAAACTTGCGGTAGAAAATGCTCTGAAGAAGTTGAAGAAAGGGCCTGATGGACGCTACATTAATGTGTTTGATGTTGTCACCGATATAGATATCCTTATTGGTGCATTTGAGAACATTGTTTCAGGACCAGAATATGCAGAGCTGCGGGAGGGTGGACCAAAGAAGCTTAATATACAGTTCTTTAAGGATATACAAGCACGCATGAGGGACCCAAATTTCAAATTTTCTCCAGAGTTAAAGCTAAAGCCAAAGGTTAAGTTAGTGCCTAGGAAAAAGTGGCAGAAAGCACAAGCGAGGAAGAGGAAAAATGAAAGGCGCTGAGTCCAGATCACATCAGAATGTATCTCTCTGCCTCTTCAAATAGTAGATATTAGTTTATCTGTAGTGCTATTTCACAACGAACATCTTTTGTGCGATGGCACAAGTGCTTTTGAAAAGTATTTTGTCTTATAATTTCCATATCTGTTCCAGTCACAACATATGTGGTTCTGAATTGCATAGTATATCCTAATTCACCAAGCGGAGTCTGATGCTGACCATTTACACTGCAATTGTGAGCATCAAGTGTCTAGTACATCTCACATTTGGCGTTTTTTTGATGCTCGTTGTACCTTGAAGCCTTGGTGGAAGCAATGTACGCAGATTGTTTCTCTATCATTATTCCCTTTTGTTAAGGGAAATAATCATTTCCCTTTACTCGATATATGAGTTGAATCAGCTATAGTATTACACTATCAGATTCACTGCTGATTTATTTGGGGCAATCTGGTGTTGGTGCTGAGGATTATGGAGGTCATTAGGTGAGGCTTTACAGCTCAGATTGAATTCCTGCTCTTTCATCCACACAATCACTTCATAGAACATACGTATGTTTTACTTGCACTGTTTTAAAAAAGAAGTTGTGAAGAGTTGCATTATTTTTTTTAGGCTTTTCTAATTGATTGAATGAACATGTGCTGATGCCTATGAATGAGAAGATGTGCATTGAGCTCAATATTTTCTTCTGCAATACACCTATGCATTTAAAGATCATACTTATTATGATGCCTATGTCTGAACGACCTGTTTTTGTTTATTGAAGTATGATGTAAGGTAGCACTACAACTTTGTAAAGGACATATGTGTGATTATTGCTAGTACTAACCTTCTTGTGAAGGCTGTTGCCATACCACTACACCATGTCTGATAGGCTGCACAGATTCAGTCTGCATGTTAAAAAGTTGAATTTGTCTCCAAGCGATCCAAAGTTTCTCAACCTGGCCTGCTTATCGTGCTAGCTGGATCATATTGTCATACTAACCGTGCACATAAACAAGCTGGTGAAAGGTTGTGCATTTGCATCAAAATATTTTGCCGACAAGTCTGAACTTAATGAGCTTTCAATATGGCATCTTGATCCACTACCTTCTTAATGCACATGATTGGTGAAATCGACAACAACAGATGTTTGGAATTACATTTCTCTGCAATATAGTATTTGATGTTGATGAATATGGTATCATGGAAGAGTGATGTGCAAATACTTTAATTTGGCTATGTTTACCTCTGCTTTTCAGGAAGAGCAAAGGAAAGGAAGCTTCCTTTGGGATCATGCAGATAAGTGTACCCCTGTCCTCCGTGTAGTGATTCTTTATTTATCCACACATTTCGTCTATATTATAGCTCCATCCATATTAAATTGCAGCTAAACAGTATTATAAGATTCGCCGTGGCAAGTTTCTTATCTGGAAGCATGGTTACGAATCGATATTTAAGTTCTTGAGTCTGTTGTTACTTCTGAAATGCTATTCGTACTTTAGTAGGGCCTGAAAGCATCTTGTTGAAGTTTCTTGCGTCGGTGTTGTGGTAGATTGGCTCCACAACCTATTGATCCTTTGTCTGAAGCTTCCAGACTTTATTGTAGGAACTATATAGCATAACACTAGAGATTCATCTAGATTTTTGGGTGAGAAAAGACACCTTTCTTTAAACTAAGTGGTATGTTTAAATTACTCTCTTACTACGAGTGCTTTCTTCAGGATGGTAGTCCTGGATTATGTTAATGGGGTAATCGCTGTTTCAATTATGAGTTTAGCATCTTTATGACGTGGTGTCTAATAAAAAGGTCTGGGTCATGAAGATTTTGGTTTTGTTTCCTAGAGGTAGTTTTGTTGAGCTTTCATGGAATTACATTTGGTTCATTTATGCACTTTAGCCATTTCACAAGGTTGCTGCATGGTGCTCCAGACTACAAAAATTCGAAACTTTCAAAAAATATGTAACTTGACAGTGATGACATATACGGCATATGATCATGTATCAAAGCCCTGAAAGAGAGCACTATCATGTCTGTCCGGGTGAGTGTTGCATCCCAGAAAGAAATCACATCACCTCTCCCAATGGTTCTATGCTTGCTTGTTCATCTTGCAGGGGCCAAGTTTCTTGGTAGTTGCAAGCACGAATTCACTTTCCTTCGCTCCTGCAGGTCAAAAGACATGCCCCCATGGTCCTCCTGTGCAGGCCTTGCTGTCTCAACGCTTACTCTTTCCTGAACATTTTATTCCTTTTCATGCTTCTCTCACTGCCCTTTCCTGTCATCATAATCCCTTGTACTAAAAGCAAGTAACAACTTATTCTAATGATATACCAAAACTGCCTGCTAAAGTCTGAAGATGATCTTTTGTGTTTATAGTTGACTGTGTTTGGCTTTCCATGCCCTCAGCTAAGTCCCAGCTTTTGTCTACTGCTGCCTGTGTTCTGGTCCCTCCTACTCACTGCCTAACGGATGTACGTAGGTCTCACATGGATGCTCCCTCTCTCCCACGCACGGTGTACATACTGCATACAATAGAAAGAGAGATGTTGACTGAAATGGAGAGATGGCTCTATCTCAACTTCACCAGCATGGTGTACGATTGGTAGTGTCTATCTTTATCTTTCTTCTGTTGGGGAAAATCATCTTTCCCATCTTTATCTTTTTTCGGTTGGGGAAAATCATCTCTCACAAAGTGAGTGTGCTTGGTACCAATAAGGCAAGGAGCTGGTAGCTTTTGTAACATCTCTGAAGGAAAGAAAAACGGGCTGGTGATCTAGGTTTGGCTTGTTTGCTGGGTGCATATGGTTTTGTCCTCTGCCATTTCGATTTGGGATCATCAATTTGGTATAATGAAAATATGGGTTTGGAATTTATTCTTTTGTCCCTGGTGGGTTCAATGTGCTTACGTCTTGTTATGATAGTATTTATTTTCGTAGAAATTAGCTGCATACATGTATAAAAATGGTTGTTATCCTTGAATTAATTCATGAATTCCTTGTCTGCAGGTTGCTTTGCATCTTACCATTTACCAACAGGATATCCATCTGGACTGTCGTTGCTGTAGCCGGTAGGTGTGCGTGCTGCACGCCCCCTGCGAGTGTTTACAGTATCGTAAATTATAACCCTTCATCCATTCCGCACTTCCACCCATCCGTGGAAGATTAAACAAGCAAATTGCATGCCAGTTTCTCTTCGCGAGAACCCTATGCATGCATTCTTTATAAGGGGAAACTGTCTACTGTGTGCTACTACAAAAGTATTTGCCTTTGTGGTTCGTAAAGTTAGTTAACTGCTTGCTTGAGCTGATAAACTGCATTACTAAGGTTTTCTTTAGTAGATAATTCCATGTTTTGCACCATGCTCATCTCAGTCATCTCATAGCATCCTGTAAAAATGAATTTAGGAAACCTCTAATAATGTGCTTTATATCACCGGTCCATTTTCTTTTTCAATACACATATCTTTTGGCCTATTTGGTGGGTGCATTATGATTTCTGTACAAGTCTGGCAAAAGCGGTAAAAAGGACAGAGAGGAAATCAGAATTTATTTTGGTTAGGGACCAGGACCAATGAGTTCATGAAGGGACCAACAACCATTATGGTGTACATTCATTTTCAACCACCTTTACCAGCATACACTTTCATCACGAAATTCAGTCATAGTTGGCATCTAATCTATGGTTTTAGTAGACTCACTATTTGCTTTATTTTTTCATCAAGAACACTACCCTGGAAAATTGTGCAACCTGAAATAGGCCATAACTTTAACAAACTAGTCATACATACTTAATTAACCAATTAACATTTGTTTTCTGTTCACAGGGGCATGCTCATTAGCTCCACTTCTATGCCATGATAATGTTTTGGGTGGCGTGCGACAATTCTGTCAGCAATACATTATACAGCATCCCTAGTGCTGAGTTGCGGACTGCTAACAGTGGATTATTGACTGTTTAATCCGATGCCATGAGGACCATTGGCTGCATAGAAGTCCACCACAAACATCAATATACAAAGTATAAGCATGCCAGGCAGGGCAAAGCACTAGGCGGTAAAACTATTCCATTACACTGTTGATCACCCTGTGAAGTGCTGCTACTTTCAAACAGGACATCTAAGTCAACATGCATAATTCATTCTTGATACAGGAGAAAACCAATAAAAGACAGAAATAATGAAGAGAAAAAAAAAAGATAGTAGTAGGATTGCATAACCATTCCCATGCTTCATCACCAACCCTCTACATTGTTGTAACATTGTAACATCCCTACATGACAACACAACCCCTGGCATTCTCATCACTGAACATGGTCTCCACATCGCCATTGCTGGTGGGATGATAACCGGCAGCGCCAGGGTGGTAGTAGTAACTGTAAGGGTTGTAGTAGGCGGTGTAAGGGCTGATCTGAGGAGAACGGTGGTACATCATCTGTGGCTGCTGCTGGGGCTGATGCGTCATCATCAGGTTGTTATTCAGACCCCTCAGGTTGTTCATCATCGCTGCCGTGGCCGCTGGGTGATGATGGTACCCCTGCATGCTTGCCATGAGGTTGTTGCTCTGCTGCTGCTGGAGGTGCTGTTGTTGAAGCCCTCCATAGCCGGTAGAAGCATAGGATGGGTGATTGAAGCCGGTATAACCCTGGAAGCCAGTAGTGGCGCCGGCTGTTCCGAGGCCATGGTTGAGGCCCATCATGCCATTGATGGCGCTAGTGTTCTTCTGGGCGCCATTGCCCATCTTGGCATTGGCCGCTGCCATGTTGATCACATTGGGATTCTTCTGGCTCTGGTGATGGTTGTTTTGATGGTGATTTCCACCTCCGCCACCACCTCCACCGCCTTTCTTGGCATTGGCATTGCTGTGGTGGTTGCTGACGTTGGCAGTGTTGCCATTCTTGTTCTTGACATTGGCCACCGCTGCAGCGGCAGCTTGCTGCCTGAGGAAGCCAAGCTGGCTCATCTTGTCCCCAAGGAAGCGGAGATCGTCCTCATAGTCATCGTCAAACTCGTCGTCTTCGTCGTCATACAACTCATCATCCTCTGAGTCAAGCTCAGGGAGCTGGTTCTTGTTGTGCTGGTTCTTGAAGGCCTTGAAGCCCTGGATGAGGCCTCCAACACCTCCTTGCTTGCCCTGGTCCTTCAGGCTGTTGTTGTTCTTGTTGCCATCCTTGCTTGGGTTGGCACCTTGCTTCTGATGCTGCTGCTGTCCATGCTGCTGCTGCTGCTTTTGCAGGTTATTGCTGCCCTTGTGGCTCTGGTTGCTGCCACCCTTCTGCTGTGACCACAGCTCTGCATGCTTACCCCCTCTGGTGAGCTTCCTGATCAATGTATCGGAGTCCACATTGCCAGTCACTGTGACCTTATGGTTGTCTGCATCTAAGGCCACCGAGTACACACCTGCAACAAGATGCAGATAGTTCAGTCTGCTCGTGAGCTACGATAATCACAAGACGAGGACTTCTGCAGTGAGTGGGAATGAGGGTGCTCTTCCTTGTCAGACATTTCTAAGGTTTGCACCAGAATTACATCTACTACATGAGCGGTAAATTTGGCCTATTTACTAGGAGTTCCTGAACAAGTTTGGTCTGGACATTAGCACGGGCACATCAAAACCAGATATTTCTAGTTCTAATGCATTTAACAAAACGCAGGGGTGCTTTTTGAAGACGCAAATGGACAAAGCTTTAAGCTGCCGAGCAGAAGATATTTTCATTAAAGCGGGTGCCAAGAAAAGGAGAGCTAAAACAAGTAGGAGTACCAGCTAAACACACCACTGGAGCGACACTTGTTCTGGAAGCAAAGAAATGGAAGGCCGTAACTTCGATAAATCTGTGTGTGTCCGAGAAAGAAATGGTAAGTACCTTCAATCTTTTGAAGCAGCTTCTTCACCTTGTGCTTACAACCATCACAGTGTATGTTCACCCTCAGTGCATGGGTCTGCAAGCAAGAAGCAAACAAAGCCCCCAAGAACAGTTGAGTCCTCAACTCAAGCACCACCTTAAAGCCTGGAAAGAGGGAGAGAGAGATACCTGGATCTTGACCAGCTTGAAATCCTCATCTTTGGTCATTCTGCAGAGCACTGTTTGCAAGCTGCAAGGAAGAGAGGAGGAGATGGAGAGGAAGAGTGGGAGGGAGGAGCAGTGGCCAGTGGCTAGTTGGAGTGGTAGGGGAGTGATGGTGGTTCTTGTACCCAATACTTCCCTGCATTTAAGAAAGGGTACTTTAATCCCCTCCCTTTCTACTCCTCTTGCTCTTGCCTTCTAATTCTACCCTTGTTGCTCTCCTCTTCTATACCTTCGGCAGCTGCATGTTCGGAACTTCTCCTCGTCTTCCTCCGCACGTACATGTTCTTAATAAAATTATAAAAGAATATTTTAAAAAACTATATTAATCTATTTATAATTTTTTAGCTAATACTTGATTAAACAAAGATAATCGGGCTTCTCATTTACGTGGCAAGGACTAGGGTTACCAACGGCTCTCCCGGACGCACCCATATGGTGAGGGTCTTCTCCTGACCCCACTTCCATCAGTGTAGTAAAAATACTTGCAAGGTTCTGTGTACATAGCACCCTTTTATCTCTCTCTGTCTCTCTCTCTCGTTGGAGTCGTGTGGGTAAAACTTCACTTTTGTAGTCTCTCCAGAACATTGTCTAAAGAGGCTAGGGGAGGCCTGCTGGGAGGTTCGAAGTTTGGACTTTGCAGTAAAAAAATATCACTATCATAAAAGTGAATTATATCAGTTTCTCGGCCAGTATTTTACTTATAAGGTGCTGACTAGTTGAGGTTTTTAAAATGTAGTCCTACATTGGAATGGATAAATTTTACATAATTTTTATGAAAATTGAACTAATATTTGTAAAAAATCTACAAAATCCATTCATTCTAAAGGAGCCCATTGTAAGGTTCTAATATGGCTGGACAATCAGCATATGCTTTGTTTCTTTGGAGTGGCACTTACCTCTTAGTTGCTTGCTGGGTTTTCACAAACCTAATTGATCAGATCTGTTTGATTAGCCACTTAATCTTTCTTTGGCTGTGGATGCAAGGTAGTACCTTAAAGTTGTTTACTTAGTTCAATAGAGATGGCAGGTTTGTAGTTAGCAAACAGCTATACTTTAAGGCATGCAATTGTTAGCTGGACATTGGATGCACAAGGACACATGGGAAACTGGAAGTGATTAAAAATACCAAACCTTTTATGTAAAAACACATTTGTCTTTTCCTTTCTGAAAATTAACAACACTTCAAACTGATGAAAGTACTACATTCTTTAGCAGAAGTGTTGCCAACCTGTTACTACTTCCTTTCCCAAAACTGCCAGGTTTATTACTATAGACGATTTGTCAACAGCATCATTCACACAAATGGAACACTAACATGGGCCCATATGTCGGTCTTGCAATGGCACAAACACCTTGGGGCCTCATCACTGTGTGCAGCGAGGTGTGCATGCACACACGTACACAGAGGACGAGAGGCAGAGAGGCAGAGAAAGGAGAGAGAGCAGGTGTGAGCGATGGAGACGTTTATTACTGAAGAGTGAAGACCGAGTAGGAGGGGCAGCAAGCAGCAAGCAAGGTGAGTGAGAGGACGAAGGAATTGAAAGCTAGCCGAGTTGATGAAAAAGCAAACAGCGACATGACGATCGATGGCTCCTCCTACCTCTCTCTTCACCTGTCTCTGTTTCACTGCTATGCTGCATTGAGTTTTATAGTCTCCAGTAGTATCGCTGTACTATGCTCCTGTAGATTTTTGTTTCACGTTATGCTGCTGCGCTACGTCGTGTGGAAGGCAGTGGGGTAGCAGCAATAGCATCAAGAAATCAGGGATTCAGGATTGCTACTGGGAGTAGAGTACGAGTTGTCTACTACTGATCGTCCGGAGTGCAGTCGAACAGGTATTTGTTGGACTTTGGAGTTCGCACTAGAATTGTAGAGATTTGATGCTACCATATATTGCTCTAGTTGATCGCTCGCTGTAAATGTTTTCAATGTTCTGAAACTGACGCTGTTTCTCTATACTGCAGCGCTGTACTGAACAGTAAGATATTGATTACATATCGCATAGTAGTACCTGTTGTCTTCTGGAAACGTAGAAGGGATTCTTGGTGCAATACCAAGATTTTTCAGAGGATCTATGGGAGCATGATGGAACAGAGCTACATAGATCCACCTATTTTGATACCAAGAACCAACTCATTCTTTTTCTCATTTGTTAGTCCATGGAAGCATCATCTGTAAGCACTGGATGATAAGTGCATCATTTATTCAATTTGCACAGCGCTTGCTTAGAAATGTTTCATCTTTCCACAGCAATACATGTACTCGCATCGAAAGTCATGAAGTCACTTGCTACCACTCCTAGTGTCTGCAAGATTTCAAGAAAGTACTGCGCTACACTGTTACAGTACTGGAGCACACACACAGTATCACTGCAGATGATCCAAACTCTTTTTACTGTATCTGCTGCTAATTAAATTACCATGTATGTACCATAAATCACCCCCCTGCCGTCCTGTGCAGCCTGCACCTGACACCGCATTGCATCCTCCAACGGGTAAAAAGGAGCAGGCAGAGGTGGGGGTGGGGCCCACAGTGGCAGTGTCTCCAATGACAGTTAGCAGTATCGCGGGGTGTCCTTTGCAACAGTACTATGATGGGCGGTGAAAGCTGATCAATGCAATGCAATGGAGGTAGTAAAAAAAAAGTTCGCGAAGTGAAGATAGGCTGGGCCTTGGGGTGGGGAGAATGTAGGCCCGCCCCTTGACAACACCCAACAGTACGTGAGTTTCTGCTGGATTTCAGGGCTTGGTTTTGGCATCTCCCTGTTGGCCGCAGCTGAAACATTTTCCTTCACACATGCATCCCCTGCCCATCAAAGATTGCTACAAGGTGTTTTTGGATCATCTGCCATCGGCTATATATCGGCACATGCTTGGTTTTTTTTCCTCTGTCTTCTTTCCTTATCGAATTGGACCCAGAAACGGACGTTCTGGATAAGATTGGAGCAAGTTGCAATAATTCCATGCTTCTCCTATGGCTTCCTTCCACATGTCCATTTCTGATCGGACGGTCCAGAATGCGTCTGAAGTCTGCACCAAGCACCATGCTTCTCCTTTGTAAGTACGTTTCTGGCCAAGACATTCAATTTCAGAGAGCTAGGCATGAACAAAATTAGCTATTTACCTTATGAATTTCATCCGAGGCTTTTGAGATTGTAGGTTTTCCCTCCAAATTTTGCAGAAGTACTGTACTCTGCATCTGTATGCTACTGTCTGCCCAACGATTTGATAGGAAGGTGATTTGAGAGAGCGCAGAGTTGGAGTGCACAAACACATCGGATAGGAAGCAAGAAACCGAGTGGTTAATGGGTCCTAGCGAAAAGACAAAGCAGCGAAGTAGCTGGGCATAAATTCAATTTTGGCGTCCATTTGGGCAGTCCTGTCCATGCTGTTCCAGTTGATGGGATTGATTGCTGAGTTTCTAGATTGTGTATTTAGATATTTCCAATTGATGTGATGGAGTATCTTATGTTTGGGACACCGAAATTTTCACTTGAAGCATCATGTGTCTCTTGGTCGGAGCATGGTTGGTTCTTCTCCATGCTATTGCTAGTAAGTGTATTGTAGTAGTATACTATACCATCTGCTGAAGATATTGGACTCAAATTTGGCTCTTGTTTGCAGATATATGAATCTCAGGTGATCTCACACACTCCATATCTGCCATTGACATTAACGAGGATGCCTTGTTAGCAACACAAGAGATTGATCACTACAGTCTGTGTTAATCTGATCCTAAATTAACTCTGCTCATACATCATATACTACTTGTCTGAACTCTGAAGTACACGTAGTTCATGCTCGTCGTATCTTGTACTAACAGATTGGAGATCTAGCATGAATATGCCTGGTTGGAACCGGAAAAATTCAGGATAAGCATGGTAGTAGGAGTACTTCTGAAATCGATGAACATCTAGTCTGGTTGAGCGGTCAATTCATGGAGGGAACGGCACATCAGTCTACACAGCAGTACTACGACAAAACTCTGAACACGTAAGCATGGAGGACAGATCAGTATACGCCATACTATACGTATAAAGAATGTACATACTCGCATGCGTGAACAGGTAGCCGATCTTGTCGTGCAGCCATAGCCCATACACTAGGCGTGTGCAACCCTACCTGTCCATGTGCCTGGAGGTAACAGTAGCAGATAGCAGCTACTCCTACTACATGTAGAGTAGCTGCTGGCTTAGCTAGGTAGCTAGCTGGAGTAGCTAGCTTTGCTGGTGGAGAGAAAGAGAGTTTCTTTCTTCCCTTTCGGTGGCACTGGTTGGCTGGTTGCTTTGATGATGACGCAGTCACTTCAGGAGAAGCACACGCTAAGCTAAGCTCTCGCCATGGCAGCCATGGCGATACTTGTACGTTCATGGCAGAGAACCGCAGTAGCTAGCTTGGTGACTTGAGAACGCAGTCGAGGACAGTTCGGGCGGCGTCGATCGTATGAGCACATGGACGGCCGGCGGCGACGCCGCCGCAGACCGCAGACCTTGTCAGGCGGCGGAGAAGGTGCCGGGGTAGGGGCAGAAGCACCGCGCGTGGGAGCAACTGTCCGCTGGGTGTCGCCGTCGTGGTAGGGCGTTTGGGCGGTGCAGCCGTAGGCGGCGTTGGGGCAGGGCACCAAGACGGACTGCAGGATATCTCGATGGCTATGCAGCGCTTGTGAAACAGCAGAAGATGGAGTGAATATATAGTGATTTATTTTATTTTTAAAATATTTATAAAATTTGTCTCGATTAATTTATTAAAATCACATCAAATAATAACCGATCGTTAACAAAGATATACTAGAAGAAAAAGCTATATAAATTTTCGTGAATATAAGTACTACTCGTTTTAGGGTTCTTAACCCTATTACAAAATCTAAATGTCTATCTAAATATTTCTCATAGGATATAAATACCAAATAACAAATAGTAAAAAATGGCTTTTAATTAGATATTTCAACCTCTCAAAAAAAATTTGTAAGCTAGTATAGAGTTTTTTTCACAGAGAGGAATTCACTCTCATTTTATTCTCAAAACATCCCTCAATTTTCTCTTCAAATATACTCAAAGGTACAACCCTACTTATGTCTCTTCTTTTCTTTTAAGGATGATTAGAAAACCATTTAGTCAACGTCTAGAACGCTTTCCCGAGCTATGCCCACGTGCGCCTCACATGCTCTCCTTTACGCTTCGGGCCACCGCCGCTCCGCAAGACTGAGCCGCGCACTTTACTCGTACACACCACGCTTAGCTAAGCCGCCTTTGTAGGTAGATGCTCATGTTTGCTCACCATGGCCCACACATCACTCACCACCCACCAAGCTACTGCTTGAGAAACCGACGAGGCCTCAATGCCTTGGGCCGCCTCTCTTCTTTCTTTTCTCTTTTTCTCTTCCAATTTCTTCACGAATTTTCGGCGCTTGCACACAAACTTCTGAAGCACATTGCGAAGTCCTCGTGTCCGTCTATCATACACCACCTTATATCTAACTTATCGCTTAGCATATTTGATCTATTATTAATCAGGTTTGACCTCTAAGGATTCGAACATTAACTCCACCTTGTTACATGGCATCATAATCGTGCTAAACCTCTACTCTTTTCCAAGCATAATCCCAATCCTTACCATTGACCAAGTTTACCTTCATCACCTGCACATAAATAGATCAAACAAACCGTTTCTAAATATATGTATCACAATCTGACCCGCGTTAGTCATACATACTTATGTCAATAATTGCTAACTTTCTAAACCAAATTTACAATAAAAATCAACATATGGTTTTAATTTTCTTTGCTAATTTCAATCACAACATATAAAACAACATATGGTTTTACATTATGTAGCCGACATCCATGTTGTAGAGGTAGCACTTGCTCCTATCAACGGGCTTGCCATGGCAGGATGAATAGATGACATGTCAACTCCACACTACATATAAGATAAAAGAATAACAAGGAGCTAAAAAAATCCACCACCCCCAATCAGCCATACCAATCCAAAGCTCGTTGCATGTCCCCGTAGGAAGGATCCCATGCGTTTGCGCGCGCTCTCTCACATGTGCACTCACATACACCTACGGGACTTGCCTATCGACTACATCGTCCACGTATGCGTTGACCTACCATCACTTGTGGGTTGTCGCACCATGTGTCGCGTTCCTGATCCATCCCGTTGCTGGGTTGAGCCACACTCGCGTTCCTCATATGCTCACCTTTGTGTTTTAGGTTGCCATGCCTTTGCTAGGCCAAGCCATGAGCTTTGCTCGCGCACACTGCACCAATGCCCCGTTGGGCTGCCTTCACAGGTTGATGCTCGTGTGTGCTCATCGTGGCCCACACGTTGCTCACGCCCCACAAAGTTGCCGCCTAGGCCACATAGAGGAGAGGCAGGGAGAGACCGACAGAGCCTTAATGATTTTAAGCATCCTATAGGAAGGAAGCAATGTAACAAAATCATAGTGAACATAAAATATAAAAAGAGAGGTAGGGGATAAAGTAATTTTTCACCAAAGTTTGGATCAAAGAATCCTACGTCTCCGTTGAGAAGCTCTAAAGAGCTGGATCTCTTTGAATCTTTTGTCTCACCAAATTTAACCCTAGAAATTAATTTGACCTTTAAACTCTTACGAAAGCTTAGCACTTAATCTAAGTCAACTACTAAGATCTCCACTATAATATCGTGCTCTTAATTACTATGGAGTTTGCTCTAGTAAATTAACCTCTAAGGTAAAACTCAAGAATTCACTAAAGTAACTCTTTTCTTACAGAGGTGAGGGGGAACTTCACAAACTTCCTAGATTATTCGCTTGTTGCATCTTCGCGGGCAATGCATAGTCATATAGGCAAAAATAATAAGCTTGAGTATTTACCGTCATTGATCCACAAGTGCTCACATAAATCACAAGATCAAACTTCACCCAAATCACTCAAAAAATCATACTTAAAGTATGGATTAAGCTCAAAATCCAAGAGATTAGAGTGGAGAATCTCTAAAAATCTTTTAGGAGTCAAGTAGCAATGATGAGCAGAATTAAATATCCACTCCTGTCAAGCCTAGCTCTTACTCACAGATTTTAAACTCTGTAGCATCCAGATAGAATGTTTGGAGACTTTGAACATAATTTTTGGCCTAAACAGAGACTCCAGTCTAAAAACTTCGACCAAATAATCCAGAGACTCTGGACATGCCTTTCTCCCTCGATAGAGATACCAATTCAAAGTTTTTGACCGACAACACCGGGAGAGAAAACTAAAACTTTAAGGTGTACGTGGTATGAGTTTTTACTTATTGAGCAATTGTTTCTCAACCCGATTAAACTTATACCCGTCTTAATAATAACTTGTCCTAAGGACACAATGGAAAGTAAAAAAATATTTTCCTTTTCAAGTCATCTTTTCTTTTTTATTTTTTCTTTATGGTCCACTTTTAAATAAAAGGCTATTTAATCACAATTCATTAGTTTTCTAATTTCTTACTTTATATTACTTAAAACCTAATGGACTTTCTAAGTATAATACTATTTACATCTGAATTGTTTTTTTTCTTAAATAAGAACTTAATTTTCAGTAAGGTGATAGTTGCCACCGTATTAATATTATCAAAAATTTCTAGATTTCATCACAACCGTTTGTATTAAATTTGATTAAAAAGAACATCCTTCGAACAGATTCATACCTAAAATATTTTATATCGAGGGACGAAAGGAGTATACGATAGAAATATTCCCTCCAAAAATTAGAATCCATTCCGCAAGGTACGCGCAGATGCACATGCGATGCGTGCGTGTAGAAAGGTCGACCGATCTGAACTCTGACCACGTACATGCACTCGCCTTCGCACCTTGACAGCCAGCTGCTTCGATTCCGATCCTACGTGTCATCGCTATCTATCTTCTGAATTAGGTGGACCTAGGTCACAACTCACGATCACGTGCTGGAAATTAAATGCTTGCTTGGAATTTTGAAGGCATGCATGGGTCAACAGGTCAACCATGCAAGTATCTGTCTTGTACTCGTACATGCATCCGAACAAAACTCTATACGAACAAAGCTCTATCCTGTATTCCTGTATACATCCATGTATGCATATGTATATCATCTTCCTTCTGAAGTTGAACCATCCTCCTCCTCCCCTAATTCTACTCCTCCCTTGCATATGCTTGCACAGGGTTAGTGTTTTTTTCCTTTTCCAATTAGAAAGGCTTATATGTACATGCACAGCTACACACAACACCACGCTAAGTATATAAGCTAATCTAAATACGAAAACCAACTGTCTTTCTCTTATCTCACTAAAATTCTATTAAAAATATATACGTGTATTTATAAATATTCGATTATTGTATTATGATTTAAAGCACGATGATATAGAGTTAGTCCATGTCAGCTCAAATGTGCTTCTCAATACCAATGTATATAAGCATATTCTATCCTTTTAATTTCTCTTTCCACGTGCTCTTATCCTCATGCAAGTCATCATTTTGAGATTGGGGACGGGTTATCCTCATGCAAGTTAGCATTTTGTGATTGGGGATGGGTTAGCTATTAGTTGGTCGATCTATAAATACCCACTCGACCCATCACCACCACCATCACTGCCACCGCACACCACAACCAAGATGAGCAACACCGTGGCTACTTCCACCATCGTCCAGCTCTTCGTCGTCGCCAGCCTCGCCGCCGCCGCCCACGGCAACACCATCCGTCTCCCGAGCGACGGCAAAGCCGAGGAGACACCACCACGCCCGGCCAAGCCCTGGGATTGCTGCGACAGCATCGAGCAGTCCCCGTTCGAGATCTTCCCGCCGCTGTACCGCTGCAACAACGAGGTCAGGCAGTGCGCCGCCGCCTGCAAGGAGTGCGTGGAGGCCCCCGGCGACTTCCCCCGTGGGGCCTTCGTCTGCCGCGACTGGTACTCGACGGAGGACCCCGGTCCCACGTGCACGCCGCCGGATCGGCCGACGAAGAAGAGGCCGTGGAAGTGCTGCGACAACATCGAGCAGCTGCCGCCGAGGATCAACCCGCCGTTCTGGCGATGCAACGACGAGATAGAGCCCAGCCAGTGCGCCGCCGCGTGCAAGGTGTGCCAAGAGGCGCCGGGACCTTTCCCGGGGCCGCTCATCTGCAGCGACGTGTACTGGGGCGCCGACCCGGGTCCCTTGTGCACGGAGAGGCCGTGGGGGAAATGCTGCGACAACGCCGCCTGCACCAAGTCGATACCTCCGATCTGCCGCTGCACGGACAAGGTGGCGGCGTGCTCCGCCGCGTGCAACAAGTGCCAGAGGGTGAAGTCGTCGAAGCCGCCTCGGTACGTGTGCCAAGACCAGTTCACCGGCCAGCCCGGGCCCAAGTGCACACACGACGCGCAGAACTGACCTACGGCTACGGATTGATCTGTCCGTCAATAAAACTCTCCAGTTGATCGATCGTTCGTTCGATCATTCAGAGTTGCTGTAGTTAGCTAGCTAGCTCCATTAAGAGCCTCTGCCTGTACCTGCATCTTGCTTTGCTTTGCTCCAAGCGTGTGGGTCTGCGTCTCTTTGTTTGTTCTCTCGTGTGACCGATGTCCTAGTGACCAACAGGAAGAATGAAAATTATAAGCAAGCATGCATGTACGCGTGTTGAGTTTCTCATGACAATATCCTAAATAAAAGATGAACGAGCGATCTGCTCAATATAAAGAGAATGTTTAGGATAAAGTGTACCGTAAAAGATCTCTATATGAAGTCAGAAACTTGATCATGTCACAAATCTATTAGACAATTGAAAGGCCAATTAATTGAACGTTTATCGGTCAACCCCCGCTAGCTTCACAGACACCGCACATATAGTACCAATCCTGCAGGCTGCAGTACATAAACCACACATCGGCGCACTGCTGTTGAGTTGAGTTTACACTTTAAAATCTTGTAAAGGAGTATATGTATGTTGTATAAATATTATTAATTTTTTAAAGATTTTTTATAGTGTTTCAATAAACCACAAACATTCAAAACCAAAATTAAAAGAAATTAAAAAGAGCTTCCTCCCCAATCCAATGGTACTCAAGAACCCTATACGGACTGCTGTCATCGCTAGTGGAACAATCTGAGATGGGCTGCACATAAGGGTGGTGAGGGGTCGTGACCAATGGCGTTTTCATAATTTATTTGTATTAAAATTTGGTAAGCTTCGTAGATATCATTGAAGAGCCGATTAACTTATAAAAAAAGACTTGTAAAAAGAGTTCGATTAATATAAGAAAATAGTCGATCAGACGGATTAAAAATGTATTTGGTTCAGTTAAAAGAAAAAAAGTTATCTAGATAGAACCGAATCTGAGAGGGAGCCGTAAAAATCACAGTAGATTAGTTTATCTCGATATAATATATCTTGTAAGATATAAAAGTTTAATTATTTTTATTAACTGATAGTTTCAAATAATGTCTAATCGCGTTGGCCTCTTGTAACTCCAGGGTACAAATATATATCTCCTATGATCTTACAAATTATCTCTTGATCAATACAACTTTGGTGCATCACCATCCTATTTTATCTAGGTTTTTATCGACGGATTCTAGCTCTTGACATAGGGTTGTATCGGTTAAGTCTGATTTTCAGTTAAGGGATAAGTCCTACTACTATCTTGATGCATCAGTTCTGTTTAAGGCTACATCGGTTCTATCCAATCTCTTAGTCCGATCGAGTGCATTATATCACGTTCACGTGGTTCTATCGGCTTATCGAGATTCCTCTACTGCCATTGGTCTTATGCTGTATCGGTTACGTCCAACCTACTAGACCGCTAATACTAAATTGAGCTATAGGTCGATACGACTTTACGCGAACGTTTCATCGGAGCGACTAGCCAATGAGTTATCCACACATTGTGCCTCACGCCTAATGTATTGGCTTTTCAGCCGATATACACATATTTTCAGAGAATTCCTCTAATCAACTCAGTTAGCCATTGGTTCGCCCGTTCCTTCTGTCCGTGCGTTCGATATAGTCTCCACTATATCTATGTCGTTAGCCTTAGTCTCATACTGTCTCAGTTTGGTCCGATTTATTGAGACTGGCTCTAACGGTACCGTCATAATGGTCACTGAGTCTAGTACTTTCAGAAGATCGGGTCTTGCTCCTTGCTACTCATTGTCACTCTATTCTAGAGTGACATCGGCTCTGTATTTGATGTGTCCTTTAGTCTATTTCTTATTATCTATCTATATCTTCATTGGCTTTCTAGCCGATGGATGAGCACCTTCTATTGACAAGCAGCCGATAGAAGGAGTCCATATACATACTTATTAACTATTCTATTCTAGAATGCCATCGGCTCTACAGTCAATGTGTCTTTTTATTTTCTTCGTCAGCATCTACCTACGCTTTCATCGACTTTTCAGCCGATGGACGAGTGTTTCAGCACCTATTAGCAACTACCCGATAGCAGGAGTACATTAGACGAAACTGATGACTATCGGCGATCCGCTGATAGCAGGAGTTCGTATCAGCTCATCGGTCAACTGACTTATCGGTTTATTTTCTTATCAATTATAGAGTCAAATTGACTTGTATGCCCGTAACTTCAGCAACCTCGACAAAGGGATCTCGAAGTCAAATGACCTGCACTGGAGCGAAGCAGACCTCCCAGACCTCGACATATTCATGCTATCTCATTGAACCTCTATCGGTAAACACAGAGGACCGATTCGACGTGAGCACAATCCAACTTAGTCCTTTTCTTTTTTGCTTAGAAATTGTTACCACTGAAATTTGATAAGCCCCGTAGACAGGATTAAAGAGCCAATATGCTTATAAAAAGAGGTCGATTGATATAGAGAAAGAGTCGATCGAATGGATGAGGATGGATTTAGCTCAATCAAGGATGAAAGATTATCCAGATGAGACCAGATCTCCTAAGCCTTCACGTGTTTGGGCGCGATCGCATCAGACCTCTATCGGCGAGCTCTCTTGGTGCACCCCTCCGCCTGGTTCGATCTCCTCTACACGTTAACATATCTTTTGGTACAGCGGGTGGAACAATCGGGAGTGTACTCCAACAAATCTCAAAGTCAAAGAATTTACATTGGAGTTAAGCATATCTCGCAGGTCTTTGTATATTCTCGCGATCGTATCAGATCTCCATCGGCTCACGCTTGCTCATCCTCTCGACGCGCCTCTTCACCTGTCCGATCGTCCCATACACGAACATAAATGTATGCAAAATTTGGTCCAACCTATGCGATACAAACCCTTAGAATTCGGACCTTTTAGCAGGCCTAGCTGCAGATGCGTAGGTCTGGATGGGCCAAGGCAAGGTGAGTGAAGCCAGTTCATGGGCCTTTAGTTATTCGTGGACAACACATCAAACATTCATCTGGATAAAAGATCTTCGACGGGAGGGAGACGAGCTGCCTGCTCATTCAGTCGCGGTGGTTTGATTGGGCTTTCTGAAATGATGATCACGTGGTCGAAATGGAAAGGCATGGCAGGATGGAAAGCATTCATGCATGTCTCTGTCTTCAACACGAACAACAGGCAACAAACGAGCAAACATACAAAAACTGTGCCTTCTACATTTATATCATCCCTACTCCCTAGACCCTAGCTTTGGTCCTGACGTGCCGACGTCGAACTTTATCTTCACGATATCTCAGCAATATACGCACACGTGTGTGTGTGTATATATATATATATATCACATAAAATCTCATGTATATCACACTACAAATGCTCTTTGCATACATGTACAATTAAACACATCGAGCCATTTTTTTTTTCTCAAAACGTGTGTGGCAATGGAATCCGGGCACCATGTGTTCTTATCCACAATTGAGCTCTGTGATTGGCTTAGTTGCTCGATAAATAAACGCCTCATATATCACCATGAACAAACCACGAACGTACATCAATCAAGCAAGTAGTAGTAACAGCGACCATGAAGATGAAGAGTGCCATGGCTGCTTCCATCCTGCTCTTCTTCCTCGCCGGCCTCGCCGCCGCTCAGGGCGACACCATTCGTCTCTCAAGCGACGTCGAAACCGACGGAGCAGGAGAGGCAGCCAGCAGACCGTGGGAGTGCTGCGACAACGTCGAGATGTCCCCTCTGCGGATCTTCCCGCCGCTGTACCGCTGCAACGACGAGGTCGAGCAGTGCGCCGCCGCCTGCAAGGAGTGCGTGGAGGCCCCCGGCGACTTCCCCGGGGGCGCCTACGTCTGCCGCGACTGGTACTCGACGGAACACCCCGGTCCCACGTGCACTACTGAGCCGGGTCAGCCGACGACGAAGAGGCCGTGGAAGTGCTGCGACAACATCGAGAAGCAGCCGCAGAGGATCTCCCCGCCGTTCTGGCGCTGCAACGACGAGGTCGAGCCGAGCCAGTGCGCGGCCACGTGCAAGGTGTGCGAGGCGGCGCCGGGTCCTTTCCCGGGGCCGCTCATCTGCGGCGACGTGTACTGGGGCGCCGACCCGGGTCCCTTGTGCACCGAGAGGCCGTGGGGGAAGTGCTGCGACAAGGCCTTCTGCACCAAGTCGATCCCGCCGATCTGCCGCTGCGCCGACGAGGTGGCGTCGTGCGCCGCCGCCTGCAAGGACTGCGAGCCGGTGGAGTCGTCGGAGCCGCATCGCTACGTGTGCATGGACCAGTTCACAGGCCAGCCAGGGCCCAGGTGCACTCCCGACGAGCAGAATCAATTAAACTAGCTACGGATATGATCGATAACGTGTCCGTCAATAAAACGTGATGGCTAGCTAGCGGCGGATCGTTCGTTCGATCTCTCTTGCTAAACTTGCTAGCTCCATTGTTCCGAGCTAGCTCTGCCTGTGCATCTCGCTTGTTAGCTTGCTTCGTGCGTGGAAAAATAAAATATGCAAGCATGCATGTGCGCATGTTAAGTCGTGTCATCATAAATAAAAGATGAATGAGCGATATGATCTACTCAATTATCAAAGCAGAAATTTGATTCTGTCACATGCGCACCAGTCTACTGGACAATTCAAAGAGCAATTAATTATGCATCAGTTCGTTCCACAAATTTGACTAGAACTCTGAACATATACAACTTGCAGGTGCTGAAAGAAGTATGTATTTTATTTGCCAACAACTCTACTAATCTACATCTTTTCAAGACTCTTAAAACTTGACCGAAATGTTACCCCATCCTGAAATTTGACCGGTGATGATATCGGACCTATGTACGGCGGTAGCTAGAAACGTCACCTCCTTTCAGCTCAGCTTGAAAAAATATGAAGTAACTTACATCACCTTAACTTATCATAGGTTACATGTTTATATATAGAATAAGAATTACAGATATAGATAGTTTTAAACTATGACTCCTAACTTAAGTTCTATTCTATCTATAGCAAATTACAGGAGTCCATCTATCCTTGAGACATACTCGGTTACAATCCTAGTGTAACACGTTTACAATCTCTAACACCCCCGCTCAATCTAAACTTTCCTAACCACCTTGAAGTTTGAGATTGCGAATAAATGTATTCATCTTTGCAACCGGTAAAGCTTTTGTAAATCCATCCGCCAACTGATCTTCAGAAGCGATGAACCGAACATGTAGCTGTTTTCTCATAACTCTTTCACGCACAAAGTGAAAATCAATTTCAATATGCTTTGCTCTAGCATGAAACACGGGATTAGCTGATAAGTATGTTGCACCAAGATTATCACACCAAAGAACTGAGGTGCGATGCACTTTAACCCCAAGTTCGGTCAACAGTTGCTCAAGCCATATTATTTCTACAGTAGCATTAGCCATCGCTTTATATTCTGCTTCTGTACTAGATCTTGAAACAGTTGGCTATTTTCTAGCACTCCATGATATAAGATTACTTCCATAAAATATTGCGAAGCCTCCAGTAGAACGCCTATCATCTGTATCACCTGTCCAATCTGCATCAGAGAAGGCACTGATGAATGACGACAATACCTTTTGAATATGCATCCTGAGTCCAATGGTGTGTTGTACATATCTAAGTATTCTTTTAACTGCAGTCCAATGAATTGAGGTTGGTGCATGAAGAAATTGGCAAACTCTGTTGACAGCAAAAGATAAATCTGGTCGTGTATTTGTTAAATACTGAAGAGCACCAACTATGCTTCTGTAGCGAGTAGCATCTTCTGGACTGAGAGGAACACCATCATAGCTCGACAGCTTCTCAGATGCAGATAAAGGAGTCGTGCAGGGTTTGTAGCCGAGCATTCCAACACGCTTCAACAAGTCTTGTGCATACTTAGCTTGAGATAGAGTTATGCCATCTAACTCTTCTTTAACTTCTATACCCAAGAAGTAATATAACTTGCCAAGATCCTTTAGTGCAAAGTCTTCTTTTAAATCAGCAAGAAGAGTTGTCACCGATTCAGGTGATGGGCTTGTAACGATAATATCATCAACATAGATAAGCATATAAATAGTTGTACCACCCTTATGATATATAAAAAGAGACATGTCTGATTTTGACGGCACAAAACCTAGAGTGATTAATTTGGAACTTAACCTGGAGTACCACGCCCTGGGCGCCTGCTTCAGCCCATAGATAGCCTTGTCCAACTTACATATATATCCCGGTGTTTTAGTGTCCTCAAAACCCGGAGGCTGCTTCATATAAACTTCCTCTTCCAGAACACCATGCAAGAACGCATTCTGCACATCAAGTTGTCTGAGGCACCATCCCCTTGACACTGCAATAGAGAGTACCAATCTAATTGTAGCTATCTTAACAACTGGGCTGAAAGTGTCTTTATAGTCGATGCCATAGCGTTGCTTGAATCCCTTGGCAACTAATCGAGCTTTGTATCTATCAATACTCCCATCGGCTTTTCGTTTGATTTTGAAAACCTATTTGCAATCAATAATATTCTGTCCAGTTTTTCTTGGAACGAGATGCCAAGTTTTATTCTTAGCTAGAGCTTGAAATTCCACTTCCATTGCATCATGCCACTTTGGATCTGAAATAGCTTCATCAACGGAATTAGGTTCACTAGTAGCACTAAACATGCCATATCGAATTATACCATCATATAGCTTCTTTGGTTTGATAATACCGCTTTGCAACCGTGTTTGGTGACGCGGGGGATCAGGTGTAGCTGCTGAAGAACCAGATGTTGCAGAAGATCCAGATGTTGTAGAAGATCCGGATGGCACAAATTCATGTGCACATGATGCTGTAGCATGCAGCGGTAGTGGAGACTCAAAAGCATGAAGTTTTTGAAGTCCATGTCCCTTCTACATCGTTATGGCATAGTCGTCTAGGTCATCCTGCTACTCCCATAGTTCAGAAGATCCTTAGCTCAAATAAGTTGCCGTGTGCTAGTTTCAAGAATGTTGAGTCAATTTGTGATTCGTGTCAAAGGGCCAAGAGCCATCAACTGCCTTATTCTGTTTCTAATAAAATCTCTAGTGCTTCTCTTGATTTGATTTATTCTGATGTGTGGGGGCCTGCACCCATCTCTGTTGGGAGTTATAGCTATTATGTTAGCTTCATTGACGACTATAGCAAATACACCTGGATATATTTGTTGAAGCATAAATCTGATGTCTTTCGAGTTTTCCAAGATTTTCAAAACTTAGTAGAAAGACAGTTCTCTAAGAAGATCCTTTGTGTTCAATCGGATTGGGGAGGCGAGTATGAAAAATTAAATTCTTTCTTCAAGCAAATTGGGATCACACACTGTGTGTCCTGTCCTCATGCTCATCAATAAAATGGTGCTGCTGAACGCAAACATAGACATATTGTTGAAGTTGGTTTAGCTCTTCTTGCTCATGCTTCCATGCCTTTAAAATTTTAGGATCAAGCTTTCTTTACAGCTACCTATCTCATTAATATTCTTCCCAGCAAGGTTATTGATTTTGAAATTCCTAGTACTCGCCTTTTCCATGATGCACCCGATTATAGCAATCTTCGTATTTTTGGTTGTGCTTGTTGGCCCAATCTGAGGCCATACAATTCCAGGAAGTTATCTTTTCGATCCACCCAATGTGCTTTCCTTGGCTATAGTTTCATGCACAAAGGTTTCAAGTGCCTTGACATCTCCACCGGACGCATTTATATCTCCCGTGATGTCGTTTTTGATGAAGCTGTGTTTTCCTTTTCAAAGCTCCATCCTAACGCCGGTGCCTCTCTTAGAAAAAAAATTGTCCTACTGCCTTCTTCCCTTCGAAATCCAGGGGATGATGACTGTACTGCATCTGATATTACTAATACTACTGACGTACCTGCTGTTTCTAGTGAATCATCTGAGAAAATTGCAGGTCTCATGCCTATGCTTCCAGCGCTACCCGCACAACGTTGTGCACATAGCCTAGGCTGCAGCTCTCAGGTGGAAATGCTGTCTCCTTCCAGCTCATCGAACGGTGCTGTTTTGCCTGCTACACCGCCTGGGGGAACATCAGTACCGCTGCCGACCGCTGTTGCTGTGCCAGAGGACAACAGTGCGGCGACAGGTGGGGGTAATGCGGTGGTGCCTGAGTCTCCACCTGGGACGTTGCATGCGTCTGAGGCAATGATGAAATCTTTTGTTGAATCATTTACGGTGATGCTGATGAAGACATGCTCGGTTACAATCCTAGTGTAACACGTTTACAATCTCTAACACCCCCACTCAATCTAAACTTTCCTAACCACCTTGAAGTTTGAGATTGCGAATAAATATATTCATCTTTGCAACCGGTAAGGCTTTTGTAAATCCATCCGCCAACTGATCTCCAGAAGCGATGAACCGAACGTGTAGCTGTTTTCTCATAACTCTTTCACGCACAAAGTGAAAATCAACTTCATGCTTTGAATCTATTTTCTCTTCCGATGGAATGAGAGGATACAGGCCACCTTTGCATCTACCGTGATGTAAAATTCTCTTTGTTTCCTGATCCTTAACGAGAAAGGAATCAGGTTGAAATTCAAGGAAAACATTGTTATCTTTGGCAAGTTTATGAACTGAAACAAGGCTTTTGGCAGAAGAGGGCACATGAAGAATATTGTTCAAATGAAGTTTACTGAAAGGGGTATGAAAAACTGTATGCCCAATATTACTAATACTCATACCTTTGCCGCTAGCGTTATGAACTTGTTCATTGCCACTATATTTATCACGGACGGTCATCTTGTCAAGTTCGCTGGTGATATGGTTAGTGGCCCCGCTGTCCGCATACCAATTTGTATCAACACCATAAGCTCCTGCTGGTCACCCACGGTACTGATTGTCTTCCTCATAGCGAAAATAGCATTGATTGGCTTCATGATTTGTCTTCTTGCAGATTTGACAGGGCGCCTTTTTTGTGACTTGCGAGCTATTGCCTTGATTATTGTTGGTGTAACTCTGATTGTTGTTGCTGTTCTGTCCATTGCGCGATGAATTGAATCGGCCTCCACCACGTCGACCACCAGAACGACCACGGTTTCCACGACCGCGAGATGCCATGTTAGCTGAAGACTGGAACTGATCGGTCCCTTGATACATCTCGAGCCGAAGATCGTACTCCATGAGTAGAGAATATAATTCAGAGAGTGAAAGATCTCCTGATCGGCCCATCATAGAAGAAACAAAGGGGTGATAATCAAAGTCTAAACCATTAAGTAGATGAGCAACCACCTCATCATCCCCGACGGTGACGCCGGCTGACGCGAGCTCATCCTTGATGTCCTGCATCTTGTTGAAATAGGCTGTCGTAGTGAGGCTGCCCTTCTTGGTGGTGGCCAATTGCATGCGCAGATTTGTAACCCGCGCTCTTGATTGTGCTGCAAACATAGCCCCTAGCGCCTTCCATGCCTGCGCAGAGGTTGTTGCAGTCGTGATCCCGGCGAGGACCTCCTTGGAGATTGAATTCACCAGGTAGTTGAGTAGCTGCTGATCATTTTTTACCCATGAGTCATGCTCTGGGAATCTCCTTCTTCTTACCGTCGACTTCAGCTTCAAGGACTTGTCGCGGCTCGGGGATGGTTCTATCTAGAAAACCAAGCGCCTTGGCGCCACGGACAGCGGGCAGGAACTGCGTCTTCCATAGGACGAAGTTATCCCGTGTCAGCTTGTCAGACACCGGATGTCCAAAAGGAGAGGATGGGTATCCTTCGCCATGAGCGGAGGACGAAGATATCTTGTTGCGGGAGGAGCGTCACGAGCAGGGGTCGCGGCCCTCTTGTCGCGGGATGTTCAGATCGCGGGGAGGAGCGTCACGAGCAGGTCGCAGCCCCCTTGTCGCGAGAATTTGACGAGATTTTTATAGATCTATTCTAGGAAGAGGCGGCTCTGATACCATAAAAAAAATATGGAGTAACTATGGTTGTCTCACCTTGGCTCACCATAGGTTACATGTTTATATATAGAACAAGAATTACAGATATAGATAGTTTTAAATTAGGACTCCTAACTTAAGTTCTATTCTATCTATAGCAAATTATAGGAGTCCATCTATCCTTGAGACATGCTCGGTTACAATCCTAATGTAACACGTTTATAATCTCTAACACAGCTCACATAACCACAACACATAAACCTTATTAGTGGGCCAGTTCGTTCACGGGTGCACATCCTCAGTTATAATAGAAGTGCCATTACAAGTGCTGATATGTAGATTTGTACAAGCATAGGACCTACATGTCAGCAGCCGTAATGATCCACAGTCAGCTTCCCTTGGACGTGTTATCGGTCGCTATCTCAATTGACCACGTGGTCGAAATGGAAAGCGTTCATTCGTGTCTCTGTCTGCGGTGCAACAACAAGCAAGCAAACGTACAAAAACGGTGCCTTCTACGATTAGATCCACTCCCTAGCTTTGGTCCCGACCAGGTCTCTCCCACCGATCGGCCGGTGCGGTGACGAGGTGGAGTCGTGCGCCGCCGCGTGCCGCCAGTGCGACATGGTGAGGTCGTCGGACCCGCCTCGCTTCATCTGCCGCGACCACTTCACCGGCGAGCCCGGGCCCACGTGCTGAACTAACTGTAAAGCTAGCTTAATTTAGTAGCTAGCTGATCGATCAGTACGTTCACCAATAAAAACGTTCACCCGTATGTTGAGTAATCTAGGCGCGTTCAATCCCTTTTTTTTAGAGCCAGTGTCTATTTTGGGCGCGTCCTTGTATGTTCGACGCGCGCTCGAGTTCGCACGGGAACTGGTCGTAGAGTCCGAGCTCCGCGGCATGCTCTGGAACGGGGGTGGCGCCGTTCGCGGAGGAGCATGCCGCGCTATGCGTGTCGTGGCCGAGTGGCCATTATCTGTTTGTTTTGCTATAAATAGAAGACGAGAAAATACGGTGAAGTTAGTCCACACCAATTCCGTTGTGTTCGTGTGTGTTCTGTGCGATCGTGTTGTTTTCCTCAGCTCCGGCGACGTCCAACTCCGGCGAGAGTTGGAACAATTGGTATCTGAGCCACGTTGCTCCTTGGTGCCCATGTCACAGTGGGTGGGCTCGCGACCTCCGACGGCACGGCCGTCCCGTACCCTGACGCCGTGTGTGTCGCGCACACCACCACCCCGTTCGTCGCATAAGCCACCACGTTGCCGTCCTGCTGAGTCGCTGTCATGGGCACGACCGCCGGACGTTGTCCCGCTGCGTATTGTTAGGGAGTCGAGTGCCTCCATCCACTACCTAGTCTTGATGAGGATCAACTACGAGGAGTGGACGCTCCTCATGATGTGAACCTATAGGCACAAGGACTCTGGCATGTAATTGAGCCATACGATGATGAAGAGGTGGAATACCGTGACGACTGGTTAGCGTTAGCCGCAATCCTCCATGTCATGCTGACAGAAATGCTATGGTCCTTGTCCACCAACAGACCATGAAATCGACATGGAAGGCGATCAAGACTATGCGGGTGGGGGTAAAATGCCTACGTGAGGCGAATGAACAGCAGTTGCGCCAGGAGTTCGTCGACATCGAGTTCAAGGAGGGCAAGACAGGTGGATGACTTCACCATTTGAATCACTAGCCTCACCAACAACATCAGTATCCTTGGTGGCGAATTGCCCAAAGTCGAGGTGGTGAAGAAGCTATTAAATGTAGCTCTAGAACATCTGTCACAGGTGGCAATCGCAATCGAAACGCTCCTCGATGTCGACGAGCTCTTGATCGAGGAGATGGCTGGCCGGCTCTGCACCATCGAGAAGCAAAAAGGCAAGGCCAAAACGGTCATCGACAAGAGCGGATGCCTCATGCTCATGGAGGAGCAATGGCTCTCCCGCCTCAATATCCGTGAGCAGGGTAGTGAGAGCGGTGGCACGAGTGGTGCTGCATCGAGCGAGAACTCGTCTGGCGGTGGCAAGAAACACGCCAAGGGCCGTGGACTCGGACGAAGCGAGGATACCAAGCCCACCTCAGCCCAGGAACACCCTAGTGACTAATGCAAGTATTGCGGCAAGAAAGGCCACTAGGCTTGTGAATGTCGCAAGAAGAAGAGGAATGAGGCGGCACATCTGGCCCAGGCAGAGAAGGATGAAGTGCCCATGTTGGTGCTAGTCACCACACAAATCAGCACCACCGCTTTCACTCCACCACCTCTTGCCACTCGAGCGCTGTCACAAACCCAGCCCCGATCCACCTGAATGAGAACAAGCTCTTCGTCCAGCTCGGCAACGGGCGTGAGGGGGGAGTGTTCGCGCCGGAACCCGGCGCGAGCACGCCAACACCTGGGAGGTCTGCTTAGCTCCAGTGCAGGCTGATCGACTTCTTTCCGTGGCTCGAGGTACGTGCGTGACGGTGCGGTTGCGAGCGTGCCAGTCAATTTGACCCTGCAATTGACAAGGAGGTGAGGCAAACGAGTCAGTCGGACGACAGGCCGATACGAGCCCTCGCTATCGACTAGTTGTCGATAGGATCGAGTTAGTCATCGGCCGTGTCCGGATGGCTCATGCTATCGGCTGGTTGCCGATAGGAATCAAGACACCCTTCCATCGACTGGGGAACCGATGTAGGCAGAAGTCGACGAAGGATACGATGGCTCGGGGTGTAGCGAACGCGAGACTCTGATCCATCGGCCGCAGAGCCGATGGAGGCACAGGATTATACTCAGAGAATAGCAAGGCGCGCGGGATCCCTCCTGGTAGTCGACGGAAGTTGTCGCAGTTGTTCATCGGCTGGAAAACCGATGAAAGCATATGCGACCTGGCAAGGAATTGTATAAAAGGGACTGGCTGCAAAGCCGATGCCGCTCCGGATATGGCATCACGAGACCTGTTGTCCGCCGTGATGACGCCGCTAGCCCCGAATCTCAAATATCGGACCTAACTGAGATAGTACGAGACCGAGGCCAACGGCAACAGGACAGTGAATGCTGGATCGAATGTGCTGAAGTAAGGACGAAGCAAACCCATCGGCTAGCTGAGCCGATGAGAGAATGTCTCTCTGAAAACAAGCGCACATCGGCTAGAAGGCCAATGTGCTTGGCGTGGCACTCAAAGGAAGTCTCTAAAGACTTGGTGCGTATCGGCTGAGGAGCCGATAAGTTGGGCGTGTTGCTCAACGTATAGATAACTCATCGGCTAACATTCCGATGAAACGCCGTACAAGACCTATAGGCCTAAAGCTCAATTTACTGTCGGCAGCCTCGTAGATCGAACCTAACTGATGCGACACGAGACCGACAACGGCGAAGAGAGCTTGATAGACCGATAGACCCTGCACGGACGTGATGCGATACATCCGATTAGCCTAAAAGGTCGAACCTAACCGATGTAGTCTTAGACAGAGCGAGATATATCAAGATAGTGACTGGACTTACCCCTTCGCCGGAGATCAAACTTAACCGATACAGCCCCACGTCGAGAGTTAGACCCTACCGGTAAAAACCTAGATACACTAGGGTGGCGATGCGCCGAAGTTGTATTGATCAAAGGATTGAAATATCATATGTTTTCAGGGGTCTATATTTATACCCTGGGCTTACAAAGTCCGATACGTTTACAACAACCATCGAACATTATTTCCTAACAAAGATAAAGAAAAATATCTTTAAGGAAGTTAAATAAACTAACTAAATCTTCCTATCTATGTAAGATAGGATAGAATACCCTACCGTGAACTACGGCTCCTGCTCAAACTTGATCTTATCTGGATAATCTTCTAATTTAGGATTGAGTCTTTCTTTGCCACAATTCAATTTTCGCTGTAGCAATCGAACACCTCTTCACTTAAGCCGATTATCTTTCCAATCTATCGCTAGGCTTTCTAAATTTTAGCATTAATAGGGAGTTCGCCAAATGGATCCTCGACATGAGTGCCAACAATCACATGACAGGCACGAAATCAGCCTTCTCCAAGCTAGAAACCGGCATCCACGGCATCGTCAAGTACGGGGACGGCTTCGTCGTCTACATCGAAGGGCATGGCACCATCCTCTTCATGTGCAAGAGTGGGGAGCATCAGGAGCTCAGCGGGGAGTACCACATCTTGTGCCTCACCGCCAACATCGTCAGCTTAGGATAGCTTGACGAGAAGAGTACAAGACCTTGATCGAGGATGGCATCCTCAAGATCTAGGACCAATGACGATGCTTGCTGGCCAAGGTGACTCGCTTGATGAACCGGCTCTGCGTCCTCAAGCTTGACGTCGGGAGGCCGGTCTACCTGGCGGCGCAGGGTGATGACGTGGCATAGGAAGCATGGTGCGTGGGCTGCCATGAATCGACCACGTCGACTAAGTCTATGACAGCTGCCTGGCGGGGAAGCAGCGGCGCCTGGCGTTCCCACCCAAGGCGAAGTACCATATGCGACACAAGCTCAAGCTAGTACATGGTGACCTCTGTGGACCGGTGACATCGGTGACGCCAAGCGGCAACAAGCTATTCATCCTCCTTACTACATGTGGCTCATGCTTCTGAGTTCCAAGGACCAGGTGGCGGCGACCATCATGCGGTTCCAAGCGGGCGCTGAAGTGGAGGCTAGAAGGAAATTGTGCACGCTACGTACTGACCGCAGTGGCGAGTTTACGACACGCGTGTTCACGGACTATTGCGCCAAGCAAGGGACCTAGAGGCACCTCACCGCACCGTACACGTCACAGCAAAATGGTGTGGTCGAAAGAAGGAATCAGACAGTGATGGAGCTGCTAGGCTAGTTTTGGGTGGAGGCGGTCAATATGGTTGTTTTCATCCTGAACTGAGTTCCCACGCAGAGCGTTAATGGCAAGACCCCGTACGAGATATGGCATGGCTCCAAGCCCCCATCCACTTCCTACGTACATTTGGCTACATCGCACATGTTAAGAATGGTGGCAAGCATCTTGCCCAAGCTCAAAAATAGCACTCCCATGGTGTTTGTCGGCTACGAACTAAGGACAAAGGCGTACCGCTTCTATGACCTGGTGTCACGGTGAGTTCACATTTCTGACGATGTTGTGTTTGAGGAGGAGCACACCTGGGACTGTGGTGCTTGAGAAGAGGGCTGGGCCAAACGACGACATCGAACCATTCCAAGTGAAATTCGTCACAATGCAACGACGAGGTGAAGCAGTGCGCCGCCGCCTAAGAGGACCGCCTGCAGCTGGTGCTAGGCGAAGATGTGTATGTCTGCAACGAGTGTTCTTATCTATGCATAGCATATAGGGTCTGTTTGGATAGCTTCCGTTTGACTCTAATATCTACCGGTATCGGACAACTGTGATAAGGTTTTTCCTATGTTAGTCTAAGAAAACCTTATAACACATAGTTGGTTGAGTCGAGGATAAGTATCATGCAAGTCTAGGAATTGTGTACTCAAGGTACATTGGGATGCTCCTACGTAACACCCGTGTTTTTCCGTCTAAGAAAAAAAGCAAAAACCTATTTACAAAATTTAGATATTTTTAATTTTTTGAAGAGCGTGCCAAAGTTTAGATCTCAAATCCTCTTCAAACCCACCCTAGAATACCCTTCAAAAATTGCTCAAAATCTTTTTGAGTTCAAATCCAAATTCAAACATTTAAATTTTTAATTTCAAAATATTCTTGAAAATTTGAAAAGGTTAATATTCACCTAGGCCGCTTTCCCCTTCTTTCTCCCTATCTTGGCTTGCATGGCATCCTTCCTTATTTGGCCTGCATGGCCTACTTTCTTCTCCGTATGGCCTAGCTCTGTAAGGCCCACAGCCCATTTTCTCACTCACCCGTACTGTTCGCTCACTCACTGTCGTCATGCGCGTTCGCGCCTTAGCACTCTAGCTTATAGGTTGAGCACACCTATTGACCACACCGTAGACAGTTACTTAGACATGCTGTGTCATGGCCGTCTCCTACCTTTAGCACTGCCCCACATGCGACCATGCCTCCCTGCCACATTGGCAACGTCTGTCAACAAATCATCCTTACCCATGTCGTACACATAGACAACACACTGCTATCTTTTCGGGAATCGACAAGCCATGCTCCTCACCACCAAACCCTGGCATATCGCCATTACATTCGGTTCAATCTCTGACGAATACGTACACTCTATTTTGTCCTATCTCATTTTAGTCACCGTGTTGCTTATGTTCTCTCTTCCTTATCATTTTGGTCAGTACCATCATGGTGCTATGCCGTGCTCTACTGTCTTACGTCATATCATATGGTCACTTGTTATCCGTGCAATGCTGTGGCCTATCGTCTATTTTCGATGACGCCATACGCAACCTAAAGCCTCTTGCCTCATGCTCAGAGGCCATGTGTCCCTTCTGTTCTGACTCGTGACATCCCTCTAGAGCCTAAGAAACTAGCGATGTAGTTCCAGGCTGTCCCGCGCCCTCGATGGTAGGATCCTTGTTCCATGTCACCAACAGCAGGGTTATTTTTGAGGCTACGAGTTGGGGGTTTGTTTATCAATCGCCTAGATATTATATTGTGTAATACAATCATTCTGGAGTTAGGATTTGGGGTTTGTCTTCTTGATGCTGGATTTGAAGCAGCCAGCTCAATTTAGCGCCTTTTTTTTTCTGGTGAACTTCATTGGTGTCGGATTTGACATTTGGTACTGATGAGACATCCTCATCAAGTCCAAAGTATAGTGTCATTAGAAATCGGTACTGATAAGGCTTTCCATTTTTTAGCAGTGCATAAAACTTCCTACATATACCTATCTGGTTTACAAAACTAGTGCAGATTTTATATATTCCATCTACAGCTACAATTGTTATTCTAACAAATTAAGACCTGGACGACCCCTTACATGAGATGGTAGCAAGGTTCAGAATATCAATAGTAACCGGCGGAGAACTGGTCCAAACACTACTAGAAAATAGACTTTTCTTATGGGAAAAATTACTCCTGGTAGTGGAAAAAGCTAGTGATTCATACCGGAACAAACCATCTAGAAGAGTTTAAATTCAAATTTAAAATTCAAATTAATTTGTATATTTTTAAATAATTATATCATTAATTACATGTCATTTTCATGCAAATACATTTGTAATATAAAGTTGGAGAGATTTTATGATAGGTAAGGACATACCAATATGCATCATCATATTTAAATTATTGTAAAATTTCTACTGTTGTTCTAAGGGGCATGTCTAGATTTTAGGCAACCTATAGTTTTAAAATTTTGTTACTTTTCTCATTTCTTAGATGAATGGCTATCATCACTCCCTTCATTTCCTATTTAAATAAAACCCTTCTTTATGAGATAAAAATGTTGAACAATGAATTATATATTTCAACTTAAATATGCAACAAACTTACATTAATTGATATAGAATTACATGTACAACTATTGAAACTTAGATATATAGGAGCAGTAAATTAGTGGAACCATATACACATAATAACAAATTTGGTCTTAAAATAAACAAAAACTGCACATCACATAGCAGTGTAATTTTACACGTAACTAGCCATGTGCAATTTCAGGTGACTGCAAAACTACAAATTCCCGGACGCTTGAAATCTAACAAATCCCTTAAAAAAGATGTTAAGAAGTTTCCTAGTTCATTCATCAACGTATTATAGCTACCAGAATTTAAGTGGAGTATGTCCATGATCACGTGGTCGAAATGAAGGAATGGTCCATATGGAAAGCGTGCTAGCTAGCATATATCTGTCTTCCACGCGAAACAACAAACGAGCAAAGATACAAAAAATGCGCCTTCTAAATTTATATCCATTTGGTCCTGACGTTGAACCATAAATATAATCCTATGATATCTCCATATATTTATGTACAAATGCAAATATAGAGGCATATTAATTGTATTCTCCCATTTTGAACTGTATCCATGTGTGGTAATGGAATGGACCATGTGTTCTTATCTATCCACAGCAGTTGAGCTCTGTGATTGGCTTAGTTGCTCGATAAATATAAACCTCGTATCACCACGACAAAACCACACCCTACACCAGCTAAACACCGACCATGAAGCTGGAGAGCACCATGGCTGCAGCTTCCATCCTGCTCTTCCTCCTTGCCGGCCTCGCCACCGCCGCCGACGGCGACACCATTCGTCTCCCCAGCAACGGCGGCGAAGCGAAACGCACGCACGCGGATCTAATTAACGTACTATAGCAAGCAGAGGCAGCAATAAACGGGTGATATTTACGTAGTGATCGCTCGTTCGATCATTCTGCTCTGCTAGCGTGCGTGCGTTGTCTCGTATTCGTGTGTGCGTGTCGTGTGTATTGTATGTATCGTACGTGTGGTCGATGTTGGTACGCAAGCATGCATGCATATTGTGAACCTTCGATGATAAATAAAGTTTTAAGTTGGATTTAACCTCTCAACTATTATAAACGAATTATTGTTCTTAACTTTAGTACTTAGATAAATCATACTCTCAACTTCTCAAACACAACGAATTATCCCCTTAACCACTTTAAAAGTGGGTTTAGACCTATGTGACTTACACATGATGATCTAATAAATATAAAAAAGTAAAAAATATAGAGCCTACATGTCATCTCCTCTCTCTCTCTTCTCCTCACCTTGCTTTGAGCTCCACGACGGGTGCTTCAAGCTCGCATCAGAGTTGGAGGTCAGAGGAGACATGAGGTGGCTTCCGCCTTGTCCAGCTTAAGCTATGTGGAGGAGGAGATGTATGGTGGTGGCCGGCCCATCGAGCTCGAGCTCTACCTCCACCTCTTTAAGCTCCACAATGGCATGGTGTCCTTATGTCAGGAGTTGACAAGGAGACGCACGGGTGTGGACGGCTTGTTGAGCTCGAGCTCCGCCTCTACAAGCTCCACAACATAGCCTTCTTGCATCGAAGGTCAAGGAAACATGTGGTAGCGACAGACCCATTGAGCTTGAGCTCTATATCTGCCTCTTTAAGCTCCACAACCTCCTCGCATTGGAGGTCAAGGAGAAGTGCAGCGGTACCGGCCTTTAGGAGGGTGGAAGAGGCAAAGACAGAGGTTAGGAAGTAGGTTGAGATCCTATCAGATCTACTTACCCTACCATCCTAGCCCCTAGTCATCGCTCGTTGCCTACCTGTTGTCTGCCTTGAGGTAGCATGAAGGAGGGTGTATTCCACCAAATTAATGGCACAACCATGGTATGCCATCATCCAATTCCTCTTCGCATCCCCTCTTCTAGCTCTGCCGCAAGTATCCTCTCCTGCACATCGCAAGCATCCTCTTTGGCGACCTCTTTGCCACCAGACCTCAAGCCTTCTCCCAGCGCTGGCGCAATCATCTTCTCCTGTAATCCTACTGTTGCTAGACCTCAAGCCTCCTATAAGTTACCACTGATTCCTAAGAGGAAGGAGGAGAGAGAGTGTGAGTAAGAAAATGATTTGAGAAAGAGTGGTTGATAGACCGAGCCAACTTATCAATCCATGTCATCCTTTATGTTGGAAGGTCGTATCAGATAGCTTAAGCCAAAGCCACTTGCAAATGGAAGCAGAAGTTATGTGTTCAAATTAAATAGTTAATGTATGTGATTTGTCTAGTATTAAAGTTAAGAGGTTAATTTGTACTTTTACGATGGGTGAGAGGGTCAGCTGGACTTAACCCATAAATAAGAGTTCAATTTTTTTTTTGTGAATTTTTCGAGGAAAGGCTTATGCCGTGCTTTTGTAGAAAGAAAGATGTCACAAGATAAACAGAATCCTGCTGGGGACTCCAGCTTCGACATACAGTTCACAAGGTTTCACCAATAACTCCCTTGGCCTAGCTCTACTTAACCACTACCCATCCAGGGAAAAGTTCATACAAATCCATATAATTACAACCTCGTTCAGCCACCCATGCATACACAAAAGACCTGAAACCTCTACTGAGAAAAGCTAGGAGACACACAAAACAAAACAGTGGACTATCAGCCAACACCGATCGGCTCTAGGATTGCTTATGTTGCAGATCGCCTCATGTAGCTTCTACTATATGATAACTTCCATCTTGTCGTCTTCCTTGGGTTTCAGCAGGACCTTCCACTGTCTGAGAAGGAAGATTATACGAAAAAACAGCCATGACAAATGGGATAAGCTTATCTCTTTGAATACTAGATCATTTCTGACTAACCACAACGTCCAGCTCACAGCTGCTATTAAGCATGTACTTGGCCTACCCTCTTTTGAACCTGCTCTACCAACCACTGTATGGAAAAAATAATAAAAGTCTAATGGAATTGTGTTCCAACCCAGCCCATCTCTACAGACACATAAGGTGAATCTTGCCACCACGCAAGTGAAAATAATATGATCAGCATTTTCTATGTCACCACAACCTATATATACAAAACTCCGAACCCTCCCAGTTTCTTTTTTTCAACTGCATGGTTGATTGAATTCTATCTCTATAGGCCAGCCAAAGGAAATGTTTAATCTTCAGTGGGCAAGGTGCTTTCCAAATATCCTTCATCCTCAAGTCAGTAACAGCTCTAAAGGTTAATTGTATATACACAGGGCTAGCTGTGTAACATTTGTTCTTTTTGAGACCCCCAGGTTAATATATCCTCCCTTTCATTTTGGGTAATCACCTCTATCTCATTCCTCTGGTTTTGCCAGCAAGCTAGCTTTAGCTCTCCAAATGATCTTCTAAAAGTTAAGCTATAAATACCTCTCTCAAGGACCTCAGTCACTAAAATATCTTGTTGATTACAAATCTCATACAAGGTGTCATATTTAACTTTCAGTGGGCACTCCCCTATCCACAAATCTCCCCAGAAAAGAGATGTGATCCCCCTTATTTACTTCCTGTTTTAGACAATCTCCTTATTTAAATTAGCCCCTTCCAAAATTGGGAGGCTCCCTCCCCCTCAACTTGCAAGAAGCTTAAGTATTTCTTTCTAGGATTAGACCTGGATGACCCATTGCATGAGATGGTAACAAGGTTTAGAATACCAACGGTAGCCGGCGATAACTAGTCCAAAGCAAGTGACTCGTACTGGAACAATCCCACTGAGATACTTTAAATCCAACCTTCAAGTTTCAATTAATTTAAAATTTTGTCTAATTATTATAGCCTTAATTATGTATCGTTTTCATGCCAACACATGTGCAATACTCCACTTCACTTAGATGAGAAGGTAACGAGGTGTACTACACATTGCGTACTATTTTTTTCATTTTAAAATATAACATTTTAGAAATTAAATTTTGTATTACAATATAATCACTCATTCCTATAATTTTTATCATTTCAATAAATCTCCACCAATTAGGTGCTTAAAAAGATAATTAAACAATTTAAAATTTTAAAAATAACCACTAAAATAACTAAAAGAGAATCTTTTAAACTAATCTTAATACTTACTAAATAAACTAGAAATGCATATATTTTAAAAAGAAGACAGCAGTATACAATTTTAGTAATCTGAGGTAAGATGTGACTTCTCTTTAGAAAAGAAAAATGTTAAGTCTGCCCCTTCATTGCCGTCTTCACTTGGTTGTGTTATCCTTTCCTGAATTTAAGTGGAGTACGTTCATGGTCACGTGGTCCAAGTTGAAAGGAATGGCCACGTGGAAAACATGCATATGCTTGTCCCTGTCTTAGAGTAATAAAAAGGGAAAATTTATAAAAAAACGCCCTAAATATTATCTTGAGTTTAAAATTACTACTCATAAAATAATGTTATAAATACACTATTTTTAATTCAACTTATTTTGAAATCCTTCCTACCACCACCGTTGCTCGTGTGTTCTTATGACCATTTTTAGCACATCTCTTACATCTACATGGTTATGAGCCTACCATGTCAACCGAGTCTAGTACAGTAGAAACAAGAGACAGTTAATTAAGTCTGCCTGTTTCTCTGCATCTATGGCCTATGTTTTCTTAGCGACATAGTGTCATATCGAGCTAATCTTATTCACCTTGAATCTGCCAGAAAAAATAATTGCCATCGAATCCAATAAAATAGATGCAACAACCCATCTTCTAATGACCTATCGGGTCTAGCTGGACCATGGTGGTACGAGTCTCTATGGCCACCAGAACATGTGAATGTGAGTGGTAGGAAAAATCTTAAACCAAAATAAATAAGCATGGAGTATTTGTAACAAATCTTTTTATATAAGGAATCATTTTTTTTTGCAATTTTCCCTAACATCAAACAAGTAAAGATACAAAAACTGTGCCAAGATCCTGACGTTGATCCATAGATCTTCATGAAATCTGTAGCAACAAAAATATAGAGGGGCGTATTCTTCCTCTTTTTTTTTTCTGCGTGTGTGGCAAAGGAATTCGCCATGTGTTCTTATCTATCCACAGTTGAGCTCTGTGATTGGCTTAGTTGCTCGATAAATAACAACGTCGTATCACCACGACCAAACCACACCCTACACCAGCTAAAGCTGTATAAGCAAAGCAACACCGACCATGAAGATGGAGAGCGCCATGGCAGCAGCTTCCATCCTGCTCTTCCTCCTCGGCAGCCTCGCCGCCGCCGACGGCGACACCATTCGTCTCCCCAGCAACGGCACCGAAACCCACGGAGCAGTAGCATGGCCAGCCATACGCCCGTGGGACTGCTGCGACGCCGTCGAGATCAACCCTGCGCCGACCAACCCGCCGTGGTACATCTGCCATGACATGGTGAAGCAGTGCTCCCCATTCTGCCATGACTGCCAGCAGGTGGTGCCGGGGCCGTTCCCGTGGGGGCGCTACGTCTGCAACGACTGGTTCCAGACCAACGACCCAGGTCCCCTGTGCACCGCCGGCAGGCCGTGGGACTGCTGCGACAACGCCGTCGTGTCCGACATCCAGTTCGTCCCGCCGCTGTACCGGTGCGAGGACGAGGTGAAGCAGTGCTCGCCGTTCTGCCATGACTGCCAGGTGGTGGTGCCGGGGGGTTTCCCGCGGGGAAGCTTCGTCTGCAACGATTGGTACAACACCGACGACCCGGGTCCCGTCTGCACGGAGAGGCCGTGGGGGGCTTGCTGCGACATCGCCATCTGCGACAGGAAGAGGATCCCGACCTGCCACTGCGCCGACGAGGTGGAGTCGTGCTCCCACGCGTGCAACCATTGCGAGGCGGTGGAGTCGTGGTCGTGGCGTCCTCTCTTCGTCTGCCAAGACCGCTTCACAGGGTTGCCAGGACCCAGGTGCACACCTTGACACACCACTTGGAACTGGACTAATTAACTGTAGCAACAGCAGGATGATCTCTGCTATCTTACACGTCTCGTGTGTGTTCTATGTATCGTACCTGTGGTCGACGTTGGTATGCAAGCATGCATATTGACAACTACTTTGGATGATAAATGAAAGAAGAATAAGAGATCTGTTCATATCATTAAGGCCCGATAAAGATAGCTGAGATTGAAGAATTGATTGATATTTTATTTTTATAATAGTTATTTATGAATATAAACGAATGTTTTAATTTTACTATATAATTTTTATACAAAGCATATTGTTTACGAGTTTGAAAAACGTGCTCACGAAAATACAAAATCTAGGATAGTACCATATAGGGTTTGGGAAACTTCTCATGAAAATCCGAAACCTAGCAGAGTAAATGAACGGAGCCTTATGTTATAAGAGAGCCTCGTTGCAACAACAATAATCCTCTCTACCTATATAAATATCACGAATTATTGATTTTGTTTGCACCGCACATCCTAGCACACAAAACTGCTATTCATTGAGGAGTCAAAGAAACAAGCAACAGAAGCAGATTGATTGACCAGAGCTAGTTATTATTGGCGGCGCCGGCGCCGGACGTGGCCTTACGGACGCACGCCTCGACGGCGTCGCCCTGCCGGAGCAGCATGTCATCGGGCACGGTCACTCTGGCCTTGAGCGCGTCCTTCATCCCGTACCGCAGCGACGTGCTCTCCACCGCCGCCTGCACCTGCAGCCTCTGGCACGGCGTCTTCACCTCGTAGGTGAACTCCTCCTCGGCCCCGGCGACGTTGTCGGGGCGGATGCACATAATGGAAATGGCGGTGCAGCCGCCGCGCTCCCGCGTGCCGCTGAGGTGGAAGATCCTCCAGTCGTCGGCGCGGAGGATGGTCGGCGAGTGGACGGGCACCAGCAACGCCGTGACGCGTAGGCGGCCCCAGCCGTGGCGCGCGGTCAGGTGGCGCGCCAGAGAGTCGGCCGCGCCGGGGAAGCCGCAGCGGCGGACGGGGCAGAAGCAGGGCTCGTGCTCGCAGGAGAGCACGTGGTCGTCCGTGTCGCGCCGCGGGAGGAAGGCCAGGCAACCGTACTCGTAGTTCTTGCACTCGAATCGGATGCAACAAAGGATGTGGCTGATGGCGCGGCTGCGGGAGAGATCCCTTGACACGCATTTCCTGCACTCCTCGCCGTCGCATCGACCGTAGCAGCGGCCGCAGGTGGCACCGCCGTTCTCACACTGCCAATCAATCAGGTGGTCAAGATCGGCGGAAAGTTTAGGAGGAATCGATGCATGAACTGATCTATTATGATACCCCGTAGACGGGAAATGAGAGCATGGTGAAGCATTCGTCGCACTGGAAGATGCCGTCGTTGGCGTCGATGCGGACGGTGAACTCGTTCTCGGCAGGGCTCTGGTACCACGACCCCTCCTGCTCATAGTCGTCTTCCCTGTCGTCCTTGCGCGGCGACGGCCACGGGTGGCAGCACCGGCGGTCCTCGCACTCGTAGCTGCGGGTGCGGGTGCAGCTCCGGCAGCTTCTTGGCCTACGACGTCGGCAGGTGCTGTTGCTTGTCTCCTCATGCGGCCGCCGCGGCGGCAGTAACTTTGTTAAATATAGAAAGGTAGGGAAATTCTTTATTCTTTAAGTTGTATTTCCTCATTTGCCATATACACACCAATTATGTAATATTCGATATATCCATTATATATATATAAAGGTAGGGGAATGTATCTCCTCATTTGCCATACACACCAACAATCACGCATGTAATATTCCATATATCCATCTTTATATATATACATATATATAAAAGAAATTATGATCTGGTCATTCAGCACCACACAATCTAAATATGGTATTAGAGCTAAAGATTTTTTATTAAAGAATGTCTACCACATATTCTTATTCCTCTTCCTCTCCCTCTATCATCTCCAATATGACCTCATCTACTATGGCGATAGCCTTTGCGCCAATTTCTCTCCACCACGCCGTTACAATTTATCTCACCAAAAATAATTTTATCATGTGGCACGCCCAATTCCTCTCATATCTATGGAGTACGGAAGTTTATAGACTATCTTGATGGATCCATCATTACATCCACGTAGTTCATCGCCTCTTTGACTGCTGCCGGTACTAATAAGGTCTTAAACCTAGCTTATGACCAGTGGTATGATCAGGATCAATAGGTCCTTAGCGGCCTTCTCTTCTCCATCTCTGAGAATGTCCTCCAAGATGTGGTTGATGCTACCACGTCCAAGGAGAAGTGGGACATGTTGTAATGGATGTTCTCCTCTGCCACTCATGCCCACACCATTCAAATATGTGTGAAGCTTGCCACGAACAAGAAACGAAACCTCTCTGCTACAGATTATTTTCGTAAGATCAAAGGGCTAGCCTCCGAGCTAGCCACCACCGGTTTTGCCCTATGCGACGATGAGGTGATCATGTATCTCCTCGTTGGTCTCGACCCTGATTATGACCCTTTCATCACCTCGATGACAACCAAGAGTAAACCCTTCACGCTTGATGATGTGTTTGCACATCTGATAGCGTTTGAAGCCCGTCAACTACAACATCAAGCCGAACTACAGCTGCATTATGGACCTCGACCAATTATGCTGGTCATGGTGGCCAATAGAGAAACCACGGGCTCGGGGATCGCGGTCGTGGTCATCCTGCGTATACCTGGGGTGGTGCACCCCCTCGCCCTTTTGATGACCGTGATGGTCACCGTGGTAATTCTTCTCGTCCTCCATGCCAGATATGTAGCAAGATGGTTCATATTGTCGTCAAGTGTTGGTATAGGATGGACGAATCCTATCACAATGAGCCTCCCTCTGTAGCTATGGCAACTACCTCCTCCTATAAGATTGATCCCAATTGGTACAGTGATACGGGTGCCACTGACCATATCACACGTGATCTCGATCGTCTTGCTGTTCGTGGACGCTATCATGGAGGCAAACAAGTCTAAGTCAGTAACAGTGCAGGTTTGTAGATTCTACATGTTGGTCATTCTTTAATTAATACTGTTGCTCGTCTTCTTGCATTTCGCAATATTTTGCATGTGATTAATATTTCTAAGCACCTCCTTTCTGTTCATAAATTTTCTCGTGATAATAACATCTTCTTTAAATTCCATCCATATCATTTTTCTATTAAGGATTGAACATCGAGGAAAAGCCTTCTGGAAGTACGGTGTGAGTCTGGCCTCTACCCTATCAAACCATCTGATGTCGTTGCTCTTAAGTACACGCTATTGAGCAGCTCTACTAGTCACGCCCAATGGCATGCATGGCTTGGCCATCCTTCATCCCAAATAGTTTAGTCAATTTTGCGTCTCAATAATATTCCGTGTGCTAGAGAGTCACCTTTACTGGTTTGTAATGTATGTCAGTTAGCCAAGAGTCATCAATTGCCATACACTAGTTTTATTCATCAGTCTTCGTCACCTTTGGAACTAATTTTCTCTGATGTATGGGGCCCTACACCTCAATTCATTCGGGGGTTTAAATATTATATTAGCTTCATTAATGATTTCAGTAAATTTTCTTAGATCTATTTGATACATGATCATATAAAAGTCCCTTGTATATTTTTACAGTTCTAGGTGCATGTTGAGCGCCTGTTGGATACTAAAATTAAGTGTGTCCAATTCAATTGGGTAGGAAATACTAGAAAATTCATAACACATTTTTTCGTTCTCTTGGCATCGCTCGTCGTGTTTTGTGTCCTCATATGCATCAATAAAATAGGTTTGCTAAACGCAAGCACCGTCATATTATTGAAATCGGTCTTACTCTTCTAGCTCATGTTGCCACGCCCATTAAATTTTGGGATGAAGCATTTCTTACAGCCACATATCTCATTAATCGCCTTCCTACTAGTGTCATTAACAACAAAATACCACATCTCTTTCATACACCACCTAATTATTCATTACTAACAGTTTTTGGGTGTGTCTATTGGCCCCATCTTCATCCCTATCATAAACAAAAGCTCTCTTTTCGATATAAGGAATATGTTTTCCTAGGCTACAGTTCTTTCCATAAGGGGTACAAACACTGATTCTAGCCGTGTCTATATTTCTAGAGACGTTATTTTTTTATAAGAGTGTTTTTCCTTTCACTAGGACTCTCCCAGCACTTCCCAAATCTTGCAAGCATAGCATTTCCATCTTTATTTGCGCACCTTGCATTTGGGTAACAGCAATACTAATTTGGATTGTGATCATATGCATGTATCTGTGACCGCTAATTTTTTAGATGCAAAAAATCAGACACCTCCATCCCAAGGAATGTTGGCGTTGTCCACCCTATCATTGGCGCATGAGTTGGCCTTGGGAGCACCTACCATACCTACTGACTTAAGTGCCCTGCTTGGCGATCTTGTGCCTACGTCGCTCGGGCCCTCGGCTATTGATTAATTAGGACTTAATGTCGTGGATTCTTCTACTCCCTCTTGTACTGTTGCCCAATCAAGTGTCGTGGATGATGCACCTTCTGTCCATCCGTATGGTACACAACTATAGCATAACATCAGGTGCCCCAAAGTATGTATCGATGGAATGGTCATAAATTCTATGGTTCGGTCTTCTGCCCTTAAACCTACTTCTCATGTTGCTGCTATGGAGCATCCTTTTTGGCGGCAGGATATGGATGATGAATTTTAGTCACTTCTCAATAATAAAACATGGCACTTAGTCCCTCTTCATGCTAGTCTTAATGTTATTGATTGCAAATGAGTTTTCAAACTAAAGCAAAAGCTATATGGGTCCATTGATCTCTACAAAGAACGTTCAATTGCTAAAGTTTTCAAACAGCAGTATGTGGTTGATTATGATGATACCTTCAGTCCGGTTGTTAAGCCTACTACTATTTGCCTCTTATTATCGCTTGTTGTTTCTCGTGGTTGGGCTATTCGGCATATTGATATTCAAAATATTTTTCAACATGGTCTTCTTCACAAGGATGTTTATATGAAACAACCCCCTAGCTTTATCGATACTCAACATACTGATTATCTTTGTAAGTTAGACAAGTCTCTTTATGTCCTCAAACAAGCATCATGTGCCTGGTTTTCTCGCCTTAGCTCCAAACTTTTGCAACTAGGATCTACAGCCTCAAAGGCCGATGTCTCTCTTTTCATCTTTAGCATGATATGCATTCAAATGTATATTCTCATATATGCTGATGATATTATTATAGTCAGCTCATCTTTTATGACTACTAAGCGACTACTTACACAACTCTAGGTTGATTTTACAGTTAAAGATCTTACCACCCTCAGTTATTTCCTTGGGATTGAAGTACGACATACTCCTCATGGGCTTGTTCTGACACAACTCAAATACATACAAGATTTACTATTTCAAACTAACATGCTCACATCCAAAGGGGTGTTCATTCCTATAGTTCCTAGTGAGAAGCTGTTGCTCGACAGTGGTGACAAACTCTTACCTAAAAATACTATACGATATCATAGTATTGTTGGTACTCTCTAATACATATCGCTAACATAACCTAATATTTCTTTCTGTGTCAACAAAGATTGCCAATTTTTATCAGCCCCAACTACTATACATTGGGCACGGTCAAATGGATTTTTTTGGTATCTTCATAACACTGCTAACATGAGATTATGTTTCACCAAGTCGGGCTCTTCATTGCTTAGTGCCTTCTTAAATGCTAATTGGGTCGGGAATCCTAATGATCATCGCAGCACTAGCGGCTATGCCATCTTTTTCGGTGGCAATCTTATCTCCTAGAGTTCACGCAAACAACCAACGGTCTCTCGCCCTAGTACGGAGGCTGAATACAAGGCGGTTGCTGATACTACTGTAGAATTAATCTAGATTCAAGTGCTATTGCGAGAGCTTCGGATTTCACACGCACGAGCACCTAGTTTATGGTGTGACAATATTGGTGCCACTTATTTGTCCGCCAATCCAATTTTTCATTGCCAAACGAAGCATGTTGAGGTTGATTATCACTTTGTTCATAAACAAGTATCAACTTGCCAGCTTGATGTGTGATTCATATATTCTAAAGACCAGCTTGAAGATATTATGATAAAACCATTACCGACCTCTTCATTCAGTAATTTTCGGCGCAATCTAAACTTAGAGTTACATCATCTAGATTAAGGGAGTGTTAAATATAGAAATATATATCTATTAGAAAAATTATGTTGTATCTCTTGACTTATCGTGCATCAATAATAACTCATATAACATTTCATATATCCATCTTCTATATATATATATATATATATGAGACATCATGATCTGTAGAGGTCATCTGGCGCCATACAATCCAACACCCTTCCTCCTCGTAACGACGGCAGCTACTCCGATGGTGGACCAGTGACGGCGAGCTAGGGCAATGGTAGGCTGGCGAGACTCTAGTGTGGGGTCTCTCGCCTAGCCGCCAGGATGGACCTCCTATCCTTGGCCTAGCTGCCCATCTAGTTCTTTTGTCATCTGTTTTGCTTTGCTGGCGAATATCTCGTCGATGCAACAGATTTTATAACTATATGAGGAGATAGAAGGAGATCCTAATAAATATTTCGGCGAGTTTGTGTTAAAAATAATTTATCTTCAGGCAACAATTCAAACATATCCCAAATACGAAAATCATACCAAATTAAAACTACAACTTTCGAAAAATATGCTGTTAAAACTCCACCAAGATATGTTAAGACCTTACCAAAATTAAGCTATTTCTTCCTTTATCTTACCAGCATTACTATTTTTTAAACCAAAAAGATAGAAGTCCTGCCTCATTTCATTTATAATTTTGTTCACTACATTTTGTTTTTTTTCCAACAAACCAAACATGCTCGGTAATGAAAAATGGTAAGCAACTAAACGATTGTCTCGTCTATTTTGCCTTATTTGCAGCATCTAGTTACAGCATCTAACTAAGCGACTATATTTTATTATAAAATTAGTTACACCACACACCTTTTAAAACAGGTCAAACGTAAGACATGATAAGTCGAAGCGTCCAACCAAACAGCTACTAAAGCCAGTCGCTGCACTGGTAAATTGAACTCGTTCTTGCTGCAGCTGGTAATTAGTGCCCAAGATACGCATCGCCTGAAGTGGCTGCGTGTTGATCAATGCGAACGCGGAGGTGTATCTCCTTGGACTCGCCGGCGCCGTGCAGCATCGTCGGCGGCACGAAGAACGGAATGGTGTTGTGGATCGTTGCAACGATATGCATGCAACCGCTTCTGCACCAAGGAAGCTGCTGGCACAATCACCGTTGTTTCTTAAGAAAGTGCATCATGCATGGATGCACGGGCTTCGCACATTGAAGCCAATGCAAGGCAATGGGCAGGACATAAGTACGTCGTCTTAATTAAATAAGTTGGATATGTGTCTTGTCACTTTGTATTTAGAATAAGCTAAGCCATCTCATGTGTCTTGTCAATTTGTATTTCGAATAAGCCATGGTAATCGTGATCGAATTTGCTACACATCTGTCGACCGTTTTCTCGGCCAAAATTTGTCGAATTTTCATCCGTTCGATTCCGTCTAGATCTGTGCTGAGGCTATGATGTAGGGTCAGATCGGGTGCTCGGTTCACGTCATCTGTTAGTTTGCTTTACTCTCCGCCTATGAGCCTGACATGTTCTGGTAGCTTTTTCACTAGCCGAGAAACACTCTGCTCGATGCAGCAAAAACATAAGCAGCTCCAGTCCAACCATGCCCCACCATGTGTAATTACAGTGTGTAAGTACTAAACTTACAGTGTAAATGGCATGTAATTTTTGTTAATATCATTGTAAATTATTTTTTATTGCATCTTTTCAATGGTTTAATTTTAATATGGTATTTACAGTGCTATATATTATGTAAAATATTATTTTGCAATTTGTTTTAGTTGAAATTACGGTGTAACTTTGACTGTAATTTCTATGTTTATTGAGTGTACATATTTGAAAGTTGTTTGTTTTCCTTCAGAATGTAAAATTTATCTGTTAAAATCATTTATATGTTTTTTCAATTAATTAAAAAAGGCTAATTAAACAAAAGGCACTGAACCATTAATAAGTTCAATATGCTACTTACGTTGGTTTTTTATAGGATGCTACTTGCTCTCCTTAAGAACAATTCCCGCCTTTAGTTCTGCATTTGGATATGTACTTGTTTACACACGTACTCCCTTAGTCCCCTAATATTATTATCTCCTTAATTCAAATTTGAACTAGGAAGATAATAATAATATTATGGGTATATTTTGGAACAGAAGTACACATATACACTACCCTCAAGAATTTATCATTCTTACAGGGCCCATATTTGTACTCCCTTCTAAATTGCAGCCTCCATTGTCTCATCATATCATGTCATGTTCAGACGAGGCCACGCTTTGGTGGGCCACGAGTAAGGCCCATCCAGACGAGGCTTGATTCATCTCAATGCATGTGGAACTCAATAAAAAGTTAGACCTGTTTATTATAACCTCTGGAAGATTTTATATTTTTTTACCTAATGTTTATGATGGAACAAATAAATTAATTTCTTTAAAATTAAAAAAAATTGCTCTAGAAATATCAGACAATAAACTTTTATATAAAATTTTTTTACACGAAACGCACAATTTAGACGTTTGGGAAATGTGCCTGCGAAAAAAAAATCCAAAATCTTCGTAGACTTGCTGCCCCAGATTTTATGGACAAATGGCCCTCAATTCGTTCCACGATTACAGGTCCTAAACAGAGTATAAGAGCTATTAATCACATGGCGGAAGATTAGCTTACTACAGTTGTACACCGGTTAATTGACCAAATTCCTGGCAATGCGGGTAAACCATCCCATGCAAACAGATCAATTTGTATTCATTTACTGCACTACATTTTCTAATGATACAGGGCTCACTTAATAATCCATCCCATGCTAACAGATCCAAAAGAGAATATAGAAGCTCTTAATCACATACCAGATGATTAGCTCACCCCAGAACTACTCAAATCCTGGGAATGCATGATATCAGAGTATAGTTAGTGAGGTGCACTGTGTGCACGGATGACACATGAGAAAAAAAATCTGTAAGCTAGCATTCTATTTAACCACAACAGCAAGAATCCAACCAACATTACCCACTCTTCATTTTTCCCAATTCTGTATGGGAGCACCCATAATTCCATCAGTTCTATAAACAGTCACACAAGTCATTCAACTTATCACTAATAATTACACTGCCTATTAGCTTCGGTGCTCCGACCATAAGTTCTCTGGCTTCCAACCAAGCTAGGATGATGCACTATGCACTAAGGCCCTCGAAGCCATGACAGTTACCAAAAAATCTGGAAAGAATAAACCCATCTCACCTTTGGACGTGTGCTTGTAACTCAGGTGCAAAAATGTTCCCTCTGGAAGCGTTTAAGTGCTTAAGTTCTAGAGACATGAAGAGCCCCTATGTGCAAAATGAGAAAAGCTCATAGCTCCGACTGTGGGAAGTGAAGTCTGATGCTATTGCGTGCATGAGTTGTTGCTTGACATTGATTCCTCTAAGATCTGATTCATATGTTTGTGGAACTTCTCGGCTTGGGGGCCAGGTCTTACAATGTTGACATTGCTCCACTGGGAGCATGGATCATTGAACCACCTTTTTCTGCCTGTGCACCAGGCACCAGGGACAGGTCTGTGACGCCACCGCCGGAGTATTCTATCATCAATCTTGTCAAGCAGCAGCTCATTCTCCCGAAACTGTCTAGCAAAAGGCACTCCACTCTCCACTATGTCATCATAATGTGTGATGTTCAGAAAATGGGGTTCCATCTGAGGTGGATCATCCCACTCCATATACCGCATATCGTTGTTCACTGTGGAGTTACGGAAGTCTGAGTTGCATACAACTGAGTGGAAATACCCTTCCTGAGGTAGCATTACGTTTGTGAAGTACATGAGAAGAGTTCGAGGGAGATTCTCCCAACCAAAAATGCAATACTCTATAAAGCGCCGATTTAGAATGACCCATGGAGAACCTGTATGTGAGGAAACCCATGAGTCACACAGCTAATTGATCAAAAGAAGGAAAATGAAGGGAAAGGAGACAGAAAATGCCTGTGAAGAATTTGAAACCATCCGGAGTATCACGTTTTTCTGTCGCTTGGAAGAACTGGTTTCTTCCTGCCAAGTAAATTCCAGCATCTACTATGATTGGTTGCACTCTCTGAGATCTGCAACAGTATTATATTGGTGAAAATAACACCAGTGCAGCTAAATTATTTCTAAGTTCACATAGAGCATACTCTTTCCATCCAATGTCACTAGTGTGATCGATGAAGTTGAGATGCCTTGGCACAGAGGAGAAGACATGAATCAAGTCTGTAGCAAAGGACAACTTAAAAAACATAAATATCTAAAAAGCAAAGACTTCAGGCTGTATCAATTACCATAGACACGAGCTATCAGTCAGAAATAAATATGTGCATGCATCAAGCATCAAAGCACAACATAAAGGTCATATGCAAAACCAAAACAACCGACAGGTTGACAATAAAATGTACTACTTCAAACCTCAAACCAAGTCAAGGATATAATTGAAACAACAAAAAAAAAGATATTCCAAGAGAGTAAATTTCAGATAGCTGCAACTATTTTGCCAAAATTATCAGATTATTGCAACTTTAACTAGACATTTCATAGAATTGCAACAATAGTGTACAATTTTATCAGAAAGCTATAATTTATTTGTTTGACAAGTTTTAGGCCGGTCATACACACATGCAATACTTATGTTGGTGTAAAGTCAGGCCCACATGCCATACACACATATGGGGCTAAAGTAGCAGTTTTGTGATAAAATCGTTTGCTACTGTTGTAGTTTTGTGAAATACCCATATGAAGTTGTAGGAAAGTGATAGTTTTGCCAAAATAACTGCAGTTTTGTGAAATTTACTCATAAAAAAAGACCACTTGAGTAGGGTTCCTCAGAGAGAGAAAAAAATGATTGGCAGCACAAGATGTGGAGACTACATATTGCAATATGGAACTATTATTTCAGACATACTTCATAAGGAAAAATACAATATTTTCATCATACTAAATGGTGGGATCCAGAATGGGCGAATGTAGGTATCATACTACCAACTGCATTGCGAGAACATTGTAATGTGTCCGTCTTCCCGTAGAGGAATTCCGAAGGAGTTCAGGAATGGGTTAACTCTATTAGTTTGCTGGAAGCCAGGAAGACAGAAAGAAATGTCTAAGTTTTCAATGATAAGCAGAGATCGACAAAGGAACAGATGAAGGGGATTCAGCAAGAGGGTATCATGTGCTGTGCAGATTGGTTCCAGTAGCGCTGAGAATGTAATTGGTGCAGATTGAGAATGACAAATTGGTGCACTTTATTTCATCTAGAGGTGCAAAAGCAATGTGCTGTGCAGTCCATTTGTCACCACATTGTATCAAACTTCATTTTCTTCTTTATATGCAAAAAATATGCAAGGCTTCTGTGTATTCTAAAAAATAATGTAGTAACATGTGTTCATATATATCAGAATTGTTTAACAAGAGCACACAATAAAACCCTCGGAATAAAGTAAATGTAAGAATATGCCCATAACCACGATGCATTGCACAAGCTAAGAACAGGTATATAATATGGAGAGAGCGGTAACAGCGTGTGGCCCTTGCGTGCAATGCAGATTGATTTATTTGACAATTTGGGGAGAGGAAATCGAGGGGGCATGACTTGGGAACAAAGAAGAACAAGAATATTCTCTGTTTTGTGAATCCATCACGATCACTCTAAATAAAATTAAAGTTTCTACCCTTCCACTGACTTGTGTACTCCATCCATCAATGATCAATCTGACACCAACTAGACTGCAACTCATGCACCCTATAGCAGGGTAATTATTTGCATATGAAAAACAACTGAAAACTATATGACACAACCAGGATGCAAAACTGACAACTAGAGCCTTAAAAGGTGAACTATTCAAGATAACCTACAGGAATACAATGCATTCTCCCTGTGAAAGATCATGATAACTTCCAATTGGTTTGTCCCTTCTCCACCTTATCACTCCCTTGGTTGTACAAAAGGCCCTTGTTCAGTTGTTTATAACAAGATGCACGCTAAAAAGAAAACAGAATACCAAAACCAAATTTGTCTAACCTGTTAGTTGTATAAAAGTGAGGACTTAGGATGTGTTTAAAGGTGAGAGAAGAAAAAGATGAAGAAGATCACAAAAACAAGAATGCTCATTAGTAAATGATTAATTAAGTATTAGCTATTACAAACTTAAAAAATAGATTAATATGATTTTTAAAGCAACTTTTAGATAGAACTTTTTGCAAAAAAACACACCATTTAGCAGTTCGAAAAGCGTTATCATGGGAAACAAGAGGAGTTTTCACCCTATCACATAGAATCGAATGCAGCCTTAACATCGTTGTATATAATATATTGGTTATTCAGATGTAAGATGACCCCATGAGTGATATGCAATTTCCTCCAAAAGAACTTATTTACATGAAACAATTCCCAACTTTCCATCAGTAATTTGGTCCTGGTTTATCAATGTGCTAGGCTGTAATGAATTGTGCCAAGAAAACAATGGGCGTGGTTCGTGTCTCATGATTGAGTAGAGGAACTTCACTACGAAAGGAAGAGGGAAAATAAGTCATGGAGTGGTTAAGTTAGATGACACCTAGAAACTGAGAGCATGCCAATCTAGCATCGTAGTATTAGATTCCACCTAGGACAGCTTTTGATACAAGTATACAAAAAAAGTAGACAACAAACAAAGAAGTTGTTCCAAATTGTCCAAACCTAACAGCACCACCAAGCTGCTTCCTAATGCCTTGGTCCTATCAGGTATTCCTATTATGCATATAAATGTACGATGTGACGAGAAACATTAACTACGACATAAATCAAGTGCACCTCATATATATTGTGTAAAGAGAACACAGTTAGTTTTCCTAGCTCCAGCAACTCCTATACGAAACTACGGAAGGCACTTCCGTTGCACATTTTTATCGCCATACTTGATTTCAAATTCGAAGAAGAGAAAAGCTTCCGAAATGCAATTTTGGGGTAGCTGGAACGACCAAGTAAAGGCGTTGGATTTGTACTAGATCAGGGCAAGGCCGTGCAGAAAAACAGTGGCTTTCGAAACAAATCATGGTAATTGGAGCCATGAATTTTGAAGCTTACCGTCCTGGGTGACAAGGGGGTAGTCGGCGGCGTGGAGCGTGACGAACCAGTCCCACTCCGAATCCAGGCGCAGCAGCGCGGCAGCGGCACGGAGCGTGGCAGCCAGTCCGGAGGATCCCATCGGGGTGCCAGCGGTGGGGCGGCCGACGACATCGACGTTCCCGAACGCGCGCACGGCGGGGGCGGCGCGCGCGACGGCGGCGGCCAGCTCGGCGCGCTCGGACTCCGGCGCATCGGCCGAGAGGTGAAGCAGGTACCGGTTCCTCGGGTGGTACACCGCGAGCAGCAGCCGCAGCAGCTTCCTCCCCTCCCCGCGTCCCCCCGAGAGCAGGTACGCGAACGACGGCGGCGCGGCGGCCCCGCGGCGGACGTACGTCGGCGGCGGGAGGCGCGCGAAGAGCGAGGAGGAGGCCGAGAACCCCGAGAGCGCGGAGAGGAAGAGCAGCAGCGAGACGAAGGACACGGACACGAGAGGGAGGAGCCACTTGTCGGCGGCGCCCATGGCTGTCGCCGCCGGCGATGGGGTGGGGGAGGAGGTGGAGCTGAGCTCACGGCCGCATCCGTCCGGGAGGTGGCCGGAGGGTGGGATTAGGGTTTGGCGAGATCGCATCGGGGTGGGAAATGGCGAGATCGGGGGGTTAGGCGAAGGTGGAGTAGCTCTCCCTCCATCGCGTCGCGTACGTTTGTCCCTCACGCCTCGCAGGCAGGCAGCGCGCGAGGAGAGAGAAGACGCGACGGGGAGGAGAGGAGGCGAGCGTGAGGCGCCTGTCGCTTTGTACACGCGGAACAGCGGGAACCGGCGCGTCGCTAGACTCTTCTGTTCCACTGTAACTGACAGGTGGGGTCCTAGGATTTTGGGGCCCTTCGGTCAGTAGCGTTGTTCTGGTGGGTGCAACAGGGATTGGGTGGCGCTATGGAGGAGAGGGGGTGGGTCCCACGGATCAGAGTAACGGGGCGGGAGGTGCGTTGTCGGACGGGGCCAACGGCGCTTGCCGCGCGTCCTTCACGGCACTGACGCGTGGGCCCCCTGCTGTCGTGGTGGGGTGTTCCTGTGGGTCCCACCTGGCGGTGACGCTGATGCTTCCAGAGAGTGGGGGTCACCTTTTGCGTGGCAAAGGCGATTTCGCTGTCATTACTCGTTTTCTCTTGTTAATTAAGATAAACTATTTCGTGACTTAAGTATCTATCAACTGTGCCTGAAAGCTGATACGGGCACGGATCGATTGGCTCCACAGATACTGCTAACGATGCTGCTAAATATTTCAGATTAGCCGCCTAAGCAGTTTGCAAAGGCTACCAAGCTCTTCATGTGTATTGTTTAATTGTAGGATCTCAATTCGAACTCCATGGTGATCACCACCTGGTTCCTAACCAACTTGGAGTTAAAAAGAGTATATGATCAGCTAAACAAACTGCTACTGAAGCTAGCTAATTCTTCTCTTCACTGCTTAGTTAGCCAAGAAGAACAGGACGAACTGCAGTCAGAGATCTCGTTGTTCCTCGCCTTAAATCACGTTTGAAGAGTGCAAGTAATTATGCTAACTCGCACGATCCAAAAATGGGAAGATTGTTAGTACTACTAACAGCAGTGAGCTGTCTGTGCTACGGAAGCACTTGAGTTTTACATGCTCGAGTTCACGGGTCACTCTTGTTTCAGTTCAGCAGCTCTGTATCTGAAATCAGCAGCAGGTCAGGAAAAATGGCATCTCTGACGTCGTTTCTAACGTGGCTGGCTGGGCTCTCACCTCTCACTCGAGTCGTTTCTAACGTCTCTGTAGCAAACAGTTGTTCGAGTTTTCTGTGGGTAAGGTAAAGGCAGAAGGGCTGCAGCATTTTGATTTTCTACTTTCTCAGAAACAGGGCTGATACTGTTACTGAAGCAGCTGTTCATGTAAGGTGAAACTTGATTAGTTCAGAATGCTTTTTCAGCGATGTAAGTCCGTAAACCCAGCGCCATCCGAGTACTAACCGCGTATGCTGCTGCAGCTCGCTATAGAGCTCTTGAGTTGGTTAGCGCCCTAGCTTAGCAAGTTTCCATGAGACAGATGCACGCAGTCGTCGTCAGTTTACGCATACGTTCAGCACGAGTGCGTGGACACCCAGATTTGAGATTTTCTCAAATCCAAGATAGTGAAGGCCACCGCGGCTCTGCAAGACAGAGGACTGGAAGGCGCCGAGCGACCTCTACTCGACTGCTCCGTCAACTGTGAACCATCGCCGCCCATTGATCTCTTCTTGTCCTCCGGCGACGGCCTTGTCTGCGCATCGATCCTCCGCCTAATCGGCCTCGACTCCTCTGACCACCTACTGATCCCTGCCATTTTGCACAAAGGCCCCTGTGTTGGGTCGCTACCATTGGTGGCGTCCTGATTATTTACAAATAAACCCCCGGCTAATACTCTGCGGAGTAACAAGTCAAACTGTATAGCCCACTGCGACAGAAGCCCATTTAGCTCTCCCCCCCGCCCCCACAGAACAATTGGGCGAACACTTACAGGCAAGGGTCCACTAAAAAGGCCCATTCCGAAGAAGGCCCGGCCCATTCGCGTCGGCCGCAGCGCAACAAACAAAGCAACCACCGCCACACGCGACCTCGACGTCCTCGTCTCCCTCCTCCACTCCGCGTCGCGTGCGAGCCTTCGAGAAGCTCCTAGAACCGTCGTCGGGCCTACGGACGCGCGCCCGCGCGCGATGGAGGTCAGGGCCCTGGGCCAACTCCTGGCCGCGGCGCTCTTCGTCCGCGCCGTCACCGGCCCCGGCCCGACCCTCCTCCCTCCCGCGGAGGACGAGGACGCCGACGCCGACGCCGACGAGGAGGCCGGAGGGGAAGGAGGCTGCGGGGTGCCCCCGGTGACGATAAGGTGGGCCCGCATCACCTACGCCCTCAAAAACAAGCGCGGGGACGTGGTGAGTCGCTGTAACCGCTCCCGCCTCCGCCTCAAATCATCCATTCCGTTCCCTCTCGCCGGTGTCGCGAGCCCGTGACGCGCGCGCAAACCCTCGCATTGGTCTGTGGCTCTGCGCGCACGATGAAGCCATCTGCTTAGGATAGCCGAAGGCATCAGTCTGAGTGACTGACACTGTGCCCTCCCTGTCGATGTGGCGGTGGCACACTGGCACTCGACACTTTTCATACTCTCACATTGTAGATGAACAAGTTACGATTTTTTTCCTTATTGGCTAACGGGCTAAGCAAATGCGAGCTTGGCATTTGGTGTCTGCAGCTTCAATCAGTTGATGAACACGCTGTAGTTGTGCATTCTGTATGTAGAGAGAGGGCCATCAATTATCAGTCATCTCTTTCATCTGCGCATCTTTGTGTAATTGTGCTTATGTTTAAAACGTGCCGTATCATTGCTAGGCGAGGTTTTTGCTGTCAAATGCATCAGGAGAGGCGAAACCGGGGAGGCTGCTCGCACTCATGGGGCCAGCTGGGTCCAGTAAATCGACTCTACTCAATGTGCTTGCTGATCAGCTCACAGCGTTCCCTTCTTTGCACCTTTCTGGCTATCTGTACATCAATGGCCGACCTATGTCAGAAGGTGGCTATAAGTAAGCTACGCTTCATTAGTTGTCTTTCATTTTCTTTTTTCTCAGGTTTACAGATAAGAGCTATAGTGATTTATTTCCCTTGTGTAGGATTGCTTACGTGAGGCAAGAGGACCTTTTTCTTCTCTCAGCTTACTGTTCGGGAAACACTCTCGCTTGCTGCTGAACTTCAGTTTCCTAACACATTGAGTCCCGAGAGGAAGGAAAGCTATGTTAATGACCTTTTGTTCCATCTTGTCCTGGTAAGTTATCCATGGTGGTTAAAATGCTTGAAGAAATTGAACCAAATGGTTTTAGACAACTTTTAGTGCAATACATCAAATGTTGGATACAAACTTTTAGTTTCTAGCACTGATGGCATTGAAAATCTGTCAAATCAATATGAAAGCATGGTTACTTTGGTGATCTGTTGATAAATGAGTAGTAGTAGTAGTATGACAAGGGCCCCATCGGTTGGCCTAAAACGCATATGCCGATGCTAAAATTTGGATTTTACAACTTAATTTTGGATTTTTTTTGAGGTTTTTTCATCATAGTTTCTTTTTCAGCATTGACGTTTAAGTCGCTAAGAACACAAATATAAAAGTTTTAACTACAAAATATTTTTTTCCACTAATACGCCATTTGGCATATATTCCGTATTGGCCAACCGATGGGGCCTTAAGTTTTTCGACTGATGGGGGTAACCTACATAATATCTGTCATTCTCAGTTCAATTATTTTCCTTTTTATTATTTTGTATCACCAGTTATTTATTTCTTTTTATTATAACTGTTTGAAGGTTAACTGTGCTGACTTGATTGTGGGTGATGCAAAAGTACGTGGAATAAGCGAGGGTGAAAAGAAGTGTCTCTCGCTTGCATGTGAACTGATTGCTAGCCCTTCTATCGTCTTTGCAGATGAACCAACTACTGGTACTTTTACCTGACTGTAGCGTTTTTTTCCTTCCCTGGTTGAATAAGACTTCTCTTTTTCATCTAAATGTTTTCTATAGGAAAAACATGACTATTTGCATGACACACTGGAGCAAATGTTCTGATTGCTTCTTCAATTTTACTGTTTGTTTGTAAAGTTGTAGCCATACTGGATTCAAGTGAAAATAGATTGCTAAATGCTAATACTGTGATAGTCACATTAAAATGGCATTAATCAAGATGCCACCTTTTTCTCATGTCACAAGAATTGCATTCAGAAAATGCATGATTTGAGCTTCTTTCTTGTACTAGTTACTCTAATAGTATAATCTTGGTGGTGTCTTTGAAGTCTTTCTTTAACAAGCACCACAACATTGGGACTTGCCCTATCAGACTTCTGTTTGAACGCTCAGAACAAAATATTTTCTTGATATGCTCTACGAGCTACATCCTTTCTGGTCAGAGCGTTGCACTTTTTTTTTATCTCAAGGATTGAGCTTTCATGATTAGAGCCTTAGCACATTCATTGGTCATTTGATATGACAAAAGTGCAAAACATAAGTGACAATACATAAACTTTGCCCATGTCTGTGCCATCCTTTTAGGTCTTGATGCGTTCCAGGCAGAGAAGGTCATGGAGACTCTTAGACAACTTGCAGAAGATGGAAACACAATGATCTGTTCTATACACCAGCCGAGAGGTTCAGTTTATGGCAAATTTGATGATATTGTACTACTATCAGAGGGAGAAGTTGTATACAGGGGGCCAGCAAAAAGAGGAACCTTTATTGTACTTCGCATCATTGGGGTTGTTACTCTCTCGCCCTTTCCTTTACTTGGCATTTCCTGTTGTTTCCATTGTGTGCATTGCACTTATTTCATTGAGACTATAATACTCTACTGCCATCTTGGTGCATAACTTGACAGTGACTATATTTGTCCTGTTAGTGGTACTATCTAAAATTTCAACGTACAGTATGCTAGAATTTTAATTAGCCATGCAGATTCTGGCTTGTGTACCTGTTTACACCATGAACTATCTTGCTTTTAAAAGTTTTTTATACATTATCATATGTGTTGATTCTTATATTCTATGTATAGTTGTATACTATCAATGTTCTATGCTGCTTGTTTTTCTGCCTGCTATTATTATTAATCAATACTTGAGTTTGATTACTTCATAGTTTTCAGGTATCATTGTCCAGATCATGTGAAACCTGCTGAGTTCTTGGCTGATTTCATTTCTGTTGATTATAGCTCTGCTGAAAGTGTGCAGTCCTCACAGAAAAGGATCGAAAACCTCATTGAAGAATTTTCTAATAAAGTTATAATTACTGAATGCAACAGTTCATTAACAAAACAGGAGGGCTCTGAATTGTCTCCTAAACTTATTCAGAAGTCCATCATCAAGCGTAGACATGGGTGGTGGAGACAATTTCGTTTGCTGTTTAAGAGAGCATGGGTGCAGGTTTGTTATTAAAATCCATTTAATTCTGACTTTCAGTGTTCTCTTTTAATCTGCTCCCCACTATTTCCTTAAAACAAGCTGATAGTTCTATGTATTCTTTGCTGTAAAGTTATCAGATACTTGTGAGGCTTCCTTTCAAAAATTCGTTTTTCTTACAGATTCTTTTAGCCTAAGTGGGCTACTTTTGTAACGTAATGAATTTAGGAGGTTCAGATCAAACATGTTACAATATTTGACTTTGGTTCCATGTTTTAGCTTTTGCCAAATCTGTGCCTCAAGGGTGTAATACCCAACTGCCCATGAAACATACTTGTAAACAAAAAAGAAACATTATGCTAATGGAACTATGAGGATTTGGATTGTGGTTGTGGATTATTTGACTAATGTTCAAGCCTTTTGCAGTTTTCCTGGGTACCTGTTAATAATCTGAGCGCAGTTGCCAAGATGGAGTTTAGATGAAGATTTACTGCCTTGCTGTTGTGTTTGATATTAGAATAGGACCTTTTGTATTGTAGGCTTTCTGTGATGTACCAACAAACAAAGTGAGAGCAAGAATGTCTGTAGATTCAGCAATCATATTTGGATCTGTGTTCTGACAGGATGGGACTTCTTCAGGTATAAGATGTTGGATTTTTTGTGACTCATTGAATTGAATTTGCTAAGCTGCACATGTTTCAGATTTTGGACCTACACTCAATCTCTTCCTAATATTGATTTTGATCTGTCCCATTTTCAATTGATGAGTTAAGGTAACTGCTATAAACACAGCAATGGCTGCATTGACAAAGACAGTGGGAGTTTTCCCGAAAGAACGGGCTATAGTTGACAGAGAACGGGCCAAAGGTTCCTATGCACTAGGACCATACCTCTCTTCTAAGTTGCTGGCTGAAATTCCCATTGGGGCCGCATTCCCGTTGATATTTGGATCCATTCTTTATCCAATGGCTAAACTTCATCCTACACTTGCTAGGTAAGTATTATTCTCCCTCTAATTTAGAAATGAATCTGAGGAACCTTATTACATGCCATATACTGACATAGTAGAATATCGATATTATTTTGTTTATGTTCCATCTAAACTAACATTCCATGTTACCCTTTCAGATTTGCCAAGTTCTGTGGCATCATGACTGTTGAATCATTTGCCGCACCAGCCATGGGTCTTACTGTTGGAGCTATGGCTCCTACAACAGAAGCTGCAATGGCCCTTGGTCCATTCCTTATGACGGTTTTCATTGTATTTGGAGGATGCTATGTTAACCCTGATAATACCTCAGTCATGTTTTTCCTTTAGCCCATTTAGGCCAATAAATACTAGTGTAAACCCTAGGCTTTGCCTTGCATCCCAATCCCACGCTCCCTCATGTCGCCCAACGTCGTCGAGGCAGCGCCGCATCCCCGGCTCCGAGTCTCAGGTGGCAGAAGGGGCGCGCGCGGAGCCTATGGTCGTCCTCCCCAGCGCCGGTGATGGCCACGCGCAGACGTGGTGCAGACCGGGAGGAGGTGGCCGTCGGCGGCGCATCTCCTGAAGATGCTCGCTTTGCAGTTGTTGATGGTGCGTGCTTGCTGTAGCTGAAGACGCTTGCGTGCTGTCAATGGAAATCACGATGCTTGCTGTTCTTGTGCACATGAGTGTGGACTGTGGTATGTAGGACTAGATCTTGTCCAAAATCCTGTTACATTGAAGAATTTTGCAACGATTTTCGATCAATCAGAATCTCGCCAACAGCATCTGACCACCTTTCACACTACACACGCACTCAGTTCACCTTTCGTTTTCTTTTTAATTTCGCGGCTGTTTCAGAGGAGGGATTAATTAAGCTGTCGTCGTCCAACCAATTAACTAATTGATTCGCAGCTCCCACGTTTCCCGTAATTACATGATATAATCCATTAACATTTGGTGACGAAAGCACAGATCGACAAGATTTATTATTATTTTTGGATAAAGCAGACAGACAAGACATAGAGTTAATTGACGAAACGCGTTAACTGCTTACGTACGTGATGCAGTTGTTCCTTGAGCTGCATAATTTGTGCGCGTCTTGAACGAGATTTACGTAGGAACGATCGATCACCGCGTTTAATATGAACAAGTTATTAAGGCGGACGTGGACACCGGCAGGTTAGCAATGGGAAATGCATTTGCTACTGCTACCTAGCTTGATCATATATCTGGTCATCACATATGATCGCTCCGTTTTGAAAATCTTATTACATAATATAATTATTTCTATATTATGATGCTATTTGTCCCGTTAATAACTCTTCATTTAAATTTCTTACCATCTTCCATCTCCATTCAATCCATATTTATTAAAATACACCATTTTTTTTCTTAAACAGAAAAGATCCAATATGTAGTTGAAAGGACTCATCTTATCCTTTCTTCTCTAACCAGATCTAACCGGGTAGGAAGAGCTAGAGCACCTCCCCTGGGACCTAATCCATCTATTTTCTTTATCTTGATTACTGCTAATCAACTTAAATAATCTAATGGGTTAACTAGCTAGTCGATTGTTAAGTAATTTGATGCATATATGCTGGAAGAAGAAGAAAATTATGTAGTGCAAGCAAAGCAAGCTAGCAAGAAATAAAGCAGAAAACCGGGGAGTAAGGAAACGCGTTTCGTGTCGAATCAATCGCCGGCCGGCCAGCCAGCCAGCCAGAGGCGTTGCTGTTCTTCTTCCTTGCTAGCTACCGTTGTACTACGACAACTTTGATCCACTATTGATGCACAGGACTAGCTAGGCTGCAAATATGCGTAGTACATACAAGCACAGCACGATACAGTAATTTCCAACATATTTCGATATCTTTCTCAACGCGTAGATCCGGCCGGCGCCACATCGTCCAATAATCCAACTGTGTCGCACTTAATTTCCTACCTACTACCTACGCTATTCGCAACTATGCTTGCTTTCGCTCCGTTTTAAAACATAACTATTTTTAATATTTAAATTTTATAGCATTCTTCTGGTAATTTTTATGATCAGATGCTTAAAAAGCAAATCTAAGTAATTTAAAAATAAAAAATTGACCACTAGTATGATAAAAAAGTTTCTTTTGACTAACATTATCATTTGTTAAATAACTAGAAATTCTTATATTTTGGATAATAAGAGTACATTGCTTTGCTTATCCAGTTTTAAATTTTGACATGCACATGTATACTTTTAATAGGAATTTTGTGAGATTAAATAATTATAGTCAAACATCAAATCTTTAACTATTAAGTATGAAATATTAAAGTTGAATATATGAAATGAATCTTAACTCGGTAATATATGTGAAAATAACACATAATATTTGATATGTGAAAATCCGCATTAATAGTTTTTTTCATTAAAAAACTATTTCAATGTCTTACAAAATTAAAAATAACGAATGTGTGCTTTAGAGTCTATATTGACATTTAAAAAATGAATAGAAAAGAACAGAGAGAGTGACCAAAATGTAAGAATATATCACTAAATACTCCCTCTGCTCAAAATATAAAGACTTAAAATCTATACATTATAACTACTTCTAAAATATTATTTCCTCAACCAACCACCCCTTATTTAAACTCATCTAATTTTAATCCTAACAGCCCTCCTACTCCTCAACCCCTTATTTATTTATCCCTTATTTATTGAAGAACATCATAATCTATTTTTTTAATAATTATTCAATCTCTTCTTTAAAAAATAATATTTGTATTTTAGGACGAAGTGGGTATTATATCAATATTTTTTTAAGGTTGCCTATATTGATAGTAATTTATTTATTTGAAGGTGGCTTATATTAATAATTTAGAACACAAGAATTATAATAACTTTGAGGACATGATGGAGCTAGTATGTAGTTATATTTATTTCTATAAGAAGTATCTTTGCTGTTAACAAAACTATGTTATCTTATTTGTTTACATTGACCAAAAGCTATATCCTGAATGCCACAATGTTTGAACTTTACACAAAAGAAAAATGCAGAAATGGAGGGAATCACACGGAATCGTCCCATGGCCATGGAACGTTCCTGCCACGCGTACCTTTATTTAATTTTGCCGCTTTTTTTCTTTTTTTTCCAACAACGACGCACTATATATATAAACTCAACCAACACAAGCTCCAAATCAATCAATCGCGTGGTCTCATTCCACCAATTCGATCTCTCCTCCTATATAATTCCTATCGAATTCGCGATTCTGACTCTCTCCTGAATTTTCGTTGGCTGAATCAGAATCACAGAATTCTTCTTCTTGGAATCCAAGAATGCAACGATTCGTGAGCTGTGAATTCCCCGCCGCCGCCGTCCGCTGTGCCGGACCAGCGCTCCCTTCCCGGTGTCCACCAACCACGACGACGACGAAGTCAGTGGCACTGATCAGGAAGCAGCCGGCGGCGGCGACGACCACGACGTCGGCGAAGTCGTCCCGGCGAGGCGACGACGCGGAGGCGGACCAGTTCTCGGGCGGGACGGTGGACGAGGGGATGATCGTGCTGCGGAGGAGGATCCACGAGATGACGGCGGCGGAGACCGGGTGGGAGCCGCCGGCGGAGTGGTCGGCGTGGGAGAAGGAGTGGTACGGCAGCTACGACGCCGACGTGTGCGCGCTGGTGGGGCTCGTGCAGGTGTTCCTGATGAGCTCCCGGCCCGGCGTCGGCGTCGGGATCGTGGCGGCGGTGGCGGTGAGCGTGCCGGCCTCCGCCTTGCTCCTCCTATCCTGCCTCCTCCATGCCTCCTACGCTTTCCTCGCCAACCTGCAACACTAATTAATTAGGAAGCTAGCTTCCACGCCACTCAAGGTGCGTTCGTTTCAGCCGGCTAGTTTCATGAAAAACGAAATATTAGCTAATGTAAAAACGTAGCGTTTGGCAGTTCGGATTTATTCTTCCAGTGAGCTATCAGTTGGACCAAATGGTTTGGCAGTTTTGTTTCTTTTTTGAGATGGTGTTTGGGTCTTGTTGAGCATGAGATCAATCAGAAATAAAATGAAGCTACGGTGTGCTACGAAACGCAGCTGAAAACTTGAGTGCGTATCATCGCAAGGAATTGAAGGCCCATGAAAACGAAGAGGGATGCGGACGGCCCACGAACGAATCGGATCATACGACGAGCTCCAAACCGGCTCCACCTGGACGTGGGTTCCTTCTACGCACCTGGATCGATCGCCGGCGGCGAGCCACCGGAGGACGCACATTTCTTACGATAGTGATGACCAAAAACCAGTGATGATGCATCTGATTTGATCTGACATATATATGACCAAATACCAGTGATGATTGATCTGATCTGATCTGACATAAATAGCATCATCGATCGATCTGCCATTAACCTAGCTTGCTAGGCAGCTTCACCAATTTTACAGAGATCCAATGCAAATCAGATCGATAGGTTACGCTTCCATGGAAGGCCGCCAGAAATGATATGTCCAAAAAATTTATGACCTAGATCAATTCGAACGACCAGGAGCTTAATGATATATAATGATGCAGCGAAGGGGAAACCTAAATTCAATGTGTCATATAGTTGCTGGCTAAAATTTTTAAGCTGGGAGCACATCTTCAAATAAACAGAATACCGGGCTGGCAGAGATAGACAGGTGATTACACATTGGGGGGTTTTAACACTAGCTAGCAACTCACAAGTCACAAACATGAGGGGAAAAACAAGTAGACTATGAACACTCTTCTTAATTTGGCCAGTGTTCTCCATTCGTCTGACCACCGGAGTCTTCAATGTTTCTCTTCCAAATACTCCCTGCATAACATTGCAAATATGCGCTCCCATAAGTTTGACTCCCTGAAATACAAAATGCACTCGCATATATGATCTCCAGGACAGTTATCGCATGTCTGCACTCACAAAAAGGAAACTGCCATCAACATCTCAACAACACAGAAGATATTGCTAGCGCTATAAATAACTAACACAGTAATATGCTACAACAATACAAGACTAATTACTTAGTAGTATATGCGATAAACTTAATTAAGAGAGGAGCATTTGTTAGGACGAAGAACGAGGAACATGAGTGAATGATGCACGGTTGCCAACAAGGCTAAACAACTACTACTGCTGTCATACTACTCCAGTACGCAAAAACACAAGAACATGTGATGACTGACGACGAAGCAATTAACGAGACATAGGAAAAGTGCAACAGCCATGTGCCATCGATAGCAGCTGCTGTAGATCCAAGCATAAGAGTATCATATCTGATGCAAATCTGTCAGTATCAGGTATAGAGCAAAAGCAAAAAAAAATAGTTGCAAGAATTTAATTAAGAAAGCAGTGACATACATATAGGGAGCTATAGTAGAGATCAAAGTGTCAAAAGACGAAAGCAAGATCTATAACATCTAGTCCCCACGACAGATGTACAACACTCTAGTACAAACAGTGAAGGAATAATTCAACAGTGACATAACATCTCACCAACAAAGGAACAAAGCCATCAGAAAAGTACTCCATTAAACGCACTGATAAAAAAAAGTGCCAAGCTGAATATTCGATTAGCTAGAGCGATTATACTTTAAATTGAAAAACAACACTACAATAAACTTCAGATGTAAAAACAAATAGTGAACGAACAGTTATCCGCAACAAGTGACATCAAAACACAGCTTAAACTAAACCATCCCGTATATCTGAAATTGCAAACGTGTATTGCCTGCAGAAGCACAAGCTTATGAATATCATTAGATCTAAAGATGAGGAACCAGGATATTATATCCAGCATAAACATGGGGCAAATATATTTAAAAGACATGCAATCAGTAATGACAAATAGGATCAAGATGCAGAGCTCCCTTCAATCCAAAGAATGGTCAGCAAGGGGATGATGCAGCTCCTTGGTCATGCAAACCACCAACCTATCTCAAAACCAACGTTCATCTCTCTAAATCTCACATGAACTCCGTATCTGATGAGATAGGATAGTGGGAACCATGAACAAGCAGTTGTATCTCCCTTCGGATAAACCTTTCATTGGAATGAAAGGAACTCCACTTCAGAACCAAAACACAACCAAAGACTCAATCAAGAACAAGGAACTAAAAAATACTAAACCACAAAGAAGCAATAGAGATCTGAAATATATATACAACAGCATCTCAACAAAGACAAGATTGCAATAGCAAAAGCAAATAGGATACCAGCTTTTAGAAATAAATATAAATACTGGTAACAAAAAACTACAACCAGAAGAAGGCGATGGAATCAGAAGAACCATGAAATCTATGCATATACACCTACAAAAGGGGGAGAGAGAGAGGGAGAAAAGAAGTATTGTTTGCTGCTGTTGATGTGTGAATGGTTGCAAGAGGAAGGGGTGCTTTTATAGAGGGGTGAAGGGAGCCTATTTGAAAGGCATTTATGGCCTGCAATTTATGAGTCCTTCCGCCATTCTCACCGGTTTCTTTCTTCTTTTATTTTTTTTAAATGTCTTATGGGTCCATGAGACTTTCTTCTATTATCACGCATGTGAATTTTATCACATCTTTTACATGTCGTATTCGTTTTGATTTCCTATGTTAGCTTTCTCTAAAATAACTATATCGCCCTTCTCACACAACTATATACAACCTACTTTAAAAACGCAATGTGAATTTTTTTTACTTTATAATAAAATCAAGTAGCACAAATTTGTTTTATGCCAAATTTGAAAATAAAATAAAATTTCAACCATTTTTTAAAAAATGGTTAAATCTATACAAGATTTTCATCAAAAAATTGAATAACAAAATTATTTTTTGTTTTGGTTTAAATCTAGGTGAAAATGTTGTCCGAAATTCATCAAATTTGGTTTAAATTTTAATTAAAAATTTTAAATTTAATTTCTCAAATTTATGGTCAAATAATTATATCCCCTTTATGTTTTTACAAATGAATCTATTATTCACATTGAGAATCATGTTTTTCTTAGTAAACTAGCACATAAATATTAGAGATGGGTAATATGGTCATTTGGATAATATGGGTGTAGGAGGGATTAAAATGAAAACATAGGGCATATAGAGGATGAGCCGAAATTCAATAATATAGAAGGAGTTGAGAGAAAAAATTTCTCTTTATTTTTGTACCATGTGTAGACCACAGTTTCCTCTCTGATATTTATCTCATTCAATTCTTTCCTCTACTATATATTTTGCTAGGTTTTTTTTTGAAAACATAGCTGGGTAGAATCTAAATAATAAAGAAATACCATATGTATGTATGTAGATCATGTAGCGGTCCAGAGGAGTGATTTCGATTGATATTCAACGCAAATTAATCCATCCGTCTCTTTATGAATGCATGGTATGTCTATTTCTAAACTGGATACAGTTATTCCTTTCTGTCACGAATATTCGTATTTTTGAACAAAATTTCGACGAGCTTTTATTAAAACTATTTCACGGGCATCTTTTGAATATATTTGAAGCAATGAAGCTATCGTAGCACATGTACATTACTACTTATTTATTTCAATTGATTTGCTAGTTTGACCGTTTTTTCGTCCGATGCTATCTTGAAAGTTTGCCCATTGATAACTACTACATTAAAGTTGTTTTGGTGTGCTTGCATTATTGTACTTCATTCGGCGTTGAGCGCAAATATACATACTACTACTTGTGTGTGTGGCAAATATAAAATAGCCGTCGCTTCATGAAAAGACGGCTTGGACACCATTAACCTTGTCGTTATCATATTAATCCAACTTGTTTAAGAAAATATATGGCGAGAGAGAGTGTCATTTGGCAGTGGCGTGTTCTAATCCACTCGCAAACAGGGGCGTCCTTGCAAAGAGTAAAGGTTAGTTTAAAGAAAGGAAAAGTTTGAAACTTTTTGTATTTGCAACCTATATTTAAATTAATCGAGCAAAAAGAGAGAACCTAGCTACTACCAGCTATGATTGGGAATGTCAACGGCAAGCATAATTAGCTAGGATGATTACATCTGAGGTAATGGCAACATATATCCTGCCAGCTGTGGGCCTTGCCAGGTGGAAATAGCGGGACCAAATTTTAAAATTCATGGATCTAAACTGTAGTTTGGTGGGATTAATTAATATGTGTTTGGAAGTTTGTGGATTCATGTTGGAGTGGAAGAAGATTTTGTTTTTTCGATTTGAATTTGTGGATTCATGTTGGAGTGGAAGAAGACTTTGTTTTTTCGATTTGAATGTTTCTTGCGCCAAGTTTTTGAAGTGCACTCCCTCCCTCTCAACCACACACGCGCTTTCTTTGCTTTTGTAGATCTAGAGGGCGTATTCAATTTTAAGAGGTCAAACTCTGTATGCTTTACCCAATAATTAATCAGGTTACAGGTAATAAAAATTCTATCAATATACTCATTTCAAAGTGTCGAACAATATGGGTTTTGTAGCTATTAATATGTCTATGAGATAATTAATGGTAGCCGGTTAAAGATTAAATTTGAAGGCCATACCAACAGCCATAGGAAAATTTTCCTATGAGACCTTTGTAGTTGTCAAAAATTCTTATGGAATGGCTTCCTAACCAATTTTATATAAAAAAATAAACATGAGCTGAAACTTTGTGTTTGTATTTTTCATTTGAAAAATCTAATGCACTATGTCCATTTCTCTCTCTGCCATAAAGAAGTTTCTTTAAAAGTGTTTATTACTTGTGAACAATGCAAAGACATCAACTCTAGTATTACTGTGTTTTAGAATCCCGCAGGATTCTACGAAGTGTAGCATCCTATTTCTTCGTTTTTAGAATCTGGCATTTAAATAAAAACATACAGTTTTGATAGAAGGTGAGCAAATTGTTACAAATTTATATAGGCATGAAGAATACATATACATAAAAATATAACTGGCTATGGCCATGTCGATCATAGCATGCACTGCTGCCCAACAAAATTGAAGGAAAATTAAGAGCTAGTTGGTAGGCACTATGTACATGTAGATGCATGCATGAATAGTCCCTGATATAGATATAGAACGGACTTGCTTTTCCCCCCAGAATAAATGCCCTATACAGTCGACATAATGCATATGCATCCCTGTGTCTGCACCAATTTAACGATTAAATTATTCTCCCTTCAATTAAATATAGACATGTCTTCGTAATAATGAAATTATAACAGATAATTATAGTAGTGCAAGATACTACCTAGATACTAATAAAATTACGATGAGACTTTCTACAGATACTTTTGAGTATGTTTCAAGACAACTCTATAAAATAATATTTATAAATTAATCTAAGTATTTTTTGCGAGGACATCTATTTATTTTAAGAAAATTGGTGTTCATAAGACATGTTCAAAACAGCATGCTTAATTGGGTGATCAGGGAATCGATTAATTGCGATCATATTTTTTAAAATAATAAATTGAAATCCGGTCCTCTATTCACACGACAAGAAAAAAGACGACAAAGATCAAAAGGTAGCCTTTAGTGCACGATCGATCGTGCATCTATATATTCAAATCGTCGGCGACAAATTAATAGTTGTACGCTGAGTACGTACGTGCGGATCCATCAGACGGACAATGTATACACTGTGTTTATGACAGCATGCATGCATGATCATGAGTGAGAAAGTCGATCGATGTGAATGCCAGATCGACTCAGATAAACGATCGGTGGATGCTGTCCTTTCAGAAATGAAAATTAAGGCTAGCTTCAATGCTTCATTCGTTCTCATGAGATACTCATCTAGTACGTACGATGGTTTCTAACTTGACGAGATCTCACATGCATATATTCTCTTCTCTGAATTGAATCCAATTCCTTTGTCGGAACTTGCCACAGGTAAGAATTATAGCTAGTGTTGATTTTATAAAAATATGCAACATATAAGTTGGAAAAGGTTAAAGAAAAGGTACTTGTAATTGTAGTTAGCTTCCCCGCAAGTAAGAAAAAAAATCTAGTTAGCTACTGATCGAGGATCTTCTTTGTTCCTCTCTCTATATAGCTAGAATTGCTTATTACAAATTAATCTCCTTTTGCACTTGGAGTTGTATATATTTTTGTTCATGCATGAGGTTAATTCAAAGGGGGCTACTATTGTACAATTGTAGTTTGTCGAGCCGGTTCAGTGTTAGTGTGCTCCGGGACCAGGGTAAGGCTTTAATTTAATTTTTGAAATAAAATTCTTTGTAAATAATTTCAATGAAAAATTATAAAAAGAATTTTGCTTGGTGTGGTAATTAATTAACAAATGCCATTAAGACGAAAAACATCTAGTTAGCCATCCTAATCACTTGCTGATGCAGATGATAATCACCTTTCCGTTAAGAGAGAGAAAATTGGAGAAAGGGAATTAAGAAGAAAACCGGAAGGTAGAAAGGTGAACGGGGCATCTATATCTTCATAGCTTGGGTTTTGTTAGTTGAATCTTACCTGACAACTTGCTTGCAAATGTTAGAGCAACCTTTAAATCCAAACAAAGCAATTTCCCCCAAATGCAATGTTCGTTGCTCACCACTCATCCCTCACTCACTTAGCCAGCTTAACAAAAAGGTCTAAATTAAATTGGTCAGAAAGTAAGCAAGTAGATCAACCGTCATCATCAGGTAGTCCAATCTTGATAGAGCAAAACCTCTATCCTTTTTAAAATAAGTTTTAGCTCATCGACATTCATTAAGATATTAAAATATAGATTGCGACTTGTTTTTTTATTATACCACTTAGTGTAATATCTATATATCTTAATAAATTAATTGTTGCCATAACGCGTACTCTCACTGCACATATTAATGATTCAATATTGGTGCCAAAGCTGTGCCATTCGAATATTTGTGGTGTTGGGTATTAAAATTTTTTGGCACCTATTCCACTTCAAAGCATATCAAGAATGGTATGGTATAATCAATAGTCATAGATAACAGGTAAAACCCTAAGAGAGAACTAACAAAGCAAATACAATATTCGACGTCATCTTTTATTATTATATCCTAGCCAGCAGACCAAACTGAGTTAATGATATATTATTCGGTTAGGGAGTACTCGAGATAGAATTATGGTACGTGAGAACTGAGAATCTTATTTAAGTTTGGTATATGGGAAAACTATATTCCTTTTGTAGCTTCATTTTTTCTGTGTTTTTTTTTAATTTTTTTAAGAGAGGTGCCTAATTATCTGTCGATGGACAGGTCCATTTTGTAAAGTATTATAGCTTGAAATATATACGCTTTAAAGCTGCTACTCTCTTCCGTTAAATTTATTTGACGCTAGAAAAGCTTAGTCCTCCCAAGTCCCAAGGACAAATACTTTGTATTCAATTTTGTCACTCCGCGCGAGAGCGGGGGAGGGAAGGAGAGCTGTGAAGGGTAAGGAAAAAAAAAGGTGTAAAGACGACGAAACTAGACGTATTATCAGTTTTAGATTGCTATATTATATCTCAGACCGCGTGACACTAGTATCACCACGGCGTGCGTCAGTGATGCACACATCTGGAGGCGAGATACTCGTGCATACGGAATACTGTGTACGGCCGGATCTGGCACGTGTAAACCGTACATCGGTCCTCAGGCCGCCTGCCGCACGGGATCCGGGTCATCGAGCTCACAACCGGAGAGGAGAGAGGCAGCTGGCAATGGGCCGGCCAGATCTAGCCTGACCGGTCAACGGACGGGGGCCCACCAGCTGCTGCTACTGCGAGCAGTCCTGTTCCCTCGGGAGTCGCGCTAGGTGCCACTGGTACGAGACGAGCAGCAGCACGGCCTCCGTGTCCATGCATGGCAGTGGCAGAGAGCCCTAGATCGATCGAGAGCGACGGGAACCTGCCACTACTCCGTGTCTCATGTCTCACTACCAGTACACTCGTACTGCTTAGCCTGTACTAAAATAAATCAATCTATCCTTAAATAAAGCATTATGTAGTCCTACAGCACCAGGCAGCCACGAGAGCAGTGCGTCGAGTACATCCCTGCATCAATATCAGGCTGGAGCACCTCGCAGAAAAAATAGTAAAAAAAAAAAGGGATCAGGCTGGTCTGGAGCAAGTAACAATGCACTAATTGACTGAACAATCGAACTTAGCAGCTAAGCACGTCAAATTACTCATTGTTTCTGCCCAATCAAATTAACGATCGATATTCAGCCTGATCTGCGTCCTGAATCCGTAAATGATCGTACGTCTGTATTCGATGCTTTGATCGAACTGGTAATCGATGATGATAGACTAATATATAGTGAAATGTCAGACATCTCGACCATCCGTCGACAAGTCTAGCTTATACATATCCTTCAGTTCAGTTGTGACTCGTGTATCTGCATATGCACACACGCGTGGCCAGTTGATTAATAACTCATCTCTAGCTATCAGAAAATGATGGCTGGATGGCCATATATAACAAATTAATTAGTACTAGTCTAATTCGTCGATCTAGCTGTCGAGCGTGTCGTGACCGTAACGCGGTTTTACTAGCTAGTGACGGGATCGATCGATCCATTGAATTGACATCAGTCCACTGCTGCTCGAAAAATAAAAAAAAAAAGTCAACTATACTCTGTCTAGGCGATAGCATGCAGTATGTCGTATTTATGTGGATATGAAGATTAATCTGCAGACGTTGCCATCGAACGATCGATCTTTTAAACTATGGAGTTCAAACTTTTGCATATCACTCTAATTATAACATGCATGCATATACTTGAATGCTCTGAAAATCTGAATCGACTGATATGGAAAGCTCAAAAAGCTATACATAGGGCCATATATACTATGGCTTGTGGGCTTGAAACCTACTTGCACGACATGGGCCGTGATGGATTTCTTCATAGATAAAAAAGCGATTTTTTTTATTTATATATTTTTATAAAACATTATAAAAAATATTTTTTAAAAAATTTATAGATCTATATCCAATGCTCTCTATCAGTTTTTTTTTTTAAAAAAAAACGCTCTACAAGAAAACGTGAAATCTAATGTGTCATTATTCCTCGTCGAAAGCAAAGGCTAGGAAAACTAGCCGTTGGGGTCAAGAACTTTGTTTTCTTACCCCAGGAGGCAGCAGAACACGTGAGGGAGGATGGGGTTTGCCATTTTTGCAAACTGTCCTCTTGTAGTCCTCTACCAATGCATTTTCTCCCACGAGGCAGCTATTGTAGTTAAGTTGATAATAAAATTAAAATAAAATAGATAGACTTACAATAAAATAGTTGCCAAAAATATTAGGACAAACAAAATGCCTTCTATCAAAAGTATTGTTTCTTATTAACTTCACCACGTGGCAAATATCATCGTAAATTGTACTTAGGACGCTTTCTTCATGGAACTAGTACAAGAGCCGATAATGTAGGTACATAGAGCCGATACACTAAAGAGTGAAAGCGACATGGCATTAACACATGGTAAATAACGTAGGTACATAGAGTTGATGCAGTAAATACAAATTAGTATAAATAGTTAGTATAACTGGTACAACATACTACTCGCTCAGGGCCTAGCCTCTACCCCTCTTCGTCCTCCTCCCCAGCGCTCACACGTGACCTAGGGAGTCGGTATGGTGGTTAGCTGGGACATCACGGATAGCGCGGACTTGTTGCACGGGAGTCGAAGAGGACGGCTCCTATGTGTGTAGTAGTAGAGCTCCTGTAAGCTAGAAAGAGTCGAGCGCATCCTAATCTATCGTGAGGTTGTCGTCGTCGAAGGAGTCGTGCGCCCATTTAGAGGTACCCTGCCTTGATACGTCTGTGGCTATAAACATCTACGGCGGTTTAGTTTGGAACCATGCAAGAAAAATGGTTGAGGAATTCAAACTATAATTTCATGGACCGAATGGAAATAGTTACCATGAGACAAACCTAAAAACCCTCCTAGGATTAAGTGAGGAGCATACGGTCCTTATGTCGACGTCCTACCACACAGCATCGATGTGTTTGAAATGGCATGTCATATATAAGAGGCATAACACATTTAACTGGGATACAGAAGATTGATTGATTCACGGTGCGGAAGAAGTCCTGGTCGCGGTGCCTAGGGTACGTGTCTCGCACATCGGCGACATGTGGCTGCAGAGCATTGGGAGTAAATATTACGTGCATGCCGGTGCGAGGCTATTACCAACCGAGGTACGCTACGTATGTCACCTCTATGTGTAGGCACTGCTCCTCAATGACTTCATCGGTCGCCATCAACTAGTCGTTGACATACTTGTGGAGACGGAGAACCCACAAAGCATTGGCTACAAGTACCCACCGATTATACTTAGTTACAAGCATGATGCTAGAACATATAACAAGCATACAATCGTATGTTCAATTTTATATCGATACTTACCGATGAACATTGATCGGTACAGTAAATGACTGGTAGAGGGTATAGTTAATACAGACCGAATTGTCACAAAATGTGCTGCAGATAGTGTGACTCAACAAAGATGTCGAACATCATCGGCTGAGTCATCAACCAGAAAGCCTAGTCACATGTGCGTAGTGTCAAAAAGTCTAAGTAGTGCATAATCCTGTAGCAATGTACGACTCACAGACGATGCCATTTGGCTGTAGCTGATCGAACTGCAGTATGTTGTCTGACTAGAACCTCGTGATCTACAAGTGAGCCCATCATTGCTAGAAAGCACGAGAGGAAGTGCTAGCTAGTTATTTTTTTTAAGTTATGAATACTAAATTAACATATTACGTTGTCAGACACCACTCTATCCCCATCATGGGGAAGTCTTCGAGTGGTCTCTTTGAGTACATGTTATTATTGTAGGTGATGTGGTCCATCACCAGTCGTCCAATCGTGAACCACTCGACTGCCTAGAGCTATGGAAGGAAGTTGTGGCCAACCGGTGATCAATAAATATGAGTTGGTCTTCGTGCATGCATCACAAAGACTGGACATGTGTAATTGTTTATTTTCTAAGTCATATATGTTAAAAAAATAATTTCATGGAAGTATTTTCTATGATAAATCTATTAGTGTTATTTGCACATTTATCCTAACTTAATTAAAATCTCCATATATTCTCCAAGGGTTCAGCAAGATTTCAATACTATACTCTACTCTCGATTGTACTTGTAGCAATGTATGCGTGTACACGTGTGCGTTATGAGTATGATGTCCGTAGTCGTGTGCTTTTCTTGTACTGTACGGCCTCCAAAAAATATCATCACGCGATCGAGCGAAACGATAATAAGAGGCCGGGGTCACATCGATTGACCGCTCCACTGGAAGAGGACAGGTATGGCGATCGTGCATGCATGAATTCATCCGGAAGGAACATACTATACGGGAGAGACAACCAGACAATGACACGTCGCGCGCTTTGCCAACAGTAGCAACAGCGGTGCATGCATGCGTTGCATTGCACGGACAAAACACGTGCACGTATATCGCAGTGCAGTCCGTTGCTGATGATGTGCCGTCCGACTGTGGTCGTCGTCGGCAGCCGGCAATAGACCAGGCACGCCGGCTGGCCAGATCGATCTCTTTCGGCCTCCACTAACGACGCAATCAACCAAATTGCAAAGCGCACAACTTTCTGAAAAGCTAGAGATCCATCCATCAGAAAGCAAATGCATATATATTATATATAATCGTCCCGCGCCATGCTGCGCGGCAGAAAAAAATATTAGAAAACAATAAGCATAGATTAGAAAAGGTAGAAATGCGTATATAGGTGCACTAACATGTAATTGATTCATTGATTACAAACATAATGCATCATTTTATAGAGTAATAATATATAGATAAAAATAGGGCAAAGAAAGAAAGAGAAAAAAGTGGCTTCCTCTTTATAGTGAGAACCTAATATCCATTATAAACACGTGTATATCCTTATCATCCAAGTTCAATCTACAACTGAAGCACAACAGTATAGCATGAATGGTTGATTGGTCCTGCAAACATCAAATGGTTGTATATATGTTGGACAATATAACTCATATAATAATTTCATTATATGAAAATCTGTAACAGCAGGACTAATCAAACAGGGAAAGCGTCAAACTAATTAAATAAAGTGAACATAAAAGAAGAATATATGAGAATCTGTAATGGCGGCAGAAAACTGATTACTGATTCACATCGTCATTTGCAAAGCCGCTATAACATACTAAACTCTCAAGAAAAGAAAGAAAGTGGTACAAAATGACATAAGGTTTAAAGAGTAAATGGCTATAAAAGACAAATCTACTTATTGGGTTTACATCAAACCATTAAAATCAAACCACCGTGAATGCTACTATTTAGCAATGATACACATGAGTCGCCATGTATACTATGTAGTAGTCAGTAAGCACACTAAATCCCCTCCTCCTCACTAAGAACAATTTAGTTTTGAAAAACATGTCGATTTAGTACGGGTTTCTGTATGGTCACTAATCTTCATAGATTAAATAACATTATTTTATATCATATTGCTGGGATTTTGGAAAAACGAAAACAAGAGCCAAACCAAACTATACACAATTAACCAAACCAAATCTATATTTAAGAATTGGGCCTAGGAACCTCACATTAGTATGGAAACCACATTGTAGAACACAATGGCCTAGCAATATATATAGTGAGCTCATTTATAAATGGTGTTGTGCGACACAATGAACTAAGAGGCTAAAAACATACACTTGCCTTTGGCATATCCATCAAACAAAAGGTAAGTTGGATGGCACTTCTTTTTCTCTTAATCTTCATGCATAAATAATGCATAGCTTTAATAGAGACAACTAGATCCATATGAATGCCAAAGTACTGCTAGTAATAAGTCATAACAAAAGAAAAGGAACGTGGCATAGGTGCATAGCATCTAAGTCTAACACTGTTAGAAGCAGATGCACTAAACTTTTGCTTATATAATCCATTATAGCCATATTGCTTTTAAATACAAAGGGTAGTGGCACCATAAAATTATAGAAAATAGTAAATTGAATAGCATATCACCGAAAGAATGATAATTGTTGTTTTTATCATCATCTAAATTTAATCAGAATTAAAGAACATGGACCACCCTCGTAGCAGCACCTAGCCATCTACTAATATGAGAGCTTATTTTAAGAGAACATGACATTATGTTTAGCAACTAAAACTACCACACCAAAATCGAAAGCAGCCATAATATGTTGGCAATAAGGAGAGCCACCTAAGGTTCTTTTGGCTATGCTACCTATCATCTTAGTGGGCTTCCTTGGTCACTCACACTGAATGCATATGGTAACCAATGCCTAATGTGGTCTCCTTTCCCTGCATGGAGAAGTGAAGCGATAGAAAAGAAATTGCTATACATGCAGACATGGTACTGAAGAGGCAAACATCTTAAACATTAAAGGCGATTGTAAAATATTAACTCAATGTTAAGCATGTGTGAATGATGGTAGCAAACCCTAAATACTAATTATAATACACACTAAATAACTTGTTTCATCTCTAAGAGAATATCTATCTTGTGCCTAAATCTGCATATAACAATAAAAAAGTGTTTAAAATTTGGAGACAATGCAACTCCATCAATAGCAAAGAAAAGAAATAAGCTAATGTAATCTGTATGTCCATCATTAGGAAAGCTAGAAAGTATTGGTCAATAGCAATACATTCACAACACAACAAGCATGAAGCAGGGCATACAATCCAAGCGGCAAGAGAGAGTGCAGATGAGGAAACATGTATGGAGGAACAAAGGAGGCTTACTAACTTGAAGCATCAGCATAGTCCGTGGAGTTGGGGATAGCATCCGAGTAGGTTTAATCTACATGGGCTATCAATTATTTAGTTAAAGCACCGTTGCTCTGTAGGCGGCAGTAGGATTGGTAATGCATTTAGTCCCCAAAACAGGCAAGCGAATAAATCGGATGCTCATCGACAACCATAGAATTTGGATGGCAGCAGGAACGTAGCAAAAAAAAGATTGGATTCTAAAGCATACTCACCAGGGAAAGAACAACCCTAGGCAAAAGAGAAAAATCTGATTAGGCAATGACCCCAACAGAGAAACCAGAAAACCCTACATTATCTTCATTTTGCACTGATTGCCCTTCATAGTGGTTGGATGGGAGCCAAATAGCCAATACGGCTGCTATCGACATGATCGCATGGTTTAGAGAGCATCTCCCAACACCTAGCTTCAACACATGACGCATCCTAGGCCAACATGGTGGAGCTATGAAGGTAGGAACGATGCACTGATTTAGGGCATTTGCACCTCCCATCGACAGCATGCAACCACGTATCAGTGGTGCCATCTCTAGCCATCTAGCCATGAAAAGGCCTAGAGAAGAGGGAAATATGGCATTGGTAGATAGGGAGTAGGAGAGAGAGGGAACGGATGTGTGAGGTGGAGGTGGGGATGGCTATGGTGATGTTGGAAAGTAGGAGGATCAACTAGCGGTAGCAGTAGCTGGTAGTGACAGTGGCTAGTGGCTATAACCCTAGCCGTCGCCATTAGGACTAGGCTGTATGAGTACGAGCGAGTCATAAGTGGGAAGGAGGTGTGACAGTGGCTAGCGGCTATAACCCTAGCCGTCGCCATTAGGACTAGGCTAAATGAGTATAAGCGAGTCATAAGTGGGAAGGAGGAGAAGCGATGATGTGGGTTGTTCTGGTCTCATCGATCCCACGGCTCAATAAGGACACGTAGCAGTGAGAGATGGACAGATGAATGTGGCCTAAGTATGAGGTTAAATGGCTTTGATTAGATGGATTAGATTAGAAATACTAAAATAAGGGGATTTTTGCAAAAAAAAAATCAATGACATAGTTAGCCCAATCTTACAGGTAATCTAGCCCTTATCAATCTTTTATTATATATGCATGCATGCGAGCTTAGCACCCATCCCTGCTAACTAAGTATATGCCACTTCTATATAGTAGTCACTAACAAAGTTGCTACTAGATAGGGATTAACAAACCATTAGAACGCGTAATAACCGTCAACTTTCTTGATCTGTACTGCACTAAACCAAATCAAGTAAACCAAAGCAAAGCAAAGATTAGTGGTGGTGGTGCCATTACTAAAGGTGTGTTCCAAGGTGGGTGAAAAAGATAAAAATAATCACGTAAAATAAGAAAGCTTATTAGTGAATGATTAATTAAATATTAACTATTATAAACTAAAAAATAAATTAATACGCTTTTAAAGCAAAATTTAGATATATTTTTATAAAAATATATTATTTAATAATTCGAAAAACATAATCGTAGAAAACTGAAGAGTCTTTAGCCCTAGCCTGTGTTGGAAGGCCGAAATATGCAGACACGTGCTGGTGGGGCCGTCACTCTGACACGTGCCAAAATTCTGAAACTACCCCTGCTGATCTCTTCTTCTCAAATTACCTGATGGCGCCATGCGTAATTAAGCGTAAAACCTCCAATGCAAAGCCGAACAGAGAAGCACATGTCTCACGCCGCAAGAGATCCGGACGCGCGGGCTGGCGGGCCCCACACTCCACCACTACCCCGCACTCGTCTTCTTGTTCCCCTCCAACGCTACGCGCACCAAAAACACATCGCCCTATGCCCCTGAAGAGTGGGACCTGATGGCCACGTGTCACGAAGTACGCTACGCGCACCCCGCCGGAGCGCACACGCCGTCCCGCCCACAGCCGTCGCGTCGTGGTCGGTAATAACTAACCACTCTCTTAGGTAGGGAGAGAGACGGAGACCAGTGGAAGGTGTCGTCCGCTCACACACACGCTCCCGCCGTTACGCGCCCGGGGGCGGGGGGACTCGTCTCGACTCCACTCGAGGCGCGCCGCCCTTCGCCTGCGGCGGCGCCAGGCCTAGATGCCGTGAGCCCGGCGGTTGCCGGCATGGGAGGGGCCGCAGCCGCCGTGGTTGTTGTTGCTGCTGCTGTTGCCCTTGTGGCGTCGGCGGCTGCGGCAGGGGACACGCTCTCCGATCTCAGCGGAGCCGCCAAGGGGATCGACAGCGTGCCAGGTAACTACGGTCATTTGGTTTTTTGGTGGCGATTGGTCTCTGATTGCTCACCCTCTATCTCCGTTGGGACTTGCGATCGATCGGTAGAGTGAGCGGAGGGGATCGGATAAGCAATCGTAGTTCGACTACTCCATTTTGTTGCTGCATGGAGATTTGGCGGTGTGCTTTTGGTGGATTTCACTCTGCTGTTCAGGAGCGCCGCTGGCGATTGGACACGTTTGTCCTATCTAGTAGCACTACTTGCGCTTTTGTTCAGATTTTTTTTTTCGTCGCCGCCTGCACAACCATCAGCGTCGTCGGGTGATCTCATCTCATTCGATTTCGATCGATATGCTCTTTTATGTTCGGAGAATCAAACCCAAATATCTCCGGCTATTACTGCTCTTGTTTTGCTTGATTTCTGCATAAAGGAGCAGTCGGTATTAAGTTATTCCGGAGGATTCGGCGGTGATTGCTATTTCGTGCTTATCCTTTACTGCGTTTATTATCGGGTAGATCTCCTCTACTCGTTACTAGTTTTTTTTTTACAAAAAAAAGTCCCGTACTTCTGTGGCTGCTAATTTTGGCGATTCGCTTCTACTAGTAAAGGTACTCCCATCTCGTTTGGAACAAGTCAAACATGGTTGGTTTATTGGTACACTAGTATTTATCTAACAATAATCATGTTGGTGCTCTGATCTGCTGCTGTCACGATGATCTCTTCGGTCTCACTAACACGTGAAGTCACCAGGTTCACACGAATCATTTCTTCCTAGGGAGTAGTATAGAATTTTCTTCTTTTTGTGTAAAACCAAAAGAGAGGTTCTTTTGTTCACTGGTTCCTACGGAACAGAATCTAAATATTCGTAATTTATGCTTACAAATGCGAAAGTCGTTGCTTTACTTATCGTACAAGACTACAACCAACTAGCAGTTTTCGTTTGCTTTTAGCCTTGTACAAGCAAAGCGAAACTGTGATGGTTGTTGTGCTTAAATAATTATATCAGCCATATATACTGGACTGGTACTAAAAGGTTGCTGTTTTCCTTTTGTGTGTGTTTTTGTGTGAACTGCTACTACAGAAGTGAATAACTTGGGACCGTTGGCGAAGGGGCTTCTGAAAGGGATGCCGGCCTCGGCGGCAGGGCCAGCAGCTATGGGCCCCGCCGCAAAGTATCCGCTGGTTCTGGCAGAGGAGAGGACGCGGCGGCCGGATTTTCTCGACCACCTTAGGATGTATGAAGGAGGGTGGAACATCACTAACAAGCACTATTGGGCGGTATGTGTTGCTATCAATACGCTAAAAGTTTCGTAGTCTTAAAGCTCTAGTTTATTAGAGATGTAATGATATGCAAATGGACAGCAATATTTATGTTGGTTGTTGGAACAAGATAGTTTAGATCTGTTCAGGCTGTATACGAACTACAAATCCAGTCTGGTGCATAATGAATGCTTTATTTTGACGAGTCTAGAATATCAGAGAAAAAAAAATCACCATCGTGATGGAAAAGCTTGATTTTCTCTCCCTAAGAGGAAACACTGTATGGTTTAGATGACTTTTATTGGATCCTTCTTTAGTTGGTTATTCTACTTGACAGCCAGAGTTTGCCCACATGTCCTAATACAGTAACCAGTTACTGGAAACTTATAGAATTTAGTCTATTCATGGATATAATTCCGTGTATTTTTTCTACTTTGGTTTAGGTATTTGTGAAGTCCAAAAATTTTCTGTGTCAAAAAACCAGAAATTTGCGGTTTAATTACAATTGAACTGCTTTTTGTTGCTCTTTCTTTATTCTGCTTGATGCCCACATTCTGGCTACATGTTGACTGAATCAAGTTTGTTTCAGTCTGTTTCATTCACAGGAGTTGCTGGATTTGTTCTTGCTGCTGTATGGTTTATTTCATTCGGAATTGCTGTAACTGTATGCTGCTTTTGTAAATCAAGAATAGGCAAAGAAAAGGATTATCATGCAGATAAACTGCGCCTTGTGTTGCTTGTGGTCTTCACACTTACTTTAACGTAATGTGCTAACTCTCTAACTATCATTTTTTTTTGTACATTTGATTGGGACATTGCTGGTTTAAATAAATGTGTTTTCTACTCCACGGCCAGTGTTGAGTTCTAATATGGCGTAACTATTGGTTCTGATATCTACCAATTTACATTTTGTACCAGAGCTGGATCTGTTGTCCTTTTGTATGGGCAGAATAAATTTGGAGAACAAGCTACGAGCACTGTTGATTTTGTTGTGAACCAATCTGATTTTACTATTCAGACACTAAGGAATGTCACGGATTACTTGTCACTTGCAAAGACAATTAGTGTGGCAGCACTCTATCTTCCTTCAGATGTTCAAGGCCAAATTGACAACTTGAAAATGGACTTATATAAAGCGGCTGATACTATATCCGAAAGGACAGCAGAAAACTACAGAAGGATCAGAAAAGTTCTCCATAATGTGTATGTTTCAAAACTGTTATTGCATTTTTTAGATCCCTTCTGGCTTTCTTGACCTTGAAAATCACTGACTGAATAGCATTGCATGTGACTGTAAAGTATATTTACAAGTAGGCCTAGACCTTTTCTTGAAAACGACTGCACTGTGCTGAGAAGTAGCATAATCACAATTAAAAATGGCTACTATGGTGTTACATTCATTTATGGTAGCTCTTTATTAGTAATGGTATGCCTTGAACTGAAAATCTGAAGTCCTGTTTTACAACAGGTCTGTTGCGTTGATTTGCATAGCTGTGTTGATGCCTGTTCTTGCATTCCTGGGATATGGTAAGAAGTCTACTCTGTTTGTCAATCGGGTGCCGTTTTTTGTTGGTTTTGTTTTTGCAGGTGTGTTAATACTCACCATTCAACAACTCTATTCCTCACATTTGCAGTTTTGGAGCTATGTGGACCAAGATGTACAGTTTATGTGTAAGCTTTGTGGCCATTTACCAAGTATTGTGTAGGAGTGGGCATGTAGTGCTGTAATTTTTGACAACTTTCTGTTTGAACTTTACAGATTTGTTACCTTATGCTGGAAAGTAGTGGCAGCTCTCTTCATTCTTCTAGGGTTTTTTCTGATATTGAACAGGTATTATTTAATGTTACTGTGGCCCTCATGTCCTGCAAAACAATTCTAGGAAGGGCTAGAATTCTTACTTTTCCCATATTATGCAACCATGAAAGCAAATAGAAACATCTCCCTTTTTCCAAATCAGGAGGCAAACCCCTTCTTCATTAATGAAATATATAAGAGCTACAAACATTTAATTAAAACATCTTTGTGGGACTAAACGATGAAGAGTTTGCTTGTCAGTTGATGCGAGTTCTATGTTCATATGAAGAATTTGCTTGTCAGTTGATATGTGACCCATGTTCATATGCTATGAACTCTCATTGATTATACTCCTCCCAAAAATTGCAAGCATCCACTGTTTGGTATTAACAGCATTATAATCTCTCTGCAAACAGTGCTGCAAAGGATACCTGCGAAGCGATGGACGAATGGGCACAGCATCCTCAAGCAGAGACAGCTCTCAGCAACATCCTTCCTTGTGTAGATGAAAGCACAGCCAATCAAACCTTGTACCAGAGTAAACATGTTGTGGTAATTCTTGTTGGCTTAGTTAACAGGGCTATATCTGCTCTTTCAAATCGAAGGCCACATCACAAGCATCCTGGACAGTTCATGCCTTACCTGTGTTCTCCCTACGATGCTAACCTGACTGATCAGCAGTGCAAGTCTAGGGAGGTCACATTCGATAATGCAACCACAGTAAGTTTTGGCATTGTTCCATTACTAATTTTAGATTTTGTCAGCTTCAATTGAAGTTTTTTTCTATGATGTGTGACTTTTGTCGATCTGGGATATTTATTTGAATTCTGTAGCACTGGATGGGGTCATTTGTGAACTTTGCTTTGACAAAAAAATAATTTCTTCTTTTGCAGGCATGGCTGAACTATACATGCATGGTTCCTGATGCAGACTTGTGCACTGGTCCCAGAACCATAACTCCGGAGATATACAGTCAGCTCGTGTTAGCTGCCAATGTAAGCTATGCTCTGTACCATTATGCCCCTCTCATGCTCAACCTCCAGGACTGCAAGTTCGTCCGCAGCACATTCAGCTTCATCGATTTGCAGTACTGCCCTCCTCTATGGCACAACCTCAGCTTGGTCTCAGCAGGTCTGGCTCTCATTGCCTCTGGCTTCATACTTGGCCTCCTCTTGATGCTTTTTGCGGACCACCCCCAAAGGGAGGAGGTGTCCAAGCTGCCATCAGGGTCAAGGGTCACGCCAGTAGACTGACTCTCCATGATAGAAGGTGGATGAGTGTTTTCTATGGTCATTCCGACTAGTATAGAAATTGCCTGTAATACTTAGGGAAAGGAAGAAGGTAACAGTACTGGGCAAAGCCCCCATTTTGCAGTGGAGAGCTAGGCAGATGAATGCTTCTTTCCATGGCATATATACATGGTATGTTTCGGGTAATAGTTGTAAAGGCTAATGGCAAACAAAATTTGGGGCAAAGCCCCACTATGATATGAAGAGCAATGTTCTTCTGTATCCTTTATGATAGTTCGTTCAGCTGGACATGTTTCTATCTCATGTATCTTGCCTTGTTCTGTGTGTTGCCATGTTCTTTTTGGCGGGGGGATAAACCATCCTGCTGGAAGTTGGAACTGATCTCCAACCATTTCCAGTGCATGCAGTTGAGCACACCAAAGGATGTTCAGAAAATAAAAATGGCACAATTTTCAGCTCTTGCCATCAGGTTTGCACATAACGACATCATATGAATCTGTGACAATTTACAGGTAAAAGCAGTACGCTTACAGCAATCTGAATGTCATGTACTTTTCTCATAATATTACTAGTAGTATTTGCCTGTGAACTGAAGAGGGAAGACTTAAGTGAAGAGAGGAGTATATCACCTTTTCTTTTTCCTGATTTGTTTTGGATCTTGGGTTCCAATCTTCTTGGCCGCTCAATGTCAAAAGTAACTGGTAAATTTTCAGTGGGGAACACTACTTTAGCTTGACATGTAATCATTCTATTTGTGACTACCCAGCTCCTGCCCTTTGTTTAGGACACAGACGGTACATCTATAGAAAGGTTCTCCAGAAAAGCATATTCAGAAAAGATCAGACAGAGAAAAACTCTCCAATTCACCCACTTCAGCTGCAAGCTAAAACACCTTTATTATTTTTCACCGCCTCTCTAGTTGTGAAAAAGTATTTACATGATCTGACGAGCACCGTGGCTAAGAAGTTTCACTCCCGTGTGTTGCAAGATTTCAGGTTTCAGAGGTTGTTGGAATTTTGCATCATTGCACAGTTTGTTGTGTTGGCACGTAACCAGTTTGGCTTCAAGAACGCACTTGGGTGACGTTTGCTCACTTGGGTTACGTTGGCTCTATTTATTCTGCTCTGAACTGACATTCATATGTGGAAGTGCCATGTACACTACAAACTGCTGTGTTAGCAGGTTTGAGCGATTTTGCCTGGTTAAAGTTCACTAGGTCTAGTTAGTATGTATGCGATGGTGTGTATGCAGTCCTGTGGGTTCTTAAAAGAAAATTATCAAGTTTACCATGACTCATGATACTCACTATGACAACGTGATTCTTTTACAGTGATTACAAACAGCTGTTCCGTCTTATGATCATGAATTCATTATTCAAGTAGAACTGTGCAGTTCTCTCAATGCGAGATGCAATATTCTAACTGCAATGTTTCGATCGGCAAAATTTTGTTTTCAGATCATCAGGTTGTTGATCGATGTCAAACTGATCTGAAAACAACAAACTGCTTGCTGGGTTAGAACACAAAGGTGTAGAGAAAACCCAATCTAATCCAAATCCTCTTGTTAAATAAAAATTGATAAAAAAATTAATTTATATTAAAATTATTAAAATTGATCAAAAATTAAAATTGGCATCTTTATATTAAATTTGGCATTACATTCATATTAATATTATTATGTAGACTGATATAGATTTGATTGTAAAAATCTATATTTTTGTATGTGTGTATATATTAAATGCTGAAAATAGATAAAAATCGCTGAAAAATTTTGGAAGAATTTTGGACAAAATTGATAAATTAGTTTCAGATCTTGCTACAGTAACATGCAGAAACTACTAGCAGATCGGATGCACATTACGGTGCGCAGCCCAGCTAGAAGTAAACTGGCAACGATGCATGAGCGGACTGGCATGGGGCCAGAAGTTAGTGGGGTGACAAGTGGACTGACTTATAGCAGATCAAGAGTTAGCAAGTCGGTGGAATGGACTGACAACACGAAATTGCCCTAGCAACATCAGACGCACGTGAGGAGAGGTGTGGTTAACATGAGGGCCTAACGGGATAGCCAGCACGAGCGCATGGCGCACGATGATGCAGCGGCTGATAGGTGTGCCCGACATGGTAGTGAACACGAGCGTAAGAACGTGTGGTGGTGCAGTGGTTGACATGTAAGGCCGAATGAGACGAAGACATGGCGCGCACGTGTGAGAGGCGTAGGAGATCCTAAGGACACGTGTCTTCGTCGGATTATAGCAGCGGTATGGAAATAGTATATGAGTGGAGTTCTCTGGAAACGCATTGAACTATGTGGTGTTCCATGTATAGAGTAACGTGGCGTAATTTAGAGCATCGTTTTTAATCTAATAGCTGAAAATAAGTAGATTAGTGGTTATGAAATCCAAAAGTTATTTTGGGCTACAAATAGATGGGAAGCTATTAGTGATTTTGACACAGAGAATTGAGAGAGTTTTTTAAAGTTTTATAAGTATAATTTTAATAATAAAGGTAAAGTAGATTAGTATGATAATTAATTCATCTTTTTTATTTATCTTTTATGAATGTCTAACAATTAATTTTAGATTAATTTATTTTTTGTGTGATTCAAATTGATTTCTTTGATAAAATTTAGCTCTAGTATTCTGAAAAGTTTTCATCGATTAATTAATTTTATATCTCGTATTATTAATTAATTAGAGTTTAATTAATTTAATTTTGTTTGGTTAATATTTCGATATCTATAAGTCTGATTAAGATGATTTTATAAATTTTGTCTAATTTATTTTATTAAATTTATAGTTCGTATATAACTATTTCATTAGGTTTTATGATTAGGGGAAAGTTAAATTTTATTTTTTTACTTTTGCAATCAGTCGTCGATCCAACACCTCTAAATTCAATTGAGATCTGAAAGTCTGAATGATTAAATTGTTGGAATCAAGGGCAAACGCCCTCTGTACTACAATGAAAGGGTTTAGTGTTCATCACGATGAAACTAATCATCTGAGTCCATCGACGCCACCGTGGCTCGTCGGAGGCGTTCGCGGTAGCCTCAGGTGTCGGCGACTGCCAGTTGGGCTTACGGGAACCGTTGGATGAAGATCGTGCGGTCAGTGAATCAAGCGGACAGCCCAGCCCAGTAATTAGGATTTGATTCCGCGGTCAATTAATTCAGTAGCCGATCTGCAATGCTAGCTAACTGCAGCAAAATGATATTGGACGTTGACCTGAAGTACAAAAATGAAATTAAAAACAATACCAGATGCTGTTCACATAAATAATGCAGGGTTTGACCTGCACCCATCCATCGTGAGGCACTGGGGCCTCTTCCTTTGGAGACATTATTCGTGGGGTCGATTGGATTGAATCCCTGATGAAATATTCAGATACATACATCAGGGAAGAGAGCAAGCTGCACTGCACAGATCATGTGGCAGGCGCGAGTGTGTGAGTGAATATCATCAAGAGCAATGCTGATGATCGTGTTTATTATAGTATTTCTATGTGGCACAGATCATGAAGAGACGTTGAGAAAATAAAAATGGCACAATTTTCAGCTCTGGCTGTCATCGTTGCACATAACGACATTATATCTATGAGAATTAAAAGCAGTACACTTACAGCAATTTGAATGTACTTTTCTCGCAATATTACTGGCATTTGCTTGTAAGGAGTGATGACTGAAGTGAAGAGCTTTTCTTTTTCTCAATTTTTTTGGATCTTGGGTCCTCTCTAATCTTCTTGGCCGTTCAATGTGAAAAGTAACTACAAGTAATTTTTCAGTGGGGAACATTACTTTAGCTTGACATAGAATCATTCTATCTGTGACTGCCATTTTCACTTCAGCTCCAAGCTAAAACCCCCCTTACTACCATTTTCACCGCACCTCTAGTTGTGAAAAGGTATTTACATTTACATGATCTGACGAGTACCGTGGCTAGGTTTCATTCCAGTGTGTTGCAAGATTGGCAAGCTTCAGAGGTTGTTGGAACTCTGCACTTGGCTAATGTTTGCTCACTTGCTGGCTACCATGTACACTACACACTGTTGTGGTAGAATAGAAGGTTTGAGTGATTTTGACTGTTTGAAGATCCAAATTCAAATTTAGTTCGTATGTTTTGCGATTTCTGACAAGAAAAATATCAAATTTACCATGACTCATAAGACTCAGTGTGGTTGTGTACATGCATGTGGGATGTAAAGGCTGAATTGTTATCTATTATTAATAAAAGAGATTAGACAATGGTCATGGATTCATGATTTAAGTACTACTATCATACTCTAGATGGCCAAAATCATACTCTAGATGGCCAAATGGGCTGGACCGGTAAAAGGTCTGTTGGCCCAGCCCAAAGACCAATAGTGTGGCCCGTTAGGCCAGCCCATTTTAATAATTTTAGAAACGTTTTAATAAATTTTCTCACTTATTTCATATATATATATATATTCTTAATTTTATATCTTTTTCTTTTTCTTTTTTAATTTTTCACATATTTTTCTTGGGCGGACCCCGTGCACAGCCCCTCCACCCCGGCATGGCCAACCGGGCTGGATCTGAGCCGTCCATTTGTCCATCTCAAGCTCTAGCTATGATCGATTGATGCCAATTAACCTGATCTAAAAACAATTGCTGGGTTAAAATAGAAGGGTACAGGGAGAACATGAATCCAAATTACTCCTAGGTTAACCCTCCGCTAATCGTCTGAACTCTGAATGATTTGGTGTTCGTGATGAAACTCATCTGAGTTCATTCATCGATGCCACCGTGGCTCGTCGGATGTGTCCGGTAGCCTGACAAGTCAGCGATGCCCCTGTTGGGTTCACAGCAACCGTTGGATCAAGAATGTGTGGGCCACATATCAGAGGGGCCAGAGGCGGGTCGGGTCCCACGCCAAGGGGGTCCGAGAAGAATTCTCCGAACCCCTGTTGGGTCCACGGTAGCCGTTGGATCAAGATCGTGCGGTCATGGAATCAAGTGGACAGAGTATATCGAGCAGTGAAACTAGATGACTATATACTTAATTAGGTTTTGATGATCATCTCGTGATTCCACAGCAAATTAATGCATTAGCCAATAACATTTTATTCCACTTTGGATAACATACTATCTATCAAATTACATGGAATAATATTTTAAAAACATTATACCATTTAACACCAGATTTATTGGATGTGTGTCGGACGGTAAAGATTGGAGATGTAAATTATTTCTATTTTTTTAAAAAAAATCATCAGCCAATCTGGAAGGTTTTTTATGGCGGAGACAGTGGAGTTTCAATATGAATTACGAGTCCTCGTTGACCCTTGTAAAACCAGACAAACTCGATGTTCTGCAACGCTATTTTGCCAAGCCAACTGCAGCAAAATGATACTGTACGTTGACATGACGTAAAAACGAAATTAAAAAATAATATCAGATGTTCGGATATACTACTACATAATGCAGGGTTTGACCTGCATCCAATCGTGGGGCCTCAAGCATCTTCATTTGGAGACATTCGTGGGGTTGATTGGATTGAATCCCTGCTGGGATTGCATCAGGAAAGAGAGCAAGCACAGTCACAGATCATGTGACAGACACGAGTGTGTGATTGCTGTAGTGCATTCTGAATTTCTGATTGCTGCTTCTCCATGCAACAGAAGAACAATCGATCGATGTAACGTAGCCATCATGTATTTTCGTGTGAATAAATATAGGATGTAATGTATTTTTGCGTTCGCTTCCATATACCGTATGTCTCCCATTACCAGCACAAGGCTGATACCAGTTACTGTATATCTACAGTCTGACGTTTTATCCCCAGTGTATGAACATATAATGTCTGACGCATTCCTCAAATCTGAAATGCAGTATTACGTTTGTATATCTGTATTTTCTGCAGCTACGATGATTTGTCACTCCATTACAGGATAGAGATATATGTTGCTAATCAAGGGGCCTGACAATAGCAAAGTAATTCGGAGTCGTAACTTCAACCCTGCAGTGCTCTCTGAAGCCTGAAGATTTGAACATGAAGTGAATAATTCTTGAAGCTCTGTCTCAAAGAACGGGACACCAGTGCAAGTTCTAAACCTTTTTTTTGCTGTGCACATCGCCCAAAATTTTGTGCTTTTGAAAGAACATGATGAGGCTGCAGCGTAATGATAAGCCTGCTGGCATAAAAGGGAACACCTAATATTCAGGCTTCGATCAAAGTAAGATGCCTTACTATCAGATTATCTCTAGTTTTTTTTTTGCGATTATCTCTCTAGTCTGTTGTAACAGGTTCCCAACATCAGATTAGGATAGGGTAAAAAAATTAGTAAATTTCCTGACTTGACGACTGCGTAGGTGGTTGGACAAACCATTTAGCGCCTAATCTTCAGGCTTCGATCAAAGTAAACCGCCTAACTATACTGCATATAATATTACTATACTTTCTCTTGTCGTGCGCGTCAGTTTGTGTAGCTCAACAATAATACAACCATACGCATGCAAAGTAGTACTCCAAAGAGGACGATGAAGAAAAGGGTGCAAATCAAAGCTAGAGTTCAGTTTGAACTGCATGCACACAACTGCCACTAGGTTATATAGCTTGTCATGTTTTATGAAAACAAAATTCAAAGCAAAAGGGTGGCAAAGTTTAACTCCAAAACAGCCTCTATCAATTCTTCATTAACTATGCAAGACATGTTTTCTTCGAATTTTGTGGCACATCTGAGGTTTGGTTTGTCAGGGGTAGCTTCAGACAAAATTTAGTTAGGCTACCTAGCTATTGTGTGGTCCTCTCCTTGTATCAAAAGATAGTTCTTTTCTGTCTTAAACAAGATCTCAGCACAAATTTATTTTCTTGTGCCAAAGTGAAGACTAAGCAAAAACAGGTGCAACAAATTCACACCACCCTTTAAAAATTCACACATGCTTTAACACACTTTGTTTATAGCAAGTTAGGAACACATTCCTTGTTCTGACAAAATTCAGAACTTGGGGGGACAGATGCAAAGGTCATTACCATTGGTGTTCAACAGGTGTGTTTGTTGTGAATAAGAGAATTAGGACAATATAGGTCAACAGAAACAGATCATTCACACCTAAACAACTGGGTTTCATCTGCATGATTCCTGATGGAAGCACTTCAAATGTGAGATAGACTGCTTGGTATGGGGTTCACCAACCCAACTCTAACCAAAGTACCAAACAGACCTGTACTGTGGACTATACTAGTTTAGAAATGGGCCTCTTTTCTGCCTGACTTTTTGGGTCATCTCCATTGACCAAAAGTTCAGAAATGAATATGGTTTGGCACATTTCAGACAAATTTCTGAGAGAGTTGGTGATGGACTTGACAAGTCCGATACTTTTTTTTTTCTTAGCTTTCACAGGGAGTTATTAATTTGGTCCAATAGCCAGTGCTCAAATAGTCTACAAGAATATAAGATGTAGCTTCATGTAAGCGCATTCAGCAACAGATGACAACATCATTTCACCCCAAGAAGAACAAGAGGAAAAGACAGTAGAAGATAGGCATTGCCAAAACAACCATTCAAGATTGGGAAGACCTGAAATCGAATTGTCAATTCAAACACCTGCTAAGTGGTCATCAAATTAACTTTCCTCGTCTGCATGATGTCAAGTTGCTGTACATTGATTCTCCCAAGTAGAGAAAGTCATGCAGATTATCTCTGTGACAGAATAAAGTGGAAATGCAAAAGGGATTTAGATCAAATATTTAATTTGCAAAATGGTGCCATAAGCTGTGGCTTTGAAGTGAAGTGAACAACGCTTGCCATTGTTGGACCAGCCACAACTAGAGAATAAAGATAATTTCTAAGGACATTTGTTTTGTTTTCAACAAATTAAATAGTATTTATTTATCAAGTAGATGTGCATTAACCTCGATATACTTTCATACTTAAAAAAACACTAAATCTCTTATATTTGTGACACAGGTAGTATTACTATATCCTATTGTGCCTATGCAAGCTTGAGTTTTCTTTAGCAATTGAATATTTCTTCTCAGTAATTAAGAAAAAAAATGTAAACTCACTGCTAATATCTTTAAAAAATTAAGTGTATAAGAGAATTTCGCAGGAGGAATGGGCGTCGTGGCTAGGCAGCCGTAGTATTCGTGGAAAACGTGCGCAAGCCGTTAACTGCCTACTTGTTCCTAGGTGTTAATGTCAAATTTGAAAAGCAAAAATTGGTTGAAGTAAAAGAAGAGTTCGGTTACAAGGAGGAAATCGATCGGATGAAGTAAGGAGAGATTCGATCTAAAAATATAATATTATCTAGATGAGATCGAGTTTGAAGAGCAGCCATGACATTTACGGCAAGGTATTTTATTTATGTAAATCGTATAAATGTTTAGTTAGTTTAGTTAACTTTTCTAGAGATATTTTCTTTTTATATTTTTAGGAGATAACATCCGATCGGACTCTGTAATAACAGGGTATAAATATAGACCTCTTGATACTTGTAAAGAGAAAACCAATACATCTTTCAATTAATACAATTTTGACGCATCGCCACCCTAGTTTATCTAGATTAATACTGACAGAGTCTGGCTCTCAACGCGGGGTTGCATCGGTTAACTTCGATCTCCTACGAAGGAGTAAGTCACACCACTATCCTAATATGTCTTGCTCTGTCTAAGGCTTTATAGTTTAGGTTCGATCTCTTAGAACAATCGGATATAATGTATCACGTCTGTGTAGGGTCTATCAGCCTATTAAACTCTCTCCGCCGTCGTCGGTCTCATACTACATCGATTAGGTTCGACCTACAAGGCTACCGACAATAGATTGAGCTTTAGGCCTATAAGTCCCTGTACGGTGTTTCATCAGAGTGTTAACCGATAAGTTATATATATCCCAGGCACCACGCCCAGCGTATCGGTTTCTCGGCCGATACGCACTAGTCTTCAAAGACTTCCCTCGTGCGCCACGCCAAGGCGCCTATCTTCAGAGGAACGTCCTCTCATCTGCTCAGCTAGCCGATGGGTTCACTTCGCCCTTGCTATATCTAGAGTGGCATCGGCTTTGCAGCCGGTGTGTCTTTTATACAATTTTTTGCCACTTCACATATGCCTTTATCGGCTTTCCAGCCGATGAATGACCGCTACAGCTTTCATCGGCTACTAGAAGGGATCCTACGCACTTTGCTTTTAATACCCTTTAGTGCCTCTATCGGTTCTATGGTTAATGGATCAGGATCTCACTTTCGTCACACTCGGAGCCATTACGTCCTTCATCGACATCTGTCTACGCTTTCATCAGCTCCCTAGTCAATGAAAGAGCGTTCTGATCCCTATTGATGACCAGCCGATAGCAGGAGCCATTTGTATATGGCCGATGACCACCTCGATTCTATTGGTAATCAGTCGATACTGATCCATAAAGAGAAGCTCATCGACCTGCAATGTAGCAGACCTTCGAGGAATCAAAGTATTCATGCCGCACGTGCAGGAACTGGCGCGAAGGAGCTCATAACAATACAGTTGCGATGAGAAGAGGGTAGCCACATAATTTTGATAGGTTGCTCTTTCTTGCAGTTAGTGGTGGGCCACCCACCTACAAGGAATCCGTATTCTCCTCGAGCTTTGCGTTCTTGCAAGTACACAGAATCTTTCATCAGGCTAAATCATCATAGCGATTATCAAAGCTTGGTTTACATCTCAGTCGTCTGTTCCTGATTATGTGTGGTGTGGCATCGTCAAAAATTTTTGGTTTTATTTCTTTGGACACTAAAATTTTGATGCTTCAGTGGATTATCAAGTTTTAGCTGAACATTTCAGGTCACTGGAGTAGCTGCAGATGTTGAATGTCTCACAGATGACAAGAGAAACTTCTGATCAACATTTGTCAGTAATAAGGGCATGTAAGCCGAGTAGCTATTGACTTTTATCAATATAAAGATAAGACAACATCTGTTCTAGAAGACGAGAATAGTTTACAGGAGCAGACAGTGGTATTATTGTATCTTTATTACCAGGACATGTACTACTAATGAATTTTACTAAGTACAACAGGTGTGCAATGTTGCAAGGCAACATTCTGAAAAATCTGGACTAGGTTTGTCATTACTGTCATAATAGGTGTGTGTGTTTTTTTCTACTCTACTCCTTAATTACCAGATGAAAGCAGTTAGTAAAAGTTAGTACGCATCCATACTCATGATTTATAAGCACCATGTAGAAAAGAAAGGGGAGAAAAGAAAAGGCAAGGCCTTTGCTAGAAAGCTCCAGAAAATTTAGAGCCTTTGGAAATTGAGTAGGAATCAGAGGCTATTCCAAAGAAACAAACATGCAAAAGAGCAGTATCAGTGAAGTCGTTGTGAGTTGATACTTATTCCCCTTCTCTCTTTCTCTCTTTGCCTCTCTTCTAATTTAAATTTGAGGGAAGGAAGGAGAAGGAGAAGGTGAGTGTTTTTCCTTGGCTTGGCCTCCATTGTTACATCCCTCTCCACTCCATCTCTAGCTTCCCTTAACCCCTCCCCCAATCCCCCTCACCTTGCCTTAACCCCACCCCCAAAATCCAGCTTTCCAAGCATCAACCTTCTCCTGGAGTTTTGCTGTTGATACCTGGACAAGGTAAAGATTTGCCTTTTTTATTTGCTTCTTGCTGTTTTAGTTTGTTATAAGCCGTCAGAGCATAGGAAACAACAACTTCGCTTCCTTTTGTACTTCTTGCATCTCTTCTCGTCTCTCTTGGTGAGTTCTTGGTTTTTGGTGTTCTTCAATCGTTCTCTTGTTTTTTTTATCTTCTTGGCGATATTTTCATGGTATTTATTTGATTCAGAACTAATAAATGCGCTTTCTTGGTGCTGTAATGCTAGCAACCGCCCTCTTGTTCCAGTCTCATCAATTAGTATACTTGTTTGCCTTCCATTCCATGAAAAGGTGGCATTTTTCATCCATCCATCATGGCATCATGCCTTGTTCAGAAATCAGAATGTGTAGGTTTTTGCCTTTTCTTGGTGCAATTGCTGCTCGGGCCAACTTGATCCAGCGGCTAGCAAATAATTCCAGTTACTTAACTTCCCATTTCTTGCGGTTATTACAATCACGGAGCAGTTGGTTCCTGTCAGTTCGTACCAAAAGGCAGAAGTTGCATTTCATCCCCAACCTGCGAATACATGCCTGACGAACTCCTTGGTTTCCTTCTTGGATTCTTGGTGTTCTCCTCGGCCATTACACTGAATTTTTCTTAGGAGCATAGATTGTTACAAGAATTGTTTCAAGCTGCGAAGATGGCGATGACTGAACCATGGGCTGCATGTTTGTACAGGGTCAATGGGCGACCATCTCGCATTGCTTGTGGATCGGCTGCTGACGGAGTCGACGCTGGACGCGACAATCAGGAAGCAGGTGGCCGATTTGCAGGCGGAGACGGCGGCGATCGACTACTGCTGCGACGGCGATGGCGGTTCCATGAGGAAAATGGTGGAGTGCAGGATTTGCCAAGAGGAGGATTGGGATACCAGCATGGAGGCACCCTGTGCCTGCTGTGGCAGCCTCAAGGTTATGGCTTTCCTTGGCTTTGTGATTGTGTAATTCTGATTTGTTAGTGATATGAAAAGGTTAATTTTTTTATATGGAAATTTTGGTCTCCTCTTTTAGTGGGAGAAGATAAATTAGTTAATTGGTGTACATGATTTTATTGGGGGTCACTTTAGATTTCTAGTTCTAGAGGAGCGGTTCACTAGTTGACTTGGGATGAAAAATGTTGACATTTATGGTTGGGGATTAGATGCAGTAGGTTCACTAGGTTGTGCACTTAGGAGCAGTACTATGCTAATTAAGTATGCAAAAAAGGTCAATGCTGGATTTTAGAGGAGTTGCTGCTAAAATAACTGCATTTGCCTCAATGTAACTTAGACGACACTGCCTCTCATTGGCCTTCCAATTGATAGTGGTGTTGCTGAAAAATAAAACAAAATAAGGTGTTGGTGTTCTTTCGAAGTAAGGGAAATGGAAGTGGCTATCTGTGTGACCTCCACGCAATGTGTGGGACAACTACCCACATTATCTGCTACCCAGCAAGGTTAAATGTAGTTGAAACTTCAGTAAAATATTCTGGATTTGGTGCTGTTTGTTGCTTCTTGTTCTAGCAAATTATACTGCAATATAATGATGTGCTCAGAGTTAACTGAGAAGAGATGATATTTCAGTTGGTTATGCAGGTGAATTGTTACACCATATTAAATTCTTAGCTTCCCCTTGCAGTATGCGCACCGGAAATGCATTCAACGTTGGTGTAATGAGAAAGGTGACACTGTTTGCGAAATATGTTTGCAGGTAAAAAATCTTGTTCAACTATGCATTCTTGGTAGCCTTGTGGAATTATCTATAGTACATATAAATGTATTTGATAGCGATACATCTTGAAGGACATTAATACTGTTGAAGCATGCATAGGCTAATCTGCTGATGTGCTATCTCTTTCTGCAGCAATTCAAGCCTGGTTATACTGCCCCACAGCAACTGTTTCACTATGGCAGTATACCGATGAACTTCAGGTATGCTCTCAGATATCCAAAACGATGATTGGTTGATGTGCCTGACTGGTCAGCATCTGTAAATTCTTTCATCCTTCTTTTGTTTCTTTTCCTGATTTCACTACAGAGGAAATTGGGAGATTGCTAGGCAAGATCTCCATGATCCCCAGATAATAACAATGGTTCCATCGGAGCGCAACTTCATGGATGGTTACGAGGACTACTTAGCCATAAGGACAAGAAGCCGCACCCTGTGTTGCCGAACAGTTGGCATAATTGTAAGATTCCTTACATCTGGATAGAGATATCCTTTTATGACAAGTATCTATCACCCAGTTCAATCCTGGCTAGTTCTTGTGTTTCCTTTCTGATTGTAGACCTGTGATTGAATAGTTCATGGCGCTCCTGGTTCTTCGCCACACGCTTCCTCTTATGATTGGTGGGGATGGGGAGTACTCATTGGCCCTATTCTCGGTAAGATTGATAGCCAACATTGCGTTTGGATCATCAGTGCATTTTTTTTCACACTTGTCTTAAAGATCAAGCCTCTGACTAAGTGTCTGTACTTATGATTGGCAAAAAAGCTTCTTGTCTTGAGGACCGCGGGGATTCTATTTCCAATCTTGGTCATGGTGAGAGCATTGGCAACCTTCCATCGTCGTCATCACCAGCAGGTAATTCCATCACTGCATGATTGGCCATAGTTGGAACCTGAGTGCAGTGATCCTGATGATGGTCACTGTCTGAACAAATGCAGTCCTAACCCTGCTTAGTTAGCTTGAGTAGCATACTTATTCAGTACCAGAAGATCTACACCTGAGCAGAGTCTTCATCTTACAATTCATAGTAGATGCTACAATCTTCCTTGGCTAGATCATAACTCTGGGGTCTAGATCACTTAACACTGCAGGAAAGCCGGGAAATGTATATGACTTCGTCGGACACCGAAGAGGAGGATGATTTAGATACCAATTCTGCACAGCCAATTCATTCTCAGACACGCCTGGTGCCAATCTACTGACATGATCAAGAACTATGCCTTCACCTCCAGTATCTCCTTTCGTGTGGTTCGCAAAGCAAAAACTCACGCCAAAAAAATTCAAAAAAAAAGAAGAAAAGAAGAGGAAGGTAACTATATATGACATAGTAAATGAATATAGTTTGAAGCCACTCGCTTCAAGGTGCACTTGCAAGAATGTAGTGGCTCTGTACAATGAGAAAAGGAACAGAACGCTAACTAACCCAAGATGCTGTAACTTCTTAGCTTCTCTTGCACTGCAGCAAGTTCAGCTACCTCCTATCCATTGAAAAATATTGTTTCTATTCAGATCACTTGCAAATGGAATGAAATACACGTCGTTTTCTGCATTCATCTACTTGCATTCTTCATTTTAGCAATTGCAATCATTTGCGTCGATTACAGTTCAGCCAGAATGCCAATTGGGCATTCCATATTGCCATGGCTTCATCAACCCATGTACATCAGATTACAGTATCAGTTAATGCCTGATCATTGGTGAATTGTTTGATTCAGCTTTCAGATCACAAAATCATGCATATCTGATGTAATAGTTGCTTTTCACCCTTTCAAAGAGTACAGCCATCAAGAATTCAAGACATAACAAAGCAACGTAACAACTGAATAACCTATCTGGAAATGTAAACTATCACCCAGAAGAGAACTACAGTAATGAGGATACACACTGGGATTTGCAAGTTAGGGGAACAGAAGAGCATACATATATGTTTCAACCATGCAAGAAAGCAACAGTTGCGATGCAGGGTCTATCCACGCTGATGTAAGTTTGTACATGGTCGATGTACTTGAACACCGCAGCATCACTGGCCTGCGCGCCTTCAGAGCCCATAGCACCCAGCTTTCTTTGGTTGAAGTTCTCTACCTCCTGGACCAACTCATCCTTGGTTCTGCTACATGATGTGATTACCTATACACATGGGGGAAGTAGGATCAGACGCTAAGACATTCTCTTGTCCTGGTCTCCTGGGTCATCACCCCATACATGAGTTCAAAGACATGGCTACTGTAATGGTGAAATTATATAGATAAGGAAGGAGTATTAAAGTTAAACAGAACATCACATGCAGATGGTAATTTGGTAATTTCCATGGGTAGAATATGGAAATCTAGAGTTTCACTACAACAAAAAGTTCAGAATTTTGTTGCAAATGAGCTATATGATGTTCTATTTTTGGGGGTTGAATGTAGTGGAAATACTAACCAGTATGCCACCAGGAGAAACCAGCCCCGCAACTGACTGCCAATACATCATTCTGAAATGCAGCAAATTGAAAAATAGATTAACTCATGGAAACCAAACAAACAGTGCAATCTTCGCCCATTTAAACAACTTAAGACAGTCCTAAGATGATGCAAGGTCCAAATTTATGATAATCTATCATAAGGATCAAGGCACATATCAACAGCTTAGCACACGTTACCTCTTTACAGGTCCATCAGGGTGCAACCCAATCGTGTCCAGAGTTCCTTCATCCATAACAAGTTCAAATCTTCTCTCTAACTTTGACTCTAACACATCATCAACCTGCAAGAGCAACATTCATATATTCTCAATTAGCGCTCTTTCCTCCTCTTTCCGTTTTAAAGCTCTTTGTTTAGGGGAGTTGATAATTAAAGTGCTCAACCCACCAAGAAATTAATGTGCTCAAACCCATCATGAATTGCAAGATTACGAGCAACCTCGATTGCACCTTCACCATGGTCGATCCCAGTCAGATCAGAAAACCTGTATATGGACATATCAGTACTGCCAAGAGGCATTAACAAAGCAACAGAGTGAAATACATAGTTGAATATCTCCTAATATATAAAAATACTCTGAGGCAATAGAGATGTTTGTTGCAATCTACAAAACATAAAGCTATTCAAGAAAAACATGAGACTATGTTAGCATGATCCCTTCACTCAACAACAAACCCAGATGCAGATTCCAATAATTCTTATCCGAGGGCATTTCCCTTTAATTTAAAAAGATGCCCAGATTTTAAACATGTGATAGAAAGATGAGAAATCGATAAGTCTGCTTGTCTTAATCAATTCTACTTGCCATGTTTACATAGGTGCCAAACTTTAGAATTCCTAATTCATACTCTCTAATTATATAGAAGGAACGCAACTCCATGACCGAAAGGATAGATAATAAGTCTATTTCATGGCTGTCAGAAAACATTAAGAAAAGCATCTCAACACCAATACATTAAAGTTGACAACAATAGCAACATTCATGTTAAAACAAGATGAGGTTGGAGAAATGGAATGAAAGATTGCCTAGTCAGAATTCCCATTTCATCAACATACCCTTGCTTTGCAAGCTGTTGCAAGAGTCGACCGCTCCCAGTTCCTATGTCGAGTACACTGCAGCTAGGCAAATCCTTGTTGGAACATAAGTTTTTCGTCCACCCTACGAGGACATCCATGTTCTCTGCGCCAAACCTGCAAGGGAACTAGTTAGACTTTCATCACAACCAGCAATATATGCATTGAAGCAGTAAAGAAAGAAAATTTGAATATTGCTGCAAAAAAAATGGTAGTCCGTCCAAAGTAGTAGCTAGACAAGAAAAAGACAAAATTAAAATTTTGATTTCATTTGGCCAATGGGCAATAGGCACCAGGCAAACCTCAGATAGAAGACACTACTCTATGCATATTGGCTTATATCAAAACTACCATATTGTTACATAGTATAAAGCTAACATGTTAGGCATTCCGCAATGAGGCAATAACTTAGTGATGTTCCTTGTTATTCTCATCATGTTGTGAACAAAGCTACAACAACATTTCCACGATGAGAACTACACTCTGTTCGTATGTTCACAGCGGGCCAACAGAAATAATTTTACCAGTCGTCTGCATGGCTCCGTTCTTGAAAATTAGCAAGGTATTCTGCGTAAGCACCATCCTGATAATTCTGCAGGAGCATCGGTGGTTCCATGTCGCTGGATTCTGGCACATCCTTGTCAAAGCTGTTCAATATTCACAACACCGAGAATTTGGATCAGCTAAGCAGACAGAAAAGGATCGTTTTGAGGAACAAAATGCGAGGGCGGTGGACCAAGTCGCACGACACAATACACACAATGCCCCTCTTCTTCCCCAAACACAAGGAAATCAGATCACGGCATAACGAGCAACGGGACCACGGAAACGGATCAGCTCACCTGAAATCGGAGGAGGAGTTGGCGGCGACCGACGCCGTCGCCGCGGCCGCGGGGGCGGAGGAGGAGGAGGAGGCGAGGAGGACCTCGGCGGCGTCGGCGTACCGCTGCTCGTCGTCGAGGGTACTCCCGTAGTCGCTCTTGATGGACCACGAGTCCGCGGCCACCGACCGGTCGTCGTCGGAGGTCATCTCACCGGGGGGGCCAGGGGGTCCACTTGGACCTCCTCCCGCGCCCCCGCCGCTGACCATCCTCGACGGGAAGATCTCCGGGTCCTCGGGCGGCCACCGTATCCCCGCCATGGCCGCGCGCGCCTCAGCTCAAACCCTAGCCCTAGCTCGGCTCGGCCGCGTCGTCGCGGGTGGTGCTGTGTCGGGGAGGACGACGAGTGAATGATTTGAGGTGGGTTGGCTTGGGAGATGGGTCAATGGCAGGTGGGGCCCGAGCGCGGTTGGCCCACGTGTCGGTGTGAGAGTCTGATTGGATTTGCAGCGGAGACCGAGGAGAAACAGCATGTTGCTGGGAATAATCCACTGATGTCGGGGCCCACATATGGGTGGGGCTACCTGACAGGGGGACCAGGTAGGGTAAAGCGGTGCGGGCCGGATTTCGCGGGAAGCATCGGCGTTAAACGGAAAAGAAGGCCGTTAGTCGTTGGGGTGGGCCGACTATTTTATCGGTGGACCGGGCAGAGTTTTAGAATGACTAAATAAAAAAGTCTATATTACACCCCGGTAAACCGAGTTTGATTCACGTGGGCAACCACAGAACCCGACATAGAGGCTCTCTTAACTATTAAAGCTGGGTCAATTTACCCTTATTGATAGTTTGGATGGTGATTTTATTTCACATAGCGCCTATGTGGTATTACAGTTAGCAAAGAATAATAATTTTATTCTATAGGGCACTTATAATGACGGTCGAGTTAGCAAAAATTAGTGAGACTCATAAGTCATTGAATATCACATGTTCTCTCTATCTCTCCTATCTTTTGAGCTCTCATGGTGGTGTAGTTGCATATCGTCAGTGGGATTTTCGCATAGCACTCGTGCCTAACCCCAACCTCAACCCCATCCCCACCGTTTATTGGTGCCCCCTTCCTCTTAGAGGGCACAACTCTGACAACCCCTTCCTATTCTAGGGTACAACTCTGGCAAAAGGTGAGTAGATCAAAGGAGTTGGCAAATTTGATGGCGATGGTGAGTGAGGTGGAACCTAGCTCCATCCTTGTCGAGCACGTGGCGATGTGTGTGTACTAGCAGCGAGAGGCTACCGAACCTTGACCTCTTTCCAGATCTGGCTGGCGGCAAGGTCAGATATGGCCATGAAATGCCCAACACGACAGGCTGTGACAAGGAGGATGAACCGTGGGAGGAAGAACAAGGGCAGGAGGAGGTTGGGAAGGGTTAATCTGTAACACCCCGAAATTTCAAATAATAAAAATATGTAAAATTTTGAATTTTTTAAAACTTCTTGCATCATGCTAATGTTTGAAATGAAATTCATATATAATAGAGTTGGTTATATTTAGTACCTTTTCTGTTTCCTTTCTTCCTTTTCTTTTCTTTATTTTTCCCTCTATCTTTTTCTCCTCCTTGGCCGGCAGCCACTTCATCTTGTTGTGCTTCTTTACCGCGATTGACCTTGCCACTATGGGCCTACACTTGTAGCACCCATCCTTTGGCCCTACCTCGTAGAGTTCCATCGACCAGTCCTCTCCTATAGCCATGCATACACATAGATATTCATTTTCTTCTCTTCCATCACAAGCTAAACCAACAAAATAGCAGCAGACAATCAGTAGAGAGTCAGTAGGGAGAGGAGACTGAGAGAAGAGAAGCTCATAAGCAAGCTTATACATGCATATTCTGTCGTGACAAACTCGGTATAAGTCGATAGAGGCTTCGTGCGATTTAAGGCACCGCGTGAGCGTTTGTCATCTCTGAATTTGTCGCAAAATGCTAACCATGAATACAAAGCACCATACCCTCTTACTTCTCGTCTCCAAGCCATCATGCCTTCTTCCCTCTTCGTCCTTTTCGCATCCACCACCACCCGAGTCGCCCATCTCCAAGTTGCTTCCTTCTTCTCTAGCTAGCCACCAACCCTATTATTGTTCTATTTCCCCCACACCGAGCTTGATCTTTCGTTGTGTCGATTGCCTCGGGAAGCCACCGTGACATACATCACTGGGTCGTTGGCTCCTTCATCACCCAGCTAAGCGTCTCCCAACCGCCATCGGCCTCGCGCCCTCTTGGCCTAGGCAGCGCCTCCCTGCTGCTATCGCCATCCTGGACCCATAGCTACCTAGCCCTACTTTCCCTAGTTGCCGGTAGCCCTGTGCCTCCTAGTGTCGCCACTTGTGCCCTAGTGTTGTCGCCTGTGTCTCATCTGCCACCCCACTGCCAAGGACCATCGCCAATCGTACCCCTACCACCGTCTTGACTCTTGGGTCATCTCACCCCTCCTTGCGCTCCTCTGTGTGGTATGGACAAAGAAGAAACTGAGAAAGAAATGGAAAAGAGGCAGAGAAAGAAAGAAGAGATAAGGAAGATAGAAGAATAAAAAAATAAAGAGAGAAGAAAAGAAAGAGGGAGAGGCCGATAGATAGGGCCCATCTTCCCTAATCCTCTTCACACACTAATACCCCTTCCTAACCCCTCTCTAATCCCTCACTAACAAGTAGGACCGATCATGATCAAATTCTAATTAAACTCTCATTTAGGTTTTCTATCATTGATAGGTAAGACATGTTATTTCTTGACCTTTCGTGCACTTGGTCCATTACCCTAGAGCCACTAACATGTGGGCCTCAAAACCCTTCTCCCACGTTCAGATGCTCTCGATCCACCTGCACCATCGTACGAGCAGATTGGCTCCATGGGCTAACACGTGGATCGTTGATCCACCCCTTTGCCAGCTCAGCAGACACAATCTAGCATGAGCCACACTCTTCTGTCTCAATGAAACGTAGGCCTCGCCGAGGAATATCCTTCCTATATTATTAAACTATTTCCTTTGGACTATAAATTCAATTTAACTTTAAATATTTATATATTTTAAACAATAAGCCTATTTGAATTTGTTCAACTTCTAATTTTTTTTAAAAAAATGAGTTGTTTATTTATTACATTATTACCTTTTTAGGATTTTATTTGGATTTCTCACGTTTCGCATGTAGTTTGCCGTCGGAAAATTCTCGGACGCTGATTCTGAAGAGTTTTTCATCAACCAAGAGTAAGGCGAGTTACCCTTGATTATATTTCTCCTAATTTATAAAATATAATTGTTTGCAAAGTTGTATGCTTAGTACACACGATTAAATTAATCAGCCTCGGTTTGGGTACAACTGACGAACTAGATTCTAGTAGTAATATTATTTTCCATAGATTATTATTAAATTCTCTCTTTGTAACTCCACCTAATGATGCTTAGAAATTCTCGCTCTTTAAGCAGGAATACCATTGCCCATCTTACATTGTTGTTTGCTATTATGAAAAAATTGGGTTATAAAATTTTTTACGAAAACTCAACATGTGGAGTTGGTGGGTTTGAAAAGAGAAAATTGTTGTAAAAAACTACGATGCGTAACCTCGCCTATGTGACTTGGTTTTGTAATCGCATATAAGAACTGGTTTCTTGGGGAATTGCATATGAGCATCTTACAGTATAACGACATGAGTATTTATGAGATGCTCTTGGCTAATTAATTACCTAACACGTGGAAATATTGTATATTAATAGTTGTGGAACGCTGGATATGATGAGACAAATCGTGAATCTTTACTACCTAGGATAGGTGTTGTATTAGCTTGTTATAAGGTGATTGGTTAGGAGTAGGAGACATCCCCGATGTATCCTGAGTAGATGAAGGTATAAGAATTATTTAATACTCGATTTTAAGATATTCAACCCAACTATGTGATATGGGATATTTATGGGTTAGCTTTGGAAAAGCTATGTCACAAACTTCCAGTGCCGATGGATATCTGGTGTCAGTTTTGTGTCATGTGGGTAAAGCGTATAAACTCTGTAGAGTTTTAACTATTTGAATAGTCGTGCTAATGGTTAAGAGTGAATATAAGGTGATTCTTCTAGCATAGATTTGTTTGTCAGTGTTTTATAAATAATATTTGTAAAGATGAAAATCATTACAAGAGTCGGTCTTGATGACTAATGGATAACCTTAGGAGCCAGGAATGGGTCTATGTGACCCGAGATGTAAGGGTGGCAAGATAAAGTAGTTTTCTCGAGAGTAAGCAAAAGCTAAAGCTCTAGTGGTTCTGAATGTAGCAAGATAAAGATGGTATATATGGTTTAAGTAATGATATTTGTTGAAGAGATTAAAAATAAAATGAAACTATTAATGAAAACTAAAACTTATTCTCATGTTTAGATTGTTACAAAGCAACTCGCGTCAGATCGAGAAGGTAAGTCTCTTTTCCAAATAAATGGTGAAACTCACACTTAAAAATTGTGAAATATTTTTAAACAAAAAATTTATAAAATAAACCTAGCCTGTCTTTGTAACTTGTATACTCACATTTTCCATAATTTGTGAGTATAAAAGTAATCATCCTTATTATTTTTCTTTCTCCTTCCTTATGTTAGGTGGAAGATGCTGAAGAGTTTATTTTCGTACCCAGACATAAGTCACTGCATGTGGATTGTTGTGCTAGCCATGCTAAGTTCTGCTATCGCAGTTTTTCTTATTAGTTGCTCTTAAGAGAGTACCCGATATGGTAATTAGGTATAATATATTTATTTATTTATTAATGATTACTGTTTTGTTATCGCGGGTGCCAGGTTAGAATTCTAGAACTGTCAACGACACGCACAGTCTCACTAGGGATGATTCACCGTCTTTGACGACACACCCTATGTAGTATTGACTTTCTAGTAGTGTCAGATCGGGGTGTGACATGATCCAAGGCCAGCCTCATGCCCTGCTTGACATTGCTGTCAGCACCAAGCTAGATATCACCTCTACTAGGACACACCTCACCAACCTTGATTGCCTCCTCGTCTAGCCGCTACGGTTCCCTTTCCCACTCCATAACAGATGGCACCACTGTCCACTAGTTCTTTGTGGCACTGCCCATGCTATCTACATGGTAGATCCATGGTGACAATAGCTTATGGTTGGCATCAGTGGTGGTGGTTGCGCGGTGGAAGACAAAGTAGCCGAGGCAACGCTAAGGTTGTCATCGAGCTCCATGCTCTCTACACCTTCACAATTAGAGATGAGAGCCCTCTTCCAGTCTTCCCCCAACATGGGTGGTGCTCGATGTAGACTTGCATGCTACGGTGGCATTAGAGATAGAAGCCCTCCTCCTCGTTATTGCCATGGGCACCAAGCTTACCACCCTCTAGCGCAGCTCGTCCAGTTCCACCACCTCTTCCTCCTCGGTAGTAAGCTCATGGCCTAAGAAGGACATTGTGACTGGTGGCTCGAGATCGGCGATGGAAAGACGGTGCACCAAAGGCAACAGGGCTTGCCCCCAGTAGATGGCAACGATGCCTCCCCGACGCTGGTGATGGTGCAAGTGGAGATAGAGAGGAAGAAGATAGAAAGAGATAGACGAACAAGGAAGAAGAGAGAGTATACATGTGGTCCTGCTATATTATTTTTTTGAGAGACTGGCATGTAGGCCCATTTATTTTTATTTTTAGTTAGTTGACTGTAATACCACATAAGCAACTCGTTGGCACCATGTTTGATGGAGACTAGGTCAATGTACCAAGTAGAGCAAAACGGTCATCTAAACCTCTAAGAGAGGCAAAATGAACCGGTTTTGATAGTTGAGCAGTCCTTATATCTAGTTTTACAATTGAGAGACGAAAATCGGATTGGGGCTATAGCTAAGAGAATCAAAATGGACTTTTTCCATGACTAAACCATCATGAATTCGCACAAAATTTAAAAGCAAAAAGTGTATTTTCCCTCCTTCAACTATTGTTCGAGTTTGATTTTGATCTCTCAACCACAAAACTAGATATTAAGCCTCCTTTAACTATCCAAATCGGCTCATTTTTTCTCTCGAATGGTTTTGACGGTGGTTTTTCCTACGTGGCGCTTAAGTGGTATTACAGTTAGCGGTTTCGTCTCACATAGCATGTTGGCTCGGTCTACAAAAGCGCTTACACGACAATTCTAAATTTAAAAACTAAAAAACAACCATGAGTCCTACATGTCACTCTCTCCCTCACTCTTCTACTTTTAGTGGAGGACGACAACCTTAGCGATTGCGATGGCGTGCCCTTACCAGTGTCAAGGCCGCGTGATGAGCTCGAGCAGCCAGCGATATGACAATGGTTGTGTTAATGTCAAAATTTGGACAGCCCAATGATGGATTAGAAGAAGTCGATCGGTTAAGGAGGTGTTTGATAGCTACAGGATAGAAGCCGATCAAATTAAAGCAATGAAAGATTCGGTTCTGAAATAGAAAAGCATCCCGATTCCTATCGGCAAATAGCCGATAGCGAAGGGCCTTTCAGACGCGGTCGATGACCAACCCGATCCTATCGGCAGCTAGCCGATAGCGAGGTCCCGTATCGGCCCATCGTCCGACTAACCTGTTCATTTCACTTCCTTGTCAATTGCAGGGTCAAATTGATTGGCACGTCCGTATCTGCACCATCGCGTCGAAACCAATCGAACCCCACAGCCCCTGGCGTGCGTACCTCGAGCCACGGAGAGAAGCCGACCGACCTGCACTGGAGCTAAGTAGACCTCCTAGGCGTCGGCGTGCTCGCGACGGGCGCGCAAGATTCGGTACGAACAGGTTGCCGGCTCTTTTCCACCACCGTACCACACCTACCTTGTGCCCTTCCTCTTCATGGTACACCTTCATTTTGTGGGCCACCGCCATGGTCACCATCTATGCCAAGGCTATGTGCGCGAAGGAAGATAAGGATGCGGAGCAAGCGATGAAAGACACAGAGAGGCAGCGAGGATGTGGAGCGAGCAACGACCTACACAAGGATGTCGAGGAAAACAACAAGGATGTGGACTCCAATGCTGCCATCTACCAAATCTATAGGTGGTAGCAAGGCTTGTGCGAGACCTCGATGCTGTCCCAAGCCAAGCCATCGCCGTGCCACAACCTACTTGCGCAAAGAGGAGCTCACCGGCAGTCAAGATCGAGGAGGAGGTAGCTAGTGATATGTGCACAGGAAGGAGGTTGTCATCAGCTGAGTATACAAGGAGGAGGTCGCCATCGGCTAAGCGTGTGAGGGAGGAGGTCGCTAGCCGCCGGTCATAGGGAGGAGAGATATGGCGAGAGAACTCCTCTCACCACCGCGCCGTGTACCTGCTCCATATGTCTACCCTTTGATTTCACTTTGTATGAAGGAGACTGTGAGCCTACGAGGAATTGGGAGAGAGGGGTTGTGATGTCGCTAACAGATGGGCCCATGGTTTCTAAAAACTTTTTGGATCAAGTCAATGTGACACATAAAAAAATCCTCGACTATATGCCACACAATCATCATGTAAGATAAAAGGGAGATAAATTAAACTGGTTTTGTTAGTTGAGGGAGTTTTGGTTTTATTTTTGAGGAAGTAAAATCAAACTCGGCAATATTTGAGGAAGGAAAAATAGACTTTTCCCTATTTTAGAAGTCATCAGACGAATATGTAAAATTTGATAATCTACATTTTCTTTATTGCCATTTTGATTATGTTAACACTTGTTATTATGACATATGGGACTTGTCTGAGTTAATGTCTGAGTCAATGACAGTGGGATAGTATGTCAACTAATAGAGTAAGAAAAATCAAATCTCTCGACGAATTTGGAGTATGCCAAACCATGCAGCAACTCTATGAAATTTCTACACCCCAGAGGCCCTTCCTCTAAATTGGCTCTGAAATTATACTGCTAAATATGCTCTAATATTTCTATATGGTTACATAATTAGTAGCATGATGATCTGGCATATCTAATGATATCTCATTGATTGCTTGAAAGATACATGGTGTTGTGTATGCAAGTATAAAGGGCCCCTTGAAACTTGCTCCCTTTGTTGTTTTCCCTGAAAGTTGCCCTATGTACAGCTGATCTCCAGTTAGTACACAAAGATAATAGTATTCTTCAGGGTAGCATACGGCTCCAACTCCCTTCATATACAGCATATCTGCATATGAATTGTTTCCTACAGCCTGTGTGTGTGCTGGCTGCTCAAGTGGTTAGTACGCATGACGCAACCAAATCACATTTAAGGATCATTCTATTAGTCCTTTCTTCTGCACATATTTTTTTTCTAATAATTCTTAAAAAATTGCAGTGTTGGCGTATTTAAACAAAGTCTTGATTTTGGGGAAAACATATCTCTTTTTTTTTGTTTTACAATGACAGTTTGTTATTTTGATTGCTCAACTTTATGATTCTGAGAAGAATATACACAATGAATTGATGCCCCTTTTTTGCCACAAAACCCCATAACAATTATAGAAAAAAAGTGAACTTTACAGAAGAAAAACATACCAAGGTTTTGTTTCCAGGAACATTTTTTCTTATTTTATTGCTCATCTTTATGTTTCTGATATGAATATACACAATGAAATTTTCTTGCCGCAAAACCTAAAAACAATTATAGACCAAAAAAATGTGAACTTTACATGAGGAAAAAAAGGAAAAAGAGAAGAAAAAGGGAAAAAGAAAAGGGGAAAATAGCTAGAGCTAACTAATGTACACTCGAGAGCCAGCTCAAGCTAGCTAACACTAGCAAAAGCAAGCTGCTTACGTCTCCGGCGATCCATCGATCGATCAACCGCCGGTTCACGGCACCTCATCGATGGCGTCCAGCTTCGGCTGCCACGCCCGGTACTGCCGCCTCATCCCGGAGCCGCCACCACTTGACTTGACGTCAGCGGCGGCGTCCGGTGCCTGGAGTTGCAGGCTGAGCACCGGAAAGAACATGGCGCCATCATAGCTCTCGCCGTCGTCCTCATCCGTCGGCTCGCTGCTCCTGCCATGACTCCCATTGCGATGACGGCCGGTGGCGATCCTCTTCCACGATGACGTGGCCGCCGTGGTGGCGTGGAAGCTGGAGAGCGCGGCCATCTCCTCGTCGGTGAGCACAGAGTATAACATGTCCATCGGCAGGAGGAAATACGCGCGCCGCGGCTCGAGGAGCTCGTCCTCCGCGACGCCGGGCACCCGGCAGCCGACGGCGAGGCGGCCGGAATCGCAAACGAACTGCCCCGGGTAATCAACCATTAGCTCCGACGCCCTGACCGGCCGCGCGAGCCTCGTCACTGTCCCATCGATATGGATGATCTTGCACGCCGTCGATGACGAAGACGACGAGCCACCCGCCACCGGAGCCAGCGGTATGCACGACGGCGTGATCCCCATGAGAACTAGAGAGAGAAGGAGATGGTGATGAAGAGGCAAGGGAGGTAATGGTCTATATGCAGGAAGCACAAGTTGCATTGGGGGTGATAGCTAGCTAGGTTGGTTGGTAACGCAGGGAAGAAGACGAGCAAATGATTAGTGTGCCGCAGGGGTTAGGAGCAGCTTGCTTAATTATCTAATGCTAATTTTAATTTATTTATCTGCGACTTAGGATGAATTGACCAAAATGGCCAAGGGTGCAGTGAGAGGATGAACGACAGGTTGGCAAGGACAAAGTTATTGGCATCAAGCTAACTGGCGGATCGACAGATCTTGGTGAGATGTCACTGTTCTTAACTAGCATACAATCGAGATGATTTAATTCCATCCAGGCTTAACGCTAGCTTAAGCAGGATCTTAATTAGCTTGGTTTTATTTTTCAGGCTGCTGCTTAGAATATGGACACATTATGGCAATGCCCGACACCAACGACCACTTTTGCTAAGTTAGCAAGCATTGAGTTGGAGGCCACAAACTGATCGATCAAAAAACTATTATCCTTCTTTCTATCTGCCTTCCTTCATAACTTTATATGCAGATGCAGTATCGGTGGCAGAGTTCTGAATGTGTATACCTGAACTCTGAAGATTGCAGCCTTAGTGATCGGTTGATCAGCAATAGTTGTCCACAAGCTAGGGGTAAACCCTAATTGTTCAGATTACTCAGTTTGAAGACTCTGAAGTTAATCACGGTTTATATACTACCGAGTGCAAGAAATACCGGGCGTTTGACATCTGAGAACATAATTGATTCTAGTTACCTTCGTGGTTCAAATGTATTTTATAACTTAGTTGAACTCTGAAATTAATCCTAATGCTTCGTATTACGCAGTTTGACTCTGAAATTTAATCACGTTTTATAAAACTAAAAACTGCAAAAATATTGTGTGTTTTAGATCTGAAAACTTAACCGATTCCAGTTTCGCATTTTATAACTTGGCTTAACACAATGCTTTTTTTTATTATTGTTCTTCTGCTCGCAAGCAGGATGTTAAACAAATAAATAGTAGATTATAGCAATAAGAAGTGCGTGTTGCAAAGCGAATACGATGGATCCAGCTTGCATTCAACCAACCTAACTAAAATCTGAGGATCTGGCATTTGGCCCCTCCTTATATTCCCAAATCTCTGCCTCTTGTGTTCAGTGCTTGTGACGGCAATCAAGGAGATGTAATCCTAACAGAAATGCTTATTTATCCGTTTGTTTATTCACTCTTCAGCAATGCAAAAGGTCAGTGTCTCAAATTTATCCATCGTTCTGAAAATTTTGACAGGCGCTAACGACTTTTTTTTTTCACATTTTGACTGACCGTAGTATCTTACGGGCTGTTTAAATGGTTACTAAACTTTGCCACACTTAGTGCAGCCAAGTTTGACTAATCAAAGCAGGCGTTTGATTCATGCTATAGTTATGATGTACCACATTTTTTCAACTAGTTGGCTCACTTATCATAGATATATTCTTTACCACATTTTGTCACAATTACAGCCAACAAATTATTCGTCACAAAATGTGTGTCGGTGAAATGAGAACAAGGCTCCCACCTAAACGACTAGAAGACGAACAGGTGACACCCAAGCAATAGTGTTGCCCCAAGGAATCGAGGTGTGCAAACATCTATAGTGTGGCGGCGGTTGCCCTAAGTTGACACCCATAGGTGATGCCCTAGACTATCCACAACGAGACACTTAATACGCGCTAGATGGACCTATCTAACCCATCCGATGGTGGATCGAATTGGCTAGCCACAAGCCGACAACCTCAAGCTATCTAGCCTAGGCTCACAAACCTTGGGACGACCAACTATCCCAGAAGGGTGGCTTGCTCTCTCCTGGAGCGTGGAGGTGTGAGAGCTCAAGGGGTGCCTATATCCAACTACCTCTAACTACCATATTCAATACAGCATGTTGGAGCGCTTTATTTGGTGTAATACTCGTGTGTCTGTGCATGGCAGAGCGACAAGACAATTATCTATCTTTATCAACGGGTGATGTGGGATAAGACATATAACATTTTTCATGATCGCCTAGGTAGGACAGCTACAGTGATGGTGGTAGAAAGATGGCACAACATGGATGATGAGTGCGAGGGCTCCTATAGCAATTTAACTAACCATATATAATCTCTATTCGTTGGGTTGCGGATTCCATATTTGTATCCTTTTTCTTTCCTTAGTCTATATAGAATTCTCAGAGAATATATAAGGAGAAGAAGTAACAAATAAGAGAAGGAAAAAAAAAAGATCAATGACGCTAACACACTAAGACCAAGCAAGGACACATAACTAGAATATTACACATCTTGAGTAACCCAAACTTACCAATTTTTTTTTGAGTATGGTCATTTGCATTCATCGCGCGTGAGATTACCCTTGGGTTAAATAGTAGAGGAGACCAGTCGGACACTGCTCTTGGTACATGATCGCTAACAATGTGCTATGCTACATTTTGCCAAAACATATGTGGCAAAGTGATATAGTATGGAAACAAACCTATGTCTTTTTATGCAAAATTGGATCATTTGAATTCCAATTAGGCAATTTGATTAGCTAATTAGTTGCAAGCTTGCAACGAAAATTTACAAATTGAAAGTCAATTTTAATTTAATCTAGGTGTTTTTCCTTGTTTTCTATTTACTATCATCGATTTTAAATCTGCTAAGATATAAGAGTAGAAAGATAAGAGTCATATAAATCCATTTTTTACTTCATCTGATTTTCTACGACTTATCACCCATATGTAAAAACAAATCATAAATGAAACAATATTATCATGTTTTATTTATTTAAGAGAGAGGACTCTTAACTTTTTCTTTGAATGTTCATTTTCTAGTCAAGAAAATGTTGTTTTCATATTTTTTTTCTCCAACAAAAGGCCCATCAATAATTTAAGATGACTTCTATTAAAAGAAGTTGACCTTGTGGAATTTGACCATACCTTACACCCCCACACATCATAGGACACCCAACAATCATGTTTGGATAAAAACAACAAATGACTTCTACCATTGTATCGGACAACCAACAACAGATGCTTAGCCCTACAAACCAACCGTTAGATATTACTTCACATCGTTACAAACAAGTGAGCTATGTTGTATTTCACTTCGACCATTGCAACCCTATAGATGGCCAAATGAGCCATATCGGTCATGAGCCGTACACAGGGTTTGTATGACTTGTTAGGCCATGTCGTGTTTAGGTCGAGGTCGCAACGCGGCGGGTTGACTCATCAATTTTTCTTTATTTTTATTATTTTATTTTATTATCTCCTTTTCATATTTTATTTATTTTTTCGTTCCATAAGCCATGATTCCGTAGACTGGCACGACGCAGGCTGATGCTACAGTAGTTATACTCTAACGGTTCGTGAGGACCGTGGACCGGGCCGGCTTGTGGTTTGGACACCTATACGCAACCCACACCCGCGACGCAACCCTAATAAACCCCTCACCCCGCGCCGCCACTCCCCGCTTTCACCCCCATCCCCATCCCCATCCCCCCGCCTCCAGATCGCCGCCGCCGCCTCCGACGGCCCACACGGCGCCGTCCACCGCCCCCGTATCCGGCGATCTACAGGTACCGTCACCTCCTAGTATCCAGCCTCTCATCCGACGGTGGTTTCCCGTGGTGTTGGTGATTCAATCCCTGTGAATTTCACCGGTCGATTTCGATCTATTTGAGACGGGGCTGTTGTTTTATAGATTCTGGAGCGTGATGGTGTTGTTTTTTTGGGGTGTTTCGCCCTGAATCGGTTAGTCCTGATGTTGCCTTTTGTTTTGGCTGTGACGAAGGAGTAGATCGCTTCCGGAGACCTCCCGCTGCAGCCATGGCGACCTTCGCGAAGCCTGAGAACGCGCTCAAGAGAGCGGAGGGTGAGCCCCTTGGATCTGTTGTATTTAGCGAACCGGTTTTGACTCTCTAGAAAGCAGATAATTCGTAAGGAGTATTGTTTGATTCCTTCAGTCATAGATAAACTAGCGGACTATGAGCTGGTCCTTTAATCGTCCAGTAATACATTATAGACGCCAGTAGTTCACTGCGTGGCTTGTTCGTGCTTTACAAGTTGTTTAGATACGTCCAATTATCTATGCCTGGGAAAACAATTTTATACTTATTATGGCCTCTGCTTTACTTCAGAGCTGATACATGTTGGGCAGAAGCAGGCAGCGCTACAGGCATTGCATGATCTCATTACATCAAAAAGATACAGGTCATGGCAGAAGCCACTCGAAAGGATTATGATGAAGTACGTAGAGCTCTGCGTAGACCTGAGGAAAGGAAGGTTTGCGAAAGATGGCCTTATTCAGTACAGGATTGTCTGCCAGCAAGTCAACGTGTCATCCTTGGAGGAGGTGATAAAACACTTCATGCAGCTTTCCAATGAGAAAGCGGAGCAAGCCAGAAACCAGGCACAAGCACTGGAAGATGCTCTAGATGTAGAAGATCTGGAAGCAGACAAACGCCCAGAGGATTTGATGCTCAGCTATGTTAGCGGGGAGAAAGGAAAGGACCGATCAGACAGAGAGCATGTCACACCATGGTTCAAGTTTCTCTGGGAAACATACAGAACAGTTCTTGAGATATTGAGAAACAATTCAAAGCTTGAAGCATTATATGCTGTAAGCTATTCTTTCTGTGTTTACCTTATTCTTGTATATGTTTTGCTGTTCACATATGGAATGGCATTTTATCTGGCTGTGACATGTTAATTTTGTTGTCACATCAACTGTTCTAAATTGCGATTGCCTTCTGCCCTCCTATTGTCTTTAAAACTATAAAGTGAATACACATGAGTTTGGGGACCTAGCATTATAGTGTGCCTGGTTCCTTTCATTTCTTTCTGTTGACAAATTTACCAAGCTCAATTTTTCCCTGGACATTGTTACTTACAAAACCACAAGCCAATTCAGAACTATACTGCCATGGTGCCAGAAGTTTAACCTAGTGTTATGCTTTAGGCCTTAGCTGTAATTTCTTTCAGTTGCATTTTCAGATACTCTATTTTGAAAGTTTTCACTGTAATGGCTTCATTTTTTTCCTATAACATTCAATGAAATTGTTGTACATTATCCTATTGCCTTCTGCTTAACTTAGTAATGGCGCCAGAAGTTTAACCTGATGATGATTCAATTACAACATAACGACATTTTTTGTGCTGTTCATTTGTTTATATTTCTGTAAGTTTCTGTGTAATTGTCAATTGGTGTAAGGTGGATTTGTAACTACCTGTGGTCAATCAATCAAACAGTTTCTTCTCTGAAGCTAGCTTAACCTCTGGATCGTTTTACTCTGTTGATTTTTCCTGCACCTTCCAGAATTTTCTGAAGTGTGAAATTGATTCCCTTCACATTGTGTTCCATACCAAATAGTTGCATTTGCTAATGTGGCTATTCTTTTTAAACTTCTGATTATGCAGATGACTGCGCACCAGGCTTTTCAGTTTTGTAAACAGTATAAGAGGACCACTGAATTCCGTAGGTTGTGTGAGATAATAAGAAACCATCTTGCTAATTTGAACAAATACCGTGACCAGCGAGATCGTCCTGATCTGACTGTCCCAGAAAGCTTGCAGCTATACCTGGACACTCGAGTTGAACAACTAAAAATTGCTACAGATCTCTCTCTTTGGCAGGTCTGTTCCATGTATCACCTAATCTTTTTATGCCAAAAAAAAATCTTTGCCGCATCATTATTAAGCTTTGCTTCTTTCAGGAGGCCTTTAGATCTGTGGAAGATATCCATGGCTTGATGATTATGGTGAAGAAAACACCAAAACCATCTGTTCTGGTTGTGTATTACGCCAAGTTAACTGAAATATTCTGGATATCTGATTGCCACTTGTACCATGCTTATGCATGGCTTAAGCTTTTCTACTTGCAAAAGAACTACAATAAGAACTTATCTCAAAAGGACCTTCAGTTAATAGCTTCTTCTGTTTTACTGGCTGCTCTTGCTGTGTCACCATATGACCATAAATACGGTGCATCTCATCTTGAGCTTGAAAATGAGAAAGATCGCAATCTACGAATAGCCAATCTTGTCAATTTCTCCCTTGACTCCAAGCGTGAAAATAGAGAAGTGGTTAGCCCTCCAGATTTTTTCCAAACAATGATTGTTTTCGATAATATTATTTATTCTATCACTGAATCCTGATATATCTCCTGTCACCTTTGCAGCCTTCAAGAGCATCTCTTTTTTCTGAGCTGGTATGTGCTGAATCCATTTCGGGCCATTATTTTATCAAACTATGCTGCTGAGTTTTGGACACTGGTGTTACTACATATGTTCAGTCTTGTGCTATCATTTATAATTTCAAAATTTTATGCACGCCTTGTTCGTGGTGTGAAATGTTTTTAATGTGTTGCATAAAGTTAGGTAACTTAGTAAAAGTATTAAAAGAAAATTCATATCTAGTACCTTACACATATTAATGATTTTTTTGTTGTGTCAGTATAATAAGGTTGGTGTTGGGGTCACATTTTCTATTGACTTGTTGCTATCCAGTACTATATGGCCCTTCATTTCTCATGCTTAATTAGATATCTCTTCTTGTGCACATGTAAAATCAGGCTGCCAAAGGGGTTATTTCCTGTGCTTCCCAAGAAGTCAAAGATTTATACAACCTTTTGGAACATGAGTTTCTTCCTCTGGATCTCGTATCCAAAGTACAACCAATGCTCTCCAAGATTGCAAAGACTGGAGGAAAGCTTTCATCAGCTCCTTCAGTTCCAGAAGTTTTCTTATCGCAGTACCTTCCTGCATTGGAAAAGCTGACAACACTGAGGGTCCTGCAACAGGTATGTTCAATGACCCACTGTAGGAAGTATTGGTTTTCTTATCTCTACACTCTAGCCTTGCATTACTTCAGTTAACACATCTGGGCTATGGCTTCTTTTCTTCCTTTTCAGGCTTCACAGATATTTCAATCTGTGAAAATTGATATGCTCTCAAGGATGATACCATTCTTTGACTTTTCTGTTGTTGAGAAGATTTCTGTTGATGCTGTGAAACACAATTTTGCTGCTATGAAAATCAACCATTTGTCCGGAGCTGCCCATTTTGGTAATATGGTATGTGGTTTCAGTTCATCAAGTCTGCTGGCCTCTGTAGCCTTCTTAGTGTTCTTACTGGTGGAATTTATTTATTTGCTGTTCTATTTTCCTAGTAAGCATCAGTATAGAAATTGGCTGTTCTCTTTAGTGTGTTACGCACATTTGTCTTCTTTCCTTGGCAAAAGATTTCCTTTGAAGCATTTTTAAATATTGAAAGAGGCTGGATATTGTGAATTGATGGTCAAGATACAATTGGTTCATAACCACCATTTTATATTCACTTTCGACAAATCAACCTTTGTGGTGAAAAAATAATTATATTGACTGAATGGACTTGTCTATGACGTCTTACTACTAAGATTTAGGGCATGCTTAGTTGCTTGCTTCTGTCACAATTTTTGTGATAGGTGTGCAAACCAGAAGATCCTTGTGGCAAATATGTTTTCCATCATACATTTGTAGAGACTTGTTTTTGCCACTAACCAGTGCATGTGTCTTCTTTTTGCCAGTGGGTTTATAAAACTGGCATTTATAGGCTTACGCAGGTAAAATGACAAAGCTAACAGGAATTTATGACTTAGTAACAAAACAAAAGATGCCTGAAGAAGAATATTCTAGTTTTATTCATATTACTTTCTATTTTAGTTTACCAGATGTCACCGCAGTAAATTCCATTCTCATTCTGAATATGTCAGTGTTATATAGCTATATTTTCTAGATATTAAAGAAACTATGTAGGGCCTGATATGAGATCATTTGGTTTTAATATGTTCAGATTCGTTCATTTTTATTGCAAATCAGACAGTACTGGTTCATATGCTGTTTATTATGGTATTTCAGTTTTATTAGTTATTACCATGTAACATCAACTTTATTCTGACTGATTTCTATTTGTAGGACATCGAATCTGATTGTCTCAGTAATCACCTTAGTGTTTTGGCTGATTCTCTAAATAATGCAAGGAGTCTTATCCATCCACCTGTGAAGAAGCCATCCAAGCTTGGTGAAAACTTACCAAGTCTCGCTGCAGTTGTGGAGAAAGAACACAGGCGGCTTCTTGCGAGGAAATCAATTATTGAAAAACGCAAAGAAGAACTTGAGCGCCAAATATTGGAAAAGGTATCCATCTGTTAACTGTTCAAACGCCCAGCTGTTAATGTATTTTCTGCTTATGGTCTATCCTCTCATTTACAGGAGAAGGAAGAAGAATTAAAGAGATTGAGTACTCTGAAGAAATCTGTAGATGATGAAAGGTTAAGGCTTCTCAATGATGTAAAATTGAGGGAGCAGGAGAGGATTCGTCGACAAATGATTGAAAAAGAGAAGAAGGAGGCAGAAGAAATGCTTGCAGAAAAGATCAAGACTAAGAGAGGAAAGAAACCTGTCATTCAGGGGGTAAGGAAAAACATACATATTTATACTGTCTGTCTTTTCTCTGTTAATGTTTTTATTTAGTTTGATGTATTGCTTAATTTATATTTGTTTAATATTTATTTATATGTTTTTTGTGTATGTTTTTTTTGGGAAAACCTTTGTTTCACTGATTTGCTTATTTGATGGGTTGGTTGTGTCTGTATGTTCAGTTAAATATTGATTCTTCCTTTACATCTGAGCAGTATGGAAATTTTATTAGGTACTTTCTAGGCTGGTTGGAACACTACATCCGAAATCATTAAATACAACTGGAAAAACTGTGTTAATTTGGCAAAGGTCAACCAAGTAAAATACAAGATGCGTAGTACTATAAGAACAGTATGATGATATTTGAAAGCTTGTTTATATTCTCGATTTTCCTACTCCAGCATCATATTTAAGCATGCTATTCACCAATTGTCTTCTCAGAATCGGAAAATTGTATTATATCTGTATAGGTTAACATTTATAGAACTGTATACAAGCTCTTAATATTTTGAATGTTTGCAATGCAGGATGTTACTAAGCAGGCTGTCATGGAATTGGCACTGAATGAGCAGTTGAAGGAGCGGCAAGAGATGGAGAAAAAACTACAAAAAATTGCTAAACAAATGGATTACTTGGAGAGGGCAAAAAGGGAGGAAGAGGCACCATTGATTGAACAAGCCTTCCAAAAGCGTCTTGAAGTAGAGAAAATCCTTCATGAGCAAGAGCAGCTGGTACGCCCCCCACTCTATTCGTTGATTATTTACAGATTGCAGATGTTTGTCTAAGCTAAAAAAACACTATTAATCTCTGCTTGTAGAGAGAGATTGAGCTCAGCAAGCAACACCATGCTGGTGACCTGCAGGAGAAGAACAGACTTTCTCGAATGTTGGATCATAAGGTATACATGCATTTTCATTCAGACTTGATAGTCTAGCACTATTTCATCGTTTTGGTAATTAATAAAGGATCCTAAGTTCCATTATAAATCATTCTGTGTTGTTCCAAAACCATGTTTTGCAATTCCAAACATAATGTGTTGCAAAGATTAGTTACAGTATATTAGTGCAAGAGTCTGTTTTTTTTTTGTGCACTAATGTATTTATGCGTAGATGATATAAAATTCAGTTGGCAGTTTACTTGCTGTGAATCTAATATTGGCAAAAAGAGTTTTCCTTTTAGTTTATTATGGAACTTGATGACTAAACTTGACACGCATCTTATTAGGCTGTGTATATTGTCATGAACTCATGATTTGAGTGCTATACTTTTTAATATACCAATTCTATTCTTGCGAGCACAGACTGCTTGCTGTCTATTCTCCTCCCCACTTATTTTCACTTCATTTTTCTTCTTGCAGAACATTTTCCAGGAAAGAATTGTCCAACATCGTGATGCTGAGTTTAGTCGTCTAAAGAAAGAGAGGGATGAAAGAACTAGTCAATTGTTATCATCAAGGAAGCGTGAAAGGGATATGGTGCGGAAGTTAATGTTTTATCTGAACCTGGAGGAGCAGCGCATCGAAAGGCTTCGTGAGGAAGAGGAAGCTAGAAAGCGTGAAGGCAAGTTAATTCTTGACTTATTCAATTTGTGCTTTGTAGTAGTAGTTCTTATCTTAGGTTATTAGATTATTTCCACTGGCATATGATAAATCACTCCCAACTATTTTCGGGTGCTCGTGAGAATTAGTGATGCAGCTGTGTAATGCCATTCCTACATTAGTAGGTTAATTACTGTGATTTTACGATTGACTCTGTTACTTGGACAGTTGGTAGCTTAAATATGTAAAATGTTACTCAGCTCATACTTAAACTGTAATTTGTTTAGTACATAATTATCTTGTGGTTCAAAACTTCTTTTTTTAAAAAACTTTTGGCTTGTACATATTGTTGATAATGATGTCACCTTCACTGCAGAGGAAGAGAGGAGGAAGAGGGAAGAAGCCGAGAGGAAGGCTAAGCTTGATGCAATCGCAGCCAAGCAGCTGCAGAGAGAGAGGGAGCTGGAAGAGAAGGAAAAACAGAGAAGAGAGGCTCTCTTGGGAAGGGGAGCTGGTGCTGAGCCTGCACGCGCACCTGATGCTGCTCCGGTTGCACAGCCAGCTCAGCCGGTAGCTGCACCAGCCGCTGCAGCGGCTGCTGCTGCACCAGCTCCTGGTAAGTATGTCCCAAAGTTTAAACGAGGAGGTGATAGTGGTAGTGGTGCTGGCAGCCAGAGGCCCACCGCGGCACCTGAACAAGACCGTTGGGGTTCACGTGATGATCGTGCACGCCCTGATATTCGTTCACTCCACCAAGATTTACCACCAGTCCGCCAGGATGGTCCCACACCCACATGGCGTGGATCAAGATTCTCCTCAAGTTCGTCATCTTCCTCAACCTGGAGCAGCAGGTCTCGCAACTGAAGACGTCTGCTTTCAAATGTGGTCTGCTAGGTTGAGAATTTTTGCCGTCCAGGGTCATTGCTGAGATGTCTGCCTAGTATTTTGAGAAGAATGGTTGAACATTTGACTTTTGCGCATGAAACGCTTGTAAAATTTTGGAGTTAGGACTTGGCAGGGCAATAACATCTTTCCTAAGCTACGTTAAATGTTGTTTCGTTGCTGTTACTCCACGCATACTGGATTGCTACTTGTTAAGTTTGTCCAAACTGTGATGCTGTTAGTAATACTGGAATATTGTCCAAGTTTTTGGTCGTTGCTACATTGCCTGCAAGGGCAGCTGCCCCTAGTTTTATGTGTTTTACTGCCCCTTTGTAATTTACCTACGTGCATTGTACATGTAGTTCTTCCCACGTGATTCCAACCATTTTTTTTGTATCATGCCAGTCGAGTGTCCCTGCCCAGCCTCTCGCTTCTCTGGTAATGCAGGCTGCGACATGTTCCTTGTTCATAGTACATTTGGTTGGCTGCACGAGTCTGATTCAGTTTCAGTCATCGGATTTTGGACTAGAAAAGAAAGGTCGAGCTTGATTTCGGAGTTGCAGACACTGGAGATCGGAGATGGAGTAGAAAGAGCCGCCATTTCTTGGCATGCAGGCAGCACGCGTCAGTTCCCGAATAACGAAAAGCCACACGACAGGAGAGGTGGCACAACTCTCCTCCAGTCATCATTTCTCTAGTAAACATCAACTTTGAATCGTTGATAGTACGAATCCTTGGCATGAGCAGGAGATTCAGAATGGGCAACTCTTTAATTTCCGCATGATATGCTGACCGCATGTTCTCCATCGAACGGTTCTTATGCACGGTAGGATGTCTAAAGTTGCTGATAAAATATGTTATATGGTAAAGTAAAGATGTAATATGTTATATGATAACAATGTAGATTAAAAGTCTTATAAATTAAGATGGTATATCCCCTGGCGTGGCCTTTTCCACAGCAAAGAAGGAAAGAGAAAAAAGCGTCGCCGACTTGAGTTCGGGAAGAAGATCCGCGAGCCTCCCACTGCCGTGTGGGCCACCCTTTCACGCCACTGGCTCATAAGTAGTCGGTGGGCTCGGTCCACGCTTTCTCTCTCTTCCCCGCGCGCCGCCTCCCCTCCTCGACGCGGCGACAACGCAGCGGCGGCGGCAGCTGCTCATCGAGATCCTCTCCTCCCTGCGTGTCGTCTCCCATCCCGTGAGTTCTGCTCCTCCTCCGCCGCACGCAGCATCCACTGCTCTCCCGTTTGCCCCCATCTTCTTTGAATTTTTTTCTCGATTTTTCGGTGTTGTTGTGTGAGCTTAGATCGCGTGGTGCGGTAGCGCGGGTTCTGGATCTGTATGTATAGACCCGATCTGCGGGAGATTGAGTGGCTAGATTTCGTGTGGTTCTTCGTTGTTCTAGGGTTTCGTCGTTGTTAAGATCTGATGTTTTCTAGAGTTGTCTCGGGGGTATGGTTCGAAATTGCGTGACATCTCGTTGCCGTGAACACCACTAAGAATGGGAATTGGGTGCACCTATCCTATCTGTGGCTATGCCCCCTGCTGCTTTTCTGCACAGATATATTCCCGTCGAAATCAAGGGCAACTTAAGAAGCTGCTTTCTGAAAGCTACGTCACATCCGCTGCAAATTTACTATCTTTTTCTTGCTATTTCAGGTGACCTGTGGAGCTCGTAAAAGGGGAAAAGGAGGATCTTTTCTGAAAATTTGGAGCTTGCGGACGACAAGGTAAGAAACTGTGTTCTACTATGCTGTTTCTACTCTTATTACTGCGTAGTCTACCATGCTGTTTCTTCTCTTATTACTGCGTAGTTTAGTGTACTTACACTTTTGGCCAACTTGTATCTTGAATTCAAAATTACATATCTGTTTATAACTGATGTTATATCCAATTCTTATTTTTCTTGGGTAAATATTGCACAATTTGTTTACAGGCTGTAGCCTTTTCTCATGATTAAATCATGCACGTACATTTTGTTTTTTGTGTTCATGAATTGTTTACATAGTTTTATGAGCTCAGGTAGCTAAGCCTGCTGCAACTGGCACATGATTTAGATAGTCCTCAGTGGAAGTTTGCTCAAATATTTGAACTGCAGGAGCTTGTTTGCTTGTATGTGAAACTTAAACAACAGATTCTGTACTTTAGAATCAATTTCATGTAGCCTGATTTTACATGTATTTGCTTTCCAGTTGTTATCTTGGAATTTTCTAGGTCTTATATCTGAGTTCTGGTTATATTTTGTTGTCTTCTATCATGTATATCGTTAGATATTCAAAGAACTAACAGTGATTTTGTCTCTTCTATGAGATGCACCTCCTTGGATCATTTCATGGTCTTACAGGTTTTGAGTCTTTATCTGATCTGTCGGGATGGATTCCAAGAAGTTCCTGCAGCTGCTTGAAGAGAAGAAGAAGAGAATCCTTGAGAAGAAAGAAGCCCCGCTGAAATGGGAGCAAAAGCTGGAAGCAGCAGTAAAGGCAAAAGCTGATGCAGAAGTGAAGGAAAAGAAGCTCAAGTCAAGAAAGGACCGGAGAGGCCAGTCTTCCTCTGACTCCAAAAGTGACTCCGGCAGTGATGGTGACTGGAAGCACAGGAAGAGGAAGGACTGCAAAAGGTACAGGAAACATGGTCACTCTGACTCCGATGAAGCCAAGAGGCACAAGCACAGATCAAAGAGGAGGAGCTCAGACTCAAATGATGACAGTGATAGTGATGAATATGATAGTCGAAGGAAGAAGCGCTCGCACAGGAGAAAGCATCACCAGCATTCATCTAGGTCTGATTCTGATGCTTCAGCCTATAGCAGTGACGATGAAGAGAGGAGATCTATCAAGAAGGACCATTCCAGGAGTCACAGGCACCACCACCACCGATCATCCGGTGACGACTCAGGGTCTGACTCGAAGGAGAAGGGCAGGCCAAGACATAAGAAGCATCATAGATCAAGTGATGAGGATGCACCATCAGATTCCAACAACCATAAGCATCGTAGAAGTCACTCCCTGGAGGAGTCGTCAGATGATGGAGCTGCTGGTGAGTATGAAAAGATGAGAAATGGTAAAAGCTCTCACAAGAGCGGACACCGCCATCATCACCACCGTCATCACCATGATCGCGGTAGCAACTCTTCTGAACCTATTGACAAGAAGCGGTGGGATGACCAGAAAGCCCTTGAAGGTGGCAACGCTGGTTGAAGTCCAGTGGCACTAGCTGAATTGATTTTTGGCGCGCAGAAAGAATTTAAATTATCTTTGGTAATGTCACTGTTTAATTTAAAGTTGTGGATTCTGACGTTGTACTGATACATTTGGCCGATTTGGTGATCATGACATTTATGGGCTTCGTCGTTTCTTGTTTTCACCTATGTTGTTGGCTAATGTGAAGTCGGCGGTTCGAAAGGTTTTATTAACTGCTTGAAATGAGACGAAAGATGCTTTCTGCTGCAATTATGTTTTACGTTCTAATGCTGAATTGTTTAGAAATTCAAAACTCGGTGCTACCGGTATTGGGGTTCGGGCTTTACATTAGTCATTGTCAATGTAATAAAAAGTTTCGAACTTTGCATCCTCTTCTCTGATAGAAACATCTTTCTGGCACAGTTAGCTCCCTGGTGGGACAGAACATAACTGGATCGTACATTGCAAAGAAATGGCCAATGGTGAATATACTTTTATGTTTGATCAAAGAAAAGTTACATATACATCCAAACTCATCTCAAATTAATTCAAAATTTTTATGGCCTTCTAATGCACCACATGCCACTTATATCTAAAGGATCACTGGAACACTAAATAAAAGAAAATGTAACTGCTACCTACACCCCTTTTATTGAGCTAAGGTGGCTTTTGGAGTACATCAACACCTTCCAAGGGGGCATTGTCTTCGGAGGTACAAAACTGCCTCAGTGGGCCTTTCAGTTCAAATGCCCATCAGATGTTGATATTAATACATCAGGCTATCAACATCCAGATACAATGCAGCATGTTGCATCGTGCATGAAAATTGGAAAAAGAGCCCCTATATGTAAGTACAAAACTGTTTCCCTGTTGCGAGTTTCCATGGCACATGCTGTAAAGAATAACCATTGTGCTGTAGTAATAAGGGTACAACAACGAGAAGGCCAATAACTGTGTTCTAGTGGGCAAGTGGCAGTTAGAAGTTTGTTACGATTCTATCTTTCGGCATACCGTCAGCAACAAGAGTTCTCGTAATTTCCTGCAGCATATCAATGTAGATGAAAATCAGAATGAATGTACAAAACAAAGTCACCAACACACCCATCCCCACACACGGAGACCACAAATGAAACTGAATGTTTTCACATCAAAACTATCAGCCCATGAAAAGAACTTTTTGTGCAGATAAATGCAAATTTTAATGGTACCATAAATTGTTACTCTCTGCTGCAAACTATTGCCAGTAGACAGTTCGTCCATCTCCTCAGATCGAGCGTTAACTACAAATCCAGAACTACACTGGTGTTTGTATGCTATATGTAGTACTAGTTTCTTGAGTAAATGTAAACTAGCCATGTTCTAGTGTCAGGAAAAGGCATATTCTTAGAGGGTATCGGTGGTTAAAGGGTATGTTTCTATGCATAGATGTTCAACATAAGAGTAATTCAGAATCAAATTACATAAAGCATTAAGACACTTGGACAAAAATCAGAACATATTTAATGTATGCCATTGGTCTGTGGGTTGTATCTAAGCAACAGCTTCAGTACTTATAATGTAAACAAGAGGAAAGTTAATCATACCTCAGACATCTGTTTATGTCCACACAAAATTGCTCCCATGGATGAAGGATTTACAACCTTTTTCATCCTAGAAAAAGCATTCTGCAAAATGCAAAAAACGAGCTATAAGAAGACACCAATGAGCAAATAACTAAAAATGAACAAAGTGGCAAAATGATAACAGTACCTGGACATAGCCTCGCTCACCAGTCCATTGATCATCTGGTCTTGAGAGAACTGGTATTATTTTGATTCCTTTGGATTCCCAATTACTGAATCTCTCCTGTCAGAGTAGAGTCTTCAGACATACACAAATCTGAACTTAGGAGTTGTGCACTTAAGACTCACATTTACCTGATATGCCATCCTCTGAAGATTTCTAACCCCATAAAAGAGGCTTACATCAATGTTCTTATTTTCTCCAAAACCTGACTCGATAAGTGACCGAATTGGACTGCAATGAACAAATGTAGAACAAATGATGTGAGAAGAATTACACGTTTCAATTCAATCAGTGAATGTCTTGTGCAACAAGTGTAGTTGATATGATATAGAGGGTAGTGATGCTTCCCTATAAACAGGGTTGATTTGTGCTCTGAAAGCAAGAATGCAGATTATGAACCCAATTAGGCAAAGCTATCCATGCAAAGATACAATTTTTGCATGAAGTCAAGGAATTCAGAGTTACAGAAAAATGAAGTCAAGGAAAGCCATCAAAGATAGTACAATTTTTTGGCAGTGTGGCAGCATAAAACAGACAGAAATTCTGCAGCTATTCAACAATCAATCATATAAAACGGCAAAGACCTAATGGTACAGCATATGGTTGGGGAGACTATCACTTGTTCCATCACAAATATATCGAAGGCCCTGTTTAGAGGAGCTTAAGATTTTAAGAAACAGCTGGTAAGAATCTAGAAAAGCTGTGTTTCTAACTTCTGATTCTAGTTCATTTTCTGAATTATACAACCACAGATTCTCAGAATCTAAGTGTTGTTTAGAGGAGCTTTTGACTTCTGAAGATTTTGTGAGAAGCTGCAGCGCTCCCCAAACAGGGCCGAAATTGACATGTCAGGATTCTCATTGTCCACTACATCTAACAAGGGCATTTGTAATCAATTTAGGTCAGTAGTGTGAGCGTTTTTTTTATGAGGAGGGGTCGAACTATTCCCAATTTTCCCCCTCCTATGATGAGGAAGACCAGGCCACAGGGATATGTATGTTACCTGATCCCGGATCCGGTGGCGAAGACGAGGACGTCGCGGGCGTCAGCGATCCTCCCGACCTCGAACCCGCGGCCGACGACGCTGCCGCCGACGTGGACGAGGTCGCCGGGTTGTAGGTCACAGAGGCGCGCGGATGGGGTGCCTGGGAGTCGCTTAACGAGGAAATCGAAGGACTTGGCGAGGAGGGCCGCGGAGGCCGGGGGAGGGGAGGAGATGGCGAAGAAGATGGGGTAAGGCGCGGCGGGGAGGCGGAAGGGGAGGAACTGGCCGGCGGCGACGTGGGAGGTGAGCAGGTCGGCGTGGGAGGAGAGGTCGAGGGAGACGTGGAAGAGGGAGGCGTCGACGGTGGCCGCGCGGACGGTGGAGACGGGCGCCTCCGTCCACTCGGTGGGGGCCGGGGCGAGGACCGCCGCGGCGGCGGCGGCGGTGGATAGGAGGCGGAGGTGGTGCGGGCGGAGGAGGTGGAGGCGGCGCGGCGCCGACCGGAGGAGCATGGAGAGGAACCCGCAAGGTGCGCAGCCGCAGCACGCGCGCGCGAGGAGAGGGGAGGAAGCTTGCCGGTGGCGGGATCCCGTTGGTCTCCCGGAAGGTAGGACGAGACTTGTACACGCCGCCCTCATGAGAATTTCTCCTCTATTTTTCATCTTCGCTTTTTTTTTCAGAGAGAAATTTCTCCTCTGCCTTTCTTCCCAAAAAAGAAACGAAACAGCCACCCAAAGATAGAAAATGAAACAATAGAGAGGCTGCAAGCCTGTAATGCAGTATTTCGTGCAATCTTCTCACCACTATTTTTTATGTAATCTCCACATGCTTAGCTTGAAAAATAGCCAGAGGATTGAAGTTGTATTTTTCAATTACATATATATACATCTACATCATCACACTCATACACTCTAAATACGATAGTCCTTGGGCCTCACTAAAAAATTCTATTAAAAATATATCTACATACCTATAAATAGATGCTAGCATTTAAATCTTAATGATAAAGTCATACACATGCTTTTCTCTATGGAAAGAAATAATAAGACAATTAAAAAAAAGATGAAATGAATAACAACATTAGATTATAATTGTATTTCAACCTTCATCTTATCAGGTTTATTTGAGATAGATGAAATTAATAGATTATCATATTTTTTATAGTTATTTAGGTATATATGGATGAATTAACTTACAACTTTTAATTTTATATTTTTTCCCGAAACATACCATTTACAAGCTTAAAAATCTAAAATCCAGAATCAGAAGAGAATAGGGTAAGCTAACGGAGAAGGCGTTGTAACAGTACATCAGGCTCTGCATGGATTAAAGCGAAAGGTATTAGTGAGTACTTATTTACATAGACGCTTATTCGGAGCATCTATCAAAAGTTGAAGGGTTATTGTGAAGAATTGGTCGTATAATCTATTAATATATAAAAAAATGGCAAAATTGCATGGTAAAGATGCTGAAAGATTACCTAGCATGGTGAACTTTGCCTTTGGCTTGGTAGTTGCTTCGCTTCGCTAATCTTGGTTTGAGAATGAGGGTGACCAAGTGGCTGGTGCCGGTGGTGGCCACTGGCCAAGAGCTAACCTTGTCCACGTCTCTCCTCCCCGTCGCCATGGTCTCGCACTCGTTCCTCAGCAGCCACACACGCCTGTGAACTGCAGTGGTAGCTGCTCGGGGTCCCTCGCAAATGGCGGCGTCGTCTGCCTCCTTGCTCCGCCCGACCTCCACCTTCGCTCCTGTCCTCTCGCCACTCCAATCCCGCCGCAGGCCGGCCCCGCATCTCGCCCTCCGCGGCTGTTCTCACCCCCGCCGCCGCGTCACGCTCGCCGCTTCCTCCGCCGCCTCGCCGGATGTAGAGAAGGAACCCTCGCCCTCGCCGCAGGAGCAATCCCCTGATCCGTCGGTGAGTATCCCTTGCGAAGTAAAGCTCCCGCCTTTTTCCCCATCAATTTCTCTTCCTGATGAAAGATTAAAAAGCTTGTTTTTTTTTTGATGTGGGTTTAGCGTAGGCCGTGGCGGAGAGCGTGAAGCTACTCAAGGAGGCGGCCAAGACGAGGAAGGTGCCAGCGCCGGAGGTGCTGTCGGCATTGGCCAAGATCAAGAAGGCAAAGCTCGACACATCCACATTCTTCGAGACCCTCGGAGGCACAGGGTCGCCGGGAAGGACATGGATGCTCATATTCACTGCTAAGGTTGAAGAACTTTCTTGTGCATGCTTATCTGCTTAGTTCCTTGGGTGAAAAACTGAAAAAGAAAATCTCTTGCAGGGTCGGCTGGAGAAAGGGCAGTACTTCCCGGTGACCGCAGTCCAGCGCTTTGATGCTGCGGTGAGCTCCTTATTTGATCCTGTTCCGTTACTTGTCATGATAATGAAATCGGCATGCTTTAGCAGCCCAGTTGCCATTCGCAAACCTGACAGCTAGCTGTTATAGTCATGTTATTACTGCTTACTGTTTGCTGAACACCGCAAGAAACCCTTGTAGACCATCTTCTGTGATAGCGTGGTACCTATTTGTTACTGACAAACTTACATCAAAATTGATTCATAAGCCTTCATTGTAGTTGAAAGATTCAAATACTATATTTGTGGGCTTTTTCATCCACGGCTTCTGAACCTGTACTGAAACTACAATAAAGTTGTATTCTTGCAATGTTTATCACCAGGGAAAGAGGATTGAGAATGGTGTGTATTTGGGCCCTGTTGGGTCCTTAACCTTTGAGGGGAGGCTGTCATGGAAGAAGAAGATACTTGCATTCATCTTTGAACGGGTTCGCATAAAGGTCGGGCCTTTCAGTCCCCTTGAAATCGGCCTGGGAGGTGACGATGATGGCAGGGAGCCTACCACAAAGGATCCCTTCTTTGTGTGGTTCTATGTCAATGAGGAAATCGCTGTTGCACAAGGCAGAGGAGGGGGAGTGGCTTTCTGGTGCAGATGTAAGCGTGTTCCATGAACTCTGAAGATTCAGTAGTTCAGCCTCTGTATGGATAATTTTTCATCTCACACATGTGCAAACGATGAAAAGTATTGAAATGATACTATTGTGTAGCCTTCTTGTTTGAGGATAGCATATACTTGTACCTGTAAATTGTGTTGGTATAGAATGCCAAACAACTGAGCACAGTTGCAAGTATACATATATTATGAGCTAGTAATTGAGTAATTTGACCATTTCCTTGTGATTACTGATTTCTCCTGGAAGCATCATGATGTAATATCTTTCTCTGGAACCATCGAAGATCATGTGCTAAAACTGTTGATTGTTGCATATTAGTATGATATTAGGTAGTAAAATTCAGACAACAGGTAGCAAGACCGAAAAGCAGTAAGTGCAATACATCTTTTGTTGCATGGTTAAAAATTACTACCAACTTTATGGCCAAATGATCCAAGGTGATTGGGAGCAGTTATCTCCTGGAAACTTCGTAATTTGTCAACGTGCAAAACCCGTTGTAACCAGTCAGAATATGGAATTGTTTACTGTTCCTTCGTTTGCTGCTGTTTGGCTGCCCTGTCTTTTCTGAAAAGGTTTGCAAGATGTCTTCGTTTGGGGAACGGTCGGAAATTTCTTCTCCGCGCATATAAACGAGTATAATTAATTAGTGTACAATTAATTAAGTATTAATATAAAAAATTAAAAAAATATTAATATAATTTTTAAATTAATTTTTAATGATTTTTTTTATAAAAACGTATCGTTTAGCGCTACAGAGCTGTAGAATTGTGCAAATTCACTTCTATCGTTTCTACCGGTTCCCAAACGAACGCAGCCTACACTGAACCTTCGATTTGTTAGCTGAACACCTTTTTTTAGTTCGATCCGCGTATTTGAATTGAATTCCTAGTAGTTGTAGCACATGAAGCTATAAATACGCAACTCATCTCATTTCATTTCATTCAAGTTGTGTTCCATAATTCTGGGAGTTTGAGGTTTGAAGCACTCTCGTTCCGCTCCTTTGCCACCGGCGGCGATCTCCACCTCCGCGAAGATGGGAACGGAGTCCGCTCCGGCGAGGGCCATGGGCACCACCAAGCTCGCATACTTCGATGACATGTGGGCCCTCAGCTCCACCGCCACCGTCGTCTCCCTCGTCCAGGTTCTTTCCTCTCAGCTCCGTACATGTGCACGAACAAGCCGCCGTAGTGGCGCGCGAAACCCTAGAGCCTGACTTGAGCCTCGGGTGTGTCCGCAGGAGGAAGGGGACCGGCGAGCGGTGGTGCTGGAGGCAACCGTCTTCTACCCGCAGGCGGCGCCAGGTTCCTCGTGGAGGATGTGCACATGAAGGATGGAGTGGTGAGAATTCCGAGAACTCGAAAAAGCTGCAAGCTTGCTGAGGGGTGTTGGATTTAATTCTTTAGGCTAATTGAGTGTTGTGCTATGGCTTATCAAGGTTTTCCACTATGGGAGATTTGAGGACGCCGGAGATGGATGCAATTCTGAGTTCAGTGAAGAGCGTTAGCTTGGAAGTTGATGCGGCACGGCGCAACTTAAATTCCAGGTGTGGAAGCACGGTTTCAACCATTGAGATGTTGAGAAATTTTTTGCTGAAATAGCCAAGCTTGATTAACTCTAAATTGATCAAATTACATCTTCCCATTTATTCATATGATTACAGTTAATTACAGTACTGGTATGATGAATGGTGCATAAATTTAGTGACTGCAATATGAGTTTCCATTAGAGATGCCATATTTGAATGATGCTGTATCAGCAATACGGAATGGAAGATGGTTGCCTTAATCATCATCTTTTCATTATGTTTTATTTGCTATGTGCATTTGCAAACCTTTTAGCTTCCTTGTTGAGTCATTGGGCTAAACCTGTAATATTGCAGGCTTCATTCTGCAGGGCATTTGTTGGACATCTGCATGAGCAATGTTGGCCTATCTCATGTGGAACCTGGGAAAGGACATCATTTTCCAGATGGGTAGGGTCGCTTGTTTTTGGATGCTTCATTCTGTTACTCCATACCAACATTTGATTACTCTTGGCCTTCGTGTCCAGCTTCTCATGTGTTCTTCAACTAATTTGGTTGGAGTTAGATTACCGAGTGCACAATTATGTGTTCTTTGTTCATTACAGACCTTTCGTGGAGCATAAAGGAGTCATTCCACCAGATCAATTGCAGGATAAGAAAAATGAGTTGGAAAAAGAAGCAAACGAGTTAATTTCTAAAGGAGCCAAGCTAAGACACAAGAAGCTATTCTTGTTGAAGTTCATATGTTTCATATTTTGACTTTAATTGTTTACACTTGATGCAGGTCTTAGCTTGTATTTTACCTTATGAGGAGGCAGCTCAATTGTGTGGAAGTGCTCTGCCTAGCTATATTTCAAAAGTTAGTCCTATATTCCTTTTCAGAAGCACTAGTTTTGGGTGTACTAATTCTAAATTCACCCTAAATTATGGATAGTTTTTCTATATTCGAATGGCTTCTCCATAGCTACTCCACTTTAGTTTCCTCTCAACAGTTGCATAAACATTACCTTGAATGTGGAATGTTGAGTTCCTACTATATGTGAACCCATCATGAATTATGAAAGAAATCAAGTAGGAATAAACTATCTGATGTCTTAAATAACCAAATGATAGCGTGTATTAATTCCAAGTTCTTTTTTTTGACTTGGTACCGTCAATTCGAAGTAGTGTCATGAATCATATCACCCTTATTTTTGTTTCTAAACTATTCATGAATTATTATCATTGTTGATGGTTTAATGTTTTGTTTCAGGATAGCACTCTCGCCTTGTGAAATTTGGTGACCATCCTGGTGGTGGTACACATGAGACTGGACCAGTTGAGTGGCATCTGTGAAGCTGAACAATGGCAGAACGATATTTAAACAGTTCTCTTCAGCATTGATCATTAGTAATTTAGGATCATGCCAATGATATTTCTGTCTTGTGGCCAGGAAACTTGATCTTCATCTCCATTTATCTGTCCTTTTTTTTTGTGCAAGCCATTACTTTGAGGCCTTTCTTTGGCAGATGACTGAATATTGTGATTTGTAACCTGCCCTTTATATAAAACTTGGATTTGGAGGCTGATCTCGTTTGCAATGTTTCAGGTCACAAACATACGAGTGAAGAAAGGGCTCACCAAAGTCTCCTACAGTGTCAGTCCATGATTCTTTTCACCCCTGCATTTGGTACCTGGAATTTTTCAGAGAAGTGAAGAGGCAAACATTCAGTGAGCCAGAAGACGGATGCCATGATTTCATAAATCTCGGTTTAGACAAAAGACTATTACATATGTACATGTAATATTTTGAAAAGTACTATTAGTTGTATGCTAAATTTGGTGTCTCACTGTATGTAACTTCCTGTACCACCATGGAATATCTCGTATTTGTATACAGCAATGATGTATTGTTCTGAATGATACCCAGGAAATTTCAGTAGATTTGCTGGTTTTAACCTTAAGATTATGGCCAAGCTTTTTGTTCTGCTAATACTTGAACATAATTATTTGCCAAAATTTAGCAGGAAAAGAGATACTAAAGTGCGCTTGTAATCCCCTGAGTTTAATATTCTAATTTCCATCCTAATTTTGAAATGGGGAGGAAATTCCAAAACCTTATCCTAAACTCGTCTTCTTCCCGCAGCCACCTCCGGCTTATATTCAGCCACGCGCCCACGCCCACGCCCCATTCCTCGCGCCCAACCCCGATGGCCCTAGCGATGCAAGCGCCGCTCCAGCTCCGGCCCCCCGCCCTCGCCTTCGGCCGCCGCCGCCGCCGCCTGCTTCCCCTGCCGCGCAGGGCTGGCTGGTGCCGCTGCTGCGCCGGTGCTGATGGGGTGAAGGCGCAGGCGAGGAGGGCGTACCCGTACGACGAGATCGAGCCGAGGTGGCAGAGGCACTGGGAGGAGCACCGCACGTTCCGCACCCCGGACATCGGCGACGGCCTCGACACCTCCAAGCCCAAGTGCTACATCCTCGACATGTTCCCCTACCCCAGGTACCGTGCGCGTGCAACCCACGCGAATTGGGTTTGCTGCTTCGGTTGCTTGAGTTTATTGTGGTGACTATGCAATGGTGTAATCGGGTTGTGCTTGGTCTGAGATCACTTACTTAGATACTTCATACTTGGATAATTGGATCAATGGATGCATACACTCATAAAAAAATCGTATCATTGGATTAGATACAAGCTGTTTTTTGTTACATGATTGTGCAAAATTGTTGTGCAGTGGAGCCGGGCTGCATGTTGGGCACCCCCTTGGGTACACAGCAACCGACATCCTGTCAAGGTTCAAGCGCATGCAAGGCTTCAATGTGTTGCATCCCATGGGATGGGATGCATTTGGTCTTCCTGCTGAGCAGTATGCTATTGAGGTTGTTTTACTCTTTCTTGTGGGACCTGGTCATCTAGGCTATTCTTCTTTATAGCGTGCTGATGCGCTGCTACGATCTGACCGATGTACATTGTGCGCAGACAGGAACCCACCCTAAGATTACCACTGAACGGAACATTGATCACTTCCGCTCACAGGTGTCATACTTCGTGCCCATGTATATTTATAGCATCTTTTGCTTCTAAGGCTTAGTAGATATCACAGTAGCAATTGAACTGCCCTGTCATGCTTTTATTCTGGGTTACCAATTACAAATACATATTGTTTGTGCTGTAATTTTGTTGTAGTGTTTAACTAGGTTGCATAAAAAACAGAGCATGTTTGCTGCATTTAGCTTCTGCTACTGAGTTCCTAATGCTTTATCAGTATATCCATATTGCAAAGGTAGAAAAATACTAATCAACCATAAATGCAGATAATATTGTGTAAAATAAATAGGTAAATCATACCTTCCGATGTTTGTGAAGTGCTTGCTTTCATTGACCACCGGTCAATATATCAATTAAGTTTCATCATTCGTGCCCATAGTTCGTAGCCTGAAAGTCTTAATTAATGCAGTACTGAAGAAAGACTTGCTTTATATCAGTGGCGTAGTTTGCAACTAATAATTTGCTCATTCATTGACTATCCTATTGTTTATTAGGAACATGTTTTCTTGTGTTGCAGCTCAAATCATTAGGTTTTTCATATGACTGGGATCGTGAAATCTCGACAACAGAACCAACTTACTATAAATGGACACAATGGATTTTCCTTCAATTATTGAAAAGAGGACTGGCCTATCAGGTTAGTGCTACTCGTGTCCTTGTTCGTTGGATCTTTGGTGTTGCAAACATGTTTATCATCTGATCTGTTCCTTTTTTGCACCTTCTTTATTTCAAGTGATCGTCTGCTGTGTACCATTCATTTTAGGATTCTGTTATGTTCTTAGTGTTGTATTTGTGGTTTTCAATGATTTTTAGGCTGGCATTGCTGTCTTACAATCAGGCTGAGGTACCGGTTAATTGGTGCCCTGCTCTTGGAACTGTTCTGGCAAATGAAGAAGTAATAGATGGTGTCAGTGAACGTGGTGGTCATCCTGTTATACGAAAGGTATGTTTTAGAATCTGCACTATATTGTCAGTTTAGCCTTTTCTTTCAGCTATACTCTTTCGTGTCAAAGTACCTGTTGCTAAGCACCTGTATGCAAAATAAATCGTACCACTGTAATCGATCTTTTTTTTTTGTATAGCCAATGCGCCAGTGGATGCTGAGGATAACATCTTATGCTGATCGACTTCTTGAAGATTTGGATGAACTTGATTGGCCTGAGAGCATCAAAGAAATGCAAAGAAATTGGATAGGGAGATCAGAAGGCACTGAGCTTGAATTCTCAGCTGTGGAGAAGGAAGGACATGATCTAGGTGCTAATTTGTTAGTTTACACAACAAGACCTGACACAATTTTTGGTGCAACGTGTGTATACTGGATCCTTTCTTTAATTTGCACAAAATTATTACAATCTTCACTGAGACGGTCAATGTTAAATTACCGTTTTTCTGTTACAGATATCTTGTTCTGGCACCTGAGCATTCTCTGTTGCCAGCTCTAACATCTGAAGAACAACGTGTACATGTATGTTTTTTTTGTCCCTTTTCTCACCATTATCGTCATCATATTTAGAAGCATAATATAGGCTAACTGGAAAAACAGGTAGAGGAATATATAGAACTTGCAGCAAGAAAGAGTGAACTGGAAAGAACTGATCTTCAGAAGGAAAAAACTGGAGTTTTTAGTGGTTCTTATGCTAAGAACCCAGCAACTGGGGAGATAGTTCCAATATGGGTGGCAGATTATGTTTTAGGAAGGTTTGTCAAAACATCTTTGCCTCCTTGTGTACCCAGAAGTTATGTTGTGCATCATCATCTTTATCTTCTAAACGAAAATGATGCTATTAACTCTACACTGTTGGTCACCAGAGGACCTAGCATTTCAACATTTTAATGAATAATGATAAATAAACACTTTATGCTACTCACTGCAATATTAAACAGAACAGTCTGAATGTGGAACTGTCACATCCATTTTGTCTGCTTTAGGTTCTCTATGAAGATTCTTTTTATTTTCCTTTTTCTCATTACTATTTTTTACCTTTTATTCATTTGGAAATTGGAACTTGCTTTTATTTGCATGCATGTGAAGGGGCCTGGCAGAGTGGTTTCTCATGACTCATGGAAATTGATCACAGAATTGTGGGGTGTTAGTTTTGCACTCTCTAAATTTTAAATGTTACCTTGCAGCTATGGCACTGGGGCTATCATGGCAGTGCCTGCACATGACTCCCGCGACCATGAATTTGCCTTGAAATATAAACTTCCAATCATTAAGGTTGTAAGCCCACCCAATGGCAATTATGACTCTGAGGAGGCATATGCAGATGATGGTATCATGATAAACTCGTCCAATTTTTCATCAGGATTAAATATTAATGGTATGCTTTCCAAAGATGCTGCTTTGAAAGTTACTGAATGGGTAGAGGCTAATGGCTTTGGAAAGAAAAAGGTGCTTTCTTTATCCCACTTCATCATTTAACATCATTCTTCGTGCTGCTGCTTTCACCATGAGTTAATTAAACAGACCCAACCATCAGGTGAACTACAAGCTTCGAGATTGGCTTTTCGCTAGACAGCGTTATTGGGGTGAGCCTTTCCCTGTGATTTACCTTGATGATACCAATGAAATGGTGCCCCTTCAAGAAAATCAATTGCCTTTAACTCTTCCTGAATTGGACGACTTCACTCCGACTGGTACTGGGGAGCCCCCTCTGACCAAGGCAACAGATTGGGTATGTGTTGTTAGCAGTTTGGTGCTAAGAATTTGCTGCTTCTTGTGTAATGGCTGAGAACATGCCTAGTCACTATGTTTCTATGAATCATATCGGAATTGAATGATGAGAAAAGAAAGGATATTGATGTAAAAGTTAGAAAAGGTAAATATACAAAGGCAAAAAAAAGTTAATATAAGGCTATAACTTGTAAAGTTAAAAAGTTATGTGGGATAATGATGTATTAATCGCCAACAGTTTGCATCTGAGATCCATTAGTCAGACCATGCTTGTACCAGCCATCTATGTGTCTTTGACACTTTGAATGGGCAAGGTAGAAATTAATCGATTGATTTTAACATTGTTAACACTTGGTTATTTAAATGTCATGAGATCTAATTTAAGCTACTACTGTTTAGCATCTTTATATGTTTGGCAAAGTTGGCATGAAGATGTGTTTTGACTTTTTAGTCCCCCTTACTTTTGCATATACATAAAAAACCTATTAAACTGTTTTGCTGCCTTTTTAGGTTAAAACCATCGAACCTTTGTCTGGGAGGCCTGCGAGAAGAGAAACAAGCACCATGCCACAATGGGCTGGATCATGCTGGTAACTTGTTCAATATGCAATTTATAATAATTTACATAATTGACTCCAAATAGATTGTGTTTGTCAATGTTTGTTTCAATATATCAATTGCTAACGCTATTGCACTTGAAAATCTTTATTGTCATGTTGAAGACTTGAAGTAGGCTCTTTAAATTTACAAGTGACTTATAAACCCTAACATTTCATGTTTTCAGGTACTATTTGAGATTTATGGATCCCCAAAATGCCAGTACGTTGGTTGACAAGGCGAAAGAGAGGTGCATCCTTCTTTCATATGACCTCAGTAAGGGATGTTATTATGTATTATACTGTTGTGTTACTTGTTCTTTTTTTTTGTATCATGCAGTTATTGGGGCCCAGTTGACATCTACGTTGGTGGTGCTGAACATTCTGTCTTGCATTTGCTTTATGCAAGATTTTGGCATAAGGTTCTGACCTCTCTTTTTCCATGGACAAATATCTGCTCTTTGATATTTCTATTGGATGCTAATAGCAAGTTTGTGACATACCGTGTGCAAATATATACAAACCATTTAGTTTAGTTTGTTGATCTTGTTTGTCTGTCCAACTGTATTAGATTTTGCTGATTGAATATGTTTTTTTTCCAAGGGGACTGGCTTATTCTTATAAAATCTGGGTACAGGGGATTACTTTCTTGTTTGCACTGTTTTTTTGAGTAAACTACTGTTTGCATTGTTTACCTCCCAGCTTGTGCCATTAATTTGTTTTTATTTATGTGTCTATAGCATGCAAATCTATTGGTACCTTTTGGCATTCCTTATCTTCAAACTAACTGATTTCTATTTTAGGTTCTGTATGATATTGGTGTAGTTTCTACGAAAGAGCCCTTCAAATGCCTGATAAATCAAGGATTGATACTAGGAGAAGTAGGTGAAACTATTTACCTTCAAAAGTTGCACATGTTCGTTACTATATTGTGCATGTGTTCCTAACAGATAATATCATAACAGGTTGAATATACTGCATATAGAGACAATGAAGGGAGATGGGTTTCTGCAGATTCTGACTCAAGTTTGATTGATTGCTACCAAGAAAAAGTACCTGCAGATAAGGTGGGCTCTGGTACTTTTATTCAAGTGGCATGATAGGAGTAAAAGTTTTTGAGTTTGAATTTTTTTCTTGTTGTTGAGTTTGAAATTTTTTTCTTTCTTTTCTTTCTTCTATGTTTTAAAGGTCACAAAAGTTGGAGATCATTATGTACTGAAGGATGATGCAAACATACGTCTAAATGTCCGTGCTTATAAAATGAGTAAAAGTCGAGGAAATGTCATCAACCCAGATGACGTGGTTTCAGAATATGGTGCTGATTCTCTCCGCTTATATGAAATGTTCATGGGGCCACTGAGGTATGCATCCATTATTATAGATGAAATTACTGCCATTTAAAAAAGCTGATAGAATATCTGATACACAGAGATTCAAAAACATGGAGCACCGGTGGAATTGAAGGTGTGCATAGGTTTCTAGGAAGGACTTGGAGACTCATAGTTGGTACACCATTACCAGATGGATCATATGGAGTTGGAACTACAGTCACTGATGAGGAACCAACCTTGGATCAGCTCCGAGTTCTTCACAAATGCATTGCAAGAGTAGGTCACAGTTGACAGCATGATCACATAACATCTTTTCACTTATTCACTCCGAAATGAAAACTGTTCAAAGTTTTAAGTTTACTAGCAGTTTGGTTTGGAAACTTCTACAGTTCTACCAAGTTCCCAGCACATAATTCCTATACATGCCTTGTCCTTTGAGGAATAAATTCTATTAATTCATTTTACAGCTTGTGCCGCCTTCCATTTCAATTATTTTGAGCCTTTTGTGCTTCCAATATTGAGATGGATTAATTGGAATGGTACTTTGCAACTATTCCCCTATCAGTTATCCTGTGAAAAGCTTTGCCCATGTTCTAACAGTTTTGGCAAAATTATTTATTTTTTCTGTTCTTACCTATGGTTCTGCACTACTGTTTCAAGATTGTATCATCACAATTCTCAGGGTCCCCTTACTGTGAAACATGGTTATGCAGTGATATTTTTTCCTCAGTTGGGCTGATGTGATGGTGACTGATGTCACTCCTGATTATAATGTATTATTGTGTTTTATAGGTCACAGAGGAAATTCAAGAAACAAGATTTAACACAGCAATTTCTGCAATGATGGAATTTGTGAATGCTGCATACAAGGTAACCTTAAGCAATAGTTTTATACTTTTAAATGAAGCTTTTACCATCATTGTATTTCACGTCCATTTTGTAGTTGCCTACATATGATGCTATTTAAGTTCCATGCCAGATGACTTGCTATTAAATAAGAAACATAATTTTTTGTATCCACCGTTTCAATATGAACATAAGTTAAAAAACGTGTCTGCTTTGTTAAAATTCAAGTTATTTTCCTTGAATTTTCAAAATATTTTGCTCAAATATTTTTACTGTTTATCTCCATTGTTATATAATTTGCAGTGAATGATTAGTTGTTGATACAAGACAAGAATATGGAACTGATGTCTGTACTGCAGCTATTCAAATCCAAGCAAGCTTATGTATGTACTTTCGTGCAGCAAGGCTTAAAATGTGCTTACTGCACTTCATTTTCTGCTTAGCTCTTACTTGGTTAATTGGCACAGAACCTCTTGCCAGTTTGTAAACCTGATGTCAGTGAAACCCAATAGGATGTCTTGAATATTCAAATTGAAGTGAAAAAGGATGGAAGACAAGATCAGTTTAACATGGCACTGGCAACAAAACCTGTCCTCTAGTAGACATGTTTTTTGACTTCTCTTATTGTGCTTTTTTCTCTTACAGTGGGACACCCAACCAAAGTCAGTTATTGAATCCTTTGTTCTGTTGCTTTCGCCTTTTGCACCACACATGGCTGAGGAGCTTTGGTTTTGCCTTGGACACTCAAGATCATTGGCCCATGAGCAATTTCCAGAGGTGAGCCTAAACATTCCTTGCTTCTGCACATCAGTCAGAAAGTATGCATTACCTTCAGTCCTTCACAGCAAATAATAGGTTCATGGTGTTCAACATGTCTGAAATTAAAAATTCTACCTTTGGTATGATATTGTGTTCCATGTATTACCATAAATTTTAGTGAATTGTTTCTTTCCTGTCAGGCAAAAATTGAGTACTTGAAAGAATCAAAGCTCGTGCTTCCAGTACAAATCAATGGGAAGACCAGGGGTACAATCCTTATCGACAAAGAGTGCTCTGAGGATGATGCATTCCAAATAGCAGCCTCGGACGAGAAACTCTCCAAATATTTGACTGGGAAGGGCATCAGGAAGAGAATTTATGTGCCTGGAAGGATCCTTAATGTTATACTAGATAAACAGAAGGCAAGGACCTGATTATTGATCCTGTGTTGCCATTGATCTTCTTTGAAGGCCTGCCTGAAGTTGATTGATATGATTGAGACATTAGAAATGTGTAAATTTGCTTTCTTTTGTAGCATTTGTAGTTATTGGCATGCAACTTTTGTGATACTACTGCATGTGGTCATAGTTTTCTTTTACGATGAAATTTTTCTCTCAGGATACAATTTTCACAGGATGAGAATCTTTTAAAGTGAAATGCAAGGTTACTGTAACTGGCACGGGTAAATGTACTGTCAGACCTAACAATATATGTTTACTATCTATTTTCCAGTTTCTGGACTTCTTTTGTTGTGCACTGTCCAGTGCATGGTTGGTTCATGTGTAGGCAAGGAGGATTTGACAATGAACAGAACCCTCCATGTGGATCTTTCAATAAGGTGTTGAACGACCTACTGGAGCTCTATTCTCTGGAGTCTTAACACCAAACAAATCAACTATTACACTGATGCAAAACCCTACCTGATGTGGTGCATCCGTGTACATCAAGTTCTCTGACACATCTAAATCTGAGCAGGTATCTCTTTACATTTCAAATATTTTATTTCATCTTCACTGTTACTTAGATTCATTCTGCATCACTCTCCATTTTTCTGTACATGGCTCTGTTCGGGCATGCTGTATTATTATGAGTTCTAAAAGAACATTTTGAGTCATTCAGTTTGGAACATTTCTCAGGATGCTCATGCACTTTGACAAATAACCAAGCTGCAGACCTTTTTAACTGCACATCATGTCTCGTCTTCCTTTGAGTGAGCGTTCTGCTAAACTTCACTTTATAGTGTAACAAACCTGGAAGCTTTCAACACAAGTCACACTACATAAACCTATTCATAGTTCCTGCCAAACCAAAAGGTGATGGAGACATGATATTTGCTTAAGTTGGCGCTTCTCCTCGTCATGTTTTCTCATCCAACTTTGCACATTCTCCAATTGTAGATCTTAGCTGCTTATTCTGTTGTTGACTCCTAAGGATCTCCTCAACAAATGCTACTAGTTCCATTAGATGTTTGAACTAACAGAGCAACAGCGAGAGGATCATTTTGGCCAGTCGGAGAAGAATATAATCATAGTGACAGTCAGTGAATTAACCTTCTACTCTTTTGTGCATTGGTTGTTGATGAAGGATCTCTGCGTTGCAACATGGCAAGTGAGAAGAGAATTGTGAGCAATTTTACTGTTAAGGTTGGATTGGTATTGTTTGCAGGATGTATTTTTGTGCCGGTTACGCTTGTGACAATGTTCATACACTATGCAGTTCCTCTCCAAATATGTAAGTTCTTGAACTAGCATGAGCATCTTATATCCATCAGTGTCAGTGAGATGTATGTTAGTTTCTTTCCCTTAGTTACCTTTGTATTTGCAGTGAGTTGTTGATTCAGGTAACATTCAGATAACAGCATTCAAAGAATTGCATTATTTTTGTATTGAACTTTCATATTGTCCTAGTTAATTCCTAAACACATTCCTGAAAGTGACTTAGCTTCTCCTTAATTATCTATGGATGAAATGGATGGAGTCTTATCATTGTCAACGTTTTTTAGGGCGGCCGATGTGTGACTTCTCAAGCCCAAGATCAGACGTCTGCAAGCTGAAAGGCGACGTCCGGATAATTCTCCGCAGCGCCACCGTCGTAGGCCACACCTCCGGGAAGCACCAGTCATGGAAGATGAAGCCGCACCCGAGGAAGAACGACCCACACGCGCTCGCCGGCGTCACTGAGGTGTCGGTCACCTTGACGCCGGCCACCGCCGAGCTCGCTCCTGAATGCACGGCCAAGCACCCATCCCCTGCGGTCGTCTTCTCGGTCGGCGGCTACGCCGGCAACATGTTCCACGACTTCACCGACGTGCTCGTCCCGCTGTACATCACCACCCGCCGGTTCGCCGGCGATATCCACCTCCTCGTCAGCGATGCCCAGCCATGGTGGCTTGACAAGTACCGGCCGTTTCTCCGGGAACTCTCTCGCCATGACATCGTCGACATGGACAGAGGAAGCACGGGCGGCGGCGTGCATTGCTACCCTCAGGCGATCGTCGGCCTCGAATTTCACAAGGAGATGAGCGTGGACGCCGCCAAGATCGCCGGCGGGTACTCCATGGCCGATTTCGCTCGCCTCATCCGGCGATCCTACGGTCTCACAAGAGGCACTGTCATCCAGCTCGGCGATGGCGATGACAACGGCGGCGTCAAGGAGAAGACCCCAAGGCTGCTCATCATATCACGGAAGGCGACGAGGGCGTTCACCAACGCCGACGCCATCGCGAGGGCGGCGGCAGCGCTGGGCTACGAGGTGGTCGTCGGCGAGACGGATCATCACTCGGACCTGGGCGCGTTCGCGTCGATGGTGAACTCGTGCGACGTGCTGGTGGGCGTGCACGGCGCCGGGCTGACGAACCTGGTGTTCCTCCCGGCGGGGGCGGTGGTGGTGCAGGTGGTGCCGCTAGGCAGGCTGGGGAAGATGGCCAGGGAGGACTTCGGGGCACCGGCCGGCGACATGGGGCTCCGGTACGTGCAGTACGACATCGCCGTCGAGGAGAGCACGCTGGCGAGGCGGTACCCGCGCGAGCACCGCGTGCTGAGCGACCCGGCGGCGGTGAGGCGGGACGGCTGGCTGGCGCTCCGGTCGGCGTACCTGGTCGGCCAGAACGTCACGCTCGACGTCGCTCGCTTCAGTGGCGCCTTGTCGCGGGCTCTGCATCTTCTTCGCCATTAGAGCAACATATATTATAAATCTAAGCTAGTATATCGTTAGTAATTTGCAATATAACATGAAAATATACTGCGGAGTAGAATGTTATTTTCCCGTGGAATTTCGAATTTTATAGGTTCAAAAAGTGCCTAAATTGGACGTAGTTTGACGTCAAAAACCAAAATTGCTCGTGTGCACTAAATTCGGTTCAGCCTCTTATGTTGGATCAAAAAAAGGGAATGGTTTTTTAATAAGAAATTTTTTCTTGCCTTTACTTCGGAAAAGTAACTGCTAATTATATTGCAGAGGATTTAGATTGAATTAGCTTAACTAATAACAAGAAAACTAATTAAAACTAATTAGAACATCAGCTAAGATAACGTCTATTACTAAACCCCTCATCTATAGTTAAAAAAAATTGTATAACCGTTGTTTACATTTGTAGCGGTTTACAAATTGTGTATAGTTTTTGTATTTTTCAAATTAGAAGATAGAATCTCTATGATGGTCGTGCCGATTGAATTTATGCACATTACTACTGACTACAAAAGTCGAATTGAAACGGAAGATAATATCGAAAAATAGCTTACATATAAATGAGACGTTTGCCTAAATCTTCTTAGGGAGGACACTGCCACTAAGAAGAAGATGTCCATCTAAGTTGATCGATGGATGGACGCTATCAGCAGTCGCTAGCTGAACATCCCATCGCCAGACCCAGAGTTGGCCCTAAAGCTCCATCATCGCCATTGAGGACAGACCCCACGGCTGCCATGCACGACCTCATTTGCCGACGATGTCGACGCCAAATTTGACTAGTATCCTAAATATATGGTTTAATAAATTATAAATTAATATATTAGCTCAAATATACTATATAGAAAAATAAATAAATAAGAATATTACTCACAATACAATCAAAAGAATAAATAAAATAATAACTGAAAATATATAACTATGAAATAAATATGATTTATCTAGTCAACGTGAAATAATTTCTGCTGCAAAATGAAAATGTGTATGTACATGCCATGTCATGTCATGATACGATAAAAAAAGATACACACCATATAAAAGTATCTGGGACGACGACAGTTCATTGAGTGTCGCGGTAATATACACCTACACCTCTCGTTAAAATGAGGAAATTGAGATATCTAACTAGATAGGAATATTTTCAATCCTAAAACTAATATTTGTCGTATAGTCCATGCATGGAAAAATAAAAGAGTTAATTGTATCATACCATTATAAATTTTCTCTAGTTTTAAAATATACCATTATAATTCATCCAAGTTGTGCCATTATAATTTTATAACTTCTGAGATGTGCCACTGCATACCTCTTCACTACGTTTATAATTTTTTTTACCAAAATATCAATATATTCTTCTTCTTCCCCTTCCTCTCTACTTCCAGTGAAAACCCCAGCCACGATGCATAAAGTGATGATGTATTGTAGCAAAATTTGTAAAAAAAAAAATCTAGCCTGGAATATAATCAGTCACGTATCAGCTTAGTGGCTGAGACCGCACAGACTACTCACTCGGACGATGGATGAAAACTCGTAGGATCAATGGAAGAAATACATATTTTTAAATAGGTAAAGATAAAAATATAACAACCGAATGCCTTTAGTTTGTGGCTGGTGTGGCTCTATCTGGTTGAGCCTAACCTGACTAGGGTGAGTTCGAGACGAGGGGTTAGTAGCCTTCTCGCTCGACATGTAAAATAAAGTAACGGATTAGTGTATAATTAATTAAGTATTAGTTAAAAATTTAAATAATAGATTAATATGATTTTTCTAAAACATTTTTTTATAAAAAATACATCATTTAATACTTCAAAATTGTATATGAAAAACGAGGAGGAATTCTCAACCTCAGCTACCAAATACAAAAATTCCCTCCATGTATCTCTATTTATGGAGCCATCATACTAATAACGTTACTTCCAATATCTCTCCATTCTGAAAGAGACTCACTATATCCATCCAATTCCCTTTATTTTATGTCAAATATCTATATTTTAAATTATAAAATTTTACCAACAAGTTTCATCTCAACTATGCTATTTAGTTATATAAGGTACGACATGAGACCTGCAAGATTTTGGATTCTCGACATGGTTAATAATTGACGTGATATTGCACTGATTATAATTTACTCGGTCTATTCGACTGAGATGGATGTTGACAATATGGTCAGTGGCAGATTAGGGGACTCGTTGTGTTGGCTCGTCATGTTATATCGATGTTCGATACCCTCTCCTCCTCCTGATGATATTATATTTGTATCCTCATAGTGCCTAGAACTTGGAATATTAAGAAAGGCACATCGAACTTTTCAGTGTATTCCTAGTATACACGCTAAGTTTCTTACTTGTTCAGTACCTATCTTGTATTTGGATAATTTTTTTCTATACAATTAGATATATAGTATTCTCGTACATATATGTCTAGGGTATCACATATTTACAACACTGGCAATTTGATGACAAGATGTCGGTGCTCTATCGATTTATCTGTTCTTGCTCCCACGAGCACGAACGAGAGTTCAGTTTGGGGATGCCCAGAGGTCCGCCACCAGTGCAGGCATTTGGGGTGGAAGAGAATTAAGTTAAGATGATCATGGATGTCTGGATTCAAATTGCACCACGGTTGACTCCAGATTGAAACTTGCCCTTGCGCCAGTTGCCAAGTAACCGAATCTTTGAGAATTTTCCTGACATTAAGAACAGAACTCCAAAAGCTGATTTAGGAGTGTTAGTAGGACCATTCCAAAAGGTAGTAGAATGAAAATATTTGGCTATAATAATCTGAAACACTTTGTCCTACTTCATTAACTGAATTAGCTTAGCTTGTACTCCTCGGTTATGGATAAAAAAGTTACTTTATATGATGCATGAAAGATTTTGTAACATGGGATTAAGAACAATAACGTAATTAGTTATACTATTATGCCTAATTGGATTTCAAACAATTTCTAGTTTACAAAGTTAACCCCTCAGCTTAAGAAAAAAATAATTACATTCCGACATTAAATCTTGTTAGGCATTAACCTCGTGTATTTGTATGGATATTGGTAATACATATATTTGTGTATAAGTTACAATTGCAACCGTTTTTTATATTATATGTAAACAACTATGATATATTTTTCATGCATATACATAATCATGTAGGAATGATATTTCAAATTAATATTTACTATATTATTAATTTTGAGGTCCAGACTAAATTAAACAAGGTTTACTAAATAACTGTGGGAATGAAATAGGTAAAGAAAGAATGTAAGAGATTGCTCTTTGAGCTAGCTGTTGTTTTTTTTCTAGAACAGTTGGATCGGACGATTGTTGCAATCAAACTACCGAAGCTACAACTATAGTTGATCCTGGTCCTTCTTTCGCAATTACATGTAAAAATACACGCACACCAGACTCGTATAAGAGTGCATACTCCTAACATATGCTTAGATGTCAGTGACAAGACTTCTTAGTCTCACTAAATTCTATTGAAAATATCCTTATATGTGAGTAATATTCAGGATTTAACCATTTCTTCAATTTTTTTCTTATAGGTTTTCAGGAATATATATATTTTTTAAAAAATCAAAAATATACTCTTGTCGTCCAGTCAATGCCTCTTGACCCACAAAGCCATAAATGGCTTGTCATCGTTGGAAGTGGCAACACGTGTGTTTATAGTTTTGATTTTTTGTAAAGTGAGAAAAAATATGTTTTAAAATTTAATTCGATTTAAACCCTGGTGGTTAAACCAAGCATCCACAACTCTATCACTGCTTTCCACGCAGTGTATGTTGACACCGATTTTGGCACATGTCTTAAATATGATATAATAAAATATAAATCAATATATTAGCTCAAATATATTGTATTAAAAATAATAATATAAGAATTTACTAGAAACAGATAATAGAGATGATCAAATGATAAATAAAATATTGACCAAAAATATGTAGCCATAAAATAAGAAAAAAATTATTTGACAGGCACGGAATAATTGTGCTCCAAATGTTTGCCGGCGCAAAATAAAAATGTACACCATGTGCGTGCCAATATAATGTGATATGAACCCATATACGCGTGCCATATAAAAAATAAATAACGTGTACAGCATGGACCAATGTTTAGCATATTTAGTCGCCATGATATAGGAGTATCTATGTATAAAATGCAAGCTATGATAAAAAGGAGAGCATGCCCACCGTATAAAATATATATTCGGGTAAGGCGGTCGTCCAATAAATAAAATCTTGAGCTGAAATCTAGATGGCGTGCAATAATTGTGTTTCAAATATTCACCGGTAAAAAAATATTTGTTCCGCATGTGTGCTAATATAACGATAGAACCGATGAATGCTAATATATATTTAGCAGTGGTGAACTCTTCGTGTATAAAACTAGATGACACCCACGTCGTTGCTGTGGAATTATCTATAAGACTAACGTGAGCAAATCGATGAGATAAAATTAGAAGGTATTGAATATATACATAAGCATATTACAGCTTAAATGAAACTGAAATTTATTGAAGAAACATAACGTATAGGAACTAACAAAGCAAATATCTTCAATGATTGTGGGTCCATTTAGTGGCCAAAACAGAATTGGATCACCATAATATAGCATAACGCCGCGCACAGCTGCGCACGCAATTATAGCTTAAGCAAAAAAAAAATCTAATGAAATGACAATTTGTTATTATTGATTGAACGTTTCACCTTCGTTCATTTAATCTGAATTTGTAATATCAAAACATATTAGGTACATAATTGGAAGTTTGTAATTCAAGTGACGCCAAACTTTATGTAACAAATTGCTCATGGAAACTTGTAAACATTACTGGCAACAATTAAAAAAAATATGAACACACAAGTTAATACCATGATCATAAACATTACATAAATAATTGGAAGCTTTTTAAGAGGTGCTCTTTTATTAAATTGACCAAACTTCAAACCGAAATATAACCATACTGGTTATTAATAACATTGTACAAAAATAAGCATGACCAAATCGTGAACGGCATTGCACTCTTACAAGTAAATGACCAAAAGAAAGAGGGGGGGGGGGGGGGTGAAATCCACAGGATCCTTGTTGATAAGTCGATGACTTACAGCAGCCTTAAGGCTACATATTGCACAATTTCAGTGCTTCACTTAACATAATAAAATCTGAAGACTGCATCCCAGAGTATGAGCGATCCCTGTACCCAAATATGCCAGTGCGAACTCTTCTATATTCTCTTGAACAGTGGCAGTGCATATAAACATTGTCCATGAAAGTCATCCAAAAGCTGCTGATAAATATTAGTGCTGACTATACATATAGAGTAACATGACACCTCTACTTATCGGGTCAACCATCCAATTTACTCAGTTGATCATTTACACTATTATAAAAATGACCTCGTAAACTCTTTTAGTCACAATTATACAACCGTTATAAGTGATCCAAGAATAAAGTAGCTATTTTTAGTCTCGATTCAATTAATCGGTACTAAAAATAGTCGATGTGATGTGGAGACAAAATATTTTTTTTGCTGTACTTATTTATTGTTTTCTTTATTATTATATATATGCATATGATTATCAAACTCGTCTAGAGAAGTTATTGCTTTGGGAATAGTGGCGACGTCGACGGTGGCATCGTTGGTGGGTGGGCACGTAACAGCGTCAATGGTGGAGATGAGGATGGTGATGGCATGGAGGGTAGCGTCATCGGTGGAAAAACGGACACGTGGCATGGAGGGCGGTGTTGTTGGTGGGAAGACGGACACGTGGCGTGGAGAGCGACGAAAGAGTTTTTATGCTCAATAAAAATATTTTTGTCCGAGTTGGTATTAATGACCAGAACTTAATATACATTTTTTTAGTATCAGTTGTTACTAAATAGTTTTCTCATTCGACTAAAATAGAAAAGGTGAAAAGGTGTGAAAAATAATTTAAAAAAATAGAAAAATTATAGGATAAATAAATTTAAGAAAAAAAAGAAAGCTAGGATAGTTAATATTAAAAACTTTGAGGGTAAAAACCTTCCGGTTGTAAATTTCTATTCTTTTTCCTCAATTTTTCTATAATTTTTCTTTATTTTCTCTTTTTTAGATTATCTTTATTTTTACAATTAAGACATACTCTTATTTTCTAAAAAAATATTCTTTCTCAACTATTTTTATATATTTTTAAGAAAATGATGTATACATATATAACTAAACTTAAAAATAGTCCTTGGATAAATGAAATCACCAAATAAAAATTTTCACAAAAAAATTTGCCAACACCTCTTGTACTTTCTCATCTTAAGAAGTTTTCCTACTGATTAAAAAAGCCAACTATTACTAATAAATATATAATAGTATATGTTAATGTATATAATAACATTAGTACCGATCGGTAACATTAGTAAATATATCATCAACCGATAATGACTACTGAGTACGTTTAACTGTTATAACTGATACTAAATAATAATATTAATATCGATTAGTGTTATTAATCAGTACTAATAGACTATAGCGGTAAACCTAGTACTAAATAATATTTTTAAGTATTGTATCGGTATATTTATATTTGGGCTATTAGGCCAACCACCATTTTTTTAGGGCTACTGGAAAAGCCAAAGCATAATTTTGTAAGGCCACGGTCACTTGTTTTCAATAGTTATTCCTTCAATGGATCATAGTTTACCACCAAATGAAAAGTTTAAATGTGAAGAAAAGTAGCCATGATATGGCTACATGTTATGTTAAAGGCTGCAGCTTATTTGGTTTGCTACAACCAAAATTGGCTTGGGTTTCATCTGCAACTTTGCCCCTCAAAACAAACAGGCCCACATCAATCAACATTACTTATTGCAAAAGAAGTTAAAAAATGTGAAGCATATCCAGCCAACTGGTTGTAAAAGAATACATATCACAACAAAATGCGACTTAACCAACTAAATATAATTCAGATTAACGAAAGTTAGTAAAGTAGCAACCATGCAATTTAAGGTATTCATACCAGAAAGAAACAAGCACCTAGACTTAGCCAACAGGTTCGACAATGCACTGCGCAATACCACTAATCAAACCAACGTTTTTTGACAACCCATTATCCCAAAAAGCGCATCTTAATTCCTGACCGAGTGACAAAGAACAAGCTCTGGTCCTTTGTTTTGCTCTCCATAGCCAAACATCCGGTCAAACATTAGCTGATGAAATGGTCACAATTAATATTTGACTGCAAATTGACGAAGAAATTGATATTTGGACATGCCCGGAAAATCCAAACCGATGATTCACCTGGTTAGCGAAGTCCCATAAGAGGACCGAGATGACGACGCTGCCCCACAGTGAGGCCATAACATAGAACAAGCAGAAGCTCCAAATCCTCAGTATGGCGACGGGCCAAGAAGCTCGAGCCGATTAAACTTCCTTCTAAAATACAAGATTGAATTTGACTATAACTTGCAAAAACATTTGAAGACAAGCATAATAATTAAAAAATGTGCAATCATGTGCCGACGTTCTCAACATGTCAATAAAAGACAACACATTAGTTCGCAAGGAATACAAATTATTCTCTCAATCAATTTTTTTAAAAGATTATATCATCGATTATCAAGGCTCACGATATTTACACAACTAATAAACTTTATATAAATCACAGGAATATACAAGATCTGAAATTTTCCTTTCCATCATAAAGCTCTGTTGCCTGGCTAAAATGATGAAGCTCTGTTTTTTTAACGAGGGCATGAACAATGATGTGTTACAGTTTTGGGTAAAAGGATATTTTCGGCTCCTAAATTTTCATCAAAATCCAATTTTTATCCTAAACTATAAAATCAGTTACTTTTCATCTTAAATTTTCGAAACCAGGAAAACTGTCTCTTGATTGATTGCTTGTAGCGGTGGTTTTAGCCATATTAAGAATCACATTGCCATTTTAATGTTTTAATTGGCTACTAACTTAGCATTGCATGGCTTATCATATGCTTCATATCCGTTTTTCTCTTTGCATCACCCTCGCTCATTAATAAACTATGAGAGAAAATAAGGAGAAAAATATTTTGTATATGGAATAACTGCCATTTAGTAGTTCGAATAGCACAAAATAGTGTTGCTGCACCACCATTAAAACTAGTCTCAGGAGGTAAAACTTAACCGGTTTTAGGGTAAAAAATAAGTGGTTTTATAGTTTAGGATAAAAATTAGGCTTTGGTGAAAGTTCAAGGCAAAAATATAGGCTTTACTCTATTTTTTTATATTGTATAGGAATGAAAGAGAGGAGAGGAATATTATCGTCTATTAATTAAAAAAAGATCTGACAGTTTAAGAATTAAATCATTAATTAGATTAATATGTTTGAAATAATTAAATGGATGATTTGTTGTGTGGGTTATGACATGGAAAGACTATATGGACAACAGTTGGGTTCGTTTGTACCGGTTGTCAACCTTTCTCTCGTTTTTTTCCCACGCACGTTTCTCAATATGTTTTTTTAAAAGGAGAGAATTCAACCTAATCTTTGTAACAAATACTAACAGACTACTATATCTAGAGAAGAAACAAAGTGGTTCTGATTTTACTTGCATAACTAACCTAGAAATTCCATGGTTCATCCATTTTTATCAAAAACCATACTAAGCCTGTGGCTTCAAATTTTGTCCATATTTTTTGCGTGTATACTCACTTGTCAGTATGGTCCATGTATGCTTGCATATACTATTTGCGTGTATCTCGGTGACGGCTAATTTGAAGAAAGCACCAGACAGCCATGTGGTGTTTCATCGTAGAGGAGATCAAGGCAATGATGCAGCTGTTGCCTGAGACATCTATATCCAAGGTAAGGAGAGAGTGTAGTTAATGGATCAGTTGCCCATGGTCTTGCTTGTCTTGCTAGACTTTCTAGTAGTTGTCCTGTTTGGAGTACTTACTAGGTCAACAACTCTAGCGTGATCGTATGAATATTGTTTCTACTCCGTGAAAATTTTCCGAGGTTATTTCCTGACCTTGAAGAATACAGCCTTTCAATACGATCATACAAATATTATGTTTTCAACTATAGGAGCAATGCATTTCGAATTATAATTTCGATTGCATGTCACATATCAAATGATGGTATACAATGAACCGCCTGCGTTAATTGTTAATAAAGTAGAGAGACGGCTCCTGCATAAAGCTGTCTCAAATTTAGTGACAGTTGACAATCATTTACAATGATAACGGAATATTAGAGAGTGAATGATACAAAACCATCTTGTAATAGAATTGTCTATAATAACAACATATTATAGACTTGAAAAAAAGACATATTATATATTATCAATTATATAATAACTAAGTATATGTGAAAATATTGAAGAGGGCTATCTGTCGGAGCCATTAAAATATATCTAAGATGGTTTTTTTCCATATCCATCTTTGATTTGAGCCATGTTATAGAGGTCATCAATTACTCCTTTCCGGTGCTCAAACATGCATAGATGTTATAACTTATCCGTCTGTGATATGGTCATCCCAAGGCTTACTTGTTGGTCTGATCTACTCCCAAAGACCAAGAAAATGCAACTAGGTTTGGGGTATGTCTACTCACTGTGGCATGCGAAGCATCGGTAACTTCGGGGCCTAGCCCAACAAGAGAGTATGGGTCTAAGTCTCGGCCTAGATGGTTCACATAATAAACTGGTTTCAATTTTTTATACACAGTCTCCACCAAGAGCCGTCTTGGTGGTGACCTACTCATACAGTTTTTTTGGAGTCTTAGAGACGTGTTTTATGTCAATATGGAGTTAACCAAAGAACTTTAGTGTTGATGAACGAAGCATGGAACCGCAGTCGAAAAACCGATTATAGAAAGTCTATACAATTAGCATACAAAGGATTTTACGAAAGTAGCTTATACATTGTAAACTGGAAAAGATCTACGAATTATGATGGCTAAAACTATAGCAAAACGTAAATGTAGAAGGTAAAACAACAATTTGCTAGAATGGTTTTGTGTTGATTTTTTCAATGAATCAGCCATATCCCTCGTAAAAGAGTTGGACTAGCGTAACTAGAGTCTTTTCATGTGCTATTAAGCTAAAAGATCGATCTAGCTGAATTGGATATTTCGAATTAAGATTGTAAATCAGGCCGCTCATGATTGCAGGTCGTACCGAGAGTATGATGTCGGTTAGACCAGCTAGTACAAACCCGACCAGACATGTCTCTGTGCAGAGCTTCTGCAGCTCTAGAGCTTGTCCACTTTGCTATCATTTTCAAACCTATCAATTTTTTATTACCAAATTCTGGTAGGTAAAAAACTAAACTTGCCATTTTCACTCGACCAAAAATTGGTATTTTTGTATGTTTCTTCTCATACAAACACTAGTAAGACTATAAACTAAACATAAACACATCTAAAGTTGCTAAAATTGGTAACGCTAAAGTATGCCAAATTTGACATTGACAAATTTTCATGAGGTTTATTTGAGCAACAAACTGAACAAGCCCCTAGTACCTTCCAGATTTATTCAATTCTGTCCATATACAAACTGATCTCAATTTTGGGTGTCAACAAGACGGCTATCCATCAGAGCCATTTCTGATATATCTAATACAGTTCCTTTCCGTAACTGTCTTCAGTTAGGTCCATATTACAAAGGTCATCAATTAAGTCGTCTCTAGTATTCAAACATCCTAGACGGTATTCAATGTATTTCAGCGTGAGTATAATTTGACACGACTAGATAAAACTCTTCCAAAAGATTGCATTTTTAAAGCCCATCTTATATTAACCAATACAATCTAAAAAAATATAACGTGCTCTATTTTTTTCAAACTTTAATACATTTATCTCACACTTTAGAAAATTCCGATATATTTATTTCACTTTTGTAAGCTATCCTCACTTTAAACCATAATACATTGATTATTTCAAATATATAAAGTCTTTGTGAGATAAATGAGATAGGCTTAATTTTTTGGGAGTATATTAACAGATATGCGGCCAGAGGTCAAAGGATTGAACGCTTATGAGATTACCAAACCACGGTGCTTCTCTTCCCCTTCCCCTTTGTTCGACCCACACACCAGAAATCAGAAATCAGTCACCCAACGTATATACAGACAAGTCACGACTCAAACTGGACAATCACAATATAGTATGAAAACAATTTTCATAGGACTCACTATTAATTTCATAGACGGATAAAAATATGAAATCCTTGCTTTATAGTTATTAGGGTAGGGTTAAAGAGCCGTCAGTATAAACTGAATTCAATGGATGGACCAATAACCTACGCAGTCTGTGAAAATCGTTTCAATTTATGTAGGTGACACATTTTAGATGACAGCCATGTACATTTAAACGAGTGGCACGCTATTGTCGGCCGCGTGGTGCACATTTAAATATTGTCGTTTCATCTTTTTTTTTTGTCATCATTGGTTTTCATATGGACTCTAAGTCACATCTCCTCAAAAGATGAACCAACGGACAACAGTTATATCTTCACTAGCATGTCACAACTCTTCAGCTCTCACAACTTATTTATATTCCTATAAGTGTATATTACCATTTATCAATATTGAGATGTCAATATTCAATTATTGTGTGAACCATAGGTAAAGTGTGGTATTGAGATATGTGTCGTAGATACTGTTAGAAAAGCAACCAAGCAGCTTGAGGCATAAAGTAAACTATTCTTCTTAGATTTTAGTTCTTTCAAACTAAAAGGGTTTAAAAGATGATGATGATGTTGAAGATATGTCTCTTAGACTTTCCAATGCAAATGATACATTAATTTTATATTACATTCTTTTAAATTATATTAATACTAATAGCAATTGTATTTGCCATATGTGTAGGGTGAAGCTCTTAAAGTGCTAACGGAAGTTAGCTTGTAATACATCTTATCTTAGGTAATGAATGAGTTTGGTTACACATTCACTCCACCTAAGATATATTTGGTTGACAACTTTAAATACCAGTCCTATATCTATTTCTGTTGGAAGCAACACCAATTTATAGTTTTAAATACATAATAGATCAGCATGATGATACAAAAGAAAATGATTATATACATGCATTAACTACTGTGGAGGACATCTTTGAATTTAATATCGTTGGTAGTGGTTATACTTTATATCTCATGTGATCTAGTAGGGATGGAGACTGATTTAAAACTGCGTATATTTATTAATATGTATTTTGCTTCTAGGTATTGATGTTGACAGGGTGTATGATCAACTTGTATTACTATCTCTTTATCTAAGTAAATGTTTATGAATGTGACTATTGATGTCTGATATGTTAGTTTTATATAGGCATGTATTACTACATAGCAGCTAGATTTTTATTTTTTTGTTGTAATAAAACAGTATAGGCAGTTTATAGTTTAGATTCGTTTGTGTAAAAGAGTTTACATGGGGCGGATGTCTTCCGTAACAATCCGTAACAAATATATTTTATGTTTAAGACTGAAGATATCTGTTCGCGAAAATATATGCGGTTTTGGATGCGCCTGCATGAATCGAGTATTTCTGCATATCCTTAGTTGCAGGCAGAGCGAGAAACACCCGTGTAAACAGCTTATATGTCGCATGGACAAATGTTACGGGAGGAGCAAAAAATGCCTATATAAACTGTTGATGTGTCGCATGGACAGATGTTTTGTGTAGCAGTGTCAAATGCCTCGCGAAAACACCATCACGCATCGAATCATTCTATGGTACGACAGATTCAGGTGCAGCTCTGAACTTCTGAAGCCTTTGCTGAATGCTGATGAATAAGATTTTAGAGGAATCTCTCTGCTCCCAATCCCATCTAATGGCCGGCCCAGATAAGTGGCGGTGACAGAAAAGGCCAAGACCACTCCATCTCGTCACCAATTTCCACTAGATGCATCTTGTTCTGTTGGTCAGGTTGGCTGTACGATACAGATGGTCCAGTTCCACTAGCGAATTTAGGCAGGGTTAGGCCGCGCCATTTCGACGCAAATTATGCTCTCTCTCACAAACGGCCCCACTCACCATTTGCTACATCTATCTCTGTATTTGTGTTTGTCTTGCTGCTGCCTCTGCCGACAGTACAGTGCCACTACATGGCACTCTTCTAATCCTCTTGGTCTCTACCATGCAAGTTATGCTACTATATTTCTAAAATTTAAATCTTGTATCACAATATAATTATTCATGCACTGATTTTACAGTCAATCAGATATTTAGAAAGGGAATTTAAGTGATTTAAAATTTAAAAATGGATCACCCAAGTTACTAAAAGGTTTTTTTATTTAATCTTAGTATGTGCTAGAATTTAGGTAGTAGTAATTGTCTTCTATTCTGCTTTCTAAATCCTACTAGTCATCAACGAAGTTTTCATGACTAATCTTCCTAAGTTCCTAGACTCTAATTGTACATTCCCGTAGAGTTGTAGTAACAGGAAAATAGAAGTTCATTGCTACAAGCATAGGTTCTTCTGTCCTACGGAGAAAAATTCCGTCCAACAAATAAGGCTTATTGTACCTAACCTCATGTAAATGCTGACGCTGATTGGGACACAACAAACAAATCAACTTCATTAGATTCCGTTATTAGGCCGTGTAACCGTACTGAAGATGTCGTTATATTTGAGCACCAGTCAGCCACATGAACACCATGTCTGTATTCTGAACTTTTGTTTCTTTTTCTTCTTTGATCTACCTAACGCTTGTTCTCTTGTGCCCAATAAACCAGCCAGCATCCATTTTTCAGGCATAGCTCTGGGGCCTAATTTCTGCATTTTCATTGGCAATGCAGTTTGGCACGCCAGAAATGCGTTTTCTCGCCATGATTTGACGAGTAACTAAGCCTCGATTATTCATGCATTGGCCCCCCTTAATACAAGTATGATTCAGGGATCAAGGAAAGGGAATGGTCAAGCAAGATGCCATTCGATACAACAGTTGCGATGCGCAAGTGCGACCGGATCCTATATGAATGGACGTTGCAACCACTGCCTGAATCTCTACATGATGCCACCACGCTCTCAGCATTTATTGATCTTGTCTACTATACTTATACTTACCATACTGTCGACACAATCATATTCTCCTAGCTACTCTGATTTTTCACCAAGAACTAGGCCTACCTGAATACCAAGAATGGTACTGCATGATAGGATGAATACTAGTAGTATATACGCTAACTATGCAGTATTTATTGTAGCTACCTGTTCTTGTTGCTGTTTGCCATCCCCTGACGCAGGAAGTTTTTAATTGCACTTCAAAGCTAGTTGTTGAGTATTGAATCTGCAGGCAAAACTACTACTGTATCTTCATTTAATTGGATTAATTTAGTGACATGTGGTTGACCACTTTGCCAGTTTTGACAGAGGGCAGGTGGCCAATGGTTCTAGAGAGGTTATCCATACTGAATTCAGACAATCTGTTTTTTTTTTATTTTCTTAAAATCTTACATACTGAATCCAGACAAGTTGCTTCTGAAAACAAAGAACCGTGCAGTTAGGGCACAATGACTTCACGGGGTGCAGAACCCTGCGCCAACTCCTTTCCTAGAATAGAGCTGATGACCACTTTGCAAAGCAAGGAATTGTTGATTAGACCGCAACTGCTAACCACGAAAGGAGAGCACTAATGCAGATGCAGAAGCGATCCTACGAGTTTGGACCAAACAACAAACTGAATCTGTTCTATCATAGAATCACAAACTGAATACTACTAGTAGCTTTCTTCAGAGTTACAGTTGAATTTACTAATCACCTTGTAAAATCAGCAGGTAATTCAGCTATGTGTGGTTACATTCACCGGGTGGATGTTGAGTGAAGTTCAAGACGATGCAGAACACAAGATGGGCTTCCTTTTGTCGTGCTGCCGCTGAATATGATCGATCTGGTCCTGCGTTGGACCCATGTGGAAACGGACACAGAAAGCACGGAAGGAAGCAGCAGCTTTCGAGACTCTCTCCTTCCTTTAGCATCTTCAATCGCCGTAATATGTGGATCAGCCGAAGAAAGACTAATGCGACACGCATGTGTTAACTAACAACAGATCACTGCATTTCACACAGCCAGTTTCCTATGAACTTTTTCACTGAACCGATGAGTCACACGATTAGCTGCAATTTAGCCATCTACTGGAGACAGCAAACTGAAGAATCCTCTGTAATCAATCTGTAGTTGTGTAGCAGCAGCAGCTTCAGTACAGAAGCAGATTCTGGTGGCTGTATCAGATCAGATTGGCAAGCACGTTGGTGTATGTAGAAACCAATCATTCAATCACTCATCAAATGGAAAGATGTACTCCTATCATCATCCTCAGATAACGAGATCAACCTGGCCATCAGATGGGAGCGGAGAGATTCCTCTAAAATCTTAATTCATCAGCTCAGGTTTCATCAGAAAGTTCAGAGCTGCAGATCTTGATTATGCATGTTCGATCCGGCTGCTAGTAACTCGTCGTCAGTGCCAATTGCCAATCAATCACGCGGACACGCAGTGCAGAAACCATGCATCACTCAGGCCACAAGTCGCACACGTTATTGTACGTTACTAATCCCCATTTTAAAACACAAGATTTGTTTCGTTTGATAAAACTTTGACCAGTAATTTTTATTTTTTTATTAGAAAATAATTTTTATGATATAAAATTGATGTTATTAGAATTCAAAATTTCTTTATTAGAATATGATTTTTATAATAGAATTCAAAATTACTTTATTTTAAGATTATAAATTTATATCACGTAAATAATATATTAGTACAATAATTATGATTAAAGTCTTGTTTTAATTAAATAAAATATTTTATATTTTAAAACAAATATATAAACAGAGATAATATATTAGTATTATATTTTAAAATAAAGAGTAGCTTACCATTAGTCAGCCTTTGAAACGGAGGACTATTAGTCAGCCTTCTCCATCCTTTACACACGGAAAAAAGTACAAGAAGATGAAAAAGAAATGTGGAAAAGAACACAAAGCCACTAGTTAAGGAGAAATAAATGGAGGTGTCCTACACGCCCTCATGCTGCCGCAGGTACTCTCCCCTGTTTCTCTTCTTCTTCACACGCTCCTCACCACCTCAGCATTCGGCTTAGCTTGCTCACGAGTAACACCATCTCACCTCACCTCACCTTCACCTCATTGCAGTAATCTTCAGAGCTCCGGTGAGTTAAGGCTTCACCGCTGCACTGCACTCTCGCTCACACATGAGCTATATAGATAGCTAGAGAGAGGGAGAGAGAGAGTGCCGTGCTGCGAACAGAGAGAGAGAGAGAGGCCATGGAGGGCGGTGGCAAGGCGGCGTACAGCTACGGCCACCATCACACCCACGAGGGCAAGCTGCTCAAGAGCTTCAGCCGCGTGGAGCCCCGCCGGTTCAGCCTTGGCCTCGTCGCCGGCTTGCTCCTCGTCACCTGCGCCTACTTCTCCACCGCCAAGTTCGACGCCATCCACATCGCCATGAGTACGCTCTCCCACCTCCACTGTTCCAGTCCACTGTTCCTCCTCACGCATCCTCTTTGCATTTCGTCCACCCTTGGTGCTTGCCTCACTCTTGCCACCATGGACGCTTGCAGTAAGCTCTCCTGCCAAGAATGCAGCTGGGATTGTGAGTGCTTCTGATGGCTCAAACCAGCAATTAGGTGAGCACCCAGCAATTCATCCATCCAACAGGTTCACTTGCTGTACTAATCGAGGAGTTGACGAACTGTCTCCTGTTCCTCTCTCTCTGCTTAGATTTGGGCCGAGATGCATTGTCCAGGGAAGGGAGCAAGGCTGAGGTGCTCGACAATGACGACAAGATTTCCTCTCTGGGGCCAGGTAAACTACAACAACAATCATTTCCGTATCATTTTGCTTGGGGATGCATCGAATTCGAACTGGGAGGGATTGTGTTGCTTTGGTACTTCTACTGGATTACACGGAAAGTTTAGACGATCTGAAAAGGCTTGTTTTTCTTCTTCCTTCCTCTCCTCTTTGCTTTCCATTTCCCTTTAGATTTGGTCCACAATGCACCGGTGGACGGCAAGAGGAAAGAGGAGAATTTTGCTAGGGATGGTGATGCAAGCGTGTCTGCTTCCGGAAGCGGCAAGGATGAGGAGGTTCTTGCTAAGGATGATGACGCAATTGTCGGTGCTGTTCTTCCTCCCTTGTCATCAGAGGATTCCACAAACAGCACACAGGAATCAGGTAAAAAAAACCAATTCAACTAATCTGAAGCAGCCAAGATGAGATTTTTTCCCACTCATTTCTGGCGCATTTAAATGCGAAGGAAATGTAGGATTTTAATAAGCTGTTGCTGTTGTTCTTGGTCAGGTGGTCTTGAGGATGAAGAACTGCAAGTCCAGGAGGCTACAGCTGCTGCTAATCCTCCCCCAAAGAAGACCAGCAACAATGGCAGCTTCCCCTCTGTGGTTCCATCCGACCCTGCTATTCTCCCTGTTCAGCAGACTCCGGCTGTTCCAGAGGCCAAAGCTCCTGTTGTTCAGCAAATTCCGGCTGTTCCGGAGGCCAAGGTTCCTCCTGTTCAGCAGATTCAAGCATTTCCAGAGGTTAAGACAGGTATCCAGTTCTTCCTTTCCCTTGGTTAAAAAGATGCTTTTTTTATGGCAAAATGCCAAGTACTAGTCTTCAGCGCTGGATTGAGGCATACTGTAGAACACATTTGAGACTTTGAGCACAAATTCTGGTTGTAAGTTGCAAGGCATGTAGGAGTAGATGCAAAATGTGGATTGTGCAGACTAGTTTTTGGACACACATTTTTGATGTCTTCTCTATATCAACGCAAGGCTCAAACGTTGTTCTTGCTCTTCTTGGACCACCTTTATTTTGTTTTCATCCTGTTATCTTCACCTTTCTTGAGAGGAGAGCAAAGTGAGTTAGCATTATCACCCATGCCCTGCCCATAGCTTATTGATAGCCCACATTTTTAGACCTCTCGTGTCTATCGTTTGATTATCCTCACCATCTCGTTTCGTAGGGTCTACAACAACATTGTTTTTGTGTTCTTAATTTGGTTACAGATCTGATTTTTATAGCTTGCATTTCTGGGCCAAACACTGTCGTAATTAACATGCAATGTGGTTTGATTGATGGTCCCAAGATTCAGAGGCGCCGCCGCCGCGGAAGGAGTGGAAACCGCTGTGTGATCTCTGGTCGAACCGCCGCATCGACTGGTGTGAGCTCGACGGCGACGCCCGCGTCGCCGGCGCCAACGGCACAGTCACGCTGGTGGCGCCGCCTGGCCCCGTCGACGAGCGCACCTTCCGCGCCGAGTCGTGGCGCATCAAGCCGTACCCGCGCAAGGCCGACCCGAACGCCATGCGCAACGTCCGCGTGCTGACGGTGCAGTCGCTGGCTAACCACGCGGCGGCGTCGGCGTGCACGGACCGGCACGACGTCCCCGGGCTGGTGTTCTCCGACCGGGGCTACACCGGCAACTACTTCCACGCGTACACTGACGTCATCCTGCCGCTGTTCCTGACGGCGAAGCAATACTCCGGCGAGGTGAAGTTTTTGGTTTCCGACTTCCAGACGTGGTGGCTCGGCAAGTTCTTGCCGGTGTTCAAGAGCCTGTCCAACTACGAGCTCATCAACCTCGACGACGACCACCGCGTGCACTGCTTCCGGCACGTCCAGGTCGGCCTGACATGCCACGCCGACTTTAGCATCGACCCGTCGCGCGCGCCCAACGGCTACACGATGGTGGACTTCACCCGGTTCATGCGCGCCACCTACGGCCTGCCCCGCGGCGTGGCGTTCCCGGCGTCGTCGCCCGGCGAGGAGCCACGGCGGCTGCCGCGGCTGCTGGTGATCGCGCGGGCGCGCACCCGGCGGTTCGTGAATGCCGATGAGATCGTGCGCGGGGCCGAACGTGTCGGGTTCGAGGTGGTGGTGTCGGAGGGCAACCACGAGGTGGCGCCGTTCGCGGAGCTGGCGAACACATGCGACGCCATGGTGGGCGTGCACGGCGCCGGGCTGACGAACATGGTGTTCCTCCCCACCGGCGGCGTGGTGATCCAGGTGGTGCCGCTCGGCGGGCTGGAGTTCGTCGCCGGCTACTTCCGCGGCCCGTCCAGGGACATGGGGCTCCGGTACCTCGAGTACCGCATCACGCCGGAGGAGAGCACGCTGATCGACCAGTACCCTCGCGACCACCCCATCTTCACCGACCCAGACGGCGTCAGGTCCAAGGGCTGGGACTCGCTCAAGGACGCCTACCTCGACAAGCAGGACGTTCGGCTCGACATGAAGAGATTCCGACCCATCCTCAAGAAGGCCATTGCCCATCTCCGGCAGAAGAACACCACACTCATCAACTAGCCATTTCGAATTTTTCGCGATCAGCATGGATGATGCATCGATGTACACCATCTTCTTGATCTTTCTCTTCTTGTACTCCCTCTCTCAGTAGTAAGTAGTGTAGCAGCTAGCAGATCGACCAAATGTATGATATTGCAGGAAAGGAGATCAGCAGCATACTATATGTTCATCTCTTTGTTTTGTCCTTTTTCTTTTCGATCGGATGATGAGGTTTATGGGTGGTAGTTGAGTTGATCATGTATTCTAGTACTAGCCAAAACCCCCAAAAGTATACAAGGGTTAATTAGATTATGGTTGGCTTTTTCATTCATATATCATAATGTAACAACTGTTCTTTGCTTCTTTTTGTACAAGCATAGAATTATTTATGTACGGTCAAAAAGCTAATTTATTCATAAGCTACATAGCGATATATACGAAAATCAAGGACATGTTCTCTCTTATAGATAGTTGTACACCTGTACCATTTCATATGGCTTCAGTTGATAGAAATGTAATTAACTGCTCGGATAATTAAGCAAGGACAGGTCTTCGGCGGTCAACTATGATGTGTTCATCTACTAATAAAAAACTTAGTCCTAGTAGTAGTGGATGCAGATCTTGAACGGAAAGTTTCTTTTGCTCGAATTTCTATTGCATGGATTGATGAACTTCTCCATGTAACATGCCAGGGTTACCATCTTTAATTACCCACATGCTTAATGCAAGATGCACATGCCAGTTGCTATGCTACTACTCCCAGCACTGTGCTAATTAAAAAACAATCAATGAGATGAATCTAACTTGTAGCACTGTTCATTGTTCACCGAGGAACTGAGGACTAGTCCAGCATGCTATGCAATCTTAACTTAATTAATCAAGCACATGCTACTGCCAAGCTAGGTTTCTGCAGGGGAAAAATGTAAAATAAATCTGAGAAAGGCATGCGAGATCGTGCCAACAATGAAGCTACTGTGTATGGATCGTCGGTGGCCTCCATCTCCATGGTTCTCCATGGAGGAGCAACGTGAGCTCCAACACGGTTGCAGTTTGCACGTTGCATTGTGAGCCTCTAGAGTTCCAAATCGCCAATAATTCAGAATAGGACGTACTAATAGACCTCCACAGTGCATCTAAATAAAAAGAATAAAGACCACTGAATAATTAAATGGTCTTAAACATCCAAAGTACGAATTGAAGATTGCAGTTAGTACTGATGGGAACCATAACGAATGTACTGGTTTTCTGCTAATCCGATCGTGGTAGCAATTAGTAAGCACCTAATGTACTAATATCCAAAGGCAGACGACCAAATGGTTTGTGAGGCAATAACAACTGCAACAAAAGGTAAGGACTACTAATCCTCTAATATTACCATACCATTACACTACTGTACTACACAGTCTACACTATTCTACTTACTAGGGCAGGCTAAGGACCATCTAGCTTGGACCACTAATTATTTCATTTGATCAAGCATATGAATAGATTGGTCTACACTGAATCGATCAATTTGGAATATTATATATATATATATATAATACTTGCTGCTAATATACAGTATCAGTGCTAACTACTACTACACGACCACTTGAGATTCTCACTCTCTGTGAAGCTGTTGCACGAGTAACACTGGTAAACAAGATGGTCAGACAGGTCTCAGATCAATAATCCTCCAGCCATTTTCAACATGTGCGATTTGGGGCCTAGCTCACATTCAGTCAGTAAGTCATTCACTGATTGATTTCTTGATCAATAATCGGAGATTTGTCATCAACAATTTCATAGGAGAGTGATGATGTGTTCCTCCAGTTGCATATGGAGCAGCAGCATCCGTTGCATATGAATGGAGTGTGTCACTGAGATAATCACTGGATTAACAATTATATCTAGCTAGGTAAGAGTATTACGTGTCAATAGATCTACAGGGAATCTGTTCTTTGTCGACGGCTGTAAAAATAGTTTAAGCGTCCAGTCTTTGATTTGTGATCTTCCTCGTTGCAAGATACGTTCATACACATCAACTAACAGCCAAATGCACAATCTGTTTGCGGTGTCTCATTCCTGGAACAAACATATAGCCAATCTACTCCTCGTAACAAGGTGGTTGATAACCTTTATTTTGTGCCGTTTAACCTCGTATGACAAGTTTAAGCCTCCATGTGCCAGAGTTAATTTAGTAACTGAACAGCATTGGCAGCCTGGAAACCTTGTAGAGGATCAAGGTGAGGTGGCAGGGGAAAAAAGTAGAAAATAGTTGAAAGGGAATGGGGCCATGAGGCCATCAGGAATATAGATAGAATTGTATTGATGAGTGAGTGTGATCACCAGTAAAATATAAGGTTTGATAGAAAGTTGATCTGTGGACGGAAGGAGATGCAAGCTAGCAGCAGCTGAGAAACTGAAGAGAGGCAATCAGGCAAAGTAGCATGTATGGACCGGCTGCTTTCCAGCCTTCTCTTCCAGATCCTTCCTTCCTTACTAGTTTGTTCTTCTTTGCATCCAATTGTTGATCACCATATCTGTCATGTGTGTGAATTGAATCAAGTGTCGGTTCGATTTTGGGTTGGGTTGGTCAATATTCCATCCCCATCGCTGTAGTTGCAGCCAGGATCCGGACCAACAACCATAGTACTATCTGTCATGTACATGTGTGTGAATGGAAGCTGCAGAACCTGCTTGTGAACTCTTAATTATGAAATGTTCAGTAAGTTAGGCAGTCATTTGACCCGGTTAAACTAGATGATGATTCATGCATGCGAAGAAGAAGTAGAAATGGTAACTAAGCTGGGTTATTTGCACTGCCAAACGCTGCCGAATTTTGTTGTCGTCGGGCATTTTGGTTTCTCTGACGCGAGTAGCATGAAGTGCAGGTTTGTTTGTTATTTTTTGGTAGAAGTGACGCCCCTGGTTACCAACCAAACTCTGACTAGTTCTTGTATGTGTGTGTACCATGGCTGACTTTGGTTGATACTCCTAATTGGCTGACCGATACACACATAAACAGTAGTACATGGAACGGGAAGTGATGTGAATGGTGTCGGTCTGTCTCGATCGATCGAGTTTGGTAGCGTATCAGGGTCAGAGATGAGGAGAGCAGTCATGGCCGCGTGGAAATTTTTGTTCTTAATGTCCGTCAGGTGCGGATCCCCTAGAGTTGAGCCCAACTCTGCTTGGTGAATTTGCTTAGATCTCAGCTATCCTTATGTTCCTACGGCTGAGATTAGCCTCTCCTTAATAACTCCCTTAATCAGTGTTGATTTAAAGAGAAAATATTTCTTTTTCACCATTGAAATAAGCAAAACAAATTTGTGTGTACCCTTTTTCAGATCGGTGTGGTTTACCTCCTCCATCTGCATATTTGAAAAAAAATATTCTTGAACGTTGTTTCTTGAAATTCATCTAATAACAAGATATTTGTTTGGTGAAGAAAAAATGGATATGGTTCCTTGATCGTGTATTCGTGTAAGCCTAAAGAAGTGCATTGTTTTTCTGTTACGTTAGTACAGTGTAAGAACACCATAGCATATGAAAAAAAGAAAGTATTTTCCCTTTAATTCTACGCTAATCAAGATAGTAAATTAGGAGCAAATGAGGTGTCATGATCTTAGCCATATAAACATAAAAATGACTATGATTTCGCCAAATCCACTGAGTGGAGTTGGCCTCAACTCTAGGGATCTGCACCCATGTCCTTCTCTCTGACAATCACGTAAGCCCAACAACGCAGAGCAAAAAAACTAATCAAAGCCAGGTTCCATTACTCGTTTTGATGCGTGCCTACAACGATAATATGGAAATAATGCATGTCGGTGAGTGAAAGAAACTAGAGAAAGGTAGTAGGTCGGGTGCGTCGGTTTGTCCGTTTTGATGGATGAATCGATCGACGATCCATCAGCAGAGAAGAAAACGGCCGGCGTTGCAGCGCTGCCAAACTAAGCAAATTACCTAAACAAAAATAAAGTTAGTTGATGCTAAACGTGATGATGTAGCACGGTCTCCACAGTTCATGGGCTCCAAGTTGCCAGGATGGATATGGGAGCGAATCACGGCACGAATTGTGGGTAAACCATTCTCCCGGATCACGAGCTAGAAAGGTGATATCACTAAGACCAAACTGTACTGGCGTGTATGCATATATATACACACAAAATAAGAAAGTCGAGTGTGATTCCGTACTTGTGAATTGAGATCAACAGTAGCTTTATAGAGATCAAGCAAGTAGATTCACTTAAATTCACTGTGCATTAAGTGAAAGACAGCTCTATGTAATCAAGTCATCTCTACTATTCGTCCCTCCTCCCATCCCCACTGCATGCGTTGAGCGCCTCCCCTCTCCCCTCGCTTCTCAAATAGCTTGAGAACAACAGAAACAAAAAATTTCTCAACAAAAAAAAGAAAAAAAAATGGTTGGTTAAAAAAGATGAGGATTACGTGTTTTATCCACACCCTAGTACATTAACAGTGGTATGGACTCGTTGCAATTGACGGGTATTGCTAGTTTTCAGTAAAGATGCTGTCAGCAGCAACTGCAACCAGCACATTATGGTTGTTCCTGGACTAGTGAACTGCAGTTGGTTAAAAGTAACGACGGTTCATGTAACCAAACTATTTCCTAAATAGCCATTTCAAGCAAACTAAAGCTATTTGGATCTTTCCGGTCTACAAGTTGTATACATTATTTGTGAAGATGTTTCATTTTCTCCCTACCATAATGTTTTTCAGTGCATCTTTGCTAAACTCCCAATGTCATTTTAATATCACTTGAATACTTTTTTTTTTCATGTAACATCAGTTGTAAAAATTTTAAGTAGGTGGGTTCCACGTGCACGCTAACTAGTTTCTTCTTAATATATTAACGACAGAGCTCATGCATCTACCTTTAAAAAATTAGTTCTGAGTATAATTAGAAATTTGTCACTAAAATGAAGAGGGGGCCTATCCTTATTGAATCTTCTTTCTTTTGTTACTTTTTTTCTTCTTTCTCTTGCTACTTTAAAAAAAACAGGGTACTTTCGTAGTTGAATCCTAATTAAATTTAATGTGATAAATTAATGACAGTAAAATAAATCACACATATGATTCCCATAAGAAATGGCCCCTTATTAGTTGAACCTAATGAACTAAATAATAAGGCTAGGGATGAAACCGCACATCTGATTCCCAATTCTAATGTTTGTAGTTTTATTTCATTGCTTTCAGGTGAACATTACTAAAAACTACAACATACTTATTAATTAGTCATGTGAATATCACTCTCCTATAAACTCTTCTTAGCGTCGTGCATATGTCTCTTTGAACTATTAGGCTTACATCATGTCAAAATGCAGCCAAATTTTTTGGGTGATACAAATTCAAATTGGAGGTGGCTCATTGCCTTCTTCCTCCAGCCCCTCTTCTTCCCCCTTGCTCTTTATGGGATACAGTGGGTAAAGTGGGGAGAGGGCTTGTGCCCCCCTAGCACTGGTTCCACCCCTGCCTTATACAATAGAATCTTTTCTTTGTTTTCATAAAAAGTGGCTTAGATTTACTATTGATTTAATTTTTGAATTATTAATTATTATTGATAAAAAGTCGGCAATATAGCCTTCACACAATAATTTCCGTATTAATGGTGGTAAGCCACCTTGTAGCTTTTTTTATGTTTTGTGACTCCATTTATCCCTTCTTAATATATTTACGACAGAGCTTATGCCTTGACTAAAAAAAGTTAGTTCTGAGTATACTACGAAAATTGTCACTGAAATCAAGAGAGACTTTTCCTGATTGAATCTTCTTTCTTTTGCTACTTGAAAAAATAACAAACTGAACACACAAGAGATGCAATTTCCTAGTTGAATCTTCTTTCTTTTGCTACTTTGAAAACAAAAACAACCTAAAAACACGAGAGGGTTGTTTGTTAGTTGAATCCTATTTAAATTTGATTGGACTAATTAACTAATGGCGCTAGAGATGAAACCACACTTCTGATTCTCACAAGAGATTGTGCTTTACTAGTTGAACCTGAGCGGACTAACTAATGGCGCTAGGGATCAAATGGCACATCTGATTCCCAATGTTTAGTTTCGAGTTTTTATTGCATTGCTTTTCAGGTGAACATCACTAAAAACTACAACCTACCCATTAATTAGGCATGTGAATAACACTCTCCCATTGAAAAACTATTCTTAGCCTAGATTCTTGTAGGCTCTCTTCAAACTATTAGGATTACAATGTGTCAAAATGCAGCTAAATATTTCTGGATGGAATCAGATTGGAATCAGAGGAGAGCTTATTGCCTTCTTCCTTCAACTCTCTTGTTCTCCCTCCCTGCTCTCCATGGGGATCCGCGTAGGAGTGGCTTAAGTCCCCTAGCACCCATGCTGATTCTGCCCATACCTCACACAATAGCGTCCTTTCTTTTTTTCAAAAAAAGTTGCTTCGACTTACTATCTATTTAATTTTAGAGTTATTAATTATTATGGATAAATTTTTTTGCAAAACAACCTTCATACAATAATTTCTGTATTAATGATGCCAAGCTACCTTGTAACTTTTTCTCTTTTATGTTATGTGACTCCATTTATTCCTATCTAATGAATTAACAGAAGAGCTCCTGACTTGATCTAAAAAAAGTTAGTTCCGAGTATAATGTGAAAATTGTCACTGAAATCAAGAGAGGGGGACTTTTCCTAGTTGAATCTTCTTTCTTTTGCTTCTTTTTTCTTCTTTCTTTTGCTACTTGAAAAAACAAACTGAAAACACAAGAGATGCCTTGAATTTTTTTCTTTTGCTACTTAAAAAAAAAAGGAAAACCCTGAAAACACAAGAGAGGATATTTTTTTAGTTTAATCCTATTTGGATTTGATGGGACTAATTAACTAATGGTGCTAGGGCTCAAACCACACATCTGATCCCCACAAGAGATGGCCTTTACTAGTTGGACGTAATGGGACTAACTAATAGCGCTAGGGATGAATTGCACATCTGATTCCCAATGCTTAGTTTAGTTTACATCTAATTTCCAATGCTTAGTTCTAGTTTTTATTTGGTTGCTTTTCCGGGAAACATCACTAAAAACTACAAACTAATCATTATTTAATTGGGTGTGAATAACACTCTCCTACTAAGAAACTACTCTTAGCATCGATTCTTGCAAACGTCTCTTCGAACTATTATGCTTACATCACGTCAAAATGCAACTAAACTTTATGGGTGGATACAGATTGGAATTGGAGGGAGCTCATTGCCTTCTTTTTTTCTCTAGCCCCCTATTCTTCCCCCACCCTCTGTCCCTGTTCTTCATGGAGATTCAGTGGGTAAAGGGAAGGGACATGAGCCCCCTAGCACCACGCTAGTTTCGCCCCTGCCTTACACAATATCATCATTCTTACTTTTATAAAATTGACAAAATGCCCGTGCTTTACGATGAGTGAAGGCAATTCACCTAAAGCCTTTAGTCCCTATTGTTTTAAATTTCTAATTTCTAAGAATTTAATATTTATTGAGTATCTTTAGCTTTTATAATCTCTTTTGTGGAGTAAGCTTTTTTTTTCTTCTCGAATACATAAGAGAGCGGCAAATCATTTCATTGATAAGAGGAGAAAAGCTTGCAAAACACGCAACAACAGCAAGAAGACAACAATCCACGCCAACAAAACAAAAGCGGAAACAACCCCAAGCAACTACAGAACACGGTTACACAACCAATTGTGAAGCATCTTTTAGTACTTTGTTTGCAAGGAAATGCTTTGTATGTCTGACAATGATGAATTTTCTCCTATATCGTCCTGCCAGTAATCAGTCTATAAGCCGTCGTATCTCTGTTATATGACTCCTGGAAAAGTAATAGTAGTAATCGACGAGATTGGGCATGTCGCATAACCAGTAACAAAATATCATAAATCAATATAATAAAACATTATATAGAAGAGTGCGGATTTCTCAACGTAGGACATTAAGAAGCTCACAAACTAAATTTTAGTAACTGGTTGGCTTTTCTTCGAGTTCACTCCAATATCTCCATGGCTTAATTACTATTGGTTAATTGGTGTCAATTTTCAGTTCCTTGCGCAGTAACACACTTGAAAAAAATAACACTTCCTATATACGTGACATGTTATAAATACAAGGCATATTGGACAAAATTCACAGTAATCTTTACTCAACTTCAGTAGCATCAAATAAAAAAGAAAACTGCAATTATGATATATTTTACAGGATCACGTAATACCTCAGTTGCCTTCCTTTGCTTTAGTTTTACCTTCACATAAATCTCTACTCAGGAGAAGAAGCTGTCAGAGTGACATTTGTACAAACACACCAGGGACAACCCATTCTTTGGCACCTATCACTCTGTCAGCAGTGTGATGGATATGTAGGAAGAAGACACCAAAAACAGCAAGAGCAAAAGGACACCCAAACTGTTCCACTTCTCCTTTAGTTTATTCCCCTTTGGTGAAGAAAAAAAAATCACCTCAGCGCCGTTCATCGGATCTTGGCCCTGGTTGGGGTGACGAAAGAGGAGGCAAGCCACGCCTCAGGACGTGGTGATGACTGGTTAATTGTAGCAAGGCGACAGCCTTAACGCTAAAGTCTCGTCGATTCGTTCTACCTCTCCGTGCATGGAAGGTTGCCACACCCCACCTTCCCTGGCTAGGAGTGGACGACGAGGGCAACCGCCTCGCCTATCTTGGCACGATGCAAACCTTGGCACAGCACCAGTACGATAGCAGTAGAGATAGAATGATGAAGGTTGGGCTTGATCAAGGTGGCTGACAATCGAGGGTTCTCCCCTTGTGCTTATGGATGTGTGCAACTTCGCCTCCTCCCATATCCATCAATCAATTGCATCTACTCACCGACTAGGAGGCTGCATACTCGCGCGTTGTGCGTCGTAGAAATGGAAGACGGAGGAAAATTCGCATGAGCGCGGGCACGGAAACGGACTTTACATCGCTAATCAAGCTTGTGTAGTCATGAGTCTATCTCGCAAATGATCTCGTCTTGCTGGTCGTGTGACTCACAAGCTAAGCTCGTGGACGAAGGATGAAAACACAGATACAGACTGAAAAGGATGAAGCGATACGAAAGAAAAGAAGGCACATACTGAAATTTTGAGATAGGCGAAGGCATACCGCGACAGATGAATAGAAAAATATCAACTTTTCAACTAGGTGTAGAAGTGGTTTCGATTTACTAATATTTATTTGATTTTGAAATTATTAATTATTATATATAACAAACTCGGGTGTGATAATAGATGGAAGCAAATCATGGCACGAATTGAGGTCAACTTGCTTGGTGCCACCGTTGATAGTGCAGGGCACGTACTAGAGTTACCACTGCTCGCATGGTGCATAGGCTTGTTGGTTCACAATTTTTCAAAAATTTTTTTAAAATAAATAAAAAAATACCCATATTGTTACAACCACCGGTTGTAACGGTAGACAAAACTCGTGAGTTTATCTTATCGATATAACTTGCGGTGATATGGGTACATATTTATTTTTTTTAAAAAAAATAATATATTTCTAAAAAATAGTGAGAAAAAAATGTATATTTGGGAGAAAAAAAATCTTTGACTGGACTAATCTCGGGAAATCGGTGCCCCGCTATAGGGAAGAAGCTAGTGACAGGTGGCTGCCTGGAGAATGTGACGGCGGCGTAACCGGAATACGAGCGACACGGACCGAGTACGGACGGGACTGGTCATTCCTAAGGCTTTACTATCTTGAGATTACGCTGGATCGAGTAAATGGGCTGGATCGAGTAAATGGGCTGGATCGAGTAAATGGGCTTGATCGAGTTAGGCCCACTATATTTTTCTCTTGAGATGAGGCCCATCAAATGTTTGGATCGTAAGCATCTGTTTTCCATCATATTCAGCCGACAGTAACAAGGTCTCGTTTGGATGGCCCAATCTATCCACGTAAACTCTCGCTGTAGATCCAGTTCGGCCCATTTGGTCCATTAGTGAATAATATGGTCTTCAGAAATTTATGCACACCAGACCAGTATCAGTATGGCAACTTTGAAATTCAGTAACATCTCAAAAAAAAAAAAGTATATTAATTCAACGTATGTGAAGTCCTACTGATGCCAACTTCCACTTATTAGTTTCCACTGAGTTCCTTTTCTCCATGGCCGCACCTGACTAGTAAAATTCAGTCTTGATTCATTTTCGGAATTAGGCTGCAAAACTGTTTACCCTACTTGTGTAAACCCTATCGACAATGGAGTTTGCACTACCTACCCCTTCATATTGCTTCAGTTTGCTTCAGCTTAGCATATGTTTTATCCAATATATTATGTACTGCCATGCATTGGTCAACTCAGCTTAGCCCAGTTGCTCGATCAGGTGTTCCAAGTTACTAGCTACGTGTTCTTCTTCTCCTCTGTTATTCGCTGTCCAAGACGATCCAACTACATATGGTCATTGCACAGAAGAAGCTAGTAGTAGCTTCCAATCAGCAAAGATTAATTACTGACTGGAGTTAACTTTCATCAGGGCTAACCTTTAATTACTGCTCCATATTGCAAGTTGCATTAACTCAATCTGGATCGATCACTGCATCCATGTATGACTGCATTTTTCTTTTTCAAGTATATCTGAATCAGGTGCTCCACTGCAGCTCGGATCTCGACTTCGTTTCACCAATTTGCTTACTGCTATCTCACTCTTAACCGCATGAGCTAACTTTGTGCCTTTGTCTTACTCTGATTCTGAATTCTGAAATGGAGTCACTGGATTAGCTACCACGAATCCCGAGCCTAGCTATCAACGTGTTATTCTTCTTTGCCTTTCTCTCAAGATCACGAGTCAGAATATACATTTTTTTGAGATTTTACTTCCCATCGTTGAAATCACACATAAACCCTTAATTATCACCTTATGGAGAGATTCAGGAAGACACGCAATAATAATCATTCAGCTTACAATTTGCCTCTTCTGAATTTCTGTTAATTTTAAGACAGTATTAGAAGAGTCAAACACTAGTGCATCAATCATTTTCAAGGTCTCTGGAAAATATTCAGAGTATATATGTCCTTTTTTTTCAGGGAATTACAATCGCTTTCTGCTAGGTAATATACACATGGTATCCAAAAGAACTGATTAAATTTAAGGTCCAACAATGAATGATCAAGATAGTTGCCATCATGTTGGTAGGAGCTATATGAAGAAAATGATTAGACATTGGGGAGCCGGGGGGGGGGGGGGGGGGGGCGGACATGCCTTGTGAGCGGTGTTCACGTCAGAAGTAAATGATTCTAGAATCATAGCTAATTAAATGTATCGGGGTGTTGGTGGTTGATCTAATCGATGAAGAAACCATGCATGCGTGCATGATCTCTTTCAAATCTGGGCCTCTTGAGTATCGAGAGAGGAGAAGAACTTGGTGTGTTTGCCCTGATGAGGACAACCTGACCCGAAATCGACTTGATTGTGATACCACGTCTTATTCAAAACGGCAACACGCATATGGCTTGTTCAAATGGACTTGGATTTTTTGATTTTTAGGTCCTAAGGTCTAATATATTTGGGTGTTCATGTTCTTAGCTGGATGCTAAGGCTCACGACTGTTTAAATTGTATTACACTCGTGGAAATTATGAGCTCCACATCAGAATACATCTTGATGTGGCTATATGTTATTTTAGTATTTGTGATGCCGTGAACTGTTTGTAGAGCAGCGGTAGAGCTTTAAGTAGAGTGGACGCCGACCTGGCTCAAACATGGGTTTCGCGCAAAATATCCTTCTTCTCAGGCGCCGGTAGAAGTGTGCTCCTTGTGTGAGGTTGAGCGCATCGAGTCGCACACCACATTTGGGAGGATTTTTCTCGACTTTGGCGTGGGCCGTCTTAAACCTGTTGTTTGAGTTTTTTTATTTGTCATGCCAAATTCATCAAATATCATTTTCTGTGACAGATATTAAAATTTGTATTGCCGTTGAAATTTTAAAAGTTCAATTGAACACATTCTATAATACATATCTGAAAAACATCAGTTCGAAAGCCTGTCATCTAACAGAAACCTCACTTCCACATCGCGCCTTAATTAGCAGCCACTCAAAAAAAAAAAAAAACAAGCGATACGTGGGGCTTGTTAATCAAAGGCGATGTTACGCGGACCAAACAACGTGCATGTGGATGAACTCGATCCATCGGCGTCAGATTAGGCACAAAAAAGAAAAAGTTCATCTGTTTCATCCAGTTAATGATACGCCTGCTGTCTTCTGATCATTAGACCCAATCAGAACTCACAGAGAGCGTCACTGGTCAACCACCATTTGCACACTTAATTACTTTGATCACTATAGATAATTATTTGATTACTTCTACTAATAGTCTAATACTCTAGTCCACCCTGATCTGCACCACACACGAGCAGGAAAAAGAAACAGCATTTCGTACCATGTGAAGGGGTGTAACTATAAAATCAGAATCTGATAGATGTATTACTAAGCTTAAGAACAGCAAGTTGATGCTGATATGCAACTCTACAAAAGCGAGCTGGCTAGCTAGCTAAGCTTGGAGAAATCCAAGTACCACTCCATCTGTCTCTCGTCCAGTGTCTTCTTCTCCATGTAAACAAGCAATAAAAGAAAGGGAAAAAGGAGCCAGATAGCTTGGTACAATTCTCGAACAACCCAAAACCTTGATCAATTCAATCCTTTCTTCAGAGATTCAGAATATTAGCACGAGTAGAAGAACAGTAGAGGAGGCAGGAGAGATAGAGAGTAAGAGATGGGCGGCGAGGTGAAGCCGGCTAAGGGCCTCCGGAGACACCTCAACGCCGGCTTCGTCGCCGGCTTCCTCCTCGTGCTCCTCACCTACGTCATCGCCTCGCAGCAGTTCGCCATGGACACTCCTACTGGTAATCATCACGAACTCCATTGCAAGAAGCATCTTTGCACAAAGATCATTCTGTTCTGCTGCTGCTGCTAGTTGTTGCATCTGTCCATGAACTGATCTGTTCTTACTTCTTGCTGAATGCTTCTTCGGCAGCTGTCACTAGCACGGCGCCGAGGATTGACGAGAAAGAGTTGATGAGCAAGGCTCCCGTTGAAACAGGCGAGCAAGCACAGGATTCCTGACGTTTTGATCGTACTTTGCTTGACTGTTTGATCAGTTTAAGAACACAAAAGTCATCGTGAAAAGAAGAAATGGTGACGATGGGATCGAAGTCAACATGTTGGGAAGAGCGAACCGTGTCTCCTTCGATGCTCCCCCGATGGGACTAGGGCTAGTCGGCTAAAGTATTTAATTTGGTTTGATCGGATCATGGTACACTAGGGATGGGAGGCGATCAAAGAAGCGAAAAGATCGAGACGAAACATGAAGAAGCTTCTGAATTCTGGTCTTTGACAATACTGATCAAGAACGGGGCAAGCGATTGATGAGGAAATTTAATTAACAGATTGCATCTATCAGTCCAAGCACAAACATTTTCTTCTTTTTACCGCTGATCGTTTGCAATTTTGGTATTTTGTAATTGAATTCTTACGTGAACTGAAGAATGAAAGGGAGCTGTTCTTTTGCCAAATGCAGATGAGAAGACAGACGAGTGGCAGCGGCCAAAGGAGACACCAAGGGACACGGATGAGTTTCCCAAAAGCGACTCGACAAATGCCAAACGGATTGGTACGTCCAAATATTTTTTCCTGAAAACAAAGTGATTTTTTGTTCTTCTTGAAAGATCAAAGTGACCTTTTTGTTGGTTTCTGATCCTTGTTGCTTCCATTCATCTATGTTCAAAAAAACAGTAGTACATCATTCATTGATTTATGTTCAGAGTACAACTTCATTGGATAGCTTTGGATGACGTTTGGAAAAGTACTAGTATTTGGAATTTTGCATGAACATTTGTTGTTTTCTTTAGAAAATTACAAAGTTGTGCTCTATCATGATGAATGTTCTGTGAATGCTACTTGTTAACGGGCGTTGACCTGTGGCCCAAATATGTACTCTCGATTGCTTCAGTACTCACCCCCTTGTTAGCATTCCAGTAATGTTATTGTCAAATTAAATGCAACCATGAATGTAGGGTCATGCTTTTGATGCTTCATTATAAACATCATGTTCTTCTCTAATTCTTGATCTGAATTTTTATTACACGTGTTTCAAACGGTTCACTATGTGTCAACAATTTTTTTAAAAATATTTTTAAAATAATTTTTTAATTTTGTAGGAGTTAATTCATTCATTTGTACCTTTAAATAGTTATAAAAAAATCATATAATACATTAATCCGTTAATTTCAACTTAGTCTTATTGATCTTTTACAAATAACAAACTAATTATTCTCTGTTTGAAAATTAATGATCGTTTAGCTGATTAACAAATGATCCGTGGTGAATGATTTTTTTTCTTTTTACATTCTGTGTGGAACAGAGAACGGCAAGGTAGTGTGCAGCTCGAACGGCTTCTACTCCGACACCTGCGAAGTCGATGGCGACGTCCGGATCAACGGCACGGCTCTGTCGGTGACCCTGGTTCCGGCAAGCCGGTTGTCGGGGCGCCGCGAGTGGAAGATCCAGCCGTACCCGCGCAGGACCGTGTCCGGCATCCAGGAGGTGACCGTGACGCAGCTGGCCCCGCCGGGGGCCGCGGCGCCGGCGTGCATGGTGACCCACGGCGTGCCCGCCGTCGTGTTCGCGCTCGGCGGCCTGACCGGCAACTACTGGCACGACTTCAGCGACGTGCTGGTGCCGCTGTTCGTGGCGTCGCGACAGTACGGCGGCGAGGTCCATTTCCTGGTCAGCAATATCCAGCCGTGGTGGCTCGGCAAGTACGAGGCTATTGTCCGGCGGCTGTCCCGGTACGACGCCGTCGACCTCGACCACGACGCCGAGGTCCGGTGCTTCCGCCACGTCACCGTCGGGCTCCGCATGCACAAGGAGTTCAGCGTCACGCCGGAGCTGGCGCCAGGCGGGCAACGGACGACTATGGCAGACTTCACCGCGTTCCTGCGCGACACCTACGCGCTGCCTCGCGCCGCGCCGGTGAGCGTGATCCAGAGCCTGCCAGAGAAGCGGCCGCGGCTGGTGGTGATCCGGCGCGGGCACTACCGGAAGCTCGTGAACATGGACGAGGTGGTACGCGCGGCGGAGGCGGCCGGGTTCGAGGCGGTGGTGATGGCGCCGCGGTTCGACGAGAGGGTGAAGGACGTGGCCCGTGAGGTGAACACGTTCGACGCGATGGTGGGCGTGCACGGCGCCGGGCTGACGAACGCGGTGTTCCTGCCGGCGGGGGCGGTGGTGATCCAGGTGGTGCCGTACGGGCGGCTGGAGCGGATGGCGAAGGCGGACTTCGGCGAGCCGGTGGCGGACATGGGGCTCCGGTACATCGAGTACAGCGTGGCCACCGAGGAGAGCACGCTGCTGGAGATGCTGGGGCCGGAGCACCAGGTGGTGAAGGACCCGGAGGCGGTTCACCGGAGCGGGTGGGACAAGGTCGCCGAGTACTACCTCGGCAAGCAGGACGTCCGCATCAACGTCAGCCGCTTCGCGCCCATTCTCGCGCAGGCGTTCGATCACCTTCGCCAGCGCTAAGCTCTAGTAGCTAGGATGATCGATCACCCAGCTATTGCTGATTGATACACCCCCTCGCTTCGCCTCATTGGTGATCATTTGGTATAGAATGTTCAACCGATCTTTTTGTTTTTGTTTTTCGCACAGTATATCCATCTTTGATGCAGCATTTGCACAAGTACATTGATTGTATTGATTTGGTAGCGTATATGTGACCGCATTCATTTGTTTCGATAAGTCGAATTGATGTGGGCAATATTAGTAGAGCTGTAATGTTCAAATCTTGGTGAATATTAGTTCAAACCACAAAAAGACGAGAATTCCTGGTGAATAAATATTAGTGCAAACCACAAAAAGAAGATAATTCCTGGTGAATAAATATTAGTGCAAACCACCAAACGAAGACAATTCCTGGTGAATAAATATTAGTGCAAACCACAAAATGAAGAAAAAAATATTTGTGCAAACAAAATGAAGAAAAAAATCATTAGTGCAAACAACATGAAGAAAAATTATTTCTGCAAACAACAACAATAAAAAAATAAAAGGAAAAAATTATTAGTGCAAACAACAACAATAAAAAAAGTGTGCTAGAGAAACAATGAACTCGAAACTTGTAGAATAGAACATTTACTCAATGAGCAATCAACCTTAATTCTTATTTAAGGTGAGCTTATATTAACTTTTAAAAAAAAGGGACTGGGCCTCGTCTAAACCTTGTGTATCTGCTATTGCCGAAGGCTGCCCCTGAGCTGGAGGCATACTTTCGCGAGACGCATTGCATCGTGGAGGAGGCTATCCTTTCTTGTATCAATTAAATCTAGACAATTGATGAATGTAGAATGATTCCTTTTGCCTCTTCTGTCGTCTCATTTCTTCCGCCTCTCCGCTCCAATCTCAAATCATCTCTCCTTCTCCTTCTCCTCCCCTCGTCTCATCTTCTCTATATCCTTTTACCTCTCCTTTCACCTCATCGTCCACTTTATTCTCTAGGAATGGAGGTCTCTTGCTCAACCAATTCACCTATGGATATTGCCGCCTCCTCCTCCTAGTCGTCTGAATTTGGGCTCGCCCCCTCCTCATCATCAATCGGGCCTAGCCTGTTCTTATCATCGATCGGGCCTATTCCTATGGAACATGGAGGTGTTTTCTTTGAAATATGTTTGATGTGGCATGTCCTACATGGTCGCACGTGCAGGACGTCGTGAAGAGAGGGGAGCACAGTATAGATGGACCCAACCAGTGTATTATTCCATGCTAAAGTTACCATTTGGATATAACTACTTCATTAAACAATAAGTCTATAAAATTTGATAATTATGATGCTAAGTATTTCCTTAAGAAGAGAATTAGTTTAGTTTTTGTTTTTAGTTACAAAAATATTATTCTTATGTCTTGACGGGTGCCATAAATGCAGCGTATGTCATTTACAACGAGATATTCTTAACTAGATTGATTGTGTTATTTGGCCGCATGTAGTAGTTGGTTAGATAATCCTAAGTTTGTACAATAACTTATCGTGATTATGAGATTCTATGTTGATGTGATTCGATATGTGTTCATAAATGCTTTCTTTTCATGCCTTTACTTACTATTTTATCCAAATATTATTATTACTATCTTGTTTTTATTAAGTTTTTTTTCTTCCTATAGGTTATAATTGTGTGAACAAAACTGACATATCTTTTATAAGATTTGTTAGAGTATGCTAATTAAGTTGCAACAGGTGATTAGGAATGTGGTTACGTTGTACATATGGTTTAACGCATTTCTAAAGAATCTTAATTTTCACTCTAATAATCAAACCTTGACGATACATACTCTAAACTAGAAAAACCTTGTTGATCAAAATTTAAAATTATACCCATAGAAAATCCTACTTTGTCCTCAAACCAAACTCATGCTCTATGTATTGTTTTCAAACTATCCTACTACATATATATACACTAATACTAAAAAGGTTTCCTAAAAATATCTTTGCTTGGTACTAAGAAAAAAAAAGCCACCTCAATCATAGGTCTACATAAATACTCTAGAATTCTTGAGTAGATATAGATTTTTTTTACAATACCCTAGGATGAATATGGGTCCCCATTGCCTTGATCATATATATTCAATTATGTTATACTATACCTGCACAATATGAATACTACTCCATCCAATCATTAATCACTAAATTTTGCATGCAAAATTGTTTTGAGAACCATGAGAACAACATTTTTTTGAATAATAATTGGATGTGGATTCATAAGGAGGTTGCAAACGTGAATACTGATCTTCTGTATATTCACTCTCCATGCAAAAATAAAATGACCTACTCAAAGTAGTGTAGTGTATGTGAATTGACATGGATTTGTCAGAAGATTTCTTCGTTCGTTAATTGTAACAATGTGGTGGTGTATAGTAAGACTAAGACCCAACTCTATACAAGGAGTCGGATATATATATATACAGTCCAGTGGTTCAGTAGTCTAACATCCCCCGCAGTCACAGTGGGAGGGGAACGGACATAGAGACTAGATCGAAAACTGATAAACAAAGACGCGGGGAGGCATTTGGTCATAATATCGACGAACTGGTACATCGATGGTACATAAAGCACCCAAACCTTTTCTAGTGCGACTTTGCCACGGACAAAATAAATATCTATCTCTATATGTTTCGTGCGTCGATGATGGACCAGGTTAGCGGTCATATAGACGACACTAACGTTCTCGCATTAGACGATGGTCGCAGAGAAGATAGGTACACGGAGCTCCTGGAGAAGCTGGCGAAGCCAGCAACACTTGGCGATGGCGTAGGCAACGGCGCTGGACCGAGATATTGTAGTCTGGCGTTTTGAGTACCAGGAGACTAGAGTGTCGCCGAGGAAGACGCAGTAGCCGGACGTAGAGCGTCGAGAGTCGGAGCAGCCCGCCCAGTCTATGTCGGAGTACGCAGTGAGAGAGTCGATGGGGCTGAAGCTAAGGTGCAGGTCGCTGGAGAGTGTGCCCTTCACGTAGCGAAGGATACGCTTGAGCCGCATAAGGTGAGGTGAGGTTCGCGTGGAGCATGCATGAAGAGACACACTTACTGGATGGCGTAGGTGAGGTCGGGCCATGTTAGGGTGAGGTATTAGAGAGCACCAGCAAGACTCTGGTATTGGGAGGGATTGCTACGAGTGAGCCATCGGTAGCGGAGAGTTTGGTGCGAGTGTCGATCGGAGTGATCGTGGGGTGACATTTGGCCATGCCCATACGCTGGAGGAGATCGATGGCGTACTGGCGCTGGAAAAGGAAGAGCCCGTGAGAAGAGCAGATGACAAAGATGCCAAGGAGGTGATGGAAAGAACCGAGATCGGTCATGGCGAACTCGGAGTGGAGTCAAGTCATGATCTGGTGCAGGAGGGACAGCAAGAATGCTGTAAGAACAATGTCATCGACATAGAGGAGAAGATAGGTGGTGGTGTTGCCGATGTGAAGAATGAAGAGAGAGCTATCGGACACAGAGGCCATAAAGCCGATGTGCCGAAGATAGGCAGCAAAGCGCTGGTACTAGGCCCGATGAGCTTATTTGAGGCTATAGAGGGAGCGCTGAAGAAGACAGACATCGTCGGAACGAGAGGGATCGACGAAGCCTGGAGGCTGCTGGCAGTAGACCATTTTCGTCAGATGACCGTGAAGAAAGGCGTTCTTCACGTCGAGCTGGTGGATCGGCCAAGAGTGCGAGGCAGTAGGGTGAGAACGACCCAGATGGTGGCGGGTTTGACGATGGGATTGAAGATCTCGTCGTAGTCAACACCGGGACATTAGGAGAAACCCCGAACTACCCAGCATGTCTTGTGATGGGCAAGTGATCTATCGGCATGAAACTTGTGTTTAAAGATCCACTTACTGGTCACAACATTGGCATCGGGAGGACGAGGGATGAGGCGCCAAGTCTTGTTGTCCATGAGAGCCTTGTACTTGTCGTCCATGGCCGCGCGCCACTGAGGATCGGATAGGGCTGAACGAGGAGTCGCTTGAATGGGCGAGATAGTACAATGAACTGCTGAGAGCCCATAGCGCTTTGTGGAGCAGAAGGACCCGGTTTGTGATCAGGTATTCATGTGAGATGTAGAGGGGATAGGAGCCAATGGGAGCATGAGAGGTGGGGTGGGGACTGGTTGGGGAAGGGCGTTATCGGCTCGGGATCAGCGACTGTATGTGAGAGGAAAGGGTTGAACTAGGTCGGCCTGAGCCGATGGGGGTGTATAGGCCAATTGGTTTGGTCAGTCCGATGAAGGTGGAGCAGCCAATAGGAAGGGGGAGCCGATGCAGGCGGATGGGCCGATAGGTGGGTATGAGTCGATGAAGGCTAAGGAGCCGATGGGGTTGAGGTGTCCGATGGAAAGGAGACAGGATCAACCGGAGCCGATGAGAGTGGTAGGGCCGATGGAGGTCCGATGTGAGTAGCATCTGACCGAAGAGGAGTGGGATAGCTGAGCAGTAAGTCCTCAGGAGTGGCCGTTAAGGGGGCCGGAGGTGAGATTGATGGAGGAGACCGGGAGGGCACGACATTGGTAAGGAGGAAGTCGAGATCGCTAGATGAGGATCTAGGATTAAGTAGACCGAAGGAGAAGCAAGTCACGTCAAAAATAACATGGTGAGAGACGATGACCCGGCGGGTTGAGAGATCGAGACATTGGTTTTCCTTGTAGGATGAGGGATATCCGAGGAGAATGCAGGCGGTAGAGTGGGAGACAAGTTTGTGAGGAGCAGTGGCGATGAGATTGGGGTAGCAGAGACACCTGAAGACGCGTAGGTGAGAGTAGTCGGGCGCCATACGGTACAAAAGGGTGTATGGGATATTATGACGAACGGAGGAGCAAAGGCGCCGATTGAGGAGGTAAGTCGCAGTGGTTAGTGCTTTAGCCTAGTAGTTTACAGGTAGGTGGGCATGAAGTAGTATTGTGCGACTCATGTTATTAAGTATGCGAAGTAGGCGTTTGGTCTTGTCGTTCTGGGGAGAGATGTAGGGACAGGAGAAGCGGAGATGGATGTCCTGGGAGGTGAGAAAGATTTGAATGGTACGGTTGACAAACTTCATACCGTTATCGACCTATAGAGCTTTAATGGAGAGGTTGAACTGGTTGGAGATATAGTTTGTAAAGTTAATTTAGGTGAGAGGCGATCTCGGACTTGCTGGTGACTGGTAAAGTCCAGTAATAGTGTGTGTAATCATTAAGTATTGTAAGATAATACTGATTACCAGAAACACTCTTAACCGAAGAAGTTCATACATCACAGTGTATTAGCTCAAAAAGTCACGAGGTACAAAACATAGAATTTGAAAAGGGCAGTTACACGTGTTTGCCAAGTTGACACGAGTGGCAAATAGTAGAGCTGCTGTGGGTACACTGGATGGAGGCGCTGCGACGTAGATTAGCAATAGCATCAGGGCCGGGATGACCAAGGCGAAGATGCCAGAGGTTGGTGGAGAGGACGATGCTAGCGTGTAGAGTGGACGGCGCAGTAGGGATGGTGTAGAGGTTGCCGCCACTATTGCAGCGAAGGATCTGACGTCGAGTTAGGATATCCTTCACAGAGAAACCAGAAGCGTCAAATTCAATTGAGCAATTGTTATCTCGTGTGAATTGGCGAACAGATACTAAGGACGGAGTCATCGATCGAGCCAAGCAACCAACTGCACACGTAGCACTCGGCGATGTCCCACTAGAGATCATCGAGTCGAGGTGGAGCGGAGCCATCGATGTGAGACCGGAGGTCAAACTTTCAACAAAGGGATTTGAAGAAAAATACCCACTTGGAGTAGTTGGTGTTGAGGTCGAGAGAGATGGGAACGTGAGATTTCACGTTGACAGCGGCGTACGGTGGTGAGAAGATCGGCGAGATAGTGCCCGAGGTGTGGTCAGAGGCGCTGAGGGCCAAAACAAATTTGGGAGGGTGCCGAAGCTAAGGGCTGACTCGGTGGCTATGACAAGAGGGTAACGGGCGTAAGAAGCCGATGAGGGTAAGGTTTGATAAGGGGTAGAGGGCCGATGGGAGTAAGCCGATGGGAGTAAGCCGATGAGGGGTAGGGGGTTGATGGGAGTAAGCCGATGAGAGTGGTTGGCCGATGAGAAAAGTAGGCAGCGGAATAGTTGAGGGGGAAGTGAGTGGCAGAGTAGGTATAGGTGGGTCACAGACGGGAGAAGATTCGCGTCCGTGAAAAGAAGTTTCACGTTCTTGGACTCATGGAGGCAAAGGAGTGGAGTGGACGCGAAAACTAGGAGAAGGGGCGGACGCGAAGAAAGGAGGTTTACGTCCGGGAGGCAGGGATTCGTGTCCGTGGACACGTCGGAGTAGCTCGGACGCGAGTAGAGAAGTTTCGCGTCCTGGAGCAGGTGAGCGTGTCGAAAAAGCGGGAACCGAGAGAGGGTTCCAGCCGATGGAGGGCGGACGGGTCCAGCCGATGGAGACGACGAACGCAGAGGTGCGCCGGCGTCGGAGGAGAAAAGATGCGCCGAGACAAGGAAAGAGCGAAGACGGGTGTGAGACGAGACGAGAAGGCGAATAGAGACCGTCGCCTTGTCACGTGGTGGGAATAAGGGAAGGGAGAGGATGGTGGAGAAGGAGAAAGCCGTCTACGGAGGAGACGGGGAGGAGAGAGAGCCGAGAAGGAATACCGGGAAGACGAGGAAGCAGAGAAGGAATACTGGGAAGGAAGTTTGCGACGGGAAGAAAGCGTCGGCTCGCCGGTGAAAGAATGCTAACGCGTCGAAGATGTCTAGACCTGCTCTGTTACCATGTAAAAATACAATGTACAGTAAGACTAAAACCCTAACTCTATAAGAGAACTCTATACAGGTCAATAATATAGTACTCTAACATTAATAACATGTCAATATGATCTTGGTTAAGTAGATTTAGTCCGCACGCTAAGGCAAAGGTTGAGAGATGAAGTGGCGGACTAGATCCTTCTCTCCCTCTCATGCTACGACCAGATAGATGGAAGAAAGACGGAGCAAGTTTGAAGTAAGGGCATTGAATGAAGTTCTGCCTTTTTTTTCTTGTGTTTTTTTATGTTACTTAGTTTTGAGTCTTAGAGAATTCTTTGATGAATTAATTTCTGTTCAGTTAACAAGGCCCCTTCATTGAGTGTAGTAGTACGTAGTTACAGGTCAACTGGCAGCCGTATCGCATTAACGATTCAGGCCTGAAAATGACCTCCTGCATGAAAATATTGGAGTCCAGGATGGCCGATGCAGATATCCGTCACTTCTCAACTGACGGTGCTTGATCAGAGAATAAAATCTTAACAGTGGCACAAAATAATATTGAGAGCTGGAGTGCATGCACTGCAGTTGTACTGCATTGCGCCGAGAAGATGGATGATTTCGCTGAGAGCTACTCCTTAACAAGCATCAGAGAAAGTACTGAAAAAATAAGCTCGGAATTCAGAGCAAGGGAGGCCCATCAAAGTAGCTAGCCTCCATTGCAGCATAATGTTCATCAGTTTATTGATCATGAATACCATCAAGAGGAATCTCGATCTGAAAAGGTGATTGTCAATTGTATTTTAGGGAGTATGTATATACTTGCTGTAGGCCATGGTCGCCTATCATGAGCGATGAAATAATCGGTGACATCGCACCAGCTTCCTTGGAAAAATTAGCAATCAAAAAATGGAACAGTTCTTGTACCGTCTCTCATGGCTGAAAGTGATATTTTGAGGCACAGAAAAAAATGACGAGAATATTTTTTTTCAATTTTCAAGATAAAATGCTACTTTTTCTTAAACAAGAGGAAGAAGAAAATGCTACTACTCTGCAAGAGTGACGAGTTTGTCAGGATGCTCTGCCTCCAGAAGATCCTAACATTTCTTGTTGCTTTCAGAACAGGCACAAGAGATAGGATTGACATTTGACAACCAAACCGTACGTGTCTACACTGACCGACTTAAATTCATCAAATTCTCACTAGTTTATGATAATAATTGGAGAGCGTGGACGAATTATTAAATTTTAGAAAGTTAAAAAGTTGATTTAAAAAAGTTTTCTCAAAGTTACCGATTAAGAAATTTTCGAAGAAATTGTACCCTTCAGGAGCGTAAAAATCGTGCTCATGATAATTTATAGTCAGTAAGCCCAAAAGAACGAGACCATGTAGTAGCTCTGTATAAGTAAACTTGAATTAAAAAAATCAAGCAAGAAGAAAGGAACAAAGAGTGTGTACACAAGAAAAAAAATGTATTGTAGGCTCTGAATAAGGCAGGTTGATGGGGCCCTTGATTACATGCCCTGACAGCTCATGAGTTCTACTGGAACATCCAATTCTGATCAGATATTCCATGCATTTGACCTAGTTAGTTCTACACCTTACATCCATAATCAATCATTCATTCATTCCTAGCTCACATACGACTTTCTCTTTTTCTCTCACATGCCACCTCCTACACAACCATGTACACACAACATAACTAGGATTTTAGAAATCGTTCTGCCCACTGATCCAATAACTTTTTTTTTCTGAAATAAACCTCCAATAACTAGTAAAAAAAGGGTATATACGTATTCCAGTATAAAAAATGCACCTAATCATACATGTTTAATCTAAGTACTGAATGATAATTGTCTCACTATACATGGAAATATAGTAATTAGACGTATCAATCACGAGGGAGAGTTGGAGTTTGGCTAAGTCCTCCTCTCCTGCCTCCTGAGAGCAGCCAGGCATAAAGCACATCATCAAGAACTGGTCCATTGAAGAGAAGAGTTCTTGGAAGGTTCTCTTCTCCCATGTCAGGGAGTTGGTGTCTCTAGGATACCTGCATAGGAAGGAAATCAAACGCACATATTTATCACCAGAAAGTGAGGGGCTGCAAGGAGGAAGGACAGGGAGAGATGGGAGGCGATCATGGCAAGCTCATCAAGAGCTTGAAGGGTGCAGCTCAGAAGTATCTCAGCGTCGGATTCTTGCTCGGCTTCTTCCTTGTTCTTCTCACATACTTCACGGTCTCCGAGCAGTTCGCGATCTCTGCGCCCAACGGTGAGTTTGATTTGGTTCATGATTGATTGATTGAATTGCTCTGTCTTGTCCCTTCTTTTTTTCCGTTTTTTGCCTGCATGCTTTTCAGCGTACAAGGAAGCGTAATTAAGACAAAAAAGGTTGCATGTTATCTGAATTCTGGTGCAATATTTTTTTGCTGACTTTTGATTCTTCCTGCATGATCCAGACCAAAACGTTGTGATTACATGGTTAATCGGGGTCACTTTATGAGGTTTTTTTTTGGATAATTCTGAATCAAAGGAGTATGGTAATACATGCAGAGTTCGTCAGAATTCAAAGCATATGTGCTTGCTTGTTCTTGCAAGTAACCACAAAATCAGGGCACCGATCACCATCCTGAGTCACCTTCTCAATATCGAAACATTTTTTTAATAACTTTCAACAGTGGAACTGATCAAAATTGAACTGCATACGGTGCAGCTATTCGGAAAACATCGCGGGGACACCCCTCCCAGACGACCACCCCGGCCGTGGAAGAGAAGAGGCAACTCCCCCCTATCATAGGTAAACTGATCAATCAATCAACTAACTAATTAATTAACCTGTGATTCTAATCATTTTCCTCAAACTAAAATCAAATTTCCCTTACCAATTCAACAAAATTCATCTGAATTTATCTTCTGGATTTATGTGTCCCTTTTTATCCTTGCATGGAGCAGAGCAGCAGCCACCAAAGGCAGAGCACGAGCATGCAGCGGTAGTACAGGAGAAGACACCGTCAGCTGAAGAGATAGAGATACAGAAAGAAACAGAGGAGGATCGTACCCAGGAGAAGCCCACTGGTACTTTTCCCCTACTTGCAAATCATTTTAAAAAAATAAAGTACACATCTTTGATTAGTTTTCAACAAATTCCAATCCAATCCAACCTAAAGTGCATTCCTTTTCACCTCAATCTTTTCTGAAATGGAAAGCTTCAGAGACGTGTTCGATGCAGATTTTGCCTTGTCAGAAGAGAAAGCCACAGAAAGTTAACGAATTTGTTTTTCTTCGTCGATGCAGATGTCGCCACGGTGGAGGAGAGCGCTCCGGCCAAGAAGTCGGCGTGTGACATCCAGGGGCCATGGGCCTCCGACGTGTGCAGCATCGATGGCGACGTGCGCATCCATGGCGCGGCGCACACCGTCGTCATCCCGCCCCCGATCGAGGCCGGCGGCAGCAACCCGAACCCGCAGGAGTGGCGCATCCTGCCGTACTCGAGGAAGCACATGGGCGGGCTCAAGGAGGTGACAGTGCGCGAGGTGGCGTCGGCGGGCGACGCCCCGGCGTGCGACGTGCGGTCGCCGGTGCCGGCGATGGTGTTCGCCATGGGAGGGCTGACGGGCAACTACTGGCACGACTTCAGCGACGTGTTGATCCCGCTGTACCTGCAGGCGCGGCGGTTCGACGGCGAGGTGCAGCTGGTGGTGGAGAACATCCAGATGTGGTACGTGGGCAAGTACAAGCGCATCCTCGACCGGCTGTCGCGCTACGACATCGTTGACATGGACAAGGACGACAAGGTCCGGTGCTTCCCCGGCGCGGTGGTCGGCATCCGCATGCACAAGGAGTTCAGCATCGACCCGGCGCGCGAGCCGACGGGACACTCCATGCCGGAGTTCACCAAGTTCCTCCGCGAGACCTTCTCGCTGCCGCGCGACGAGCCGGTGAGCCTCCTCAAGACCAATGGCGGCGAGACGACGACGAAGCCGCGGATGATGATCATCTCGCGGCGGCACCCGCGGAAGCTGATGAACGTGGACGAGGTGGTGCGGGCGGCGGAGCGCGTCGGGTTCGATGCGGTGATCGGCGACCCGCCGTTCAACGTGGACGTGGGGGAGTTCGCGCGGGAGGTGAACAGCGCCGACGTGCTGATGGGCGTGCACGGTGCCGGGCTGACCAACTCGGTGTTCCTGCCGACGGGGGCGGTGTTCATCCAGGTGGTGCCGTACGGGAAGATGGAGCACATCGGGAAGGTGGACTTCGGCGAGCCGGCGGTGGACATGCGGCTCAAGTACATCTCCTACTCCGCCGGCGTGGAGGAGAGCACGCTGGTGGAGACGCTGGGCCGCGACCACCCGGCGGTGCGCGACCCGGAGTCGGTGCACCGGAGTGGATGGGGGAAGGTCGCCGAGTACTACCTCGGCAAGCAGGACATCCGGCTCGACCTCGCGCGCTTCGAGCCCGTCCTCCGCAAGGCCATGGATTACCTGAAAGAGAACTAGAGTGTAATTAGGCTAAGCTAGCTGCACATTTTCATTTAACTTCTCCGTGTTTAGTTTTCTTCTCAATTCTTTGGACTTCTTTCAGAGAAATTCGATCGATTAATTGATCATTACAGGTTTACAATTGCATTACACTTTGTCTATGTATTTGGTAAGACGCACATAATGAGGGTGGAATGGAAGGAAATCGATTAATGATTAATATTGCACTAACGGTTAACCCATACGGCACCGCTTGTTATTGATATTTAAAGATAATAAAAATGTTTTTATGATTCAATAATTCCAAACTTTGTAATTAATAAATGCTAAGATATAGTCAGTTTGGAGTATTAGTTATAATTTTTTTATGTTATTAATAAGTGAAATTTGGAATAAACAAAAACTGAGTTTTCTATCTTAGTCTTTTTAACCTGTCATACAATATTAAATACAAATATACGGTTATAATAGTAGGATCATCTAATTAACGGCTAGATCTTCTAGTTAATATTAGAAATAGATAGATTGTTTTGTATACGGTGATCTCAACTCGATCAAATGGAAAGTTCAAATTTATTTTTTTAAGTACAGTTAGCATACCCAACGTCTAGAAACTGTACTGTACATTGTCTAGCTCATGTCGCTGTTAATATGACAGATTGCATTGAGTTTGAGCTCGTAAAGAACAAGAGGTTGGTTATCTACAGAAACTGATGAGTCGGTTCAGCCACCTAACCGCCGACTTCCACCTGTCACACAAAATGCCAGGTTTGCTCTAATCCCAAAAAAAACAATAATAATCCAATCTATGGGCTGTGATTGCATATGATAAGAGCTCATTTGATGATTCTTCATGGGCCGGTAGGAGAGGAGTAGCCGTCGCGAACTTTGACCCGTGATGTCAACAACGAACGACGAACAGGTTGTAACGTAATGCAGGCCGGCCAGCTGGAATGGCAGGTGAGGAGAGGAGATAGTAGCGGACACGTGCAAGCAGCACCGGCTACAGGAAATTGACAACGATGCAGAACGGCAGCCATTAATTAATCCAACTCAACTTTAAAAATGGATGAAATCGACTCTTAATCAGTGTGCTATCAGTATTGAAATGTAGTAGTCCATAGCTTTCCGTCTTGCAGGGAAGCAAATGTGTTTCACAAAACGCTTTTGTTAGGCTGTACTAGTAACTAGCTGTACAGATTTGTAGGCAGATAGGCAGAGAGAAAGGAGATGAAATGCACGCTCGGTGAGAGTTGCTGAAATGCTACTACTGGGCTACACTACACCAACCACTTGTTGGTTTCGGCCCCGTGAACGGTCTGATTGTATCGAGGATTTTCAGTTGTCAGGGAGGGAGAAATTATAGTAGTTGGATAGGATGATAGGAAGATGCATTTGGATTCTTCCTCTCGTCTTCTACACCGATGTAGCATCTCACATGCGCCTATAGACCCTTATTCAAAAACAGGCGGCGCCTTCTTAACAAGCTTGTGAAGAAGAGAAGAGACAGCCAGACAGGAGAACCAATCACAAGAAGAGAACACCTACAGTATACTGTACTGACTACACTAAGAGAGTTTGTATCCTTTAGCATTGCCTGCATAGTAATAATGGAGGGTGAGCAATACGGTGATATTGGGTGAATATCAGCCGTCCGTTTCGGGGCGGATGGACCTAGATCTCTTTGCTACAGTGATTTCTACAGTATGAACAATGATTTGAATTATCGTTTTCGCTGCAGTGCTGTACAGTACAAATGCTCTGCCATTTTCCCTCGCTGTATGTTACTGTGTCCTCTGTCGTTGCTTTACAATGTTACGGGATGCGAATCCGTACTGGAGAGGCTGCAAGCTCGTGTTGTGCTGTCGTGTTGCCCAGCTACCGCTTGGGGAGGCCACCGTGCAGTTGCCTTGGTTCATTTCCCTTTCTGAACTGTACGCGCAAATCCAAGCTTATTAATTGAAGCTGTTACAAGTAATTAATCCGTGTCTGTATGTACTCCATCTCACCAGCGTGTCGGTGGTAGGTGTCTGAATTCAGAGAAATCGGTTTTGATTTCAGTGATGAAGCAGTAGTGTACACCTGTTAGTGAAGTCAGTTGATACTCGTAGCCCTACAGTGTTCTGTAGTCCCACTGGATGTCCTGTGATGAAGATGAAGTACTCCTATCCTGGGTTCACTGTCTGACACTAGTGGTAGGCCTTCTGAGCTTGCTGTACTAAGTTACATAATCATCACTTCAGAATGGTAGACTTCACATATCTTGATTCAGGATTAGCATTAGCAGTCCAAATACAACAGAATCATGTAAACCAGAAATCACCAGTAATATTAAAAGAGAAGTGCTTCGGTGCAATACGAAACACACAGAAGCAGGAATCTCAAAGCAGGCCTATTAATTACTCCGTTAGACATAGCCGGTCGGTGGAAGCAGGGGGGACGACGCTGGACGCAGCGACTTGCGAGGCAGGCATGACGAGGAAATAAGAGGCGAGTTCGTTCGAGAGAGGATGCATCAGCGGCTGCATGCATGTTGTTAGTTTGCGGGTTCCGCTAAACCCACCGACCAGCCTGGAGCTCCACGGCCACCGGAAGACGAACTGAACTGAAATCTACAAGGCAAAGAAATTCAACCTAAAAGCGCCATGTGTCCCAGTCGCACAATACTACCATTGTTCTCCCTGACAACAGCAAGTTTTCGATGGCGTCCCCTCCCACCTCTGCGAGCATAATTCCAAAACAGCTATCAGAACGTGTTCCTCGACATTCCCTCGTTCCATTTTTCTATCTTGGTTTTTGCAGACGAAAGTGGTCGAAGCAGGTCGCCGCTTTCTGTCTGCAACTGTGGAGGTGGACTGGGATAACTGTGTTTGCGGGTCAGTCGGGACGGGACAGCCCAACGGTAGGTTGCCCCATTTGCACTCTTAGCCCTCCATTCCATCTAACTGAGTAACTAACTTCTCTAACAGAGTAGTTAACGGGAGTGCTTTCGGATTCGTGCCTCTTTGTTTTCGTAGAGCATAGAAGCACTTCTCTTTTGCGTGCCCCCCCCCCCCCCCACCTGAACACTCTGATTCATGTGCATCTCATCAGAAAGGGAGCTCATCATCTTTCAAACTGTCATTACAGCTGCTAACCCAGGACAGATTAATAAAGAAACTGAAGAAGCAGCAGCAGCAAAGCAGAGAGGCTAATAATGGCAACTTTCCAACCTGCGCTGCGCTCTCCGCTCCCTATGTGTGGCACAGCTGCAGCAGCCCCACTCTCCTGACTCCACTTTCTCCTCACGACTCCACTACCAGACCACACCGCAGCTAGCTCCGCTCCGTTGGCAGCGGCACGAGGCGTGGCCATGGCCTTCACGGTGCAGCACGGCGAGGGCAGAGCCATCGCCATGAAGGCGGCGGCGAGGGAGAGGAAGGTGAGGTACAGCAACGGGAAGGCGGCGGCCAAGAACATGAGCAAGCCCGAGCCCGGCAGGCAGCTCATCGCCGTCAGGCTGTTCCCGGCGTGCCTCCTCGCCCTGCTTATCTGCGTCTGCGTCGCCAAGTTCTTCTCCGCCTTGCCGTCTCAAGCCCTGTGTAAGTAAGAGATCATCAAAACCCACACTACTGGTCGTCTGATAGACTGACACAGGAGGGAAATTAAAGATCGTTGCTTTCTTCAGTTCTTTCTTGGATTTCTTAAATTCTGCTCTTACATTTCACTCTAATTTGATCTTACTTTGCTGCTTTTTCTGAACTGTATCTTCAGGGACTGGAGCCGGGAGCAGGGTGATGAGTTCTTGGGAGGGCAGTGCTGCCAGTACAAATGTAAGGCCTGTTGCTCCTATGATTATGGCCACAGTTGATGAAGATGTTTCAACAAGATCGCCGGAATTAGGTGAGGAAAGACCCGGAAGAATAGTTTATCTCTATCTCTTGCTCCAGCTGACGCATGCATCCCCCCTTCGCAACTGTTCAGCCAGATCACTGCATGTTTGTGAGTGGCATCAGAGTCCTGGAACTGGACCACACCAACACTACTCTCCGATTGCATCAGGTTCAGGGGCAACGCAATGCAATGCAAGCAAGTACTAGTGTACTACTACACTACCACATTGTGCTTTTTCTAGGTTTTGGATTTTCTGATTGGGCTCCCTTGCAGTTCTATAATTGATATGAGCATATATGGCCCTCAATTATGTATGCGATTAGTTAGCTCATATCAATGATTTAGGAGTATTAATTGGAGTAGTAATTGTCTTTGACCATGCTGTTTCTAGAGTACTAGTTACTTTTTTTGGTTTGTGGTTGAAACTTGCAAGGACCTTGGGTTTGTCATTGGAAGCTGTTGTCTTCCCCAATGCCAAGTACTAGTAATAAAATAATTCTCTGTTCCCCTTCTTAGCTTCTTATTATAGGTTATGATTCTTGTTCCTTGTGTTCTAGATAAGTGGAAATTCATAAAAATATGGACCAATGCAATGCTAATCTAATGCGGTGTACTAAGCAAACATCCAACACTGAGGTTAGAATATGGTTAAGTGCAAGAACATATTCCACAATGATCATGCAAGCGAACAACTTAGTTGTACTTCCATTATCTAGAAAGTGTTAACAGCTTGTAGATTCTTGTAGAGGTATTAATATATGTATCATCTACTATCTTTTCAAGACGTTGTTTGTTACTACTTGTTAGCATTATTTAGTGGTAATGTGCTAAATTTTCTTCCAGCTAATGATTAGGGTGCCAATAAAATGATGCTTGCATTTTTGAGTTGAGGTTGAGGAAGAAGTTGTAGCTTTTTTTGTAAAAAAAAATCTTTACAATTTCAAAATGCTCTGCAGGTTCTGAGCTTAGAAGTGAAAATTTTAAGAACGAGACAGATTCAGAGAATAAATCAAGACCAGAGAGACAGTCTTCAATCTCAACAGAATATGATCCCTCTCCTGGAAAGAAAGACTCTTTGAGGAAATCACCACAGAGAGGTGAGAGTTAACAACAATAATACGAAGGATTTCTCGGTGCATTTATTTTCCTAGATGATTGATTCTCCAGTAAAACCAGCATCTAAAACTGACCAAATTCATCTCTGATTTTTTTACTTATTCTCCAGCAGTTTCAGAGATTGAAGCTCCAAAGCCTAGGAGTAAGATCAATTGCGATGATAAGAGTAAAGATGAGGGCTTCCCTTATGCAAGGCCAATCATCTGCCACATGTCCGGCGACGTTCGAGTCGCTCCGGCTACCTCCTCGGTTACTCTGACTACACCATTGCAGCAAGGCGAGGCGGTGCCGCGGCGCATCAGGCCATACGCACGCCAGGATGACTTCCTGCTGCCTCTTGTAAGAGAAGTGGCAATCACATCAGCTGCAAGTGAAGGTGATGCTCCCAGCTGCAATGTCAGCCATGGTGTTCCCGCAGTCGTCTTCTCCATCGGCGGCTACACCGGCAACTTCTTCCATGACATGGCTGACGTGCTGGTCCCTCTATATCTCACCACCTTCCATTTCAAAGGGAAGGTACAGCTGTTCATTGCAAACTACAAGCAATGGTGGATTCAGAAGTACAAGCCGGTTCTCTGGCGGCTGTCGCATCGAGCCGTCGTCGATTTCGACTCCGACAGCAATGTCCATTGCTTTGATCATGTGATCATTGGGTTGGTGAGAGACAGGGACCTGATTCTTGGCCGGCATCCGACGAGGAACCCTAAGGGATACACCATGGTCGACTTCACGAGGTTCTTGCGCCACTCGTACGGCCTGAAGAGAGACAAGCCATTGGTGCTCGGCGAGAAGAGCGGCAAAAATCCGAGGATGCTGATCATCTCGAGGCGAGGGACGAGGAAGCTGCTGAACCTACGCCAGGTGGTCGCCATGGCGAGGGAGCTCGGGTTCGACGTGGTCGTCTCCGAGGCCGGCGGCGTCGGCGGCGTGAAGAGGTTCGCGTCGGCGGTGAACTCGTGCGACGTGTTGGTGGGCGTCCACGGCGCCGGTCTGACGAACCAGGCGTTCCTCCCGACGGGCGGCGTGGTGGTGCAGATCGTGCCGTGGGGGAGGATGGAGTGGATGGCGACCAACTTCTATGGCGCGCCGGCGGCGGGGATGAAACTGAAGTACGTGGAGTACCAGATCGCGCCGGCGGAGAGCAGCCTGGCGAGGAGGTATCCGAGGGAGCACGTCGTGTTCAGGGACCCCATGGTCATCCATGGCCAAGGGTGGAAGGAGCTTGCTGACGTCGTCATGACGCAGGATGTGAAGCTCAACCTCCGGAGGTTCAGGCCGACACTTCTGCGTGTACTCAACCTTCTTCAGGATTAGCTTGTGTACAATTTTTTCATTTTTTGTATTCTTTTTTGGGTTTATATACATATATATAGTTCACTCTTTGCTGATTAATTCTTTTTTTCCTGACATAATTTTGGTTCTTATATATACTGGAATACATACACTTTTTACCGTATGTTGGTGAAAACCAACGACCCCACCTAAGCTAACGGGAGGCAGACAAGTGACACTTTGAGCAAGCAACGGTAATGACACGAGAAATCGAGGAGTGGCGCGTGTTGGATAACTAGGCTCGTCTATCCGATATAGTGGATGGCTAGTCACGGGCTGACGGACCAGGCTGTCTAGCTCGGGCTCAAAAGCCTCGGGACAACCATCTGCCTCAAGAAGACGGCTTACGTATGATGTCAGTGCAGAAAGACATAAGAGCTTAGAGGCGCATATACCCAACTATTACAACTACACATTCAACGTGATAGGCTAGGGTTCTTCACCAGAGCGATGCCTGTGCGTTTGTGCGTGTAAGAACGATAAAATGGTTATCTACTCTATCGATGGCCGATAAGATATTTATTGCTATGGCCATACTCAAACATATTCTCTATCACCTAGCTTTTTATGTATTCACCTAAAGAGGTTTATCTATGGGTCAACTCTAGTTGACAATGGTAGAAGCATAGCTTTAGTTGGCTCAAGGTGCTCGCCAAGCGCCACAAGAAGGAGCGGGAAGAACGCCGCGCTAGGGTGGCAACATTGAGGCCGAGCTTGACATCGACCTCAGGTTCTAGGAGCCCGAGTATACTATCACTACCCTCTTTGGTCTTTGCTCACCCCTATTGTCGTAGCTTAAAGGCCTTCTGACGTGAGCTATTCATGGTAACCCCAAGCTCGGAGTCGACCTAGCGCTTGACGTGGTTGGAGACTCTGATTACCTTCGACCAATCTGACCACCCCGAGAACTCCTCGACGGTTGACCGGCTCGCGTTAGTGGTCTTCCCTACTATTAGCAACATCAAGATGATTCATATCCTCATTGATAGAGGTGTGGGCCTAAACCTCATGTCCTCACACGTGTTCAAGTAGCTTTAAATCCCCTTGAGTCACGTCAAGTTGCTAATGCCATATCATGGCATCGTGCCAGGGCATGCTTTTCTCCTTAGTCACATCAAGCTCCTTGTCACGTTTGGTTCTCGAGACAACTTCAACTTTAGAATAGAGAGCATCGACTTTGACATTGCCCACCATAAGATCCCTTATAGTGCCATTCTTGGGTGGCTGGCTCTCACGAAGTTCATTGCGGTAACTCATTACGCGTACCTAGCCAAGAAGATCTCCGAGATCGTAGGCCCCATCAAGGTCCTCGGCAACATCTAAGGAGCGATCACCTATGCCAAGTAGCGCTGCTCTGACTTGGACGCCATCCAGCTAGGTGAGCATAGCCATCCTGGTAGCCCATATCCTCTAGCCTCGAAACCACGCCTCGTCACTAGTGACGTGATTACAATCAAGGGAGTTGCAATCAGTGATGATGGGTCTAAGGCCGTCAAGATCGATAGCTGCTTGGACCCAAATAGGAAAGCACGCTCATCGCCTTCCTCCAGGACAACGCTGACGCGTTTGCCTAGCAACCATCGGACAAGCTTAGGGTTTCTAGGGAGCTGATCGAGCACTACCTTGCTATGTGCCTAGACGCATGACCAATCCAGCAAAAAAGTGCATTGGTAGGCACCCAAAGTGTCAATTCTTCATCTGTGAGAAGGTCGATAAGCTACTTAATGTTGTCTTCATCCATGAGATCATTCAACCTGAGTGACACGCCAACCTTGTTGTTATTCCCAAGGCAAAGGACGAGTTAAGGATGCACATTGACTACATTGACATCAACAAGGTATGCCTGAAAGACCCCTTTTCTCTCCACCATATAGATTAGATAGTCTACTTCACTGTGGGGTGTGATCTTTTGTGTTTTTGGATGTATACTCTTGGTACCACCAAAATTATATGGCTAGGGAGGATAAGGAAGAAAAAACTATATTTATGACCCCTATGAAGAGTTTCTATTATGTGTGCATGCTTTTTGGTTTTAAGAACGCTAGTCTCTCATACCATTGAGCGATGCACATCACACTCAAATCATAGATAGTATGTAACATCAAGGCTTACATCGATGACCCGGTCATCAAGTCCAGGAACTGAGCCACACTCCTCTTTGATGCCCTGCGCGTTGAACATGGAGAGCTAGTACTAGATATCAATGGAGTTGGCATTATGGCAAAGGGCCATATCTTCCTGGGGGAGGTCTATGGCATCACTGAGGGGAACCAGGCCCTTCACCTTGGCTTTGATGGCGTCATTATGGAGGTCGCCCAAGGTACCAACGTAAGTCTGGGTGATGTATGATGGACCGATATACATTCACGCCCCTAGCGCCCGCTCCTAGAGTGGAGTGATTTAGCAGTGCATGTAATCCATGACCACCATTATCGAGGTCAGCCCCACCACCGCAAGCCAGCAATGTGCGTGAGAATCGAGGTGACATCTCTACCCGTGCCATTACACAATGACGTGTGAGGCATGTTCACGTGGGTAAGTAGGGGGCAAGTGGAATGGCTCATGCCATTCTGCCTCCCCATGTTGCCCACATGGTCCTAGTATGGGGGAACGTCCCATTGCCCCCTCTTGCCATTCAGCCATAACGCCTCGATTTTCAGGCCGTCAAAAAGTATTTGAATAAAAACCCTACTTTCAAAAATCTTGCATTTTTTAGTGTGGTTTAGAACTAAGTGCCAAAAGATCTAAAAAAACATCCATGAAAAGCCCAAAGATCTCATCCCAAAGTTTCTATTTGAATTCAAATCCTAGAATTCAAATTTTGCAATTTAAAATTTCTTCAAAATCCTTCGTCAAAAATTTTAATCCTAAAAAGTCCTTCAGTTTCCTATCTCCAACATATCTCCATTCTTTCTTGAGTTCAAATCTCAAATTTAAATTCAAATTCATTAAATTTATCTCCTAAACTTTCCTTGCAAAAATTCCCAAATGTTGTTGTTCAACTAGGCTGCCCAAACCTTTCTCTTACCTTGCCCACTTAGCCTCTCCTCTCTCTCCTCTCTTCCCTTTTCCTTGCGGGGCCTAGCCGCTCAGCCCATGTGAATCCTCTCTTTCTCTTTCCCACACGCTCAACATTCCCAGCACGTCTCCTCTGTGTTCCACCAGCCCAGAACAACAGCTCGATCTCCCTTCCAGCATGTAACCTTGGCCTAATGGCCAACTCCTCCTCACACGTGCTGCCCATCCACACCCAATCAAGTGCGCGAACCTATTCCTTTGCCCGTGGCTAACAGCAGGGCCTACGTATCAACAACATGGTGGATGGCCGCTTGGCATGACCACATACGGTCGTCGTCGCCATCGCCTCCATTCTCCTTGTCGGTCACTAGTTCGACAAAATGCCTAGGTGGATCCCCATCATGTCAATGTCGACCGACATCCACTTCCCTTGCTTCTCCCTTCATTGTCATCTTTGCACACGCCTAGTCTCCCTAGGAATGCCGTCGCCACGAGCACACGCTGCCCTCATTGTCCCATCACATCTCACCACCACCACGTACCGTTAGTTGCATCGCATCACTTTCCTCCCTCTTCCTCCCATATAGCTAGTAGCATGATAGCACTGCCACCCTTGCACATCCTACACCAGACCCTATTGCCTTTGTCCCTAGCATCGGGGAGAAATATCTTATCGTGCCTCTATGTCGCACCGCATTTCTCCATCGTCAGCTATAAATAGGGCGAGGGGCTCTGCAATTGGCCACGCCATTTCTTCCCTACTCCCCATGACCACCGTCCACCATTGCCCTCGCCAAACTCCTTCCTCGCCTCCTATTTCAAGGTAGTGCTCCCCCTTCCTCCTTGCTCTCTCTTCCTCTCTCTGCACCTCGTCAAATTGAGACCATCCTGAGTCTCCTCCACCATCAAATTGGTTGCCGAAGGCGACCAAACAACAACACCTCATTAAGCTTCTCTGTCGGTCATCGTCGGTCATCTCCGGCATCCCTCCTCTTAATCCAAATGGCCATCAGCTTCACCATCTTCTCCGCTTTCCACCACCATGTTTTCCCCCTTCGGCAAGCCACCATTCACCAGGGTGCCTTCGGCCACCTTTGGCTGTTGATGCTGCATAGGGTACATCAACCTGATCCACGCCACGTGGCACCATCGACGTGGTAGGCCATGGCCCACATACTGTAGTCCACCTCGCGCTTGCGTACCAACCTCGTGCAACGGCCATGCTACCCCTTGGGATGGCATGCACGGATTGTCAAGCCATAAACTGTCAACCCCTTTCCACTCTTAGCCCATCAAACCTCCAAAACCAAAAGGTTTCGACCTCTTACCTCCTTAGCCCAATGGCCTTTAATCCTCCCATTAGAAAAAAAACAAAGTCCACTTACCACCCTCCACCCGACCCCACCCATCTATGCTTTTCTCTTTCCTTTCTAGAAAATTGTTACTTCTTTTTTTCAAAATCTAGAAAATGATTTTATTTTAAAAAATTATATATCTCTATCCATAACTTCGATCGACCCCATTTAAGTCTTCGAATTTCTTTAAAAATGAGATCTACTTAATGTCACTATTAGTTAGTAATAATAGTATTTTCTCTTTAGTGTTTTGTGTTGTTTTCCCTTTTTGTGTATAGTCAACGTTGACAGAATTTATTTCAAACATGGAATTTCAAAGAGATTGAAGACGAAGACAGAGGCATATTGCTCCTAGTTTATAAAATATGCGTTCATAAAATTGCATTGCTAGTATGCACGATGAATTGATTAGCCTTGATTTGCATAAAAAAATCGAAGGACCTATCTAGTAGTTGCATTATACCTATAGGATGTTGATACCTCTATCCCTTATTGCCCCACCCCTATGGTACCTCGATATCCATGCTCTTGAGCACAAGTACCGACGATCTCACTCAAATCACACTTATTTGTTGATATGGAAAAAAGATTTCTAAATCTTTAAAAACCTAACACGTGGTGTCGACTTGTTTGTGAAATAAAAGTTACTTGCAAAACCCACGATGCAAAAATGATCGCCTTAGTAGTGATGCTTTGTATTCACACATAAGGACCTTGTCCTAGGGAATTTCATCTGAGAAAACATAGTACAGCCATATGGGTAAAATAGAACACCCCTAGATAAGTAATTAGTATACCCTAGATATATGCGAAAGTCATTAAATGTGGAGTTGCCGAGGTGGCATCTAGAATGCACCTGTGGGATCCTAAGTATGAAAAGTCTCGAACTTATCCGGTACTTAGTCTGGGCCTACAACCGACTATCCTAGGAATATTTTAGAAAGGTCTTGTCACAAACCTCCCCGCTTGGCTAGTGTAGGAGTAAGTTTGTGTTGTGTGGATAAAGCGTGTATTCTTTGCAGAGATTACGAAACTATTCAAACAACCATGCTCACTATCATTGGCGAATGTGAGGTGATTCCTCTATCATATATTTGATTGCCAATGCTTTGCGAAAGTGGTTTGTAGGATTAGGAACTGTTACTAGAATTAGCCAAGATGACTAACAGGAGACTATTACGTGGTCTAAAATGGTCCTGTGGTGGACTGAGATATCAATTGGCATCATAAATTAGACTTTTTGAGTGAAAGTAGTGTGCTAAAGATTATGGACGGCTCTAAGAGCCAAAGACATAAGATGATGAGATAGGCTGATGCCTGATGGTTATGAAAGTGAAAATAAACTAGTAAATAATAAATGAGTTGGATACTGTCTAAGGGCAGAAAGTTATACGCCGGTGTCATGATAGGGTAACCGGTAAGATAGTTTTTAATCAACTAAAATTTGTTTCGTCCGCTTGAGACGTTGCAAAGCAATTCATGAACAGGATTGAAGCGAGAGTCTTTTTCCAACCACATAATAAATAACCTCACAATTAGTGGATTAAAAAATATTTTTAAAAGTTTACAAAACAAACCAACCCTCATTTGAAGCTTGTACATTCACATTTTCTATGGCTTACTAAGTACATATGTACTTAATCGTCGTTGTTTTTCTCTTCTCCTAGGAAGATAAAAATAAAGTTGAAGGTTAGAATTTCCTTTCTAATTCTAAGCTGCTGCTTGTGGATTAGGTCTAACTACTCTAGGTTTTACTATTGCTTCCTTACTTGTCGGTTACACTCTTAAAGTTGTTTCAAAGATATGACCTTCTAAAAGAAATAATATGTCTAAAATTATCTTTAGTTACAATGATGCATCTTAGTTGATCACAAATACCAGCATTATGTCATAGGACTAATATTGGTATTGCAGTTCCACGAGAGCTGGTTAACACCGATTTTCTACATCGCACCCTCTTTGGTATCACTATAGTAGGTGGTACCAGGGGCGGGGTGTGACATTAGCCCATGGAGAAACAATTGGAGACCCAAGTTGGCCCACCTAAAATAGGTCGATATGCTTCCATCATCTCTAGGCCACCAATGAGATGAGCCTCGTCCTAAGTCACAAGAGCCATTGCTTGGTGTTAGGTCTAGGGGCTATTGTAGGTGAAGTGAGAACTAAGGGCTCCACCCAAGTGACCGAGTAGTGGACAAGTGACACCCGAGCAACAGTGAAGACACGTGGAATCGAGGCAAGTAGAGATCTATGATGTGACACCAGCTGCCTCGAACTAGCGTCCTCAGGCTAACACCCTAGGCTGCCAGTAACAAGATACCTGACACGCATTAGATGAACCAAGCTCACCTACCTAACCTAGTGTATCGAGTTGACCATCTTTGATTGGCAACGATAAGAGCATAGCACGGTATAGGCTACGAGCACTAAGGCTTCTATAGTAATATGACTAATCATATATAATCTATGTTTACTAGAGCCAAGGGTCCCTATTTTTGTACCACTTCTTTCTTCTGCGGTATACGTAGAACCCTCGAGAACATATAAAGGGAGAGTGTAATCAAAAGAGTAGAAAAAAACCAACCACTGTAATACACCAAGTGCAAACAAGAGCATGGGAGTAGGGTGTACTCGGACATGTCTAAAATCTACTGAGTTTGTTTTCTTAGATTGATTGTGCGTGCAATCATCTCTCGGTCTGAACACATGAAAAAGAGCTAGCCCGAACCCCTGCTCTTGGCGCACATCGTCGGTACTGTATCCCGTGTATTGTATTGCACTTATAGGATGCAGAGCAGTCAATGTTTTTTTTTCAGTGCAGTAAATCTGAGTGTATACATAGTTTTACCGTACCCTGACATAATTTTCAGATGCTTGTGTTGCTGATGATTGATTGGTTAACAAATCTGAGTGTTGATAAACAAGAAGCGCCATGTTGAACTAGAGGCCAGAGGATGACAGGAGTTTCTTCTTTTTTTTTCCCCTGCGTGCGAGTTCGCTCAGAAAAGCCCAAGAACCAAGTGAAGTCGGCTCAATTTTGCTATGGCCCTAAACTAGAAAATTAAATTGGACCTGTGGGGATTGGTCCGAATCAGATGGGCCCTAACTGGGCCTAAGGATCAAGGCAACCTCTCTTTCTTTTTTAGAAGGGTGAAATGCATGTATGTATGTATGGCGTCACTAGTGTTTTCCCTATCTGAAGTTCTCTCGCTTTTTTTTTTACTCAAACTAATTACTGTGATGTCACTGGGTTCGCCTCAAAGATGCTAAAATGCTACACCACCTATCATGGTAGAGTTGTTGCTTGCCACACCATTGTGGCTTCACTTGTGTGAGGTAGCATGGTAGATTGTTAGTAGTTTGCCACACCACATTTTTTTTTCATGACCAATATTTTTTTTACACAATGAAAAGGGTTTGATTGTTTTTTAAAATATTTTATTTATTAAAAAAATGCTAAAAACAAAAATCCTCTATCCTTGGACAGAGTCATAGGCCTACCTGACCAGCTTATTTTACTTTGCATGCTTATTGGGTGCATGAAATGCATTGTCTAGTGTGATATAGAAGATAATAATAGCTAGGGAGCCCAATGCATGCATGCATGGAGAAGTAATACGAAGTAAAATACATACAGGAGTATATATATCATCTCGGTTGGTGAGGCCAATGATCGAGTTTGTTTATACAGATACAGCTACAAAGATTGAGTCCTGTACGTTATGCAATTGCAACCAACGAATCTGCCGAAACAAATACTGTAGCACCAGGGGAGTACGTATCAACCGTTGCAAATGATCGATCAACGGAATATATGCCCCACCAAACGTACACTTTCCAAATTCCGGTTTTTGGATTCTCCTTCTTTCATCAGTCAGTCAATATATACTTGTTAATGTCCATAACCAATGTTATATTGCACCAAATGATTTTATTCTAGGATATAATACTACCTCTCCAATGAAAAACTGCTCTGTTTTGCTCCTCCAAACCAGTAAGGCATCGATTTGAACAATGATATAGACATAGACTACTCTATTACAATATATAAGTTATGGAGCCATTTCCAAGCATGACAATACATTTAACTAACGTTTTTCGTCTCTATGCATATATTCTAGGACAACATACTCATAATCCGAGGTAATAATACTACACATGTCATGGCTGCTTATATGCGATATAAAGAACGGTTGCATGTAGTACATAAGAAAATAATTCGTAGTGGGACAAAAATGACAAATTATGCAATGTCATAACTTGGAAGAGTATCAAAAGGTAGCCTAGGATAATGCTATATGCATCAGTTTTGTACAAAAAGTAATAGAATGCATTAGTGGTGCTACATACATGGTCAGCACACATCTGTCTGCATGCCTCCAACCACTCAATACAAATCAGACAACACTACGTTGGGAGACTCTTGTGCTGTATCTGTATTCTATTGGCAAAGGATGATCAATCAGTATGCATGCATATCTGCTGCATGTGAAGACACACAAAACTAAAGCTTTGTGTTCCCTGTTTTTGTTTGAAGAGTGGCACTATGCAGTCTTTATAGGTTAGTGCTGCATCATTATCCATCTCTGCTGTACAAGAAAGAATCATTATCAATCAGTCATGGGAAGGCGAATACAATTAACTATTGTCAATTAGCCATGGCAATTGGCAAGGCATGTGTAGGGAGGCATTTTGTAGCTTGAAAATTGCAAAACTAAATTAAACTAGGCTTTATGCATGAATTCAGGCATGAACTTGACTGAACTGGCTGCTGATTAAGATGCAGGTAGCTACTCTCTCTGGAAAATATATGGCTTTAATAATTAGTTTCTGGTTGCATTTCCGTGCATTCTTCTGGTTAATTAATCTTTGGATGGATCGACAGATCATGTCATGTGGGCGCAAGCAGACGATGTCAACCCCAAAACGTGCTTGTCCTGACACTATGAGGAATTTTCTTGATATGCCAAACCATCATCTGGACATTATATTTTGGACTCTTCTTTTCATCAGAGTGATTCTTTGTCCATTTTGGATGTGTTGGAAGCTTCGGATGTCTCGTTGTTGCCTCCCGTTTATTCTCTTCTTTGTGCTTTTAGATAGCAAGTGACCTTATGCCGCTCCGAGGTTATGCAATACTGACATACTGTACTAGCTAGCAGTACCCATTTTCAGTCAGTACAAAGGTGCTTGTAAAACTGCAAATGTTTCAACATCATTCAGACAGACTACAAGAAATGTATTCAGATTTTGCAACCAATTCAACCAATTGTGACCAATTCAGATTTTATACAAAATTTCCATGAACCATATGAAATACAATTATTTGGTGGCATCCTTCATCCATGAATGAATAATAGAAGTTCCTCTGAAAGAAACAGTGATAGGGGGTTGGTGGAAGGAGGATACTATGATACTAGTAGTTGACAAAATTAATCACATGGATTACAGTAGCTATATAAGTAGGAGCCATTAACTTGAATCCATTATTGAACTCCATATTCTTCTTCAATGATCTAGCATATGTTTCTGTAGACCTACGATTTGCTGTTGATCTCCAACGGTCCATGCCGTGTTGCACATTAATTATCTCAGCATGTATATGTATATGCCCATGATGTTAGACAGACCGCTTATCTGACTATATATATATAGACCCGACCTCCTTGTATACGCTCGGGGGTTTATAGTTACTGTACACATTCTACATGGTATCAGAGCGAGTCTAGATATTTCGGCGCGCTAGTTTCTTCCTCCGGCGAGCCGACCCTTTCCTCCTCGTCGTCGACATCTTCTTCCTGTCGTCGACTCTCTTCCTGGTACTCTCCTCGCTCTCTCGCCTCCATTTCTTCTTCTCCCGTCTCTCCCGCAGTCACCTTCTTTTCTTTGTCCCACCTCCGTACGACCAGCCGACGGTCTCGATCCGCCTCCTCGTCTCGCCTCGCACCCGTCTCCGCTCTTCCTCTTGTTTTGTGCATCTTTCCTTCTCTGACGCCGGTGCACCTCCGTGCTCGTCGTCTCTATCGGCTGGACTTATCCAGCCCTCCATCGACTGGAGACCTTCCTCGGTTTTTGCCCTTTTCGACACACTCAACGGCTCTCGGATGCGAACCTTCTCCCCTCACGTCCGAGCCAGTCCAACGTGTCCACATATCCACGGACACAAATCCCTGCCTCCCGGACGCGAACATATTCTCTTCGCGTCTGGCCACTCCCTGCCTTTTTCGCGTCCGCCCTACTCCTTGGCCTTCACGAGTCCACGGACGTGAATCTTCTCTTCACGGACGTGAATCCTCGCACGTCCGTGACCCAACCACTCTCTGACCCACCCACTCTGTCCTCACCTACTCCGCTGCCTACTCCCCATCGGCCAACCACTCCTTATCGGCTGGCCGGCCCACTTCCCATCAGCTTCTCACATCCTTGATCAGCCGATCCGTCCTCTCATCGGCTTCCCCCTCCCATCGGCTTCTTTCTCCCATCGGCTCTTTGCTCCCGTTCTCCCGTCATGGCCACCGAGTCCGTTCTTAGCTCCGGCACTCTTCCAGTCGCCGAATTTGCTCTGGCCCTCGGTGCCTCATACCACACCTCGGGCACCACCTCGCCAATCTTCTCCCCTCCCTACACTGCTGTGAACGTGAAATCTTACGTTCCTATCTCCCTTAACCTTAACGCCAATTATTCCAAGTGGGTTTTCTTCTTCAAATCCATTTGTGGAAAATTGGGCCTCCGGTCCCATATTGATGGCTCCGCTCCACCTCGCCCCGATGATCCTCAGTGGGACATCGCCGAGTGATGCGTGTACAGCTGGCTACTTGGCTCGATCGACGACTCTGTCCTTGACCTCGCTATGGGCGATACCGACACCACCGCCCGGGACCTCTGGGTGTCTATCGAGCGGATCTTCCTGGACAACAAGCAGCCTCGCGCCATCTTCCTCCTCAACGAGTTCCACTCCATGGTACAAGGCGACTCCTCTGTCTCCTCGTACTATCAGCGCCTCAAAGTCAAGGCTGCTACTCTCCGAAACGTCGGCCACCCTATGGCCGACTCTCAACTCGTCCTCGCCCTTCTGTGAGGCCTCAATCCCTGCTTCTCCAACATCGCCGATGACATCGCCACCGCCACACCTCTTCCATCGTTCGCCCAGGCTCATGACATGCTAGTTCTTTAAGAACTCCGTCTGGCCAACGATGAGAAGACAGTGGCCCACACCGCTCTTCTTGCCGCAGCCAATAATGGATGCCGAGCTTCTTGTGCTGCCTCTTCCTCCCGCGGTCCTGGTGGCCATGGCTCCGGCCACAGCAACACAGCCCGCACCGGGAAAGGCAAGGGCAAAGGCAAAGGCAGGACCTAGCAGGGTCCGATGCCACCACGACCTACCTCGATCCCTACCCACCCTGCCGGTCCCACGGGTCTGTGGCTCTGCTACAACCCCTGGGCGCCCCAGCCCTAGCCACGCAACACCATCGGCTGGCAACCCGGAGTTCTTGGCCCATCCCTAGGCTCACCTGACATTGGCTCCCGTTCTGCCGCCTCAGCCGATGTTACCGACCCCAACCACCCAGTCGGTTCCCTCCTGAAACTAGGCTGGCCTCGTTGCTGCCCTCAACCAGATAACGCTCCAACCACAGCACCCTTGGGTGCTAGACTCTGGGGCGTCTTCACACATGGTGTCATCGGCCGGTATACTTTGCTCCTGTCACCCCTCTTCCTCCCCTTTTGTCACCATCAGCAATGGTCACTCTCTTCCTGTCCAATGCCGCGATGACTCCTCTCTGTCTACATCCACCACTAACCCCCCCTACGCAATGTTCTTATCGTCCCTTCTCTTATTCACAATCTTATATCTGTTCGCCAATTTACACGAGACAACCACTGCTCCATTGAATTTGACGCGTCTGGTTTCTCTGTGAAGGATATCCCAACCCGGCGACAGATCCTTCGCTGCAATAGTGGCGGAGACGTCTACACCATTCCCGCTGTGCCGTCCACCCCACACGCCAGCGTCGCCCTCTCCATGAACCTTTGGCACCTTCGCCTCGGCCACCCTGGCCCCGACGCTGTCGCCACCCTTCGTCGCAGCGCCTCCATCCGATGTACTCACAGCAGCTCCACAGTTTGCCACTCATGTCAACTTGGCAAACATGTGCGTCTGCCCTTTTCTAGTTCTCTCTCCTATACCTCGCGTCCATTTGAATTTATACATTGTGATGTATGGACGCCCCTAGTTAAAAGTGTCTTCGGTAATCAGTATTATCTCGCTATACTTGACGATTACACACACTATTGCTGGACCTTCCCGCTCATCCACAAATCCGAGGTCGCCTCTCACCTCACTCACTTCGTCACGTACGTATCCACTCAGTTCAACCTCCCCATCAAGGCTTTACAATCTAATAACGGTACAGAATTCGTCAACCATACCGTTACAAACCTCCTCACCTCGCAGGGCATCCATCTCCGGCTCTCCTGCCCCTACACCTCTCCTCAGAACGGTAAAGCTGATCGCCTCCTTCTTACCCTCAACAACATCAGTCGCACCATGCTACTTCACGCCCACTTACCCGCCACTTATTGGACTGAAGCTCTAGCTACTGCGACGTACCTTCTCAATCGCCGCCCATGCTCCTCCATTCATAACAACGTTCCCTATGCCCTTCTCTACCGCACGGCGCCTGACTACTCCCACCTTCAAGTTTTCGGGTGCCTCTGCTACCCAAATCTCACCGCCACAGCTTCCCACAAACTCGCTCCCCGCTCCACCGCCTGTATTTTCTTCGGCTATCCCACCTCTCACAAGGGATACCGATGCCTCGACCTTTCCACTCGACGGGTCCTCGTCTCTCGTCACGTCATTTTTGACGAGACATGTTTTCCCTTCGGTCTCCTTCATCCGAGATCCTCCTCTAGTGATCTCGACTTCCTCCTCACCAATACCGTGCCGACCAGGTCTCCTCCACTGTCCTCTCCATCGGCCCCCTCATCGGCCGCTGCTGAGGATTTATCCATCACATATCCCACCACTATTCGGTCCGATGTCCCCACCATCGGACCCACCTCCATCGGCCGATACCGATCCTATTTATCCTTTAGCCGATACCGTTCCCTCTCCATCGAAAACCCCACTTCCATCGGCTCCTCACTTTCCATCGGCTCCTCCCACCTTATCGGTTGATCCATCTCTATCGGACCGATCAGAATACTCGACCCACCCGACCTCATCGGCTCAGGCCGATCTAATTCCTCCTTTTCCTCTTGTCTACAGTCGCCGACTCGGAGCCGATGACGCCCCCACCCGATCAGTTCTTCCCATTACTCCCGCACCCCCATCGGCTCCAGTTCCCTCCACCTCTCACATGGTCACCCGCTCCCAGACCGGGTCTCTCTGCCCCACTCAGCGCTACGGTCTCTCCGTCGTCCACAGCTCTATCTCGCTCATCCTGATGACTTCTCGCTCAGCCCTGGCCGACCCTCAGTGGCGCGCGGCCATGGCCGACGAGTACAAGGCCCTAATGGATAACGAGACCTAGCGCCTCGTTCCCCGTCCACTCGGCGCCAACATTGTGACCGGTAAGTGGATTTTCAAACACAAATTCCACGCCGATGTCTCCCTTGCCCATCACAAGGCTCGCTTGGTAGTCCGGGGTTTCTCCCAACGACCCGGTGTCGACTACGACGAGACCTTCAGTCCCGTTGTCAAACCCGCCACCATCCGAGTCGTCCTCACCTTGGCTGCCTCTCGCTCCTGGCCGATCCATCAACTAGACGTAAAGAACGTCTTTCTTCACGGCCACCTGACGGAAACAGTCTACTGCTAGCAGCCCCCAGGCTTCGTCGACCTTTCTCATCCCGACGACGTCTGTCTCCTTCAACACTCTCTTTACGGCCTCAACAAGCCCCACGTGCCTGGTACCAGCGCTTTGTTGCCTATCTTCGGCACATCGGCTTCGTGGCCTCTACGTCCGATAGTTCCTTGTTCACTTTCCATATCGGCTCCGCCACTGCCTATCTACTTCTCTATGTCGATGACATTGTCCTTACAGCGTCTTTGACATCTCTCCTCGACCAGATCATGGCCCGACTCCACTCTGAGTTTGCCATGACCGATCTTGGTCCTCTCCACCATTTCCTTGGCATCTCCGTAACCCGTTCCATCCATGTGCTCTTCCTTTCCCAACGCCAATACGCCATCGACCTCCTCTAGCGTGCGGGCATGGCCGACTGTTACCCCACGGCCACCCCAGTCGACACTCGAGCCAAACTCTCCGCCGCCGATGGCGCCCTCGTTGCCGATCCCTCTCACTATCGAAGTCTTGCTGGGGCTCTCCAATACCTCACACTCCCCCGACCCGACCTCACGTACGCTGTCCAGCAAGTGTACCTCTTCATGCACGCTCCGCCACTGCCTATCTACTTCTCTATGTCGATGACATTGTCCTTACAGCGTCTTTGACATCTCTCCTCGATCAGATCATGGCCCGACTCCACTCTGAGTTTGCCATGACCGATCTTGGTCCTCTCCACCATTTCCTTGGCATCTCCGTAACCCGTTCCATCCATGTGCTCTTCCTTTCCCAACGCCAATACGCCATCGACCTCCTCTAGCGTGCGGGCATGGCCGACTGTTACCCCACGGCCACCCCAGTCGACACTCGAGCCAAACTCTCCGCCGCCGATGGTGCCCTCGTTGCCGATCCCTCTCACTATCGAAGTCTTGCTGGGGCTCTCCAATACCTCACACTCCCCCGACCCGACCTCACGTACGCTATCCAGCAAGTGTACCTCTTCATGCACGCTCCGCCACTGCCTATCTACTTCTCTATGTCGATGACATTGTCCTTACAGCGTCTTTGACATCTCTCCTCGACCAGATCATGGCCCGACTCCACTCTGAGTTTGCCATGACCGATCTTGGTCCTTTCCACCATTTCCTTGGCATCTCCGTAACCCGTTCCATCCATGTGCTCTTCCTTTCCCAACGCCAATACGCCATCGACCTCCTCTAGCGTGCGGGCATGGCCGACTGTTACCCCACGGCCACCCCAGTCGACACTCGAGCCAAACTCTTCGCCGCCGATGGCGCCCTCGTTGCCGATCCCTCTCACTATCGAAGTCTTGCTGGGGCTCTCCAATACCTCACACTCCCCCGACCCGACCTCACGTACGCTGTCCAGCAAGTGTACCTCTTCATGCACGCTCCGCGCGAACCTCACCTCGCGCTGCTCAAGCGCATCCTACGCTACGTGAAGGGCACCCTCTCCAGCGGGCTGCATCTCAGCTCCAGCCCCATCGACTCCCTCACCGCATACTCCGACGCTGGCTAGGCAGGCTGCCCCGACTTTCGATGCTCTACGTCCGGCTACTGCGTTTACCTCGGTGACACTCTCGTATCCTGGTTCTCAAAACGCCTGACTACAGTGTCCCGATCCAGCGCTGAAGCCGAGTACCGCGCCGTCGCCCACGCCGTCGCCGAGTGCTGCTGGCTTCGCCAGCTTCTCCAGGAGCTCCATGCATCCCTCTCCACCACGACCGTTGTCTACTGCGATAATGTCAGTGCCATCTACATGACCGCCAACCCGGTCCATCACCGACACACCAAGCACATCAAGATCGATATCCATTTTGTCCGTGACAAGATTGTATTAGGACAGGTTCGGGTGCTCCATATACCATCAGCACAACAGTTTGCCGATATAATGACCAAAGGTCTGCCCATGCCTTTGTTCACTAGTTTTCGGTTCAGTCTCTGCGTTCGTTCCCCTCCCGCTACGACTGTGAGAGGGTATTAGACAGACCATTGGTCTAGACTGTATATACATAGATCCGATCCTCTTATATACGCTCGAGCATTCATAGTCACTGTACACATTCTATACTTATCTAGGCAACATGCAGGCATGGAGTCGATCTGATGATGAAGAAATCACTAGTACTAGTTAGTCAAAACTCAAAAATCAGGATCCACAAGGTTGTAGGAAATGGTTCTGAATCTGAATAAGACCCACGTTTATGCGTGCCATCCACGTACACCACACCATCGGCATGAATTAGAAAAGAAAATTCAGGAATATCTAGTAAATGGAACGGCACGGTGAATCGAAGAACATGTGAACATGGATTTCCACAAACACGTCCCACAAACTTGTATCACCCGGCAAAAATAAAAGAAGAAAGTAATGATACAGAATTACGGACAAAAAAAGAGGTTCGGCTATGCTCACACATCAAGCTAGCTAGCTCTTTCATATACGTCGTTGCAGAGCGTGCCAGTCCAATCACGCATGAGAAGCTCGAATTTGCTTGGCAATATCGAAGGTGCACTGCACTGCACCACCCAACGGCTCGTGCACGTACAATCTGACAGGCACAGGCAAGGAGAGAGAGAGAGAAGAATATAAGCCCTCCATTTTGCTTCTGCACAGAAGCTTCCACTAGCTAGCTAGGTGACGAGGAGGAGGCATGCAGAGCTAGCTAAGCCGCCATTAGCAAGAGAGCAAGCAAAGCAGCTAGGTGGCGCCGCCATGAAGGGGAACAGCGGGCGGCTGCATGCGCTGCGGTCCGAGTCGCCGAGGTTCAGGCTGCTCACCATCGTGGTCGGCTGCTTCCTCATCTCCCTCACCTTCCTCCTCTCCTCCCGCCCCGACGCCTCCGTCTTCTCCACCCGTAAGCCCTCGTCTTCCTCCTCTTGTTCTTCCTCATCTCTTCCTTTCTTCTCACCCAAGTGGCTATGCACGCATGCACGGTGCAAATTAAGTCTGAACATGCGTGCCATGCATGCAGTGAGCCCCAGGGCGTCGTTGGAAGATGCGCGCCTGCCGGCGATCAAGATCCTGCACCGGTCGTCGTCCTCCGGCGTCACCCGGCCGGATTTCCATGTCGACATCCTGCCGCAGCAGGGAGAGACCCATGCTCATCTGCAGCAGAGCATCGATCAAACCACAGAGAAGACAGAATGTATGTAACTCATAAGAGCTCAAACCGCTGCTGATTATTTCTGTCCATAAATTATTTAGTTAGGTTTCTCATCAACTCGTACTGAATTAACTCGATCGCAGGGGTGAAAGATACGGTGATAATCCAGGAGAGCGCCGACGGCGGCGACAGATTAGAGGAGGCGGAGGCGGCGGAGCGTGTCACGGCAGATTCCGGCGACGATGCTGCATCTGCAGGTACCGGGATTCGACTCACCTGTACCTTTCATGAAGAAAAATTGACCTCTCAATTGAACCTTACTGCCAGTTGCCGACGAGGACAACGCCGTGGAAACAGAAACGACGTCTACTACTCCTCGTCCCGACCAGCCAGGTAACCATCATACACTGCACGCGGTCAGAACAGAGAAGAATACCAACTTCCATGTTTCGTACTGCAAGTGCAACTTAATTTTGTGTAGCGACTAACGCGGCAGACAACGTGCGCGCCATGAACGCAGATTCCGTGGACCGGCAGCCGCTCTGCGACTTCTCCGACTTCCGCACCGACATCTGCGACTTCTCCGGCGACGTCCGCATGGCCGCCAACTCGTCAGAGTTCGTCCTCGTCGTCAACCCTGCGGCGGCGGGCGGGCAGACGGCGGCGGCGTCACACAAGGTGCGGCCGTACCCGCGGAAGGGCGACGAGACGTGCATGGGGCGCGTGACTGAGATCACCGTGCGCGCCACGGCCGACGCGGCGAGCGCGCCGCGGTGCACACGGGCGCACGACGTCCCCGCCGTGACGTTCTCCATCGGCGGGTACACCGGCAACATCTTCCACGACTTCTCCGACGTGATCGTGCCGCTGTACAACACCGTGCAGCGCTACCGCGGCGGCGTGCAGCTGGTGATGGCGAACGTGGCGTCGTGGTGGCTCGTCAAGTACGACAAGCTCCTCCGCGAGCTGTCGCGGCACGCGCCGATCGACCTCGCCAAGGCAGGCGCCGCCGGGGAGGTGCACTGCTTCCCGCACGCCGTCGTCAGCCTCCGCTCGCACCGGGAGCTCATCATCGAGCGTGAACGCAGCCTGGATGGGCTGGCGACGCGGGACTTCACGCGGTTCCTCCGCGGCGCGCTCTCGCTGCCGCGCGACGCGCCGACGCGGCTCGGCGACGGCACCGGCCGGCGCCCCCGCCTCCTGATCATCTCCCGGCGGCGCACCAGGTTGATCCTGAACCTCGAGGCCGTCGTCCGCGTGGCGGAGGAGGTCGGGTTCGATACGGTGGTGAACGAATCGGACGTGGCGAACGACATCGAGCAGGTCGGGAAGCTGGTCAACTCGTGCGACGTGGTGCTCGGCGTCCACGGCGCCGGCCTGACCAACATGATGTTCCTGCCGCCAGGAGCGACGATGGTGCAGGTGGTGCCATGGGGCGGCCTGCAGTGGATTGCGCGCATGGACTACGGCGAGCCGGCGGAGGCGATGGGGCTCAAGTACATCCAGTACGAGATCGCCGTCACCGAGAGCTCGCTCAAAGACAAGTACCCCGCCGGCGACGAGATCTTCACCAACCCGACGGGGCTGCACAAGAGAGGCTTCATGTTCATGAGGCAGACGCTCATGGACGGGCAGGACATCACCATTGACGTCAACCGATTCAGGCCAGTATTGCAGCAGGCACTCGACAGCCTCGCCAAGTAGATTAGTCAATCGACCTAAGTACATTTTGTTCGTAGTTCATCATCTCATTCACATTCTGTTACCTTTTTTTCATCTCTCTCTACCTCTCAAAGATTATATTGAATGCACACTTACAACTATATATATTACACTGTAATTAAGATAGAAAGTAAATGGGTTGTTTTTGCTGTAATTAAATAGATGCAAGAATCGATGAGCATTTACAAATTAATTTGTGAGACGAGACTGTCTGCTACTGCTAGTCCTTGATATGATCAAGCTGTGAAAGAAAGCTTGCCAGGTAGTGGCTGCAGCTTGAAATATCTCCAAGGAAAGAAATGTACTATAATGCTCATTTGTGCACGGCGACTTATCACTGATAGCTTCAGCTCTGAGTTAGCACATGGTACAGCCTAGCCAGTGATTGACTTCTACAGCCAATTGTTGGCTCTCAATTTGAAATCTATTGCTCATATGATTAATTCTGAAAACCGAATCATACATGCATGCTTTGGACTACTATCTACAGTTGATACCTCATTATCTGACAATACTAGAGTTGATACCTTTGAAAAAGCTAAATCATAGTATCACCATAGTCAAACAACTAGCCTATTTCAGGGGTTTGGTTGAACTAATCAATCAAGCTCTGAAACTGTAGAGCAACGGGAGTGCTTAATTGCGTTAAGCTAGTATGTGTTAGTTTGACAGTTAAGATCACATAGTTGGATGGCATTTCGTTGTTGGATACATTCTCTATTATATCTTAGGCAAATCGTTCCTCAGCGGGTCAGACATTTGGAATTCGTTTAATGCATCTCTGCTTCGGCGTGCGTCCATGCGTTCGTTTAAACGTCGTGTTACACTTGCAACACACGATCATTTATTTGCTTATGATATTATGTGAGCCCAATCATATATACGCATGATGAACATATATATATGTAGTAGTAGTAGATAGGAGAATATTCTAACATATATATGAACCTACTATTTGATTGTTTTTTGAAATGATTTTTGCTGTCCTTAATTTTATCTCTACCAAACAAAATTCCTTTGCCATCACTGGTGAAATCGCTCAGGCTAGTATCTAGTGGCCGACACACATTAGGATTTAGGATCAGGTACAGATTAACATTATGAACTGTGCGTATTATTTTTGTAACTGTCGATGTTACTTCCAGTCTGTATCTGCAGGATATGCAGCAATATCCTTCAATTATTTGATGTATGCCTTTGGAAAGCTATATGTACAAGTTTACATAAAGAATGGAAACAAAAAACTTCTATTAACAATATCACAAACAACAACAATGCATTTCAATTTTTATGAGTGAAAATAGAAGAATATTTAATAGATCATCCAGATGACAAACCTGAACATAAATAAACAAAAAAGAATAAGTAGAAACATCCAATACAAATGCCTCGTCCTGAACTGAACTGGCAAATTAATTGAGATGCATCAATGTGCTAAACTGCTAATACCTTGGCCGTGGGAATCCTTCGTCGAGCTTGCCGGATTCTCCTCACAAAACCAGCAAGCAGGGCAAGACGAAAATGACAATGCAACAACAGAAAGGAATGGTCGTCGAAGCGGTGGTTAGCATGGCAATGTCCCAAGATAGCCACACTCACACCGTTGAGATCGACTTAATTGCAGTTATAATCTACTTTATATCTTCAGTTTCCCGGGCATGGCACACAATGCCAATGTGTATGATTAATCAGATAATAACAGAAGAAGCTAATGTCATCTGATCCCGATGTCTGAATGCAGCAGAAGAAAGAGAGCAGAAGCAAAGATGCTAACAGAACTGAGTGGCTAGCTGATGATTGTGGCACAAGCTTTGCAATTGCAACTAGATGCCAATCATGGAATTGTATTAGCTAGCAATGCAAGAGGAGGAAGACAAGTCGTGTAAGCTAGGCAGCCAGCCGGCGTTGTCCAAGATAATTAGGTCGGCGATCGGCATCACATCGAGGGCTTTGCTTTTATTCGTTTCTTTCACAAAGATGACAGTGCAGAGAGTTCATTGCCATGGTCCAGATGAACAGTTGATAACGAAACGGGCCTCACACGGCACGAGAGAGAGAGAGAGAGAGAGAGAGAGAGGATGAGTTTTGGATAGACTGAACCTTGCTGTTCATCGATGCCATTGCAGATTTGCATTTGACCATTGTTAGCAACTGATCATCTAACAATTTAATTAGTAATTACCATGATCAGAATTCAGACGAACAATGAGGAATTAAGATCACATATTCACAGAATGTTTATCTGTGAAGAATCAAGATTGATACAAGATTCATTAGTTGTATATATGTGATCTTGTTTTCGATGAGAAGCTGATGCGTCGTAGACGCGGCACTACCGACACAGTTCGAGCTGAGGTAGACATACGACACGGTGACACACTCCCAGCAAACATGTTGATCTGTTTCAGTTATATATATGAAAAAAAGAATCGATGAGGCAAAACTGCAAAAGTTTTGGATTATTTGTTTTGATTTTTCGCTGGCCGGCCGCCGGCGATGGTGACCTCGCCGTGGCCTTTTTGCCCTGTCATGTCGATGGGCCGTCCTTGGGCCTTTGGAGATACAGATAGCAATAAACTGGGCCATGAGCCAATGTTACAAATAAACCTACCTACATCTGAAGTTGTACATGGGCCATTTTTCTAGTCCATTTGGTTCTTGGGCCAAACAAAGGGGTTCTTTGTGGGCTTTCTTAGGCCTAGAAGACACCTTCTCCTTTCATTTCGCTTCTTTTGAGGCAGTCCCAAACGATAATTGGTTTGGAGAAATTTTCTTTCAAAAAGAGAAATTAAATTGTTTTATATGAAAATCTTGTAAAACTCCCATGTTCCGAAGAGGCAACTCCGAAAAGGAAACTCTAAAGGAGTACAAACAATACTGGAGCACTGGAGAGGTGAAAAAGCAGAGTTGGAAAAGCTTCAAAAAATTGAGAGAAAAGGGGCAGTATATGGATTTGAAGATATAATTAAAAATCAGTTTAGCAAGATGAAGTGGGAGCAGACACCGACCGAGCAATGGAGGTCACAGTGCAGCTATGCAATAGGATAGGGCTGCAGCAGGATGCATCTCCATGGAGGGTACTACTACATAGTAGAGTTGCCAACTCATGTCCGATCGATCAGCCAACCAGCCTCGGCTATTCAGCTTCAGCTTCAGCAGCAACAAGGATGGGTTCACACTACTACTGCAGGCATCCTGTTGCTCACACTACTCACATGCCAGCAACAGCAGCTGCAGCAACCGACCTGCGTCTATCTGCAAAATCCTGGAGCTGGAGCCTGAAACAACCACTACCTCACACACTTGATATAGAGATAAGAGATCATGGCAACTGACTGATGGACGGGTTGGTTTCAAAGTTATGCAGAGAGTTTTTGGTAACAGCTTTCAATCTGAGTTCATAACATGCTGATATTTGAAACAGCAAGCTCTAGAGGATATACTCCTATACGGAGTATATAACAACCTGTGATGGTACTCATAGAAACAGAATAAATCTTGGTTCATTATCTCGCACGAATTAGATTGCACCAAAAGTAAACTTGTCAGAGTACATCACATGAAAGAAATTAAGGGGAATGCCATTTTGGCTCATGGAATACAAAGGCAAGGCATAAAAATTCCTTATGATAAATCTTCTTGAGACCACCGATTAATGGCTACTACCACATGTACATATTTTGAATGAATATTTACACGACAATATTGAATGGAGGAGGAAAGAATTGAGCAAAGCAACAAGGGGTGGTCAAAATCATAGCCTTTTCCTTATCACTGTTTGGGAAATTTTCCAAGTCCACACAAGAAGGAATATCATCAGAAATGATGCCACGGTCGTCCAGGCTATGAACAACCATGATGGCATTGACTTTGGAAAGAGACCTGTTCACAAGTCAACACATTCAGAGGGATTTTCGGATGCAAATGCTGCTTGCAAGCATCAAGAAATTGACGTAAACCTCACCATTTCCAAACTTGATGCATATTAGAAGCTCCAGAATGCATATAGCCAGGGAAAGCCAACAGAAAGACCCCACCTTTTTAACAGGTTTCCTGAAATCATTTGCCATGTAAGATGATAACTACTAGCAAGACTTATAGCCAAGTTACATTGGGTACAGATTTCTGTGAACTAATAGGCAAGTTGTTTCAACTCTAGTTCTCTAACTTACTTGAGACTGAAAGGATTTATTGCTGTTATTATAATAGGCAGGTTGTATTGGATAAATGGATCCTATTGTAAGCATGCAGCTAGAAACTTAGAATGTTATCTATATTACACACGGTTTACATGCAAGCAATGTCTAGCAGACGGTAGATATTTATGGTGAACAAATAGTGGGGCATCTGCACTGCCATGTAGCATGTCAAGCAGTAATAGTAAACAGCAGGCACAGTGCATCCAAGAAAAATCAGAGTTTCTGTTCTTGAACAGTCAATAATGTTGGATGAGTTCAAAGCAACTAATCCAAACAATGGACAGAATACTTAGAGAAATTTTGTACAGTTTGAAGCTAATAAGTTCATACATTCAAAAAAGAAGCTTGAGAGTTCAATATTCACCTGTCTTGCAAGTATGTATTGTACTCACGGATGGTCGGTATAGCAATTAACCACCAAAGGACAAGTCGGTAAACAATCAAGGGGTTTCTCGGAGGAATCCAAAGGCAGAACTTGAGAAAGAACGTGTTAAGTTCAACAATCATAAAAACAATACATAGGCTCAGCACCTGGATGAATCTCCAAGGGCCAAGCAGAGGGTACCATTCATCTTTATCCCACTGTGCTGGTGTGAACTGGCCTAGCGTCCTTTTTACCTATGGAGAAGCAAAAGGTGAAATATGTAGTCATGGAAAAGGCTAACAATATAAAGATCAAGAACAAAAAAAATAAAAGATCTAGAAACACAGAACATACCATAGAACTTAACGGAAAATTAGTGGTGTAAGTAATAATTTAATATAGCATAGTACAGTATTAGCCTATGCATGCCATTTATTTCTATGCATAGAAAAGAAAACAGATAGGAAATCAAGACATAACATCACACTCAAAATATTTTTCATTTTATACACGAAAAACAGCTATTTTCGTATCTGAGCTTCTATTGTATTTTATTTCTAGCCTACCCAATTTACTTGGAACTAAAAGACTTTAATATTAATGTTGACATGTATTTATAAGTAACTAACAGTAAGCTGCACATTGGGCTAAGTAGACCACAAATGTTATTCTGATAAATTATATTTGTTCCTCAGTAAATCCCACCCACCCTAGAGTTAATCACCTTAACTTGAGACTAAGATATGCTATACAAAACAACGCACTGGAAAAAAATGTTCACTCAGAGGAATATGCACAGAACTTGGGAACAGAGGCCAAAAGAAAGGAAAATGTAATTGCACTGTATGCTTTGCTGGGCAGCTCATTTCCCTTGAGATCTAACAAGCATACCTTACTGATAATATTGGGTTGACGACTCAAACCAACCCATTCATAAGTCCTCCCATCAAAGTATCTCACAGTCTTCATTCCAGCCCAAATACCTAAACCAAATAAAGGTCCCAGTCAGGAAGATTTTGAAACCTAGCAGTTAAATGTAAATGGCTAAAGTAGCAATCAGTCTGTCACTCTATTACTCAAGCAAAAGATAAAAGCAGCAGAGAAGATGTCATAGGAGGCTACCAAACATTAGCAGTAATGACAGACATATGCATGAAAACTGTCCCCAAATTTTAATCACATGAAATGTCTTAGCATTTAAAGTAGCAATCATCGATCAGAATTCCTACAAAATACTGAAGGTACACTTAACAGTAAAAAGATGCCTAATACATCACAAAACTATTAAAACACTGATCTTCTGTCTTTACAATTCGCAGAAAGAGATCAACAAAACAATGTGAAACATAGTTTTGTTATGATTAACTTTAATATGCTAAGGTAAAAAATTGTGAATGAGGTTTCAGGAAACCAGAAGATACTACTCCAGCAGTATACAACAGGCCAGCTGTTGTCAACAAGGAATGAAGGCAAGACATAAAAAAATGATTTCTAAATATACTGAATGCAGGTATTTAGTTTAGATGTCAAGTAAACGAGTATTTAATATAGAAAATATCCTGATAAAACATAAAAATCTCACCAAACCAATTGCAGATTAATATGTCCAGTACGATGCTATCCCACCAACACTCATTGAAGTTTGGCAGCATATGGCGAAAGGTGAGCTGCAGCACATGTCAAACTATGTAAGGAATCTAGATTCAAAAGAGAGAAGAGAAAAGACATATGCCAAAAAGAAATTGATTGCATAAGATTAAATGCATACCTCCATTAGCTCAAAGCCAATTGATAACACCCATAAAAGTGGTTGGTTTCGTATCATTATAGCCTTCCCCCACCATCCAAGGATATGGGCAATAACAAACTCATCAAAAAGGATCTCCTAGAGAAACCTATATTCAAATCAGTAGCTTGAAGCATCTTCAAGATTTTGCAGAACTAGAGTTTTAAGGTAAATCAAATAGAACAAAAATAGGGAAGCAGGTTGGTGAATGGAGTCATCATACATAAACATTGTTAAACCTGCTTTTCGGATGATCAGGTACATATATGCGGCAGTCGGTTCCATAAGATCTTTCAGGTAATTCTGCTCAAAGGTGGGTAAAAATCAAATTGTTTTTTTTCCAATCACAAAACTCTGCACTACTAGATCAGATATGGAAATTAACTTCATTACCAACACCAAGATCAGGGTGAAGATACTTCATAAATTGCCTAGCATCATCACGAGTCTGCAAGATCAAGTGGAACACCAAATGAATCCCATGCAAACTACAGGTTTGTTTCTCTTTTTTATTATATTTACAACAAGATCCTCACTTTTTGAAACATTGTCTTATCTGGTCAGTATGCAACATGGACCAGTATAGCACAATAGTAAAGATATGGGAGAATATTCTGTTGGAACTTTGACTAGCTACCTCTAGGAATAGACCACAACAAGGCAGAATGCTATCTGGGAAGCTTCCAATTGAATAAACAAGTTCTCAGGGTAACACAAAAAATGGGATACTATGCTTTTCTTTCCAATTCTATCTTAATCTCTTAAGTCATCCTATTTCCAAACTGATATAAACTTGACATTGGTAACCTCATCTTCTGTTGCTGATGTGTAATGCCAGGCATTCCAAGCAAGGACCACCCTTTTTTCCTTTGATTAAAACAGCTTATTTAAGTTGGAGTCGAGAGGGAAGTGAGGTTAGTGCAAAGTGCAATTCCTTATGCTAATCAATAAAGCAAGAAACTGAGACAGAGACTTCTATGCCATTCAGTACAAAAGAAGTTGATATTAGCATATGGTTATGTGGAATAGATAAAAAACCAAAAGAATGTAATGCCTTTAATAATCCATGAATATGAATAATCCAATAAAAATGTGTTGAACAAGAGTAAGTGAGTAACAAAAATAAGCTGTACTTACCTGGAAAAGCAAAAAAGTTAGGGCAACAAGGTAAACAACTGCCATCCCATGGACCAGCCGCCAAATGGCAGGATGTGGTCGAATGAGTACACTGAATCATAGTAGAAATAATATCAATAAATGTTTGCATAAATCTCAGTTACCTCATAACAGAAATTACAGAGATGTCCCCAATGAGGTTATATTTTTAGGAAATAGGGAAATACCTCACCTTCAAGGATTTTTTTATGAAACTGTTATTTAGGAGAACTTATGAAGTCTTTTCACTTTTTCAGTTCTATGATAAAAGTTAACACTTCTAGGAAAAGGATAAAAATATCTGAATTATATTAACAACCTCAGTGAAATTGAAAAGTTATTTTAAAAAGTGGAGCATGCAGAAATGCATACTCCTGTTCCATATCAATGTTTAATATCATTATTTATATCTGCACGATCATCCATACCATAATAAGAGTTCAGATAAGGGGTTTATGTGACTCACGTAGAAGGTGCCTGAAGAAATGAATAAGCCAAAAAAACAGCAATCATTGCAAAGACACCCCTGTCAATAAAAGATAAACATAACAACAAACAAAATGAATTCTTGAATGAGAATCAACAGATAAATGGTTGAGAAAATGATGGTGAAAACTAAATCAACATGGATGTGTCGGAAACCGACTAGGATTTTTGTGTCTTGGCGCAGCAAAAAAAAAAAACTTTGACACATGAAATACTGCTAGGAATCTGACTCGGACTTGGGGTGTCTGGTTTTGAATAAAATGCTTTCAACACGGTGACCAGGTAACATTGGTTTTAACAGATGTCCAATTAGTGAGTGAATGGTAAAAACAACCACCGTCTAACCTGGATGAGTGGAATACCTTTTAACAGATGAAACGCGGTCAACAGAGAAGCTTCTTTCTGGATCAAGAGCACCACTTGCCCAACTGATAAAGAATGTAAATTAATTTTCTGTTAAACATAGAGCACAGTGCAAGTCCTAAACATCTTTATGATAGTTCTAATAATGATAGCCGAAACTGAAGAAAATAAAACATCTTTTAAAAAAGTGTCATAGGCCAACATTAACAAATTCATAGAACACTTTGGTTGTTAAAGAGCTCTTTAAAATAAAAAAATCCACAGAGAGATTCTGATCTCACATTAAAAAGCATGTTCCCATCAGTAGCAATGAGACTGTGCGCGGTTTGTATGCCCATGCTGTCCATGGATCGATATCGCCAAAATTGTTGACTGATTGTACACCATTGCACTCTCGGCCGTTATATTCTTTTCTTGGTTTGTGATGACCATTGACCTCCATGGTGATAATTCTTCACAGTTTATTGTCTGTAAAATTTCCATAATTCCGTATTAGAATACAAATTCTTACTGGACTTCAAGAAGATTCAAGCAACAAGTACCATGCAGTCTAACTCTTACTAAAGATACACTGCATTCAGTGAGACGGATAACTAACAACTAAATAATGTACTACTTAGGCCACGATAGTACCTACAAATGGACAACATGAAATGGTTCAGCAAATCTGAAAATAAACACCTCTTCCTCAAGTAAATATCTGAATTTGACATATACACATTAAGAGGTGCTATTGAAGCATAAAACCCACAATTGCACCAGGCAAGCCAAGAATACTAGCTCTGGGATTCGACGATTCGATTTACGAAATCTAAATCTTCAGGAAACATACAAGTGGTTTTGCTGGTGAATTTGTGAAGTTCCCATAGCAATACTCACAGTTTGTGTAGCTCTGATTTTTTTCAAACTAATAGCAAGAAGGGTGGTCTGCTGCAGTTAAAGGCTGCACGATGTGAAGATAACAGACGAAACCTGAAACAGCAAAGGCGAGAGAAAAGAGAGAGAGAAAAACTCCATTTGTACTTAAAAAGATTAGCAAAAGGAAACGATTAAAAAGAAATGTATTGCCATGATGCTATTACTGTGGAAGCAATCAGGCCTAACAGGGGAGCCGTACACCCCCTCCAAATTAAGAAGGCGCAAAAGCTAAAAGGCAGCAGCTTTTGCAACGCTGCAAAAGTTGGGAATTAGAGATGCGCGCATCAAATCGGATGAACTCTATTGATGATTTCCACGCATAAGAGTGCCCCCAAATGAACACAAAGGAATTACAAATAGACCAGCAAAGACTGCATTTTTCGCAAGGCTGACGAATATGCAGCGGAAACCATCTCCTTGTAGAGCATAACAGCAGAATAAATCAAGACAACAAATGCAGGAGTGAATCTGCATTTGGGCAAGAACAACAGGGGACACCGAAAAGATAGCGTTTTGATCAGTCAAAACAACCTGAGTTCCCCTCGGAACTCCAGGAATGATTCAAAACCACCACGGTAGTTCGCTAGCCACAAAAAAACGAAAGCGTTTCATCGACAACTCAGGTAACCGTCAATGACAGAAACCCCCCCAAAAAAGATCCTCAATAAGAAACACTAGACGATAGGATTTAAATGGAGAATACGATGAGCTTGCTACGCGGGATTAAGCTAGGAAAGCACCACACTGGCGGCGGCACCACCAAACTATACCCAAGATGAAATTTTTAGGCGAATGCCACCGTGGGAAAGATGGGGGAAGAAGAGCAGGCGGAGAAAAAACACCACCTTGGGTGGAGGAGGAAAGCGACAACGCCGTGCGCCCCGTACGATCCCGCGTGGGAGGAGATCCAGGCCGTCGAAAGCGATCGAAAGATTTGTTCTTTTCACCCCCTCTCTCCCCTTTTCTCCTTTCTCTTGGACTTGGGGAGTCTTCTTGAGTGTGTACAGGGAGAGAGATGTGGAATGGAGTGTAGCAGCCTGATGGCGAGAGAAGAAGAATCTTCTTTAAGAGGAGAGAGAGGAGAAGGAGATGGTCAAAGAAAAGGGAAGAGAGAGAAAGAGAAGAGATGATAAGAGAGAGAGAATGTGTTGGTCTTTGAGAGGATCATTTGAGTTGAAGTCCTGGAGATGCTCTCTGCCCTTCTCTCTTACAGTGGGACCCACGTTAAGGAGAGAAGAGGAAAAATAATAAACATGACACCTTTGATTACACTACACATAAGACGCCAAAACCAAACTTAAAATGATGTCTCCCCTCCCACTGCCAACTGTGCTTGATGAACGCCCCCTCACGCGGCACTTGAACCTTTGTTTATTTTCAAAGCTCCTCTTTCGAAATCGCGAGTAAATCCAGTGTACCCCTGATGCTACTACAACTTGCTATACTACGATGCCTTTTTTTTTAACTAACTATGTGCTACAGTAAAACCCTAATTTAAGTTGCAGCACCATTTGTCCAATCAAATACTTTTTATTTAATTTTTTTTATCTTATCTTCATCCTATCTTCGTACGCTCGTTTATTCCTTATTAATAAAGAGCTAACAAAGTTGTTTATTCTTAATTTTAATATACTAAATAACTTAGAAATGCAGATAAGTATGTTTTGTACTAGCGCTACTATCAAACAGTGTTAGCTAGCTACAAAGGCGTACTATGCGTGTTATGCAATGCAATGGAGTAGCAGGAGTAATATTTGATACGGAAGTTGAGAGCTACCTTAGAACACAAGATTGAAAAAAAATGAAGAAATAAGAATAGATTTTCTTACATAAATACAATCATAAACACAAAGGGTTATAAACATAGAAGAAAAAATTAGGAATGTCCATTTAGATTGCCCATGGAAAAAATACAATAATCTAAAAAGAGATAAAATACTTAAAATAAACTTTCCATAAGGGTGGAGTTTATGTTAAATTCCTCCAAAAGTACCAAGGATTGAGGAATTCTATATCATTGAATAGTGTCTAATCCTTTGTTTCAAACATACATTTAGGGGAAAATATCCTATAGGATTCAAATCCAAAAAAAAATATTTTTTGTTAATCTTTTCAAAGGTTGGCCTGAGTGATATTGACTATTATGTGTTCAACGTTTAATTTAGGGGAATTCCCGTGCTCCGGAGGAAGCCTAACGGAATACTAAAATTTTATGGTAAGAAGGTCGAATGATACTTATTGACCTATGTGTCCAGCATTTAATTCAAGAAAATTTCCCGTGTTCCAAAAGAAAGCCTAACGGATTTTATTCCTTGCTAAAGTCTTTTTTCCTCATTGATTTCTTGAAATGTTTATTTCATTGCTATCATCTTGATAAGTTTAATAAGACCCCCCAAAAAAAACAACTCATATTTACATAGGTATAAAAGGAGAAGAATTAAGTTTATAGTAAAACATGGGACATCTAAAGCTAGTCCACTTTGCTACAAGGACATTGGAATTGGATAGACAAGATTTCCATCCGGCTGATCCAAATAGTACTTGCACAAGACAACCGCTCAAATCTTTAAAAATGTGAGGACAGTTTTTATCATGTGCCCAAATATATGGTGCTCATCAGATTAAAAAAATCACATGTATGGAAGTACATAACTTGTGGTGCCAAAACCATTAAATTGCTGAAATAAATTCCATATGGCCCATCTGGAACAGTTATTGCATCCTCACATGCATGACCTAGAACTAACCAAGCATCCAGCAATAAATGTGCACATTGCTTTTGAGATTGCCCATTTTGGGTGACTTAATAGAGCAATTTTAATGGTGGATATTCCATGACATGACAATTGACAACTGAAGCAAGGAACTTGGATTTGTGGCCAAATATGTGTGACATGAATATCTATTCCAATTCTAGATGTTAGCTAGCTGTATGCCTATGTTCCTACCTAATGTATTAAGAGGTCATGATCGATCATGAATTTTTTGGATAGCAGACACATGAATTTTACAGAAACATCACAAAATCCCCATCAATCGGTTTCTGCAAGATGGAAAATATAACAATGTTAAATATTTTCTAACAAATTTAGTTGTATCATTTACACTTTATAAACCAAATCTTTTGTTTTGTATTTGGCGTTCAAATATTTAATTAAAAACTGATTACATTTTATCATTCCACCTTGTTTAAAGGAAATTTTGGCACCAATTATTGGGCTCCAATCCATGTTTTGAAAAGGGGGCAAGGATGGAAACATGAGAGACTATGGGGGTCAGGCCTTTTGCTGGTATGTACCTGCTACATGCGCTTCTCTTTTCACATTCATTCACTCGTTCACTTCATCCATGGCACGTACAGGTTGTACCCTACCAATGACGAGAATAAATATTTTCTTTTTTTAAAAAAAAGCGATAAGAATCAATATAAGTACGGTACATGTCAATGTGCTGTGTTCTGTTCCAATATATGCATGCAATTAAACCTTCTCATTATATTTCTCCTGCTCAAATTTCCGGTATTCTTCTGTCCCGTCGGTTATGCAAATATATTGTTAATTGTTTGTTAGAGGACTATTAAGCACGCATGGTGGTATATGTCTGTGTATGCGTCTTCTATATAATTATAAGAAAAAGAAAAAAAATGATTTGGACAAAAAATATTAAGTATAATTAGAACACAATATTGGAGAAAGAAAAAAATCTTATGAACTTTGTTTGGAGCAAAGGTTAGGGTGTGTTTGTTAGTGATGGTTAGGATAAGATTCTTTCAATTGGTAAAATAGAATAATAGATTAGTATATAATTAATTAATTATTAGCTAAAAAGCTTAAAATTATATTAATATATTTTTAAAGTAATTTTTTTATAGATTTTTTAAAAAAGACACACCATTTAATAGTTTAAAAAGTGTGTGCATGAAAAAAAGTAATTAGATGTTGAGAGGAGGAGGAAAAGAAACAATGTTAAAGGCAAACTAGAATTCCATATGATGAACATGACTCATACCCATTTATGGATTTACCTTATCGCTTTTTAGTGATATGACATAAAGAATATGATTTTTATCTATCCCTACTTTGTAGTACTGTATCTGCCTGAAAATTTGGGGCTTCTGACTATAGATAATATGCGAGGCAGAAGCTCTACTGAAATTTATCAGGAAAACACCTGAGATGAAATCAGAGGCAGAATGCAGAATGCACCGGAGATTTTGCACCACTCATTTTCAACACACTCAAGTGAAGTCGCCTCAGGACACTCATGAAAATGTACAGTATACATCTTCAGTTACAGTTAATTTTTTTTTCATAGAACTCCAGTTGATTCATTCACAGTGTTTTTCTCCTTTTCTTTTGAAAGTTATTCCACCATAAGGAGACAATGTTCAGTAAATCAAGTCAATGAATAGAGTTGAAGACCCCAGGAAGAGGGGCCTACACACAGAGATGCCAGGGGAAAAGGCCAAGAAAGATATTAACAGCAGCATTATTCTGAATAATGCATTTTCTTTCTTTTTTCAGTGAAACATTTATTTTCTGTTTATAACTTGAACAACAAAGAGGCTCTGCTGGCTGCTTGTTTGAGGTTTCGAATTGCTGGGCAGAGACAAGAGCCTTTTCTCATCAAGCAGGGCCTTCAGACATTTGCTGAGAGAGCAAATGCTTGAAATTCAGTTTGCAAGTTTTCATGGTGTTGCAGATAAGAAAATTTTAAATATTAAAAGAAATCATGCATCCGATCATGCATGTGCAGTAGGAGCATGATATGATAAAGCTTACGGATCTGAAGTGGACGGTGGTGGTGGTAGCTGTTTCATAAATAATTCCAGGGCGCATGCAGGTGCAGTAGTACATTCAAACTTGCACTGCTCCCTATCTGGAGCTGAAGTGGGTATGGCAATGGCAATGGCGGCTTAGTCCAAACAGAAAGGAGCCAAAACCTAATTAAGAAACCGCAAGTGATCCTCTGCAAACTACTGCAGCAGACATGCATGGAAGGCCTTTCAGTTCACTATTTAATCCAATGCCAGCAAAAGGACGATACATATGCATCTGTGTGTGTGTGTGTGTATATATATATGCAAGGTAGAAATGGAGAGGTACGTAGGTATATACTCCATATGTTTGTAAATGCTTGGCACTGGGGGTACTATTTCAACTATAACCTTTGACCGATTGTCTTTTTTGCAATTTTATAAATATTTAAAATGGTCCTGTATTATAAGGCTTATTGCATCTAAATGTAAGCATGAAAGTTTTGTTTATTGTAGTTTAATCATCTAAAAATTATTAACGATCAAAATTAAAACCGTAAAAGTAAATAGTGCCAAGTGAATGCAATGGAGGCGGTAGCTCCCATTGAAGTGATTCATGAGCTAGCAGCCTCACTCTCATTCCTTCAGTACGAAAAAGAATGTCTCAGTTTTTTAATGTCCCTGCAGCAAGCTACCCTGTCTTTCCGTAGCTCAATCATCTGATCTCATCTGATCTTTCTGTTGAATGCATGTATGCTTAATTTTCTGGTACTGTTCAGTCGATTTTAATCTCACGATAATGCAAGAGCTAGCACTGCTATTTCTATTTCATTTCTTTCTCTGTTTGTTTGTTAGATATATGAAAGATGAAGCCATTATCGAAAAACAACGAAAGATGAAGTGCGATTGGATGCATGAGAGGAGAAATCTGAATACTCTCTGAGATGAAATTAGCGAATCTTATCCTGGCCTGTTTGGCAGATATGATTGAGATTGGCAAGCATTTACGTGTTAATTTTCTGGGAAGCAACCCTGTATGGGAATGGGACAGGTTTCAGTACCAACTAATAACAGCAAGAGCGATTGAGTCCGATTAAGGAGAAGATCATTCCATACACATTTTTTTAAGGGGCCGGGGACAGGATTGATCACATCAATCAACTCTTCTATGCCAAATTGATGAAAAGCTATAGGAATAGTTGGGGGTAAGATTATTGATCGACTGTGCCATACTGTAGTGCGTCCATGATTAGGAATTTGATTGAGGGTATCGTTTTCATTATCCAGGTTCGGTGTCGACACTCACCATGCATGATATGCTGCTAGAATTTACCATAAAAACAGCCGGTAGACTCCTTCAGAACGCATAAATTTACAAAATGTTTATGGGAATTAGTTTAATTGTTACAAAATTCCTCCATTCTAAAGGAGGGCAAATATCAATCAATGACGTCATTGTCTCCGTCTAATACTCGACCTCAGGGAGCATATATTAATTAGTATCGGTGATCATTCCAAGTAGTCTCCGATAAACTACAGGTATACCACTTGATGCAGGCTTTGGAGGATTGGAATTTTCTATGGAGGCGCACAAGGTGCTCTCGATATGACCAAATTAATTATTTAATACTAAGTATAAATTAGTATATGGACACTACTACCAATCAATATCATACCGTGGTACTTGTGCAATATATGTGTTCCGGCATTTGCCTAAATATCTCGTGCCTTCTCCGGTTCTCCCCATTTCCTATTATCCATTTGGGCCGTACTGGGGGCTGATAAGAAATGTGCATCAAATTCATGTAAATTAGTTACTCTTTTCTATGCATTTTAAGATTTACTAGCTAACACATCTGCATACATGAAGTATTACCTCTGTTTTTAAATATATGATATTGTTAACCTTTTATATCATGTTTACCTACTATTCATCTTAATAAAAAACAATATTTATTTTGTTGAGAATTATTTTATTATTAAAGATATTATAAACGTGACTTATATTTTTATGTATTTACACTAAATATTTGAATAAAACAAATATTTAATTAATGTCATATTCAAAAATTAACAGCGTCCTATGTTTAAAAATGGACGGAGTAAGTGGCTGCTTCTAATACTGTACATATATATTGCCCAGGAAATAATTAGAGCACCGACGTGGTGACATCGATTTGCCTACGCATGCATGCAATTTAAAGTGGTCACTTACTGGGACCATAAATAATTGCAAATTAAAAGGTCGGTGGTCTCACACGAACGATTACGACAGCACACCAATTAAAAGTTCTAACATATATGTACTATTGCATATATCGGGAAAAGGAGACATGAATGCAAATGCAACGAAAGAGTACAACACTTATTGATAATGACATCAAAAGGTACTACAACATAGTTTGGTAAAAGAAGTACTAGAACATATATACTCTAGCTGGTGAGAAAAGTAAAAATTCTCTCCAAGGTGTTTCAGTTTTAACTCAAACTTTTATAAAATGAACATGTTTATAAAAAATATACCAACAGCTACAATATTAAAATAGTTTTTTTATTAAATTATACCATAAAATATATTTTAATAATATATTTATTTGATATTAGATATGTTAATTTATTTTTCTATAAATTTAATTAAAATTAATGAACTTTGAATTAGACAAGACGGAGGGAGTACTAAAGAGTGTGTAAGCTAAATTTGCGCTTATGGTAATTAACCTCCTAATTAATTAAGCTAACTTTTCGTGTCCGAGTATAATATCAACTAATGATTGAAGTGCATGCTCCGGCCAGAATCAGACAGAGCGCGTACGTGCTGTGTGTCAATTAATGATGGACAGTGGTTGCATGCAAACGATTGACAGCAAACGACTAGGTATCAAACCTAGCTAAGGCTAAGCTAGCTTGGATCATGCATCGTCGCCGTGTCGACGACAAGATGATGTTCGTACATGACATGCATATGCATTATGTTTGCATAGTTGCCTACATTTTCCAATCAATCTGTTTTTTTACTAACTCCCGGGCTTTTCAAAATATAAACGCATTTTGTTTCTTACAACATAATTTTGATCAATAATTACTATATCATTATGTTATTTATGTGACAAAAACATATAATAGTAAGAACGTAATTTTGCATACCAATCTAATAACATATATTTTACATCATAAAAATTACATTCTAATACAATAATTGTTGATCAAGTGATACTCATCAACTATGGTACAACTACAGTACTAGTAAGTATAGGTGTCAGTGATTGTACACTGAGGCTCCCTTCGTGTTCGGCTCAAGGGGTGATCTAGCATGCGATGAGTTTAACGAGGTAGACACAAAAGACTTTAAATATATTTAGGCTGCTGAGAAGCTTAATACCCTACCATATGTTTTTTTCTTATTATTGATGTACTTTTCTAAATTGCCCCTCTTTCTCAATTTCAACCCTCCTCTTATATATTCTTGGAGGTACTACACATACTGAGAAAGGGATGAGATGTATAAAGATGGGATCCGTGGACATACTGAGGTTAATTATAGTTAGTCCAATTGTTATAGGGGCGATAGCGCTCGTCGCCTACACCACGCCGTTCTCCTACCATACCGATCATACCTAACCCACATGTTAGCATCTTTATGAGAATAGGGAAAAAGCTGGGCCATAGTGGGGTTGACTGGCTATAGCCATAATCACCTAGGTGATCATAGGGAGCGGTATACGTCTTATCACATATTCGTCTCCCGATCGCTTGGGTAGGACCCTTGATTCCCACTTCACCAATAGTATGGTTTGGATGATATCAAGGTATTCACGAGACGATAATAAGAAGATGACAAAGAGAGATTTTTATACAGGTTCGGGTTTTTGATGTGAGTAATAGCCTTACTTTTTGTTTATATGTATTTAGTGAATGGAATGACACATGGTACAAGGTCTCTATCTAGCATATCTAACTAGTATGCAGTAATCTATATAATAAGATGTAGTCGGCGGCTAGCAGGTAGATAGCTTGGTGGATCTTGGCTTAATATGTTTTGTGTTTGGCTCTAGATTGGATGCTCTCTCCTTCTGGAATGCTATTATATTTAAATCGATAGATGACCTCTTCTACGTGTAGAACTCAAAGAACTCCTTAGATAATATTACCAAGTAGGTTGATTTGTTCCTAAATCAGACTCTGTAGCCATGTCTTATCCAAGATTGGTTTTCTTATTCAGTCATATACACTTCTATCTTTAGTGACACATGTTCATATGTATATAGGTATGTGATATTCCTAAAGATGTTTAGTCCAGGTATATAAGGTATGTCGCATATAAGATACTGACAATAGCCCCTGACCTTTATGTAAATTTACTTCTGATATTTTTATCCTCTCGCGTACTTCAGAAGTCACGTTATCAGCAATATGAAGATAATCAAAAAGTGTTCCTGCCTAAGTTAAGATATGAGAACATTGTTCTACTATACGAGTACAAAGATGGTGCTTTTAGAATTTGAATTTGGATAGAGGTAAAAAAAATATTTGGGTTTTGTTTGCCATTCCAAACTTCGACTCTTCATCTTCCTAGTGCCTATGACTCACAATCGATAAACTCTAAGTTCCTTATAGTTTGTTCCATCACCACCTCCATGGATCTCCCACGCTCGGACATAGATGCGGCAACGATGAAAAAGCTATAGGCAAAGGAATTGATTCCTGACCAAGGCACCATGGCTTGGAAGAAAGGAGGTACACGCCTCATACTCATTACTAGCTTTATCTTAACTCTTGCCACTTTTTGCTAGTGTAGATTTATTTATCATCCCTCTAAATTTATATTAAATGTTTTTGACTTCTATGGAATCCAACTCTTACATCTTAACTCCAATTTAATAGATTTTCTTAGTGTTTTTGCCCACCTATGCGAAGCATACATAAGCATTAACTTTTTTTGATTTATGGAGGTATTTCTATAAACTCTATGTCATGCAACGATTGAGAACTGTAGACCATTGTGGCTTCTGAATCTGCGATGGACTCAAAGAGTGCTACATCCCAATCACCATCCATATCTCCAAGAATGATCAGTGTTAGACATAATTTTATCTAGACTACACAGCTAAATCTAACAACCTAGACTTTCTCGCTAAGAAGCCAATAAATATAGTTGCTTGTAATGAACCCATAGCCAAATCCACCTCTCTCTAAATCTTCATCAACAAGATCTATAAGTTTAGAGATCAAGTTATGACGGTGTACGAGGTTGTTGAACACTCTGTACGTCATTGGATCAAGCCTTTGAAACTTCATCCTCACCGCGTGTTTTTGTACTTAGGGGATGAGGACGCGTGCTAAATATTACGCTGGGTATGTAGTATGCATATTTCACTTCAAATTTTACACTTATTTATGTTGAGAAATAATCATTTATCTTCAATAAAATAAAATGTCTTATATTTTTGAAATGGAAAGAGTATTTTGCATCAAGCTGGACTTTAATTTAAAGATATAATTGGATGTATATAGGAATCTTTCTGTTGCCATAAATATAATTATATTTTTCGATTATATGAAAGACCCACACGTCACTATGCACACAAACTATACTCACGCAGCCACAAAATGCTCACCTTTGTTAATGCTTAAAGAGACAAAGATATTATTGATAGTGTATCTGTTTATGTGCAATATTGTATTTTTTATACAATTACATATTTCGATCGATCTACGTATAGTCATAACTAATTTGAACACACTACTATCAAATCATGCATATACTTCTCCTTTTCCTAAGTTAAAATAGCAAGTTTTTAGGCGTCAAAAGCAAATGTGGTGACACATTTTCATCATTTCTCATAATTAAAATTTTAAATGAAAAATAATATATTTATATAATTTTACATATATAATCTTAATATGTGTTTCATGTATTAGTGTGTTTACATATTAAAATTTAATTGCATGTATTATAAAAGATCATATATTTATTTAGATGCACGTAAGAAAGCGCCCACATATGCACGTACATAAGTTGAGGCCGGAGCATATATATACCAGCACGCATGAATTGATAAATGGATGAGGTCTGGGCTGGAGCGACAGTAGTAGCAGAAGCAGAGATAAGAAAATTTGCAACAGAAGAAGAAGAGGCCAAACCAAACGTACCAGCAGTGCATGCATGCAGTAGTCCACAGGCACAGGCTGGAAACCAACAAGAACAACCTTGCTTGTTGTTCAACCGCACAGCACACCAGCTAGCTAGCTCATATATGCATCCATGCATATGCCATATGGATAATAATGCCGTGTGTTGTTTTTATTTGATGGTGATAACGAATTAGTGATGATGGAGATCGAGAATTGAGTAAATCGGACTCATGGTACATGAAGTCGCATGATGGGTGACTGCGTGTGTGCGACGACTTGTAAAACACTACTAATATTGTAGGGATCTTCCCTATAGTAATTGTTAAATTTTTTTGTAAAATTCTCTCCTTTCAATACAACTTAGTTTGTGCAAAACTAAGACCAAAATAGCCACACAAGCAAACTAATATTATTATGAAATACACAATTTTAATTGACGCAAAAGCAGTTCATATATATGAGTCACCTATCCCGGATAATTCATGATCCAGTGCGTCTTACCTTAATCTATCCTTCACATGGCTTGGTTGTCGACAAAACGGTATGGAACATGATGTAGTTAAGTATTAGGGAGGCCATAGATGTGTAATATATATGACATCACCGTGCATCGCACTCACTTATTAGCAAACATGACATTCTAATCAGTATATAATATGCTTGTATGATGGATTTTCAACCTGGTTTACAACTTTACATAGAGTAAGCAAATTGTTACACCGAAAAAGGAGCGATGCACAAGTTGTTATATCTGTTTCCCTCAACTATGAATTTATGTATTATAAATGTAATTTACTCTTGATAATTAATATTAATTCAAGATATAGAAATGAACGCAAGCATACAAATAAGAAACAGAGGAAGATGGAGAGGGCCCACCCACAGCGGCGGCTAGTAGGTAGGTGGGGGCCGCGCGTGCAGCGGTGGGCGGTCAAGTCCGGCGGTGTCCGGTGGCGGTCGGCCTCTTGGGTTTTTATTCTGCTCATTTTTAGTATGCACAAAAGGGTACCTTGCTAGGTAAGGTTATTAGCTATAGCTAATTGCATGTCTAACTCTCTGACAGTACGTGCTGTCTCTTCCTAATCCGGCTTGTCCTGATCATCGACTAGCAAGGATTATTAACGTGGCCACCAGATCAATGATTCATGTGGACTCCTGGCCGGCCAGTTTATTATCTGTAGCAATATATATAATAGTACTTCGTTTGCTTTCAAATAACTATATATATTTGTTGACTAATATGATTTTAACCTTGGTCATCAATAGATTTTTAATGTTTAGATTATGATGAGCACAAGTTTTAAGACTATATTTAGGGGTGCAACACTTTGTTAATATGGGATGTTTTTACGTAGTTGTATATTTCCTTCAAGTTTGAAGATAAAACATTATCAGTGACAAATATTTAAAGACAGAGAGAATGATAAGAAGGGAAAAAAAATCTGTAACACAGTAAGAGCAGCAGCATACTACTCTGCTGCACTGCTATGGTGTATATATGTACGTGATGTTGTACTGTACAAATATACAGTGGTTGATATGAACTGCATACCTTGAGGCAAACATGGAGGAGCAGCTAGCAGCTAGCAGCTGCATATGCAGGTCGGTGTTGCAGTGCCAGCTAGCTAGCCGCACAGCGCCACTAGTATGCATGGTGAGCTTTCTCCGCTGATTTAGTTACCCCACCACATTTCAAACTGTTCCTGTTGGTGGGCTTACTATTTAAACTTTTAACTATTTATAGATTTAAATTTTAGTGATCAAAGATTGAATAGTAGGTGCTAGCCAGGTTTTTCTTATCGCCGAGGTCATGTTACCGCGCTCCGGCAGTAGGCGCGAAAAACCGGATAAAATTTATAAAACTCAAATTATTTTTAAATTTTATTTAAATTTAGGACGGTTAACACGGTAAGGTAAATCCTAGTTCTAGCTAGTGCACGCTCTCTCTAGTCATTGTTTTAGATATAAAGTAGTCTTTAGAATAATACAGCTTCTATTATGTAGTAAATATTGTGATACTAGTAAAATTATGATAGTACATGAGTGTTCTTTTTCCTCAAATTTACACATAACGTCTCCAGTCTAAATATTTATTTTGATGATTTAGTATATATATTTGTTCTAAAATATAATAATTTAGTATAATCTAATATTGTATCTAGATTTATACCATTAGTTTGTCTAATTTAATATCGTGTTGTTATATTTTAAGAGAGAGGGAGAGAGTGAGTACATAACTCCAGCTGTTGAAGAGATGCCACATTATTATTGATTATCAGTAGTATTATCTTGTGGCAAAATCAAACTACATATTTAATTGCTCAACTTTCAAACTATATACTAATTGGTGGATCTTATCCATCTCTATGATTAATATATATTCCATGTGCCCACGAGAGATGGCCATTGTTTTCGGAAAAGAGATGCTCTACAACATCCTGTTGTGCCATTACGGCACGGCACTACACATCAAGCAACAGACAGGTCCAGCCTAAGGCCAGGAGTTTTACAATCTCAATAGGGGCTCAATGTATGTATTACTGTATGAATGTATCTCGGCCCAGCCAGCGTACGCATGAAGGCAGATTCCTCTGCACAAGCCAACCTCTCGTCACACTGGCCCGCAGCGCACCGCTGCCACCGAGCTAGCAGTCTTCTTCCCTCGAAATGATCCTTGGTCCTCAAGACCTCAAGTATATACTTCAAATTAAACTCCATGCTCTCTCCGGTATTACAATCGTGGACACACATTAGTGGCCATCGTGTGAATTGATCCTAAAATCTAAACCAAAAATGGATCGTGCTCCTTGCAGACTTGCACCATTACAGTCAGTCTTACACTCTTCCGGTCCCCTGTAGGTTTCCCTTTTGCTTCACCCAAACTCCATCGCCCTGTAAAATTTCCGGGCACGCTAACAAGATTGCTGTGTTTCGAGCACCTAAGCTACAATTATTTTTGTTGCTAGCTTAGCTTAGCTTCTATGCTGACTACGTCTGATTGCTACATTGAAAGGAAATACCCAAGTGGCCTCTGATCAACTCCTCCTATGATGATGATGCCTCTTCCTGCGTGGTGGTTTCTGCAGCATGGACATGTGATCCATGTCTTGGTGATCTCTTGAGTCGGAGTGAGCTCCTCCTGTCAGCCAGCTCAATGCCTCTCCTGCAGCATCCTTCTCCGCAAGCTTCTTGCTGGCACACGGCTGCCCTACAAACTGCATGCCATTGAACTCCACGGTTGACCTGAAGAGGCCGTTCTTGATTTGCTTTGTCTCGTAGGACGGGTTGTCATGCCCAGCCCTAGTGAGAAGGGTCTGAAGCTGGTTCTTGGCATTGTCTCCTCCATTTCCTCCGCCACCATGGCTCATGGGGGCTGCAGAGAGCATTGTCTTTGCTTTCTTCGATCTTTGCTCCTGTCGACCATATACAAAACGACCATTGCATGGATCCTCTGTAACAAGCAGTCGAATTGCTGACAGAAGCTCTTCACTGGTTTGGATGTCCATCCTTGGGTTTTGGAGCTGTTAAAAAGAAAACATTAATCGGTCAAATATCACAAAAGCACTAGCACAATCCAGGACCTTCAAAACAACTAGGCCGTACAAGTAAATTGCATATGAGAACGTCTTGTACATGAAAAAAAAAACAATTTAAATGACACATCAGAAATCAGTCCGCAAGTACCTTGCAATGTATTAAATTATCAAGTTCACTCTTGAGACTCAAGTAAGTCGATGCAAGATCATGACTCATGAAGAACTCAAGATATCCTCCAAGCATTTTCAAATGTCCATCCTGCTTCATGCAGTAAAAATTATTGGAATGGTACCTTTGCTTATTTCAGAAACAAATAAGTAATGCAAAGGAACTTACCAAGCCCCCTTGTTTTATGTTGCCTCCGAAGAGCAACAGTATAGAATCAGATATAGCCGTTGAGTCCCGGAGAAAAACAGAATTCACCTTCACCTTCTCATTGAACACCAGCCAGGGGAATGGAATCTTGACTTCTTTTCCATTGACTGAACTCTGGAAACAACAAAAACTAATTAGATGGTACTTTCTCACATACAACCATTAGCAGAATTAACCAAGCAACATAGCTTGATCACCAGTCATGACAACTAGATCTATTTACTTACTGAGTAAAGCATGACTTGCCCATCCTCCATTGTCTTGAGAGAAATTGATTTCTCCTTGTTCTGTGATTAACAGGAACATAAGAAACCACTGTTTGGGAAAAATAAAGCATTCTAATATTGACTTAAGAAGTTAATATTGGAGTCAGTCATCCTCCACGCAGAGCATGTAGTTCAGATATGTTCCCCCTACTTTTTTTATTAAAAAAAGGTATTTCAGTACTTGCATAATAATTCTTCTTTTGATCATTTCCAGAAATAGCTGGAACCAGAATAAGGTCAAATAGAATGATTCTATAGGAGTCATGGTCATGCTCTGCACAAAGCATACGGTTAGAACATTTTTACCAGCTATTTTTGTTCTTCAATCGACAATTTCAGGACTTGCATACTAATTCTTCTTTTGATCATTACAAGAAATAGCTGGAACCAGAGTATAATTAAATAGCATGATTATCTTGCCACAGCCTCAGACAAAACAAAAGTATACTATAACAACGAAAATATAAGTATGAAATATGCAATAGCAGAAATATTAATAAACGATAGAAGTAACTCACCACAACAGAGGAAACACCTGGATATAGTCCTGCACAAATGACTGCCCGAACTAGATTTTCATCGCAGCTCCATTTGTTGCACAAAGTCATGTTTTCATCAACCAACCCAGTATCCCTGAGAAGAAAGAGAAATTGTCTCCGAAGGGAATCTATGGCTTTCAAGGTTTGCACAGATAGAAATTTTTTCCAGCAGTAGTCATAGCCATTGCGATCTCTTTCAGCCTCTCTCCATCCTTCATATGCACGCACAAGTGCAAGGTGATCGCTATAGTCCCGGCATGAAAACTGCAATTTAGCAGACTCCGCAAGCTGCATAAAAAAAAGATGGCACAGAAATGAAACTATTACATAGGGACTACAGAAAAGAAAAGGACAAGTACAATGAAATAACAAGAAAAAAAAGGCACTCATAAAAAGGGAAATTCAGTATATAACAGAATATACATATTCGACTACATTAGGAACACAAGAAACTTTGAATGGATTGCAAGAGGCAGTTCAAACTGTAGTTCTAAGAAACCATTACTTACATCCTTCTTGTCAAATGGAGTCAAGAATGGATCTCTCACACTAAGTCCCGAAACAATGGTTAATATGGGATCAAGGCAATTAAAAATAGCACCAAAAATAAGCATCTTCCCCAATTTAGGCTCAACCGGAAGCATGGACAAGTGCTTTCCTGATAATGCCAATCAGTGGGTATAGTTAGCACAAGCTACAAAGGCTCAATATGATTCAATAAAGCACACACATCAATTTAAAGGGTGGGTCTGATACCTAGAATTGTTAACTCTTCATTATGATCAAACGCTCCAATGACTTTGAGATATTCAATGGCATTTTCTACCTGAAAAAAATCAAATTAATTTATCAAGTCATTCGAACACACATAGGACAGAGACTTTTGTGGTTTATGATAAATATAAAAATCGAGTACGTACCGATAGAGACTCAGGTGACTGCAACGCTCTGGATAAAAATTCAGAGATGCTCCCAAGACGCAAGCTTTTTATTTGCAAACAGAGGGATTGAAGAGGAGTTCTCAGGAGTTCTGGCAACTGATAGTCAGAAAAAGCTTCATATACACATCGTGGATAGAGGTGGTAACACACCCCTGCTTGGACTCGACCAGCTCTTCCTCGTCTCTAAATTGTTACAGATTTAGTTAGCCAAAATGATATGGTAGAAGTTGATGACCAAAGATAATATACATGTTAAAGTTTTTAAAGAAATCTTTATTAGCATATTCATGACCAGAAAGTGTCAATTTATTCAAAACAAGTGTTTCAGCAAAAATAAAATTAGTATTACTCCAACAATAAAAAAAAACCTGTCTGGCAGAAGCCTTGGAGATCCAGGTTGGAAGCAAACATGGAGTGTTATTCAGTGCATCATAAGATGTCTCTTTTGCTTTGCCACAATCAACAACAAAAACTACATCATTGATAGTAATACTAGTTTCAGCCAAATTGGTAGCAAGAACTATTTTCCTTACGCCAGGCTCAGGTCTATCAAATATTAGTTTCTGCACAGCAAAGAGACAGTATCAATATAATATCATTTATCATATATTGAACTAACCAATTTCATATTAAAAAATAGAGGGAGTACAAGAGAACACATCAAAATATGTAGAGCTTTCTGTCTATGGACGCAAATGACTTGAATTCTAATAGCACTAACAAAACTATATCATGGAATACTATGAGCATCATGGAGTAAAACATGAGAGAACATATGGACTTCAAGAATATGTTGAACACATTAACACAAGCTACAAGCCCATAATACATGACAAATTCACAAATTAACTTGGTCGCAGAAATTCCAAGTGCAATATTGTAGAACTGGTATTAGCAAAGCAAGTTATAAGGGATACAGGGAAGTTTCAAATATCAAACAAGTACTGGCACATGTTAATGGACAACACCTCAATCGTTTAAGCACATCAAATTTAAATGGTAGGCCCATCAATATTTCATAGCTTAAAACAGATAACTGAGAATGGATGTGCTAAAAGTAACAATAAAAATGTAAATTAGATCACCATTGTTGTAATACCTGCTCTGAGCTAGCCATTGAACCATGGCATGCGAGCAGTAAAACTTTACTAGGGTCTCCAAGCAATGGGTTTGCTTGCAGCTGCTCTTTCAGTGCATTGATGTCATCCCACCCAGTCATAAATACAAGAACAGCACCAGTTCTTTCCTTTTGACATATATGGCATAAGACATTTTCTATCAGGTTAAAACCAATTGAATCAGGATTCCAACAGGACAGTGAGTCACGAGTTCGTGCACTATAGTCCCTTAAATCAGCAGCTTGAACTGTATCCTGCTCAAAAGAGAAGTTAGAGAGAGACCAAAGCTCTGAAAAAAATAATGGACATAAAAGGCAGGAACTACATACTTCTACAACAGAAGCAATTTGGCTCTTCCTCTTCCTGAGAGCTTGCTTTTGCATCTTCCAACTCTTCTCTTGACCATAGTCATCAATTTGATTGTACGGAGTTAATCTGTGCCCAGTAACTTCAAGAATATCTTCTAGAAAATGAGTCTGAACTGGATATGTAAAACCCTGAAACCAGACGCATGCAACCTATTAGGAGGGACATCTAATATAATGGAAGATGATTTAATCTAGGCCAACTAGTTAGGATGAGCATAGTAAAATGCAATGCAAGCAAAATATGAAACAACCAACTTAGACATCTCACCACAAGCGACCATGTCAACCCACATCACAACATAGTACTGCAAGCATAAAATTTATGCTGCAACGAACTCTTTTACTCCCTTCGGTTCTACATGGAAGTTGCTTTAGCCTTTACTATTTCCTAAACTTAAGTCGCATTGGAACTTCTAGGCACTATTTCATATTTTCTTCCCTGTTTGCCCTTGCCAAATAAGTGCTACCTCTCTTACAGATAATGAGTCATATTTTCCAATACTACAAACGAAGGCAACAAAGTCATTTGAGCTATTATCTTAATTCTTATGTACAAGTCTAAAACAACTAATATTTCATGAAACAATACAAGAACCAAATATGCTGCCAACCAGTTCTATTGGTGGACAGTGCAGCATCATGCTGGTATACCACAGAAGCAAAAGCATATCAATAGAGCCATTAAGCTGGCAGGTACGATGGGACATTTTTATGGCATTGTACTTCAATAAAGATTCCAACAGAGTAGCAGGCCAAAAACAGCAGAAAGCATAAAGTGAAGACAAATACAAGAGTGAACTCTAAAGGGCTTAAGAAAATATCTTACGGGTATATGTATCATGGGTGCTCCACCGAAGTATGAAGAGAATAGCTCGGCATTAAGGGTTGCACTCATCAAAACAAGTCTTAGCTCAGGCCGGCGTGGAAGAAGGTCCTTCAGGACAATAAGAAGAAAATCTAGCAGAAAGATACAAAAATATTTAGTATAACATTGAATACCTGCATAGCTTCAACTTTTTCAATGCTAGTTTAAAATTTTTATGACGATTGCAGACCTTCATTCATGCCACGCTCATGGATTTCATCAACAATAACATGGGTAACACCTTTCAAGTTTCTATCCACAAGCAATCTCCGCAATAGAACACCAGTAGTACAGAAAAGAAGGCGTGTATCCCGCCCTTTCATTCCTTCCAACCGAACTTTGTAGCCAACCTAAAATTAAGATTCCTTAATAAGGGCTGAGATAAGAATAATAATATCACTTCTGCAAGAACTGTTAAGCTGAGGGTAACCCTCTCATCAGATCACCAACATGAAAGAATGAAGGAAAAAACTGCAGCAAGTATAAGAAAGCATATTATCCCAACAGTATAGTTGACCAACTGCAGAATTGAACTAGTGGCCAACCATTAACCAATATATCACAGATAGCTATTTTGGATAATGTGCACATTTTATGGATTCCCTGTTGACAACCATAAGTAGTAGTCCCAGCATGGAGAAAAAAAATTGTCACTCAATTGGTACAAGTAGGCAGTAGCTCACCGATTCACCAATTTTTTCCCCTCTTTCAGCAGCAACTCTTTCAGAAACAGCAATAGCTGATATTCGTCTTGGTTGAGTGCAAATAATACTACAAGTGGCACCACAAGCAGCATCTATTTCAGACTCTAAAATGTATTGAGGTAGCTGTGTTGTCTTACCACATCCTGTTTCACCTGAAACTACAACAACCTGTTCATCAAAAAGAACATATGTCAATGAGCTATTAAAAAGTTTTAGCATATGTACTAACAACATATCTAAGATATATTTGTCAAAATTGCTCTCAAGTAAAAAATAATATGATACATAGGCTCTCCAACATACAGAACTTCAATGGTTATTCAAGTTTTGGAGATTAAATCCAAATATTAACTCAGTATGATTACAGTCTGCAAACCGGTTTAATTAGAAAAATACCATCCAATGTGAGGATGATATATGAGCCTTGAGGCAAAAGACACATCAGTGAAAAGGCAGATGTCACCAACTAGTTGATATCTGTGATTTACTTGGTAATCTACTTTTTTACATTTATAAGCATATTAATTGGTGTCAAAGCAGTAAAATTGATGGTCTGGTAGCCATATCACTTAGTTCAATGCTTGTTTGCGTAATGAATAAATTCCTATTTACTATCATGAACAAAAGAGTTGGGTATTGAAAAATCCATCATTGACCAAGCTGCAAACCTGATCGTAAATCTAGTACTTCCACCATTCTCAAATACTACGCAGTCTTCACAATCAAGCAAATCAATTCAGACAGGATGTAACCAAAGTAAACTTTAATTTATTACAAGCATGTAAACAAGGTGGTAAAACGGGCAAATAAGCATAGTCGATAGGGTCGTAGCGGTAGTCTTTTCTTCTTATTTTGCGACTAAACAAAATTTTCCTTTAAAAAAAGCGCTACGCATTTGAGAACAAAGGGAGTATCTAATAGTCAACAAGAAATACAAATCTAAAACAATGACAGGACCTGATTCTGAGATATGGCATCCAATAATGTTTCCCTTTCTTTATAAGCAGGAAGACTGTGACGAAATTCCATCATGCTTTGGCCATCATGTGATTCCTGAAAAAGACAGAAGCTGTATCAATACAAGGAATCTACATTTGTCACTGCATCCACTAGAATTGATATATACAGGAACTCAGTAAAAAAAGTATATTGAATAAAACATGCTAAATCAAACTGGACTGCAGCATGACATGGTTAGATAATGCAGAAATGCAAAAAGAACAATAGTCCCTCCATTTATAAATTCAAATCATTGATGCAGATGGCATTACTTAAGTTGAAGCAAGGGCACATAAAAATAACATAACAGATAGGTTATCAAAAGTATAATCATAACTTACTATGTTTATAATATATTAAAACTTCCCAAACATTATTGAAAAAAGTTGTCAAAGGTGCATCTTACTGCAAACAAAGCATAGACTGCAATATAGAATATGAAAGGAGGAAGAAACCACTAACTTGCAATGCTGCCAGTCCACTTAACTATGGAATAGATAGACAGTTATTGGCAAGCATGTTGTGATCCACTTCATGGGATTTACAATTAACCATAAGTTTTCACTTCAAATGGGTAGATCCTCATGGCATAAACATCATGATTGGAAATTTCTAATACAATTAGAGAAATCAAATCAAATAATCTTCAAGTAGTTTACTGCATATAATCAAACCTGCCAAGCTGCCTGTTGATTACGCAACTGCAGGCTTTTCCTCCTTTGTATTCTCTCTATCACGGCACTTGTTGAAGTCTGATTATCCTGCTGCTCCAAGAAGCTTTCATCAGTTACAAAACTGTCTGTGCTGCTTGACCTTGAGAAAGCAGCATTAGGAAAGTTTCCATTGCTTGATCTCTTCCGTGCAAAATAATCTGAAAGCAAAGCATCAACTTCTCTTTGCAAGCCAGAAGGTATAGATACCTATAAAAGGTACAAGCAAATAATTTAGCGAACATTAATGCGCAAGGCATGCACATAAAACAAACCCTTGAGGTACTAGGAGAATTATACAATCAACATACCTCTCTTTGAGGTCTTTTGTCATCAAGGTCTGATCTATAATTAGGCAACGGAACCTTACTAAACACAACAACCCTAGAATACTGACAGCTGCAATAACATGAGTTATCGTCAGATAGGTGGTAAAGCACATGCAGCATTAGGATATCAGAGGGGGAAATGAAGTACCTGTACAAACCCATGCGTTCCACCAGTTGGGAAAGTTGTTCAAAATCACGCCTGTCCTTTCTTTCCCTAGAGATAATCTCTTGCTCATCATCATTGCGAAGAAGCATGTGCAGTTTCCATTTCCATTCATCAACATTATCTAAAGTGGACCCACCCTGGAAATATTATTTAAATGAAACTGTAATGCTTGATTCATCCACAGAAGCTTAGTACCAAAGATTCTAACATGCAAAAAAATGGAGAAGAGTGCACTCTCAGCTCTCAATATCCATAACACATGGTCTTTTTGTAGTTGTCTAGTTGCAATATTTTGTCAAGTTCCTTTGGAAACACACAGAAAACAAAGCTTTCCTATCTTGGGGAAATCATCCTTTCTGTTTTCCTATTTTTGGCAAATATTTATTCTCACAATTAATGGTAAACAGCTTAATCAAATTTGAGACCTATCCCCAACAACCAAAAACATCTAAAAGGGCAATTAAGTATGGAGATCAGAGTACATAGTAAGTGTAGAACTACAATGTTTATAATATACTGATGTAACGTTAAGACAGTAACCATTAAGCAACTAGTTACTGTGTCAGCAGTTGTGCAAAATCGAAGCCAAATGGCCAATCTCTCAGTCATTTCTCTTGGCAACGCATTTACCTATAGAGTTACAATAGCTAATTGTGAGAACCCTTACTATCATTCGTTGATAACATCTCTATCCCGTAGCACTCAATTTTGTGAGAAAAGGATTTTGAGCTACGTAGCTTAGTGTAACCAAGTTTTAATTATTCTATTCCATATCAATATGTGAATCATACAGCAGAACGAGCAGAGATCAACGCAGTCACCTTGCTCGAGATAGAGATGCGGCCCATCTCCCGATCAGAGTCATCCTCGGAGAAATCGTCGTAGGCGTACCCGGCGCTCCGCTGCCGGAAAGGCTCTGGTTTGGGAGGGGGATAACGCGGTGGCAGGGGAGGCGTCGCGCGCCTTGGCGGTCGAGGCGGCGACGGCGGGGGGCTGAGCGAGCGCCAGTCCGCCCGCCACTCGGGCGTGCTGCACTCTGGCTGGGCCTGCGCCGCGGCGGGCGGCGGCGGCGCGAGGCTTCCGTTGGTGGACGCGATAACGGAGCGAAGGCGCCGCATCGGCGGCACGTAGACCCCGCTGGTGCTCATGGAGGCGGCGGAGGTGGAGGGCGGGGAGAGGAGGGCGGGACCAGTGGCAATCGCGTTGCCTGGAGAAGGATTAGGGTTCCGGGAGAGGAAAAGCGGGGAGTGCATGATCAGCGGGCGAGGCCGGCGGAGGAGGCGGAGGCGGCACCGCAGGCAGGAGGCAGGGGCATCACCACCCGCGCCGCCGCGGCAGCAGGGCCAGCAGATATCTCATGCAGCGTCTCCGCTCCTTCCGTTATTCCGTGGCGGCGGCGGCGGGAGGCTGGGTCGGGAGGTTCCGGCGACAAACGGCGCCGGGGGATTGAGGCCATCGGTTAGTTTAAAAAGGAATACGCCGCTGTAAATATTTAAATTTTAAAATTATTTTTGAGGTCTTTTTCGTATTTTGACGTTAGGTCGTTATGAATATAAATATAAATATTTTAATTATAAATTATATTTTATATTTCGTAGTTGATCCACCGATCGAGCGAGCGCGGACGTCGGTGAGCAAAAGGAATACACAGTCCTAAGCAGTGGGAAGTTTGTGTCACTGACATGTGGGCTGCTCTATTCGACGTCTCGCTGCAGCGCGGGCCCATTCCTGGCCCCCTTGGTGTATCGAGGCGAGGGCGACGTGGGCCACGTGGCCTCGGCTGCAACGTCGGTAAATGGACGGCTGCTTGGGCCAGTAATGGTCGTGACTTGGCGAGCCCCGATTGGGTGAACAGGTGGGGCCCACGAGGATGCTCGAGATTTCCGTGCTTTTGCCTTTACCTTTAGTGTTGGGCCGGAGCCCCTACAAGGGCCATGAAACAATGAATTAGAGAAGGACCTTTTGCACGAGTAATTTCAGGATGCCTTCAGATACTCAAACGTAATGGCCGAAAGGCAATATGCATACAGTAAAGTGTGCTATCAAAATAGTGCTTCAGAGTCAGCTATAGCTCTCTATGGTTTCTCCAATGCTAAATAAGCTAACAGTCCGGTGGCACCAAAATACTATGGTGATTATTCACTCCCAAGTGTTCAAAAACAGTGATAAAAAATGGCATGTGTTGTATATCAAGTCTCTTTTGCCGCATCAGTAAGTGTAGCCCTTCTGGAACATTCCCTTCTTGGCTTCATCGCTCTCACCTTCGCCGGTGTAGCGACCAAGCTGAGCCAGCGAGTTCGCCTTGGCGCGCACCAGCAGTGCCTTCTGCGCTGCCTCCACATTCTCAGGGCGCCCCTGCCATGTCTTCAGTACCGAGTTCTGGAGAGCCCGGGCGTAGGAGAATGATACATGCCATGGGTTCGGAGCTTGGTTCATCGCGTTCAGGTTCAGGGTTGCCTCCACCTCAGATTGTCCACCAGAAAGGAACTGGAGAAAACAAAATGAGCGGGGTTATCGCCACCATTTCTTACTCTGTTGGTTTAGAATGGAGATAGAAGTAGTACAAAAGATAAAAGGACTTTGAGAATTAAGAGCTAAGAAAATACCATGATTCCAGGAACGGCAGGTGGCACTCTCCTCCTCAGCATTGTGAGTGTGCACTTTGCAATGGCTTCTGGAGTTGCCTTCTGCTTGTGTTCAGCTCCAGGGGTCACCATGCTGGGTTTCAGCAGGATACCCTCAAAAAGAACATTGTTTTGGGCAAGGTAGAAGAAGACCTCAGACCATACCTTCTCTGCCACCTCAAGAGTTCTCTCAATCCCATGGTCACCATCAAGAAGGATCTCTGGCTCCACGATTGGCACTAATCCATTGTCCTACATGTTATCCCAGTTAAAACATACAGTAATGAACCAATAGCAAACTATTTGTGACTTGTGAGGAACACAACACTAGAGCATATATGCATGTTAGGTGACACAAATGTATTGAAATTACATGATGTGGTGTGTACTGCATCACTTTTGCTCAATTTCAAAACATTTTAGATGGTGTCAACATTGAAAGAAAGATAATGTAGAGAATTGCATTATAGATTGGACAAAGGCACAACCTCTTTCCTCCAGCTTTCTACATGAGTTTATCTTAATCCTTACCATTGTCATGTATTTCTATGTGCAATCACTGTGCATAATTGATGTATACGGTTTCAAGAACAGTACAAGTGCTCAACAGTTATGATTGAGGACAGGTTACTATTGTCAAAAGCGTTTGAAATATCAAAATAAGACCATAAACAAATAAGGTTGTTCATCAAGGCTCAATGAGCACACTATCAAACTAAAGCACTGTAGTTGGAAGTCTATGTATTTTTACCTGAGCAATGGCGGCATATCGAGCAAGTCCCCATGCCGCTTCCTTGACTGCTAATGCAGAGGGACCGCAAGGGATGCTAACAACAGTCCGCCTGGAGAAGAACACCATAGCACAGCGTGTTTAGAAAAGATATATGCCAATAAAATTAGCCAGGATATACATAATGGGAGTACGAACTAACCACTTTGCGAAGCGTGCCCCCTGCTTGTAGTACTCAGCACACCTTGAAGCCAAGCCATCTAGACCTTGGCACCAGGATTCAATGTTGGACCCAGGCAATGGAACCAAACCCTGTTTGACACAACAAAAACCCATGAAGTAACAAGAACCAGTGCTAAAACCGTCTTGATGAATACAACATGACAATCATCAGAACATGGCATGCCATACCTTGTCAACCTTGATACCAGGCATGATATTCTGATCCTTCAAGCAGTCAACAAACTTCTTACCATCAGTAGTTGATTGATAAAGAGTTTCTTCAAAAAGTATAGCACCAGAAATATATTCGCCAAGGCCAGCAGTTGTCAGTAAAAGTTGCCTGTAAGCCTGGCGGTTAACTTCCGTGTTGTCCAAACTAATGGACGCTAATCTCTTTCCGCATGTGGCATTTGACTCATCAATCGCCAGGATACCGCGCCCTGGGGAAGCAACAGATTTCTGCAAACATAGAAACATTAGATTAGCAGCAATGAACTATTTGCAGTCAACAAAAAAAAGCATTGCAGCCAAGAAAGAAAAGGCATTAGTGAGAAAATAGGAATGGCTTAGGCTGCGTTCAAACCAATAGGTTCGGATCCGCTCCTCTCTAGCACGGAAAACAAGATGGCTCGTTAGCGCATAATTAATTAAATATTAGCTATAAAAAACATAAAAATAAATTAATATAATTTTTTAAAGCAACTTTACTATAATTTTTTTTATAAAAAGCATACCATTTAGCAGTTCGAGAAACATGCTTACGGAAAATGAGGAAATAAAAGATGGGAAGAGGAACTGCCGAACACAGCCTTAGACTCCCAGGTGACATACCAAACTCACTCAATCATACAAACATAAGTGCAAGCAGAACTATTTAGCCAAGAACATTAAAAAAATCGTATAGACCATGACTTTCTAAACCATTTTGGTGACTCTTGCAGTTTGAAAATTTATGTTAAGAGCAATACTAATTTTCCCTTATATACTTCAACCCTTCCTAACAGGACAATTAATCCAAAAACTCAAGCAGTTAGCTTAGCATACATCTAAAATGCCAATCCAATAACAATCATCCAGGATCATTTTAAATTGAAGAAATCCATGACTGAATCAAAAGGTTAACCAGACAGCATCAATACAGCCCACTATTTAACCACAAGGTTACCAGGATCAGTAAATCAGGCAGAAACAATGCCAAACAAGATTTACTACCCAATAAATCTCACAATCAACACCATAGCATGAGAATATCCCATTATTTCAACCAATGCCCACTAGTTTGTGTAAATGACACCAGTATCAGTAGAGTCAACCCGATTCAATAGACCGGATTTAGCAGGACCTGATTTGTGATGATACAAGTAGCAAGCAAGAAACTGTCTACGGGCTAGTCACTACCATAATTCCACACCACATAGCTTCACATCTTAAACACTAATTCATTAGTTCAATTTTAATTTTGCATAAAAGAAACTGAAATGAGCGCATAAGCTTTTGATCAAGTAAAACGCTTGTCAGAATCATATTCACAAAATCACCTAGTAGATTTAATAGATGCTGGAATTCAGTCAGGTAATCCAAACAGTCTGGAATTTTCCCCACCACAAATCGCTAGATATCAACACACGGAGCCATCATAGATGGGCACATGCGACAGACACGAGCAACCTCCCAAAGGCTAGATCCTTTCAAAGGGGGCCGACTCCTAGAGCAACAAGTAGAAAGAAAAGGACGGAGGTGTGGTAGGGTTTGGTGGTGGGGGTGGCGCTCACCGCCGTGGAGACGAGCTCGTCGGCGTAGGAGCCGGCGGCGGCGCGGATCAGCGCGGCTCGGCGGGGCGGCGCGGATGGGCGGGCGACGGCGGGCCAGGTGGTGGCGGGGGAGCTGAGCTTGGCCGTCACCACCGCCATTGATCCGCGTCTGCGTGCGTCCGATCGCTTCTTCGCTGTTGCGGTGTGCTTGGAGTTGGGACGGGACGCGACGGCGACAAGCAGCAAGTGGGTTGGTGGCACACGACGGAGAGAGAAAGTTTGAGGGCCTCTATGAATAAAAACTCCTCCTGTTTTCCTCATATTTTCTACTCCTGAAACTAATGAGAGGAGATGGTTCCTCCCGTTTTCTATAAAGAAAGTTGGGTCTATATATATATATATAAGTCCAGTAGTCTAACATCTTCGTAGTCGTAGCGGGAGAGAAACAGACGCAGAGACTGGAACGAAAACTGATAAAAAAAGGCGCGGGAAGGCCTTTGGTCATGATATCGATGAACTGGTGCATCGACGGTACATATAGCACCTAAACGTGTCCTAGAGCGACTTTGTCACGTACTTAGTGAATGTCAATCTCAATATACTTTGTGCGTCGATGATGAACCGAGTTAACGGTCATGTAGACGGCACTTACGTTGTCGCAGTAGACAACGATCGTGGAAGCGATGGGTGTATGGAGCTCCTGGAGAAGCTGGCGAATCCAGCAACACTCGGCAACGATGTGGGCGACGACGCGATACTCGGCTTCGGCGCTGGACTGAGACATTGTAGTCTGGTGCTTGGAGGACCAAGAGACTAGAGTGTCACCGAGGAAGACGCAGTAACCGGAGGTGGAACGTCGGGAGTTGGGGCAACCCGCCCAGTCCGCGTCAAAGCGCGGTAAGAGAGTCGATGGGGCCGGAGTTGATATGTAGGCTGATGGATAGTGTGCCCTTTACGTAGCGAAGAATACACTTGAGCAGCGCGAGGTGAGATTCGCGTGGGGCATACATAAAAAGGCACACTTGCTGTACGGTATAGATGAGATCAAACCGTGTAAGTGTGAGGTACTAGAGAGCATCAGTAAGACTCTGGTACTAGGCGGGGTCGGCGAGAAGAGAGTCGTCAGTGGCGGAGAGCTTGGCATGAGTGTCGACCAAAGTGGCAGTGGAGTGACATTCGGCCATGCCCACATGTTGAAGAAGATCCATGGCATACTAGCGCTGGCAGAGGAATAGCCCGTGGGAAGAGCGCGTAACAGAGATGTCAAGAAAGTGATGAAGAGGACCTAAATCCATCATGGCAAACTCTGAGTGGAGTCGGACCATGATGTGCTATAGGGTGGTTATCGAGGACACTGTAAGAATGATGTCGTTGACATAGAGAAGGAGATAGGCGATGGTGTCTCTAGTGTGAAGAATGAAAAGGGACGTATCGGAGACGGAGGCCACAAAGCCAAGCTGTCGGAGATAGGCAGCAAAGCGTTGGTACCAAGCCCGAGGAACCTGTTTAAGGCTATAGAGAGAACGATGAAGGAGGCAGACGTCATCGGGACAAGATGGGTCGACGAAGCCTGGAGGCTACTGGCAGTAGACCGTTTTCGTCAGATGGCCGTGAAGAAAGGCATTCTTCACGTCGAGCTGATGGATCGGCCAGGAACGCGAGGCAGCGAGAGTGAGCACAACCTGAATGGTAGCGGGCTTGACAACGGGGCTGAAAGTTTTGTCGTAGTCTACGCCGGGGCATTGAGAGAAACCGCGAACTACCCAGCGTGCCTTGTGACGAGCAAGTGAGCCATCGCAATAGAACTTGTGTTTAAAGATCCACTCGTCGGTCACAATGTTGACACCGGGAGGACGAGGGAAGATGCGCCAGATCTCGTTGTCCATGAGGGCCTTATACTCATCAGCCATAGTCGTGCGTCACTGAGAATCGGCTAAGGCAAAATGGTGAGTAGCCGGGATGGGTGAGACGACACAATGGACTGCGGAGAACTCGTAGCGCTGGGTAGGGCGGAGGGACCCGGTTTGTGATCGAGTGACCATATGAGAGGAGGTGGAGGCAGCAGGGGCCACGTGGTCCAATGGTAGCATTGGTGGTGGGCAGGGTCGAAAGGGGAAGGGTGGCATCGGCTCGGGATCGGCGACTGTAGGTTCGGAGAAAGGGTTGGATGAGGCTAGCCTGAGCCGATGGAGGGTGGGGGCCGATAGGGGTTGGTGAGCCGATGAAGGTTAATGAGCCGATGGAGTATGGGGGGTTGATGGGGGTTGTGGAGCCGATGGAGGTCCGATGTGGGTGACAGCGGAGAGGAGAAGAGTGGGATAGTCGTTTAATGGATCCTCAGGAATGACAATGGAGAGTGTGGAGGTGTGGTGGGTGAAGAATGTTGGATGTTGGTTAGAAGGAAGTCAAGGTCGCCAAACGAGGGTCCATGGTGAAGTAAATCGAAAAGAAATCATGACTCATCAAAGATGACATGGCGGGAGGTGATGATCCATTAGGTGAAGAGATCAAGACAACGATATCCCTTGTGGGAAGAGGGATAGCCAAAGAAGATGCAAGCGATGGAGCGTGGTGTGATTTTATAAAGGGCGGTGGCTGTTAGGTTAGGATAGCAGAGACACCCAAAGTCACGTAAGTGAGAGTAGTCGAGCGTCTTGTGGTACAGAAGGATGTAGGGAACGTTGTTACGAATGGAAGAGTAAGGACGCCGATTTAGTAAGTAGGTCGCAGTGGTTAGCGCTTTAGCCCAATAGGGTACAGGTAGATGGCATGAAGAAGCATGATGCGACTGATGTTGTTTAAAGTTCGAAGAAGCCGTTTGGTCTTACCGTTTTGGGGAGAGGTGTAGGGGCAGGAGAGATGAATGTGAGTACCACGGGAGGTGAGAAATGCTTGGATGGTATGGTTTACAAATTCTGTACCATTGTCACCCTGGATGGCTTGAATGGAGAGATCGAATTGGGTGAAAATGTAGTTTGTGAAGTTGATGAGGTGGGAGGCAACCTCGAACCTGCTTATGAGGGGAAATGTCCAATAATAGTGTGTATAATCATCAAGTAATGCAAGATAGTACTGATAACCCAAAACACTCTTAACCAGAGAAGTCCACATATCATAGTGAATTAATTTAAAGGGTCTAGAGATACAAAATATAGAGAAGAAGAAAGACAACCACACATGTTTGCCAAGTTGACAAGAGTAGAAAACAGTGGAGCTGTTGTGGTTGCACTGTATGGAGGCGCTGCGATGGAGGTTGGCGACAATGCCGGGGCTAAGGTGACCAAGGCGAAGATGCCATAAGCTGGTGGAGATGGCTAGGCTAGTGTGAGGAGTGGACGGCGCAGCGGGGATGGTATAGAGGTCGTTGCCACTATTGCATCAGAGCATTTTGCGCCGGGTCAGAATATCCTTCACAGAGAAACCAGAAGCGTCAAATTCAATTGAGTAATTGTTATCTCTGGTGAATTGGCGGATAGAAAGTAGATTGTAGACGAGTGAAGTAACTATAAGGACTTTGTGAAGTGAAAAATTGGTTGTAGGTGTAGGTAGGATGGAGTCACCGTAACATGTGATAGGAAGAGATTTTCCATTGCCGATAGTGATGAAAGGGGAGGAGGAAGGGTGGTGAGAGAGTAATATACCATCCGATAAAGCCATATGGGATGACGCATCAGAGTCCAGCACCTAGGGGTGTTGGGATTGAAGTGTCATCTGGTTGAGAGCGGCGATGAGGCTAGCCTGGTTCCACGAGAGAGCCGATTGGGTGGTCAGTGTGATCAGCTGAGGCGGTTGGACGGGAGCGGACACCAGGTAGGCCTGAGGGTGTATGCCGATGACCCCGGGCTGCTAGCCGATGGGGCTACGCAGTTGGGGTTAGGGTGCCCAGGGGTTGTAGTAAAGCCACAAACTTATGGAGTTGGCGGATAGGGTAGGGACAGGAGCAGGGCGCGGTTGCATCGAACCGCTCCAGCTTTTACCTTGCCCTTCCCTTTGCCTTTGCCGTTACCACCGGTGTGGGCTTTGTTGCCGTAGCCGAAGCCATGGCTACCAGAGCCACGAGAGATGGTAATAGGGCACAATGGGCGGCAGCCAATGGGGTTGGAGTAGCCATGATCGGCTGTGATGAGGAAAGCGGTGTGGGCCACAGTCTTCTTATCGTTGGCCAGACGAAGTTCCTTGAGAACTAACATGTCATGGCCCCGGGCGAACATGGGAAGAGGTTTGGAGTTGGTGATGTCATCGGTGGTATTGGAAAAACGAAGGTTGAGGTCTCGTAGGAAGACAAGGACGAGTTGTGAGTTAGCCACAAGGTGACCAACATCACAAAGGGCGGTGGCCTTGACCTTTAGACGTTGGTAGTACGAGGAGACAGATGAGTCCTCTTGTACCATGAAGTAGAATTCATTAAGAAGGAAGATGGCATGCGACTGCTTGTTTGCGTGGAAGATCTGCTCAATGGCTACTTAGAGATCCCGGGTAGTGGGGTCGGTGTCGTCCATTGCAAGGTCGAGAACGGAGTCATCGATCGAGCCAAGCAGCCAGCTGCGCACGTAGCACTCGGCGATGTCCCACTGAAGATCATCGGGTCGAGGTGGAGTGGAGCCATCGATGTGGGAGCAAAGGCCAAAGTTTCTACATAAGGATTTAAAGAAGAATACCTACTTGAAATAGTTGGCATTGAGGTCAAGGGAGATGGGAATGTGAGATTTCACATTGACGGCGGTGTAGAGTGGTGAGAACATCGGTGGAGTGGTGCCCGAGTTATTGTCAAGAGCGCCGATGGCCGAAAGGAATCTGGCGATTGGAAGAGTGTCGGAACTAAGAACCGATTCGGTGGTCATGACGAGAGAGTAGCGGAGCGTGATAAGCTGATGAGGGTATCGAGCCAATGGGGAGAGATGGGTGTCTAATGGGGAGAGCCGATATGGAAATGTGTAGCCGATGAGAGTAGGTGACCAAGGAGTGGGTGGCAAAGTAGGTGGAGTGGGTAGAGTAGATAGATCACGAGTGTGAGAGAGTAGGTAGGTCACGGGCGCGAGGGGGTTTGCGTCCGTGAAGTGAGGTTTCGCGTCTGTGGACATGTGGACGTAATGGAGTGGGGCGGACTCGAAAAAACCGGAGAAGTCACAGGCGCGAAGAAAGGAGGTTCGCATCCGAAAAACAGAAATTCGTGTTCGTGGACACGTCGGAGTGGCGCGGACGCGAGTGGAGAAGTTTCGTGTCCAGGAGCAGGTGAGCGTATCGAAAAAGCAGGAACCGAGAGAGTGTTTCAGCTGATGAAGGGCGAACGGGTCCAGCCAATAGAGACGACGAGCGCAAAGGTGCGTCGGGGTTGGAAGAAGGGAAGTTGCGCCAAAACAAGAGGAAAGTTAAGGTGGGTCCGAACGAGACGAGGAGACGGATGGAGGCCGTCTCCTTGCCATGTGGTAGAAAGAGGCGAGTAGACGGAGAGGAGGAGAAAGGCCTTCTGTGAAGAAGACGGAGATGATGAGAACTGAGGCGAAAAAGACAGAGAAGGGATACCGAAGAAGAAGGTTTGCGACCGGAGAAGAAGGTCTGCGACAGAAAGAAAGCGTCAGCTCACCAACAAGAGGATTGCTAGCACGTTATGGATGTCTAAACCTGCTCTGATACCATACAGAAGCGTAGTATACAGTGAGACTAAAATTCCATTTTTTATACGGGAGGATCGGATATATATATATAAGTCCAGTAGTCTAACACTACTCATATATACACTACTCATATATATAGTGTTGGTGCAGCACATGATGTATGTGGACCTGACTGACTGGATGAACATTTCACAACATAAAAGATATGTACTCCTCAGAACAAACTACTCTAGGTTTTATGTTCATGTTAAGAATCAGAGCTTATCAGCTTAGTTAGTAGTACTACATAGCAGGGCGCCAGGGACCCCATGGTGATTAATTGTGATCAGCGTATGATTCTGGTGTGGTACACATGATTTGATGACGATCACATGCACCTGATTTGGTGACCTATCTTTGTATTGCGTTTAAGCATACATTTGTTCTTTGCTCATGTGGGTTTTATTGTACTATCCACTGTTTGAACTTGACTGGGAATCTGGGATGTACGGGTGCATGCATCTGTAAGTACATGTCAGGGTCTAACAATTTTTTTTGAGGATTTCTCAAAAAGAATTGATGGGGACATGCATGCTTGGTATGATGATAGGTTCAAGAGGGTAGTAAAATTAATTGACGCACGCAAAAATGAGGTCTTTCTTTATCTTAAAACTAGTTTAAACAAAGTCATCCATGGATCCTTGTATATATTTCAACTATGAATTATTGGAGCATAAAGGAGTTTGTGCTTATAATTCACAAAGATATACTACTTGCTGACGTCTTTTTCTGGCCAACAGGCTGCACTAAGCCTCGGTGTAGATGTAGAGGTTGTAGAAGCACTTTGGTCTTGAATCACGGACGAAGTGGATACTGTAGCCGATGATAGGATCAAAACCAATTATCAAGGCTAATTTAGAACGATTTGGGGATAAACGTATAACGTGGGCAATCCGGAAAGTTGTTTTTAGGACAAATTTTGCACTCTTATAGTGAATGCAGACACGTTACAGTGAAAACCGAACGAACTAAGCTGAAAACATAAATAAAAAGGTAAAAGAATGATTCTTATGTATTGGATGGTAGTACCTCTATTGAATTAACAATAGGTCATTATAAATGGATTGATTGGTCTTGCAAGAAACAACAAAATCTTTTTCCCATCATACTAGGCTTAGAGAATCATTAGGATTCGAGGAACCCAGAACCAAGCTAGGAAATACACGAAAAAAAACAAGTCCCTGACTCGAGAAACACAGTACCAAGCTAGGAAGCACGCGGTTAGACTACAATTTATTCTTCCATCAGACTAGCCCTAAATGAATAGCAGTCAAATGTGAAGACTCTAATCGCTTTCTGAATTTGCCTAAAATTAATCTAGTGTCAACCCTACTATTTACGTTAGGGGTTCTAGCATGAACTCAGTAAAGACGAAGATAAAAACAATGTTGAATCAAACCCAATTGTTGGAGAAACTCAAATATGAAGAACCTCCTTATACACTGATCCAGCGGGTGGATCTCAGGTAGTGAACAACCGATTGTCATCGGCGTGTACTCACCGAGTCACCAAGGCGGAGGAGGCAGGCATCGGCAGCAGTCGGCCGGAGCGAGGCGGTTGAGGGAAACGCGTCTCTATGGGCTAACCGCTAGTTGGGACACGCTGCTACTTTGGTAGTGGGCTACTAGGCCTGCGGGCTACTAGAGGGCCGATCGGTGGGCCCCTGTCGTCTGACAGGTGGTCCCACACGCGGGTATCCCCGGTATTCGTTGGGCCCCACCGCACTGTCCCCGCCTTGCTGCGTGTCCCCCTCCAGTGCACCCCGCCCTCACTGCCACTGGGCCCCACATGCTCGCACCCACGAACGCCGTGACGCACGGAGCAAAGCCTCCCCTCGCTTCTTCGCGCTCGCGCGCCATCCCCCCCCTCTCTCTCTTCTCCCTCTAAAACCCAAACCAACCAACCGCAGAAGTGCAAAACCCTACCTCCTCCTCCGCTCCTCCACGCGGCCGTCGGCGCCGCGGCGGTGGGTGGCAGCGGCGGCGGCGCGATGGTTGTCTCCTTCAGGGTGCCCCGCCGCGGCCGCCGCTTCTACCCTCCTCCTCCGCCGCCTCCCGCGGCTGCAGCAACCGCCGCCGATCGCGCGCCCCCTCACACGGCGCCACCCGACGACGGTTCGCCCTTCCTGCCGCCTCTGCCGTGGGACGTGAGCGCTCTCAGATCCTCTCCATCGTTGTTTACTTTAAGATCCTTCGCGATCGTGTCGATTTTAGTTCGTGTATGCAAGCGTTATTGCCGGTTTCTTTTTGATTCGTGTAGGCCGGTGCCGCTGCCCGATCGGCTCTGTCGGATAGGAATGGAGGTTGTCCTGATGATTTAGGTGAGTGGCTGATCTGATTGACCAATATCGTGACGACTTTGAGTGTTGACTGTTGTCCACACTTTTTTTTCACAAACGCTCTTCTGATGCAGATCTTGAGCCGTCTTTTGCATTGAACCTGTTTCCGGATGGGTATTCGATTCGTGACCCGAGCAAGGTACGGCTTATGTCTGAATAGCAAATATCTGTTTGTAACCTGCTGATCGTAACAGCATCCGTTTGTTTCTGCAAAGGGAATGCTTCTGTTTCTGATTGGTGATGATCCAGAGAAGAGGCCGTACAGCAAGGCATCTAAAGCTTTGTTTTCTGTAAGTGTGATACATATGCAATTTATTGTACAATATTTTACATGCTGCCATCTTTTGATGACGTGATCAGAATAAGGCTACGTTCAGGAGGGCTCGGGTCACTTTCAAATGGAAGTACATTATTAATTAAATATTAGCTAAAAATTAATAAATAGATTGATATGATTTTTTAAAATAACCTTTATATAGATTTTTTTTAAATACCGTTTAACAATTCTAAAAACGTGCGCATAGAAAACGGAGAAGTTGGAAAAGCCAGCAGCTGAACGCACCCTAAGCCTGTAGCTATGCACACATATCTTACAACCACATGTTATTTAAAAAGAACTGAAGTCATGGATTCTGCCTATCCATTGCAGAATCATCATGCATTTCATCTCTTTGCTGGTGTTCTTTTGTTGGGAACCGAGTATCTTTACTGCAATTCCATTTGAGCTAGAAGATTCTAATCTCCTTTACAATTAGTTCATTCTTACAGTCTCTTGTAGCGCCACTGGCTCACCGCAGATTTCACAATGCTGTGATGTGTTATTACAGGATATTGAGCATGGCTTCTTGCCTCAAGTCATATTGGGCGACATGCCTTGCAAATTTACAAATGGAACTATTGTGTGTGAGGTTAGCTAAAGTCATTCTCTAATTTTTCAATTTTAACATATGTCATATTTCTGCTTAGGCATCATCTCTGTACAATGTAAAATACTAGGTGCGGGACTACCGACCCTTTCTGTCTAATGCTGGCGATTCTTCAGGAGATGACTTCCCAATTGTGAATAGAGTTTCTCTTAGATTGGGCACCGAATGTGTTGTGAAAGATCTAGCTTCCATTGTTAATGCTTCATGGACTTATCACGATCAATTGGTTAGCCCATCTTTAAACCTGTGATTTACAATGGGATATATCATCTACTATTTCAACATATCATCTACTTTATTTTATATATTTCAGATTGCCGAGTCCACCATCCTCCATACCTTGCAACCCAGGCTTAATTTGGACCCTACACCATGCCTTGAAAGCCTTCAGAATTCTGTTGTTAAGAAGGTACCCCTGATTTTCCTTTCTGTATATGGATTCCAGTAAAATCTTTTGTCCAGTTTGAAAATACCATAATCTGCCTTGTAATTTACCAAATTGTATGCGAAACAGATTGATTTAGGTCTAAATAAGGGGAGGCAGCAAATTAAAGCTACCTCTATTGTCAATATTTCTGCTGATCCTCCTGAAAATTGCAAACCCAAGGAATTCATCACATGTGAAGGGGCAGTAGTGTCCATTGAGAATGAAGCTCCAGAAGGCTTGCCGCGTGGAATATTGGACAGCTTATCTATGAACTGTCCATCCTCTCTCCAACTTGAGAAGGCCAAATCAGCTGCAGGATCTGATCCTGATAATTCTATTCAGTACTCTTCTACTCTTATGAGTAGCTCTGCCTTGTGTGACAGAAAACAAAGCTCATCAGGTACTCCTGCTCCTGACCTTTTGCTTCAGAGTCAGGAACAGCCAGCGCAGGTAACAGTTTTACAGGTTGATCATGAAAATGGACGACCACAAAAAGAGACAGTTCTACCACAGAACAGAAAGGAGAATTCAAATCTTCCATGTGAAGTACACGAGTGCCAAAACTGCAGGTCTTCAAACAAATATTCAAGGTCGAGCTCTGAAAATTCCAAATGCCACTTTCAAATGTCAATGAGGACTGCAAAGCACAAAGGGCTTAATCTGATATCTCCAAAAGAACAGCCAGTTAAGTTTTTGTTAGATCAGAAAACAGGCAGCAAGGACCTGACAGTACAGCAACAAAAGGCCTTGTCAGCATTCACATCGAACCGTTCACATCCTTCCCCAGACATAAATAATTTATGTGTTGAAAAATTTCCTGAAGAGGTTAATTCTTCAACAATAAGGTTGACAGATAGAAATCTGGCCTCAACTGTTGGTCCAGACAATTATTTTGTAGCAGAGCTCAAAGACAGAAGAGCACCCTTTGTAACCTCATGCAGTGCAAGTTGTAGAAAGGCACCTAGTAAACCTACAGAGCCCCAACCTACTTCTTCAAAGAGAAAGGTCTTAGAAGTTTCTACCTCTTGGAACCAGGAAATTGATTCAAAAGAGAAAATGCAGAAAAAAGTTTGTAATCAGAGCAAGACACCTTGTGAGAACGGAAGTTCAGAAGACCAATATTTTATGGGTGGTGTTAGCAGTCAACTGGGTATTTCTCCAGATATTGAGTCATGTATTGGAGACTCTTCATATACAATTGAACCTGATATTGAAAAGATCCTATCTGAGGTCATCCTGACTTCGCAGAGGTGTTACTCTTCTCAACTTACCTATCTTTACTTTTCATTTCAAGTTGGTGGGTTGTTGTGCGCCAACTATGATGGCAATTCTTTGTACAACCTCTCAATTTCATCATTTTCTTTTCCTATAGGCATGGACTGAACGGAAAGGCTGCTAAAATTGATGGTCCAGAAAGAACATGGCCATTTCCACCATCCAAATTCTTTCCGTCTGATAGTGCAGTGGAAATTGCATATACCCAGAATGAAATCATGTCATACTATCAAACTGGGAGAACTACAAATACTCGAAAGATTAGAAAACTTAGTTTTCACCCTGTACAATATTTCTGTAGAGGTGCGGCTGTTCCTACTTGTGCTTTGAGTAATCTTATTTTACTTTTAATCTTATTCTTCTCCTAAAGCATTATCTTGTGTCAGGTGTTGTTGATGAATGCCACTACACACTTTGTCTCATTGAGTCCGAAGCACTGGATGATCATCAAATAGCAGTGGAAACGATCTATGGGGATGAGCGTATATACATTTCTACTGTTTCCACTTCTGTGAGTACTCTTTAATTCGGTTTCACAATCCAGGAGTATACCTTTTGGTTTCTTTCTTACACATTATGATTTGCAGCACCATGCAAACAAGCTTGTGGATCAATTCATTTCATTGGTAAGTTTGTGTCTTCCTGAAGGTAGTCACTGTTTTGTTCAGAGGCAAATCTCGTATATTAGTTGCTTCTTCGGCAGTGAGAAACTATCTAACATGTTTAAATCTTACTATTTGCTTTTTCATTGGGTGTGCAAATAAAAATTTACACCTTTTTTCTGGAGAATCAAGAGAATAATCAATCAGCTAAATTTATGATAATTATCAATGCTTTGCTCTGTATACTATAAGAATGGTTGAGCTTAATTTCTGAGTTTTACGTTTTTTATGCAGATGAAAAGGGATGGCTACACGCTTTGCAATGATATCGGAGAGGTACATCAGGAATACCTATAACTCATTAGTAACATTACCTGTTCACATATTGACATATTGTATCTTGAAGCATATGAGGCAATTTCTTTCTGTTTCTTACCCGAATGGTCCAATCCTTTACAGCAATATGAAGATGCCCCTCAGCTAGGTTATCTGACTGGAGAATATCCACAGTATCCATGTCTCTCATCACCCATTGCAAGGAGTTTTGTGATTAACGGAAACAAAAATCTTGGTTACACCTTCCAGAATGGGCTGCCACATGTGCATGCAAATGCTCAGCAGCAGTGGATGCAGACACAGCAGTGTCCAACCCCGCCAAGTGTTAAGACATATTTCTGGAATCCATACCATCCAGGCCAGTATCAACCTGTTCAGCAGCGTCAAGGAGTTGGACAGTGCTGTCAATGCAGGCATGATATACCAGGGTTCAGTGAGGGGTATTTCACCAACGCGAGCACTGGCAGCTACAACCAATGGCGCCAGGTATCAACACCTCTGGGCGGCAAGGTGTACCAATGGGATCTGCCAGCTTTTGATAGGCAACTCTGCAGCTGTCCTCCACTGCATTATGCCGGGTGTAGCACACCATTGTCGACGTTGTATCCGGTTGGGAGTCCACCGATGAGCTCGCAGTCGTTTGGCTCCGACGATGGCAGCGTCACAGGCACACCGGTTCATCTCCAGGTACCTCTTGGTTACCAGTACCTGTCCCATGGGATGTAGTGAGGCGTGATGGCCTGATGGGAAGTGTGATTTGGCGGTGCTCTTCTCATTCTGGCTACATAACAACACAGCACAGGCAGTGCAGCACATTCAGATTCTCATTCTGGTTCAATAACAACACAGGCAGTACAGCACACACAGATTACAGTTAGTACGTGGCTGGAACATAAAAGATCTCCTCGTTTTGTTTTGTAGTAGCCCCTTAATCGGCTCACTGTTCTTATGTCTACACTAGATGGCAAATCATCTGCATAAACTTTAGTTACTGTATCCTATAATCTCTTAGAGACTCCGGTGCAGAGCAATAGAAAGGGAATACTTTGGAGTACCATTTGACACAAGATGAAAAACTCGGACTTGTTCTCGGAAGAAAAGACAAGAGATGATGGATCATGCCAGGCCGCCGATCGCCGTTGGATCTAATATGAACGCACTAGATTTCTCCCCTTCCAGCCTGCCTCATCCACTCAGGCATTTCCAGTTTCCACTCCACCGCGCGCGGCGCTGGCTGCCAGGCCGTCGCCGGAGCCGCGCGAGCCAACTCCCTCTCCATTCTCTAACCCTATTCTCAGGTCGCACCCATCTCCTCCCCAGATCGGACTCCAGAAAGAGCAACATTGGTAGCGCGCCCGTCTCCCTTCCTAGCGCCGGCGAGGGCTTCGGACTTCCTGCGAAGCCCACAGGTTTCGAGCTCAGACTCCTCCTAATTGGCATTAACAAAAGGTAAGTTTGTTCTTTTTCCATCTAAATTTTGGAATTTACTGCTATCAAATCCATTATGTGTCTTATTCACACAGTTATACTAGGGCTCCTTCGTTTCGAAGGAAAACAAAAGGATTTGGATTCTTAGGGATTAATTTCTATGGATGCCATTCGATTTATAGGATTGACATATAGAAAATCAAACGGATTTTTTTTCTTTTCTAGAAGTTGTAGAGAGAAAATATATGAAATCCATGATGAGTCTTGTTCACACAGTTACACCCGTCTGTTAGGGCTTGTTCGTTTTGAAGGAAAAACAAATGATTTGGCATGTTTTTGGTTCTACTGAATGCACCATAGTGCCACAGTGACCGGCTGTCTCATTGTTTCTCTCTCTTCTTGATTCATTTTCCTACCAAGTTCTATATCCTGTCCAGTGTTAACTTGTTCATAGATCTATTCTGGAAAGTAGACCTCATTTTGGCTTTCAACACTTAGGTCTGTGTTCCTTCTTTCACTGACCATTTCTAGCACCAGTATGCAAAAATGTAGACATCGAACTTGTAAGATATTTCTTCAAAGTTATGAGAGTATAGCTCTGGTGCAATATAGCCCATTGTGCCTCTTACTACAATCAAGGTAACAATGCTTTGGTCCTTTGTACACAGCTTTGTAAGGTCAAAGTCTGAAATCTTCGGACTTAAGTTATAGTCCAAGAAGATATTATTAGGCTTGATATCAAAGCGGAGGATAAGCTGGTTACATCCTTGATGTAGATACTCCATTCCTCGGACAATGACTAAAGTAATACATAGCATCTTGTTTGGTACTAGGATTTCCTCAGAAATATTAAAATCATGTGAGAATATATGTTTCTCCACTGAATCATTTGGCATGAATTTATAAATAAGAGACCGCCTTGTACCTTCATAGCAAAAGCCAAGGAGGCGGACAATGTTTGTATGGTAGATTCTCCCGATAGTTGCAACCTCATTGATGAATTCATGTCTCTCCTGCAGAGTTTTCTAGCATCTTGACCGCCACAGGATCTCTATTTGGTAGCTCGCCTTTGTACACACTTCCAAATCCACCTTGTCCTGGTTTAACCTTGAATGCATCTTGCTATATTCTTTACTTTGGAAAAGAGGACAATTGTGAGTCGTGCTGGGGCGGTTGGGCCGGGAGTATTAGTCGACCGGTGGCGTCGGACAGGGCAAGATGGCTGAGAGGCAGCGCACGTGGGGAAGAGGTCTGCGACTGTGATGGGGGAGAGGAGGCCAAGGGTGGTGGTAACCGGGGCAGCGCGCATCGAGGCAAGGATTGAGAGCTGGCGTTGGGGGAGAGGAGGCTGATGGTATTAGGGGAGAGGAGGGCGGGCACGATACCGACCGGTTGAAGAGGAGGCGGTGATGGCGACGATGAGAAGGGCGTGTGTGGCAGAGAGGGGCCGTACAGGGACAGAGTGGTATCAGCTAAAACTTAAGGACAGTGACGATCGAGACTGCACAGGGGGAGTGGCGGAGGTGGATGTTTGAGGCAAAAGAAGAGGCTAAGTGCAGCACGTGCGTGATTCAATTTTGGTAGCCCAACAGTGTAAAACTAAGGTCCAGCGTGTGAGAGTTTGAAAATTTTTCGCTCACGCATGTTTGATGAACTATTTTTTTGGTCGCTTGCAAAAATACCCTTCTAATTAAAGTCTATAAAATAAATTTATATTTTAATTATAATTATATAGTAGGAGCATTAGACTGTAATAGATCTTTATAGACGTGTGTTATGTTCGTTTATATGAAAAATGTATTTTTTAGATGATGTGTGTTCGTCGATATAAAAAATGTATTTTTATATTTTCGAGCAGAGACTTTGCAAGTAGCATGTGATTTAAAATATAAATTATACACTCATGACGTCATTGATTTTTTAACGTACGTTTAACCATTCTTTTTATTTAAAAAATTTATATAAATATGTTAAAATAAAAATCATGTTTAAAAAATATTTAATAATAAACTATATGATAATAATAATTTTATTTAAATAAAATAATTAATTAAACGTAGGTTTAAAAGTGAAGATTTCATCCTTTGTAGGGAGTAGTATATACCAATCTGTGTACCTAGTACCCGAAAGCTGCCTGCTTTAGTCAAGTCAACTAGAAATTGCAGCATCCTGGCGTGTTCTACTTGATTGGATCGCGATTGCACACCTTTAATTTCCATGGCCATTGCCTGCGTGTACCGTCAGATAGCAGTAAATACAGTAACACGGAGGAAACTGACGGGTGAGGAAATTCTTTACCAAACATGAATAATCTTGAGATGACTCTCTGCTTAACGGCTGTTCTTTTTGGCTTAAATATATTTTTAAACTGTTAAACGTTGTATTTTATGAAAAAAATTATATAAAAAATGTTTAAAAAATTAAATAAATCCATTTTAAGTTTTTTAAATAATTAATACATAATTAATCACATATTAACCACGTTTCTCGTTTAATATGCGGCTAATCATCTAAAATCAACCATCGAAAAGAACGGCCCCTAAGTCTCTTCGATTGGAAATCACGAGTCTTCAACCCGTGCTATAGAATTCTAAACTAAATTTATATAGTAGTTCCTTTATGTGCTACTGCTACTGCTACCAAAAAGAACACAACAAGTTATTATCTGTCGGACATGAATCTGTTGCCTAGTCCTGCCCAAAAGCTATTTGTTTGTCGCTAGTATTGTACTCCATTATAACGTTAGATCGTGAAGGATACAGCCTATCACGTTAAGGCCCGTTCTTTCGTGAAGTTTAAGGTGGCTGTCCCACCGACGGTTTTGTAGGACGCTACGATTTTTTTAAAAAGAAAATTATATAAAAGTTTTTTTAAAATCAAATAAACATAGTTTTTAACTATCTAATATTAAAAACTTAATTAATCTTACTCTAATAATACATCTCATTATACGTGCAGATGATTAGCTCAGGCTACTCATCCAAAACAAATGGGACCTAAATCATAAAGTTGACAGCCTATGAAGATCGTTTTAGCGATTCAAAAATATCAGAAATTGAAAATGTAACTATACAACGAAATATGTTAGTGTTGATCAGAAAACGATAATTGACGTCGTAAACATTAAACTATAAAATTATATATATACGATATAAATTACAAGCTAATTTGGCTGATAAGTTAACGGTTGCGGGTATATTTAGAAATATAGTAATTTCTAAATCGTAAAAAAAGTTATTTTTCGTCGGAATACGAATATAATTGGTAAAACAGCAAAATCGTTTCTGTTTTTAATTTTATTGTTTTACCAATTTTATTTTCAATTTTATCTGTTACTATTTGAAAAACGATTCGACCGGTAAAAATCGAAAATGAGGACGTTACCGTCTTCACCTCTACGGTCACGCCGCATTCCTACTCCCCGGCGAGCTCCGGTTAATGTGGCGGCGGCGGTCTGCCATTTTTGGAGCCGCCTCCGCCTCCCGCAGGCTAGGCTGTCGGGAACCTCTTGTGGATGCTCGCTGCCTTGGTAAGTGGCAACCCCTTTGTTCTTTCCTAAATTTTGCAGTACCGGGAGATGATCAGTTGCCTGCGCTGCAGCCTGGAGGAACATCTTGTAGGGATAGGATGGGTATGAAAATGCAGCGATGTAATGTGATGTTCAGCGAGGACGATTAGTGGACCGGCGACAATGACACAATAAGGCAATTAAGTTCTCATCTTTTAACTATCACATTCCAAATCAAATCCACGGCATATGTTGATGACTAATAGAATTATATGAATGCACATACCATATGTTCGATTGCACAATATAGTTGAATTACACCATGAGTTATGCGTACAAGCTATAAGAATATTATTCAACACGTGGGTTAAGCATATCGCTCACTAATGTACCAACCCATGGAATTGCGTTTCCACTATCTACATCACAAAATGATTTTCACACGAAATAAAGGGCTTAGGGGGCACCTGTAGATTCTGCAATCTCCCCGTTAATGTGTTTACCACCTTTGTCATTGACGGCCGGTTTTTTGGATTCCACTGAATGCACCATAGCGCTACAATTGCTAGCTGTCTCACCATTTCTTTCTCCCTTTGTGTTGTCTTCATTGTAAGCACCAGATCCTGCTCACTGATTACTCTATCATATATCCACTCAGGAAAATAGAACTCATTTTGGTTCTCAACAGTTGGGTCTGAGTTTCTCTTCCCGCTCACCATTTCTAACACCAGCATGCCGAAGCTATAGACATCTGACTTATATGAAATTGCTCCAAAATTTCGAGAATATAGTTCTGGTGCAATATAGCCCATTGTGCCTCTTGCTGCAGTCAACGTGACAATGCTTTGATCTCTTGCACATAGCTTTGCAAGCCCAAAGTCTGAAATTTTTGGATTGAAGCTATAGTCTAGCAATATATTGTGAGGCTTGATGTCAAAATGGAGAATGCGTTGATTGCACCCTTGGTGAAGGTATTCCATTCCCCGGGCAATGCCTAAAGCAATATTTAGCATTTTATCCGGCACTAGGATTTCTCTTGAAGTACTAGAATCATGTGAAAATATGTATTTCTCTAATGATTCATTAGGCATGAATTCATAAATTAAAGCCCGTCGTGTTCCTTCAGAGCAAAAGCCTACCAGACGGACAATGTTTGCATGGTGGATTCTCCCAATGGTTACGACCTCATTGATGAATTCTTCACCCTCTCCTGTGGAGTGGTCTAGCATCTTTACCGCCACAGGAACTCCATTTGGTAGCTCACCTTTATATATACTTCCAAATCCACCATGTCCTAGTTTATCCCTAAACCGTCTTGCTATTTTCTTAACTTCAGAGAAAGTGTACCTTGTGGGTTTGGATGTGCCATATGTCTTGAGAAACATTTCAACTTTCAAATGTATCTCTTCATTGTACCTTGACTTCAAGGAGAAATAGAGCACAGCGACCACAATTAATGATAGAACTATAAATGTGCCTACAGATGACGTTGCTGAGTAAAAAAATAAAGGAAGTTAGCCAGTTGCACTTGGAGAAAAGGCAATGGTCCTACGCACTGAGAATTTCTGGCAGGATGTAAAAAACGAATTAGTTGCCTACCTGCAATGAGTCTGACATGTGAACCTGCACGTAGGAGGAAAGGTTGTTATTACATGATTTGTGGATGAATGATAAGAAAACCTTTGAATGCTTTAGTAACAATTGTTCCCGGTTGTTAGATGGCTTGTTTATATGACATTGTCGTATAGAAATAGGTAGGGGCGGAACCAGGAACTGATCACGCCTAGTATTGAGTTAGCGCGTCCTTCACCATTTTCAGAATTTACACGGTAAATTGATAAGATTTCAATGAGACAATAGAGCTAAGCCTAAGGCTTAAGCCCTAGTTGTTCCACCCTTGTTTCCGCCCTTAGAAATAGGGTAGGGAGGGTTCTTATATCAACCATACAAGGAAAATGTTTTTATCTACAATATCTGAAGAAAGAAATAGGGTCGGGAGGGTTCTTATATTAGCCGACAGGTGTACTGCTGCCCCTCACATGACAAATCTTCAGACCTAGACTTGAACAAATACCCTATGTGCAAGTAAAGCTTGATTTTCAGGTCTATGCTATCTGCCAAATGTGCTACCGTGCTTTTAACCTTTTCTATTAGAATTTTAAAAAAAAACTAACGATTTTTTAGAACATTTGTGGATGTGGACCTAGAACCAAAATGTTCTTTCCAAGCTAGGCTTTGGGTTGATTCACAGCGCTGCTTTCAGTTTTGCTAATTAGTTTGACTATTGGTGAAAATATCTTGGGTAGTTAACACTGGATATTGGAACGTAGACGATAGGAGATTTAATAGACAGAGAAATGAAAATTCGAAAATAAAACAAGTGACCATAACAATATGGGATTTCTTCTTGAGAAATAGACATACTATGATGCTGGCAGAATGCTTGACCCCTTTGAGAACTAAAGCCACAGCGTCGGCCTTCATGTTCACATTGTTGGCAAATACTAGTAATGTTACTTGAATACCAAGTGAATACAGTCTCACCAGTGCTAATGACCTTTTTTGCTGTTTCCTTGAAATTCGAGAAGTAAGGGTTTGGACCATCATCATAACTGCAGGGCATTGGGATGCCTTTATAAGCAATTGCGCAGCCCAAGGGAAGAATGGATATGAATGTACTGGGATCTGCCAAATACCAGAACTGACTTGTGTTGTTAGTGAGGCTGAGGCAAGATATTGGACCAACTATACTATATTGGTTTGTGTCTATCGAATCTCTCGAACAGCCTACTAGACTGGCAGCAGCATCCGTATGGGGTTTGTAGACAGCAGTTGATTGATTTACTGATATGAGCTTCTGCAGTGGGCAGTGAGGTGAGGAATCTACAAGGGGGATGGCATTCATGATAACATGCCTGTAATTTATCGCGGTCACTTTGCAGGGACCAAGAACTGGGTGATCCAGGATGGTGTCCTGCCCAGAGCATGATAATTGCATGCTAGGTCCGCCGCATGATGATGGTTGTGTCGACAGCCGGAATGGGAACCTGATCTCTGGCCCATGCTTACTGCACCACTGTGGTGAACAAGTCTTGAAGAAATCTTCATCATCCTGTGCTGTGGCGACATAGAACCCACAGTTGAGAAGAGAGAGTAGGAGCACCCTCATAAGAATTTTAGCCAAGTCCATGTAGTGTAATGGAGAGGAAGCTATGGTTATAGAAAATAATTGTCTGTTCGCTATAACCTCTAGTGTGGATTTAGGCTGTGCAGCTGCCAGTGGAACTTCTGCCGTGTTCTAATGACTAGAAAGATGTGTATATATATATATATATATATATGAGTTTTGGAGACTGTACTTATCATTTTAGCCCACGCATATTTGATTATATTGTATCTACTGTTCCAAAATACTTATACTTTTTCAGTGGTCTCCACTGATAATATAAATGTATAAGATTCCTTTTTTTTTAGTTTGGTGGTATTGAAATCAACTCGTGAAGTACGCCATATGCAGAGGTCTGTTTCATTTCTGATAAGGTTCTTCGTGATAGCGAAGCGACTTGTTATAGTTCTTTTTTTTTTCTTTTTAAGATATGTTGATGGGTAATTGCAGCTGTCGGACGTCGATGGAACTTCCAGTGGCTGCATTTGTGGACATTGGTTATAGTCCAGTCTTTTTCGTCAATATCAATAAGCCGTGACTGATGCGGCACGGTAGGACTGGAACTGAATGCTACGCCTGGACTCTTCTGCTTCGTCTCATCGAAGACTTTAAGTCAACAGCAGCATAACATTAAATTTCTTTACTTATGAGACTGTGAATCTGTAATTACACTACACAGCTGTTAGATAATAATAATAATAAATGGTTTTAAATAAAATTAGTAAAAAATATTATATTAAAATTGATAAAATTAGTTTATATTAAAATTGTATTAATTAATTATTTTTTATTTTAAATTATTTGAACATTGATAGGTTAGGTGAAAAAATATGTGCCAAAGAATGTTTTTTTATTTATGTGCGGGAATTAAATTTAAAAAATAGATGAAAAATTGTTAAAAAATTTTGTAGAAATTTTGAATGAAAATTAAGAACTTTTTTAAAAATTTTTAAATAGTAATAGACCAAGTGGGTGAGTAAAACACGGTCTAAGTAAAATGCGCGGTGACGACCCAGCAATGAGATAGACAGATGAGACCGAATTATCAGCGAGAGTGGGTGCGCGTATGGTGGTAAGACAGAGACTAACAAGTGAGACCGGGTTTTCAGCGGGCCCAAGCACGTGCATGATGACAAAGAAGTGGCTAATAGGCAGGCTAAACCTGTAAGCAAGCGTAGGCGTGGGCACAAAGACGCTGCGACTAACATGTGGATTAGACCTATCAATGAGCGTGAGCGTGGGCATGATGAAGTCTCGGCGATTGATAGGTGGAGCTAATAGATGGAGCTGGTAGGAGCAACGTGTCGCGCATATACGTGGGCAGCCGTAGGAGATCTGGTGGTGATGTGTCGAGGTGCTAGAATAGTAACCAAGTTAGATTTTTTATGGATTCAAGTCTAACTGGGTAGGTGATGTAGCGCAATCTAGCAATAGTCTTAAAGATATTTAGGTCATATTTTTAGATTTTTTTATAAATAAAAGGTAGGATGTTAGCGATTGAAACAGAAAATTAAGAGTTTTTTTTAATTTTTGTAAGTGCAATTTTAAGAATAAATGTAAGTTTGTAGAAATTTTGTACGGAATATATTCTCTCTTTTTTTATATAATATTTGATTTTTGATTAAATTATTTCCTCATTTGATTTCTCTGATCTTAGGGTGTTTTTCTAGTCTTTGAAAAGTCTAAATTACGCGCCACTTTTATTTCAACACAAATGCGGCATTGGGAGTAAAGTTGATGACATGATTAGTTGCTGGCGCTGCAGGACCCTCTTTCTGCTGATGGAATAGGAGAGAAAAAGTAACACGTGGTGTTCAGCGAGGACCATTAGTAGACTGGCAGCAACGATGGAATAAGGTAATTAATTAACTTCGTGTCTTTCAACTATTATTACAGTGCAAATAAAATATATTGAGATGTGTTGCTATCAATCAGAATTACATGATTACATGTCATATATCATGTGCTCGATTGACCAATTTAGTTTAATAATCAAACACTGTCGCACATGCTTCAGCTCACTAAGAATTACTGTTCGATACGTGGATTAAGAATATCTCTCACTCAGGCACCAAACCATGGTGATGCCTTCTCCATGATCTATATCACAAGTTAATTTTGAGACGAAATAAAGGGCTTAGGGTGCACCTGCAATCTCCCTGTTAGCATGTTTACCACCTTTGTCATTGAGGGCCGGTTTTTGGGGTTCCACTGAATGCACCATAGCGCTACAATGGCTAGCTGTCTCTCCATTTATTTCTCCCCTTGTGTTGTTTCCATGGTAAGCACTAGGTCCTGCCCATTGATTACTCTCACATATATCCACTCAGGAAAGTAAAACTCATTTTGGTTCTCAATGGTTGGGTCTTTGTTCCTCCTCCCACTCACCATTTCTAACAGCAACATGCCAAAACTGTAAATATCTGACTTATATGAAATTGCTCCAAAATTCCGAGAATATAGCTCTGGTGCAATTTAGCCCATTGTGCATCTTGCTGTAGTCATTGTGACAATGCTTTCATCTCTTGCACACAGCTTTGCAAGTCCAAATTCTAAAATCTTTGGATTAAAGCTGTAGTCTAGCAGTATGTTGTGGGGCTTGATGTCAAAATGAAGAACGCACTGATTGCACCCTTGGTGCAGGTACTCCATTCCCCGGACAATGCCTAAAGCAATATTTAGCATTTTGTTTAGTACTAGGAATTCTCCTGAAGTAATATAACCATGTGGAAATATATGTTTCTCCAACAATTCATTAGGCATGAACTCATAAATTAAAGCTCGACGTGTTCCTTTCGAGCAAAAGCTTAGGAGACGGACAATGTTTGTATGGTGGATTCTCCCAATGGTTGCGACTTCATTGATGAACTCCTGTCCCTCTCCTACAGAGTTTCCTAGCATCTTGACAGCTACAGGAACTCCATTCGGTAGCTCACCTTTATGTACAGTTCCAAATGCACCATGGCTTAATTTGTCCTTTAACCGTCTCGTTATCTTCTTAACTTCAAAGAAAGTGTACCTTGTGGGTTTTGATGTGCCATATGTCTTGAGAAACATTTCGACTTTCAAATGTATCTCTTCATTGCACCTTGACTTCAAGGAGATGTAGAGTGCAGTGGCCACAATTAATGAAAGAACTATGAATGTGCCTACCGATGATGTTGCTGAGTAAAAAGAGAAAGGGATTTAGCTAGTTGCACTTGGAGAAAAGGCAATTATTCTACGAAATGAGCATTTCATGCATAATGAAAAAAACAATGATTTAGTTGCTTACCTGCAATGATTGTGACACGCAAACCTGCACATAGGAATAAACGTTATTGGTTATTACATGATTTATCGATGAAATAAGATATAGGCATTTGTTAGATGGCCACTGCACAATCATCAGTGTTACAATTAATTCCTGATTGTTAGATGGCTTGTTTATACGGCATTTTCATATAGAAATAAGATAAGGAGGCTTCTTATCTTAACCATACAAGTAAAACACTTTCATATACAATATATAGGACGAAGAAACTACCTAATTCAATAATCTTACAGATCATCACAGGGAATATGCATGTGCACAACTTTCCAACCAATGATGTGTTACATGGATATGTTCTGGTTTCTACTCTGTTAATACTGTGGAGTGTTGAAACTTGTTGTTAATGCTGTAAATTGTGCTGGTGCATTCTTGATTCCTTGATGGTTGTAACTTTCTAACAATCAGAACTAATGTGTTAGCACCAAAAGGCCTGATGAGAGGATGACTAGCCTCGTTGAAGTACCTCCCACAGTAATCCAAACTAGTAAATTTGTGCCATTTTCATCTAATTTTAATGTTCAAGTAGCTAAATTTGAACCATATGAATCTAATTTAATGTTCTAGGTTAATACCATTGTCTAGAGTAATACAAATAAAGCTTGCTCATCAGATCTAATCTATCTGCTGAATGTGCTACCGTTGCTTTTAGCCTTTTCTGTGAGAATTTTACAAACAGTTAATGATTTTCATAATGATCAGACATTATCATCTCTAGATGAAACTTTCTGTGAGAAGAATTGCAGATGTGAACCTAGAGCCAGAATGTTCCAAGCTAGCCTTTGGCTGATTCACAGTTTGCTAGATGGTTTGACTATTTGGGGGGAGTTTGAAAACTGAATACTGGAGAAATAGGAGATGTAATAGACAGAGATGAAACTTCCACAATAGAACAAGTTGCCGTAATGAAATTGAATTTCTGCTTGAGAAAGAGGCATACTATGATGCTGGCAGAATGCTTGATTCCTTTGAGAGCTAAAGCCACAGCGTCGGCCTTCATGTTCGCATTGTTGGCAAATACTAGTAATGTTACTTGAGTGCCAAGTGAATACAGTCACACCAGTGCTGTTTTGCCATTTTGGTGAAGATTTAGTTGCCGATGTTTGGACTTTTTTTTATTGTAACTGTAGGGCATTGAGATGTCTTTAGAAACAATTGTACAGCCCAAGGGAAGAATAGATATGTATGTATATGGATATGCCAAATACCAGAATTGGCTTGCGTTAGTGAGGGTGAGGCAAGAGGCTGGGCCAACTATGCGGTATTGGTTTGTGTCTATGGAATCTCTTGAACAGCCTACTAGACTTGCACTTGCACCTTTTAAACTATGAAGTTTGTACACAGCAGTTGATTGATTTACTGATACGAGCTTCTGAAGTGGGCAGTGAGGTGAGGAATCTACAAAGGGGATGGCGTTCATCATAACATGCCTGTAATATATAGCGGCCACTTTGCTGGAACCAAGAACTGAGTGATCCAGGATGGTGTCATGCCCAGAGCATGATAACCGCATACCAGGTGCGCCGCATAATGGAGGTTGTGTCGGAAGCCGGAACGGGAACCTGATCTCTGGTCCATGCTTGCTGCAGCGATGTGATGAACAAGTCTTGAAGAAATCTTCATCATCCTGTGCTGTGGCGACCTAGGACTCGAAATTGAGAAGAGAGAGGAAGAGCACTGTGACAAGAGGGTTGGTCAGGTCCAAGCCTGAGCTGAGCAATGGAGATAAATATTGTAAGAATATAGTGTACAGTAAAATTAAGATTTTAACTCTATATACGAAGAGTCGTGTCTATATATATACAGTCCAGTGATCCAGTGGTCTAACACTTCTCGCAGTCGTAGTGGAAGGGAAATGGACGCAGAGACTGAATCAAAAACAGATAAATAAAGACGTGGGGAGACCTTTAGTTATAATATCGGTGAACTGGTGCGTCGATGGTACATGAAGTATCTGAACTTGTCCTAGTACGACCTTGTCACGGACAAAATGAATATTTATCTCGATGTGCTTCGTGCGTTGATGATGGACTGGGTTGGTGGTCATGTAGATGGCACTGACGTTGTGACAGTAGATGATGGTTGCAGAGAAGATAGGTGCACGAAGCTCCTGGAGAAACTGGCGAAGCCAGCAACACTCGGTGACGGCATAGGTAATGACGCGGTACTCGGCTTCGGCGCTGGACTGAGACACTGTAGTCTAGCGTTTTGAGGACTAGGAGACTAGAGTGTCGCCGAGGAAAACACAGTAGCCGAACGTGGAGCGTCGAGAGTCGGGGCAGCCTGCCTAGTCCGCGTCAGAATATGTGGTAAGAGAGTCGATGGGGCTGGAGTTGAGGTACAGGCTGCTGGAGAGCAGTGCGAGATGAGGTTCACACGGAGCATGCATGAAGAGGCACACTTGCTGGACGGCGTAGGTGAGGTCGGGCCATGTGAGGGTGAGCTATTGGAGAGCACCAGCAAGACTCCGGTACTAGAAGGGATCGGTGATGAGTGAGTCATCGGTAGCGGAGAGTTTGGCGTGAGTGTCGACCGAAGTGGCCGTGGGGTGACATTCGGCCATGCCCATGAGAAAGGAAGAGCCTGTGAGAAGAACGGGTGACAGAGATGCCAGGGAAGTGATGGAGAGGACCGAGATCGGTCATGGCGAGCTTAGAGTGGAGTCGAGCCATGATCTGGTGCAGGAGGGACGACGAGGACGCTGTGAGAACAATGTCGTCGACGTACAGGAGAAGGTAGGCGGTGGTGTTGCCGATGTGAAGAGTGAAGAGAGAGCTATCGGACACGGAGGCCACAAAGCTGATGTGCCGAAGATAGGCAGTAAAGCGCTGGTACCAGACGCGAGGAGCTTGTTTAAGGCCGTAGAGGGAGTGCTGAAGGAGACAGACATCGTCGGGACGAGAAGGATCGATGAAACCGGGAGGCTGCTGGCAGTAGACCGTTTCCGTCAAATGGCCGTGAAGAAATGTGTTCTTCACGTCAAGCTGGTGGATCGGCTAAGAGTGCGAGGCAGCCAGGATGAGAACGACCCGGATAGTGGCGGGTTTAACAACGGGACTGAAGGTCTCGTCATAGTCGACACCGGGACGTTCGGAGAAACCACGAACTACCCAGTGTGCCTTGTGACGGGCAAGTGATCCATCGGCGTGGAACTTGTGTTTGAAGATCCACTTACCGGTCACAACATTTGCACCAGGAGGGCGAGGGACAAGGCGCTAGGTCTCATTGTCCATAAGAGCCTTATACTCGTCAGCCATGGCCACGCGACATTGAGGATCAGCCAGGGTTGAACGAGGAGTTGCCGGGATGGGCGAGATAGTACAATAGATTGCTAAGAGCCCGTAGCGCTTGGTGGGACGAAGGGACCCGATTTGTGATAAGGTAATCATGTGATATGTGGAGGGGACAGGAGCCAATGAGAGCGTGGAAGGTGGGGTAGAGACTGGTTGGGGAGGGGCTTCATCGGCTCGGGATCGACTACTGTATGGGAGAGGGAGGGGCTGAACTAGGTCGGCCTAAGCCGATGGGAGTGTATGGGCTGATATGTTTGGTCGGTCCGATGGTGGTGGAGCAGCCGATAGGGAGGGGGGAGCCAATGAAGGTGAATGGGCTGATGGGTGGATATGAGCCGATGAAGGCGGAGGAGCCGATGGGATGGGGGTGTTCGATGGAAGGGAGACAGGATCAGCCGGAGTTGATGAGAGTGGTGGAGCCGATGGAGGTCTGATGTGAGTAGCATCGGACCGAAGAGGAGTGGGATAGCTGAGCAGTAAGTCCTCAGGAACGGCCGATGAGGGGGCCAAAGGTGAGATTAATGGAGGAGACCAGGAGGGCACGGCGTTGGTAAGTAGGAAGTCAAGATCGCTAGATAAGGATCTGGGATGAAGGAGACCAAAGGGGAAGTAGTTCTCGTCAAAAACGACATGGCGAGAGACAATGACCCGGTGGGTGGAGAGATCGAGACATCGGTATTCCTTGTGGGATGAGGGATATCCGAGAAAAATACAGGCGGTGGAGTAGGGGGCAAGTTTGTGAGGAGTAGTGGCGATGAGATTAGGGTAGCAGAGACACCCGAAGACGCGTTGCCGTGCGATATAGAAGGGTGTATGGGACATTGTGGCGAACGGAGGAACAAGGACGCCGATTGAGGAGGTAAGTCACAGTGGTGAGTGTTTCAGCCCAGTAGGTTGCAGGTAGGTGGGCATCAAGTAGCATTGTGCGACTGATGTTGTTAAGTATGCGAAGCAGGCGTTCGGTCTTGTAGTTCTGGGGAGAGGTGTAGGGGCAGGAGAGGCGGAGATGGATGCCCTGGGAGGTGAGGAAGGTTTGAATGTTACAATTGACAGACTCCGTACCGTTATCGGTCTGCAGAGCTTTAATGGAGAGGTTAAACTGGTTGTAGATATAGTTTGTGAAGTTAATGAGGTGGGAGGCGACCTCAGACTGGCTAGTGAGTGGAAAAGTCCAGCAATAGTGTGAGTAATCATCAAGTATTGCAAGATAATACTGATTATCAGATACACTCTTAACCGGAGAAGTCCATACATCACAGTGTATTAGTTCAAAAGGTCGCGAGGTACAGGACATAGAATTTAAAAATGGGAGTCGCACGTGTTTGCCGAGTTGACACGAGTGGCAAACGGTGGAGCTGCTGTGGGTATACTGGATGGAGGCGCTGCGACGTAGATTGGCGACAGTGTCAGGGCTAGGATGACCAAGGCGAAGATGCCAGAGGTTGGTGGAGAGGGCGACGCTGGTGTGCGGAGTGGACGGCGTGGTGGGGATGGTGTAGAAGTCACCGCCACTATTGCAGCGAAGGATTTGACGCCGGGTTGGGATATCCTTCATAGAGAAACCAGAAGCATCAAATGCAATTGAGAAATTGTTATCTCGTGTGAATTGACGAACAGAGACTAGATTGTGAATGATGGAGGGAACAATAAGGACATTACGAAGTGGAAGGTTAGTGGTGGGTGTTGATAGAAGAGAGTCACCACGGCATTGAACAGGGAGAGAGTAGCCATTACTGATGGTGACAAAGGGAAAAGAGGAGGGATGGCGAGAGCGTAGTATATCAGCCGATGACGCCACGTGAGAGGACACATTTGTTCTTATTTTGCCCAAGGGATTCGAATTAGCGCCGAGTCTAGCACCCAAGAGTGCTGAGGTTGGACGTCATCTGGTTAAGGGCGGCGATAAGGCCAGCCTAGTTCTAGGAGAGAACCGACTGGGTGGTTGGTGGTGGGAGGATCGGCTGCGGTGGTAGGGTGGGAGCCGATGCCAGGTGGGCCTAAGGATGGGTGCCGAGAACCCCAAGTCGCTAGCCGATGGGATTGTGTGGCTAGGGATAGGGTGCCTAGGGGTTGTAGCGTAGCCATAGACCCATGGTTCTAGCAGACAGGACAAGGACTGGAGCAGGTCGTGATTGCATCGGACCGTGCCAGTTCTTGCCCTTGCCCTTGCCTTTGCCGGTGCCACTGGTGCGGGCTGTGTTGCCATGGTTAGAGCCATGGCTACCAGGGCCGCGAGAAGTGGCAGCGGCATATGATGGTCGGCCGACATGATCGGCTGCGGCGAGGAGAGTGGTGTGGGCCATGGTCTTCTCGTCGTTGGCCAGGTGTAGTTCTTTGAGAACTAGCATGTCATGAGTCCAGGCGAACGATAGAAGGGGTGTGGACTTAGTAATGTCATCAGCGGTGTTGGAGAAGCGTGGGTTAAGTCCTCGCAGGAGGGCGAGGACGAGTTGTGAGTCAGCCATAGGGTGACCGACATTGCGCAGGGCAGCAGCCTTAACCTTGAGGTGCTGGCAGTACGAGGAGATAGGAGAGTCTCCTTGTACTATGGAGTGGAATTCGTTGAGTAAGAAGATGGTGCACGGCTGTTTGTTGGAAAGGAAGAGCCGCTCGATAGCCACCCAGAGATCCCAGGCGGTGGGATCGGTGTCATCCATGGCAATGTCGAGAACAGAGTCATCGATCGAGCCAAGCAACTAGCTGTGCACGCAGTACTTGGCGATATCCCACTAGGGATCATCGGGTCGAGGTGGGACGAAGCCATCGATGTGTGACCGGAGGCCAAACTTTTCATAGAGGGATTTGAAGAAAAATACCCACTTGGAGTAGTTGGCGTTGAGGTCGAGAGAGATGAAAACGTGAGATTTCACATTGACAGCGGCGTAGGGTGGTGAGAAGATTGGTGAGGTAGTGCTCGAAGTGTGGTCAGAGGCATCAAGGGCCGAAATAGATTCGGCGACTGAGTGGGTGCCGGAGCTAAGGTCTGACTCGGTGGCCATGACAAGAGGGAACGGGCGTAAGAAGCCGATGAGGGTAAGGTCCAATGAGAGGTAGGAGGCTGATGAGGGTAAGCCGATGAGAAAAGTGGTTGGCCGATAGGAAGGAAAAGTGGGCCAACTAGCCAATGGGGAGTGGTTGGTCGATAAAAAGTAGGCAGCGAAGTAGTTGAGAGAGGAGTGGGTGGCAAAGTAGGTAGGTCAGAGAGTAGGGGGTCACAGATGTGAGGAGATTTGCGTCCGTGAAAAGAAAATTCACGTCCTTGGATCCGTGGAGGCAAAGGAGTGGAGCGGATGTGAAAAACTTGAAGAGGGGAAGAACGCGAAGAGAGGAGGTTCGTGTCCGAGAGGCAGGGATTCATGTCCGTGGACACGTCGGAGTGGCTCAGACGCGAGTGAAGAAGATTCGCGTCCGAGAGCAGGTGAGCGTATCGGAAAACCGAGAACCGAGAGAGGGTTCCAGCCGATGAAAGACGGACGAGTCCAGCCGATGGAGGGCGGACGAATCCAGCTGATGGAGACGACGAATGCAGAGATACGTCGGCATCGGAAGAGAAGGGATGCGCCGAGGCAAGGAAGGAACGAAGACGGGTGAGAGACGAGACGAGGTGGCGGATGGAGATTGTCGTCTCGTCATGTGGTGAGAACAAGAGAGGAGAGAGTTTGGTGGAGAAGAAGAAAACCGTCTACGGAGGAGATGGGAAGAAGAGAGAGCCGAGACGAGAAAGCAGAGAAAAAATACCGAGAAGGAAGTTTGCGATGGGACGGAAGTGTCGGCTCGTCGGTGGGAGGATGCTAGCGCGTCGAGGATATCTAGACCTACTATGATACCATATAAAAATATGGTATATAGTAAGATTAAGACTCTAACTTTATATATGAAAGGTCGTGTCTAATGGTTTAGTGGTGGATGTGAAATTAGAAATGAGCACCTTTTTCTTTAACCTTTGGTGTGGATTGATGCTTCTGTTCCTGTGATGGTAAGGATTGCCATGATATTGGAGTGACTGGTGATAGTCTTTTCTATTATATTTATTATATTTTTTTGCGAGGATTATTTTCTAAGATTTGTTTATGGATAGGGTAGTTGAAGGTGGCTGTATTGTGGACTTTGTGAATATATGATTATAGTCCAGTCTTTTTGTCAATAAATAATTGAGACTTCCAAGACTTCAAGTCAACAGTAAATATTGGGCAATAATAAATAGGCGTGACTGACTTCAGTCAACTGAATGCTACGCCGGGACTCTTCCCCTTGTGTCTCCAGTCAACAGCATCACAGTCAAGGATAGGCAGCGCTGCTTAGCCTTAGTCAAGTGGAAACGGGAAGCCAGATCGCTTGCAATAACTATCATGTCATTCGTCCATCTGTTTCTGGCTCTGTGCGCTCGAAACTGCCATGGCGATTCATGGTGAGCTGCATTGCTCTACGATCCTGCGCGTAATTTCTGTCTTGTTTGTGCTTGGAGTTCTCGTACCAGGTGCCGGCGGGCGGCGGCATCATCGGCATGGCTGCCCTCCGTTCACCTGCGGCCGCCGTAGCGACGTTTCGTCTCCTTTCCGCCGGCGAGGTGACCCGTCGGAGTGCGGTGTTGCATCTTACGAGCTGACTTGCACCGATGACAAGGCTATGATTCAGATCGACAACGGGACATACCTTGTGACTGATATCAGCTACGAGGATTCTACCTTCTGGGTCGTGGACGCAAACATCTTGGATTCACGTAACAATTGTCCTCTCCCTCGCAGGAATCTCATTCCCTATTATGAAAAAATCAGCACCGATGAATCACACCACTGCAAACAAGTCGAATTGGACACTACTTCAAATTGGTGGTCTGTCTTCGTGAGCTGTTCGCAGGAAATAAAGAACAATGCTATGTACAGTCCTGTCGCTTGCGTAAGCAACATCAGCTCCTTCGTCTACATGCTAACTGGCATGTACTCTTATTATATTGAGAGTCTCGAGCCTTCCTGTGGGTACCTGGCCATGACTCCTTTGGGTGCTCTAGATGCTGTGGCGCCAGTAAATGCAAGCTTAAGCTATACAGATGTAGTAAAATTCATGACGAAAGGTTTCCGTGTCCGATTTCCTTTCAGAATATGTAATAATGGTATTGAATGCCTAATGGAGCAGATTAGGTGAGTTCTTGATCTTGACATCTATCGACTTTTCTCCCGTCCATGTATGTCTGAATATTTGTTTTTGTTCCATGCAGAACATCGATTGGTACAAGACAAGTTTCAGATTTGCTTACTACCATTCTTTCCGCAGATGAAATTTTCCTGTCTTGCCTACTTGATCATCCAAATACACCCTACAGTATAATGATGTATGCAATATTGCCGATTTGGAAGATGATTGCAGGTAAATCGTCGATCAGAAATTCAGAATTACATATGCTTAATTAAAATTTCTTCATTCCAACCGATTGAACACGTCTATACAGCGCTACGCAGGTTGCTGTTGGTGCCCTTGGCCGTATTTGTTTTCCTTGCATACAAACACTGGAAAACAAGGATTACAATTGATGCAGTTGAGAAGTTTCTCCGTAAGCAGGAAATACTCGGGCCGACAAGGTATGCTTATACTGACATCACTGCAATCACAGGCCATTTTAGAGAGAAGCTCGGACAAGGAGGTTACGGCTCTGTATACAAGGGCGTGCTGCTCCCAGGTGATCTCCATGTGGCCGTCAAGATGCTGAATGGCAATTCCAACTGCAATGGAGAAGAATTCATCAGTGAAGTTGCCACCATAGGTAGGATCCACCATATTAATGTTGTGAGTCTAGTGGGTTTCTGCTCCGAGGAAATGAGAAGGGCCTTGGTTTACGAGTACATGCCTAGAGGATCTCTGGACAAGTACATCTTCTCATCTAACAGAAGTTTCTCATGGGACAAGCTCAATAAGATTGCTCTGGGTATTGCTGGAGGGATCAACTACCTGCACCAAGGGTGTGATATGCAGATCCTACACTTTGACATCAAGCCACACAACATTCTTCTTGATGACAACTTTGTTCCAAAAGTTGCTGATTTTGGTCTTGCTAAATTGTACCCAAGGGACAAGAGTTTTGTGCCTGACAGGGCTTTGCGGGGAACAGTGGGTTATATAGCTCCGGAGATGGTATCCCGGAGCTTTGGTGTTATATCCACCAAATCCGATGTTTATAGCTTTGGAATGTTGCTGCTTGAGATGGCCGCAGGGCGAAGGAATGCAGACCCAAATGCGACGAACTCAAGTCAGGAATACTACCCATCATGGGTGTATGATCGGCTAAAAGAACAAGAAGTTGGTGAGATATGTGCTGCTACTGACATGCATGAGGTTGAGAGGAAGCTGTACATTGTTGGCCTATGGTGCATTCAGATGAAGTCCCACGACCGGCCGACGATGAGAGAGGTGTTAGAGATGCTTGAAGGTGGTGTCGATGGCTTACAAGTGCCTCCTAAGCCATTCTTCTGTGACGAGGACATGGCTGTAGTGGACTCGTACCATATCTGCTCCGAGCTGACTGCAATCTCGGAGGAAGACGAGTGAAACACGAGTACCAGGTTAAGCAGTATAGCTTGTGAAATGCTGAAGCAATTGATATATCGATTGGGAAATAATCTACGGTGTTTCCTGTCTTTTCAACGTTTATGCGCATTAGCTAGTAGTTAACGATGGCGATTTGCAGCTTGTTTGTTCTTGCTAAGATGAAATTCCCGTGAAGCACGCTTATCGTTTGAAGCGATGGGTGTATCGTTTTTATCATACAAGATGTTTTTCTTTCGCAATGCCTGACGATGAAGAGGTACTCAGGCTCAGGCTGGAGAGATGCAATTTTCTCTCTTCAGTACCATATCCATATAGAAAGCTCGCTCTGTTCTCCTTACAGCTCTGGATGCAACTTTTCTCTCGTTAATAATGACTTCCAAGTCAACAGCATCAGTCTTGTAGGCCCAAGGTTAATTGCTCTACTTACTAGTATTAGCTACTCCTTTGTTCAAATTACTAGGGAGGTAGTAGTATTATGGGACGGAGGGAGTAATTAATTGCTATGCCTGTGATTCATCCATCTGGCTCCGGCTCTGCGGGTGCGAGCTAGCTGCCATGGCGATTCCTGGTTCGTTCTGTCGCCCAACTGCGCTGCAAGTCTTCATTTCTGCCCTGTGTGTGCTTGCAGTTCTTGTCCCAGATGCAGGCGGGAGGCATCACCGGCCTGCGTGCCCTCCGTTCACATGCGGCAATCTCAGGGACGTGTCGCCCCCGTTCCTCCGGCGAGGTGACCCGCCGGAGTGCGGTGTTCAGTCCTACGAGTTAACTTGTGCAGACAACAAGGCTACGATTCAGATCGACAACGGATCGTACTTTGTGAAGAGCATCAACTACAAGGATTCCACCTTCATGGTCGTCGACACCAACATGCTGGATTCACTTAACAACTGCCCTCTTCCTCGGTGGAGTCGCGTTCTTGATTATTACTACCAAATATTATACGAGAGGCTTAGAGAAAACTCACGCCGCAGCATCCAGGTCGAACTGATGCCACCTTATTGGAGCAGTACAGCTACTTTCGTGACTTGTTCGCAGGAAATAAAGAACAATGTTATGTACAGTCCTGTCGCTTGCCGAAGCAGCAGCAACTCCTTCGTTTACGTGCTAACTGGAATGAACTCTAATTATATTGAGAGTCTCAAGTCGAGCACAACGCTGAATCGTCGCCCCGTCAAGTTGCCGACTCCGTCGCTGGGTGCATCGCCACCCACGTCGCCAGGGCGTTCCACCGACAATGACGGACGCTGCCAAAGACCACCACACGAAGAAGGTTATGGCTGACACCGCGGAGGCCGACCCATGGCATCCACTACCAAGGCCGTCTGCTATGCCGAGAAGGCCACGGCCGACACCGCGGAGGCGAGGCCACCTACTGTGTCGCCACTATGGACGAGTACGAAGCCACCTACAAATCTCTCTAGGCATAGGCCACCACCGTTATCAACGTCTGTGCCCTCATCCCCGTTGTGTTTGACCAGCCTGCCAACTACTATAGCAAATGGTGTGGCTTATTTTTCATCGTCCTCGGCAAATATGCTCACTTGTTGTGTCCTTGAGGACGAGACCTTTCTCGTGCCTGGCATGGGTGCAAACGGACTGCACCGTCCTAATGTAGATGTATGGCACTATCTCCAATGACCTGTAGCAATTGCTAATGCTGCGATAGTTCTCCGCTCGCGGTGACTGGTGCTTTCTCGCAGATGAGTTCCTCGACTAGAAAGAGTTTCGTGCGCTCCTCCTAAAGACAATTTCACATCCCTGAGCATCACCGACTACTATCGTCGCCTTGAGTCGATGGCCACCTTTCTCACCGAGTTCGGTGACCTGATCGGCGACCGGCAGATGAATCTCATGCTCCTTTGTGGTCTGAACGACCAGTTCCGCCACATGATATCTATCCTCAAGATACATCGCTCATTCCTAACCTTTGCAGATGCTCGGACGCATCTCTTGCTAGAAGAGGTAGAGATCGAGGCCCGGCCACCATCGCCGCCCTCTGCTCTTGTTGCCGTAGCACCCCAACTAGCGGCGCACAAGACTGCAGCACCTCCACGCCCGGGACACTTCCACCTCTCTCCGGGCGACCTTCTGGAGTCTCATCTGCACCCAACCCTAGCACTGGTCGACAATGCAACAGTCGTTGGCATGGCCGTGGTGGTCGCAGTGGCCCCCTGTACCTACTGGAGGCGCACCGCCAGCTCTGCACCTGTCCCTCGCGCATCCGTGAGTGGGTACCATCTAGATGTGGCCATATGACCGGACTAGCCGTCCTCTGACAGTACCACTGGCTTTCACCGCTGTGCCTAATTACGGTGGCCACTTCAGTAACATCCTCGGCAGCGGTGTCTATGACGACACCTACGACCCTTCCCAGTATAGCTCGTACTACAAGGGAGCCTCACCCTCACCACCAGTGTTGCTTTCCCTGACCCTCTAGGGGTCCTCGTCTGCCTTCCAGGCCTCCTCGGCGGTGCCCTGGTCCACACCACCCTAGAACCCTATCCATGGTGGTTCCTGGAATCAGGACTCCCTGGCATACTTATTTAACACCATGACGCTCAACCAGCGGGCGCCCTGCTCTGAATGGTATACCGATTTAGGCGCCAGTTCTCATATGACCGCAGATGCTGGTAAACTCTCCACCATTTTCTCACCGTCATCATTTACTCCTTCATCTATCATTGTGGATAATGGGGCCTCGTTTCCTGTCATTGCCACTGAATCACATATCTTTTCTTTTCTACATCGTAATCTTGTTCTCAACGATGTCTTAGCCTCTTCCAACATTATTAAGAATTTGATTTTCATTCGTTGTTTTACCATCGATAATAATTGTTCCATTGAGTTTGATCCTTTTAGCCTTTTTGTGAAGGATTTGCACACCAAAAATATGATCGCCAGGTGCAATAGCTCTGGGGACCTCTACCCATTCTACCCACTCTCCACCAGCACCTCCGCATTCATCATCGTACCCACCTCTCTTTGGCATCATCATCTCGGGCATCTTGGGTGTGAAGCTCTGTCCAAACTTATCAGTTCTAGTGTCATTTCCTGTCATAAGAGTGATCTTGACCATATTTGTCATGTGTGCCAACTTAGTCGTCATGTCCGTCTTCCGTTAAGATCATCCAGCTCTAGAGCTCTTCATAATTTTAATTTAATACATTATAATTTTTAGACATCTCCTATTATTAATGTGTCTGGATATAAGTATTATCTTGTTATTCTTAACGATTGCTCACACTATATTTGAACATTTCCTCTTTGCCTCAAATCCGAGACCTTTTTTGCTCTTTCTCATTTTTTTGCTCATATTTACACGTAATTTAGCACCACCATCAAGAGCGTCCAGTGCAATAACAGCTGTGAATTTGTCAATTCCTAGGCCCGTACATTTTTCCTCTCCCACGGTATTGCATTCCACATGTCGTGTCCATATATCTTCCAACAAAATGGGACAGTAGAACGTTCCCTTCGCACCATTATGCGTTCTCTTTTGTTTTAGGTGAGTCTCCCTCCGGTTTACTGGGTTAAGGCCCTTCACACTACGACCTACCTTATGAATCAACTCCCTACTAAAAACCTCGTTTTGTCGACATCATACACCTCCCTCTATTCCACCCAGCCCTCGTACATACACCTTCAAGTTTTTGGGTGTGCCTGCTATCCCAACATGTCCTCCACAACACCCCATAAACTCGCTCATCGCTCTTTCTTGTACGTTTTCCTTAGATACTCCTCGGAACATAAGGGCTATTGGTGTCTTGAGCTCTAGTCAAACCGTATTCTCATCTCTCGTCATATCATTTTTGATGAATCTTTTTTCCTTTTCTCTAACATGTCCACCACGCCCATGGTATCTTCTGCCTTGGATTTTTTTGACTGTTGAACCTGATCTTACCACTCTACCCCCTAGAGCCCGTCTTGTGCATGCAGGTCCTTCGTCGATCGCCCTGGCTACTTCGAGGTTAGCACCCCCACATGCTATACACAACCCTGTGCCCATCCATGGGTCCGTTGTTGCACCCGAGCATGCCCCTGCACCACCCTCCCTAGGGCCATGGTCGCTAGAGCCACCGTCACCCGAGCCCTTCATACCGCTCAATGTTGCTGCCCCTGTGCATCTAACACAGGCAGCCGCCTTGTCCTCCACGGTGCTCGCCCGTACTATCGGTACCGATGCCCCTGTTGCTCCCGCAAAGGCTGTTGCCAGTGGCACTGACTGATCACTGCTACTAGACCAGTCTCCATCATCCCAGTCACTAATGTGCACTCCATGCGCACATGCGGCAAAGCTGGCATCGCATAGCCCGTGGATCATCTCAACCTCCACGCTGTGCTCATGTCGCCTCTACCGTGCTCTGTTCGTGATGCTCTATCAAACCCTAATTGACGCTTTGCTATGCAAGCTGAGTATGATGTACTTCTCACCAATGACACCTGAAGCCTTGTTCCTCGGCTTCCTGGCGTCAATCTGGTGGCCGGCAAGTGATTTTATCGTCACAAGCTACTCGCAGATGGTTCGGTTGATCGCTACAAGACTCGTTGAGTTCTGAGGTTTTACACAATGATCGGATATTGATTATGATGAGACTTTCAGTCCAGTGGTTAAGCTAGCAACAGTTCGGGTGGTTCTGTCTTTGGCTCTATTTCAAAATTGGCCTATTAATTAGCTGAAAGTTAAGAATGCGTTCTTACATGGCACTCTGATAGAGACGGTTTACTGTGTATAGCCTTCTAGTTTTATCGACTTGTCACAACCAGATTTTGTCTGTCGACTCAATAAGTTTCTTTATGGTCTGAAGCAGGCTCTCTATGCTTGATACAACAGGTTTGCCACTCATCTCATATCCTTTGGTTTTATTGAGACCAAGTCAAATACTTCGTTATTTACATATTATCAGGGATCCGACACTACCTATCTGCTACTGTACGTGGATAATATTGTTCTCACCACCTCGTCAACTAGGCTTCTCCAACACATTATTGTCGCTCTACAGCGTGAGTTTGCTATGACAGACATATGCCAATTTTATCATTTTCTAGACATTTCCATTACACATTGCGATGATACCTTATTCCTCTCTCAGCGGCACTATACTCTGGATATTTTGGAGCACGCCGGGATAAGTGTTTGTAAGCCTTATAGCACCCCTGTTGACCTATACTCCAAATTGTCTATGGACGGTCCTCCGGTTGCTGACTCTACACAATACCGTAGCTTCGCTGGTGCACTACAATACCTGACATTCACTTGTCCAGACATTGGCTATGCCGTCTAGCAGATTTGTCTCTATATACATGATCCTCGTGAGCCACACCTTACCGCTTTCAAGCGGATATTATGCTAATTACAGAGTACTTTTTCTACTCTACGCCGCTCTCCACTTGCTAAGCTTGTTGTTTACACCGATGTCGACTGGGCCAGCTATCCCGACACTCGCCGATCAACATCTAGTTATGCAGTGTTCTTTAGGGATAATTTGGTTCTCCAAGTGTCAATATACAGTTTCTTGATCGAGTGCAGAGGTTAAATATCGAGCTGTGGCTAATGGTGTTGCTGAAGCTACTTAGCTGCACCAAATACTCATAGAGCTTCGCCACCCATCTCATCGTTCCACCTTAGTCTACTGTAACAACATTAGTGTTGTTTATCTCTTCAGCAATTCAGTCCAATATCAATGTACGAAATATATTGAGATTGATTTTCATTTTGTTCAGGAGCGGATCGTCCTCGATTATGTTTGGGTATTTCATGTTCCCATGACATTCTAGTACACCGATATCGCCTTTCTATTTCTGTAATTTAGGAGTTTTGATCAAGCCTAAACGTTCGTCGAGCTCCTGATTAGACTATGGGAGAATGTTAGTATGATGTAATTAAAGTAAATTTCTATAATTCCACCCTAGGTGCACCACATGATGAAGGTTGTGTCGAAAGCCAAAATGAGAACCTGATCTCTGGTCCGTCTTTGCCGCACCACTGTGACGAACATATATTGAAGAAGTCTTCATCGTCCCGTGCTGTGGCGACATAGAACTCGCACTTGAGAGGAGAGAGAGTAGGAGAAGCACCGTGATAAGAAGGTTGGTGAAGTCCATGCGGTGTAATGGAGATGAGATAAAGGCAGATGATGAGAAGGCAGTGCTTTAGAAATGGTCACATGTTTGCCTGAAGTCTTTCACCTCTGGCGAGGATTGATGCTGTGCTTATCATGATGTTTTGAGCAGTACTGCCGATGAAACCTCTGCCGTATTCAGTACTTCTGTTTCTTTGATAGGTAGTGCTTGCTTTCTGATTAGGCTTGAGTTGAGCTGTGAGTGGAGCTTCCACCGGCTGCATTTGTGGACTTTGTGGGTCTTCTACGATTATAGTTGCATCTTTTTCAGCGATACAACAGCTGTAGCTGGCTAATGCGGCACAGCAGAATTGTGGGATTGTGAGTGCTACGCCTGGACTCTTTTGCTGTAGCCCGCTAACGCTGTGGCTGCTGTAACTGGTGGCGCCCATCACGCACGGTGGCCGACGGAAACCGGGACAGTTTCGTCCACGATAGCAATTCAGCGTAGACCCCTGATTGAGAATGGCAATTTAACAAATCCAAATTTCTCGTTTTTCATGCCATGTACATGGAGGATGAGCATTGCCGAGGAAAATGTTGGGCCGAATGCCCGTGAGACTCTGCGTGTGCATTCAGCTATAGTGGAGGATGGGCATGGTTTTTGCAGATTTATCACACCATGGAGTGAAATCAATCTTTCTGGGTAAGAATTCCGTCCAAAAATACCTCCCTCGTTATCTAAAAAAAAACCTCCCTATATTACCGTAACTGCGTACTTCCGCTGAAGACTGAATATTACCTGACTGGTGTTTTTTTCTCAGACTGCCATCACTACTCAATTTTAGAAATTGAACTGATTTTTGTTCTCCACTGTAGAACACAAAGTTTCCCTACAGCTAGCAAAATCATAAGTTACCTGAAATTGTGCTTTACGGGCAAAATATGCCAATATATGTGTTGAATTTACTGGCTTGAAGCCCATTATTTTATCCAACTTTATTACCTCTGAAGTAAGGAAACATATTCGTCGCTTCCTATGCCATAGAAACACACAGGAAAACACAATTGAAAAGCGTCCTTTTTTATAGGAATTAAAAGACATCTGATTACAAATAAAGCACAATAAAAATATCTATACTGTCTTCTTAAAAAAATGACAGTGGTGACCCACAACCACTACCATATGAGACCACCAAATGAGCTTTCACCCATTCCCTCAGCTAGCCAACAGTTTGAAGGTGATGGAGCTATCTCCATTCTCCTACCTCCTCACTAACCTAGCTAAGCTGCTCAGAGTAAGGTCAAAGATGACAATAGTGACACAAAGGATAGAGAGGTTGTTGCCACACATTCGGTGACCTCCCCTTGCACCGTCGCTAAAGTCAAGATGGCCATATCTAATGGCTCTAGGTTCACAGCTGCCAGATCTAGTAGCCTAGGAGTTTAAGCACCTAGATCTGATGAGAGATGGGATAGGCACAAGGGAGGGAGAGAGGTGGCGGCAATGCTAGAATTAGGAAGCTATGGTGGTGACATCGCCAAAAAAACGAGGGGAGAACAGGGAGGTCAAAGATGAGTAGCTCAAGATAGGCTCAAGGCAATCAGTTCACCATTGCGGCATTGCCATCATGGGCGGCGCTTGTTCCCTGCTATCATCGCTGCCTTCATTGATGGAGCCCGAGCCCGCTCCTTGCTACCACTGCAACCTAGTTCTAGCCACTGTCGGTAGCAAAATCCTTTGCTATCCAACGTCGTTGCTGCCTTATCGGTGGAATAGACTGAGCGTATCAAACTTTTGGGTGAGGTAACATGGTCGCCATCGAGACATGGATTGCCTCGCACAGCTGGCTGGTTGTTGCAGTGCTAGCTGCTAGCCTCTCATCCAAAGCTTGCATTAATACATCTGCCTACTCCTTCATTTCTATAATTTTTTGACTTTTCTTCGTTTCTATCTTGAATAATACAAATATCAAGTTTTATCTGTACATTAGTTTTTTTTTTGCATCATTCATATTTCTATGGTTTATTGAGAGTAGCCCAACCAATGAGATACTTCTCATACATGCATTGCAAGGAACATGCGTAGTTTATGTAAAATAATAGTTGAAATGGTAAAATCACGTTCTAGCATATTCAAAACTATATTTTTATATGAATTATAATAGAAAGTAAAATAAGGAAAAAACTTGTGAGCCAGCAGATGGAAAAAAAATCTCTACATGGATCGAATACAACATTTCATTCGAATAAATTATATCTATTGTTCATCATTAGAAGTAACTACGTAGCTTGACACATATGTACAAAATGATACCAAATATGATGTGGTGATTAATGGGTGTAAATAATTTTATTTTGCTTCCTAGAAGCTTTTACCATGTATAATGGATTCTTTTCTTAAAATCCCGTTGCATCGTCTATGCTCCTTTAAAAAGGAGTAGCAGTAGTGAATCTGTCACCATCCCACACCAAATGTCTCTACTTTTTTACCAAATCTCCCTTTTTTTTATTTGAAAGATAGCAGAGGGTCACATGTTAGTATGAGGCTAATGGGCCATATGTCAGCTAGAAATATATGATCGTATATATAGAAAATAACGGTAATAACGAGTTAATGATAATTTTCTTCAATTAAAATCTCGTTGAAGTATGAGCAATATGCTATTCTATATAGAAAGATGCAAATTGCATAAATCAGTCTCTCAAATTCCACATTTTGCTTTCATTGTGTATTTTCGTTCTCTATAAGAGCTACAACCACTTTGAAGCATGCTATGGGTTTCATCTATAAGAAGCAGGATCAGATTCTGTGCTAAGAGGCAACCTTAGCAAGACCAACTTGGGAGTTGTTATCTGTTGTCGATTGAATAAAGTCAGCAATAGTCGACAATTTAAATCATTGCAAGATATAATGCCATTACAGTCACCTTATTCACTTGGGGACTGATACATCAGAGGCTAGAGGGGGATCTGAGTCCTGAATTCCAGCAACACCAAAGCTTACTGGATTTGTCGTGACGAATTTATGGTCTATGTCAGTGTCGATAGTTATTGTGCTTTCCAAGAATTTAACGACCTCAGACATTAGAGGCCTCCTGTTTTGGATGATGATTCCATGTCTGAAGGCCCAATGGCAGTAGGCGGGGGAGGAGGAATCGGAGATGAAGACGTGATATGAGTTGGGGGGCAGAAGATGAGGTGGTAGTTGGTCCCTGACGGGCAGGTGAACGTAGTGCTGGAGCTGTCGTCTCCAGAGTAGCTATACGCGTGCGGGCACATCCGCACAGAGGGCAGGGTGCAGTTGGTGGGTTCCCAGTGCAGCAGCAGGTGTCCTGCTGGAACACCGTGCACGCGCTGTTGCAGTGCCCCAGCGACGTGATGTTGGACGGACAACGCGGCCCCTCGCTGCACGGCGGCGCTCCCTGTCTCTGCTCTGGCATGGGCACGTTGAAGCCATCGACGAGGGTGATGTCGATGGAATCCTGCTTGTTGAGCTGATTGATCGAGAACCCTGCGGCTGTCTGAGGCGGATTGCCGTTGTTCTTGCAGGACGGCACGCCGCCACAGTCGCCCGTCTGGCACGACCCTTTGCCGTTGGCATCGAACGAGCAGCCCGTGGGGCGGTTGCCGGCAGGCACGTCGAGCGCCCACGACATGCCTGGCTCGACACCCACCGCCACGGCGGCTGGCCACACGGCCGAGCGCATCCACCCTGCCCCGATCCCACTCTTCGCCGCAGAATCTCTCTCTAGCCTCTACTCTCTTTTCAGACCACGACGCCCCGCGATGCCCGCCAGGGCGGATCGCTGCCCCCTCACTGACATTGATGGAGGTTCTGTTTTGGCATTTTACTAAATTTTATAGCTGTATTCAGTTCACTAGCTGAACTCATTCCTGGCCCCTGGTAAGTAATTTGTAGCAGTAGCATGGCATGGTTGATTGCCTGCTGTACAGCGTTCTCTTTTCTCACATTTCCTCCAAATACTCAGGTCCCAACTCTTTCAGTGGCATGGATAGGAATATGCAACAGTGAGGAGTAACTTGCCTTTGACAATTGACAAACAGACAAATGGCAATCCCTTTGCTTTGCTATTCAGTTCTTTCTAAAGATAAAGTATGCTCAGACCCATTTCAATGCAATCACTCAATAACACCAAACTTTGCATCTCCCTTGCAGTGTTCTCTCACAAAATTTCCGCCAACCACTGACCCATGAAAAAAGACAATGAGAGTATATGACTGGGTAAGTCAGTAGTGCAGCAGGAGTACAGTACAGTAGGAGATACATCACAGCATCGACTGAACAAGTTATCCACCACAACTGAACCACAACGTTCTCTTTCTGCTTAACTGCATTACAAGGTGAATAGTGATGATCCATACCTCACATGGATAATCCAGTCGAATAATCAAAATACGCACCATGCAATCTATAGGCGTTACTATGAAAAGCAACATGTGGATTAACTCCCAACAAATTATTAAATCATGATGGAGTGCTCTCCATGACTTATGGCACAGGATGGCTTTCATATGAGACAAATGGCTTAGGTGGCACCTGTATATTCTGCAACCTTCCAGTTATCATGTTTACAACCTTTGTCATTGAGGGCCGGTTTCTTGGGTTCCACTGAATACACCACAGTGCCACAAGGGCCAGCTTTCTCACCATTTGTTTCCCTTCTTCTGTCATTTCCCTATTGAGTACAATGTCTTGCTCGGTAATTACTTTCTCATAGATCCATTCTGGAAAGTATACCTCGTTTTGGTTCTCGATACTTGGGTCCCAAATCCTCCTTCCACTCACCATTTCTAACACAAGCATACCAAAACTGTAAACATCAGACTTGTAAGATATATTTCCAAAGTTCCTAGAATATAGCTCTGGTGCAATGTACCCCATTGTGCCTCTTGCGTTGGTCAAGGTTACAATGCTTTGGTCCCTTGCACACAGCTTTGCAAGGCCAAAGTCCAAAATCTTCGGACTAAAGTTATAGTCCAATAAGATATTATGAGGCTTGATATCAAAGTGGAGGATGCGCTGGTTGCATCCTTGATGCAGGTACTCCATTCCTTGGGCTATGCCTAAAGCAATATCTAGCATCTTGTTTGGTGACAGGAGCTCTAGAGTATTAGGATCGTGCAAAAATATATATTTCTCCAATGACTCATTAGGCATGAATTCATAAAGAAGAGCGCGTCTTGTTCCTTCAGAACAGAAACCTAGGAGACGGACAATGCTAGCATGGTGGATTCTTCCAATGGTTGCAACTTCATTAATGAAATCTTCTCCATCCCCTGTTGGGTTCTCTAGCATCTTGACTGCCACAGGCACCCCATTTGGTAGCATGCCTTTGTATATAGTTCCAAATCCACCTTGGCCTAACTTTTCCTTAAAGCGTCTAGCTATCTTCTTTACTTCAGAGAAAGTATACCTTGTGGGTTGTGATGTGCCATATGTCCTGAGAAACATCTCAACCTTCCAGTGCACCTGTTCATTATACCTTAGCTTCAGGGAGAGATAGAGCATGGTGGCCACCACCAATGAAACAACAAGAATTGCAGCTACTGATGTTGTTGCTGAATAGACACAGAAATAGAAAAATCAGCACATTGCATTAGGACAGAAAGTTATCCTGTAGTGAGCGACTGATCGTGATGGGTATTAGAGAATGTAGTGTCCTTTTAGCAGAAAAACGTAGAGTTAGATCTGCCGACAATAACAATTTTATCTGCTGCAGATAACTTCATTTATTTCATATTTTTTTGTGAATAGAAAGAGAGGATTGGATTGCAACAGTACCTGCAATGACTTTGACACGTGGACCTGCAAATACCAAAGTAGACAATAAGATCTAATTGATGGTTTAACAAATAAAACGGAATTTTACTCTTGAAACAAATGTAAGCCCAGAATAGCCATACAGCGTTGCAGAAAAATGTGGACCCAATGGGGTATCATAGAGTTTTAGTTTTGGGGTTACAGCTGTACTTTGATTATGTGAATATATATGTGATCGATTATTTCTCCTTATATATAATTTAGCATTATCATCAGAAGCACTTTCTTGGTACCAAATCTGTTGCTTGAGTCATTATGCTAGATTTAAGGGAGAATAGGGTGAGGTAGGGTGTATGGCCCTTGGTGTCATGGAATTTGTTGTGATGTACATGTGGGGGTGCTAATCTATTATGATGCTGAAGTGTTTGTGTGTCTATATCTATATGTTATGTTAATTGTGTTTTGGATAATATAATCATGAAAAACGCTTAATAATAAATTATGAAAATTTTATACATAATCTTTTTGCTAATTGTAAAAAAGCTCAGAACAACAGCAAAACAGCAGTATCATGATTATCATCAAAACACCTAACATTAGGTGTATTATTCTTACTTAAATTTTAGATTTTCTAATTGCGTTTGTTACTTAAGTTACTTTTGCTTTCAGGTCGTCTTTGCACAAGTGCACTAGTGTTGTTTGAATCTGCGTATCTATGAGAAGTTGCAAATTTTATAATCATGGTGCCTGATTGCTGCTAGTGAGCAAACATTGTTCCCCTTTGACCACTAATTTTTTGAGATATTTATGAGAATTGGGAAGAATGATTCAATGTGCCCCAAAACCACATATTCTATTATATCATTAGACCACTGGACTAGATCTGACCCTTCCTTACAGAGTTAGGGTCTTAGTCTCATTGTACACCATATTTCTACATGGTATCAGAGCAGGTCTAGACATCCTGGCGCGCTAGCATTCTTTTGCTGGCGAGCCGATGCTTCCTTTCCGTCACAGATCTTCTTCCCGATATTCCTTCTCTGCTTTCTTATCTTGGCTCTCTTCTCCCCGTCTCCTCCGCAGACGGCGCACCTTCCTCCTCTGACGCCTATGCAACTCTGCGTTCGTCGTCTCCATTGGTTGGACCCGTCCGCCCTCCATCGACTAGACTCGTCCGCTCTCCATCGGCTGGAAATCTCTCTCAGTTTCCGCTTTTCTGACAGGCTCACCTACTCCAGGATGCAAAACTTATCCACTCGCATCCGAGCCACTCTGATGTGTCTACGGACACGAATCTATGCCTCCCGGACATGAACCTCCTCTCTTTGCATCCACGCCTTCTTCGAGTTTTCACGTCCGCTCCACTCTTTTGCGTCCACGAGTCCACGGACGTGAAACTTCTCTTCACGGACGCGAACCTTCTCACGTCCATGACCCACCTACTCTCTGATCTACCTACTCTGCCACCCACTTCTCCCTCAACTACGTTGCCTACTTCCATTGGCCAACTACTCTCCTCATTGGCCACCTACTCCCATCGGCCAACCACTCTTCTCATCGACCTACCTCGAACGGCCCCACTACCCTTATCAGCTTCAGCTGATACTGTTTTCCTCTCATCGGACACATCAACCCCATCGGCTCCTCAGCCTCCATCGGCTCGTCCTCACCTATCGGCCCATCCGCTTTCATCGGCTCGCCCCTCCCTATTGGCTGCTCCGCCTCCATTGGACCGCCCAAACCAATCGGCCCATACACATCCATTGGCTCACCCACCCCCATCGGCTCAGGCCGATCTCGTTCAGCCCTTTCCTCGAGCATACAGTCATCGATCCCGAGTCGATGCCGCCCTTTCCTAACCAATCCTCACCCCACCTCTCACGCTCCCATCGGCTCCTGTACCCTCCGCCTCTCATATGATTACCCAATCATAAACCGGGTCCCTCTACCTAACCAAGCGCTACGGGCTCTCAGCAGTTCATTGTACTATCTCGCCCATCTCAACGACTCCTCGTTCAGTCCTGGCCGATTCTCAGTGAAGCGCGGTCATGGCCAACGAGTACAAGGCTCTTATGGACAATGAGACCTGGCGCCTCGTCCCTCGTCTTCCCGGTACCAATGTTGTGACTGGTAAGTGGATTTTTAAACACAAGTTCCACGTCGATAGATCGTTTGCCCGTCACAAGACACGTTGGGTAGTTCGAGGTTTCTCCCAACGTCCCGGTGTTGACTACGACGAGACCTTCAGTCCCGTCGTCAAACCCGCCACCATTCGGATCATTCTCACTCTGGCTGCCTCGCACTCTTGGCCGATCCACCAGCTCGATGTGAAGAACGCCTTTTTTCACGGTCATCTGACGAAAACGGTCTACTGCCAGCAGTCTCTAGGCTTCGTTGATCCCTCTCGTCCCAACGACGTCTGCCTCCTTCAGCGCTCCCTCTACGGCCTCAAACAGGCTTCTTGGGCCTAGTACCAGAGCTTTGCTTTACTCTCCAGGAGCTCTATGCACCTATCTCCTTTGCGACCATCGTCTACTGCGACAACGTCAGTGTCATCTATATGACCGCCAACCCGGTTCATCATCGACGCACGAAGCATATAGAGATAAATATTCATTTTGTGCGTGATAAGGTCGCACTAGGACAGGTTCGGATCTTTCATGTATCATCGGCATACCAATTTACTGATATTATGACCAAAGGCCTCTTCACGCCTTTGTTTACCAGTTTTCACTCTAATCTCTACATCTGTTCCCCTCCCGTTGTGATTGCGGGGGTGATAGACCACTGGACCATTGGACTGTATATATATATATATATCCGACCCTTCCTATATAGAGTTAGGATCTTTGTCTTACTGTACACCATATTTCTATTTTATTTTATTGTACACTACATTCCTACATAATCTAATGGTTTGAACTACTTAGTTTGCAAAATATTTTTTCATCTTATCCCCATAAAAGTTTCAAAGTAGTACTATAATCAAATGCAGGAACTTAACGGGTAGAAAACTACGGTAGGAAATAAAACAATAAGGGGGTAAGGTTCTAACTAGTAGAAATGGTACCGTGATGCATGCAGAATGTTTGATTCCTCTGCGAGCTGAATGCACAGCGTCGCCCTTGCTGTTCACACTCTGTGCAATTTTGGGGAATTTTTCCGAGTCAACCGACAGTGATCTTATTAGAGCTGATTATCCTTTCTACCATTTGCTTGAACGTTAGGCCAGCGATGCGTGGGTCGGGGATCGGAATGATGCCTTTGGAGACAACCCTGCAGTCCAATGGAAGCGCATACAGGTACATGCAAGTCGACACCAAATATGACAAGTGGCTTGTAGTGTCGCTAAGGCATGAGATTGGGCCCAGAACTTTGTCGGCAATAGCAGTGTCGTAGCCGTCGATCATAGAAGCTTTACTTGTTGTGAACTCTTTTGAACAACCTACTATTCTCCCAGGTTCAGTGAGGTATAATTCATATTGACCATCCACATGAGCCGATGGATTTGTGGAGTTGAACTTCTGAAGCAGGCATGGAGAAGATGAGTCCCCAAACGGGGTGATCTTCATGACAGCCTCCTTGTAATCTATGGCAGTCACCTTGCAAGGACCTAGAAATGGGTGATGTAGGATAGTATCTTGGCCAGAGCATGTTAGCTTGATGCATGATCCGTCGCATGATGATGGCGTGTCGCTGGATTGCAGCCGGTGAGGGAACCGGATCTCTGGTCCATGTTTGCTGCACCTGGACGGTGGGCAATGCCTGAAGAAGTCTTGGTCATCCCAAGATGAAGAAGCCATGGATATGTAGGTGCCATGGCTGAGAAGAGAGAGCAGGAAGGCTGTTGCAAGAACGGTACCCATCTCTCTCTACTGCAACGGCCGGAGGTGCATAGAAAATTAGGGTGAAGAGGAATGCAAACAGAATACAGAGAGCAGGAAGGCGATAGCTTTTATCTTTGCCTACGAACCAACCAGCCAGATTTCCATGGCTTCTTCTGCGCCTGAATTGTGAGCCGCCATCGATGACCAGCAGCTTGGGCGTGGAAAAGGTCTCACCATGCAGAGAATACTGTAGGAGCATTTAATATTTCCATTTCCACAAGCCTAGCGTTTGGTTTTGGTTTTACTAAGGTCGTTACTCATTAAGATGATGAGAACCGAATACGAACCTTAATCAGGGTTCACTGTACACTCCAATTAACATGTAGGAGTATCAACTAAGTTTTAATTGCCAGAAGATCATTATTTTTGCATGAATAAATGACTTAAATCAACATTACTGTAGAGCTTCTCGCCTATAGTAGATACAAACCGTTGCCACAGAACATCTAGTCACCACCAACTAGTAAAGGTCAGGTACTAAAATCCCAACTATTATCAACCAACGGGTAACCTGCAATAATCACCTAGTCACCACTAATAATGACGGTGTAGCTTCAACATTTTCGTTATTCTAAATAAATTAAAATATGTTAAAAATAAAAAAACTACTTGTTTTACATGCACTTCTATTCAAATCAAAAAATTCAAATAACCTTTTATTGATTCCTTCCATGTTAATTTCGGCGTTCTACTGTTTCTCCTTATATTATTTTCACGTCTTATTATTCAAATATGCACGGGTATATCTGAAGGTCTCTATTGGATATATCCAATTCTAATTTTTTCTTCAATTAGTGCTATTTCTAACCTATCACGTATATCATCATTTTAAACTGATCTATTCATATGTTCGTAAATCTAATGCAATATATATATCTTTATAACACTTAACTATTAAATATATCATCTTTTTTGACTAATATTATGTACCATACAACATCGTCGGTTTAATTAGCATTCTATAAAAATTATCTTTTATCTTTTAGGGTATCTTCTTATCACAGAGAATGTCTGATGTTTTTTATCATTTCACTTACCCTGTTTTGATCCTATAACTATCATCTTCACTAATATTTTTATCTCTCTATAATATAGATCCTAAATAATGAAATATATCCTTTTTGGCACTACTTGACCCTTTAAACTAGCATTTCTCGTCTCATGTGTAGTAGTGTCAAAGGCATATTTTATACATTCAGTTTTAGTTCTGCTGAGGCTAAAACATTTTAACTCTATAATCTATTGTTATAACTCTAGCTTCTTATTCCATTCGACTTTTATTAACTAGCATTACATCATCAGTGAAAAACATATCCTAAGGGATATCATCTTGTATGTTCCTAGTGAACTTATCCATGATTAAGTCAAAAAGATAAGAGCTCAAAGTCAATTCTTGAAGCGGTCTAGTTTTAATCGAAAAGTCATTTGTGTCCCCCATCACTTGTTCAAACCTTAGTCACAATATTGTTATACATATACTTAATAAAGACAACAAATTTTGTTAGAACTTTATGCTTGTCCAAAACCCATCGCATAATATTTCTTGGTATTTTATCATAAGACTTTTTCAAGTCAATGAGTCCTTCTGCTTTCTATATTATTTCATAACTTTCTTTATTAAGAAAATTGCTTATATGGTTAATCTTTTGGGCAATGAAACCAAATTGGTTTAATGAAAATTGGTATCATTCCTCTTAAACAATTCAACTCATATACAACTAATCAAACAAAATGTAAATGACATAGATTGATCTTAAAATTTCTATTTGCACAGTTCCATGGTCAGTTGATGGATCATTGGGCTGAGTGAGATCTGTTGCCACCAGTGAGCTCTCAGTGGATATCCTTGCATGCACCCTGTTGATGTGATTGCTTGCCCTCTCGTTGATGTCATGATCGGTGACCCCCAATGGTCATCGTCATCATCACCAGGGGTAGATCTAGTGTGTAAAGAGTAGGGCCTTGGCCCCTAGGCCCTAGTCAATTTTTCTTCTTATTTGTACCTCCAAGTCCTTGCTATGTGGCCCTAGATCTCCTTGAGTGGTTTAATGACATGTGAAATTCACACATTTTTGTTTATATTAATTTCCATTGTTCTATAGATAAAGGACAATTTTGTGTATAAAAAATGAGGGCCTTGCTCCCCAATCAATTTTTCTTCTTATTTATACCTCCATACCTCTAGTTCTCTGCCATGTTGGGCCTTGGTCAGCTAGAATGGTATGATCCTAGCCCTCACCTAGTTTTCTTCTTATGTCCACCCTTGGTCATTGCTTGTTCGAACTCGGCCAAGCCTAGGACTTGCTGCCGCCACCTCCACCTCCTATTGTTGATGTTGCTTCCCAACATAGCCAAAGCAAGTTCCCATCTCTTTGTGTCAAATGATCAAGTGTATGATGGCTAGCTAGAATGAATTATTTGATGAATGGAATAGTTTAGTCAAGACGCCTAGTTATAAGCTGCATTCTAATGCGATGTAAGCCTAATAGTTCAAAGAGATATATGCAAGAATCAACGCTCATAGTATTTTCTCAATAGGATAGCATTCTTCACATGGAATAGGTTTGTAGTTTTCAATAATGTTCACCTAAAAACCAATCAAATAAAACTAGAAACCTAGCATTGGGGAATCATATGTGCAAATTCATCTCTAATGCCATTAGTTAGATAGTCCCATCAGATTCTACTAAGATTCAATTAGGAAAGGACCCTCTCTGTTGTGCTGTGCCTAATGCCATTAGTTAGATAGTCCCATTAGATTCTGCTATGATTCAACTAGGAAAAGACCCTCTCTCTTGTGTTGTGTTTTTAGGTTGTTCTTTTTTTCATGTAGCAAAGAAATAAGATTCAATTAGGAAAGGGTCTTCTCTTGGTTTCAAACAATTTCCAAATTATACTCAGAATGATTTTTTTAGGTAAAAGCAGGAACTCTTCCATTAATATATTAAGAAGGAATAAATGGAGTCACATGATATAAAAGAGAAAAAAACTTACCCTAGTCAAATTCATGATGTCCTCACACACCACGCACAAGTACACGAGGTGTTCATGCTTTTTCAGGGGCACATTTTGATGAGTTGTGAAGGCCAATGTGACTACGTACGACATCAGACCAGCATCTCAAAGAGCATCATCTTCTCGATGGACACCATCAAGGCCTTCGCCTTCTCTGGTTGCTTCTCCCAACTCTGCCAACTCACTCGGCACACGAAAAGTGTCAAACTAATCGGTCAAACCGACATAAAGTCGGTCCTTCCATGACCGAAGTATCTTGATAGGGATATACTCGCCCTTCATCTAGCTGGGGCTCGATGAGGTGGTAGAAATAGCAAAAGAGTGGTAGTAAGGGCAGCACCCCTAGGTAGTTCTCACACATATGAGCAAAGATGCTCAACATGGAGAGGGAATTGAGGAGAAGGTGAAGAAGCTAGATCTGGTGAAAGTGGAGGACGACAAGGAGGAACTTGGAAGGCAGCGACATAAGGCCACAAACAATGGTGACAAGGAAGGCAATGAAGTGCCCTAGGTGGGGCAAGGATTCGCTCCCCTAGGGAAGAATGCTCAAGGTCTCTTCCTCTTGCATTGTTCCGATGCAGTGGAGCTCCTCGATGTCCGATTCCCGAACACCAAACTTCCCCGTAACCACCGCACCATGGAAGACATAAAGGAGAGAAAGGAAAAGCTAGGGTTTTTATTCAAGAGCGTGACAAAGATCAAAAGAGGACGATGACGTTGTGCGAGAAAGTAGGGAAGCATGGGTATTGATGAAATTGTGGTAGGGAATATAAACATTTCATATATAAGAACCAGGATCAGATTCTAAAGCCCACTACCCAATTTTGAATCATCCCATTGGTTCCATTCCATATATAAGAACCAGGATCAGATTTGGGCTAAAAAGGCAAGTTTAACAACAAGATCTGAGCTCTCATCTATTGTCGATCCACAATATTGACATATTCTTTTTGAAGGAAACAATATTGTGATATTCAATCATCTAAATGATTGCAAGACATAATGCCATCACATTATAGTTTTCTGAAAATGCAAGAGCGTATAGAGCATAACTTTTTCTGTCACAAGCGTGCACATGTTCTATTATACCCTTAAAATCGTGTCATTCACCTAGGGCCTGATAGATCTGAGGCTAGAGGTAGAGCTGAGTTCACAATAACACCGGAGCTGACTGGGTTTATTGCGACGAAGTCGTGGACTATGTTAGTTTAAATGCTTATGGTGCCTTCCAAAACTTTAACGACCTCAGACATTTGAGGCCTTCTTTTGGAATAAATCTGCAAACACCACATTGTGAGTTTCATCACCTCAATTACTTCTTGCTCGTGTTCTTGCATGTCATTGTTGTGCTTGTCAATCAAATCTACCAAGTGATCACTCTTCACTTTTTCTTGCAATAAGGTAATTAGATGGATACTCTGTTCAGAACGGGAAGTGTCAACATTCTTTCTTCCGCCGATGATTTCCATGACTACTATGCCAAAGCTGTAGACATCAGCTTTTTCTGTGATCTGCGATGTCAGCCATTCGGGAGCTAAATATCCAGGTGTGCCTCTCATTCTGGTAATCACATGGCTCTTATCTCGATCAATGAGCTTGCATAGTCCAAAATCAGAGAGTTTAGCATTGAAGTTGTCGTCTAGGAGAAATTTTGTGGTTTCGCATCCAAGTGAGCTGTTCTCTTCATGCATTCCTCATGAAGTTAAGCGAGGCCCTTGGCTACTTGAGTAACAATCTTGTATCGTGTTTGCCAATCTAGAGGAGCATCATTACCTTGCTGGTGATAGATCCACCTGTCCAGGGATCCTTTGGGCATATGCTCATAAACCAAAAGCCTTTGTGATTTCTCTGCGCAGAAGCCAATCAGCCTCACTAGATTGATATGGTGAATGCTGCCAATTGTCCGAAAATTCTTTCATTCCCTGACCACTTCGATCCAAGCGTTTTACCGCAACTCTTTCACCTCCAATCTCTCCCTCGGAAACCGACCCGAATCCTCCTTGGCTGAGTTTGTCTCTGAATTGATCGGTTGCTTCTTGTAGCTTCTGGAATGTGAACCTCCTTGGCATTCCTTGAAGGGGTAACTCCTCAAACTCTGGTTCCTCATACTGAACCTCATGGTGCCGTAGTATTTTTCGTTTAATGATGATGCAAGCGACAACCATGATGAGTACTGAAGTGGAGCCGATTACAGAAGCTACAATCCCAGCAATAAGCTTTCCTTGTTTGTTTGCAACAACAGCAATAGGCGCAGGAGATGAAGATGCCGGCTCAACTGGGTGGGGGTCAGAAGATGATCTGGTAATTGGTGCCTGAAGGGCAAGTGAACACAGGGCTGGATGCATCATTCCTGGAGTAGCTATAGGCGTCAGGACACATCCTCACAAATGGCATTGAGTAGGTAGTTGGTTCGCAGGTGTTGCTGCCGCTGCCAATGCACGCGCTGTTGCCGCCTAACCCCAATGCAGCCTGCCTGAACACTCTGCACGCGCTGTTGCATCCTCCATGCGCCTTGAGCTCGCCGGGGCACTTTGCGTCGTGACGTTGGCCGGACAGCGCGGCCCCTTGCTGCACGGCGGTGCTCCCTGTCCCCCTCCCTGCTCCGAAGCCGGCACCGGGAGGAAGCCCATGGGCACGTTGAAGCCGTCCACGAGGGAGATGTCGAAGAGATCCTGGCCGTTGGGCTGGTCGAGCGAGAACTCGGCGAGCGTCCTGCACGACAGCATGCCGCCGCAGTCGCCGGTCAGGCACGTCCCATTGCATATTTAGCATACAGTTATCATCAACATCTGGATGCATTGTCTCAGTCTCTCAGTCTTCTACGTCAAAGTTTTTATTTATTTATTTATTTATTACAAGAAAACAATAGATGCAACACTTGAAGTCTTCAAGCTGAAATAATGGAACTTCTCGTTTAGACACATAAAATTAGAACCATGAAATTACTAAGCTCACCACCTATAATAGGAAAAAAAACTACTCCTGGTTTTTATAGATAATATTGTTGATTTTTCGATAATAATTATATAATTATCATTTATTTTGTTATAATTTGGTTTATCATTAAATGTATTTTAAATATAACTTACACTTTTATATATTTATATAAAAATTTTAAATAAGACAAATGGTTATATATTAAATCAATAACATTACCTATTTAAAACTGAACCGAACCGAAGGAAGTATGTCATACGACTAAATTTGAGCATACGATCGTTGTATTATGCGAGCACAATTATTCTCCAAACTTATCGTTTTCTTCTCCCGATGTGAAGTGGTCAATATGTTCTCTGTGCCAAAACTGCTCACCGCATGCTGTTTTCGCTTATAATCAAGCCTCACGTAGATTGCTACCTATAGTACCTAAGCAAGTGCCAAAACTCCCTGCCGCTTGAGTTGAACGATGAATAGGAGGCCATGACTTTTAGGCAAAGTGTCCGTGGTCTACATGTTGAACAGCTCAATGGCCCACGGCCAACCACCTACATGTTAGAGTAGCAGGTGCTTCTTAATTTAGTCTGGATTTAGTCTCGTTTTCATGTGCCATTAATTTTGAGCGTCAAGAATTTCTTAATTTAGTTCTCGAGGCTTTGACGCTTTGACATGTCGCCAAAAATGAGGGCCAAAATGTCGAAATTTTGTACTCTCAGTCATTTCTCAATGTCTAGGAATGACATGAATGTTTTCTAGATCTATTTTCTCTAACAATATATAAAAGTTTGATGAGAGAGATTGCTACGAAAGAAAGAATGGAATTCAACTCTACATCTACAGTAAGGGCACGTACAATCAAAACGTACCCCCATATATATATATATATAAATAATTTTATCATCTTTTAAAAAATATTTTCTCTTTATGCACTAAAATTTACACTTAAAATTTTAGTGCCATCAAATTTTATAAAAAGATATAGTAACTCTCGATATCTTCTTAAGAAGGACGATAAAGTTACCCATTTCTTTTAATTCATGCGGAGAAGTACGGTGTGGTTGTCCAGCGAGCGCCGGCCGGCACGCGGGAAGACGGGCGGCTCAATTTGAGAGCGAGCGAGAGGGTGAACTCGCTCACTGTCCGCTCGACGAACGTTGCACAGTCCTGATGGAGGCCCAAAACAAAATCCCTGTTAGTTCTGCGACACTACTGTGGCGAGCTCTTTGGTGGGCTTCTGATGTCATCAAACAGAAGCAAATTTCTGTCCAGATCAAAGTTCATCAATCCAAAAACACATTATTAGTTCACCATTTTATGCAGAATTCGTCTAGTGGTGAAAAATCTGGCCACCTGAAAAGATCAACTTCCACAAGAAACATGCCGTATTGCACAAGCATGGACTGAATACTGCATACACATAAGCAGGAATTTCACTTTACAGGGTCGCTATCCTACTTTGCTTCAGTCATCCTCTGAGATTGCAATTGACTTTGATGAAGAATGGCACCAAGAATCCATCTCAGAGATGTGATCGTCCACACCCTGTCTTATCTGCTTAATTAAATTCAGTAACCCCCTTTCATGTTTCACGAACACCAGCTCGATCAATTGGTTCATTTTCTCACCACTCCACGTGTTAAACACTTCCCAGTTAATTGCTTTACTTACCCTCTTCTTAATTAGTCTCTGCACATAAACTTGTCCACCTACAGCAATTGACAACGTTAAGGCCTGATTAATTTCTTCTTTACCCCTACCGATGACCTAATTAAGGGCACACTTTTTCGTAGTTAGCTTACATGTACTGTACAGCTTGCTCTGACTTGCTTATTTCATCGATGTGCCGACAGATCCACGTAATAATATGTCTAATGACAGCTGCTACCTCCCTAAAAAAAACTTTATATTTCTTTCATCTCACACATATCAATAAAAAATAAAAAGGATGGTACTACTCTTTACTTTTATAGAATTCTAATGTAATTATCTCTATTTTAACAAATTCTAATGTACGTGCTTTCTACTTTTACCAACTCTAATACATTTATCTCTCACTTTAGCACACTTTAATATAATAATTACTTTAAAGTTTCTATGGACAAATAAAAGAGACAAAAAAAATGAAGACTTTTTTAAAGTACGGAGGGAGTAGTTTGCATATGCATGTGCCATCAGAGGTGATCAGAAATTCAGTTGATTTCATATCTGTATGTATATATTGTGTATAGCGCTCGTGGGCACTGTAGCTCGCAGACACTATAAGTATATCGTGGACAAGTACGTGCCGCACTGCGTGTGTAGTACCTAATAACGTTATTCATTGTGTGCACAGTACATGACATGATGAGTTTTGTTTTAAAGTACATTTGGAATGACTGGTAACGCAGAACTGAAGGCACTCTCTGTTTCACTTTTGCCCTTTCCGTTCGGACAACTCAATATGGCTGCAATGCAATCCTGTCTTGTCACCCTATCTATATCTTCAGGAGTCGTATACAGGGTGAGGTTATGACATGCCACACTTGCCCATGATTATTAGGTTTTGTTCCACTAATTAATACCATCAATTTTTGTTTGGGCATATTTCATTGACATAATTCATTTTTCTGCAACTCTCACCTGATTTTAATTTTACTGTCCATGTATAGGAGGTTAACAAATGCTAGTCCGGACTTTTTAGGGGGGGGGGGGAATTTTGTGCGGGATTATTTTCTGTTTCTATGGGAATTGAACTTATATTCGAAAGAATTAGTTCTTTCATTAGCAATATCCCATCATCTTTGTAAAATGTCGGCCGATTAAAGTTGGTGGTTGAGATGAAACTTGCTGTGTTAGGCGTATACGCATGCCAAGAAAGGAAGTAAAGGAGAAAGTAGGAAGAAAGCAAGCCTGCTTTGACTAACCAATCAACGCCCATAGATTTGGATTAATTTATTGATTACTCTAATCTATGTGAGTGTGTTTGGAGTGTGATGGGGCTAGCATGTGATGGATGACTCTCAAGCCAAGGGACCAAAGCATCTCATGCATCCATCCATTGCTGCCTGCTGCTACCCTTTCCTTCTCCTTGGCTTTAACGGCCACGCGAGCTGTTCCCCTCCTAACGCCGTTTCACCTCGCCGGCATCGGATTCCTGCCGTCAACGCACGGCCGCCGACGGTTTCCGTTCCGCGGCCACGGCGTTAGAAAATTTCTCCGTTTTTTATTTGGTCTTGCGGTGTATTGATACGTACGTACGGCGAGTAATTTAATTTGTTAACCAGAGTCAAATTAGTAGTACGTTCTGAGGTCAGTTAATTTGTAAGCTAAATTCAAACAAGAATGAGACGTTTTGCCTCCTGATGCGACGGTACAATATTTTACCTCCTGATGCCAGTCCAATTTGTTAATTAGCCTTGGGTATGGATGCCCTGACGCATGCTAGAATTAATTGCTAGTAAGATACTGGCATTACTAGTTAATGGCCCCATCGATCGAGATCATGTACTATGTAGATGATTCATAAAGATTAAACCTATGCAGTAAAATACTAATCAGTGATGATCTAACTTGTATGAACTAGTAGTACATATTATTGTGATCAGCAATGCAACCTGTAGAGACAGAATTGTACTTATACTATTCTAAGAGAACCAGAACTACCAACGCATATACGTATACAGATCAGTCGATCGATCTATAATGTTTCATGCACCCATCATGCTTACGCAGCCAGAAGCTCATAAATTAAAGTAGGAGCTAGTTTAATTGTCACGCAGCATTTCACACTATCTTAAAGAAAACGTAAAGCGTATCATGCAGCATTGCATTTGGTGATTTGGGAATTGGGATGGAGCTAGCTGGGAACAGATTCTGGATGCATGTTGGCTGGTGCTGGTACGTACACACGCATGCTCTGCTTTTCTATGGATTCGATCGCATCGTTATCTCAGCGATGATCAGCAAATGCTAGATTTTAGTATATGTTTATTATCTCAACTTGCTGGCAATAATGGCAGCAGTAGCACTCCTGGTATTGTCAGTTGGGTCGCCTGGTGGTGTTCAGCCTGTTGTTTCACAGTTTCAGTAAAAAAAATTCAGGCCTGTAAAAACTGGACAAGCTCATGTTAACATCCGTGAAACTAATCAGTATTATAGCACAAGTAATTAGTACTATCCTGTAGTAAGGATTAATAATGTATTATTACATGTACAAGCTAACTCGATCATCTGCATGCGATTGATTAATCAACATTGGTCTTGTCCACTGTTTTCTTCTATGGACAACTGTTATACATATATATATATATATACATATACATATATATATATATATATACTCCCAGTCCTCTTGCACAGTAAATAAGCTTCTCTCTTTATATTTCCACGTACATTCTCGTATGGTATTAGAGCAGACAGACAGCCCCTACGCGCCGGCATCCTTCTCGTTGGCAAGCCGACGCCTCTCCTCCGCAGCCACCTCCACCGCGGACATCTCCTCCGTGGCCTCCTCCACCACGTGTTTCTTCTCCATCGCCTTCTGACCTCCTCCGCCGCGGGTTTCATCTCCACGGTTTCCTTCGTCATGGGCTTCTCCTCCGCGGCTTTCTCCGCCGTGGGCTTATCCTCCCATGCGGTTTCCTCCACCGTGGGCTTATCCTTGTCTGTTGTTTCCTCCGCCACAGGTTTCTCAAACTTTCATCTTATGACGAGGAGACGGAGCTACACACCGGCGAGCACCGGCTCCCCCTCCTCATCCGCCTCCTCGCTTGTGCCCTCACACCGTTCCTCTCTTCGTAGTTGCATCGGCGCTTCTCCGCGCCCGAGCTCTTCGTCTCTGCTCGCGCCCGGAGCACGCACCGCGGACGCAACCCTCTCCCTTTCGCAGACGCGAAATCCCCTTGTCTCACACTCGCGACCCTCCCGCTTCACATCCGCGCCAATTCGACGCGCGCACGTGTCCGCGCCAATCCGACATACACACGTGTCCGCAAACGCGAAACTCTCCTTCCTGGACGCGAACTACCCTCCTCTCGCGCCTGCGGCCTCTCTCGCTTCGCGTCCGCGCCAATCCAACGCGTGCACGTGTCCACGGACGCAAACTATCCTCCTCTCGCGCCCGCGGCCTCTCTTGCTTCACGTTCGTGCTAATACAACGCGCACACGTGTCCACGGACACAAAATCCCCCCTCACCTCGAACGCGAACTCCACCCCCTCTCGTGCCCGTGAACCCTCTCACCTCACGTTTGCGCCAATCCGACACCCACGCGTGTTCGCGGACGCGAAACTCTCCTTCTCGGACACGAACTATCCCCCTCTCGCGCCCATGGCCTTTCTCGCTTCACGTCCGCGCCAACCCAACGCGCCCATATGTCCCTCCGTTCTCGTGGACGTGCACTCTCCTCTCGCACCTGTGACTCCTCGCATTGCGTCCGCACCAGTCGGTTTCACACGCGTGTCCGCGGACGCGAACTCTTTCTCTCTTCTGCGCCCATCGCCATTCTCCCTCACGTCCGCTCTCTGTGCTCCTCTCCCATCCAGCGCATGCACGCTCACGTCCTCGTCTACTTTCTTCACATCCCGTCACCAGCGCATCCGCACGTGATCTCCTCAAGTCGCGTCCACTTCTACGTAGTGATTTTCTTTCACAATGGCTATAAAGTTGGCTCTCGGCTCCGCCACCCTTTCCATTGCTGGATCTGGCTCTCTGCCTGCCATTGGCAATCTCTCTATTAGAGCTCTCGACGCTGTCCCGGCTAACCCGATGTTCTTCCCGCCCTACGCCGCCGTCAACGTGAAATCTCATATTCCAATTTCACTCGACCTCAATGCCAACTACTCTAAATGAATTTTCTTCTTCAAATCCTTATATGGCAAGTTCAACCTCCGCTCCCACATTGACGGCTTTCCTCCCCCTCGCCCCGATGACCCCTAGTGGGACATCGCTGAGTGCTACATCCGCAATTGGCTGCTTAGCTCTATCGATGACTCTGTCCTCGGCCTCGCCATGGAAGATACCGACCCTACCGCCCGCGATCTGTGGGTGGCCATTGAGCAGATCTTCCAAGCCAACAAGCAATCCCGTGCCATCTTTCTCCTCAATGAATTTCATTCTATGGTACAAGGACTCCACTGTCTCTACGTACTGTCAACGTCTGAAGATCAAGGCCGCCGCCCTCCGTGATGTCGACCATCCTGTGGCCGACTCACAACTCGTCCTTGCACTCTTGCAAGGCCTCAATTCTCGCTTCTCCAATACCACCGATAATATCATCAACTCCGTCACTCTTCCCACGTTTGCTAGAGCTCACGACATGCTAGTCCTCAAGGAACCCCACCTGGCCAACGATGAGAAACCATCGCCCACACCGCTCTCATCGCCACAGCCGATCCTAGCTGCAACAGCCCCGGCAGCTGCCACTCCATGTGTGCTGCTACCTCTCCTCAAGGCCATAGTAGCCCCTCCGGCGGCCACGGCTTCGGCCACAGCAGCAGGGCCCGAGCCAGTGGCAGTGGCAAAGGGAAAGGGAAGGGCAAGGGCGAGAGCTGGAGAGGCTCTGCACAGCCACATCGCTTTTAACTAAATGACGCTCCAGCCTCAGCATTTCTGAGTGCTAGACTCTGGTGTGTCATCTCACATAGCTTCTTCGGATGGTACATTCCTCCTCCTCTTTCGTCACTGTCGGCAATAGGCAAATTCCCCCAATTACATGCCACGATGATTCCATCCTCTCAACACCAATATCAAACTTTCCTCTCTACAGTGTTTTAATTGTTACTTCTCTTATACACAATTTACTAACTATTCGTCAATTTACTAAAGACAACAATTACTCCATCGAATTTTACGCTCTTGGTTTCTTTATTAAGGATATCCCGACCTGACGCGTGATACTTCGCTGCAATAGTGGTGGCGAACTCTACACTATTTTTGCTGCGCCATCCACTCCTCATATCAGTCTCGCCATCTCCACCAACCTTTGGCATCTCCATCTCGGCCACCTCAGTTCTGCCGTCGTCGACACCCTCCGTCGAAGCGTGTCTATACAATGTACCAAACACAGCCCCACTGTATGCCACTCATGTCAGCCTGGCAAACATGTGTGGCTCCCATTTTTCACCTCTAACCTTTTACCTCCCGACCCTTTGAACTCCTTCACTGTGATGTGTGGACTTCTCCCGTTGCCAATGTTTTGAGCTATCAATATTATCTCATTTTACTTGGTGATTATACACATTACTGCTGGATTTTTCCTGTTTCTCACAGGTCCGAAGTCACAGCCATTTCATCGATTTTTGCAATTATATTTCAACTCAATTCAACCTAGCCATCAAAGCTATACAGGTTGACAATGAGACGGAGTTTGTCAATAGAACCATCCGAGCCTTCCTTCACTCTCGTGGCATCCATCTTCGGCTCTCCTATCCCTACATTTCCCCCCAAAACAGAAAGGCCGAACGCCTCCTCCACACACTCAACAACATCAGCCGTACCATGCTTCTCCACGCCCATCTACCAGCATCGTACTGAGCTAAAGCACTCATCATATTGACTTATCTACTAAATCGACACCCTTGCTCCTCCATTTGAAATAAAATTCCTTATACTCTCCTTTACAATAAGGTTCCTGATTATTCCCACCTACGTGTCTTTGGGTGCCTTTGCTACCCCAACTTAATAGCCACTGCTCCTCACAAACTTGTCCCACGCTCCATCGCCTGTATTTTTCTTAGCTATCCCTCCTCTCACAAGGGATACCATTGCCTTAATCTATCCATTCGACGCATCATCATCTCTCATCATGTCGTCTTTAATGAGTTTTGCTTTCCTTTCGGGTTAATCAATCCCGGACCTTTGTCTGGTGACCTAGACTTCTTACTTACCGACATTGTGTGAACACGCCTCTTCCTGACCTCCTCACCCCATGACACCACTGCACATTCACAGCCTACTCCGGTGATACTCAAGTACCCACTAAACGACTCCGCCATTCTTCTGTGTGGCCTAGCTGTGCAGACCGTTTCTCCATCGGCTCTACTTCCCCCTTCCACTACCACTGCGCTAGCGGTCGCCCTGATTGACCCAGTCCGGCACTTCCACCGGACGTACAGCCGTCGGCCTCATGCCGCTATCACCTCTGTTCTTGCACAATCCACCCTCCAACCGCTGATACCCTCGGATCGCGTGGTAGCCCCAGTTCCGACCGTCCCTCACATGATCACCCGGTCCTAAACCAGGTCCCTTCGTCCGACTCAGCGCTATGGTTTCTCTGCCACCCATTGTGTCGTCTCGCCCATCCCGGCAAATCACCGGTCCGCCTTGGCCAATCCTCAGTGGTGAGCAGCCATGGCTAACGAGTACAAAGTGTTAATTGACAACGGGACCTGGCGTCTCATGTCTCTTCCTCCCGGTGCTAACATTGTGACTGACAAATATATCTTCAAGCATAAATTTCACTCCAATGATTTCCTTGCATGTCACAAGGCGTGTTGGATAGTTCGAGACTTCTCACAACGCCCTGACGTCAACTACAACGAGACCTTCAGCCCCGTCATCAAGCCCACCATGATTCGAGTCGTTCTTACCCTTATCGCCTCACGCTCCTAGCCGATCCACCAGGTTGACATGAAGAATGTTTTTCTTCATGGTCATCTAGCGGAGACAGTATATCAGCCTCCAGGCTTCGTTGACCCCGCTCGTCCCGACAACGTTTGTCTCCTCCAGCGCTCCCTATATGCCCTCAAACGGGCACTGCGAGCTTAGTACCAGCGTTTTGACGCCTACCTTTGGCAACTCGGCTTCGTTGCCTCCGTCTCCGACACGTTCCTTTTTATACTTCATACCGGAGATGCAACTGCTTATCTCCCCCTGTACGTTGATGACATCATTCTCACGGCATCCTTGACTGTTACCCTGCAGCACATCATGGCACAACTCTGCTCGGAGTTCACCATGACAGACCTTGGTCCCCTACACTTTCTCGGCATCTCCGTCATGCGCTCCCTCGACGAACTATTCCTCTCTCAGCGCCAGTATGCCGTGGACCTTCTCCAGCGGGCGGGCATGGCTGAGTATCACTCTATAGCAACTCCGATCAACACTCGTGCCAAGCTCTCAGCCACCGATGGCCCCCTCATCACTGTCCCCTCCTAGTACTGGAGCCTTGCCGGTGCCCTGTAGTATTTGACACTCACACGACCTGACCTCACCTATGTAGTCCAGTAAATGTGCCTCTTTATGCATGCTCCTTGCCAATCTCACCTCATGTTGATCAAGTGTATTCTTCGCTATGTGAAGGGTATCCTAACCACTGGCCTGCATCTCAGCTCTAGTCCGGTCGACTCTCTCACCGTGTATTCCGATGTGGACTGGGTGGGTTGTCCCGACTTCCGACGCTCTACATCAGGCTATTGTATCTTTCTTGATGACAATTTGATCTCTTGGTCCTCCAAGCGCCAAACCACGATGTATCGATCCAATGTGAAAGCCGAGTACCTCGCAGTTGTTCATATCGTCACCGAATGCTGTTGGATTCACTAACTCCTCTAGGAACTTCATACACCCCTCGCCTTCGCAACCATTGTCTACCGCGACAATATTAGTGCCATCTATATAACCACTATCCCGCTTTACCATCATCACACAAAGCACATCGAGATCGACATCCACTTCATCCGTGACAAGATCGCTCTGGAACTCGTTCAGGTGCTTTATATGTCTTCGACATATCAGTTCGCCGATATTATGTCAAAGGACTATCTAAATCTTTATTCACTAGTTTTTATTTAGTATGTCTATTATTCTTTCGCTGCGACTACAGTTGATGTTATATATATATATATATATATATACTCTAGATCTCCTACCCAGTAAATATGTCGTAGTCTCACTTCTTTCGCTGCACTGTCACGTACATTCCCACAACAACCGAACAAACCAGTGTGCTTGCTTGCGTATGTGCGTGCGTGCGTTCGTTTACGATCTCCTGAAGATCTTCTAATATGCGTCGTAACAGTACAAATACTTTTGCTGAATGATCGGATCGATGAGGACAAAAATATAAACAGATTAATTAAGCGTGTAAAGCAACAAACAGCATGCACTGGCTAGCTACCTGCATTATTGCCCTGTCCAGATTTTCTTTACATGCTTCAGTTGGCCTTCCGATGTGTTGGGTCCTAGCAGTAGCAGCTAGTGAGGTCAGAGCTAACTAAATCAAACTATTTGTACTGAAAAATATTGGTATTTGATGCAACTTGAAAAATATTGGTATGTGTTGACAATATGCTGTCTGAATATTAGAATATACTCCTATTTATCAAGGTTTGAGTGCATACATTGCTGGCCAGGTGATATATAACTATGAGCTCTACAGCTGGAAATGATTTATAGTACGAATTAAACGGTATATGAACTCGATCGATCGGAGTGAATTAGCTGAAAGATTATTTTTGTTTGAAAAATAAAGACAGCTAGATGAGAGATTGGATCTGCAGCTGAGTAGCCTACCTCAAGTGCAATCAATTTTTTTTAAAGCTTGCAATCCATTAATTGATTCGCTTCGATCCTGATTCCTTAATCAGTTTCACTCCTCGATATCATACACCATAAACTAATTGGTATTGGCTGTATACATCCGCCTTAGGTGTAGAGGCCGGGTTTTAATTCATTTTGTAAAAAAAAACTAATTGGTACTACTCGTTTATACAATGGTACGGTCAAGTATCAAGTCGATCAGAGACCAAGATGAACTGGCCTGGGTTTTAGGTGGCAGCACCTGAAGAATGCAGGAAACTGGAAATCCATGAGTGGTTTGATTAACATCTGATACTGAAACACTTGAAACCGAAGGAGAAGTGGAGCAGCCGAAATAGAGGTCGAAGAGTCACAAGTCCTGAATTAATATTTCTCTCTGAATCAGTAGCAAATTCTAAATTGCGTCGAAATGGATGGAAAATTTCCAGAGGTGCGATATTGGAGTGGCAAATCATGAATAATCCGGAGGATTGCGTGTCAGGCCTATCCAGAAAATTAAATTACAGCATCACAGATAACATACATATAGAAAAGCCCATAGATAGAGAAAAATAAAATCCTTCATAACTGCCAGGATATGATCCATTAATGAATTATTACAGGTTCTTTTTTTTCCTTTAGAATGTCTTGCAGGTTTTAATTTCCTACTTCATTCTGTCACAACAGCAGAACCAAGCAAGCACAATTATGGTACACATCAATCCCTGCTAGTTACAATCGCTTTCAATCTGGAAATTAGTTGAGTTTGACGATGGCCAAATCAGCATAACCGATCACACACATATTACATTTCCACGATCCATCTGCAATGTTTCTGACTTCGTGAGACTAAACGCGCATGCATATATTACTATGATCTACTATACGTGTCTCTCGTGTGTGCGACGAGGCAGCTAGCAGCATCACTGTCGAGCATGCATACGTGTCGTATGGTTTTGTGATGGTTTGATAGCTTGGGTTAACCTCATTAATGGTGGAATCGGTCGGCTGTCGTCGGTGACAGTATGAGGAGGAGGTTGCGTGACAGTGCTCTCGCATCATTCATCCATGATTCACCAAGTACTACTAGTAGTATTATTGTACCCGTTCTTTCTTCCTTAATCTCATTGTCAACTTGCCGTCTTAGCTAGGTTTACCAAATCATCTGGAGCTTTAATTTTCCTTTTGGAACGGAGAGGAGAGCGTTTGTGGATGCTCTTTATTACATGCAACTGATGATTGAGGTAATGGATTGTGCACTTGAGATGATATACAAAGCTACCTTGACTAGTCATTGACATTCTCTATTACTATTATTACTGTATCATTGTCACCACCATTTGGCATTGTTTTTTACCTTTTAAGGCCTCCAAGATGCAATTTCGGCATTACTTACCTATTAAAACTAAAACTAGTATTATTTTTTTCACCAAATTTGAACCTAGTATGCAACAATAAATGGATTTTCGCACTTAAAATTATGCGGGATTGAATTTTAAAATCCAACTCTTACTTATGTATTTGAGAATAACTGTATTTAGTAAAACAACTATATTGATTAAATATATATATTGTTACAACATGAATCCAACCATATATATCTTCTTCTCCTCTTCTATTACCGTGATAAATTTTAGGTCTCTACAGTAAACGTGATGCTAGTATATATAAGCGGACAACATATATTAGATTATAAGATGTGAAATAAAAAATGGTAATGATAGCTACTGCAAAAGAAATAAACCCAAAACCCAACGCATTCTTCAAAAGAAGAAATAAACCCAACGTGTCCTTTCTTAAAAAAAGATAAAAACAGAAGGGGGTGATGCCGTGGCTGTCAACTAGTCGTCGTCACCGTTAACCGTGGTGTCGTCGTCTTGTTCGTGTGTAATAAGAAGGCGATCCGCTTCTCTCTCTAGCGCCGAGAAACTTGGCGCTAGAGAGAGACAGGGAAGGGAGGGACGACGGAGACCAACCCCACCATCTACTACACGGAGATGGAGTCGCCGGAGGCCAGTCCATCCCGGGAGCCCATTGCGGCGGCGGCGGCCGAGCGCCCCTCCGAGGCGGCCGCGCTGCGTGCGCTCGTCGACCGCGTGCGCGCCGGGGAGGTCGAGGCCGCGCGCGAGGTGCGCCGACTCACCCGGGCGTCCTCCAGGCACCGCCGCAGGCTTGCCGCCGCCGTCGAGCCCCTCGTCGCCATGCTCCGCTCCGGCGCCCCCGAGGCCGGCGAGGCCGCGCTCCTCGCCCTCCTCAACCTCGCCGTCAGGGACGATAGGTGAGCCAACTCTCTTCCTTCCTCGCTGCTCTGAAGCTCCCTTGTCCAGCCTGAATTTTTCTTTTCTTCTGATTGAAAAGAAAAAAAAAGGAGTTTTTGACAGATTCCCCTTTTGCAATAAATTCGGTAATCTTTGCCTCTTTCGGTGCAATCGCTTTGGTGAATTTTCGAAAGTTTGATCCTTTTCTCGCTTAATTCGATAGTCTCCTCTCCGACTGCTTGGCTATTTTGATACACTCCTGCCTATTCCTAGGAAAAGTTTCAGTTTTGTCGTTTAAATTTGTTAGAGCCCTGCTTAGTCCCCAGCTATTGAACTGATTTTGGTAGGATGTTTCGTTTCGATTGGTTAATCGTGGCGGCTTAGCAGACTGATTCTTTTTGTTGGGAACTATCGAGATATGAAGATGAATTAAATTCGTTCTTCTGTGGTCCTCTACTGTACTGCAAGATTGCAGAGTTGTGTCGTTGGGCAAACCTTTAATTCTGATTTACCCATCGGTGGTAAATCTGTAATACTGTGATTTGAAATTAGTTTTACCATGATCCAAACACAAGCCATGCCTTTGAATTATTGCAACTTAGTGATACTGAATATATTCTCAAGCATATTCTAAGAAACTGGGGAGGATAACTTTGCACATGATTTCTAGTAGTCACCAGCATTATCAATTCACCATCTAAAGTAAGGTATCCTATTGCTTTTCTAGACGCTCGTGGCGTCGCAAATTATTTGCTGTCAGCAAAGAGATCTGTTCCAGTGACCTTTCAACTAATCCGCGATCCCTAGAATGTGGTGTAGATTTATTTGGAAATGGCACTCGAGGAAAGCAAAGGAAATGGTCGGTTAAGATGTTGGAAGAAACAGTTGGTCTGCTTTGGAAGCTGACCTAAGACTGCCAACCACCTTGCCCTTGGTTGGCTGCTTCCAAGAAAAATATAACATCAGGAAGTTGAAAAAACCAGTTTTTCTTTGTAAAAGCTGCCTAATATTTCTCCTCTCTTTTCAACTGCTGCCGGTCAATATAATACAGTTATCCCATACTTGCTTTCGGAATTCTGTGCCCATACCAATTCCATGACCTAATTATTTTGAGACATATCCGAGCATGTTGAACCCATGGTTCATGAACTTGGTACGCCTCATACCAACCCGTGGCTAAAAGTGAAGCCAGACAATATGGTGCCGTATGGTATACCAGAATTGTCTCCTTCCTGCGTCCCTTTCTTTTCTGATCTACTAAAGGTAAAACGAGGATGGATAAGTGATAAATTGAGCACCTGTATGGTGTTCAGATTACTCTTTGTCAAGAATCTGATGGCTTATGTCAACTGCAAGCCTACCACTTGTTCTAGTGGGACCAACTGTTTCAACAGTTAGAGAATCAAGTTCCTGTCTTCAGATCGTATCTAGTATTAGTACATCCCAAGATGTCACATTTTCTGAGCACCAGCAGAGAAGGGATAAGGATGTTTAAGACTCTGAATTTTATCGAGACCTCATGTTGCTTGCCTGTGGAGTCTGGACATGTATGGACTGTTTATCACTTGGTTGGTGTAGCTGCTCATATCTCACAGTTATGACATATTTCCAGAACATAAATTAGACTTAAAGTGGTAATGTTCAAATCGGCAATATTTATAAAATCTCATCATGGCGTCCATATGGGTTCAAGATTCACATTTAAAACTTTTAGTGCCCTTTGGGGAGCTGTCCTAGTATATGCTGAGCCTTTGAATTTATCTAGCTTAACTGTTCTGAATGTGGATTGGCCTGACATTGTTTTATTAGTCTAGTAGCAAACTAGCAACACTCAATGTGAACCATGTACTTTGCTCTCAGTTTTTATCTATCATTGACGGTCTTTCTGGAGAGGAAACCTCAAAATGTCTTTATGTGCTGAATGTTTACAGTTGAGATGATTTACTATCTGTCTTGGTCAGTGGTTTAGTTATGTGTACCTGCAACACTTAGCTTGCAAAGAAGCGGGGATTGTCTGTAATTCTCCTGTTTCTAAATTTTGGTTGTTTCATCTATGCAGGAACAAGACCAAGATAGTGGATGCTGGTGCACTTGAGCCACTGCTAGGTTATTTGCAATCAAGTGATCTGAACTTACAGGAGTATGCAACTGCTGCCCTTCTTACACTCTCAGCCTCATCTACAACTAAGCCTATTATAAGTGCTTCTGGAGCAATCCGACTACTGGTAAAGGTCCTAAAAGAAGGAAATTCACAAGCCAAGAATGACTCAGTGATGGCTCTTTACAACCTCTCCACTGTTACAGATAACCTGCAAGCAATCCTTTCTGTTCAACCTATTCCCTCTTTGATCGAGTTATTGAAGTGTGGAAAGAGATCCTCCAAAACAGCTGACAAGTGCTGTGCCCTCTTGGAGTCATTGCTTGCCTTTGATCAAGGACGAGTGGCCTTGACTTCTGAGGAAGGTGGAGTGCTCACCATTGTGGAGGTGCTTGAGGAAGGGTCCCTTCAAGGTAGGGAGCATGCAGTGGGAGCTCTACTAACCATGTGTGAGAGTGATCGCAATAAATATAGAGATATCATTCTAAACGAAGGGGCAATTCCTGGTCTTCTTGAACTCACAGTCCATGGTACACCCAAGTCCAGAGTGAAGGCTCATGTTCTTCTTGACTTGCTGCGCAACTCGCCATATTCAAGATCAAAGCTACCAGCAGACACACTTGAGAACATTGTAAGCAACATTGCTTCACAAATAGATGGCGAAGACCGCGGTGGGAAAGCTAAGAAGATGCTTGCTGAGATGGTGAAGGTTAGCATGGAGCAAAGCTTGAGACATATGCAGCGTCGGGCTTCTTTTGCATGAGGTCAATTCAGGTGGTTGCTCATGTTTTGCAATGGGAGTAGACTGGAAATAATGAGTTTGCTGGTGATGCCGGTCCAGGCCTTGAAAGGACCGAGTGACTGGTTTTAGCGCTCATATACTTAAGCTGTTGTAGTTCCTTTTCCATTTCAATCTTGTGTGTTCTGAACAAGAACAAATTTTCTTCTGTTTCTCCTTTGCCCTTCCCGCGCTTTGTGCATGAAAGGCCAAAAAAAAAAAAAGCAAAAGAGAACACAAAAAAGCAAAGACATGTCCTTTGAGGAATGGATTGTACATGATGTAAAGTAAAGATCCCGTTCTTCATGTCTGGAAAGCTGTCCTCTTTCATCTCTGTGCTGAATACTTCATTTCTGTTCATATTTGGTGTTCACTGACGAAATGTCTTCTCTTTTGGCCTAACAAGGTAATCAGTGACCTTTTTTTTTCAGGCTGATCAGCTTCTGACTATGAATATTACCAATTTTCTGACTTCTAAGTAGGCATGCTGTTGGCCTAACTGTTTGCTGTTCTTGACATATATTAGACTGAACAATCAGAATAACAGTCAAGCGTACCTCGTTGTGCTTGATATTAGTGTGTCATTTCTTTATTTTGTCAGGATGCAATCAAAGATTACGTTGTCACAACCTCACTGGACATTCAGAGACTTCATCAGCTAAATCACTTCCCCCACCTCTGGAAGATTGTTTCAGACAGTACAGTTTTGGAAGCATCCACGTTAATGATGAATGATCGTTTTCGTTGTGTGTAAAAAGCCTTTTGACTCATTGGCCTGCCTGATTAGAAGTTGATGATGACTAATCTGACCATAATAAAGACTGTCCCAATTATGTCTGCTTCCTTTGCGTCTCAAAGGAAGATGTCTCCACATCTAGCTTGATCATCTGCTACCTTTCTTCTTTACATTATCCATTGCAAAATCAAACACCGGAAATATATTTCCTTTTGCGTTCGATTCTTCTGCACGCCTCATTTGTCATCGCATCTGATTGGCATTGTAGATTTTGTACTGTAAAGCTGCGTTGCACGGACGAAGTTTCCATGAGAGAATATGCCAGTGTCCGACAGCAATCAGACACACACACAGCTTGAACAAGACGAGTGCTAGGCTGCTATTTGATGTTCTCAACTGAAGAAGCAGAATTTCTTTGGGACATTATGACAGCAGGATAAATTAGATGATATTTTATTATGTTCTGCAGTAGAAGTGACAGACTTTGAACAAGAGAACAAAACTGTTGGGAGTTTTAATTTTGTACAGAGAAAATAGAGATGGATGGATTGGAGTCTGCTTGGCTTTTTTTCCTGAACAAACTGAATTAACCGCTTATGGTTTGATGGATCAAGAATTCGGGAGAGCACAAAAGGCGAGTTAATTCGAATAGTAATTCAGCTGATTCAGTACGTCTGTACATGCAAGCATTTTGGTCAGTAGCAGCATCTTCCCGCGCGATTTCAGTTTTGACACGCCAAGAGTGTGTAGGTGTTTGCAGTTACCACGATCAGTCGAGCCATTACATATGGTCCAAGAAGATTAATCCACCGGCTGGAGAGATGATTAATACTCAAATGCCAATGGATCATGACAGTAAGAAAGTCGACGTCGTCGTGGTTGGCAACGTCGACGGCGAGCGTGTCGCCGGCAACGGACAGGACCTAGAGCAAGCTAATCATCATGCCACCAGAGGCCTAGCCATTGGCTTTCTCATACGAGAGGTACAGTACGCATCGATGCCTGCGCTTTTAATTAATTTCCATTTGCAATTGGTCGTTGCTGTAAGATAATTAATACATATAATGCTTGAATTAATTGAACCGATGGATCGATGACGATCGACGGAGTGAGCAGCTGATGGTGGAGGGCTTGGCGTCGTTCCTGGTGGTGTTTTGGTGGTGCGTGGCGGCGCTGATGCAGGAGATGTACCAGACGCTGACGTTTCCCATGGTGTGCCTCGTGGTGGCGCTCGCCGTGGCGTTCGTGCTCAGCTGGCTCGGCCCGGCTCACTTCAACCCAGCCGTCACCATCACCTTCGCCGCCTACCGCCGCTTCCCATGGCGCAAGATGCCGCTCTACGTCGCCGTGCAGCTCGCCGGCTCGCTGCTCGCCTGCCTGTCGGTGAACGGCGTCATGAGGCCACGCCACGAGCACTTCTACGGGACGGCTCCCGTGGTCGGCCACGGCACCCGGCTGCCGTTCCTCATGGAGTTCCTCGCCTCCGCCGTCCTCATGATAGTCATCGCCACCGTCGCCACTGGCTCAGCAGTGCGTATATGCGCCATGCTTGTCACTGTCAAGTACCTACTGTGTCGTCGTTTACAATGGAGCGCTGTGTGCGTGTGTGCAGGGCAAGACGGAGGGAGGGGTCGCCATTGGAGCAGCGGTGGGAGGGTTAGGCCTGGTCATCGGGCCGGTGTCGGGAGGGTCGATGAACCCGGCGAGGACGCTGGGCCCGGCCATCGTGCTCGGCAGGTACGACGGCGTGTGGATCTACGTGGTGGCGCCCGTCGCCGGCATGCTGGTCGGCGCGCTCTGCAACCGCACCGTCAGGCTCTCCCACCGCATTGTCGCCTTCCTCTGCGGCGCCGGCAGCACGCCGCATGCTTCCCGCGGCTCCGTTGGGATCGCCGGCGCGCATGCAGTACCCGTCGCAGTATAGCTAGCTAGCTCTATCGATGGACGGAATAATTAACCTCCATTAACGGCCTCTTCGGCTTAGAGAAAAGTTGAAGAAATTAAACTGTTTCATATAAAAATTGGTACATTTCGAAAAGGCCCTAATCCACGCACGGAATGAAACCACTTATGCCTGTTTGACGGCTCTAGATTTAAATTACAATGATTTAAAATTATATATTTTATTTAGAATAAGAACCAAATGATTTATTCAAATCCACCTACTAGCTGATTCGCAGAAGAAGAGAAAAAAATTCCAGCTGCTTGCTAGCTGCGTGAACACGAGGAGCATTGTTGAACGAAATTGCTTAGGCCCAAAGAGGCACAGAAACAGAGTGAAGGCCTACCGGTATATTCCAGCCCAAAGTATTTCAACGGTCCAGATGGCATCAAGCAGCCAATTTGCGCTAAATCCCAAAAATATGGCCTAAATGGGCTTTTGGAGATGGTAGGCCCATAATATTTCAACGGTCTAGATTGCATCAGGCATACAACCATTCCCCACCCAATTCCGCATTTGAATAGGGATCGCACATCCTCCAAAACCCTAACCCCTCTTCATCCTCTCGCGCCTGCGCCATGACGCTCCTCGCCGCCATCACCAATCCCGCCGCCGCCGCCGCCAGCGCAACCACTCCCATCGTGCTCACTCCCGGCGCCGCTCCACCACCTCCGACCTCCTCCGCGCTCCCCACGCAGATCCCTCCCTCTGAGTGGTCGCTCTCCCCCGCCGACCCGGCCCTCGCCACCGCCGCCTCCTTCCTCTCCACCTCCCTCTCCTCCACCTCCATCTCCCTCCCGCGATTCCTCTCCCTCCTCGCCTCCTTCCTCACCACCCTCTCCAACTCCCTCTCTCTCCCCGCTCCTTCCCCCAACCTCCCGCAAGCCATCCGCTCTATCGCCCTCTACTTCCCCGCCGCCCTCGCCTCCCCCGTCGCCTCCCGAGCGGCGAGCCTCTCCGAGTACGACGTACTTCTCGCCCTCGCCGACTGCGGCCTCCTCCGCCACCCCCCGCCGAACCTCCTATCCTCGCTCTCCGAGGCTGACCGTCCTGACCTCGTCTGTGCCGTGGTCCGACAGGCGGCCGACCTCCGCTCCTCCGAGCTGCTTGCAACACTCAGTTGCTTCCTCTCCCCGGCCTCCGATGGCGCGTACGACGCCATGATGAGTATCAAGAACAGGTGGAAGGAAGCCGCGGTGCTAGCGGTCAACAGGTGCAAGGAGAAGGGCGCGGGGAAGAAGGCCGATGCCCCGGCGAGGCAGGCAGCACTGCTGCTCATGATGGGATACGACGGGTTCAACTCCCCAGAGGTGTGCCTACATTATCTGTTTGCGTCCGATAATGTGGACTCGGTGGTCTTCGGCGCAGCCATATCGGAGCTGGATGGTGGGGAGGTGGTCAGGCTGATGAAGTACCTCACCAAGTGGATAGGGAAGTACCAGAGGTTCCCGGAGGCGCAGGCGTGCCAAGAGTCTGTGGGGATGCCAGGGCTGGAGCTGTGTGACATTGTTCCCTCATTTCGGGTGGTGGCCACCGCGCTAGGATTGGTGTTGGACCAGCACTTCTCACACCTTGTGCTGAATGCAGAGTTGAAGGAGGATTTGAAGGCCACGGAGATAATGGTGAAACAGCTGGCTGCAGAGGCTGAATCTGCAGGGCCTGTCCTGGACTTGCTTCGTCGTTTGCAGCAACATGTGTGAGACATTAAAATGTGCCCCCCAAAAAATTGTTTACTGACGTTAGCTGTTATGCTGATGTCTGAGGATTTTGATTGTTTTACTGCATTGCAGTGATGAGTTATGTGCTCTAGTATCGAATATCATAGGATGATAGTGCATGTTCTGTTTGGTTCCTGACATTTCTTCAGAGTGGTATTACTACACTGCTAGCTAGATCATCACACCCTTAGTTGTTGTCTTGTGCAATGTGCTAATGCCTGCTGGCCGCTGCTAGTTAAATTGATGTGTAAAAGCGCCATTTAGAAATCCAAATTCAACTGTGTCGTGGTGGTTAGCTTTCTGATATTTTGTGGGAAAAGAAGCTTCAAAATACTTCCACTTCTCATATGAATAACTAAATGCCTGATTCATAACCCAGGCCAATTGAAATACAAATTTGAGCTGTGCATGGGCAGCAGGTCATACTTTAATTTCGGTTCAAATAGTTTAGAACTTCTGACAACAGATGATTTCATGAATAACTACTTCAACATTACTTTATCCTGTATTTGCTTCTTTTATTCAATTTGTTGACAAGTTCCATCTTGTGCATCAACATGAATAGTCCTTGGAACCAATTGTTTCTGTGACATCAGTGGTTGAATGGGAGTAAAATTGATTGGCTGTTCTGCATATTCTTTGTGAAACTGAATAAAGCTGGAGTTGTTGGCAAGTTTCATTCTTGTGCATAAACCTGAATAGTCCTTAGAACCAATTGTTTCTGTGACAGCAGTGGTTGAATGGGAGTGAAATGGATTGGCTGTTCTGCATATTCTTTGTGAAAATTGAATAAAGCTGAAGTTGTTGGCAAGCTTCATTCTTGTGTGTAAAGCTGAACAATCCTCAGAATTAATTGTTTGTGGGACTTCAGAGGGTTAACTGAGGGTGAAGTTAATTGGCTGCTCTGCATATTTTTGTGAAAAAATGACTCTTTATCTCTAGTCAGTAAAAATAGTTCAGTGAAAAATGAAAGGATGATGCCCTAAAAATAATTTTCTTTCCTAGTCTATGCTATTTCTGGGAATTCAGAGTATATACTATAATCTATTATCTATGACGTTATGAAATAATTGGTCTTGATGCTTTCCAATGTGCTTCTTTCATCTCTAAGTGGGATCTACTTGTATTCTTAGACTCTTAGCAGTGTTGAGGAAATTGATTCTCACTCATCTGATCTTGTTATCTGAATATTTGTTTGTTAGATCAGTGCACAAACAAGGAAGTTCTAGACGTGTTTTACCTTGCTGTTGGAAAGAACTAATCTTTTTCCTAAATATATAATATATTGGAGAATGCTGATCACACCTGACCCTAAGTTCTTGACTTGCATAGTCCTCACTAATTCACTAATTTGTTTCCAAATTGCTGCAATTTAGATTCTGGTATCTTTTGTCCAGCTTTTTGATTTAAGATTCTACATTACTCCTTTGAGCTTTTGACAGGTTGAAGCCTGACAGTATTATCTCTTGTTTCTTGTCAGTGTAAAATGGAGCCCTTTTTTTATTCCGAACTTACATGCCTTCAGTAATACTCAAATATTCTGACATTCTTGTCGATATACTCTGAATTGGACACACCCATGTGTAAGATGTGAAATACTGTATTCACATTTTGAAGTACAAGAAAAGCTGCATGCACTGGGAGCCTACCTCATGCCTGTTGACCAATTCAACAGATGGCTGGTGCCATAGGCAGTAGAAGAGGGAAGAGAAATGCGGCGTACCAGCCAAAGTTGAAGACGTTCTCAACTAAGCGGCTATCTTGGATAGTAGAATAGCTGCCAAATTTGGAGACGTTGTCAAAGCAAGCGGCTATCTTGTGTTTTCTGGTCCCACGGTATGATTCTCCAGCTCTCCTGCTAACCACATCTTAGAAAAAGGAAAATTGTCATCTTTTGCATATTGAAAGTTGGTATGTAGGTCAGTTCAGTTTTCCCAAATGGAGCTCAAGCTTCCTAAAAGCTTCTTTTTTATTAAAGAAGTGAACTTTCCAATTATGGTTTTCATCTGAGCTAATTCTATACAATTCGGTGGTACATGGAGTACATTTTATTTTGTTGCATCAGTTCAGTTGCTACGGTTAGCAACTAAGCTCATTGACAGTATTATATATAGGCTTCATGGATTTCTAAATGTTTTATTTAGATGTTAACAAAGTAACATGGAGGTAGAGGGTATATTTTGTTGGATCATGTGCTTAGTTAATACCGAATCCTGAAGATCTCCTCGTTAACGAACTTTGAAATGATGCTTGGATCTGAGGCAAAGTAATGTTTGACAAAACATGAGCAAAACATCTGCAATCGTGCCCAGGCCACTGTAGTCTGCATTTCCCTGCGCCCACATTTATACCATGACTGAATATTGCACCTTGTGCATTCTAGTATTGTTATAGTGTCATAGTAGTAGCATCCTGCTGAAGTTTAAAGCCACTCATTTTAGCAAGAATTCAGTGCACCAACATTAACAAAAAGAGAGCGCTCTATGATGGAATACTTGGTAGGTAGCTCTGGCGTGTGCTAACTCCTGTCTGTTAGTTTTGACCATTTCTTGCATTGGTGGATGGCGAGTTTGTTACATCCTCCAAGGCTATCTTGAAGTGCGCAAAGTGAATGAAATATGGATCTGATGAGAATGCATCGACGCGTGTGCCTGGTGCTTCCATTATTCTGTGTGCAGCTTCATTCGCTGAATGTGGCTGACTATGCGCTCATGAGTACCCGTACTACTAACATGCACATGACATGGTCTCATAGCAGGAGTCAGGAGAAGGGGAAAATTAAAAAGTTTCAAAGTCACTAATAGCCCATTAATCATTGATGTTTTCAAGAGATTGTTACAGTAGAGCATGGCATTGTCATCAGATAAGTACATTGTGGAAATGTTTTTTTAAGTAGTGGCATGGAAAAGGAAGCCCTTTGTAGCTATGGAAATCCATCATGCGTTGCTACTTTTTCCCCTTTTGATTAAAAAGAATGTTGAAAGCAATTGTACAATGCTAGTGAGCTAGAAGGAAACCTTTACCAATTACCATCACCCAAGATGAGCTTTTTCTTGTAAGTAACCTTTATTCCTTCTTCCCCTCTTGATGAATGCTTCACTTCTTTCACACCAACTGCAGCAGTGCTGCTGCTGCTGCGGTGTGAAACTTCGCGGCAACGGCACTGCACGGCCACCGAATCTGATCACTGAGCAGTGCCAGCCAGTGAGCTGCATAGTACTGTACCTAGGTAGCTTGGTGATCTTGCTTGTCCACCTTTTTTTTATCATCTCAACGAATCTGAGCAGTAGTGCTTTGTGAGTTATTGTCATGTATCCTATCCTCAGGTTAAAATCCATTGCATGTGATAAATGCCTAGATAGTGCTTGATTGATTCTTGTTTGTGCCGGTAGAAAGTTTTCCTTTATCTTTCAAGATTTGTGCTACCTCCACCTCAAAATAGAGAAGCTAGCTTCTAACGTTTAAGATTTGGCTTAAAATTCAGCACGTCTATTCCTTCATCTTAATCAATCATAATTATCTCTATTTAATTTTATCTAGTTTTTAAATGGTTGTCATCTTTTAGAAATTCTTATATTTTGAAAAACAATTTAGTCCTAGTCGTACATATGGCATGCCTGTATCAATGTGCTTGCTCATCTTTACTACTCACTCAATTGGCCTCTAGCCGAGCTAGCTGCCTGTCTGCTAACGTAGTAGTACTAAGTGCGCTAATGACCCTGGTTGGGTGCCTAAGTAAGAACCTTGTCCTGAACATAGAACGAAGTAGACTAATAACCGAGTGAGCTAGCTGCTTTTCATCACAGAGAAGAGAAATCAAGTGTACTCCCAACCTCCTTTACCCATTATTGATCTCTTTTTCTCGTCCACTTCCCATCCATCCTTTATACATTCATCATCATTCATACTACATGCCTTTCGCCAACAATTTAATTGTAGTTAATACTCAAAGCAACCTTTTGGGGTTAATTAATTAAAATGGAGAGAATTTTGTACATATATCCCCCATCCACGTGTAGTTGATTTGTGACTGATCTAGCTCCACTGGAGTAGACACGTGCATCAAGGATATGCATGTTTTTTTCAACAAAAAAAGAGGGGTAATGAGCACATAAATTAAACTTTTGTTTACAATGGACACGGAAGATTCTATCTTTAAAGCTTGGAAATTTCATCAAGGTTGTAGCCTTGTAGGGAGTAGGGACTGGTACTAGCCGAATTAAGCAAATTTGCATTTAAGTTCTACAAGATGCAACTAAATGCGGATTACGAATGTACCTGGCGCATGCGTCCATCTAATTTGTTTACTGCTAAATTAAAGAGGCGTAAATACGAATGCCAATTTTAAAACCATCATACATTTTTTAAGTAGTCCAAGGTATTAATTAATCTGTTCACTACATGCTTACCAATTCCTGTTCTTCAATTCGTTTCTTCAGTGAGAATATAACGCGACTCCAAAGTCCAAAAGCCCCCATTAATAATGTACACATATATACTCACAGAAGCTGGGAGTAGCATTATTCAGTAGAAGAGAAAAAAAAAAGAGAGAGGTCACCGAGAAAAGGCAGATTCTTGTGATCAGTAACATTATGATTTGAAGAACTTGCAATAGTTACTCCACTACGTAAAAGTAAACTAGATAATTAAGCCAAAATTTCAGAGAAGAAACTAGAGCAATATTTGTATAGTAGAATGACAATGGTGCCTCACTATATATTTCTCCAAAATAAATAAATTAAAACTAGTGAGAAAAAAAAGATGAGCTACATTAAAACATGATGATTAAAGCAGCAGCAGCAGCTGTTACCACGTCCGCCAAGCCAAGAAACAATCGCCCCCTCGCTGAGACCGCCGTCGCCGACGACGACGGCGGCGACCTGTAGTACCAAGGATACCACGGCAAGATGGGGTTCGGCGGAGGCGGCGCCGGATAGTTGAAACCTCCTCCACCGTGGCCGGCGGGAGGCTGGTAGTAGGGAATGTAGCCTCCTCCCTGCGGCGGCGGGTAGTTCCAGTACGACGAGGACGGCGTGTTGGAAGACGAGGACGGCGGCGGCGGACAGTTGGTGGTGACTGGCGTGGGAGGCGGCAGCAGGCAGGGGTAGGGGCAGTCGGCCGGGTAGCTGTCACCGGCGGCGAGCCGCGCCGAGACGAGGGAGGAGAAGACGAGGATGACGAGCAGCCTGTACGATGCCATGGCGCGCGCGCGCGCGCGAGAGAGAGAGGCCGAGACAGAGGTGGTAGTCTACTACGTACTCGAGCGTAGTAGAGAGATGGTGTGCGTGAGGGAGAAGAGAGGGACGACGAGCTGAGTGTGGCTATAGTTGGCGCCGGGGTGGCGCGTCTTCTCTGTCGACATGGGAGCGTTTCGTTTAAGTAGACCACTTACTTTGCTTAATAAACAAATTTGTAATTTGACCAAGGTTTAATTTCTTTGTAAAAAATTTGCAGAAAGCACTGCATGCAAATCTAAGCGAAAGATAAGAGAATTCAGGAGGCTAATTTGAAGTGGAAAATCAAACCGGGTACAAAAAAACCACTGCACGCTTGTAGAGACGATCTGACGCGTTTTCTGAATCTCTGGTATGATTCATGCATGCAACATGTAATTGATTGAGCTAACACTCGACAAGGAACCGCCTTGAGAGCTTGAGTTCATTGACATGATTTCACAGAAAATGGCGTGCTGCATGGGATGCCCTGTTCCAGACTGTATCTTTTGTTGGTACGCATGATAGGGTCCAGCTGTTAGTGCAAACAATTTGTGCTCTGCGTGTATGATCCATCGTATCGTTCCTCTCGCGCTTTCATCGGGTCTATGTCACCGTGCATGCATGCGTCAGCTGTCACCTTCTCTCTGTTTTTTCTAACTTATTCTTGTGTTTCAGAAAGAAGAAAACATTTCAGACTCAAAGAGGTGTACGGATACGTGTTTTGGATTATAAAGAAAGGTTTCTAATCGGCAATTGCAAGCTGTAACAATGAATAGGTTTATTACCTGATCGTCAACACAAGTAATAAAGCCCTTTAATCACCTTGAGATCCAACATCCAGACATCTGGCGAACTAAAGGCTCTACTGTACCAGCTACAGCTGTAGTACAGTAGCAGCATTAGTAAGTATGCTTGATGATCTCATACGTACGTACGTGGGTCTCTTTTAGTTCCATCGGCATCACTGGATCAGAGTCTTCAGAGAGATCATTAGACGCAGTCGGTTTCGAGCTGCACCTCTACATGATATGCCGTGCTTTCAGGCAGCAAAAGATTTTCCTTTCCTGATATCTCCTTGTGTATATGCTTATTCGATTGTGATGGAGCAGCCAGCAGATGTACTGAAATTAATTAAGCAATTGATTCACAGATTGAGGCTGCTGGTGTTTGAGAACAAGAAGAGTTATTATCAGTGCCAGCTGCATATTCAGTTTCACCTTAGCTTCCCTTCACATCACATCAAACCGATCGGATCAGGGGATGTTTATTTCGGTATGAACAGTTCACCTTACCTTTTTTTTTCCTGCTTCATCACTTCGGATGCTTAATTGGACTGTTGAAGTCAAGGCTCAAAACTGATGGAGCGCCCCAATGGTTGATTCTTTTCTCATGTTTTTGGACAAGAAATGCTTTGTTCCTGATGGACTTTTCTAGCTAGCTAGCTAGCTAGGAAAAAGGAAAATATAATGTGCCCTACAGCTCTCATCTCGCTGTCCAGCCGCATGGATCATCAGAAGATGGATGCATGCTGCAGTATCTGTTCTTCCAACGTGTATAACTTCTCCTTTTCTTCTCTCTCACCTGCATACGACAAGTGATTAAAATTAGGAGTTCGTGTGAGCACACTGACTAGGCTATTAATACCTCTCAAATGCACGAGCTAAATGATCTAGATGCAAGGGGCAACGAATAACAAGGCTCGTGTATACGGCATCATTTTTCGGTGTAATATTTTTCTATTGTCTAAAAAAATTTGGATGCATCATATGCATTTTTTTCGTGTGATCACAAGCAGAATCATGGGCATAACAGGAGCAAAGATTCCCCCCACGCCGTGCTGCTACGTCCATGACTTGAATTTTGGCATGCTTGTGGATGATTGACTCATCTGATCATAAGAGTTGAAAGTAAGCTGACAATAAATCAATAATCAAAGGGAATTGGAGCTACTAGGATGCATGCAGGACCTGATTTGAGTATGTGGATGGATCTTGCCTGTCAGAAATCTTCAGATTGCACGATGAGAAGCTTCTCTGAACCAGTCCAGCAGTCCTTGCCCTCTAATATTCCAAACTGATCAGTGGCTGCTACTGTTAAGGATTTTGACCACATACTTCACTGCCCAATAATGTACTAACACTGATTGCTCCATCTGTACTGTAGCCAATCATTCACTTGCATACCAGACTCTGCATCAGCTGATTATCATGGCAAAGTATGAAACAGTAGATAGTTATCTCTTCACTGTAAACGTCACTATGGTTATTTGTGGCATCATTCAGGTAGTATAAGGAAAGCTAGCTGGTCTAGAAGCTCATAGTACCCAATAAATCTAGCAACAGTATCTCTTTATCGGAATGCGCATAACACAAGTCGAAGTGACGATATACAATGATCTTTCATTCATCACGTCATCGATCTGTCTCTACCTTTTGTCCATAGCTAATGCATACGCATATCTTCAAAGTTCAGACTCTGAGAGATTGCTCTTCTTCAGACTTGTAGTGGTTAGGATGGGTCGAGGCAACCTAATTGGGTAGTTGGATTGGCCCATTTACATCTCATCACTTGTGGAAAAATTTTATTTATATGTTTTTATTAAAATATTTAAATATATATATATTAAAAAATATTGATCTATACCTAATTCTCTTTAGATAGATTTTTTAAAATAAAACTCCTCTTAGATAGCATGAAATTTAATGTGTTTAACGTTCGTTAGTCACTGTTAACGGTGGGCCAGTAGGAGCTAGGAAATTTACCTCCTTATTACCTAGTCTAAGAGCGTTTTTTTTCCGCAGCAGCAGAGGGTTGTCCACAAAATACCGCGTAGGGTGCATAAGGGAGGACGACCCTCTTGCCACCATCTACTATGATGTTTTTTCTTGTAAGCCTGTTTGTAGAAAATGAGATAGCCTTGATGCCTTTGATGCTTTTTTATGGTGTTTTTTGTATGGCTACCTATAATACCCCTCTTAGCCATCCAAAAATCCACTACAATCAAACAAATAGAAAAAAAAGAAGAAAGAGTTAAAGGGGAGGTGAAGGGAAGCGGTGAAATCTTGCTGGCTGGTGAATTCATACAGAGGTAAAATATTTATACCATTTATAATATTTATTTTTAGTAATGAAATAAAATAGTATATATAACCCTTATTGTTTTATATTTATGAATGGTTTCTTTTCTTAGATACGTGGTTTGTTAATTTTGTTTCTAAATTTGTAGATAGTTTCGTTCGTAATGTTTAGACATATTGGTGTTGAACTATCAAATAGATATTAATAGATGTAACGATTAATTTCTTACTTAATTCAATTTTATTTTTTTTATAAATAGATATGTTAAATAAAGCGATATTTTAGTTATATCATGATTGAGAAAATGTTAAGTATGATATATGTGGTGTAAGTCTATTAGATATTATCTTAACTCTTAAGGATATTGAAAGGGTAGCTAAAATATATTTTTTAACAGTGTACAACTGGTTAATGTGAGGCTTACAAATCAACCATCAGGTCAATATAATAACCGTTTATGCTGTAGTGAGCCGATAAACCGAAGGTTTTTTAGAAATTGATGTTAGTGAATTTCACTATCACTTGATGGTATGCAGTGAATACATTGCAACGAGCAGGGGTCGATGTAAGACGTCCCATGGAAAAAAACACTACTTTAAGGCTATCTGGCCTAGACGTTGTCGTGTATCTAATGGTTCATTCGTATAATACAAGTCTATGTATTATTTCAAAAATATGTATATAACTTAGGTTATCATAATTTAAAGAGTCAACTGTATATATCATAATATTGTTTACTTTTAGCCTTATATTAATGATAATTGTTGTTCATTTTTGCTGCCAAAAATTTATCGTCAATTTTATAAATTATATATTATATTTGACTATGGTATTAATTGGTTACACCGCTCCTATCTCTTAGCGGTTGAGAACGTCATTCTGACCATCCTCCATCCACACCCTTTGCGACACATATTGCATGCAGACCTCTGCTTTAAATATATTCTTGATCGATAATACATACATTATCTTTTTTTTTCTACTAGGTTACACGAGGTTGACCTTCTTCTATTGTGTATGCTAGTTGAGACCATAACACATAAGAATGACCTAACGAAGCATTGATTTGTAAAATGATCTCTTTTAGCAACACTTCTAGACTACTTAAGGCCAAAGATGCACATATTCCACCTGCTATACGGGGAGATGACCCTTACGCTTTAGGACATCGCGTAACTTCTAGGTCTTTCCTTCGTAGGGGATACAGTAGGTCCAGTTGATAGACTTTAGGGATGGCACAATAACTTTTAGGAGCATTTCGCTTATATTCAACGCTTGCCTAGTATTATTGCTCCGGGCACACTGCCTTACTACACCATATGTGGCTTCACCCAAATGTGGCTACTTAAATTTACTGTAACTAAAACGGTAATTCGAAGACCAGTCTTCCCTCTATCTTCTCTTCTCTTTTTTTATTTTTTTATTAAATTGTATTTTCCGATAGCCAGAAGAGGTCTTATAAGCAATCGCTAAAAAATGTCCTAAAGCAGCAAGGAGATCACTTGCAAAATTGTTCTGCTCTCTTTACATTGGTGAGTCTAATTATTTTACAAGAAACCCCTAAGAAGAAAAAACGTCCCAATAGATAACGCTAAGTGAGTCCCTCATAAAAAAAAGAAGTTCATTCCTTCCTCACATACCCTATGCGACATGCAACCTCCTATCGTGGAAAAAATATCTTTAGATAGGGCGGGAAGAGGATTAACTGTAAATTTTCTAGCGACACGCCATTAATCGAAACCAACGGATATTTATCACGTCGGATTTTACATTTTATAGAGGTCTTTTTTATAAAAAAAACCTCACGGGACATTAGGACCTATAAACTTTTCAAATAAACATATTTTATTAAAATATATATTTTAATAAAAATATATTTAAAAATTCTCACCTGTTTTTTTTTTTTTACAAACGAACGACTGATTTTGAATGGGTTGTTTGATTCTGTTCTGCATCTCATCTTGCAAACTTGCTTCCATCCACATTCGAGTCCGTATGGCCTGTAGAAAGTTGAAACAGGCCTGCGACTCATTGGCAGTACACTAGCTAGCTCTTCTGATAATGTAACTCTTAATTAACCTATTTACATAGCTGGCTTAGCTTAATTACTACTTGCATCTAAAGGAGGAGTGTAATAAACTCTCAGTTCCGGCGAGCGTGCCAACTGCCAAGCAAATGATGGAAGAACAGATGTAACCAGGCCAATGCACGTAATCATCTCGCCGGACTACCTAACATTCTTCTCCATCTTACTCGTTTGGTGGCACAAAGAAAGAAAGACATCAAAAGGCACAGCTACAAGTCAAAATTAAATGGGTGCAAAAAGTGAGCGTAGTAGTCCAAGATTTTCAAGGATTCCATTCTATGCTGTTGTTAAAGAGAAGGAAGGAAGTAGAACATTCATAATTCAACAGTAGTATGAAACCTTGACTTGCTCTGCTCTTAATTTATCAGGTCTAATCCTTGTTAACCATATCTCCAGATTGCCAAGTGTACACTCATAGCTGCATCTCTGGACGTACTAGCACTGTCAGTAAACAGTACTGCATATCTAGATTATTTTTAACAAGACATATCAATTTTAGTCTGTCTCTCCCAAGTCCAAAGGAGCAGTAGTACTAGTACAAGAACAAGTAGAACAAGTCAAATTGGTGCTATCTGCCAGTAAGTAGAACAACTAGACTGGTTTAGGTACTATGCATGCATCAGCAACTGTTCCTTCTGAAACTTATAATTTTTTAAAGCTAAAATACTAATACAAGCAGGCAGAGAATTAAAACAATGATTAAATCGTTGACAGCAACGCGGCAACCACCGCCCGGTCGATCGAGGGCGACTCCATCGTCTTGGATGTCCTCGTGACATGGACGCCTATGATCATGGCTTGATATCTTCAATAGGCTACTTCACTCCATCTAACATTGCAACTGTATAGTACACTGAATTTATGATTTTTTGCCAGTTCAGGGCACGCATATAAAAACCGATGTCGTCGAAACATAGGATAACAAAAGATAGATGCTTCCGACAAATATTCGCATAAATAACCATTTTGAACTTTGAAGGGAAGACTATGATGATTCCTCCCTCCCTTTTTTTAGTTTATAGCCCCACAAATGTGCCTTCATTTATTTCTAGTTGAGGTTTATTTTATGGTTAGGGGAGAACTAAACTTAGCTCGTAGGCTGCTTTCCTGCCATGTGTGCCATTTACTTTATGTCGGTCATATTGGTTTTACTACAATTGCTCTATTTTGAGAAAAAAAAAGGAATACTAATGCTCTGCAGGTTAAATTTACGTGTATCAACCGGTTGTATTCGTACTATAGGATGCAGCGGTGGAAGAAACAGAATCGTATACTTATTGGACTTATAAAGTGAATCTCAGGATGCAACCAAAATGATCCACGACATGTAGTGAATAACGACCACCATGATTGACAAAAGGACAAAAGAAAGAGAATGAATCTTGGCCGTTTGATGAAAAAAGTATGGGCATGGAAGGTGCTGGATATCCCAAGGCCACCTGCGAACCTGCATGCTCATGGCATTTTTTTTTATTTTCAACCCTAGCTATATTTATTATCCTATACTTTCACTAAATAGAAATATCAGCATTTACTTAATTGTTTTTTAAGGTACATGGTGGATGCACATGCCCATACACTTCACACTCACACCACACGCACACACGTGTACACGTCCACACACATGCTACTAATAAATTAAAAAAACTAAAGACTCCAGTATAAAAAAACACACATTCCTATTATGTATTTGTCTGGCAAGAAAGGTGTTGGATATTCTAACGGCACCTGCGAACCTGGCATTTTTTTTTCATTTTCAACCTTAACTATATTTATCATACTATATTTTTCACTAAATAAAAATGTCACACTTGTCATTTACTCAATTGTTTTTAGTATATAGTGGACACACATGCCCACACACACATATATACACTATTAATAGATTAAAATACCTAAAACCTTTAAAGCACAAGAAACGCATATTCCCGCTCAGACGTGCATAAGTGAATCCGCCTACGTGGGGACCAGGAGTCAAACTGCGAGCTGCAGTCCTCGTCATTTACTAAATTGTCACCATGTGTAAAAGAGGAAAAAGTTTTAAAAAAAGTAATGCCAGCCTGACAGCACTACAACTCGAGAGTAGTTTTCTTTATTATCAAATAACAAAGATAACTATTACCTTAAAATATTTACGAATTAATCCTTCCATTTATATTCATATCTTAAAATCATAAAATGTTTAAACTTTATTTTATTTATTAGCGTTTATATTTTTCCCGATACTAATTCTCACATATTCTACTATAATAACATTATTTCTTAAAAACACTATGTACTCTATGTTTTTCATAATAAATTCTTAAACTACATAATGTCACTAATAGAATTTCTTATATAGCATCTATAGTAGAATGGTGATGGTCACGCGAATGCTTGACTTCATGTACTAGTATGTTTGGAGTTGGTTATCAGGGAACCCCCTAACAAGCTTTGATGGCATGATAGAAACATAATTTTGTATGAGCGATTTGGTCTCTCGTCTTTTATTAATGATGTGCCTTTGAAATGGGACTAGGTGCCACTTTCGGTCAATTTGGTATACCATTATGCTAGTTAATTTGGTTTTACCAAATAACATTGTTTTTTAAGATAAAAAGAATACCAAAAATACTAGAGAACGGTATATGCTTGATACCTAAGTATCAGGCGTGATACAAGTATCAGCCTGATTCTCACGTGTATCAAGTTGCTACTCACATGTACCAAGCCTATACCGTAGGAAGGGATACTGTCCCCAAGTGTTCTCCAAAGAATACTAATCCTCTGTAGGTTATGTTTACACGTATCGATTGGTTGCATTTGTACTATATAATACAGTGATGGAAGAAACAGAATGGTATACTCATTGGAGCTATCTGTTTAGGTTGATTGTCGATGGCTTATGGAAATGGAATTTTTTATAATGGGTTATTTGGTCTCTCTTCTTTGTTTAGTGTTGTTGCTTCCAACTTTTTTTTTCATCATGTAATAAAAAACCTAAGGGTGTGTTCATATCGGGAGAGGCTAGGTGCAATATTCACGCTTAAAAAACAGCGGAGAGAGATTTTTGCATTTCTCTCTTAAGAGAAACCTTGCAGAAGCTTTCATAATTTTCTTTGAGGACAAGTACCTCACTTATCCATAAAAAAAAGGGAGCATTGTACCATGATGAGTGTTAATCAAGAGATTCTAGATATTTTATCTTGCAGAAGCTTTCATGATTCTCTTTAAGGACCTCACTTATCCATAGAAAAAAAAAGGGAGCAGTGTACCATGATGAGTGTTGATAAAGAGATTCTAAATATATTGCACTGATTGGCACATGCAATTGAAATTTGATTAGACATATATATCCCATAAATATATGGATTACAGAGTCTGATGTACATATTTCCTATCACCAAAAGGAATCGATCAACAAACATATATGACAAGAACAATTAATTTGCCAACGACACGACGACGAACAGCAACATGAACATCAACAGTAATAACGAAAAAAATATCTTACCGGATTATCTCCTCTAATCTTATTATTAACACAGAGAAGGGAATTAAACGGCGTGTAATTAATTACCATACGTCGCCGATCACCAGGCCAAGGCTCCCGCCACCGCCGCCGCCGTGAACACGACCGCGCGCCACGACACGGTGCTGCCCGCCGCGGCGTTCGGCCGGAACCCCGGGTCCTGCGGGTAGAGCGTCCCCGGCGGGGTGAGGTAAGACGGTAGGTTCGGTGGCGTGAACCACCCCGAAGGCGTCGGGTTGTACGACGGTGTTGGGTTGTAACCCGGCGTCGGCTCGTAGCCTCCGCCTCCGCCTTCGTACGGCGGCGGCGGGCAGTTGGTCGACGGCGGTGGGTAGACCACCGGCGGCGGAGACGGCGGAGGGTAGTACACGGGAGGCGGCGGCGGGTAGTAAACCGGAGTTGGCATCTCCGGCGGAGGTGGGCTGGCGTACGTGCACGTCGTGCCGCACGGGGACGAGGTGCCGCACTCCGTGCATTTCTCGTCGTCGGCGACGACGACGACGGCCGTGGCGACGATGAGCATGAAGAGAAGGAAACTGCACGGCAGCTGTAGCCACCGTGCCATGGCCGAAAGATCGAAAAAGCTCAAGCCTTTCTTGGAACTGTGCTCTCTGAGAAGAGTAGTAGAGTGTGCACTTTCTTCTTCCTCCTTCTCTCTTCTTCTTTTTTGGTTGAGGGATTCGATTTTGGGTGGTTATAATGGTTGGCTTCTGCTTTTGCTTTTGGAATTGGCCAGTGCCAGCGGAGGTCGTCTTCTCTTTTCTCTTCACCTCTGCTCTTTTTTGTGTTTATTTTTTTAATAATAAAAGTTGTATTGAATTCTTAATTAATTATATTAAGATGATACATTCGTACTGATAACGTTTCTAGTCTGTGTATTTATGTGTGTGTTTTCCAGTAGTGCCTAATCAAATAATCCTATCACTTTTGATGCTGTGGCTAAGTGTACTGTGATGGCAATCTGGCGTAATTTAAACGTCTCCATTATTGTTGCTTTGTGTTATGTATTATCTCCTTCTCCTCACTCTCTTGTCCATTTTGTGAGAGTGATTGAAATACTTTCTTCTTTCTTTGTGTTTCCATTCTCAATATCATTATATGGGTCCCCACAGATAAAGCTGATATCACAAAATTTGCAAGAAGTGGCATTTTGAACTTTTGTTTTTTGGAATCGGCATTAAGAAACAGGTAGATGCTACTAACCATGTTGTCTAGAATAAGTTACAGATGCTGATAATTTGTTTTTCAGAACGTTGGGACCTAACTTTTGATCGTCTTTTTCCTTGGTGACAGTGATGGAATTGGATGAGAGACCTTGGCGCCTTGAGTCAGTGAAGTCATTTCTGAAATGCTCCTAATACCAACTCGTGGACGCTGTGTAGATCGACAAGTGGTAGCTTACCTCTTGTACCTTCTCACCATCAAGAAATGCGCTTTCAAAGATCAGGTCTTTTGCAAAGAAACCAACTTGTTGTCAGGTTTAATGGTAATTGCTTTTGTACTGGAAGATCAGGTCAGAAATGTATGCAGATGTGCACATCACACCAGTCTCAGTATGCCACTGAACTGAACAAGCTAGTAGGCATGAGGCATCCTATCTTGCTCAAGAAAATTTTAGTAATTTATTCCCATATTATACAGAGGTGCAGAGGAGAACTGAAACGTACTGAGAATTAATGATAAAATATAAACACAAACAAATTAGTAATATTGACAGGAGCAAATAAATGAATAACTAAGGACCTGAAATTCTGTTAGGCTACAACAAACTACTGAATGAATGAGCTTATTGCTGCCTGCATTTCTGAGAACTTCATCGTGATTTCAGACTTTCAGTTAATGACGCCTGAACAGCAGTTAAATTCTAGTAACAATTGCATGTACCAAGAAATTTTATACTTTTAAACTAAGACGCTGGCTTGATTAAACTATAATTTCCAAAGATCAAATTCATATATATCTTCCCTCATGAACAAAGAAACAGAGTGACTAGCACAGAGAAAAGGGAGTTCCTTTTGGCACAACTACATGTCTCACACAAAGGCTATCAATTTAGCATCTTCCATGGCATCACACCAGCTACAATATTCAGATATGCACTGCAATCTGAATTCAACTCATACATCCATGGCAGTGAGTAGTCACCGCAAAAACACCAAGAAAGCAGAAAACACAAAGGCCACCGGAAGCCATGCAAGCGCCATCCTCCTCACATGGCATGCCCCGGATGCTAGAAACCCTGGATCCTGGGGGAACATGGTCGTCGTAGGAGATGGCTCCGCCCAGGGAAACGGTTGTGTCAAAGTCCCCGGCGGCGGCATAGTCGGGCAGAACGGGAGCGGCGAGGCGGTTGCAGGTGGCGACGGCATCCCAGTCGGGTCGATGTCGGCCACCACGCAGGCGGCTGACCACAGTGACACGACGACGACGGCCGCGGCGGTGGCGAGCAAGATCGGCCGCAGAGATGGCATATTCACTCTTCTTCTCGAGGAATTTGTGCCAAAAGGTGTTGGCTCGCTACTCCGGCAAGCTAATGGCTAAAAGTAGTGAGAAAGATGCAGATGTTTGCCGGCCGAGAGACGTCAGCGACCGTCCGATGCCGATCGGAGGGATGTCCGTCGTCGCATGGGCGTGGCAGCAGAATGATAGGCTTCCTTTCCTTCTGAACACGATCACAGGATGTTCTTACTGTAATTTATCAGAACAATGTACCGTTAGTATGGAGAATTTGAGGTTTGTAATAAGTTTCTAATTAAGCGCTGGATTAGGTTGAGGTTGTGATCAGACCGGGTGTCGGTGGCGCGTCTCACTGCATGTAGCAGGTGAAAGGATTGGAGCTTTCGCCAATGTTACGTGACAAGGACAACGGCATCCGTGGAGCATTTTTCAGTTCAAGCAGCAAGTCAGCGGCAGAAGCTCACAGACTCCCCTACTCACTGGTACTGTCTACCAAACATCAGTTTAGCTTTAGTTAATGATCTGCGAACAAAAGCATCTGTCTTACCTAGTGCTCATTTATTAGTAAGTTAAATAGCCGGGATGATGTTTCCATGAGCATGTTACATGTACATCCGTGTGGAACCCACGTTGTTGCGTAGTCCACTTGAAAACCAAGTAACTCACAACTGAACATTGTTCAACAAACTCTCAAATCATGTGTAGTGATCTAGTAGATATGGTAATTGCCACACTGGAATGGCACTTAAAAGAGTGTTGCCATTGCCTTTTGCTTCACTACATGGCTCAATTCATCTAAAAGTTTGAAGTCACTTTTCTAATCATGGCTTCCAGAGCCTTAAACCCAAATTTTACAGAAAATTGGCAGGTCGAGGAATCAGGTCACTGTAAGAGCCTATCAATACATAGTGCAGAGCCCTGTGCAAAGGGGAGTAATGCAGTATCAGTGCACCTTCAACAGAGGACACTGGGTTGGTTGTGATGTCAAGCACGCTGATTTTGAACACAAAAGAATTGTCGAAAGTTTGGAGCATTTGCACGAGATGGTACAAAGGAGATCAGGCCTAGGATTGTGACTGGCCACCAGCAACGATGATCGATCTGTTTGGGAGCACACTGCAACACCAACATACGGATGAAAAAGAGAGGTCTGGAAGGGCGGGAGAACTCCAACAGGAGGGGCACTGATGATAATGCAGGCTTGGAAAATGGAGTGCCAAGTGGGTAGCAATAGCAAACAACCACCTCTTGTTCCACTGGAAACGCAAGTGCAGCAGCATATCTTTGGTACTGAATACTGATCCTCTCCTACCCTATCCTTCCTGCCTTATCTTCACTCACAGAAATGCATATTCTTTCTTCTTCTTCTTGGCCATTTATGCACTACTTTTCAATCATATATGCAACCATAATGTGTGATTTATATTGATATAGCCATATATATGAATTTGTGATGAATGGAGGAGTAGAATATAAACTGTAGTACTGCTACTGAAGAAATGAGGATGGGTAGGTCTGACTGTGACGAGCTCGATTGATAATTTGATATAACAATGAAAGAGATACAATATCTGCCAATTTTGTTGCATCTTTGTGTATTTTAACTGCCTGACCGACAGAAACAGTAAAACTTCCAGGTCGATACGCGCAGCTTTGTTCTTGTCACGATCAGTTCAAAAGATTGGAGCATCGAGCATCTTTCACTCTAATTTTCTTTTCTGAAGCAGGTCCTGGTTTTGTACTAATGCATCTTACTGAAGATACTTATGTCTGCTATCAACTTCTCAGCACATTATTCCTCGTCCACCAACTCTGACATCGAGTATCCCGTCTCTGTTTCTGAAGAATAGTATCTTTCTTTCTACAGAGCGAAAAAGATTACAAGTGGTTGTTGTTAGGACGGTGGTTGATGACTTGTCAGTCGTGACATCATAGAGAGAAAAAGATTGGATCCAATACTCTGGATTCTGAATTCACATCGGTTAAAGGAGAGTAAAGGATATACTGTTTTTACAGAAGTTCAGAGTGGCTCGATCATGCATGGGCCTGTTCAGAGAAATAACCAGCAGAAAAATGACATGCCATGGATTAACTTGCAAATAGCTTTGATGATCCAAAATATCCCAAAGAATCGCTGTCTGCTGGTTACCGATGTTGATAGTCGTCTTTAACTCTTTACTGGGTAAACTACAAGTCTACATTGGTGCATGCCGATGGAGACTTGCTGTTCTTCGTTTTCTTCAGAAGTTGCAGTGTAATAAAACTGACAAGTGACAAGCAATACCCAGTTGACAGTAGTAGAGTAGTCAACCTGATCCAGCCCAGTATATTTAACCCATGCATGTTGTTCACAGAACTTTTTTTATTTATATATATTTTTATTAAAACATTTTGAATATATATTTTTGTTTGGAAAATTTACACATCTATGTCCCAACACCTTCTGAGAAGTTTTTCTTAAAAACGCTCTCTAAGAGGATATTAAATTCGACATGTTAAATGTCCGTTAGTCCCATTAACAATAGGTTGATAGGGGCTAAAACATTTACAGAAAACCCATTGATGTCCTAACCGAGATAATCTTTTTTTTCGGTGATAGGAGGCTACCTGTAAAATACCATAACAAAAAGCGCGAGAAAGGGAGCTATTATTTTTACAGACGGCCCCTTAACACCCTTTGCCAAGACGTTTTTCCTCTAGAGGGTGCCTATGAAATTCTCAAGTCCATCATAGGTGGGTTTGACAATTTTACAGGCAGCTGCTTTATCATCATCTATTTTGGTGATATATACTCTTTGTAATATTTAGTTTTAGTGATGAAATGAAGTAGTATATATAAATAAATTGTTCTAAATTTATAAATAATTTTGTTCGTAAATACGTAGATAGTTTTATTTGTAATGTTTAAATACATATAACTATTGAATGTACGGTACTAAATGTGATGATTAATTTCTTACTTAGATCAACTCTATTTTTCTATAAACAGATAAGTCAAATAAAGTGATATTTTGATTATATCACGGTATAGAAAATGTTAGATATGGTTTAGAGCTTGACTCAACTTATCAAGTTATTGAAAGGACAACTGAGAGAAGTTTTCTAACAGTATACAACTGGTTAATGCGAGGCTTTCGATTCAACCCCAGATCAATGCAATAACTGTATATGTCGTAGCGAGTCGGACAACCAAAGGTTTTTTCAGGAATTAATGACGATAAATTATACAATCACTTGAAGATGGTACATAGAGAATGCATTATAACAAAGCTAGCCACATATCATTCTTATGTCAGTTTACGAGAAAGACAATGCTATCGTGCAAGACGAAGAGGGTCCAAGTATGATAGAATATGATGCTGAAATAGTGAAGAGAAATGAGTGAGAAAACCAAGGAGGAGGAGGAGACAGGGAGCCTAGAGGATTGACAAATGAGAGAGAGAAATAACATCATTATTGAGATAATGAATAGGGAAGATTTCAATAACGAGCATATAGAGGATAATAGATTATCGAACGAAGTGGGCAATAATGTAAATTCCGTATAATATTCTAATGAGAACTTCTCTGGACTTATTATCTCTAAAGGACATCACATGCAATAGGAGTATAAGGAGAACGAAGTCATTTAGGAGGCTAAGTATGTATACAAAGACGAATTGACGAAGGTAATTAAGTACTGGGCAATATCACTTTAGAGAGAGTTCTGAGTCATAAAATCAAACAAGTTAGTGTATGAAGTGAAGTGCACAAACTTAAGTTATGTATGTTCATAGAGGGTGCATGCATTTAAGAGTAAATAGAATGATTACTAAAAGGTGTCAATCATCATAGAGTACAATTGTCACTCACAAAGGGTCGAGAAATAACATATAAATATAACATATGTATTTGTTACAACGGAGATGTACTCTGATATTATGCACAACCTAAGTACGAACCAAGATCAATTATCAAGCACATTGAGAATAAATTCAAATACATAATTATATATGCTAAATCATGGATGGCGAAACAGAAGATTGTGGAGATAAAATTTAGCATATTCAAAACTTTATATGATAATTTGTCTTAACTTCTAGCTTGCATTCTTTAAAGAAATCCAAAGTGCTACTATGACTTTAAATCTCTCCCATCACTTAACCATCCTCAGCAGAGTGTGCTTCGATAGGCTTTCTTCGCATTAAATATGTGCATTTATGTATTTGTGTATTGTTGTCCTATACACAGCATCGATGGGACATTCCTGACTGGAAAGTACAGATGTGTTGATGCGAAAATCGTCTGATATCTATGCTGATGTGTCACATACACAAAGGCTTAAGAGGTATGCTTAGTTTCAGTATAGGTCTTTAAATTCTTGAGGTTTGGAGCATGCTAGTCAATTTGATTTGCAATTAACAAGTAAGAGAAAAAGTTATACCAATGAGCCAATCGACCAATAAGCTAATACAAACTCAAACTATTGGTTGTCTAGCCGACAGAGCTATCGGTTGTCTAGCTCATAGAGATTAGTTGAAAAACAATTGGCTAATATATTCATACAGACTTAAGCTATCAGCTATCTAGCTAACTTTATTAAAGATAATCTTGACATATCAGACTAAATCGATACAGCATAAGATTTTAGCTAATAAGGTTAGTTACGATTGATAACAGATAAAACATGATATAAAAAAGTATATTAAGTAATGATTCAATATAGATGAAAGTGAAAACATGATATAAAGATAATTCATCAGCTAGAACTCTAATGAAACATTGAATAAAACCTATCAACTTATTAAAATTTATCTTATTAAAACCAGTTTAATAGATCGGACCTAATCGAGACAGTATAAGATTAAAAATAATAAGATAAATTTAATAAACTGATTAATTCTATACCAGCGTGATAGATACACTAGATCAGACTAAAACATTAAATCAATGCAACATTAGATAAAACTGAATACATCAAGATAATCAGTAAACGTATAAACTTAGTTAAGATATCAGACCGAACCAAGAAAGTTTTAGCCAAACTGATACGTTTACTATATAACGAAACTTATCTCTCACTGGAGATCGGACTTAGATGATGTAGGCCGACCCAAAATAAGATATCATCAAAAACTATATTACTTTTACTTCTAGAGTTGGCAATGCGTCAAATTTATTGTATCTTTATAAGACCCTTGGGTGTACATATTTATACCCTTGAGTTGATACAAGTCCAAAATAGACACAGGACAATATTTCCTAAAGAAAAAGGAAAGAAAACTACTCCTATCTATTTACAAGAAATATTTATAAATAAGGAACCTATTCATAACAGCTCTAAGGGATAGGTTCCTTTTTCTCTACTTGTAGAAACTTTTTTGAATCCAGTCTTCACTAGGCAATCCTCATCGGCTTCACTGGATTTTCTCTTCTGGCCGAATCCATTAAAGACTCCTCAAAATTTCGGTGATAACAGGATGGCAGATATTGACAACAATTGGAGTTGATGAAAATAATCAGGTGTTACTCGTGGCTTTCGCTTTCTTTGAGAACGAGAACACTAAAAGAGTACTAGTTTTTGAAGTACGTGATGGGTGTAGTTGTCCATATGAGGCTTTGTGTATGTCATATACTTAACCGTCATGCCGGCCTTTTACGAGCTACTAAGTATTTGAAGGCTGACAATGTGGAGAAGTGGTATGCACAATAGTAGCCAAATATTCATAGTAGATGGTGAATGTGTCGCATGAGTGCTAATTTTTTCAAGCAGTTCAAAAATAAACACCTTATGGATTGTTTCAAGAGGCTCTATCTAGAATCAATAGAAAAAATTCAATAAGTTTTAGAGGAGGTTGGATAAGCTGATAACAAAACAAACAAATGGGCATTCCAGAATGCCAACAACTATAGGTGACAAAGATCTAGACGTTCTGACCATTTTTAGTAATGATTATAATATTAGAAGGAGGTCAACATCTTCGGTTAGAAAATTTTTGTTCTGAATTGAGAATGAGCCGAAGAAGAAATGATCATCATTGTATGATGATGGTGGTGCTAGTTTTATCATAATGACCACCAATTTATCTAAAATTTATAATTGAATGATACATGGTGTAAAAGAGCTACCACTTGTTGCCATTGTTACATTTATCTTGCATGGCATATATAAGTATTTTAGAGATCGGTACAAAGTAGGTGGGCCCTCTATAGAAGACAATGATATTTTCTTCGTCATAGTAATGATGAAGTACTTGGAAAAAAATGTTGTGAGGTGATGAGATCAATAAATACCAATATTTTTGATAGATGGTATTTTGTTTGACCAAACATTCTTGACAACGATGTCTGTAACATACATTTCCTGTTAACTAATATATAGACCAATAGCAGTAGAACGCCTTTACCTACATCACCTGTAGTAGTCCTAGAAATCCAGCTAGCACAAATAGGACATCGATGGATCATAGCCAAAATTGCTTCATTTATTAGGCAGTCTTCTTACATAAGTTGCAGCCACATATAGAACCCGGACATACAACGAGACAATACAAAAGATTGTAGCAGAAACAAAAGCTAGACCTAACCCGCAAGCACAGGTTGGGACCTAAACCAAAACTCTAGAAGTCTTCATAGGTGGTTTGATCTTGAAGTAACTCAATAACAGTTAGATCTTCAACTTCATATATTTCTAAAGGTATAAAGAAGCAAAGATGAGTACATTAGGTACTCAATAAGTCATGAAAGAATGTGATATGCAAGGTTTACCAAAAGATTAGTTTTGGTTTATTTCACCAATTGTTTTGGTCTTGAAAACATTTTAGAAAAATTCTAAGTGTGCTCTCTAAGTTGTCATAAATAGGCTCACATCTCAATCCATTCCGTAAGTTACTTTGCAACAACCGACCATAATTATTAGGAAGACACTCACATCTCGACCCATTCCACGAATCACTTTGCAATAATTTATCACCAATCCAATTTGAAGTGTACTGTCCCATAGAGTATCTCTATTTAGGTGCATTAAACTTTCTCTTTCACACCAATCCACAACTCAACTCTTATTTTAAACAACCTCAGCTATGATGTCACATGACACCCTGGATCATACAGTCTCATTTTAGACCACACGAGTCTTCCATTGGTCACTTAGACCAATTTTGATCATGATTCCCACCCACAATTTTCATAAATATTTAGCAAACAAATCTACGCTATAGGAATCACTTCACATCCGGCCATAATCGTGGGTATAGCTGTTTGAATAGTTGTATTTTGTACAAAGGTCGGTCGCACGCTCTACCCATATGTTGTGAGCTTACACCAATCACCTAACTCGTAATGATCAGATACGGTCAGTGAAAGGAAGTTTACGACAAGAACTTTTCAAAGCAAGTTTAGGATAACTCGTTACTTTATAGACGAGTCCTTTGACAATGTATCAGGAAAACACATTTCTTGCACCCACGATCGTAGATATATCGCCCACTTTGCACTCTAAAGACTCCACATCTATTAGCAACCAAAACAATCATGAATCCACTAATTACTTGGCTAGAGGCATCCTACACCACCCGTGTTGTCGCACTGTCTTATGATCAGTGCAACTCCTCAAGAAAATGGTCCTTAATAGCATGTGAAATCGTAGCCATACAAGCGATAATAGCCCATGACCAAAGGTTTTCTAAAAACCATTTTATTTTAAAAAACACATGGCCACACAAGCCTACTTTATAAATTATTTTGCAACCAAAGTTTATCCTATCGGTATATTATGTGTAAAGTGAGTGTCGTCGATACTTGTACTCTACTAGGACATCCACAAGGCTACAGAGGTATATAGAATAATCAATAGACAAGAAAGGTCAATGCAACAAATAGGTTTAGGCCTATCAGATTGGATTGCGAACCGCGGCCACATGTGTACCTAGCCATAAGTATTTCACAAAAAAATATTTTATAAAATACTAGGAGCAACATAGTCAAAGAGGTAACTTGACATGACCTAGTTCTTGCACTTCTCCTTCATATTCCTCGATTGTCTGCTCCATAGTATCGATTACTACACATCATAAAAGCAAGACAAATAAAAGAGCATAAAATTAGAACCTATTTTTATTAACTAACATCACCATTGTATAGATATCATTTTTATGAAAATTTTAAGAGTTGAATGAGCTCAAATAGAGTTACAGTTAAAAAGCTATAAATTTTTGAAGATTAAAATGTTTTTGGGATAATAGAAAGTATTAAAAAATTTGGAAAAGAAAAAATAAAATGGAGGCTGATAGGTGGGATGGATTTGAAGGACGTAAAATGGACTTTTATTTATATCAGGCCAAGGCACATTAGGCTTGGTAGGCTGAGGAGAAAGGAGGTCGGTGGACTAAGCCCAATAGACCATTGGCCATCTAGGCTAGCCCATTGGCGGAGGCTTGGCCAAGGGATGGCGGCGCCTTGGTGGCCAATGCTAGCCCACTCGTCTAACATGGCATCGCCACGTGGGAATGGACCGGGGTCGGTTGACCTTGGGGCCGATCGACGGCCAATGGCATCCAAAGTTGTTCGTACAACCGGTGGTGTGATGGGAGGAGCGAAGGATGGCAAAAGAACGAGTAGAGAATGAAGAACTCATGAAAGGCTCAGATTAAGTGAATGAGAAATGGAGATAGAGGGAACCAGTGGGTGTCTCTCGTCAGTGAGAGCCGTGGACGTTAGGTCATCACCGACAACCATTTCAACGACGGAGGGGTTCGGGTGGTAGGGCTTCGGACATGGTGTGTAGACAAGAACAAAGAAAAGGATAAAATTAGGAAGGGTCAGTCTATACCTTCGGCAATAGTGAGCTTGAGTGGGGTGACAACGGTGGCCTAGTTTGGGGAAAACTGGCTTAGTGGCAATTCAACCTTAGGTATAGGTGGAATGTGGTCATGAGGGCGTGAGGAGCTTGATGGTGGTGGTGGCATGGTTGATTAGAGACCGGAGGTGGTGGAATGACACATGTTAAAGGAGAGCAACGGCGACGAAAGAGAGAGTGTGTGGCTTGAGGTGGGAAACTAGCTACGAGGTTCATCCCCTATTTATAGTGGAAGAGTAGCGCTAGACAATATAGCATTAAGGCGGTTGCACCAGTGGTTGGCATGGTGCAGCTGTCTAATGCAACATCTCGTTGTTCTAGGGTATTGTGGCCATCGTCATCGTCGTCCTTGTGTGACAGTGAGAGAAAGAAGGAGACAGATGGGACGGTGATGGGACAAGATAGGGAAGGCTTGTGAGCTTGGTGACATCTACGGTGTGTCGGTGTTGTTGTGGTCGTCGTCAGTAGTGGAGATAGAGCAAAGTGAAGAAATAGGAGTGACAGCAAAGTGACAAGTTGAGGGATGCGTGCCGGTAGAAAAATATCTCGTCGCCCATGGCACCGCGGTATGGACAAGGTGCAACCTCACTGGGAGAAGGGCGGGAGTGAGTGAGAGAGTGAGAGAGAGACAAGAGGGCGGTGCAAGAGAGAAGAAGAGAGGAAGATAGAGAGGGGCTGATAGGTGGTGCCAGCTCGGGAAGAAAGGCAAGCCAGCCTAAAGGAGCTAGGTCAGGGCACGGCGATCGATTGGGCTGGTCTGCACGAAGAGAGGAAGTAGTCGCGTGGGCTGAAAAGAGAGAAAAGGAACAATGCGACCCAAATAAACAATGTTTCTTGAGAATTTCTAGAGAAAGTTTTGAAAAAGGAATTTGAAGATTTTGAATTTGAATTTGGAAACAAAAAAATGATATTTGAGATCTAGAAAATATAAGGAATTTTTGGAGTGGGCTCTAGGATTGAATTGAGAAAAAATTTGAGATCCACACTTTGGCAAAAAAATTTCAAGAATTAAAATAAGAGCTAAATTTTGTAATTATGTTTTTATTCAAAATAGTTTTTCTCCGAGGCAAAAACGTGGGTTTTACAATTTTATTGTAAGTTCACTATATATCTCTCTAATTTGCTTCAATTTTGTTACCACCCTGATTACAATAGCATGCACTTTTTTCCATAGGAATTGACAAGAGAATGTGAATTCAAACTAGACATGAAAAAATTATCATATAACTCTACAAAGATCATAATCTAAAATAATTGAATAATATATGCAGCATAAAGTGATATAGAGCAAAGAGTCGGCTCCTTTAGGAATGTATGAGTACAAGTAGAGAATGGATGATGATCTCCACAAGTTTTAAATAGGTGTCCGTATGTTAACTATTGTATTATTTATATTACATTTATGTTTTGTCCATAACATGTAAACATCTCAATAACTATGTAATGTTTTTTCTACTACTATCTAAATAACATTTTCGTGTGAACATATTGTAATAACTTTCTAATATTAACACTAATTTCTCATAAAATTCTTTTCTAAATAAATCTCTATATGATAATTCAGACATCTCAATTATATTTTCTACGTACTCTTAAAATTTTTTATAATTAAATCTCTAAATAAAAATACATTAATTTAAAATATCTATACTGTAGTAAAAAAATATACAAACAGGTAATGGCAAAGAGGTTGTCTTTTAAAACATATGAACGATTTTATGGACGTTCCCCTAGGGAAAAAACAGACTAACATAGTGCTTATAAATTATTATATTATGGTTTTATCCCATTCATAGAAAGGAGATAAAATGAGAAATCTTTGCCATCCAATCTAATTAGAATATCATAAAGTGTAAGTGGCAGAATTTTTTTTGAGGTTCTAGGAATGTTTTATCAATTCATTTTCATTCCATTTGGACCCCTGGCAAATTCGAACTTTCGTTGAAATTGTCTCTATTCATATGTATGAAATACATATCAAAACGATGCCTAAAAAAATAATAGACCCTCATTCTCTCTCGCATGCCCTATCGTAGTATTTTGCAGACGGTCCTCTGCTACCGAAAAAACACCCTTAGCTAGGGTGGTAAAGGGATCACCTTTAAATTTACTATATCAGATTTGATGCTCTCCGATTGAGCATTTTTTAAAAAAAACACACTTTTAAAGAACGAGGTATAGATCTGCAAATTTAAAAAATATATTTTTATAATTATTTTAATTAAAAATCTATAAATTAAAAATTCTTGTTCACAGGCCCAATTTTATTAGGCCGAAGAAGAATTTGAAGAAAGCCCAGCCCAGGCTATCCTCCACTTGTCTTTTCCCTGAAGGCCATTGTTAGAGCCTAACTAGAAAATCAGTGTTAATGAGCTAGGTCAATTGGCCATTATCTATTGTGCATGGTTTGTAGTGGGATGTGTTTGATTGAAGAAAAAAATAAAAAAGATACGTAAAATAATAAGAGCTATGATTAATTAAATATTAATTATTTTTTACTTAAAAATATATTAATATAATTTTTTAAGCTTATGCGTAAAAAAATAAGGTATTTTATCTCTTTGTCGATGTTGGATCGAACGCAGCCATGTGTAGAGTCCAATCAATTTTGGCATCATGCATATATAATATGAAAAAAAAATGGCAGCACGTACCCATATTGGGTAATTTTCGGCAACATATACCCATAACATTATACAACCACATCCAGATCAATAACAAAAGCTTCTGATCTATGTGTAGCTTATAATTGGCAATCTCCACTTGTCCTGATTTTTATAGCTTCAGATTTCCATTCAGTCATAACCGCAAAAGTAACAGCACCAACAAAAACAACCAGAATATAATATGTTTTTCCAGCTGATTACATATCTCATGTTGTACACTATTATATAGCACTTGATAGTTGTACGGTAATAGAAAGGTTCGTTATACTGTACTGGAAATATAAAGAGTCTAGATTGTGCATTGGCGTCTTCATCCATTCTTATATAATAAAGCTTGTATATAGACCAGAAGTATCAAAATATATTAAGCTTGAAGATAGAGGTCATCAAACGTAGCGCTTCTTTTTACCCTTTCCTTGAACCAGACAGTAATCGGCATTTTGCCCTTCATAATTCTGCAATAGTATTAATAGAATTAGTAAGATATATACCACAAGTAAATTGCTGGTACTACATAACTATTTGATTGTTGCTAAATGTCAATGTATTATTCATATATGTAGAACTTATTTATTGAACCTAGTTTTTAGTTGGTGTTAGCTTGCTGGTCACATATTATTAAAGCTTAAAGGGCATCTAATGTACCCCAGAACGAAATTTAAGTGTAATAGAAATATACATGGGCCAGCCTAATTAGGCCTTATTGACAGGGCTTGTTGACATATATGTATGTATGTGTGTGTGCGTATATATGGAAGGTTATTATGTTTTTGCTGGACAAGTGAGGAAATATATCCTAATATTAACTTTTTAACTCAACAAATAATTTAGACTGATATAACTATGAGATTCAGTGTCTGGCATAAATTAAGCTGTTGCAACAGGAAAATAAAAACTAGCAGTTGTGTTGTATCTTTAAGTACAATTGCAAATTAGAGTTTCTGGACCAGTAAATAAAATGGTTGTAGAAGCATCCATGAAATAAAATCTTAATTTATCAATTAATGAAAGCCAAGAATGAAGTTTTCAGTCGCTCCTTACATCTTTATGTTGGTATTATATGAAAATAGAAATCTTCTGACAATTTTTCTCTTCTGTCTCTGCCGTGCAAGCAGATTGTACCAATAAATGGCTCTGCAAATGATATGTGGTTAGAAGGCAGGTCAATATAAAGTCTAGCAGTTACGAGACAGATAACTTTAGTGTTTATTGTGCTCACTAACTAATCCAGCTTGGAATGACAAAGATAATACCTTGACAGTTATCTTCAATCAAATGTAATCAGTTGAGAATAGTTTATAACATGGTAATGCTTGAGCCAGAGCTTGAAAACCTGCTTTTTATTGCAGGGAACACTTTCTGGAATCCGTTAGTCAAATATCAAAGATCTCATTTTCCCAATCAAATGCAGGTTCATATGCCGGTAAAAGTGACAGATTGCAGTGCTGAAAAAACAAGATGTTAATGCCCAAGATGGCAATTGCTGCTGCACATGCTACTGTCATATAGATGGTTGAAGGTGAACTACAGACATTAAAGATAGTATATGCCTAACAGGCAGGCAAAAGGAGAGCACACGATGTAGGGAATGATGACTATATAAACATTATGTAAAGAAAATTCAATGTGCCACAAAATGCTTCAGCTGAAAATGTCCATGTCAACAATAATATTTTATGCAGCATAACTTATTTGCAGAGGAATTAATAAATCACAAAGTGTTTGAGCAGTATTGAATGCATAAATGGATTCAGACAAGTAAACTGAGTGCACAAAATGGTCAGCAAGCATTAAAGTAGATAAAACAAAGGGTAGCAAACAATTGAACTGCATAGAGAACTAAGTATGAAATAGCTTCGATCCAACACTACCCTCATGTATACACACTCAGATTAATTGCAGGTGAGGTGCCTTAGCAAGCATTATGACACTAAAGGTGCAGTAGGCTGGAAATAATTGATACCTACATGACTTGAATTTAAATGAACTCATACATACTTTTTTTGAAGATGAAGCAGGAATTTCAGTCTCGTATATTTGCCTCCCTCAGGTGCTTGGCATATAATCTACAGTAGCTTCGTCAGGCTTGGATTGCCTAGCGTTGCAAAGCTGCAATTCTGTGACAAAAAAGACATAAAGTTTTAATCTGCACTATGAATCTGAAATAAATCCAGCTATGGTAGACTAATTCTTATCTACACAGGCACTACTTATGTGACCGTTCAATTTCCCTAGCAAAAGTTGTAATGTCAAACTGGTACGGTAATGCTACAAAAACAAATGTGTGTAATTTGTGTACCTGAATGTGTGGTAAAATCAATCCTTACTCAACGATGTCCGTCTGTGAATACATCTAGCGATAAGTTCAACAACTGAAGAATCAATGAACCATTATAAGGTATGTATCAATCACAGTGATTAGGGTCATTTAAGAGCAATGGAAAATGCACTATTAAGAATCAGCAACATGACAGGACAGGCTATTCCAACAAGCCAAGAATAGCATTATTATAGTTCAATCAAGAATAATAGAGTTAGCCATGGGTGGATCAAACATGGGATTTTTGGGGAACAACTAATCAGTGTTTAGGATCATTTAAGGGAAAAGAAAACAATCAAAATGAAGTAGTATACTACAATCCTATTTTGACCTTACGTGTTTTCTGATAATGGTTCACAGAACAACAATTGTAAGGCTCAGGTGTTGCAAGTACAGTACCTCACATAGCTCTAGTTAAAGGTTAAACACCTTTACAGCTGCAATTGTATTTGTACTGGTGTTGTGCCGTATGCACTTATAAACTGATCCATAGCTTCCTTTCCCCATCAATTTTTATTCTGAAAATTTATTAAATCATTTTGACAGTGCATAATAAGAAATCTTTTTGTAGTGTTCATGAATTTGTCTTCTGAAAATTTATTAGTCCCTTTTGACTGCATAATAAGAAATCTATTTGTCATAGGGCTGTGACAAAATCATTCACACTTGATTGCCAATCTGACATGGATAAGGCAATCAAGACATCAACCAAGAATAATAGAGTTAGTCATGGACGGATGTAGCATGGGTTTTTTCGGGAACAAACAAACAAGCAAACTGTTGGGGTACATATAGATAACAATGCTGGCTCCCCTGCTCGTTCGCGATTGTGGGAGGCGGAAGAAACGGAGGTGCATAGTATACACATCGCCATCAACGTCGCCTTGCTCACGTTTATCCACTCATATGTGTCCACCGCCGCCGCCATGTCTGGGCCGTCGATGGCGAGCTAGGAGAGTGCTGTGACATCGATGGCAATGAACCCGCCCCCTCTGCCAGCTCCCATGCCGGCAACGGCTAGGCTGCCGTCCAAGTTGGATTGGCCAAGATAACTCGGCGCAAGAACTCGCAGGCGAACGAAATTCAACAGTCGTAGTTTAGCAAAAACACAAGCAAAATCATCCATCTTTTTTCCAAGAAAACAGAAGAAAATAAGATCAAAATGACGGCTTGTGATTACTCAAAACAAGTACACAAACACATATCAACCAAGAGAGAGTCTTATACGTTGGTTGGAGGCGACCTCGTCCATGTCGTCGCGGTGACCGGTGATCTGCGTGGATGTGGGGCACGTCGCCGGCGTCGGCCAGGCGGAGCTACGCCCACACCTCGCCGGAGAAGGTGGTGGCGTTGGCCGGCGTCGCCATTCCGCTGTGGAGGCGGAGGGGATAGAGGGGCGGCGGAGCTAAGCGGCCTGGGCCGCCATCGATCCATGCTGTCGCATGCTAATGCCACATGGGGATAGGAGGGGGAGCAGCGGGGAGGGAAGAGGAGCAGTCGGTCACCGACGGCTCAGATCTGGGATTCGACCGCCGCCAGCTCGAAGCAGTAGTAGTAGCTCGGTAGCGGAGAGCTCATGGTCCGGTGAAGCTCAGGGAGCTGCCGCCGCTGTCGGATGGAGCTCGGGGAGGAGAGATCCAGGGCTGCGTGGGGATGTAGGCGTCGTAGTAGCGGTCCGGAGATCGCTGTAGAAGGGAGAGGCAGAGGGGGAGCTCGCCGGAGAAGGAGACCGGGCCGTTGGGTACGACTCGCCGGAGAACGAGAGGGGATCGGAGAGGAGGAACCAGGCGGCGGCGGGGGTGGGGCGAGAGGCGAGAGCCCGAAGATCTTGGTCATCCGCCGGGGAGTAGGAGGAGTGGGCGCAGCGCACGGGAGCCCGTCCGGAGGAGAACCGAGAGCAGGCGGCGGCGAGCCAATGGAGGTGAGCAAGGCGGCGGCGACGATAGCAGAGGGGGGAGGAAAACAGGTGGATAGGGCGTGAGCAATTTTGCAAAAGAACCCCTTAATCTTCGTATATTACAACTAGGTCTACCTCACCAATATCAACCGTCGATCCGTGATCCGACGGGCGTGGGAGAACCATGCCGCGGCACGTGGCACGATTTCAGTAGGGATCACGCTTGATTCCCAGGGAGCCACGTGGCCCAATCAGGTGTCAGGGTTTGGACCGTCGCTCGGCACGAGCAGCAAGCACGCCAAGGTGTGGAAGCAGCAGAGTGGGTCGTCACCGCTGGCGCCGCAGCTGAAGGCGGAAGAAGCAGGCGGCGGCGCAAGCCGGAAGCAGCTGCTCGCCACCCTCAGTGGCATCGGTGGCAAGGCGGCGGCCGTGGCCAAGAAGGTGTCGTGGAACAGGCTGTCACGGCCAGGTTGCAGCAGCGACGACGATGATGACGAGAAGAGTGCCGCCGCCGCCGCCTTGGCGGTGGAGGAGGAGGACGCCCTGTGGAGGAAGACAATCATCATGGGCGACAAGTGCCGGCCGCTCCAGTTCTCCGGCCATATCACCTATGACTCCGACGGCAACCAGCTGCCGGCGACGACCACCAACAAAGGTGGCGCAGCCGATGCCTCCAATAGTGTTTAATTAATTTAACAGTCGTATATTCATATGCAAAGTTGAAGATAGAAAAAAAACAATTGTAAATGGAGTGATGTACGTTGTATCTATAGAGGAAGAAGGGTAAGTAAGCGACGTTTTTCTCCCGAGAAAAAAAATAAAACCACCAGAGTCCGGCCGGAGGTCCAGTTTCTCTGTTAACTTAAGCGTTAGAAAAAGAAATAGCAAAACCAAGGCATCACTGGAACAATTCACAGAGCAGCAACAAGGGGTATATTATATATGCAATCTGATAACTTAACTGAGAGGCAAATGACCGCTGAGTGGATTCAACAATGCCCATGGTCAGGTTAGGGTTTATAGGTGGATGTGCAGCGGCGGAGTGGAACCGGAACAGACCAAGAGCTTCTCGTTGCGATTGTCGAAATCCCCCATGGGCACCACCTCTAACCAGGACCCCATAGGGATGGTCCGCAACAGTCGCTGGAGAAGCATGCACCACAACGCGGATCGAGTTTCTTTATGTACCTCATCGATCTCCCCGGTACATCTCGCGCCGCCCCTCTCTCGATAGTAGTGACACGAGCGCTGTCGCCATGGACAAGGGACGCTGAGCGGTGATAGGAATGCGGTATTGCGGCAACTGCCATGGGGATTGGGGAGGAGGAGGAGAAGCGAGAGTGAGCTACGATGGATCTGGAGAAGGTGGAGGATCGGCTTTGACACAAAAGCAAGCGGAAATAGGAACTTTTTTATTTATATGTTTTATTTTAAAATATTTATAAAAGCATATTGTTTCAAAATTTACAAAACTATACTGCTATGGCCCTTTGGGATGATGTTTTTGAAAAAAACCTCCGAGCAAGTGAGTGATTTTGTGTCGTGGCAGGTCAAAATGTAAAATTATCATATAGTCTGTCGTATAATAGTTTTAAAATTTATAAATAAGTCATATGAATTCAGATAAAGTCAAGATCTATATAACTCTGTAGCTGATAACCTTTTCCATTTAAATGTCTAAATATTCGTTACCAAATCTCCTCATAGCTATAATCAAAAAATTTAAGATGTATGTTTCAAATGACCTCCGATATAGACAAACACTACAGAAAAGTTGTAAAAAGTTGTAGAAGACAAGTCTATATCATTTTTTTCATATAAAATTATTTAGAGTATGGAATAGACAAAACTAGTTTTATAGCAATGAAAAAAAAGATATTTCAAAAATATTTATATTTACATTTAGGCCTACGGAACTAGTTATACGTATTTGACACTCTAAATAGTTTTAAATTAAAAAAATGATCAACTAGAAAGTTGCAGATATATCATCATAACAACTTTTATATAGTGTTTATTTCCATCGGAGGTTATTTTTTGAGATTTTGTAAGAAATATATTGGATATCTAAATGATATTAAATGAAAAAATTATCAACTATAAAATATTTTATAGATCTTGTCGAACTTTACAATTTTTATATATAAAGTTTGATTTTATCCGACTTCATATAGCATATTTAAAAACTTTAAAACTATTATATGACAAATTATACGGCAAATTTGTGTTTAGACCTGTCACATCAAAAAAATCGCCCTCTGGTTGGGCGTTACGTCCTCCAAATGGAGTCAGGAGCATAGTTTTGTAAATTTTAAAAACAAAAATACATTTTTACAAATGCATAAAAAATTAAAATATATAAATAAAAAAATCGCGGAAATGCATGCGGCTTAATTTGCTGCCTTGTCGCACTCAGGCCTCATATTGGAGTCGGTTCGGTACTTGGGTCCAGCCCTACACGGCCCATTATAGGTTCTCTGGCCTTTGTTGCTACGTGTACACTACACGCACGTTAAACAGCTGCATGCGTGCACATACTACAGTACGACGTTTAACCTGGGGCTGGTGTACAAAGAAATCACAAGCAACTCGATCATCACCAAATTAAATGCAGGTTCCGATAAGAGATTGACGAATTCCTAGGTACGTGCATCTAAATTCTTAAGGCTAGCAGCTTGATATATAGAGACGAGCAAACATATATTCATGCATATGTGAGCAGATGAAACCACAAAATATATGACTAGTAGATATATAGGGTAATACATGTCGAACAGAGAGAGTAGTACATAGGTTTTCACTTCGGTTGGGCTTATTCAATAACAAACGGCCGGCCGAGAAGGAGCTATATATAGGGCGGCGTCTTGCACGGTATAGCTTAGCTTAGGGGTATATATAGAGAGTGGAATAACGTACGTACTTAGGTACGGCAGCATATATATTAATTACTACGTATGGACCGATGCAGCAGGGGTGCAGGGGCCAGGGGCCAGGGGCTAGCGGCGGCGGTTGGCGGGCTCCCTCTGCGAGTTGAAGTAGACGACGGCGGCGGGGAGGCCGAGCTCATGCTGCGCCGCGAAGTCTCGCGTGTTGAAGTTGGCTCTCTCCGCCGGCGGGGACAGCGCGCCGTCGACGAAGCGGGACTTCTGCTCGAACAGCACCAGCACGTTCCGGTGGATCCCCACCGGCGGCCGAGGCCCCATGTACTCCATCATCTCATCACCTGCCAAATTAAACCATGCATGCTACTGCTCACAATTGCACGAGCTACAACCTCTCCAAAGCACTCCCTCCTCCCTCTACTTTTATACATAAACTCTCGATGCAAGCGTGAAACTACGCGCGCTAGCTAACCGCCGGAAGATAGTGCATGCGTACACGTGTCACGCCACCTAAGCGAACGCTTGGTGGTGCATGGCTGGCCCTGGGCATTGCTGCTGCCGTGACACGTGTGGTGAGCCTATTCTTCACATGTGTGCAGCCAGGGTGGCGTTCAACTTACGCAGGCATACATGCATTGCATGCACGACATCGATCTGACCTGCGTGACAGTTTGTGCCATGCAAATATATGCAATGCATGACACTGCACGCACGCATATGCATGGCACCGCAACAAAACAGCAATGAACAAGGTGTATAGTATTTATTTTCCTGCGACGTTATCCTATATCATTGATGCATTGCACCAAGTCATCGCATACAAGAGCACGCATCTAGCCAAATATCTCTTTTTTCAGAAAGGGAGCGTCTAGCCAAATCTTCATACGTATGCATTCATGTCTGTATGATTGTGTTGCTTAATTTGTACCATAGGCCTAGAAAGGTGTGACATACATATCCCACTTCTTCCTACGATAAACAAAAACAATGGACTAACCACCAGTCTAAAATATTTTAATATTCCATTGTCCATTTAGAAATGTCCTAGCCGCGACGGTTAGAAACTAATAATGTAAACATCATTTATCTAATAAGGAAAATATCTAGAAATATATTTGGCCATGCTTGGGTAGGAGTATTCTAGTGCAATGCTGAGATTAACTAGTTAGCTCTTCTAACAATTAAAACAAGGCGTATTGTTCTACTCATAAAATGCATATATATTCCCTGATATGTTAATTAGCAAAGCAATGACGGCAAGAATATATATCTACCTATCTTTAATTAAAAAGGGAACTTGGTGTATACTGACAGAACAATATTATTAACTATTTAGAATGAATTAACCAGGGTACTAAAAGTGAAGGTTAAGCATTGATAGCTTGCATAGGCATGCAACAAAGAAAAGGAATATGTGTACCAATAGATCTAATATGTATGTCGTACATACATATGCGTGAAAATAAAAGTTCTTTAATTTGATGTCTTATATGTGTAAAGACTAAAGAGAGATCAGATGAGGGAGATTAATATATTGATAATTGATGAAGTAATAATATACGAGGAGTCACCTTTAAATGCATCCGTTCCTCCCGGTATATTAACCACGATCCTGCATACCAACAAGATAAGTTGAAGATTAATAAGAGATGGAGCTACTACGACTAGCAGTCATGTGTAGGAATATGATATGGAAGCATGGAGATTGGAGATCCCTAGCTAGCAAGCAAGCATTGCATATATGCAAGTGTGGGGAGAATTGACGAGACTTGTGGTTGTGCCAGAGATATATAATGATCGATCAGATCGTACCAGTGGAGGTACTCCCTCATGTATGGGTCGCTAGGGCTAGGAGCGTCCGGGTCCGTCATGATCTGCGGGTTGATTCGTGAGTGCAAATCGATTAGTAGAGTAAACAATGATATATAGATGCAAGTGTGTAGGTAGGTGACATCGATCGATGAAACGGGCGTACCAGGGTGTAAAGGTCGTTGCGGCGGCCGGAGATGCGGACGAGGGGAGGGTTCACGGCGGCGGAAGGCCTGACGAGGCAGCCGTTGCTGATGTCCCTGTCGCCGTAGGCGGCGGTCATGGAGATGGAAGGCACGAACAGGTCCACCACCTCGCCGATCACCCGCCCCACCACCAGCGGATCAACGAAACGGGCCATCTCGATCCAACTAATTCTCGATCACTTGGGTCACTTGAGCTCAGCTCAGCTACCTGGCTAGCTGCGGCAGTGCGTAGCAATTTCGGCGCCGTCTCACCTGGCGACGAGCACGCGCTCTCTACTCCCGTAGCACTAGCTATGGCTTTAGCTTAGCCTCCTCGTCATGGGACTTGCACTGTTGGCAGCATGCCTAGGGAGGGGCGACACGTGGCGGAAGGATGGGGTGTCCACAACCGGCGCGTGTGCCCTGTGTATCGTGATGTCTGTTGCCCTGTCTGCATATGTCTGTTGGTTTGGTACAGAGAGAAATAATATACATGCTGTAGCCAGGTCTATCTTTCGATCGATCTATATCTACTCGCTCGAGGCTGCAGAGGTAGCCTGCCCTGGCTGGATCGATAATTCCATCCATCAGCTTCCTTCGCATACTTCATGTCCGCATGTACTCCAAACTATATTAACATTTTTTTTATAGCTAAAGAACCAACCCTACGATGGAGGGACTGAATCGACGCACGCACTAGTGCGACGACGAACATTTCAAGGCTTCCGTCCTCGTATCCAACGCCCATAAATCATCTGCGTTCCTCTAACGGTCGAGATCACGCCCGCTGATCCCCTCCCGCCCACCCCTGCCATCAGGTATCTAGGTTCCAAGCTGCTTGATTAATGATCCCATCTTATTCTAATTACCAGGTCGGAGCTACGATTAATCATCACTGATAGTGGTGGGCACCGTTGCTGCGGCAGCCGAGGAAACAAATTTCGCCGTGGAGGAAGATGGGCGGCACAACATGTGTTGCTGGTGATGGAGAGGCAATGCTGCTCCGGTGGATCCTAAACAGTAAACACAAGCAAGCTGATGGATCCTGTTTGTCAGTCTTTTTTACTGAAGAGCCTGATACAGCTTGCTCACATTAATTGGTCTTAAACCTGTAGGTTCTCAACTGAAGCTCTGTGTTTTAATAAGATACTTAGTATGTATGGTTTTTCTCGTGGCTCAATTAAATTAGTTATATCATCAAATCGCATGTGGTGTGGTTCATCACAACAAAAAAGCTTCTTATATATGTGAACAACATTTTAGTCATTATACATGCTTGAAAACTACTATTGCTAAAAAATATTTATTTCCTACTGGGTTTTAGCGGTTTTTTGTTTTCTCTCAAGCCACCCTGAAGCACTCATCTATGGCAAGGTTGGATGTCCTTTTTGGTGTCTATAAAATGGTTTGGACTTCTGCTAAGATAGTTTTAGGTTCTGATGAGTTTCAATCTGTACTTTTGATATCAAAATATACATTTTGACCTATGTGACAGACTAATAGTGTTTCCCTGAAGTTCTTTCTAGCTGAAAGGCCAGGAGGCCGTTTTACAATTCACCAAAGAATTGCGATGTGCTTTTTATAAGGTAGAGATTTATTGCAGAGTACGTGCTGGCTCCAGCAGAGATAACTAATGCATGAGAGAAATTTCACCTTCTGGAGCAAGTTTAGCTGAGCAATTTTGTAAAAATATAAATAATAGGCATATATAAAAACAACTTAGGTAAAAAATATATAATTGAAATATGTATATATATATATATATATATATTTATACCATTTGATCGGAGATAATGGCATGTGGCGGTGTCATAGTGGGGATGAATGAGAAGAACAAGAAGATTAACGCAATATAGTGACTTAGAACGGAGAAGACGAATGAATGATATATATATATATATATATATATATATATATATATATATATATATATATATATACCATCCTCTCTTTATTATAATAACCGGTACTAAACAGTATTTAGTCTAGGTTGGTATTAATAACTAGTAATAAGGATTCTTAACAACTGGTACTAAATAGTTTTTTCGCTCGGTCAAAATATTTTTAGTTCCGATTGGTATTAACAACCGATAATAAAAAAATATTCTTTAGTACTGATTGTTAGATAATAAAAATACATTCTTTAGTACCGGTTGTTCTTAATATTGGTTGTTTACGCCGGAACCCGGCGCGAGCATGCCGACGTCTAGGAGGTCTGCTTAGCACTAGTGCAGGCTGATCGGCTTCTCTTCGTGGCTCAAGGTATGTGCGCCGGGGTCCGTGGGTTCACGTCGGTTCCAGCACGATAGTACGGGTGCGAGCGTGCCAATCAATTTGACCCTACAATTGACAAAGAGGTGAGGCAAACGGATCAGTCGGACGATGGGCCGATATGAGCCCTCGCTATCGACTGGCTACTGATAGGATCGCGTTAGTCATCGGCCACGTCTGGATGGCTCCTGCTATCGGCTGGTCGCTAATAGGAATCAGGGCGTCCTTCCATCGATTGGAAAGCTGATATAGGCGTAGGCGGAAGTCGATGAAGGATATGATACCTTCAGGTGTAGCAGACGCGAGGCCCTGATCCATCAGCTATAGAACTAATGGAGACACAGGATGGAGATGGCAGCACGAGACCCGTCTCTCGCTGTGACGACGCCACTGACACTGAATCTCGAAGATCAGATCTAACCGAGATAGTACAAGAACGAGACCAATGACAATGAGACTGTGGATGCTGGATCGGACGTACTGAAGTAAGGGCGAAGCGAAACCATCGGCTAGCTGAGCCGATGAGTGAATGTCTCTCTGGAGACTGGAGCGCATCGGCTGGAAAGCCGACTCGCTTGGTGTGGCACTTAAAGGAAAGTCTTTGAAGACCTGATGCGTATCGGCCGAGGAGTCGATATGCTGGGTGTGACGCTCAACGTATAGATAACTCATCGGCTAATACTCCGATGAAACGCCGTACGGAGACCTATAGGCCTAAAGCTCATTTCACCATCAGCGGCCTCGTAGATCGAACCTAACCGATGTAGCACAAGACCGACGATGACAGAGAGAGCTTGATAGACCGATAGAAACTGCACGGACGTGATGTGATACATCCTATCAGCCTAAGAGATTGAACCTAACCGATGCAGTCTCAGACAGAATGAGACATATCGAGATAGTGGCAGGACTTACCCCTTCGCCGGAGATCAGACTTAACCGATGCAGCCCCGCGTCGAGAGCTAGACCCCGCCGGTAGAAAACTAGATGAACTAAAGTGACAATGCGTCGAGATTGTATTGATCTGAGAATTCCCCTCTTATATATTTGCAAGGGGTTTATATTTATACCCTAGATTTACAGAGTCCGACGCGTTTACAATAACTATCGGACGTTATTTACTAACAAAGATAAAAGAAAATATCTCTAAGGAAGTTAACTAACTAACTAACTAAATCTTTCTATCCATATAAGGTAGGATAGAATACCCTGCTGTGAACCACGGCTCCTTCTCAAAGTCGATAATTCTTCTATTCTAGGACCAAGTCTTTCCTTGCCTCAATCCGATCGGTTTCTTCCCTGTAGCAATTGGACACTTCTGCGCTTCAACCGATCGTCTTTCCAATTTATCGCTAGGTTTTTCAAATTTTGGCGTTAACACCGGTACTAAAAAGTTTCTCCGCTCAGACAAAATATATTTAGTACCGGTTGTTTTGTACAACGGTTACAAAAGATTTTCAAGCAGTTAAAATATGGTAAATAATTTTGAAATAAGAAAAAGTGTGAAAAATAATTTGAAAAACATGAAAAATTACAAAAAAATAATATCATAAACATGAAAACTAGGATAATGAATTTTAAAAACAGTAAATATAGGATAAATAAATTTAAGAAAAAAAACTAGGATAATTAATTTTAAAAAATTTAAAACATAGTGTGTTGAGATGTAGTGACTTATATGAGTACTAATACTATAGGATTTGTCTTTGTTAGCAAAGTCGGCTGATATAATATGTACAATAGTGAACTCCACCCGTTAAATATTAAAGTAAAAAATGTGAGATTGTAAATATTAAAAAAACACAATACATATAGCCGGTATACATTTAATATCATGACGTGATGGCAGAGGCAGTACACTTTTTCTTTACGAATGTTCCTTGGCTATGATCGTGGCATAAGTATGGAGTGTCCTCATTTGCTAGGAGGAGGCTCATGTCAATCGCCACTACGTACGAAGGTTGCCCGTCAAACTGATTGTAATCTTTATCTATCATGTCCTCAACTCTAACAATTATCCTTTTTCCGAGAAGAACCATGTGGTGCTTTAGCTTATCAAGCATTTTACTTGTTTGCTTATATATCCCTTTCTTTGGTTTGCTAGACATGTCCTTCACATCGAAAACTTGAGTCATATCATTGGTTTATCTGATTACCCAATCCTGTTAAGGTCAACTGTTGTCATCCCACACTCATCAACCATTACGTCTCCACCAGTTAGGCTCACCCATTGGCACCAAAACAAAGGGACCTTCAAAGGAGCATACTCAAGCTTTCATATCTCCTCAATAAAACCATAGTATCTATTGTTTATCCTATTATTGTCTATGTCATCTATATGAATAGCACTGTGTTGGTTGGTGCTCCTTTTATCTTGGGCCCTTGTGTAAAATGTATACCTATTTATCTCGTATCCATAGAATGTCAAGATCGAGTAAGATAGTCCCCTCGCCAAGTAGGCTAGTTATTCATTAATCGTCCTATTATCCATGAGACGTTTTTGAAACTAAGCGACGAAAATATCAATGTGATAACGTGTAATCCAAGAAGTGAACTTCCCCTAGTTTTTGGAGCATACAATCGTCATGTGCTTGGTTTTTGGAGCATACAATCGTCATGTGCTCTTCAATATACAGAGCCACCAATAAAGATTGTTACAAAACAGTAAAATGTGCTCTACAGAATAAATTATTGTTTACAATCATTATTGGTTTTCTTCTAACTGTGCCATTTCCACTTAGTCTTTCCTCATGGCTTGATTCAGGAACCCCAATTGGACTAAGGTCATCAATAAAGTCTACGCAAAAATCAATGACCTCCTCTGTTCCATAACTCTAGGTGATGCATCCTTCTAGACGAGAACGATTATGAATGTCTTTAGAATGCCTATGTACCTCTCAAAAGGGAACATACTGTGTAGGTACATAGAATTGAGAATACTAACCTCTTTGACAAGGTGAGCTAGAAGATGCGGCATGATGTTAAAGAAAGATGGTGGAACGATTATCTCAAAACTGATAAGACATTGGACCATGATACTATGTAGGCTTGTTAAATTGCGTGGATCGATGAACTTCTACAAAATTGAGTTGAGGAATACACAGAACTTTATTATTGTTGTTCAAGCATTAACAGAAATAATACCCTTAAGTATAATAGGAAGCAATTATGTCATCAACACGTGGCAGTCATAAGACTTTAGATTTATGAATTTCTTCTCTTTCACGTTTATTATTTTCTTTATATTTAACAAGTATCTAGACAAGACATTAATGCTATCCAAGCATTTGAACATGCTTTCCTTCTCTTCCTTGTTGAGAGTGTAGCTGGTAAGACACAAGTAATGACTTACTTTCTGTCTCTTTTTCGAATAAAGGTCTTCACGTTGTTTTATACATTTCAAATCTTGCCATACTTCAAGTGCATCTTTGGACTTTCCATATATACTTAGAAAGTCTAGCGAGTTCAGGTTCTTAGTGAGGTGTATCACATCGATTGTGTTGCAGACCTCTACGATTTTCTAATAAGATAATTTTTAAAAAATAGACTCATCTTCATCTAGGACAGGTTGGCGGCTAGATCTCTTTCTAAATAATACTTTTAGATCTTTCATGCATATACTTAGTACGGTGGCCTACATTCCGTTCTTAAATACTTGATAAGAAATCGACGATGACTCATATACATAAAATTTCTATATAGTGTGGAGAGGCTACATGGGAGTGATACAGTAAGGACCAGGACCCATGTTATATATATACAGTTTGTATCCCGTCGGTAACAGTCATCTATCCATTTCCCCTAGTTCTTCCTTTTTTCTGATCAGCGAATCTAGGAGCAACACCGTGTCACACATTACATCTCCAGCAATTATACTTTTACTTTTGTCACTATACACTCGCCACATCATGTGTATGTGTGTATATATGTATATATATGTATGTATGTATGTATATATGCTTAAAAAAGGGTGCTTACTGCTTAAGAAGGAGAGGAGGTTGTTAAGCTTGTCACCTCCTCCAGCCTAGGCCTTAGCTAGCTAGCATGTCAAATATTGTAAACAAACATCAACTTGCTTTCAATGCCATGTGAAGAGGATATGATGCCAAGGAAGGAGTGTCCTCTAGATCTTGAGCTGGAACATGCATGTGATGCTCCATCTCTAGTTAATTACGTCCTCCTATGCTACCTAGCTAACAAGTATTTATCCCTCCATGCATAATTGCAAGTATGAATTCCATTCATTGCCATCTCAAAACCTTTCTAAAATATCACACCATCAGTCCAGAACCCTGTAACATTCCAAAATTTTGGTAATTTAAAATTCAGAAAACTAAAAATGCGAAAAAGGAAAAAATTGAAAAGATGCATATCTTGTTTGGATTTTTTTTCTCTAAATTAAAATTCAGAATCATAAAGTACGATTTGTTAAATAATATTGGTTAATCTATTTCTAACGGACGAAACGAAACAATTCCTAAGTTACTAAATACGTTACTAGAACAAATACAAACTCAAATCATTTGGCCCTTTACAAGCTTAGGAATCAAGTTCTCTAATTCAACTACTAATTTTAGCACAGCCCACCTCCTTTTCCCTCTCATCCCTTTCTGCAAACCCACTCCACCACTCTCCGTGGCCTGCGCAGCCCAGGCCAAACACATAAGCTTAGCATTAATTTGCTTAGCTAATTAAGCTAGATGATGGCGGCTCAGGCAAGCAGCAAGCGCGCCACGCCACGGGATCCAGTGCTGTACGAGAACGAGGCCTCCATTCCCATCGAGCTCTTCGGCTACCACGGCAGCGGCGGCTGCGTCGACGCCGATTACTAATACAGCTGGTCGGGCTCCAGCTCCAGCTCGTCGGTGCTCAGCTTTGACCAGGCTGCCGCCGGCTGCGCCCGGCAGCTGGCTTTCCATCCCGGCGGCGACGATGACTGCGCCATGTGGATGGATGCCGCCGCCGGCATGGTCGAGAACCCGTCTGTCGCCGGCAACTACTGCCATCGGGTGCAGCTCCACTGCGCTGCCAGTTTTGGACTCGCGAGCCCAGGCTCGTCGGTTGACACCGACCTGGACATCCATGAGAGCAACGTCAGCAAGCCGTCCCGGCATCCAAGGCAGCCCAGAAGCACTCATGCCCGGTATGTTACAACTTTATTCTCCAAAAGTTGCAAATATTGCACCAACAAGTCACGAATTTCGAGTGAACAATATTGCATTCAAGATGAAACCTATATTGATTCTTTTGCGTTTATACATACGTGCAGGGTGGCGAAGCTCGAGGAGCGGGGAAGAAGCAGTGCAGGAAAGGGAGCGAGGGCAACAAGGCTGTTTCTGCTCCTGCAACTCCTACCAAGGACCACCCTCAAAGCGCCGCTGCAAAGGTGTTTTACTTTGTCTCTGTTTTAATTTTAATTTGTAACATGCTAATTGCTTTGATCAAACTGGACCACTATTCAATGGAGTACTCAATCTTGCTATATGTATGTATGTGTAGGTAAGAAGAGAGCAGATCAGTGAGAGGCTCAAAGTTCTTCAGGATCTCGTGCCCAATGGCACAAAGGTGCATATCATCCTATATTTATTCTCAGTATAATTAATTCTTTCTTCTTAAGTTAATTGCATCGTTCCTATCCTATTTTCTGTAGATTTTTTTCTTATGAGAACATCATGTTCCCAAAGCAGGGGCATTAAGGTGATGCGGTTATGTGGCGTGGTGTTCCCATGTGTGGTAAACAATATTGCTGGCCTACCCAGAGTCCCTGTATAGCAGATCATCTTAAATAAATGTTAAGTGTTAGTTTAGAAGATTATTTTAAATCGATGCTATAAATAAATAAAGATATTAATAAAAATATTAGCTATAGAATCAAAACGGATTAGATAAAATTACGAAAGCATCGGTATCCCAAAACTAAAAGATTAAGTTTTATAAAATATTTGTATGATGTAGAATATTGGTCTATAAAAAATAATATATTTAATATTTAAATATTATGAAAATACGTATGTTGTGTTGAATTAATGGGTATGAAAAATAAATCATGTTGTAAACGAAGTGATAGGCTAAACGTATCATCAATTAAAGAAAACTGTTAAAATTGATATGAATGGAATATTACTAAAATTTATTTTAGCGAGTGCGTGAAAAATAATTATTTTAATGTGATATATATTTTCTATAGTTTTTATTTTTACTTTAATTTATTTATTACTAAAAGAATAGACGATGATAATGAATAACATCATGTTGGTGTACACAGGCAGACTTGGTCACCATGCTAGAAAAGGCAATCAACTACGTCGAATTCCCTCAGCTGCAAGTAAAGGTATGCATGCACAGTGATAATATATAGTAGCCCTTTCAGTTCAGCTCTTATTATGTTCATGCAAGTTTAGTGTATATGATTAATTAGCTGACCATAATCTGATTCTGATCGATGCAGGTTTTGGCTACTGATGAGTTCTGGCCGGCACAAGGATGGAAAGCACCTGAGCTCTCTCAAGTCAAGGACACCTTGGACGCCATCCTATCTTCTCAGCATCCAAACAAATGATGCTGCTGAAATCATGCATCAATTTTCAGAAAGCTAAAATTAAGTTTGATGCATGTAAGATATTTAGAACAGAGGCAATTTAACAGAACTTCTGCTCTGAAAAGATGGGGGTTGTTCTATTGGACTTCAGAGTTGGAAATCAGTCACCCCAGATTTTTTTCACTCTTTTCCCTAGATCAATTATTTCTTGTTTTGTTGCCAAATTAATATACTTCAGTCATCAGAGTTCTTTTACTTAGCAAGGATGTAGTGTAGGTATCAGCTAGAAAACAAAAATCTGAGCACTGCAAATTCGCTTGCTACTGTAAATTACACTGCAAATTCCAATAAATGAATCTTAAATAGATGCAATCACATCCAAGCACTGCTATTTATTTTCACTTATCTGTATCTGCATCTTGTTCATTGAAGCAACCAAAGTAGTAATGCAGAAAAAAACAGAGAAAAGGCTCCAGACATTGCAGACGAGGGCCAACAACAAGACGTGATTTTTTTTTAACTTTCTCACAGTCGTGTGCAAGTAAAATGGCTTTTTTAATTGGAGCATAAGCATAATATCATCCTAAATCGTGAATTGGTCAAGGGAACCTTCCCGAGACAGATCAAAGTTCTTAATAAATTTATCATTTGGGCGGTCGGGGAAGCCTGAATGCATGCATGCATGATCGTGGAAATGTTATAATTTTCTCACGCAGAGATCAGCATTGGCCTCTACCTGATCTACACGAACTGAGATGAAACATGTAAATTAGTATCACTCCACAATAATTTTGTCAGAGGCCTTAATTGGAGAATGTGATTAATTAGTAGTGGTTCCTACAGAGCATGTATATTCTGCCCACTGACAATTTTCTGCTACCACATTGATAGCATGGCATCATCAGCTACTTGTGTTTTTCTCCAAGTCAAACAATCGGTAAGAATACGATAAACAATCAAGTTGAAATGCCTACTAATCCCTAAATAAGAGAGATGAGAGAGATACCGTGTCAAGCTAGGCTAGAACACATAAACAGCTCTGTTTGTCATAAAAGGGAGTGAAAAAATAGTGTGTGGTCCTAAGATCTAAAAGTTTCTAGGTAGTATCAATCGTGAAATGATTGGAGTCTCATCAGAAGTTTGCATCATGTGATTGCGTGACAATTCCATTAATTTATTTGTTTGACAATGGGATGCAATGCAATATATTGTAGAAGTCAAACAAATCACATAATGAGGATACGCATATGTGCTTGTTTCCAGATCAATATACAGTAAATGGATACCATTGCCATTTTAATTTGTTGTTTTAGATTTGTGGGTGTTTCCCAGAGAGAGAAAAAAAGCATCTGATGCTTCAAGCATATATGCTATTCGTTCAAAAAACATATATAACTGATGGTCATGAAGCTTGAAATATTAGGAAGGGAAAATGGCAGCTAGGCAGGTTTGTTCTTCATATACCCATCTAGAATTTATATTGGTTAACAGCATTTTAAGCCATGATAATTTGAAAACATTACGACATTTTTAGGATATCAATGTTGGCAATTTTGTGCTTATGATGGTCTTATGCCTACCTAATGTGTAATTGGTGAATACAGAAGCAAACAGGAAACACGGGGTGCTATTCTGTGAGCACAGCATCCTGTCCTTTGAGGTCACATTCCAGCAGAATAAAATCTGCAGATTCTTCCGAACCATCCAGTAATGTATTGTATTCTCAATTCTCAGTTTCATTCCCATGTGACTTTTGAGTACACATCTTGAATTAAAACTGCATAAGACTACGGATTCATAGCATCACATGTCATTAAAAAATGGATTCAACTAAACCAAGGACGTGGGAAGCATTACCTGCTTCGCAAACTTCAAGTTGCTTTCTCTTCCATCTGAAACAGAAAATAGACAAGAAAATCACAGAAATTTAATGCACATACGTGTGAAGATGCCCATTATTCTTTTCTTCCCTTTTTTTCCTTCTCTTGAATTCAGATACCCATCTTTTTCTGTGGCAGAAGCCAACAGAGTAGCAAAGCAAACGATCTGACAAATAATCTGGATAAATTACAATCAATGTTACCATTGATATATAGCTTTAGTTTGCTCACCCACGGAAGCACCAACATAGTAACGCCACTAACATTAGAACACCCACGGAAGTACCAACATAGTAACGCCACTAACACCACTAACATTAAAACACCCACGGAAGTACCAACATAGTAACGCCACTAACATTAAAAAAAAAAACTGCCTCAAGGCACCTTCAGAAGTGCAGTGTTGCTTCTGATTACCTTGAGCTCTAAAATTCATTATGTCATGATTCTAACACAAGCTGCTTGCCATAGTTCTCACTTTGGGATTTTGTCAGAGACTACTACAAGCATCAACACCAAAGACAAAAAAAAAATCCATCAACACATAGCTATTCTAAATTCTGAATTTATTTATGGTCATTCATTCATGAAAACTCAGGAGCACCTACAGCATCAGAAGCAACAGCTGACTCGACCAATCTCTCGAAATCAATAATGGTTGATTGAAAATTGAACTGATATCCACTCTGCATCCACGATTTTACACACATTGTAGCTTGAATGCTGCTAAAAGGAAGGCAGTAGTGCTGCTTGCGCATGCTGTCACCTTTGCTTGTGAATAACTCTTCAGGATCCAATGACGTCCCCTGGATAGCCAAAAAATCACGAGCCATCAAGGACAGCCGTGCGTAACGAGAAGAGTGGCCCTTCCACCATTCAAGGGCATCGGTGGAAATTGGTGCAGGGGGCTCAGCAAGATACTGCGAAAGCTCATCAGCAGCAGTGATTATACTCATGCGACGGCGTTTACGAACAATCTCTTCAGCAAAGGAAAATGCATCACCACCATCAGCGGTATCTTGGGTGTTGTAGCCATTCCCAACAGCTTCAAAGGTGCTACTGTAGTCCCTGATAAATTGGTTCCTTGCATCCTCCAAGTTGCTAGTGGAGTTTAGGGCTTCAGGGATGAGCTCTCCTTTGATTCTTGGATCAAGAATTGCAGCCGTGAACGTGTAGATGTTGTAAGCTTGAGTTGCAAAGCTATGAGCCGTCTCAGACATGTCGTTGGCAATTTTCTTGAGCCATTCATGACGGGTGCTGTCATGGCAAACATTGATCAATTCAATAACATGGTCCATGAAGAAGAACACCAGCCCAACCGTTGGTATTTTGCAAGTACAAAGGTTGGAAGTAGTTTTGTAGAATGGTTCAAGGTACGAGTGCAACGAGTTGATGGCTGACTTCTCTGTTGAACTCAGAACCCAGTCCCTTGGTCCAAATATCTCTTCAAACTTCTTGATGGTGTTATCCATTGCATTAGGGGCCTAGATGGAAAAAAAGTTTTGTTTTTTTTAAAAATGAACGATAAAGTTATAGACCATAATGGAAAATGAAATACAAAGTATGAACTGTACGGTACCTTCTTTACCACGTCAAGCATGTTGTAATCGCCACTCCAATTTGATGAATGGTCAAATGGAAATTTCCATGAGCCCTCTTGATAAACTTCAGTCCAATGCTTAAAATCTTCCATCATCTCCTGGTTTGAATTAGTCTCAAGAATAAATTCACGGATCTTGGACAATAATGGCCTCACATTTTCCAGGCCATCTTTTATGATAATCTTCAGTGTACGAGCTGCACAGGGGATGTAACAGAAGGGAAGTTTACGGGACTCAAGCTCCTGCCTGAGCTCATGACAAGCATGGATTGCATGTTGGTTGTTATTATGTGTGCAAGCAAGGATTTTTGAATCGATGTTAAACTCCTTCAAGACATTCATTAAAACTTGTAGAATCTCAGGGCCAGTGCATGGGTATGGGATACGGTGGACATCAAGCAGAACTTTCTGCAAGGCCCAGCCTTCATCAATCCAGTAGCACTTCACGGACAAGTACACAATCTGCTCGTAAGAAGTCCAAAAGTCAAGAGTGATGGAGAGTCGAGAGCTGACGCATTGCAGAGATGCCTTAACATCCTCCTTCATGCTTCTGAACACTTCAAGGATAATTTCATGAGCTTTTTCTTTTGGCCAGAGCTGGACAGGCGGGTTCAGATACTTGCAACTGTCGACAAGCATACTGTCTTCAAGGGTGGAAGGTGGAAGGGAGGAGCTGATAAGCCACCTCAGAAGTAACCAGTTGACATGGTCAATATCAATTGATGGTTTCACTTTAGGTTGAGGATGAACCTTAGCTAGAGTTTGAGGCTGAGGTTGAACTTGGGACTGAGATTGAGATCGTGATCGAGTTCGAGCTACAGATTGAGATCTTTTGCCTTGAGAAAACATGCTGGTAATTATATTACTTTGAGCTGTATCACCCTCAGAAAGTTGGCAATAACCAGGGTGGCGGTTATTAAGATGCTTCCCCAGATTTCCTGCACACAAGAATGTAGCACATTACTGGGTGTGGTGTTCAGTCTTCAGATTACTTTCAGACTTGAAAAGGGTGGAAGTAAGACAACTAGTACTGACATTTTCTACCAGATGGACTAGAGTTGTGTGGACATGTATCATCAAGAAAAATTGAATTTTTTTGGAGACAATATGTGCAAAAAAAAATCTCTTCATTGTAATATGTAGAAAATACCCTTATTTCTGTTCATGGTTACAATGCTGTCGTAGTATAAGGTAAAATTGTTTCCAATGGATGGCCATTAACAGAAGATGAATACCGGTGGCAGTGGTCATGCGGTAGCTCTTCTTACAGAGCTTGCAGACACGGGACTTCCCATCGGGGGCAGTGTCGAAGAACTGGAGGTAGAGGGACTTCATGGTCTTCTTCTTGGGCTTGCCAGAGGAGGTGGCCGCCATCCCGGACAGCGCGGCGGCTGGGTCTACGCTGGGCAAGAGAGTCATATCAGTGAGAGTTGCGTTCCCCATAACGATCTGTTGCAACAAGAAGAAACATCAAATCCAATCGGACGGGAGCAACCCATCGATGCTGCACATGGTGCAATCTTTGACAGGTGCGATTTAGCAGATCACTGAGCATGTGATTCGCATATTGCTCAACTAACACCTACTAGTGACAGTTTCATTCTAAGACAAAGAACTGAAATTGCCAGCTCAGACATTAATCAAGTGAGGAGCAAAGTCCCGTTGGGTTCATGGTGCTTCAGCGCGGCAAATATTTGCGGTGCAGCGAGCAGATCGGAGAAAGAAGCAGCAGCAGTATCAAGAGGCAGGGGCGGGCTCGGGGGTGTACCTTGGGGAGCGAGCCGAAGGTGGTTAGTCGGGGTCGCCGGAGAGCCGAGCCGGCGAGACGCATGTCAGCACGGTGCACGAGGTGGGGTCGGGGCGGAGCCGAGAGGGGAGGGAGGAGGGCCGGTCGCGTGGCGAGCCGGCGCCGGCGCCGATGGGATCGAGCGACCTAGGGTTTGGGCGAGTCTCTGAACCGGATCTGAGCGGCTCACTTCACGGGCTCACCCAGCCGGCTCGTCTCCTCTGCTGCGGTGCTACTACCCTAGTAGTAGTTGTGGTTTGGTTGGGTTGGGCCGACTCGCTTTAGCTTTCGACGGCTCGGCTAATTCAACTCTCTTCAACCCTACTCTTTCTTTTCTGCTTTATCTTAATATAAATCCTCCTTTTTTTCAAATAACTGATAATGGATACTATTTATTTTTAAACTTTGATCATCCCTATTTTTTCATATACATATATACACTAAATTATTTATGACGTCTCAAATATAAGCACAAAGCTCTCATTTGTCATAGTCTAATCATTTAAGAGTAATTAGTGGTTCTAGTTGAAATGGTGAAAGCCAACAGCCACAGATATTAAAAACCAGAGGGAGAGGGAGTATTTTTTGTGACTAAAGATGAAAAATATTGTGATACAATAAAGCGTTAACAGTACTTAGTGTTCACACATAGACATAGTAAATACTGCGTTTTTGTGATGAATTGCTCAAAACACATTCAGCTTGGCCCAATAATCCCTTTTCATCTCATCAACTGAGCTTACTGAGTTCTTAACAAATCTGAGCACAACAAACCAAAGGTAGTATTGTTTTCTCGGAACCATTGCTCATATTCCCTCACAAGGAATAAAACAGGAGAGATAACTGTTCTACTAGATAAGAAACAGTGAACAGAAATGTAAAGCTTTAACAAGTCCAAGAAAAATCATTTACTACATGAGTTTCTTGGTGTGTCTGTCAATTCACCACTATTGATCATCTCTATACAAGTACAAACAAATGGATCAATCCAATCCAAGTTGGAAAAGCATTGCCTTCCCTTCTCCCTGCTTCACTCGATGTCCATGTCCTGGGGTGTGTGTGTGTGTGTGTGTTTGTTTGTTTGTATATATGTACCCAACCAGCAGCTCAATCTATCAGTTACTCCTTGGAAACAACGTTCATACGATCTATAGGATCAGTGAGCTAACTCGAACTGCAGCCTGCAACATCACATATTGATTTGTCATGCATAGTGACTACTTCACTTTCTCTTCCTTGCCTTCGATCTTCTTCTCCATAGCATGGCCAGCGGCAGAGTGAACATCGGGAACGGGATTTTAGGCGGCGGTACGCTACAAAAACAATGATTCATCATCTTTCATCAGCAGAGGCGCCAATATGTAAGACAATCAGTCAATCAGAGTGTGTGTGTGTGTGTGTGTGTGTGTGCAGTGCAGGAAATGGCAGAGCTCAACCGAACCGCTAGAAAGGACACGAGTACTAGTTAATCCTTTTGTGTACAGTCTGAATTCTGAAAGGGTGAAGCTAGCTGCAGGTTTTCTGAAAACTGTTCCTCCCTCAGCTGAAAATCGTCAGGACGATCTTCTGCTCTCTAACTAGCGTAAAGGGGAGTACCGTGCGTGCGGCTCTTAATTTTGCAGTTAAGAATGAGGTGATTGCTGATTGAGCAGAGAATTAACAAGCGGTAGTACGTTAATCAGTACTTACTGCAAATTGATGGTCTCGATTTGTGTGAGCTCGGTGTTGAAGGAGCCGTGGCGTGCCGTGGCGTGCTGTCTGATGCCCAGAACCCTGCACCCAAGCCTCCTCATTCGCTCATACGGGCTCGCCGACCTGACGCAAAAACAAAATTTCACTTCATGTTCAGAAAACGAGTTAGTATATCTCAAGGGCAATTCAGTTCAGTACAGGAATCAAGATTCAAGATATCATTTTGATGGTGTTACAGATACCTGTAGAGGAAGCTCTTGTCATGGAGGCCGACGACGAGAGTAGTGGCGCCGAGCTGGTTCACCGTCGCCACCACCGTCTCCCCGAGCTCCCCCTCCCTCACCACTATCTCCACCTTCGCCTGCATTCCCAGGCACCATTTCAGTAGATGATTCACAGGAAGCAGAGCAGGATGGCATGGCATCATCAAGAAGATGATTGGCAAGAGCAACGTATGCATCACGCTGATTGGGACTGTTTGATTTCTTTCCTTGTTCTGAGTTGATGAGCACTAGTGTCAACCACCACTGAATTAAATTCGGAGAGCGTCTTGATTGATCATAGAGTTGAGTGGTTGATAGACACTGATGGGTTAATTACCTCCGCGATGCCGTTGCAGAGCTCCTTGAAGGCGAGGGCGAGCTGGAAGCCGCCGAGGCGGAGGCTGCGCCGCCGCCGGCGAGACCGCGCCGGCGGGCAGACATGCAGCAGCGTGATGCAGTCGCCGGCGCGGATGAAGTTGCGGACGGCCCACTGCAGCGCGGCGCGGGCGGCGGCCACGTCCTCCACCACCACCACCACCCTCTGGCTCTCCATCTCACACGCACGCGCTACCTACCTAACTACCTAGCTCGCCTCGCTTAGCCTCTAGGAGCTTATCCATCCATCCATGATTCCATGTAAGCATCAAGAAGTCGCCATGGAAGCTAGCTCCTCAAGAAGACTCCTCTCTTGAAAGGGACTCTGAAAACACAAAGACGAGTAGATGGCAGAAGAGACTAATACTAGCAGTACAGTGCTAATTAGTACGTAGTTAACTAAAGAACTGTGCTAAGCTGTGTGTGTGTGGTGAGTAGCTGAGGTAGCTGATGGCTAATGGTGACAGATGGAGGATTAGAGTAGAGAGGATCATCAGCTGTAGATGGAGGACCAAAGAAATGATGAGGTGGCCATGGCATGACACACTGACAGGGACCATATGGTATGAGGAGGAAGAAGAGGAAATTATTCAAGCTAGGGTCCCACCACCACCCCCAAGGCATCCTCCTACAGCTGTTTCTTTCAACATGCTCCTCCTCCTCCTCTTCCTAACCACTTCAATTCAATTGGAATGGATTGGATCCCTAGCTAGTGGCATGCTCTATGTTTATGTCATGGCTTAAACCATGCCTATTTGGCTGCTGGTTTTTGCTTGCCATTGGCAACATAATTAATCTCTACGCGTGTATACAAACATGGCACTTGTTTTGTTTGGTTTTGTCACCCAAATTGGAGGTTAGTAGTGGATTTGGGCATTAGTTTAGGGAATCTTGTTAACCCGTCTTAACAAAATTTCCTATCAAATACAAATGGATCGATTGCGACGTTTCCTACCTGCTGCTATATATGCGCATTAGTTTAGTTTAGAGAGGACAGTTTTCTAGCTAGTTGAAGAAGAAATGGTCAGGAGGACACAACACACAATATTATGGTCGCACGCGTGAGATGACACCGGGCGCAGACCCCCTCTAATTTCGTGTCTGATTCTCTTCTTGATCTCTTTGTTTATATGATGGATTTACAAGTGGAAGGACTTATGTCGTCACCTTAGCTGGTGTAGCAGTTGATCGATTAATTAGGCCAGGTGGAGCCGCTTAAAAAACGTTCAGTGATGGCACCGGATTGTGTCATGCTACTGCCTTACGCATCAGTAATAATTAGTGGCATCTAAATTAATATTTTTTGTATCTACATATTATCTTTCGGTTAGCTGCCCTGCGTTTGTTTAACTGAGGATCTTTGAGCCAAAAGAGACTGTTTCTGATGTACGTGCCAACTCATGTATACCCATTAACATTGATTGAGAAGCTAATTAAGCAGCAGCTCCTGTTGTTTGAAAGAATTAGAATTATTAAGCTGTGTTCAGATGCAAAACAGTGCGTCCTCACGAAACACGAAGCAAACGCACGACGGATACAAGGTTACAACACTATATAGTCGGAGGAAAGAACAAATGAAAGGGCCATCTGCTGTATCAGCTTTTGCCAGAGCTTGTTCCTAGTTTTGGTTGCAAGTGTTGTCTTCTCTCCATGGCTTGGCACGCGAGTGAATCTAGTTTAATTTTCATTTCATTTCTTTTATTTTCTTTTTTGGACACCGTCCATTATCATCTAGCTGCTACAGTCCATCTCTAATCATCGGTGCGTTTTCTGGGATCTGTAGCTTCCTTGAAAATTTTTCAGCCTTTTCCGAAAGGAAAATAATGCTGCTTGTATTCGTTTGACCCGGCAATATATAGCATCGAGTGAAGTTTGTTGTACTTTCTGAAAGGAGCATAGACAAGGAGAATCGCCACTTGTTCACGGTGTGCTTTCTCGTGCCTAATGTGTTAATGCACATGTGCGTGCATCGCCTTGTTCCGGTATACAAGGCAAGCCATAGACGAGACACAGTCACCAAGAGATCGAGAAAATGGATGAGGGAGGCAAGCTGTTTGTACTCCACTGTACTCTCAACAGAAACAAACCGCCACCAGCATCTCGTCATTGACACTAGTACCTGTACCACCTAAGTCTAAGATGCGAAGAAGTCCCCTGCACAACTCAGCATACCGTCTCTGTTCAGCAAGTGGCCCACACTCCAGCTCTCCAGGTGCCCCTTCTTTGCAAAAGCAATCAAGAATTGAAACGCACAACCCTTGTAGTCTCAGTTGCAACAGTCAATACTAACATGATAAACTTGATGATTAACGAGAAGAACTTTAAATTCGAAGTTACCGCAATCCTTTTAGCATATAAAGGTACAAAAACAGACTACACAGCTAGTCTATAAAAAGACACAGAAAGAGTGAGTTAAGCCCAGCATGTTGTATACCAGGAATGAGATCTGCCTATACAAATTAAATCCCACTCGCATGGTAACACCCTAAAGAGTAAGAGGCACGGTTTCAGTTTGCACCTATTATATAATAGCATCAGCTGCCCCATCTACTGACAACTCTAACAGAACAAAGGGAGGGGTATAAACCACCGGGCATATCAAACCTACGGCCCCTGTCAACACAAGGGGCACGCTAAGTTCCGTTTATTTGGACAACAGTAAGAGCCGATGCATCATGGTGAAGGATACAACACCAGCCGGTATGACTGACAGTACATATCTGCTATCATCATCAGCCCCTTCAATTGGAACCACGGTGAGGGTAGGAGTTCCCCTGTCCACCCCTTCCTCCCATGTTCCCATACCCTCTGCCACCGTAGTATGATCCACGGGTACGACCACCACCACGGTAACCACGCCCCCCACCACAGTAGGGCTGGCGATGCCTCGGAAAATCACCAAATGTCTGAAGAAACAACCATCAGTGAAACAGTGACAAGACAAGATCAAGAAAGAAAGTGGGCGCTGTACCTCCGTATCTAGTTTGCGCTGTTCTGAAAACCTTGACCTCCCGTTTTGCCCTCCACGTCCAAATGTTCCACTAGTGAGGGCATCAAAAAAGTCGTCCTTGACATAAACAGGCTGCATGGAGGTTGAAAGACATGTTTAATTATTGCTGAAACAAACAAAACCATCCATTCGCCCAACAAAATGTTATCATTAAACCTTAGCAGCTAGCTCAGGATTTTCTGTTTCCTCGTCCTCCAGGTCCTCATCAAACACATCATCCCCTAGCTCACCGTCTTTGTCCCTTGACTGGGATTTCTTACCAAGATGACCCCAGACTTCATCTTTGTTAAACTTCTCATTCATGGCCATGAAATCAAATTCTTCATAAAAATTTGTTACTGATGGTGAAAACTGCAAAACAACAGACTCAAAGTTTAATATACTTCAATCCATACCAGGCGATCTTTAATAAGGAGAATCATAATCATATAAAACATGATACATGATACGAGATATTCCCTGACAAGGAAACAACAAGAATCAAGCCAATGTTTATGAATTATCATTTTCTTAAGGGCATCTTTGTCTAAGTTTAAAATTCATTTGGTTGCTGTAAAAACTGCAGAGCCTCACAGCCAAACATGTGCCTTAGATTTTTACTCAAATCACTAAACCAGAGTGAAAGGCATTATGAGAAAGCCTTAAATTCTGCACACAAAAAAAACCTCCGAAATTCTTCCAATCCAAAGGAGGCCTTAAGTTTAAGCCTTGGGAAAAATAGGCCCCATAGATTTAGAGGCATCATGTTTTCAGTTTCACAATTTTGTAGATACTAGCATGACCCACATTGTTACAGTCAACAGTTTTTTTGAAGGTATTGTGTAAAAAGGAGTGTACATGTAGTTCTTTTTTATGAGTTTTACCAGGCAGTCTTTAAAAAAGTAGTTTAATTTCACATTCAAATAGCTCTTTCAACAATTGTTTTAGTTATTTAAGTTTTGTCTCTGCGGGGAGGAATGGGACATTTTAAGGATCAAAATTCATATGTATTTATAATTAAATATGTACACCCTCCGTCCCAAAAAAATGAATTTCTGGCTACAAATCTGGACATAGGCTATGTTCAGATTCGTAGCCAGCAATTTGTTTTTGTTTTTTTTTGGGGGGGGGGGGGGGAGGGACGGAAGGTGTAGCATTCAAACAAGGGAGCTGCAAGAACCAGGGATAAAAAAAATTGTAAGACAAAAGTTAAGATTTACAAATAAGAGCAAAAAAGTTCAAAAGATACTCAAAAAGTATAAAGTGTCACTCATACCGCACTTCCCCTACCCCTTCCACGGCCCCTGAAGTTGTGATTGCTGTGTGAACCAGATCCATTGTACTGAAAAAAAAAACAGAGACACAACATAATGAAGGGCATGCTTACCAACAACAAATAAAGAAAGAATGGAGTATAAAAGACATAAGCAAGAAATTTACTACTAGCAAAAATGTGATGTTAATATGACAATGGTGTTCCAAAAGCAAGCTTGACACAGGAAAAGATACAAAGAATAGCAATTGAACTCTTTAGTATGGAAAAAAAGAAATTAGATGATTAGGAAGGTGTATCGAAGTTTCCAAAATAAGGGTACATATTAATGCATATTACCTACTATTCTTTTAGAAGGAAAATTTTCACCTCACTTTAACCCATAGATCTTAATTTCAAAACTGATGCGTGTTGTTATAAACTCGACAAGGATATCTACTGAAATACAACATACCACTGATTTGTTTTTGAGCATGTTTTTGCACACAAATAATGATAGGTTCTGTCTTAAAAGTAGTATCCAAAGAAAAGAACCAAGACCGGCAGATTAATTTTATCAAGCCAAAGTAGGTAAGCTTATGCTTAGTAACTCAAAAAAACACCAATTTCCTGCTATAAATGTGAAGGAAATCACATGTCTAAAATGTGAAGATAGTTATACACGTAATAAGAAGGATTAAGAAAAAAACAAGGATAATTTGTCTCATTAAGCATAACACAGGTGTAGAAATGCTGGCGGACCTTTTGAGGTGTTTGTTTCGGCAATGGTAATATAGGCTCCTTATTTTCAGGTAGAGCATGTGACGGCAGATCAGGTAGCAATGGTTCTACAGCCCTAGTTTTAGATTCAACTGTCTTGAAATCTTTGCTGCTCATCTGTAAAGGTGTCTGCATGGACTGAGATGGTGAAAGCATCAATGGAGCATTCTGCAGTTGTTGGCCTGACAATGCCAACAAAGGTACTGGCATATCCATTCGGGCTGAACTAGATGAAGCAACAGTCGAAGAAATTGCCTGAGACACTGATTGGTATGCCAATGTTGAACCTGGAATATCCGCAATCTTATTGCTAGCAAGTGAGCTAAAATCATGTGACTGCACTGCACTACTTTCAGCAATGGATGTTGGTAGGCTACCTAAAGGAAGGGTGGCGCCAACAGATGAAACCGGAGGAGTAAACAAAGGACCCATGTTCGGCAGCAGAGGCTTTGAAGTTTCTGGAGCTAAAAAGTTAGCAGAAGAAGGTGCTGTTGTAGTGAGCAGGATACCTGACGAAGGGCCTTGGGTAGTACCAGGTGGTTGCAACAAGGGGGGCTGCAATTCTGACAGTTTTTGTGGCCCTGATGATAAATTGGGATTCAATCCTGCGTATTGGTGACTCTGGGGAACTGATAATCCTGGTGTGGGCTGGAGCAAAGGAGGTTGCTGTAAATGAGGTGGAAGCCCACCAGGTGGATAATATCCCTGCCAATACATTGGCGGAACTGAAAGAGCTGACGCATTTCCAGCAGAAGGTGGAGCAGAAGATCCCCATGGAGCACTCCCAGGTTGATATAGAGGAATATTACTATGAAAATTTGGCCTCTGAAGCCCGTATTGAGCTGCCTGGGAGCTGAGATCTGGTAATACTGCACTTCCAGCAGAAGGCAAACTTGAAGACGCTGATGCTGGCTGAGAGTAGTGCGACTGCAGAACAGAATTGCATGAGTCATGCAGCTCTAAGTAGTATTTTCAATGTTTGGATTTCCTTGTGGTACCTGTATTATGGCAGGATCATTGTACAGGGCAGCTGGTTGTGGTGGTGGCGGTGGAGGTGGTGATGACTTAACTTGCAAATCCTGGAGAAGCAAATCAACTGGTCACAGGTAGGATATGGTGCAAAACATGTTATATTGATAGATAGACGACTGCGAAAATGACATTTTTTAGTAAACATGTCCTTGAATCTAGACACACATTGGATATATGGAAACAAGGCAATAGTAACACAGCAGAATTATTTCGAGCGCATGGTTTCACAAATCAAAATTACAACAAGGATCCTCTTCATAATGCAATATACCTTGATATCACTTCCCCGGAAAAGTATGTACTCATAAACTTTGTCGCTAGCAGGAATTTGCATTCCGTCTTTCTTCCGCCCTTCAGTTCCAAATGATCGAACTACAAAACAACAAATGGACAGATGTAAATCAAACAGCAGCAGGAACAATTACAAAGCGTCTAATGTGAGCTCAAGGTTAACACTTCTGTTGTACGGATATGACTATATGAGAACAGGCAACAGGTGGCATGATAATTCCTAACAAAAAAGTTTTTTTAAAAAAAAAGACACTAGCGAAAGTCAATATTGTTGTACCGTACAATATGGCATCCCAAAAAAATTTCGAAATTATAACACATAGCTAGGTTGGGGACTGAGATTTTCCCCACCGTGCGCACCAGGGCAAACTAAATCTAGCGCTGAATCAAGCGCATCTGACAAAATGGGAGGGAGCAGAGCGGGCTCGAGCGGGGGCGGGGGGATGAATTACCATTGCGCAAGCCGATGCTGGACTCCTCGGTGTTGATGTTGTAGAGGATGCCCTCGTACCTGATCTCGCTCTTGGATGTCAAACTGATGAGGCTCCCGATGTACGAGTCGGGCGATGCCGCCCCGCCGCTGGAGCCGGCCGCGGCCGGCACCCGGGGAGCCAACGAGGAGGAGGAAGAAGACGATGGTGGCGCTTCCGCCGCCATGGCCGCCGCGGCGAGGCTGAGCGCTAGGGTTAGGGATGCGATGCGTGCGGGCGAGAGGGAGAGAAGGGGACAAACCCTAAGCGGCTGATCCGTTCGAGATGTGCGCTTCGGTTCGGGGATATTTACTATTTACCCTTTCGGATAGCACTCCTAAAATACTATTTTTAAAAAAAATATCATATAATAATATAAAATATCTTTTTTTTCCTCTATCTCTTTATTTCTTTACATATATCATGCTCTGCTACATCCTGATGAGCTGTTGTAGCGATACGAGGAAGCTCTAAAGTGACGCCGTTGACGAGTGAATGTGGTCGTTGAGGAAACAATAGGTGTATGGATAGACACATATGTGGTAGGGCCTTGGTGTTGTGGCGACGTGGTGAGATCAAGCGTGTTGGGAAACTTGGCCGTCTCTATTTTTTGACAAGCATATAAATCAACCTAACCCAACGGTGGTGGTCTTTGGGAACGGTACATTTCCCCTAGTCACTACCCACATTGGCCTTTACTGCAACGGCATTGACATCAACGGCAATGCCCATGACAATTGTTGCCTAATCTTGGCATCAAAGCTGCTTGTGCCCTCATATAGTTAGGCATGAGGGTTAGCGTTAGCGACATGACTACGCCGCCATAGCTCATGGGCTGGTTTCCACCACAGCAGTTAACATCGTCCTAGAAAACCCTCTTCTTGATGACCCCAAGCTTCAACACTGCTATTGATGGCCATGAGAAGAGAGATGAATAAGAGGGAAGGGGCAAAATGATGAGGACATCCTAGCCATCCGTAACCCGAGTGCATCAGTTACGTCGGCTTTGTCACTTATACCATCGGTTACGCCACAAGTTACACCAAGTCTAACTAAGGTTACACTTTAAGAGACAAGTGCAACATCGATTACACCAAGCAAAGGCATGGATACACGCACTCAAGCCTATGAAGGACCCGTTACACGTAGCCGTGCAAAGTTACTCTAATAAGATGTGTATACTTTCCTCTCTCGATTACACCTTGATATTGATAAGAATTATATACTGCCTAAATCGTGTACTCTTATGTTACTTAAGTTTATACAAGAGACAATAATGTTGGGTTACATTGAGGACACTAAGGGTTACGCCAAAAACACTAAGGCAGCTGCTCCCGAGGAGAATGAGTTACGCGCCAAGACCTAGTGTTACAAAGCAACTACTCCAACTTCTAAGGTAAAAATATACCATATCGGGAAGAGACAGGGGTCATAATATACATGGTTGGAAAGTGCTTCAAGTCTAGTTTTCAACGCAATTGACAGCACATTATTTGGACTTTCGAGCTAGGAGTAATGGGCATTATCGTAAAGATTGCGCAGAAAACCCTGATACGCGTGGGAATTAAAGATCATCTTGGAAGTGCTTCACCTGTTGGAATTCCACCTTTTCAATGTGGAAACTTTAGTTCATACTTATCTTAGAGACTTGTTACTAGTATAAATACCTATATGTACTGCTGCAAAAGGTAATTTTTGATTATTTTAAATAAACACATAATCTGTATGGTTTTACAGCCGAGCTGCTGAATGCCTTGCACATCCTTGTTCTTCCTGGACTTGTGAAGAGATCTATCTAGGGTCCCCTACTTCGTGCTCTACGATTTTTAGTACGGCTGCACCGTTTTATGTGGATTAGTCTCGGTTTGTGGTTCTACAGTCGTTTGGAGATCGAGTCGAAGTCTTCGCGGTTTCGGTGCCTCTCTCCCCGTCGCTTGATTACATCCAACCTTGACAGATATAAAGCTAGTTATCCTCCGCTGTTCGCAGTAAGTTATCTTGTGATTTTCAACCTACTGTCGTAAAGATCAGACCACTCCGAGAAAGTTTTCATCGGTATTTTGCTGCTGGTGATCTCCGACCCTTATCATAAAAGGAGACATTTCAAAATCGCTATATTAGTGAAAAAAATTAGGAAATCATTCGTAAGAGTGGCAAATAGTTAAATATCCTTGGTTTAGACGATGTTTTTATCTTAAGGGGATTAGGCAGGTTAATTTGGAAGATGGACACGATGACAAGGTCGAGGCTCAGGTTGGCAATTTCTTACCACCAAGAAGATTCTGCCGATTCAAATTTTGTTCTATAGTTTGGTTAAATTTATCATTCATTTTAAATGGCAAATCCCCTTCTATATAGGGCTCAAATTGCAAATTCCTTCAAGTGCTTTTAGGCGTGATTAATCGTTTACCATGCTATTGGTAAAATAGCATCTTCGCCTATTGCTTTACCGTGTGGAAGTGGTTCTTTTCACCCATCTGCTTTTTATCTGTGGATTTATAGCAATCACTGTTATTGTTAGTTCCTAGCTTGATACGTAGTGTAGAGACATAAATTCAAAAAATAGAATTTCCTCGTTTGATGGTTTACACGTTGTTGTGAGACATATAGATTATGGATAGACAGCATAACATGTTTGTTTGTGGTTTATCTATCAGTCATCTATGTATATATTTTGTTATCGAGATAAGACCCTAAATTAGGCTGAGCCCTTGTGGATATCTCTGCTATTTGACATAACTCGGGCCTGTCTTGGTTCGTCCAGCCATTCAGTTGTTCAGTAGGGTTGATAGCTAGCCGGCCGTAGAAAATCCAAGTGAGTGCGTCCTACGCGGCAACAAGATGGATTGAGGCACCTTATCCAGCTAGCCACAGCGCCTCGTCACTCGCCACCCACATTTCGCGCGCTCGAGCGGCAACGCATATTCCAAATCGCCCCCCTGCGATTCGATGCAGCAGCTCTCGTCTCGCCACAGCAGCAAGCGATGTTGCTCCAGATCCTCAACACCTCCAAGCCCGCTCTGCCGTCGCCGCCCCAGCCGCACAACCACCACCCGCCGCCGCCCAAGCTCGGTCGCCGCGCTGCTGCTGCCGGGATCGCCATCGCGGCCGCGCCGGCCATCCTCAGCGTCACACCTGCCCCGTCCAGAGCACAGGAGGCCGCCGCAGCAGCTACCGAGCCCTGCATCACAGACCTGCCCGTCACCGCCAAGGCTTTCCTGGACGTGTCCATCGGCGGCGAGCCGGCCGGCCGCATCACCGTCGGCCTCTTCGGCGACACGGCCCCCGCCGGCGCGTCACGGTTCCTGTCGCTCGTCACGGGCGTCGGCTACCGTCGCAAGGAGTTCGTCAAGATCGTGCCGGGGTACGTGCAGCACGGTGGCGTGGTGTCGTACCCGGCCATCCAGGAGGTGACCGACCGGCTGGCGGCGGAGATGGACGCCGTGCGCGCGCAATGCGGCGGGGACAGGAACCCGCACGCGGAGGCTGGGGCGGTGTCGATCGTGGTGAGGGACCCAAGCCTGCCGCCGCCCAAGCCGAAGCTGGTGGCGCGCGGCGGAAAGCTGGAGATCGACCAGGAGCAGGTGGGCGTGGCACCCAACGGCACCGAGTTCGTCATCACCACCGGGAACACGCCGGAGCTGGACACGTGGGCGTTGGTGGTCGGGAGGGTCGTGGACGGCATGGACGTCGTCGACAAGATCGCCGCCGTGCCCACCGTCAAGGACAACACCGCCTCTCCATATTTCAGGTCACTCTCTGTCTGTCACTAGCTTCTCTTCTACTACTCTGCATCAAACTGAACATATAATCTTAGTTAATTCTTGATCAAACAGAACATGTAATTGATACCAATGTGTTTGTTCCTGGTGTCATGGTGTGTGTTGCAGAGTGGCCAAGTTGATTGGGGACAAGAGAGCAGTGGTTGCAGAGCGAGGGTTCAACCGGCCGTACACCAAGATCCTGATCACCAACTGTGGAGTACTTGAACAGCAGCAGCAGTAGAGCACTCTGCCACTCTGCACTCCTCTCTGTCGCTTAAATCTGGCTAGCTCATTGCTCTGCTTCTGCATTGCCTTTCATGTGTTTGGCTTTTACATACAAAAAGGGTAATTGGAGCTCTATTTGCAAGAGGAATTAAAAAGGCTGGTTTTGACTTTATGTGTGTTGCAAGAGGATTTTGATTGCTCGTGGACTGATAATATAATCAGCTATATATGGAGAGAGGGAGAGAGAGGATTAAAAAGGGCTGTGAAGATCATAGTCTTGCAAAACATATGGAAATCTGGATACATAAATACCTTACAGCGATATGGACTGAAAAGAAACATATCGACATGTTCCAAAGAAACAAACCCCAAAAATTAAGACAGAACAGTAATACGCAAAATAAGGAATTAACATTGCAGTGCATGCCTCCAAAAATGTAATTCTTCAATTTATTAGCTACTAGCATGCTTCTGTTTGATTTGGTTAATATTCTTGCAGTTTAGATTGACTTATTATTGCCCTTAATTTGCAACTGCAGCACTGACACGTACTCGATGCTGATGGTTAACGGTCCCAAATCATGTAACACTGCAGACATCTTTGATTGAGAGACTTAATAACTGTACTGAAAGAACACCAACTTGTCGTAAAAAAAGATGGAGGATATGTTGATTTGATTTTATTGACTAGTAAGGATCAGTGATAAAGTTATGACAATTCACTTGGGGGGAACGAGAACGTTGATGAGGTCGTGGGCGACGCTGCACCGGTCCTTCATCTTCTGGTCGACGTCGGCCATCACCGAGCTCACCTTGGCGGCGGCGAACGCCCCCTCGCACGTGTCAGCGGCGCCACTAGCCCCCGACACCAGCCGCAACGCGTTGGCGTAGTCGCCGGAGTTGAGGCTGTCGTGCGCGTCGATGTCGAGATCGTTGGCGGCGTCGAAGTAGGCGCCACTGCAGACACGCAGCGCGTCCCCCTCCGGCGTGCCGCCGTACAGGCTGGACCTGTCGTTGATGACAGCCCTGGCGTCGCTGGCGGCGGAGACGGCGAGGTCGAGCGCGACGCCGGCGAGGTCGGAGACGGTGGAGGCGTCGGCGCTGTCCGGGTTGGAGCTCAGTACGGGCACGCACTTGTCGTTGCGCGTCTTGTTGCATGTGCTGGCGATGAAGCCGGCGTCGGCCATGGCCACGGGGAGGGTGGCCGTCGCCATGGAGAGCACGACGACGAGAATTAGCATCGTCGTTGCTGCAGAGGTCGCCATTGCCATTGCCATTGCCATTGCCATTGCCATCGCGATTGCGAATGCATCATCAGTGTGATGGTGCAGTGCATATATATGGATGGAGATGATCGTGATGGCGCGCCAATCAAGGTGATTGATTTTTTTTTGAACGGAAGGTGATTGATTTCGTGGAACGCGATTACGTTGCGATGCACCTTGTTGATAGTCTGTCCGCTTTTCATTCGGGCCCTCTCGTTGTAACGGGCCGACTTATATGGACCGTTTGTGCGCCATGGCCCCTCCAAATCAAGCTAATTATCGTGGTAGCGGCTGCACCGACCGAGCTTGAGAAATTGGGCCTCATTTTACGTGATGACGGTAAGTTTCGGCCTATATAGAGATGTGGCAGGCATTTGGGCCGAATCCTCCGCTAGGGCACTAGGACTTACATTTTGTTATTTATATATTTTTTATTAAAATATTTAAAAATATATTTTTATTTGGAAAATTTATACATGTACACTTCAACACCCCTATAGCTTTTTTAAAAGCCTTTTCAAAGAATATGATATCCAATAAATCAAACGTCCGTTGGACCCTATTAATATTTATGACAGCTAAGTTGAAAGCCAATAAATTTATTGCTGCCCCCTTGCTGTCCTAGCTAAGGACGTTTTTTTCGTGCTAGGAGGCTGTTTGTAAAGTGGTGCGATAAGACATATGAGGGATGATGAGGGCCTGTCATTTTTACAGTTGACTATCTTATCGCCCTCTGTTAGGAAGTTTTTTTCCTAGGCGGTCACTTACTAGAACCACCCATCAAAGGAGACAGGCCTATTATAACTCACATTTTTTTGACAATTGGTATAAAACACTTTTCTCAGTACCTTACAAATCATTTTAATAAAAAATAGAAAAAAAGAATAGAGGGTTGAGGCGAAAACAATAGAAGCAGTGTGACATCCTATGGATTTGTACGGAGTTAAAATATTTATATCTTTTATAATATTTATTCTTAGTGATAAAACGGAGTAGTATGTGTAGTGTTGAAATATCGAATGTAAGGTATTAGATCTAACGATTAATTCTTTACTTAGTTTAACTCTATTTTTCCATGAACAATTATATCAAATAAAGTGGTATTTCGATCATATCATGGTCGATGAAATATTAAGTATAGTCCATATGGTATATATTTGTCGAAGTTTAGCTTAACCCTTAAGGAAATTAAAAGGCTAACTAAGTGAAGTTTTACAATAACTGGTTAATGCGAGGGTTTATAGTTAACCCATAGGTCAATGCAATAACCGTGTATATTATATAGAGTACGTTATATAGAGTTGGACAACCGAGTGTTTTTTTTCTAGGAATTGATGCCTGTATATTCCACTGTCACTTGAAGATAACACGTGGAGAATACGCTACAATGAGATTAACTATCTAGCATTCCTTGTGTTAGTATACGAGAAAGACAACATTGATCTAATGGCCATACAAGATAAAGAGAGTCCAAGTATGATGGGAGGTGATGCTAAAACAGTGAAAGAAAATGAATCAGAGCATAAAGAAGGAGGAGGAGAGGAGGGGGAGGAGGAGAAGAAAGAGACCATAGAGGATTGGCAGATGAGGGAGAGAGAAATAACATCATCGTTGATATAATGGATAGGAAAGATTTCAATAACAAATATGCTGTGGATGATGAATTGTTAGACGAGGAGGGCGGGAATGTAAATCACTCACAATGGTACAATGATTACTTCTCTAGATTTGTTATCTCTACAGGGCATCACTTTCCATATGAGTACAAGGAGAACGATTCTCATGTTATTGTTGCGAGCTTGGAGCATGGAATATTGGACCAATATTCTGTGTTGCCTTATTTTAGGAAGGAAGTTATCTTGCATATCTGGAGTGATGATGTATTTGATTTTGGTATCGTGAGATCTTTCACAACTCAACAACCTTAGGTTTTTTATATTTTGGATCTAATAAAAGTGAAGGACAAGACAGGTCATCATAAAACTAGATAGATTTATAATAATATGGATGGAAGGTTCAAATGTTGTAGTAAGTGCAACTAGAAGTGGCATACTTATAAGTGTCCAAAAGATACAGAGGTTTAGAGTGCAGTGGAATCTACTCCATCAAGATTAGGGGCCAATGAAAGATGCTCTACGAGGGAAGGCACCACTTCAATGCTAACTCGACCTAGTCGTTCTCGTGCACCTGGTGATTCAATCATGTAGTACAAGTCTATGTATTATTGTAAGAGTAGATATGTAATTTAAGTTGTTGTAGTGTAGAGAGTCGTGAACCTTTTCTTCTAATTTGTATGAGTTATATGTATCATAATGTTGTTTATTTTAGGACTTGTAGTAATGGTAACCGTTGTTTGTTTTCTCTGACAAAAATTTATCATCAAACTGTATTTTTTTGGGATAATCATGCTACCTTTCTTTTCAATGCAAGACACTGGAGCTACTAGACCTTGGCCTCGATCGGTTACATCGCTTCTACCTCTTAGCGGCCGAGAATATCGTACCGACCACCCTCTATCCACGTCTTTCGTAATACCTACAGACTATGGATCACAACTTTCGTTCCAGGCAAGATATATCCACATCATTTGTCATACCACTAAATATGACTCATGACCAATAATACATACATTACCCTTTTTTTAGGTTACTTGAGGTTGGCCTTCTTCTATTGTGTAGGCTAGTTGAGGCCATAACACATGAGAAGAACCTGACGAAGAGGTGGTTTGTAGACCGATCTCTTATCGCAACACTTTTGAACCGCTAAAGGTTGAAGATGCACGTTTCACCTGCCATATGGAGAGATGGCCCCTATGAATCAAGATGTCTCGTATATTCTAGATCTTCCTCTCGCGGGAGACGCACTAGGTCCAGTTGACAGACTTCTGGGATGACATAATGACATCTAGGAGCGGTTCGCTCACATTCAGTGCCTGGAAGGTTTTGTTCCTCTGAGTGCACTCCCTCGCTACACCACAGGCGGTCCCACCTAGGCGTGACTACTTAAGTCCACTGTAAGTAAAGTAGTTACTATGATGTTATATGTGTATTTAAGCCTAATGACTTATTTATTAAAATAGCATTCTCCCTATGTGGGTTGATTAGCTCCACCTTGTGGTCAACGACTACTCGGTACAACGAAGCTTCGAGGCGTCTCTACTATGGCTCATTGGCTGGGTGATGTTCACCAGCACGGTAGGCCATGATGTGGAAAAGTGGCTTATTCACTATGCGCAGACGATCGTTGATGTTGAGGACATGAGCATACCTCAGTGGAGCTAGGGATCTGCTATCCTCACAGTAACATACTAGAGTCTTTGAGATGCGTGTATGAAGACTGATCTAGGTTTGTTGATCATAGATTGTCCACTACTTCTGTAGCTCTGAGCGGCCAAGCGGGGCACGATTGACCGACCAGTACTATACCACATCACCTATGACAATGACATATATACACAAAGACCGCTCAAGGACTTTTTCACGATAGGGATAGTGTGGTGTCATCGTTAGGTGCGCAACGTGTTAATTTAGTGTTCATATAAAAAATGAATAGATGACACTTTCTCTCATACCCTACAGCGATGATGGGCTCACTTGTAGGTCATGAGGTCCTACTCGACTGTTGTGCTGGAGATCGATCAATTGCAACTGAACAATATCATCTGGGAGCCGTATAGCTCTATAACCCTATAGGCTAGTGCACCACTTAGACTTTGACATATGGAGCGAGGATGTCGATACAAGGACCGCATACTCCCCACTTCATCCCAATAGGGTTAACATGTTTGTTGCACGATATATATTTTCATTCGTCTATGAAATTCTAGTTTGTATTGCTAAACTATTTTTCTCATAAGATTCTAGGCTACATCACCACAGATATCCGCAATCGTGGGTGGATATGGGCAATGCACATCTGGATGGATGCACGACTCCTTCAATGACGATGACCTCACGACATATCAGGGCATGCTCTTCTTCTCCTAGCTTGCAGGAGCTCCACTACCATACACACAAGAGCCACCCATTTCAACTCTTATATAATAGGTCCGAGCTAGCCATATCTTCCTAGCCGACCATCTCATCTACTCTTAAGGTCACGTACAAGTGTAATAAAGAAGGACAAAGAGGGGTAGATGTTAGGCCTAGGGCTAGTAGTACGTTGTATTAGTTGTATTTATTATTTACACTAATTTATATTCACTGTATCGACTCTACGTACCTACATCATTTACTATACGCTAATGCCATATTGCTTTCACTCTTTACTACGCGCATGATTACCAGTACCATACAACAAATAGGTTTCGGTGGCTTCACTCTTTAATACGTGTGCTGCCGAATCACAATCAACGTTGAGTGATGCCATTTTTTAGCACATGGCAGTCACATCACTTTCAACATAACCTGACAGCCAACTTTCGATACATTTATGTCACTCCACATTCAAAGGAATTTTATAGGCTAGGGCACTTTTCGCGCGTGGATGTTATGTTATTTCAATGTTTTTAGTCATATCTTGATGAATCTCAAGTTTTCTTTTTGCTAATATCCTTGTATATTCCACACCAACCATTTTTTCTATCTTCTATAAGATCAAACAACAATGGTTACTAACCCGTTTTCACTAAAGATCTAGATTGGAGAATAATTATTTGGGTTAGTTAATTTCACATTGGTGTGATCGTCTGTTCTACATGTGCTAATACTAGCTTATGACATCTTAAGAATTCAACACTCATGAAAGGAGATTCTTCCAATGCACAAATTATTCTCATGAGACAAAAATTGTAAGCCCTATATTTTTAATTGTTTCTTATAATTTTTTTAACTAATATTTTTTCTTTGTGAGATCAACAAAAGATGTGCAATTTTATTCAATGGGTTGATAAAAAAATTCAATATTTAACTCTAACTGTTTATTCTTTTCTCTCTCAAAATCAAATGAATAATACATAAAAAAAAGAAAAAGGTACTAACGACGTTAGTGAGCCAACTACAATTAAGCTTACTATATGTATTTTTTTTCATAGTAACAGACAATCTACAATAATAATATAGGAACAATACATACAGCTTCGTAAGTTTCAAATATTCATCACCTATTATATTATTTGTATTTCGTATATATTTTAGTATTTATCTGTAACGTATAAAAATCAGTAATCATATAATATTTTTATCACTATTATCTAAATAATATTCACGTATGTCTATTAATCGTCCAATTCTCTAATAATATAATATATTTTTAAATATTAATGCTGAGTTGTTGTATATTTTTTCTAATTAAATAATAATTCAGACATCTCCTACTTGCTCCTAAATTTTTTATAACTAAATCTCTAAATAAAAAATTAATTTATTTAAATATCTTTTTTAGATAAATTATTATATGTACGCTAAAGAAAAAAACCTACCAAGACATCTGTCAAATTGATATACCCGCTCTAGCAATTTTACACGCGTCACCTGAGAGAACTTAGTAGAGATTGACAAGAGGTTGCCTGTCCCTCGCGAGCCTTGCCGCACCACTTTGCCTCTGGCAAAAAAAAAAAAAAAAAAACTCTCAGTTAGAGCAACATAAAGGAGTCCTCTATCCACTCGTTTTAAAGGACTAATGTGTATTTGTTACGTTATATTTTATGTCTTTAAAAAAACTCACAAAGAGTGTTGGATGTATATATTTGTAATTTTTTTAAATAAAAATATATATTTATCCATTGGGGGCTTGGACAACACCGCCGTGCCCGGGAGTCTTATCTCGTCAGATCGCCGGCGTCTATGCTCCGGCCAGGGCGGCGGCAGAAGCAGCTAGCTTAGCAGGGGCCAGATAACAAAGGGATGGTCAGGTACCAGCCTCTAATTAGGTATGATCAGGGAGTATTGTCAATTTGTCATCGGGATATACGATGGTTACGGTTAGGGATGGATAAAGAAGCAGCTCGGCTTAACTAATTAAGCTAAATGAGCTAAAAGTCTAATTTGATCTGGCTCGTAGGCTGACTTTAAAAAGCTATATTTTATTTAAATCGTATTGATAATTTTAAATTTATCTTGTTTTATCATATATTAATATAATATTAGAAACTTAACTCATTAATTTTTTATAATAATGAGCAGCTTAACTTAACTTATTAAGACTATAATTTTAAGTTAAACTGAACCACGAGCTTTAAGCATTCAAATCTAGACGATTTGCATGGTCCTTACATACATCCATACATATATCTCATCCATCGCCAGCAGCCGGTACATACTCTCTGTCTGATACTCTGATTGGATTGCATTTGCCATATACTACTCCACTCCAGTAGTAGACTAGATCGCCATTTGCAGTTATTGATCATTTATTTATACTTGTCCTTGCTGATCCAGAAGGCTATTATCCACTTACTCCTGCCTAATACGGCACGCCCAGATGAACTGGAGTAGCTAGATCCACACAAACACCTGCCTGCTCACATCGCCCGTCATCCTCGCTGCCGCTGGTCAATCCATTTCTCCTTCCTCCTCCTGCAGGCTGCAGGTAGAAGAGGAACAGTACGTCACTTAATCATCAGGAATATTTACTTAGCAATACGTACGGACAATAATTAGCTACTAGGTCATAGTCACTACACGGCAGTCAATTTTTCATCACTAGTACCCCATCACCGTCTTAATCTCTCTACCCGTACTCTACGTACGTGCATTTGACTACTGGATACATCCATGATCCCCCCATCCATCAAGAATTTGAGCTACCGGCAAAGCAGAGCGGCACCGGGACAGCAATGGAACGTTTCAAGGCTCCATCCATGATCGATGCATCATTCATCCATGCACAGATAAAATCAGCATATTATTGATTCAGTCTGCAACTCATCTGCAAGATCACTGCAATGTGTACTCCATGAGTGAGCAGTAGTATATACATCGTCCATACTCATGATATGGAGTATTATTTACTTAGTTACCTGCACTGCACTGCATCTGCATCTGCATCTGCATACATGTCGAGGGAATGATATATGCATGGGCCAACACAATACAACGCAATGCAAGTTGAAGAGGTCCCCAAGAAATCATTGTAAATCTGGGAGCCCCACACATGATAAATGCATGGGTGCTCTGCTTGCTTCGCATCGCCCAATCACATGCACCCCTCATATCTTGCATTTGCAATTTTCCACTGCATAGCCATACATGGTCCCCTCTCCCTTGCTCCACTGCTCATCCAAAAGCACCTCATCTGATCCGATCTGCTCTGCTGATTTGCATTGCTCTGCATTCCTTCTCACCATCTACCCATCCTACTTACTACTACTCACCATATGCAATTCTGCTGCTTATCGTTGGCTTCATCAATGTGGATGTTTCTAGTATCCTTTTTGGCTCTTCAGGCAACACAGGGTTAGTAAGCACTTCTACTTTGCAAAGTGGAGTAGTATAGGATTCATAATCCTTGAATTAAAGTTGTTTTGCCATTTCAAAAGAGAACAACTAGGGATGAACTGATGATGGAGCAGTACACCAAGGCCTGCATCCACTTAAATTCAAAAGCATCCACCACCAGATTGACAGCCTCTCAACAATGGGCAGAGCCAGTTTAACTGCCTAATAGTAAACTGACACGTCAAGAAAGAAATTACTACTACTACTAGTACACCATTGCAGGCCTGCCATTTTTTCTCTTGCCATGCTGTGCAGTGCCGGGCAGGCAGCAAGCATGTGGTTAGTTACCGAAAGGGCAGTACTCCACAGTGAACCTAGTACTACTTCTAATTCAGGATCCCGAACAACTACAGTAACCTGCATTTGCTTGCACTGATCAGAATTCAGAGAAAAAAGAGAAGAGAAACGGTGAAAGCAGGCAGGCTGGCAGTTTAATCATGAGGAGTAGATCATCTTTGGTTTTTATCCTGCTCTCTCTCTATTTCTCAGCCTTTTGGGGTGGGTTTGCTTGCAGCTGCAGCGGTATCGATCGTACAATGGTAATAATAAAAGACCGGTTGATGTAGGGGTGAGTGGCCCATCATCCTTTATCGTCTTTCTTTTGCAGTGCCACACACAGCTAAGAAATAGCAGATTGCAGCAAAATTCACAGATCCGGCCATACATACAGGTGCAATAACGAGCTGATTGATCGATGGTATCATCACGAGTCAATCATCTACTTAAAAGGACTCGTACAGAAATCATGATTTCATCAAAGCTTAGCGTACACTGATTGGTTTTGCATAATGATAGCCACTAATTCAAAAGCTGTAATATAGAACACAAGAAACATTATCATTGAGGTGAGGTGAATGATAGTAAATGTCAGTAGAAATAAAATAATTACACTTTGATATATTAAAACTCCCCTCAACTTTAAAAGATAAAATAATACACTTCTAACGGTCCTAGCGGTCTAACCAGGCCTATGACTTCTATAAAAATATAATTTTTTTTAAATCAACGATCAGATCAAACTCAAACTTTGTCAACATAAAGTGTATAAACTAAAGAACAGCTTTACCGGACGGATTTACAAACTAATCAACGGATTAAAATAAAACACCTTCAAAAATCAGCTCTGTCAGAAATTTCAGCAAATTTAAACAAAATCTAAAACTTGGGCAAATTTAAATACAATTAACAAAACTTTTTCAAATCTAATCTATAAAATATTTAAAAGGTTTTAGATGGATTAACTTGAACAAAATCATAACCAAATAAAAAATCACAAGTTAATACCAAAACTAAACAAAAATAAAAAACTTACAAAATATGAAGAAATCGTCAACGTGAATATAATTGAATATGAATTTTATTGCTCATATATTGTTCATATGGTATAGCCACAATGCAACTCATATTCTTACGAAACCCTAATGCAAGGAGATCTCAACTCGTAAATCTGTTGATCACAGCTTTTTCGGTTACCCTTAGGGCCTAGTATCTATATCTATTTATACTCTTGGATGTGGCTATCCATAGCCATAAATCCAACTAGAATTAATCATATAGAAAACTCTCTCATAAAAGTATTTAACTTATCCATACCAAATACGAATTCTAGTCTTTCTAAATTTGGAGTCCTTCCAAATTTAACCGTGCTTTCCATACGCTTACAATCCCCTCTTATATGTCATATAAATACTTTATCTCCACGTATATTTCTCTCTAGTCTTAGTATACTACATGATCTCTCTCACCGTTTAGACCTTAACTTCTCTTAGGTTTAGTCTCGATTCATCACCGACAATACTCCTGAGGTCTCAAACAATACATGCACGTAAACAACCAAATAAATCATATCTGGACACAAGTTATCACCTAACTTGACTTATATTAGCACACAACAGAATATTTCACGTATCACGTATAGAAATTATATAGAAGTCAAAAATATGAAGTAAACATCGTAAACCAAAAAATGAACTCAAAACTGACTTTGAACAGGAATTTGTCGATCAGACCATCAGGTAACGTGGTCTAACCACACATATGCCACTGGTCAGACCGCAGCTATCCAGTCGATTTGACCACACAAACACTGCCGGTCTAACCAGTATAGCCATGATTGTCTGACCGCAAGACCACTTTGCCAATTTCAATACTATTTAGCAAAATTGAATGACCAAATTTTCAAACCTTTGCCAATTTATTCATCACAAAAAAACTTAAATCATCACATGATTTTACAATTGTCCTCTTGATGAACACATTGCTAACACATCACAAAATGCAAATTGATGTTTTTTTTATAAAATTAAAAATCATGAAGCATCAAAAAGCACACATGGCTCAAAATCAAGAAAAACTCTCCACCTTAACAAAGGAAAATAGTTTCTCCCACTTTTTCATTCCTTTGACAATAAAACACAAAATCGACTATTTTTAAGAATCAATCAAAATTATCAAAACTTTTGTCAATTAAGTACAAAAACTAAAAAAAATCAAATTTCTCCAAATTTCTCCCTCTTTTTGAATTTCTCCCCCTTCTTTAACCATACATTTTGTATATATATCTCCCCTTTGACAATGATTCTATCAAGTATGCAAAAGAGATAATAAAGAACCAATTAAAGTCCAAATGACATGATTTCACAATTATCACTTGTAGTAACTAACTTTTTATTTTTAGAAGCTTTTAAGTGTGCCAAAACAATCCAAGGGGATGTTTTGCAAGAGAATGAAGATAGATTGGTCAACTAGTAAACAAGTATGGGCTAAAGTCTAACCATCAATGAATAATATTACAATCAAGATCAAATTAACATTAAAGATTCATAATTTTAATAATTTATAATGCAACGATTCCAATAGTACATAGGTTGAACAAAAAATACTCATAAATAAGCAAGTTGAATTAAATCCATTTCTTAAATTTACTTTCTCTTTATAAAAATTGAGAAATTCAATAAACGATGTGTTTTGCTTATTTTGAACTTTACAATTATACATATAAAATAAAACTCTTAATTATGTCGGGTAGGTCGTGATTATTGTATTTTTCTCACTGCGGATATATCTTTATCGTGAATAATGTTTTTAAGGATTATATATCCATTTTTATCTCTCATAAAGTAGCAAATTAACTTTATTTGTACTTTAGGTATTTATAGAGCATTTGAGGAATGAAATACTCAAACAAACATATATACAAGCATAAATTATTCAAACTAGCTCTAGTTCAATATTGCATATTTCTTTAATATAAGTAAAATAATTATGTTTCATGTATCATATCCCTTAAAAATAATAACAAAGGCTCATATAAAAACTTAAATAGATATAAACTATACTAGAGATCAATAAATTTCATTTATATTGCTAACATGCACAAAAGTCAAAGCTCTTCTTTTTTTTCATTTTAATTTATTTTGTTATTAAGAGCAATGCATTAAAAATAAACATTAATGCAATAAAAAAACATAAACTCCCTTCAAATCAGCCTTCAATTCTACTAGCAAAACGAGAAGAGCTAAATATTTTTAAAAAGATCACTAATTACCAATGATATCATTAAGTTTTTTAAGAATTGGACATAAATCCACTAATAGTGCATATCAAAATTGCTACCTTATAACTAGAAAGAAAAAGTTAACAAAGAAGATAATATAAAATAATATGCTAATTCAAGAGTAAATTGATGTTACCATAAATCGTTGTCTCTATGTTTATGAAGATGAAGAGTATACTGCCTAAAGACCTATGAATAAAAAGATGTCAAGGACTTCGTGTTATTAGAGTTAGAAATAAGAAATTTTGAAATCCAATGCTGAGACACATGGCGTGCAAAAGAAAAATTAGAACTAGACTTACTTAAAAACTTAACTTAATGTTTCACAAAAGATTGGTTTGATTGAAGCACAAAAATTGCTTGATATCGGTCTAATGTTGCATCATAATTGTCCGATGCCGGTATAAGTACCACTGTCACCTTGGTCTAATCGGTTCAGGCCAACATTCTAACTACTTGGTCACCTATGGTCTAACTGTCCTTGGCATGCGGTTTGATCATCCTCTAGCCTTCGGTCTGATCGAGCCACCAGAAGAAAAACATGTTATTTACCATCTCGACCTTGCAAGCTCACGTTCGCTTTTCTTTTTCTGCAAGTCAAAAATAAAATTAAAACTAATGGTGCAATGAAACTTTACACGTGTTATTTCATTTAAAGAAGAATAAGAACTTGCACAATTTGTAGAAATGATTTTTAAAATACTAGCAGATTTAAAAATTGTTTTATCTGGTTTCTCTAATTTTTTAAAAGAACCAATACTCTTATCATTATGCTTAATCTGCTTAGCACTCATATTGTTGCTCTCATGTTTGACAAACTTAACTTTATTCAATAAGTATCCAATTCATCTATGCACTCCTATCTTTTTAAATTCCTTTTAAATTTAAGTCCGCTTTTTATAAGCATATAATCCCTCTTATATGCTATATGAAAACTTCACATCCATATGCAATGTTTTTTAGCCATAGTATATTATATGATCTTTTTTACCATCTGAATCTCAAGTTTCCTATTCTGATATATTATCGTTAATACTCTCAAGGTCTTAAACAACAACTACACATGATAATAAAAAAATATATCCAAGCATAATTTCTTACATAAATTAACTTACATTGTAATTAGCATATAGAATATCTCATATATAAAAATTATCTAAAAATCAAACAAGCATACCACTATGACCATATAAACATTGTCGGACTAATCAGCCCGGTCCGATTATAAGACCACTTCATCAATTTTAACACCATTTTATAAAATCTAATAATCGAATATTCAAAATATTTGTCAATTGTTCATAAAAAAATTAAATCATCACATGATTTCACAAAAGCCACAGTGATTGCATTGTACGTACGGGCTCTTTCTTGATTGATATGCCGCGCTGCTGCAGTGCCGGCTGCTACCGTTGAGCTCCATTTGCATTTCACGTCAGGCTTTTCTGCTCGATCCATGCATAACAATATTGTACTGTTCTGCCTGCGCCCAGAATTCAGAGTTTCAGACTGACCGCACTCTCATTGGGATGATTTCCTTGCCTTTACAGACAGGGATTCTTAAGGCCACGTACGATTCCACTTATTGACGGAGAATTTCTCTTCTCATATTTTTAAAATAGTTTTTTTTAACTTTATTAACTTTTATATCATTAAATAGTTATTAAAAAATTAGATAATTTTCATCTGTTAGAACTCTCAAACATAATCTAAGAGTTTCATTGTAACAAATGATTTGGAGAAATATGAAAAGAATTCATGTATGGTCCTTTGGAATAAAGAAATGACTCTCAAATATCTTTAAAATTTCTTAGGATTATCTCAGATCATAAGGATTTTAGGGGATTTTAATATGAGACCCAACCTCTTAAAAAAACTTATTTGCTCTTATCTCTCTTTTAATTCCTACGTTTTTCTTACGCTCTACTAAATAATCATTTATGTTATTTATTTATTTTTTCATCTATAGGATTTGAATTGCTAAGACATTCGAATCTTGTGTCTTTCCTATAATGACTTAGACGAAGGTTGAAAGACCAAACAGAGCAAGACTGGATAGCAAAACCATGGCTGCCTGAGCGAGTATATAGAGGAAACCCAGGGGGTGAGGTGAAGCTCTTGCTAGGCAGAGTGGACGCTCTGCTCTGCTCGCTGCGCCAAACAACAATGAGGCTACTCTGCAGCAAGCTCCTGCTGGCTCTTTCTCTGCTGCTGTTCATCGCCCTGCACAGCCTCCATGGCTGCTTGGGGCAGCAAGGGGAGACGGACGGCTCGGCGTCGACGGCGGTGGCTCCTATGGGGGAGAAGGAGAAGCGAGCTCTTTACGCCGCCATCGAGGGCTTCGTCGGCAAGGGATGGAACGGCTCCGGCCTCTATCCTGACCCCTGCGGCTGGTCCCCTATTCAGGTTCACATCAGATTCTGTTAGTACCTTCTACAATCTCTGTTCTTTCTGGTTACTCTGAATCAAATTCATGGCTCAAAAAGGATCTTCGGTAAGACATGCCGCATTAGCACATCCTGAAATTTTTCTGCAATTATTTTTGTTACAAAGATCCAAACTTTAGCGTATCCTTGCATATTTCTTCGTTTCTACTTTCCTATTCTTGTGTCCGTTTGGTGCTCTGCATTTGCGGCTGCCCTCCATGGCTCCATGCCCTGTTCCTGAACTGTGGATGAGTGAGGGCTCTGAATCTTTGGGTTTCCGATGTTACTCGATATAAGAGATTCTCTTGTATATGAACTTTCCACTCACATGAAAAGAATCTCCTTGATTTGAAATCTCCATATTTTCTTAAAAAAAATCAATCCATACAGGAGTGTTCTCCTCTCTTTTCATCTCATTATATTCTCATCCCTTGTTCTTTTGCTATGGAGATGCTCCTCTTTTACCACTGCATTTCGCTCTGTCGTCCTTTTTCCCATCCCTGCACTTTGGGCTGTTACTCAGTCATAAGCAACAGTTGCTGAGGACTCACTCCTTCATGTTGCAACTACTAGAATACCAGAATTATTTACAGTTTAAATGACAATGAAATACTAGTAGATGAATGGTAGAAAAATGAGCAATCTGAACATTTCTCTGTAAGTACATTGATCATGTTCTGTCAACCATGTGATCCTTACATGTCAGTTATTACTAGTTTCCAAAAATTCTGTTTACTAGCCTGTCATTCAGTGCCTTTTCCTCTGTGGTGTGTGAAAATAAAAGAGGTGAACGGCTAACATATGTACTGTAAATGCCAAAATTCAAGAAATAGCTTTAGCTCCTTTCTTTAAAAAGTGTGTTTTTGAATTCAGATTTTGTGGAATATAGTTAACAGGTTGTGTTCTTGGATGCTTGTGTGTGTTGCAGGGAGTGTCATGTGATCTGTTCAATGGGCTGTGGTACCCAACAGTGATGAGCATTGGTCCAGTTCTTGACAACTCACTGCAGTGCTCTGCTGATGCCAAGTTCAGTCCCCTGCTGTTCGATCTCAAGCACCTCAAGACCCTTTCCTTCTACAGCTGCTTCCCGGCGGCGAACCCGACTCCCATTCCGGCCGCCAGCTGGGACAAGCTCGCCGGCAGCCTCGAGACGCTCGAGATCCGCACCAACCCTGGGCTCACCGGCGCGATACCGGCCTCCCTCGGCCGCCTGTCGAGCCTGCAGTCGCTCGTCCTCGTCGAGAACAACCTGACCGGCGCCGTGCCTGCCGAGCTCGGCGCGCTGGTGCGGCTCCGGCGGCTCGTGCTGTCCGGCAATGGGCTGTCCGGGCAGATCCCGGCGTCACTTGGTAATGACCACCGTCTCGCCGAGCAGCTGCTGATCATGGACATGAGCAACAACTCTCTAACCGGCTATCTCCCTTCGTCGCTAGGTGGACTGAAAGGACTCCTCAAGATGGACCTCAGCAACAACCTGCTGCAAGGGAGCTTGCCGCCGGAGCTCGCCGGACTCAGCAGCCTGACATTGCTTGACCTCAGGAACAACAGCTTCACCGGCGGGTTGCCACCGTTCTTGCAAGGCGTGGCGTCGCTGCAGGATCTTCTGCTGTCGAACAACCCGCTGGGAGGCAGCCTGGCACAGCTGGGGTGGGAGAAGCTGCTCAACCTCGCGACGCTGGACCTGTCCAATCTCGGCCTCGTCGGAACCATACCGGAATCCATGGCGGCGCTGACCAGGCTCCGGTTCTTGGCTCTCGACCACAACCTGCTCAACGGCAACGTGCCGCCCAGGCTCGCCGAGCTGCCCAACATCGGCGCGCTATATCTCAATGGGAACAACCTGACGGGGACGCTGCAGTTCTCGTCGGTGTTCTACCAAAGGATGGGGAGGAGGTTCGCGTCATGGGACAACCCCGGCTTGTGCTACAACAATGTCGCGGTGGACGCGGCGCACGCGCCGCCCGGGGTGACCGTGTGCAAGGCCGTGCAGGCGCCCGGCGTCGGTGTGGGGGACAAGGTGGACGGGAGGACGCCTGAGGTGAGCTCGAGCCTCATGACTACCTCGTTTGGCATCTCTGCTTCCAAGGTCAATGGCTTCTGGTTCTTGGTGCTGGTTCAGGGGATGGTGGCCACGTCTATCCTGTTCATCTTGTTGTAGCCAAAGACGACGACTTTTAGAATCTTCAGATAGATGGAAGAAGATGAAGAAACTGATTCTAGTTTAGCTCAGCTAGTGTCTTGGTTCTTTTTTTTGGGTGTTTCTTCTGTTTTTCTGATGATAGAAAAGATGCAGGAATCCTGTTGGCAACCACATTACACTAGTCTGAAATTGTGTAGTGACAGGTACTAGCTTGTTTTTTTGTGTGTAATTAGCATGTTTCTCCCGTGGTGTTAATTACATGAAGTGGATATATGGTAAACAGCCCTCAACGATAACAACACAACATTTGAGACTAGCAAGTTGGACAAGTTAGGATTTTTTAAGTTAAAACTCAGAGTTAAAACTCAACGTTTAAATATAGAGCTTTAGGTATATCCACTTTTTCCTGAAATTTTTTTGTCCTGCTGCATTAAGCCGTTGCTGTTCTTGGATGTTGACACCAGTATGTCTGGATTGCTGTTCTAAGCTAGGCTCACATATGCATATTTCAATCTATTTTTGTTTTGTAGTACTGACAATTGAGTTGTTTTACAGTGCTCCATCTTACCACCCTAGAGGTAAAGATCTATCACAAAATCCTAACCGTTGATTATTTAGTGGTTTATGTTTATAAAAAAAACCTGCTGCCTCCTTCCATATATAACCTAACCAAAGAAGTTAACATGCATGCTATGCATGTAACCAGCGGCCATTTTAGTTCAAAAAATATGATAGTTTAGCAAAATTCCAAGTATAATAAGCACCGAAATATTTGCACTGGAAAACTATATAGTTAAAATGGTTGTATTTCCGAGTCATGGATTGTTGCTATGTGAAATATATTGACAGAAAATACAACACAAAAAATTATGAATTGCTCTGATTACTTTTCCCTTTTGAAGAGAATTTGAAAAACCAAGAAGAAATTATTTGCAGTATGGATATGGCATTTTGTATTCAAAGTATTTGCTTTATTTGTAAATTTCTAGATATGAGAAAAAATATCCTCAATTTGTCGAAATTATTTCAAAAGTTTGATCACAAACTGAAATCAAGAAATGAAACTGAAATTAACTAATCTGGTTATTATAATTTCCAACCGAAATTTGAACTTTTCGAGCAGATTTATACATACAAGGGAACATTGCTTCTTTTCTTATTTCTTTACAGTAATTGATAGTATTTGCCTTCAAATGATAATAAATGACCTCTTACCACCTATGGGAGGTAAGAGGAATACGAAACCCTTGTATCAATATACAATGAAGTGTTCAAAAAAGTTTTTGGTGTACCATAAAAAAATCCCTAACAATTTCATCTTGATCCAGTGTAAAATTGACTTAGGGGCCATTCCAAACAGCAGTTTGTCTAGTTATCTCTCCGTTTTTTGCTATCATGTTTTTAAACGTTTAAACGATATATTTTTTTAAAGAATTTATATATATAATTTTTTAAAAAATTCAAACCAATCTATTTTTTACTTACAATAACTAATACTTAGTTATATGCTAATAGCTTTTTTTTCACGTGCCGTAAATAGCACAGCTCAAACCGCTGAAAGGAACACTGCCCTAGACAAAAAAAAATGTTGTATGAAATTTTCGAGACAACGAAAAAGAAGGGCCGATGCCGTGAGAATGGAAGGATGGCCGCAACTGATCTCGTTCTCCATACCCACGCCGATGGAACAGTCAAGCAGCATCAGCAGCTGCGTCGGAACAGCAGAGAAGGGGGATCCCTGATCCATTGTTTGTGGTGTTCTGGTCGGAGCTCGGGGGATCACAACTCCGTTCGTTGGGCCAAAGCGCACCGCCGCCGATTGATCGACAGTGTGCGGCCGGGTCCCCAGGTACCAGCCCAACTCGCCACCATTTTTGTTTTTTGAGCTGGCTGGCATCACCATTTCATTGTGACAGCATTCAGAATCTGACAGACACCATTGAAAAACTCAAGACTGGAGCAGCCGTAGCCTGCACACCCTGCCGCCATCTACTCCGAGTAGAGTATAGTACTGTACTACTACCTGGAGTAGTAGTAATAGAGTAGAATAGTGTTGACTGAGGTATCGTACGTGTAGGTGCCAGGAGTAGCTCGATCAATAATTGTACAAGAGTAGTAGCATGTGTATGTGTAGGCTGACTGACTGACGGACTGATGCAGCAGCAGCAGCAATGGCAGCATATGGCAGGGCCGGCATCGACATTGGTATTGGCATTGGCATTGGCATTGCAAGCGGTAGAAGGCAGACAGGAGCAATGAATGGTGGTTGATCTCATCAGCGCAAAGTGGTAGCAATGCAAGCCTACGAACTGCGATCGGCTCTCGTCTTCCTCCTCCTCGTCCGTGCTTGCCGGCCCCCCGGCATTGTCTGTCCCTCTGTGGCTGTACACTACGCTACAGCGCTAAGCATAGGCTACTGGCTTTTGTGGCACGAGCAATTACTGTTTATCTACTCCTACATCGAGCTGAGCTGAAATATGCAGAAAAAATATCGAACAAGAGAAATCTCCAGTTTACAATACAGAATGGCATACAACAAGGTGCTATAGTTACTCGGAATGAAACAAAAGATCGAGAGTGCACAGCACATACAGGTAGCGACGCCATGCGTGCATCACGTAGAGCACTCCTTTATCTTGAGACGGAGTATCATGACGACTTCCTCTACGATGGGAGAGTTACGAAAACGTCCAAGTCGATGCCATGCCAAACGTCGACTCACTGTCACTCGCTACTCTGATTGATGACGTTGTATGGCTTGCTTGTACGCTGCACACAAGAGTACAGTATTGTAGGAGGTAGTATTTCGGGTTTTCAGCTGAGTTCATTTCAATTCAATCCAATCGTGTCTTATCACGTCCATCGATCTTCTTTGCCGCCAGGCAGGGACGGCCGAACAAAATGTTTGTCCCATTTCATCTGCTTGCTCATCCACCGCCTCAAGCCTTGTTTCCTAGAGTAGCTGGTTATTGGACTGCCTTTGCCTCTTTGGCAAGAGTTGTTGCTTCGATTGGGAATCTGTTTTTCGCGTATTGAATTCAGTAACTGGCGCTCGAAGTTTCACCTACTAGTACTATAGTACTAAACTTAGAAGATGATTTATTAGTAAAGCGTGTATCATGTCAAATAGACAGTTTGAGGGAAATTAAAGATAGAAAAACAAAAAGACTATAGCGAGAGGATGGTTGAACATAAATTAAGAGAAATTTAAATAAGATATGATTGATGGGACATAAATATTAAATAAAATTTAAATATTAGAATCATTAAAAAACGGAGGGAATAGTAATAAGAAATTTTTACTCATCATAGTCTAAGCTTGAGTCAAAAGAAAGGGAAATAATAAGAAGAGATATGTAAATAAAAATAAGGTTAGTCAATAGCATATAATTAATGGAGTATTAATTATTTTAATACATGAAAAATGTATTAATATGATTTTTAAAATAACGTTTTATACATTTTTTTTAAAATATATTGTTTATCAGCTTGTGAAGCGTAGTACTCAGGTGACTTTCTCACCCTATGTGCCTGTCTCAAACAGTGCCTAATACTCCATCTCACTTAAAATAAAATCATCTTTATCTCCTCTTGTTTGTTTTAAAATAAGTTCATTAAACAATCATTGTATTGGGGATTATGAAATTAGAAAACAAATGTATTGGACTAGATAAAAGTGAGAGATAATTACGCTAGGATTTAATAAAAATAAAAAATATTCTAGTCTTTTTAATATTATATTGGTATGCATGGGATGGGTAAAAAAATGAAATTATTTGAGAGTACTCTCCATAAAAAAAACTTTATCTTTCAACCATTTTGGTTTATCTTTCATTCGCTAAAGTAGATAAATAAATATATTGGGGTTAGAAGACAAATGTATTAAGATTTATTAAAAGTAAGAGACATAAATCCATTGAAATTTGCTAAAGTAAATGTCATTCTAATCCTTTTAATTTTAACATTGTATTGTACATACGGTAAAGAATAATGATGTTCTTTTGGGAAAGAGGGAGTAACTATTAAAAAATAATAATTGCTCTTTCAGTTTCATGTTATAATATATTTTTATTTTTTTTAAAAAAAATCAAATTTCGTTAAACTTGATTAATTTTATAGAAAAATATAGTAATGTCTATAATACTAAGTCCATTATTGAATATATTTTGATGATATATTTATTTTTGTGTTAAAAAGTTTCTACGTTATCAAAACTATAAAAAAATAAACTATAAAAAATTAAAATGTTTTATGATATAAAACGGACGGATGGAGTAATAGTCAAAACAAAAACATCGTACTCAATTCTAACCGTTATTAAAAAACGGAGTACTTGATAATCATCTGGTTTTTTTGTGGACAGATGCTCTTTCATCCTTGCGTTTCAGCCTAATCCTTTTCTTATGGAGTAATGACATTGAGCGTGACCTCTGAGGCTCTGCTTTGTAGCGGAAATAATGGATGACACATGACAGAAATTTGCAATTTTGTTTTAGGTTAAAATGCGAGCACCAGTGACACGAAGAATTCAACGTAAACCAAGTGGCCTTGGAGCTTTGGATGTTGGGTGACTATGCGAGTGTTTGGTTCATTGTCTTATCTTGTAGAGTTATATTGTAGTTATGCAAAACTTATTAGTCTTATTATAGGAGTACTTTCTGCTGCTTTAGATGATTGGATGCACCTATCCTATCAGTCACTAAGTTATTGTCTAATTATGCCGCACTTGTGGTTAATAAAATTTATGGTCACATTTTTATGTCATACCACAGCTTACCTAAGGTAATGTGTGAAATAACCAATATATACGGACGATTTTATAAACCTTGCTTGGAACAGTTCCAAACAACACTGGACTGATTCAGCGTTTGCCTTTTGATGCTAAAGCCGTAAAGCCTCAACAACTAAACAAACTCGGTGCCACTTTGGTTGCAAAGCAAGAAATTTTTTTTTCTTGTCATATAATCCGTGGACATGCAGATTTTTGTGTGCCAGTGCTCCTGCTGTCCTCCATAAAAGGGTACCAATGCTAACTGAGCCTTCAGCATTCATACAATTTCCAAATGGAAAACCACAGAATGTTATAACTCCTAATGAAATGAACCAAGAAATGGATCAAAACTTGAATCAAAGGGACCGATTTGAACGATGTTCAAAAGATGCAGTAAAAAAATGTACGAGATGTAAATTAAGGGAAAAAACAGGGTGGTGGTTGGAAAATGGATTTGTAACGCTCGCCTCCACCTGTCCGCGCCCTCCTCCGTCTTCGTCTCCGATCCGTTCCTCCATTCCATCCCAAACCCCGCCTCTACTCCTCTCTCTACTTCTCCACCATCTCTCTCTCAATCCAATCCAAGGAGGCGACGCGGAAGAGGAACCAATCGATCAATCCCTAGGCGGAGGCGGCGGCGATCGGCGAGGATGACGGACACGACGGATGACATCGCGGAGGGGATATCGTTCCAGGCGTTCGAGGACGACTGCCGCCTCCTCGGCAGCCTCCTCCACGACGTCCTCCTCCGCGAGCTCGGCCCCCGCTTCATCCACCTCCTCGAGCGCATCACTATCCTCGCCCAGGTATATATATCTCGATGCCATCATGCACGCTGCATCGAATCCATCGACTGAATCCAATATTGGCATCACTAGAGCGCCGTCAACATGCGCGCCGCCGGGATGGAGGACACGGCGGTCGTCGTCGAGAAGCAGCTCCGGGTGGAGCTGTCCGCCATGTCGCTCGAGGACTCGCTCTCCCTCGCGCGGGCCTTCTCCCACCACCTCAACCTCATGAGCATCGCCGACACATACCACAGGTGACTCTACTCTCACTGACATGCATACCATTCTAACTATTCTGGAAACTCACATCAGACCTACTAACCTGAATTTATCATGTACGTCCTTCGACAGATTTGTATCACTCGATTCAGAATGTGCATGCCATAAATCACAAATCACCTTTTCTTTAATCTGAATGTGTTACAACTTACAACTTGTGAGTGCATTGCCACGTTTGGTTTAGCACAGATAGCTTGAAAGGCTAACACTGAATTTACAACAATCTGAAGAGTTGTCTTTTGCTCTGAAGATCTATTATACATGTCATATTCAAAAAAAAAAGTATACCTATTTGTGATAGGGATGTCACAAGAATTGTGGTACATATGTGTACGGCATTACAATGTCGGTCCACGGGTTAGTTGTTTCCATGTGACCCTCCTCAGACACAATTAATTGTAGGAGCCTTAGGCGCTTGCACATGGTACCTTGATTATGGTTTCCTCAGATGTTCTGTCGTCAGTTGTTCGACTGTTTTTGGAACCTAGTAAGACCATTGAGTGTTGCCATTATTGTCGCAATTATCTGGGCAGATAATATGGCAAGTTTTACTGCGGTTGAGACTTCATTGATATGATTAAGAAAAATTTACAATCAGCACCATACACCCTCTGCTTTTTTTTTTGGGGGGGTGGGGTGGGGGTGGGGGGCTGTCATTCTGCATTCATGCCGCAGACTTGTATGCAATACATCTTATCCATTTTAGGAAAATATTACCGTTGTTTTTTTTACCACCTGATCTTGAATATTAACCAAATCTGAAAATTACCCAAAATCTAGAGTTGAATTCTAGTTTATGTTGCCATTTTTATGTCTTTTATTTAGGGTTCGTAAAGCACGCAATTATTCTGATCTGTCGAAATCATGTGACGATACATTCGACAAATTGATTCAAAGTGGTGTTCCTCCGGAAGAACTCTATGATACTGTACGCAAGCAGGTAATTTACCTCATTAAGTACGTATTTTTAATACATTGTATCTTGCAAGAAAGCCATGCTTGATCAGATTTATCTGATATTCGACCTCTTTTTTTATCCTCCCAGGAGGTTGAAATTGTTCTGACAGCTCATCCAACTCAAATAAACCGGCGAACTTTGCAATACAAGCACCTTAGAATAGCTGTTAGTTAATTTCAATAGTTTCATCTTTCATACCTTAATGTTGCTATTTTGTTGTTTCAATTACTGATAAAACTGTGCTGCAGCATCTTTTGGAGTTTAACGAACGAGCTGATCTTAGCCACGAGGATAAAGAAATTCTAATTGAAGATTTGGTATTACTTCAGGGGATCTGCGTATCTTTTTTTTCTTCATTTTCTCCTTTTCCTTATGTGTTCCAAGCTTCTTAACTTTGAATTATGTAGGTAAGGGAAATCACTGCAATATGGCAGACTGATGAGTTGAGGCGCCATAAACCTACACCTGTTGATGAAGCTAGAGCTGGTTAGTAACTACACACACACACACACACACACACACAGGTATTGTACTACAACACACACACACACTGGTATAGTACTCATGATTCTATGTTTTCTTTTGTAGGCCTTCATATTGTTGAACAATCTCTCTGGAAAGCAGTACCACACTATCTTCGTCGGGTCAGCAATGCTTTAAAGAAGGTACAAATACATAGTGACATTTGTCAAATTCTACTTCTGTTTGACTCATTCACAAGCAGATATAAATCCTCCCTTCAATGCTTTGCATATAGCACACAGGTAGGCCACTTCCACTAACCTGCACACCAATCAAGTTCGGTTCATGGATGGGTGGTGACCGTGACGGGAATCCTAATGTCACAGCAAAGGTAAGATCCACACAATTGAACTTGTTAGCTTGATTGTGCCGTTTCAGTTTTCACTGGTATTTCCTGTACAGTTATAATGGCGTGCTGCGTTTTTCTACCATTCACTTATGTTAATTTTGACATATTCAGTATTCAGAAAGGCTAAAATATTTCGCTTCTGTGCTACAGGTTACTAGGGCTGTTTCCCTGTTGTCCCAATGGATGGCAATTGATCTGTACATCCGGGAACTAGACACTCTAAGCTTTGAGCTATCAATTAAGAAATGTAGTGAGAAGCTTGCAAACTTAGCTAACGACATCTTGGTCAAAGGTTGTTTCATGATATATCCAATCTTAATTTATTGCAGTCTCACCTGAAGCCTCCTTGTCACCATGAATTGTGGCGCTTTTCGAACACCTAGTTAGTTACGTAGTTCGTTACCTAGTAGAACACATATTATGGGCTGTGGTACTGTTCCTTAAACAGTAATGTGCACTTGTAAAAACGCCCTTAGAGGTTATAGTATTAGTTTCTATATTAGATATTTTCTTAGTTTTTAACTATATTTTGGTTCTCTTTTAATTTGATTCTATCCTTCAGGCTCTAGGACCTCTATATGAAGGGGATATTTGCTAATAATTATCTGGAAGCAATAAAGAAATAATCATTCTTTCCCCACCTCGAGCCTTCATTCTCATCTACAGTCCACACCTCATCCTTTACATGCTTGTACTGCCTAACCGTCCTCTAGCTGGTATTTACCCTATTATCTGGCGATCATTAAAGTACATCTTCGTGATGTAGAAATAATCTTCAACATTGTTTAGAATAAATTGACCCATCGTACATACATATTTTAGATAATGAAACTGGCTCGTTTTATGTTGATATTTTCAAATGGACTCTGCAGAGTCCGCATCAGAGGATCTGAAAACCAACACCTGGAATCAAAATGGACCCCAGAGCAATCTAAAGCCTCAGCACAGCTTGGCACTTCCTGCACAGCTTCCTTCTGGTGCTGATCTTCCATCATGTACAGGTGGGTTCCTTGTTGGAGACTTTATATGCTTCATCATCTAAGATGTATTTCATTTAGGTTCACATATTTGGGTCATCGACATATTTTGCGCCAGAAATTCTATTACTTGGTGAATTGGTATTGCTTTTGTTTTAAAAAGAAAGATGTTTGCATCTGATTGGCGTTGCACTGATACATTGTAGCATTATGTTAATAATAAGGTTTAATGTTGTTGTACGAAAAGCCAAAAGCCTGATAACCCAAGGAGGTACTTTGTAGTTGCTGAAAATGTTTTACACCAATTTGGTTGGTTCACTCCTTTCGGCTTCCCGATTTTCTACCATAATTAATGTGTTAATTAAGCATACCTAAGTATAAGCTTGAAACATACACAAACTTCTGTTATATTTAGAGTCAGGAGGCTTCATTAATTGAACTAAAAATGAACATGGAAGTGCTCAAGTCTTACAATAATAGACTTATTTACTTCTTCACATAGTTCCATTCATGACACCACATTGATAATTTTTTTCAATAAAGGCTGGGCTTTCATTTCCATATTATGTCTAATACAAATAGCACATGTTGTCATCTTTGTAATCAACATAAGAACTGTGTCAGCCGGATTAAACCATGAAATTTAAACTGCAACAGCTACTCTGTTCCCCAAACTGGATTTTAGGAAAGTTTGTGCATAGGACATACAATATTGGACATGCTGTTTTGAAAATTATTTCAGAATGCCATTCATCATGTGTAATAGTTTCATTAAATTTAATTAAAGAACAACTTTTGTAACATTAATTTAATATCATGTATCATCAGGCTCATCTGTAATACCGCTGGTGTGTGTGTTTTACATATGATATGTAAATTTGATGTCACACCTATTAATGCATTTCAACTATTGATGAAATGCCTATATTTTCACATTATTTTATAATAATTAAATTGTATTTGATGCAGAATGCAATGATGGGGAATCTCAAATCAGAATGTCAAAACTTCCAGGGAATCCAAAGCATAAGGTTAGGACAACTACAGTTTTGTGGCATATCACAGTTCTATTTCTTTGTTGTACGGAGATCATTGGAAACACCCAACTCTCCATAAAAATGCATTGGCGTGTCTGATCCAATATGTTCTACATGTGTTTTTTTATTGGGTGCAACTAGTATTGAAATGACACCGAGTGAAAAGTGCTATGGAAAAACTATGGCATCACCAGTAGAAAGTAGCAAAGAATAAACAAAGAAAGAGATAAAGAACTAGCAGGCACTAGCTGGATAGAGTAGATACATTTCAATATATATTTCTTAACATTTCATGAGAATAAATGCATGTTGTATCTTCTAGTTGGTTCTTAACACAGCGGAAAAACGTGAAGACAGCCCATTGCCATCTCCTAGTCATCGTCAGATAGGTCGAACTCCTAGTGGTGGTCAACTAAGGAAGATGTTCACAGAATCCCAGATGGGTCGATCGAGCTTCCGGAAACTTCTGGAACCAAGCATATCAGAGAGACCAGGGATTACTCCATATAGACTTGTCCTTGGTGATGTAAAAGAAAAGGTTAGAACCATACTTTATCATTTATTATACATATCATGTTTTTTTTCTATGAAAGTGGCAAAAGATTGCATATTTTACTAATAGAGGTCTCAACTCAACAACTCAACACAGGCATTTAGTCCAAACTAGTTGGAATAGGCTAAGTTTACTTGGATTAATGAATGTTTGGTTACCAAATTAGTCCAATGTTCTTCAGGATTAAATGAATCCCACTCATAAATTCTGTAGAAACTTTAGCCCTGTTCTTCGGCAATAAAGTGTATTTAGCATTTTCCTATTAAAAACAGAGGGAAAAAAATACCGAAATAGATGGGCATAGATACTCTCAAGCTTTGGTAGGAAGAAAAAACCTCAATATGAATCAGAAGAATTTATGCTATGTATAAACAGTACTGATCTGGTATATTTTACGTGGCAAAACTTTTCTTTTTGATTGTGCTTATCACTATCTGTTTTTCAGTTGATGAATACACGCAGACGACTCGAGCTTCTTCTTGAGGATGTACCATGTGACCGTGATACTTCAGAATATTATGAAACATCGAATCAACTTTTGGAGCCCTTGCTATTGTGTTATCAATCACTGGTTAGTCTAATTGGCTGATGTAGGGCTGATGATTTCATCCCTTTAATGCTGTACTACCATGATCAACTTTTCATGCAAGTGTGTGCGCCAGAAGATTTTACATTTGGCATAATATTCTCCATGTTTGTCCTTACAATCGCTACATTCCTATTGGTTAGGCCTTTATTAGTCGTGAGAGCGACCTTTGATTATAACAAAAATGATGATGGACAGGATGGAGGGTTCTTTTTTTAATAACATAATTTCCTTTTTGTACTGACTCTGTTCACATCTTCAACTGTTCTGTGAAGCAATCATGTGGATCTAGTGTCCTTGCGGATGGCCGGCTAGCAGATTTGATTCGACGAGTTGCAACCTTTGGTATGGTGTTAATGAAGCTTGATGTACGGCAGGTCGGTACAATGATAACTACTGTTTCGTTTGCTTGCTCAAATTTAATTTTCTTGATATAACTTCAGAATAGCTTCATGTGAAGTCCAATAGTCTACGAGTGAATAGAATGCTCTCATTGCTGTAGGAATCAGGCCGGCATACAGAAACACTTGATGCCATCACATCTTACCTGGATCTTGGTGTTTATAGTGAATGGGATGAAGAAAAGAAACTGGATTTCTTGACTAGAGAGCTGAAAGGGAAGCGCCCTCTTGTCCCCCCATACATACAGGTCAGCTGTTGCATGTGGACATCAAATTTCCTATCCTAGTGGCTAATGATAACTTACTTTTTACATGTAGTGATAAATGCATGTTTACATGAAAACCAGAAGTATTAGTTGAGTTTCAATGTGTAAAATATTACTGTAGGAATGTGATGTACAGTAAGACTAAAACCTCTAACTCTATACAGGGAGGGTCGGGTCTATATATATACAAGTCCAATGGTCTAACACCCCCGTAGTCACAGCGGGAGGGTAACGGACGTAGAGACTAGAGCGAAAACTGGTGAACAAAGGCGTGGTAGGTTTTTGGTCATAATGTCAATGAACTAGTAAGAAAGGGAGAAGGGATGGCGAGAGAGTATCCAGCACCCAAGGGTGCTGGGGTTGGAGCGTCATCTAATTGAGAGCGACGACGAGGCCAGTCTGGTTCCACGAGGAAACCGACTAGGTGGGTAGTGACGGTAGGATCGGCTGAGGCAGTAGGGTGGGAGCCGATGCTAGGTGGGTCTGAGGATGGGCGCCGAGAACCCTTGGTTGACAGCCGATGGGACTACGTAGTTGGGGCTGGGGTGCGCAGGGGTTGTAGCAAAGCCACGGACCCATGGGACTGGCAGACGGGGTATGGACTGAAGCAGGACGCAGTTGCATCAGACCACTCCAGTTCTTGCCCTTGCCTTTGCCGTTGCCACCGGCGCGGGCTTTATTGCCATGGCTACCAGAGCCACGAGAGGTGGCAGCACCGCACGGTGGTCGGCAGTCGATAGGGTTGCAGCAACCATGATCGGCTGTGACGAGGAGAGCGGTGTGGGCCATAGTCTTCTCGTCGTTGGCTAGGCGTAGTTCTTTGAGAACGAGCATGTCGTGGGCCCGAGCGAACGTTGAAAGAGGTGTGGAGTTGGCGATGTCATCGGCGGTATTTAAGAAGCGAGGGTTAAGTCCTCGTAGGAGGGCAATGACGAGTTATGAGTCGGTCATAGGGTGACCGATATCATGGAAGGCGGCAGCCTTGACCTTAAGGCGTTGGCAGTACGAGGAGACAGATGAGTCTCCTTGTACCATAGAGTGGAATTCATTTAGGAGGAAGATGGCTCGTGGTTGTTTGTTGGCGAGGAAGATCCGCTCAATGGCCACCTAGAGATCTCAGACGGTAGGGTCGGTGTTGTCCATTGCAAGGTCGAGGACGGAGTCATCGATCGAACCAAGCAGCCAGTTACGCACGTAGCACTCGGCGATGTCCCACTAGAGATCATCCGATCAAGGTGAAGCGGAGCCATCGATGTAGGAGCGAAGGTCAAACTTTTCACATAGAGATTTAAAAAAAAATACCTACTTAGAATAGTTGGCATTGAGGTCAAGGGAGATGGGAACGTGAGATTTCACGTTGACGGAGGCGTAAGGTGGTGAGAAGATCGGCGAAGTGGTGCCCGAGTTATGGTCAAGAGCGCCGATGGTTGGAAGGAATCCGGCGACTAGAAGAGTGTCGGAACTAAGAGTCGACTCGGTGGTCATGGTGAGAGAGTAACAGGGCGCGATAAGCCGATGAGGAGAGTCGTTGGCTGATGGGAGTAGGTGGCGGAGTAGTTGAGTGAGGAGTGGGTGGCAGAGTAGGTAGGTCACGAGTGTGAGAGAGTAGGTGGGTCACGGGCGTGAGAAGGTTCGCGTTCGTGAAGGGAGGTTTCACGTCCGTGGACCCGTAGACGCAACGGAGTGGGGCGGACATGAAAAATCGGAGAAGGCGCGGACGCGAAGAAAGGAGGTTCGCATCCGGGAAGCAGAAATTCGTGTCCGTGGACACGTGGACACGTTGGAGTGGCTCGGACGCAAGTGGAGAAGTTTCGTATCCGGGAGCAGGAGAACGTGTCGAAAAAGCGGGACCGAGAGAGTTCTAGCCGATGGAGGGCGGACGGGTCCAGCCGATGGAGACGACGAGCGCAGAGTTACGCCGACGTCGGAAAAGGGGAAGGTGCGCCGAAACAAGAGAAAAGCTAAGGCGGGTTTGAACGAGACGAAAAGGCGAATGAAGGCCGTCTCCTTGTCACATGGTGGAAAAGGGGAGGGTGAGAGGGCGGTGGAGGAGAAGAAAGCCGTCTGCGGAGGAGACGAGGAGGAGAGAGTCGAGACGAGAAAGCAGAGGAGAAATACCAGGGGAGAAGGTCTGCGACGGGAAGGAAGTGTCGGCTCGCTAGCGAGAGAATGCTAGCGCGTCGGAGATATTTAGACCCGCTCTGATACCATATAGAAATGTGGTGTATAGTGAGACTTAAGACTTTCAACTTTATATAGAAGGGTCGGATCTATAGTCTAATGGTCTAACAATAGAGTCGTGAAATAGTGAAATTTTTTTTACCGGAACTCAGCTGATTTATATTATACGGTTAATTTGTAGTAAGATTGGTAGCCCACAACCAATGCCAAAAATGCTATCAGGTTTACCATCCCTCGTTCATTCAACATGGATTTTAATTATAGAAATATTATCTTTTTTTCAGAAAAATATACTCCTAACAACAGCCAGCTGGCCAGTGATTGCAATCTTGATACAAAAGAATATTTGAGTGGCCACTTTATGGTTACATATTCATTGTAGAAGAGAAAAAGGGGGTGAAGATTCATCTTTAAGTGGGAAGACTTACATTTGTATTTCCTTTATCTTCTTCAGGTTACTGCTGATGTGCAAGAAGTCCTTGATACATTCCGTGTTGCTGCAGAGTTAGGGAGCGATGCACTTGGAGCATATGTGATTTCAATGGCCTCAAATGTATGCAGATATATAAGTTTTATATAGCACAAAATAATAAGAAAAAAATCTGAATATCCATCGTGCCCTTTAGTGTTCTTGCTGACCCTCACCAGTAACCCGGTAGAGCCAAGCATATGCCCATATCATGCCTAATACCATCTCGATCGCATGGATCGAATGGCAACCTATGTTTGCTCTTATTATGGTCAGCACAGTTTAGAAAGTATCAAAGTACAGGCGTTCAATCATGGCACTTTATTTTTCAGTTATCACATTAAACATGATATGTTCCTGTCGTTGCAGGCAAGCGACGTCCTAGCAGTTGAACTGTTGCAGAAGGATGCAAGACTTACGGTCAGCGGGGACCTAGGAAGGCCATGTCCTGGTGGAACGTAAGTATGATTATCTCATGTGCAATCTTCTACTCGATCAGCTGAACTTTTGAACCTTAAATTGACCTCAACTCCCCATTGGTTGGTTTAGTAGATACACAAATTATTTTCTGAAGCGTGATACACTAAATTAAGAACAAAGTTGATTGCGTAAGCTGAATATATGATGAGAAATGGGGAAAGGAATTGATACCGCACTCTTGAGTTAGCAAGGAAAAAATCACTGCAATCTTTTACTTTGCAAGCCAACTAAACCTGTTTTTTTTTGCACTGATATATGATTTGACCATGACCTCACATCAATATATCATCTTGCTTAGTATGGCCAGTATTTTGATTGATTAATGTGTAACTCTTTGTGAATAGGTTGAGAGTTGTTCCGCTATTTGAGACGGTGAAAGATCTGCGAGAAGCCGGGTCAGCAATCAGAAAGCTACTGTCCATTGACTGGTACAGAGAGCACATCATCAAGAATCATAACGGTCATCAAGAGGTAAGACTAGTCTTTTCCGCTTTGCAAGTGGAACGTTCCATTTCGATGCGTCGGATGTCGGAGACTCAAGAGTTCATCAATCCGGGTTGCAGGTCATGGTGGGCTACTCTGATTCCGGCAAGGATGCTGGCCGTTTCACCGCGGCATGGGAACTATACAAGGCTCAGGAAGATGTCGTGGCCGCGTGCAACGAGTTTGGCATCAAGGTTACGCTGTTCCATGGCCGCGGTGGAAGCATCGGCCGTGGCGGCGGGCCAACCTATCTCGCCATTCAGTCGCAGCCTCCCGGCTCAGTGATGGTGAGCACTGCCACTGAGTGCTCCATAGGTTTGCGAGCAGAGCACGCGAATTGACCGGCAATATAATGCAGGGCACTCTTCGGTCGACGGAGCAAGGCGAGATGGTGCAGGCAAAGTTCGGGCTGCCGCAGACGTCAGTCCGGCAGCTGGAGATCTACACGACGGCGGTGCTTCTGGCGACGCTGCGGCCGCCGCAGCCGCCGCGGGACCCCAACTGGCGGCGCGTGATGGAGGAGATCTCGCGCGTGAGCTGCGCGCAGTACCGGAGCACGGTGTACGAGAACCCGGAGTTCATCAAGTACTTCCAGGAGGCGACGCCGCAGGCCGAGCTGGGGTACCTCAACATCGGCAGCCGGCCGGCGAAGCGCAGGGCGACGGCCGGCATCTCCAACCTCCGCGCCATCCCGTGGGTGTTCGCGTGGACGCAGACGCGGCTGGTGCTCCCGGCGTGGCTCGGCGTCGGGCGCGGGCTGCAGGACGCGTGCGACAAGGGGCACACCCACGAGCTGCGCGCCATGTACGAGGAGTGGCCCTTCTTCCAGTCCACCGTCGACCTGATCGAGATGGTGGTGGCAAAGGCCGACGCGCCCATGGCGAAGCACTACGACGACGTGCTGGTGCACGACGCCGGGCGGCGTGCGCTGGGCGCGGAGCTCCGGCAGGAGCTGGCACGCACCGAGAACTGCGTGCTCGCCGTGAGCGGGCACACGAAGCTGTCGGCGAACAACCGGAGCCTGAGGAAGCTGATCGAGAGCAGGCTGACCTACCTCAACCCCATGAACATGCTGCAGGTGGAGGTGCTGCGCCGCCTTCGCCAGGACGACGACAACCGCAAGCTCCGCGATGCGCTGCTCATCACCATCAACGGCATCGCCGCCGGCATGCGCAACACCGGCTGACTGACTGACTCGTCTAACCTCACTTTCTTCCAACTATTCCATCTGTGTGGACAACCGATTACCGGAGTTTTTTCTTGCTTAATTTCCCCTCAAAAATAAGGAACCTTGCATGCAACATGTCACATTGGATGCACACTGCATGGCGAATGAAACAGTATTACTAGTAGACCTCAAATCTTCAATGGTGTGGATGATGTGTTAAAGTGATGGCCTTTACTTACGTTCCCTTCTTCATGGGCCGGAACGTGCGGCCCATATAAATTGGACGTAACGGAATAATGGGTTCTTGGACCGGGGAGCGTGAGGCCCATGTAATTCGGCCGTACCGGGACTGTGAGATATGTGCAGCCCGTACTGGTTGGGCCGGAATGTGATGGTGTGTATGGGCTCGGCCGGCTGCGTGTATCGCTATTGATTTTGCGGCCCACCACGGATCTCGCGGGAATTGCTTGGAAAATTTCTCTGGCCCTCGCATTGGCAATTTGGCACCCGGAACTCGGAAATCTCTCTCTCGCGGATCAGATCGAATTGCTTACAGCCTCCAGGTTCATGAGCAGATGAACCTTATCTCCCTTTTGATCTACTACTAGTACACATTACATTATCTGAAAAACTCTACATACGTGATGTTCATCTGATCTGAATCTCGATTCAGGTAGTAGAAAATATTGACTAATTAATCACCTGGTGCACCAGGAGTAGCAGTAGCAGCAGCCGCTGCATCTGCAATCAAGCATATGTCGGTGTCGGTGCCCGTTCGTGAATGGAGCTTGCATTGCTTACGCCCAATTCTGGATTGTTGACTGCGTCTTCCCTCGCGCCCCGCCCTTTTCAAATAAAAAATCACATCAGATCCTCCCTACTCCTTCAAGCTACCATTTGCAGCAATTAATAGTACTAGAAAAATCGTTCTTCTACGTCGGAGGAAGTTTCTTGCCGCAAATCTCGCCATCGCTGCTCTTGGACTAGCTGTGCTGCTTGTACTCAATTTGCTAATAATCTACTACTACCTTTTCTTCACTGAAATTGTTCCTTCCTGTTTCTTCATTATGGACTAAAAGTAAAAGAACAGTGTCTTACCTCAATTATTGTTTATCACGGTTTCCATTCTCTAATCAATCAAAATCAGATATGTAGAGCATATGCAAAAAAAAAAAGAACGTAGGAGGAGTTTTGGGACATGCATGTTTGCTCCATCCATGCATCTGTTTGTTAGTAATTAGATCAACATCAACGTTGATAATATCTAGCTGTTTACTACTCATACAAAGATTGCATTGCATGGAAAGCGAAAGACGAAGGAATCAGAGCTCGCATCATGACAGAAACAAATGCTTGTTAGGTGAGCGGCATCAACTGCAAGTTTAGTGAAAAGCTCGTCAATATCAACCGAAAATACAGCTGCAACCTCGCGACTGTGGCGTTGTTGTGTCACTGTCATAACCTGAGTTCATCTGAGCTGTAATGGTTTAATTTGCATCTCGGTAGTTGTTAAAGCTACACTTAAATAGGAGTAGTTTCAGACATGAGATGTTCTGCATTTTATTGCTGTTTAGTTTAGGACTTGAGAACAGTTTTTTTCTTGAGGAGTACTGCAAGTATCTTGGAGAATCATCAGGTCACTGGCAGTCTGGCACTTCATTTTACTTGACATCTACTTTTGAGTCCTGACAAAGAACATACTGGTGCTGTACTTACAATCTTCTGAAAAAGAAGTATACTTTATTTACTTCTCATAAAGTTCAAATGAAAAATGTTACTACTGGTAATTGCGGTGGAACAATGTCAATTGATTACACCAGAGCATAGTTTACTATACTAGATTGACTTTTTGAGTCAACTCTAAAAAAACTTCAACATAAATATAGCTAGCCATGTTCAACTCTGAACTCTTCAAATTCAACCATTGCAACATTTAAATCGAATGCTACTACTATTGAACGAAGAGCACTGTGTATTATTTTGAAGCAACGTGCTGCAATTTGCATGAGGTGATCCCCAGGTCCATTCTACTCTACTTGGGAAATGAAATAAAAACCTGTCTAATGTATGATTCGTACCTACACCATTGACCGTAGCATTAAAATCATTGACCATAGAAACAAGGACTTTCCTTAACCATGCCATTTTTTATGGAGTACGTAAGAAGATTTTATTAAGGATTCACTATAAACTAGCCAGTCCACGCCACAGGGGTGTTTAAGCAATACTTAGTCTATGCAGCGTATCTTAGGGTTTAGAAGAAGAAGGTAGATATGTAAAACGGGAAGTTTTATTAATGAATAATTAATTTAATATTAGCTATTATAAACTTTAAAAAATAAATTAATATAATTTTTAAAAGTAACTTTTAGATCCTTGGTCGGTACAAGAAAATTTGCAAATATTTATTTTTAGGCCCAGATCATCAAAATTTTCGTTGCAAAGCCAGAGCTGCTGAATCAAACTTAATTTATTTGGGGGTCAAACATCTTGCATGTCTGATGGGCAATCCAGACTCACAGCGCCGCCATGTGCACAGATGTGTTCTACACAACTAAATTCCAAAAGCATTTAACTTCTCTGTAACGCAAATACTATAATTACTTCAGGCAAATGGGTCTGTGATTATTTATTCGCTTCTTTCGTATATAAGATAGAGAAGTAAGCATAGGAAAACCTTTTGAACTTGTGCTTTTGAACTGCTCCAAGGAAAACAAAAACTTCTGTTCTGAATGAGAGAATTGTTTATCAGAGAAGGTAACCGCATGTACAAACGAAGGGAGGGACCATGATTAACTCAACAGTACTTCGTCTTCTGTTGGTGTAAGTTAATCCATGAGTGCTTTAAATAGAGTTTAGGTACTGTACCCCATTCACCCCTGGATACCAGCTCAGCTTTCTGGTAGTAATCGAAAGCTTCTCGGCTACAGTGTTTCTGCTCCCATCTTCAGAGAATCAGTCAGCCCTTGATAGTTCAGAGAAGATTGAACTTGTCACACTACCTTTAGTTCCTGTTTAATTTAGATTGTTAAGTAAATTAGAGCAAATAATTTATTTCAATAGTGTAATAAATAAACTAGAAAAACATAGCCTCTCCAACCAATGAAAAAACAAACAAAACAATTAAAAATAATTTATAGATAAAATTTTTATATTTATATTATTTATGATATATATGTCAATATCAAAACATAAATTACGATAAAAAATTTAAAATCAACTCAATGAATTTTAAAATTTAATTAATCTTTTTGGCTAGGGCTGATAACCAGTAAGCAAAATTTGAAGAGGTGAAACTGCAAAAGTGGAGAATTTCACACGTCAAAGCATTCTACACAACGCTAGTGTACCGACTTCTTCCAACCCGCAAGGCAGTGGCAGACACTGCGCACGCAGCGCAATAGTAGTAGTACTCTACTACTACTACTACCCCTCTATCTCTCTCTTTCTCGAGTAGACGACGAGTGGAATCCATTGATCCTTTGTGCACAGAGAGAGAGAGAGAGAGAGAGAGAGCGAGAGAGACTAACTCCACTTGAGGGAGAGAGTTCTACAGGGTCACAGGCAACAAGGTTCACGGGTTCACAACGGAGAAGAAAAGAGGAGAGGGGAAGAGGAGGAAAAAAATCTCTGTTTTCTTCTTGGCTTTGGTTGTTGTTTCTGCAGTTACCTTTGTCTTGCCTTCAATGCTACCGCTTTACTGCCGGATCTGAGAGAAGCTCCCGTGCTTCTTCCACAATTCTGCAGTCCATTTTGCTCCTTTGCTGAATCGGTGAAAAAGGTGGTGGGATCTTGGTTCTGCTTCTGCAAGAAAGGCTCCTTTTTTTTTTCGCCATTTGGTGCTTGCTAGGAGTAGGAGAGAAGGCCATCAGCCATCTTCTCTCTTGGGGAAGGCGGTGTTGTTCTTGCTGATCTTCAGGTGCTCGAGGTGAGGTTTCTTGGTGCTTCACCTTCGCTTTTTTGCGCTGCCCGAGAGGGAAGCAAGGAGGTGGAAAAGAAGCGAAATTTTGCTTCATTCCTGTGCAAATCTAGGATTTTTCTCGCTGAAAGCCTGAACTCCCTCTGAATTCCGGTGCATGGAGTGATTATTCCCTCCATTTCCAAGAACAAGATAGCATCTCAAGCTGTACTGCAGCACTAGCTAGCCTCCAATGGCGTCCTCACCGTCTCCCTCCCCGGGCAACACCACTCCCGCCGCTGCCGCCGCGCCCACCACCACCACCACGCCGCCTTCCACCGCGACCCCAACACCCGCGACGCAGCCCAATGCCACTCCGGTCGACCCCTCCACCACTCCCCCGGCTGCGTCCCCTCCACTTCCCTCCGCAGCCGCGCCACCCTCACAGCCCGCTTCCCCGCCGCCCTCTCCACCACCCACTCCGCCTGCAGTGCCACCACCGGCCACAGTGACACCGCCGCCTGTACCCGTTGCGTCTCCACCACCAACTCCGTCAGCCACATTGCCGCCGCCGTCGCCGCCGGCTTCAGTGCCGGTGCCACCCACACCTGCTACCCCTCCAAAGCCGTCGCCTGTGCAGCAACCCCCAATGGCTGCGTCGCCACCGCCATCATCTCAGACTGATTTGCCGCCGCCGTCTCGCTCAGACACGCCGCCAGTAGTGCAGCAGTCCCCACCACCACATCGGAGGTCACCAAGAACGCCACAGGCTCCACCGGTGGCACCATCGCCTTCTGTAAATCCTATCAAACCTTCTCCTGCTAGTCCTTCGCCCATTTCTGGAGATCCAATCATCCCTTCCCCTACTAGCCCTTCACCGCCTGTGGTGACGCCATCAGCACCAGGCTCTGGTTCTCCTATGATGACGCCATCTCCACCAGACTCTGGTCCTCCATCTCCGGGTACAGCTTCAACCACGGCAACAGATCGATCCAACAAGTCATTGAGTCCCAACACGCAGGACAGCAGCCTCTCACCGAGCGGTGGTGGAATGAGCTCTGGTGCAAAGGCGGGCATCGGTGTAGTCATTGCTTTTCTTGTGCTTAGCTTGGTTGGAGCTGCATTTTGGTACAAGAAGAAACGGAGGAGAGCAACTGGTTACCATGCAGGGTTTGTGATGCCGTCACCTGCTTCGTCTCCTCAAGTGTTAGGTAATTTGATGAAATGCATTTTCAGAAATCTGCAGCCAAAAAAAAAATCAGTTTAAGTTTATTACTGTGTGATGAACTGAGCGAGCACAACTCACTTTTGTCCAGGGTATTCAGGTAAAACTAACTACAGTGTTGGCAGTCCTGATTACAAAGAATCAATGTCAGAGTTCAGCATGGGAAATTGTCGATTCTTCAGTTATGAAGAATTGCATCAGATCACAAATGGTTTCTCAGCTCAGAGCCTGCTAGGGGAAGGTGGGTTTGGGTCTGTTTACAAGGGTTGCTTGGCTGATGGAAGAGAGGTTGCTGTTAAGAAACTGAAAGGTGGTGGTGGGCAGGGGGAACGCGAGTTCCAAGCTGAGGTGGAGATAATCAGTCGCGTGCACCATCGCCATCTAGTTTCTCTTGTTGGGTATTGCATTTCGGAGGACCAGAGGCTGCTTGTCTACGATTTTGTGCCGAATGACACACTGCACCATCATCTTCATGGTATGGTTGTAGCCTTTGGCATATTGCCTCAGGAGAGCATTTGCATATTTCTTGTTCTGTCTGATTTTTTTTTGTTGATCTGACCTCGTAGGACGTGGAATGCCAGTTTTGGAATGGTCAGCTAGGGTTAAAATTGCTGCTGGCTCAGCTAGAGGGATCGCATATCTTCATGAAGATTGTAATGTTCTTTCTTCTCCTTTACCTTTATTAATGTGATCATTTGCATTTCATTTTCATTAATATTTCCCCTTGGCAGGCCATCCCCGAATAATCCACCGAGATATTAAATCCTCCAATATTTTACTGGATAATTACTTTGAAGCACAGGTAACAATGCTATTCGCATAAATTGGGACAAGCATTACAATATGACCGTTGTTACTAATTGGCTGCTACTCATGTGTTAGGTTGCCGATTTTGGTCTGGCAAGGCTAGCTATGGATGCTGTCACACATGTAACTACACGGGTGATGGGAACTTTTGGGTAAGTAAAATACTGACTGCCTGACTGACATACAGGAGAACAGCTTGCATCTGCATATAATCTGATGATTATTTCTTATGCAGTTATCTGGCTCCGGAGTATGCTTCAAGTGGAAAGTTGACCGAGAGATCTGATGTATTCTCTTTTGGTGTTGTTCTCTTAGAGCTTATTACAGGTAGAAAGCCTGTTGATGCATCAAAACCGTTGGGTGATGAGAGCCTTGTTGAATGGGTAAGCAATATCAGTAACTTGAAATTAGTATCTGCAATGAGATTTTCACCCCCTGCACAATCAAATGAAAACAAACGGAGATATGTATGTATCACTGTATTTAAATAATCAACTGGACTCCTTTCAAAGATTCTAATAATGTAGGAATCCACAGTATGCTGCTTCTCTCTTCCGTTGCCATGTTTTAACTGTGATTTTTGAGAAGATAATCTGTGTAGTTTGCCACTGGTTGAAAAGCAAGCTAATATACAATGTGGACCTGTCAACCTAGAACGTATTCTGACTAAATCCTGTTGTATAAATCAGTTTAAAGAGGGGATCTTTGTGTATCTTGCACACTCATTTTCAGGCTAGGCCATTGCTCACACAAGCACTTGAGATTGGTGATGTTGGGGAGCTGATTGATCCCAGGCTAGATAAGAACTTCAATGAAGCTGAAATGTTTCGAATGATTGAAGCTGCAGCAGCTTGCATTCGGCATTCAGCAGCTAGGAGACCTCGGATGAGCCAGGTATAAGACTAAAACATAATCTCATCCTATCTGATTAAACCTGAACTTGCTCGTTTTAATTACTTATCTCCTTTCAGGTGGTGCGTGTTCTTGATAGCTTAGCTGATGTCGATCTAAGCAATGGTATTCAGCCTGGTAAGAGTGAAATGTTCAATGTCGCAAATACAGCAGAGATCAGGCTGTTTCAGCGGATGGCATTTGGTAGCCAAGATTTCACAACTGATTTCAGCCAATCTAGCTGGGATAGTCATAGTAGAGATGTTGATGCCTCTCATTCGAGGCCCTTGTAATCATAGCCTAAGAAAGTGTATATTTCACTGAGCGTGCCTGGTTCTACAACAAAATATGACAGACAGAAGAAGATTACTAGGCCTTGAAGGGAAGGGAAGTGCTGGGTTCAGTCACCAGTGCATTGCCCTGTTGGTGATGACTGATGTATCTGTATGTATGTTCTTCCATTCTGTCCTTTCTGAACCAGTTGGTCTTCAGATATGTGCCTTCTGAAGCGGCCATCGCCTAGGAATTGATTCGGTGTCCATCTGATCTCTTTGGAATCCTGAGCAAATGCATCTCTAGAGCTGAGCTGACAGTGACATGGAATTATGCGCGATAGCTGCATCAGCGCTGAAGCTCTAGCGTGCCAGTGCGCTTGGCACATGACAGAACATGCGAAACAGAATATCTGATGCCGTCGACGCAAGTTGCCTCCTACCTTGAAGACATGGGCAATCAACCATGAACCTGATTGGATGCAGCAGAGAAGACGAGAGATTTGAGTCGTAGGTTTGGTTTGGTGTCCTTTACAGAGAGAGGGGCAAAGGAACCAAATTTGATCCGTGTGGATATATAACCGGACACCATCGACAACCACTAATCATGTGCGCCATTAATTGAGCTGAGTGCGTGAACTCAAGAAAAAAATTACTCGTACTATATCATTTTCTAACTTTCTGTGATGCGATGCGTGCCATGACTGACACGACACACTTCACTGTAGATCATGCAAAATTTCTCAGATAAGGTAGATATTTTCAGCAGACACATGGTTAAGTTTCTCCGAGCAGTACAGTAGAAGGGCATGCGATGTCTGAACCTGACATGCTGGATCACCGCACTGCTGACTTGGTACGATTAAGACCTCGAGTTATTTCCCCATTCAAAAAATTGCCAGATTGGAGTAGGGCCAGGTTCTGAACCATCCAGGGATTCCGAAATGCTTCAGTTGCACGTATATGGCAATTTGCTCAAAGGGCTATTAATAATCGTAAAGACCATCCCCCCCCCCTCCCCCACCCCCAAAAAAAAACAAAAAACAAAAAAAAGTCGGATTACTAACTTTTATCAAATCGAGAAGATTATGATATTAATCCAGATTGGATCATTATTCGAACTGTCCATTGCAGATTTTAGTGTCAAGATGATTACTGCTGAAAGGTTGTCGTTGCAAATTATTCGTTGTTACGGTTGCTATACAAGTTACAAGATCACTCCTTGGGTGTTAATGCACAGCCATCTTATTTTTACATCGTTTCTTCTATCATATGGGTCAACCCCCCAGTGAATTTAAGTAATAAAAGATGAAAGGTACAGCAGAAACAGTGTACTTTACAGTTCAGCCTGTGCTATTTTCGTTGCTCGCACCAACTTCACAAGGAGGAATGCGTAAATACTGATGGTTGCCTGCATCAAGTCAGATCCTTCAACAAATAAGTCGAGATAGCTTATTGTATTTCCTCTCAATGAACACGACTACAGCAGATTGAAAAATGATAAGGCTCTGACGATACAATGAAACATACACAAACATACGAATAATCAATATGATAAGTAATTGCATATTTTGTTCTGAGAGAAATTTCCAGAGAAGAACAAACATGGGAGGAACTTACATGACTTCCAAAACAAGAGCTGAAGCACCACCACCACCATTGCAAACTCCAGCAACCCCAATCTTTCCATTTTTCTGTCTAAGAATCTGGGGAACAAAAAGAGTTGGCGCCAACATTTTGCATGCCAAAGGGGTTGTTTTTTTTAAAAAAGGCAATGATAGAAGAAAAGCATGAATTCCAATCTAACTTTGAATGGCCTGGTAACATACCCCGAGTAAAGTGACTACAATTCTTGCACCACTGCAACCAATAGGATGGCCCAGAGAAACACCACCACCGCTCAAGTTAAGCTTTCCCTGAAATTTACATGAATATTAATGAGATCATCAGGGACATCCATTTGCTTAATTATATGCTAACATAGAATGTAACAACTCACAGAAGGAATGCCAAGAAGCTTTTGATTCGCTAAAGCAACAACCTGCCAAAGTCCAGAAGTATACAGTTCAGTATAGACTCAAGTTTCAGCATAGGTACTGTTTAAATGAAGACAAGAACATACAGCGAAAGCCTCATTTATCTCAAAATAATCTATTTGCGAAGTTTGGAGACCCGCATTTGATATAGCCTTTGGAATAGCAAGAGCTGGAGCTGTTGTAAATAGCTCAGGTGCCTGTGTTTGAAAGAGTTAGTACAACAGATTTAGAGCGCTGTATAACAAGAAGCAAGGTTGCAAGATAAGGGTGAGCGCTTTAATACACAGATAACACTCTATGTTAACATGAATGAATAACGGGTCAAGATCTTCTCAGCATGGAATTTGACAGTCCCAGTAATAACTCTTTGTTTGACAGATAATGAGGTAGTAAAAAACCAACAAGGTATGCAAGGGTTACCTGAGCAGCATCACCGTACCCTCTGATCCTTGCAATAACTTGAAGGCCAAGCTTCTTAGCTTTCTGTCCGCTGACTAGCACAATTGCAGCAGCACCATCACTGTGAATTTTGGAAGGTAAGAGTAGCACTACAGTCATGCACCAAGTAAATATACATAGCATAATTTAGCTTAAAAATAGAGAAAAATAAAGTTTGAACTTTGAAATAGTATATATTTGGAACAATCCATGATGTAACTGAACAGGTTCTGAGTTTTATTAGTGAAGAGTGAAGACAGACCACACATTTGACTTGACAAAGAAGATAACCGTAGCAAGATTGTGTACAAATATAGCTACAAAAGATAAGGACAGGATAATGATGCACTGCTGCTATATGTCATTCAAGGTGGTAGTGTTACTGTATTAAATAAAAAACATTCCAATCAGAAGAGTTCAATAAGCAAAGGATTAACCGCAAATACTTTAGTGCAGGTTTCTGTTTGGCTTTCTTGCAAAAGCCGGATCTCAGTTCTAAAAAAACACTCTAGTTCAGAATATGGTAAGTGCTGACATTTGGTTGCATTTTAATTACTGCTCTGCAAGGTTTTCTGTTGAGAAACCACTTAGAGAGCCATTAACAAAGAAGTGAACCTTATACTAGAAGAATTGCCGGCAGTTACAGAACCATTCTTCTTAAAAGTTGGCCCAAGTTTCCTCAGCTTTGCTGGATCAAACTGTGCAAATAGATACATCCAAAGAAACATGTTAGGTCTGGGAAAAATATTTAATGATTTGTAATGTTTGTCTGTGTTGTTGCCTTTTTTTTTAATAATAGATAAGTTATTTCTTGAGAATATGCAACAGTCAAAATGTCATGCTACACATTGGCAGCATAAATGAACTACTTCACTACAAATCATTACTAGATTACCTTTGCAAGACTGTCATCCTTGTCAACAATAATTGGTGGTTTCCCTCTACCAAAAGAAATTTCAACCTGGAAAACCCAGAACGTTTAAATTTTGTGCCAATGACTGAGGTGTTGGTGTGTCATACATACAACCAATTTTAGGTCAGTCAAAATTATACACCCACCGGAGCAATTTCCCAAGAAAATGCACCACTGTCACGAGCTGCTATTGCACGTTGATTGCTCTGGATAGCATAAAGATCCTAGAAGAAAGAGCGGTTATTTGGTCCAATGTTAGCCCCTAGCTAGATAAATAATTTGCAACCATAGATGTAAGAATATTGGCAACCTGGTCCTCCCTTGAAATCGAGTGTTGATCCGCACACAACTCAGCACACATCCCCATCGGGAAATCATTATACACATCCCACAACCCATCCTTTAGCATCCCATCAATCAGGACGTCGTGCCCAAACCGTGATCCCCGTCTGCATTTCGTGTTGACATCATACAAATACAATAAGCAAACTACAACAGTGGATGGCTTAGTTCGCCAAAAGTTACAGCATCACATGAAGTTGGGAACGAACCTTGCTGCCGAGACATATTTGGGGGCATTGGACATGCTCTCCATGCCACCAGCAACAACAACATCGTTGATCCCAAGCTGTATAGTCTGCGCCGCAATCATGATAGCTGCAAAAGCACAAGCTGATCCTCGAGTAGCAGAAACAACTGGAAAAGGGGGGGGTGAAATAACGAGATTACCCTTCATCCCCGAAGAGCAAACTTTGTTGACGGTCGTGCAGGGTGCGGTGTTGGGCAATCCGGCTCCTAGGGCGGCCTGCCTCGCCGGGGCTTGGCCCAGGTTGGCGCTTAGAACGTTCCCCATGAAAACCTCCTGCACGAGCGCCGGGTCCACGTGTGCTCTCCTAAGAGCAGCTGGTTGAGGGGGAATGAAGCATGGTCAATCGGACTCAGCGAGGAATACGAGAAACCGAGGAAGCAGCAGCGAGTGGAAAGCAAATTTACTACCCTGGATGGCGACGGATCCGAGCTTGGTGGCGGGGAGGGAGGAGAGGGAGCCGAGCAGGGCGCCGATGGGCGTGCGGGCGACGCCGACGATGCAGACATCCCTAGGCTTGAGCAGGTCGGAGTCCGATGGCGTCGGAGCCATGATGTGGCTGGCCGGTTTGCTTCTCCGCCGAGCGCGCCGGAGCGGAGAGCCGGAGACGGTGGGGGTTGCGGGAGGCGGAGACGTGACGGCAGCGATGACGATGATGGCTTCTCTGCCTTAAAGCAAAGGAATGCCGTATTGGGCTTTGGTTCCATACTACTATGGGCCTTTTTTGTTCTTTTACTCCAATTTGGCCCACCATATTATGGGCCCTTCTAATCTCATTTTCATTAACCAACAGGCCACATGCCTCTTTTGTGATGGGCTAATGTAGGCCCATATCAGCATATGGGCCAGCTATTTAATTCAATTCCCAGCCCATACTCTGGAATAGGCTGATATTTGGACAGGACCAAACAATACCTGTGACCTTTATTCCCCCCTCCTATTGGAATCCCTGCCCCATGTTTTTATGTTTCGAAATCCACACAAAGCCCCTCTAATCAACAAAAAGGAAAAAAAGCCATCGTTAAATTAGAAATAAAAGATAGTATTAACTGGGAAGTCTTTTTAAAAATTGAAGAGTTTTGAAATTATTCCAAATAAAAATCGAGAGCATTTCAATTGGGGAATCCGCTAACTTTAGCTGACAACTTCGTTAAAAGTTTAACACGAGAGTTGATGGAGGAGTGCCATCTTAATTACTCGGGTGATGCAAGTTCACAAATTCCAGAACCATCTCGAGGGGCTAGCAAGGCACGGTATGCACGTGTGGCGTGAGTGAATTAGCATGTAAAATGTGACCGGTCACTATCCCAATCATCATTATTTAATGATTTCACAATCGATCAACCAATTGAAAATTTTTATTTTGAGCGGCAGATAGTCACGTATCGACTATCATAAACGACACAAATTTATATTTGTACACTAATTAGTTTTACACAAAACCACAAAAATGTGCACGCATGAGTTCTTTTTTTTTAAAAAAAATGAGTCGATGGAATCAGCCAGATCGAGCGCAAATTAAAGGACAAACTCTGACGACAAATGCAACGTGTTTCTAAATTTCTTTGTGTTTTTTTCCGTGCAGAGCAAGCGAGGGAGAAGAAAGAACGTAGCGTGTGTATATTGTCAGCTGAGTGACATGTCACCATACGTTTCACCAAACCATTGAGACCTAACAGGCTAACAGCGGCCAGCAAGCAAAGATAATTATTAATCAACCGACGCGTATAACAGAAGAAAAAACATTTGCTCTATTTTGGTTGCCGTTAGTTTTATCGCTGCTTAATCGTGAAACGCAAGTAATTAAAGGTGCTTGTCACTGTCCACTCGGCTCCGACTGTGACCGAAGATCGATCGATCTGCTGCTTTGTGCCGCAGCAACCACCGATCGATCGTCTGTTTGATCACCACGTCAATTCACCAATTATGCGTTTGAAATCGATAGCTTAATTCGATTTCATTTCAACCTTCAAGTCCAGTTTGTTCAGTGAACGCGTGGAGGACGAAGCTGGTTGTATGGCCATATTTTTCCCGGTTAATTTGATTTGGCTAGGAGAAAGGAAAATGACAATGGCGGGCGGGCGGCAGCAATAGCAAAAGCAGTAGCTCGTCTTCTCTTCCCTTGGAGATCGATCGAACGGGTGTTGGTTGTCGTGTCACCTCCATTCTCACCCGAATCCCTTACCTAGCAAGCTTCCATTGCCAATGGCAGCACCAGCACAGCAGAGCGATGGCGAGCTCTATATAACAACTCGTAAGAGAGAGCAGAGCCGAACCGAGCTAGACGAAGACTACGAGATTGACGTCGCATAGATAGGCATAGCGTTTGCTTGGCGACCTACGTGCAAGGACTGCACCACACATGGCGCCAGAGAGGCAATGGCGCCGCGGCTTCGCGGTCGCTGCCCTGCTCGCGGTCCACCTCGCCGCCGCCGCGGCTCAGTCGCCTGCGGCCGCGCCGGCGCAGCCCACCCCAGTGCCCACGACGCCGGCCACGCCTGCCCCCACCGCCACCCCCACTCCTCCTGTTGCACCGGCTAAGGCGCCGCCGGTCGCGCCCGCGGTCGCTCCAGTCACGCCGCCGCCGCCAAAAACGCCACCACCGGTGACACCTCCCCCCGTGACTCCCCCGCCAGTGACACCTCCCCCGCCAGTGACACCTCCCCCTGCGACACCCCCAAAGGTGTCACCCCCCGCCCGCCACCCCGCCACCGGCTCTCCCGCCCGCGACGCCCCCGCCAGTGGCTGCACCGGTCGAGGCGCCCGCGGCGTTGCCCCCGGCGACGACGCCCCCGCCAGTGGCCGAAGCGCCGGCGGAGCTGCCTCCTGCGGAGGCTCCGACCAAGAGCAAGAACAAGCACAAGAAGAAGAAGCAACGCGGCAAGAAGGCCTCCGCGCCCGCGCCCGAACCTTTGAGCCCGCCGGCGCCGGCCGCGCCGTCTCCAGCCGATAACCAGGAGGACGTGTCCGGCCCAGCACCATCAGCATTCGATCTCGTAAGCACTACACCATTCACACTGTGCTAAACAGCACTAGTTATCAGCAAATTAAGGTCGAAATGCTAATTTTGTTGTTGATGCAGAATGGATGCAGCAGGCAGCACGGGCACTGGGGGATCGTCCTGCACACCATCATGGCTGCACTGCTGCTATCATTAGCGTGGTGATTAAAGCCCAGAGAGATCCGTCCGTCCATGTGTCAGCTGCTTCCACATTGATTTGATTATTTCTGCCCCTGATCTTGTTGTATCATCACTAGATTTGTTATAGGAACCATTTCTTTCTGGCTTGTAATAAATTTTTGGTATGCATTTTTATCTTCTTTTCTTGAATGGAAATAAATATAGACTGGTGCACTATATACTACTATGTGTCTATTTGTTTATCGCACAAAACCAAAGACAATGGCATGCAGATTTACTTAACATCATGCCATTTGTGAAACAAGAGCAACATAGAGCAGGTAGTTCGTGTTAAATATCTTTTCATATCTCTTATAAATATTATATGTGGTCCTTAACCCTAAGTCAATTGTACACAGTAAATTTTCCAAATTATCTGTCACAGTAAGATGATGGTATCAGAGACCGTGGGCTGAACCCTAGGCTTCGATCCCCGTCGTCCGCCGGCAGCTTCCTATCGAGCAAACCTTCTCTGCATCCTCCTCGTCCAGATCAGCTGCGGCATTCGTATCAAGTCGGTGTGATTCGTCCGTCACGCGTGAGTACATCGGTCATTGCGGCCGTTGCTGCTGCTCGTCGCCTAGCCGCGTGAGGTCATCCTGGAAGAGCTCCTCAGGTCATCAAGCCGCTGCTGTGTGCTGCTATCCACTACTACTGTGTGCTGTTCTTCCACTACCGCTGCTGCTGTGTGCTGCTACCATTTTAATACAAAGTCATCTTCATCCAGGAGATAATGCATCACGTTCTGTAAGCAAGCTTCACTCCGCTCAACTTATCGATTTTTCCTTCGCTGGTCTTGATGACAACATCTGACCCTTTTCTTGGAGATGGAGCTCTGCTCTCCACGGACATTACGCTAAATGGTCAAAACTATAAGAATTGGAACTTTCAGCTCGTATACTTTTGAGGTCGATTAGTCGAGCATTTCTCCTCGCTTATGATCCTCCTGGTGAGAACGGATGCAATGTTAACGCATGGAAAACAACAGATGATTGTACTATGGGATTCATATTCATGAGTGTAGAGGTATCTATTCGGATGAGTTTTAGGGATCACATAACTGCTAAGAGATATGGGACTACCTCAAACAAGCGTACACTCAAGAAAGTGGAGCTTTACGTGTCTCCTTGCTGCAGAATTTGCACAACTTAACAAGATCAGTCCATTAAAGAATTTTATAATGCCTTTACTCAATTGTATAGACAGCTTGAGGCACACACTCCAAAAGATGCTTTAGGTTGAGTATAATGCAAGGTGAGAGAGAAGCGTGATCAGCAAAAATCTAGTGTATCAATTTGTCATGCAACTTTCCTCTCAATTTGAGTCTATTGGAGTTCATTTGCTTGTACATCCTACATGTCCTACAATGGTGAAGACTCTTGTAGATCTAATCACCAAGGAGACACATCTTAGTTCCCTAGACATTATTTCTACTCCTATGGTTACTCACAATGTCATGACAGCACCTTTGGAGCTCGGTGAGATCCTTAAATTTAGATCTATTATCAAATGATCGTGTTTGCTCTCATTGCAAGAAGGTTGGATATACTTTTGATGATTGCTTCTATCTTCATCCAGAGAAGTTGTTGATTATCAAATTAGGTGCATAGCTGTCTTTTTATCCTCGTGTTCCTATTTTCTTAGATAGGATCAGCACTAGTGCCGATGGCACTGCCTCTAGCGTCATCTCAGATGCTCCTCAGTACTTGATGATAAGACCGTATTACCAAACTAGTGATTGGTTATGGCCATCACCATAGTGGGTCCCCAAGGCCTATATGTGTGAGGTCATCTTTGTCTACTAATTTTATTGTCATCTATTGCTTTTGTTTGCTGTTTAGAGACAACGGTTGTTGCTAATATAGTATATGTTCTTTGGTTCACGTCTTTTGTTATCTATCAAGTCCATTCAAGTCTATTTCATATCTTCAATTTGTCAAAAAGTATGGATCTTTTATATCATCATCATAATTAATAGCTCCCCGTTGGAGCTGAATTGTCTCAATGTCTCCAAATTTATGAATAGCCAAAGAATAATTTATAAAAAAAATTATGGTATCAAGGGAGGGCTAAAGAACAATTTATGAAAGTTTCGAGATCCACTTTGTTGATAATGGGATGCATGTTTTCTTCTTAATCGCTTTGATGAGATCTTCAAGCATGGTTGTATACATATTGTCTATAGTTTTCAAATGCAATATTGTTGTATACATATTACATTTGAGTGAGGGCATTAAAGAGTATTTGTGTCTTTTCATATCTCTTGTGGTCCTTAACCCTAAGTTAATTATACATAGTAAATTCACCAAATTATCTATCACCTAAGAGTTCGACGCGTATTTTATACACGTTAATGCATCTTAGGAACGGATCGCTGTAGTTGCATACAGATGCCATCCCCTGAAGCCTGAACCCTGAAGGAACGGCTTACGTAAGCAGCTACCCTAAGCTTAGTTATAGTGGAAGTATTTCAGTCACTGATGAACTGAACTCTCCACCTTTCTCGAGACATTCTCTTCGGGAAAAAATAATTAGAATGGTGAAGAAACAAGTATTAGATTAGATCTAGTCATGGTTAGATGATCATTCAGTGGTTCTGTAGCAAATCAGTCATCCTCATCAGCTTCGTGAAAAGGCAGTGGAACTGTTTTTACCGCCCTATATTTGCCTGCATTGTTCAAATGTTCGTTCTCCAGCCTGCAAAGAAAAGCATCCCCGATGTCTCAGAATCTCATTGTCTTACCAAAATCCTACTAATACTAGTTCTGCTTTTTTAAAAATCTTTCCAAAAAGAAAAAAAATTGTCAGGAGAAGTTGTTCTGAACTATGAATTTTCTGTTACCTATAGAAATTCCAATGCCCTCTCCGGAGCACCTCGAGAGCAGCTAGAAAGAATGAAGTGACCCTAGTGTCTAAACTCCCAAAGTTTGGATGGATCACTGTTTGCAGCCATGCAAGCCTTAGCACTAGGTTCAGACCCTGCAAAAGTTCAGACAAGAACACAACACTTCAGTCTCTGGTTCACTTGTACTTCTTCCTGAAACGGATTGCAAGTGCAGATCAAATTGCGTTTCCACATCAATAATACTAACTAGTTATAAGTTGTAAGTTGGAGGTGCATTATCGATGATCTGTGATGAGAGTTGGATTTGTCGATTGGACGGTTTGTGTGAGCGAGCAGTGTGTTCTGAACTACTGCAAATGAACACATTTGGGGTCTCTTTATACCCTTGTCTGAACTCTGAATGGGGATAAACTGGCGAACATGCATTGCAGCATTGATGCATACCATTGACAAATAGTATATGGACTTGGTCTTAAGGATGAGCTCATTTCTCAGCCATGGGTTCTTGGAGTTGGGCTGGAGCAAGCCCCAGTCCTTGACAAAGTCCCAGTAGAGCTGGTACAGCGTTGCGGAGCTGGACACGATGACGAGGATCGAGAGTGATCCCAGGCTCTTGTCCTTCTCGTACGCCACTTTGGCGCCGGCGGCGAGCATGGCGGAGACGTACTTGCCAAGGTTCATCAGGTGGCCCGTGTCTACCTCATCGAACCACCGTCTTGCACACTGGTCAACATGCACAAACAAATATTTTCAGAAAGTTCAGAGTTTTTTTTCTGTGTGTATTCCGGTTGATCAATAAATTATTTATACTGACCAAACTGCTGATATATGGGGAATGCAATTTGCATGGTTGAATAAGTGTCGAGTATTGTGAAGGACATAAAGGGGATTCACCTGCATGGCTCTCCAGTAGTAGGGCAGGAAGGAAACCGCATAGGCCAAATCTCTGATATGCTTGGTGTTGATGCAGTATCCGTACTCCTGTGTCTTGTAGCTTCCACTGATGTAGTAGCAAGCCACATACTCAAGGCTTCTTAGCATAGGCACCTGCAATTTTTTTTCAGATATTTTTCGTTCTTTTCTTTTTCAGGTTTCAGTTGAACGGATGAATTGTTCAGGTAGAGCATATTCATTACCTGGCTGCAGAGCTGATCTGCCATGAAGAAGTCTACCATTACAACCTGCAGAAATTCAGAAACCACCATGAGTTGAGCTAATTTGGTTCCATTATGCTCCATTAAGATTAGCAAAAATAGAAAAAAAAAGTATATTGTACCTTGTAGAGTGGTGACAAAACAATGTTCCTCAACATCCTGAGGAACTGAAACCGACTCGATCGATACACGATGTTGAACGGGCAGAAAAGCAGCAGCAGGAACCCCTACATGCAAATGCAGCACCAACAGATTCCATTACTACTATGATTATTCTCATTCTGAAACGATCTAGTTGCAGGAGAATAACGTGTCCAGTGAGCAAGAAAGCATGTTCTTAATTTGGTTCTTGACAGTGACACTGATGACAGTCTAACAGGAGGGGAGCAAGAAAGAAAGAAGAGCTGCAGGGTGGCTCACCATGAGCAAGAATCCGGGGATGGCCTGCGCGTGATACCCCCTGACGGCGAGGGAGAGGTGGGCGAAAATGACGCCGACGATGACGGCCATGGAAGCAGTGCAGACGAGGAAGACGTCCCGGTACTTGAGCTCCCTGCTGGGTGCGAACTCAAAGATGAAGCTGTAGTTGATCCGTGCCTTCCTCCACGCTACCATGTTGCACCCGTACATGAACAGGTGCAGGAACATCATGCTGAACATGCTGCAATATCCATCTCATTCATGTCAGATTCAGATACAGTGTTTGATCAATGAAGAACTGCAGAGCATACATGTGCGTACCTGAAGACAGGGTAGACGGTCTCCATGTAGATGGAGTCCCGCCGCTGCGTGTACATCCCGGCGATGTGCGCCATGATGCAGTAGCCCATGAACAGCGCCACGAAGCATCCCGTCAGGAGCCCTGCATGCATACATTGCAGATAAAAACATTCAGAGTTGTGCAGGTTCTCACTGGAAAGATGAAACTGCAGATTCTGTTTGGGTTTACCGATGAAGAATGTGACGGTGTGCGACTCCTTGCGTTGCGTGGGTTTGAGGTACTTCATGGCCTTGCGCTTGTTGTCGCCGGCGAAGTGCCTGACGAACATATCCTCGACCTCGTCCATAAGCTTCAGAGCTTCGTCGGAGCTGTTGAAGTAGGAGCTCTCCACCGCCTTGAGGTATATGGACAGCACCTGCCTCCCGCTAACCTTCTCGAACTTCTTCAAGATCTTCACGAACGCCATCATGTTCAGGTTCCTGCATTTCACATTCCAACATTTTTTTTTCAGCAAACTGTTTGCAGCATCTGAACTTGTCCATTTCTGAATCTGGATCTGAACTGAACACATTCAGTGATACACAGTTAGTTGATTACCGGTAGGTTGTGAGGTATCCGAGCCCTTTGTAGAGCTCGACGAAGGCGCCCTTGATCATCTTCTCCGCGTGACGTAGCTTCGTCTTGTTGATGCTCTGCTTGCTCAGGCTCCCGGCGTCAGAGTCGCATTTGTTCTTGGACTGGCTGACGAGGTCGTCCCAGATGTGGTCGGTGAGTGCAGAGATGGTCCTGCAGGGCGTCGTCAAGGGGATGCTGATCTTCAGGTTCTTCCTCTGGCAGCTGCTCACTGACCTCCCTAATCCTCTCGAGAAGCTTCCCGGACCTTCTAGACCCTGTGAGATCGTAGGAAGAGGGTGGTCTTCGGTCTCTCTGATCGCCACGGTTTCGTTCCCGTCAGTGTCTGTTGCTGACGTCACGTACCTTGCGGACTTGTCCTCTGTTTTGAGTTTTTTTTTTCAAAAAATAAAACCAGGAATTAATATCGAATGAGCTATGTAGAACTGCTGCTGATATTCTTGCAGGAAGGAATAAATGCCATTCTTTCAGATAGCTCTCATCATAATTTAGCATATATTCATGTATGGAATACTTGTAACATTTGGGTTAGTTCTTTTGGAATGAGAATATCAGCATTATGCCAACTATACACAGGATTTTTACACATGCAAAAGGAGTATTTTTTAGAAAAAATAATAATACTAGATAGTATTATCAGAAGAGACAGGATGTGACTCTAAGTAAAGTAAGATGCTGAGGTTGATATGATGGTCGTGACAAATGCAGACAAAATAATACAAGTAATTAAAGGCATCCACACAATTTGAGGGATATTCCATTATTCCGGGGCAAGCTGCTCATACACGTACTACGTACCATAAAACGGTTGGCTAATTAACCTAGTTGTTGCAAATGCGATCCTACGTGCATGACAATACATCATGCAACCCTAGCCTAGTAGCCTAGCTAACCATTGTCAGTAAGTACGAGTTAGACACGTAGTACGTGAGAGGTTGCTCACCGGCGGACGTGGCAAAGGAAGAAGATATGGAGGGATCCTCGCCGCCGACGGTGCAGCGGTGGCCGGAGAGAGACGGCGACGCCCGAGCCTTGAGGTCGATGAGTATGTCCATCTGCTTCCGCAGGGAGTCGCCTCTGTGGAGGAACTCCTCCTCCTTGGTCTTGTAGAACTGGTTCACCTTGTTCAGCTGCGCGTCCAGCCGAGCGAAGAACTCCCTCGCCGCCGTCGTCTCCATCTCCGTCACCTCCGTCTCGTACACCTCCCCTCTGCTCAACCTCCGGTGCACCTGTGTATATGCATGTAAAAGATTCGATACACATGTATTAATTAACTGCAGAAATGATATTGGTCTACGAGTATTAATTAATATTAATTACTTGTATGAGTCCAGCATGATCCTTTGCAGAATTGAAGAAGAGGAGTTTGTGCAACAGGAGCCTGCAGCGAGACAAATAGCTTGACGACGGTGCAAATGGTTGCTGCTGTTGCTGATCATGATGAGTTGTTTGCAGCGTGTTGGTAATTAGAGTCCCTTGGAATTGATCATTATGTATCCTCTTAAGGTCTTTCTTGAGCAAGCTATAGTCCACAAAAGCATGCTTCCACTCAGGGACAAGCTGCCCTTCAAATTGCTTCGAGAACTTCACCATGCTGGTTAATCAAAAATTATGAGATGATCAATTAATCCAGATATATGGCTAGACAGCTAGGTAAGCGGGCAGCTGCAAGCGCTGTGGTGTGGGCACTGCAAGGGGGAACTAGTGAGGTTTATATATATATAGCAGCTGATCCGATGGGATGGAATAATAATCTTTGCAGCAGCAGGTAGTGTTGCGAGACAGCGCATTATATTATGAGATATGCTCCCGTCTCTCGTCTAAAATATAAAAATCTAATATTAAATGAAATCACTACGTATCGACTTTTAGTCATGATCATGTAATCCAAAACTAAAAGTCGATACAAAACTATTTTTTCTATACTAATTTTAACTGTTTATTTTGCTATAATGTTTATTTATTATTTTTTTATTGTAATATTGCTTTATATATATAATTAACGAACTCGTTCATAATAAATCCAATAAATTATTCTTAAATAAGCCTTATATAATCCAGAAGTAGTTCTTCCTTTAGATATGTTAGCAGTGATAGACAAACACGTAGCGACGTCAACACTAAAGATAGGGATAGTGGTGGTGTAGAGGGCATCATCATCGGTGGAAAGGTGGGCACGCGGTGGTGTCAATGCGGATGGCGTCAGCGTAGAGGACGGTGACGTGAAGAGGCAATAAGAACTCAACCTTTTGGTTCTAATTTTCTATTATTTTTCCTCTATTTTTCCATAATTTTACTTTGTTTCCTAATTTTTAATTTTTTTCTATATTTCTTGTAATTCTGCTATTATGAAATACTCTTATTAGATTACCTCTATTTTTATAATTAAGACATAATCTTATTTTCTTAAAAAATATTTTTTTCTCATTTATTTTTTATATATTTTTAAGATGAAGATGTATATATATAGCTAGAAATATAATATCAACCATATGAGAATGCAGAATAAAGTTGCTAACCTTTTAAAACTCTTAAATGAGTGAAATCGCCAAATAAAACTTCCACAAAAATTTTGGAAGCACATCTCTTATACTTTCTCAGTTAAAAACAATAACTGGTACTAATTACTACACAATAGTATCTGTTGTTGTCTCTAATCGGTGCTAATATATTTGATAATATTGATATCAGTTGATAGCATGGATCGATATTAATACATAGATCTTTAGTACCGGTTGGTGTTACTGAATGGTACTAAAGATTATGTACGGCCACCGAGAACACCTAACCATTCCAATAGATACTAAAGAAAAACAGTACCAATTGCTGTTATTAACGGTTACTAATGATTCTACATTAGGCCCGAGATATCCGATACTAAAGTATTCTATCTAGCTAGGCTTCTTGCTAGTGTTGTGCAGTGCTATATTGGATTATTCTAGGAGAGAAGATCGAGCTAGAGACAGAATCAAGAGATCGATATATAGATAAAGGGGCATGAAGAGAGGAGTGAAGGATAGAAAGGAGATGTAGGGAGCGAGAAGAGAGAGGAACTGAGAACTCTCGAAGCTAGATAGGACGCTAGGGATGGAGAGGGAAAAGAAAGAAGCTAGCTAGGGCATATATGCAACCATGGATGCATGGTGGCGGTGATCAAGTGGAGAGGAGATTAGGAGGTAAGTGAGTGGTGGGTCCCTACATACATTTTAATTGCATGGTGGTTTATCAGTTGGTCCGGACACCATTATTTGAGAATGTATAGGTGTAGAGCACAAGCACTACTCTACTATGCATCATCAAGCATGATGACATGGAAGTATCTACCAAGGAGAACCAATCATCCAATTTAATTTGTACTTTTCCATGCATTTGAGTAGTGTCCAACGGCATGTTCCACTGTAAATATGTCAGAGCCAATCTAAATACTTACTTTTATTAATGATGTTACTGTCCAAAGCAGCCAGCAATATATACAACATTTTCATATCAATTCTAAAATTAGAACTTTATATATTCTAAGGATAAAATAGAATTTTTATAGGGTTAACGGTGATATATATTCGAGAATTAACAAGCAAGCTAGGCTAGCTACTGATCTATGGAATAGTTATTTTGTTAATGTGCATGGTTCGTTCTCGATGGACATGAGCATTTTGAAATATATTAATGGGAAGTTCAATATTTTTAGTTCTGCCCGACAAAGGATAAAGAACATTTGCCTGGATTACCTGAGGATTTGATATATTCATGAACTATTGAAATGTCCGAGCATATATATGTACTAGTGGGTAATTGATCAACATCCCTGGAAGTAAACTTACAAATGTTTATTTTTGGAGATTATGTCGATATATAAATTAACATGTTGTTGTATAACTTCCGGCCTCTGCACCAGTTAAAAATGCACACAACAATTGTGGATATCATGATTGAAATTTAGGTGAATAAAGTAGATTTTTGTATTTAATTATGGGAAATCTCAAATTGGGTTTAGGTAGAATAGAGTTGGACGCATGCGTCCAACCCTATTCTACCTCAACATGGATTTAGCTGCTTGCCCTAGCCTTAACTTTACATGGTCATGATCGTATATATTACGGAATTTGTAACGTATGGGACCGGGAATCGCATATGCAACGTAGGCAAGCAAGACAACACAGAGACATGATCGATCGGGATATAAAGGTAAGCCGTACTCCATTATTGTTTCTGTCTCAAGAATTGATTAATTAAAGAGTAGTAAAAATATCCAGAGAGAGACACAGAGATCAAAGAAAGAAATTCACACTAATTGAAAAGTTAAAAGTCTCCTGGCCTTTGATTTGAGCTTGTTAGAAGAAAAGATTATCTTGCATACATTGCAAGAGGAAGGGCAAAACTAAAACACAAAGTCCATGCATATATGCATGCACTTGTAATGCATATCTTTCTGCATGTATGACCAATAAGATTGTGAGCAAAAATAATTAACATGCTAGCTAGCCAGCTATGGCACATCGACTGAATATTGGCACACCGATTGTTCCTGACTGTTCTAATGTCGAGCAGAAGAGCACTTGCTAAGAGATAGGGGTTACACATATATATTGATTTCATATTTGTAGTGGTGATGGATATATTATGCGGCCGGTATAGGAACATGCATGCATGGTACGTATACTCCATGATTGGTACTCTTAATATATGCCGAAATTCCACATACTCAAGCTATAGCTCCGGAAGATATTTACTAGCATTTTTGTGTTACTTGATGATCAATTTTAGACATATGTATATGTACATGATTTTTAGATATAATATATAACCTACGTATCTATATCTTGTATGAATTGAAATGTCGGCGGAGACAAAATTAATATATAAACGTTCAAGTTGGGGGACGCCTTGGATTGATTGATATCAATAGGTGTTGTGGAGAATATTCAGCTCTAGTAACTTAGTATTAAGACGTAAATTTTATCTTAATTTTTATTAGCACATTTAAACTGCTAAATGATATATTTTATATAAAACTTTTTTATATATGAGTAAATTTAAAATATTAAATAAATTATTTTTTAATTTTATAATAATTAAAACTTAATTAATTATATACTAATAACTTACTTAATCTTTATCCACAGTATAATCCAACGCGGCCTATTTGCTCTCCTACTCTACTTTTAATGCTAGTTGCCTTTAGTTTCTTCTTTCGTTTCGATCCGTCTCTTCCTATCTTGTCACTGCCATGCATCTGCATACATGCAATCTCTCGCTTCCAATTAAACCTTTTGAGATCACCTCCCACTTATCAAAATACGATTCGATCTCTTCGCATAGCGGACAGGGGGTATAACTCTATAGAGAGGTAGCTAGCTACTAGCAGCAGTACGGCGAATGTGTGACATTGTTCATATTTCCACTTTGTCTTCTGCTCTATCGTTTGTAAACTTTTCTTTGTGAATTATGAGGGTTTTCTTTTGTTTTAGTTGTTCTATCTATGTCTAGTATCGATATACTTGTGTGGTGTCAAATTAAACTAAAGATATATTAGTATATATTGGCGAGAGTATTATATTTTAGGTTTTAGCTAGTCTTTAAGAAGTCAGAACAACCTTAGCCATATCATTCCATGAGAAGCATTAATTCCTCTGTTACCACGTGGTGAATTGCTGCAAACGTTGAACAGACCTTATATAGCTTAATTAGCTTCTTCCCCTAGTCTGTACCGGTCATTGAGGAGGTATCGTGTAATGTGTTGTGTAATTTTTATGCCCTTTCATATGTACCCTCTCCATAGTTTGAGAAGATACCGTAACGTACGTACCGAGTAGGCTTATAAAAAAATTAGTTTCTTAGTTCGCCACTTTAATTATGGTGTAATTAAACAGTGTATGGTAGAGAATGTTGTCAGTGCTCGGGAACAAATACACTTATGCTTAATTATCTGCCGGCCTCTTAGTTATAGGTCTAGCTTGTTGCAACCGTTAGACCACTGAATTACTGAACTGTATATAAGATCCGATCTTTGGGTAGAGTTGGGCTCTTAATTTTATTATACATCATATTCTTACATGATATCAGAACAGGTCTAGACATCTCGGCGCGCTAGCATCCTCCCGTTAGCGAGCCGACGCTTCCTTCCCGTCGCAAACCTCCTTCTCGGTATTCTGCTTTCTCGTCTTGACTCTCTTTTCTTCCCGTCTCCTTTGTAGACGGCCTTCTTCTTCTTCACCACCATCTCCCCTCCCTTGTTTCCACCACGTGACAAGACGACGGTCTCCATCCGCCTCCTAGTCTCGTCTCACACCCGCCTTCGCTCTTTCCTTGCCTCAGCGCACCTTTTCTCTTCCGACATCGGCGCAACTTTGTGTTCGTCGTCTCCATCGGCTGGACCCGTCCGCCCTCCATCGGCTGGACTCGTCCGCCCTCTATCAGCTGGAACTCTCACTCGGTTCCTACTTTTCCGACATGCTCACCTGCTCTCGAACGCGAAACTTCTCCACTCGCGTTTGAGCCACTCCGACGTGTCCACGTGTCCACGGACACGAATCTCTGCCTCCCGGACGCGAACCTCCTCTCCTCGCGTCCGCGCCTTCTCCGAGTTTTCACGTCCGCTCCACTTCTTTGCCTCCATGAATCCAAGGAAGTAAAACTTCTCTTCACAGACGCGAATCTTCTCACGTCTGTGACCCACCTACTCTCTGACCTACCTACTCTGCCACCCACTTCTCCCTTAACTACTCCGCTGCCTACTCCCATCGGCCAACCACTCTCCTCATCGATTTACTCCCATCGGCCACCTACCCCTCATCGGCTCCTTGCGCCTGGTACCTTCTCGTCATGGCCACCGAGTCAGCCCTTAGCTTCGGTACCCTCCCAGTCGCCGAATTTGTTCTGGCCATCGGCGCTCCTGACTATACCTCGGACGTTATCTCGCTGATCTTCTTACCACCGTACGCTGCTGTCAACGTGAAATCTCACGTTCCCATCTCTCTTGACCTCAACGTCAACTACTCTAATTGGGTATTTTTCTTTAAATCCCTCTGTGAAAAGTTTGGCCTCCAGTCTCACATCGATGGCTCCGCTCCACCTCGACCCGATGATCCCCAGTGGGACATCGCCGAGTGCTGCATGCGCAGCTGGTTGCTTGGCTCGGTTAATGACTCTGTCCTCGACCTTACCATGGAGGACATCGATCCCACCGTCCGGGATCTCTGGGTGGCTATCGAATGGCTCTTCCTTGCCAACAAACAGCCACACGCTATCTTCCTACTAAACAAATTCCACTCCATGGTACAAGGAGATTCTTCTGTCTCTTCATATTGCCAGCGCTTCAAGGTAAAAACTGCCGTCCTCCACAATGTCGGTCACCCTATGGCCGACTTATAACTCGTCCTTGCCCTCATATGAGGACTTAACCCACGCTTCTCCAACACCACCGACGACATCGCCAACTCCACACCCTTTGCGTCGTTCGCCCGAGTCCATGACATGCTAGTTCTTAAAGAACTACGCTTGGCCAACAACGAGAAGACCGTGGCCCACACCGCTCTTCTCGCCGCAGCCGACCATGGCTGCCAATCACCGTGTGCTGCTGCCACTTCTCGCTGCTCTGGTAGCCATGGCCTAAACATGGCAACACAGCCCGCACTGGTGGCACCGGCAAAGGTAAGGGCAAGGGTAAGGGCAAAAACTGGTATGGTCTGATGCAACCGTGACCTACTCCAGTCTCTGTCCAATCTGTCGGTCCCATGGGTCTGTGGCTATGCTACAACCCCTGGACACCCCAGCCCCAGCCACGCAGTCCTATCGGCTGGCAACCGAGGGTTCTCGGCGTCTATCCTCAGGCCCACCTGGTATCGGCTCCCACCTTACCACCTCAGTCGATACTCCCACTACCACTCACCCAGTCAGTTCCCTCTTGGAACCAGGCTGGCCTCATCGCCGCCCTCAATCAGATGACACTCCAACCTCAGCACCCTTGGGTGCTGGACTCTGGTGTCCTCTCACATGGCGTTATCGGCTGGTATACTACGCTCTCGTCATCCCTCCTCCTTCTCCTTCGTCACCATCGGCAATGGCCACTCTCTCCCTGTCCAATGCCATGGTGACTCATTTCTGTCTACACCCACAACTAACCTTCTACTTCGCAATATCCTTATCATCCCCTCTCCCATTCACAATCTAATATCTGTTCGCAAATTCACATGAGATAACAATTGTTCAATTGAATTTGACGCTTCTGGTTTCTTTGTGAAGTATATCCCAACTTGGCGTCAGATCCTTTGCTGCAATAGTGGCGGCGACTTCTACACCATCCCCACTGTGCCGTCTACTCCACACGCCAGCATCGCCCTTTCCACCAACCTCTGGCATCTTTGCCTTGGTCATCCCAGTCCTGACGCTGTCGCCAATCTATGTCGTAGCGCCTCCATCAAGTGTAACCATAGCAACTCCACTATTTGCCACTCGTGTCAACTTTGCAAACACGTGTGACTATCTTTTTCAAATTCTATGTCTTATACCTCGCAACCTTTTGAGCTAATACACTGTGATGTATGGACTTATCCGGGTTTCTGGTAATCAGTATTATCTTATAATACTTGATGATTACACATACTATTGTCCGACTTTTCCACTCACCAACCAGTCTGAAGTCGCCTCCCACATAATTAAGCTTACAAACTATATCTCCAACCAGTTCAACCTCTCCATTAAAGCTTTGTAGGCCGATAATGGTACGGAGTTTGTCAACTGTACCGTTCAAAACTTCCTTACCTCTCATGGCATCCATCTCCGTCTCTCCTATCCCTACACCTCTCCCCAGAACGGCAAGACCGAACGTCTACTTCGCACACTTAACAATATGAGTCACACAATGCTACTGCATGCCCACCTACCTACAACCTACTGGACTGAAGCACTAACCACTGCGACTTACCTACTCAATCGGTGCCCTTGCTCCTCCATTCGCCACAATGTCCGATACACCCTTCTGTATCGCACGGCGCCCGATTACTCTCACCTACGCGTCTTCGGGTGTCTCTGCTACCCTAATATCATCGCCACTGCTCCTCACAAACTTGCCCCCCGCTCCACCGCCTGCATTTTCCTCGGATATCCCTCATCCCACAAGGGATACCGATGTCTCGATCTCTCCACCCGCCGGGTCATCGTCTCTCGCCATGTCGTCTTTGACGAGACCTGCTTCACTTTCGGTCTACTTCATCCCAGATTCTCGTCTAGCGATCTCGACTTCCTCCTTACCAACACCGTGCCCTCCAGGTCCCCTCCATCAATCTCACCTCTGGCCTCTTATCGGCCGCTCCTGAGGACTTGTTGCTCAGCTATCCCACTCCTCTTCGGTCCGATGCTGCTCACATCGGACCTTCATCAGCCCCACCACTCTCATCGGCTACGGCTGATCCTGTCTCCCTCTCATCGAACACATCAACCCCATCGGCTCCTTAGCCTTTATCGACTCATACCCACCTATCGGCCCGTCTGCCTCCATCGGCTCGCCCCTCCCTATCAGCTGCTCCACCTCTATCAGACCGCCCAAACCAATCAACCCATACACCCCTATCGGCTCAGGCCGACCTAGTTCAGCCCTTTCCTCGCACATACAGTCACCGATCCCCAACCAGTCCCCACCCTACCTCCCACGTTCCCATCAGCTCCTGTTCCCTCCACTTCTCATATGATTACCCGATCACAAACCGGGTCCCTCCGCCTTACCAAGTGCTACGGGCTCTCAGCAATCCATTGTACTATCCCGCCCATCCCGACGACTCCTCGTTCAGTCCTGGCCGATCCTCAGTGGCGCGTGGTCATGGCCGACGAGTACAAAGCTCTTATGGACAGTGAGACCTGGCGCCTCGTCCCTCATCCTCCCGGTGACAATGTTGTGACTGGTAAGTGGATCTTTAAACATAAGTTTCACGCCGATGGATCACTTGCCCGTCATAAGGCACACTAGTTAGTTCGGGGTTTCTCTCAACATCCTGGTGTCGACTATGACAAGATCTTCAGCCCCATTATCAAACCCGCCACCATCCGGGTCGTTCTCACTCTAGCTGCCTCGCACTCTTGGCCGATCCACCAGCTCGACGTGAAGAACGCCTTTCTTCATAGACATCTGACAGAAATGATCTATTGCCAGCAGCCTCCAGGCTTCGTCGATCCCTCTTGTCCCTACGACGTCTGCCTCCTTCAGCGCTCCCTCTATGGCCTCAAACAAGCTCTTCATGCCTGATACCAGTGCTTTGCTACCTACCTTCGGCACATCGGCTTTGTGGCCTCTGTATCCGATAGCTCTCTCCTTGTTCTTCACATCGGCACCACCACCGCCTATCTTCTCCTCTACATCGACGACATTGTTATTACAACGTCCTCGTCGTCCCTCCTACACCAGATCATGGCTCGACTCCACTCTGAGTTTGCCATGACCGATCTCAGTCCTCTCCATCACTTCCTTGGCATCTCTGTCACCCGCTCTTCTCACGGGTTCTTCCTTTCCCAGCGCTAGTACGCCATCGATCTCCTCCAGTGTACGGGCATGGCCGAATGTCACCCCACGGCCACTCCGATCGACACTCGAGCCAAGCTCTCCTCTACCGATGACTCTCTCATCGCCGATTCCTCCCAGTATCGAAGTCTTGCTGGTGCTCTCCAATACCTTACCCTAATACGGCCTGACCTCACCTACGCTGTCCAGCAAGTGTACTTCTTTATGCATGCTCCGCGCGAATCTCACATCGCGCTGCTCAAGCGTATCCTTCGCTACGTAAAGGACACACTCTCTAGCGGCTTGCATCTTAGCTCTAGCCCATCGACTCTCTCACTGCGTACTCCGACGTGGACTAGGCGGGCTGCCCTGACTCTCGACGCTCTACGTCTGGCTACTGCGTCTTCCTCGGCAACACTCTAGTCTCTTGGTCCTCAAAACACCAGACTACAGTGTCTCGGTCCAGCGCCGAAGCCGAGTATCACGCCGTTGCCCACGCCATCGCCGAGTGTTGCTAGCTTCACCAGCTTCTCCAAAAGCTCCGTGCACTTATCTTCTCTGCGATCATCGTCTACTACGACAACGTCAGTGTCATCTATATGACCGCCAACCCGGTCCATCATCGACGCACGAAGCATATATATATATATATATATATATATATATATATATTCATTTTATACGTGACAAGGTCACACTAGAATATGTTCGGGTGTTTCATGTACCATCAGTGTATCAGTTCGCCGATATTACAACCAAAGGTTTCTCCGCGCCTTTGCTCACCAGTTTTCGTTTCAGTCTCTACGTCCATTCTCCTCTCGCTGTGACTGCGAGGGTGTTAGACCACTGGACCACTGGACTATATATATAGATCCGACCCACTTGGGTTTTAGTGTTACTGTACATTATATTTTTTAACTATAATAAATTTAGGCCTGGTTCTAAATAGAGGTTTAGATTAACTAATTAGCATCTATCTATACCATACGTAAAATAAGAGGTAGTTTTAAACCAACTCATCTGTTGTTGAATCACATCTACACTTGAACACTCTCATACTTTCATCCTAAAAAAATACTTTCATCTTCACTCCACGCAAAAAGTTCAAACGTGTGTTACACTGACCAGCAGCGCATCCTTATAAACTGCTCCTGCTCCCCTCAATGCCGTGATGCTACAAAACCGCGAGGCACTGCTCTGCTGCTGTAGCCGCCATGGGTCAAGGCCTAAGGCCTACTGCTGCTTGATCTCTTCTTCTTTTTCTTCTTTCTCTTTCTTTCTTTTTCTCAATTATTTGTGGGACGTTTCATTGGGCATTTTTTTAGTAGCTCTCATATTAATAAAAAAGCTAGCCATTAATTAAGTTGATCAAATTATCATAGCCGTATATTATATTAAAAATTTGTGTTAAATAAAATGTGCAATTGAATATACTATCGAGTCTTTGGTTAATTTACTTTGACATTTGATAAGAATTCAAAATTAATAAATATGTTGTTTTATGCATCTTGAAATATCAATTGGACTTTTGATTATTTTACTTTAAAATTTGATTAAAAAATTAGAATTAATAAATATGTTATGTAATAATTATATTAAAAAGTATGTTATATAATAATTATAAATAATTAGATGATAAATAATTATTTATATCAATATGAATAATATTTGATTTGGCAACAATTTTAAACAATCAGAAAAAACAAAACATATTTTTTTGGTTTTCTAGAAAATAATGCGATAATAGCTTGGTCAGGCGTTTCAGATAAGCCGCGCGCCTGCGAAAACTATTATCGCAAGTGGCGGCTTAACAGAGTCGTATACGATAATTGATCTTTGCATATGCGCCAGCCCGTTTGAGAAAAAAAGAGAGAGGCTATTTTCAAGTACTCCTTCTAGAGGACCGGTCCATCCGCCCGTGAAGATCCATTCTGAACATATGTGAAAATGTTTTGTGTAGTTGTGTAAACCACACAGATAATCGACAAGATCTTTAATCCCACCAAAAAGTAAGTAGAATGAAAATGTCATAATCTGTAGCTATAATGGTTTAGTACAATTAATCTGCGGCTGTAATTGGTAACTGCCTACTTCCTAGGTAGGTGGCGGCACAGAGGATTGACGGCATTGTTGAATGTTTAAGATGTTGCCTTCCATTTTCTACTACCAAATAAAACTCAACGATATTGTTGAATGTTTCTCATGAAAACTAGTAGTAGCCTAGGAACGCACGCCGACCTCCTTGGTGGAGGCGTGGTATAAAGAATCTTGATCTTCATACGTTTTGACGCAGCAAGGGTCTCGGCGGCTTGTCCGTAGCAGCTCGAATCCAATCAGGATGATGTCGTGAGCTGGATGGGTCAAGTCGGTTGCGAAGCGGATCGTGGCCTGAGCGAAGATGAACAACCGGTGCGACTGACGATGAGTATCCTCGAGCATGCAAAGCTCCTCGGCGGCGGAGTGTGCCCATTCGGCCATGGCAGCCATCACCTCTAGGCTTGCCGAGCACAGCTCCAGGATAACCCGACGAGGCACGAAGCAATTCCGGAGGATGTCCAGGCTTGCCGAGCACTGCTCCAGGATAACCTGATGAGGCACGAAGCAACTCTAGAGGATGTTCACGACGCCACCAGTGTCATCGATCGTTGACCTAGTCTTCACCAACAGCATAAGTCGCCGAATTTCATCCATGGCTTACGATGGTAGACGTGATCCCTGCGTCCAAACTGACGTACCCAAGCACGTCAACCGAAGCCAACGTTGATGCTGCCCAAATCCTCATTGCTGGAGGTCCTCGTGTCACCACCGGCGAGCACCGTGGAGGTCGTCTAGCTGCACAAGCTCCAAAAACCACAAGCATTGAAAGTTATGGATATATCTTACACACAGAAAAAAAGTCAACATACAACTCATTTAAGTGCTGAACTGTTGATTCCAGCAGTCTGGCTGCAACTGGTCTTCACTTAGAATTATTTTCAGAGAGAGACCGTTTATCTTTTACTGATTGACTGCATTTGGTTGGTTGTTTTGCAATTGGAGTAACTATGGTTTTTGCGTGAATTACACAATGCGACGTGCACATTGCAGGCACATTTACACAATACATATGCAAATATATAATGATATTTTCATACTTAACTTTATACATTATTTTATATTATATATAAAGTATAAAATAACTCCTTATAAAAATAAAAATGTATTTTTAATTATTGGGGCAATATGGTAAAAGGATAATTTGTCTTGCTCAAGAATCTGCAAGAAATCCACTTGCAAGCGAAATTCCGGCAACGCGAACTATACATAAACAATTAAAATCCTACCCAAAACAAAGAAAAAAAGCTTACATTTAGGGCTAATAATAGTGGATGTGTATGAGGTCTGCTGCGAACTCGGTCCACGGAGGAAGAAAGAAGAAAGAGGGCGGTGGTAGCTAAACTGAGAAAATACAAGAACGCAGAGCACTGCCCCAAATACATGCTACCGGGTCAGCGCACAAAAACTGAATAAAAAAGAAAGCAATGCATCGTATAAAGAACTCAATGGGAAAAAAAAAGCGATGTGACCGCGCGGCGTGCCCATCTGGAGTAGTTATCGGTCATGCAACGCCTCTTATTGTTCGTTTGGCTTAAAAAGCAGTCCCTGGATTGGAGCGAGGCGAGAGAGGGAAGCCATTTTTCTGGGCCCCACAGCTGGAGAAACAAGAAGAAAATGCTTTGGTGTAAGCCTGGGTCCCTACCGACGTGCTATGGCCCACCTGTCAGCAGCATAGGATCGGATCGCCTTCGCATGCGGACCTCGGCGCTTCGGCTTCGTCTTCCTTCCCTTCGCTTTTGTCTCGCTTTTGCTTTCCCCTCCCTCCTCAGACTCGACTCGCGTCGCCTTGGAATATTCCAAGCTTGCGCTGGGACTGGGAGGACGACGAAGCCCCCCTTCCCTCAACCCTAATTTGCTTCCATCGATTGGTGAGACCTCCCATGCCTTCTTCTTCTTCTCCCTCTCTGCCTCTTCCTCCTTAGAGGTAACCGCAACATTTGATGTCGCTCGCGGGTTCTTGACTTGTTGCCAATCTCAAGTCCCAGGTGTGATTGGTTTTTCTATGCGCTTGTTTCAACTGTCTTTCCGCTAATTGGACACCTTGCTTCGTCTAAATGCCAGCTTGTTCCATTCGGTTTGCTGTACATATCCTAGAGGGCGGTGTGCTTTTGTGATTCCTTTGCCTGTTTTGCCAAGGGTCCAAGTTCATCTTGTGCTTCCGTCGGGGCTGTACAATCCGAATCTCTTTCCATTTCGGTGCATTTTCTCATATCAACCTAGCAAGGTAGCAGTTGTTAGAGCAAAAATGGTGTCGGCAATTCGCCTTTGTTTTCCCTCAGTTTGTTGCGTTCTTGGACACGTGTGCGCTACCACTGTCTCCGTATTCTACATTACTTGATGCAATTCATTTCCTCGACCTCCCCAATTTCAGTACCATCGCTTTTCTTCTAGACTAATGAAACGCTTTTCTTTTAGACAAGGACACAAAATTAACCCAATGAAAAGGTCTACTACTCTTTTTATAAGTTTTTTTTTCTTATCTTTAGGCCATTACTTGATAATTATTCTGTTTCGATTAAGCTGGTCCAGTTTTCAGTTGGTTGGTTCTTCCCTACATCGTGGCTTGGTTGCTACGTTTTAATTAAGCTGTACCTTTCCAGCCTCGAGATTAATTCCTGATTTCAGTGTATAAACACAATGCAATCACTTCATTAAAGTATACGCTGTTGGTGCTTACCTTATTGTCTTTGGTCGTGTACAAATTATGCTGTAATCTGGTGGGTTTGGAAAACCACATGCACAGTGTCGGTTGTAAGCTTCATTGCGTTTCTTTCTTGTGGCTGTTCTGCTTTTCTATTGGCTGCAGTTCAGGGCCAAACTTTACTTGTTCCAAGTTAAGGGCTGCTGCATGCTCGTTATATTTCTAGAGTAAAATACACGGTCAGTCCTTAAATATAGATCTGGTATCATCTAGCTCTATAAACTTATAAAATACACATTTAGATTTCTAATATTGATTTAATGTATCACTCAATAGCTCATGGCCATCCACGATAGCTAGAATTTTGCATTTATATGCTCCTTCGTTACAATACATCCCCAAAATTAACTCCTATCACTCACAAATTGCACTTTGCTGCTATCTTAATCGTCGCTATCCTTAATCTGATTTAGAGGTGGCGGGAGTCAATTCAGGGCATGATGTAGTAGAGATTCTTAAATACAAAATTCTTCCTATCTTGAACAACCACGTCAGCGTCCGAGCTGTATAATATGCACTTTGGATTTCAGGTGATATATTAAACTAATATTAGGGATCTAGATGTGTATTTTATAAGTTTATGAACCTAGGCGATATATCGGTCTAAGTTTAAGTACTGACCATGTATTTTAGCCTATTTTGTATTTCTGTTGTTACTATACTGTTACATGGTTGTGCCTTAATTGGTGGTTGCTATGCAGCCTGGAGGCTAGAGAGTTACTATGGCTAGAGCAAATGAGATGGTCAGGGGAGACTCAAGGATGATGGTGGTCTTTAGTGCCTTGCCATCTAAATCAGAGCCACTGACATTTGAAGACTCTCTCAGATTTGTCAAGAAAGTGAAGGTGAGTTGAGTGTTCTTATAACTCTTTCTTTCTTGTTACATGCTCTTCATTCTTGTGATCATGATGCAAGTTTTACAGTGCTACTCACCTGCCCACTAAGTCATAATTTGGTTGGTCATGTCCATTTTTTTGTTTCATAATCTGATGGGTATCAACCATTTAAATTTTGATGCTTGCAAGAATTCCAGCTTGTGAGATCTTTATAAGGAAATACATGTCTGTACACATTAAGAACTAGTCATGCTTTGATTTTTTAGTGGATATTTTCGATTGTGGTTAAACTACTTTGTGCTCCATACTATCCTGAGGAATATTGAGCCATGCGTAATGCTAAATTATAGCTCTTGTTGCTTGTTCGACATATATATAAGCAGCCTGAAATAGTTATATGGAAAAAATATAGATAATAAATGGATGATATAGATCAGTTAAAAATATCTGCTACTATGATAAAGAAACAATATTAAACAGACCCTGGTGATTTTGAGATGTTTTAAAGGAAAAAAAAATGTTAGTCTTTATCCTGTCTTTTTTTTTTGGATCTGGCTTAAGCGCACCATGTGCCGCGACACAATCTGATACCTTTGTTTCTTGTAGAACTGCTTAGTTCTCAGCTTTGCCTCATTTCGTCAGAAAATGTAGTTTTGTTACCTTTCGGTATTCTAGATAATTGCTTTCAGCCATTTAGTTGGATATTATTATCAGTATACCAGATTTATTCGTGTTTGTAATAAATTCCTTGTTTGTCAGGCTCGTAACTACATGTTGTATTTGTCATTGTTTGACATTGTTGGAAGAATGGAGCTATCCCAGATGGAGGCCTACCGGGAGGTATGAATGTCATTGTCTCCCTTTCTCAACAATTTTGGTAAATGATCAATTAACCTCTTGTCTGTTTGTTCTTCAGTTACAGCTGCTGTTTCAAAATCACCCTGATTTGTGTGAAGAGCTTGAAAAGTTCAGACCTCCAGTGCCTATAAAACATGCAGCGAACAACATTTGGCCCTGGCTTTTTGCTTGTGCTGTTCCACTGGTGGCAGTAAGCCTAATTCCAGCTCTTGGAAACCCAGTAGTGTGGTTTGTCCAACAAACACTAGGTGAAAAAGTGAAGGCATGATTCAACTCTCTCTGCAGCAAGCATATGTGGTTGCTTCATGTCGTTTATCCCACCGACGATTATGTAATTATTAACGTGCTGTTATGTGTATACATGTAGAGCGACATTCCAGGAAAAAACTGGTGTTATTGGACAACAAGTAGAGGGCTAGAGAAAGAAATTTAGCCACCACCTGAAGGATGGCAAGATTATGCTCTTGAATTTGTTTGAAGTAATAGTCCAAGGTGATTTCAGCTGCCTGCTATAACGATACTGCATTTCAGAGTAACAGAGTTGAACTGCCAAGTCTTTAGAGAGAGAAACTTTTAGTTGTTATCATATACTCCCATTTGTTTTCCCCGTGCGCGCCAATTCATTCCCGCGCTCTCGTTAGGCCACGTCGACGACGATTCCTGCTCATCGGATGTGCCATGTGCTGTCCATCGAACCGCCTGTCCCCATCTTCCGAGCCGTACCGGGGAAAACGACCCTGCGCCCGTTTCCTTCGCCTCGACGTCTTCGCATCCACTATCTCCGCACAAAAAAAAAAAAAAAAACCCCAAGGATCCAGCCACCTCCGGCGGCCAGGCCCTTGCTAAGGCGACTCCGCTGCCGCCCCCGCCGGTCATCTCATCCGCGGCCACCGTCCCCCACCTTCCGTGCTGCTCCACGGCATCCCCGCTGTTTGGCGCCGCCGTCCTCTCCATCTCTGTATGTACAGCTTCCCAGCTATGCTGCTGCTCTTTATTCCTCAGAATTTTGCATCTCCTTTCTATGTTTGCTTTTCTGGGATTTAGGTTTAATACATTTTCCACTCTATAGTTGTTTCCTACAGTTCTGGGTAAAAAAAAATCATCTGCACAATTACTTGTACAAATTCCACTGTATTATACCATATCTCACATCCATCCTTCTTTGCTTCATTTCATTTTTCTGTGATCCAGCTTTCTCTACCATTTTTGGCATGGAGACAGAGTCACCACTTATGACTAGAAGCAGGTCCATGGCTATTGAGTGATTACAGTTTGTATATGGAAGATGGATTGTGAGTGCTGCTCTATAGCTGTTCCCAACTGGCCTGTGTGAAAAAAAAAACCCATCTATACAATCGCTTCTACATATTCTCGTATACATTATCTCTGATATCTATGCTTCTTTGTGTGGTTTTCATTTTCCAAACATCTCACCTTTTGGTATAGTCTTTCTGGTACAGTTCAGGGAAGTGATCATCATTTGGCTTGCGATAGATCTGTGACTGCAAATTAATCAGGTTCGATATGAAACACAAATTATATGTGCTATGCTTATAGGTTTTATATGAAATTTGTTATTTGGATCTTCCATTGTGGATCAAACTAACTTTTCTTTTTCTTTATGTACAAGTGCTCTTAATTTGGGCTTAAGAGCAAAATGTTGTAGGATGAGTTGATGCAGCGCTGATCCCAGCTTATATCAGGTTTTCCTTGCATTATTTTTTTTAATTTTCAGCTGAAGTTAAATTAATATTTATCACTATATGTATTTATTTATTTTGCTTAGGAAGATGTCAAATCTTCTGATGGCCTATTGGCATCTGATGCATGGTAGCTATATCTATATGTATGCATTACAGCCTTGCTATTGACTCTGAACATATTAAGTTATCATGGTATTTATATTGCATGATCAGTGAACAATTTAACTTGAATTGATTATCAGCCTTATTTGCTGCTTGCCATACTAAAGAGTGCACCTGACCATGTGGCTATCGGTTTGGACTGCAGCCTTATTTTCTATGCACGCTTATTTTCTTGTAATTTTTATCTTTCTTTACAGAAGAGAAAGCCAGCCAAACACTCCATTGGACCATCTACTGATGCATTACTCTAATAAAGTCTGCGCCAATTTACAGATTACTGTGTTACTTCAAATTAGTTATAGACCAAGAGACTTAGGTGCCGTCACGTGAGCCTATAATTTGTGTTTTTACTTGTCTCAATGAGATTCACTTCTACAAATTGTTTGTGTGCTGCTTCTATAGGATTGTACTGATGTTTTAATTGTGTTTTCCCAAGTGTGACAAGCTCAACCTCTTGGCTTCACAATTAAAGACAATGTTTTAGCCTACATGAAAATGAGTGTAATCTTTTATCTTCTATCTCCATGCTTTTGAAGAACTTCATAAATCATGTATTCAGTTATATTTCATTTATATTATGTCTCTCTAGCCACGCGCAACAAGCGCAGGTCCCATCTAGTCATTATGGATGGGCAGTGGTACTACAGCAGTTGCATGCAGTCTGCTGCAATTAACTAATGGCTCCAGATTTGCTGCGGCAGAACAACTGAATAAATCATAGATGTAGCTAGTGCAGTGTTAATGAGTTATGGGGTTTACAAGTTAGCCTTTCTTTTTTCCAGGAGCAATTATGTTTTGAAGCAAATTGTAGGAACACGTTTGTGCTGTTTCATTGAACTATTATAAATACTTAAATGGGTATTCACTTTTCTGAAAGAGAGATTAGACTACCACTTGGTAGAGTCAAAGTTGGAAATGTTGGCTAACCTGTAGTAAAACACTGGTAACGGTTGCAGTGGGAAAGAAACTTTGCTAATGGTTTAGTACTGCAGCTAGAGATGGGTTCATGATTTTTTCTATGCTCACACCTGTGCGGATAACAGGTATCTATACCACGACTAAATGGAATTGGGAGGGAGGTTAGAGATGATGATTCCCGATTTCTTGACCCATAGGTTGCCCTAGCCTGTCTAGCTTTGTGGCTGCTTCACAAGTCATGAGGTGGAGGATATGGTTAAAGCTAAAGGATGGTCAGATGGAATAATTTTGTACTAAGGTTTGGTGTTTAAGTAATTGTTAGGTCTTAAGATAAATACATTTTTTGGCTAGGCTTCTGGGTATTTTTTTACTCACAAGTTGACGGGTACGGGTGGCTATACCAATCTATCCATCCGATGTGTTAAGTGTTTTATCCTAAAACTAAATCCATGATATAATGATAAGACTATATTTAACTCCTAATAGAATAAAAACCCACCCGGTCTTAGTTCATGGGTCCATTGCCATTTCTAACTGTAGCTACTACTAATCTTTGGTCAAACCTGTGCACGATAAGTAAGAAAATAGCTCGAACGACTTTATTATCTGTCATTTATACGACAAAAGATCGCAAGGTCGGTATAAATTAGTGATAAATCCAGCTATCGATTTTTTTGAGTAGGATTTACAATAATGTGAAGATCCAGTGGCAGGTAGCCCTCTCTGCAAGCTAGGGATCCCCACCAGTGACAAACGGCCAAAATAAGCCCATGTATATACGGATCCACAGAAATACGTCTCCTGTGCGAGAACGCGCATACAACATCCGGAAATACGTACAGACGCCCTAGCGGTGGTGCAGACCGACTGGGCCGGGGGCACGGTAATTTCATTGACAGGTGGGCCCGGGTGCACTAATCGCGATGTAACCGCGTGCTAATCCACACCGCTCGCTGGAATCCCCAAGTCCAATGGGTGAGGGTGGGTGGTGTCCTGCGTTGTGTCGTTGCTTGCTACCCACAGAACAAGCTAACCTCCCCCCGGCACGATCACCGCCGCTACCCATTTCGGACCCTAGGACTGTAGATCTGCACCGTCCACGTGGCGGCTATGTCGGACCGTGCGGTCCAGATCTGGGTCGCGGGCTGCGCCGTGGCACCGGGCGGTGTGGATAGGGGAGCGGTCACCGACGCGATGCGCCTCTTGTATATTGTTAAAGCCGTTCCCTTGTCACGCCTCGCCTCTCTTCTTCTTCGCTTCGCCTCGCATCGTTTCCCCACCCTTCCCTTCCATTCCATTCCTCGCCGAGCCGATTAGCTCCAGAGCCTTCGCCTCCCGCTTGCCTCGTGCTGCGCCTCTTCGCGCCGCGTTCGGGGCTCTCCCGGGGCTAGCGGCGGGGCAGATCCGGCGGCTGCGGCTTCCGGGACTCGGGAGGATCGGCGGCGGCGCCGACCGGGAGTTTGTCCGAGAGGAGTCGGTGCCGGTTTGGTTGGCGCGCGGGGACGAGGAGGAGGAAGAGGGGAGTCAGTGTATGGGGGGATGAAGCGCGCCAGGGACGACGCGCTCATGGGCTCGCAACTCAAGCGCCCAAACGTCGGTCGATCCGATCCGTGAGTCGCTTCCTTCTCGCCTCGCCTTCTCCCTCCTTAGGTTCCTCGGTGCCGTCGCCTTCGCGTTCCAGGCGTTCCTGCCTGTGGCTTTGTTTTTTATTTTTTGTTTTTTCAAAAAAAAGGGGTTCAGTTCGGACTCCTGAGTCCGCGAGAGAGTGAAAATATTTCCATCCGCGTGAGGAATTCGAGTTTCCTTTGGTGCATATCTCTTCTTCACCGTCAAATCTGTGTCCGCTCGTTCCAATTTGTAATTCTACGTCGCCAAAATGGTATTTTTTAGGGTGCGATTTTTTCCCTACTGTTTTGCGTTTTGATCTAACTGTTTGCCCTCCTCTCGTGGTGTAGGACGGCCCAGCCGCAGCACATGCCTCTGGGAGGGCCGGCATCGGCCGCAGCGCCGCCGCCTCAGGCCGCGGCTGCTCCCCCTGCTCAGCCGGCCGCCGGTGGTGCAACGGCCGGCCAGAAGCTCACAACGAACGATGCGCTCGTCTACCTCAAGGCCGTCAAGGATAAGTTCCAGGACAAGAGGGAGAAGTATGAGGAGTTCCTCGAGGTCATGCGCGATTTCAAGAGCGAGAGGTTTGTCTACGCTGCTACTCTCCCAATCCGATCCCTACTGCTTTACATATTTCACTTGAGCAGGATATTGACTTGTCTATCTTCCATGATTGTCTTGTGGTGCAATCTGGGTGCAGGATTGATACTAACGGAGTCATTATTCGCGTCAAGACACTGTTCAACGGGTACCCTGAGCTGATCCTTGGGTTCAATACATTCTTGCCCAAGGGTTATGCCATCAAGCTGCAGGAGGAGAAGAAACCTGTTGATTTCGTGGAAGCCATTAATTTTGTAAACAAGATAAAGGTATAAATACACATACACACGTTTTATGGAGTATTTTCCATCATGTAACTGCTGTGATGTGTAGCGATTTATGTCATTTATTGCTTCTTTTCAACAGAATCGGTTCCAGCATGATGAACATGTCTATAAGGCATTCTTAGACATCCTCAACATGTATCGCAAGGACAATAAATCCATCCAAGATGTTTACCATGAGGTTCCTATTCCCTCTACGTTTTTTAGCCTTCCATAGTATGCGATGCTTCTGTTGTGAATAGTGAGTTAGCTTGTCTTTTTGCCAGGTTGCTGTGTTGTTCACGGACCACAAAGATTTACTTGAAGAGTTCCAGCATTTCTTGCCTGATACCTCTGTGCCTCCACAAGCGGTGGCCTCTTCAAGGGGTGGTTTAGTTAGGCGGGATGACAGGACCTCTCTGATGGCTCCTGCTAGTAGGAACCTTCACAATGAAAAGGTATAAATGACCTACTGTTTTGTAACCTTCATTTACTTTTATTTATGAGCTGTATAGCAAAGCACTATAAATCATCTTATTTTGTAACCTTAATCTGCTTTCAGTCTCAATCTAGTGACTAGTGAGTAGTTTTTTAGTTGGTAGAAAATATGATATTGTATTATAGGGAAGAAGCCATGTTTGCTTGACTTTTGAGGAAGCTGTTGGCAAATTATGCTGCAAGAATCAAGTGTTGCAAACACAAGGAGAAACATAAAAGGGAAACTGTAATAGAGAACTCATGGAGTACCTGGGTAGCGATTCTCATGTAAAAGACGTAATTTATTAATTTTGCCATGTTACTAATGTATAATCTCCATTTCATTAACTAAACATTGGATTCCAAAACATTTTATTGTTTTACTATGTGGGATTAGAATGAAGCCAACATAAGACTATTGCATTTTATTATGTAGGCAAGTCCCTTTTTTCTGCTAATAGGCATCAGCTAATATGACAAAGTTAGCTGATTGGTTATCTCACTTTTTTTTATTCAGAGGGATAGGGCTCATCCATCGCATGCTGAACGTGACTTGAGTGTTGATCGTCCTGATCTGGACCATGATCGCCAGCGAAGACGCCTTGAGAAGGAAAAGGAACGTAAGGCAGAAAGGGATAAGCGTGATTATGAAAGAGATGAGAAGGATGGTGAAAATGACAGCAAAGATCTTGATATAGGACGCAAGCGCAAATCTTTCACAAGGAAGATGGAGGACCCTACCAGTGCTGATGCATACCATGGGGGGCCCCTGGAAAATCACGGAATACTTGGTGCATCTGCTTCATCATATGATAATAAAGATGCACTTAAGAGTAAGTCTGTTAGAATACTGAATTGAGGTTTTCTTTATGATCATCACAGTACATTTTCTTCTCTATGTTGCTATTTTATTCTGTGCTTCAAATGCAACTTAGGTGCTGCATTATGTAAGAACTTATGCCATATATTTAATTTGTCTGTCGCTTAACTCTGTTTCAGCATGTATCTGGAGAATTCTTCTGGCTTTCCACTTTTCAGTTACTTATCTACATGTTTCCTTGAAACATCAGGTGTATACACACAGGAGTTCCATTTCTGTGAAAAAGTGAAGGAGAAGCTGGAGCATGATGCTTACCAGGAGTTTTTGAAATGTCTTCACATATACAGCCAGGAAATTATTACCAGGAGTGAATTGAAAAACTTGGTGGGTTTCTTATAGATTCATGCTATTCTGGAATTTAAATGACCTCTGCCTTTCTTATCTATGTGATTTTACTTGATATGTGATCATGAACATCGTCACTGGTGTACAGGTGAATGATATACTTCAGCAGCATCCAGATCTTATGGATGGGTTTAATGAATTCTTGGAGCACTGTGAGAATATTGGTAGGTCGCATATTTAATATTTATCCATGATCATCTTACAATATTTCTTTCAAATTTCATTGTTTCATCTCTGAAACATTCTTTCCCTCTCCCTGCAGATGGTTTTCTGGCTGGTGTCTTCAATAAAAGTATGTGATGGGTGCTTTCAACTCTGTATCCCCTTATTCTTTCTCCTTTTATAATCTCATGTTAATACTAATTATATTGGTGAAGGGCAAACTGGACGAATTGTTAAAACTGAGGATAAAGAAAGAGACAGAGAACGAGAGAGGGAGGATAGGGACAGAGAGCGTGAAAAGGAAAGAGAAAAAGAACGGGAAAGAATTGAGAAAGGATCATCATATAAGGAAGTTGCTAGTCAAAAACCTGTGTTCTCTAGCAAAGAAAAGTATAACCTATACAAACCAGTATCAGAACTTGATCTTTCAAATTGTCAGCGGTGCACTCCAAGTTACCGACTTCTACCTAAAAATGTAAGCTACCTTAGCTCACGTTATTTTTTGTTGATGTGTTTTGTTTAACATACGGTTTAATCCTGTTTCCAGTACCCAATGCCTCCCGCAGGCAACAAGACTGATCTTGGAGCTTCAGTGCTTAACGATCACTGGGTATCAGTGACATCCGGAAGTGAAGATTATTCATTTAAGCACATGAGAAAGAATCAGTATGAAGAGAGTTTATTTAGATGCGAAGACGACAGGTGCTGATTTATGCTTTTAGTGAAAATAGCACTAATCTACTTTTACATATTTATTGTGCATAGAATATAGCCCCTTTAATTGGAGTAGCCATTTTTACTTTATCACTTCAATCATCCCTTCAAAACGTACTATCAAAATTCTTGTTATGCTGTAAGCTAATATTGATATCCTCACCTCTATGGCAAAAGTAGTGCTATTATACTCATATTAAGTTAGTGCACAATCTAAGTTTTCATGATGATGACTGGGATCCTTGAGCCTTCAAGAGAGTTGTGGTTATAAAAAATTTGCTATCCTGCTTGTGCATATGTTAAGTTAGTCGGTATGGTGATATTGTTTTTTGTGTTGCTTCTTGAGTCAGATGCGGCATACGCAGTAGTAATTAATGGTGTGTTGATTTGGTTCTCCAGTCACGTGTAGTTTTCTGTATTGTACAATACCATGCCTTTTGGGTTTCTCAATTTGTGGTTGGAATCCATCCGAGATGGAATGTGAGTCTTGATCTCTACTATCTGAAAGGAAATGGAAATTGACTTAAAAAAACTTTATGAGCAGATTGTAATTTTCCTGATATGTCAAAACATATGTGGCCCCTATACAATTACATCATGCACCACTTATGTTCTTGAACAAATGTAGATCTTCATTGCATACTTCTCTATTGTGCAATCCTTGCATTTCCCCTTTACATTTTCTTAAGAGAAGCTCATTGAGAGGATCTTTGCTAAATGCTTGTTAGGAACTATTAAGTAGTGAAATTAATTAAACATGAACTAAGTTACATGAGATCTTCTTTGCTGTTTGTCGGTAATTGATTTCTCGAAATATTTAAGCAGTTTGCTCATTTGATGCTTACAATGTACTCTCTGTCCCAAAATATAGAATTTTGTGACAGAGGGAGTAACCAGAAACCATGTTTTCCTGCACTGCGCTGAAGTTTAATTGGCACCTGCACTATGGCTGTACTCTGCCAATGCATGCATGCCAGCTTGAATAGATGTTTTTCCATTTCTGTATCCTCCTCACTTGGAAACTAAATAACCGATGCTTAGTTCTTGCATTGAGCATCTTGAGTTGTAGGCATGATGCATGTGGAAGATATTACATCTCTTTAAATATATTTCTGCAATGATGCCATTCATTGAGGACGGCAAATATAGCAAAAATGTATGTTGTAACTGGCATGTTTATTAAATAATAACTATCCTCTGCAGTTACTGTTTGTGGTGGGTCATCTCCTGATGCTGGTTACAAACTGTTCTCTTTTTTTTTTCAGATTTGAGTTGGACATGCTGTTGGAATCAGTTAATGCAGCAACTAAGCGTGTCGAAGAGTTGATAGAAAAGATGCAAGACAATTCCCTAAAACCAGATAGCCCAATACGCATTGATGAGCATTTAACTTGTATGCATATTCCTTGTTTAATTTATATTGTTATGTCTGGTAATGCATGAAATGGAGTTTGCTTGACTGCCCTTATGGGTTATTCATAACTGTCTTGCAGCTTTGAATCTGAGGTGCATTGAACGTTTATATGGTGACCATGGTCTGGATGTGATGGATGTCCTTCGAAAGAACGCTGGTGTTGCCCTACCAGTCATCTTAACTAGGCTTAAACAGAAGCAGGAAGAATGGTCAAGGTGCCGATCAGATTTCAACAAGGTTTGGGCGGAGATATATTCCAAAAATTATCACAAGTCTCTTGACCACCGCAGTTTCTATTTCAAACAGCAAGATACAAAGAACCTGAGCACAAAATGTACGTGGGGTTTTTGTTGCCTGTAATCTTTTCTTCTGTTAGTTCCAGCCTTGCCTGGTCGTAGAATCTTTCTAATTATATTCTTCCTTCTATAGCTCTATTGACTGAGATCAAAGAAATTAATGAGAAGAAAAGAAAGGAAGATGATGTGCTCCTTGCTATTGCTGCTGGAAATAGGCGCCCAATAGTTCCCAATATGTCATTTGACTATGTAGATTCAAACATACATGAAGATATGTATAAGATCTTCAAGTACTCCTGTGGTGAAGTCTGCAGTTCCTCAGACCAACTGGACAAAGTAATGAGAATTTGGACAACTTTTCTGGAGCCAATTTTCGGTGTTCACCCTCGAACACATGGTTGCGAGGACACAGATGTAGTTAAACCCAAGAGTCGAACCACAAAGTCTGGTCTTGCGACTGTTGGGGAAATCAACACTACTGCAACAGGGGCTGCTGCCAAGCAAGGCCATGATGAAAACATTCCACAGGAACAAACGCCATCAACTCTGGCTAGAGTGGTGAACGGAGTAGCAACTGATACTCAAAATGGTTTCCATGATGCTGATCGAACTGCTCGCAGAGCTGAGGAACCATCGAATGCTACTGTAAATGGAAGAGTGCAAGGTGCTGCCCCTGACACTAATGAAACGCCTGCTGTTAGTACCCAAAATATGTCTACCGAGAGATCTGCAGAGAACATTCCTGTTGCTAGGACTGAACAGCATGGCAATGCTAAGGCGAATTTGGAACCTGCGTCAGGTATGCATTTCTGCACATTGGAACCTCGTCTGGTTTGTTTTTCCCAATTCTTATGGTTTGTCTTGCCTGCTAGGTGTGAATGCTTGTAGAAGTTCCTATGCTGGAAATGATGCAGCTGCTGACGCCCAGGCTGGAAATGAAACAGTACCATCTGTAGAGGTATGAACACGACTTTTTGAAGCTAAATTTACTTTCCATATCTCTTTCCATTATCTTTGTATGGTTCTTTTTCCCTTAGAAAACATTTTTTTTCATTTTGTTGGTGGAGGTTTTTGGTGTAGATTGGTTGCTTTATTCTCTTTTTGTTTGTTGCCGCACTGATGATTTCATATGGAATTGTTGAGCTTGTGCTGAATCCTGTCCATATAAAATGAAAGCAATTTGTTTTGTATGCAGGGATGAATGCAACAAAATCACTGAGAACTCATGATCGTATGTTTCTATTTTTTTTCTTTTTGCAGGGTGGAGAAACAGGGAAGTCAGGATCAACTTTAAATGGAGGCACAAGTGGGGGTAACAAAGGGCGCCTATTTAATGAAGCTTCTGCTTTCCACAATACCCCAAAAGTTGAACGAGAAGAGGGTGAATTATCTCCTAATGGAGATTTTGAAGAGGACAGTTTTGTGCCTTTTGATGATGGAGCTATAGATGGGGTACCTAAAACAAAGGAAGGTTCCACAAGCAGACCATTCCAGGGTAGGCCTGGAGAAACTCAACCATCTTGTGCTGAAGCAGCTGGTGAGAATGATGCTGATGCTGATGATGAAGGTGAGGAAAGCGCACAAAGGTCTACTGAGGACAGTGAAAATGCCTCTGAGGCTGGTGAAGATGCATCAGGAAGTGAATCTGGTGATGGTGAGGAGTGTTCTCGTGAAGATCACGATGAGGAAGAGGAAGATATGGATCATGATGATCAGGATGCTAAGGCTGAAAGTGAGGGGGAGGCAGAAGGAACAACCGATACACATGATGTGGAAGGTGGAATATCACTACCACTATCGGAACGCTTTCTATACTCTGTAAAACCACTTGCCAAGCATGTGCCCACAGCTCTACATGACCGAGATGAAAAATCCTCGCGTATATTTTATGGGAATGATTCATTTTATGTATTGTTCAGGCTGCATCAGGTGAACTTCTAGAAATCTTGATCTTGCGTCTTTGCGTGTGCTCTTGTTTGCTAAAGCAGTTTTACTTGCAGATCTTGTATGAAAGATTACTTTCAGCTAAGACAAACTCATCCAGTGCTGAAAAGAAATGGAGAACTTCTAAGGATACAAACCCACCTGACCTATATGCAAAGTAACGCTGGTTTCTTTTATTTCCTAATTTCTTGTACCACATCTTATCCATAAAATACGATGAATAATCACTCTCAATTTTCATGAAGATTTATAACTGCACTTTACAACTTGCTTGATGGTTCTTCGGACAATACCAAGTTTGAGGATGACTGTCGTTCTATCATTGGGACTCAGTCCTATGTTCTGTTTACTTTGGACAAACTGATATATAAAGTTGTGAAACAGGTACGTTGCCATCCGTTGTTCTATTATGTCATTTTGGGGTTGATGCAAGATTCACTTTTTGAATTATCTGGTACCAGCTTCAAGCTATAGCAACAGATGAAATGGACAACAAGCTTCTCCAGCTTTATTTATATGAAAAGTCAAGATCCCCTGGGAGGTTCTTTGATCTAGTCTATCATGAAAATGCCCGCGTTCTCCTCCATGAAGAGAGCATATACCGGTTTGAATGTGTAAGCTTCATTCTTCTCTGCAGACAATAATGAGTTCTTTCATGTACTTGCAGTTTTGCTTTCCCTCTTGTATGGTTATAAAGCGATGATAGTGTTCTTATGTGTTCAAAAGAACAGGTTCACTTGTACTATAGTGCTTTCTTGTGCTATAGAAATATAGTTATATAGATGACTAAAGGTTGTTTTGTTTTGCAAATTGCAGTGCTCAAACCCCACAAAATTGTCTATTCAGCTGATGGAATATGGTCATGAAAAGCCTGAAGTGACTGCAGTATCAATTGATCCCAATTTTTCATCATATCTTTTTAATGAGTATTTGTCAAGTATGTCAGACAGAAAATTGTTTGAGGGTATCTTCCTTGAAAGGTATTTTCTCCCCCTAAGAAAACTGAAAAGGATCCTTATTCCATGTCTCTGGCATTTATGACTCAAACTGTTCTCCCAGGAATAAGCAGAAGCATTCAAATAACGATGAGCCTTCAGATTCGTTGAAGGCCATGGATGGTGTCAAAGTGGCTAATGGTCTTGAATGCAAGATATCCTGCAAGACCTCTAAGGTTAGCATCTCGTTTTTGGCAAGTAATTCGAGTGCATCCATTTTTACAGGAAAACTAATCGTATCTGATGATATGCAGGTCTCGTATGTTCTTGACACTGAAGATTTCTTATTTCGATTAATAAAGAGGAGGAGACTTTCACCTGTTGGAAATGTGCCTGAGAAGGCTTCAAAAACATCTGCTGCGAAAGTGCAGCGATTCCATAGATTTCTATCCAAGCCTTAGGGTCATCGGCAAAATACTGGTAATTTCACTATAGTTGAGTAGTGTTGTACTGTTGTTTGTATGTCAGGACACTGAATACCATTTTTGCTGCATTGCAGTCCTTGTATCTAAATAAGGAGATGCTGCTGCTGGGATCGTGACTGTTTTGCTTAACAGTGAAGCTGTGGGAGATCGATCGACCCGGCCTCGATCGATCGCACCACAGTGACCTTTGGAATAACTGCTTGATGGGAGGATGATATTACTACATATTTTTATAGTGTAAATAGAGGGAGGAAAGGAATGCAAGGCATGTGAGCACCGCAGTCAGCTCCGGTGCGCCGAAAGATGTGTATTAGCAGACTTAATGTTGTTTGTTCAGTCAGGTTCAGGTTTACCAATATTAATTGTTTACTGCTCTCTCGCTCTCTCTCGGTCCTAGCCTCGTAGGAGGATGGATATTCTATTAAGTAATCACCAAATCATTTGTTGCTCTTGGTATAGGCCTCTGTCGGTTCAGACTAAATGATTTTTGATTGAAGATATGTAGTCTTCTCATTTAAATCTAACGATGCCAATATCAGCTATGTAATCGATCGATCGATGCTTAAGTTGGGTAATTAGACAGGCAGACTTGCCATCCATACAGTAATAATTTGAGGGGAATGCTAGGACCCGGCGGTGTCCTGGTATACCGTTCCGATTCTTCGAAGGGAAAAGTTGGCTTTGACGTCGGATTTAAACTGTACCTTTAGCCGTAAAATGTAAATTTGGGTAAAATGACCTTTATAATTATACTGGTATAGAGTAAAACATTCCCTCCTCTTTCTCCTCTCTCTTTTTCCTACACAAGCACGTGACTCGAGCTGGGACAACAATCTGCGGCTTGGACGGCTGAACAGGGAGGATGGTGGAGCCACACAATGACAGTGGTGATGGAGAGTCATAGAGGTGCAAGGCCACCGTTGACTAGGTAGCTGGTAGCTGGCGGTGGCTCAACCGCTGCAGCCATGAGGGCAATTGGCCAGTGACGGCAAGCTGGTGAGAGAATGAGAGGCATATCCGTTGAAGCAAGGCCTACTCGGCGAGAGACGGAGAAAATAAGGTGAGGAGACATATTCATTAGAAGCCAATAGTTATGGCACAGCTTGATCGTTGAGACTCAACAGATCTAACACCTTTGAATTCCGCCTCTCTAACTGATTCTCACTCTCCCGTCACCTCTCCGCACCGTGGCTACTACTTCTATGCCTATCATCGCTCCCACTCCCTCCTCATCTCTACGGTCAGCAATCGCCTTAGCCTTCTTGTTGACGTCAAGCTCCTCTCTATCTATGTGGGTCTGGCGAGCGTTGCCTCTTTCCATATGTTTAATACCGATCCCTTTCCCAACTAAGAGAGCCAACATTGACTTTTAGGAGACCAGGATGTCGAGAAGTAAGAAGAATGGAATTGGAGAGATAGAGAGATTAGGACACCTGAAATGCCGTCTTGCTACGTCCTCACCGCCGCCATGCTGCGGTGTTGCTAGGAGAAGAAAGAGAGGACGCTGATATATGAGTCTCACAACTCAACCGGTTGGATCAGGTCAACGAGTCATATCAGTAAAAACCGACTTTAAAATTATTTTAAAAGTTAAGTTAGGTATGTTTTAATAGTTGAGAGTATCGTTTTACCCAATTTTACTATTGATCTATAGTTGAGGGTGTTACAGTGGACTTTTTCCATCTTCGAATGGTGCAGTGCCCAAGCACCCGTCTCCTGTCCTGACTCCTGCCACGCGTCCTTCGTGGACCTAGTCTCATAGAACTATCAAATTGGGCCACTGCATGGATAACCCATGGCAGTGTATCAGACTAGCCAATAGGGATCTCCTAGATGTGTATTAAGCTTGCCTATGTACTAACTAGTTGGGCACTTGGCTATTTCGATACAGAAGATCTGATACTTATGGTATTTGATACCCAGATACTAAGAAGATCTGATATCAAGACATCAAATATTATGTCTTTTTAGTTTGATATCTCGTATTAGTAAGGTTTATATATATAGGTACAAGAAATGGGTATATGTGTATACCAAATTCAATAACTATCAGATTTGATCCTAAGTGTACTAGATATAAGACAGCAGATCTGATACATACATGATATCTAGATACTAGACATAGTACATGACTAATGTGGGTATTGATATAATACATACGAGGTAACAGAGATGATATCTATCACTTGATACCCATGTACTGTACCATGGAGGTGTCGAGATCTACATTTATCATGGTCCCTCGTCCGATGGCCGAACCTAGTTAGCCTTGCTTCGTATGCAAAGCACATGACCACAAATGGCCCAAAGAAATAGATACGGTCTAGAAAAATCCCGCATGTAGCCCAATTGGGATAAGTGGCGAGCTAGGCCTAGCACAGGTTTGTGCACGCACCTAGTACCAGAGAAGCGCACCTGTGTGCGCAGAGGGAAATCACGCGTTAGCAGTCAAGGATTCGTTATACTTAGACAGTCTCCCATCCTTTAGTATTTCCCTAGTTTTTAATAGCTTCTCTGTTACATCTATATTTGCTAATACAGTGTCCTCGACTTGAGGCCTAGCAAGCAAGAAGGCTAAACTAACTGCTAGTTAGCTTGTGATAATTATGGGACTACTCGATCAACTAGAGACAGTTATTATCTGACACTGTATGTTACAATAGAAGAAAAATGCACAGTGTATATATAGTATATGCACATCTATCCTTTCATCCGGTGCAGTCCAGCTAGTCCGGATTACATATGTAATTTTTTTTAGAATTGCTAACTCATATTTGATAGGAAATCGGGAAAGAAATCTTACAGATTCTGCGTAGTAGGATCCATACTATGATTCATGCTTGAGCCACTGTCTCCAACTCCAATTCTTATCACCTACAACGGCCCAAAGGTGGGCTGCAAAGATAGGGGGCAACGAATTGGCGACTTGCTACCGGAATCATGGGGTCAACAATGGACCTGATGGCAACGGCAAAGTGGAACGGAAAAGGTTACAAGACAAACAACAATGCTAATGGATCTAGTGGCTATAAGACAGGAAAGACGACAACACGAAGCCACGTGAGGCGATGAAAACAACAGCGCCAACACAGGCGGTGGACAAGAATAGAAAGGTTAAGAGCCAGAGAACGATATGGACGGATCTAGTGGCTATGCTATTGAAAACGAAGAAGTCAACATGGGTGCATGAGAGATGACGAAGATTACCGTCCCAACATTGATGGTGGATGAATAAACCACTAGGGGAGGATGGCGGTAGAGGAATTCAGCGGTGGCCCTTAGTGTCAAGGGTGACATCGGTGAGGTGGATAGAAGGAACGCATGGGACATTGTTGGAGAGGGGAATAGCGGCGGTGGGCAGCGGTCATTAGGTCTAGGGTTGGCTATATATATAATAGATGGTGGATGCAACCTGAGCCTTTGGATCTTGTGGTCTCCTTTGAATCCTATGTCCAAAATTTGTAAGATATGGACCACCAATTTTCTTGCACATTATAATCTCTCTTTTTTAGAACGTTTACATATGTTTTAATTTTGGAATGCAGTGTAGTGATATAGACGAGCAAATGACAATGCATAGTAAGTCGGTTGGTGAACTCTTGCATTAATCGATTAAAAAAAACCTCTTGCATTGATTCCATCATGATAAAACCGATCAAAACTAACAACAATAAGAGCAGATGATCAAAACTGACAACTCAACACAATAGCAGACAGATAATTTTCCGGTGAATACTAGATGCTCTGCTAATCTATAGTAAAGTCTTCCTTGGTCATGGGTGGGGGCGGGGTAGCATCAATCGATCAATCGAAGCGCAGAGCCCAAGAGCACTAGTATCTATCTAGTGAGTGACTAGTAGAGAGAAACCAATTGCGGGTAGACGATGGATCGGATGGGGCTATGATGGGGGTCGCGTCAGAGGAGCAGCAGGAGGTCGAAGAGGTTGGTGGTGGTGGCGTCGCGAGCTAGAGCGGCGACGGCGACGGCGGTGGCGAGGAGGCCTGTCGCTTCGTTGAGGCGGGGGCGTGCTTCGGAGAGCCGGTTGGTGGCGGCGTCCATCCACTGCTTGCGGACGTCGAATGCGTAGTAGTCGACGCCGGTGGCGACGGTGAGCATGTGGATGGCGGCGTGACAGTCGGCGCTGGCATCGAGGAGCTTCTTCCGCGCGCCGCCAAACGCCTCCACCAGCGAATCCATCTTGGAGCGCCACAGCATCGCCGGGACCCCCTGAAGCATGCTCGCCTTGTCCGGCGTGAGCCAGCGGCCGACGTTGATGATGGCCTCCATGGCCATGACCTCCATCTCCGTGACCTGGCGCGACGCCAGGGCGATGGAGTGGTTGCAGTCGTTGGCGATGAGAGTCCCCGCCGCCTCCGCGAGATCCGGGAGGGCGCCTCCTGCGATGTTGGCTTGGGCGGAGTGGATGGCGTGGAGCGCGTCGGAAATGTGGCCGGAGGGCGGGGAGACGGAGAGGAGGACGAGGCGCAGCGTCCCCAGCGCGGTGGTCGCCAGATGCTTCACGGCCAAATCCCTCTCCCGATTTGCCGCCGCCGCCGGATCCATCACCATCTCCATCGCTCGCGCGCTCTCTCTTTTCCTCTCGTTTCGGTGGTGTGGTAGCGTTCTACTTCTAGGCTTGGGAAGTTGGGATCGATCCAGTCGATGAGCACCATTTATATAGGGGCGGTTTGTGTTGTGGTACTGTATGTATGTAGGAATGTATCGTGCCGTGTCGCCATTTTGCTTTTGAATTGCAGGATACATCGAAAAAAAAGCAGTAAATTAATTACTAATGAGCTAGTGTTAGTATTAGTTAGTACTACTATCATTTTTTCTTTTCTTTTTAATCAACAAGTGTAAAGGTCTAAAAAAGTACGGTAGTTTGTTTCAAGAAAAAGTATAGTAGTATAATGGTTGGAATATCCTCTTAGTTATGTGGGGTTGTTGACGTGAAAAATCTAATGATGCCTTGCATCGGCACACATGGAGGAAAGAGTCTCACCGGATGTGCCAAAAACGTGTTAGTGAAAAAATCTTCAAAACCCTCGTGTTGCGCACGAAGACTACAAGATCTTTAAACTCTTTAACATTCTTGGCTTGATGAGATATGAGTATGGCAATCAATTTAATCTTCTAATTGACAAGTAAGATAGAAATAATTAGATTAACGTGTCAATTGGTCGATAGGTCGATACAGACTCCTGCTATCGGCTAGATTACCGAAGGGGTTAAAATAAACATTAGCCGAAGGTCCGATGTATGTATAAAGCAAACGATGTAAACATCGAAGCACACAATGAAGACAAATACATCGACCGAAGGTTCAATGTAAGCCAATACAATAAGAAGAGAATAAAACCTACTAGCTCATGATGCTACCTTTGTTAACAACAATATTGAGAGATCGAATTGAACTGAGACAGTATAAGATTAAAATTAATAAAGCTAGATCGGCTAATAGTAGATTAATTGTAGCATGAATATTTATGAGCTAATAAAAGATAACTTATTGGCTAACACTTTAATAAAATGTTGAATAAAACATATCGATTAAACATGATTTAATCTATTAGCGGCAATCTAATATATCAGGCCTAATTGAGATAGTATCATATTGCAGATAATAAAAAAATCTACTTAGCCGATAAATCCTATGCAAGCGTGATGAATACCTTAGATTGATTTAAGAGATCGAGACGATACAACCTTAGAACTAGCTAATGAATCAGGATAAACCTATAACCATAGTTGGCCAAACTAGAATAATCTAAAAGATTAAAATAATACAGACTTAGACAAGACTAATCTAGTCGATAGAACTACCAGGTGGTGAGACTTATTTCTTCACTAAAGATCGAACTTAGTTGATGTAGCCTCACGTCGAGAGCCTGAACCCATCAGGATAAACCTAGAGAACTAGGATGAGGATATGTAGAAGTTATATTGTATTAATCAAGAGATATTTATATGACCCTAAAGTATTTATATTTATACCTCAAGATTACATAAGTTCTAAACGGTTTCAAATAATCTACTTAGATATTACTTCTTAATCAAGAAAAATAACTAAAACTTACTTATCGATAAGATATATTCTAAATGTAAAAACCATCTTGTCATGCCTTTCACAATTTTCTTTAAATTCGGTCTTTATCGGATATAGTTTCACGAATCTGTTAGCTTCTTTTCTAATTAGAATAGATATTTCTAAAAATAACTTATTTCTTTGCTTTCTACAAACCGATCTAGACTCAATCATAGAAATAACTTATTTCTTTGCTTTCTATAAACCGATCTAGACTCAATCATTCGAGGACTAATCAATCCATCCATACCTAAACTCAAACATATCAACCAATCTATCAACCATCAGCTTTATCCGATTCATCACCATCGGTTTTGTCATGGTTTTGTCAAATACCGTCGGTTTTCATTAAAAATATCAAAAATGCCATACCGATACACTAATCCACGCTAATTTTTTACGTTAACAGAGTTACGGTTTTACTAATCGTCATTTCACGCCTCCCATTCTGTCTTCTTGGTACCACGGAATATGGATTGATAAGCCTATCAACACCGTAACCAGCCAGCGTATTTACATATATGTGCAGTTAGTTAGTTTTTTTACGTCAATGCTCGGACACAAACTAGCAAGTATGTATATACACAAGGAAAAATGGCCTTAGGATACCAATCTTGATCACTTTTTAATCAAGTTGTCTCACACAAGTATCAGGCAAGATAGCTAGCACCAGTACGAAAAAAACAGAGGTAGCGAATTGCGCGACAGAAATTAAGTACTCTATCGATCGATCTATGCACTGCATAACATAAGAAAAAAAATACGTGCAGGATTACACAAATAACAAAATGCCCTCGAGTCAACATAACAGTACAGGTTGAATGTAATCCGATCCACCAAATACTAGCAGTACAAGCAAAGATGACATTAGATAGGCCAAGTAGAGTAGTAATTAAGCTAGATGGATACTCCACATATAAGAGCGAGTATTACACACACACATATATATATCCAGGTAAAGTAGTACTCATGCAAGACTCAGAATTACTACTAATTAATTACATTGACCAAATCAGTACGTGGTGATGATCGATCGATGACCCTAAGGAAAACGGAAAAAGAAAGGAAAAGAAAAGCGGCCGGGCGGCTAGCTTGAGCTTGAATTCAACCAGTTAAGAAGCTAGGGATCCTTCCGTTCCAAACCCCGTACTTCGTTCAATTGAGGATCCATCCGTCGATCGATTCTTCTCCCGGCCTCCTCGAGTACCTATTTATGTCACAGAAGGAATGGAAAATTAGGGGCAATTAATTTGTGAAATTGAAGGCTTGAAGCAGCTAGCAACTCTTAACGAGGCAAATATAATGGAATGGTACTTCTAATTAATTAAGTAGAGTACTTCACTGTTAGCATGCGTGCGTGCGTACGTAGGTAGACGGAGACGACACGGATCGATCAGGGAGATGTGGTCGTAGGCAGGGGGTAGCTATGAATTAAGCTAGCCTCCTCGTGAACCCTGATGGCGTTGGCGGCGACGTTGCAGTGCGCGGCGGCGAAGGCCAACATGTTGCACGCGCAACGGAGCTTCTCGCGGGCCAGTGGCAGCCTGTTGTAGCGATTGTGATCGGGGTGGGTGACCCGGCCGACTCCGCGGAGGTAGATGAGGCACTTGTGGAGGAAGTAGTCGAGGAGGAGCGTGAGCGAGTTGTAGACGACACCCACGGTGCGCAACGCGTCGTCAATGACGGCCACCGGTGGGGGGACGGCCACGGGCGGCGGCGACGGAATGGAGAGGAGCACTCCCATGGCGAGCTCGGCGAAGGGCTTGTCGGCGAGCGACGGCAGAGCGGAGGAGAAGGTGGCGTGGCCGTGGCGCAGCGCGATGTTGAGGACGGAGGAGAGGTGGTGGACGGCGGTGTGGAGGTGGACGAAGGCGTGGGCGAGGCCAGCGACGGTTTCCCGGATGACCCTGCAGTTGGCGGTGGCGATGGCGTTGGCGTTGGCGTTGTCGTCCCCGAGGGCAGCGGCGGCCGAGGAGGAGGAGGCGAGGTGCGCGCGGGAGGGCTCCTCGTGGATCCCGTCGAGGGCAGCGCGCATGGTGCACAGGCGGGGTAGGTGCACGGCGAGGATGTTGTTGGCCACGCTCATGCTCTCGGACATGCGGGACACAAGCTCTGGATTGTTCATCAACGCCATCCTATCGCGCCGCCCCAATCTCTCTCTCTCTCTCTCGCTGACTTGCTCTCTCTGTCTCTGTCTCGGAGGAGGAAGAAGTCGAATGGAAGAGAAGGGAAGGGAGGAGACAATATAAAGCACACGATTAATCACAGCGAGTAGCAAGCATGGTAATACTACTTTTTTTACAGCGGAAATGCTGGGGCCCGCTAATCAGTCACTCAATACTCCTCCTTCGTGGGAAGCACGAAAGAAAGAAAGAAGGTGAAATTTTGGCTGCAACTAGGAGACAAAATTAATAAACTGCATTTGTACTAGCCTACTCCATCGCTAGGGTAGGGTGGGGCCCATCGGCAGTTAGGCGGGCCAGGGTAAGAGCATTGCATTTGCATGCAACTCCAGTGGGATCATGGGAATCAAATGTTTGTTTTCCCTTTCACTCTTTCTTTGGGGAAAAAACTAGTACAAAAAAATTTCTGCGAGAAAATTTTCGAAACACTCCGCAATCCGCATGAATATTGGTTGGATCATTAGGATTGGCTACGCAAGCAAGAACAAGAACATATAGATGCACAGGTAGTCGATCAGGTAGATGGTACAATCGCAATTGCAGCCACAATGAAAAGCAATATCGAGGAGATGGATGGATCGAGCACAACACAATGCAAGAGAGGAGAAATATACGTACGTACCAGGCATCAATCAACGTCAACGGGATGGGATCAGGTGGCGGCGGACGGCTTGGTGAGGTCCCGGACGTCGGCCGTCGACTTCTGGGCCACCTTGAGCTCGTCCACCGCCGAGTCGAGCGACTTCTGGGCCAGCCCGAGCTCGCCACCCGCGATCACGCCCGCCTGCTCCGCTCCTCCGGCCTCGCCCACCGTCGCCACCTCCTGGAAGCAGCGGACCATGGCGCGCACGCGGGCGGAGCACGACCGGAGATGCTCCTGCGCACCTTCCGCCTGCTTGATGGCCTCGTCGAAATCCTCGGGGGTGACGCGGTGGCCAGCCTTGATGAGATTGAGCTCGACCATGGTCCTGATGCCGCGCAGCCTCGCCGCGGCCTCGCCCATCCCGGCCGACGCGTCGTCGAGGACCAGGACCTCCGCCGAGACGGCGCTCATCTCCAGCTCGCAGATCGCCCAGACCGCCATCCTGTGGCCCAGGAGCTGCAGGGCTTGGCGGTGCTGCTCCAGTAGACTCTCCACTCGGGGGAGCTGCTCAAGGTACGCCGACGTTGCCGCGGACTCCAGCGCCCCAGCGGCTTCCATCTGGTCGTGGAAGGACTCCTCCATCCCCTCCTCTTCAGACTTGAGACTCTCTCTCTCTCTCTCTCTCTCGTCCTGTGTTGCTTGTGTTGGTCTGCTCGCTGCTCTGCCAGCTTCCTTTATCAGAGAGGAAGAGATAGAGATAGGAACCAGCTGTCACCTGTCAGATACTCCTAGTACTTCCTTTTGCGCTGCACCACAATGGACTGCAAATTTTTTTCACGGCAACATTTCGATCTACATCATCTCAATTTAAATCGACGACGAAAAAGAATAATCAATTTACAATGCATAAGCCTACAATATTACTACCTGCATTTTTTTTCTTTTACACCAGCATTGAGCTCTGCATCCTCTCGATTTACATGGACGACGAAAAATACTCGTAAACTCTACATTCTAGAACAGAAAAAGAACCGTGCCATGTCAGATTACTCGCGGTTCGTGAGATGCTTACTACAGCAGGTTACTTACTTGTATCGTATGATTCGCATCTATACAAAATCAGACAACAGTGAGCAAAAGCGACCAGATAATGGTTGTTACCACAATATACAATATATAAAATTATATATCCATTCACTACCAGTAACTAGGAGCATACGGCTCAGAACATATATGGCATATATGGAGGAGATGGGCGGCGCCAAAAGCCACAAAGGTGCTGGCATATGTATCGGGTCATCTGCTAGCAGGTACCCAGCCGTCCTGTGACAGCACAGCAGCACTACCCAACACCCCTTCTGGTCTATCACCCGTACAACTAATCTGCGCATTTCTCGTGCAGACTACCCGCAAAAACAAAACCGTAATTAGTATTGGATGCTCCTTCCTTTTGTATGTCAACCTATCTTTTCTCCTTTGTCGTAGTATACCAGCTATCTAACACTGATGATGATGATATTATCTGGCAACATAACTGACGGCTAGTGAAATCTAATGCGCTTCTTCCTGGGCGTGTCATGAACTTGTGTCTTTTCACCATACATCCTGAGTTGCAGGTTCTCGAAGGCCTCTGACACCGCTTCAACCTGCACCCAGTATTTCATTTAACATTATGCAACTGCTAGATAGCAATCCATGATAAGCGGCTCTGCCTGCATGTTTTGTCACTCACCAGCTCGGGCTTCTTGGCATAGACCCTGACAATTCTGTCCTGGTTATAGGCAGGTAGCAAGTGGCTGACCCGCTCATCTGTGATGGGGAACTTCTCATCACATCCAAAATCCTGGCTCAACAATAATTTCTTCTTTAGACCACATGAAAATTATGAGGGCATACCAACTGTCAAAGCAAGTATAATTACCTTGAAGAACTTGATGCTGGAAGATAGTATTTACGCAGACCAACGAAAGTAACTGATCAGAATTTTGATACACTATCGTAAGTAAATATCAGAGTCTGAAAGTGGGTTCATAAATCAATAACCTTTCAAGGGGATTATATTTTCCACGGGTCAAATCAATCTTAACATTGCTAACAGCAACATCTTCTTCCTTCAGCAGCACCTTGGAAGATTTCTGAAGATAGGCAACATGATAAACATGGAGCTTATATTCTTCAGAAAAGTCAGATCATAGCACCCAACTGAAACGATCAAAGTAGGTACGAACCTGTGAGCAAACTATGTCTTGTGCAGTTATGTTCTTAAAGTGCTCCAGCTTGTCCTTTGGAACAGAATATTCGTTGCAGAACTGCAAGTTGAAAGAAAATGAAGCTGTTTGATACTACCGCAAAAAGAAGATTTAGCTGAACAAGTACAATAGATGTCAGATGCGTATTTTCAGCCACAATAGCTCTGACAAGCATGCAGATTGACAACATAAAACAACATAGTAAATTCATGACTAAAAGTAGTACTACCTTATAGAGCTCTCTTCGGCGAATACGTTGAATGATCCCTTTTGCTTTGTCCAGTTCATTGTTGGGAGCAGTTTCAATGCTTTTAATGATTGTGTCGTCTAACTGAAATTGTAAAGAGTGAAACTAATAAGACAACTACATACATAATTGTGCACAAAAATTGCAATGATACCAAACCTTCCAAAAGTCTGTTGGATCTTGTGCATGCAAAGCTATTCCCAAGTATTCATTAGCCTCAACAAGTGCATCCACAAGCATCAGTTCAACAGCCTAACGTACATTATCACATATGAGAAGGCAATGTACAGGATAGTGCAGTTCTTTGGTGCACAAAATGTTGCCAGTATAATTGCACTGATGCAGCTTAAGGACATCCAGAAAGACCAGAAATTAGATCTCTATAGTAGAATCATTTTATTAAAGGAAAAAATAGAGAACCAAAGTGAAAATATACATGGCTTAACTATATCAAAATAAATGCATTAACAGTCAATTGATACTGTTTACAGCAAGTCCAAGCAAGAGTAGTCCATATTGATTTAGAAGCAGTACAATTGAGTCAAAGTTATAATTATTTGTTTTTTCTTTGTTCTATGATGTAAGCATGATATTTGCTTGATGTAAACAAGACATTGCTTGCCGGAACTGAAAAGGACATCAATATAATTGTCCTTACCTTGACTTTTGCATGTGTATAGACAGTGCGGTGAAGATCAGCACGTGTTGTAAACAATTTATGGATGCTCAAATCTATAGGTCAAAATGAAATATTAGCAGGTCAAGTCTCAAGTAATACCAAAAAGAAAAGGAACTAGCAAATGAAAAAAAAGATGAAGACTTGTATAATAATAAACTTACAATCTTTGGCAGGGTAGCATATTTCATCACCCATCACTCGCATGCCTTGTAAGAGCCTGCAGCACAAAAAAGTACCATTACATGTCAAAAAATATCAAATGAGTTATTAGGAAAAGGTATGTACTCCCTCCGTCCCAAAATATAGCTATTTCTAGCTATGCACCTGGACAAGCAGCATAGCTAGAAATAGCTATATTTTGGGAAAGAGCTGGTGGTAATTTGCTGCAGTCAGTGTCAAATCATAAATCTGAATATTTTTGCAATGGAAATTATGCAATCATTCCAAAAGGTTTAAATACAATTATTACAACAAGTTGTGTATAAAGTATGAAAAGACAAAGTGCAAAGCCTTGTCTAAGCCAGCTAACATATTCTTAAAACTCTCATTTACCTGAGGAAAAAAAATATGAGTGTACCTATCTTTTCACTTTTAATTAAATGACAGACAAATTCTTTGTGTTCATCAGATATCAGAGGGAAACATAGAACTGTAATAGTATAGGATCTACATATCTCCTGTCTGTGTTTTATTATGTGGGAAGGTTGATCTCACTAGTGCTTAACATTAGCCAAGGTGTGCCAATTGGCAAGTACCATTTAAATTGATGACTACAGACTACCACATTCACATTTATTGTAAATAAAACTTTACAGACAGTTTGTCCAATTTAATGTTTCCTCAGTCATGTCGTATTTAACTATCAACTCCACAACATGCTGTACAGCACTTGGGTAATTGTCATATTGCTAGTCTCAAATTTAACACGGTGGTTTGGTCAAAAATAATTTAACACGTTGATAACAAAAGGTACCTCCAGTACTGAAAATTACAACCCAGACCACATGCTCTGCAATCACGCCCAATGTAGTCAAACCTGGATGGTTTACTCCAGCTTATAACATATCCAAATGATTGAAAAACAAATGTGGGTGCAGAAAATATCAGAAACCAAAAATATAGAAGGGCCGCACTTGTCAACATCGATACCATTCTGACCATTAGCAACAATGTCATAAAGAAAATGCTTCTCATTTGCGCTCTGTGAAGAAACAAGTTTATTGCATCCAATTTTAGTCAATCTATTTTCAACTGAAACATAATTAAGGCAGTAATACAGACTAAGGTACATACTTTTGTTGTGGCAAACTTAGAGCTGGCAACAATCATTTCCTGAAAATAAAGGCTTGTCAAGATGTAGGGTTACAACTTGTTAGCTTCTAACAGCACGCATGCTGAAGTGAATATTTAAGGATGAGAGGAAGTTCTAAGAGCCATTCTTTTTAATGACAAAAGGAGATGGGTTAATCTGATGGAAATTGGTATGTTACAAAATAACTGAACAAAAGATGTAGATTACCTTAACGATTTTGAGACGATCAGTTTCAATGTCTATGTTGTGTTTGTCCACAACGCTGTCCAGCAATAATGCAGACATACTTTCATGCGACCTGACCAGACAAATTGGAACAGTTTAAGAAACCAGCTGCAGTCTTGGATGTTGTATAGGCTAATGTGCATGTGGAAACGAAGTGAGAAAATGATCACCCTATGTCATCATACCCACATAGATATACACTAAATGTCTGTCTGTAGTTTGGATAGGAAGAAAATAGAAGGTGCAATGCTAGTACAATAATCATAGGCCCAGTCTTTTAAGCGGTGGAATAATTTGAACTTTGAATCTTCTCATACTAGGGACATTGAAAATATATGTAAAACAAAAAACATATAAAAACAAAATAACTGCATGTATGAAATGAAAATCACCAGGTTGATCCAGGAACAACACGAGGAAGAAACTCATGTTCAAACAAATGACTAAAGGGGCCATGCCCAATGTCATGCAAGAGGCCTGAACAGAATAACACAAGGATCGTCAATGTGGAAAACTTAGCAGAGTTACGGTTGAGTAAACAGACCTGCAAGTTTTACAGTTTGCACATCAACAAGGTCAATGCCAAGCTCCTCTCCCTGTCAGAAGAAAAGGTAAAGTTGAATTTCATCCAAAAATAATTAAAGTGCTACTTGCCAGTATATCAGTCAACTTTTGGTCAATGGTAGGAACCTGGTACATTCGAAGATTGCGCATAGCCTCCCCAGCTAGCCAATAAACACCTAATGAATGCTCAAAACGTGTGTGGACGGCTCCTGGGTAGACTAGAAATGTAAGGCCTGAAAGGTACACAGAGCATGTTACACAAACATCAATTATAAACTATGCTATAAACTCCAAATAAGTAGATTTAAAACATAGAGGAACTCACAGTTATGTCATTTTGACAGCTAAACATTAAAATATTCAAGTATCCATAATAGTGAGCGCTATTGCACAAATGGAAACAGCAAAGTAGCCAGATTTTAGTAGCAACATAGTTGGATAATTCAATGGGCAAAATATTTAACACCATGCGTAAGGTTAGAATTAATTACAGGCATGAGCCCGATTGGACAAATAAAGCTATCCACAACAGTAAACGATATGAGGTTAACAGTAAATTTGATAAAATACTCCGTGCAGATAGAGTAAAGGGGAGGACGCGTTCTCTAGACTCCCCATTGAGTTCTAACTCCAAAAAGCAACAAATTTCAATTTTAAGATTTGGAATTCAGTTTAGATTTTGACACTTTCAACTAGATTGAATACAGAAAACTGAAAATGGTTTCTGAAATGATGATAAAATGTCTCACCAAGTTGTTTTAGATCCCGCAGCCTGAATGACGCATTGCAATCAAATCAATCCTTAATCAGACCATGAAGAAGTTGAATAAACAAATGATCAACAGTAATTTGGGATAATCAAGGTCACCTCTGAAATTCCTCGGTATCCACAAACTCACAAGCCAACTGCACATCAGAGAAAGTGATTGCTATTACTAGGAAAGAATAGCTGCAGCAACAGAAGTTGCCTAAAGCTTTAATGGTTCAATGGCCAAATTAAAGGGATAGCACTAATAAGATAAAACTATATGTCAGTGTGACAACAGCAATTGGCACGATAAAATATTAACACAGACTAAGCATCCAAAAAGGAAAGAACAAAAATGAGAGCTGATTAACTGTTCCCAACTGAACAAGTAACGATTATTCACAGGTAAATGGTTCGGCATAGCATTACTCCAAACCCTGAATGCATAAATGGTTAGACATTATTAGATGGTAACAACCTGAACAATATAGAACAGGACAGGAGAACAACACAAAATGAATGAACATTTGTACTCGCAACAGATGCAGAAAAAAAAGTCAAAGCAGGAAATCAACAGTTGACCAGCACAAAAGACTGTACAATACATTGAGTTCCAACAGAATCATCAAAAGGTCCATTGCTCATGTCATCATAGACTATTTACTAGACTAGTATGCAGCAAATCCGGTGATACGACGTGCAAATCATTATACAGAGGAAATTAAATAGGGATTAAATATAAAAATGAAGATCATCCACCTAAGCAGAACAGGCGTTATAAACTCGCCATTTGCAGCAATAGTTGTTCTTTTACCACAATAGAAGTAGTAGCATGCCCAGGTATAGATAATTGAAAAGGATGAGCAATTTTTTTCAGTTACTCCCTTTAATCTGAAGGCTGGTCCTTGTGTACATGTTCAATGGAAAAAAATTCTCAAGGATTAACAAATAAGACCCGGTTAGTTGGAAGCAGCCATATCTAAAAGAGACCAAGCGTCGACGTAATAAACAAGCGGTTGAAAGGATAATTTATTAGCCCCATAAGTAGCTCATGACGCCGTGAAGGTGGACGTAAAATATTCTTCGGTGGCAAAGTCTAAGAAGGAAGGAACATAAACGGCTATCGCCCCTCCATTTAAAATAGAAAAAAAAAACCCGGAAATGCACCTGCGTGTTCCAGTAAAGAGACTAAGGTTGACGCGCCAGTCACGAACGCGTACACGAAGAAGAAACGAACAGACGTGAAGCAAAGTGCATGCACATGCAAGGCTACTAGAAGCACATGAATTGAGCGGAAATGCACGTGGTTGTGTTGGGGTGGTTCAACTTGAATCCAAATCCATGGAACGAGGAATATGCGGAAGCGAGGACAATCGAAATCGCAGCATCCATCCAACTATCCAAGCATAGCAGAATGAATCAAACAAGGAGACACCAACGGACGCCGCGGCAAACGAAAGCATCAGCATCCAAGTATCGAAGCAGCAACCGATCGAAAGGGCCCAAGTACTAACCGATAATCGGAAGCGTATGAACAGTAGAGGCCATACGCAGCAGCCAGCGTGAACCCTCAATGGTAGGGTAGGAGGAGGCGGCGGGAGGAAGGGGGCGAAGTAAGCAACGAACCGGGTCGAGCGAGATGTTGCCGTGGAGGTTGTCGAAGACCTGCTTGGTGGAGCAGCGGTCGAAGCAGCCGTAGGGGTGCTTGGTGGTGGGGAGAGGCGTGACGAGCGCCATGGGCGGGTCCTCCTCCGGGGCAGCGCCGCCGCAGTACTCGCCCATCTCCTCCGAGAATCGCGCGAAGAGATTACAGTGGGGGCGGGTAGTGGGGCTGCGGCTGGAGGGGGAGACAAGAGGAGGGGATGGGAAAGCCCACGAGCCGAGGAGAACAATCGAATGCAAGGCAGCAAGGGTTCGGGGTTGGAGGATGTTTTTAGAAGATTACAGGAGTTAAGGAAGATAGGGCTGTTCATTTTTTTTGTTTGGCTAGGGGATATATAAGTTTTTGAGGGATAGGGATGCGAAATTGAGGGTTTTAATATCTGAAAAAGGGCTGAGAGTTGCGAGTGAATTTTACCGTTTATAAATTTGTACCGTTCGTTGTTTTTTTTTAAAATCCAACCCCACGTATACTCTCCCCTATTTTCTACTTATCTTACCAAACAAGAGGTTAAAACTAAAAATCAAATTTCATCTTAATCTTATCCTTAATTCCTTTTCTTTAAACTGCCCACCCTCTTCCTCAATGTCAACTCGCCGAATAAACCCTAAGAGCATATGGCAAGCTAAATGCGGGAGGGAGGTTAATTTGCGCTTGGATAATTAAGGAGGAGGAGGAGGAGGAGGTGGACCCTGGGTACGTTGCCTTTGTTTTGCAATTAATTAGTTGCGCTTGGATAATTAAGGAGAAGGAGGAGGTGGACCCCGGGGGTACGTTGCCTTTGTTTTGCAATTAATTAGTTAGTACGTTAGGCAAGCAACACTACAATAATAGAATGTTCCATCCATAGAAAAGAAACACTAGAATAGAATGGAACATGGACTCTTCCTTTCTTCCTTGCTTCCTAGCGGTACTTGTTGTTTTCAATGAACAAATACATTATTAGTAGTAATAGTACTAGGTAATTAATCATGTGGTTCATTCCACTTGACGGTTGCTTTTCCTATCGTTTTGCTTGGCTTCTCCGTCTCGGTTACATGTGTCAGTCAGGCCCACATGTCGGTCCCTGCCTCAGTGAGACTAGTGGGGAGGAGGAGAGAGGTCTAACGAATATTCTATTCTTCGGTGAGTGAGTAAATAAAGAATCTCACGTGTGCCCCCGTGGAAAAAGTCTACTTTGCCCCCTTATTAACCACAAATCTAGATGTGATGCCTATTTGCTATTAAAACCAACTTAATTTATCTCTTCTAGCGGTTTTAGAGATAGTTTTGCCCAACATGACATATCATTACAATCAAAAAAATTTTAAAAAACCATAGCCCCATGTGGGACCCACATATCATGTACCTTCTCTTCCTCTCTGTCCTCTTTTCTCCCCTAACTACAGCAACAATCAATGGGAGTCACTAGCATCCTAGTGCAGTCCTTTACCAGTGAAGGCGGGATCTGGCCATCCGATACTAGCAAAGCCATGTGGGGTCAATGGTACGATGGAGACGAGGCTGGCAGGACACCAATAGCGGTGAGGAGGAGCCTGTTGACACCAAAAAAAGCACCACCATTAAATTGGATTCGGCCAGGAAGTGTTCGATTTGAGCACAAGGCGAGTCTCATGAAGACACAACTCTATGTTCGGTTTAAACACATGCTAAATCTAGTGATGATACAAATCCTAATGCTGATATGTGTTCATAGACGAGCCATTTCTATTTATAAATATATCTTAAGCAGAAGTAATCACTTTCTTTTTCTTTTTAATAAGTTTATGTAATACGATTGTTTGTAACCTTATCGGACTCTTTATAGCTTAGGGCATAAATATGTATACCTAAGACCCTGAAAAGATATCAATCAAATCAATACAACAAATTCGTTTCATCGCTAACTCTAGGAGTACAAGTAACGTAGTTTTCAACGAGATCTTGTTTCGGATTAGGCTGCATCAGTTAAGTTTGATCTTTAACAAGAGATAAGTCTCATCGTATAGTAAACGTATTGGTTCAGTTAAGAGTTTCTCAGTTCAGTTTGATATCTTAATTAAGTTCATATATTTGTTGGTTTATTTTGATACATTTAGTTATGTCTAAAACTATATTGATTCAAACTATTAAATCTAATGTATCTATCACGCTGGTATAGAACTTATCAGCTTATTACATTCATTCTATTATTTTTAATATTATATTATGTTGGTTAGATCCAATCTTTTATATTATTTTTAATAAGGTAATCATGATAAGTCGATAGATTTTATTCAATGTTTTATGGGAGTTCTAATTGATGGATTATTTTTATACTATGCTTTTATTTTTATTCGTATCGAATCATTGTCGGATACACTTTTTATATTACATTTAATATGCTATCAATCGTACATACATTAGCTACAATATTATATTGTATTAGTTTTATCCGATCTATCAAAATTATCTTTAATAAAGTTATTAACATGACTTAGCAGCTAATCTCTATTAGCTAAACAACCGATAGTTTAAATCCATATTGATCTATTGGTTGATTGGCTTCTAACTAATCTCTATCGGCTAGACAGCCGAAGCATGAATCCATATCGGACTATTAATCGATTGGCTCATTGATCTAATTTTTTATACCTTAGTTGTCAATTGTATGTCAAATTAATTAGCACGTTCCAAACCTCAAGAATTTAATGATCTACATTGCAGCCAAGCATACCTCCTAGACATTCGTTTGTGTGAAGCATCGATGCATATATTGAATGATTTTCACATCAACAGAGCTAGAGGCATCCCCCGAATCTACACACGATGAGGCTAGGGGAAGTAGCTTTAGGCGACAGCTAGCATCACAGTGGCAGCGATGAGGGAGCTCGAGCACCTAAAGTGCCCACCCCCAAAAGCCGTTGTCATCTCTAGATCCTGTCTACTGCCACCATCGCTTGAGTCAGTAGAGTTGAGGATGGTGGCTAGTGCATGAGAGAGCGTTGAACGACAGGGTGGGAGGACTGGTGGCGCGGGTGACAGTGGTGCTCAAAGTCGAGTCAGATATGTTTTCGCCTTACTCCTCATCTCGAGCTTCGCTACCTCCCTTGACCTTGTTGTTGCCAATCCCCCGTTCTTGACCAAGCCTCGCTAGATCTACAGGCCACACCGCAACCTGATCTAGAGTGGAAAGGAGGAGCTCCCCGATCCATTGCTCGTCTTCACTCGTCTACTCACCACAAGTGCCAATGACGATGAAGAAGAGGAGCCGTCATTGAGCTCGCCCAACAACGAGAAAGTAGCAACTATTGATGGTCCGTCCTGCATCGTCCGCTGTCATATTCAAAAACAAGGATGGAGAGGAAAGGAACGGATTTCATTGACGATGACAATGAGTGGCCTCCCGATGGCAGTTGTTGCTTCCATGTTACCAACCGCCTTTGGCTGCCTTGCCGGAGAGAAGCTAGGGGGAGAGGATAGAGAGGATGACATATGAGTCCTATCTTTTAAATTATTTTTTTTAATTTTTTTGTTGACAGTAATAGTATGTAGGTATCATATCAGTCTTCGGCAATATACTGGATAAAACTAATTAGCCGATTTTAACGGTTGAGACGTGGGCAATAGTTGAGGGAGCAAGGTAGACTTTTTTTCCTGCGCCTGCCTAGGTGCATTTCCGTCTGGGCTGGGATTGGGCGGAACAGTAGACGGGCCGAGAGAGGGTACATTAGATATTTTCGTTCGGCCCAACATGTTACGCCTGCTCGCCGGCCGCTTCGTCCTCACTCCGATCCAAGCCTTTGTCAGTGTCTCCGCTCCGCCCAACGGCCCAAGCCGAACCGCCGCCTCCTCTCGACCTCACATAGATCTCCGCAGCAGTCGATTCGCTACGCCGCCCATGATGAACAAGAGGTAATCTCGGCGATGATATCTTGTCGTTTTTGGTGCTCGGGGCGAATAACCGTCCTCCTTCCCCATCTGCCACTGAATTTTCTCTCTATGCAGTACGTACAGTTGTTACTTAATTCTGTATCGGCCAGATTTGTACCTTTGGATCACAATGGTCGAATTCATCTGATTAAGAACTGGAGTATTGTTTTCTTCATATGGCAATAGTGTGGAACACCTGTTAATTGCATGCTCTGCAACTTCTGATAGCTTCCCTTATCACTTCTGTCTTAAACAAAACAATCATGCACCACATGCTAATGCTATAGCCCCTGTTCTAATGCCACTATTGCCAGTACTTCGTTTAGAAAGTATATGCAAGACAGTATGTACTTAGTAAGCTCCAAAATCACTCAGCAGAGTTAAAAAATAATTATGAATACAAGCAGTATACTGGTAAATCAGTGGCCACAGATGTTTTTCAGGGCTCAAGCTTTTCTTTGGTATCCCCTGCAGATGGGAAAAAACAGTATTGCTTGCATGGAGAATTTCTGGCAAGTACTTGGCATTCTCAACGGCGTAAGGAATTCCAACAAGGTAATGCTGCAGCCATGAAAATTGAAGCCAGGAGAAGGAGCTGGTCATATGCCACAGGGGAGCTGGTAATTGTTTTGAACTTTCGATTGTAAAGCTGCAATGCAAACCTTTAGACCCAATACATCATATGCTTCTGGGTTCCTTCATGTATCTTTGCATGATATGTTTTGCAGGGCAGAGAAGGTTGTGAACTTGTGATGGGCTGATGGCCTTAAAATTCTCTGCAGATATCCTGTACAAGGTACACACAAAAAACATTGGTTATAAGATATGCCTGTAATAAGTAGCTCAAGTCTATCGCATGCGGACTGCTGAAGATTAGAGCATTACGTAGGATAGAACACAAAAACAAATAATAATAGTAGGATTGTTAAAAATCAATTTTTTAAAATTAAAATTTACCTCTAATTGATGAAATCAATATTTTCGTAGTTAAAATACTAGACCTTTACAAATGTTGTTGGTCCGATCATCCTCCTGTTATCAATCTGATCAACACATACATGCTGTTCTAACTTTTGTGCTCCACCTGATCCAACCATCACTAAGATGCCGATCAGACTACTTGTAACTAGAGAAAAACAATATCAACAAAAATCTCGAAGTTAATGAAAATATTAAAAGTATATATTAACTTTATTATATTAAGACGTGTCTATAAATTACATATAAAACAATTATATCTTAGCTTTTAACTAATCTCGTAAATCAAGTCTAAATCATAATTTTTCTCTTTTTAAAAAGCGATACTTTGAGGTTTAGACAGTTTCTCTATTTATACTCATAGGTAATTGTAAAAATCCACGAAAAAAACATTCATAATCCCTTAGAAAACACTTTCATATATGTATACAACTTATTCCTTTATAAATTCAAACTCAATTTTTTTAAACTTAGACTCTAATTTTCATACGTACTCAATTTCTCTTCTATAACATATGGTATTTTATCTCTACATGTATTAATCTTTAGACTTTATTATTTCACAAGATCTTTTGATCGTTTGGATATCAACTTCTCCTAAATCGGCTTCCGATTCATCATCGGTAACACTCCCAAGCTCTAAGACTCACATGCACATATAAAAATAAAGAAATTATATTTGATTATAAGTTTTTATCTAAGTTAATTCATATTAGCAACACAACAGAATATCATACGTATAAAAAATACATAGATGCCTATTCACTAAGAAATATAAAAACAGCACTTCTCACTACAATCTGTCAGTTGGACTGTCAGACTAGTCGATCGGACCATACCTATGCCTGCTATTTGATCGGCATCCATGATCTAATATAATTGCATTCATACAAAATCGTCCTATACTCGTGCACGTACCTTCGGTCCGACCAGCTTTTAGGCCCAGTATGACTACGTGTAGATAAAATCACTTTATTTAAAATTAATTTAATTAAAATTTAAACTAATTGTTTATCGCAAAATTTTAATTTCACACATTGCATTTACAGTCTGTCGTGAAGTGGTTGGGTTTGAAGTTCCTGATAAACTGCTGAATAGCTGGATTGCAAATGCAGCAGCAGCAACTCTCCTGTCCTCTCCTCCCCTAACATGGTACTAATTCTGAATCATCTCACTAGTAGTTAGCTATTCTTTCTATCATACACCAGATATATACAATTTTGCACAGGATCACATCAAACAACAGTCCATCCAACAGATAAAACAAAAAAAATTCAAAACTTGAGTATGTATAGCAGACATTCATGCCAGGTGATCGACCACTAAATGCCTGTAAAATTCAGTCACGATCTGGCAAGGTTAAATTAGGCACAAATGGTTATCCCCATCATTCAGTTTTGCACATGACAAGGCAGTGATCAAAACAAAATCAAGTTTAAAATGAATAAAAATGAATAGTGCATGTACTCAAAGTTTGAATATGGTACAGCACTTGCTCAAGCAGGTCAGTCTGCAGGTGTTTCTTCCTTCTGTGGCTGATTGACTACCGTATACTAGTATGGTTGTCAATTTATGTCACAGGCAGGAGGCATACTGGGCTGCTTCATACACAAACAACAACCTGAAGCAGCCTATGTATCCATCATCTCTATCCTGGAAGGCCTGGAACTTCCTTTCATCATCTACAGATTCTACAGATCACCTTCTCAATGCCTACAACAAGCAAACGAATAAGTTGTGCTCCAATTAGCTAGCTACTAGAAGGAATCAAGGGTTCTTGGCCTTAATCCTAAGCTTCCTGGCAATGGCAGCCGCTCTGGGGTGACCTGGCTTCCTACTGCTGCTGCTGCTGCTGCCGTCGCCACTCTGCTCCATCTCCACCCAGTTGATCACTCTCAGTATCAGCGACTGCTGGCAGCAGCAGCTACTCTGCTTCCGCCCATCCGCCGTCGCCGACGCCTTGCTCCTCTTCTTCAGGCCAGTCTCCAGCGCGGCCTCCACAAAGTCCATGAACCAACTACCCGCTTCGCTCTGCATCTGCTTGGCCAGCCTCAACGACGACCCCAAAGCACCACCCGTGGTGGTACTAGTAGAAGAAGATCGCCTCTCGTCGCCACCTCCGCCGTCTTCTCCGATCTTGTCCATGACAAGGCACTTTCTGCTGGCGTTGGAGCTCCGGCTGTTGCCGCAGTCATCGTCCAGCATGCCGCGCGCGAACGACACTGACTTGGACACTCCCAGGGCGCCTCTCCTCTTGGACAACGATGACCTGTTGTGCGCAATCTCCTGCAGCACCGGCGTCTCATCGGCCGCCACTGCGCCGGCCATTGAGGTGGCCGCCTGGATCGCCTCTATGTCGGTCACCGCCTGCACGGCCTCCTGGTGGAAGCTGAGGAAGCTTTCGAAGAAGGTGGCCGGCGCGTCCGGTCTCGCCGTCTTGCTCAATTCACTGAACATCCTGTGCCAACCAACCAAAACATGAATCCTGTGCCAAACTCACTGATAAGTGGCAACAAGCGCTTCAGCCGAATGTATTTGCTTGCAAACATGAATCGCCATCGCCATTAGAGAAGGAAGAGATGAAAGGAGCGTACTTGTAGATCCTAACTACGTTCTCCGTGGCGGAGGCGTTGCGCAGCGCCTCGAGGGCCGCCTTCTGAGCCTGCTCCCTCTGCCCCTTGGCTTCCTGAACCATGGAAGGAATGAGATCAGCAACCCAATCAGATGATTGCATCACGACAATACAATTCAGGGGCTTGCCTTCCCAAGAAGATTGAGCTTCCCCGGTACAGGCACGCGAGTGCTCGTCGACGGCCTCTTCTTGGACGATGTCGCCGAGCTGCAGAGCTCATCGTCTGAGGACGGCGAGGAGGGTTCTTCCTCCTTGGGCGCTCTTCTGCACATGGCCCGTGAAGCTGTGAAGCAGCTCACCGAGCTCTTCTTCTGAACAAGACAGACAAAATACCTTATCAGAATCGCTCAACGATGAATTGCTGGGCTTTTGTTGGAAGAATGGAATCGAATTGGATTGAAGAGTAGTAGTTACAGTGGGGAAGGGGCTCTTGGGGATCTTGGGGTGGTTGTGGTCCGGCGCCCTGTCGGCGACAAAGCTCTTGCTCCTGGTCATCCTGGGCAAGACGGTGCTGCTCTTCCTGGCGGATGCAGTGCTCCGCGCCGGCGGTCTCTCCTTGATGGACGTCCTGTCGTCGAAGTTGAGCGTGGTCGGTTTGATGAGGTTGGGCGAGGCGAGGATGCCGGCATGGTTCTCTGGTCCCCATGAGCCTCTCCTGGGCGCGGCCGGCTTGGCGCGAGAGGCCGGGTCGGGGGTGCCGACGACGAGCGGGTGGCGTCCGGGGAGCGGCCTGGCGCCGACGAGGACGGGGACGGGGGAGCCCGGGTCGAGGCGGTCGAGGTGGAGAAACTGGCCTAGCTGTAGCTTGTTGCTCAGCACGAGGTCGGCCTGGGCGAGCGGGAGCGTGGCGTAGATGGAGTGGGAGGAGTCGGAGACCTTGACGTAGAAGTTGCCGTGGCGGGGGAGGAGGTCCTTCTCGTCGAGGTCGGCGGGGACGATGTCGGTGACCTGGAGCAGCGCGGTGCGGTGCTCCCAGAAGGGCTTGGCGGCGCCCGTGTTCATGGCGTCGAGCAGCTTGAGGAGGACGCCGGAGGGGAGCGTGGCCATGGCGGCGGTGGCGGATGGGATCGATCTGCAGGGAATAAAATTGAGGGGGAACCTTGTGTTGTTGGATGGAATCTTGAGGTGGGAAGGAGGAAGAAGACGGGGAACCTGATATGATCAGATCGAGCGGCGGCGCGGGGGCGAGAGCTGCTGATTCGCAGACCGCCCGCTTGTTTGCGGGCCTTTTGGAGCGCTGCCCAACGGTCGACTCCCTCTCCTAGGGGAGCAGGGCAGTCAGGATAAATATTACCACCAAGCCATTGGTGGGCTTTCTTTAGGAGAATGGCTCTTGGGCTCTCTCGGTCGGCCCAGCAGACCGATCGAAGTGGGCTTTGGCCCACCGTTAAAGCAGAGCACTTGTCAGCGACGGCCCACTCGGTGCTGGGGCTGCGCTGTCTCTCTCTCCTTCCTCCCGCCCGCCACCACGTCTTCCGTCCCGCCTCTCTTCTATGGACTCTCCACCTCTCTACGCTCTTCTAGCTAACTTTTTAAGTCTGCAACATGCTCGACCTCATTCCTCCTCCGCGCTCTGCTCTGCGGTTTCCTTCATCTCCTCCCGCGCCGGGCCACTGGCGTTCCTTTCTACTACTCCGTAAAGATCAGGCCGCTGCCCGCCAAATGTCTCCTTCATTTCCTGCATTCAGTCGGTCACAAACGCTTGCATCCATCCTTCATCGCATTCACGCACATGCATCACTTATTGCATCTTTGTCTTTTCTACCCCAAACATCACTCTCAAGTAACCAACTTGGGTAAGTACTACTGCTTGCACAAGGAATGATTTCGTGGTTTTATGGCCAAGCACAATAGCCACTCACTTCACTGTACCACCTTCATTTCTCTGACAGCAACTCTGACGCTGAAATTCTGCTTCCACCGTGTCATACAAGTAGCCAATTCAACGTATACTCGTTTCAATTGTCATCCATCCTTCTTGGGATTCCTGTAGCTAACTGCACAGGATCCGGATCCATACCGGAAGCCTACATGAACAACAGCATCTGTAAGTCTTCTGATGCTTTACGACTAGACTGGCATTACTCGGCAGCAGCGTCTTGGCTCTCTGTCTAATCGAGCAGCAAAACTGGAGCTCAGTCTACAACATCTGGGGTTTGCTTCTTTCTGCATATTTCTTGAAGACATGGTTCCTTCTCTCTCTAGTATCCTAGTATTATCCCATTATATGTTTGAAAGATCACAGCAAATTTGCCGGTGTTACATTAAGAAGAGAGTGCCTTGTTTCTTTAAGGGTTATCCCATTATAAACCCAAGAGAATCAACAAGAAGGCAACTTCCTTTTAGTTTTCAGTCACATGTTTTATTTTAGTCAACTTGCCATGTTGTGGGATGTCAATGACAGAAGGATGTTATGGTCTATGATTGGCATCCTCCATCTTGCTCGCCAAGATGAGCAGATGTATTATCTTGATTGTGATATATCATTGGATGCAGTCATTCATTCCTACCCTTCAATCTTCAGAATCACAGCACTGATGCATTTTAGGCTTAGAGAGCATGCAGACCAAATACATGGGATTGGATTAATTTCAGTCAGCTGATCGAAAGAACACAAACACATACTACTAACATCATAGGATGGATGGAGACATACAGAGAGGGCAAGCAGGGAGCTAGCTGTACACGAAGCACGTACCAGGGATCCAAAAACGAAACCTAATAAAGTAGAGTAGCAGCTCGCCCCTGCTCATGCCATCCATTAGCTTATCTAGTACCATGTAAACTCTTATTTTCACTAATTAACCTACCTACAGCTTCGTTCTGGTATTACTCTTATCTCAGAATATCGCATCCAATTCCAAGCAGTAGGGTGCAGTGCAGTGCCTTGCAGATTTGCAGTCGATGAGTAATGCAGATGGATGAGAGGTCATAATATATCATCAGATGAGGAGGAGGCTGCGTAGCCTGTGTGAGACCCTGGAGGCGTCGAGGCCAATCCTGGAGCAGAGCGCCTGGGAGTGGAGCGTGTAGAAGATCTTGTTGCCGACGACGGAGAAGCTGGCGTTGACCACCTCGGCGCCTTCTTCCTCCAGCACGGCGATCACCTCGTGCAGGCGCACCGCCCTGTCGCCGGTGCCGTCGGCGGCGGCCTTGCTCACCACCACCACGTCCAGGGTCCCCTCCTGGCACCGCACCTCCACCACCGGCATACCGCCCTTGCCGCCGCCGCCGCCGACCGCCGTGGCCTGTTGCTTCCTCTTCTTGAGGTCGTCGATCCTCCCCTTGAGTTGCTCGATGTACGCTGCCGCCTGCTCCAGGTGGTCCAGCTGCGTCACCGTCTCCTGCACCATCAGTATGCACTACTAGTTGAGTACACCAGCACCGTTAATTCAGTGGCTACACTAGACTGACAAGCAGTACTAGAAAGAAATGAAAGAAAGAGTCCATCTTTTTTACTCCATGATGATGATGTTCTCTTTCTACGTTTTTCTTCTTAATCCAATTATGGTACAAGGCGAGGTGTAGCATTCGATGGTTCTATGCAGCTCTTGGTACCAGTAGCCACTTCGGCTTCGGCTTCGGCTTCGGCATGGGCATGCCTAAAATTATTAGTGCACTGAACACCGCATTGCTTTTGTTTTGTTTTGGTGCAAGGGAAGGGATGGTTAGAAATTTGTTCACAAGGCATCTCATCTAAAACTGATGGGACCTCCTGCCCTGCACTGGATGGCAGTGGCAGTGGTCGGTGGGTGGATGAATTAGTGGTGCAGTTGCAACACTAGTGCATCGCAGGACTAGTAGTACTTGGTGGGTGCAGTTAAGAATGAGCAGAGCAATTGACGTGGGCTGCCCTGTTTACGTTTACGTTAGTTGTATGATTTAAATTTATCCTAAAATATAACTACTTTATCCGTTTATCTATTTTAATTAATCAGAACGTTTTCTTATTTAATTTCTTCAACCTTTTTTTCCTCTCGATCAATTCCAACAATTTCTCGCTCATTCCTTAGTTTTCTTAAAAAACAGCATAAGTATCGTGCATTGGGACCGAGGGAGTAATTAAAAAAAAGAAAAGGAAGAGAGGACGAAAGAAATGGTGGACGCGATGCGAGATCCATCCAATGGGCGCGCGTTGCTGTCAAGTGAGGAAAGTACTGGCTGGGGCCAATGACAAAATGAGCTACTCTACTCTACTCTACTCTACTCTACTCTACCGCTGGAGTGTTGTTCTATTCCAGCACGTGCCTTTTTCGTGGTCCTTTTTGACGAGAAACGTCAGTGAAACTGCAGCCATTGGCCCGCCACGTCCTACATCAAGTTTAGTGGAGTGATGTCACACAGATACAGATAAAAAGAAGGGGGGGGGGAAAAAACAGGCAGGCAGCACAACGATTACATGGTGCCTCCACTGTCACAAAGATAATATGGTACTCCTACCATGTCAACTCGAATCATTTCCGCTCGATCAGTATCAAAACACAAGTGACCCCCAAAATTGAAGAAAGTTTAGCCACCCAGCACTTTACTAATCTTTTCGCTTACACTTTTTCGCCTGGTTTTTTACACGCACGCAGTTTAGTCTGTGGCCATCTGTAAACTAACGCTTCTGTTTATGCAGTTCACACTAGTACTGACCTGAATTTCAACATTAACTGAGTGGCTGATTTTTTGAAAAAAAAATTAAAGAAAAGGTGCTGTTACAAGCAAGCAATAATCTATCGTAGCTAGTGGCATATATACCGGAGAAATTAATTAGCCCAGATGGGTGGAGTGGGTGGACCTGAATGAATGAATGAAGAGGGTAGCTAGGCTGTAGAGAAGGAAAATGTATGGGTGCATTAATCCAGTTAATTGCATATGGAACCAGGAGGTTGCAGAAGATATGAGTGCACCTATGTATGCATGGATCCATACATATTTCAGTTGCAGTAGTAACAATTAACAAACACATACTCCTATTTGCATGCATCTGAAAGAAGAGGATGATTCAAGTTAGGGACAAGTGTAGTGAAGAGTAATTATCATAATATACCTTGGTGGAGGAGGGCGGCGAGGTGGAGTGCTGACGTTGCTGATGGCGATGACGGGGAGTAGCACCTGCACCGGCGGGGATGAGGGAGGAGAGCTTGAGGCAGAGCCCCTTCATGTGCAGGCGCCTGTTCTTCTCAACTTCCTTGCGTTCCATCTTGCTGCTACTGCTGCTATAGCAGTTGCCTCCGCCGCCGCCGCCGCCGCCTCCGCCGCTGCTGCTGGTGTGGCAGCTGCTGCCTGCTCCTGCTGCTGCGCTTGTGTTCTTCCTGCTCTTCATCGCCGACAGATAGCTCCCTCCTTGCTTGTTTCAGTTGGCAAACTGCCGATGAAAGAAGGCAGGCAGCTGGGTACGTACGTTAAGTACAGTACGTTTCTTGATCTCAACTTGTTTAATTGTGAATAAGTGAGAGCGAATTAAGAGAAGAAACGGAAGGAGTTCTAGTAGTAGCTAGGAGTAGCAGGGCAGATAGATGAGGATGGATGGAGGCTTTGGTTTGGTTTCTGCTGCCTCGCCTCCCCCAGGGCTCTCTCGTTTATAGCAGTGGCAAGTAAGGGTAGCAGTAGCACAGCAAGGCGCTAGCTACTCTCGTCTTGTCTCCTCCATTGTTGAGCTTGAAGACAAACAAAGAGGAATAGGAAGGGGCCGAGGCGCGCGCGGTCAACTCGTGCGAGGTATCATTCCTCTATCAAAGGAGGGGGAGGAGGGTGGTGGCCCACTGTTTTCGTGTGGGCCCCGCCTTCCCGAGCTTCTTTTTAACGCACCACCCCGACACACGCACGCTCTTGTGTTGTATTGCTACGTGACGCGTGCCTGCGTCCGGTCCGCTGCGCGCTTTCCAATTTTTTACCTTTTTTTTATTTCGTTTAATATATATACTAGCAGTATATTTATGCCTCCCCTCCTCGACTAACGCATGTCATTTTCTTATTCACATTTGTTAAACCAAAAATATTTCTAGTTTAGTGTTAATTTTTTTAAACACACACCACGAGCGTAGACACTTATATCCAATATACACAAGCACACTCTCCCTATAAATATAGACTGATATATTTTTTAGATTAGCGAAATCATACCACCTCACCTATTGTAAAATTACGAATTACACCCCTCAGCTCCTAGACATTATACACCCTCCAACTATATAAACCAGATAAAATACTCTCTAGCACAATATAGGGTGGTAGGGAAGGGATTCTGGACATTTGGGCGAAAAAGACAGTGGAGCTCTATCGCCCCTAAGCCTTCCACCAACCTGCTTCCCAAGCATCTCTGCACAAGCATCATTATCTCGCCAACCAAGTTGAGTGCTCGAGCCACCTTCTCCTTAAGCACTTCATTGAGTTATTGTGACGATAATCGTTGACAAGGGATTTGGTTGCGGTAGAGGAAGGAGGCCTAACTCTCAATTAAGGGCTATATCTGGTCAATTGGTGGTCGTTGTTGGGTTTAGATGAGAACTTGCAGTGGTGACATCGACAAGCTTCAATCGATGGCTCGCTAGAGGAAAGAAAGGAATGGAGGAGAGTGGCAATATTGAGCATTGTCGTGATAGCTACCATGTTGAGCACATTTGATGGTGAGCACGAGGACAAAGGTGAGTGACGAAGATGGTGAAGGTTGAGCATAGTAGTAGTGGTGACACCTCCTACATGCTCATCGTTGACTACAAAAGTCAGGTGGCACCTCTGCCGCCTCTGCATCATGCCCTTCCACATACGCAACCGTTACCATACCTACCTCGACCGTCTATTATATGCCATCATCGATGTAGGGGGAGAGAGGCGAGGTGGAGAAGAAAGAAGATGATTGTTGAGACAATGACACATATGTCCTATTAAAATGTTTAATTAAACTTGATGACTAGGTTTGCTACGTGGGACTAAAACCACTCTATATTCTATATTGTGCTAGGGGGTATTTTATCTGTTTTAAATAGATGGACAGCGTATATAGTATTTGGTATAGAAGTTGATAGGGGGATAATTCGAACTTTTATGATAGTCGAGAAGGGTAAATCGGACTTAATCCAATAATTAATTACAAATATAAATACTTCTATCAAATTTAGGGCTTAAAAAATTAACTACCTTATATTTATTAATCCATGTAGTGCCATTCGTTGCAACTTACTTTTTTTTCTTTGAGAAATGTGTGCTAATGATGTTACAATACTCCGTATACCATCCCAAACGTGGATAAGGCTATTTGAATGCTCTTATTGGCTTATAAGCTATAGCCAAATTTCAATTATGAAGCATAATTTAGTGTTGATTTTTAGGATTTTTTTCTTCGTTATCTGTTTTATTGCATTGAATTATTTTAAACCTAAATAACATAGATATAAAATCTTTACCCATAAAATATAATTTCGTTGTTTTGTCTATTTTTCTATGTGGTTTATCAGCCGTGACTCAAACAACGTTATAAAAAAATCTATATTTCCAGGTCCCATAGCCACCTAAGTTTGTTCTGAGGGCACCGGCCATATGCGTAAAAATGTTGAAAACGTAAGAGATGTTTTATGCTATTTCATACATCACGACTGCAGTTATAAAATTAGGCAGTCTTCGGTAATGTACGAGTGCTAGTATTAAATGAGAAATATTTATGTCTAACTAATTAGAACGAAACTCTGATATAAATTTATGTGTGTATGAACCATATAAAATTATATATAGCTTTTCTTAAGTATGTCATATATTACATTATTATTATTATTGCTTTGGTCGATCAAATTTATACTACCTAATCTGGAAAATATCGTTTTCGCAGGCAACTATCGCAGTTTGGCCGCGTACGATATACGTTTCCGCAAGCAGCCGGGCGCCCACCTTGGCAATACTCGATTTCCACTCAAAAACTAGCTCTGTAGTAGTGCAATCAGAGCTTAACATTCTGATAGGGGTGTTTCCATGTCACTTTCACACTTATATGTTTTTTTAAATAAGTAGGGAACTTCATGAATAGGAACTTCAATATTGCTGAATTTGAAAGCTCTAAGGAGTAAATATAACCGAAATTTACCTTCCTAATCAATCTCTCCTCAATCCTTGAGACTGTCGCCCTGACTATTTCTGTGTGAACTGGATTTGCCACTTTCTACTAACACTATTTCTTCAAAATTTTCTTCTAATTTATCCCGGACTAGAATGGCAACGACCAAAACATATTGTACAGTTAGCGAGCCGGGCAAACGACCATCCCGAACAACATCAATTTTCAATCACCACATAAACAACCCAGCATGTGCCACAAGACACATATAACAATTATTGTTGTTGCTTTCTCGAAATTAAATAAAGGAAGGTCCATGTTTAGATATTACAGTTGTAAATCTGGATATATAGTAGCTACTTGGTCAACATGCCGATAAAAAAAAACAAGAAATAAAAACTGCTGCTTGACCAGTTGATGTTTTATATATAGTTACAGACACATCGCATCTTCCAACTGCATGCATTTCCTGCTGCATGTATCATGAAAAATAAAATATTGTGATGGTCTCGCATGCTAGCGGATTTGTGCTAGTCGTTTATCACTCTCAACAGTCCTTATTGCAAGAAATCTACTACCAGTTGGAACTACTATCGGTTTGTATGTAAACAATTCAACCGTTCATGCATGTACGCTAGTTATAGGAGTACTACTTAACTTGAATTTCTTGGAACTGGTGCAATGAACACGTACACGTGATGATTTGCACACGTCCGTCTCTTGCTAACTTGTGTTTCAAAAGAAAAGCAAAATGCCTGAAAGCAATCAATCAGCCAATGGTTGCGAGCAATTTGTCTTGTGTCGTAATCACAAATCAACAAATGTCGTTAGTAGTAACATTATTCACGTGCTCAATTCCAGGCATTGACCTAGCTATAGTTTGAATCTGTTCTCACCTCTCCGTCCATTTATTTCCTTTTTTTTTGGCGAGGAGATTTGCCCAATTGTGCATGCGTACGTGATTCGATCGATTGCTCTCCTTATTAAGCATATACTATCTTAAGCTTCTTCATGATCGTGAAAATTACATGTATGACGGTGCATGTGAATAAGCACATGCGTTGATGTGTAGTGTTATCTTCTCCATGTCGTATACACTCTTTTTTCTCGAGGCAACTAATTTTTCTACTCCCTCTCAGTCCAAACAAATACAATTATAACATTCAAATGGTAAATTAGTAGGGAAAAGAGATAAGGAAAGAAATTTGAACGAGGATGGTTGGAGGAACAAGAAGTAATTTAGATCTGTAATTTTTAGACAAAATATGAGTGCTAGAATTGCACAAGTATTTAATTAAAACATCTGTTCTCATGAGGGATATTTAATTCAATTAAGCTCGTCTTAAACGTGAAGGTCCGGCATGCGCATGGCTTGTGGATGGGTGATTCTGACAGATACATACGGCCAAACTCAAATGGCACGTTGTTCCTCCAACCAGACGCTACAGTACGTGTGCCGTCCAAAAATATGCGTGCGTAAGTTTCTTAATACTAACATACGTGTATTTATTATCTTATATCGTGATGGCACGTACGTAGATCCTTCCACAGTGTTATCCATTGAAAATAATAATAATAATAATTTAATTTAATTTGTTATGTCACTTAAAATATACTAGTATAGGTGCAATTTATTAAGGTTACTTTTAATCTGTGTACACCATGAAAACTCTGGTCAGAGTAATTTTGTGAGTACCAAAAGTGCCATAATTAAATCGATATCATGCATGACGAACTGCCTCCAGTAAAAAAATATTTGATGCTAGAATAATAGAAATGTGTATAGTGAGAGACCAAATATATTAAAAGAAGTTCAAGTCTATATATATACAAACTAGTTTTCAAGTAGTCTAACACACCTTACAGTCACAGTGAGAGAGGAACGGACGTAGAGACTAGACCGAAAACTGGTGAACAAAGATGTGGGCAGGCCTTTGATCATAATATCGGCGAACTGGTACGTCGATGGTACATGGAGCACCCGAACCAGTCCTAATGCGATCTTGTCATAGACAAAATAGATATCGATCTCGATGTGCTTGGTGCGTCGATGATGAAACGGGTTAGCGGTCATGTAGACAGCACTGACATTATCGCAGTAGACGACGGTCGCAGAGGAGAGGGGTGCACGGAGCTCCTGGAGAAGCTGGAGAAGCCAGCAACACTCGGCGACGGCGTGGGCAACGGTACGGTACTCGACTTCAGCGCTAGACCGTGACACTGTAGTCTGGCGTTTTGAGGATCATGAGACTACAGTGTCACCGAGGAAGACGCAGTAGTCGAACGTAGAGCGTCGAGAGTTGGGGCAGCCTGCCCAGTCCGCGTCGGAGTACGTGGTGAGGGAGTCGATGGGGCTAGAGCTGAGATGTAGTCCGCTGGAGAGCGTGCCCTTCACGTAGTGCAGGATGCGCTTGAGCAGCGCGAGGTGAGGTTCGTGCGGAGCGTGCATGAAGAGGCACACTTGGTGGACGGCGTACGTGAGGTCGGGCCGTGTAAGGGTAAGGTATTGGAGAGCCCCGGCAAGACTCCGATACTGAGAGGGATCGGCAACGAGGGCGCCATTGGTAGCGGAGAGTTTGACTCGAGTGTCGACCGGGGTGGCCGTGGGGTGACAATCGGCCATGCCCGCACGTTGGAGAAGATCGATGGCGTACTGGCGCTGGGAAAGAAAGAGCCCGTGAGAGGAACGGGTGACAGAGATGCCAAGAAAGTGGTGGAGAGGACCAAGATTGGTCATGGTGAACTCGGAGTGGAGTCGGGCCATGATCTGGTCGAGAAGGGATGTCAAGGACACTGTAAGGATAATGTCGTTGACATATAGAAGAAGATAGGCGGTAGCGGTGCCGATATGAAGAGTGAACAGGGAGCTATCGGACGCAGAGGCCACGAAGCCGATGTGCCGAAGATAGGCAGCAAAGCACTGGTACCAGGCACGAGGGGCTTGTTTGAGGCCGTAGAGAGAATTTTGAAAAAGGCAGACATTGTTGGGACGAGAGGGGTCGACGAAGCCTGGGGGCTGCTGGCAGTAGTCTATTTTCGTCAGATGACTGTGAAGAAATACGTTCTTCACGTCAAGCTGATGGATCAGCCAGGAGTGCGAGGCAGCCAAAGTGAGAACGACCCAGATGGTGGCGGGTTTGACGACGGAACTGAAAGTCTTGTCGTAATCGACATAGGGGCGTTGGGAGAAACCCCGGACTACCCAGTGTGCCTTGTGACGGGCAAGGGAGTCATCGGCATGGAACTTGTGTTTAAAAATCCACTTGTCGGTCACAATATTGGCGTCGGGAAGACGGAGGACCAGACGCCAGGTCTCGTTGTCCATTAGGGCTTTGTACTCATCGGCCATGGCTACGCGCCACTGAGGGTCGGATAGGGCAGAACGAGAGGTCGCCGGGATGGGCGAGATAGAGCTGTGGACGGCGGAGAGCCCGTAGCGCTTGGTAGGGCGAAGAGACCTGGTCTGTGAGCGAGTGACCATATGAGAGGTAGAGGGAACGGGAGCCGATGAGAGTATGGTAGAGGTGAGAAGAACTGGTTGGGTGGGGGCATCATCGGCTTTGGATTGGCGGCTGTAGGTGAGAGGAAAGGGGGAACTAGATCAGCCTGAGCTGATGGAGTCGGATGGACCGATCGGTCCGGTCGGTCCGATGGAGATAGAGCAACCGATAGGGAGGGGGGAGCCGATGGAGGCTGAGGAGCCGATGGAAGTAGGGTGTCTAATGAAAAAAGAATGGGATCGGCCGAAGCCGATGAGAGTGGTGGGGCCGATGGGGGTTCGATGGGTGGGACATCGGACCGAATGGTAGTGGGATAGGTGAAAGGTAAGTCCTCAGCAGCAGCCGATGAGGGGGCCGATGGGGAGAACGGTGGAGAAGACCAGGATGACACGGTGTTGGTGAGGAGGAAGTCGAGATCGCTAGAAGAGGATCTTGAATTAAGCAGACCGAAGGAAAACCATGTCTCATCAAAGATGACATGACGAGAGACGATGACCCGTCGGGTGGAAAGGTCGAGACATCGGTATCCCTTGTGAGAAGAGGGATAGCCGAGGAGGATGTAGGCGGTGGAGCGGGAAGCGAGTTTGTGAGAAGCAGTGGCGGTGAGGTTTGGGTAGCAGAGGCACCCGAAGACGTGAAGGTGGGAGTAGTCGGGCGTCGTGCGGTAAAGAAGGGCTTATGGAACGTTGTTCTGAACGGAGAAGCATAGGAGCCGATTGAGGAGGTAAGTCGTAGTGGCCAGAGCTTCTGCCTAGTAAGTGGCAGGTAAGTGGACGTGAAGTAGCATAGTACGACTTATGTTGTTGAGGGTGCGAAGGAGACGCTCGGCTTTACCATTCTAGGGAGAAGTGTAGGGGCAGGAGAGTCGTAGATGGATGCCCTGCGAAGTGAGAAAGGTTGTAACGGTACGGTTAACGAACTCTGTACCGTTATCGACTTGGAGAGCCTTGATCGAGAGATTGAACTGAGTAGAAACGTAGGTGGCGAAGTTAGTGAGGTGAGAGGCGACCTCGGATTTGCTGATGAGCAAAAATGTCTAGCAATAGTGTGTGTAATCGTCAAGTATAGCAAGATAATACTGATTACCGGAAACACTTTTAACTGAAGATGTCCATACATCACAATGTATAAGTTCAAACGGGCGCGAGGTACAAGAGAGAGAACTAGAAAAAGGCAGACGCACATGTTTGCCAAGTTGACATGAGTGACAAACTATGGAGCTGCTGTGGGTATATCGGATGGAGGCGCTGTGACCGAGGGTGACGACAGCGTTGGGGCCGGGGTGGCCGAGGCAAAGATGCCAGAGGTTGGTGGAGAGGGCGACGCTAGCGTGTGGAGTGGACGGCACAGCGGGAATGGTGTAGAGGTCTTCGCTACTATTGCAGTGAAGGATCTGTCGCCGGGTTTGGATATCCTTCATAGAGAAACCAGAAGCGTCAAATTCGATTGAGCAATTGTTGTCTCGTGTGAATTGGTGAATAGATACAAGATTGTGAATAAGGGAAGGTATGATAAGAACATTGCGAAGGGAGAGGTTAGTGGTGGGTGTAGACAGAGATAATTCACCTCGGCATTGGACAGGAAGAGAGTGACCATTGCCGATGGTGACAAAGGGGGAGGAAGAGGGGTGACAAGAACGGAGTATACCAGCTGATGACGACATGTGGGAGGACGCCCTAAAGTCCAGCACCCAAGAGTGTTGTGGTTGGAGCGTCATCTGGTTGAGGGCGACAACGAGGCTAGCCTGGTTCTAGAAGGGAACCGACTGGGTGGGTGGTGTCGGTAGCATCGGCTAAGGCGGCAAAATGGGAGCCGATGCCAGCTGAGCCTGAGGATAGGCGCCGAGAACCCCTGGTTGCAATCTGATGGGGCTGCGTAGCTAGGGCTGGGGTGTCCAGGGGTTGTAGCAGAGCCACGGATCCGTGGGACCGATAGGTTGGGCAGGACTGAAGCAGGTCGTGATTGCATCGGACCTCCCCAGTTTTTGCCCTTGCCTTTGCCCTTGCCTTTCCCGGTGTGGGCTATGTTGCCATGGTTGGAGCCATGGCCGCCAAAGCAGCGGGAGGGAGCGGCAGCGCAGGATGCTCGGCAGCCATTATCGGCTGTGGCGAGGAGAGCAGGGTGGGCCGCTGTTTTCTCGTCGTTGGCCAGACATAGTTCTTTAAGAACTAACATGTCATGGGTCCGGGCAAATGACGGAAGGGGTGTGGCGTTGGCGATGTCGTCGGCGGTGTTTGAGAAGCGAGGGTTGAGGCCTCACAGAAGGGCGAGAACGAGTTGAGAGTCGGCCACAGGGTGGCCGACGTCCCGAAGAGCAGCAGCCTTGACCTTAAGGCGCTAGCAGTACGAGAAGACAGAGGAGTCTCCTTGTACTATGGAATGGAACCCGTTGAGGAGGAAGATGGCACGGGGCTGCTTGTTTGCGAGGAAGATCCGCTAGATAGCCACCCAGAGATCCTGAGCGGTGGGGTCGGTATCTTCCATGGCAAGGTCGAGAACGGAGTCGTCAACCGAGCCGAATAGCCAGCTGCACACGCAGCACTCGACGATGTCCCACTGGGGGTCATTGGGGTGAGGTGGAGCGGAGCCATCAATATGTGACCGTAGGCCGAACTTTCCATAGAGGGATTTGAAAAAGTTCCATTTAGAATAGTTGGCGTTAAGGTCAAGGGAGATAGGAACGTGAGATTTCACGTTCACAGCAGCGTAGGGGGTGAGAAGATTGGCGAGGTGGTGCTCGAGGTGTGGTCCGGGGCACTGAGAGACGGAGCAGATTCGGCGACTGGGAGAGTGCCGGAGCTGAGGGCGGACTCGGTGGCCATGATGAGAGCAGAACAGGGGCAAGTAGCCGATGGGAGGAAGCCGATGAGAGGAAAGATCGGCCGATCAGAGAGGTGAGAAGCCGATAGAGAGTGGGCTAGCCAGCTGATGGGAAATGGTTGGCCGATGTGGAGTAGGCAGTGGAGTGGGTGAGGAAAAGGTGGTGGCAGAGCAGGTATGTCAGAGAGTTGTTGGGTCACGGACGTGCGAGGATTCACGTCCGTGAAGGGAAGAGTCACGTCCATGAAGGGAAGAGTCATGTCCGTGGACTCGTGAAGGCCAAGGAGTGGAGCGAACGCGAGAAAGGCGGAGAGGGGCCGGACGCAAAGAAAAGATGTTCCCGTCCGGGAGGCAGGGATTTGTGTCTGTGGACACGTCAAAGTGGCTCGGATGTAAGGGAAGAAGGTTCACATCCGAGAGCCGTTGAGCGTGTCGGAAAAGCGGGAACCGAGGGAGGGTTTCAGCCGATGAAGGGTGGACAAGTCCAGCCGATGGGAGGGCGGACGAGTTCAGTTGATGGAGACGACGAGCGCAGAGGTGCGCCGGCATCAGAGGAGAAATGATGCATGAAGCAAGAAGAAGGGCGGAGACGGGTGCGACGAGGAGGCGGATGGAGACCGTCGTCTTGTCGCGCGGAGGTGGAATGGAGAGAAGGAAGAGTCTGCGGGAAAGACGGGGAGAAGAAAGGAACGGAGACGAGAGAGCGAGGAGAGAGTACCGGGAGGAAGGTCGGCGACGGGGAGAAACGTCAACGACGAGGAGGAAAAAGATCGGCTCGCCGATAGAAGAAAACTAGCGCACCGAAAAAATCTAGACTTGCTCTGATACCATATAAAAATATATATAGTCAAACTAAAATCCTAAGTGTATATAAGAGGGGTTAAATCTATCTATCTATATATATATAACCCAGTGGTGCAGTGGTACGTCTCTCATCAGTTCCCCAACGCTAGTAAATTTGACCGCGTGGAGTATGTGTGTGTTCCCCTGTCACCGTGTAGAAAGCCAAGTTAGATGTGAGCATCAAAATTCAGGAACATTATAGTTTGTGATTTTTGTCTGCTCAACCAAGGATTAGTTATATATATATATGTGGGCTTTAATTATGACTTCATAGTGTTTGAGCAATGGAATATCATGCGCATCTTCTGTTTCCTAATTAATTAAGCTAGCTAGCTTTGTTAATTGCACCGCTACTAACAATTAATCAAATAATAAACCCAGATATAAAGAAAAGTTAATACATTTGAAGCAAATAATGCAAAATAAAGGACTAGGTGTAGAGTTAAGCAAAGCTGAGATAGAAAAAAAACACAGGAATTTGAAGGCCAAGATCAAATTGATGACTATATATATTTATATACACGTGGAGTATTTTTAAGGTTTTATTTCCACAAGAGGTTACTTTGGCATGCTGAAAATGTGGCACTAATTAATTAATCAAGATTCAAGGGACGATGACTAACATGCATAAATCAACCGCGTCTTATCACTCGATCATAGCGCGTCTCGACCAGACCGTACGTTCACATGTACAAGCAGAGATCCAGAGAGCGAGTAGAGTACACTTCAAACGTATATATAATGTCTCCAAGTACGTCTTGTCCTGAAAATATACATATATGTGTCTTTACTCTGCACGTTGCAAACCGGAGGCCGGTTATACTGTATATATATAATCGAACTCATCCAAGTACTATTACCCAACGCAGTAGTTCATCAGTAATCAGTTGATGCCACGTGAAATACCTACTACTAATTAAATTAAAATATTAATATTCGATAAGTCTGATGATAATTTATGGTCGAAGTTGCGTACTAACCTAGTTATATAATATACCGCGACGCGTATAAATACGAATTTTATGGTCTAATTTAATTATATAAGATTTTGCAAATTAAGCCCATTCTATCACTTTAAACCATGCCTTTCTAATCCTGGACAGTATATGAGTTGAATAAATCAATATTTTAACACTACAGAATTATCAGTTGAAGAATTAATGGCAGTTGTAATTAACGGTTAATGACAGTAGGGGAGTACGTGCTTTGCTAACGATCGATATTGAAACATGAATGTCCTTCGCTAGCTACTTAGTTAAATATGTGCAAATTTATTTCCTTCCAAAAAATTGCAAGTGGACACCTGGTCAGCCTATACTTAATTATTTGCTAATTAATATATGCAATCCACCATATATGCAGCAGCGATACAATATCATGTACTACTTAATTTATTCGTACCATGCATGTGATGCAACGAGATTATATTACTCGTTGCTCATTTCTGGCCTGTCGAAAGAGACCCAATTATAAACAAATAAAATGATCAACTCAATGGACCCTGCCTGGCACTAATTTATTCTTTTTTGAAGGAAACTAGCACTAATTTATTATGGCGTGTGTACTACAAATATAATATGTGGAATGTTAGGTGAAGATGCAAAGTAGACAGTGATGGTGATTTCATTAGAAAGTAGAGTATAATTAATCAACCATTTTCTCAGCAGAAGAAAAAGGGGTTCCTCGCGACTCATCGGTCAATTAAGCAGCTGGCAGCCCTGCTATCAATTTCCAGATATGAAACGTACTTTCAGAAAAAAAATGCCAGATATGAAACAAAGTCCTTAATTGATTATTCTAGCTCGTAGCTAATCAAAGTATACTACTATAAACTGTAATATATGCATATTCGTCACGTTTACATGCACACCCTCATGCAGTAACATTCCATATAATTTATTTATTTGTATAGGTTCTCTTCAAATCTGTTACTTTTTGTCGCCGTTATTTTTCACTTTTCTATATATATTGTCTGAGATATCACTCCCAAGGTGATTAGGCCTGGAGGCCCATTAGGAAATTCTTGTTAATCGACTAGACTAGCTTAGCTAGCTAGCCAGCTATCTGTATATCACTGGGCCAGGTCCATTAGAAAATTCTTCAAGACCGGATCACCTGCTATATGCACATATGCAGGTGAATAAATTAAATGTATTTTGCAGCAAGTAGTTACAAATAATTTTTGTGGAAATATGACATCCATCTCTCTATATATATCTACACTATATACATTTACACGTATATGTATATAGAATGATAGAAGACACTGTTGTGATCTAGTATCATACCAATAATGCCCTTAGTCTCTCAGAAATCCTGGAAGCCTCTATGCCAATTCTTGAGCTAAAGGCCTGCAGTTAAGAGGAAGTTCAATTGAACATATGCACACATTATATTGCACAGCACAGTACTTCTTAATATAATATTTGAGTGAAGTTTCTTTTTTTTTGGCCTCCGAGGAAAAAAATCAATTAGCGGTGTATGTTTCCTTTCACCCCTTTCTTGTTAATAGTTCCTTATTTTCTAGATATATAACAAGAGAGTAATAACCTATGATCTGGATTCGTACATATATATATATATATATATATATATATATATATATATATGCACCAAAATCCAAATAGTGTAAATGACTCTGCTGATTGAATGTTATCTGGAGTATGATAAATAAATAATGTAATGTTGACCATAGAAAAAAAAGAAAATCATCTTAACACGTCCCTTAATCTTTTTGTCCAAGTCTATGACTTACAGTATTTGAATGCAGAGATGGTAACTATAGTACGTTAGTTCATTAATTAATCAGATCATAAATTCATACCGTACGTTATTTGGAAATTAAACCAGAAAGTGCAGACATGTAAATGTACAGATGACGGGCGTTTGTACGTACGTACGTACATACGTACCCGGGAGTAGATGGTGTAGTAGATTTTGTTGCCGGCGACGGAGAAGTTGGCGTTGATGATCTCGGCGCCTTCTTCCTCGAGGACGGTGATCACCTCGTGGAATTTCATCGGCCTCTCCGCGCTGCATATCAGCACCACGTCCAAGCTCGACGACCCGTCCTGCACGTGGTGCCGCACCTCCACCACCGGCGGTGTGATCTCCTCCTCGCTGATCACACCTTCTGACCCGACACCGCCGCTCGTCGACGGCGAGATGACTGTGCCGCCGCCATGGGCACCAACTCCTGATGTAATGGTGGCTGCTATGCTCCTCCTGTGCTGCAGCTCGTCCACCCTTCCCTTGAGCTTCTTGATGTACGCCGCCGCTTCGTCCAGGCTGCTCATCTGGGTCCACTTCCCATCCTGCGTGCATATACATTTGGATTAATTTCCTTGAGCTTTAATTTCGTGTATGTCCTTCCAAAATTACATGTTAATTTCCGACTAAAACTGATATTTTCTTCTTTTTAGGTTCTAGCTTTACCGGTGGCGTTCTATGATATTTTCACCTTAATTTTTAGGTCATATAAGGCTATCTTTATTTATATGTATATACTATGGTACATCTTGTGGTTTTTGAAGGAAATCAGGGTTGCCAAAACAAAACAAAAAAAAGTGGATTATTAGCTTAGTGGCTGCTCAAATATATAGAAACCAAAAACTAGCTAGCTGATTTCAACAAGTCAACAACAAATGTTAATTATCTTGTTAATTAATTGAAGAACTATATGTCTATCCAAAAGCAACCGCAAATCAGAAAGCAACATATTCCAAGAAAAAAATATGGCCACAAATTTATAGATCTAAATAAGCTGGAAAGTGCAAGGGGATTTTTCCTTCGTCTTTCACTTTAACTTATGAGGAGGGCCCAAGATAGCTACCTCGGGCAAAATCTCATCCGGAAAAATTCAAATTTCTAAACGAACTTTAATTAGTTCGATTGCAAGCAATCTGAAAGGACCCGAGACTCAATTTTAAGACTGTCCAAAATAAAATCTTGAGGGTTATCTCTAAAACCACTGAAATATCTCCGATAGAGTATAGTAGTAGCCTAATTTCATGTGAATTTAGTATGGAAGATAATTAACATTTCATGTAAGGACCGACGAGGACAAAACTATATCTTACATTAGAGGCAACCAAAAAAATTATACTCCTAGCATGGAACAATTAGTCTCTCTATAGCAGAAGCTCAATCTTGTGGTAGAAATTAATTGTCCTCACAAAAGAAAAACTAAATTAAATATGTAATTAATTAGTGAGTACCTTGAAGTAGTGTTCTTTGGGGATTAGGGAGGCGAGCTTGACGCAGAGGCCCTTCATGTCCTGCCGCCTCCTGCGCTCCATCTCCTTCCTCTCCGCCGCCGCCGCCGCCGCCGTGCTGCTCGTGGTGCCGCCGCTCGCGCTGCCGCTGCTCTTCGTCGCCCTGCTCCTCCTCCTCCTGCTGCTGCTACCCCCTTTCTCCTCCATCATTAGTTGATTGATCGATGGCTGGTTGTCTCAGCTAGCTACTAACAGCGCTCTCTCTCTCTCTGAAACTAACATCTATCCACTCATTAACGAAGGAGCATGTATATATGTATCTGATGTGCACTACTAACAGCGCTCTCTCTCTCTCTGTGACGAGCATGCATATATGCGCTGCACATATATAGACGAGAGAACAAATCAGCACCAGTCTTTTCTAAAACATTAAGATAGACAAGCTAACAGCAAAAGGAACAAGATATATACCTCCGTTTGTATTTACTTACTCCGTATAATTTATATATAGCATATACGTACAATATATATTATATGTGGCCAAGCATATATCGCAACACAATGCTTGTTGTGCGTACGTATATATGTTAGTAATAAAACATTAGTGCTAGCAAGCTAGGAGTAATTAAGGTATTGGGTCTGAAGATATTTTGGATACTAAGTACATTCCATGGTCCGCGTATGAATTCGCAGGCAAATTAACAGGCTACCCCTTACAGCCCCTAGCAATAGCAGGACGCGCAGCAAATTCATGTGGGAGGTGGGACACTGCATTAAATGCAGTGACATAGCGAAGGTCCACAAGAAAACGCCGAGGAGCGTCGGCTCTGTAGCTATTTGGATCTCATCATTTCTCCACAGTGCTCCTCGATACTGTTACAAATTTAATCACTAATAGTTTTTAAATGATTTGATTATTATAAAAGAAATTTCAATGCTTCCGTTTAGTATGTAATACATTTTATTAATATGACATCTATTTATGTATTTTAAAAAGATAAATAATCAAAGTTTACATATAAATGGTGTTTGGTGATAAGGATAAGGAGTATATTCTACGGCATATACTCTCCCATTCCAAAAGAAATTAATTACTGGCTACGTTTCCAAAAGAATTGATTCCTGATTACAAATCCAAAAGACCATCTCCTAGAAATAAATATATATGGTACTAGTAATTAGTAAACCATCTATTAGGGATAAATATATTTGTTTTACCAATATAGACAAGTGAAAAGAGAGAATGCCTTCACAAAAAAAAAATCGACGTTGATTGGGATTTAAATTTTGATATCATGCTTCCTCTCTAGATAATATTTATAAACATCATACATCAAGTCATGAATCCATGATTTTACCCCTGTATATATAGCTGATGCTTCCTCTTCTGGAGTAAGCATGCAGTTTCGGAGATACTAGTGCCTCGTGCCGAATGTTGAGCATTCCCTAAATGTCATGCTCGTGCTGGCATTGAGCATTAATTACGTTGCGGGGGCAGCTCTAGCTGCTGCTGCTGCTGGGTGGTGACGGCAGCAAGGTGACGTACGGGTGTATATATGTGTTGCACAGGCATGTATACATGTGTGGTCGGCAGGCAGGGCTGGTTACTCGCCCTGGCCGGCCGGGTACTTAGCTAGCTACAGTATGGAGTTACTCCAAGATGGGTATGATACAGATAGGTAGTAGAAGCAGCCAAATGTACACAGGGCAAGAAAGCTGAAATAGCTGGCTAGCACAGGCACAACCGCACAAACCAACAAGCAAATGTGTACATTTCACTTGGCCAGACACAGGTACGTTAGCCACAGCCCAAACTTTATTCATTTATTATTTTTGCAGTGCAACATTTGTATAGTATACAAACCCAAGATCGAGTCAGAAATAATATTGCAGGTTCTAGCTGTAGAATTCCTTCACAAGCTACCTTGCTAGTCTTGATGCATGCTCCAAGTTCAAACCCGCCAGAGCTGACACCGACAGAAATTTAGCCAATTAATTCATGAAAAGAAAGCAGCATGATGCACGTGGATGCACACCGATGCTGACGTATGCAGCCATACGTCATACCGCGTGCGTGTAGGTTCCACTGCTCCCCTTCTTGCCTTCACATTCGGTTTGGCCAAGTGTGAACCCGCCTCAATGTTACCATCTCTACCCCACAAATGTTCATAGGATGTAGACACAGCTGCCGTACACACAACTGCATAAACTATCTGCTCTCTCCAAATTCAAGCTACTCTACTTTTTATTAATTACATCCTCTCAACCCAAATATAAAAGTATTTCTAACTATTTATCTAGACAAGTATTTGTCCAAAAATACAAGCAACAAAAGAGTACCTGGCTACCTTCCCCTCCCCTATATATACTCAAGGATCCCCTTCAAATATAGTACTATGCACCATCTTCAAAATTCCAAGCTCGTTGGAAGTAACCAGCAGGCACAGGGACCTCACCCGTGAGCTGATGGTCACTGCCCTACGATGCAGGGAATATTTCCAGAGCATCTTAGGAATTGCCTATTTATCTTTGCCCATTTTATTAGCATAAATTAGCTTCAATTCTACTCAACGGCACACTTTACATCCCTTACAATGACACAACTCACATTTCTAAAAGGAAGAAGGAAAAAAAAAACTCCCATCACCTGAGGCCCTTGGGGTTTGAATCGCCTATGGACCTTTACAGCAGAAAGAATATGCCAAATCTATCATCCACTTATATACATGCAGCCAAGCATGAATACAAGTATACGCCACATTATAGGAGCCAAACCTACTTGAAGAAAAGGTTCTTCTTTCTTCCTCTCTTCTCAACAGCCTGCAAAATGCATCGTGTTTCCCATCAGTATTGACGAACAGGAGACGAAATGTTCTCATCAAGTATAAGAAGGATGAACGACATGCGCAGCTCATCCTGCCTGTGTCATTAACCAGTTAGTCACCATTTGAATATGCTACTTAGGGAAAAACACAATAAAGAAACTTCGACATCATAGCTCTCTACAAACAATTCGTGCTGACTCAAAGTGCCCTATCTTTGGATAAAGTACTAGATAAGAGATCCCCATGATGGTTGGGAATGCCATTACTTTTGAAGAATAAACAGAGGGCAGTAAAACTTTCTGCCATCTATTTAATTAACCAAAGATATATGCTACCGCCAACCACAAAAATAGTAGTGAATACTGATAGAGTGTAACTTCTCTGTTTTTTTTATATAAAAGATAAGCTACTGTGGGTCCTTCAAACATGCTAATCGTCAAAGAATGCTCGGTTATGAACTTGAATAGAGTGGAGGGCCATCACCACATGATGACCCACTAGACTGACGTTGAATGAAGATAAGATAATGAAGGGAGGTGCTAACATATGCCTTGCACAAGAGATATTGAGCTCATACCATAATTCTGAACAATCTTAAAACCAGAACAATGGTATCCCGCGGCCTGCAAAATTGGAAAACACAAGATAAGCAGTATTTTATTATGTATGTTCATTATGATTGCCATCAATCTAAAATAAACACAGCAGTAAAGTTAAAGGCCAAGGACAGGGTGTTCAATTTAAGTATGGTATAAACTTCCAGCAATCACACTTAGAAGGGAAGTATATCCTAAATTTCCATGTTCTCAAAGATACAAGAATGCACACACTGGGACACATGATGGTCAGATCAGCTCATACACACCAGATCAGATAGCTATAGCAGACCGCCTTACTGAAAACAACAAGGCTTTTTAACAAGATCGATCAGCTGGCAGTCTGGCACTGCTGACCTTGCGCCATACCTCTCAAGTTTTAAGAAGTAACAATTAGAAACATGCAGCATATTTTCAACACTAATGTTTCAAGAAGTGATGACTCATAGAGTTGTTGCGTAGGGGAAAGCAGTAGGGGGGAGCCCTGCTGCTAAAACAGTACAGTTGTACATCAACACACATATAGTGCAAGGAATAATGAATACTAATGTTAACTTATTCATATAAATTATACTTGAAATGCCGATTATGAGGCAAACACTAGCTTGATTTGGTACTCACAGTGTGTTTTCTGCTGGCTTTAAATTATATTCAGCACCATCAGCAGATGTAATCAAGAACTCTGTTGGACGCCTGTAAGGAATATTAATCTGGAAAAGACAGTACAAAAGTTGCTGCCAATCATACCACATTTTTGTATCTCTACAGAAATGACTAAAAAATATGATTGCAGAACAAAAGTAATAATAAGGTTAATTAGCAAAACAGCGGGGAAAATTTATTATCAGAGATAATTTGTTCACAAACATAGTTTTTGTATCTCAATGTAGTAATTGCAGTATCACACTTATGTGCATAACTCATTTAAATCGTCCTGTGTACATTTTCTGTGTGGGTCCATCAAGCTTGTGAGACAATTCATCAGGACGTCTGTTACCGCTTCCTGAAGACAACAAAATGGCCAGATAATGGCTGATTCTTTACATTTTTGTTCTTTCTAATGTATAGCACGAGAGATAATGCAGCAAAGAACTACACAAAGTTTGTCTATGTGCAGTGTAATCTAGTAGTCTCGCATATCTCAGACTAATAAATCTGTGATCTTGACATCATATGGGATAAAAAACCTGCCTCTGGCCAGAATTCATGGTAACCACTGATTACATCCATCTAACACTGGTTTATTTCCATCACTTTGGGTTAATCAATATGCTACCTAGGTACTGAAGGAACCGAGAGTTTGTTCGCTACTTTGAGTTTGAGATCTAATTCCTGCAATTCTGAAATGAAGTACTGCAAATAGGAACGTACAGAAGTTGCTTGCTGAAATTTCTCTGTGAGAACAACACCACGCTGACCATTACATTTAATGCTGTAACCTTCCCTCTTTATTGCCAAAACAGCCGGTTCCCACATATCTAAAAATCTCACCTGCTATAAGAAGATTTAGCATTTGAAATAATTGCATGAAATCAGAAGAAAGTAGTGAGAATGCTTTTGATGGATAATTCCAAGTAATAGAGAACATACAGGTAGTTGGACTTCATAAGACACATGCCCAATTTCAAGAGTTTTCTTAATAAGCTCCCTTGTTTCAGGATCTGCATTGAAGATGGTAATTCAAAGTCGGTTTAGTGCAAATCATGTACCACTGCTACTTATTTTAAATAATTATCACATAATTGCAAAACTTGTATTAAACCAAAATACCAGAAGCACCACACTTTTGGTAATTAGATATATAGGGGGATCCAATGTTCCCTTTAGCAGAGTGGAATTATGTCATATGCTCCATCACCAGAGTGAATCACTATTTTGGGAACTAAAGGTTCCATATACTCACCACAAGTAATTTTTCTTTGATCATTAGCGTAAAACCTCATGATTTCCCCCTGCAGTAGGAAACTCAAACAAAATACCAAATTTTAACACTGGAAGTAATAGCGGCAAATCAGTTTACAAGTAACAAATTTAACTGTGCAGCAGACCTAACACATTTTATATGGTATCCCGGAGATTCCAAACAATGAAAGTGATTGTGCTCGGGCGCCCAACCAACACCAGAAGATTGGGCTCCCAGCCTCCCCAACCCTCTCAGTCTCTTTCATGGATGCATGCAATTAACAAGCTTCAAACGATTTTTTCTCTTAAATTACTTATCTGATCTACAATCCAATTATATCATTGTATTTGTTATAATTAAATATTTACAGCAAGATTTCAGTTGATTATGTCTTTATAAAAGAAAAAAAATATGTTTCAACAGTTAAAATTCGATGTTTCATGTGCACGAAGCAAATGTTTCAACTAGAATTGGACTTTATTGCACATTTTTCGATGTTTCATTCATTGGTACTCAATGTTTCATGTAGTGGTTTGTCAGTGTTGCAATCATTATGTTTTGAATGTTGCATCTCTTTCAAGCATCAAAGGTGGGACTATGTACCAATTTGACAAAGTGATGAAACAATTTTCTCCAAGTGATGAAATAGCACCAAATTTTTGGAGACAAATCGGGTGTCCAATGGTAGTGCTGTCCAACAAACATCAAAGGTGGGATTATGTATCATTGACTAGCATTCTGGATCTCAGCAAACATAAAGGAAAAGGTCCAAATCACAACCATGAACTTTCATATTGTCTAATTCACCATGAAATATTAAACCATCAGCTTTGCAACCCTAAACTCAAAACAGTCTAAAATGCCCCTTGGCCCCAAACCACCTAGTTTGTGCTGACACGACAATATTTTGATGGAACATAAACTAGAAACAAAGCGGGGGATCCATATCAGTGAAAGCCAGGATGGTTTCAGGGCTGAGGAAGTACTCTAGATGGTTCTGAGGGTTTAAGTTTTGTAAGGTCAACAGTTTCATAGTTCAGGGTGCTTAGACAAAAGTACAATTTGAAGGGTTTAATACAGATCATTTCCATATATAAATGGAAAAGCAACATCAGTAGTATTGACAACAGCCAGAAACATGTAAGTGATCATAGTATCCTGGGCTAATCAGATCTGTGGTCTAATTGGTAAATGAGCAAAAAGAGAAATACGGAGCTACTATCTGATTTGTTTGGTGATTACCATAAAAAGAAGTAAAGGGTTAACTGCTGGTTTGAGAAGCATTCGATAGATATAATTATATAAATACCTCATTCAGAGAAGCACTCTTGAATGCAATGTTTTGTTCTTGTATTGTAAGTTAATCCTGTAAGGTAGATACATTTTTTTCTTGTCTCCATGATTCCATGGAGTTAAGGATGCTAATCAGCTAGTGTTCTCCTTAGTGTCATTTCAGGAGGCATAAAAAAGATAAGACAGAATTGTCTCCATGGAGTTAAGGTTGCGAAACAGCTTTAGTGTTCTCCTTTGTGTCATTTCAAGAGGCATAAAAGAAATATAGCCTCATAATTACCAAAAGTGTTTGGAATGCAACATCACACTTAAAAAAATCAGCACATTACAAAATAATTACCTTTCTTTTTCTATCATCAAGGGGCTGTACTTCAATAGCTAGTAAAGTGTCCACGTCATCAGCAGAAACCAAATAACTAGGTTGTCTTGCTCCTACGCCAACAGAAAACATTTATTTCGCAACTTTATTAAAAATCATGGTATTCTAATGCAAGTAACAGGCTAACAGAGCTAAGTTCACTTCCTGTGTGATATTGATCGCAAAAAAAACCTTCTATGAAATTTACGGAGCCATCTTCTAAATGGCGCACCCACTGCACACAGGAAAATATTTTGTTTGGACAAAGTGAGATTGCATTGAAAGTTTGAAACTCATATTGAATGACACAAGATAAAGATGTTCTTTTATTCAGAATGAAGAATGACAAACTACGAGGAGCACCTCAAAATTACAACTTGTGGTTCCATTGGTGGAGTACCCACTTGCTTGGAGTTCTCTTCCAGGAAAAGCTTCACCTGTGATTCGAAGCCCCTTGATACCTGGCAGGGGCTCATCCTCTGCAGCTACATATTCATAAAAGAGGACTATATCATCAGATTGCATGCAGTGTTAAACAAATATAAACTAATTTTAATAGTAATTACCTTCAGAGAAAGAAGATCCAGGTTCCTCGAGAACAGTAGGAAGATACGGATATGAAGGGTTCGTATCCTCAATGCCGGATATCAAATTAGCTGAGTCTCCATGACCCCAACGAGCAGAAGGTTCTCGTACATGTTGGGCTTCAGCACCCTCAGAAACATCCGATACATCACTTCTACTAAGGCGCTTGAATGGTGGGTTTTGACTCTGGGTCTCAGAGTCCAACTGGACAGAATGTGGATCATGCTGAGATACTTGAGCAGAAACATCCATCCTGAACTTTTTGCTGTTAAATATAAATTATACCACATTTAGTGTTCTTGTAATGACTCAATAAAATAAAATAAAAAACCTACTGACAAGAATAATGATTATTAAATCTTCCTCAAAAAGACAAAAACAGTTTAGGAATGTGAAAATAGTGTAGCAACAATATAAAATAAATGAAATGTTCCTATAGCAACTTCCCATATCCCTGATTTTTTCATGATTGTACCATAGTCAACAGAGTAGAGTGTGACATTTCAGACACTAGTAAAAGATGGTCAAGTAATGACTACAAGAAGCTGCTAGCCTATTTACATAGATCAAGTCCAGGTGATCAGTAGTTGCCAACTTAAGAATGGAATTATTTCATCATGCACAACACTGTTATTGAACATAAAGTCAGTCAGGAAGGTACAGTATTACATACTTAAAGAAGAGGCACTACCTGCTTGAAAGAGAGTTTCTTCCCATGTCATCATGATTGATAATTCTTGGAGGAACATCAGTTGGAATAACTCGACGGTTTTTGTTACCTGCTACACCCCAATCACCTCTAACTTGAACAGGGGAAGACAGTGGAGATTGAATGTGAGGGTACGGTGTCTGGGGCACAATATCGAGGTTGCTTTTGCTCTGAAAAGGTAAATAGGTTAGAGCATGTTCTGAAATAGTTACGACAAGGACTCAAGGAGTATAGTGCTGTACTGAAGTCACCAATTCTTTTCCAAGAGGATCCATAGGTGAGTGTACAGAATGAGTGGCATTATTCGCCAATTCAGTATGCCATGGAGTAATCTGATAACGTGACTCCAATTTCTCCTGCACCATTTAAATTTGCACAAAAGGAAACTTCAAAGTTCAGTCAGAAAATCTTCAGTAGTAGGCTTGTGAGCACGAGGGGACCACTACTGGGTACACTTGCACTGATCACCCCTTGTGGCCCTGAAAATAAATTACTTTCCTTTCTTCATGGGAAAAGTAAATGCATATTTGTTTTAGCTTATTGAGACTCACCTCATTAATAATAAGTTGTTTCTGCAGATGCTTAAACAAAACCTGCAGATAAAGGGATGCATTTAGCAATAAGTCAACTCAGTAAAATACAAGAACAGAAGCAACTTGATGTATCGATCTTGTGTTATGAACTTTTTTTAAGAAAAAAAAACATGCTTAAGTTGCTTTTGTAAATAACGAAAGTAAGGCTTATTTCTCAGATGAAATTAATATCATTCTTTTTCCCCCTTTTTGCCATTTGCGTTCAGTAATGAAATTCACATTCTAGTTGCTAACGTAAACAACAGTGCCCTTGCTAGACAGCAGGAAAATATCAGAAAACAGAGCTTACCTTCAGATTACTAACGATGGATTGAGCATCAAGAACAGAAGGCTGCAGGTTTTCATATTCAGACAGAAGAGGCAGCAATGAAGATATGAAAGTTGTCCTTTCTTGTTGTGCAGCCTATAGTACATAGCAACATAAGCAAAACTCAGTATAGTATGGAAACACATCTCAAATCTAACTCCAAGCCCTGATTTATCTTATAGTAACAGCTGCATATATCCAAAATGAGCATCACCATGGTGCTGAATGATCCTACCTAATGTTAAGATGTACCCATAGGAAAGAGGAATAAACAGAAATTTTCATCAAATATTACCCTGAGTACTTCCAGAACTTTCAACAAACAGCTGTTTCTAAAAACTGTGCTTGTAAATATATATAGATAAAAAACAGTTATATCGTTCTGCATTGTGTTCCTACAACAGTTTTGAGCTACAACACCAATGGACAAGGTCACGTAAGCATAGAACACAACATCATTAAGGCACTACACATGCTATGATAATTTCTGTGCACATTTTTTAAATTTTGCAGAAAGGTATTGAAGTACAGGTGGAAGCATAATAAGCTTCAGACTAATATAACACAAATAAACTAATCGAATTTCAAAAAAAAAAAATCCAGTGACAGAGAACTACCTGCACTGCATATGTCAGACGGATGTTTTCCTCAATAATATCTTGTCTGTACGATAAAGCTTTTGATGCTGCATCAATTAAATCTTGTTGCTGCTGATCAAATGTCTGAAAAAAAATATTTTAAAGATAGTATAAGATACTCACTACTCACTCCAAAGGACTAATGGTCTATGATAAAAGAAATGCCCTACCATACGCATTTGAGCAATGCGCCTTTCCAACATATATTTGTTGCTGAGTATTTGTGATTGCTGTCAGGGATATTATATGGTCAGGTACAAGATAGGAAGTGGAAAGGACAGAAATGAAGTACTTTCCATTTGTACAATAAAAAGAAAAGGTTACCTTCACTGAGTAGTCAGCAAGATGTTTTCTTAATTGTGTAATCTCTTCCTCATTATCTTTGATCTTAGCAGTAAGATCCTGCATAGGAATTATCTTCATTAGGAACGATGGATCATATAGATACATATGACATTTGCAAGCAACTTATACTGACCTGCTTCCATGACATGTTTGAGGCCGTCTCCGGAGCAGGCAATAAGCCCTGTCCAGCTAGGCTCAACCCAGGATCATACTCTCCTTCTTTTCTATGCCTATATGGAAGGGCTTCTATTTTGTTACGATATTGTGAGCAAACAAGGCCATTCCACAACAGAAAGAAACATTGTTCCTTTTTCCTTGTGCGACAGAATCGTTAGAAGACATTCATGGATTGTGGTGAGTTACCTAGTAGGAGAAACGGAATGAGAGGATGGAGTAGAGAACTGTGAGATTCGGGCACTGTCGAGAGCAGGCTGCTCCCCTGATGATCTTTTAGATGCTCCGTTAGCCTGGGCACTGTGGAGGTAGTTTTGCCTGATGGTTTGCTGCATTGAAGGCTGTCCAGTTTCCAATGTTCCATTCTGGTGAAGGGTAGAGGTGGTCCGGGAATTTTGAGAAGACGCGGCGCTGGCAGGTGACCTTGATGCATCCACCTTACTAGAAATGAATGAGCGGCGCTCTTGGACTACTCCACCGGAAGAAGCTTGGGACACAGCATCTTGTTGCTGACCCCAAAACAAGATTCAAGACCCAGTTAATCACATTTTGTGCATGCGAGAAAATAAAACAAGCAATAGCAGGCTTACAATCCTCTGCAGCTGTCGTGTTTTGTGCGTCAGTTCGTCTTTGAGGCGATTATTCTCTTCCAACTATAATATATATAAAACAGGGAACGCCAAAAATCAGGTACTAGTGAATACTGGTGTTCGGAAATTCGTTGGGAATTTACGGCAGGCAGGAGGAGCGGGGAATTGTGGGAGTGGAAGAGGCAAGGAAGAAAAGTTGAGAGCGTCTCTAGGTTGGTAGGTAGAGCAGAAGGATAGAGGATACCTGGTTGCGGATGGTGGCCTCGACGGCGCGCATGACGTGGAGGAGGTGGTCGGCGTTGGCGTCGGGGTGGTCGGAGACGGAGGCCGCGGCTAGGCGCCCCGCGAGGGCGTCCATGGCGGCGCGGGCGGAGGAGCGGGGTGGCCGGCCGAGTGGACTCTCGAGGAGTGGAAGTGGTCAGGCCATGAATTGCGTGTGTCACGGGACGCGGAAATTCAAGGCGGCGATGCGGCTTTGGCTCTGGGTTTAGGTGCGTGCCCACGCCCACGAGGAAGACGATGACTCCCTCGCCTCCTCTCCTCGCTTGGGTTACTAATTGAGATCATCAAGTCTGCGATGGAGTGGTGTACTGGACTGGACTTTGATTACTAATTTCATTAACCCTTAATTGAATTTGCCTTCGCTAATCCTGAATCCGATTACTTCGTCTAGAGCATAATTGCAGCTCAACTTATCTGCAGCTTTTTCTTGAGTATGCAGATCACTCACACCCCATAAACTTTGATGGAGACGTGAAATCTACGCCATGCGTTCTCCATTCTTATCACCTTTAATCTTTGGATGCATTATTATCACTTGAGACAGTTGACAAAAAGGTAAAAAAGGGTATCATGGTCCTGGCCTATATATGTAGATGGCCCCACATTGGGTTATCCTGAGCGTCATTTCATTTTACTCCGCTTCTTTCTTTTTTTTCTTTTCTTTCGGTAATTTCTGTTCCTTTTTCGAATGGAGAGATATTCGGTACACAGATCTGCTTTCACATCATTTTTATAACTTATTATGATCTACTATGTTACTACTATAAAATAAAAATAAAATATTCATCCAAATGCTATCATCTAGAATGATGAATTTACATAATCTAAACTCCATTACAATTTATATTAAAGTTAAATTTGTTTGTCCAAGTATATACAAAAAGACCTAATACATGTATATTTGGCACATCAAGAATAAGCAAGTCTCACAATACGAACAAAAATGCAAACATTAACTGACAGCATCGGGCATGCTAGAATGGCAAATAAGGTATTGCAGATCACACAAGCTTTTTAGTATGGATGGTTATACAAGTTCAATATGAATATCTCTGAATGACGACAAACGACGAATCATAGGTACTCAGTAAACGACAAACGGTGGCACCTAGCTACCGCCTCGATGCAAAATACGGTGGCGCAAATGTGAAGATCTGTACGGTCCTAAGTTATCGTGTGCGGTATAGGATAGACGAATGGGCATTATTTTTTTCTAAAGATTATGTTTCTCAAAGGGCCATATGTTTGAACATGAAATGCATTTAACATAACTTGCACGGTTGTATGGTTTTTTTTTCCTAAGTGGCTGGGTTCGATGATTAATTAAAACATGTATTCTACAGTTTTTTTTAATAAAAATGTCCTATTTAATAATTGGAAAAACGGGGAACGTAGAAATTGGGAAGACGGCCGCCTCACAGTACACAGCGTAAAAACTAACCAGGAGTAGTACTAAAGGAGGGGGCCCAGTTGGCAGTCAGTCCGCAGTGCAATCGGCTCGTAGCCCTTATCTTCTCTCTCTAACGCGCGGCGGGGACGTCACCGATCGATCGGCCATGTCCGCAGCCACCGCGTGCGCCTCGCCGGCGGCGGCGCGCCCGCCGCTCCACATCCCCCTTCGCTCGCCTCCTTCCGCCGCGCACCTGCCCTCCGCCGCATCCACCCGCCGGGCCTCCTCCGCCGCCTGCCGCTGCGCCGCCTCCGCCTCGCCCTCCACCTGGGACTGGACCCGCTGGAGCCGCCACTTCGCCGAGGTCGACCAGGCCGAGAGCTACGCCTCCCTCCTCAAGGTACCTCCCCATCGCCGCCGCCGCCTTCCCCCTAATCTGCTACTCTCCAGTTCCCCCGACCCAACCCATTTCAATCCAACCTAATCTATCTTCTGCTTCGATTCCGAGCAGTTCCAGCTCGAGGAGGCCGTCGACAACGAGGACTTCGCCGAGGCCGCCAAGCTCAAGAAAGCCATCCTCGAGGCCACGGGCAGCGACGCCGTCGCTCAGGTCATGGCCGAACTCAAGGTACTGCTTCCTGTTCCATGCTCACCGATCCCGGATCGAGGATTTCTGTAGCTAGACACCTGTTTTTTTTCTTATCTCTATCTCATGATTGTATGCCCACCCCTGTAGAGTGCTATAGAGGAACAGCGGTACCAGGACGCCTCAAGGCTGACAAAGCTTGCCAGAACGAACCTGGTAATTGAATCAGATTATCTTTAACATATCACACATCAGTGTATTCTGGATGCATTCTAACGACTTATTTTTCAGGTAGGTTGGTGGGTGGGGTATGCTAAGGATACCGATGATTCGATTGGGAGAATTGTACGGATAAGCCCCGGTGTTGGGAGATATGTGGCTAAGAGCTACAGCCCAAGGTGTGTTTATGTCCATTTTGCAGCATATGCTACAACTAGGTGAGTTTTGTCTGGATGTTCTATAATTAATACTTATTAAATGCATCTTTCCTGTAGGCAATTGGTTACTGCATCTTCAGGGACTCCATTATTTGAAGTTTTCCTCGTCAGAGATGATGATGATGAGACATATACAATGAAGGTGCACTGATGAAACCTATATTAGTTTGTATTGTAATCTTTATTTATGCAATTAAGAAAAAAAAAACTCTGTTACGTCTAGATGTGATATTTGTATTTACGAAAATTTTAGACAGGTTGTACACATGCGACCAACAAAAGGCACTTCAAGTGCATCATCCATATCATCAGCAACTGCCGAAAGTCCAGCTAAGTCAGAGAATGAAAGCTCATTGGAAAGTACTGCTATATCTGAAGGCGTTACAGAGGGAGCAAATACAGACACTACACTAACGGGAGATGAAGATGTTGAGGATAAAGAACAAGATGCTGGTAACGCCAAGGAAAGCAGTGTCGAAGGGTTGAAAAGTGTTTTGAATTTCTTCAAGTCTCGGATTCCTGAATTCAAAGTTCAAGTAATAAATGTAGATGTGTCTGAGGAAGCCGAATTAGCTTCAGATTCATCAGAAGAATTAGTTCAAGATGATGTGAAGAGCACATCAGAGAACTCATTGGAAGATCCTACCACTGAGGAGCTTCAGCAGGACAATGTTCCAGATGGAGATTCAGACTCAGCAGCTGAAGATAGTAAAAGTCCAGAAATGAAGTTCTTCATTAGTGGAGTGGTTCATAACAAGGAGGATGCTGGAGCAAAATCATATGCTCGAGTTCCAGCTGAAATCAATAATTTAGAGAAGGATTCCTTCGAACTTTACATTCCTGGAAAAGGCTCTGATCGAGATCTGGCTGAAACAAAGGCTGCAAAACAGAAAGTTGCTGACATGGCTGCCAAATTAGCATCAGAACTTATGCCTTCTGATGTTGCGAAGGCATTATGGGGAACGACCAAGAGTTCTTCGAAGGTGAGAATAACACTGGTTTAGCTATATATATGTCTGGAATTTAGAGCATTAGTGAGGTATGCTTTGGCATATTGAAGTCTTCACAATTAATTGAATAGTATCAAGTCTTATACTACAAAGTAACATCTTAGTTTATAAGCATTGAGGATCTTACTCTTTGACCCATTCTATCTATGTAGTATATTCTAGTTTGATCCACTTGTGGTGATAACTGTCAACCCTCCACTGTCCTAGTTATCCAAGCTGTGTGTCTTTCATGCTATCAAGTTAAACTGTGAAATGATGGATTCACTGCAGATAAATAAAGAAGTACAAGAGCTCTTAAAGCTTACCCTCAGCAAGGCTCGAGTCAAGCTGACTGAGAATACACTTTTCATCAGGATCATTACTGACACTAATGGCTCAGATCCATTTAGTGGTAAAATTTCTCATTTATATGGATGACCTGCTGTTTTATATGCTTTGACTGATGGATTCCTGGTGTACATGTAGGTCTCTATGTGGGAGCATTTAGTCCATATGGACCAGAAGTTGTGCAGCTCCGTCGAAAGTTCGGCCATTGGAACAGTGCAGATGAAGTGGAGTTTTTTGAGTATGTTGAAGCACTAAAGTTGACTGGCGATCTGAGTGTCCCTGCTGGACAGGTTTGTAGGCATTTTTTATATTTCAATAAACAAGCTGATCATGTTTGTAATGAATACTGTTTAATGCAGATAACATTTCGCGCTAAGATTGGGAAGGGCAAACGTCTTGAGAACCGTGGTGCATACCCAGAAGAATTTGGTGTGGTAATTTCTATTTATACTTCTGTTTATTTAATTATTGTTTCGATTTGGTTGTTACACTGTATGGCATGTAGTCTGCGATGATTCAGTGTATTTGTTTAAGCAAATTAACAGCCTCTTCTTGGCTGTGTATAACATACATTATTTTCCAATGAACTTTTTGATTTTGTAGATTGCTAGCTATAAAGGTCAAGGGAGAATTGCACAGCCTGGATTCAAAAATCCCCGGTGGGTGGATGGTGAGCTATTGGTGCTCAACGGCAAGGTAAAATAAAATTTTGCAGGTGCAATATTCTTGAAATAGATTAAAAAACTGACCATAGCATTCGTTAATTCGGGTTATGGCACACCTGAACATGCCGTTTATTGTTGTCAACACTAAAATAATTTCTTTGATCTTGGAAGTTTTAGAATATGAAGTTATATCACCAATAGACAGATGCTTGTGGAGCAAAGAATGTTCTGATTTCCACTGCATCTTTTGTGCTACAAGCTTTCTTGAATTTTGTTTCGGGTCTTGATCAGGAGTTTTGGGAATGACTGATGCTGGGGGAAATTAAACACAAAAGGCACAAGAAAAGTGTTCCTTTTAAAAGTATTAGACCATCTGTTATTACCTAGCATTGATTGTCTTGTCGGTCATTCGTGGAGAAAATGGCTCATGTCACCAGATCGAAGTTTAGGCTGACACTTCTACGAGTGACTTGCACAGTTCAAAAAAGGTTAGTCCTCCAGGTACCGAAGTTGGTATACGGTACTTGAGAAGTCCAATAGTGTAGGCCATTTTCTTTTGCAAATTATAAACTGGATAGAAGGTATTTGCATAGCAAAATCTCTAGAATTTGTCAAAGCAATTTACATTAATTTACTTGCCTATTTGCTTAAGTTCTTTTTACAGGATCACCCTTGATAATTGGTGTTAAATTCATTTGCAGAGCACGATCCCGCACCTTGGAGGAGCGGAGCTTGGTTTCCTGTACAGTGTACCTGAGCAGAGTTTCTTGGTTCTGTTTGACCGGCTTAAACTTCCGGAGTGATGAGATTATGCTGAATTGAGTTGTTCTCACATGCGAATTGCACGAGTACAGAGAGAAGCTGCTGACCCAGTTTCAAGTGAACCGTATAGATGTCCTGTCATCTTCCGAGCTTCCTGAAATCCTGAGGTGCCTGCCTCCTTTTGTCAGCTCCTACTTGACAGGAGCTGCCTACCTTTTCCAGGGTATAAGGAGCTGACTATTTTGGTCTAATGGAATACTGGAGCTTGTCATATGAGTTGGGCTCGTAGATGACTCGGTATAGATATATTGTGTGCCATTTTGCATTCGGTTTTGCCTTAATAATGAAGGATGGGAAAGTTTTGTATTGTCTGGATGCTACAGATAAATAAAGTATTATCTTTCGATCCAGTTTCTTGATTCGGACTGGCAGTGTTTCCTAAATTTTGATTTCGTATCAACCGAGAGAGTTTGCTACCTATCATTCCGTTGAGTGGCCGAAGAAAAAAAGGGAAACAATTCCGTTGCCGGGACTCGAACCCGGGTCTCTCGGGTGAGAGCCGAGTATCCTAACCAGCTAGACTACAACGGACTTCCGCCACTTCAATCATGGACCATTGTGAAGAAGGTGATTCAAATCCCAAGTAATCTGCCACTATCCACCAAGGTGCAGAGAGACCAGCGACGCTAACAGCAATGCAGTTACGTGAACCAAACAGCGACAGAGATCACGGATCAAAGCAATACTTGTCACAGTATCCATATCTTTCATCTTCTCTTTTTTATCACAGATTCATATCCTTACAGTGTTTCCAGTTCTCAACATCTCACAACTCAGACATGCAAAACATATGAATTAGTATTTGCAATCGACACTACCAAATACCAAGAAAAAAATGTTTTTTTTAAAAAAAAGCAAAGAAAGATAAAGATTCACAGGACCGTCAGCACGATACCTATCTTCAGCTGTGGTCCCAACACACCCCGTTTAACTGTTACAACCCGTTAGATTAAAAATCAATAATGTGAAAATGACAGCTCCTAAAGCACAACTAAGCTCAACTATGTCAGGGTTCTTCTGTTAGACCAATAATGTCAGGATCTCAATTCAGCGCCTTCTTGGATGAACAAGCTGCAACATCATAGTAAAATTCAAATCAGACCACAACAACTCCTTGCCGCTGATCAGGTCCATGCCAAAAAAGGATCAGCCAACAGGCATCAGATGTAATTCAAGCATGTGAACCACAAGTGCTACTTTATTTGGATCTGATTTACCCTGCTAAACCAAACTGAATGCAGTATCATGTGGAAGATGTCATATTTGATGGGATTTTGATGCCACAGAAAATGCTTCTGCACCCGTTTAACATTCGACTGCATAGCCATGTATTGATCATCAGGAATTCCCAATAGGATCTCCTTCAGCTTTGGTACATCCTTCTCCGGTATGACCACTGAGAACGCGCTCCAATTGAGGGCATCATCAAATGGAAGCACAAAATTGTCTGCAATTATCACCGGAACACACTCATAATAGATTGCCTCAACTATTCTTGGACTGTTTACCTCGTATCCCATGGGACAAATACAGTATTTACTTGACTTCATATGCTGAACATAGTTCATCCTCCTAGTGATTCTGTGTGGCAAACGGTCATATATTCTCATGTCCGCATCCTTTCCTCCCCAGTATTGGAGGAGGACAGGTCGAACTCGTCCATGCATCTGCCCTGCAAAAAAGGCTAGGATAGGTCTCTCTGGAGCAGGTTTTCCACCAATGCCTCTTAATGGTCTTCTTGGTGATCTAAGAAATGTTTCTGGCAGGGACACATCTCTTCCATGGAAGAAAACTCCTTCTGAAAGGTCTGCATTACATAGAGCTTTAATGGTGTTTTTTCGCAGTTCATCATGCAATTTGGTAGTGTATGGTCCCTGCAAGGAAGGCCCAGAGTCAGAAATTATCTCCCTCCTTTTAAATTTGTATCCACTAATATTCTTGTTCCATATGATCATTCAATAATGAGAAGTACTCAAGGAAGAAAATGTACCCAGTCATGACAAGCAACGAAAAAATGATCAGCTCCTTTTGTCCTATTCCAATAGGGGAACTTGGCGGAGATAAAATCTATGTATTTTTTTACAAAGATAGACAATGGCTCAATCGTATTTGACCCAGGCACATAAAGATTGTGCTCTAGCTGACGAGAGCTATATGGGAGATAGAATAGATGAGCTCTGTATGGATCTCTCACAACAAAATGTTGGTTCCCCTCCATCAGTTTCATAAACCAACCCTCAGATGCATAAATGCCCTTCAACTCTGGTGAATGGAAAATAGGTTTTGCTCCATCATGGTAGATAAAAACTTTAAGAAGTCTCTCCATCAGTTCATAACTCCTGGAAGCATGAGAAAAAAGCATTTAAATAGTCATCTTCTGAAATGCAGCAGCCATTGCATGATGGAACAAACAGGCAATGGCATGATAAGTTATAAAACAACGGTGCTGTAAGCAACACAGGCTATCATTATAGCTTCCTCTATTAGCATTTTTCAGTCACACACAACCAAAAGGAATGTACGTGAAAAAATTGCACTTTATAAAAGGCAAAGTAAAATAATTTAGTAATAATATACAGATATGCGAGTGAGAAACACAAGTACAGAAACTAAGTGAAGCAACGCAAATAACAAATGATACTATAAATAACTAGGTGCGGAAAAAGCAACACGGCAACCTTGAAAATTTTCCATTAGCGAATATATGCAAAACCAAAAACATTGCTTCTCTTTATGATAAAAAGACAGAACAAAAAAAATTGCCTCTCAATAATCCATGCATAAGAAGTATGCTACACATCAATTGTTGGATAAATAATATGAAGTTAAACCATAGTCAACCTCCTAAAGACAGACACATTCCGGAACAGAGGTGCATGCAGATCAGGGTCATTGGACACCAGTGGTGCATTAGCGATTTCTTTCTTTGCATAGATAAGCTCTTCATCAGCTGCTGTTGACCACAATGGTGCCTGCTAAATTTACAGGCCGACAGAAAGATTTTTAACATTTTTTTACTCCAAACACTACCAGCTTGCATCATATTGTAAGGTATGTAAAGCATCAACCTCTGGCTTTGGAGGAAGCGTTGCACGACCATTCATGTCATCTCCCTTATTGATATCAGACCTCCTTATAGGAGAACCACTGGAAATGGGCTTCACAAGTAAGGAGGGTTAAAAACCAAAAATTGTACTGTATTTGCTAAAAGTCTATCCAGCGCAGATATGTACCTCTTGGAAAAAATGGGCTGACTCCGCTGGTGGATTTTCCTGAAGTTAAGTAAAGTTTGATTAGATGTCATTAGATCTACGATAATGATGTAGTGCAACAAGAAAACATTTCTAATATGCTGCTGCACCTAAGTTGAGCCAGGAGTAGAGAACATCATGCCAAGGTGGATACCTTTAAATCTGGAGGATCAGTTTCCTCCATGGGACCATCATCTAAGTTTTCGACTGGAGAAGGTGAAGGGACCAACATGTAGGTGGCTGTTGTAACCGTAGATGGCAAATTAGTCTGCAAAAGAAGCAACCCATGTGATGCACTCTTCTGATCCAATTTCCTTGACATATTTGTAATAATAGTAGTGAACTTAAATTCGTTAAAATTACCCAACATGTTCGCAAAATCACGCTTGTCCAGCTACCACAGCCTAAGGAAGGTGGAAAGATAAAAATTTTACCTGGAGGAGGGAAGGAAGCGGCGGTTGGGCGGGGGAGGGAGATGAGGCGTCCGCGATGCTCCCCGGCGCGGCGTCCTCCAGCTCCTTGCTGGTGCTCTTGAGGAGGGAGCCGACGATATAGGGGTGGGTGGGGTCCTCGGTGGGCGGTGAGGCCAGCAAGAGAGCGGCAGCCGCGAGCACCGCGACGGCAGCGCAGGCGGCAACTGCGCGGCGCCGAGAGAGGAGCTTGCACGGGAGAGGTGAGGGGTGGTGTGGCATTTCGGCGGGCGACGGCCGCCGCGCCGGAGACGGAGAGCCGGCGAAGTCGAGAGGGGAGGAGTGTGGAGAGAGAGAGGACGCGGAGACAGACAGCGGTGGCCGTTGAATTGACGCCTTTGCCCCCCGGGCCCACGGCCCCAGCTTTTCTTTCTGTCAAATTTTAGTCCTACTACAACGCATTCAAAATTCTTATACGAATACGAAATTTAGAGTAGCGCCGAATTTTCACCTAATTTTGGTCAAGAACTGAGTAACCAAAGCTACCAAGTTCCAAGCATGTGTAAAGGCTCAACAATTCTAAGAGATTTTTGAAGAATTTAAACTCCATTTTATAGAGATGATGTGCTACTATGTTATAGATTTTGGCCTTCATTTAACATAAATTCTAACTCCAAATATTATGGATTTTTTGGCACAAGATGTGCTTTGAAATTCGTGCTCCAATGTCCTTCTCCTCTAGCTCAGGTGACCTTCTTCTCTTCTTATACGCTAGTGACATTCAAAACTTCAACAAATAATATATAAATTATCTTTTAGAGTTATGGTAAAAAGAGGTTTAGCATAAGAGAGAGGAGGACGTTTCTTTAGACTTAAAGAGATGACTACTGATGATGAGCATGGGTGGACATAGGGATGAAGGAAGACAGTGGGCCACATTATAGGTGGGGGCGAGAGGAACGAGAGAAGTTAGAGAGAGGATGATGGTGCTGGTGATGATGAGGGAGGAGGGCAAGGTGGGGTGCTCATTGTCATTGATTTAGAGAAAGGGAAAGAGGAGGAGATTGATCGGGCCAATAAGGCCAAGTGGCAACATAGTGGATGGTGGCGGTGACGAATAAGGGACACTGGCACACGAAAGTGAGGAAGGAAAAGAGGGTTATGGATAGGAGAGGAGAGAGCATACCATTAAAAATTATTATGATATAGGATGAGATTTCGTATTAAATAGTTATTTTTTTATTTCAAACTTTATTATTTTGCAAACTGCGTTTGTCACACTGTCACAGTGCTGTCTCTATCAGATCTATTTATACATCCATGATTCATGTATAAACAGAGACACAGGATAATGATAATTGATTAGTAGTAGTGGTAGTATGAAAGCTAAGTGAGCTCGATCGTTGTTAGCTGGAGGAGACGATCGAGGTGGCTAGAAGCTAGTCCGTGGCGTCGAGGCACCAGCAGCAGTAGTCCGTCGTGGACAGCTGGAGAAGCTCCTCCGGCGACATGCGCTCCTGCTCCCGCTGCCTCCAAGCCGGGAACGCCTCGGGCGCCGTGGCTGGAGGAGTGTGCGGCCCCACGCCGGCGCCCCTCTGGTCCCTGGTGTGCAGCGATAGAGCCGCAGCTCTGCGACGCAGACGTCGTAGGGGTGCCGGTGGTGGCCGCCGGCCTGGATGCGGTAGCCGAGGTAGGCGTGGGTGAGGTACTTGAGCGAGTTGCTCAGCCGGCTGTTGCTCGTCTTCATTAGCGGCGGGTACCTCGCCGTGTAGTCCATGCCCAGGGACTCCAGGTCGTGGTCGAGGCCGTGCCCGACCACGATCCTCGCCCTGCCGCGGCTGCTCCGCGCCTTCCACGCCGGCTCGCCGTTGAGCAGCAGCTCCTGCACCCGCCGCGCCGCCTGCTTCGACTTCACGGCGTCGCGCAGGTGCTCCGGCCGGATGCCCGTCGTCTCGTACCGGTAGTGCGTCACGGGGATCTGCGGCTTCACGAAGCTCTCGAATTCTACGCGCTCCTGCTCGTCCACCTTGCACACGCGGGCGCACACGTCCAGGGAGCCGTCGCTGCCGGCACCGACCATCTTGCAGACGAGGTCCAGGACGCCGCCGAACTGCTGTGGCGCCTTGGGGCATGAGTGGGTGCGGAACGTTGCGTCGGTCGGGAGGACGCCGAGGCAGAACGCGCAGCCGCGGGAGACGAAGGCGTTGGCGCACTCCGGGTTGGGGAGGGCGCCGGTGAGGTGGTCGCGGAGCGGCAGTGCTTGGCGCAGACGGCGCAGCGAGAGTCGTGCGGCGAATGCAGCGACATCCTCATGTGCTCCACCAGTGCTCCTTCTTGTTGAACTCCCTGAAGCACGCCGCGCACCAGTTCCTCCTGCACGTCCATCCATCCATCCATCCATCCATGCAATTTCTCTCTTAATTTCTCTTTATGTATTACTCCTACTGCGTCTAATTAGTTTATCCATCTAAAATCCTCAAATTTATCAATCTAACTAAATCAAAATGTGCACTTGATTAGTGTTGCATTCAGACGATTACATGTGCCAATGACAAAATGAACAGTATCTTCTCATCTCATCTGAATCCGACACAAGTTGCCATCACTTTAGCATAGCAGAGTAGAACTACTTGAGAAAGAAACAGATTAAGGAGGTTAGAGCATTGGCTAATACCTATATGCATCTGAAGAGCTATCCATTTTCTGAAGATGAAGAGTACTGATCGGAGACACGAGCAAGGTAACTAACTGGACTGGTGAGTGGTGACTGGACTAGTTACTTGTCGCGCCGATTGGTGAATGCTGTGTCTGCACTTGGATCGGATGCCTATTTATACGCAAATCCAACGGATGGAATTTGATTCTTGACAGTGCTGTCCATAGAATGTAATGTGCCTGCTATGCCAGAAAGCTTCACCGTTATGCTGCTGCATGCTTTACTCATCATCAATTCATCATCATCATCATCATCATCATCATCTAGTTTTCATGATATTATTCAGGAGATGCTCAGGCACAAACCGCATTAGAACCATCACTGTTAAAGAATGTTCTGAACACATCACTACGCTACATTTTCTTTTTGTTGCAGCCCACAAACCAGCTACTGCTTGTTAGCATACAAAAAGATAGAAATATCTCTGAAGAATATAACACAGCAATCATAATTGGCCTGCAAAATGCTAGCTTACCCTGAACACTCCAATTCTGAAGGACATACTGTCAATATTAAAGGTCTAGCTAGATAACTGCATAGTCCATTTCCATTGCCCCCTTTCTTTTGCTGTCTGCAAAGTTGTGAGATCTATTCGCCTAGTAAAAGTTAAAAGGATGCTCTCTCCACCATATATAGTTCATCTGCAGTGTGCAAAAGCGCTAGCCCTTTTACTGAAACTGCAATTGCTTTCTCTGAACAAAGCTCACACTAATTGCATATTTGTAGAATGTGTATAGTGACTATGAATTCCCCGAACGTATACAAGGGGGTCGGGTCTATATATATATATAGCTCAGGCCAATGGTCTGTCTAACACCCCCCGCAGTCGTAGCGGGAGAGAAACGGACACAGAGACTGGACCGAAAACTGGTGAACAAAGGCGTGGGCAGACCTTTGGTCATTATATCGGCAAACTGATGTGTCGATGGTATATGGAGCACCCGAACCTATCCTAATGCAACCTTGTCACGGACAAAATAGATATCGATCTCGATGTGCTTGGTGCATCGGTGATAGACCGGGTTGGCGGTCATGTAGACGGCACCGACATTGTCGCAGTAGACGACGGTCGCGGTGGAGAGGGGTGCACGGAGCTCCTGGAGAAGCTGGCGAAGCCAGCAGCACTCGGCGACGGCGCGGTACTCGGCTTCAGCGCTGGAGCGGGACACTGTAGTCTGGCGTTTTGAGGACCAGGATACGATAGTGTCACTGAGGTAAACGTAGTAGCCAGACGTAGAGCGTCGAGAGTCAGAGCAGCCTGCCCAGTCCGCGTCGGAGTACGCGGTGAGGGAGTCGATGGGGCTAGAGCTGAGATGCAGCCCGCTGGAGAGGGTGCCCTTCACGTAGCGTAGGATACGCTTGAGCAGCGCGAGGTTAGATTCATGCGGAGCGTGCATGAAGAGGCACACTTGCTGGACAGCGTACGTGAGGTCGGGTCGGGTGAGTGTGAGGTATTGGAGAGCCCCGGTAAGACTCCGATAGTGAGAGGGATCGGCAACGAGGGCGCCATCGGCGGCGGAGTGTTTGGCTCGAGTGTCGACTAGGGTGGCCGTGGGGTGACAGTCGGCCATGTCCGCATGCTGGAGGAGGTCGATGGCGTACTGGCGTTGGGAAAGGAAGAGCCCGTGGATGGAATGGGTTACGAAGATGCCAAGGAAATGGTAGAGAGGACCAAGATCGGTCATGGCGAACTCAGAGTGGAGTCGGGCCATGATCTGGTCGAGGAGAGATGTCGAAGACGCTGTGAGGACAATATCATCGACATAGAGAAGTAAATAGGCAGTGGCAAAGCCGATATGGAAAGTGAACAGGGAACTATTGGACGCAGAGGCCACGAAGCCGATGTACCGAAGATAGGCAGCAAAGCGCTGGTATCAAGCACGAGGGGCTTGTTTGAGGCCGTAGAGAGAGCGTTGAAGGAGACAGACGTCGTCGGGCCGAGAAGGGTCGACGAAGCCTAGGGGCTGCTGGCAGTAGACTGTTTCCGTCAGGTGGCCGTGTAGAAAGGCGTTCTTCACGTCTAGTTGATGGATCGGCAGGAGCGAGAGGCAGCCAAGGTGAGGACGACTCAGATGGTGGCGGGTTTGACAACGGGACTGAAGGTCTCGTCGTAGTCGACACCGGGTCGTTGGGAGAAATCCCGAACTACCCAGCGAGCCTTATGACGGGCAAGGGAGCCATCGGCGTGGAATTTGTGTTTGAAAATCCACTTACCGGTCACAATGTTAGCGCTGGGAGGTCGGGGAACGAGGCGCCAGGTCTCGTTGTCCATTAGGTTCTTGTACTCGTCGGCCATGGCCACGCGCCACTGAGGGTCGGCCAGGGCTGGGCGAGAAGTCGTCGGGATGGGCGAGATAGAGCTGTGGACGGCGGAGAGACCGTAGCGCGGAGTGGGGCGGAGAGACCCGGTTTAGGAGCGGGTGACCATGTGAGAGGTAGAGGAAACTGGAGCCGATGGGGGTGCGGGAGTAATGGGAAGAACTGGTCGGGTGGGGGCGTCATCGGCTCCGAGTCGGCGACTGTAGATAAGAGAACAAGGAGGAATTAGATCGGACTGAGCCGATGAGGTCGGGTGGGCCGAGTATTCCGATCGGTCCGATAGAGATGGATCAGCCGATAGGGTAGGGGGAGCCGATAGAGTGGGGGGAGCCGATGGAAAGTGAGGAGCCGATGGAAGTGGGGTGTCTGATGGAGAGGGAACGGTATCGGCTGAAGGATAAATAGGATCGGTATCGGCCGATAAAGGTGGATCCGATGGGGGTCCGATGGTGGGGACATCGGACCGAGTAGTGGTGGGATATGTGACGGGTAAATCCTCAGCAGCAGCCGATGAGGTGGCCGATGGAGAGGGCAGTGGGGGAGACTTGGTCGGCACGGTGTTGGTGAGGAGGAAGTCGAGATCACTAGAGGAGGATCTCAGATGAAGGAGACCGAAGGTAAAACATGTCTCGTCAAAAATGACGTGACGAGAGACGAGGACCCGTCGGGTGGAAAGGTCAAGGCATCGGTATCCCTTGTGAGAGGTGGAATAGCCGAGGAGAATACAGGCGGTGGAGCAGGGAGCGAGTTTGTGGGAAGCTGTGGCGGTGAGATTTAGGTAGCAGAGGCACCCGAAAACACGAAGGTGGGAGTAGTTGGGCGTCGTGCGATAGAGAAGGGCATAGAGAACGTTATTATGAACGGAGGAGCATGGACGCCGATTGAGAAGATACGTCGCAGTAGCCAGAGCTTTGGCCCAATAAGCGACGGGTAAGTGGGCGTGAAGTAGCATGATGCGACTGATGTTGTTGAGGGTGCGAAGGAGGCGCTCGGCTTTGCCGTTCTGAGGAGAGGTGTAGGGGCAGAAGAGCTGGAGATGGATGCTCTGCGAGGTGAGGAGGTTTATAACGGTATGGTTGACGAATTCCGTACCGTTATCGGCTTGTAAAGCCTTGATAGGGAGGTTGAACTGAGTGGATACGTACGTGACGAAGCGAGTGAGGTGAGAGGCGACCTCGGGTTTGTGGATGAGCGGGAAGGTCTAGCAATAGTGTGTGTAATCATCAAGTATAGCGAGATAATACTGATTACCGGAGACACTTATAACTGGGGACGTCCATACATCACAATGTATAAGTTCAAATGGACGCGAGGTATAGGAGAGAGAACTAGAAAAGGGCAGACGCACATGTTTGCCAAGTTAACATGAGTGGCAAACTGTGGAGCTACTGTGAGTACATCGGATGGAGGCACTGCGACAGAGGGTGGCGACAGCGTCGGGGCCGGGGTGGCCGAGGCGAAGGTGCCAAAGGTTGGTGGAGAGGGCGACGCTGGCGTGTGGGGTGGACGGCACAGTGGGAATGGTGTAGAGGTCTCCGCCACTATTGCAGCGAAGGATCTGTCGCCGGGTTGGGATATCCTTCACAGAGAAACCAAACGTGTCAAATTCAATGGAGCAGTGGTTGTCTCGTGTGAATTGGCGAACAGATATAAGATTGTGAATAAGAGAAGGGACGATAAGAACATTGTGTAGGGAAAGGTTAGTGGTGGATGTAGACAGAGAGGAGTCACCGTGGCATTGGACAGGAAGAGAGTGATCATTGCCGATGGTGACAAAAGGGGAGGAAGAGTGGTGACAGGAGCGAAGTATACCGGCCGATGACGCCATGTGTGAAGACGCCCCAGAGTCTAGCACCCAAGGGTGCTGTGGTTGGAGCATCATCTGGTTGAGGGCAGCGACGAGGCCAGCCTGGTTCTAGGAGAGAATTGACTGGGTGGTTGGGGTCGGTAGCATCGGTTGAGTTAGTAGAACGGGAGCCGATGCTAGGTGAGCCTGGGATTGGCGCCGAGAACTCCGGGTTGCCAGCCGATGTGGCTGTGTGGCTGGGGCTAGGGCGCCCAGGGGTTGTAGCAGAGCCACGGACCCGTGGGACCGGCAGGGTGGGTAGGGACCGAGGTAGGTCATGGTGGCGTCGGACCCTGCCAGGTCCTGCCTTTGTCTTTGCCCTTGCCTTTCTCGGTGCGGGCTGTGTTACTGTGGCCGGAGCCATGGCCACTAGGACCGTGGGAGGAAGGGGTAGCGCAAGAAGCTCGGCAGCCATTATTGGCTGCGACAAGAAGAGCGGTGTGGGCCACTGTCTTCTCATCATTGGCCAGACGAAATTCTTTAAGAACTAGCATGTCATGATCCCGGACGAACGATGGAAGAGGTGTGGCATTGGCGATGTCATCGGCGGTGTTGGAGAAGCGGGGATTGAGGCCTCGCAGAAGAGCGAGGACGAGTTGAGAGTCAGCCACAGGGTGGCCGACGTCCCGGAGAGCAGCAGCCTTGACTTTGAGGCGCTGACAGTACGAGGAGACAGAGGAGTTGCCTTTTACCATGGAGTGGAACTCGTTGAGGAGGAAGATGGCGCGAGGCTGCTTGTTGGCCAGGAAGATCCGCTCGATGGCCACCCAGAGGTCCCGGGCGGTGGGGTCGGTATCGTCTATGGCAAGGTCGAGGACGGAGTCGTCGACCGAGCCGAGCAGCCAGCTGCGCACGTAGCACTCGGCGATGTTCCACTGAGGATCATCGGGGCGAGGTGGAGCGGAGCCATCAATATGGGACAGGAGGCCGAATTTTCCACAGAGTGATTTGAAGAAGAAAACACACTTAGAATAATTGGCGGTAAGGTCAAGGGAGATAGGAACGCGAGATTTCACGTTCACAGCAGCGTAGGGACGGGAGAAGATCGGCGAGGTGGTGCCCAAGGTGTGGTCTGAGGCACCGAGGGCCGGAGCAGATTCGGCGACTGGGAGAGTGCCGGAGGTGAGAGCGGACTCGGTGGCCATGACGGGAGAACGGGAGCAAAGAGCCGATGGGAGGGGGAAGCTGATGAAAGGATGGATCGGCCGATCAAGGATGTGAGAAGCCGATGGGAAGTGGGCCGGCCAACCGATGAGGAGTGGTTGGCCGATGGGACGTAGGCAGCGGAGTAGGTGAGGAGTGGCCAGCCGATGATGAGTGGTTGGCCGATGGGGAGTAGGCAGCGGAGTAGCTGAGGATAGAGTGGGTGGGTCAGAGAGTGGTTGGGTCACGGACGTGCGAGGATTCACGTCCGTGAAGAGAAGATTCACGTCCGTGGACTCGTGGAGGCCAAGGAGTAGGGCGGACGCGAAAAAGGCAGGGAGTGGCCGGACGCGAAAAAGGCAGGGAGTGGTCGGACGCGAAGAGAATATGTTCGCGTCCGGGAGACAAGGATTCGTGTCCGTGGACACATGGACACGTTGGACTGGCTCGGACGTGAGGGGAGAAGGTTCGCGTCCGAGAGCCGTTGAGCGTGTCGAAAAGGGCGAGAACCGAGGGAGGTTTTCAGCCGATGGAGGGCTGGACAAGTCCAGCCGATGGAGACGACGAGCGCGGAGGTGCGCCGGCGTCAGAGAAGGAGAGATGCACGAAACAAGAGGAAGAGCGGAGACGGGTGCGAGGCGGGACGAGGAGGCGGATCGAGACCGTCGCCTGGTCGCGCGGAGGTAGAACGGAGAAAAGAAGGTGACTGCGAGAGAGACGGGGAGAAGAAGAAATAAAGACGAGAGAGCGAGGAGAGTACCGGGAAGAGAGTCGGCGACGAAAAGAAGACGTCGATGATAAGGAGGAAAGGGTTGGCTCGCCGGAGGGAGAAGCTAGCGTGCTGGAATGTCTAGACTTGCTCTGATACCATATAGAATGTGTACAGTGACTATAAATCCCTCGAGCGTATATAAGAGGTCGGGTCTATATATATACAGCTCAGACCAGTGATCTATCTAACAATATTGATCCTTACTCTTCACTGAACTTTTCTTCTCTTCAAAATATGTTGTGCATAAATGAACTCAAAGCAGCAATCAAGTGAGGAGCAATCGCACTAAAACATACATAATCTGCAAGAGTAAGAACCAAGTAACTGAAAGTCTGCTTGTTGCTCAGAATTATGATTTCCATGAAGATAAAGTCTGCTTGTTTCTCCGAATTCAGATTTCCCTGAAGATACAATGCAATACAATACTAATATACAGATTTGCACAACGTGTTTCTTTATATACCGTGAGATTTTCAGGGAAAATAAGTTAAGAAGGGTTCTTACATATTTATACATCATTTATGTAGAAAAAGAGAGAATACGGGTAGATACCCCAGTCAAAAGGAATGGTTTGAAAAAGCAAGACGACGCTGATGGAAAGATTGGAGGATTCAGATGATGCTGTGACAAATCATTGTGTTGAGGATCAAGCCGTGGCGTGGCGTCTGTAAACATCCACTTGTTGTTTCTGAGACATAGGACAAAGAAGACAGTAGTAATGTGATCGAGGACATTGTGCCTTAATCAATCCATCAATCCATGAAGATTTAAAGCTTGCCCGACTCAAAGCTGATTGAGCACACTGAAACAAAGGTTAGTTGTGACTGGTAGGAGAAGAAATTCAATTCAAGCCTACGCTATCGATGCAATGTGATAGCTTTTCACTGTGAGAAGCCAGGCAGGTGTTGTTAATTTGGATCAGGTGAGGTGCAAATGCAACAGAAGAACGGGTTGATATTTCTGAAAGGAGCAGCATTGCAACAGCTGCAACAAACTGAAATCTGTCTCCTCCTGGCTGGCTCTGGCTGTGCCTATCCCCTTCAATTCATCAGATTTTCTTGCTTGGGGTATCAGTCACCTCGTCAGATTGACAGGACAAAGATACAGTTGCTGTTTTACTGTAGGATCATTTGACTGATAGAGCCGTTTGACTCTTGTCATGGAATTGTTCGAATGATATATATCGATAGCCCTGAATTTGCTGCCACTGGCGAGCGATGCAAAATACTTACCTGAATACGAATTTTAGGTTTGTTTCTCCATGGGACGACATAAGATTGAATTCGCCTGCAAAGTGCCTCCTCTCAACTGTCAAGTAAGTACATACTGCCAATAAAAGCTCTAGCAACCTATCTGTAAAGTTCATTTCCCCTTCCATCCCCCCCCCCCCCCCACCCTTTTCCGATCTTTAGTTGCTGTCTCCAAAGTTGTGACAGCCATTCGATTCGCAAAGATATAAGGGTACGCTCTCTGACCACATACACTTCATCTGCACTACCGTGCAAAAGCGCTAGCCTTCTTACTGTACTGAAACTGCAAGTGCTTGCTTTATCTGAACAAAGCTCTCACTAATTACTGAACTTTTCTTGTATTCAAGATCTCTTGTTCATAAATAAGTAAACTCAAATCAAAGGTCTCACAGAACACATATAAATCTAAAAGACAGTAAAAATCAAATCTAAAAGACAGTAAAAATCAAGTTACTGAAAATTTTTTGCTTGTTGCTCAGAATTCAGATTTCCCTGAAGATACAAAATGCAATACATCAATCACATGTTTTTGTTGTATTTTTTCATATATGTATACATCAACCTCTTTATGTAGAATAAGAGAGAATTGTTCGGATTACTGATTAGATACCCAGTCAAAAGGAATGGTTTGAAAAAGCAATACGATGCTGATGTATAGATTGGAGGATTCAGATGCAAGGGCAAGGCCCATCCGAAACCGATGTGGCGTCTGAAAAGAAGAAAAGAAAACCACAGACGGGCATGTGATATGTTACGATAATAGATGCATAACAAAAATATAAATTTTTATGTGAAAAAACTCTATAGAAAAATCACCGGTGCATTAGTAATAATTACTTACAAGTGTATATGAAAAATCTTATAGTATTGATAGTCATATTAGAAAATTAATCATATAACACAAAAAGACTTCAGTTCTATTAAAAAACTAATCCAAATATATTACTAGCTGAAATTCGAATCACATATTTAACGATCTCCATCTTAAAATAAATTTTATCTTATAACATAAATATTATCCATCACCAAGAATTTCTCATGTAGGTAAAAATCATCACGCGCTAAATAGTCGCTAGGACTCTTGATCTAGAAGAGATAGATTATACTTTAAACTCACCCTGAGAATTGAATCCTAAATCTATTGGTATAAAATTATATAACTATAACATATATGTGAATACCGATATACTTGCGTGCACACAAAAATGAATTACTTTAATCTCCTGATAAACCTTCTAAAACGTTGGTTATGATGGTAGCAAAATCTGCTAAAAAATTTGATCAGTCTATGATCTAGATGGAGCGAGGCTCCCGCTCTACAATTTGAATATGTTGTTTTGTATATCTCTCACGTGCATAATCTTTTCCTCTGTTGATGTATCGTCTTGCATCTTTATTTACTATAATGAGAATTTTATATCTCAATCTAAAAGTGGTATACTTTTATAAAAAATCAAACATTTTATATCACTACCGAGTTTGCTTCAGACCATAAAGATATTTTTTTAAATGATAAATTAAATGATCTTTTTTTAAATCAACGAAACCTTTAGATTTTGTCATAAAAATATTCTCATGTAAGAAGATAGTTTTAACATCCAGTTGCTCTAATTCTAATTCAAATAAAATAACAAAAGCAAGTATCATCCGAATGGAAGAGTAACGTATAACAGGAGAAAAAACTTTATCGAAGTCAATAACTTTTCTTTGGTTATAACCTTTCACCACTAAATGGGCTTTTAATATTGTAGTTTTAACTTCAGAAATATATTTCTTCTCTTATAAATCTATTTGTACTTTAATGGCTTTTTACCTATTAAAAACTTTAATAAATCCCATATATGATTTTTATTAAGTCTTTTAATTTCTTCATTTATAGTTATCAACCACTTATAAAAATTTTCACATAAGATAGCTTTAGAACAAGAAGAAGATTTAATAGTATCACTGATATCTTATACAACAAGAGCATAACAAATCATATCATTAGTGTCACGATATCAGTCAAGAAATGCATTGATCATTATTATTAGAAAACGATAAACTAAAAATTTATTGTGTACTAGTAGTAACTTACTGTGTAGCAGAAGTAACTAAAGAATCAAAATCAACAATAGATGAAATTACCTCAAACTCTACATCCCTTGCAACAGCTTCATTAGTTTCAGATTTAAACGTGGGTAAATTAACACTACCTGGAGAGAGAAAAATATCTTCATAAAAAGTGATATTATGACTAATGATCAATTTGTAAGCATCATAATATCATAAATGATATCCTTTAACACCAAAAACATAACTAACAAATATATATTTTCTTACTCTATACTCTAATTTTTTAATGCTAACATGAGCATAAGCATGATAACAAAAAATTCTTAAATTAGAATAATTAACTGATTTACCTGATCAAACTTCTTCTAAAATCTAAAAATCAATGGGAATTTAGAGAACGATTAATTAAATAACAAGCTATAGAAATAGTTTCAACCCATAAAACACGCTTATTCCATAAGCCTGTATTTGAAAGGATGCAACGGGTTCTTTTCAGAATAGTGTGATTTATATGCTATGCCACACCATTTTGCTAAGGAGTTCCTAGAATAGTTAAATATCTTTCAATACCATGATTAACACTACTAGTATAATAGAGGATTAAACTGTTTGAATTATTGACTCGGATTGCACTTTTCATATATGTCGATATAACAAGTGGTTTCTAGTTATTATTCTTGTGATACTTGTGAAGTTGTTACTGGTGATGGGTCTTTACTTAAAATTATTAGAATTGGTTCTATTCAAATCAAGATATATGATAGTATTGTTAGGACTCTTTCAAATGTTTGTCATATTTCTAGAATAAAAAGAAATCTTTAGGATATAAATATGCTATTGACAATGGTGTTTTTAATATTTTAAAAGGCATCTTTGTTGTTTTAAAGGGCAATAGAATTGACCGTCTTTATTTCTTACAAGGATTTAAAGTGTTACAGCTATTTGCACTATTACATCAGATTCTCATATCACCAAACTTTGACATATACGCTTAGTTCATATGAGTGAGAAATGTATGCATATTATTTGCAAGAAAGGTCATATAAACAATATTGACAAGCTTAATTTCTGTGAATATTGTGTTTTTGTAAACAAAAGAGGATTAGTTTTACTACTTATTAGACTAAAGAAATTATTGATTATATTCATTCTAATTGTTGGAGCAAGTTTAAGTTTCGTTCTATTAGTGGATGTGAATACTTCATAACATTCGTAGATAAATTTTCTCATAAAGTCTAGGTTTATTGTTTTTATTGCTTTATTTGACTTGGAATTAGAGCAATTTGATGTTAAAACTACTTTCTTACATGGAGATTTAGAGTAACTGAAAGTTTTGCTACTCCTAAAAAAATATTTAGTTTATCATTTGAAGAAATCTCTTTATGGTCTAAAATATAAAATGTTTGATTCTTTTGTGATTGCACAACAATATTTACGAAGCAATTATAAGAATTGTGTTTATTTCAAATAATTTCCCAATGGATCCTTTGTCTATTTATTATTTTATGTCAATGATATGCTTATTGATTCTCATGATAAGTTACTAATTGATTAGTTGAAGGCTCGACTCAGTAATGTATTTAATATAAAAGATCTTGGTCTGTATAGAAATTTGGCATGATCATAAGACTGGTAAACTATTTCTATCTTATAAAAGTTATATCGACAAAGTAATTGACAAATATAATCTCGGAAACTGTAAATCTATTTGTACATATTTTGCTTCGCAATTTAAATTATCTTCTCAATGTACTATTAATGAAGATGATAAAAGACTATATCACGTGTTCCTTATGCCAATGTTGTTGTTAATTTCATATATGTTATAATTTATATTCCATCAGATTTAATTTATGTAGTTAGCGTGGTTAACAGATTTATGCATAATCACAAATAAACATTAAAATATTATGAAGTGGATTGGTTTTGGTTTTTTCTCTTCGTATTAAAGAGATTTTTTACGTTAAAATTTGTATATTTTTTACCATATTATTATCTAACATGATACATGGCTGTGATAAATCATTGGATGGATCTTTTTTTTGGTTGGAGGCAGCAACAGAAGAAGAAGAAGCACCGGATATGGTGTGAACATACCGTGTAATCTTGTGCCTTTTTTTTCATTGTGATGTTGTGCTGATGGCCTCATCATGGCCAAAAAGAAAAAAAAAGAAGCATCATTGTTCTATCTCGATATTGATCTCGATGCAAAGGCCGGCCAGTGCTCCGCATATTTGCCTGTAGCTAGTGGCAGGCCGCTCATGTCGATGGAGGCTGTAATATCGCGACTGGTGATGGTGATGTTCAAGGTCTATATGTATGTGATGGGGTGGAATGGAAATATGGAATATATTCAGAACAACAAAACTAATAAATTCTGATATGATATGACAGCAACATGGCATGCATATCCTCATCCCGTCGATTGGAAGCATCTCTGATCAAAGATCATTTCCGCAGCTATGGTCTCTCTTGTTGATCAGTTCAGATGACTAATAACTGTGAGCCAACCAACAGTAGTCTTGCTTACATGATGGATCATGGATGGTTGCAGGCAGCTCAATCTGCTTAGATAGGTAGTTAAATTGTTAGATAATGAGCGCCATGAATTTGCACGGATGAGGTCGAGGACGAGGGCATGAAATGGATGCCAAGACGACGAAGAAAGGGGACAGACAGACAGATACATGGTGCAGGAAAAAACAGCAACGCAGCAGCCAGCAGGACATGGAACATGCAGATGCAGTGCAGGCAGCACGGCACTAACGACAGCTGCCGGCTTATTCTGATCGAGCAAATTCGCAGTTTACTTCAGTCCAGTCAAATCCAATATATGACTACATATATAGTCCAAGAACATTATTTTGGGATTATCTCGAGATATTTTATTTTGGATAATGGAAGTAAACTCCTTCTCAAAATTGAGCTATACATGGTTGCTTAATTATTGTACATAAATCTAAAAATGAGTTATACTAGTAGTATGATATCATGAAAGCTTTTGTTAGAACAATTTTTTTTAGTCTGTAAATAAAGATAGCGAAGAGATTTCATTCCTTTATGTTTTGCATATCTCAATCAAATGCATGCACACACTTTAGGTAAGCTTTCTTGCCGTCTCTCCCTGCCGCCCACCACCTGATCTGACCGATCCAACTAATTGCGAGTTATTGTTAACTGTTACCGTCACCATTATAATTACTTAAGACTTGTGAATTAGGCATGCGGTCGTGCACCTGCAGATAGGACTACTTGGGGTCAATTTTGAGATAAATTTATATTTTCAGTAGCTTTTAATTAGTTTTTTTATTATATTTTATATAAAAGACGCATGCATGTGCGTATAACACTATATAAACACAATACACTCACATTCTGAGAGAGAGCCCGCAATAAGAAATCACTGTTCTTACTAAAATTCTATATAAAATTATAGTGATACGTAATATTTATAAACATCAGAATTTAAATTCTAATAAATAAAATCATACATCCATGATTCATCACCATACAATTAGTAATTTTTATTAGTTATTTGAGGGTTTTATAGCAGATGCATATGTCCTTTTTTAGAAGTTAATTTGGTGTGCTCTACTATAAACTACTAGTGCATAGTTATATTGTTAATCTCACAGAATTATTATTGTCATTTAATCTAAAAATAAGGAAATGCTAGGTAGCCCTATGTTTACTTAAAAGAGATCGATAGTAGAACGTTACCTGCTCGTCATTAAACCAATTTAAGAAACTCCCTTGACAATGAACAAGAGGCTTTTACACCTAGGCAACTTGGAAAGAAGAAGAACGCAAAACTGAGTCCATTTGTGGTGAGTAGTGGTGGTGCTGAGCTAATTCGATCAGCTATATCTAGCTACACATGGCCAAACACGATGCAATCAATCGCATTTGGCTGTCTGTGGGTGACAACAATAGGGATGAAAGTGAGTCCATCCAAAGATACTTTAAGTAAATTTTCTGCTTTAAACACATTTTAGGTGAATTAATTAGTAGGGTGAATGGACAGTTAATTACGGTGGATTGAGCAGCCATATATCTCTACGGGGTGACAGGTTAAAGTAGCTACTAACTACTAGGTAGCTGCTCAAAACACTTGGCAAACAGAGAGAGATGGCTGTTTTAAGAGAAAGAAGACAATAATGCGTTAGCTGTATGTAAGCATCTTGGCACGTGATTGGTTGGAGGATTCAAGGGCACACGATGATGGAGATCCTTGTGCTTGTGCAATGCAAGCTGGTAGGGATCAGATAGCGATCGATGATTTATACATACATTAATTTGATTTTGCAGCCTCGTTAATTATGAAGACGATATGATATGTGTACAAATAATTAAGACGTTTATATTAAGCAGCTAAGGTAAGCTAGGATTGTATCCTGGCATGCATGTTGCATCACTTATAGTTTTTTTAGAAAATGGATTAATTAAAACCCAGCCACTACACCGGAGTACACAGCCTAATGCTGCATCACTTATATATAATTCAACACATATGATTTAACTATACGTATTTCTCTACTACTTATTACAAGGAAACTCGTGCTTCTCCCACTCATCCTGAATGAAGTTTCTTTTTTTACTGAAACAAACCGTTTTTAAAAAGCTGATGAATCTAAAAGAAAAGGCGGTGGAACTGATAAATCTAAAAGAAAAGGCAGTGGACATGAAATCCGATCTACCAAGAAAAACGAAATAGAAAAAAAGTAAACACTAATATAGATTCGTCCAATATTGATGACAATCCATCATGGAGTTTATTATCTATGGATGATAACTTGCTGTATCATAGATTGGCTTGAATGGTATGGTCTATCACGGGAAGAGCTCATTCATGATAGGCTGATTACTGAGAACTGTCATCGATAGTCGGTATCAGTTCGGAGTGTTGGGTCCATCACAGATAAGAACCTATCCGTAGAGAATTTATAAATAATTACACTTGCTAGGTCAAACATGATGAGGAAGAACATGTGATGGCTATATTGATGAAAGTACCGGACGAGCAGCATGATGACGATGATATGTTTGCTCCTTCTCCATTAAGTAGGAAAATATTTGGTATCGATGATGATGCCTTTAGTCAGATGTTGTGAGATGTCGAGACTCTGGTGTATAACAGAAGAGACTACGAGAAGTTCGCATGCTTGGTACTAGATTTCGAGACTTCTATCTTCCCTAGATGTAAACCGAAGTACATGAAATTATCGATAGTACTTGAACTTATGAAGCTTAAGAAAACCAATAGGTGGTTGAATAAGAGTTTCATAGAGCTCTTTGATCTGCTGAAAGACTTGCTTCCTGAGCCAAACACTTTGCCAAGGACAACGTACAACATAAAGAAGGTTTTGTGTCTTTTGGGGTTGGAGATCTAACGGATTCATAGATGTTCGAATAACTATATGTTGTACTATAAGGAGTATGCAGACTTGGATTCATGCTCTACGTGCCAAGCTTCTTGGTAAAAAAGGAAGAACAATTCTACTGAGCGTAAGAAGTCAAAGAAGGATGGCCCTAAAAAGGTCATATCATACCTACCTGTTGTAGACCATTGTAGATGACTGTTTTTGATTGAGAAGGCTGAGTTATTCTGTTGGCATGACATCAACCAAAAAAATGATGGTTTACTTAGGCAACTGGTACATTCAATGGAATAGAGAAACATCAACATAATATACCCATAATTCAAAGAAGATTCATGAAACTTACGACTCTCATTGAGTACATATGGAATGAATTTTTTTAGAGATATGAGCAGTCGTTATAGTATGTGGCCAGTCCTACATGTGAACTATAGGTCGCGCTTTAAAAGAAAATACATCATATTGTGCATGCTGATGAAAGGACTGAGATAACCTGGTAATGACATAGACATATTCCTAGAATCGTTGTACGATGATCTTCTGACGCTGTTTGATAAGGTGTGGATACATGGGATGTATTTGGGTAGGATAACTTTATCCTCTGTGTGTTATTGTTCTATACAATTAATGACTATCCTCCACTCATCAACCTATTGAGGAAAACTATAAAAGATAAGAAGACATGCTCGGACTGCATGAAAGAAATACACAGTAGGTGGCTGAAGAATTCCCATAAGATGGTTTACCTGGGTCATAGAAGATTTTTTTTTGGACACCTGTACATAAGAATGAAGAAAATTTTTAATGGTAAGAGTGAGCGGGGTCTATTTCCAAAGGATAAGTCTAGAGCAGAGGTATTTGACAAGGTGAAAGACATTAGTAATGTTTTTGGTAAGAAAAGAAAAGTATCTTTGACCGAAGAGAAACCGATGTGAAAAAAGAAATCTATCTTCTAGGGGCTTTCATACTAAAAACATCTTAAGATTTGCCATTGTATTGACTTAATGCATGTAGGAAAAAATGTTTACGAGTGTCTTATTGGACTACTACTAAATATTTCTAGCAAGACTAAGGATGGTTTTAATGCTCGACGAGATTTAGAAGATATGAATATTAGGAGCGAGCTTGCACCATCAGTAAACGAAGAACGTTGATGCCGAAGTACACCACCAATTCGTGAGTATCTCCACACGAATTGTTTTGTAAACATTTCCTTCAAAGTAATATGACATTTTTTCTAACAACTGTATTACCTCATTGTAGCTCACTCTAGGTGAGGAACATGTCTCATAAAGCGATGTCGAATCAACATAGCAAGAGGACGACATATCGATGAAAGTGCTTGGAAACCCTAAACATCTAGGCTATACTCGGGGAATGAGCTCAACCATACCTTGGAAGGTTGGTTTAGCCAAGTACAATGCATAATATAGGAAGTGCAAAGTCCTAAGGGCATAAAAACAATTCGACCTAAAGGAAGCTGTCAAAGAGGATGTAAAGTTTGAGCTAATTAAGATCTTCGAAGAAAAGTTTTAACGTGAGTTAGAGAAGATAATAGCTTAATATCATTAAGCGCACCAACGACCTAGATATCAAGTGGACGCTTACGTTGAAGCAAGCCCCATGGCTCGACCAAGCAGTTATGTGTCAACAGGAACTAATCAGCAACCCGCCAACCCTATACCATATACGGTTGACCATATGACTAAGGTAATATTTATATTATTAGTATGATATATAGCGAGATCTTAATTACGTTTGAGTCTAAATTCCTAAAATTATGCTGCAGGATACCACCGAGTGCATCCTTATGGTGAGGGTTACATCATACTTTACTTCCAAAGCCGCCCATGGTCTATGCTTTAAACCGACTACTACAACCAAGTTGCATGGGGCTGACTTGATGACCAGTTATACGAGGGTGCAAGTAGATCAAGTAAGGGACAATTGGGTGAGCTATCCCCTTGAGATCTCTCCAAACGACGAGATTATGACTCTGACGGCTGCACGGGGTATATACATTCAATGGCCCAAAGCAGATATAGTCTTCAAGATGAAAGCTCGATCAAATCGTCCACCCTTGAAGCAGCAAGTGCCTTCTCTAGAAGCCCGATCGGTGCACACTCTACCTCATATTGACCAGGCATTCACCGAGCCATATTTTGATGGTACTAACATGGAGCTCAACCTATCCCTTGATGATCTGTCTTCATTAAAAATATGTAAGAAGGCACATACTTCACCGATACAACCATCCAAGTAAGTGTAGAAGGCTAGCAAAGCCAGCAAAGAGAAGGCTAAAACAAAGCCATCAACACCAGCTTAGTTCATGCTAAGTAAGCTCCTAATTGACGACAATGAACTAAGGACGATGGGTCGTACGTGTGGTACATGGAGAGGACCAATCCTTCATTGGTGAGCATGGCCAACAACCATTTCTATCATTTTCATCAATGTTTATCATTGAATTCAATGACCTGTGGGACTTATTTAGGCTTGGACAGCTGGACACGTGATTATTGAAATCCTACTCTTTATAAGTGATTTACACTTTACTACCATCAATAACATACTCTTTATATTCTAAACTATAATACAATCATTACAGGCTTTGCTAGCTTTATATGCGAAATACATGCAACTCGGTTGGTTTTCTAGATTGAACTGTGATCAATGGGATAAACTTGAAATACACACTAGACAACGTCGTTGAAAACATAGGACGGTGTTCGTATACCCACCAAGACAAGGATTGTCTGATGTTAGCCCATAATTAAAAGTAATATATCTTATTTTCTTATTAAATTCACGCATTATAGAATAACAAAGTGACAAACGACTAAATTAACTCTTTTGTAGTCATTATTGGGTTATCGTGATCATAATTATCAAATGAAGCATGTTATGCTACCTTAACTCTAACCTGACTAAGAAATACAACTTCATACCTCTAGCTGCTATAATAGACTATAACAGACAGGCCTAGGGACCATATATAGAAAAAGGTGGCTATTATTGGCCAACTACGTCATCTCTCTTCTATATAAGTATGACATTTCGGTCCAACAGCAGTTTAGCAATACTTGCGGTTTGTTAGAACCTAATTGAAAAAATGCCTTATAAACCCATATCTATTAATTTCTATATCATATTAACTATATTCATATATAAAAATAATTGGAGACCAAATCAGATTGACTTATCAAACATTAGAGGGGCGCTCGCCACCCTTCTTCTAGTCAAAGTAATAATAAAAAAGGACGTTCTCATCTAAAGTTAGGTCATGAAGTTTAGTATAACTTTTCTATTTTAATTAGTCCATTGGCTTGTGAGGAAACAATCAATATTTTTTTAAAAAAACCTATGATTTTATAATTATTATGCGACTTTATTTAATTTATTTTAATTATTATGTTACTTGCTAATAGTTTGCTATTATAGATTTTAAGAAGATGTTGAATAATGTGAATTATATAAATTATGTGGGTGCAGATGTAGATGTGATATATATATATATGTTGTATTAATGATGTGTAAATTTTGATATTTTTTAGAAGTTGTGATTAGCAATTAACCGAGTCTAACCTATATTTTTTATGTCATCCGGATGGATGTTAAGTAAAACCTAGTGAGTGATATTTCTTAGCGTATTCGTGATATGTATTGTTAGTAGTAACGAGTTGTTTATATGCTACAGTTAGAATTTTTTATGAGTGATTGATCAATACATTTTTTATCACATATAGGTTTGAACACACCATACCATGGATGAGAGGACCCACTGCAGTGGAATCAGGTGAAAACCAATCGTCCCGTTGTAACGCTCGGGACAGGCCATTAGTTGTCTGAAAATTTTTGGTGGACCCGTTAGTTCCAAGACAGCATGCAATGATCCTGATACGGGAGAAGAGGACAAGAGGGGACGGCTGGCACTGGCTGTGGCTTCCGTATACGGATGACTGATACGGCCGTCCTTCAACTCCCAGTTGCCTATGCAGGGGGTCCTCCTATATCAAGTCCAGTTGATCAACTACTACTAAATTAATCCACTTGTTGCAATTAATAACTCATCAACATGCAGGCAAGGTACCTAATTAATCGATCGATCTCCTGATGAATCGGTTAACACATGCACAGCAACGACAACAATTAATGATCAATCGATTATCAGATGATGAGAATGTATCGAATGCATGGCTGGGATGAGCTAGCCTAGAGCCATATAGATGTGCATGCATGTCTGATGATCTCTAACTAATCTTGATTTTAATTAATCCTGTAGTACTGTAGGTAGCATAGCCCAAATGGCAGGCAATTCTAGGTCGTTGTACCACCACCGACCCAACGTACAGTACTACTCCTGTTACTGATTACTGAACTGAAGCCATGTACTATTACTACTAGTTCTAGTTGTGCTGTGCCGTTCCCGATGAGGCAATCGATCAAGCGGCCTCATCCCTTTAAGCGCTTTTCGGTGGCCTACGTTTACATCACTGAAACTATTGCACAACTTTATCTAGGAGTAAGATTCATATGATGGCATATACGAACTCATCTCGCGTTTACCAAATGTCTAAGTTATTTGTCTCTTCCATGATGGTGAAATTATACGGACCAGCTGATAGATAGAGTGTGCGTTTTACAGGAATCGCGTGGTTTTTAAAAGAAAAAGGTTGTCTTTTTGGTTATCGGTTGTAATAAAGACTATCTGGACACATCGATAGTGATCTGATCTTATAATAGATGTCCTTGATCTTAATTTTTAAGTCTTTCTAGTTCTTTGTGTGAGTGTGTTTTAGCTATATGTATTTTTGTGGTGCAGAGGTTGAAAATATTATCAGAATAGTTATATTTTTGAAGTAATTAGCTGAGATGGATAAATATTCGAATATCTCTAAAAAGACGGAGTGAGCGTACGGAGCATTTGGTTAGTACTCCTTGGTATAAGCATGCATTTGCATGATAGCTAATACTCCGTGTTGGACAATGAGTGAAACCAAGATTCCCTCACTAATCGATCTGATGGGCACGGGCCACTCAGACCAAGTAGTAGTAATTCACAGCAAGGAAAAGAAACATAGAATGCCTTCGTGCTCACTGCAACGAGTTAGATTTAGCAAAAGAATCGACCATTCACGCATGCAAATGCTCTGTTTAGTTTATGTCTAATCGGTTGATGGATCGATCGTGTAATGCTCCTCCCTCGGACATGATATATCAACTTTGCACACAAGTTGGTCTGATTACTCAGAGCTTATCCCGAATGTCTCCCATGGATGTCCCGTGAATTCTAGTATAGAAAAAGAAGCTCTTTCTCTGTTGCAGTCACGCTCGCTCTCCTGTGATTACCGTACTAAAAAAAAGTAGGAAACGCGTCTTCTCTTTTCTTTGTCCAACTAACTTGGGGCCGTTCTTAACTAACAGATAATTGGCCTTAGCTATTACTTGTTTTTCATTAACATGTTTTTAAACATTTTATTAAAAAACATTTTATATAGAAGTTACTTTAAAAAATCAAACAAATTAAAATATTAAATATATAATAATTAATATTTAATTAAATCATGTTCTATAACTTAACTCGTTTGAGACTGCTCGCCCAATTCCAACTCCTGAAAAAAGCAGCTTTAAGCCAGCGAGCCGGCGGTGGAGGTGTCATCGTGTCACTGACACTTCAATCAACAGCTTGCTTCCTTCCGCCAAAGCAAAAGCTGTGTCTTTTCTCTGCTCGGCGCCGCTGAAGCTGAACCACCGAAAAAGCAAGGCAAAGATCATTCATCAGTTCATCACTGACTCACTTCCCTTCCCTGCACGGTGTGTGTAGTTAGATTGATTCCAAAACCATCAAGCTCTCTGCTCGGGCGGCTGCAGTTGCCACCTCGTCGTCTTCTTCTTCGCCTTTCCACTCTAAAAGCTTTCTTTCTTTGTTTGGATCAATTAGGGTGCGATTGAATCGGTCGCTGCCATCAGCCCAGCCATACCCAGAGATAATGTAGCGCCAACGAAACAATCCCCTCCGATATCTGTGCGCATGCTATCCCTACCTAAAATCCCGATTTTTTTTTCGCTTTGAATCGTTAAATCTGCTCTTTTCCTGCCATAAAGCTTTGATTTTTTGAAACCTTTTTTTTCTGAATCCCCGCGAGATTCCAGCCACGTCCTCCGCCAAAGCCGATTCGCTTCCACGAACTTTTCGTTTCGCTCCGCATTGATTCCAAGATCCAAGCTTTTCGCGTCATTCACTCTCAGGCGGAGGAAAAACTCCCATCTTTGGAGATGAAGAGCCTGCAATGCTTCAAGCAGGGCGGCGGCAATGGTGGCGGTGGCCAGGGGAAGAGGCTGGAGCGGCGGCTGTCACTCGGGGAGTACAAGAAGGCCGTCTCCTGGTCCAAGTACCTGGTGGCTCCGCCGGGCGCCAAGATCCGGGGCGGCGGCGAGGAGCTGTGGAGCGCGGACCTCTCCAAGCTGGAGATCCGGACCAAGTTCGCCACGGGCCGGCACAGCCGCGTCTACTCGGGCCGGTACGGCTGCCGCGAGGTGGCCATCAAGATGGTTAGCCAGCCCGAGGAGGACGCCACCCTCGCCGCCGAGCTCGAGCGCCAGTTCGCCTCCGAGGTCGCCCTCCTCCTCCGCCTCCGCCACCCCAACATCATTTCGGTACAAACCTTTCTTCTTCCTCCTCCTTCTACTTTTATCTTGTTATTATTATTGAATTATATGTTCTTTGTTCCGGCATGCTGCTCTGTGCAATGGTTTATGGGCCATATCATATCTCTTTGCTATTTAGTGCAACGGATTCTGTCCTGGCCACACCTGTGAATCTTGTGGGGACTTGTCCATCAATTTTGTGCAGTTCGTCAAGTCGAATTAAATTTGTTGCCTCCTATCCATCCTGCTCCCTACCGTTCATTTCTTGAGTAAGCAGGAGAAATGCTGTTCAGTCGTAGTAGATGTTAATACAAGTTGTTGGGTTTTGATTTGGTTAGTTTTGTCTGTATGATATATTGAATTATTATCTTACTTGAACAGCCTTTTAGGACCAAATTGTTAGTTTCACATCATCTTAGTTCCTTTACGCTTTATTGGTGTGCCCCATGCGTGCACTAGGCTGTAGGATTTGTTATGCTAACCGATCTTCACATTAAAGGTTGTTACTTTATGTTTTGTTTTGATTGGGGGGAAGGATGGGGGCTAGAAGAAGATAAGTCTGGGTGCGACATGATTCATGCTTGTTTATACTATAACCCAAGGAGGAGGGAGTGAACATGGCAGAAAAAACCTCTCCTTTCACTAGCATGACATTGATATTTAAGATAGTGAAATCTGAGACATGTAACAAATGTTACAGCAATACTGCTTCCTCCCTACCCTTTCTCTACATTTATGTTCTTGCCCTTTCTATCCATTAAATGGAGAGCTAGTAGTGGCGGTACTTAGTATTCTGTGATATCTTGAATACTTTTTGTGCACCTTCACACTTCAGTCATATATTACCTAATAGAGCTTCCTTTTATGGAGAAAACTCAATAGAGCTTCCTGTTTGTACAGCGAATGGTGAACTGCATTGAATAAACCTCTCTAGCCGCCAAACTATTTTTAGCTATTCACTGATGGTGGTTTATGGGAAAGCTTACCCCCTCTGTTCCTTTGATTGGTCGGTATATCAGGATATTTTGACACAAGTGCCCTAAAAGTCAACCAGTCTTTAGATTAATTGATTAGTTCAATCACTGTCTACAGCACTTTTATAACGTATATGAATTGGCTTCATTACGAAGAAGTTGGGTAAAGAGAGTTACCAGTCAATGGTTATATTTAGGTTGTTATCCTATGCTTGATGAGTTCATGCGATCTACAGCACCATAGGTGATAATATTAGATACTTGTCTGAGAAGTTAAAAGATGCTATTCCTAATTAAAGTGCGTGGTGGACCATATATGACATCCAAACTTAACCGCTTTCATTTGCCAAGAAAAGTTCATCTCACAAGAATTTAATAGGGAGAATTGACTCAGAGAGTGATTGTTCATTACTTCGTGTAGTGTACAGATAAAAATCTATCTTACTTTTCTCTTTATCAAGTGCCTACCTGGATTGCTGGCCCCACAGATCACATGGAAAATACCACTTTGTCAAATCAACCGAAGTTGAGTAAGCACAAAAATCATGTGACATTTATGCAAGTTGCACTCCAAATGCTCGTCAATTGTTCTGGCAAATTTCTGCAAGAACCTTAATTCTTCATGAATCTTTTGTGAAAATGCACTGTTAAAATGTCTATTTAGTTTGTATGAATGTTCGCCTGCATTTGATCTCAAAATTGTCATTGTTTTCCTCTGTTGCATTATTTACCGTTATGATATTTTAGCTGTACAGGTTAAAATATATTGCTAAAATAGCTCTTGGTTCTGATAATTTGATAGATAAACTGCTCATCCCTTCGTCACCCCCCTTTTCTAACCTGTTATCCTCTATTTGCCCCTTCGAAATTTGCACAGTGCGCAGAGTGATGGGAGGGGCAAATAGAGGATAGAAATTGAGAACAAGGGTCATTGAACGGATTATCAGTTTCAGGGAGGTAATTAAGGGTATTGGCTAACATACAGAGGCAATACTCATTACTTTTAACTTGTGAAGGAACTCTTTTAACCAATAAATCTTGTTTGCTCATTTTGTTTAGTCTCAAACTGATAGGAAATATATATAATCTCTTGTTTTTCAGTTTGTTGCGGCATGTAAGAAACCACCAGTCTTCTGTATCATTACTGAGTACATGGCAGGTGGTTCCCTTAGGAAATATCTACATCAGCAAGAACCTCATTCTGTTCCAATTGAATTAGTACTGAAGTTAGCTTTAGAGATTGCTCGTGGAATGAGCTACTTACATTCGCAAGGCATACTTCACAGAGACTTGAAGTCAGAGAATATACTTCTTGATGGAGATATGTCAGTAAAAGTGGCAGATTTTGGAATTTCATGCTTAGAATCTCAGTGCATAAGTGGTAAGGGTTTTACTGGAACATATAGGTGGATGGCTCCGGAAATGATCAAAGAGAAACACCATACGAGGAAGGTTGATGTGTACAGCTTTGGAATTGTCTTGTGGGAGATTTTGACTGCTTTGGTACCATTCAGTGAGATGACTCCTGAGCAAGCAGCAGTTGCTGTTGCCTTAAAGGTACAATTTTTGACATGCCACCGCACCAATCTTTTTGTGCACCTTTGTTTCCTTAGCTATAATGTAGGCTGTTAAAAAAATCATGAGATGCTGCTGCTTTCTTACTTGCAGAACCAATAGAAACATTTGGTGTCTTTCTGTAAGAGAGTAAATTGATTGTAATTCTGCTGACATGGTTCTTCTGCTTGAAAAGGAAGCATATTAAGAATGCCAGATCCATTTTGATAATGAAAGCATATCACTGCTCAACTAGCGATGAAATTTGAACATGCTGAAAATATGGTGTTTTTCCACACATTGTGTTGTGCAATGAACATACTATATCTAATACCAAAGTCATACATTATCTCACAAGTTTGGGAAATAACAGTTCAGTAGCTTCTGTAAGCCCTATCTGTTACTGAAAACGTTCATCTATTGGACTTTTGCAACTAATAACTTTTCTGCAGAATGCTAGGCCACCACTGCCTCCTTCATGCCCTATGGCAATAAGCCATCTGATAACTCAGTGCTGGGCCACCAACCCAGACAGAAGGCCTCAGTTTGACGACATTGTTGCCGTACTTGAGAGCTACAAAGAAGCTCTTGAAGAGGACCCATCCTTCTTGCTGTCATATATACCGCCTCCGCCTCCACTGCATCATCACCATCACCACCACCGCGAGCACCAACAGAGCCTTCTTCGGTGTTTCCCTCGTTGCAAAACCACCCGACGATCAGCATCTCTGAGAGTATGATATCGGCTGATGGCTTCGTCTTCGCCGTGTATGATATGCGCTTTGTTTTGAGTTTCTTTTTTCTTTTTCAATGCGCCAGCCCCCTATTATGCGGCAGTAAGGCTTGCTATGATTTAGTATTCCTCTTCTTTTCTTTCTGTTTATTGATGACAATTTCCATCATTGATGCCTGCCTCGAGTTACTCGAGAGACGACAAGCAGTTTTCTGGTGATTATCTATCTCTGAATGTCGTTTTATTTGGTTTGGTGGAACGATTGGACGAGCCTCTGTAATTGTAATATAATCAAGCTCTTCCTGCAATCTGGTGTTTCTGTTGTGATCACTGCAATGCTATCCCTTGAACATGTGCAATGTTTATCCATGCATGCATGGTAAGGCACAAGAACATGCAACAGGAAAGTGAGATTTGAAATAATTTAGGCATTGCTGTTTTTTTGTCCTTCAAGAGGGGTGAAAGATGCAACTATCTGAATCTGCATCAGTAAGTCAGAAGTAACTAGATCGATCTTAAAAAAGATCATTACTTTAGGATTTTAAGTAAAAAAAATACTTAAAAAAGCTTACGACTTTAGGCCAGCAACAGAAAGAATTAACAGAATATGGATAAATTCTAAACACCTGCGCGGGCGGCCGTGGCCATGTCGGCGGCGATCGCGCAGACGGCCTCGCCGATGACGAGGAGGTGGTCCCGGTAGGTGGCCATGGTGCGCGTGCGTACGTAGCCGATCGATCGAATCCAATCCAATGCGATCAAGCTGAGTTTGTTGTGCGATGCGACGCAGCAGATTGGTAGGGATAGGAGCAATATATGTATGCGAGAGCGCTGCTCGTGTTGGTTACGATACGGCGCCCGGTGTTGGTGTCGTCGGCGCATGGGACACCGACATGGCCGGAGTCGTCCTCGTACGTACGGCATCGGATCCAATGCATGGACCTTCCTATTTTCATCATAATACGAGTACTCCACTAATATCGCCGGCCTTTGGGCGGAGGCCTCGAAAGCCGAAGACCTCAACAATTTTCTTTCTGGAAAATCTTTCTTTTCTTGCCAAAAAATGATTTTTTTTACTGAAGATTGTGCAACACAGTTGGAGCTTTATTATTTGATTTTACTAATAAAATACCCGTGCTTTATAATAAGATATTGAACTATGGTTATTTGATGGTGAGTTAAGATGTTTAGTAGAAAACATTAATTTGCTTTTTGTGTAAAAAGACGTGCTGCGCACGATATAGGGGAGGAGAGAGGAGAACGACTAAGGTTTTTAAGCAGTGGAGACATGAAAAAAAAATATTACTACTCCTGAATAAACCGTAAATGCCGAAGTGACATGAGTCGTCACCACAGCCACAGTGAGTAGACTAGAGAAGAAATGCTTTACGAACTGCGAGTGACACGTGACAGATGGATTTTTCGATTTCTTGGAGGAGATAAATACCTCCGCGACAGGTAAAGTACATGTGAATATCACGCATTCTCGGTTTCGGTTCCTCCCTCCTACACCGATTTGCCGTCGTGGTCGCCGCCGCCGACTGAAATCTCTTGATCCATGCGCCCGTGAGCTTCCCCGACGGCCGCCCAATCTTCCACTCCCTCGCCGCAAGGTCAGATTCTCTTTTCTTCCCCTTAATTACCCTCTTGCCCTGCCGAAAATCGTGCGATTTCCCGTGATTCCGTCGAATTCTTGGGCCAAGCTGACGCTTCTTGGACTTGGAATCCTGGTGCTGCTGGCTCGATGTCTCGCTGATTACTAGCGATATTTTGGCAATGAATTTATGAGGATTTGTGACCTCTGCTTCTCTTTCTGTTGAGAATTCGAGGCGGCGAGGGTTTGGTAATTTTGGGGTTAAAAGAAGAAAACCGGGCAATTTGGTACCGCGATTGCCCACTGGAAAGAACTAGAGTTGTGGGTGCTCAAACTCGTCACTTGTTCTAACCTCGTTAGGCAAGGGAACTGAAGCTCTCGCTTTTGCAAGAGGCGATTGAGCCAAGGCTAGTTCATACCCTTTTCTGGGCAGCAGTCGAATGGCTCCAGTTTTTGCTGCAAAGACCGACAATTTAGAGGTGTAAACTAAAGCACTGAAAGAATTTGGAACCACCGTGGAGAAATTGGCGATGCTGAAAGCTTGAGCTGTTCTCTTGTTGATTTGTTAGTTTTAGTCACATTCCCACCGTTCTGAAAATCGAACTGCATTCTCATTTTCTAATGCTGCAGATGGTTCTGGCAGAAGTGAATTCTCAGACAATTTGGTACTTCAAGCCCCACAGCAGATGCGGGAGGGTTACATACAGAATGCTGTTAACTTTCTTGGACATCCAAAAGTGAAGGGTTTACCAGTATTTTACAGGCGTTCTTTTCTGGAAAAGAAAGGCCTTACAAAGGAAGAAATCGACGAGGCCTTCCGTCGGGTTCCCGTAAGATTTACTTTCTACTGCTCCTAAATGGCTTCTTATCCCCCAAATGAACAAAAAAAAATAATGAAATGTTCAGTTTAATGTCTTGTAGGATCCACAGCCAAACAGTACAGATGTTGCAGCTGTTGGTTGACAACAAGGTAGGTTATTTCTCTACATGATAAACATTTAGCACTAGCATAGCAATGGGCTACAATGATATTATATCATTGCTTTACTCACGCATGTCTTATTTTAGTTGAGTGGACTGTCCTAATATAGTGTTATGACATACTAACCACCAGGTTTTGCTAAATTGTTGTTGGTTAACTAGGATGCACACAACATTGTTATTGGTTTGACTGAGTTTTCTCGAGTGATGATCTATTGGCAGTCTCTTCTTTTCCTTTGTTTCCTTGATTGGAATGTCTTATTTTCAAACTGCTCTTTTTGACTAACCTAATTCAAATTATATCATGATGTTGAATCTTTAGATTGATTGAACTATGAAATAATTGTGCTTTGATTACAGTTCATATCTATGCTTGCAAGTTTGTGCCGAAAAATGTTACAACAGACTGAAAAATAATTTCTTTTTTTTTGCTAGCTTCATTACTAAAAGGTGTTACTTTCTTTGCTTCCAGCCAGCATCCCAAATCAATCCACTGGGGTACAACCTTACAAGACAGTTCAATCACCGCTAGCGGTAAACGCTGGTACTATTGTTCCACACACACAGCTGCAACTTAGCTGGTCCCATACTCTCATTGGTGTAGGTGTTTTTCTTGAAGTTAGTGCTTGTGCTGCTGTCGCCCTCAAGGTATACGTGGTGAATTTTGCAGACTGCCCTAATTTTAGCAAGCACTTGAGAAATTAACTGTCTGCATGTATATTTTGTACACAAATTGTTCATTCCTAGGCTAAAATCTTGGGCCCAAAGGGCCCATGCTAAAGGGGATGAAAATTCTGAGAATGAACTAAAATCCAAGTTTTATGAAGAAATCAAAGATGCCATATAATCTTCTGCATCAGCGTTTTCTGATATTGCTAAAACAAACCAAGAGTATGCTTTCTTCAAAGGATGAAGGTTTCATATTTTTCTGTTGATACATAGCATGTTTTAGTAGAAGAAATGTATAATAGCTATCATTGTCTTGAATTTGATCATCTTAATGATTCTCTCTAGATGCTTATAAAGTTGGCACAAGCATTTGATTCGCAAGCAGAGGCGTTTAGATCCTTGAGCGAGTCCTTAAATCGTATGAGTGAGAATCGGTTTTCCCAGTACAATATAATGGAAAATGATTTTCAACCTGCCTTGTGGAATGTTTAGAATTTTTTTTTTTTGCATTATATTGGTTATACGTGATCGACTAGGGGTAGCACCAATTGAAAATAAGCTTGTCTAACATCGGTTGAGATAATTCCTCCGTATCTAAAGGAGATTCTTAAAAACACCAATACATTATAAAATTCTAAGTCAAAATAATAATATGAAGAGAGAAAGAACAAAACTAATGTAGAGAGACACAATAAGAAAAATTTAAAAGAGTGAGATATATCTGAAGATCCTATTTAAATAGAAAAACTTAGAAAGCAGCTATTGACGTGGCTAAACCATAATTTAAAGATTTTTTTAGATTTTAACTCTAACCTATCTCTAACTAGCTTAGAACTGAAAGGTTATATTGAGTTGAGTTGCATCGTATTAGTTTCTTTAAGTCTGTCACTTAGGGCATTGATGATATCTGTCTGAATAGGGCCAAATAACAATCCATGGAGAGCTTCTCAGGTTTAGCTTATTGTTATTTACCCTTTCTGCCAGTATTTTTTTTATTTCTCCATCATTTCCCCTGTAGTTCTTATTCAGTTTTTCTATTTGCACATTGCCACGCAGTGATTTTGACTCTGGTAAGTAGCTCCACCAGAAGCACAACTTTCTTGTATCACCACCTGAGTGCATATTTCTTCTGCCTTGCACTTATTTTGCATGCTTGTTTTCGTGTTATCTTTATCAGGGAGGCATCCGTTCATGCCAATACCTGGAGAGCCTACGTCTGCAGCATTTCCGAGATGTTGAGGTAGGCCATCGTGGGATCATGTTATAATAAACATGATACTATGATAGCATCCCTAAATTTAGTGGTGTGTGAGTACTTTGCAGCAGCAGCGGATGCAGAGGCCTGGGTATGGATTTCAGCCGCAGACGAGCAACGACAGGTGGAGCCCAGGCACGCCATTAACATGGGACAGACAGAGAGTGTCTCCAAATCTCGCAGTCTGCTCAATCACAGCATTTCTTGTTTCCTTTCTTTTTCTCCTTGGAAAAAACCAGTCAAGTTACAATTTATAAGGCTCCGGATGCCTGAATGCCATCTGATCTCCTCCTCTCTTGTTTTCTCGGCACCCCCCCCTCCCCCCCCCCCCCCCCCCCCCCGGGAAAAAAAAGCAGCTGAGGAGCAGAGACATAAGTATGAGAGTTTTCCAAACTCGTGTCTGTAAATTTCGTTGCTCGTTACAGTACAAATCAAAATTTCAGACTCGTTTGACTTGTGGTTGGTCTTTGTATATGTCGCAAGTTGGGCAACACGTGAAATCGAAATCCATGCATGTTCAAAGCATGCCTTGTTTTGGTCTCGGTCATTTTATGTTACTACTACCCTGCCTGCTAAGTCACCGGTCAAACCTGCAATTATCATAATAACAACATTTGGCAGGTGCATTAGCTTACATTCAAGATTCAACATCGTGGCTGGGAAATTCAACTGCACGCCTCTGACGCTTTGACATATTGTTATGCATGCATTGAAAAAATTGTCATATTTGGAGCACACTGTTGTTTTCAGTCCCCTCTTAACAAAGATGAAACAGAGCTGAACCACCAGGACTGAAGATCAGGCATGCAGATATTCAGAGTCGCAGAAGCATCAACCTGACCACCTCTCCTCTCCAACTGCTAAAATCAATCAATAGATGGAAAAAATGATGTTTATACCATCACAAGATACAGTCTTAATCTGTAGTAAAATATCAGCACGCATGCAGTGCTTAGCTAGCTAGGTAGCACCTCTTTTCCATAGTGGTCGCACTGATGATCTGATTGAAGCAAGTCAAAAGAAGTGAAAGGCCAAGCAGGCCTCTTTGGCCCTTTGCTGTGCATTTCCACTACCAAATACAGAGTGATCCAGCTGAGTGGATGCACTAGTATTTTGAATGAAGCTTCACACGTGTCCATGGCGATCAATTAGATAGATATATCAGCATATGTATGTATGCTTTGGGTTGGGTTGATACACACACACAGGTGTCAAGATCAAGTGAGCCTGTGAGGGAGAGCGAGTGTCCCATGAGTAATCAATCTAATTAGGTTAGGTCATCCCACGGCTTTCGCCTGCTAAGAAGAAAAATGCCTGAATATTCAACCACGGCAGAAATGCTTGCCACCGATTTTATTAGCAAAATCTCGTTTTAGTTTGTGTGACACATCGACCACCGGCCCACTAAAATCTCCGAAATAATTCTTCCTCCCTCCTTCCAAGTTCAAGTACTGTACTGCAATTTAATTACTCAACTAAGAGAAGTGCTATAGCGTAATACATGATACAGTATGTTTTTTCTACTTCTACTAATATAATATATGGTGTCCTACAATACAATCGTCATTCTAATGTTTTGGTGGTTCATATTTTGAGATATGGGTTTTTATTGCTTACATGAAAAACTAAAACTATATGATACCATTTAGAGAAAAATTCAAAAAAAAAAACTATAGATTGTTTGATCAAATAATACAAAGCTATAAATTTAATACGGTGCATTATGAAACTGTAGATTTTATATTAAATTTAACACAACATCATATATTTAAGATGGAGTATCATAAAATTTTTATAGATTTTCTAATAAAGTTATCATAAAAATATATGTTTAACCTAATTTAATCATAAAACTATAACATTTATAATATAACTCTAACATAGCAGTAATACTAGGATTTTAAACTTAAAATATATAATTTTGTGAGAACTTTTTAATTGAATTTGTAGTTTCACGGTATTTAGCCTTAAATCTATAATTTTATAATAAATTTAATACTAAATTTGTATTTTTACTGTAATTGTGGCTTTTGCAATAGTTTGTTAAAAGCATATAAATTGTTATAAAATTTACATTACCACAATTATATTATTATAAGACCATGACATCTTAAAAAACGCATTAATCAGTAGCAAAAAGAGAAGGGTTTAACCCTGCATGTTAAATAAACGAAGGCCAGATACGAATCTTCGAAGAGTATTACTCCCTCCATTCTCATATAAATGGCGTTGGTTAATTCATTCTTAACTAACCAATGTTATTTAAAAAAACAGTGGTAGTATAAATTTGACCGATTTTGAATAAAATTTAGGCAAGTGAGAAATATATAGCAAGTAAATAAAAGTACGACGTCCTCCTCACATTTTGTTTCTGTTTTTTCTGTTCCGAATGGCGCTCGGAAGAAGTCCATCCCCATCAGGCTGTCTGAGCCCTGCTCAGGCAGCGGCAGCATCGGTTGCTGGCGCTGGAGTCCATAGGTCTCTCAGATTCCCATCTCGTCGTCTTATCTCTCCACTCCACACAATCTTCTTCTCTCTCGGCCTCTCTTCTTCTTCTTCTTCTCCTTCTTCTTCTTCTTCTTCTTCTTCTTCTTCTTCTTCTTCTTCTGTTTATATAGACTCTAGACTTCTCCCCCATTCGCGCGCCTCCGCCTCCAGTCCAGTCTTCGACTCGAGCATTACTGCTGCTGCTGCCTTCGCCTCGGAAGGAACAGGGTGGACATGGCGCTCAAGGTCGTCTCTTTCCCCGGGGAGTTGGCTGCAGTCTCCTTCCTTGACTCCAATAGGGGAGCTTTCAATCAGCTCAAAGGTTGGATCTTTTCCTCTTTAGGTGCCTGTTTCTTTTCTTATCCCCCTCCGGATCACTTTACTGGCTTTCCTTCTTGTTGGTTTCTTGTTTCTTGGCTTGCTACTTCTCTTCTCATGTCATTTTGGTCCCCTCTTCACCTTTAGGACAGTTGTTTAGAGTTCATTTCATCTGTTTAGCCATTAGGAACCATCTGTTTCAAGATAATTGCACTGCCACTCTGCAGTGTATTCAAAGAACACCCATTCTTGTGTCCATGATTTAGACAAGCTGTTCTTCTCTCTCGACAGAGTCTGACGCCCATTCTGTGCGTGGGATTAGGAAAGCCGCTGGTTTGCAAGGCTTTATGCTACAATTTTGGTTTGGATTGCTTGGGAATCAAATTTTGGTTCCACCTCTTCGTTTTCACAGTGCATGAGAACTGCTTAGTTTTGCAGAACATAGACGCACAGTCAATGTGAAGTTGCAAACTCTGATGCCTAACTGTTTTGATTTTGACATCTCAAAAGGTGGAATTTTCCCTGGTTCTCAGAAGAAAAAAAGTTTGAATTTCTTTCTTTGAGATATAAAAAAGGGGGTCAGGTTTTTCTCTTACAACGATATACTAAGACGGAATTCCTCCAGAATTTATACAACTTTCTCTTGGTCGAGAATTATGGCTGTTGTCGGAATTACGTGTCTAGAATCGACCCCTCTTGTAATAATAAACTGGTGGATTAAATTCTGAAATATCTGGGCATTACTTCAAGCTTTGGAATATCTCGTGTTCTCAGAATATATTCTGCATAGATTCCAATTCAGTTTCTACTTTCTAGTGATATGATATTGTTTAGATGAAGTTGCCCTACTGTTACGTGCTTTTACTCTACTTGCTTGGTGCACATGGACTAGACTTCACATAAAACGAGCAGTCTGTCCACTGGAAAGATAAATTGTCAAGATCTGGTGCAATTAGCTCAGGCCTTAGGACTTATTATTATTTTGGTCATGTTTCTTGAGCATATTGTAGCAGCATGCATTTTGTGGAGTTTAGCAGAGAGTTGTAGGCATGTATATATGCCTGAACATTGATCACTAGTGCTGTTTTCAAATCCTAATTTGGTTTGTGTTTATTGCAGTGGACTTTTCGTGTCAAAGGAGGGACAGAAGAACAGTTTCCCTGAGAAGGACTTGCTGTTCATTGCAGCAGGCTCCACCACCAGCATGGCCTGGTCAAGCGGTTGTTGAACCTGGGAGGAGGTCATGGGATGGCCCGAAGCCTATCTCAATAGTTGGCTCAACCGGTTCTATTGGCACGCAGGTAAATGAATCAAGATAATACTAATGGACGGAAAATAATAAAATCCATATGTTGTTTTCTTTTGTATCAGTTGTGTTAGTAATGTTAATTGCTTAGACATCAATGTTTGGTGAACTAGTTCATATACTTGAAGGATCTAAGGGTTAAATTTGCTGCTGATTGACCTGTTTATCTTATGCTTGAGCTATTCATTGAAGTTCTCAATAAATTGGACATGGAAAAGTGACAATGATATTCTGCAGCGCTAATAGTGTTTATTTTCCTTTTTTTTCTGCGTAACTAAAAAGACATTGGACATAGTTGTGGAGAATCCAGATAAATTCCGAGTTGTTGCTCTTGCTGCTGGCTCCAATGTGACTCTTCTAGCTGATCAGGTATAATTATCTTGTGAGAAAACTATTCCTTTTTTCAAACTTTTAAGATAGGATTATGGACTCATTTGCGAGCTAACTGGATGTAGATTGTTTAACTCAACAGGTGAAAACATTCAAACCAAAGCTTGTTGCTGTGAGAAATGAGTCATTAGTTGATGAGCTAAAGGAAGCCTTAGCTGATTGTGATGAGAAGCCAGAAATTATTCCTGGGGAGCAAGGTGTCATAGAGGTGAGATATTCCTGCCATATTTATGTTTAAATAGCTGATGCTTTGCTGTGAGTTTCACAAAGATTCAACTCTCAAATAATAGGTTGCTTGCCACCCAGATGCAGTTACAGTTGTTACTGGGATAGTAGGGTGTGCAGGACTGAAGGTAATATTCTTCATTGTGTTTCCTTTTATATTAGGTGCCAGTATTACAAAAAAAAATCGATTGTTCCTTTGATGTTTTACAAGTATTTTCAAGAATTTGTTGAGAACGAAAATGAAGACATGCGTGCTTGAAAATTTTATCCCTAATGTTATCTTACCAAAACATAGACCATCAAGGCATCCATTAGAAACATGTAGTACTGAAACACTCGGAATACAAATGACTTTATGGTTACATGAGTGTACTCACAATTTTTCAAAGTGAGTCTTTGAATTGGATGAGCTCATGCCAAATAAATTCCTTTTTGTAGAGTTGATGATTATGTACTCAAAAGTGCCTAGCAATTTGAGATTTACTTTATACAGAGTTCTGATGCATAAAAAAGTTTAATATGCAACAATTAAAACGGTAGTGGTACCCATATCCTATTCTTATCTTTGTAGAACATTTGTGCATGGACCTTTTTGTGCAACATACTGCAATATCAGGTTGCCCAGCATACCTTGATGGTGCTACTTTTAGACTACTAAATATCTTGATATTGTCTTTGGTATTTCTTAAAGTTTGATTTATCTATAATTGTAGACGAGTGAGCTATAGTCAAATCAAAGAATTGAGTGCTTGCTGAAGTTCTGTATGAATGTAAACTACATTATCAGTTTAGTCTGGCACTACTTGCTGATTCCCCTTCTTTATTTTCTTTGCTCTGCCAGCCTACAGTTGCTGCAATTGAAGCTGGGAAAGATATAGCATTGGCGAACAAAGAGACACTTATTGCAGGTGGTCCTTTTGTGCTTCCCCTTGCACACAAGCACAAAGTGAAAATACTTCCCGCTGATTCTGAGCACTCTGCGATATTTCAGGTACCACAGAAAATACTTAACTATAACTAATTTTATTTGTTTCATCAGATAAAAGTTTGGTGTAAGTTTGTGATAGTTTGGTACCTACTCAGCGTTGGCTGTTGAAACAACCTCTAATACAGTAGTGACTTTATCTGTAAAACTTGAAACAAAGTAGCAGTAAGTTACTTATGTTGGTTGCTGTAGTTTACTATGGTTCTATTATATGCTGATTTGTAGTTTACTTCTACTATTATAGTGTATACAAGGCTTGCCCGAAGGAGCACTTCGCCGCATTATTTTGACTGCATCAGGTGGTGCTTTCAGGTACATCTACTGTTATACGTGTTCTATATGTTTTTTGACTGAAAGCATAGGACTCCATCTTATATCAATTGATGATGACAGGGACTGGCCAGTTGACAGGCTGAAAGAAGTTAAAGTTGCTGATGCTTTAAAGCACCCGAACTGGAATATGGGGAAGAAGATTACTGTAGATTCTGCCACTTTATTCAACAAGGTGTTTTTAGTAAACTTTCAGAATTTTACTGAGGTCGTCTTAGGTAGCATTAAGCACTAAAATGATCACTTGATCCTTACAGGGTTTAGAAGTTATTGAAGCACATTATTTGTTTGGTGCTGAATACGATGACATTGAAATCGTGATTCACCCACAATCTATCATACACTCTATGGTTGAAACCCAGGTGAGTCCTACAACACAGCTATCTGATTTTCTAGAAGGCAAATGTTTAGGGCTCATGCTCAAGTGCAGTGCATTTTAAACTGTTAACACATGCACGCTTAATCCTGATATGGACCATATTTTCATGTTTACATATGGCTTGATATTGTTTTTCAGTATTCATGAAGTTTCTATTTCTCCAGGATTCATCTGTGCTGGCTCAATTGGGATGGCCAGATATGCGGATACCAATCTTATACACCATGTCTTGGCCAGACAGAATCTATTGCTCAGAGATCACCTGGCCCCGACTAGATCTTTGCAAGTACAGGCTCTCCCCTGAAATGCTGTGCTACTTTTGCATTATTGCTGATAATTTTTGTTCGAGAATGACCTCAAAGAATTCTAGCTTTCTTCTTTATCGTATGGTTCTGTCACAACCCACTTAGACTCTCAGTAAGCTTGATAAATGTGGTTGGGTCTGGGGTACGTATTCCTTTCGTTAGTGTCAGCATGGATCTGATTGGGATTCAATCAGTAAACTTACAGCAATCATCCCTATCTCTGTCGGATCGATGGTAGTCTCTGAGATCTGGTAGCCTCTGACATTTTTTACAACACACTTAATGGTTACAGATGTGGATATACTCTACTTAGATTAAATGAAACTCTTATCTAACCTGCACACTGCCCAAATTTATATCTCGTACAAAATTCAATGGATCGGTTAACAGCCCCTTAGCCTGATTACTGGTGATATCCAAGTAAATGCTTGTATTGAACTATTCTTTGGTTGTTAGGCATGGACACTGCTTCATATAGTAAATTTAAAGAATAAAAGGTTAAGAAAGTAGAGGAACTACACCCAAAAAAATCAAGTTGTAGTACTAAACCGTACGCCTTTTTTTCCGTTACACCAAGGTTTATTTTTCAATTTGATAATGCAGGCTGGGTTCGCTGACATTCAAATCTCCTGACAATGTGAAATACCCGTCGATGGATCTCGCCTATGCAGCTGGACGAGCTGGGGGCACCATGACAGGAGTTCTGAGTGCTGCTAATGAAAAGGCTGTGGAGTTGTTCATTGATGAAAAGTATAACACGTACCATCATCTCTTTTCCTCTTTTCTTTTTGATAAAACATTGCATAGTGGATTCCATCTTCTGATTTTGTTTACGCACCTATTCTCTGCAATTTTTAGAAGTCCATAGATATCTGATCTGTTGCCCTTTGGAAAGTGCAAATTGAAAGGAGAACGCGTGCATGTTGTTAAGGCTAATATTCTCAGGCACTTTCTGAGCCTTGAGATATATCATGGATTATATAAACCGCCAACATCTTGATATATGCTAGTAGGCCTGTTTATATATTGTAGCTTAGCTGTAGCCGAGATAAGTTGAAAGGACAAGGTATGTCCTAAAAGGTAATATTCTTGGACACTTTGTGAGCCTTAAGATATATCATGAATTATAATAAGCCAGCAACATGTTGATTTATGCCATAGGCATGATTAAATCATGTAGCTTAGCTGGGTGTACCCGTTGTTGTACTGTAGCCATGAGAAGGCAAGTACCAAAACGGTGTAAAAAGTTTGTCCTGTCAAAAGACAAATGGTTTCTCTCTTCCTGATATAGAGAACAGCGAAAAGCTGACAGCGTTTCATTTTAGTTCAATTAGCAGTGAAATGCTACTACAAGCTAACAGATGGCAAAATTGAGCTTGATATTTAAGCTTGATATGGGCACACGAATTAATGACTTGTTATTGTCTGGCAGGATTGGCTACCTGGACATCTTCAAGGTGGTGGAACTGACATGTGAGGCTCATCAGAATGAACTGGTAACAAGCCCAACACTGGAGGAGATCATACATTATGATCTTTGGGCGAGGGAGTACGCAGCCAGCCTACAACCATCCTCTGGCCTCAGCCCTGTGCCTGCCTAGTCTCTGTGCGCACCACAAGAACTCAAGAAGATTGATTAGTAGAGACGGCATGCACGCTAGTGCCAGCTCCATCTCCATGCATGGTCAGTTGGCCGCTCTCTAGCCACTAGCTAGATGGGAGAGAATTTAAGGCTGTTGTAAATCAATGCCTTTACATGAATAATTCGTCCATGCGTTGCGCGTGTTACCTTGTAAATTTTGAACAAACATTGGCAAGTTAATTTAGGGAAGAATCAAATGCGTTGCATTCCTTTTCCGCCCTAAACTGCCCAAGTATAATAATATTCAGGATAAGGCACATCACCGACCCACGGCAAGGCAGGCAAACCGCCAGAGTCCGATACCTTCCTAACCAATACCGGGCAATTTACATTAGTACATATCGGTCGAAAGGCAACCAACCGACGACATTCACAAGCTCGATTCCATGTTTCCTGGAAAGCTCAAAAAAGCATTCAAAAGCACTGGACTTAAAATGGCACCACACCCCAGCACAAGGCAAACTGTGAAACAACCACTGAATACGATAGCAAGTTGAACCGTGATCCACACGACATTGATAAGGTGGATCTTATGTCATACAGGCACCTTCTCTACAAATCATTCAAACACAATCCCTGCATGGGAGTACTCACGATAAATGTCCAACCATAGATGTAAGGCATCGAAAGAAACTAAAGATGGAGCTGTTTTGCAGATGATATGACTTGCGTTTCTAGTGCAGCGGTAGCAACAAACAAGCACTGACAGCAGGTGGCGTCTAGTGCCCATATTTCTGAAATTCCCATTCACTGTTATCTGCACGATGGAACAACAAGTATTGGTCAGCAGGCAACATCAACATGATGAACTGCATGAGCAAATCATGCAAATGAACTGCAACTACCTAATGGGCACACTTGGCGAGTCTTGAGCCACCTGCTGATGCAATGGAAGTGAAAAGCATGATTACAGACACCTGGTGTACGTGAAAGCAAATCATGTTAGATCCATGTATACATTTAACCAAGCAAATATCATATACAGCAAAACCAAGTATAATCAAGGATTAAATCAAGCACAACCCGGAAAAGTAAACACAACAACTATGCATAACATCTTTGATTTTTTCCTTTGAAAAATTAATGCATGTATACATTTCTTGCAGTGATATTTGGTTCATGGCTAACAGAGTATGTCTGGTTATTGTACAGTCTTATTACTAAGTTTTGAAGGGCAGATATAATATCAGGGCCTATAGGCCTTGAGAGTTCCTAATACTATAAACTTGGTGTTACTTATATAGTATATGGTTGGGGTATTCACTCCCAACTTATCAATGATTAAAGAAGCCTAGAAACTGGTGAAGTTATCAAATAATATTAAACATTCGAATTTAGCCTGTCACAAAGCCCATATCTAGATTGACCTGGCAGCACCAGATCAGACATCAAACTATCCCCTTAAGTACCATAGAACTACAAGCCTACAACAACATCAACCACATGATCAAGTGCAGCTTCAACAATAGCTAATATCATATGTCTATGTCTATAGAGATAGATCCAAATTCACATCCAATATGTCCCAATGATAATTGTTAATTCATTTGTTATAGACAGACAAATATATGAAGGCTTGAGAAGCTAGAACTCCATTGACTCATGGCTGCTCCATTCTGGAGCCATTAGTTCAAGTCTACAACCACCTCTCACTTTCTTTTTCAGTTCAATAAGGAACTATCATCATTGTGATTTGTGAACTAAAAAAATGGGTCAAATAAATTTCTATTAACAATACTGTAGTATGAGATAAAATGATTATATATGAGCTGAGGATGGTCATCTGATAAGGAACATGGAAATGACATAAAAATCTAATTCCAGAAACATGACTGACTTTATGAATAATAAGAATAAAGATGTGAGCATGGTAGTGAGGTTCATGCAACAAAGCTCAAGAATATACATTGGGCGAAGAATGTTTGGGTTTCCGTTAACCTTATCTAATGTTGTGTTCCATACCCATCAAATATAGTTTGCAACCACATGCTACTAACCTTGTAAAAGAACACAAGACTTTTTTTTCCAGTCTCAACTATGCACCTCTAAAGTCATGTACAGTTGTAGAGTCTAGAGATAATAACATTAGGCTGTAAATAACCCATTTTATCTTAATAAAAACCATTAAAACTCGTGTAGTTAGATTTTGTTTCATTTTCTTTAACACATACACATGAATCTTTCCACACTTTCTCCAATTTGTACAGGTATTAGTTGGATGCTATATGCTACCTGGAATCCTAAAGTGGATTGAAAACACAACGATTCCACTATAATCATATCCATCAAGAGCAGAGGAACAAAGCATCCGTAGTTCAAATTGGTTACAGTCTTGGCATGTACTAGCATGGCAGTTCATCAACTAGAACAACACACTAACAGGCAACGGTCAATTGGTGGCTATATATGCATATGCGTAGGAAATCAAGATAATGGCAATTGCAAATGGTAGAGTGATATCCATTATTCCATGACGATTTCCTGAATGTGAATCAGTCTAAACAAAATTTCAGCAGACTGAGGCTGAAATTGAAACAAGGTATGATTGGTAAGGGTTTGAGTGAGTGGAAGCGTACCCCAAGCGACAGTGCACTCCTCGCTGGTGGCGCTTGCCTGGTTTGCCTGGCACTCGATGCCTGCAGCCAAAATAATGGAATATTACTGACGAAATCCCTAACAGAAACAAGAAAAAAGAAGAGGATGAGAAGGGGGGGACTGACATAGATCCATGATGTGGTTGCGGCAGATGGCGCAGTTGTCGACGACGATATCTGAGGAGGACGAACAAAAAGAAAAAAAAATCAGAACTCGGATTATCAAGGAAGATTATTAGGAGAAGGATGCATTTGCGCACCCCAGGCCCAGAGCGCGACGGCGTTCCACTTCTTGATCTCGAAGCGCTTGTTGGGCTTGCGGGAGGAGGAGGAGGGGCCGGCGGCGGAGGAGGAGCCCTCGCCGGAGGGGGCCGGGGGCGGCGGCGCGTTGATGTCGGTCTCCATGGCAGACATCTTCTCGATCTCGATCGGGAGGAGGAAGAAGAGGTTGTGGATTTGTTGATTTTTTTTCCTTCTCTTCCACAGCCTCGGACTGCGGGTGGAGTCAGGTCAGGTCGAGGGGCGTTTATGTAAATAAAAGAAGAATGGCGTAAGCAGGCCAGGGCCCATGCATGTCTCCTCTAATAATGGGCCAGGCCGTCTCTTCCATTTTGCCCCCCGGTTCTTCCGGAAAGAAAGAAACCGCTGCGCTTACCTCCTATGTCTCCATCCATTTATTGCGTAGGAGTATGTTGCTTCGCTCGGCAATCGAAATCGAACTCCTTTTCTTTTACAATGGAAGGAAGGTTTATTACATACAATCAAATCTAGCTAGCTGATCGGTCCCTGCTTGCTTAATTAGTAGCCGTCGCACTCCATATATGTATGTATGGTATTCGTACGGGCTACAAAGAGTAGTTTTTTTTAATTATTTTTGTGGATTGATTGATGTTCACTTGTTATGAGTTATACGCTGCAGCGCCGACGTCATGAAAATCGATCAAAGGCCGAGAGGGGAGACAACCCATGCACGCAGATTACGACTCATTCCCGGGGGGGGGGGGGGGGGGGGGGGGGGACATCGATATATACGATGGTGCTGTGGCCAATAATGATATGATACAAAGAGAACCCCTATCTACGCCTACACAGTATCTGTAACAAGAGATGAAACACCGTCGGGCGGGCTACCTTTAATTTGTTGTTAGATAGATAGGTGGCCTTCCCTCTAGTGTGTGTCTGCCTCTTCACCGCAGCCGCAGGACTAGAACCACCAATAATGGCACTCTCCGGGATTTACACCGTGCTTCCCTCCACTCAGTGCCCACCGCTGTTGAGGGCATAAAGCAGCAACCCATCCGGTCTGAATGTCTGCACCCACCCTGCCTCCGCGCTTAAGCTGCTCCATGAGCGCCCTTTTGCCTTGCCTCAATTTCCACCACCTTTTTGTTCATAGTGCTTACAACCACGCTCCCCACCCTGGAAACATTTGGCACAACCGGTCCGCATCTACTGCATCCTGTATGAGTTGTTGCACCTGAAACCCAAACATTAAAAGCAATGTGTCATTTTTGCATCGACAAGTATAAAGATCATAAAATATTCTCTCTTTGCAAGCATAAGCATCACCAAGGGTCAAAGAGTGCTTTAGTTACCTGGCCCTGCACACTTCTCATTTCACCATCTTCATATCCATCCAACTTCTGCTTAACACGGAGGATAGCTCGTGCCGCATCCTTGTTGCCCTCATAAACCTCTTGTGAGTCATCCAAGCATGAGTCAGAATCATCAGTTTCCTGCGAAAAAACCATAGGTTAGTTTATTCATTTGCTACATAACTTCAGACTGCATACTTAACCTTCCTTATGGTGGTGCTAAAAGTTTAGTTGCAAATTTACTTGTTATGCTTGTAAAATTCACAGGTCATTTACTCCATTATGTTCTGTACTAGAAATGCTTTAAAGATACATTTATAACAAAATTTTACATACTTTAATACAATTATATATAGTCCATAATGGTTGGCAGTCCTAACAGGTGTATGCCAGTAACTGCTGGTTGTAGGAACCATGAACTGGAGTGCAGTGAGCAACATTCAACAATAGCGAGTAATTCAACAGCTTTCAATGTACATTGAAAAAAGATACAAGATGAATCTAGAAAGACACCATGGAGAAAATTAATACACTTTTAGTTACCTTTTGACGCTGTAAAGCTTTCAGTGGTGAAAGTGCCCATTTATACAGAGGATCATGGATGAAAACCTGGCATATTAGATCTGTTACCAGGAGGAATTGAAATATTGATTTTTTTTCCAGATATATGAAAAATCTTTTGATAACAAACATACTTCAATAATAGTGAGCAGTGCTTCTTTATTTGCCCTCATGACCGAAAGAGTTTTCTCACAACATCTTCTAAATACACCTTCAACGCCAGTAACTCCCATGCCATCTATAATGTCCCTTGTCAGGCGAAATGGAACCTACAAGTAGAGGTATAAAACTTAAATTCAGGCCATTATGAAAGAAAAAAAGAATGGGAAAATACCTGCATATAAAGATAAGAATGACAAAATAAAACACATTATTTTTTTGCAGGAAAAGAATTAACACATACCAGAGTCTTACAAAACTAAACAGCAAGATGACAGTTTTAAGAATAAAAATATGATGCTTCGTCACATACCCGTTCAGGAGTTTTAAGCATGAGACCCTGTTCAAATGCAACACCAAGATCTATGTGTACAACCTCAGCTGTCTCTTGATCAATGAGAATATTCATGGCATGACGATCTCCAAGTCCCACAATATATCCTACCTGAACCCACAAAATTGACAGCCAATGCATATCATTCACCAGTAGCCAGTATAGATCCAGACAAATGATTTTAGAAACATGCTTATTACTACAAAGACTACCATTGAGTTTGCTGCCACACTTCTTGTGTAAGCAAGTCTACTTTGGAACCAATCTGCAGGCTGCAAAAATCTCTCGAGGAAGAAGTGGTGCATCACAGGTCTGGTATTACAGGAGAAAGAAATGCATGTGAATGCCATGTCTTAATGTGTCTACATATTGTAATAGTAGCAAATGAATTCTACTATACGAGATAAGCAGAAAACCTGAAGTTGTTGCAGACTTTGATAAATGCCCTCCTCTTGTCTTTTTCCTATAAAAAAGAAATGCTTTCAGATTGGACATATGTTGTCATAGCAAATATTTTTAAAAAGAAGTTTCACAAATGCACATACATTCGTCATGGTCTCTCTGCATTGATGATATGTCCAGTCCCCAGTTCCATATCTTCCATGTGCTCCACCACTTCTTGTACTGCATGGACCAGAGGGAAAACACCCATAAATATAAAGCATTTGAAATGTACATTGCATAAAATTATGGGAATCGTCCATGCAGAATACCTCCCCAAAAGATATTCAGCAAGAGGAACAGTCCCGTTTACCCATTCAACAACACCGGCACTTGGGGTAAAGGGAACAACCTAAGTTACATAAACTAGTTAAAAATTGTGTAAACTGCAAAGCAGGTATGGTTAAAAACTAAGATGGACATGAAGATATTTAAGAACAATAATAAAAAAGAAGATGGACATGAAGATATTTAAGAACAATAATAAAAAAGGAGCGAATCTCCTGTTTAAATTCGTGGATTTCATTTCTACCTTATATGTGCGAATTCTCAATCTCCTTTCAGAAGTATCTCTGTGATTTTGCAAGAACATATTTACTAGACTGAAAAATTGCTCCATCACCTGTAAATTTATACAATATAGCAAAGCTCATTCATCCACAAGATAAGCCATTACTGGAAAAAATATTCTCTTCACCCAATTCGTTTCAATTGACCTTATCAGACAGTGATAGAAAAAAGAAAAATACCGACAGAATTACATTCATAGCTGGTAGCTTTGTTTACTTAATGTTGCTAACTCTTCGGTTTGGCTGAGAGTCTAATAACGTGAGATGATAACAATGTAAATGGCTATGACAAGATATAAAAGTATACGGCAGGCATTATTGTCAAAACATGTTTCCTTTGCCCCACTAAACAAATGCTTATGGTAGGTAATAGATATGTTCTACAGTATGGTCAAATGCCAGTAGCCCGATTCTCTCTGTCATACTTTGCAATAGCTGTTACTAGCAATTGGATACACGCTAGTTGTTATGCCAATATATGTGTTATTCATTGCCCTGAAAAATGTATGTATAGTCTTGCTCATGAAGACAAAAATATCTAGGGCAGTATGTAGTGCACGACTTAACGCACATATAAACCTCCTCCTGTGATGCAAGGTGAAATAAGCAGCTGCATAGTATATAGGCTTGGAGTGAAAGATAAAACAAGAAAGCTGAGCTTTGTTGGTAGTTGCAAGCTCTCAAACTCTACATGCCATATGCATTCTTGTAAAACTGTCTCATGCTTAAAACGTAGGAATAAGAACATACAGCATCTTGTCGCAGGTCATCATTTCCAGATTTTGCAAGTTGGCGGTATTTGTTACCATCAGAGCCAATACATTCAATAACCTTAGGAGCATTAATTCCGTTCATTATCCTGCCATGATGGAAGAACTCCAACAGTCAATAAAGATAAAAAAGGTAAATCTTCAGTGACAAGTAATGGGTAAATTGCGGAACAACTTACATAATAGAATCTACTAGCCCATTAAAATGTGGAAAGGAACCTTCTTCATACTGACAATTAGGATCAACTGGAATAGTAGCAGTTACAACAGGAACCTGCTAAATCCAAATAAAAATGGTTCAAAAATGCAGAGTAGTGAAATATCTATGAATGATTTTAAATGGGCCACTGGTGCTATCAATAAACTTAAAGAATATAGAATGAATACAATAATGAGAAACATAAGCTATTACAATTGCTGACACCTGCTAGAACATTAGATTTTTTAAGTACAGAAAACTACTGTATCTTAGTTTCTTCAATGAAAGAATATAAAAATTTATAAACCAACAGAATGAAGCAAGTTTGTTCCACCTACAAGTATTTAGCTAACAGAAATTTGATTGGCTGTGTACACTCTTGTGGAGTGTAGAGGCCGGAATGGCATCCATCGTCTAAAAAAAAAGAGAGAGATTTGATAGGTCCTGCCAAGCACTATGTGATAGCACAAACCATTTGCCCTCAACGACTGTCAATTTCTTCAGAGGGAAGCACAAAACAAAGTTCATAGAAGTAAATTTTCCTTACAAGTTCAAGCTGACAAATGCTGCGGATCTCCCTAGGTAGTGGAATTCTTTTGTTAGTGTCCTGACAATAAGACGGACGGAATCAATATTTTAACATGGATATTATGGACAAAAATGTTGTACAGGTTGCTGTTTGAAAAGATAACTACCTCCTTCTTGGTCTCTAGTTCAGCTAACTTAATGTAGATCTCAACCATTTGTTTCATCTACAAAATGTGAAAACGAACATAATAAAGAGTATATTTTAACAACAAATGCATTTTGACTTCCTTCAGGGATGACTGGATAAGAACATCCTAATCGGATAGTGATTTGAGCGATTAGAAAACCTGGCAAATCAAAGCTCCATGACAAGAAGATAATTCCTTTAACAGATTCTCAGCAGCAAGTTTCTTGTCCATGTCTACAATAAAAGAATGTCTACTCCTTAGCTTGTCTTTGACGCGGTCACCATTTGCTAGAGCCAAAAGCTGAGGACCAAAGAATCACACGACATGCTTAAAACGGCAAAAGAAATGGCTCTTAATTCTACAGAATGGCATGTAAGAATGATTAAGATGCATCACAGCTGCCTTCAAATACATAAAGTACACTAATTGCAAGAGTCATGTAAATGAATAAACTGAGATGTGTGCTTTGATTAGTTTGCTTGACTCTCTATCCTTCTAGGTATTTTTTAATAACAAGAAGAATACCTGTGCATTACAACATATCTAAAAACATATCATAAGTTCTAAACTTGAAGGTAAAATAATATTTTCGAGGAAAAGCATATATAATTTCCAATTAATCCACAAAAAATCAAACCACATGCACAAAAGCTATATTTATCTAGCCTTAGAAGATCCCGGCAACTCTAGAGGTGGTGGAAGGGCAGATTCACCATCATCGCCCTTGTTGTTCTTATAGTAGAGATTTGACCATGTGTAAGTGGTGGAATGGCAGATTCATCACCACTGCCCATGTGATTCTTATAGTAGAGATTTGACCATGTGTAAGTGTATTGGATCCTTTCTACAGCAGTGCTTACTTGCAGTTACACACTGGAACAGCTCTAATGAGCGCCTAGGAGTATATAATGATTTCCTACTCTCACACTTGAAAAATGATGACCTACAAGTGATTTGAAATGCTTCAAGGCCCCATTCCAGAGCTCACATTTGGCAGACTACATTAGTATATTTTCCTTAGTATTGGCTGTTATGTTACTAAAACATCATATTGTTTTAGGCATTCAGCAGGCTAGCTACTGGCCCTATATTCAAGCATTTCATTAGTTCCCTTACACATGATCACATATATAAAGATCAGGAGCTAGAATACCTGAAATATAGTATGATAAGGATGATCAATGGCCATTTTCTTCAGGAGAGAAGCTAACGCATTCTGCAAGAAGAAAAGATGGCTTTATGAGATTCATGTTCACCCACTGAAAACAAAGCTCTGAAAGAGTAGGACATGTATACCTGGAAGTTTGTCAAGCCCTGCACATCTTTTGAGCTTCCAAGTCTAGAAGCAATTTGATAGACCAATGGTATGAACTTGTAGGTTTGGACCTACACAGTAAGAACAAATATTCTTTCCATGAAGCTGAAACAAAAGCACCAAGAGAGTAATAAATGAAATTTGAATATTTACCTCTTTTGTTGTTTTCATCATTGCTTTCACAACTTGCTCTCTTGAGAAAAGACTAAACCATAGTGAGACCAACCGGAAAACCTGAACAGATGTTTAGCACTGCTATAAATAACAGTGTCCCTATACCCTAATATATATGAAGAGCACAACGTACAATCAAGACTGAACAATTTTGTAGCTGCAAGAATATTGTGTCTGAAACAGGAACAATACTCTGAACAAGAAACAGTAACATCGTTGACATATTCTAGAGATGAGTGCTTACAATGGCTTACAGGAGACGAATGATTCACATTAAATGTTAAAAAAAACACCACAGAAACTAGGAAGCATATTGTGACTGACATGAAGCAATAATATAGCCAGAAATGGAAAATTGCAACTTGCAATGATAAGCAGGAGATGAAAACTTCACACTATATACAGACATTTTATAGTGACAACAAACAAGCATGTCGTGACTGACAATAACAAATGATAACACACAGGAGATTTCATATATGAAACGGAGTACGTATTAGTCATTAACTGGCATCTGCCGATTCAAAAGATTATAAGATATTGAAATGGAAATGGCATACCACTTGTAGATCATATTTTCCACCAACAATGAGGGAGCGTAGGTACCCCTGAAGTGCTAGACTTAAGAATTTGTCCCGATCATCCTATTAGGAGAATTAAGAAAATGTTTAAAGTACAAGTGAATGAAAATAATATTACTAGAAATACAATGTGGAGCAGTAAACATGCACCATTGAACTTCAAAGCTAAAATATTGCGAGAAAAATCGATGACTAGCGCCTGTCCCTCTCCCACCGCTCCCCCCCCCCCCCCCATTGCTGGCGCACCGCCTTCCACCAGCCCCACGCCGGTGATTACTCCAGTCCCAGCAGCCACCGTCCCTCCTCCCACCAATGCGCCAGCCCCTTCTGCTTCCTCTCCCTCCCCCACTTCCCCTTTATCTCCGGTAGTCGGCCGCTCGAAGGAGCAGAGATGGAAAGACGCAAGCCCGTCTTCCCGTGAAGTCGAGGCAGCGCCCTACAAAACAGCTCTACTAACGACGGTGGAATCGACTAGCTTGGCCAAGCATTCGTCAGTGGTGAAGAGCAAATGGGTGGAAGCCCCCTCCACAAAGGTGGTGGTGTCCCCTGGAGAACGCAGTCTAGCCGCGTCAAGGAACTCACCGGATGCCCAAGGGTGGTAGCGTGTCAAGGGCTGCCAGCATCCTCCCAGGACTTGGACTCAGCCTCCGCACTCCCCTAGGCCTGTCCCGATCAACCTCCGCGGAAGGTGTTTCAATTGCTTCTCCACTCTGCATCACACCGCCACGTGCAGGCAGGGACCACGATGTTTTCGCTGCTGTGAATTGGGTCATCGTTCTTACTATTATCACCTGCCTCGAAGAGCGCCGGTGTGGTCTCGCCTAGGGGATCAAAGCAATCAACAAGCATCCATGGCCGGTAGTGCAGCAACTGGCGAGCGTGACAGCCGGGATGGATAGCCATGACACTGGGTCCACAAAAGACAGAGCAATGAAGTGCAGGCTGTTCCGGTGTGCTAGGGAGCCGTCGCTGCCATGGAGCAGCCTGCAAGGCCAAGATGTGTCCTGGAACGCACAGTGAACATGGACAGAATGGAAGCTGATCTCTGGGGAGCCTTGTTTGTAATGGTGGTTGGGAGTCCTGGGCATCTCTCTGGTGGTGGCATTGCCTCCAAAATTGCTGCATGTCTGGATATTGATCGATGTGATGTAGCACAATATATCAGAGGAACAACTCCGAGGTGCTGATATATGGATAGCACAATATGTTGAAGGAACCACTTCAACATGCTAATAGATAATGCCTAAGAGCAGTCCGAATCCACAAACAGACAAGAGCTTAATCCAAAGTTCAAAGGAAAGATCTAATCCAAAATCTGAAGTAAGAACATCTAGTTCTATTGATAAGATAGCAAATAAAAGTGAGTTACAAAACTAGAGGATATTGCCTCTATTTATAGGCTTCAAAGCCTTGTATAACTATATACAACTATACAACTATTAGCCAACTAGATAACACCCAAAATATTACTCATAACTCATATGCTACTAGTTGACATTAGCTATTATATTCAATAACAACTTAGACCAAAATAATAGCAAAACTTACCCATTCGTCAGAGATCGGACTTAACCGATGCAGCCCTACGTCGAGAGCTAGAACCCGCCAGTCAAAACATAAAACTAGGGTGATGCGCCGAAATTATATTGATCTATGTAGATTTAGTATTATGTCTCGGGATTACATGAGTCCGAGATAGTTACAAATAAGCTCCGAATATTATTTTCTAAACAGAAAATAAAACTATCTAAGAAGATAACAAAATTAACTACTTCTACCTAATTATAAGAGATATCTTATAACAACAACAACAATACAATCTTTCAATCCCGGTTCAGCCAACAAGAGTTGAAAATCAGCAAGAGCCTCAAATCACGGTTTAGTCACGTCAATAGCTGTTTTCCAAACATTCCCATTCAAATACAGATATTTAGGTATATCCTACTCTCCCTTTTTATTGTCTCTCTCCATGTTAATTTCGGTATTCCTCTATTTCTTTTTATGTTATTATCTTGACTTAGAGTTTCATAATGTACTATTGCCTCTAAGAGTCTCCTTTGGACATGGCCAAACCATCTCAACTGATGTTGGACAAATTTTTTTTTAATTGATAATATCCCTAGTTGATCACATATATCCTCGTTCCGAACTTGATCTATTTTTATATGACCACAAATCCAGCGTAATATGTATATTTCTGTAACACTCAGTTGTTAAACACTCGTTTTATTTATGCCAACATTCTGTCTCATACAACATAATAGATCTAATCATTATTTTATAAAACTTGCCTTTTAACTTTTGCGGTATCTTTTTGTCACAGAGGAGGTCAAATGCTTAACGTCACTTTATCTAGCCCGCTTTGATTCTATGGTTAACATTCATATCAATATCACCATCCATCTATAGCATTATTCCTATATATCGAAAGATATCCTTCTTAGTCACTACTTAGCCTCCTAAACTCACATCTCCCTTCTCGTGTGCAATAGTATCAAAATCACACCTCAAGTATTCAGTCTTAATTCTGCTTACTCTAAAACTTTTAGACTTAAGTGTCTTACCGCCATAACTCTAGTTTTCTATTTACTCCTCCTGCTCTCATCAACTAACACTACATCATTTATAAAGAACATACACTAAGAGATATCTCTTAAATGTTTATTGTAACCTTATCCATTATCAAGCCAAAGAGGTACGTGCTCAAGACTGACTGATCCCTGATATAGTCCTATTTTAATCTAGAAATAAGTTGTGTTACCATTATTTGTTCGAACACTAATCATAGTATTATTATATATACTCTTAGTGAAAGATACTTTATTAGGACTTTATGTTTGTCCAAAACCGACCGCATAGTATTTCTTAGTATCTTATAACCCTTCTTTTAAGTCAATAAAAACCATATGTAGGTCATTCTGCTCTCTAAACCACTCCATAACTTCTTATTAAGAAAATTATTTTTATAATTGATCTTTCGAATATGAAACCAAATTGGTTTATAGTGATCCACGTCGTTCCTCTTAAACAATGCTCGATAACTCCCATAACTTCATAGTGTGGGTTATCAACTTAATTCTTCAGTAATTAGTATAATTTTGGATCTCCCTTATTCTTATAGATTGGTATCAATATATTTTTTCACTACTTAGGCATCATGTTCAATTGAAAAATATTATTAAACAACTTGGTTAGTCATACTATAGCTATATCCCCGAGATATCTCCACACCTTGATTGGAATAGCATCAAGGCCTATCGCCTTATTCCTTTCATCCTTTTTAAAACTTCTCTAACCTTAGATTCTTCGATCCTCTATACAAAACTCCTATTGGTGTCATCCAACGAGTCGTCCAACTGGACGATGGTGTCCTCGTTCCCATTATTGAACAAATTGCCAAAATACTCTTGTCAACTATGTCTAATCTCATCCTCATTCATCAAGAGCTGCTCCTTCTCATTCTTAATACACTTAACTTGTTTGAATTCTCTCGTCTTCATATCACGAGTCCTAGTCATTCTATAAATGTTCTTCTCTCCTTTCATACTCAGACGTTGATACAGATCCTTAAAAGCCCGCCTCTTTGCCTTACAGCTCATTTTACGATCTTTGCCACCTTGTACTTCTCTATATTGTACTTATTCCTGTTATGGTATAATCGTTTATAGCATTATTTCTTCTCCTTAATAGCTCATTTGCACGTCTTCGTTCCACTATTAAGTGTCTTTAGTTTTGCATCTACTCCCTTTGATCACTCCAAATACCTCTAAAACAATCTTCCGAATGCATGTTGCCATCTTCTCCCACATCTATTAGCATCGTTTTCTTTCTTCCAATAGCTCTCTTCGATAACTTTTTCCCTAAAAACATTTGATGTCTTTCCTTCCAACTTCCACCACTTGGTTTTTGTAATTTTGGCTTATTTATCCCTACAAGCATGCACCAAAAAGCGAAAGTTGACCACCACCAATTTATGTTGAGAAATCACACATTCTCTAGTATCACCTTACAATTCACGCATGCTCGTTTATCTTCTCTTCTTATAAGGATAAAGTCAATCTAACTAGAGTGTTAGCAACTATAAAAGTCACTAAATGAGATTGTATATTCCTACAGAAAGTGTTGGTTATCATTAGATCAAAAGCTATAGCAAAGTCCAAGATATCAAAACCACTCTGCCGTGGTTTTCACGTTTCCTTTCCTCTCTAGATTTGGTCTCATCTGGATAATTTTTCATCTTTAACTAAACCAAATCCATCTTCATCTAATTTGATCTGCTCTTTTCTTATCTGAGACCATCGATATTTTTATCTATCCGAATTGTTCATCTATCAAACGGTCTCCTTTCATAAGTCGGTCGGCTCTTCGATCCTTAACTAAATCTATTTACAGGCTTAACAAATTTTGGTGTTAACAGTTATAACTCTTTGTTTGATATTGAGTGTTCAAATTTCATGTTACTCGAACATCCAAGTATATAAGCAAGTTTGGATTTGCTGCTCCTATTGGCACTGCCAGTATAAAAATTTCAGCATGACCGTTTAAAGTTTTTCTGAATTTTTCAAAATCATTTACTGATTTCCCCCCTTTTTTAAATAAATATAGAAAATGATGAAATGGAGATGTATAAATGTTTAAGGGAATTAAAATTTTCAATATATCAAGTTTGAGTGTCAACTTCACTCGTAAATTTGTTTGGTTTTGTACTGGAATGCAAGCATTACACTCCCATTTTTCTGGAAAACAAATGATGCACGCTGGTCCAAAAGATCCCAGGAAATTCCAAGGATGTGGCTACTGTAATTCCATGTAGATTTTCAAGGTCCAACTTGTCAATAATCAATACTGTAGAGAACAAAAAAAAGCAGTACAAGAAAATAGTGCATGATGCAGGTTCTAGATAACTAAAAAGAGTAGTACAAGAGAATGATGCATGACACAGACAAGGTTTTTTTGTTACCTTGCTCCTTTTTTGAATTTTACCTCTAAATTTGGCATGCGTGCACTGTGCAGGATAAAATATCATCCAAGGTGTTTTTGTTAGAAATTTTTTAGAGCACTGCATCATGCACTGGTAAAAAAATTCACCATGGCGTTGCTGTGGCCAGAAGCACAATATTTTGTCGATGTATAGTTATTGGTCTGGTTAGTACTATTGAAATAATACATGACAAATGGATGATAGCTGCAAATGCTATGTTCTAAGCTGGAGCCAGGGCCTTGATGTTGGATAGGTTTGTGACCAAATAGGCATATTGAAAATTTGACTCGATGCAGCATGAAAGGCAGATTTTATATACACACTGAAGCTTGGGTAAACTACACACGCACACCTGAATCTTCTCCGCCTCTTCTCTGTCAAGTGTAAGTTGTTTCTGCAACTCTTGGATCTTCACTGAGTAATCAGTCTTTTCACTCTGAAAATTTTAAGGATTAGTATGCGAGTCACCTACAGTATTCTTGGCATTTCCATATACCATGAAAAATTGTAGTGATTTGCTTGCCTTTGATGAACTTTTAAGTCTTTTAATCAGTGTCTCCAGCTCCCTAGTCTGCGTTAAATAGAAAATGTATTGAGATATACAGTTCCAAGTCTGATATTGATATGGTGCCACTGTCAAACTTAATTCCTTACCTTGTATTTCCTTAATTGCAGAGCTGCTTGCCATTCGTTGGATGAAAGTCTTTCCTCGTAGCTTTTGAATAAGCCATCTGTGTAATGCGCTAGATGGAAATATGTACGGCATTGCCTGGACTTGTACTTTTTGTCTGAGCTCTTGTGGAATTCAGTAAGATCTACAGAATGCCTTAGGTAGTCATCAATGATAGTTCTTGAACTACAAAAAAAACATTAATGTTATAACAAACAGAAATTAGAAAACATCTTTCAATATATGAACCAAGTGCAAAGCATAAAGTAAAAATAAATGGTTACTTGCTCGATCTTGTTTCAGCCAACCACTTGCCGACTAATCGGTAGACATCTGATATGTCGTTCTTATCAGGATGGTTCTTTAGAATGTATTTGCCAAGATTTATAGCCATAACATGCTGCCCTTGAGCTCTCAGCAGTTTAGCTTCTTCAAGCTGGATAGTGGAAGGCTAGCACTATCAGAATATGAACTTCATCGATCACAGATCTCAGATAAATCACCACATATAAGCAAAATATATAAACTAATGCATGCAATATTATCATAAAAGGCAACTTAAAACTTAAAGTTTTTATTTCCAACCATTAAAATATAAAAACCGCCAATTGAACCAGTGAACAGGTAGGCTTGCTGACTCGACAACTCGCAGTTTCAAGTACTAACTCCGTCCATCAACTTTTAGCTATGAATTTGGACAAGTACTTATCCAATTCATAGCTAGAAATCCTCATATTTTGGGATGGATAGATTACAAATGATAATAACGAAGTAGTGAAGTGCTAATATAATAGCCAAGCACCTAAAGTCCTAAACCAATCTATCTGTTCCTTAATATTTAAATAACACAGCTAACAAACAAATTAGGCTAACTATGTTGATTTAATGCAACTAACTGATATGGTAGCCAAAAAATACAAGTTTATCCTGCCTTGTGAAAAGCAGAAAGGCAGGTCCTACTCTGCCAGCACATGGTGTCAAAGGTGTTGCTGCTTTGCTGTGTGGTCAATGCCTACAGGGCCCAAAGCCCAGAAAAGTAGGAGATTAAATGGCAGCTCTCACAAATGCTCTTCACCACTTTTTTTCAATCAAATTTCTTAAGAGTGGTCATGGATTGAAATAATTTTAACAAATTAAAGTAGCTATAACTTTGTGAATGGGAGTACCTAAAGCTAAAATAGTTATTGACGTACCTAAATCGTAATTTAAGACTCATGTTGGATTTTAACTACTTGCTTATGACTGAAAGGCTTTATTGTTGTTGTAAAGTAGCTATAACTTTCTACTTACCTTTGAGATTATGTTGAAAACAGAAGCATGAACATATGGTGAATTTTATACCTTAAATAGGAAATAAGAATTTGGCACAGCTTGATGATCCACCTGGTAACAAAGTTCTTTGAGTTCATATAAAGCAGACGCAGCCAAAGAAAATCTTACTCCCTGAATCCAGAAAAGGAACCATAAAGAATTATTATGAGAAAGAGAATGAAACTGTGATCATAGTTAAAAGCAGCAAGACAACCTTTCGGAGTGCTGAAGCAGATTGAAATAAATGTTCTCTGAGATGCTCTTCACAACCTAAGATCTTAAGGACGGCACTCCGGAATGCTAAAAAAGGTTCCAAAAGATCAAGGTTACGTTCTGTTTGACACAGGATGAATGTCCATTCTTTATTCAGCAACTCCAACTACAACCAAAATAAGTTAAGGAAACAATTAGTCCAAAAAGAAAATTCAAACAGTTAAAAATGGAATGTTAAAGAGTAGAGACAGTGCTAAACCCCATATACATATGATCATTCTCTAAAGAGATAGAAGTCTTAAAGTTGTTTTCTGGGGCAAACAAACTGAAGCGTTTTAGTATGGGAAATGAAAAGGAATATGTACATGTAGCTATATCTACTATCTTAGTCATCCAAAGTGATTTGCGACCAGTGAAAGGATATAAAGTGAGACAAAGTGGCTGGTCTGATCAACCTCAAGGCACATTTGACAGTGTGGATAGTGCATCTATGTGAAGGAAACCATTGTCTATTTTGAACAGAAAATCTTCAAGTCAAAACAATCTTCATAAGAACAGACAAGGCATGCTAAAGTGTTACATGTATAATACTGTGAAACAGTGAGGGTATTTCTTGCACATTGCCACCTAAAAAGGTTACATAAATAGATATAGACACAACAGTTCCCAAACATACCTTCTAAAATCTGAATGTGAATTGAATTGCATCCATTTGAAACAAAATAATGAGAAAACTAGCCGAAATATTATATATGACTACAACAGATGTGAACCAAACCTGCATCCTTGTAGGAACAGAAGGAATGGGAGAAAAATCCTTGGTTCCAACATAAGACTTTAATGTCTGATTGGGACAAATTTTCCAACGTAGGTCCCAAACCATAGTAAGATGATCTAACATCTAAAAGAATAAAAGAAAGTAATAATGTGCCTGATACCAAGTATCACAACGAGTGTATCATCATAAGATAACAAGCCAGTACCTGTAGTTTGATAACAGTAGAATGGATGTATTTTGTGCTCTCCTTGCTAGCATTTGAAAGAGCCAGCACAAGATCCTAGAAGGGGATAAAGTAATAAATATTAGAAGCTAGAGTAACAACAAATCCAACAAACAGAAGTGAACCACAGATGAAATTACATACCATCTTGGAGTTAGAAAGCTTCACATGGAACTCCTCAGAATCACCATTCTGCAGAGCTCTTAAGCAACTAAAGCATGGAGAAACAAGTTATATATGAGAAGTTAGGTAGCAAGTTTCTCAAGGCTAGAAGTTAGAACTATTTTTCAACATAACCATTGCTTCATTTATTTCAAGGATCCAGTAAGTCGAATTTAGAAAATGCACATGTTAACTTTGCAATCCAACAATCAACTAAGTACAGTGCACATTTTTTAAAATATTCTATGAAGGATGGCATAAATAGCACAATTATATTATGTATGGATCTGATAATATGCATCTAATATGGTAAAACATGCCTAGATCCTCGTACTTGTCTTGTTAAGTCAGTTCATGCCATTGAGTCCTTAAAATTCAATTTAATGAAATAGGTTCTACAATACTACTATCTCTATCCACAAATATAAAGGATTATGCCATTTTTTGCAAAATTTCAGGAAGTGAAAGGTTAGTTAGGGGAATAAACTAGTACAAAAGTTGGCAGCTGGGGAATAAACTACTACAAAAGTTATGCCTCATGATCAAAAATTCCTTATATTTGTGGACGGAGGGAGTATAAATTATTAACCATGCCTTTTGTTTCTCAACATATCACTAAGGCATTGATATGTGTAACATAGGAGTCATGGGAAATTACGGACCTGTGCAAATTTTCATTGAAAAGGCAGTAACTTCGGGAACGGGCAGAAGGCTGAGAAGAGTATGGAACGAAAAAGGAGAAATCCCAATTTCCAGCTCTCCAAGCAGCTTCATACTGCATGACAGGCAATAAAAATTAGACCATACTGATGGATAAAAAAATGTTGCAGAATGTGAGGCTATATGAAATATGTAGTACTAACTTGTATGTCAATAAATTCTGAATCCTGTTGTAGGCAACTTTTTTGGTTGCTTAAACCTTGGCAATAGACATCAAGTACATGACTACATCCAGTCTTCTGCAAAGATCTCATCAGACCTTTGTGCATTTGCCAGTTCAGCATCTTCTCTTCAGCTCTAGAAGTCACATCAGAGGGTTCAGTCAATGCTGTCCCAGCCAAACTGCCAAGGTTCTCCTTTCGAGTTGATCTTACAAGTAAATCGTGATATTCAAGAGAACTACTCCAATCACCCTCATGCTCATATCTAATGATTTGTGAAGTTATCTGCTCAAGAGACGACAATAATGAGAAACAAGAGTAAAGCATAACTTTAATATCTTAATATTAAAATAATTGGTCTAAAAATGTATATCTGATAGCACTAACTTATGAGAGTTCATAGAGAAAATGTACCATGGCCATTTTAAGAATAAATTGGAGTTCATGCAGAAAGTATGAACCTAAACCTACCAAAACTCAATAAAAAAAATAGGGAGAAAAATTTTATGAAAAACCTCATTGGCCAGTGTGATCCCATAAATGCTGTCCAGCTCATTTATACGAGTAAATGCATCAACCAGTAGATCAATATGTAGCGGCAACTGTGAAAAGGCAAGAAACATAAATGGGCACGTGAAGACACTATGATAGAGCTAAAATCACACACAAGAAAGTAATAGTTGAAGAAATGAAAAAAGGACAGACCGACTCTTCGTGTGAAAAATCTGGTCCTAACGCTAGCATATTGAATTTTTCCTCACACCAAAGTTCAACATACATTATTGTTGCAAAGTCACATGAGCACCTCTGCAATGATCCAGTAGAAGTCCAAAATCAATACAAACAAAGGAAACAGGAGATTCAAGGCACGAGGCATTTCAATCACCAGTGGCACAGGTGTAAAAAGTGCAAGCTCAAGAAACATGAAGCACAACAAGCATTTCCATGGCATAGGATAGGAATTATATTGTTATATACAATGGAAAGTAGTAAGATAGGAATAGGATTGGGTACAGTGTGGTTTCAGGTGAAAGAAAAGACCACTTGGTAGCTTTAAGAAGGCTCCAGAGCCCATGCAAAATAGCAAAAGTGTCATATTAATCCAGTCATTGATTTTTTACAGGAATCAAAGCATGGATTGAAACTAGAATCAGACTAGAACTCTAACAGTTATTGTTAGATGTAATATCTGTGTCTAAGCTGAGAAGGCCATTATGATTATAGTGTCAAATGAAATACAAATGTCTCTGTTGAGTGTTGACAAGGCCCAAGTGGCCCATCTAGTCTTAAGGTTGGCCTAAGATGTCTTGTATATACACATAATTTTGCAATCAGTGTCATGTGCAGTTTTAAATAGCCTATAAGCATAATATCTAGTTCCAAAAAATATTTTGAATGGAAAGTAACTAGACAAGTTAGAACTATAATTTATCAAGTCAGGTATAATACAAAGGAACTAAACAGCATAACATGATGATGAAATATTTAATATCTGTGGGCGGGGTAGCACACTTACATTTGCAGCTCTGGCAGCTACAAGATAATCAATTGAAAGCCAGTAAACCTGTCAAATAAACAACGTGTTAGAAACTGGACATCAGCTGCAGAAATTTTCCCTAGCTTACAGCCTCCAATCACATATGCCAGCTGAACCACAGGAAAATAGCAGGTTCATGGAAGCATAGGTAAAGGCAAAAGCAATCTTTCATTTGCAAATAGCCAACCGACCCCTACAATAGCACAAGAATATACCTCATGCATACTATATTCATCTAGAAGCCTGAAAACATATAGCAAAAAGCTAAATGCTGGAATCATTTGCTAACAGTAACATAAACTAAATTCAATTTTTCCAAAGGAGAGTACAGGTCTATAGGCATATGTACTTGGTGATCACAATTTTAGTCCAAAAAAAATGTGACTGACAAATCACACTCTTATGAACTGCTACACTATGTGACAACAGAAGAAACGTAGCATAAGTTACTCATAACTCTCTCTCTCTCTGTGTGAGAGAGAGAGAGAGAGTAGAATAAGATACCTTCTTCCAGGAAGAGGATGGGGTTGTTGTTGGTGATCGACTTTTGGATCTAACAGATCTACCATCCTACAAGGTTCAATATGTAGTTCAGAAGACAAATAAACAGAAAGAAGTATATCAAGTGCACAACATTACTCATGAAAAATAATAATAGAGTTAATAACAATGACATAACAAATAACAATTTAGTATTGGATTGTGATAAGACTACATATGTTTCTTTCCTGACACACAATTATAAATTAAAAGTAACAGCATACCTTGAGAGCATTTGAAGGGCAACCTCTGGCTTTTTCTGCAACATAATAAGATCTGACGACATTCAGCACATCCAAAAACAGATGAACTGACTTCATCAAATGATTGGAGTCACAAAATATCATTTCCTCCACCTAAAGTAAAACATAAGTCATTAACAGATTGTGAATAATCCTACACCCTCCATCCAAAAAAAAAAACAAATTCCTAGCTACGAATCTAGACATCGGCTATGTCCATATTCGTAGCTAGTAATTCACTTTTTTTTTTTTGAACGGAGGGTGTACAGTGCAACCTTCAAGTAATCAAATAATTTGGGATGTAACAAACCATAGTTGAAATTAATCTGCAGATGCCAGTATTTGAATCCAAATTGCCCGCAATGTTCACAAGAACACTTGCAAGCAAAAGTTCAGCAGTCTCAACTTTCAGAAAAGCAAGGCTCCTACAAAGTCTATAAGAACATCATTTCAAACAACAACAAATGTTAGTCACATTGAAGAGGATGTGTTAAGCTTTAGTTACTGTTACGGATGTATTTCTCAGTTGAAATTGGTACCTCAAAATGATGTCATCACAATGACAAATTAGTGAGCCCACTAAGGCACATAACCATTGCTTGTAAGTACGACCATCAGTTCTCCATAAGTCTGAATCTTCAAGTGAAACTATCGAACCAAAGTTTGGCAAAAAAAAAAAGAGAATAATAAGTTGCAATAAATGACATACCATAAGAAACAAGCACTGCACCATGAAGAAGCTTGTTCAGTAGCGTTCTACATTATGGATGCTTTCTTAATTAAACAAGATAATACAGTGTTTTAAAAAATTGATGTGGTGCGAGATTCATTTATTCTCTTGTTTTACTAGAAGAAATAATTCACTAATTATGTTCATGTGTTAAGTAGGACAGGATGGGGATCATAAGATTGACCCACAGATTTATGAATGGGTGTTTGGTTTTACGAATTTGGAATGTGGTATAGGTCTTTACAACATCGATTTAGGAGCAGTGTGCTCGCAACTATTGACATAGATGTTCTTGAGATCATAAACTATAACTCACCACCAGAAACCCTTTCCATGCCCAAAAGTGTCTGTTCAACTAAATGAGTGTTTATGCCTCGTGAATGAACCTATCCAGTAAAGTTAGTTAGGAAAATGAACTCAGCAATTATCAAAACAAACAAGCAAGAAAGCATAGTACTATATACCATCAGTAAAGACCTATCAAGAGAATCGAGGCTTTGCAGAGCATTGAGGCCCCTTGCCGTTGACAGAATTCCCTGTTCATGAAAAAACAAAACAAAATGCAGCAAATATAATAACATAGCTTCCAGCTAGGGCATTCAAAATTGTTCATCTGCAATTTCAATCTCAAAAACACAACTGTAGTTTCAATAACACAAATGATGTATTGCATCTACGTAAGGAGTCAAAACAGATATAGTGGGAACAATTTGTGAATATTTAACAAATCAAGTATTAAAAGTATTTTAATCGACAGATGTCTAAGGAAATCAAACTTGATTTGATCAAAACAAAAGGAGGGTCTAGGTCTAGGATCAATAGATAGAAAATGGCATGTACTCCCATTGATAGAAAAATAGGAGTATACAGCAATTGGTCCAATTTATTTCTATTCTTTTTTTTAACAACTCAGCCATTTGATAATGGATAAGATTATAAGAAACATACAAAAACAAAAGGATGTCCCTTTATGTATGTTTTTTATAGATGATATAATATTAATTGATGAAAACCATACATGAATAAATAGAAAACTAGAGTTGTAACGACAAACTCTTGAGTCCAAAGGTTTTAGAGTAAATAGAACTAAAACTGAATACTTATATGTGACTTTGATACTATCGTACATGAGAAGAGAGATGTGAGTTTAGGAAGACAAGTAGTACCGAAGAATAATATTTTTCGATATCTAATATCGATGCTACAAATGGATGGAGATATTGATATGGACGTTAGTCATAGAATCAAAGCGGGCTGGTTAAAATGACGCCAAACATCTGACATGCTCTATGACTTGCCACAAAAGATAAAAGGCAAGTTTTATAGAACAGCAATTAGACCTACTATACTATATGGAACAGAATGTTGGTCTATAAAAAGACGTCGTATTCAACAGCTGAGTATTGTAAAAATGTGTATATTACGTTAGATTTATGATCATACAAAAATAGATCGAGTCTAGAACGAAATATACGTGATTGACTAGGAGTAGCACCAATTAAAAAAAAGCTTATCTAACATCGGTTGAGATGGTCTGGCCATGTCTAAAGGGGACCCTTATAAACGTTTGTACATTGTGAAATTCTAAGTCAAAATAATAATATAAAAAAAGATAGAGGAAGACAAACATAAAGAGAGACAATAAGAAGTGACTTTAAAGAGTGAGATATATCTAAAAATCTGTAATTGAATAGAAATACTTAAAAAACAGCTATTGACATGACTGAACCGTAATTTAGAGATTTTTGTTGGGTTTCAACTCTACCCTACCCTAACTTGTCTGGGACTGAAAGCATGTGTTGAGTTAAATTGAGTTCTTTTGTTTAACAACTCAGCCTGTACAACTAAAAGAATAGGATAACCTATGCATGACCACATGCTAAGAAATTCAGTAAATGAAATGTATCTTGGAAGTAATACTTTGAGGTTCCATATTTATTACATTATGGGCTGAAGGCTGACCATAGAAAGTTTAATCATTGCATTATTTTTCTGGGTATGCCACCATTAAGCGTGGTTTTGGTACAAAAAATTTGCGATACCAAAAGAAAAAAGGACAAGTGCTTATAAATTTCAAGTGTTAGGGGATAATGATGCTAAATCTAAAAGAAAATATTAAGATAACTGGCCTGGAATAAGAGCAAAAACACCACTATAAATTACTTACCCTCAGTGTTCGTGAAGTAACATCTATTATTTCAACAGACTCATCAGACAAACAAGTCTTCAAGAGTTTCAGAAGACCAACCAAGACATCATCAGAAATGCCATTGTCCAAGTGCAACTTATCGTCCTTAGAAATATGTGGTTGTATGGGATACTTTTCAGTAAGATTCGGCACATGAAATATCACTTGATGCACATCAGATATGCCAGCCTGCATAGTTTTAAAGAGATAAGTTATTGAGCCAAGAAAAATGCAAATCATAAACAGAATGGACCATGCCAACGAATTAAGAATGAAGACTGAAAGCACACCCTAGAGATAAAATCAGCAAGCACTGATGAAGCTTCATTGGCCACAGACAATGAGCTACAAAAGTCAACAAGGGTCCATACAGCCGAAACAACATCTGGGTCACTGTGCCAACAACTAACTGTGTCTGCATTATCTACAGATGCATTGCCTCTACAGATGATCTCTCCCAATAATAACTTCTTGTGATGCATACGAAGACTGGTACAAGAACAGAAGGAAATAAGTTATGTTAGAACAATGAAAAACACCATACTCCTTGAAAAGAAACACAAGATGCATTGTAGTAGCATATTACACATATACTGTACAAACAGTTAACAGAGAACCCCATTAGAAAAGGCACTAAGACTTGAGAGTAAATTAAGGAAATTATACCTCAACAGAAACAGGTCTGGTGGCAAGTGAGGAGCCCTGCTAACAAACTACAGGAAGTAAAAACAATGCATTAGCTCATAATGAATACTCCCTCTGTGCCAACACATAGAAACTTCTGGAGGATGGCATAGATATCAACAAAGTATGTGGAATCAAATGGAAGATGGTTACGATTGATTGAGATGAGAAAGTAGGTAAAAAAATTAAATGCGAGATGATTATGATTGGTTAAGATAAGGGAGTAGGTGAAGAAGCGTCTATATTTTAGGGATAAATTTTAAATGCAAGAAGTTGCTATACTTTAGGGCATAAAGAACTGAAAAAATGAGAAATTTTAAAAATAGCAACCTTTAGAAACTGATCTCTTGAATCATAGGAACTGGAAAGTGAAGCATGGAACACTTGTATATCTTTTAAGCAATCAAAGGTAGGAAGAGGCTCCAAATCCTGTAAGATCATTAAGAACTAAGCAAATCAATGGCAGATAAAAAATATAAAGCAATGGATCGTAAAGAATAAGCAAAGAACCAGTCAGAATAGATGGAGAGTTGAGATGAAACATACTCTTATGTAATCATAAAGCAATGGATCAGCATCGACCGTCAATTGATGAAGCAAAGATAAAACTCTTGATGAGTCTGCAATACTACCTTTCCCTTCTTTCTCATTGCAAAGGCAACAAGTGACCAATTTTGGAACTAAGAGCTGTACAAAGTCCATTTATAAGGAGTAAGCGAGCAGACAAACTACAGATAAATTATGAAAAATTATTTATGAGGACCACCTGAAGCTGCTTGCCAAGTGCCACAACAGTTTCAGTAGATGAGTTTGAATTGAAAGCAGACAACAACTTAGACAAAATATTGCAGCATTGGCCTTGCAATGGTTGTCTCCAGATGTAACTCCCCACTATACAAATAATATAGCTGCAGTTGAAAAAGATGATTCCTCAAATGTTAAGATAAATAGACAGGCCGATAAATCCATAAATGATCTCCTACACATAGTAAAAATCAAACAAATAACCCACAACATGAAAAATCAAGTCAGTACGCCATAATTGCATACAAACTTATATGCAAGCCAACACATGCTGTAAAGTGTGTTAGCTGTCTGCAAAAAATGGACTATAGATCATGAATCTTGAATCCAGTACTTGAAAGAAACAACGGTATTGATAAGGGAAGCAATATTGAATTGAACTTAGGACCTCAACTCTTAATTAGCGCTGGTATGTACATCAAGCTAGTAATCCTTGGAGGTCACTAAACAATGTGTTCACATAAGTAACATATTCTTATTCGGACAAGAACATGTCTAAAAGTGGATCATTGTACAATTCCTGAGGCCTAAATATTTTTGTGTGTGTTGCTGCATGTGTGGGGAGGGGTTCGATTACAATTAGGAAAGGGAAAAGATAAAAACACTCACAACCAAGTGCTGTAAAGAGCCACTCTGTGCCCAAGTACATCTATCAAAACTTCAATGGCACAAAGCCGATGACGCATATGCTTAGGATGGCTAGCATCCGCAACTTGCTGATGTATTGCCAACAGGAACTGCAATGGGAAGCAAATAGATGGAACTTGGTCAAATCCAATAATGATCATTAAAAAATAGAATATATAGATCAGACCAAAGTGATGAATTGTCTTTGACAGTTCCCAAGCACCTGTAAACAGGCACATATTGCTTGTCAATTTCATGAAGGCTAGGCTTGAAAGCCCTTGTCATGTTGTTGCAACTCCGTTAAAATAACAGTTGGGCAATAGTAAAAAGTCATAGCAAAACCAGTAGCAACTTGTGCTAGAAAATGTACACGAAAACAAGTGCAATTCCCTCTAATATATGTTGACTATGGTATGTTTAATATACTCAATCTCTTTTTCATTGGCCATTAAGATTGAAGATGTTTTTTTACAAGATAAAAAAATTGTTAGATCTATACCAAACTTAACTGTAACACCCTCGAATACGCTTCAACAGAGGAATCTAAACCTTGGCTCTCTGCTACAGTTCTTGTTGTCTTAGAAAATGATAGAACCGAGAAAGACATTCCAATTTATGTTTTATTTCAGAAATTAGACAAGCATGAAATAAGATACAGACTGAGTACCTTAAAAACCCTGTCTGAACGGAATATGTTAATTTTATCAATAACAACTGTTTCAGCCAAATTACCATCCCTGAAATATGGAAAAACACAATAATGGTGCTACTGAATTAGAATGTAGGCATCAGAAATGAATTGAAAATAGAAAACAAGAGTATACATTGCATCCATAAATCCGTCAACAACTGTTTTCACCGAGTGTGCCACAGCCTCCTTGGAGAAGTGTGGGATTTCTGGCTGACGAGAAGAAGATGAAACTGATAGCAAAAAGCCAACTATGGAAACCTAGAAACAGGAGAAGAGTGAGTGAAAAAAAGCTACACAAAATTAGATCGGTTTTAAAGCTTTGTAGACTATCAAATAAACTAAACTAGTCAATCAGTGGAATAGAGAAGCCAAAATGAGATCAATATAGCAATGGAAACCTATCGATAAAAAAGTGAAGGTGATGAGGACAAGTAATATGAAATAGTATATTTTAGCACAACACAACACTCAGTTGTAAAAGGAACCTAAAAAATATCAATTTCATGTAATGCAACACGTATATCTGAATTTAATATTTAGCTATTTTGGAAAACTCACTGAACAAAGGGAAAAGAAATGCACCCCATGACAAACATGCAACAATAATGCAGTGCATGCAGATTGAAGGGAAAAGGTTATCCAGGGAGAATACCATATGTTTTTTAATAAGATCATCGCGCTCAGGCTCAGAAATTTCACCAAGCTGCAAAAGGGATTCACACAAGACAGTCTCTGCTAAGTCCTTTTCTGGCCCTGAGCCACATCTGACAGCAATGCACAATCCAAATATCGGGACAAAGTATCCCTTGACAACATCAGACAAAGATTGCGACAAAATCTGAGTAAGAAATAAACATAAAAAGAGAGATTAAGATCAGAGCAGGTTACATAAAAAGATAGAATGAAGTAACATCCAAATATTCAAAGAAATTTTGAAAAGGGAAAGTATGTTACACAGTATGACCACTTTCTACAGTGAAGTTAAGAAAAATTCAGAGGCACAAAAGTCCATTAAACTAATGAGTTAGGACTATATTTAGGAGTTCCAATGGAGATCCTAATCCCTAACGCGGTGGAAGATAAATAAAAAGCTGGCAAGATTCCAGAATTTTAGAATAACAATAAACACAACAAATATAGAACTACATGACTGCCAATATTAAAAAAAGTATCCATTCACCTTGGATAGCCAATTAAGCTCGGCAGTATCACCTCTCAGAATAAGGAAAGAAAGTAACCATGAGCAGCAATGTTCAATGAAGTTCTTTGGCTCAGCTGATTTAAAGCCAAACATTTCTTCCACCTGTAAAATTATATGATAAATAAAATACAGTAAAGCATATGAATGATTCAAAAATATGATAAAACTGAAAGACTTGCAAGTTTATGGTCTATAGACAACAGCATGGGATCAAATTACTAATTATAAATAACCTGCTTCTCTTGAGAACTCTTAATCAAGGAAAAACAGCGAACACAAAACAATACAAATAGAAAATAAAAGCAGAACAGCCAAGCATGTGGTTTGACCATTAAATAACGATGTTTGTATATCAATCTTTCAAAACAGTTAATAAAAGTTCAAGTCTATGACTGTTAATTACTTCAATGACAAACCCAGGTGGATCCACCAAGGAGAAGAACACCCAAAAGGCACCAACTACACACTAACACCTTCACATAAAAGCATCCACAGTTCCCAGGTTACACAAAGAACCAGTATCAGGCTGCCCAGCAAAGTGAATTATCTTTTTTACAAAATTCAACAATTGACATATGAAAAGCACTGGAGCAGAAGATTACCTCAACAAGTGAAACTAGGCTCACCTCACAAGCAACCCACCGGAAAAGAATTGGACCTATGAGTTGGTCCAAATACTGTATAAGAAAGAGGAAATCATGATATAAATTTTAGTTTGCCAGAACCGAACGATTCTCCTTAACAATAAACCAAACAAACAAGTTATCTCAGATTCAGTTAACATGCTCACCATACTCAGCAAAATAACAAAAGAGACATGCTACTCACCTTACTTCGTGAAGCATAACTGAGCCTCTTTGAGACAGAATCAAATAGAGCATAAGCTAATTCTCTGAAATGGAAGTAGCATGAAAATAAGAAGCAAGCAAAGAGCACGTCCATGCACCAATGTAAATAGTTTATTCATAGTGCAAAATACCGCTGAGAAGGCTCCATAGCAGCAACAGCAGAAATCATGAATACACACTGCAACATCAGAAATGAAAGGCATAACTCTATTGTATAGCTTAAGTGCAAACAGAATACAGTAAATACATCAAAGATCAGACCAATATTTTTTTCTCACAACCCAATGTGAGGGAACTCAGTAGGTTATGCAAATCAATATGACACATGGTCTTATTTCAAAATAAAAGTTGGTGAGATCAAAGCATACCTCAACCTCAACATCCTCACTTTGCAAGGGCAAATGAGCTAGTGTAATGAGGGCAGTTTCAATAATAGGAACAGGCTGTGGACCAATAGCCAAGATTTCTCTAGCTTTAACTGGATTTTCATTTGAAAACCGTACCATCTTGACACCAATATTAGAGCTGATATTGACAGAAAACTTGGTAAGCCAACTATCACACTTTCTGCGATTACAAGATACACACACACACTCTCCATGTGTGCACCTGCAAGTGCAACCGCTTAGCACATGCTGTAAGCATATGTGCATATATCAACTAGCCCCTCATGAAGAAATACGAAGTTTTTTTAGTTTAACCAAAAAAATAGAATAATCAAGTAGCCATTAGATTTCTGCACCCAACTTTTTATGGAGAAGGGACCTGATTGGTTCAAAATTAGTGGCTTGTAAAAAAATTGATGCCTCACATCGCTAATATTGTGCTAACACGGGAGCAAGATGAATCTCGTTGGAACCTTAACCCAAATGGGGAGTTCCAACGTGAAATCTCACTATCTTGCTCTTGTTCCTAGTGGGATCCCTAATCTAAATAAGCGACTTTGGAAACTAAAGGCCCCACTGAAAGTCAAGATCTTTCTTTGGTACCTATGCCGTGTAGTTTTAACAAAGGATAATCTTGCCAAGAGAAATTGGCAAGGCAGTAAGACATGTTGTTTTTGTCATAAAGAGGAGACAGTGTAAAACTTATTTTCTCATTGCCATCTTGCTCATTAGGTATGGTCTATTATCCAAATAGCTTCAAACCTACATCCGCCTCATAGTGTCTCACATATGTTTGGGGGATGGCTTTTGAGAGTTTCTAAAGATATGAGACCTCATGTCTTGTTAGGAGCAGCCACTACGTGTTCGTCGATATGGTTAAGCAGGAATGATATGGTTTTGAAAAGGAAAAGATTTCTTCTCTTTTGCAGGTTGTCTCTTTACTCATTCACTGGCTCCATACCTGGTCTATTCTCTAAAAACCCGGCATACGGGATTTTATTGCAGTCGGTTGGAGCAGACGCTGAGGGAGTGTTTCATCCAAGAGCATGAGTAGCAATCTAGTCTACAGATTGATGGCCCTTAACATCTCCTGCATTTTTTTATCTTTTTGAAGTTTACTAAGGTATTTTTGGTTGTGTCATCTTGATATAATTGTCCAAGTTTAATAAAGCTTACACTATCTAAAAAAAGTTGCCATTATGATCTGCACTGCAATAACAGAAAGAAAATGGTAAACAGCCTATTTCTTAACATCTCTGTCTACTATTACAGTATCAATAGTAACCCATGTAGAAGTCTTGTCTCTGTTAGCACATCTTTTTTTCTTAGCATTGCTTACATGGTCTAAAAATCCTATATACCTGTACGGATATACCTACTACTCCCTCCGTTTCAAAATATAAGCATTTCTAGGATTTAAAAGTTATATCACAATATAAGCATTTCTAGGGCACTAATTCCAGTGCATGGAAATTCATACATTTTCAACCAATCAGGTGTTTAGGAGGGCAATCTAAGCAATTCAAAATTTGACCACTGAGGTGACAACTTTAACCTTAGTATTTACTAAATAACCTAGAAATGCTTATATTTTGGAACAGAGGGGTTTTTAAAAGAGTGACAATACCAAAAATAAATTTTGATCTGAAATTGGTCAATATACAAAGCATGAGAAATAATATCAGTATTTAATACTTGAGAAATGTAACTTGGCGTCATTTTATCATAATTGTAACACTTACCAAACATCATGAAACAACTCACTGTGTCCTTCCCATACTTTGAATAGCACAACAATTTTCCGAGCCAAAAACAACCTGACACGATAATCAATATCATGCAGCATGCTAAGCAAATGACCAATCATGTCCTGCAATCAGAATAATGGATTACAACACACAATATTGGCATATATTTGAGATGGTAGTATTTGATAACAGAAAAAGGAAATAACCTGCGCAACATCAGGGAACAGATAAATAAAGTTAGAGATGCAACTAATCAGCCTGACGCGGAAAAACCAATCTGCGAAACTGATCTCAGTAGCCTTGTTTACCAAGTCTAATAGGACATCCTGGTTCTGCAATAAATGCGAAAAAAAAACTAGCAGTTATCACAACTTTAAAAGAAGACAACATGTAAGACATCATATAGCATGACTATAGATCTAATATGAACCAGTCCAACCAGGTTCAGAAAAACATTTGGAAACCAGCTGCCGCTAGTAAACCTACTGTAGCCCAATGGCCCTGGACTAAAAGTTCCAGTTTTTATTTATGAATTATTCTAGCCGATTTATGGGTTTTCCAGGAAATTGCAGAGGGTTATTTTATTAATGAGAACAAATCTCTAAATCCTGAATTGAGACATATAACATAAGATCAATAATAGCCAGGACTCAGGATTTTGAACCACCAAATTTATTCAATCAAGGCCTCGACTATCTGAAGAAGCGCCAGCATGCTAGGTATTGGCGAAAGCATTCAGTTACACAAAATATCTTGACAAATGTGCCGCTGTTCATAAAGGTTTATATGCGCTGAGATGGTTCTTTAATACAGCACTACATGATGAAAGATCAAAGTACGGAGTACTTGCCAGTATACTGACCAAGTGAACATCAGCAGAAAATAATTATGTTTAAATTCCACCTTAAATATTTCTTCTAACTGTATTCTTGATCAGAATGTATTTAAGTAAAAAAGAATGAGCAGTTCGTTCAATAGCATGATTGACTGTGATTAACAGGTGTGCAAATACTTAATTTTGAGTAATTTAATAATATTATCATAAAAGAAACCAACTGTACAGCTAGAAAAACTGGTGTTCACTCATGAAAACCTAAAACTTAAAATTATGGTGTCACAAAACAAAAGTTACAAAGTTAAGAGCAATATTTAGCGGAGGCTAACAGAAATATGCTAAATTGTATCATATGTCAAATAGCAACCTCACTGGACACCACTTGACATCCTTGTAACCTTCCATCAGTATTATGCCCAATATCACTATTATCTGTCAAATTCCTTAGCAAGGCATGGACATGTGCTAAACAATCTGCAGAGCTAAGTAGTGAACACGCACTTCTGTCCCACATATCAACTACAAGATTGAGCTGCATGAACAAAGCAAAAGGATAAAATCAGATAAATGCCTGCGTGGATAAAACTCACAAGACCACCAGCAGCAGCACAAGGAATGTACCACAGAAGATAAACTTCTTGATGAAGCAGAGACATTATTGCAAAGTTCAAGCAAGATGGCCTGGCAAACCTGCAAAAGGAAATGATAAGTCAAGGATACAATTGAAGTAAAGGACAAATTTAATAGATACTACTGCAACTCTGTACCTTGATATTGACCTCTTTCTCCACTAAGTTGTACAAGACTTCCCATGTATGAAGTGGCACCACGGAGAAAAAAGTTGAAATAATACAGACTAATTGTAGCTTGCACTCCAAAGGGCGCGGTGAGATACTCATACTTCCACTTCCACCTGCTGTAACAGGATATACTTCACCAGAGCCAGTCATATCAAGATCCATATCAACAAAACTACTTTTGCTGTCAGGATATATGTCCTCTGACAAACTGACAAAGGATACTGGCAAAATTTTACTAGGATTATCTCCATCACAAATGTTCATCAAACTAGAGAGCTGGGAAAATAGCTGAGATATCGCCACTAAGAGTTCATCAAGCAGTTTAGTGACACCATGCATAGAACTAGTTTTGTTATTAACTCTCCACAGACTAAATATTGGAGAATGCATGAAGCTCTTAAATGAGGATAAGACTGAGCTAGTTGTATCAAATGCTGATCCTAGATTGGTAAGACCATTAGAAAGTTCAGCATGTTCCTTCATAACCACTGACACAGTATGTTTTATGATATTGGTAACATAATCCAGCATAGCTTGCACAAAAGACGATTTTTCATCAATGACCCTGAAAAGCAACATTGAAATAAGGAACTCTGTGAGATCAAATACTCATCAGATGGGAAGGGGGGAGGAAGGAGGGAAGGGCAGAATTACACTTTGATCAACGTATACTAGTTCAGAAAGATTTGGAGGTTTGAACTCAATCTGATTTTGACACTTTGTGCTGAGGCACTGACTGTAAAAATATGATGAAAACAAGTACATATGACTATAAAACAAATACCTTGACAACAGCGAACAATGAATTAGATTGCAGACAAGAGCACAAGCATATACAAGATTAGGTAAGTCCACTTTCTCGAACTGTTCACTTGAGGACGTGAATCCTTTCGTGAACTCCAAAAGCTCCAGGAGCAAGGGTTGCTGAATATGCCGAGGAAGGTGAGCTCGGCTGCATTTGTCAGACAAGACCTGTTAAACAAATCAGGTACCTTCTGTAATTACTACCAACAGGAAACACCCAAAGGGAAATCAGTAGGATTTTATAATTTTGCTTCCTCCCCCAAAATCCAAATTTCATCCAACAGTAGTTATCAGGAGCAAACCAGATGGAGCACAACAGTCTACTGGCACTGAACTAAATGCAACCCATTAGCTGCTCACAAAGTTAGATGAAATAAACCATTTCCATACTACATTACTTAGATTGTAACAGATACATCATAAGATTGGTTAACTCCATTAACCACCTAAGCTCCAGAATTTGAGATCTAAAGGCCCATATGTTGCACATGAGCACACAGATTCTTTTACTCCAAGTAGCCCCATTGTCAAAGTATAAATTAAAACATGCAGCACTGGAATAGGCAAACAAAAAAGGCAAGATCTTAGCTTTCATGAAGTTCCACTGATCTAGCAGGTTTTTTTATAGATTTTGATTTGATACATACGACCATTTTGAATCAGAGAATCAATGATTAAGTCTTTGTGATGCTTAATAAAACGCCCAAGTAGAATATTTGTGTTGTTGATCTTTCTCAGTGTGGTCTATATAGAATGAAAAACCATTCTTTTGTGTGAAACCCAGGTTCAAGCCCGGGTCAGCGTCCTCTCTATTGGAGGCTCTACCACTGTGCTACACACACGTTCACAACTGTCTAACTTTAGACTTCGAATATTCCCCATTCCATGGCATATTTCACTCATCAATATGCAAGCAAGCCATTGGAGTGCTTCGTTGGCTGTGCTTTATCAAGGCAAAGCTGGTACTGCACCGTTGTGCAAAAATGATCTATTTTTTACAGTGGGAATGAAGAAGTAGTGGGGCCCCCTGCCCACCCACGTATGTGCCCTTATTTAGATTCTAACTAAATATCATACTGAACTTTTCGCGTGAATCTTTCTAAAAAAATCCATCTGGCAAAATGCAATTTGTCAATTTCAATCTAAGGTGCACCTTGCCTTTTTCAGGTAGCTTTGTTACACCTATTCAGCTAGGTAATAAGCCACTCCTGAAAATGGGCTGGCCTTTGGTTGGCCTGCCAGGATGACATCATCTTAAGACCAAATCACTGTTTTAATGAAAGGATGGATAACAGGATAAGTAGCCTGCTCTTGGTCCGGTCAGTTTATAGAATGCTAGTTCAAACCAAGAACAGGAGAGAAGGTAGGCTGGCTATCTATCCATGAAGGTGTCAATAGCTGTTGAGAGCTGATATCCCGGGAAGGGGGGGTTACGACGAGGAGGCCATGAAATAGGTGGTGGGGTGGGGGGTTAGATTTCCAGAGATTGTTTAGTCAAAATAGCATTCTGTTGCATGTTAAGTCAGATGAGTTCCAGACTTCCATTATGAAGTTTCCATGTCTACAAGACATGCAACAATCTGGATTAGAAAACTCATCACCGCCTTAAAAGAAGAAAAGGACTGCCACAGGTTTTAAGTGCATAGATAGATGCAACTCCCTGGCCAAAATATAAGGAGAGCAACATAGAAAACATTCAACCACTAGGAGTAAAGCACCTTGGTAGGACTTTCAAGATTTATCTCTGATAGAGCTTCCACAGAATAACTTAGTTCTTCCTCATGAGACCAGCTCTCGTCCTTCAGGTACAACTAGAACAAAACAAATTAGCAGAAGTTCAACAGATAGGAACATACAGCAGGATTCAACTGCAACCTGTGTAACCTAACTGACAACTAAAGAAACATACCCTGGAAATGTTTTTGCATTCACCAAACAGTTGTGATGTATCTGCTAAGTTAATCACAGGTGAGGAAAAACCAGCACAAAGAGCAAAAATGGTTTCAGGAATCATCAGAACATTTTGTTCATTCAAAAGAGAGAATCCCTGCCAAAAACATGTCAGTAATTGAGCATACATATCTCGAAAATAAAAGAGAATATTGACATCCCACTCCAGAATGTAGTTTGGAAATGGATATAGTGGTGCATAATGTACATTGAAGAATGGATAATCACTAACCACAAACACAATTAAATGCATGATGAAATGATAACTAAAGGTCCAAATAATGGGACCATCAATCTGGTTTTTATTTTCCTTTTGTAGCTCACATCTGTATGTTATGATTCGATTAGTAAAAGCATCACACTTCCATTGCAGAATTTAAGTTACAATACATTATGATGTTGACCTCTATATGTATGACTAATCTGAAGTCCTCTGTATATATCTAGGATTAATCTGGATGAATATAAAGCATATAAATGTCAAATAGGTCCTTTTGATGCTAAAATGGAGTGATAAATGAATTTTGTTCCACTGTTGCCTAAATGTGTGAGACACTTGCATTAAGTATACTGATCTATCACCATAAAAAACTATGTGCCTGCATTTCAAAACACTAATGCAGCTAAACCTGAAGTTATAATTTGTCAAGGAAAAAATAGTCTTTCAGTTACCAAAAAAAGGCAGATAAAAAACATTGATAATATCGTTGTGAAGCAGAGAGTACACAAAAATTAAACAAAAGCATAAATGGAAACAGACAAAAGAAAGTTTCCTGGTAAAATTAAAGCAATTACCTTTGACTGCACTAACTCCAAAGTTGATCTTAGCAAATTCTTTCGAATAAAGATGGAATTGAATAAATCACCCTGCATAGAATGATATTGAAGAACAAAAGCACGCTTTAAGCATATTTGATATAAAATCCAATACAAAAAGTATATAACTAGTAACAATAGTCAATGCAAAACAATTGCGCAGGTAAAATCATTCACTCTAGTGTATTGAATAATTAAGGTTATTAGATTTTGTTCAGATGGGTTGTTTTTCTACATTATCATAGTAGCCTGTCATCCACAAATTTGTTGCAACTGTTCAAGACAGGCTGTTTTTAGAAACAACAAGATAGGTATTTAGCAAAGCATAGAAAGCATTCGAAACTGTGGAGTAGTTTTGCATTCGAAACTGTGGAGTAGTTTTGCTCTTTTTCAACCTTGACCATAGAAATACGGGCAAATGTGAACATTTGCCAACTCAGTAGTTAAGTGATGTGCTTTTATACCTAATCATGCAAAAAAAAAAGTAAATGGCAGTTCAGAAAATAACAGGTAGTGTATTTTCTGAGATTGCTGAACCATACATAAGCCAGAATATGAACAATTAGAATTACATTTGTGAAGGACAGATCTGAACAAGGAGCCAAACATTTTGGACACCAGCAAAACTTAGTAAAATGGGAAAGACTATGAATGTCCTCTTTTTGGCCCAATCTGCTGAGTTTACACTAATTAGTGAGTTAAGAATATGAATCCTTGTCATACTCTCAAACAAAAGAAAGGTTGCATTAGAGTTTTGAACAGGCTATTTGTTTCCTAAATTTATGGGATCAACTCCACAATCCATAGTGACCATAAGCAGTAAACAACTAAAATAGTGCAAGACAGCAAATATACCTGAATGCCTATCTTTGAAAAGTAACAAGCAATGAAGTACAGAGCTGACCTAGAGTAAGAATTGGAGGACCCAAACGAATTGTAAGTATAATCCCAATTTCAAATAACAATTCTAAGAATTATCTCGCAATTAAATTTAACAAATAAGTAAATGCCGGAATGTCAACATCAGTAAAGGATATTGAAGGAAAGGTTAGGAAACAACACCAAGGACATAACAGAACATAAAAGACGAAAGTACTAGCATAACTGAGTTTATTACACCATGGCAATGCCTTCAGTTAACAGTAATTGTAAGGAATATATTCTGAATTAGTTATTTCTTTTCACAGACACAGGTTTGCAACCTGTGCTTTATCCATATGCATGAAAAATATAAATCACAATTAGGTTGGTACTACTATCCCTAGCGGACTAGGAGGCTCAATATCTCATATATTTGGCAGGATATAACTTTATCCCAAATCTCAATACAAGGATAAACCCAACTTAGCACACATCCATCTACTGATTTATATAGTTCACAGTTAATCCAACATTCCAGATAAATCAATATATCATAACAGCAGCAACATATTCAGATTTCATGGTGCACATAGTATTGCTGTTCTATGTATGCAAGGGTACTCACTACTCCCATTTCTCTTAACCAATTTTAACAGAAGGAAGGATATATTTTACATTATTCACCAGCTCATCACAGGTGTGGATTTTGGATTTATTTGGCAGCACAAGTATCAACCAATTTTCTGTGACATTCTGCTGATAATTAGGTTCATCTGATGATGACTGATTATTTATGATCCAAGCAGAATCATGATTAAATACGAGGCATTGAAACTAGGTATTGTTGGGAAGTTCAGGCAACAAAAAGGTGCTAGTATTTGAGAACAATACCCAGTTCCCTTTTCTATTTGTACATCATCTTTAGAAATCAAGATGCAGTTTCCCAGCATGCAGTATATTCTAGAATTCTGAGATGAATGTTTACTGTGAGAAGACAGACTAGGCAGGATCACATGACAATAGAAATTAACTGACATGGAAATAGCATGCAAAAACAAGTCAAATGTATTCACTATTCAGTACTCAGATACTAGCAATGTGCTACAAGTAGTCCAGGAGCTTTATACTGACACAAACTGACAGCCACATATACCACATGCACACCTCACTAGAATTGGTATCTAGGCTAATCAGTGAATTCCATCAATATTAAGGTAGAAAGATGGGTATTGAACTAAGAAAAAGGTTAGCATTAAAGAAGATGAGGCAGCATTACAATTGATAAATGGTCAGTGTCTCACAGAAAAAGGGCATACATACGATGATGGTAATTGTTTAAATATTTGTAGGTCCCATGTATCTTCTGACACAAATGATGCATGAACTTGGTCCTTGAACAACGAAAGCAAAAAATATCATTGATATTTTGAAATAACTATAACTTGCTAGAAATTATGCACAGAATATATTAGAGCTTCTATTGAGATAATTGGGAATGAGAAGCTCACCCGCATGATCATTTCACCCAACAACCTCAGAACAGAATCAGCCTACAAAAGGTGTAAAATTAACATTCTCGAAGTGTAAAATAGATAGATGTAGCATAAGTTAATAAGTTAGGGCAGACATCTGCACAAAGGCAAGCAATACAATCCGTGCAAAACACTGCTGCAATCTGCAAAGACAAACAATAGTTTGTGCAGAATTCTACTGGGAATGTCATTACGCACTCCATCTTTGTGATCTCTATTCTTTTGCATGAAATAAGAACATAAGCCCATATGAAAATTAACTGATAAGATTAAAATCACCAACTGTACTATATAGGCAAAATTTGCTGTGGGACACCCAAAAAACAGTCTTTGCTGATGGACACTCAAAAAATGTGGTTCTTTGCTATTGGACACCACCTCCATTATTACATAATTTCTATCCATTTTACAGAGAATTTTTCTACAAGGACAAAAATAGCTGAAAATAATGAAGGTAGTGTCTTGTAGCAAAGAACCACAATTTCCAAGTGTATACAAGTAGTGTTATAACCTTAAAACAAATATAAGTTTCTAAATATCATAAGAGAAGGGTCAGATTAAGTGATTTTCTGATACTCACGACTAGAGCTGTGGTGCTAAACAAAGGAAGTGCATAGATAAGAGAATTCCAGGTATCTTGCCAATAACCTTCAAAAATTGACATCTGTAAAAAAAAGTAACTGGTTGTGTCATATGGTGGGTAAAATTATGAACTTCACAGTCTAGAAAATGCTTAATAGCAATAGGGAGACCACATGAGATAGAGATAGATCCATAGCCATAGATGATCTTTAGCCTTCAAGCTAATCAACTGGAACGCAAATGGCATACCAAAACAGAAATAAATTCACCTCGCCTTTTGTTAACAAAAATGGTGGTTCATCCCTAGCATCCAACACAAGCAGCGCAGAGAACTCCTTGAGAACCCTGTTGAGATCAGTGAAAGTTTGACATATTCTACTTGCAATCAAGCAACAGAATATCAAAACAATTTCAGCAATCATCTAGTTACATAAAGCACCACAACATAAGATATTTAAACCACCAACAGAAACAAAAGGTACCATCAAAACAAACCTGATCAGCCAGAGCACTGAATCTTGAAACCGTAGGCCATTTGCATTGCTCAATACACTGGATAATCATAGAAAAAACAGAACAGCATTCAATGAACTAAATATCTCAGTCTCATGGTAGGCAAATACCTGTAACAAAATCACAAAATATTCAACCAAGAAATACCCCAGAGAACATGAAAACTACTAATGACATACTACTATACTAGTGACTAGTAATAGCCAGTGTTACTGGGACACGTGAGTCAGAAATTTTTTTGTGGTGTCGCATCCCTGAGTCAATACACATCAGACACGGCTTGGGCAAGTCTTGCAGCCCAGCAGAGGGTGAGAGGGCAGAGAAACGATGGGTAAAGAAGCTGTGGTTGGCTGACACAACGAGAGAGACGTGGAAAGAGAGATAGGGGAGCTGCAAGCCTGCAACCTACAGCTTTTTACTTTCTTTATTGTTTTCTCTTCTTGCAACCTGCAGCTTTTTACTTTCTTTATTATTTCCTCTTCTCTGCCATCAAGAAGATGCAGGAACCCAGTCAACAAAGACTCAGATGCACCGTTGTACCTAAAGATCCTCTGCACATATACTCAGTGCTACTATATATGTTACTCCTATATATGTTTCTATTCATCTATTGCTTTCCCAACTATTTTATGTGTTATTTGATTATATATATATAATATTTAATTTAAAATTATATATATTAGATGAGTCCCCGAATCCTATTTTTTAAAGTTTGCCGAGTCGGACACCCAAGTCTGAGTCACGGTAACACTGATAATAGCATGTAAAATAGTTTGAACTCAACGAAATCAAACATATTAATTATTTCTCAATTTCAAATACATTGATTATAAGTTTAGTTATATGCATTTTTATGTGACTGTTGACCAGAAAGAAAAATAGGGTGATGAATGAATTTAATAAGTTCTTCAGCTTTATAGCAATGGAAAAAATGTCCAAGCACATATGGATAGTCCATAATGGTATAATCCTTCTATTGTCTATTGACATCATTCTTCTTGCCTTTACCATTCTAAAGCTGATATAATGATACGAACCATTAAATTGCCTTTGCCATAAACCCCAACCATATCCATCGCACATGCAACCATATCCATGATATTCACATCAATGATTGATTGTCAATTTCAAAGTTGTAAAGTTAAAGTTGTATATAAGGGAGAGTTTGCACTATCTTGCATGCATGTGCATTTCAGACACGTTCAATATAACGCATATCTAGAATGAGTACCATATACTGAAAAACTCAAAGAACATAATTACAGGTTTACTTACTACTACCTCTGTCCCTAAATAAGTGCATTTCTATATTTAAATTGTCCTAAAATAAGTGCAATCCTATAGTACTACTTGTCTTATCGATCACTTCCTATTCAAATTTCTCCACATTTTACCCCTAACTACCCTCCCACTCCCAACCATCTCTCATTTAATAGGGGCAACTAGGTCATTTTCTCTCCTCCTTAATTTACACTCTCACACCTAAAAATACACTTATATAGAGACAGAGATAGTAACAAGCATTAAATAACAAAGTAAAGCAGATTGCTATTTTCTATAATTTAGAAGTTGCTGATTGCCACAGACAAAATTACATCAACATAAAAAAGGCAGTTCCATAACCTTTTCAAACCTTTACAGGTTGCCTCAAACCAACTGATCAACAAAGATTTCTCCACTCGGTACCCATACTTGTGAGTAAGATAATAAATAGAACCACTCCTGTGAAAAGAAACAGGTACACAAAATCAAACACTACGAGATAGAAGATTTAGTGGTCCTCGTGCTTAACAAGGAATTAGGGATGACATCTCACCACAGGGAACATCTGCGGTAAGTGCTACTATATATCACACCAACATGCAACAAGTTTATCAGTTCTAAGGGGCCGGCAAGAACTAACATGGCATGTAGCAACTAAGGAACAGAACAGTACATGCTAGCCTGGGAATTCAACTATGAAAGATTACTCCAAATAGTGAACTTCCAGCACATGTTAGACCATAGTAGCCAAGAAGAACATTTAGTTTTAAGGGATTTAGTAAGTAACATGTCAAAATGGAGACTTCACGAAGCATGAAAGTTTTTCAGCACTGGGATAGCCAACAGGATATATTATGAGATCATACTAAATGACATTTTCCAACATGATAACAAAACATTGTAGTTTACACAGATATATCTTGTAAAGGAAAGCATGTTCTCCGTTGTGTCATAATAATATACTGTCACTGCACGAACTCAGGTAACACATCAAATATAAGTTAATTGCTCAAAAAGGTTGTGTCACTGATTAGCACTACGTTGGTATTAAATTAGAAAAATGCGAGTGATTTTATATGTCTTTCATAATATTATGATAGAACAAAAAATACTTTGTCAAAAGTCATTGTAGCAATGAATTGGTAAGCAGCAAGTAAAAGGCATGGAAATGCACAAAATGAGGCATGTTTAATGGAAGAGATTCTTGAATTTTGACTGTTACTCAAGTTTTAATAAACCCAAGATTATATTCAGGATACACATCTGAGATTTCAGACATAAACAATGGTTTCTTTTGAAGTGGATAAATGGTGCATACCAAACGAGAGATCCTTTCAGCAGGCTATCCATGATGGTGGTCATAACATGCTCTGTCTTTAACTTTTTCTCATTATTTGATGCCCTCGGTGTGCATTTGTAGGCCTAAATATTCCTAACAACTTAAGTTGTTTTCGAGCAAAAAACAGAACAATGAAATGTTGTGCGTGCAAGTCTGAGCACATGTGTGTGTATAGATGCAGATCCAGTACCAGATATAAGGCAGTAGCAGATAGATCCATTAATTCTTCCTGGAAGCATCTCAAGGACCCAGCTTTCTCATCTCGAGGTGCATCACACCTACATTTATTGAATTTCATCAGAAAATAACTCAAAATCATAAAGCGTTGTCAAAAAAAAAACAGTAGCCTACCATACTAAAGCTGCTCCAGTATTAAAATTTTGGTCTAATTCCTTAATGATGACATTAAGAAGTTTTTCCAAAATCTCAGGAATAGCCCTAGCAAGCTTCAGCTGAACCTTTGCATAGGTGATGAACAAGCTCTGGAAAAGCAGTAAATATGTCGCGTGAATATAACACAAAAGATGTAATGAAGGTACAATCAAAATTATGTAATAAAGATACAGTAGTGCAAGTCAGGCTATCAGAACCTTCAAAGCCCTATCATGGGTCATCGGCCAGGAATGGAACATAAAATCTTGAATTGCATTATGGATATCAACAGATTTGCATCCCAGGTTTGGCCCATCCTTCAGTAGAAAGGTGTTAACGCATTCTATAAGTTTGCGGGTCAGCTTTCCCTCTTCCCTGATTCCACAAGTTAAGTTTATTTCAGTTGCAACTCAGAAAAGCAATGGGAAACAAAAATATCAAAGTGCAAGCCATTCGTCTTAGGAAGTGAAGGGGTTCAACAGGAGTGTCAAAAGGACATGAGCAAATATGCATGCCTAATATTTGAGCATATTGCACAAAATCCATTAAGGACCTCCTCCCTCATGATATCAGGGTAATCGCCCGGTGGGTTTTCGAGTAGAACATGAAGGGTCAATGCACAGCGGAAGGATTCCTCCTTGGAGCTGGCCTGATTGCTGAATTTTTCATCAAAACCAGTCACAACCTTCTTCATGTAGAGCACAACAAAACCTGAAAATATATAAAACTAATAAAGGAACAAAAGTGTTAGGACATGAAAAGAGAGCTGGCAAGGCAACTCACTGCTATATGTTCGAGGTTTCATCTGATACTGGTACTCCTTAACAGTTACAAGCTGCCTAAGAATTATGCTGTATTCTATCAGAAAGCTGGGAGCATCTTTTACAACCTCCCATATATGACTGAAAAGTTTCTTAGCGACGAAAATCAAAAGTAACGACCGCCCTGCAAAGACAGTGAAACTCTTGTTTATCATCATACAGCATGTAAAATATTCCACTTCAAAGCAATTGAAAAGGCTGTTTGCATATAAGGCCATCTGGATAAACACAAAGCACAGGTGACTGGCAAGTGAGAACATATGAAAATCACGACCATCCCAACACCAAAGTTATGATCATTACTAGCAAGCATGTATGGAAGAGAATGCCTGGCCACCTCCTTTCAACACTCTGCAGCATTCTTTATTGGATAGTTCCACATCAATTTATGAGTGAAGATAAATACTCTCATGTTGGAGGAGACATTTGATGGAAATAAATGGATGTGGATAAAATAAACATAAATTTGCATTATTGATAGGTATCATAAAAATGGCAAGATGAGTCAGGTCATGATGTACATAGCGTAAACAATGGAATGCGCAAGTAATTGCAAATTGTTTAGTTGCCCAGCGATAGATAGAATATTATGTTTTCTCTGTATGCATCAATATTTAGCAGGCAGCAGCCTGCCCAGGTTTGATACATTGTGCCAGTTGTGATCCATGCATAAAACGATCTGGACAGAGCACTCATTACTCAAGCATTAGAAATTATAAAAAAAAATAGTCAAGAAACATGTAGCGCATTGTAGCATTTGTTATCAAACTAGTGACAATGCAGAATAATCATGATCTTTACTAACATTGAAATGAGCAGCGAGTCATTTTAGAGAGCAGAGCAGCTTCCATCACAAATTGTCCCGGTATCTATCAGACTATAAGTGCAACTTGCACCCAGTGGCAGTAGAAGAAGGAGAGGAAAGCAGCAAATCGAGGAATGAAAGGTAAACCTGAGAGGCGGAAGTCCTCGGCGCACTGGACGGCGAGGCGGAGCATCCTGGCAGCGGCGCTCTTGGGAGCGCGCTTCTTACCGGAGATGTCGGCGATGACGCACTTAGCGAGCGCCACGATGAGGAAGGGCCATGTGGCGGCTGCAAACAACAGAAGCAGGCAAGCAATCAAACAATCGGAGAGAGTAGAGAGAGCGTGCGTTGGGCGATTGTGCAGAAGTAGAACTGACAGTCGGGGAAGTGGCCGGGCTTGAGGTTGCCGGTGTTGCGGGCGAGGAGGCGGCAGAAGGAGAGGGCGTGGTCGCCCTGCAGCCAGGTGCCCAGCAGCTTGACCCCTTCCTGCAAGCGAGGCGGATGAATCGATCGATCGATCAATCAATCAGGCAGTGAATGAATGTACCATCGATGATTCAATCTCAATCTATAAGGAAGGCAGTGTGTGTACTCACATCGCGGGTTTTGGCCCGGTCGGAGGAGAGCTTCTCGATGATCTCATCGACGTCGCGGGAGGTCGCCATGGGGGGAGGGTTTGGGTGGGGAAAGCATGGGAGGAGGCGCGACCGGGACGGCGACGAGGGCGAGGAGAAGAGGTAAGGGAAGGGAGAGGAGGGGGTTTGGTTTTTGGGGAGACCCACCGGTCGAAGCTACTCTAGTGATGTTTCTTCTTTTCTGGGTGGGCTGGGCTCTAAACCTATGTTTGGATTCATGTTACCCTTTGTACAATTAAAAACGAGTCATTTTACTCACTAAACAGCTTACTCTTTTTTTTATTTCTCTTTCTAAAATGGTGCATTGTATTTTGAATATCCTTAGATGACAATCATAACCTGTATTTAAAAAGTTTTTCAAAATTTTCACTATACAATCCAGATGTTTAGGTACTTTAAACCTATGGAATCTTCTAGTGGCTAGCACAAGCGTTTTATAGGATATTGTTATTTATATTCTAATTAAAATGGTATTGCCCTTCATCCCAAAACAAATTTTTTTTCCAGATTCACGTATAAAAGTGATTTTTTTAGAATGGAGGGAGAATTATTTTTTGAATTTGCAGTTGTTTATATTAAAATAGTAGTTCACATCAATAAAGCCTTGTTAGCTATTGTTTTTATTTAGGAGTAGAATTATTAAAGTAGTAAACCGAGAGTTGATGGTGGGCACAACTTTATATTTGTTAAGTTTGATACTAGAAATTAGTATTAAATTTTAGGATAGTTTTCTAAAACACCACTTTTTCCAAAAATTTTATTTATAGTAATTAATGACCCTTGAATTAAATAATTAGTAAGTTTTGAACTTAATTTGCAAAGATAAAATGGACGCAGTGACCAATAGCGTCCAAATTTGGATGCACTGTTGTCCAGACGTGTACATTATTCATTATTCTTGAATGTTCGAGCCGAATTTATTTATCAATAAAGGTCCAAAACGATCACGTCCGAACTTCGGTTTGTTAGAGTGTATTTTCCATTGTCCCATTATGCATGAAAAAATATGTTTAAGCCGAATCGATCATCCGTGTTTGTCAATACGTCCGATAGATAACGTGTGAACTTCTCTGTTTAGCCTCAGGTAGGTCATTTGACTTTAAGGTGTATTTGTCAGTTTGTTAGAGTTATAACGTGCCAGTTAATTTGATATTTAATAAGAAAGATACTCTCTTGTGGTGCTCAAGCTTAAACATGAGGTTATTTGGTGATAGTTAATTTTCATGTACCAGAGAAATTCGTTTTTAAGGAGGAGATTGTTATATATATAATTCGATTTTCAGCATTTAATATATTTGGATTAGTTTTTTGACTTTTAGTATTTAGCTATTAAGATTTTATCTATTTTTCTTTTATATACTCTTATAACCATGGTGCGACCGTATATTACATCCTTGCGTTATAACCATCTCCTCGTAATGGTTATTGTTGATCGTTATCTGTGATTTTTTTCTGCAAGGGTCTTCTATGTAAATAATTGTATATCTATTTTTCTAACAATTGGAATAGATGAATTGTTCAAAAAAAAGATGGCGATCATATTCCAGTCTGCAATTTAACTATGCTGGTGTGGGTGTACGTATCAGCTTGCCATTGCCAAGGCATGGTGCACGCCAACCAGACTGCAGCAGGCAGGAAGAATCAGATGCCCAACCCATGCTGGGGGTGTTTGTTTTTTTATAAGAATAAGAATAAGTGTGCGTGTAAAATTAAAAAGGTATTAAAATATGATTAACTAAAGTTTAATTATTATAAAGTTATAAAATATATTTATTTAATATTTTAAAGCAATTTTTATATATAATTTCTTTTACGAAACGTACTGTTTATTAGTTTAAAAGCATGCTAATGAAAACTAAGATAAAATTTATATTATCTTAACGAGAAAAAAACTGAACACTTTGATTGCAAATGCGGCAGAGAATCATCTCTATCGATCGATTGTGTTCATTTCCGCAGGTTGAAAGCAAAGCCAAGAGACGAATACGATTCTCTCTTTATTAGAGTAAATATTAGAGTAAAGAGAGGATGGTATATATATAAAAGTGCAGCGTGTCTAGATAGATCGTTCATTCCCGCCATTTGACGCAATCCACGTTCCATCCGTCCTTTATTGATAAGATAGGTAGGTAGGTGTCGTCGCCATGGATGAGGAGGAAGAGCAACCTCCCCAGCGCTATTGGTTCCCGTACTGGACCAGTCCTCCACCTCCACCGCCACCGCCGACGCCGCCACCTCACCGGCCGCCCTACAGGCGTAGTCCCGCTGTGGCACCGTCGCCGCCCCCCTCCTCGCGCCATCCCCACCAAACCACCGCCGACGTTAGTGGTACGCCACAGGGAGCAGCATCCAGACGCCCAGCCGTGGCCTCGTCGCCGTCCCGCGCCGCTGTACCGCTCGCGCCCACAAACCGCATGCACCAGCATCAGCCGCCTCTGCCGCCTTCAGCAAGCAAAGATCGTCGGGAGACACCTCCCGAGCAGAAGGACGTTGTCGTCGTCATCCCCACCGTGCATCAGCAGCAGCAGAAACAACCACCCATGCCTCCACAGCACAAGGCCAGAGACGGCGGAGACCTGCGCAAGGACATCAAGGCGGGGCTCGCCGGTCTGCTCAGCGCCGCCTCCCACGGCCAGCATGGCACAAGCGTCATCACGCTGGCTGGCGAGAACAAGGGCGCCTCCATGAAGATAACTCCCGCCGCCCCTGGCGGCAGCAAGGGCGCCGGAGGGCAGAGCAGCGGCGGCGGCGTTGGAGAGAAGAAAAGCCTGGACGGCAAGGGCGTGAGGGCGATGATCAACAGCAACGTGCAGTCCATGAACAACTCGCTGGTGCTCCACAGCTCCTGCGGCGGCGGCGACCTGGGGGTGCATCTCAAGCTGGACATCTCCGCCAAGTCCAAGAGCAAGGAGAAGCAGCAGGTCGCCGACAGCAGCGCCGCCAAAACAAACAAGCACAGCGGCGCCGAAACCAGGAAGGAGAAGAAGCCCGATACCAGCGCCGCCGCCAAAGGCAGAAGCCAACAAGCGATGTAACATATATAGTACTCCAACAGTTGTATATGCGTGCACAGTTTGTACTCATCTGACTATGTTGGGCTCATCATAATAACGATGACAATCAAATAACAAGTGGATTTGCTACTCTAACTTGTGGTATACGTATGTAGGTAGTTTAGATTGAAAAGCAGAGATGATGAAGATGTCAACAAGTAATCAGATGGAATTCACACGGATGCTCTGCTGGCCTCAATGGTACTACTAGCAGTCTTTTCCATGGTGGGTGGAAAGAGCGTGCGATCCTCAAGCGTTGTTGGACGGGCGATCGCCTGTATATCACTCCGCCATCGAGGCATGATCATCCGCTTGACTGGTGGCCACGTGTTGGGCGGAATGTGGCCAAGGGCAATCCTAGTGGCGTGGAGCTTGTGGAAAGAAAGAAAAGCCCGCGTGCTCGACGGGGTTTCTCTCGCCGGTTATGCATAAACTGCTCTAGGAGTTTCACTGCTTTTTTAGTGGCTACACTCACCATCCTTCCTTCCATCGGTGACTGCTCCAAGGGAAAATGGTTTTCATATCTTCTAGTACATAGGCGCGCAAATTCGGGGGGGGCAAAAAGACAATACTAATACGATGATGCGTATTGTAGTATCGCCATCAACTCACCAGCCGGGCTGCGCGACACGTCATAGCGCCATTCCCTTCACAAAGCTCCCCTCCTTAAACCCTAAGCAAGCGCGCCTCTCTGGAGCGCCAAACAAGCCCTCGCGGCGGCGGCTGGCCGTTGGCGTGCCCTCACCATGAGGGCGATCACCGGCTCCGTCCTCTCCTCTCAGCCCTGCTCGCTCTCCAAGGCCGCCCGCATCATCACCCGCTTCGCCGACTCCGCTGCCTCCCACCTCCCCTCCGCCGACGCCGCCACCTACCTCCGCACCGACGCTCACCACCTCTTCCGCCGCGAACTACGCAACTACCCAGCTCCTTCTCCTGCTTCCGCCTCCTCCAGCGAGAGGAATATCAACAAGTCTTCGTTAATCCCTGCTCTTGCTCCTGCTTCCGCCTCCGCCAGCGTGAGGAAGATCAACAAGGAGAAGCATTCCAAGGAGCATCACGAATCACCGACTCTTCTGGAGCAGGCGGTTGAAGAAATTGCCAGCCCGGACAAGACAAGGAACAAAAAGAAGCATCCGGAAGAGGTCAAGACCGATGCGAGAGACGACAAGAGGATAATAGCAAGCGCTGGTGATTTGGGAAGTCTTGCGGCAGAGCAAGGCTTAGGCCGTGAGAAAAAAAGGAAAAAGAAGAGGGAGAGAGGTGATGATAATGACAACGACCAAGAGCAAGTAGAGCATACAAGGAAGAAACCACGGAATCGATCCTGAGTTTGGGTTTAGTGCAGCCCATTCTGATTGGAATTGTTGGAGAATTTTTTGAAGATGCTGTGGTGAGGTTGTTCTAGCTGCTGTATTCTAGCTTCATTTGGTGAGTGGGGTTGGATTGGGTTATATGGTCACTATGGTGGACTCTAGTTTTCTCCTGTGATATCAATCTGATGAGGACTCGTCACAATCCATATGCCCTCTTTTGTAACTGTGAAATTTACATTGTTGCTGTCCCTCGACACGCCGTCAACTCTGGTGCCAGTCGGTTGCTAATTTGCTGTTTATATCAGTTCTTAAGTGAATCTATTACACGATAGTACATTTAATTTCAGAGTATTCGTACTCATTGCCATTCTACAATGTCTTACTGCCTTTCTAACAACTGCATCTAATTTGAAATAACACATATTGGTAAGATAAGATATGAAATATTAAAAACATGCTATTGAACTCTCATGGTTATTTCAGCATTATTGTCTTGTACTTACTTGCCTGTATCTTGTAAAACATAAATCTTGATCCCGAATCAACTACGTCTATCTGCCATCTTGTAGTATGAGATTGTGTGTCATGTATCACGGACGGTGAGAATTTCTGTATATTCTTGTTTAGAGCATGAGCCAACTCTGAACAATTGCAGTCTTTACGTATTGATGATCAGGGGTGCAGCTCATGTGTTCTTCTCTAGGATCGACTGATATGTGCTCATTGTTCGTTATACGCCATTTACACTAGTGAGCTAATGAATTTTAACTTCTGTATATTGTTCGCTATGGAGCTTCTGTTTTCTGATGATTTACTTTTGGCTTTTAGTAACACCTGCATCCCTTCACTCATGATAATTTGATGCCTCTAATAACTGCATCTTGCCATTCCATATAATTGTGTTGAACTAGAAGGTAATGCAGCTTTCTCCTGGCCTCTCTTTGCCTCTTTTGCAAAGGCTATTGTGGGAGCATTTATATGAATGGCTTGATTGGGTAAAAACAACACTTACGATGATTTCTTATTAAGCTCAGGTGTCCGTACACTGTTATTGGTTTAAGAGGGAATAACAGTGGACAGAAACTGAAGTGAAGAGTCCTTCTTACGACACAACAGGTCTATGTTTTATGCCTTTCAGATGTTACAATTTTGCAGCCACGGAAGTAAGAGATAAGTCACTTTGCCGATCCCAAGTGGTAGGGTCAGTGTTGTCCATTGTAAGGTCGAGAACGGAGTTATCGATCGAGCCAAGCAGCCAGCTGCACACACAACACTTGGCGATGTCTCACTGGAGATCATCGGGTCGAGTTAAAGCGGATCCATCGATATGAGAGCGAAGGCCGAACTTTCCACATAAGAATTTAAAGAATAATACTCACTTAAAATAGTTGGCATTGAGGTCAAGCGAGATGAAAACGTGAGATTTCACGTTGACGGCGGCGTAAGGTGATGAGAACATCGGTGGAGTGGTGCCTAAATTATGGTCAAGAGCGCCGATGATCGGAAGGGATCCGACGACTGAAAGAGTACTGGAACTAAGAGCCGATTCGATGGTCATAACGAGAGAGTAGCGGGACGTGATAAGCCGATAAGGGTAGTGAGCCGATGGGGAGAGCCGATGTGAGAATGTGTAGCCGATGAGAGTAGATGGCGGAGTAGGTGGCTGAGGAGTGGGTGGCAGAGTAGGTGGAGTGAGTAGAGTAGATAGATCACGAGTGTGAGAGAGTAGGTGGGTCACGGGCGCGAGGGGGGTCGCGTCCGTGGACACAACGGAGTGGGGTGGACCCGAAAAACCGAAGAAGTCACGGGCGCGAAGAAAGAAGGTTCACGTCCGGGAAACAGAAATTCGCATCCGTGGACACGTGGACGCGAGTGGAGAAGTTTCATGTCCGGGAGCAGATGAGCGTGTCAGAAAAGCGAAAACCGAGAGAGTGTTCTAGCCGATGGAGACGGTGAGCGCAGAGGTACGTCGGCGTTGGAAGAAGAGAAGATGCGTCGAAGCAAGGGGAAAGCTAAGACGGGTCTGAACGAGACGAGAAGGCGGATGGATGCCGTCTCCTTGTCACGTGGTGGAAACAGACGAGTAGGCAGTGGAGGAGGAGAAAGACCGTCTGCGGAGGAAACGGAGAGGAAACGTCGGTTCACCGGTGGGAGAATTGCTAGCGCGCTAGAGATATCTAAACTTACTTTGATACTATACAAAAGTGTATAGTATACAGTAAGATTAAGACCATATTTTCTATAAGGGATCGAATCTATATATATATATAAGTCCAATGGTTAATGAATTATATACTCCTATGTTTACAGTTAAGTTTGCTCCACCCTAAAATACTGTCAGGTACAACCACGACAACCACCAATATTATAAAGACAGGACAGAAATGGAGTATATCAGCCCAATTCAAAAGGTAATACTGCACCCCCCCTCCCCCAATCGAAAGAACTAAGGGTTTTTTTCATAGAACAGAGGCCTGGTCTCATAGGACTTTTTTCCCAATAACTTATCAAGGAACGGATCAAAGGAGGCTGTACCTGTGTCTATGACACCTTGTAAAATAAGGGACGAGAGGCCCTCTTTCTCCTTTTTTTTTCCCGAATCTGGGAGACAGGCACCATCTCCCTTGTTTTGTCTCTTCTCTGCAACGGGAAAACTATATTGGTTGTTTGGTTGTGGTTATGCAAGATAGGTGTGTTACACTAACTAGGAAATTTACTGTCTGTTAGCTGATTATTGCCCATGCTTGACCCACTGTGTTGTACGAAAATATGGGCACAGATTTTTCATTTGACAAAGTAGCAGTATCGAATATATACAACGTGTCTGCTTTGGTTTAGTTGTAATGTAACCTTACTTTCTACCTTTTCTCATGGATGTACATTGCCTGACTACCTGCTCACCAAGCGATTGATGATGACAAGTGGGCTACACCTACACTAGATTGTCGGGAAATGTTTTCACACATTTGAGGTCTGAGGATTACACGGAACTTGATGTTACAACAGAAGGCTGCTCCTCACCATCACAGATGCCTGATGTGTGAACCGACATGTCCTTGCCCTTTTCATTTTCGTTCATTATTTCAGATACTCGATCGTATAGCTTAACAGCTACTAGCTACTGTTGCTTTTGTTTCAATCCAAGAAATTATCATTATGTTGTTACCTCTATCTTTGATCTGCGTAAAAAAAATAGCAGCAACACAAATTTGGCAACAGATGTATTGAGATCAATAAGGTGGAAATGAAGGGGATATTTCATAGTGTTTAATTTTCGTTTTGTTCTCCTGATGAATCGATGAAAGAGTTTAGGTGAGGTGCAGTGGGAATAGCCCACTTCCACAGTGCAGTGACAAAGGTGTGTGATCTTTTTGGTGTTTGGTTAGCTGAAAATGATTGCCGATGATTCCTGCCTGACATTTGGTTGGTGGATCCAATTCCAACCGGGCCGGAAACCTAGGCAAGTTCGTCGTCTGCAGCAGGCAGGCAAACGCGTCCAGGTGCACCGAACCCAATACAAACAAGAGCAATGACGTGAAGAGGACGCTTGCCGTCATGATCCGGTAAGCCATAATTACGATGGAATTAGGTTCACGAACTAGGCTAGTTGTTGGCTCCTAAGGTTCTAGAAGCGAGTATTCTTTTCGCTGGGACGTTAAATTGTGAAAAAGAAATGGTGGTGATCTCTTTTGAGTTGAGATAGACACGTTTAGGTAGTACCAACCGGATTATTATTGCTTGGCGGAGATATAGGTTTTTTTTAGAAATCAGGTGGTTCAGTAAATAGAAATAGGTGTATAAATATATTATTTTTTTTAAAAAAAAAGGTAGTAGTAACTTTTGAGTATTAAAAGACCATCAAGGCAATGCAATTAGCGGTCACACACTCTACCTAGCTAGCCAGTGCTCCACTGCGTCCAGAGCGAGCGAATCAACCCGATCGATCATCAATGGCGGCGTCCGGTGGCGAGGAGACGACGACCAACAACAAGAGCAGGATCCTGGTAGTTGGCGGCACCGGGTACATCGGCAGGCACGTGGTCGCCGCCAGCGCGCGTCTCGGCCATCCCACCACCGCGCTCGTCAGGGACAGCGCCCCCTCCGACCCGCCCAAGGCGCAGCTGCTCCAGGGCTTCCTCGACGCCGGCGTCACGCTCCTCCAGGGCGACCTCTACGACCACGCCAGCCTGGTGCGCGCCGTCCGCGACGCCGACGTCGTCATCTCCACGCTGGGCGCGCTGCAGATCGCCGACCAGACCAGGCTCATCGCCGCCATCAGGGAGGCCGGCAGCAGCGTGAGGAGGTTCCTCCCGTCCGAGTTCGGGCTGGACCCTGACCACACCAGCGCGGTGGAGCCGGCCAAGTCCATCTTCGCCGGGAAGGCCGGGATCCGGCGCGCCGTGGAGGCGGCGGGCATCCCGTACACGTACGTGTCGGCCAACTACTTCGCCGGCTACGCGCTGCCGACCATCGGGCAGAACCTGCCGCTGGCGCCCCCGGTGGATAGAGTGGTGATCCTCGGGGACGGTGCCACCAAGGTGGTGTTCGTGGAGGAGGGGGACATTGGGACGTTCACCGTGCTGGCGGCGGTGGACCCGCGGGCGGAGAACAAGACGGTGCACATCCGGCCGGCGGCGAACACGTTGTCGCACGAGGAGCTGGTGGCTCTGTGGGAGAATAAGACCGGGAAGAAGCTGGAGAGGGTGTACCTGCCTGAGGACGCCGTGCTCAACCAAATCCAGGGTACGTAATTAAGTCTTTTTTTTTTGTGATCAACACAATTCCAGCGAGCCTCTGGCTTCAAAGATCGTAGTCCAAGTCGTCGCCTTGATCTTGAATAGCTCGTGACCTTGATGATGATGATAGCATCAAAATCAGCTAATGAAGCCGGTTTCTAGCTGGCTAGCTCAAGTATATGCATCCCTTTAATTACTTGCTACTCTTAACTCCACTAATTAAGCTAAGGCGTGATCTGTGGCATATAATTGGATTGTTGGAACTGCATGCAGAGTTGGGGATCCCCATGAACATCATGTTGTCCATCGCGCACGCGGCGTACATAAGGGGGGGGATGACGATGCCGTTGGATCCTGCGTCCGCAGTGGAGGCCACGGAGCTGTTCCCGGACGTCAAATACACCACCGTCGACGACTACCTCAGCCGGCTCCTCTGAATAATCCATCTCATCTCATCATCCATCATCTTTACTCTTTACTCTTTACTATATATATATATATATGTGTGTGTGTGTGTGTGTGTCTGCTGGTCTGTCATGTATCAACTAAGTTATCAGTTCGGTTGATGAGTTGTCTTGATTTGCCTGGACGTGCCTTGAATCTTGATTTGCTCTGCGTATCTACCTTATTTTGTCTCAACTCTTGCTCTGCTACGTACTTTTATGTTTTCCTGTGCAGTATACTAGGGAAAAAACCGGTTTAGTTTACAGTTACACCACGTTTGCCACCCATCTTAAAAACCAGGCCTTCGAACAAACTGAATGCCTCGCTCAACAAAAGAAACAAAATTTAAAAACCTCCTCACGACGGCCGAGGCACACTGGCTATTAGGGCACTTCTATAACCGAATTCCTTACCACCGGTTACCATGTTAACCAGCTAGCTTGCCGTCGGGGTCCATTATCGACAAGGACCTAAGTAACTCCACCAAGTTAAAAAGAAATTTAATCCAAAATTTGAACTCTTGCTAAATTTTGTCCGATTTTCTCACTATTCAATATGGCAACCGAGCTGATTATTAGGCTTATGGTTAGGATGGAGATAAACCCTAATGTGAATTGTTATTATACCTTGAACCTTTTTATTTTTTAATTTTAAAACTAAACCATTCTAAAACTTATTTTCAGATATGCACTTTTTTATGACACCACCACGCATAAAGTGGCAAAAAAAAAATAGTGTCACGCCATCAGCAGTGGGCATGGTGATATTCTTCTAGTAGAACTCTTGCCACACCATTTCATCTATTATGACCAAACAAAGTTGTCATATTAGCTCGTCAGAAGGTACATATATGAAAATATACTTAAGAGTGATTTAGTTTTTAAAATTAAAAAATAAAAAGATTCCGTAATATATCACATTGATGGTTGATGACTTCTGTACTACATAGTTGATATATTAGAATTATAGAAAACATGGTGTTACGACCGAGAGCTTGTCATAATTTTAGATGATAGGATTAATGGTTAGCTGGAGACCCCAGCAATGTGTTTGCCTTTGTTTTTCTCTTTTATGTAAGGACTGTTACTTTGTTGGGCTTTCTAGCAAAAGCCGGATCAATATATGATCTATTGTCTAAAAAAACAGAGAAGTCGTTATCACAGAAACTTGATGTGAAAATTGACATTTCTTTTTTACATGATTTCAGATGGATCACAGAGTCCGCTAACTATTATCTTTGAAGAAAAAGCAGGAACACAATTTTGGCAACAGTTGTGTTGAGATTAACAGGGTAGAAATGAGGGAAATATTCCACGGTGTTAATTTTTGTGTTTCCTTTTTTTTTCCCATAGATGAATCGATGAAAGAGTTTATTAAGTGAGTGAGAATCAGATGCAGTGGCGTACCTCACTTCCACTGTTGTACGGTACAGTGATAAAGATGTGTGATCTTTCAGGGTTTGGTGAGCGGGCGGGAAATGAAGGCCGCTGGTTCCTGCGTCGGGCACATTTGGTTGGCGGATTCAACTGGGCTGGAAACTTGGACAAGTTCGTCATCTACAGGAGGCAATCGTGCGTGTGATAGACATGGAAGATGATGGAAACAGTGCGAGCGTGTGATAGGGCGAGTTGAGATGAGGTAGCTCGAGCTACGTAATGTACCTACCGCGGATAGCATGAAAAGGCCATCAACGCAATGCAAAGCTCCCTCACGGCTCACGCGCTCGCATCTAGGTACGTACTCAGTGGCGTCCGGTGGCGAGGAGACGACCAACAAGAGCCGGATCCTGGTGGATCGGAGAAGGAATTTTAGAGGAAATGAGCTGATAATCTTGTGGAATTCTTGCATTCCAATGGGACATGTTCCTTCGTCTTCGTCTTCAGTCAGCCAGTGTCCGCGGGTTGGATCATCGTACTGTTCATCCCAATCTTAATTCAACTGTTCAGCATCTCAATTTCAGGTCAGCTGGTCAGCAGGGGAGCGCCTTGTCTCTGCTTTATGGTAAGCCTTGGCTCCGCTGGTAGTACGCAGAGGAAGCTTAGCTGACACATTCCAACACTAGAGGCAAACGAATGCTGCAACAAGTGCAAGCTACCGCGACTCACGAGCTAGGTTAGGCCCAAAGCAAAACAAGTCAGCAGGCTCGGATGCCTTTACCGGCCACTTTCATAATTAACCGGGCCGCAATCAGCGAAAATCACTCACTCACCTCTACAAATAATGTTCACTAGCTTCAGATGACTACAGCTTTTCATCCTCGTAACTAGGCAGGCAGACAGGGCATCGTCAAAATATCCAAATACGCTGGAATCATATGCCTGTCGCTCCCAACAAAGCAGCCAAGTAGATCTAGAATTTGCCGTACCGCTTGTATAGAGTAGCTAAACCGTTTTGTCATATTTGAAGAGCCACACTATACACCCATCCAAGAAAGCACTCTACCACAATATCAATTCAAACCGTGAACCTGAGTCGGAAAGACAAGTGAATATCCTTCTAGCTCTAGATACGAATGAAATATTACAATTGGTATGTAGCACATCAAATATCATCCGCTGTATCTTCTCGCTCCTTCCATCTTTCCTACCAGAGTGGGTAGGCTGCCAATCAGTCTTTCGAAGAACTGCTGCTCGTGCTCTTCTTCCCACCATATTTCTGGCAGCAAAATTGGGCAAAATGATGAGGAGCAAGACAATATTGAAGATTCAGGTATTTACTAGTATATGATGCTGTATTTGTTCAAGATCGCAAATAAAAAGGTACAATGGGCATCTAAGCTGATCGGTGCATCAGATCGATGGTATTTAATAATGAGCCGAAGCATGAATATATATAAATGGCACCTCTTTCAAGATTTTCAGTATGTGATAAACATGTAACTCCCACGGAACCCACACATCATATGACATAACAATGTAATGAACAGACATATGTTGACACTTTTAAGAGTAAACCAACCTGCTTCCCGATGTTGAAGGGAACGTATTTATATTTTATCATATGCACGATCTGGCGCTTCATCGTGAGGACAAAAAGAACAACCCAGTAGCAGAGAAGTATCGGCCAGAAGACAGGGACATCAAATACAGAGAAGAAAGTCATCACAAAAGCTATAAGAAAAGCTTTTGTGATTGCATACCTGAAAGCCAAGCAAATGAATGTTATGGATACTCAGGTTTAAAACACAAAATCAATGTTCAGATTTGATGAAACAAAGGAGTTAGCTCAGAAAATTGTGAAATATGAATTAACAACTGCATACAAAGATAAGTGGTATGCTACCCTGTATATAAATCACATAATACGGAATGCTCTGGATATATTTAAACATAAATTTATGCTGAATATAAACGCTAAGAATATTTCAGGCTGAACATGTCTTTTCAACGATATAGCATGCAGTGTGCCGCGCTGTATCTAAATTCACCTATGATGGAGTGTGGCACATACATTAACCATAAGCTATACAATTGCATACATGCATGGATAAGTATTACTGTCATTAACCAGTAGTCCAGTACAACGATGGCTAGACCAGGAGCGAAGTCAACACTTTCCACGCTGCACTGATTAAATTTTCAAAGGGAGAGAAAGGGGCAGATTGAGAAGAAAAACACTCTATTGAAACTACTAAGCGGTAGTTTGGGGGTAGTGACAGGATCCAAGACCCTGTATGGTTGCTAATGCACAGATCCAGTGGAGTCTAAATTCATATAATCTGTGGGGGACTGTCAGATGTACGACCCATGGTTGAGCTGGTTAACAGGCCAGTGACTTAAGGCATGGAATGCGTTAGGGGGTAAGCAAAGGAAGATATATGAGCACAATTTCCTTCTTCCATGGTGACAGTGTTTTCATTTTACACACATTTGCTGCATTAACAACGACAAAAAAAAACACGGGCATCCATAGTTTGCACTTGTAGCTGTATTACAGCAGGAAATCGATTATGATGCACGTGCTCTGAGTAGAGTGGCACTGAAATTGTGCTTTGTGCACGAAAAAAGTGTTATTACGGCATGGAGCGCATACAACTAACAGGATATAAGTCAGCAAGGAGGAGCACATCACACAAGAGCAAAGGCTGAGATGATAGTAGTTAGACTTGCGTGCTTGAGCGTTGGTTGACAGGGACAGTGTAAATGACTGCATGGCAGCGTGAATTAAATGGGTAGCAGTAGCACCCGCAAGCATTGATGTAGTATTAGGTTAAGAATACCCCAGCCATGTGAATTCTGAGCTTCTTTCTGTCACTATGTATGTTAACCGCGAACAATAAAACACAATAAAGAGCGTGAATTTGCTATCATTCGATTCGATTGCTGTGAATAGAATAAAAAAGGAAGGGAGATTGTCCCCCTTTTTTTAATCGAGGAAAGGAAAGGATGAGACGGTAGATGAATACAAAAGGATTGATCTGAATCTGGATCTGGGATGATGGGAGGGAAGAGTGCGTGCGTACCAGAACTTGAACTCGGGGAGGCGCCTGATGAAGGGCTTGAACTCGTCGGAGCCGCGGGTGGGGAGGGCGGGGCCGTCAGCGGCAGCCTGGGCCTCGGGGTCCACCATGGGGGAGAGGAAGCCGATGAGGAGGTTGAGGAGGTAGATCCCGAGGCCATAGGTGACGATGTAGAAGCCCTGGACGAGGTAGACGCGGAGGGCGTAGATGGAGGCGACGGCGAGGGTGGCGAGCCAGCGGCCGGTGGCGTGCGGGGTGGAGCGGTCGAGGTAGTACTGGAAGGCCCGGGAGGCGTCGGTCCGCCACTTGACCGCCGCAGCCGCGGCGCCCGCCGTGCCGGAGTCCATGGATCCTGGAGGGAATGACTTGGAGCGGAGGAGGGGAAGGAAGGGAGGAGACGACCTCGCCGCGAATCCGACGATGCCGATGCGTGTTTGTTTCGTTGGCGTGTGCGGGTGCGCCTCTCTCTTCTTCCTCCTCCGTCCTACGAGACAAGTCTCTCATATAGCAAGCAATACTACTATACTAGCCTCCTACAGTAATAGTACTGGACTTGTTTGCTTGTTGGGCCTCCTCTTCTTTTGGGCTTTTTTTCGTTTTTATCTATTTATATGAGAGACAGAGGGAGGGAGGGCGGCTGTTTTGGGCTGCCATATTTATCATGGGCCGTCGTTGCTATCGTCAACACATTTAGTTTTTTACCCATATATAAGCCGCCATTGTAATAGTATTGCGCTGGGCTTCCTATAGTCTGATCTGTCGTTTTACTCTATACACTCCCCCTTGATAGTCAGATTCAGATTTCAGAATACCTTCTCTCTTCTTCTTTTTTTTGGGTTTGAAATGGTTGGTTCAGAGTACGTGTCAACGTATTTATAAATTTATTATTATGCATGGATAAGTATTGTTTAAACAAACTAGTGGAGCACTATATAGTTACAAGTGCTATAAATAAATGAATCAGAGATACTAATACAACACAGACAGGCGGCCTCCATGATTGGAGGGGAGGGAGCATCCACTGGACTCACTGCTCTCTGCTGCTGTTACTCCCCTGACTCCTGAGGCTTTTGGTTGGCTTGGTTCGGCGGTTTGTTGTTTCTGCAGGCCATGCATTGCTTGTGATCAAATATTCGCATGTCCACACTCACCTGTCACTTACTTCATAGTATTAGTATTTATCATGCTCTACAGAGTACGTGTTAGTACTTATAACACGTAATGGCAGTGTTGTTGTCTTGTTACTGTATCAATTGCTTCAGTTTTGATACAGACCGACCAGCCAGCAGACCGCAGATATCTGGACGTATTCAACTGCTGCATATTCTGTGTCTCACACTAGTAGTTGACAACAACAGGTGTGTATACTGCATACCTGCCTGCCTGTGTTAGTAACTTATAGTATGATCGATCGAGCATTTACGAACATCTAATCTTCTGCGTCACCTAACCGCTGTTACTTCTCTCTACTTCTCTAGAGAGTTAAGAAATGCGTTCGGATGGATTTGGGAGTTCCATTATTATACAGAATATATACATACAGAATAAGCTCTGTCAATTTTATCATCCAACATACTTGATTACGGTACTTGTTTGCTAATTTTCGTTACAAATATAAAACAAACGGTACTTGTTTCATGTAGCAATAGGCTATAGTTAGCTAGGCCGGTAGGTTGTCAATTTAACAACTGCTAACTTGAACCAGCCATGTGCTTGTTCTATCATATACTCCTTGTCGTACGTGTGTGGTGGTGTCGCTCGCCGATTGGATGTGTTGGATTGGCCCGCTTGGAATGGAACCTCCTCCTCAGATTCTTCCTCCTTTCTTTCTCACCTCCGCTTCAAATCAAATCTTTGCCCCTCGCCTTGTGCTGTTTCTTTCTCCCCTACTACTAATAGCTTGTAGTACATCTGTTTCCATGCTTTCTTTATTTTGGCATTGACACTGTATAACGACAGTAGCACTACTAATTTGCTTGTCCATGCATGACATTTATAGGACGATCCCTAAGTAAGACCATGCAATGCGAGCCTTGCGTGCTTTCGGTCCATGCTGTAATGATTTCCTTCCTAGCTAAACATAAGTATTAAGAACAAGTCCGTACTCTACGTGGCTGTTGATCGATACTTACCTGCAATCCAACCACTGGTAACTTAAACCGAAGGTGCCCAGAAACTCCCAGCCCAGGCTAGCTAGCTGCAGATGGTCATGTAGTCTACGTAGGCCTGACGCAGTCCAAATGCCCAATGGCCAAGCAACAAATCAGATGTCCTACTCTGCTCTGCACTGTGGAATGTACTCACTACGATGTTGCTACTTGCACTGAATTTTCAGCAAGGGACACCGGAACAATCATCATAGACGAGGTTCACTGGTGCTTATCCTTTCTATAAAGATCCGGCTTTTTTTTTTTGCCATTTCCGCCGCCTACGTTCTCTGCGCTTTTCCTAGCAAAAATGCCTCAGGTCAGCTTCAGACAAAGCTCTTTCTTTCGTCAGACTCATTATCCACCACTAATCTAAACAAAACAGCAATAATTTCAGTCCACCACTGCCGCTAAAATTCAGTAAACAAACACAGGAGTAGCAATGTAGGCATGCATCATTCAGACACCAAACAATGCTCCACTCGACTCGACTCGTGAGAGAGAGGGCGATAGAGAATGGGGAGTCTTGGATGAATGTCAACTTGCAACCTCGGTCCACTTATATAGCTGTTTCTTTTTTCCTCTATGTTGTCGCCGAACACACAATACTTCTCTTGATTGGCTACATTTTCCTAGGACAGCCTCATGCTAATATATAGTCGGCGGTTAAATTCAGCTAATGCCTGATGGTGTTAATAAAAGCAAGGGAGTATTTAGCTTTTTGTCACTCTAGAGAGGTAAGTGCCAAAGTGTTTACCATTTTATAAGAGATATTAAACTTGTTTGGTGCAGAGTGATAAAAATTTTAATACCCCAAAATAGATGCTCTGACCATCAATGACTTTTAGTACATAACATAAAAACAAACAAATTCTTTTTTTTAAAAGTGATTTTTCTATATATAATATTTTATATTGTTGGATAAAATTCAAATAGTAGAATCTATCACATTTGGAGATGGAGGGGGTATATTATAAGATGTTTGATTTTTTTTAGTTATTCAATATTAAATTTAATAAAAATAATTTAGTGTTATAGATGTTGCTATAATTTTTCTATAAAACGAAAGGAAGGGAGGCTCTCAAGTTATATATATGTATATTGCTAAATATTTTTCTTCCATCCGTGTCCGTGTCTGGCTAAGTAACTAGTCTTGTACAACCGCAGGAACAGTAGCGAGGAAGATACCTAGCTGTGTTTTCCTATAAAAAGGGAAGCGAAACCAAGGCCTTGGTTGAGAGCAGGAGCGGTGCTTCCTCCTTCCTCCGGCCCAGCCGACGCACCGCACCCGAGGACGAGACCACCACCTCCTCCTCCTCCCTCCGGCCGGCCGAAAATTATGGGCGCCGAGGCAGAGCATCGCACCTCTTCCTCTCCCGCTCCCCCTCTGCCTCGGAGGATCGACAGCACGGATGCCTCCGCGGCGCCGGCGCCGCCCACTGTCCTGGGGCTGCAGCTGTCGGCGCTCATCGACCATGTCGCCCGCGTCGACTGGTCCCTCCTCGACTGCATCCCCGGGGACCGCGGCGGCTCACAGCAGGTCATCCACCCTTCCACCCAGCCTTTTTCTTCTTCTTTGGTATGCAATTTCCATTCCCTGTCACAGCTACTCATCAGTTGTTAGTATGCATTTTCCTCAGTTAATTCTCACTGAATTGCTGCCATGCCTACCTTTGGCCCATATTAGAGTAAATTTTATCCATACCATTTGCCTTCATCATGTGTTATTTTCTTTGGAGGCCTGGCCTAGCTAGAGAGTGAATAATAAATACATGTATAGGGAAGGTTACCAAACATTGGAGCCAGGGAACAGGGCTGTTGCACCATATATTTCACTTTTCATTATATTTTGTGATGCACAGGTCTGTACTGAGGAGTTGAATCACATTCTGGCAGAAGTGAATGCCCAAACCCTCCCCTCCCGTGACGAACTTTCTCCAATAAGGACTATAGCCGGTGGTAGTGTCGCCAACACAATTCGAGGTCTCTCAGCAGGTTTTCGGATATCAACTGGAATAATTGGAGCTTGTGGGGATGACAACCAGGGAGATTTGTTTGTCAGCAACATGAGCTTTAGTGGAGTAGACCTCACAAGATTAAGGACAAAAAAGGGGCACACCGCGCAGGTAGTCTAAAAATCTGAAGCCAATGTCTATCTATTTTTTGCCCTCATTTTGCTGCTTAGTGGATAAGGCTGAAAATAATAATACCTCTTATAGTGCGCATGCTTGGTCGATGCAAGTGGCAATCGCACCATGCGCCCTTGCCTATCCAGTGCAGTCAAGCTGCAGGTAACTCCTTGCTTGACGCATCCATACATTGTTACTTGTCTCTTTATAGTCTTAGACATGAATACATGATACGATCATTTACTCATGTGACAGGCCAACGAGTTCAAAAAGGAGGACTTCAAAGGCTCCAAGGTGGCATCCTTTTCCTGTTACGCCACATTTTGTGCACATATATTCCAGTATATGTTACCACACCACACAAAGATGTTCTGCCATATATATATATATATATTGATCTGGGAAGTTTTTGTCATGATGATATAATGCAGTGGTTGGTTGTACGATATGCAAGTCAGAACATGGAACATATCCTTGAAGCTATTACGATTGCTAAACAAGAAGGTCTCTTGGTATCGTTGGATTTGGCTAGTTTTGAGGTCTGACTGCAACCCATTGCTAACGTAAGGTCTTTTTGGTACAGGCACCAGTTTGATTTTTTTTTAAAAAAATATTATTTATTATGCAGATGGTTCGTGACTATAGGGCACAACTCATCAACCTTTTGGAATCGGGCAACATTGACCTTTGCTTCGCCAATGAGGACGAAGCAAGAGAGCTTCTAGGGTGATAAACTCATTGCCTTATTGTTTCACATGTTTTTTTCAGTTAGCGTGAAGGCCATGTATCTGATGTGTACGGGGTTTTTGTGTGTATGTTCAGGGGAGAGCTAACATTTGATCCAGAGGAGGCACTTGCTTTCTTGGGCAAGTACTGTAAATGGGCTGTGGTGACCCTTGCTTCGAAGGGGTGCATAGCAAAGCATGGCAAGCAGGTGAGATTCATGTTATTGTGATGCATATTAGCAATGCCTTATTTTGTTAGCCTGCATACTAGTGTTGCATACTACATGGTTAAGAGTTGAGGATGCTTTCCTTTCCTGTTTGTTTGAGCAACCAGAAGGGTTTAACAAGTAAAGTAAAGTAAAAAAAAATAACTGGCAGGTAGTTCAAGTGGCAGCAACCGGGGAGAGCAATGCGGTGGATGCGACGGGGGCGGGCGATCTGTTTGCGAGCGGGTTCCTGTATGGGTTGGTGAAAGGTCTGCCATTGGAGGAGTGCTGCAAGGTAGGGGCGTGCAGCGGCGGGTCAGTGGTGAGGGCTTTGGGCGGGGAGGTGAGGCCGGAGAACTGGCAGTGGACGTACAAGCAGATGAACGCCAGTGGCCTGCTGCTCCCAGACCTCAACAACTGAAGGAAAAAAAAACCCTGCCTTTTACTCTGTCAAGCTTCCATTCCATGGAAGAAAACAAGGATGGCCATTGATGGCTTGATTATTGTTAGTTTGTGTCACGTCCTATGCTCGGTTTCTTTCCTTGTTAATTTGTGAGATGAATTGTAACCTGCTGCATTACAGTGTAGTGCAGTGCAGTCTGGCTGATTATTCAATTTGCTGGAGAAAACTCATATCATTAGACCACTAGATCGTGGCATATATATATATATACTCGACCTCCTATATAGATTTGGTGGTATTAGTCTTACTGTATATATTTTTATATGATATCAGAGCAAGTCTAGATATCATCGGTGTGCTAGCTTTCTCCTATCGGCGAGCCAACCTTTTTCTCTCCGTCGTCGACGTTTTTCCCCGTCGCCGACCTTTTTTCCGGTACTCTCTTCTCGCTCTCTCGTCTCAGTTCATTTCTTCTTTCCGTCTTCTTCGCAGACGTTTTTCTTTTCTCCTTTCCACCTCCACGCGATAAGGCGACGGTCTCCATTCGTCTCCTCGTCTCGTCTCACACCCGTCTTCGCCATTCTTCTTGCTCCGTGCATCCTTTCTCCTCCGACGCCGGCGCACCTCTGCGCTCGTCGTCTCCATCGCCTGAACTCGTCCGCCCTTCCATTGGCTGGACCTATCCACCCTTCATCGGCTAGAACCCTCTCTCGGTTCCCACTTTTCTGATACGCTCAATGGCTCTCGGACACGAACCTTCTCCCCTCGTATCCGAGCTAATCTGACGTGTCCATGTGTCCACAGACACGAATCCCTGCCTTCCAGACGCGAACCTCTTCTCTTTGCGTCCGGCCCCTCTTTGCCTTTTTTGTGTCCGCTCTACTCCTTGGCCTCCACGAGTCCACGAGCATGAATCTTCACAAGTCCATGACCCAACCACTCTCTGACCTACCTACTCTACCACCACTTTTTCCCCTCACCTACTCCGTTGCCTACTCCACATCGGCCAACCACTCTCCATCGACTGGTTGGCCCACATGACGTCATCGGCTAGTATACTCCGTTCTTGTCATCCCTCTTCCTCTTTCTTTGTCATTATCAGCAATGGCCACTCTCTTTCTGTCCAATGTCATGGTGACTTCTCTCTGTCTACACCCACCACTAACCTTCCCCTTCGCAATGTCCTTTTTTACCCTCCCTTTATTCACAATCTCGTGTCTGTTTGCCAATTTACACGAGATAACAATTGCTCAATCGAATTTGACACTTCTGGTTTCTCTGTGAAGGATATCCCAACCTGGCGACAGATCCTTCGCTGTAATAGTGATGGCGACCTCTACACCATTTCCACTGCGTCGTCCACTCCACACGCCAGCGTCGCCCTCTCCACAACCTCTGGCATCTTCGCCTCGGCCACCCTTGCCCCGACGCTATCGCCAACCTCCGTCGCAGCGCCTCCATCCAATGTACCCACAGCAGCTCCATAGTTTGCCACTCGTGTCAACTTGACAAATATGTGCATCTGCCATTTTTTAGTTCTCTCTCTTGTACCTCGCAACCGTTTGAGCTTTATACATTGTGATGTATGAACTTCTCCGGTTAAAAGTGTCTCCGATAATCAGTATTACCTTACCATACTTAACGATTACACACATTATTACTGGACTTTTCCGCTCATCAGCAAATCCGAGGTCGCCTCTCACCTCACTAACTTCAACACCTACGTTTCTATCCAGTTCAACTTCTCCATTAAGGCTCTACAAGCCGATAACGGTATGGAGTTTGTTAACCGTACTGTTACAATCTTTCTCACCTCGCACGGCATCCATCTACGTCTCTCCTGCCCCTACACCTCTCCCCAGAACGGTAAGGCCGAACACCTTCTTTGTACCCTCAACAACATAAGTCGCACTATACTGCTTTATGCCCACTTACCTGTAATTTACTGGGTAGAAGCACTGAACACTATGACTTACCTCCTCAATCGACGCTTGTGTTCCTCCGTTCGTCACAACGTTTTATACACTCTTTTTTACCGCACGGCACCCGACTACTCCCACCTTCGCGTCTTCGGGTGTCTTTGGTACCCAAACCTCACTGCCACTGCCCCCCACAAACTCGCTTCCCGCTCCACCGCCTGCATTCTCCTTGACTATCCCTCATCTCATAAGGGATATCGATGTCTTAACCTTTCCACCCGACGGGTCAACGTATCTCGTCATGTCATCTTTGACGAGATATGTTTTTCCTTCGGCCTGCTTAATCCGAAATCCTCATCTAGTGATCTCGACTTCCTCCTCACCAACACCGAGCCATCCCGGTCTCCTCCACCGTTCTCCCCATCAGCCCTCTCATCGGCCGCTCATTAGGACTTACCCTTCAGCTATCCCACCACTATTCGGTTCGATGTCCCTCTCATCAGAACCCCATCGGCCCCACCACTCTCATCGGCTTCTGCCGATCCTGTCTCCTTTCCATCGGACACCTTATCCCCATTGGCTCCTCAGTCCTCATCGGCTCATCCGCCTCCATCGGCTACTCGGCCTTCATCGGCTCCCTTTTCCCTATCGGCTGCTCTATCTCCATTGGACCGACCGAATTGATCGGTCCATCCAACACCATCGGCTCAGGCCAATCTAGTCCCCCTTTCCTCTCACATACAGCCGTCGATCCAGAGCCGATGACGCCCCTACCCAACCAGTTCTCCCCACCTCTACCATACTCCCATCGACTCTCGTCCCTTCCACCTCTCATATGGTCACTTGCTCGTAGACTGGGTCTCTTCGCCCTACCAAGCGCTACGGGCTTTTCGCTGTCTACAGCTCTATCTTGCTCATTTCGGTGACTTCTCGTTCCGCCCTGGGCGACCCTCACTGGTGCGCGACCATGGCCGACGAGTACAAGGCCCTCATGGACAACGAGACCTGACGCCTCGTCCCCCGTCCTCCCGACGCCAACATTGTGACCGACAAGTGGATCTTTATGCACAAGTTCCACGCCGATGGCTCTCTTGCCCGTCACAAGGCACGTTGGGTAGTTTGAGATTTCTCCCAACGCCCCGGTGTCAATTACGATGAGACTTTCAGTCCCGTTGTCAAACTGGCCATCATCCGGGTCGTTCTCACCTTAGCTGCCTCGCACTCCTAGCCGATTCATTAGCTTGACGTGAAGAACGTATTTCTTCACGGTCATCTGATGGAAACGGTCTACTGCTAGCAGCCTCCAGGCTTCGTCGACCCCTCTCGTCCCGACGATGTCTGCCTCCTTCAACGCTCTCTCTACGGCCTTAAACAAGCCCCTCGTGCCTGGTACCAGCGCTTTGCTGCCTACCTTCGGCACATTGGCTTTGTGGCCTCTACGTCCGATAGCTCCCTATTCACTCTTCACATCGGCAACGCTACCGCCTATCTCCTTCTATACATCGACGACATTGTACTTACAGCGTTTTTGACATCCCTCCTACACTAGATCATGGCTCGACTCTACTCCGAGTTCGCCATAACCGATCTTGGTCTCCTCCACCACTTCCTTGGCATCTGTCACCCGTTTTTCTCACGGGCTCTTTCTTTCCAAGCGCCAGTACGCCATCGATCTTCTCCAGCGTGCGAGCATGGCCGATTGTCACCCCACGGCCACCCTGGTCGACACTCGAGCCAAACTCTTCGCTGCCGATGGCACACTCGTCGCCAATCCTTCTCAGTATCAGAGTCTTGCCGGTGCTCTCCAATACCTCACCCTCATACGGCCCGACCTCACCTACGCCGTCCAGCAAGTGTGTCTCTTCATGCACGCTCCGCGCGAACCTCACCTCGCGCTGCTAAAGCGCATCCTGCGCTACGTGAAGGGCACACTCTCCATCGGGCTGTACCTCAGCTCCAGCCCTATCGACTCTCTCACTGCGTACTCCGACGCGAACTGGGCAGGCTGCCCCGACTCTTGACGCTCTACGTCCGGCTACTGCGTCTTCCTCGGCGACACTCTAGTTTCCTGGTTCTCAAAACGCCAGACTACAGTGTCACGGTCCAGCGTCGAAGCTAAGTATTTTGCCGTCGTCCACGCCGTCGCCGAGTGTTGCTGGCTTCGCCAGCTTCTCTAGGAGCTCCGTGCACCCCTCTCCTCTGCGACCGTCGTCTACTGTGACAATGTCAGTGCTGTCTACATGATCGCCAACCTGGTTCATCATCGATGCACCCAGCACATAGAGATCGATATCCATTTTGTCCGTGACAAGGTCACAATAGGATAGGTTCGGGTGCTCCATGTATCATCGATGTACCAGTTCGTCGATATTATGACCAAATATCTGCCAACGTCTTTGTTCACCAGTTTTTGGTTCAGTCTCTGCGTCCGTTCCCCTCCTGCTGCGACTGCGGGGGTGTTAGACCACTGAACCACTGGGTTGTATATATATAGACTCGACCCCTTCTGTATAGAGTTGGGGGTATTAGTCTCACTGTACATATTTTTGCCATCATATATATTAAATATATATTTATAATCAACTTTGCCATGTGTTGATTGCTGTGTGAATTAATCAAATCAATTAGCAATCACGACGATCGATCCACCCTCATCAGTTTTAGACGCTCGTGGCGTGGGCGATTGTCGTCTGCGAATTCATAGAGGGTTAAACGGAACCTTGTTTGTTCTTCCCCAGCAGCTGATCGACGACAAGGAGGGAGCGAGGTGGAAGGAGAGGGACGATTAAAATGCAGCAAAAAGGAAAAAGAAAAAAGAGTGCAAAACCAAGTTTTCGCTTCGGTTCGAGGCTAAGTAAAGCGAGTCAGTTGATGGGCCCAGTGTGAGTCATGGGCCTGTCGGCTTCGGCCCGCACATCCATCCAGAATGTTCTTTCCTTGTTCCTCTTCCGCCTGTCTCCCTCCTCCTCCCAACGTTTCATTTCTCCTTCGGCCGCCTGCGACGAACAACAAGGTCGCCAATCCAATCCCGGCGCCGGCAGCAGCAGATCCAACCAATTCCCAGTCTCCATCCCATCCCCATCCTCAGGTGACCCTACCCTCGCCTCCGATTGTGATTTTGAATTTCGCCCGCGCGCAGGCAGCCAGGCTTTTCCTTCCCCTAATCCACCCCGTCCTCCATCCATGCAGGCTGCGGGCCGAGGCATGTCGTCCTCCGCCTTGAGGTCCGCCGCGCACAAGGCTTCTCGTAAGCAGGCTCTCGCCTTGACGGATGCTGCCGCCTCCCGAATACGCCAACTCCTCAGCCTCCGCCAGAGACCCTACCTGCGCCTTGGCGTCAAAGCGCGTGGCTGCAATGGTCTCTCCTACACCCTCAACTATGCTGGTAACTAACTTCAATTTCTATACTCTATCCAACGCTTCAACCCGCAGCAAGTTAGCCACATGCTATGTGTATTTTGTTAGTTTTTTTTTTGGGAAAGACAATTTAGTGTCGCTATGTCTGTCAACAATAAATTATTTCACTCCAATCAAAGTTATGGTAAGCTAGAGTTAAAATGAGTCTTAAATTATGATTCAGACATATCAATAGTTACTTTTCAAGCATTTTTATTCAAATACAGAAACTATGAAGAAACTCATATCCACTCTTAATAGGAGCAGGTTGACATTTAGGCCACCACGTTCAATCTTCTTTCTGTCTTGTGAAATGATTTATCCATGTACATGTGGTTCAATTATGCTGTGAAATATGAATTGTTCAATATCATTAAAAAAAACTTGCCAATGTTTCCAGAGGTCTCAACTCTGGTCGGCATTCTATACAAGATGTTACTGTCGGTAAAACCATGGTATCATCCCCTATTGGCAGGCCAGTTTGTAAACTTCATTTTCCACACCACAAATGGAAATCTTCACCTTATATACCCCATATATTGTTGTAAAAGAAAGGCCTATCTTTTGTCGGATGATTCATTTTCAGGTCATAATGGTTACTACTTCTTACCAACTTGTTGGTTTTTACATCATGATGTCCAATTTATATTCATGTTTGTCCTTTCCATGCATTGTTGGGAGTAGTTTTTCACATCCAATGTTAATATGTTTTTGAGCTACTCTGTCAAACATTGGCCATGTAATGAAAATATTTGTCCCTGTATTTCAATGATCAAGAACAAAATTACTGTTTGTCAAATGTCTGCGAGAATTGACACTGGTTCTGTTCCTTTGTAATGATTTCTCTGTATAGATATGCCAACATATTGATTGTAACTTCCCCATTCATTAGTGGGTAACTTCACTGTCACATGTTCAATTATCTCTGTTGTACAGTGGAGATTCAATTATCTGTCACATGTTCTGCTACTGGTTTTATGTTTTATTTCTATTCATGCTAAAGTGTGATATCTGCTTATTCAGATGAGAAAGGGAAGTTTGATGAGGTTGTTGAAGATAAAGGAGTTAAAGTACTAATCGACCCCAAGGCTCTCATGCATGTGATCGGCACCAAGATGGATTATGTTGATGACCCACTAAGGTATGGTTTGCGCATGGCATTTCCTCCCCTCTACTTGCCTCCTTTCATTAACTTACAGAAGTTCTCCTGTAGGTCTGAGTTTGTGTTCATAAATCCAAATTCTAAGGGGGAGTGCGGTTGCGGTGAATCTTTCATGACTACACGCAGCAAGGGATCAACATCTTGAATAGTGTTGTGGTAGTATGTGAGGTAAAAAGTTCAAAAATATGCAGAGGCTTCAGCTACCAGTTTTCTGCTTTATAGCTTATTGCATTGGAAGTACATAGCACAACAGTGGTTGTAATAGATGCAGCTAATCAAAATGTACGAAGTCACCTCAACTGTGTTCTTTCATGGGGGATTACGTGTTCATGGTTTCTGTTGTTTGTTGACACGTGATTAATGAAACAAACGAAACACGTTTGGCTCAGACACATCTGACATACTCATTGTGAAGTGGAGACTAGCTAGTTCAAGGAGCTAGATTTGTGATTTGCCGCGAAAAGTGTATGATCTGGATGTCACATATCAGACAGGTCTCAGCTCTGGCTGTTTGACTGCTGTAGGAGCCTGCGTGCCCGAGCAAAGACCAAATTCTTAACAAAGCAGAAACATACACACCAGACAAAAGCAGAGGAATCGAATATTGAGATCGTCCAGTCGAGTCCAGTAATGTTTGATCAGTTTGATGAGTACAACTTTGTGTGTTGGATCTGTTATGTTGTAGCTAGCTAGCTGAGCTGACATTGTAGCTAGTGTGAATCTGTGATGGATTAGTTCATTTCAGTTCAGTTGAATAGTTTCCTCTGAAATTGGGTGGAGGCCAAACTCCATTCTCGTTGGTGACGTAGGAGGTGCAGGACAGGGGCACCAGGCAGAGTCCTCTACTTCGCAGGTCAAGCTTTGCTGCTCCTGCTTCACCTCCATTTGACGCCCCCTTCTAATCAAGTAATCAATTAACACCAAGCATACATGGCAGGTCAGTTAACAGAGTTTTAATCTCTTCTGAAACGAATAGAAAAGCTTTGGCCTTCTACCCGTTGTTGTGCTTCCCTGCAGGCTTTCTTGCTGTTTTTGGATGATCTCAGGTATGGGCCGCTCAAAGTCTGCTTACATCGCAAATTTGCAATACAGCACAGGGACAATGATCAGCTCAGGCTCAATATTAATTCACAGTAAGTACAAACATATATACAAGTAAATGCTCATCGTTACATACCTCAACTTGGTCCTGAAGAAATTTGATGTAACCGATGGCCTCCATGAGTACCGATGCGGTATCAGTCTGCATCTCATCATTGTTAAGTCGAATTCCATCAAAAGGTAGGGTCATACAAACATATAATTAGAGAAACTGATAGATGAATGATTGATTGTTACATACATACCTTACCAAAGGGTGAGACCAGTTGCTGAAGAGCGGCGATTCTATCCCCTAGTTTCTCTTTTCTTACCTAGTAAGTTGAACGACATGTATTACCATTAATTTGTCCATGAAACAAATATATGAATGATCAACATCAGTCAGATCTTTGAGTCCAAACGGACCTTGAATGAAGGGACGATGGTGGAGGAGGAGCGTGACGACTCCAGCCGGGGCTTCTTTGACGACGGCTGCGGCGCTGTTGATGATCTGTGCTCCGTTGAACTCCCATGGCTGCCACCTCTCCCTTGACCTGCTGTTGCTGCTGCGTTGGCATTCCTCTTCATCTGCATCATGTGTAGGTACACAAATTGACCTGCTTGTTAATTTACTTACGTATTGAGTTTCCAAGTAATTAAGCTAGCTAATTTCTGCACTGCAAGTAATACAACTAACTGTTACAAACTGAAGTAATAGCTGGTACTGAACTCCAGTCCAGGATGCCTGTTGCTGAATCTGATGCATGTCCATTGTAGTACCAGTACTTTTTTGGGGCAAAAAGATGACGCATGTCACCCTTAAAGCTGCATATGTGGAGGGCAAAAGGCTGTACTTTTTGCAAATGGACCGGGCCTGGCTTAGCTTCGTTCAGGCAGGCCGGGAAAGCAAATCACCTAACTAGCTAGCTTGCTACTGCTTCGGCTGCATATGTTACCTAAACATGCTGCACATATATGCTTATGCTGTCCCCAGTTTATGACAGACAAATGGCCATGCAATTAACAACTCTCAGGCTTTTGGCAAACACACATTTTCTATTGTTTTCTACCCTACCCTAGACATGCAGGCATGTGTTACCTAAGCATGCTGCACATATTGCTTATGCTGTTCCCAGTTTATTACAGACAAATGGCCCTGCAATTAACAACTCTCAGGCTTTTGGCCAACACACATTTTCTATTGTTTTTTACCCTACCCTAGACATGCAGATCGATCCCTTACGTACCAGTTAAGCTAGCTATACTAGCTTGCTGACAGTTTATCTAGCTAGGAGGCATCAGCTGAATCAGGGTAAATGCATTTATGTATGATCTAGCTATCTTACAAGTATGCGTGACTTGCACACTCGTGAGTATCCTTCAAATATTTATACTCCAATACTAAATCACGCATTTTTAGCCCGTCAATGCTAATTAATTTTGTTCATATATTTGACCATGGGAAGGTAATTAAGATCGAGATCCATGAAAATCTGATGTGCCACAATCATGACAGAGACACTAGTTAACTATATATGATCGATATTGTCATGCCTGGAAAGTAGTAATATTATGGGACAGAGGAGTATAGTGCAATATAATCTAAGTGCAATTAATAAATTAAGCTAGCCATCTCATTCAATTAATCTAAGTACTGCTTATATGGCGCGACTGACCTGCAGGGTGTGGGTGTCGTCCATGGATGGTCCTTGAATTAGATGGGCAGGAGGGCCATAGGGCCAGGGTACATTATGCTCCTCTCTCATGCCGCTATGGCCGACCACTGAAGCAGCTGCAGCCTGGCTCTTGCACGAGATCGATGATGCTAACATCGTCTGCAGCCGCGAGACGTTGATGCCCGGGAGCACGGCGCCGTCCAAATTGGCGGCCAGATATTGCGGCGGAATGGCCATATCGGTGTAGGTCGTCGTCGTTGTCGTGGCGCCGCATGACGACGATGACCTTGGATTGCCGTGGGATTGATCAGGACGTCGTCGTACCTCCTCCTCCATCACATTGTTCATGGAGGTTGCAGTGGTATGATCTGCCACAGCACAGCTGCACCATTGGAACCCTAGCTCCTGCATCATAAGCACCGTGCTGAGCTGAGCCTGAGCCTGAGGAGGAGCAGCAACCAGCTGACTGTGAAGGTGGCCTTGGACTGACAGGAGCGACTCAAGCTCAGGTGAGTTTAACTGATCACTGCAGTTTCAGCAAGAAATAAAAAAGGTTTAAACGAGGCAGATATATATTAGTTTGTTAGAAACCACTAGCCTAGGTTGTATATATATATAGACCCGACCTCTCTTTATACGTTTTGGGGTCTTAGTGACTGTACACATTCTATATACTATTAGAACGAGTTTAGACATTCTCGGCGCGCTAGCTTCTCCCTCCGGCAAGCCGACTCTTTCCTCCTCATCGTTGACGTCTTCTTCTCATCGCCGACCCTCTTCCTGGTACTCTTCTCGCTCTCTCGCCCCCGTTTTCCTCTTTCGCAGTCACCTTCTCTTCTCCGTTTCACCTCCGCGCGACCAGGCGACGGTCTCGATCCGCTTCCTCGTCTCGCATCGCATCCGTCTCCGCTCTTCTTCTTGCTTCGTGCATCTCTCCTTCTCTGACGCCGGTGCATCTCCACGCTCGTCGTCTCCATCGGCTGAACTCGTTCGCCCTCCCATCGGCTGGAACCTTCCCTCGATTCTCGCCTTTTTCGACACGCTCAACGGCTCTCGGACGCGAACCTTCTCCCCTCACGTCTGAGCCAGTCAAACGTGTCCACGTGTCCACGGACACGAATTCCTGCCTCCCGAACGTGAACATATTCTCTTCGCGTCCGGCCACTCCCCGCCTTTTTCGCGTCCGTCCTACTCCTTGGCCTCCACGAGTCCACGTACGTGAATCTTCTCTTCACGGACGTGAATCTTCGCACGTCCGTGACCCACCTACTCTCTGACCCACCCACTCTATCATAACTTTTTTTCCTCACCTACTCCGCTGCCTACTCCCCATCGGCTAACCACTCCTCATCGGCTGGCCGGCTCACTTCCCATCGGCTTCTCACATCTTTGATCGGCTAATCCGTCCTCTCATCAACTTCTCCCTCCCATCGACTTCTTTCTCCCATCGGATCTTCGCTCCCGTTTTCCTGTCATGGCCACCGAGTCCACTCTCAGTTCTGGCACTCTCTCAGTCGCCGAGTCTGCTCCGGCCCTCGGTGGCTCAGACCACACCTCAGACACCACCTCGCCGATCTTCTCCCCTCCTTACGCTGCTGTGAATGTGAAATCTCACGTTCCTATCTCCTTTAACCTCAACGCCAATTATTCCAAGTGGGTTTTCTTCTTTAAATCTCTTTGTGGAAAATTCGGCCTTTGGTCCCATATTGATGGCTCCGCTCCACCTCGCCTCAATGATCCTCAGTGGGACATTGCCGAGTGCTGCGTGCGCAGCTGGCTGCTCGGCTCGATCGACGACTCTGTCCTTGACCTCGCCATGGATGATACCGATCCCACCGCTCTTATTGGGCCGAAGCTCTGGCTACTGCGACGTACCTTCTCAATCGGCGTCTATGCTCCTCCATTCAAAACAACGTTCCCTACGCCCTTCTCTACCGCATGGCGCCCGACTACTCCCACCTTCGTGTTTTCGGGTGCCTCTGCTACCCAAATCTCACCGCCACAGCTTCCCACAAACTCGCTCCCCGCTCCACCGTCTGTATTCTCCTCGGCTATCCCACCTCTCACAAGGGATACCGATGTCTCGACCTTTCAACCCGATGGGTCATCGTCTCTTTATCACGTCATTTTTGACGAGACATGTTTTCCTTTCAATCTACTTCATCCGAGATCCTCCTCTAGTGATCTCGACTTTCTCCTCACCAACACCGTGCCGACCAGGTCTCCTCCACTGTCCTCTCCATCGGCCCCCTCATCAGCCGCTGCTAAGGATTTACCCTTCACATCTCCCACCACTATTCGGTCCGATGTTCCTACCATCGGACCCCCATCGGACCCACCTCCATCAGCCGATACCGATCCTATTTATCCTTCAGCCGATACCGTTCCCTCTCCATCGGACACCCCACTTCCATCGGCTCATCCGTTTCCATCGGCTCCCCCCACCCTATCGGCTGATCCATCTCTATTGGACCGATCGGAATACTAGACCCACCCGACCTCATCGGCTCAGGCTGATCTAATTCCTCCTTTTCCTCTCGTCTACAGTCGCCGACTTGGAGCCGATGACGCCCCCACCCGACCAGTTCTTCTCATTACTCCCGCACCCCCATCGGCTCCAGTTCCCTCCACCTCTCACATGGTCACCCGCTCCCAGACCGGGTCTCTCCGTCCCACTCAGCGCTACGGTCTCTCCGCCATCCACAGCTCTATCTCGCCCATCCCGGCGACTTCTCGCTCAGCCCTAGCCAACCCTTAGTGACGCGCGGCTATGGCCGACGAGTACAAGGCCCTAATGAACAACGAGACCTGACGCCTCGTTCCCCGACCTTTCGATGCCAACATTGTGACCGGCAAGTGGATTTTCAAACACAAATTTCACGCCGATGGCTCTCTTGCCCGTCACAAGGCTCGCTGGGTAGTCTAGGGTTTCTCCCAATGACCCGCTGTCGACTACGATGAGACCTTCAGTCTCGTTGTCAAACCCGCCACCATCCAAGTCGTCCTCACCTTGGCTGCCTCTCGCTCCTGGCCGATCCATCAACTAGACGTGAAGAACGCCTTTCTTCACGGTCACCTGACGGAAACAGTCTACTGCCAGCAGCCCTCAGGCTTCGTCGACCCTTCTCGTCTCAACGACGTCTGTCTCCTTCAACGCTCTCTCTACGGCCTCAAACAAGCCCCTCGTGTCTGGTACTAGCGCTTTGCTGCCTATCTTCGGCACATCGGCTTCGTGGCCTCTGCGTTCGATAGTTCCCTGTTCACTTTTCATATAGGCTCCGCCATTGCCTATCTACTTCTCTATGTCGATGATATTTTCCTTATAGCGTTTTCGACATCTCTCCTCGACCAGATCATGGACTGACTCCACTCTGAGTTTGCCATGACCGATGTTGGTTCTCTCCACCATTTCCTTAGCATCTCTGTAACCCGCTCCACCCACGGGCTCTTTCTTTCCCAACGTCAGTACGCCATCGACCTCTTCCAGCGTGCGGGCATGGCCGATTGTCACTCCACGGCCACCCCGGTTGACACTCGAGCCAAACTCTCTGCTGCTGATGGCGCCCTCGTTGCCTATCCCTCTCACTATCGGAGTCTTGCCAGGGCTCTCCAATACCTCATACTCACCCGACCCGACCTCACGTATGCTGTCCAGCAAGTGTGCCTCTTCATGCACGCTCCGCGCGAACCTCACCTCGCGTTGCTCAAGTGCATCCTACGCTTCGTGAAGGGCACCCTCTCCAGCGGGCTGCATCTCAGCTCCAGCCCCATCGGCTCCCTCACCTCGTACTTCGACGCGGACTGGGCAGGCTGCCCCAACTCTCGACGCTCTACGTTCGGCTACTGCGTTTACCTCGGTGATACTCTCGTATCCTGGTCCTCAAAACGCCAGACTACAGTGTCCCGATCCAACGCCGAAGCCGAGTACCGCGCCGTCGCCGAGTGCTGCTGCTTTGCCAGCTTCTCCAGGAGCTCCGTGCACCCCTTTCCACCGCGACCGTCGTCTACTGCGACAATGTCAGTACCGTCTACATGACCGCTAACCCGGTCTATCACCGACGCACCAAGCACATCAAAATCGATATCTATTTTGTCCGTGACAAGGTCACATTAGGACAGGTTCGGGTGCTCCATGTACCATCGGCACATCAGTTTGCCGATATAATAACTAAAGGACTGCCCACGCCTTTGTTCACCAGTTTTTGGTTCAGTCTCTGCGTCCGTTTCCCTCCTGCTGCGACTGTAGGGGTGTTAGATAGACCACTGACCTGGGTTGTTTATGTATAGACCTGACCTCCCTTTATACGTTTTAGGGTCATAGTCATTGTACACAATCTACACTGAGCATATGAGATTTGTATTGATTCATGACAAAAGGAACAAAGAAATGCGAGCGGATGGAAACTTTCTGGAGCTAACCAACAAATATATAAGCTAGGCAAGGCTAGATCAAATGCTGCCAATGCACACATTGTTTCTGAACGTTCTTTCTACCGTTCTTTCCTCTGAAGTTGTCATTTTGTTGTGCTACAATTCCCCAGAATCTCAGATGGAACAAGGAGCTAGGTAGGTAGCAAACAATGCAAAGCAGCCAGAAGAAAAATCCAAGTCCTAGGAATCCCAGGTACCTCATGTACGTGTACACAATACACACTCAAACGACATAACTTCATTTCCTTTTCAGAGGAACAACATATATGCATGAAAAACGCAAAAAATGAATAAACTACAGATATTGAGGAATATATATAAGTAGAGCTAGCTTACAGCATTAGGGGCTGGTTCCATTGGTGATTCAATCCAAAGGTGTGGAGAGCCGGCGCAAAGGGCGTGGAAGGCCATGGGAGGTCATCTTGCAAGGGATGATCACAAAGGCTGGAGGAGGAAGAGGGTGCCATCATGATGATACTAAAAGGGTTATAATGACGATGATCTTTTTATTTGATTTTCCTTCCAAGAGAAGAAGAAAAGCTAGGCCTGCCCACACGCACACATTGACACATGCATGGTACACTTTCCACTCAATGAGCTTTTAGAATCTCTCACCAACATGCATGTGTAAAAGGAGAGAAGAAGTATACTACAGAGATTGATGAGAGAAATAATGGATCCAGGTGCCCATAAGCTAAGGCTTCCTCGCCGCTTTCTCTCTTTTTATATTGGCTGGTAAGTTTGTTCACATGCCATGCCTCTCCTTCCAAAGTATCTCACTGCAACTCTCTCTCTCTTCCCAGCAGTTAACATCATCATACATATGTAGGATTTCTGTCTTTAGATCCATATAAGCATATGCATGATTTACTACCCTCCAGCATCTACAGTACAATAATATGCTGCAGACTAATTAGCTGTTGTTCTTCAAATGCAGAAAACTGCATGCAAGCCAAAAGCAATGCAATTATTCATCTTGGCATCTATAACTTGGTTGTATTAATCGATTGACATCCGTGACAGGTTGATGCAGATGTCAAATCATTCATGCATGCTACAACCTAATTAATCAGCAGGCTGGATCAAAATAGATGGGCCCTAAACTGAAAACGAACCATATATGAACATGCTACGTGGGCTCATTCAGGCAGTTAAACAAATTAAAGACTGGTCAAGTTAGCATCTGGACAGCTGGTAAAAATTAGAATGACGTTGATTACATGCATATGATCCTGTGGTAAGTGAAATAGGGTACGCAAATTAAAGAGAGTAGGGTGTGAGACATTGTCGGAGAAGATCGAGATGGATTAATTAATTAGCGAGATATTTGTATCTCTTTTGGGCTTCCAATTACTCCATAATCCAGATCACATTCAATTCCTACACTCATGCGATGGACTGTATATTATGTGAAGCTTTTGAAATAAAGGGACGAGGCCAGTTCCGGTCCTTTTTCCTCTGAATAAGAGCACTTTGTGGTCTCGGTAATTGTGATGTATGTAGTACTATAATATATGATTCCATGCAAATGATGCATGGGCTGATGGACATGGCACTGGCAGCAGGCAGCAAAGCAAGCTAAGCTAAAGCTAGGGTGCAGAAAGTTAAAGTTGGTCTCAGCATCAGCAGCTGGGCCTTCCTTCTCCAGTTCTATCTGGCCTGGCCTTCTCCAAGAACAACTAGTAAAACTGGAGAATAACACTGTGCATTCACAATGCAACTTGCTAAATCACACACCACTGCCTGTCCTAGCTACACCTCGAGAAACACATGCATGCTTTCCTATAGGCAATATGTATAAACAAGCTAATTAAAATACCTACAGGACTGATGGATCAGATGAGCCCCACATCGATGCATTCATGCACGCATGCCATGTCATTGGAGAGAGGCTGGCCAGCCGTGCGTGAACCATATGAGCAAAGCTAGAGATCGACACTGATCTTCTGCAGCTGCATCTATCAGTACAGTATGTATGTATGGGCAGATGCTATATCATATATGTTGCCTTTACTTGGCCTATTATATGGTGCATCCAGCATCTGCTCTCTTTAATCTTCTCTCCAGAAATATCCCCTGCTTTTATTTTATTTATTTATTCCCTACATACAATGATCGATCTATACAAATACCCACAACACATCAGTATTATATCTTACACGCATATCAGAATATCACGTGCATGACGATATGCCGATGAGTCTCGGTGTATGTGGGTCAAGCGCCTTTGTGCCAATTAACATGCATGCTTACATCGATCACATCAGTATAAAAAGGAGAGATCATATATAAAGATGAGCAAACGAGCCATGCACTGCATCGATCGAGCCTTAAAGAAAATGAAAGGCAACAGAAGAAAGGCATCGGGAGAAAGGAAAGGGAAACTAAAGAGAAAAACGCAAACAATAAAGAAGGAAAGGAGATGTACTCCCATCTATCACCTCCAATAGTTCCATCAAACATGTCTGTCTAGATTGCTTTAACCTCATCTAATCGATCGATCACTTCTTTTCCAAAAGCCAGCTAGCGCTCTCTCTCTCTCTCTCTATCTATCTATCTATCTCTATCTATCTATCTATCTATCTATCTATTGATTATTACATTGAGAGTACTCTGCTTGCTGCTTGCATAAATGACTACTAGCCAGATCGACGATGCGTTCATCAGCGCGATCGATTGACTGATTAAGCACTATGGCCGCCTTAAAGCAATGAAAACATGTGTGTGTATATATTTTGCTGCCATGATTACCAACTTTTGCAATGCAGTACCCTTATACCTTCCACCCCATCATGGCCTAATCATAATGTTTTGCTTTCTTTTAAGGTCGTCTCTTCTTCCTTAAAAGGAACAAGAATATGATGCATGCATGCATATGTAGTCAACCCTCTGAGCGATTTAATTAGTTTTCTCATCAAATCAACTCAATTAATATCATGCTTAATTGTAAATATATTACTATTTCAGTATCAAAAATTCATACTACATAATTAAGTACGTATGACATGCCATTGGAATCAATATTTTCTTTTTGGCCGGTTGGAAGTGATTTCAGAGAATTAACATTAAATATTTGCAGATAACACTAATATAGTACTTCCTCCGTGAAATATAATGGCTTGTGATGTTTAAAATGTATTATTAAATATATGGATTATAAGTATCCACCAAGCCCAACCCCATGAATTTAATTAATTTATCCTTTCACGCAACAATTGCTTTTTAGATAATTGATAGAAATCCAGACTCTAAATTATTCACTTGTGGATATATACAACCAAAGTTATTTAGACTCCACGCATCACAACAGTAGAAAAAAAACATGAAAAAAAGCTAGAAGACCAAGAAAGAAAGATAAAAAACTAAGTTTCAAGTCTCCTTCTATGTCATTGTTTCAAACTTGGTATATCCTTGTGTAGAAACAATCCATCCGTCTATTTAGAAACGTTGATGTCAAAATTGTCCTGCTAGAAATTAATAATATGTTGCTTGTTGAACCCTATTGACTATCGTGCAATCACACCGAGTCGATCCTAAGAAGTAGCTTGATCTCACCCAATCCCTAAGCACAACCCACCAAACAAGGCCTGTCATCTTTGAATTCGACTGTGGATGCAGAGAGGGAATGAGTGGGACTAGCCCGCCCTGTCACCGTGCAACCGCCAAGCGCACCATGCCATCCTATGAACACAAAGAGGGAATGAAAGGGACTAGTCCTTCCTATCTCCAAACCGCTATTAATCTTCAACACACCGCTCTTACCCCCCACTAGATCCAAGGTGCCACAGTGGATCTGCTTGGATCCAGTCTTGTGCCATAGATCCATCCCTCCGACCAAAGAAACATCCACGCCATCATATTGTCTTGTTGTCATAGCGAGAAGATGAATGGACTAGCCCGTGTTGCCTCCCTAGTACCACCAAGCTTCACACGCCGACTCACCAGTCCTCGATCTCTCTGGTTTACTTAAGCACGAGGTCCAACACCTCCGCTATGATGCTATTGTCAAGAACCTGCGTCCTTCACCATCAGACTAGGTTGTTGTCGAGTCGCTCAAACCAAGCCACACTAGCTAGGAAGACGATGGATTTGAACAAGGGCACCATAGCCGGCCACAGTGGTGCTAGATATGAATTAGCCGCACACCACCCTGACGAGGATGCCTGTCACCGTCTTCTTCACGGTTGCACGCTCATATCGTCAGCGTGGTTACTATCAGTACCACCACCTTCTTCATGGGTGAGAGATGAAGAAGAGAAGCCATGCCGCCGACTTCCTTGCAACTGCATGAGGGCGGTGGCGTTTGAAAATTTCACTAATGTTGGTCTCAGTTAGCTGAGCAGGTAGCCTCAAATGACGACAACCATAAACTAGTAACGTGGCTTGATTGAGGGGTTATGAAGGTCTTTTCCCTTCCTACTTAATGTCCTTGAAAATCCCGGAAGCCTTTATATTGGTGAATAGGGGAAGCACATATATGTAACTACAGTGAATTAGCGAGATGGAGAGGAATCTTCTCCATGGAACACTAAGAAAACACTGCACGAGCTAGACTAAAAAATCATTGATGTCACATCATTGCATGATGGGATCGCTACGTATAAGTAATAATAGAATACATGAATTTGTATGGAGTTCATAAAATTTCATTGGTGTCGTGTGTCACCATGAAATACCCCATGATCCGCCCCTTGATATGTAGAATTATAGATATGGCTACATGCATTAAGAAAAAAGATTAATTGATCATATGGATGCAGTGGGAAAAGAAAAGTAAGGGCCGACCGGAGGGGCCTTTGCTCCTGTGTGTCCTCTAAAGGTGATCGAGAAGACAAAAGGGGCCTGGGAGGGAATATATTCTTACTTTCGATTGCAATTTGCTACATCATTTCCAAATCCAATCCGATCCATCATTGTCTATGTGCATAGTTTGTCCTCATTAAAACTGATAATATTAATACTCTTCATACTGTATATATGTCACGCTAATAAGTTTCTATGGACACATATACATACACCATGTGTCAGCTAGCAAAGCAAGCTTGTTTAAGGTACGTATTGCAAGCTGATATATATGCACGCATGCTAAGATGTAGGTATATATACCATATATACACGTAGAGATAGAAATAAACACACGTACATAACATGGGAGTGAGAGAGAAGCAGGAAAAAAGGGTGAGATATGTGGTTGGTATGACACTGTCATAACATTTTGTCTCAGTGATATTTTTTTCCCCTTTTGGAGAGGATGTTTTCTGATTTTATACATGTTATAAAAAGACATAAAAATTGAGAATAATTGGTAAGATAATTAATATGTGTATATCATTATATGAAATCAAGTTCAAATTCGACTTGTAGAAGTTAAATCTATATTTTTGTTTTAATATATATGCTGAATTTGAACGTGTATATTTGTGTAATGATATATTACACATTGATCTCGTTAATATTTTTAAAAACAATTTGGGTGACATGCAAAATCAACGGACTTCCTCAAGGGAAAGAATTTTTCTTACCTATATACTGGAGATAGATGTCACATCGATAATTGAAACCAGAAACTAGCTAACTAGTTTTAGACCCAGTTAAAAATTATATAAATATTTTGCAAGAAAATATATAAATGATTTTGATAGTTAATAAAGACAGTTTCGTAGTTTTGAAATGACAATCGGATCAAGAGATCATGATGAATGGGAATGCAATTGACAGAAGGATCAAGCTAGTACACGTTAGCAGCACTGTACCAGTGAGGTTTAAGGCCTACACTAGGCCCATGTGTGTTGGCAAGCAAGCATACACACATGCAGCCTTTCTAGATGGCCGGCCAGCACTGGACTGCATTATATCAACCTGCAGGATGGTGGCCCACGCACTCTCTCTCTCTCTCTCTTCTTTTTATGGTTTGTGTACATATGTTGAAAAATTAAATGATTGTGTTCATATTTACCAGCTTGAAAGAATGATGCCAATAGAGAATAGTTATATGCCTAGAAATAAAAAAACTGACTTGATGAATCCAACTAATGAGCACAATCAAAGTACTCAGAAAATGCACAAAATCTGAGGCTCTAAACCATGTTGTCAATTTGAAACACGGATGAATGAACATGTACGTTAATTTGTCGAAAGTTACACAGAGAGATGATAAGCTTTGTGGTGATTATTCATGGGCCGGGATTTCGGAGGTACGGCCTACAATTAGGCCCAACAGGAAAGAGCCTCATGGGCTTCCACCATACTGTGCATGCATTTTTTTCGTCCTGCCCATAGGTCCCCTTGGCACTTGCATACAATATATTTATTGTTAGGGCTTTGTTCAGTTTGTTTGACTAAATCAACCATACCAAAAACTGATAATGTCAAATTTTGTTATATTTTGATGCTATCAAATTTTAATAGTATCAAATGTATTTGATTTGAAGCCTTACCAAATTCTAATAGTGTTTTTTTAGTATTGCTAGGGAACGGCATCCCATTTGAACGAGATACTTTATGTTGCTAATATCATAATGACATCATCACCTTCACCTAAGTATCATATTCGATACCTAAGTATCAAAATCCGTTACATGAGTAGTATCGAGTGATATCAAGATTTTAGATTTTGGTACTAGATATACAATACCAGGACATATATGTGGGTATTAGGTAGATATCTAGGTACTAAGTCTGATACTATGACTATCAAGCTAATACTTATAGGTATCAGTACCTAGATATCAAGTCTGCTACATTGGACATTAGGCTAGTACCTATCGGCCGTCTGCTACCAAAGTACCAAACTTATATCAGGTATAATTTGTGGGTATTAACCTTTATATCAACTATAGTCAAGAAGTTTATACTGATGATAGTCAAGAAGAAAACAAAGGTAACAAGATAAGCAAGTATATGAGATGGTTACCTTCCCATCCCTGTCACATCCTTCCCCAAGTAGGTTTGTTGTGGGCTGTCATGAGGAACAACTTAAGCCTTTGAAGCCATGTCCTTCTCCCCTGAAAGGATTCATTGCGGTGCGGGTTGGTGAGAGAAACGCCATAAGTCTCCAAAACCACCTCATCAAGGGCATGCACCAACATAGGTCCAAGATGAAGGGAGGAGTCAGAGAGGACAGAAAAAGTAGGGGGAGGAGGAGGAAAACTCACCGGTGCTAGAGTAGGGTAGTCAATGTTCAAAGAGAAAGAAAGAGATGGCATAGAAAAGTGGATTTCACTGAATGGTTATTTAGTCCTCAGACAAGATTTTGGTATATTTTATGTTATCAATTTTTTTATAGTATTGAATACATTTGGTTCGAAGTATTACCAATTTTGATATTGGTTTTTTTAGAGTTGAAGCTTCCGAAATTACTAAATCTTGGTAGTATAGTATTGGCTAAAAATTGTTTGGTTTTTTGCCTTATCAAATTTTGTCATTCTCAAAATTTTAACGGGGCTGACAGTGACATCTAAATAGAACCTTAGCTTTATTCTTCCTCCATTTTCCATTACGACTAACCTTATCAGTACGACAACAGAGTCATCGAGTGGTCCACTATCCCCTAATTACCTCCTGCCTAGCTCGTCCGTTTAATTGAAGAGTATCTTTTTTTTCTTTTCATTTCTTTTTAGGAAATTTATATAAGTAAAATTTGTGCGTTCCAAATAGATCATTGTACAAGATCAATTAATTCTGGCATAACAATGAAAATTCATGCTAGCTCTTGCTGCATGATATGCGTATGACATTGTTGGCATGCATGCATGCGTTGGACTTTTTGGTGAAACAAGTAACTGTAATGTATTTGTATATATCGCTAGACTTATATTTCCTTCAAAATTCATTTCAGTTTCACATATTACATCTATTTTTTCTTCTTCAATGAAAATTCTTATTTATTTTATTTTCTCTTAATCGATGCTCCGCTCAATACAAGTATTAAATATTAATTCTTATGGCTTTAAGAAAAAAACAAAAACGGAGAAAAGAGAACTGAGGTGCACCGAAGGGCATGCAAGGGAATCGTATATTTTTATTTAGTTATAACTCACTAACTGTAGTTAGTACTATAAAACTTACCTGATGTCTGTGTCACATCATCTTAGAATCTTGGCTGACTATTAGATCAATCCTATGGCACAAATTATTCTACGGTGGGCTGCCCTCCACGTGTAACGATAAGTCAAATACATCGTGCAATCCATACGAGTCCATCACCTTTTAGCTCCCCTCACGAGATCCATCATACATTACATTGCCATTAGTTTCTAAGAAATTTTCGCATACCGATTTTAGGTATATTAAAAATTTATGGCAAAACATATTTCAGTTTGATTTATTTTTCTTCGGATTCCCATAGGGATTTATTTATAGGTGGTTTTGGAAAGTATGAATATACTTTCTATGATACAAATCTAAACCTATAAGATAAGCTTTGGGTGCCATAGAACTAATTTGTCCATATATAAAAATCCTTGTTAGGATTAAAGGATTCCATGCATTATATCGAAGTAACCTGCAGGCAGCAAATCGGTCAATGCAAGAGAGGAAAGAAGTATATATGTGGATAGGACAAGTTGAGGTAGAAGAGGCGCGAGGTACATGTGCGTGCTGTATAATTAAAGCTAGATACAGAGATATATATATAGAGGCCGCAGGCAGCATAGCGATGGAGAAATTAAGCTGGTGAGTTGTACTTGGCCTGTGGCCATGGAGATCCCCGGCGAGTGCGAGTACCGGAGCGAGCCGGTGCTGGTGACCCCGAGCCAGCCCACGCCGCGCCGTTCCCTCTACCTCTCCAACCTCGACGACCAGCGCTTCCTCCGCTTCTCCATCAAGTACCTCTACGTCTTCCCCGCCTCCGCCGCCGTCGCAGTCGACACCCTCAGGACCACGCTCGCCAGGGCCCTCGTCGACTACTATCCACTCGCCGGCAGGCTCAGGCCTAGCGACGACGATGCCGCCAAGCTGGTTGTGGACTGCAATGCCGAGGGCGCGCTCTTCGCCGAGGCCTTCCTGCCGGGGCTCACCGCCGGCGACTTCCTCCGGGGCACCGCCAAGCCGCACAAGTCGTGGCGGAAGCTGCTCTACAGAGTCGAGGCGAGCAGCTTCGTTGCCGTGCCGCCGCTCGTCGTCCAGGTTACTTATCTCGCTAGCTACATCGATCTTCTTGCCAGTTTTATCACCAGATTATTTGCACCACGCTCCTAAAAATACATTTCCTCAAATAAACTTCTTTTTACTATATTATAATCCTCAGAACATTGTTATAAGCGTTTATTTCTCAACATAATTAATTTACCGATATAATCAATCAGATAATTCATGTTAATAATCTGGTAAATACTCTTTTTTATACGCTACGTGAGTAGAATGATTACATCGCAGCAACGTAGCTAAATGCTACTATTGCTTTAAGATTAGTGCTGATCGATCGATCTGTCCCATGCATACATCTAGTGCTGGTTGAGCTAGCTAGCATTGATCATCACCTGATTGGTAGCTAGTAATTAAGGAAGAATTATTGATAGCTAGTATAATCATTAAGGAAGCACCACACACCCAGTTGGTAGCTCCACTAGCTAGCAAGCAGGAGTACTTATCTTGTCTCTCTCTTGATGATGAATTTGTTGCCTGCTTTTCTGGTCTGCTAGTTGGTGAAGTGGATTTCCCTCCGGCAAACTGTTTAGGCTTAGTTCTATGGAGAACGAAAATAAATATTAAGATAATCATATAAAATAAAAAGGTGAATAATTAATTAAGTATTAGCTATTATAAATTTAAAAATTGATTAATATAATTTTTTAAAACAACTTTTAAATATATATATTTTTTAAAAAACATATTTCGAAAAGTATGCTCACGTAAAAGCAGAAGAGTTTTTAGCCCTTTCTATATATCCGAACATAGACTTAGGCTGGTTCGGATGTCCGCTTTTCAAACTTTTGCTCACTCATTTTTAGCATGTTTATGGAACCGCTAAACAACGTGTTTTTTTTAAAAATCTATTAAAAATGCTGTTTTAATAATTATATTAATTTATTTTTTAAAAATGTTTATATATAATATTTAATGAATCAACGTTAATGGAGCGTATTGTACTGGGTCAGGTTTCAACCCAGCCGAACCTTAATGGAGATGGGATCGCTAGCTTGCTGCTCATCTTAATTATATCATTTCCTTTAGTTTGCTTGTGACCACCAGCAAATTAATCAGGCGCAAGCTGGAAATTATGTTATATTAATTAGCTGGTATTCATGCTCGTCATATATATATATATAGGCATACTACAGCAACAACAAGCATGAATAATAATGCAAATTATGTGGTGGCTGGCCAGGCTTGCGCTAGCCATCGTTAAAGTTAGCAGATGAAAAAAAAAGCTGACGATAGATAGGAGATCGACTTTTTCCTTGTAAAAAGAAAGGCAAGCATGCAGGCCATGATCTACCAGCTAGCAGGGGAGGAGGAGAGGAGCCTTTTAGGCATACGGGATGATCATGGGTAGCTGTATCTCGGTGTGTCCATCCATATTTCTCTGTCACCAATCCACTAAGCTGCTATCTAGTAGTAGATCACTACTAGTTGCTAGATAGACATAGATTGAGGTCAAGCCTATCTATCAATCTAGGAGTATCATATGTACATGCATGCATGAGCATATTAAACGATTTGCCAATTTGTTCGATCCCCAACATGTACATACATATATATGCACCTTGCTTCTTCCCCCCTCTGTTCTTAAAAAAAAAACTATTCCTATAATGCTGATACAAATTCAGTACTAACATCAAAATACCAAAATACCCTCGTGTGTGCCGCCCAATTTTTGGCAGCAAGACATGCAATTAGTTTCTGGTGCTTTTTCCGTGCATTTTTTTTACCACGCAGTAGTAGTTGGATGTGGCTGAAGTTAGCAAATGACAGTTAATGCTTGCTTGCTAGCTAGTCCCTCTAATAAAAAATAATTAGATTTTGTCTATGAACTAGACAACTGTGTTCAAGTTTGTAGGTAAAAATTGATTTATTTTATACTTCATAGCTAAAAATTAATTTATTTTAAAACGTAGTGAGTAGACGAGATGAGAGCGGGATCTTGATTACGGATGCAAAAATTATTCTTTAAGAATAGACCGCCCCCCTGTAAAAAGTATAGTTAGGTAAGTAATCTTCATCAATTTCAAGCCTTGTGATGTACTCTATCAATTGTTTGAGTATGCTGTGTGGATGTGTGCATGCATTTTGGGAATTGCATCCATTCATTCCTAGCTTTTAAAAAAAAAGGCTCCATCAATGAATAAATTAATGATAATAAAATGTAATGTTGTGCCACGTACGATTTGAGAATGGAGAGGCAGGAAAGCAAAGAAGAGCAGGCAAGATGAGTTGGAGATGCGGAGGTGTTAACATTTAATTATTTTTTATTTGACTCGATGGTCGCCCTCCACCGCCGCTAATCTCACTGTACTAGCATTACTGGTAGTAGGTTATTAGTGTGCTGTGATCTCTCTACTGCATGACTCGATGGCACGCGCATGCCTATTGCTTTCATCCTGTAGCAGTGGAGGAATAGGAGTATCCAACAGACAACCAGTACATTAACTGCTATGTTCAATTCGATTTCTTTTCATTTTCATTCATGGATCAGTTCCGTTTTCTAATAACCTAATTATGACATGCAAGTAAATTTATCATCACCATAATATCATCGATGGATGGATGATATGTAGTAGTTGATTTGCAGGTGACGCAGCTGGGTTGCGGCGGCATGGTGTTGTGTACGGCCATCAGCCACTGTCTCTGCGACGGCATCGCCACCGCCAACTTCCTCCACGCCTGGGCACGCGCCGCCGTCCATCCCGACGACCGCTCCCTCTCCGTTCTCCACGACCGCCGCGCCTTGCGCCCGCGCTGCCCCCCGCGCGTCGCCTTCACGCACCCGGAGTACAGCAGCGGCACAGAACCCAGCCTCCTCTCTCAGCTGCTCTCCCATCCACTGGACCCCGTCTCGCTCACCTTCACTGCGACCCACCTCCTCCGCCTCAAGATGCGCTGCTCGCCGTCTCTCCGCTGCACCTCCTTCGAGGCGCTGGCGGCGCACGTCTGGCGCGCCTGGGTCCTCTCCCTCGGCCCATCGCCTTCCCTGCGCGTCAAGCTCCTCTTCTCCGTCAACGTGCGCCGCCGCCTGAAGCCGGAGCTCCCCTGGAGCTACTCCGGCAACGCCTTCGTGCTGGGCTGCGCCGAGGCGACGGCGAGCGATCTGGTGGCGTCGGGCGGGGTGCGCCTGGTACAGGAGGCCAAGGAGTGCATCGACGACGACTACGTGCGCTCCATGCTGGACCTCCTCGAGGAGCGGCGCGGCGCAAAGCCGGACCTGGCGGCGACGCTCGTCATCTCGGCGTGGACGAGGCTGGGGCTGGAGGACATCGACTTCGGCAAGGGGAGGGCGGCGCACATGGGTCCGCTCACCAGCGAGACATACTGCGTCTTCTTGCCGGTGGTGGGCGACCCCGACGGCGTCACCGTGCTGGTGTCCGTGCCGCAGGCCGCCGCCGAGAGCTTCGAGCACCACTGCTGCCTGCTCGACGAGGATCCTGTTATGAACAATGGCACGGCGGCCATAGCCGTAGTGGAGAAGGAGCACGACGGCAGCAAGAAGAAGCAGCTGCAGCTGCAAGGATCCGACCACCTCGTCGGGCATCGTCACGGCCGCCATGACATCCTCGCCTAGCTACTAAATTTTATTTCTGAATTAGTATGCATGCCTCAATTAATATTCTAATACATACTATCAATGTACGATACAGATTAATATCAAATTAATATATTAATATTATCTATCGATCGTCCATCAAGCAGGTATCTAGCTCTTTTCGATCCCTATTTCCTTTATTAATTTATAGCTTGTCCATCGCTTCAAGCCATCCGTGATACGGAATGATATGATATGATGCAACCTTTAGCAAATTAATTAATTAACTAACTAAAGCTTAATTATCTTCAACTAAAGAATATTAATTTAGTCTTTTAACGTACAAATTAGTCTGCCCGATAGCTAGCTCCATCATCACCTTAATTAATAATTAGTACCTTTTTGAGTCATGCCACCAGCGGAAATTAACACCGACAATTTTACAAAGTGCCGTAGTATTAGTATCTAGGCAAATCTGGCACGAATTAAAATATATTAATTATATTGATGCAAAGCTGACGGACCTAACTGGGTATTAATTAATTTGCTTAAGCAGTCAAGCTTCAATACAATCTGCCACTAACTCCTGTACGTACCTTCTAAATAGATTAAAAATAAGGTCATATATACTTATTCCCCGCAAAATTAAACAAGCAATAAATTATTAAGACGTACTACTGTTAATTAATTAAGACGTACTACTGTGAGCTGCAAAGAAAATTATTAAGAGTATATATAAATATTCTCAACTCTCTCTCTCTCTGTCTTAGGACTATATATTATATTGAGGCACAAAAGAAAAAAAGAATTAATGCGGAAAGTACATTATGATGCATGCGCGCCACGAATACGATCGATGACGTTGATGCAGATCGATCATAGGAGTATGTAATATATCGAGCATACATGCATTTACCTGTATGAGAGGCAAGATCATCTCGATCTTCCGTAAAAAAAAAATCATCTCGATCGATATATATATATTCAGACTCTCCCATTAATTGCAAGTAATATTCAGCAGCTGCGTATAGAGACAGATCAATCGATCGATCTATCACAGCAAGAAATATACTGTACTAAATATCTCGCTGAGCCAGCCAGTCTTCAGCCTGACGAAACCTGTAGATCGAGCCATCTGAAAAAAAAGAGAGATAGTACATGTAATCAGTTCCTTACAGTTAGGAGGAGGAAATTAATCTTAATGCATTCGACCGAAACTGCAGAAAAAGAAAAAAAATTACAATCTTCTTCCTTTTCGTTTTACAAACGAAAATAGCGTCAATCGGCATTGCTTTTTTGGTTTTAGAAAAAGGTGAATATATGCTAAATCAAGCTCGCATATACGTACAATAGTGCCTATATTTTTTTCTTTTGCTCTTTATATCATGTAAACATTAATTGTATATACGTTGGTTTAGTATCGACCAACCTAAAGCATCTTCCTTTTGATAATGAAGACGAAGGCGGATAAGTGGAGATGTGAGGAGGCGGTGGTGGCTACGGATGCGACTATTGGCTGGTGATGAGAGTGATTTGGGGTTTAGGGTTTTGGAGAGTGAAGGCGGCGAAGTGGAGATAGGAGGTGGCGGTGACGGTTGCGGTTGTCGGTTGGTGGCAGTGAGAGTGATTTGGGGTTTTGGGTTTTGGAGAGTAAAGGTGGCGAAGCGGAGATAGGAAGAGGTGGTGGCTGCAGCTGTGGCTGCTAGCTAGTGGCAGTGAGAGTAATTTAGGGTTTAGGGTTTTGGAGAGTGAAGACGGTGAAGTGGAGATAGGAGGAGGCGGTGGTTGCTAGTTGGGGACGGTGAGAGTGATTTGGGGTTTTGGGTTTTGGAGAGTGAAGGTGACGAAGTAGAGATAGAAGGCGGCGATGGCTATGGCTGCTAGCTGGTGGCGGTGAAAGTGATTTGTGTTTTAGGGTTTGGAGAGTGAAGGCAACAAAGTGGAGATGGGAGGAGGTGATGGCTACAGCTATGGTTGCCAGCTGGTGGTGGTAAGAGTGATTTGGGGTTTAGGGTTTTGAAGAGTGAAGGAGTTTTTTCGAGTTAGTGTTAGAAAGGTCTCAGGGTATTTTGTCAAAGTTATCATTCGGGTTAGTTTGCTTTGTCTAATAAAGAAAATAGACTAGAGAATCTGGGCACAAAGATCAAAATCTTCAAAGGATTTTCTCTATCTAATAGAGAAAATAGACAGGAGTTTTTGGTCTTATGGATTGTAAACTCTAGGGAATTTTCTTTATCTAGGAGAGCACGCTGACCAGAGACTCTAGTAGGCTTGACTAGATACTCTAGATAGCCTTCGTTGCAGAGTGCCAAGTATGACCGGACTCTCGAGTACCTGAGATCGAAGTCTGTAGTGTTTAAATATGTAAATAATGGCTAGTTTTGGGAGAGAGCGAGTTTTTAACTTCACCCACCCTCACTTTGAGGGGCTAGCGTTAACACCAAAATTTGTTAAAGTCTATAAATGGATTGGAAAGATGATTGGTTTAGTAAAGAAGAGTACGATTACTATAGAGAAGAATCAAATCGAACGAAGTAAGGAAGGATTCGGTCCAATTATAGAAGACTATCTAAATGAGATCGAGTTTGAAGAAGAGCCGTAGAACTTATGGCAGAGAAATTTATCTATATAAATCATATTGATAGAAATATTTAGTTAGTTCAGTTTACTTCCTTAGAGATACTTTTCTATTATATTTTTTAGGAAATAACATCTGATGGTTGTTATAACCACGTCGAACTCTGTAATGTCAGGATATAAATATAGACCTCCTAGAAGCTTATAAATCATCCTTTTATCAATATAACCTTGGCGCATCATCACCCTAGTTTATCTAGGTTTTTACCGGTGGGTTCTGACTCTCGACACGGGGCTGCATTGGTTAAGTTCGATCTCTGACGAAGGGATAAGTTCTGCCACTATCTCGATATATCTTACTCTATCTAAGACTGTATCGGTTAGGTTCGACATTTTAATCAGATCGAGTGTATCGCATCACGTCCGTGCGAGATCTATCGGTTTAACAAGCTCTCTCTACCATTGTCGGTCCCGTGCTGCATCGGTTAGGTTCGACCTACGAGACTGCCGACAATAGATTGAGTCGTAGGCCTGTAGGTCTCTGCCCGGTGTTTCATCAAAATGGTTAACTGATGAGTTATCTATACCCAGCGTATCGGCTCCTCAGCCGATACACACCCGTTTTTAGAGACTTTCATCGAACATTACGCCCAGTGCATCGGTCTTTCAGGTCGATGCACGTATATCTTCAGAGATGTTCTCTCATCGGCTCAGCTAGTTGATCGGTTCACTCCGTCCTTCCTTCAACACGACCAATCTAGCGTCCATCGTCCCATTATCGTTGGTCTCGATCTCTTACTGTCTTAGTTAGGTCTGATCTTCGAGATCAGTGCTAGCGGCGGCGTCATGGTGGGCGATGGGTCTCGTGCTGTGGGAGAAGCAGGCCCCGCTCCTTGTTTATCGCCCACCATATCCGGAGTGGCATCGACTTTGCAGCCGGTGTCTTTTATATGATTTCTTGCCAGTTCGCATATGTCTTCATCGACTTTCTAGCCGATGAACGAGCGGTACAGTTTTCATTGGCAACCAGGAGAGATTACGCATGTTTTACTGTTCTCTAAATACCCTTTAGTGCTTCCATCGACTCTGCGGCCGATGGATCAGGATCTCGCTTTCGCTACACCCGGAGTCATCACGTACTTCGTTGACATCTGTCAACGCCTTCATCGGCTCTCCAACCGATGGAACAGTGTCCCAATCTCTATCGGCGACCAACCGATAGCAGGAGCCATCCAGACGCAGTTGATGACCAACTCGATCCTATCGGTGGCTAGCCGATAGTGAGAGCTCGTATCAAACTGACCTGTTTGCCTTATCTCTTTGTCAATTACAGGGTCAAATTGATTGGCATGCATGCAACTACACCGTCACGACAGAGAGCGAGCCGAGGTACCCACGTCGGAGCGAAGCGGACCTCTTAGGCCTCGATGCGCGTACCTCGAGCTATAAAGAGAAACCGACAGATTTGTACTAGAGCTAAGCAGGCCTCATAGGCTTCGGTATGGTCGCGCCGCGCGTGCGAGATTCGGCACGAACAGCTGGCTATCATGCCTTTTAAGTCTATTCCCATAGTTCCTCTAGGATTCATCTCACCACTCCCTTGATTCTTGAGCCAATACTTCTTGTGAGTGAGTTATTTTGATCTTGTGAGTGGGTGAGCTAGTGTAGTGGCTTGAACACTTGTGGATCGACGTCTGGTCTTGATTAGAACTTATTACTCTTGGATGTGTTCCTCTTAGACAACTGGGCGTCTTCCACAAGGATTCGACCGCGTGAATCGTCCGAGAAAGTTTGTAAATGTTTTGCTTCGCCTCTACAAGAAAAGAGGTAATTTAGTAGAGACTAAACTCATTTCTAGGAGGCTACTTGGCAGAGCAAGGTTCATTAAAGATAAGAGCACGTCGTTCTAGTAAAGACCTTAGTAGTTGTGTAGAACCAGTGCTGTCATGGTGATAGCTTGGAGTCTAAAACTTCTTTCTAGTTATTAGCTTAGAGAGGCTCAGGATCGAGTGAGATCCGACTCTTTAGAGTTTTTAATGGATAGTGGGATCTTTAGATTTGAACTTTGATGAAATATCATGTCTCCTTGTGTTGTTTGTTCTCTACTTTTTGTAGTTGCTTTGATCTACCTTTCATCCCCACTTAATAAAGATTGTTTCTAATACATTTCTGGCTGTTAGGGTTAGAATAAGACTAGAGTTTTTGGTTGAGGTTGATTGTCTAAGTAGAACTTCGACTAGAGTTTTCGGTGTTTAGGATTAGATACTGCGATGGAAGATTTAATTTTTAATTTTGCTTTGAGGTTTTCAAGACTGCACATTCACCCCTTCACCCCGTGCAACACAGGGTTTTTGCAAAATCATTATGGCCTTTACTTCAAAGAAACTACAACCGATTATTACAGAGTTGCGGGTCGAACCGTTGTTTCTCCGGCCTATCTAGTCCTTGCTTTACTCAAACTAGAAAATCCAATCTCCGAAATAAGCGTGGGATCATTGTGTCAATTGATTTACTCAAATCACCGCTGACGATTGATGTTAAACCAAAACGGAAGATAATCCAAGTAGAGAAAACACACACTGTGCTAAGGATTGAAAGCCCTGTCTTACGGTATGGACATCAAGAAACTTAATCCATCGCGTCGTTCGTTGGATGATCGTCACCCATTCTCCGCAGGACGGAGTTGAAGGGTTTTCTTCACAACCCAATTTCTCTCTCCTCCGCGAGCTCAGCTCAGCTCCGCCTCCGCCCTCCCCTCCCCTCCGCACAGCTACAGGCTACAGCTAGCGAGCTCCCCCGGCTGCCCCCACCCACCCGATCCGGAGCACCAGCGCCAGCAGGGGCGTCCCTCCGCCCGTGCGATGCTGCCGCGCCGTCGGCGGCCCGGTCATGACGGCCTTCTTCCGCAGCGCCAACCTCGCCTCCAGGGTGTTCGACCGACAATTCCTCTCCCCTCGCCCCGGCGCTACTGTACGCCAATTCCCCATCCCATCCGATTCGCCTCACCTCTTAATCAACTAAAGGCTTCTTCTAGTTGCTGCTTGAAATTTCCTTTCTAGACTGCTTATGTCTATGCCATATCATTACATTACATTACATAGCAACGATGGGTAGATTGGACAAGATGCTTGCTGCACCATCTTCTTTCTCTTTTCTCCGATGAACACATATCAGGTCAAATATTTTTATTGTCACACTTGTCAAGTGCTCTACTAGTTCACATACTGTCAAATGAGGGCAAAAACAGCTGCACAATTATACTATGCTATGCTCTAACTGTCCAAGTGCTTTGTTTGCTGCCAACTTCCCACTTACTGTCTTGCCAGTTTTCGGATTAGTCCGATTATATATATATATATATATATACGCACAACAATGATCCTACAGGATTATTGTATCACCATCATAAAACAAATCTATGTATGACAAAGTAGTTTATCTAGCTAATTATACTACCTACTAGAAAACAAATGTAATATGCTATCTTAACTTGATTCTGAATGTATCAAGTGTTGCAACAATGTTATTGAACTTTGTCAGCGAGAAATTTGTTGTTTCGGATTGCTTTGTCTTGGAAATCATACCCCTATTTACGTACAAGATAACAAATGCTGTGAAACCTAAAATCACAAAACAGTTTCGCATTTGAGAACATGACTGTGAGGCTGTCCAAAGTGAAAGATCAACAATGAAGATCAATGATATGATTTTGTTATGTCCATGCAATTCAAAACCCGTTTCTTTATACCTATGTATTGCATCTCATGTTGTATTTAATGTAGTAACTGTTGGAACAAATACATAATTAGGTAGCATTGTGATGTAATGATGAATCTTTTTTCTCTTTCACTTAAGAACATTTAAGCCTTTTCTTCTGATCATCTTTTTTTTTTCTCTCATTGACAGGTCAACACTGTTAGACAGTTCTATGAGAACTTGGTTCCAAGTTACTCTATATATGAGATTGATTACCCAGATTTTTCATTTCGTAAATTCACTGATGATGGCAAGTATCTTGTGGCTTTTAGCCAAAACCACCAAGATTTAATTGTGTACCGCCCCATCTGGCCGACATTTTCATGCAATGAGGCATGCAACTCTCTTGATCTTCCACCAAAAGCAAAGAAATTTGACAGCTTCTTTAAGCAGCTCTACTCAATTTCACTTGCATCTAGCAATGAATACATCTGTAAAGACTTTTTCCTTTACATGGAGTGCCATCAGTTTGGCTTATTTGCGACATCAACTGCACAAAGTAATGATTCAAGCACTACTGAGGGTGCAATTCATGGGGTACCATCAATTGAGAAAATTACTTTCTATCTTGTGAGGTACAATTAACTTTTTTCAGTAGGAATGCAGTTTTAGTTGTACATTACCATATGTATTCTAACCATTCTGTCTTTCGTTTGAATGGATTTTAATTTCTTTATTTATGTTGTCAGGCTAGAAGATGGTGCAATACTAGATGAGAAAGCCTTCCATAATGATTTTATCAATCTGGCTCATAGTATTGGAGCTTACTTGTATGAGGATCTGCTATGCATTGTCTCTCTTCGATATCAAACAATTCATGTCCTACAGATACGAGATTCAGGCAACCTTGTTGAAGTACGCAAAATTGGTGCATTTTGCCAGGAAGATGATGAGTTATTTCTCCATTCACATGGTCAGGTACCTACAGATCTTTACAGCAAGATTGTTGGATCTATAAATAGTTTATATCATTTTTGTTCAGGCTTGTGTAATGTGTATGGACTAGTCTACATGTTCTTATCAACATATAATCTCAGAATCTGTTTACAACTTACCTCATGGTTCATCAGGCATACTATAATCTATCTGTCAATATCTGTCTTTGTGGTAGTATTGAGTTTTTAAAGTTTAGCATCTCAAATTACCAATTTAGAATATATGGAGTTGGTTTGTTGGTACTGGCCACATCTTACCTGTCTAATCAAATCACTGTTGATTCCACTGGAACCATGGGTGTGTTTGGTTCAAATAATGGTAATATAAGAGCTATGGAGCATCACCATGAGATTATATTTTTAGATAGAAGGGCAGTCTTTCCAGTTTTAATGGGTCACCAGATAAAACAACAAATAGGTCAATAACCGCTGCTTTTAATGTGTCACCACCCATTTTTTTTATGAAAAAAAATAGACTACAACCAAGAATATTTGTTGGACTGAACTGATATTCTACACTGCAGCAAACAGCATCTTTTTTGCTATGCTTGAAAAAAAGAAAGAAAAGAAAAATGTATGCCTCCATCTGTCCAGAAATGCATTTGTTCTGACATATTTGACTATCCATTTGCTAAGATCATTCTCCTATTGTCTTTATGTTATTTCTGTTATATAGAACAGTAGAACTTACAGTCTACTACTTCCCTCCCAAAATATAAGTGATTTTGCCCTTATATTTAGGGACAGAGGTAGTATAAGTGATTCATTTCTCGTAATTTTATTTCCACCATTTTCATTCATTCATTACTGGTTCTTTGGAAAAAGGTTTTACTTTGTTTTTACCACTATTTTTATTGTAAAAAATAACTTTTTTAGTCTAGGTGTGTCTGCAATCTGTTATTCTTGATCAACAATAGTTTATATTAGTCTAGTTGTGAACTTATGCATGATAAGTCTAAATCAAATCTATATACTAATCACGAACTGTCAATGTACTTGATGCCTGCAGGCTGTACGAGGAACATCCTTTCTTCCTGGCATCAAGCAACGGTTGTTGTCATTTATTTTTCGCAAGACATGGAATGAGGAATCTGATCAGACCTTGGTTAGCCATCTTTTCTAGTTTATTCGTTTGGTATTAATTTTTGAATCGAGGTGTGCATTGTCTTTTACGTCATGGTCTTGTTCCAAGGTTGATTACATAATTTTGAATATCAAGTAATCATATTTTGTATTCAAGTTATCCCAACTGCCATGTCCACTTCTAAACCAATATTTATACCTTTTTCCCATCCTTCTCTTGTATAGTGTTTGTTTCCTTTTTCATTGGTACTGCTGTGTGCTTTGTAACTTAATTTGTTGTGAAGTAAAATATTTTGTTCTAATTGTTTGTTTGAACAAATGGACTTGTTTACAGAGAGTCCAGCATCTGAAGAAGAAATTATATTTTCATTTTCAAGACTATGTTGATCTTATCATATGGAAGGTACCAACAGTATATCCACTGCACTTTGTCTCTTTCCTATTTTTATTTCTTGATAAGTTTCTTAACCCCTCACCTGGAACCAGTATAGTTAATTTTAGCTAACTCATTAATAAAATAACCTTGATTGTAGAGTCTGTGTTGTTAACCCAACATACCATATTGTATCACACACACACACACACACATATACACATATACATACACATACACATACACATTCACATACACATATACATATATAGGTAAAAGGTGCTTATAACATGATAGTTGAACAGGTGCAGTTTTTGGATCGTCATCACCTATTTATCAAGTTTGGTAGTGTGGATGGAGGGGTAAATACATTTTTTTTCAGACATCTTATCAATCAGTTGTGCATAACTTGTCATCATTTAACTGTAAGTACATTTTTCTTTAGGTTTCTCACAGCACTGAACAGAATTTAGCATTCTTTGCTGTGTATAACATGGAGACGACAGATATTGTTTCACTCTATCAGGCAACTATTCTCATTGAAACATGTTGTTGGAGTTGTTTCTTTTTTGCTACGTTGAGCTTATTATGCAATTTATCAACAGAATTCTTCGGAGGAGCTCTATTCATTGTTTGAATATTTTTATGACTATTTTCATGCAAATCCACAAAATTCGTCGTATGGAAATTTTATCTCGTCACATTCCAATAATGTTCAAGCTCTTGATCAACTTCGAACACTTAAAAATAAAGCAAGCAGCTCCTCACAGGTAATGTTGATAACACGAGGAGTGTTTTTTTGGGGGGCATAAGTCAGTATCTTTGCTCTGTTTGTTTGTTTCGAATGTTTCCACAAGATGTGAGATTGTTTGGAAGTTATTGTGCTAATGCCTACATCAATACTGCTCAGTTCTGCATGCTTGGATATAATGTACAGTGACACTAAATCACCAACCCAAATGCATAATGAAAGTTTTCTTAAACATTGAACTGAAAAATCTCTGAATCATCCTGACATTGAACTATCTATGATGTGAGCAATTTAAAAGCTATCCCTGTGCATTACCCTTAATAAAGGCTTGAACCTTGTGAGCTTGAGCCTGTCTTCCAGTGATGGCTTTTTCAATTATATCTGCTTCTATTAATCCCAGGACAAGTGGTTTGCTTGTGAAAATTTTAGAACGAGGCAGATCTTTGTGAAGAAAGCTAGAGGTGTGAAAATACTAGTTGATGACCTTGGATATTTCTTGATATTCACATTTATTTGATGTTACTTTTACTATTTATATATGGCAATGGCTTAGGGCTAACTAATTTAGTTAGCCTCTTTTGTTAAAAATGTGATGCTGACTTTTGGTAAATGATACCTGCTCTATATTTGCCAGTTTGTGAAAAAGATGATGGCTTTGCTACCTTACACTTGTCAATCACAAAGTCCTTCACCATACTTCGACCTATCATTGTTTCGGTATGATGAGAAGGTTTGCTCTTCAACTTGTTTGAAATAAATATACATCAGAAAGTAGTTGATATATTCGAAATTTCTTTTTGGCTACTTTTACAGTTTACAGTCAAGTTCAAACACATTGAAGATACTACCTTGACTAACAAATATGTGAATTTTAGGCATCATCACAATCTTCTCTAAGTACAAGCCATGCGAGGCACTTTGTCTATTTTCTTCCCCTTTTGACCTTGCTAAATAAACACTAGCACTCTTATGAATAAATGGTTCATCTTTTCCATGTTGACATAACTGAAGGATAACAAAATCATTTACCCACTTTCATAGGTCACTTTGGTCCACCCCAATGAATAAATAGTAGTATTTTTTCTTGCTGTTATTTAGTTTTTGACATTTCGTTGTCCCTCATTTTCAGCTGATTTCAGCAATTGATCGACACAGACACTGTACAGAGCATCCAATAAAATTTATATCAGTGAAGCAACCAAATGTTGTAAAATTCAAGATAAAACCAGGTAATTCTTAGATCATTGCCGTTAGCGGGCATCATCTAGATTCTGAAGTTCTTGCTTATATCTTCATATAATTATCGAGGACATTGGACAGTCATGGTTCATGCAACCAACACTGTAATATTACAAGGATTATGAAAGCCACATCATATGAATAAACCAAAATAATGGTTAACATACCTGAGAGGCTTTCTAAAAATCTGACTGAACAGTTTGTAAACATAATAGACATACCATATGGCTGACTGTGGAATAAGTTATTTTAGAGTTTGATATATTTTTTTATGGTCATGTAAATCAAAATATCCCTGGTTAAAACTTTGCAGGTTCAGATTCTGGTGTATCTGACAGCAGGGCAAAAAGAATAGCTTCCTTCTTGTTTCACCCATATTTCCCTCTTGCACTTTCTATCCAGCAGACATATATGCAGCCAACTGTTGTCAATTTACATTTCAGGAGATAAAAACGTTATAGCCGTTCCCTCAATTGTATTTGTAACAGTTGTGAGCGGTGCAAAACTCAGTAAAAATTTTGTCCGTCTGTAGTAGGATGTTTTATCAACAAAAATCTTATTATAGGCAAAGAAAAATGTTGTTTTAGGTCTCATTGATTCGATTATGCTGGAATGTTCATTTTGTAGGAATATGGCTGTCTGAAGGTAAATATTGTTAACAAAAGGAGCTTTACTTTTGAATTTATTACGACGTCTTTCCCTCATTGGATTCTTTTCAAGGGGCCTAGCTCAATTTGTTGCTGTATATAGGTCGTCCATTTTTGCGACATGGCCTGGAAGTGTTAAATTAGTTAGTGTGTTCAATGCGCTCGATGCAAGTAAAGTCTATGATAATTGGCCAGGAGATAAACATAAGTACTTTTTCTAAGGTCTGTGGCCTGTGGACTGTGGGCTTCTACAGTTAACCATTCATTCAGTGCAGACAAGCCCAGGGCCTGATGATTGATCCGTGTCTGGCCTTGGATGGAGTTGGACCATGCATGCCTGTTTTAACCCCCCTTTTGCAAAACGCAGGATAGACGCACACGCCAATTTTTGTGCCTACTTCCTCCATCTAAAAATATATAAAGTATTTTGACCAGTTCGTTTGTCCACCAATATAAGTGATTTTAAGATCTGAGAAGAAAAAAGTACAACAAGCGTGACCTTAGTTGTTATTCAATCCCTTAACATGTCTCTTTGTTAATTTATTCCTATTAAATATTTCAAAAGTATATACATCATTTTAGTTGTATTTTTTGTTACTTTTTTTCAAAAAAGTGGTACAATATTTTATATTTATAGACGGAGTGAGTATATATCCACACCAAAAACGGACATTAGCTACATAAATGAATGGATGAGGATGTGCAATGAAGATCTATTCGTCAAATTCTTAAGATTTTGCTCGCGAATTCTGAGAGATAAAATATGGAAAAAACCCCCCATATTTTAGAAGCGTGTCAAATATATTTTCCAATGCATGAAACGACACGTCCTGATTTGGATGTTTCTATCAAAAGTGCCGCTAATTTTAGTGGAGGTTGCTTAGGTCGTCTAAGCAACATGCAAAGATTGCTAAGTTCAGTGAGTCTGTGTGTGATAAGATGGTTCCCATTTGTTCCAAGGCTCCACGCATTAGCAAGTATCCCATCTACACGAATCCAATTCTTTGGATATTCAAAGAGATATTAAAGTTTGGATGTAATTTGGATTTGGTTTGGACAACCTAGATAACGGTCGTGGATTTCGTGTACGGACTCAAAAGCAACAAACAATTATATATATATATATATGAACTAGTATCAGAAGAAAATTAAGTTCAGTACATAAGTAAGTAGCAGACCATGCTATAATTAAACAAAATAATTAATTCACATGATCCAATCGAAACAGAGGGATAGCAGGAATGCACTGGTAGCTACCTATGTACAAGACAATCAAGCTGGAGTTCTGACGCACAAATACATGAGCACAACATACTCGCACTGCACACATCACGCATGCATGCATAGCTAGCTGGCTATATCTATACCTGTACCTGTATCTATACCTATACGGTGCACACACACATAAATACATACACAAATTATTGCATATATAGATGTATAGCTAGCCAATCCATAAATCTCAAATCGATCACACCATCGATACACGCATATATAGCTTATTATTCAGTACTTCCAGATGGCACCGTCCATGGCGGCCATGTTGCATGCCACCGACGAGATCTCGGCGGCGGCAGCGGCGTTGTTGTTGTTCTGCTCGGTGTCCTGCGACACCAGCGACGACGGCTCGCTCACCGGCTCGCCCACAAAGCCGCCACCTCCCATGTCCATCTGCTGGTGGTAATACTGCGGCATCGGCGGGTTCCCAAACTGCTGCCCGCCGCCGTTCATCTGAAGCGGGAGCGCGGCGCCGGGGAAGCCAGGCAGCGTGGAGTAGGAAGAAACAGGCGGCGGTGCGGGCGCCATGAGAGGAGGCAGCTGCAGTGCACCGTTGGTGAAGTCGTCCATATGCAGGTCGGGCATGGGAACGGAGATGATGCCGGCGGAGGCCGTGGCCATCTGCTGGTAGGTAGCCGGCGTCGGCGTCTGCATCTGCATCGGCACCGGCACGGGCTTCTTGATCCCGGAGCTCTTGTGGAAGATCCTGCAAACGGCCCAGTCGTCGTGCCTGGGCGGCATGGGGTTGCTGTTGCTGTTAGGATCGGCAGACGAAGAAGATGGCGGCTGCGCGTCGGCGAGCCTGTACTCGTGCATGACCCAGTTGGTCTTGTCGCCCTTGGGAGCCCTTCCCTTGTAGAAGACGAGCGTCTTCTTCATGCCGACGAGCATGTGGTGGTGGCGGTAGATCTCCTTGTCCTTGCCGGTGGCCTTCCAGTAGCCGGCCTCCGTCGCCCTGTTCGTCCTCATCCCCGTCGGGTACTTGCGGTCCTTGTGGCAGTAGAAGTACCACTCCTTCTCCCCAGTCATCTTCGCCTTCCCTATATATACATGCAGATCATCAGGCGATCGATCGATTAGATGCAGATGCATCATTCGATTGAATTAGCAGCTACCTGGCAAGTCCCATGGCTCGCACTTGTTGAGGTCGACCGCTCCAATGGCAGCGACGCAAAAGCCCCTGCTGTCAAGCACCTTGGGTGTAAGGTAGAAGGTGATGATCTCCTCGTCCGTCGGGTGGAACCTGAACCCGGGAGGCAGGTCAGTCTGCCGCTCCAGCTGCTGCTGCTCTCCCATGGTCGTCACTTCTACTGCTCTAGCAAATCGATCGATCTAAGCAAATTAACCAATACATCTATCTATCTATCTATCTATCTATCTATCTATCTATCTATATATATATAAAAGCAAATTAACCATGGCAAATTGATGTATGCTCGTGTATGCAAATTAAATGCTGAAATCTAGACTAATAGCTTGATAGTGCAAATTAATTAAGCTATACAGGGATCGTTTGTATAGCTAACCTCAGCTAGCTCGCCTGTAAATTAACACAGGCGCCCCAATGTACAAGTAGAAGCGAATTAAGGTGGATGGATGGATGGTGTTTGTGATGAATGCAGGCTGGAGGGCTGGGTTAAATAGGGGGAAGGCGTGTGCACGCAAGCCACTTGTCAGGGAAGACTCCATCTCCCCTTTAACTCCTGCCATTGTTTGCTTCTAATGCCTGTTCCATCTTTCCAACTGTGAGTGCTTATGCTCCGCGTGCCATGCATGGATGCATCTCTCCGCTGACTCATTTCTCTGTGGGTGCCACAGCTGTAATTCATCGATATACCGAGGCTTTACTGTCCTGCTTGTCTCATTCTTGCATCCAGATACATCTATCGTTATGATCTATCGCGTGCCTGACTACTTTAATTCCTTTATCTATAGCTGCATGATTTGTCAGTTTGTCTCTATCGTTTCTTCATGCTTCCCTAATTGTCTCGCTGCATGCAAAGTGCATCGCTTTATTGCTGGCTTATTTTGTTCTCACAAGCGAACCGATCCTCTCGTTGATCACGCATGCATAGTCAGGTTGTTGCAGGATAAAAATATACATACATCGATCCAGACAATTTAAACTCAATGCTTCCAATGTCATAATCATGTGATCAGTACATACATTCTGTTGGACTTGATAAGAGGGAAAACAATCTTGGGAGAAATCGAGATTATTCTATTTTACCTAATGCAAATATATCATGGTATAGAACAGGTCCAAAACTCCATCAGTGCTACACTATTTTAATCAAACGACTCGAATAATATACCTGTGCGACGTGGATACCCTTGTATTGCAGCAATCCCAGCAGGATTCATTATTATAGATGTATAGTAATTGCTGCGCATCCTTAGATCACTAAAACAGAACACGGGTGCCATACTGATTTACAATTTTGCATGCATGTCTATATTCTGACTTGCTTCTGCAGATACATCCATGTCTTTATATCTCTATCAATCTATAAGCTAGACTTAATGATATATATATGCAAAACAAACGAACGAACAAACAAAACGTGCAATTAATATATATGTAATGCCGTCGTCTAATATAGGTGACAGACAGATCAGGAAGGCCAGTCGATCTATAGATCGTTCACGCTGATCATGCATATATTTGCATGCATGCGATAGTACTATAAAGATAGATTATTATATTAATCTATTAGCTTGCTGGTAAAGCTAGCTAGCATGCAGTGATCGATCCCTAAAACCATGACGCGGCCGGTTACCAATTGAGCTAGCTAGGGGATATGCATGCAAATGTAGGCGCCAGCCATCATATCTCACTTGATCTCTGCAGCCATGCATGGCATATTATATCTTAAGTCCTAATTAATTTGTTTTCAATTTGATTATTGCCATTGGATGAATGCATGCGGCATATATGCATGCTTTTACACGTCATGACAATCTATCTATCTATGTATATCTGCATCCTCGTCAGTTATTTGTTTTATCTAGCTGCTTTTTCCAGATGTGCTGACACCATGACATGCATGTGCCTAATTATTTTATAATTACTTTTCTACAAAGAAAATGGCGAGACATATGCACATATATATACTAGCATTATGCATGCAATGCTCTCGATCCATTTTTATGCACACATGTTGGCCTGTTCGTGCCGGATCTCGTGTTCACGGCACGATCACGTCGAAACCTGAAAGCTTTAGTACAGATTTGTTGGTTTCTCTCTACACCTCGAGATACGCGAACCGAGCCCTGGGAGATCCATTTAACTCTAGCGTGGGTACTTCGGCTCGCTTTCTGTCGTAACGGTGTAGGTGTGGGCATACCAGTCAATTTAACCTTGTAATTAACAAGGAGGTGAGACAAACGGATCAGTCAGATGATGAGTTGATATGAGCTCTCACTATCGGTTGCCTGCCGATAGGATAGAGTTGGTTATCGACCGCGTCCGGATGGCTCCTGCTATCGGCTCGTCGTCGATAGGGATTGGGACGCTCCTCTATCGGCTGAAGAGCCGATGAAGACGTGGACAGATGTCAACGAAGGACGTGATGACTCCGGGTATAGCGAAAGCGAGATCCTGATCTATCGGCCGCAGAGCCGATGGAGGCACCAAATTGTATTTAAAGAAAAGCAAAGCACGCGGGATCTCTCCTGATTACCGATGAAAGCTGTACTGCTCGTTCATCGGCTGGAAAGCCGATGAAGGCATATACGAATTGGCAAGAAATCGTATAAAAGACACTGACTGTAAAGCCGATGTCACTCTAGATATAGTGGGCGATGAACGAAGAGCGGGGCTCGCTCCTCCCATAGCACGACACCAATCTCGAAGATCGGACCTAATCAAGACAATAAGAGTTCGAGGCCAACAGCAACAGGACAACGGACGCCAGATCGGTCGTGCTGAAGGAAGGACAGAGTGGACCCATTTGCTAGTTGAGCCGATGAGAGCATATCTCTGAAGATATGCGTGCATCGACCGAAAAGGCCGATGCACTAGACGTGACGTTCGATGGAAGTCTTTGAAGACGGGTGCGTATCGGCTGAGGAGTTGATACGTTGAACGTGTTGCTCAAGGTATAGATAACTCATTGGCTAACCATTTCGATAAAACGCCGGGCAGAGACCTACAGTCCTACGGCTCAATCTATTGTCGACAGCCTCGTAGGTTGAACCTAACCGATGCAGTACAGGACCGACGACGGTAGAGAGAGCTTGATAAATTGATAGATCTCGTACGGACGTGATGTGATATACTCAATCTGACTAAAAGGTCGGACCTAACCAATATAGTCTTAGACAGAGTAAGATATACCGGGATAGTGATGGAACTTACCTCTTTGTTGGAGATCGAACTTAACAGATGCAGCATCACGTCGAGAGCCACAACCCGTTGGTAAAAACCTAGATAAACTAGCGTGGTGATGCGTCAAAATTGTATTAATCGAGAGATGATTTACAGGATTTCAGACGGTCTATATTTATACCCTTGCATTACGAAGTCCGATATGGTTACAATAACCGTTAGACAATATTTCCTAAAAAATATAATAAAAAAATATCTCTAAGAAAATAAATTGAACTAACTAAATCTTTATATCATATGATTTATATAGATAAATTATCCTACAGTGAGTTTCACGGTTTCTTCCCAGACTCAACCTTATTTAGATAGTCTTCTATAATTGAACCGAATATTTTCTCGCTTTTTGCAATTAACTTTTTTTCTATAGCAATTGGACTCTTTTTTACCAAACACATCTTCTTTTCAATCTTTTCTTAGATTTACCAAATTTTGACGTTAACATAGCCAAGCCATGGATATCCGACCTGTTTCCTGCAGTTGTATATATCAGTAGTGCAGGCCATGCATTACTATTTATTGCCACTGTATGATGTTCATCTATAACGAAAATTAAACCATCATATATATGTAAGGTTCTGGAATCAAGGGACTAGAGATTTGTGACGAATCATATCTTAATTATCGTCATAAACTGGACCGTCATGCATGCATGGATACTGGATAGAGCTAGTGATGGCTAACTAATCAGGGAAGCTAATAATATATATATTTAGGTAACCATATATAACGATCCATCGCCAATTGAATTAGCATCATGTAAAGATGGATAGGGGGAAAAAAAGCTGCATTGCATTGGTACGTAGCTAGCTAGAGCTTTCACTTGATATGTAGCTCGGTTGCTTTTTAATTAATTCCTGCGAAGAAAACTGCATGCTCCATGATCACTTGCTCCTAGCTTTTAGTAATTGTCCAACAGTAGATTGCCGTACTATTAATTGTACTTGTACTATTAATCGAACGAATGCATGGTCGATGGATGGATATATGTATGCAATCAATTCATCGACGACGGATGGATCGATGAAATGCATGACGATCCATATGTGAATATGATGCTGATATGGTTAAGGTCAATGAAGGTGGGGCTCTCTAAAGCATGATGGTCACTACCCAAGTCGCATGCAGCTTTTCTGATCTTCTCCCTTCATTCAATTCTATCAGTTGAAGATGCACACGCGCATGTCTATACTCATGCTCACCAATGACTTCACTTCCCTACTCAACTGTGACGAATTAAATATATATACCATGCATGCCTTTGACTACAGTATTTAGTCAATCGAGTTTGCAAAATGAAAGAAAATAGCAGCAGCACCAGCAAGCATTGTAGTAGCATGATATATACTGAAGCGTCGATTGAGAGGTGTCAAGTTTGACCGCAAAAACGAAAAGAAGAAAGGGAAAAAATACGCCTATATGCATGTCTATGTTCACTAACAAAATTTGTAGGCTGAAAACAGAGAGCCCAGCCCAGCTTAGTTAGGTGAACCATTCCGGAAGAAGTCGATATGACCACCCTCAACTATTGTTTGAGATAATAAAAGCAGGTATAACACTTTCTCTCTAAGTATTAAAACCAAACTGATTTTATCCTAAGTGTTGTATTGACCAGTAGATTTGTGCTAATATGACGGTCACATAAATGCCAACGTAAATGTATTTAATAAAATAAAATAATAAACCCACATATCACCCCTCTCTTTTCCCCTCTCTCTCTTAAACCCCTCTACTCCCTCTTCTCTCTCTCCCGATGACCGATGGGCAAGTCAACAAGGGCATGGCGGTGTCGAGCTCCCTCTCCCTGACCACTCCCTCCTCTTTGATCTCTTATTTACTGTGCCACCCTCTCCTTAGATCTCGTTGTGCTGTCACTTGAGCTCGAAGACGAGGGGACACTACTTGAGCTCAACGACAAGGGGTGCAACTCGAGCTTGATAAAGAGGTGGTGCCACTCGAGCTTGGGGATAAGGCAGTAGCTAGGGATGGTGGTTCCAACGACAATAGATCTCAAGGAGGAATCCGGTAGCGCCATGGGGAGATGTTGGCTAGGGTTGGTGCCTCCTATGCTGCTCCCGTCACCGTTGTGGTGTGGCTTGGAGGCACAATGGCCGGCGAGATCCATTGAACTCGAGCTCAAGCTCCGCTTGTCTGTGGAAAAGAAAGCAGCGGTGGTGACCCCCAGCGAGCCTCATTGAGCTCAACCTTCCTGATAAGCTCGTGATGACGGTGATCTCCTTAATCCGCATAGGAGAGATGGTGGCGGCAATGACAGGGAGGGTTATAAGAAGGGGGAGAGTAGGGAAAGAAGAGTACGTGGAAGGGGAAGCCTATCGGCAACAGACCTTCTCCTTCACCCCATGGCCATTTCTCCACGTCGTCATCCATAGCTAAAGGGTTTAGTGACCTTGAGACTCATCGTTTCGACACCACCCACAACGTTAATGTTCACCGATCATGGTTGTGGGGCTCGGTAACCTCGAGGCCCTTTGCACTAGGAAGTAGGCCTCACCCCTTCCTCCTCTAATTGTCTACTGCATTGGCACCAGATATACCTCATTGCACAGGTCGATGAGAGGACGTTTCTTTAAAAACAGGTGCACATCGGTCTTGATATCCACGACTACTCCTCTATCATCGATGTTCTCCGCTAATGCTGCTATCTATAGGACTATAGGGAAAGAGATGAAAAGAGGGGAGAGTGAGGAGAGGAAGAGGAAAATGATATGTGGGTCCATTACTTCTATTTTATTAAATACATCCACGTTGGCGCTTACTGGGCTATCACACCAGCACGTATGAACCTGTAAACCATTAGTCTGGTTGTGATAACGAGGTGTTATAGTTTCGTAGTTGTGGGAGGAATATCGATCTTATGCAATAATTGAGGGAGGACAGATAGACTTCTTCCAACCATTCCCCACCATATATGTATGTTCACCAGTGAGTCGTATGATGACAGATAGGCCAACATACGTGTATTGTCTTTCTGTCGAGCTGTGCAAACTTTAACGCCAAAGCTTACTAAAGATTTGAAAAAAGATAAGCTTAAATAAATAAAGAGTCCGATTACTACAATTAGAAAACCGATCGGTGAAAGATTCGATTCAAAATTAAAAGATTATCCAAATAAAATATAATTTGAGGAGGAGCCATGAGATTCACGATATGTTATTTTATTTATCTAAATCGTGTCTTATATGATAGAAATATTTCGTTAGTTTAGTTAAGAGATATTTTCAAAAATAACGTCCGATGGTTATTATAAATATGTTAAACTTTGTAAACCCAGGTTATAAATATAGATCCCCTAAAAATATGTACAGACATTATTCGATCAATACAACTTCGGTGTATCGTCACCCTAGTCTATCTAAGTTTTTACCAGCGGGGTCTAGCACTCGACATGGGGCTGTATCGGTTAACTTCAATTTTCGGCGAAGAGATAAATTCCACCACTATCTCGATATATCTCACTCTGTCTAAGGCTGCATCGGTTAGGTTCGACCTCTTAGACCGATCGGATATATCGCATCACGTCCGTGCAGGGTCTATTGGTCTATCAAGCTCTCTCCGCCGTCGTCGGTCTCGTGCTACATCGGTTAAGTTCGACCTACGAGTCTATCGATAGTAGATTGAGCTTTAGGCCTATAGGCCACTGTACGGCGTTTCATCGGAGTGTTAGCCGATGAGTTATCTATACATTGAGCAACACGTCCAGCGTATCGGCTCCTCGGTCAATACGCAATAAGTCATCAGAGACTTCCCTTGAACGCCACGCCAAGCGCATCGGCTTTTCAGCCGATATGTACTTGTCTTCAAAGAAATATCCTCTCATCGGCTCAGCTAGCCGATATGTTCGCTTTGTCTTTACTTCAGCACAACCGATCCGGTGTCCACCGTTCCGTTGCCATTGGCCTCGATCTCGTACTGTCTCGGTTAGGTCCGATCTTTAAGATTCGGTGCTAGCGGTGTCATCACAGCGAGCGACAGGTTTTGTGCTGCCATATTCAGAGTGGCATCGGCTTTGTAGCCAGTCTTTTTTATACGATTCTTTGCCAGTTCGCATATGCTTTCATCGGCTTTCTAACCAATGAACGACTGTTACAGTTTCCGTCGACTACCAGGAGGGATCCCGCGTGCCTTGCTATTCTCTGAGTACACTCCTGTGCCTCCATCTCACTTTTGCTACACTCGAAGCTATCATATCCTTCATCAACATCCTCTTACGTCTTCATTGGCTTCCCAGCCGATGAAAGAACGTCCTAATTCCTATCGGCGATCAGCCGATAGCAGGAGCCATCCGAACGTGACCGATGACTAACTCAATCCTATCGGCAGCTAGCCGATAGCGAGGGCTCGTATTGGCTCGCCATTCGACTGACCCGTTTACCTCATCTCCTTGTTAATTACAGGGTCAAATTAACTGGTACGTCCACACCTGCAACAGCCTCCTACGCGCGTACCTTGAGCCACGGAGAGAAACCGATCAACCTGCACTGGAGCTAAATAGACCTCTAAATATCGGTATGTTCATGCTAGAAGCGCGGGGTTCCTAGCCGAACATAGTCCTAGTCGATTGCCTACTTGAGACGATGCATCGAGAAAAAATCAATCGATTTGAGACTGATGATGATGACGATGATGACAGAATTTATTAATTAAATAGAACTGGAGGACGTACTTTGGTAGCAACTCAACATGAGATACATACAAGCAGTGTTATATGTTTTTGAGGAGTTACGAGTTAACGTAGGCATATTCTTGCTTTTAACAGATCGCTGTCTGGTGGTGGTCCGCTCTCTCCTGCAGTGCATCATCTGCGCATCTGCATTCAGATACTACTACTATGGAAGAGGTCATCTTACAAAAGGCAAAAAAAAAAAAAGATGTGGAGAATGGAGGGGACAAGTGAGCTGATATGAATCCGATCCGATCCACAACCACTATTACTACTAGTACGGCCTGAGATATGAATTTGATGCTACCACTAGTGCACAGTGATTAGTGAGCAATCAAATATTCAGTTGTGTGTTAGTATGTTGTAATCCGACAGTCAGAAAAAGTCTTGTATCTTTGCACACATATACGTATGTCCACGGCACAAATAACCAACAGCAACTTGTATGTACGTACATGCATCACATCACAGAACTGTCATTCATATTCGTACTCGGACCAAATTATATGGATCAACAACGGCAAGCATTCGAAATGAGATGGATGGACGGATTATTACAAAGCTGGGCCAAACCAAACACTTGTCCAGTTGAGCGATCACATTCACACCGGCCCCTCCATCGATCAGATCAGAGGCGCCTGTTATTATTCCACAAACCTCCCTCTTAGCGTCGTTGCTGGGACCAACACCAACACACCGACACATATGTAGACACAGATAGATTTTGCTCCTGCATATATACATGCATTTCATCAGTGAAACGTACGTACCAACTTACAGCTAGTGAGAAGAAGGAACTCCAACTTACACCAGGGAACAATCTTCCATCGCTGGTTGTCACCCTCGCACCACTCCCAGAGCACCAGGGTGGTTCCATCACGCACGCCGCCGTGGTCCTTGTCTCCATTGAGGTAGATGTTGTTCACCATCCTGATGCGGCGGAACCCGCTCCCAACGTCCCTGCTCTCCGTCCACAGCACAGACTCGTCCATGTACTCTGGGTTGTAGCAGACCAAACGGACCTTGATAATGCAAATTATTATTCCTGCCATTCTTCATTACATATATACTCACCGCAGCTCTTACTACAATTAACTTATTGAATGTGAGTGATTTTCTGTCGAGTAAAGGACGTATGTGCAGCAGGAATTATCCAGTCTGAGATCCCAAAATTGTATGTACACCAACTGCATATTAATCGTTTGTTTTTATTAATTGTTTGTTTTACAACTACTCCTAGCTAGTTTCACATGACGACACGCACATAGACACCCCAACATGTAGGGTCATATGTATGCACATGGACTGGTGGATGCCAATCTCACCATCACAGATCTTAAGTTGTTGGTTGACATTGTAAGGATGCGCTAACAGAGTCTCACAATATTTCCTAGACTCTAAACATGACAATGAACATGCAAGCATATATTAATTGTCCCAAATCAGGATAACTATCAATCATGCCCAGTGCAGTTTGGTATGATTCCAGGCTAAAAAGGAATAAATGATATTGTAACTCTAGTTATACAGTTTGGAGAAATAGTGATCCCACAACATAGAAATGTGATTCACAGTCTAAGTGAAGAAACAAACAAAACATGCCACTTTGAATTCAAGATTGTGTTTCCATCAATGATATAAGCTCTGCAGCAACCAGGAGATTGTATGAAGAATAATTAGTCCTGTAGAGTAGCAAATTCTTAATAGTAACGCAGTTCCTAACTACTAGTATTATCTAGCTAAGCAAATCTGGACTAGCATGGGGTGGCACGCACGTCTGGATGTCGCAAGCTCTGCAACCAACTTACAGATGGCATAATCGGTCCTGTTGGGTGGCAAATCCTTAATAATTATTAATAACCTAACAAGCTAGTTTAATAATTTTGACAAGTAGTCCTCCTCGTCCTAGGTGTGACGGATGCATGTGTGGATGGCACAAGCTGAGATTGTAGAGGAGGAGGGGGAGTGAGATCTTACAGGGTGGGAATGGCCGAGGGAGTGCTTGAGTGCCTCTCCGGTGGCCTTGTTGACGAGCACCCTTCCTCGTCCTTCACTCTGGTGCTGTACTTCATATCTTTCACCCAGTGCTGCATCACATATTCAGAGACAAAATTGTCTTAGCAGTTACTCCTAGCAAGATAATTCTTTCTTCTTTTTTTTTATTTAAGAGAGAGAGAGAGAGAGAGAGAGAGAGTATTTTATTGTTTCTTTCAGACGTCGTTCCCCATCTACTGAGGAGGAAGACAAGGACCAATTAATGTTGGTGCGAATGGGGGCAATTCCTTCCTTGAGGAATTGAAGAGGAGAAGAAACTGCACAAGGAGCAAACAATCGAATCGATGATGTGCTGATATAAACTGCTACAATCGAATCGAATGGGGGCAAGTCCTTCCTCCATAGGTAGGGGCAGGTGCGCCGTAGGCCAGCGGAGGGGGAGCGTAGTCGTCGTTGCGGCCGTAGGAGTGGGCGGGCGTAGGGATCGGGGGCCTGGCCGTAGGATCCCGGAGGGGGAGGTTGGCCGTACGGAGGTGGGGCGTCGTGGCCGTAGGCGGGAGGGCGGCGTCGTCGTCGCGGTGGCCGTGGTGGCGGCGATGCGGGAACTCCACGATGGTGGTTTGGGGAACGAAGAGCGAGTGTCAGCAGCAGCCGGTGGCGCGTCATATATATGCCAGACAGCTGTAAGCCCCACAAACCGAATCAGTTGATGAAGTAGGAGCCGATCAGGTTATCCAAGAAAGCTAAAAGATCGGACGGATTTCCTATGAATTCGTTCTACTTAAAAACGAAGGGTTATTTAAAACTTTTTCTTTTATCTTTAGAAAATAATGTCTAGAGATTATTTGTTATAATTTTATGATATAAATATAGATATCTTGGAACCTTGTAATCATTAGCAGATCAAAGACAGATCAAAATCAATTTCGACACATCGATCACCTAGTTCGTTTAGATTTTTACGGGTTATGGCTCTTGATACAAGACTATATTGTTTAAGTTCGATCTTTGATTAAAGGGTAATTTCTATCATTATCTTGATGTATCCGTTTTGTCTAGAACTGTATCGATTAGATCTGATCTCTTAGTCCGATCAGGTGCATCATATCATATTCGCGTGGTTTTATCGGTTTATTGAGCTCCCTCTATTTATCATCAGTCTTATGCTGTGTCAGTTAAGTTTGACCTACAAGACTGCTGATATTAGATTGAGCCATAGGTCGATAGGTTTTTATGCGAACGTTTTATTAGAGCGACCAACCGATAAGTTATATACACATTGAGCCTCACGCCTAATGTATCGGTTTCTCAGTTGATATACATATATCTTTAGAGAATTTCTCTCATCGGCTTAGTTAGCTGATGGGTTTGTTCGTTACTTTCGTCTACTGGTCCGATCTAGTCTTTCATATCTTTAAAAGGTTGGGTCTCGCTTCTTGCTATTTATCGTATATTCTATTTGAAGCATCATCGGACTTAGAGCGGATAGGTTCTTATCTTATTTCTTGTTATCTGTTTATGTCTTCCAGTTGATGAAATAGTGTTACAGCTTCTATCAATAAACAACCAATAGTATGAGTCCGTATAGTGCTTATTAATTACTTTACTCCGGAGTGCCATCAGCTCTACAGCCAATATGTTTTTGACTTGTCGTCATCTACCTACGACGAGTGTTTCAGCCTCTATCGACAACCAACTGATAGTATGAGTGCATCAGACGTAGTCGATAATTATCTCAATCCTATCGGTGACCAACCGATAGCACAAGTTCGTATTGGACTATCGATAAACTGACTTATCGTTTTATTTCTTTGTTAATTGCAGAATCAAATTGATTGGTATACTTATAACTTCAACAACCTTAATGAATGGATTTTGAAGCTAAAAGCTAAGCAGATCTCTTAGGGCTTCGCATGTTCGTGCGCGTCTTCATCGGCTCATGCTTGCTCACCCTCTCGACACACAACTCTGTCCGATCCGATCATTTTTGCGTGCACAAACACACCCTTAACATCCATCTATATCAATCCAAACTTCGCCATAAATAAATTTGATAATCACCAAACGGTGTTCATAATTTATATTTTCTTATTTTAAAATATGTGGTTGCTTTTCTCATACTTGTAGTTTTCAAAATTCCAGTTTGTATTTTTTCCCACATGTACATACGTAAGTATACATAATGTTTGGAGAAGTGCCAATGGTGTGACTATCAAATTTTAAGTTATTAATGCTCACAAACATTACACACGGATAATAAAAAATAAAAATATGTAAACTACTGTCATATGTAACTTATCAGTTTGTGGTATTACGAAAGAATAGTGCATGAATATTAAATACTACAATAAAAGTCTTACTGCAAAAACTACCTACCTCCACTAACGACCAATCTGATTTTATGTTTGAGCAATAAAAAATTTTAAATTACGATGTTTGATGAATGTAAGTAGTATAAATATATTTAGCATATATGATGTATATATATATATATATATATAACTTTTGTTTAAAAAACGAACGGTATATAAATAGTATTTGGTTTTAAGTAAAAAGAAACTGAGGAGTTGAAGGCAACTAGTGGAACTCCATACATGCGTACGATGTATCGATAGCAACCTCCGGATCAACTACTACTGTAAATCTGATGGAGTTATGTTTGTCTATATGTGTGAGGTGGCATTAGTTTGGTGGATAGATGACGACGGCACCGACCACGTACGTGGTCTACGTAGCTCGTCCCACCAAATTACACGTCGTGCCTGATCTGATTTCATCTCCTCTCTGCTTCTCTTCTACTCCTGGATGGATGATGACAAGAAAAGCATACTAGTAACCCAGGCCTCAGCTCCCTGCCAGCTCTGCTCTGCTGGTTCCATTCGATTTTGGATTTGGCTCTGATTTCAACTTTGATTTTCATTCCTCTTCCCTCTCTTATCATATTGCTATTATTGCATCATTTTTTCATTTAATTTGGGCCAGACATGATGTAGTGTATTTTAGAGTACCGTGTAAAAAGGCCAGGACGGCCCACAAGTCGTTCATGTTGGCCCGGTACGTAATTTCTTCTCTACATATTCACGCGGCGGCTGTCGAGGCGAGCTCGACTCAGACGACCAAGGTGGCTGCGGCGACCCGCTCGTCATCTTCGCGGGGGCCACCATGGCGCGCGGAGGTCGGGGCGCCGGTACATCTGAGGAGGGCCTTGACGTCGTCGGTGGCGCGACGACCCCGGCTAACATACACGGCGGCGACTGCGGCTGAAATCACGGTGGCAGACGGACTTGGTCACTTGCTCGCCCGCCCACTGCCATCTTTGACGACCGGAGTATATCTGCAGGCCGCCGGCGAGCTCCTCCCTCGTCGCGCGGTGACAACAGTGAGAGGCCTCCCATGAGCTCGCACGAACGCTGCCGCGGTGGGTCGTCCTCGCCCACCCGTCGCCGTCTCGGCCTGGCGCAGCATCGAGCTCAAGCCCGAGCTCGGCCTAGAGCAGGAGTAACTCCACCGCTCCTCCATCGCTGTCGCCTCGCCATCTCCGTCTCCCCTCTCCTTCCCCTCTACTCTCCTCACGGCGGCAGTAGTAGCGGCATCCTCCTAGTGATGAGGGGAGAGAGATCGGAGATGAGACGGTGGGCACAGGACAACATCCTCCCTTCGTGCGCTCACGCATGGCTCACCAGCACCGCCGTTGCCTTATCGGGGAGCAGCTGCGATCGCTAGCCTAGCAGAAAAAAGGGGAGAGAAGGAGGAGGGAGGTAGACAGCAGGAGAGAAGATGATAAAATGTGGATTTTTTGATGATTGTGTAGGAGCAAATGCAAGGACCAAATCTATCAAATGTGGTGAATTATAGGATTATCAAAAACCAAAATTTTTTAGCAGAATTAAAAGTTTCATCTTGTTGATAAAATTAATCTTAGTTTAATAAAAATACCACACCTCTCTAGGTATTGTTAGTCCAAGTCCAATCACAGTATACCTTTCAATCTAATCGTGGTGCACTCTACCCGATCCAACCACCACTAATATACCGATCCAAATGTCTGTAACTAGAGAAAAACGATCTTGATAGAAATCTCAAAAGTTAACGAACCTCTTAAAAGTATATTAATTTTATTATATCAAAATGTATCTATAAAGTGCATACATATCACCCATCTATCAACTTTTAAGTAAACTCATAACTTAAGTCTAAACCCTAATTTCTCTCTTTTCCAAAAACGATATTTTAAGGCTTATCTATAGGTGATTGTATAAAGACTACGAATCTTAGTAGGATTAACACTTTTAATCTAATAAGAAACTCTCTTATACATGTATCCAACCCATACATAACAAATATAAATTCCAATCTTTCTAAATTTAGACTCTATCTAAATTTAACTCCACTTTTCATATGCACACAATTCCTCTTGTATGCTAAAAACTTCACCTTCACATATATTATTTTTCAGTCTTAGTATTCCACATAATCTTCTTGATCATCTAGACTAATCTAGTTCCAATACATTACCGGTAATACTCTTGAGGACTTAAACAAAAGCTATACATGAACAATCAAAGAAATCATATCCAAACATAAATTCTCATCTAACTTACATAATAAAATATCTCACATATAGAAACCATCTAGAAGTCATAAACATAAAGAAAATATCATAAATCAAGAAATCAATTCGAAACCGACTCTTTTTGGGATTCTGCTGGTTCAATCATGAGGCTTCTCGATCTAACTACTCTCATGCCTATAGTCGGACTGAAAACTATTCACCGATCGGACCAACAACTGTACATCAGTTTGATCGACAGTGTTCACCAATTTTAAAAATTTGATTCAAATACAATTTTTTTACTTTAATCTCAATAAAACACATCATACCAATTATTTATCACACAACCTAAATCATCATTATGATTTCATAGATTGATGATAAACGATTAAGTGACTAATGCATTTGATAAGTAATGAGTAGGAATTAGTTCCTCAAGTTGCAATGTGAGCATAGATAACCTACAAAGCAAAATATTTGAAGTGAAAATAATTTGGACAAAGTTGGGAAGATTGAAGATCTAGTTGCCCTAAAATTACAAGAAGTCGGATTGTCCTATGTAGTAATAGACAATTTAGATCTAGTGGAGGTCAGACAGTCTAGGAGGCGTCAGACATTTCAGAAGAAGATGGATGCAAGTGGATGCATATGTCCAAAAGTTGTCGAACAAACCCTATGAAGCATCTAGGTTCCTTTGTTGCTTTTAGAAATTAACGACAAATACAAATTATGTACTAATTGCATTTGAGTATTGTGATTAAGTTAGGTACACTCTAAGAATTAGCAAAGGAGTTTGACCACTGATTAAAATTGATAAGCAAGAAAGTGGCAAAGCGAAGAAAACATTTATTAATCTTGTATACCGATCAAGGTATTGGGCGATCATGTTAGCTTTATTTTTCTAGGTTTGCCCTACTATCAAGAAGGGTGGTAATAGTTGCAAAGAGTTAATCAAAATGTCATATTAGAGAAATGGTACAAAGCTTTTAAATTGGAAAAATGCTATAGGTAAAATCGGTTAGACTAGGCTTTGGGGTTGGTCTGATCGGAAGTTTTTAGAGAGGCTTCGAGTGTTGGCAAGTTTGGCTAGTCGGACTGGGCCCTCGGATCTTATGAGATCGCAATCTTCCATAAAGCATTATGAGTATTTCTTTGTCAGCCAATCGAACTAGGACTAAATTTCGATCTGACCAGGAGTTTATAGAAGGGGTTTTGAAAGGTCGGTCAGTCCAGAGCTCAGGGTAGTCGGTCTGAGTGCAGGAGCGGTCAGATCGAAGGTTTTCTCTCGGTTGGACTGGGATAGACACATTTAATGCACATCAATGACTATTTTTTTTTGTCATTAGAAAGGAGTTCGGTCGGACCAGCTCTCAAATGGTGGTCGGACTGGACATGTATAGAGTTGAAGATTTCGCCCCCAACGGTTACTTTTTATTGGTGGGGGTATAAATACTCACCCACCATTTCATATGAGTCCTTATTTTTTTTCTTACACCATTTAATCTTACTCTTTAATTATAAAGGTGGTTAATAGTTGTTTTAGCCAAGTTAAATACATCACGCTATTGTTTAGCTAGTATGTCACTTGTTATTTTACATTAGTTGTCATTTGTTACTCAAGGCATATATTAGAGCGAATGAATATACTAGTACTATATAATAATACGATAACGTCATCAACTGAATGCTGTGAATTGTACGTCCTTGCGTTGCTTATTTGCTTGGGTTTGATGAAATGTTATGTTACCATTAATTTCACCCTTTACGTACTGCATACTGTCTACTTGTCGATTTAATTATGGAGATATGACTATTCCATTATTCAAGCGCCTGCCAGCCTCCGCCGCAGCATGTACGACGTACAGGCCAGCACAGCCAGAGCTGGTTAATTCGATTATGCATTTATGTCAACAAGCTATTAATTTCTATATGCATTGCACATAATCACTAATTATTAGCTTTGATTGTGTTTTCATATATAGATCAACGCATTATCATACATATATAAATGATTTGCCATTCAATCAGGTTTGACATCAGCTGCTAGCTAGCTCTACCTAGTAAGCCATATACTATATGGTACGTTCATTAATCAAATAGCTAGCTAGATATATAGCTTATGCGTGAGGCAATAACAATCTATCGACAACGTGCCAACACACGTATGCACGTATCTCTAATTAATCAGCACGCTTTTTAATTTTGCTACGTACCTTAATTCGTTCCCATCGATCGGCCTATAGGAAGCAGTGACTTGAATAAATTAACCTTGCAACTGGCCTTCTGGTCAAACATTTGGTTGAGAATATTCTCACACAGGAGTATCAATCAGATGACTTAATTAATACTAACAAGCTAGCTTAGCTTGATTCTAGCTAGCTAGCTAGGTAGGTAGCTTTCACAAGCAAACGGTTAGGTAACTGTACATGCATGGTTTACGTATAAACTCAGTCATTCTCCATTTATATCGATCATTGTTACGTGTCAGAATTCTCTATATGAAAATGCATGCATATATATAAACCAACCCTTGAATCAACTAGTACATCATATTTATCTTTCTGTCTGTCATGCGCAAGCTAATAATTCATTAAGCATGCAAACTCGATCGGTGAAGGCCAATTGAAAAAATAGTTAAGCTGCGACAAAAACTTAACAAGCTCCTGCTGTCATGGAGATATATCCAACAATCAATTCGATGATTTGTTCTTGTGTTACTAATCATCATGTACAACCAGAGTTCAGAAATCCACAACCCTCATCGTAGCTAATTTTTCTTTTTAGATAAGGGATTCACCCTAGATATACATCTCGATCGATATGTATTATGAACTTTATACAATAATTAATTGAGGCTCTTCGCCATGAATTAATTGCATGGAACAGAGGAAGGAAGAACACGATTCTAATTCTATCATGCATGCAGCTGGATACTCGGACGGCCTAAACTGTACGCAGTAGTGATCCAACGATCTAACTTTCATGGAATTGAAGAATGCTAAACCTAGTCCAGATTCTGAATTGCAATGATCCAAGCTAGCATGGATATCCGGATATGATGGACAATTAATGTAATTAAGGCATCTGAATACATTTGTGTTTCCCAGAGACAGTGTGTTGTGGTAAAACAGGAAAATGAACTATATAAATTGATTTTAGAACCTATAGTCACTGGAGATTAACATCAACTACAATTAATACAATTAATCAGATCGATTGACCTATACAAATGACTGGCTACCATGTGTCTAGCTTATTCTAAATACTAATGCAGAACTGCATGATTAACTGTTACAACAACATAATACTAGCTATGTATACATGTATGTATAGTCCTTACCATCTATCATCTATCAGTTTGTCATGAAAAACAATTCAATTCATCAATCCGGCTCCTCCAATAATTATGAACGACGTAGCTAAATCACTTAATGAATCTGCATGCTAACCTATATATAGTTGAGGTCAAATTGATCTGTCATCCTGAGACTGATGAGAAGGCATCAGCTGGCTTGCAGGCTCAAATATGGATGTCAAGTTGGTGTAGTAGCCGTTGATTTGCCTCTTGTCGTTGGAAGCATGCAGCATCGTCATTTCTGTACTGGAATGATCCTCCATTATTCTCTTCTTCTTGTTCCTGCTTCTGCCCTCGTTGCCGTCTGCAGCCGTCAATCCCAGCTGCAGCGATGCTGTCGTCGTCTGATCCGCCGCCGGGAGCGCGAGGTTGTCGACGAACAGGTCCGACACGGCGGAGTAGTCGACGAGATAGTCCGAAATGGATGGAGGCCTTGGAATCCGGAAGGAGATGGAATCGTGTTTGTCGTCCTGGTGCTGATGAGCCTGGGTGAGGTCGTGTTCGTCGCCGTCGTCCATGGACGGCGACATGTAGGGCAGCTGCTGGTTAGGCTTCTTGTAGATTCTGCACAGCACGCAGTCATCCAGCTGCATGCATGTGCAATGATCGATCAGTATATATGTCGTTGATGCATGCAAGTATGCATACATAGATGGATCAGCTAGTTACGTACCCTCATGCTGCTGCTGCTGGTGGAAGCCTGCTTGGAGGGCCCGTAGGTGGTGGCGTTGATGGCGTCGGCGAGGCGGTACTCGTGCATGATCCAGCTAGTCTTGCTGCCCTTGGGAGGGCGGCCGCGGTAGAACACGAGCGCCTTCTTGACGCCGAGCATCTGGCCGGCGTCAGAGATGGGCTTGTCTGTGCCGGTGGCCTTCCAGTAGCCGGAGCCGGCGGAACGGTTGGGGCGAACGCCGTTGGGATACTTGCGGTCGCGCGGGCTGAAGAAGTACCACTCGGCCTCCCCGAACACCGCCATGGCCGGTAGGTCCCACGGGTTGAACTTGTAGATGTCCACCTCGGCGATGACCGGGGCCGGGCAGGGCGCCGCCGCGACGCGCTTGCGGAGGTAGTGGAAGAGGAGTTCCTCGTCCGTGGGGTGGAACCGGAAGCCCGGCGGCAGGGCAGGGCACGGCGGCGCCGCCGGAAGCTGCAGGTCGATGGTCATCATATATGGAGCTTTAGCTTGCGATTGATCGAGCATGCAAGTAATATATGCAATCGATCGATTGAGGAAGAAGAAGACGGAAATTTCAGAGTTGTGGACGGGGCACCTATATATAGACAGCGAGCGAGCTCGAGGTAACAGTATTTGGACTCAAGTTTGATCAATTTTATATATACAAAATGTGCAACAGTATTTCCAACACTATATATATATATGTGTGTGTGTTGCTATTTTTTATAAACTTAATCAAATTTAAATAAATTTGACTTATGATAAACTGAAACGTCTTAATTATAATGTGAAAAAGGAAGGAGTACTTGTGCATTCCCTATTTATTCTAACAAATTAATGCATAAAAATATGGTCTAGTACAGTGATAGAAATGTCAAAACCTGAGATTAATTTTGTCAACAATAGCTAGTGTCCGAAATTAATTAATTGGAGTAAGATTTATATATGTTCCGTAAAATTCAATGGTCAGAGATTGAAAAGTTATGTTAAGTTACTCCAATTAATTAATTGGAGTAAGATTTAAATACATTTCCGTAAAATTCAGTGGTCAGAGATTGAAAAATTATGTTAAGTTACGTTCAGCTACACAGCATATGCCTTCGATCTGCACGCACGTACGTCCGCTTACTACTGTGAGGACGTACATACATATGTATATGTATAGCTTCCCTCGTACAAGATCGATCTATGCCTGCACCGCTACAACTATAAGTACGTCGTCTGCCAGATATCGACCATATATACGGGTGTGGTAAAGCAAAGAATTTCATGTACTCAACAACCTAAGGTGGCAGCCACATGACATGATGATTCCACCTCCAAGGCTGCTCCAAACGTGACTAAATTTAGATGCATGGAATGACACACACGCAAATGCCTTAATTAATCCCCTTATTGTTGTTCGGTTCAATCGAGATAATTCCAATTATACATTCTTACTCCACCTGACCAGCAAATCCAATAACTTCAAACCTCTTAGCTCTTGCTTTCCGTCAGTTAAGTTTAATCTGTCATATCACAGTACCAAAAAAAATGATTTGAGCTACACCACACCATCGGTGCATACAAAACCTGCAGCGGAGACGAAACATTTCCAAATTACTGTGGCTAAATAATGTATGTAGTCCTGCGGAAAGATCAATTTAGCATGGCATGTGATTAGACTAATAAACTAGTCGTATTCTGCACAAGTCAAATTTGCATCAGTTGCGGACTTTGCCAAGCAAGACTTGCTTGCCTTGTTGTCAAAGATCCGTCTGTCACAAGGTAAGAGCAAAGACCTGATTTCTTTCTGACTTTTGAGATTCCTCTATCCAGGTTACCTTAATTATGCCCACTATAATATGCAAACACCTTTGACAGCTTGGGCAATATTTTCTTTTCTTATTATTGTCAATATACAGTGGGGCTAGATATCATTCACATAACACGGCAGGTAACAAATAACTACTTCCGAGAAGTTTCGTCTTTCGTAGTGTTTCAGGGTGAGAGAAACAAATCAGAGAGCTGGCCTGGCTGGTGGCCATCAACATTCAAACGAGTTCTTCTACTCTCCATCCGCAGCAGACACAAGAAACATTTACAACTAGAAACTATTTTATTTAGCGTCGCAGCAAACCTCAAATACACGCTAGTCACCATTCTGGAGCAACTCCTTCCATATGCATCACAAGACTACTGGAGCTGATCCTCATTATGGATAGTGCATATCCTCTGGGTATGCTCTTCAAAGGACCACGCATATCACTTGTCATCCAGTTGCTTCTGTAGAAAGTCTAGAACTGAGAGGCGCTGCAAAAGTACAAAATATAAGTCAGTCGAGAGCACCGCACACACAGGATGACATGGGTAAGGGGCGGTACACAAGCATAAATAAGTAGCTACCCGCTGCTCAAGACTGCCATCTTCAGAATCCAGCTTCAACTTCTCAAGGCATTTAATTGCTTCCTCAAAACCTTCTACTGCCATGCTTTCATTCCCTAGATTTCTATCAACATCCGCAACTTTGGCAAGAGAAGTTGCTAGATCAATGACCTATATCCAAAAGTAGACTGATGATGAAAATAGTGGCAGCTAAAGAAAAAAACACTCTCAAGAATCTATCTGTTATGCAGTAGCAGCTAAAGCCAACCACACACTACAAAATGATTTGTTATCTATCTGTTGGTTCGTTTCCTGACATTAAAATTTAGAGAACATGAAGGGCTTGTTTGGTTTGTAACCAACAGCAACAGGTGTTGCCGAAGTTTTTGTAAAGTTGCTCGTTTGGTTTGTTGCCAATTTTCTTGAAATGTGTGTGCGCTTTAGTTGGTTTTTGTTACCAAAATTTTGGCAATGTCAGTTTTTTGGCCACAAACCAAATAAAGCCATCATCTCATTGATATTGATAATTTTTTGGCATGATTGAATTAGACATGAACCAAAACAAGCCCAAAATTGCTGCAAAAGCAGGTTAGCAGATCTGTTAGCCAAATCCTTATCATTTATGGCAAATTGTCAAACCTAAGTCCTAGTATGGTCTGGTACTTTATACACCAGTTTTGTATGGTTTTCTCCTTTCAATAAAAATCAGATGGGGATCCCTCTCCTCCCTGGGTGAAAATTCAAAAAAAAAACTACAACAGTAGTATTCAGAGAACAATTTACTTCAGAGAAGAATGCAAAAATCCTGTGTAGGAACCCCCCTTTTTTACATCCATTTATCTCTGCCCGCTATGTCTCTAATATGAGCAGTGTCCATGAGTACCAGAACTATGAAGTATGGAAGGAAATAGCTACTGGTCCTGTGGTTCATGTGTAATTGGTGTGCGCATTGAAATGGTATCCAATACACATATTTAAACACTAACATCTCTAATCATGTCTGAAAATAATAAAAATGTAGTATAAGGAAGAACTTTTGATCAATATCTGCAAGTATCATTTTCATGGGACATATCTACTGATGTAATGATACGGATGAGCTGGCACAATATCAGGGTTATGTAAAGAAGTTCAGCAACAGAAATAATGAAAAAAGAGCAAAGACAAAAGAGAATGATGAATAAGGTTCCTTGTGTTTCTAAGATAATAACAGCAGCCCATTTTGTATTTATAGCTAATCTTAATCAGTAACACAGTAATTACCTGGGAAGCCACCGCTGAGTGTTCTTTTACTGCACTTCTGCGAACATCCAAAGAACGTGCATAATAGCTTCTTGCTGAGTTGAGTTGCCCATCGTAGTAGCAAAGATCCCCAATTTTATTTAGTGAAACTGAGAGAGTATGAACCAACTGTAGATGAATGCAAAAGTTAAATCAACATGAGAACTTACTATCATGCTATTATAATCATATTAAAAACAAAATACAACCTCCAGATCCTTTTTGGGCAATTTTGAGAGGAATTCAGCACTTTCTTCATAGTAAGTGATTGCCGAAGGAGCATCTCCCAAGGTCCGACTGCGGCATGGAATGGGATCATTTATGAACAGACTAAGAAAAATAGGGTAAATACTGCCGTGATTATGTGTCACAAATATAATGAAAAATAATAGAGGAGCACAATGAAATTATAGATAATGTTCAGCCAGCATATTATAACAAAGGGATGAAAACAACATATTCCCTAGTGACATGGAAATGCAATGAGTTCAGCAACAACTTATGACAGACCCAGAGCCTTTTATATGAGCTGGTACCAGACATCCTGACTAGAAGTAGGCTCTTGCAGTTAGAAAAAAATAAGATGAAAGATTTAGCTCAATAAACAGTAAACGTATCAATGGCAAGTTCACATATCCTCCAGCCCCCAAGAGAAAATCGCTGTACCAGCAGTCCCCAAGCATTCCTAGCACAGCTCCAAGTTGAGAGCACAGTTCTTGGTTGTCTTCTTTAGATTTCAACTCCTCCCTGATGTCTTCTGCGCACATACTAAGCCTCGACTTTGCACTTTCAATGTTTTGTGCGCGAAAAGCCTGGAGATGTAAAATTCAGAGGCAGTGGTAAAATATGGAGAGCACTAATAAATTAATAGAGACCAGAGAATGATGAATATATGCAAATATCAAAGGTAAAAGAGCTAAGTGTAAGAAGCTTATGGAGTTGATTTGATTACTGACCCTCATCGCTTGCTGGACCAGAAAAGCTCCTCTCTCCATGGAGACATCCTCGTAAATGACCTTGCTCTTATCGCCTGCAGCATGTGATCTCTTGATTCGGGCATGGCCATCAATGAAGCGGTCGACAAGGGCTTGAAGCTCATCATCGGGATCAATCCCTTCTATGTCAGCACCACACAATGGACAGTCCTGAAAGCGCAATATGCATGCCCTGACAAGGCAATCCAGTTAAAACCTATTGAGGTAAGGGATTGCAAGGCGTATCCGGCATCAAGATGTGAGTGTGAGGCACAATACGCACTTGCAGAACTTGTGGGAGCACGGGGTGCATCTGCTGGTTTGATATAGCAGTGCGTGGCAGAGCATGCAGCTGAGTGGGCCAAGCTTGAAGGTGTTGGAGTCGAAGCCGAAGGGGCACTTTGGTGGCACCAAACGAGGATCATCGGTGTTATTTTGTTGGGCATCGGCAGCGGTTTCCTTGTGGTCATCAGCAGTGTGACTGTTGGTGGTGACCGGGCAGATGTTGTCGTGAGATGAGGCGGCGGTGTTGTTGTCAGATTTTACCGGGCATTTGGCGGCGGCGGAGGCGAGCTTTGCGAATGGGCATAGAGAGCTCATAATTGGTTGGCCTTAGGTGGATTTACCTGCAAGAAAATTGGACATGGTGGCAGGCAAGCAGTTTAGTGGTACGCATGCGGTGATGCGAGGGAAAAAGAATGTAAGGAGAAACCACGTGAGTGCATGCAGCGGGGAAAAGCGTAAAATTGTCGAGTGCATAAGATTGGGTTGTTCATGTGATAACAAACAAAACTAGCGAGGTAGCCTGCGTCCCTCCGTCGCAAACAAAATCTGGCAGAAATCGCAGGCGCGCACCCCACGATTCCTGCCTGCGTAATAGCCTTTTGTACCAAGTGGTCGAGCGGGCGGGCATGGAACCCTAGAAAGAAGGAAGGGTGGGAAAGGGGAAGCGATGCTTACGTGAGGATGAGGAGGAGAGAAGGGGGCGTTTGCGTTGGATTGGGCGGGCGGCGGCGAGAGGGAGGCGGCGGCCGTGAGGAACTCGCACCAAGCCGTCCGTCTCCGGGGACTGGATGGGGGATTGGGGTGGCCTGGCCGATGGATTGCCCGGCGTCCACAGACCACAAGCTCCAGAGGTGCCAATTTATGGCAGTTCTTGTTGGGCCGAGAGCCCATTTTGGCCGTAATGGTTAGTACCCCACCTACCGCTTTTATGACTGCCTCTCCCCTTCTTCTTCCTTGTGTGAAGCCCGAAATCGGATCTGCGGCGACGACTAGCAGCAAGGCGGCCATGCCGGCTCCTCTCCGTATCCCTTTCATCCTGCTCGCCGGCGTCGCGCTCTCCCTCACCGCCCCTGCGCCTCTTCTCGCTCGGACCTCCTGTATGTACATACTTACCTCTTTCCGCTCTTTAACCCTCTAGATCCCTCACTTCCTCCCCTGCACATCATCACATCACCAACCTCTATCTTCTGTTTCTTCTACCTACTCTCCTTGCCTTTGCTTCCTCCTAGCTACTAGTATGTTTTAATTAGCCTGCCTCATCTCGTCTAGTATTTATTTGGGGGAAGAAACCAATTCCACCTGCATCTTCCATACTAGAACATTTCGTTTTCCCCACCACTATGCAATGGTATGGGAATACTAGTATTACGCTATGCTGCTTCTTCTTGCTTGTCTTCATCCTCATGTCACACCGTCTTAATACTATCGTCCTTACATCGCATTCCAGGGTTCCTACTAAAACCTTATTAACATCAATAAAACTGCCCCTCATTTCCCTGCAGCCTCATGCCCTGATGGTTGGCAAATCACTCCTGCTCAGGACAAATGCTTCCTCTACATACCAACACCCCTTTCTTGGGATAGATCTGAGGCTCTTTGCCATAACGACTTCACCGCTCATTTGGCTGCACTCTCATCACTTCAAGACCTCACTTTTGCAAAGTCTCTCTGCGGGGCTTCCCCCTCAGGATGCTGGGTTGGAGGGCGTCGTGATTCATCTTCTTGGAAATGGTCTGATGATTCATCTTCTTGGAATGGCACTGTCTTTCCTGCCGAGACATTGCACGCCAACTGCACCGGTACCGGATGTGCTCTTGCTACCACCAATGATACATGCACTTTGGTTACCAATACCCATGCTGCACTTACCCCAAAAAGGTGCAGCGAGTCACACGGACTGATTTGTATGATCAATCATGGTGAGTCTTCTATTTGGTAATATCGGAACACTCTATATAATCTGTTAATGCTTTATTACTACAAATCGTCATTTCCTTCCATCATATGCAAACATGATTCTTCTGCTCTGCTGACCAACTCTACTTTTATGCCACAAGATAAATGCTACCATCATCATTGCCACAAGGAGTATTTCATAGTACTTGTTGTTGTTAGCGGATTCATTCTCTTGACCACTCTAGCAGTAGTAGTTTGGCTACTTGTCTATAGGCGAAGCAAGAGAAGAAGAAAATCACGTGAAGTTTCCGGTACTTCAGCTACTGCATTAGTTCCACCACTATGGAAAGTGTTCACCGGAGAAGAACTTAGATCAATCACAAAGAACTTTAGTGAGGGCAACCGGCTTCCTGGGAATGCAAAGACCGGTGGAACCTATAGTGGGATTTTGCCAGATGGATCCAGAGTAGCAATCAAGAGACTAAAGAGATCAAGCCTACAAAGGAAAAAAGATTTCTACTCTGAGATTGGGAGAGTTGCTAAGCTGTATCATCCTAATTTAGTTGCAGTAAAAGGATGTTGTTACAATCATGGTGACCGCTTTATTGTTTATGAGTTTGTCGCAAATGGGCCATTGGATGTGTGGTTACATCATGTTCCTAGAGGAGGGCGGTGCCTTGATTGGCCAATGAGGATGAGAGTTGCTACGACTCTTGCACAAGGGATCGCGTAAGTCATCCTAGCCATCAGTACAGAATTTTGTTTGCTTTCCTATTTCCTATTTTTCAGAAACACATACCTTCTTATTGAAATGTTTTAGGTTCCTGTAACGTAGATCCACGCAGAAACCTATTTTGTGTTTGCACTCATGGGCATGCAGATTTTTCGTAGCACTGGCATGTACTGTCCCACTCTAATTTAATGAACTCATTTGGATTACCGTTTTAGGATGGCTAGTTCTTTCCATTAAATTTCAAAGTTAGATTCAAAGTTTTGTTGTTTCCCGCCATTCAGTGCTTATGGTTGATCATTATCTATTTTTGGTTGCTTATTGGTTGACACCAGTGGGCTGCATAAATTTACGGAGTAGCATGCGTGGAAAACTAGTCATTTATGCTTGCACCTTAGTTATGTCATAAATAAAGACAATTACAGGAGCCACCTGTTGTCTTACAGTTCTATCGCTGCAGGTTCATGCTTCTAGAGATTCCAAACTATACTGATGGCTTGTACATTCATATAATTTTTTAAAGCTATGCTACTCACGAGTGTTGTTTTTGGGTTCCCCTGGAACTAAGATTAAGCCAAATAGATATACATTAATTCGAGGCCTTATGGTGTTCTGTTTTATTTGCTATCTACTTAACGGTACTCATTTTGATCCAGATTTTTGCACGACAAGGTGAAGCCCCAGGTTGTGCACCGTGACATCCGTGCAAGCAACGTGCTACTTGATGAGGAATTTGGTTCCCATCTGATGGGGATTGGGCTGTCCAAGTTTGTACCATGGGAAGTAATGCACGAGAGGACTGTGAAGGCGGCAACCTATGGATACCTTGCTCCTGAATTCATATACAGGAATGAACTGACAACAAAGAGTGATGTCTACAGCTTTGGCGTGCTCCTTCTAGAGATTATCAGTGGTCGTCGGCCTACTCAGTCTGTCGAATCCGTTGGATGGCAGACTATATTTGAGTGGGCAACGCCTCTAGTCCAGTCACACCGGTATCTAGAGCTGTTAGACCCACTGATTCAGGACTTACCGGATGTAGGTGTCATCCAGAAAGTTGTCGACCTTGTTTACGCATGCACCCAGCATGTCCCTTCGGTGCGGCCAAGGATGTCTCATGTGGTCCATCAACTACAGCAACTTGAGCTCAAGTCAGCAGCATCAGAACAACTAAGGAGCGGCACAAGCACCAGCGCTACGTCTCCAATGTTGCCATTGGAGGTCCGGACTCCTCGCTGAAATCTACTGCTAGAAGAAAACCACTTATCTATTTTTTCGATCAGCTGGCAGCACACATCTGTTGAAGTGTCTGCCTAACTAATAGTTGCAATTGCTTCCTTCCGAGGAAAAGTACTTGAGATGGCCAAAGGCCTAAACCTTTGTAACAACGTGCTGTTTGTTCTTGTGATGGCCATTGCTCATGTGTACTTTCAGTTCACCTCTATGTAGATCTCAGTATATGTAGTGAGCACAAATGCCGAATGACTGCACTAGTGACCAATCTATATATATATATCTATATGTGATAGGTGTGCTAATACCTGTGTTAGATGTTCCCGGAGTCGTGTCTCTGCACATGGGATAGTAGCATATCTACATTTGAGAGTTAAAATGGCAGCAAACTAGGTAGCTGCAGTGGGCTTCCGCCTGAGCCTGTTGAAGGTGGGTCTCAGATTGGCTTGCGCTGGGTTCAAATGGCAGCAATGGCTTCTTGATCTGTGTTCCGCCTCCAATGCTGGACGCTGGTGGAGTTCTGTTGCTGTTGCCATTGCCGGTGCTTGTGTTGATGCTGGTGCTGGGCTTGCTAGCCCTCTGCTTCTTTGCCCTGGGAGCTTCCAGCCTCTCCAGAAGTCTGCCAGTCTTTTTGTCCAGCGGTTTCACTGGAGACAGCAACTTGGAGCTCTTAGGCTTGGCAGCAGCCCTAGAGGTGATGGCGCTGGTGAAGTCATCGTCGATGATGATAAGCTGCTCCCACTCCTCGGTAATGCTGGGGGACGCCTTCTCCTTGGACCTCAGGACGATGCTGCCTGTGGCTCACTGAACGAATGGAGATGAGTGGGATCTCCAGCCTCCGCCCTACACGGGCTCAGCAACTTGTTTTCCTTGGAATCCTGGAATGTCGATATTTGCGGTTCACTGAACGAATCAAGATGATGAGGATCCTTCAGGGCACAAGCTGGAGCAATTGATCTGCAGAATCATGTCAAATTGATCTGAACTTCAGAAGCCGTCTTAGTTCTTAGTCTTGACAGCCAAACATGAAAGATGCCATGAAATGAAACTATACGCCAAATAAAGCATTATGAAGTTTTGAGTGAAGATGAGGAAATGCTAACCGAAACTGAAGGCTTTACAAATATCGAAACATCGAACAATTGGAGCTTTACCACAGACTATCTGAAAAGTTTCTTATAAATCAATCAGATATAATGAGGAAAAAGAGATGTATAGACAGCATGAAAAGAAGCCCTTAGCGTTCACCTTTTGAAGAACTATAAATACATCTCTCTTGAAGCCCTTACCGTTCACCTTTTGAAGAACTATAAATACATCTCTCTTACAATCAAGTGGGAAACCATCATCATCAATTAGCTGTAATAACATCCCCAAAACTGTCCTTGAAACAGGAGAATGGAAGATGCTTCCGTGAAACATAAAACATAAACATTTCAATGACACAGCCCTCACACAATGAGAAGATTCATGCTCCAGGAGCAATAACAGCAATTCCACCTGAAATAGTAAATTGAAATAAAGTTACTTTGAAGTCAATTCACAAAGGGAACAGAGAACATTGGTATTAATGACCCCAGCTTCTCAGCAAGAGGATAAACAAATACGTAGCTAGTATTTGAAAATAAATTTGCATCAGGACAATACTCAGTAGGAAATTTGAATGATAGGGAAGAGGTAACAGGAAGGTGGTTTGTGGTAACATCATAGAATAATGACAGCTGTATATACTGTTGACTTATGGCAATCATAATATATCATGTAGCTTGTTTGAAAAGAAGGTTGTTTGCACTGAAGGTTTACACTTGGATTAGCTTCATATAAGCACATCCTTGAAAGAGAAAACGGATGATAGCTGATCTTAGTTTTAGGACAAGCCTCTTATGAGTCAGTGTCTCATGTACTTAGCTAGGATAATGCTTCTTTGTCCAGGAATGGATTTTTTAGCCTTCCCCGAGGATCTGATCCTTGATTTTTCTTTTGCACATTATTTGATTACTGGTAATAGTTTTAGTTGGGTCCTCTCATACTGTTACCACAAAGCAAATAGTGTTTGAAGGAGGACTATACTCCATTTATCACCTGTGACCAAAAAAAACCACACTTACCAAGGTAACTGTATTTTGATAAAATGTGACTAAGATGTCCTACAGTGCCAGTAGCATGCAATCACAGGAAATGGCACAAGGAAATGGGATGTGATTAATAGTTACTCCAGAGGTTTGAGAAAACATGATTCATCAGGTTTATAAAGTGCCAAGCATTCGAAGACAGAGGGAGTATATTTACTTCTATAAACACAGGCATATGCTTATTGCAAAGTGCACTCAATGATGTAACATAAAACATAATTGCAGAGATGAGTTAGTCCAAATTAAGTCAAATACATATACTACCAATTTGTTGATTCCACAACCTGATCGCCAAACAGAACAACTGACTTTGGATGCCAATCTTGAGAGCGACAAGAGCATGTCAGCTTTGAAATTATCTTCCAATGTGCCCAGAACAATCTGCTTTCCAACCTGTGTCATCAAGAGTGGAAAACACGTTATTAAAATGTGGTGAAAACAGCTGCAAGAAAAAAAATGCAGAGCAGCCACCTAAGGTCGATGTACAAAGCAGAATATATCATTAGTCCCTTATGCTCTACTCCATTTCAGAACACTGGCCAGTGGCCAGTTTCATTGGTGATCCCAATTTCACAACATAAAGTTGACAGATAGCATCTAGATTATTGTCACCTTTTTTTCCTATTCATAGATGTCTTTTTCTCCTTGGAAGTTTTCAGAGCTTTGGTCTTTACATTAACTCATAATACATAAAATAACTTACTCTCTACTGTTGGAACTGGCGAAAGCTCGCCGATCACCTGATCGCCTTCGGCAACGTCGGGATGCACTGAACGGTCACCACGATCATCGCGCTCTGGGCACACACGAGAGAAAGAGGGATAATTTTGCGCTGCAACAACTGCTGCCATTTCTGCCTGATTATTCGCTTATAATAAAGTGCATGCACGGGCTTGAAGCCCCCGAACCTCCCACCACGATCACGCAAGCTGCACAGTGTGCCGTTTTACTCGGTCACCTGTGCGACATGCCCGGTGAGCGCGTCGTGGCGAGAGGCATACAGAACAGGGCGGTCACAGCGCGGCCTAGGCACGTCTTTAGCCACCCGCGATTCTACGCTCAACAAAACACGCAACACACACCATATAATAGGATTACAATGTGGCGGTCATCTAAACTAACAAATCACCCCCTTAATCCTGTTGTATGTCAATGACACCAAGGCTCCATCTCATTTCAACAAATCTGATCCTGCCCAGCGCCTTGGTGAGTATGTCGGCCAGCTGTCCATCGGTTCTCACATGTTCAACATGGACCAGTCCATCACTAACACACTCACGAATATAATGAAACCGTGTGTCAATGTGTTTACTCCTCTCATGATAGACATGGTTCTTGCTGAGTTCAATCGCAGACTTATTGTCAATTAGCAGCCTGAACCTTTTAACTTCTCTTCCAGTTAGTTCAGCCACAAGTCTGCTCAGCCACACTCCTTGACAAGTACCCACTGCTGCTGCTATATACTCAACTTCACAAGAAGACAATGCGACTACTCTTTGTTTTTGAGATGTCCAAGTCACACATTAGGTCCTAGGAAGAAAACAATCCCTGAGGTGCTCTTGCGTTAGACAAGATCTTTAGCTAGATCACTATCAGAGTATCCCAACAATTCCAACTCTGAATTCCTCCCCTTCACATACCTGCAACCATAGTTGATTGTTCTTGAGATGTATCTAACAATTCTTTTGACCATTGCCCAGTGTTCCTTGTTTGGGGCATCCATGAAATGACTTGCTACACCTACAGAATAAGCTAGATCAGGCCTTGTATTGTCAAGGGTGTCGAACCCCTGACTGGCCGAACCTCGGCTACGTAGCTCGTAGTCGCCGTCCGTCTTCTCCGACGAGGTTATACCCCTCAGCCGCAGGCTTAGTTGAGAGGGAGAGAGATTAGGGAATGCTGATCTTTCTTGATTCTCAAGTGTTCTCTTTACACGATTATATGGCCAACGGCCCAAGCAAATGGAGCAGGCTCTCCTTGATTCTAGGCATTACCAAAATAGCTAACTGCTAAGCATTATCAAAATAGCTAACTGCTAAGTTTCCTCCTAGCCACTCGAAGCCAGCTCCTCCTGCACGCGGCCAGCCTCCTCCTGCGCGCGGGCAACGTGCTCAGCCGCACGGCGTACGTCGTGGGCGCGCCTGCGCCTTGCATACGGGCGCCCGTACATGACATCTCCCCCTCCGTCAAAGTCCAGCTCGTCCTCGAGCTGAAAGTCTGGAAACCTGGCGCGGAAGTCGTCAACCTCTTCCCAAGTGGCGGACTCGGGCGGTTCGTCGCGCCAGTGAACAAGCACCTGACGGACACCACGCGCCAGGCGAGCACGGATCACCCAAGCGGGCGCTGGAACCACTGCACCGTGGAGCAGGGGTGGCAGGACCGGTGGCGTTGCCGGTGGCGTGTCGACGAACTTCTTGAGCACGCCGATATGGAATACATCGTGTAGACGAGCGCCGGGCGGAAGCTCTAGGCGCACGGCCACCTCGTTGATGAGTTCGGTGACACGGTAGGGGCCGACGTAGCGAGGTTTGAGCTTCCCCGTGGTGGTGCGCGGGAGGGACGTGGCGGTGCGTTGACGGAGCCGAAGGAGAGCCCAGTCACCGACCTGGTAGGTGACCAGCCGGTGGTTCTTGTCGTAGTGTTGCTTCTGCACCACCTGCGCCTGCTCCAGGCAGTAGCGGACGTCGGCGAGGAAGGCCTCGCGTGCTTCCATCTCTTGGGCGACCGCTGCAACCCGCGTCTCGCCCGGCTCGTAGGAGCGAATGGAGGGCGGCTCCCGGCCGTAGACCACCCGAAACGGAGTGTCGCGGAGGGAGGACTGGTAGGCCGTGTTGTAGATGTACTCGGCCCACGGGAGCCAACGAAGCCACTGCCGTGGACGATCACCTGTGAGGCAGCGCAGGTACATGACGATGACACGATTAGCCGCCTCCGTCTGGACGTCCGTCTGGGGGTGGAACGCCGAGGACATGTGCAGCTTGGTGCCCATGAGGCGCATCAGTTCACGCCAGAACGTCGAGGTGAACACCGGGTCGCGGTCGGACACGATGGACTGTGGCACCCCGTGGAGGCCGACGATGTCGGTGAAGAAGGCCTGAGCCACCGACTCGGCGGTGTACGGATGCGCCAAGGGGATGAAGTGGCAGTACTTGCTGAAGCGGTCGACGACGGAGAGAATGACCGTCTTGCCGTGCACCCGAGGAAGCGCCTCCACGAAGTCGAGGCCGATGTCCGCCCAGACGACGGAGGGAACCGGCAGCGGCTGCAACAAGCCGGCTGGGTGCATGTGTTCCGATTTGTATCGCTGACATGTCGCGCACGCCCGCACGAAGTCATGTACCAAACGCCTCATGTTTGGAAAGTGAAAGTCGCGGCGCAGGCGGTGGAGAGTGCGGTGGACGCCCTCGTGCCCGTCGTCATGGACGGCGGCCAGGATCTCCGGCAGAAGTGGGGAGGCGGGCGGGATGTAGAGTCGCCTGTCGAAGGTGACCATGCCGTCGGTCACAGCCCACGACGCGGCGCGGGCGCCCGCACAGACCTCGTCGTGGATGGCGACCAGGGCTGGATCTATGGCCTGGGCGTGTCGAAGATGTGCGATGAAGTCGAAGCGGGGCGCCGAAATTGCCAATAGCTCGCCGTCCTCAGTGTCGCGGCGGGAGAGTGCATCCGCCACGACGTTCGTTGCGCCGGACCTGTACTCGATAGAAAAATCAAAGCCCAAAAGCTTCCCGACCCAGTGATGCTGCGGGATTGTGGCGAGGCGCTGGTCAAGGAGGTATTTGAGGCTGTAGTGATCCGTTTTGACGACGAAGCGCCGCCCCCAGAGATACGGCCGCCAGTGCCTGACCGCCTGGACGAGGCCAATTAGCTCGCGCTCGTATGCAGCGAGAGCACGGTGGCGCGGGGCGATGGGGCGACTGAAGAAGGCCACCGGGTGGCCCTCCTGGACGAGTACGGCGCCGAAGCCGTGCGACGATGCGTCACACTCGACGACGAAGGTCTTCGAGAAGTTCGGCATGGCGAGGACTGGGGCTGTGGTGACCGCGGCCTTGAGGGTCGTGAACGCCGTTGCCGCCGTGTCATCCCACGAGAAACCGTCCTTCTTGAGGAGGGCCGTCAGCGGGGTGGCGACTGTGCCGTAGTTATGCACGAACTTGCGGTAGTAGCCCGCCAGGCCAAGGAAGCCACGGACCGCCCGAGCCGAACGGGGTGCCGGCCAGTCGTGGATGGCCTGCACCTTGGCCGGATCCATGGCCACGCCCGCCGCCGAGATCACATGGCCGAGGTAGGCGACGGACGGAGCGCCGAAGGCACACTTGGTGTGCTTGACGAAGAGGTGGTGGCATCGCAGCTCGTCGAGGACGGCACGGAGGTGACGAAGGTGATCTGCCCATGTCTTGCTGTATATCAAAATATCGTCAAAGAAGACAAGAACGAAACGGCGGAGGAAGGGGCGGAGTACGTCATTCATGAACGCCTGGAATGTCGCAAGGGCGTTGCAAAGCCCAAACGCCATCACCAAAAACTCGTACAAGCCGTCGTGGGTGCGGAACGCCGTCTTGTGCACGTCCTCCGGCAGCATGCGTACTTGGTGATACCCGGACCTTAGGTCCAGCTTTGAGAAGAAACACGCGCTGTGGAGTTCATCAAGAAGTTCGTCGACCACGGGTATGGGGAAGGCGTCCTTGATCGTGAGCGCGTTCAGGGCACGGTAGTCGACGCAGAAGCGCCACGAGCTGTCGGGCTTCTTGACGAGGAGGACCGGCGACGAGAACGGCGAGTCGCTGCGGCGGACGATCCCTTGCTCGATCATGGCGGCGCACTGGCGTTCCAGCTCGTCCTTGTGCGCCGCCGGGTACCGGTAGGGTCCGACTGCCACCGGCTGTGCGCCGATCTTGAGGGTGATGCGGTGGTCGTGAGCGCGCTTAGGGGGCAGGCCCGGTGGGTTCCCTAAAGAGCGCCCTGAAGGAGTCCAGGAGTGCCTCCAGTAGTGGATCGCCCGCGGTCGTGGCGCCCAGTGCAGGGGCGCTAGACGTAGGCACGCCCGACCAGCAGACGGCGCGCCCGTGGTGTTGGAACGTCATGCGCCGGCTGCTAAGGTCCCACACAATGGTCCCTAGCGCGCCGAGCCATCTGGTGCCGAGGACGACATCGTACCCAGCCAACGGCATGACGAAGAGGTCGGCCGGGAACGCGGCGCCGTCGATGATGAGAGGCGCGTTGCGTATGACGCCGGCGCAGGTGATCCGCTCGCCATTGGCGACCATGGCCGTGAGGCGAGGCCGCCGTTGCAGCGGTAAGCCAGAACGCCGAGCAGCCGCCTCCGATATGAAGTTATGCGTGCTGCCGGAGTCGAGGAGGGCGACGAGGGAAGCAGACCCGAGCGCGACGGCGACCTGCATGGTGTCAGCCACGGGTACTCCGGCCAGGGCCTGCAGAGAGAAGCAGGGCGCTTCGCCATTGTGTTCCTCAGGACGCTCGGTGTCGTCGGCATCAGAAATCTCCACCCCGTCGACGAAGAAGATGCGCCGGCAGAACCTGTTGTGGCCACACGAATATTTTTCGTTACAATTGAAGCACAAACCGAGTCAACGCCTTTCTGCCTGTTCCTCCGGCGTCAGGCGCTTGCCCTCTCCTCTGGGCTGGGCTGCACCCGCCGGCGGCGCGGGAAGCGCCAAAGGCGGTTGGGCCGCCGGCAGTGGCAGGCGCGGCACTGGGGCCGACAGCAGACCGCGCGTTGCTGGCCGGCCTGGAGCCGGGACGACCTTGTCGAGCTCCATCAGTTCCAGTTGCCGCGCCAAGCTCATAGCCGCCGCAAGCGACGCCAGGTTGTGGATGCGCACCGCGTGGCTAAGCGGCGGCAGAAGCCCGCCCGTGAACAGCTGCACGCGCTGGATCTCCTCCAGCGGCCCCGCGCGTGGCAGGAGGGCTTGGAAGCGGTTCTGGTACTCCTCGACGGTGCCCGTGCGCCGGCACTCGGCGAACTCGAATAACGGCGCCGAGCGCAGGGGCGACCCAAAGCGCAGGTGGAGGAGTTCCTTGAAACGCCCCCACCGGGGAGTGCCCTCGTCCTTTGGAGTTGCATGTACCACAGCTGGGCAACGTCCTCCAGATGGTAGGACGCCATCCAGACCTGCTCCTCCGCCATTGTACGTTGTTGATGAAAATACGATTCACACCTGTTGGTGAAGAGCAGGGGATCAGTCTTGCCATCATAGCGGGGGAAGTCAATCTTTTGGAACTTCGGGGGTCGGTCGTTGTGATGTTGGCCGTCGGGGCCGCCGCCCGGGCCCGACGAGGAGGAGGACTTCTCCTTGTCCTGCTTCAACGTCGCGACGTCTGACTTTAGGGTGGCGATCGTGCTGGTGAGGCTCTCGATCATCTTTGCGAGGTCGGCGTTGGATGGCTCGGCCATGGATGAGGTTGCGGAGGTGGCTGATGTTGTAGACGGTGGGGAAGATGGAGGGTCGGGTGGCGACGCAGCAACGGGGAATGGCGCAGCGGCGTCGGATGGTTCGACGGAGCGGGAAGGTGAGGATCGGCGTGACTCTGATACCAGGTTGTCAAGGGCGTCGAACCCCTGACTGGCCGGACCTCGGCTACCTAACTCGTAGCCGCTGTCCGTCTTCTCCGGTGAGGTTATACCCCTCGGTCGCAAGCTTAGTTGAGAGGGAGAGAGATTAGGGAATGCTGATCTTTCTTGATTCTCAAGTGTTCTCCTTACACGATTATATGGCCAACGGCCCAAGCAAATGGAGCAGGCTCTCCTTGATTCTAGGCATTACCAAAATAGCTAACTGCTAAGTTTCCTCCTAGCCACTCGAAGCCAGCTCCTCCTGCACACGGCCAGCCTCCTCCTGCGCGAGGGCAACGCGCTCAGCCGCACGGCGTACGTCGCGGGCGCGCCTGCGCCTTGCATACGGGCGCCCGTACATGACATGTATTGACTAGATATCTCAAGCTCCCAATGATACTTCTGTATCTAGTCACATATAGGTCACTGTTTGTTGTACCAGCTAGTACCTTCACATGCTGCTCCATTAGAGTATCAACAACATTGCAACCTTGCATTCCACAGAGTTCAACTATCTTGGATGCATAAGCACTCAAAAACAGAGTGATTTCACCTGATTCTTGTTTCACCTCCATTCCTAGGTATTAACTCAGTAGTCCAAGGTCACTCATGTTGAATAACCTCTTCACCTATAGCTTGAACTCTACAATTCTGTTACTGTCAGGCCCGCAAATTATAAGGTCATCAACATAAACTCCAAGCAGCAAAAAAGACTCACCCTCACTCCTCCTGTAGACAGCATGCTCTACATTGCTTCTCTTGAAGCCCAACCCCCTTAGTTCTTGATCAAGTTTGGCATTCCATACCCTCGATGCCTGTTTTAGACCATAAAGCGCTTTGCTTAGTTTGAACACCTTGCCTTCATGTTTGGGGTCACTGAAACCAGGTGGCTGGTGTACATACACATCCTCGAGAAGGTCTCCATTCAGAAAGTCTGATTTAACATCCATGTAATACACTTCACATCTACCATGTGCAAATAGTGCCAACAGCAACCTCACTGATTCCAGTCTTGCAACAGGAGTGAAAACCTCATCAAAATCCACCCCCTGTCTTTGTGCATAGTCGTTGGCCACAAGTCTTGCTTTGTACTTAACGACTATCCCTGCTAGATCTTTCTTTACTTTGAACACCCATTTTAAACCTATGGCCTTCTGTCCCTTTGGCAAGTTTGATAGAACCCATGTCTTGTTTCCATGGATGGCCTGTAATTCAGCTTCCATTGCATCTCTCCAGCATTTATCTTCCAGTGCTTGCGCAACACTTGTTGGCTCATCTACGACTAGTAAGCACATCCTGCTGTAGTTGAAGTCATGCACTTCCTCGATTGAATTATATAGGTCAGACGACTCCTATACCTGAGGCTTTCGACTTCAGAACCTGCACCTGTATCTGTTGGTGATGTGGTCCACTGGACCTCAGATGATTGTGGTGCTGATGGGGTTTGTGGTGAAACAGCAATGGGAAAGGGCTGAGAACTTTGAGATGGTGACCAACCATGAGTCTGATCCACTGAAACTTTTCCTTCACCAACAATTTCATCTATCCCAGCTATTGTCGGACTATGAACAGTGGATCGAAAATCGACTACGAAGGTTTCAGATTCTTTAGAGCTGCTGTTGGAATTTTTCCAATCCCAATTCTGATCCTCCTCGAACACCACATCTCGACTAACATGTAGACGATTAGTAGAGGGATCTAGAAGACGATAGCCCTTAGTTTCTGCTTCATAGCCTAGAAACACCATCCTTTTTTATCTGTCTGACATTTTGTCAAAACCAGGGCCCAAATTCTTCACATGAGCAATGCAGCCAAATGTTCTCAGGTGATCAACTCGAGGTTTCTTGCCATGCCAAGCTTTAAACGGGGTCTTGTCCTTCACACTCTTTGTTGGAGCACGATTTAGAACATATACTGCAGTTGAGACTATTTCTCCCCAAAACCTTGCTGGCACTGACTTACTCTTCATCATATACCTAGCCATCTCCACCACAGTTTGATTTCGACACTCAATAACTCCATTTTGCTAGGGTGAGTATGGAGTAGTTGTGTAGTGTTTGATCCTTGACTCACTACAGAACACTGTGAACAGATTGGAATTGAATTCCCTCCTTGATCTGTTCTCAGAGCTTTCACCCTGCTGCCAGTCTCCACTTTTGCCCTTGTCTTGATCTTCTTCAGATACGCCAGAGTCTCATCCTTTGATTTCAGCATCTCTACCCACATGTATCTGTTGAAATCATCTACTACCAATAAAAAATAGGAGTTTCCACCTAGTGCTGGTGGACTGATCCGGCCACATAGATCTGCATAAATCAACTCTAGGCCCTTTTCAGCTTTGAACAATGATACTTGAGGGAAAGGTGTCCAATGTTGTTTGCCAAGTGTGCAGCCATCACACACCTGCTCTATTCAATCTACCATCGGCATCCCCTACACCATCTGCTTCCTGCCAAGATCTCTTAGAGCCCTGAAGTTCAGGTGGCCATATCTGGCATGCCAGATCCATACCTGATTCTCCATGTTCATCTGCAGACAGACTAGTGACACCACACCAAGCCGTAGTGTGTATGATCTGTTGCCGGTTCGTGGTGCGCTGATCACCAATGTGCCTTCTCGATTGAAAACTTTTAGACACCCATCCTTCAGTCTTGCATCACACCCCCTTCCTTGAGCTATCCCAAACTTATAATGTTGCTCTTTAACCTAGAAATGTAAGACTTTAGTGAGTACCTTGTGTTCATTGTAGCACCCTTTCATTACAACGGAGCCAAGTCCCTAAATTTCGACAGTTGAACCATCCCCAATGCAGACAGTGCCAGAGATCACCTCGTCGAGCTGCATAAGTGTAGATTGCGTCCCCGTCATGTGGTTGCTTGCTCCGGTGTCAAGGATCCAGACATCGTCGGCGCAGTCAATCGGGATGACCGTCTTCTCCGCTAGATGCACGATTTTGTTTGGTGCATGCACAACGTCGCTTGTCATCACCAGGAATAGTGCCGGCTGGTCGGTGTCTACCATGGCCACATTCACTAGCTCCTTCTCTTGTTTCTTCTCCTTCTTAGGCCATTTGCAATTCGGTGCCCAGTGGCCATAGATGCCACAGTTTCGGCACCAACCCTTTCGCCGTGGTGTTCCCTCCGACGTGAGCTTGGTAGTGACAGACTTGACACTTTCAGTTCGGTTCGCCTCTCTGTTCTTGACATGACCATCACCACCACCAGCAATGCTTCCTTCCTTGGCTGGACCGGATTGAAAGCGATGCTTGTGCTTTGCAAACCAATCCTTCTCCACAAGCAGCAGACGCCTGGCCTTATCGACGATCTGATCAACCTTATCCTCAAGGCGATCCTCAGCGGCGTGCAATCTCCCTACCAACTCCTCGATTGTCAGTGTCCTCGGATCACAGAACATTTCAATCGATACTGCAACCTGATTGAAACGGGAGTGTAGGACTCGAAGGAACTTCTTCACGACGAAATCATCTGCCATCGTCTCCTCGAGGGACTTGAGGTTCGCCACGAGGTTGGTGATTCTCATGCCAAAATCGTCGATCGTCTTGCCCTCCTTGAACCCGATATTCTCAAATTCTTTCAACTTCTGGGCATTAACGTCCTTGACATGATCGGCACCAAACCGCATTGTCTTCACCACCTCCTAGGCCTCCTTTACGGTCCTCCTGTTGCCCAGTGTCGTCCACATCTCCTTCCGGACAGATCGCAGCAGAGCACCCATGGCTTGTTGATCTTGGGATCGCCTCACTTCAGTGCCTAGGTTGATTACTTCCCAAATCCCCATGGCTTTGAAGTTGATTTGCATCAACATTGTCCACTCGGAGCAGTTGGTACGGGTAAGCATCGGCCACATGAGCGTACTCTCCCTAACACTGCTTGACATGGCACTAGTCGACCCGTTGCCGCCCATCTTCCTCGGTGCATCCCACCGCCGTTGCTTTGGCCAAGGTGGATTAGACCACCTTGTGCCTTCCACGACGCTTTTTTGGCCGCCTTTGCCACTGGCACTGATACCAACTGTTGGAACTGGCAAAAGCTCGACGATCACCTGATCACCTTCGACAACACCGGGATGCACTAAACGGTCACCACAATCACCACGCTCTATGCACACACGCAAGAGAGAGAGAGGGATAATTTTGCGCTACAACAACTGCTGTTGTTTCTACCTGATTATTTGCTTATAATAAAGTGCATGCATGGGCTTGAAGTCCCCGAACCTCCCACCACGATCACGCAAGCTGCACGGTGCGCCGTATTACTCGGTCACCCATGCGACATGCCCGACGAGCGCGTCGTGGGGAGAGGCATGCAGAACAGAGCGATCACGGCGTGGCTTAGGCACGTCTTTAGCCACCCGCGATTCTACGCTCAACAAAACACGCAACACACACACCATATAACAGGATTACAATGTGGCGGTCATCTAAACGAACATCTACTAACTAATGGCTTAGGTGTTCAAGGGCTAGATAATCAACTCCTATACTATTGTTGTAAATCAGAGTAATGTGTAGTTTTAATTTTCTTTCCTTGACTTCATGATTCCTTGGAGTATGTGCACAAGATTGGTATATATATATTGTGAAACCTATGAATGATGCCACATCCTTAAGAAGTGAACAAACAACACAAATGTTGGCCAACTTAAGAAGAAATAATTAATAAATCGAATTTAACCAAGAAACACGTAAATCCATTAACCCCTCATGAACTCTATGGATAACAGCTAACGTACAGTCATGCTTGGGGAAAATCTTGATTGCTGCCATGATAACTTGAGCTTCTGATCTTGGTGAAAAAATTAATCTTCGAAGTGCTTCAAGTGTAATGTATGAGAAATCCTCTGATAGCCTAGAAAAACAGCCAGCTGCAAACAATGCTGCTTTGACCTGCCAAAGGATAAGCATGATTACTTGTGTTAAAAAACCCCAAGTTTGTCCTCTTGTACAGAATACAGCTGAAAGCAAATTAGATGACCTGAATAAGTTGAGCGCTTCCATCAGACATATTTTTCAGGTAGTTTTAGTGTATAGAAACGTGAACATTAGATCGATTTGTAAGGTTGCAATCTTATAATGTTGTTTGTTAATCAGGATCTAGTGTTGGCATTGCAAAACCGTATGTGTAATCAGTAGCTTAATTACCCACAAAACCGATCTGTACCGCTGCATTGCAATGGTAAAGAAAGAAAGTGAGGAACTGACCTCTGCCGCACTGGAGGAAGATAAGCTGTATAGAATGATAGAGCAAACGTGCACGCTGTCCTCGGCGAGGTGGGCAAGGCAGCCGAACATCCGCAGCGCGAGAGCCCTGGCCTGCGGGCAGCCGGTGCCGTAGGCGGCCTTGATCCTCCTGAGCACTTGGTCGGGTTCCGCCACATTTGGTCTGGCCAGCGCGCCATGGTAGGCCCGGCTCTTGGTGGTGACGCCCCTGTACTCGAGGAGGAGAGAGCGGACGATGCGGGCCCGGACGGCGTTGTTGGCGCTCGTGAACTCGGTGGCGAGGCGGAGGAGCATGGTCTGGGCGAAGAGGCGCGGTTCGGACGGCAGGACGCCGAAGGCGGGGGACACCGCGGGGGGTAGCCCGGAGACGCGGGGCAACAGCGTCGAGGGCGTGGAGACGCGTTGCTGGAGATGAGATGAGACAGTGAGGTGAGGCAGGCAGGGCACTATACCAGGGTGGCGGGAGCGGAGAGCCCTGTCGAGGTCTATGCTCCACTGCATGGCGGACGCCGCCGGTAACTTGTCCATCGCCGACACCGTCCACAGCCTTCCTTGTCTCCGGCGTTGCTGGCGGGGGTGGCGGACTTGCGGCGTCACCCGGTCGATCTCAGAGGGAGGGGGGAGGAAGAGCCTTGCCGGCGGCAGGCGGCCACCTGCTCCCGCTCCCCGGCGGTGGCTTCTCGCTGAACTGACGAGAGAGAGAGAGAGCGGGGGGGAGGGAGAGGTTTATTCTGTTTTACGGGCCCCAGCCCCAGGGCTCCTTTTCTTGCGATGTGGTCCCACATTGTCATAGAAGGAGATGGAGGAAGCCACGCCCATGCCGCCGCCTCGAGCCCTCCGTCCCGTCGTGGTCGTGGAGTGGGCCCACGTCACTACTAGTCATGTCAGAGAGAGAGCCATCATCTTCTTCTTCGACCCGACCCTCCTCTTCCACTCCAGATCGGAACAAGGAAGGAAGGAATGGAGCTTCACCTGCCGGGCTTCGTTCCTCTGCAACTGTCCCAGGCGGAAATCCTCGTGCCCTACCTGGGTACCTCCATCTTCCTCGTCCTAGCCGTCTGGCTCATCTCCGGTACGCTTGCTATTCTTCCTTCCATCCACCGCCTCATGACTTCATCATGCCTTTGTTCCTACGCTGCTTCTTCTTTGCTCTTCCATCGCCTCCTTAAGTAACTTCCAGCTCCTGTGGATGGCTGTTACTACCTTTGCAGGAAGAGGATGCGGAGGCAGGCTATACAATCCTGATTGATGGTTCTGAGGGGAGCAGTAGTCCTACAGGACTTGTGCATGTTTGATGCCTAAATAAATCCAATAAATGTTCGTGTTTCTTTTGTTAGTCAACACATTGGATTGGCCTGGCTACAAGCATAAATGTGTAACAGTGTATTCCTGTTACCTTGAATTTCTCTTAAGTGCATAACACTAATGTTGTATTGGTACTTGGTAGTAAGCCAGAACATGTACGTCTTGCATTCAATGTAGCTGGTAGGAAGCTTTTCTCCACGACAGTTCACAATGTATTATAGCCTTGTTTTCTAGTTTCTTCCTGACAAAAGGTTTGCTGCTTGCAGCTACGCCATCGCATCACGAAGTCCTACAGCCATATCCTCCAGTTCACTGTCTGTCTTGGTCAGCTCTATGGATGCCTGGTTTACTTCATTACAGCATACTTGGATGGCTTCAACTTCTGGGCTAGTCCGTTCTACTTCTGGGCTTATTTCATTGGTGCAAACAGCTCGTGGGTTGTGATACCAACTCTCATCGCCATAAGAAGCTGGAAGAAGATTTGTGCAGCATTTCAAGTTGAAAAGGTGAACACTAAATTGGGATGAGGTGTACCTTTAGTCACAATTTGGTCAGAACTGATACACATTTGTACTATGGACAGCATCATTTGTTCCTGCTATTGAAAACATTGTGGTACTGCAAAATCGTACCCATTGAGCAAACATCACTTTAATTGATGGTGACATTATGCAGGGTTTTGTTTCTCCTCAATCAGGCTTGCTGTTCTTTCCCCTTGAAGAAATAAAAGGGTAGGGTCTGCCCTTTTGAAAAAGCTGCATGTTCTGGTACAAGTAGCAGTTTAAGTTTTTTCCCTTTGAACACAATAGCAATGTCTCTTTCAGCAGGCAAAGGAGTGAGAACTGTTAAATTGGAGTGTGGATATAGTAATGCTAATACCCATCCTATGTGTGAAGGTGGCGTAATGTGCGAAGCTGATTTTTGCCCTGATGGTTTTGCATGATGCAAGTATATTACTCAGAATGTCAGGTCAAGAGATGTTTAAGTTGTCCGGTCCATGAAACATGCCAATTTCTGGCAAGTTTAACAAGGCTTAGCCTGGCTTCGAGCCGAATGGAAAAATGCAACACATTTTGTTGGGATAAAAGAAAAAAATGGAGATGAGATTGGAGAGTAAATACAATTTTGGGGATGAGATTGGAGAGTAAAGAAAAATTGGAGAAGAAAAAATTTGGATAAAATAAGAGGATTAGAAAATTTTGTAGATGAGATTGGAGAGTAAAGAAAAATTGGAGAAGGAAAAAACTTGGATAAAATAAAAGGATTAGAAAATTTTGGAGATGAGATTGGAGAATAAGGAAAATTTGGATAAAATAAAAAGATTAAAACGTGAACGTCTTGACTTGAACCTGCGCGGGCAGAACCCACATTACTTGTAGCCATGCCCAGCAACCACTCCAGCACATCCACCTTGCTGTGATGATAGAGAACTCTTCTAATTGAAACTGTTATGTGCCTTAGACCAACTTCAACTTTCTTGACAGTGCTTTCTGGTGTATCCATCTCCCTGTGGCTACTGAATTAAGAGCCAGACTTAAAGAGTTCCTCGTTGTGACGAAGAAAACATATCTACGATGACGGTAGCAGGTACTCCTATATGTGACATCTTCAATGCTTGACTTTGCATATGAATGCAGATGCAGTTTTCTGTTCGGTGCATTCATCATGCCTTTGTTTCCTAGTGTAGCTTCTTTTGTTCTTGCCTGCCGACGATCTCGATTTCTTTGCCCCTCTATCTCTATCTTCAGATTGATGTAGCAGTAGCAGTAATATATTTAAGTAGCCCAGAACAAGACGATTAGTAAACGCACGAAAGTAGAGGGATTTTGTCGTGCACACGTCGTTACTGCACAATGGAGTACTATATACTACTAGTGTTATTGACTGCAGGTTTTGGAGGAAGTTGCTAGCTAGGTATGTTATGTACGTTAGGTAGAATCAGCTTTACAATGGCCTGCTCGCCCAGTCATCATATTCTACTAGTCCTATAAAACAGAGAGTAATCACAAGCACGCCCTTCTTGCTTCAGAAACTAACTTGTGCCCTTCTTGCTTCAGAAACTTGTGCGTTTAGTATGTTTTATAAGCAGTTGGATGGTTATTGGTGGTTACATCGATCCAGTACACGATCTGGATTCTGGACAGGCGCACAACACACGAAGAAAGAGGCGGCTGGAAGGAGGAAAAGGCAAGCTTGTCGGTGACAAACTCAAACGGGCTAGGGCGGTGTGCATGTGCAAGGCAAGCGCGCTGGTCTTGTCTCTCGGAGTTGCGATCGAGCGGTAGTAGATAGGACTTAAGGCACCTAGCTATAATATGCGATGGAAGTAGCACCAACTTGGTGTGTGTTTACATTGCTTTTTGGAGCTTCCGTTGTATTATCTGTATTTGCGATGGAGGTAGTACCAACTTGATTTGATTCGAAAATTGAAATTTTGCTGTCAATTTCCACTATTTTCTAGTTCTGTTTTGATGCTTAATTGGTGTGAAGTTTCGATATATTTGTGCCTTCTGTTTAATTTGGTTTTGAATCCTACGTTCCATAGAGGAGCCATGGGGTGGATCCATAGCCGGGCTTGCTGACGGATGATCCATTGAAATTTTATTTAGTTAGAAGATTTGAAATACTCTCTTACAGCGAATATATTAGCTATGGTTAAGTTTTTTCGGGTTCTAATTTTTTCTAGACCTACCATTGCATAGATTGCAAATGTTTTGTACTACTATTCTTGGTTATAAATTGGTTGTTAGTTGTCACCTCCCAATTTTTGACCGGTAATTTTGGCTAACAAAAGTTTGGTTAGCTTGCAATAGTCTTAATCCCTCCTTATTTCCTTTTCTACGAGTTCTATTTCAGCCCACCCGCTCTTGCGCATGGCTTAATCCCTCCTTATTTTCAACCAAACCTTCTCCCGCATGCGTCCCAATCTTAATTTTGAATCAAACCTTTTCCTGCATAAGGCTCGCCCATTATTTTGAATCAAACCTTCCCTAGCGCACATGTGGCCCGTATACCCCACAAGTGATGTAGAAAAAAAACATTTCTTTCTAGCACACATAAAAAAGTATAATTACAATTTTAAACAATAACGTACGAATTGCAAAGTCGTGTTTTCTACCAAAATAAAGGGACAATTTTAATAATGTACTTTTCTGGCAAGACAATTTAAAATAAAAAATTTAAAGTGTTCACCGATAAAGTAGGAACCAGGAGTATCACGCTTAGAGGCATTACAAATAACATACACAAATCTCCTCGAGGTCCTTGGTGCGGAGCCTTGGACTCATGCCTTAAGAATCGAGCTATTCAGCTCGAGTCGAAGTGCTTGAGCTACCTAGCCTGGGCTAGTCTGTCTAGCGCCTTTACTTCGAGCTGGTTAGTATAGGCATTTCGTCTCAGGTTGGTCTCCATGAGAGGATGGCCCTGAGTAAGTTAGTTGAACTCCTACCCTTCTCTCATCGTTTTGACTTCTAAGAATGTCAAACTATTATAACTATTGTATTTAATACGGTAGATTTACTTACCTTCACTAGCACAATGTGTGCGCGTCCATGGTGATTAGGGCAAAAAGACATATCTATCTGATAGATGAGCGATGTGCGATATAACGGATACTGCCCTCATACCTATTGTAGCAGGGAGGCCTTATTGAATCATGCCACATTATTCACCCTTCATATGTTTTGTTGACTCGCTATATAGCGGTCCTGTCGGACAAGTGTAACACATACCGAGCATGCTTTTTAATAATAATAGATTAATCATACTTAAACTCTATGTGTCAAACTTATAAGTCTTGACATCAATGATAATATGTAAGAGATGGCTGTAGACAAAGAGGGAGAGAACCACCTTAAAATACTTTGTCTCTATAATTCATGTCGAAAAAAACAATAACACAAGAGTAAGATATTACACCACTTAAGCGGTCTAAAACTGTCTAAACAAGTCTGTATTTATTTTTCTCATAACGATTGAGCCTACATTGACTTCACAATCTGATTAAACCCTACTTCTGGTCTAAACTTAGAAGAGAACTAAACTCTCGGTGTGACACTGTTGTTTTAAATATATAGTTAAATTCTAGCTATGATAAAATATTTCTATGGTTCAATTTAGCATGTGTTAATGTGCTCCATTAATTAATTAATTAGCAGAACGCAGTGTAGTGAATGTCCACTCCACTATATAGTCTATAGAAGGAAGATCAAAACAAGAAAAGAAAGAGATAGATGAAGAAAGACACAAGTGAAGTGAGGCGAAGACGACGGTCGGTCGCAGCATCAGACTTCCTAGCTTGGCATTTGCTTGGCTAGTCAAGGTCCAACTTTGACCGACCCTTGCAATCCACCGCACAGCACTCCAGCACACGGCCTCCCCTCCTCCGCCGCAGGCAGCCATGGCGGTGCCGCTCCTCATCGTCATGCTCATCATCGTCGCCCCGCTCGCATCCTCCGCCATCACCGACCTCGCCGCCCTCCTCGCGCTCAAGGACGCCGTCTCCCACGACCCCGACTCTGTCCTCGCCGCCTGGTCTTCCTCCTCCACCAACTACTGTCTCTGGCGCGGCGTCTCCTGCCACCCCAACTCCTCCGCGGTCGTCGCCATCGACCTCCCTGGCGTCTCCCTATCGGGCGCCCTCCCCGCCTCCCTGCCTCCGCGCCTTCACCGCCTCGACCTCCACGGTAACAACTTCTCCGGCCCCATCCCCGCCGCCTTCTTCGCCTCCCCCACCCTTCGCTCCCTCGACCTCAGCTACAACCGCCTCACGGGGCCACTCCCCGGCTCCTGCCGGAGCCAGTCCCTCACCTGCCTCTGCCTCGCCGCCAACGTCATCACTGCCCAAATCCCCGCCGCGGTCGCGCAATGCCGCTCCATCCGCGTCCTCGACCTCTCCCGCAACGTCCTCGAGGGCGCCATCCCGTCCTCCCTCGCCGGACTCGCCGCCCTCCGCGCCCTCGACGTCTCCCGCAACAGCCTCACCGACAGGATCCCCCCGCAGCTCTCCAGCTGCCGGGACCTCGCCGTGCTCGTGCTCACCAACATCACCACATCGCCGGGTGAACAGCCGGAGTTCAACGCCTTCGTCGGGGGCCTGCCACCGCAACTGCTGGCCATCCCAGCGCTGCAGATTCTCTGGGCACCAAGGGCCAACCTCAACGGTCGGTTGCCAAACTACAGGAACGCTTCCTGCAGCCTCCGCGCGCTGAACCTTGCCCAAAACTACATTGCTGGCTCACTGCCGACATGGCTCAGGGACTGCCCAAACTTGGCATATTTTGATCTCAGCTTCAACACCTTGGAGGGCCCAATGCCGGCTGAATTGACGATGGGATGCATGACATACCTCAATGTTTCCCGGAATTCACTGTCAGGTCATGTTCTTCCTGCTGAGTCTGGCAGTAAATGCCCGAGTCCAAGCCGCTTGATCAATGACGGCACTGTAATGCAATACTATGAGAGATTGGTTAGCGGCGCCATTGTGTTTAGCCCTTCTGGTGCAATGTCCAGGGATGTTACCAATGTTGTTATCCATGATTTCAGCAACAATAGCTTTAGCGGGCCATTGCCATCTATTGCCTTGCATCTAGATGGAAACTGCTCTTATGGCGTGCTTCTCAATGGCAATATGTTCAATAGCACTCTTTCTGCTGGATTTTTCGGATTCTGCAAGGGTGCTAGTGCCGTAACAGTCAATTTGAGCGATAATTGGTTGTCTGGTGATCTTGACTCCCTTTTAAGCTGTCCAGCACTTTGGACTTTTGATGCTGGTTATAACATGCTCAATGGGTCAATCTCTCGTGGCATTGCTGACCTGCATTTTCTGAGGAGGTTGATCTTGAGGGCCAACAATTTGACAGGTGAGATTCCAGAGGTTTTCAGAGATTTGGCTGCTCTTGAGGTTCTGGATTTGTCAAGGAATTATTTGACAGGCAGCATACCATCAAGTTTAGCTCATGCGTCACATCTTCAAGCATTAATGCTAGATCACAACAGGCTCTCAGGAGGCATCCCGCCCAGTTTCAGTGAGATAGCTCAGTTGGCAGTGTTTGATGTATCATTCAACAACTTGTCAGGCGATATTCCTCACCTTAGGCACTCTTCTGATTGTGGTTCCTTTGTTGGCAATCCCCTGCTCCATCCATGTTTAGGTCCAAATGGATCTCTACCAACCACTGATTCCATGGAAGGTGCTCAACAGGATGGCGAAATGAGTAGATCCAGGTCTGTGATGGTGATTGTAGTTGCTGCAGCAACTGCCACAGTGTCTTTCCTTCTTGTGATCCTTCTTTTCGTCGTGTGTGAAAGGAGGAATCGAGCAAAGATTGCAAATTTGAGGGCAAAAATGCTTGTGACATTCAGTGATGCTCCTCCTGAGCTTACTTATGCTAACCTTGTCCAAGCAACAAGTAACTTCAGCATCCAGAACTTGATCGGCTCAGGGGGTTTTGGTTCTACCTACAAGGCTGAGCTGGCTCCGGGCTTTCTTGTAGCTGTGAAGAGGCTAGCCATGGGCCGTTTCCAAGGTCTCCAGCAGTTTGATGCGGAGATCAGAACCCTTGGAAGAACTCGGCATAGGAATCTCGTTACACTTATGGGGTACCATATAGGAGAGTCAGACACTTTCTTGATCTACAACTATCTGTCTGGTGGGAACCTTGAGACATTCATAAATCAGGTGGGGATCAGACAGGTGTCATGGACTGAAGTTCAGAAGATAGCTGAGGATGTTGCTGAAGCATTGGCTTTCCTTCACTGCTCCAGCACACATCGGATAATTCACCGAGACATCAAACCAAGCAATATTCTGCTGGATGAGGAGCTCAACGCCTACTTGTCAGACTTTGGTTTGGCGAGGCTGATGGAAGTGTCGCAGACACATGCAACTACTGATGTTGCTGGGACCTTTGGGTATGTTGCACCTGAGTATGCAACGACCCGTAGAGTCTCGGACAAGGCTGATGTCTATAGTTTTGGGGTTGTTCTTTTAGAGTTGATGTCAGGAAAGAGGTCTCTGGATCCATCATTCTCACAGTTTACTGATGGTTTCACAATCGTAGGCTGGGGAAGGATGTTGGCGCAGGAAGGCAATACAATTGAATTCTTCTCTCCAGGACTTTGGGATGTTGCACCAATGGACAAATTGCATGAGATGCTAAGGATTGCTCTGTCGTGCACCTCAGAGTCACTAGCTGATCGGCCATCAATGAGACAGGTTGCCGCAAAGCTGAAGCAGTTGACAAATGAGCAGTGAACGGTTATAGTTGGAACTTGGAAGGCGGCTTCTTGTTCTATCACACTATGATGTGATGTCGCCAGCATGAAGTTTTTTCACCAGCTCTGGCAAATAGATCAAACTATCGGTGTCCATATATACCCAGTACATTGCTAACTTATATTAGTAGTATATGTGCTTTTACTGTAACTGATCTGTGAATCAGCTAGCTAGTACCAGCAGCTATTCTAGTGGGAGAACTCATATAATTTAGCTAGCACTATATCAGTAATTAAAGAAGATGTTGCCCTTTGTCTGATCAGTATGATGTCTTAGCAAATACTAGTACTAGTACACTTTAGAAAGTGGCCCCCACATATAGCAGTTATGTGGTGGTGGTGGTGGTGTCAGTGCTGCTGCCATGGATCGGTTGCCCTTGGCCGGCGTCGGCGTCGGTGGGCTTGACCCTGTATTTGTAGGCGTTGGTGAAGTAGAAGAAGACGAGCAAGTTGATTGTGCTGAGCACGGCGAGGAGCCAGTAGAGGTAGTCGAACTTGGCGACGTTGATGTTCTGCGCCAGCCAGGAAGGGCGGCCGGCATCGAGGTCACCGGTGATGGAATCGACTGCGGTGTTGATGGCGGTGGCGAAGAAGCAGCCGAGGCCCCCGGCGAGGGCAGCGTAGGCGGAGGCGAGGCTGCGCATGGCGTCGGGCGCTTCCTGGTAGAGGAACTCGAGGAGCCCGAGGAGGCAGTACTGGATGAGGAGCCAGTATGCGCTGAGGCCCGGCATGGGCGTGAGGAAGCCATGGCGGATGGCGTAGGCGCGGCGGTAGCGCTCGAAGACCCCCGCCCAAGCGACGGAGAGCACGGAGAGGAGGAGGCCGAGGCCGACACGCTGCAGCTGGGAGGCGCCGTGCGGGTGGCCGGTGATGCGGCGGGCGAGCGGCGCGAATGCCCGGTAGTAGAGGGCGAGGAGGAGGAGGATGGCGAGGCAGGGGAAGACGGGCATGCAGGCGACGGGGAGCCCCCTGGTGTTGAGCGTGTACGCCTGCTGCACCGACAGCGTCAGGAACTCGGTGAGCACCACGCTCAGCATCACCGTGCACGCCGACACCGGCGCCAGCCTCACCAGGATCTTCACCTCCTCCACCTACGTCACCGTGCACAGCCTCCATGGGTCCTTCGCCTCGTGTTCGTCCTCCTCCATCCGCACCGCCGCCTTGTCCAGCCACCTTAGCTCCTCCGTGTGCTCCATCTTGCCGCTCCCACGCACCGCCGACTTGGCGCCGGCCACCTCGTACAGCCCCTCCGTTCCGATTTGGGCGGCGCGTTTCCGGTAGGCGGCCACTAGCACCTGCGCCATCCGCGTGAGCGGGCTTCCCCCCGGCACGCGGTGGCGGTAGAGCGGCGTCCCCAGGAAGAAGAGCGCGTTGGAGGTGCCCATGGCGAGCGCCAGCGCCCCGAACGCCGCCGCCCAGCCGTGGTGCCTCTGGACGTAGACGAGCAGCGTGAAGGCGGCGATGGCGCCGACGGTGACGGCCAGGTAGAAGAAGTTGAAGAAGCGGTCGAGGCGGCGCTTGTACAGCGGGCTCCGCTCGTCGAACTGGTCGGCGCCGAAGGAGGAGACGCAGGGGCGGATCCCGGCGGCGCCGAAGGCGGTGGTGTAGAGCGCGGCGTAGAGGTAGGCCATCTGCCACGGGTGCGGCTGTTGGCAGTTGCCGAGCAGCTTGGCGAAGCCGTCGCACTCGTCCTGTCCGGGGGCCTGGAGCGCGGGCATGGTGGCGGCAGAGGGTGAGGGCGACGAGGCCGAGCAGATAGAGGGTGGTGAAGGCGGCGATGGTCCAGTAGCGGCCTAGGTAGGCGTCGGCGAGGAAGCCGCCGAGGAGGGAGGAGGCCTGGGAGATGCCGAGGAAGTTGTTGACGGCGTTGGCGGAGGCGGCGAAGGGGCGGTGCATGACGTTGAACATGAAGATGACCATGTTGAGGGAGAGGCCGTAGTAGGCCATCCGCTCGGCCATCTCGTTGCCGAAGATGAAGAGCGCCGCCACCCAGCCGCCGGTGCGCGCCAGCTCCGCCTCGCCCACAGGCTCGCCTCGGATGTCCACGGGCGTCCTCCTGTAACCGGCGGGACATGTTCGGTGCTGTTGCTGTCGAGGTCGAGGAAGTGGGAGCAGAGCTTCTTGCTCATCTTCATCTTGCCTGGCTGCGACGGCGGTGGCGATGACTTGCTCATCTCCTCCGATGGTGGTGGATCCTCCATTCTATATATACTCCTGTATTGTATTGTCGTCAATAATGGTATGGTAAGTATATATCAGAAATGGAAGGAAGGAAAGAAGCGATCGAGTTTAGCCAGCCGGCGGCCGCCACGGATGGATCGTCGACGGCGGCTCAACACAGCTAGCTAGCTACCTAGCTCAAGGAATTGAATCGAATCGAATCGAAGTAGCTGGAACATGCTCCTACTTATAGCTAGCAGAACACCACCATGATATGTAGTAGTAGTGTTGTAGTGTTGTAATGCTGAGCTAGCTGTCAATTAAGTTAGTTAATGCTGAGCAATCCTACTACATAATGCAGCGCGACAAGGACCAACGCCCTGCCCTGCACTTCTACCCTACAAATGCAATGCACATTACGACATAGAAATGCTCTAGTAAAACTATAAGAGACCTTCACCTCTACGTACAAACCAAAAACATCTGAGTGGATGTGGATCGATCGATGAATGAAATGAAATGGATTTTGCAGCACAGCACGGGACACTAATAGATTGTCTACTCGAGAGATCAAGGTTGCTTGATAGGACAGTCCGGAGAGAAGAGCAATTTAATTTGGTACTACTAGTACCATGTACTCCTATGTATCTATTCCGATGAGAGATCGGATCGGAGTACAACATCAGTTATTGATTTGTTGGTAGCCAGGCCCAGGCCCAGGCCCAGGCCCATGGTGCAACTGGGAGACAGATCTCATACATCATCATACATACATGTACCTACTACTACCTATGCCTCCGCTACATACAAACACACAAGAAGAAGAAGAAGAAGATGCACTACAACCACAAGGACGGACTGTAATGCGATCTGCGCGCTTCAACGGAAGCTACATAGAAATCCATCACGCACGCATATTGTATAATGCTTTTGTTTCATGCGGATTGACTGATCGACTCGATTACAAGTTAGGAATCGAGGTAGTATCCATGATCCAGGAGCTGCTAGCTTCAGCTATAGCTAGCTAACTGCAGTTGGGTTTGTGGTTGTACAACCAACACTTGTACAAACAAACATGCTGGTTGGCTCAGTGGGAGAGCCACTGCCCCAGTGCCCTTCTTTTTGCACCACTGAAGAAAATGAGTGAGATGGACTCCATCGATAGATAGACCACTCATGGAATTGAATATACTAGTAGTATTGAATGAATTAACCAAGACACATGTCTCTCTTTGTGACCTCAATTAAAAATTAATATTTGCTTTAGTTTTTGGGAAACCTCCGTCAAGACTTCATTTTATGCCATATTCATTTGTCGTATAAAAACATTATTTGAGTAATTTAATATATTAGAGTTTAAAAAATAAAAAACAAATGCATAGGAGTTTGAGAAATTAGAGAACAAATACATTGAAGTTTGATAAAGTGAATATTAGTTTAATCTTTTTAATTTTGTATTGATATGTGTGTGATGTGCAAAAATAAAGTATTTTCTGTTTTACAATATAAGATACCCTTGTTTTACGGTTTTTCGTAAAGTCAACATTGGAAAATTTGATTGATAATTAAGGTAAGAATACACATGTCTTGTGTCATGTATATATGTTTTATCATTAAAATATTTTTATGTAATGTTAATTTTATAGTTATTGATAATATATTATAATAAAAATTAATAGTTAAAGAATAAGTTTAGATATTCTGTAAAAAAACTAATACATCTTATATTTTAAAACGGATAAATTACTACACAGAAAATACTGGTACACTGTTGCTAATCAATCCATCAAATAATGAGATGAATTTCGTTAATAAATTTGCGAGTGCTACTGCTACCTGTGCTGCTGTGCATCCTTTACTTAATTGATTTGCTTCCTTACCTTCATCTTCCTGAGGGACAGAGATTAGTATGTGAGGAGGAGCAGCAAAATCCAAATTTCAATCCAAGTAATGGTGGGCCAGAGGCCCATAAGTGCAGTACTTCCCTTGGCAACTAAATTCACTGTGAAGCCCAACACAAAGGACCCAGCCCTGGCCCACTGCCACACTTCTCACCTGAGTTTATATATATAATTAAAATATTTTAAAAATACATTTTTGTTTGACTTCCAATGCTCTCTGAAAAGGTTTTTTTTAAAAGAAAACACTCCACCAAAACATGAGAAATCCAACATGATAACATATGTTAATAATGAGACGGTGAAGAGCTAGAAAAATTTGCCTCTCTAGCCAAAGCCATTTTTCATGTAGCAGAGGATTCCTGCAAAATGTAGCGCAAGGTGTGTGAGAAAGGAGGGGACCTACCATTTTTACAAGTGGCCCCTTAGCCCTCTGGTTGGACGTTTTTTTCTTCTAGGGGCCACCTGTAAAATTGACAAGCTCGCTCGTGGAATAGGAGGAGGGTTGATAATTTTATAAGCAGCTTCCTTGATGTTTTTTTATGGTTACCTAAAGCTCTTTCTAGCCATCCAAAAGTACATTTTATTTCAAAAAACATAAAAAAGAGAAGAGATGTTTGAGAGGAGGCGAAGGTAAGTGGCAAAACCCTCTTGGCTTGTGGATTTATATGGAGATAATTTATAATATTTATTCTTAGTAATGAAACAAAACAGTATGTATAGTATTGTTGTAGATCTATAAATAATTTTGTTTTTAGATCTATGGTTTGATAATTTTGTTTCTAAATTCATAGATAATTTCATTCGTAATGTTTGAAGATATATCGGTGTTAAAATATCGAATGTACAACACTAGATATGACGTTTAATTTATTACTTAGTTTAACTCTATTTTTACATTAACAGATATATCAAATAAAATGATATTTCGATTATATCATGGTCAAGAAATTGTTAGATATGGTTCATATGGTGTAAATATGTCAGAACTCAACTCAACCACTAAGAGTATTAAAAGGCCAGCTAATAGAAGTTTTCTAATAGTATATAACTAATTAATGTGAGACTTTCGAATCAACCCTCAAGTCAATGCAATAACTATGTATGTCACCGAAGTTTTTTTCTAAAAATTGATGCCGATGAATTCCATTATCACTTAGAGATAATATGTGGAAAATACATTGGAATAAAGTTGGCCACCTAGTATTCTTGTGTCAGTGCATGAAAAATATAACACTATTTTAATGGCCATGCAAGACAAAAAGGATCTAATTATGATATGATGTGATAATGAAAGAGTGGAGGAAAATGAATAAAAGCACAGAAAGAAAAATAAGGAGGAGGAGGACAAGGATAAGATGACAGAGAGCCAAGAGAATTGACAGACAAGGAAAAGAGAAACAACACCATCGTTAAGATAATGGATAGTAAAGATTCTAATAATGAGCATGCAGAGGATGATAAATTGTTGAACAAGCAGGGCAGTAATGTAAATTCATCACAATGGTCCAATGACGACTTCTTTAGACTTGTTATCTTTGAGAGGCATCACGTACCATGAGAGTACAAGGAGAATGAGGTCATTCAAAGGGCTAAATATGTATACAAAGAGAAATTGATGGAAACGGTTAAGCATTGGATGATATCACTTGGGTGGGAGTTCTAGGTCACGAAATCAAGCAAGTCAGTGTATGAAGTGAAGTACGTGAACTCAATTTATGAGTGTCCATGGAGAGTGCATGCATTCGAGTGTAAATAGAAGGATTATTAGAAGTTACCGATTGTCACTGAGGTCGAGAAATACTATAGAAATATGATGTATGCATTTGTTATAATAGAGATATACTGTGATGTTGTGTACAACTTGGGGTACTATTTGTGTCGGAACTTGTGGGAACCGATCAGACTGGGTGGAGCCAACGAAGGACCGATTTGATACGAACGCACGAACACACCGAGGCCTGGGATATCTGCTTCGCTCCAATATAGGTCCTTCAGCTTTGTTGGATGGCGTGCACTTCCAATTGTCCTTCGGCTTCGTTAATTGGTTCGAGAGTGCACCAAGGTCCTTCAACTTTATTGCCCCTTCGTCGGGATGATGGATATATGGGCGTACCAATTAATTTGACCCTGCAATTGATAAGAAGATATAGAGAATGGGTCAGTTGGACGATGGGTCGATACGAACTCTTCCTATCGGCTAGCTATCGATAGGGTTGAAATAGTCATCGGTTGTACTTTTTTGACATCTCCGTCACCCGTTTCTCTCATGGGCTCTTTCTTTCCTAGTGCCAGTACGTCATCAATCTTCTCCAGCGTGCGAGCATGGCCGATTGTCACCCCACGACCACCCCGGTCAACACTCAAGCCAAACTCTCCGCTGCCGATGGCGCACTCGTTGCCGATCCCTCTCAGTATCGGAGTCTTGCCAGGGCTCTCCAATACCTCACCCTCACATGGCTCGACCTCACGTACGCCGTCCAGCAAGTGTGCCTCTTCATGCACGCTCCACGTGAATCTCATCTCGCGTTGTTCAAGAGCATCCTACGCTACGTGAAGGGCACGCTCTCCAGCAGGCTGTATCTCGGCTCCAACCTCATCGACTCCCTCACCGCGTACTTCGACGCGGAGTGGGCAGGCTGCCCTGACTCTCGACGCTCTACATCTGGTTACTGCGTCTTCCTCGGCAACACTCTAGTCTTCTAGTCCTCAAAACGCCAGACTACAGTGTCCCGGTCTAGCGCCGAAGCTGAGTACCGCGCCATCGCCGAGTGCTGCTGGCTTCGCCAGCTTCTCCAGGAGCTCCGTGCACCTCTCTCCTCTACGACCGTCGTCTATTGTGACAATGTCAGTGCCGTCTACATGACTGCCAACCCAGTTCATCATCGACGCACTAAGCACATCGAGATCGATATCCATTTTATCCGTGGCAAGGTCGCATTATGACAGGTTTAGGTGCTCCATGTACTATCGGCGCACCAGTTCACCGATATAATGACCAAAGGTCTGCCCACGCCTTTGTTTATCAGTTTTCGATGCAGTATCTGCATCCGTTCCCCTCCCGCTGCGACTACGGGGGGTGTTAGACTACTGGCCTGGGTTATATATATATAGACCCGGCTCCCCTTATATACACTCAGGGTCTTAGTTAGTACACATTTCTACACCTACATAGATTTCATTTTTCTTTCCTACAGTAGAGGCATCTATAGGGTGACAATTCTACCCACGGAATTGCTTTTTTCATCAAGCTAAGATTTTTTTCTCTTGTAATTTTGTTTTGAGCCTAGATTTTCAAATGATTTGTAACCTTACATTCTGCTCCTATAGATTTTTATACAAATAGGTTTAAAAAGTAGAATTGAATGAGAAACTCTTTACCTTACATTTTTTTCTTACATTGTATTTTGTATGTAATTATATTGTTGACCTAAACCATTATAGTTCACATGATCTAATAAAACATCTTTATTCTTCCCTCTGATTAATACACAAAATTATAGGCCTTGATAGATATCGTCATGACTGCTCCTTTGTCATCACTTGAAAATATTAATAGTCTCTCTATCCCAAAACAGCTTTATGTTTGGTCTTAGGTGATGGAGAGAAAAAATACCAAAGCACCCCGCGTCTATATCTATAGAGAAAAAAAACAAAGCTGCTCTAAATAATTATATTAATCTATTTTTTGAAATTTTTAAGCTAATATTTAATTAATTATACACTAATATGTTGGTATGTTTTATGTGCTAGAGAGAATGGTTTCCAATCCCTACTCCAAGACGAAGATGTGTTGTGCTAACTGTTAACTCTTCACCTTCAAATTTAGATATTGATATATTAACATAGAATGTAAAAAAAATAGCCACATAGAATGTAAAAAAAAATAGCCACCATGATAGTTTCCGTTGTTTCTATATTCAGTGATTTTTGATATTTTGTTTATAAGTTTAATCGAATCATTTTGAGTGCCCAATAATTATGACCAATGGAGTGCCTATTTTCAGTAATACACTACCTTCATTCTAAAATATAGCTAGTTTGAAATTGAGTAGAATAACAGATGTTCTGCATAGATTTATCAGGTGTTTGCTTAGCGATTGGCTTTAGTCTACAAATTTTGTTATACGGTGAACAGGGGCATGTTCTTGTGTCATGTGAAATCTTGCATCTGACAATCGAATTTTTTTTATCTCATTTCTTTCTTTGTTTATTTGTCTTAACTTTTGAAATTGCATAAATATCATATTGTATTCTCAATGGTGCCTTTTCTTTTCAATTAGTCACAAAATATGATTTCTATGCTGACGATCAAATATGGAAAGCTTGAAACATCTGCGCTTAGGCTATATGCTACAAAGGCTGTTGTGAAAAATGAATTGTCTCATATACATTGCTCAATATGCTACATCTTTTAGTTCATTATCATTTGGTAACAAAAATATTGTTCTCATCACTATTTATTTTGAAGGTGATCTGTTTTGATTCCCGTTACGGCACATGGGCACATAACTAATTAATAAAAAAGTAGTATCATAGAAAGATATGTAAGATAAACATAAGGTATTAAAAGAATAAAATTATTACCTATTTTTAGAAAAATGGTAAGGGTTAGAAATAAAGTTATTTTAGGATGAAGGGAATAGATGAATCAAAACTAGTTTCACATGTCCTATAACACATTCACTTGCCTCTTACCACGATAATCACAGCAAACCATTAAAAACTGAACAAAAATTATCAAAATTTTAAATTGTTTTAAATTTTATTTGAACTTGATGTGATTACCATGGCTTTACTATTACCATACGCTGATAAATACACGAATTTCTAGGCCTTTATAGACAACGTTGTAACTACTTATTGTCACTTAAAAACATAATAGATATTTATTTCATCTTAAAATAATTTTATCTTTAGCCTCACGTGTTTAAAACAAGGCGGAGGAAAAAGAATACTAAAATGTCGCGTTAGATAAAATACACTAGTATTAATGGGTGAGTAGATAAAAAGATAGATGAGAGTATGTAAGACCGTAAGAGGATAAAAATGAACTTATTTTGAGAAATGGTAGAGGTTATAAATGAAGTTATCTTTAAAAAAAAGGAAGTATGAATCAGAACTGCCCTATCATATTTAGTTTCACATGTTCTATAACACATTCACCACGTATCCATAAGCTTAGCTGCTGGACCTACTGAGCGAGATCTACCAACATCAATAGCATGGCACACATCTGTCGCCTCACTCGCTCGGCATTCTCATCAACAGACATTGCAATTTGCAATAGATAGACGCATGGTATCAGGCAACTTCAAAATGTTGCATTGAGATTTCATCTGTTACCAAAACTACTCTCCACTTCTCTGGACTGGGTTTTCAACTTCCAAAACACAAACAACCAAAATTCATACAGTTCAGAGATGCGGCAGCTTCAAAGCTCTCGCGCTACCAATCTAAACGACCTGTTACCATCTCTTCCTCTTTTTAAGAAAAAAGAACAAACAATGTCTTGTGGTAGGCATGCATATCAGCGCCTCTTCTTGCTTGCTTTTGCACCGCTGGATTTTGCCGGGCTTGCAACCAGGTAAATAAACGCTCCAACCAAGCCAACAACGGACACCAGCGCCCCGTACTTTGCCACAAGCCCCTGCACATGAATAATTTCTCAGTAACGACTTCTACATAGATGATGCACTAGAAGAACTGCTCCTCGTAGGAAGAAACAAAGAGTTTACCTTAGCCTGAACCAACCAGGAGATGAAATCCAGAAATCCCACATGGCGCGTGCCAGCAACATAAACAGCACCAGCATATTAGGATCATAGAGGGAAAGAGACAGGAATGTACATGCAATGGCACAATTACTTACCCATTCAAACTTCTTTTCTGGAGGCCTCTCAGCAAGAATATCAAGTGCAAGGATGGGGGTTGAATAAGCCTCCTTCACCATACAAAAAGTTATTTTTAGCAATTGCAAGCATAGCAGAATACTATGGTGCTGTACAGCATAGCATAAAAAAAAGAGCTTTAGTAAAAAAATGATCTTAAGTGTAACAGATTAAACCTGAAATGCAGCCTTTGTGGGAACACGGTATTTAATAACAGCAGGTGAACCTTGGAACCTGCCCTGTACTTTGGTCTCCAAGACAAACACGTGCGAAGCAGTGGCACCACTAAAAGCAACAAAGGCAAAGTCATTTTCTCTAACATCTTATAAGAAATCACATAGCAGAGAGATGCAGCATGAAATGCACTCACGGGTCAAGCCTTTCCAATGTCTTTGACATCTCTCCAGAGACAAGCTCAAATGCCTCCTTTGGCCAAGTACCATCATTAATGCTCACATCATAGGCAGTTCTGCAATAAATTTTACAGTCAGTTTATCATGTGATATAACATAGTTGCTTGCCATCACATTACATAGACAAAGTAAACTATGCAAAACAAGAAAAAAGAAAAAACAATGGTAGATTTTGGCCATCAATGCAACTATAGTCTATATAGGTAATGCACTATTGCACTTAGAGAGAAAAGAATAGATAACCAGAACCTATATATTGAGTATATAGTAAGCATGGTCAAAGCATTGGCACAGTCAAACCAGATTTCAATTTAGATCCTCAATGAAACCCACCTCATAAGTTGTCACAACAGGATCTCAGTTAGTCACTTATCCAGTGGCCAAAATAGTATTTAAGGGCCGCTTTAGTTTGTTGCCAAACTCAACCTTGCTAAGGCAACAGACGGAACATGACTTTACCATCATTACCATACCAAATTTTGGCAACTCCAGAAACTTCCACTCTCAAAAACTACACCGAATTTTGGTAAGGCTTTAAACCAAAGGTACCCTACCATCTTTACCTTACCAAAGTTTGGTAGGGTTGATTTTGGCAACAAAGCAAATATACCCTAAAACTTTCCCATTTTATCAATCTCTCTTTTGGTTTCTGCTAAGCTAATATTTATCAAAATTTACCATCAAGATCCAGCAAAACAATTCCAAGCTAAAATTTAGCAACAACCCATATTCTGTACATAAATTGAGTCAGTTATGTTATTTGTGTCCCAACTAACAACTTTAGTTTTAAATTTTACTAGTCTGGTAAGAAAGTTAAGTTGTTACTTTTAGTGATTGTAGGCTAGAAAAATTTGGACTTCAAACAGAGAAATGTAGATACCAGGTTTTGTAAGACATATATAAAGGAAAAAAGAGGCATAGAGCGATTCAGCTGGCAAGTTCAACCTGTCAAGTTATCCAAATTTTATCGATATAGTGGAACCAAACTTACCGGAGAATCAACAACCCTGTGTGGTTTCTTACAAAAGTAGAATCCTATAAAGACAACAGAATCTAACGTAACAAAAAAGCCTATAATATTAATATGTGTACTCCAAGCAAATCACATGATATTTGGCACACTAAATAAATAATAGATCATGAGATGGAGAGCATGTCCATGCAATTTAACATAACGTGCAGTGACTGTGGCCTACTTTGGCCCGTAATTGATAGGGTAAAATTTTACTGTACAAACAAAAGAAGAAGATGATGAGCAGCAGCACAATAATGGTTGATTAGTCGGCAACTATGAGATGGCAGCTCTGGATCTATCTATAGAAATAGAGGACGGATCCTCAGATGCAGATCCGAGAAGAAAAGGCAAGTTCCCTTGCAACAACGAGAGGGACAGATGGTTGTAGAGGAGGAGAGGAAGAATACTGACAAGGATCCCTGGTTGTAGAGGTCGAGGGAGACGGCGAGGCGCTCGACGCCAGGCTTGGGGCGGGAGAGCAAAACCTTCTTGTGCGCAACGAGGAAGGGCGCGTCGGCGGCGGAAGCGGCGGAGAGAAGGGCTGCGAGGAAGAGGATGGATCGCGCCATCGCCATCGCCATCGCCATCGCCATGCTCTGGATCTGGCCTTCCCCTTGCTGGGATTCTTCTCGTGTCTGTCAACTCGCTACCGCTTTAAGATTAAACCTGCGAGTGACAAAAAGTTAAAAAGTCACTCCACGTCGAGATAGACTAGGCCTTGTTTAAAGACCTTCTGACAGTTATAGTTTTTATAAAATCTTTAGAAAAAAAACTCTACTTAGATATTTAAAGAATCTATAATTGTAAACTTTAAAAAATAAATCAAAAATCAAAAAGCTAGATTTTTTTTTCAGATTCTCAAGCTGATTTCTTATCAGCTACTTCCTTTCAAACTGGGCTAGGACTCCTCCACCGGCTGCCTGTGTAGTACTGTGAGGCACCAAAACTGACTGGGCTATTCACTTACTGGGCTGGGCTGCTACTCATGGACTGGATTAGATGGGCCTAAGCAGCAAATACATTTCTGGGTGGGTTCAGTAAGCTACTAAGCTCCCACAAAAACAAAAGCAAAACAAAACACTAACACCTTATCTTCCCACTTGTCATCCTGTCTATTATCACGCTCATTTGACAACTTGTAAAAAAAACATGTAGAGATGATGTGCAAATTCTCACCAAATTAATAGATTCTTTTTTTCAATTTCGACTTCTTTTTCATTCTGCTACATATATCCTCCCTCCCTAGGAGTTGTAAAAATATCGAATGATTGATTGTTCGGTAGTACAAAATTAATCAGTGACTGTGGCGCCACTTTTGCTTCCTTGTCCTGGAACATCTAAGTTCCTCCCTCAGGGCTCAGCTACATGAACAACAATCTATACATCGTCAATGGATATTGCTTCTTTTAGAAGGGACTTCCAGCAGCTTCCATCATCAACTTCACTCGGATCAGCCTCTCTATCTGCCTCACGATCTGTTCTTGTTCAAAAATACACACAATAATACATCAAAAATACTGTCAAACATCAACTCGTACTTAGTATATTCTTCTTTTACTTTATCTATCTGACTGATGCTCATACTATAAATTTACCTCAAGGACCATGTCCTCCAGGATCACTGAGTCGATGCTGCTGTAGCCCAGTTGAGATGCCACATCTGAAAGGTATTCAGCACCAAGTCCAAGTCACAGCAATATATAATTCAGCATTTGCTCTTTTCTTTTTGTTTTGAAACTATATGGAAGAAAGGATATTTTTACTTTGGACTGAAACAGTTATATCAGAAACTCCCTAGCGCTCTTTTAGTTCGTCGTATCGCTGTCGGACTCTGATCATTGCCTGCAAACACGACACCTCTGATGTGATGTGATTGGCAGATATTAATTAAGGAAAGGTAGCAACAAGGTACACACAGTAAGTTGGCTCTTAAGTCATTTTAATACAACTACACTGTCACAAAGATAGTCATGGAGTTATGGAAGAGTCCTTGTCAACCTAGACTCGCAAGGCATAAGGAATAGGATGTGGATTTTGGAGTCAGTGTCTTTCGCATAGGAAAGGATTGTTCTTGTTCGGGCTGCCTATACTTGAATTCATATTCACAGGCTGTTGTTTAACAAATACTGGAGTTGATTGTTGTTGTTTAACAAATACAGGATTGCTGGACATATACATAAGAGTATCCGCAATCATATGTATTATGTGTAGAAACAGAGAAACATGAAGACTGCAGTCTTAAAGGTGATTGTGCATGGAATCTGAAGAAGACAGACGAACCAACCTCAGCAAAGGAATCAGGGTCTGAAGTAGCTTGTGTCTTCAACATATCATTGACCACCAATTCCAGAGGAACATCAATCCAAATGGAGACTCCATGCCTCAGTAGCCCTCTTGAGGTTTAACATAAGTATTCATGAGAAGGCGGATGCGATAGAGTGACATATAGGAGTATGGGGGATGCAACAGAATGGAGGGTGAAGACATACAGATTGGTTGAGTTGATGACAGAACCATCCCCGCAGCAAAGTACAAGGCTGCCCATGGAGGTGAGCTGTTTTAGCCCTTCAGTCTGCCATCAATCACAAGAGAAAGTTAACACTTACTACCTCAGCTTCAGGTATAAAGAAAAACTATAGAAGTTTGGAGATTAATTGAACATCGACTTCGAGGTAGCCGTTGAGGTCGGATTCCCGGAAAGCGTTGAGGGCATCTTTGCCTCCAAGAACATCCTCGAGCAGCTCTTCACTGCAGAGGTAGCGGTATATGATGGAATTGGCAAGGAGCTTGAAAGTGCAGTCTGTTCCTGCCAGCCATTGTTAATCAACAATTAATGGATCGCAATGCAAAAATGAGGAAGGTTGATTGGTCGATGCATATCGAGAGAGGGTGAGGTAGAGAAGGGGGGCAAATACGATACACACCGACAATATAGATGGGTGTTTTCTACCAAAATTTAATAAGTTCCGTGGATAGATTGAAGAGCCGATCGACTTATTGGCAAGAGTCCGATTGATGAATTGAGAAATGATTTTGTTCACTTAAAAATAAAAAATTATTTAAATGGAACCGAATTTTAAGAGTCATAAAAGCTATAATTTATCCATATAGGAGATATCTGGTAAAAAGATAAGCATATTTGTTAGATATTTTTCTTTTATATTTTTAGAAATTAACATCCGATGGTTGTTATAACACGTCGGATTTTTATAGTCCTAGTATATAAATATAGACTCATAAGAAGTTTGTAAGACATCTCTCGATCAAGTACATATTCAGCGCATCGCCATCTTAATTTATCTAGGTTTTTTACCGGTGGGTTTTGGCTCTCAACACGGGGCTGCATCGGTTAGATCGGAACTCCAGCGAAAAAGTAAATCTTGTCATTATTCTGATGTATTCACTCTGTCTAAAACTGCATCAGTTAGATCCAACATCTAAGTCCGATCGAATATACCACATCATGTCAGCGTGGGATCTATCAACTTATCAACCTCCTTTTACCGTCATCAATTTATACTGCATTAATTAGATTTGATATACTAGACTGCTAATAGTAGATTAAGTCTTAATCCAATAGATCTTTTACTCAGCGTTTCATCGAAGTAACTAGTCAATGATTTATCCACACATCGAGTATCACGCCTAGTGTATCGGCTGCTCAACCGATTCACATACGTGTTCAGTGACTTGTCTTGAATCTCACGCCTAATATATCGGCCTCTCAGTCAATACACATATATCTTTATAGATCTTCTTTTATCGACTCAACTAGTCAATGGGTTTGCCATTTTCTTTTACCTGCACGTCCGATTAGTTTTCACCGTCTCGTTATCGTTAATCTTAGTCACATACTGTTTAAATTTAGTTCGATCTATCGAAACTGATTTTAATGGTACCGTCACGATAGTCACTGGGTATTATACTTTTGAAGAATCGAGTCTCGATACTTATTATTTATCACACATTATATTTGGGGCACTATCAGTTTTATAGCCAGTGGATCTTTTATATTATTCTTTATCAATCTAAGTATGTCTTCATGATGAACAAGCGTATAGTTTTTATTGGCAATAAGAGTATCCCATGTGCTATTTTTTAAATAGCATATTCTAAAGTACCATCGGTTTTGTAATCAATGGAATCATTATCATATTCTTTAAATATTATTTTATATCTTCATCAACTTTTCAGTCGATATTCGTTATATCCGGAGTGATATTGACTATATAGTCAATGTATCTTTTATTTTTTTCGTCACCATCTGCCAATAGAAAAGTATTACATTTTTTTTCGACTACCAGTCGATAGCAGGAACGTATCGAACGTAGCCGATGACTATTTTAACCTATCGGCAGCCCAAGAGTTCGTATTAAACTATCATCTGACCAACACATTATCTTATTAAATTAATTGATACGCTTACATCTTTATTGTCGGGATAACGAAATCGAAAGACCTTAGGTGCTCTCAAACCAATAACGAGATTAAAAGACAATCTAAAGCACGCGTCATACAACAAAACTAAAGGATATTTACTGGAGCAAGCAGATTTGTTCGGATCGGATCGAACCTCCGTCGCCTCTGCCCGGTTTCGGCGCGAGCATTTCCTGAAATCGCAGACGGCCTCCGCAGTTTTCCTCTGGAATGGATTGCAACGCATTATTATTACTTACTACAGTTGGCACGCAGAGATGTGAAAAAGAACAGAAGAGAGAGTGACTGTAAGAGATGAACAGGCAGGCAGGAAGGAAGGAGAGAGTGTACGAACGAGCAGGTCGACGGAAGGGTTAAGCTCCTTCAGAGTTAGCTCCGAGCCTGCAATCGCAATCCAATCCAATCCAACCCAACCCAACCCAACCCAACAAGTTGTTCTTTGAATTAATATCCAAACAAACCAAGGACGCGACGCGACGCAGAGAGAAAGGGAAAGAAAAATCCAGCGGGGCTAAGAGCTGGGCAGATCGATTGATGGAGCTGTACGTGTACATCACTACATACTCGGGAAGGCGCGGAGACGACGATGGGCGGTGCGGCTTGTGGAGGAGAGGGGCGGCGCCGGGGCGGAAAAGAAGAAGCGCTTCGGGAGCACGCTGGAAGAGAGAGTCCCCGGGCCCATGCTCGCCGCTCTCATCGCCGCCATTGCCATGGGCATGCCTCCCCCGCGCGCTTCGTCTCCTGCTCCATTGTGGTGTTCGACTGTTCGTTCGTTATCCGCAGCCATCACCCAAAATATAAATAAATAAATAAAAGGAAAGAAGGAGGGTCTCCGCCGTTGGTGTGCGAGTGGACGGTTCATGATGGAATATGGGCCCAGTGTCCGAGTACTCCTCGTCTCCTCCTCTCTCTATAAAATCACTGCCTCCACTTCTAGGGTTCATCCTCCGCCTCCGCCGCCGCCGCAAACCATATGCCTCTGTGTCTCGTTCTTAGTCTTGTTTTCTCAGAACAGGCAGATCTATTCAAATGATGGATTGGATGGGTTTTGTGCTGATTTCACCGATCGCTCTGTTTTCTTTTGCCGTCTTTTTTCTCAATTTCCTTCGTTTTTTTCTGGGTTCTCGCTTATCGAAAGTTCCTGTGGCTTCGCTTATGACAATATGAATTTGTGGCGTTGGATTGGATTTAAGTGGAGGAATGCCTTGCTCAATGCATGAAAATGAATTAATGATATGATGATCTCGTTTGGTTGCAGCAGCATACGTCTTTTTTAGATCGTGATGCCATGTGCATGACCATCGAATTCCGCACGAGATTTCTGATCATACGCACAATCTCCCATCGTTTCTTTCTTTCTTTTGATCTATTTGGGTGCTTGAAAGGAGTGATGATTCACTACTGTTGTGAGCCAGCGACCGATGCTGCGATGATACACTAATTCCATATGAGATTTCTGACCGTTCTAGATATTCTTTCCTTCATTGCTGCAGCCTACAAAGAACTCTGTATTGCCTTACTTGCTTAAGGATGACCTAATCTCCATTAATTTTGTTTTTATAGAGGAGATCCGAAAAGATGCCAGTAATCGAACCTAAGATAACTCATGGTAGTAAGTAACTCTCCAGTGGAATGGAAGTGTGGAACCACACCAAACCATTTACAGAAGAAATGGACTGGATGGAGCATTCTATTATTCAGATGAAGCAATCATTTTCAATAATCGCAGAAAGACATTTTTCGGATGGTTCTAAATTTCAATAAACCTTTTTGGGATGGAATAAAACGTACAACATGATTAACTAAATTGCCCATCTGTTCGTCCCTCAGAAATTGCTGAGATCCGATCCTAGGACAGTTCCATTGTCAATCTGGATCGTCAGTCCGGTCGTCCCTTACAGAAATTGTAGGGATCCTTTTTTGCATGTAATGAGATGGCTCACTTACGTGTGAAGACTCAAATCAATAAGCAATGGTGTACTTGGCTAAATTAATCACTGGTAAAATCGCCTAGTGCAAGATCTAATGGTAGTAATACAATGAAGAGCACACGTTTTCACAAAGGAAAAAGGAACATCTACAACAGTCAAATCATTCATGCTATTGTGTTGTGTTGGTACAAATTGCATAAGAAAGCAAATACATCTCTCTTGAAGACCAATTCATCCAGCTCCAGTCAGACTAATTCAATTGCGAGTAACCCAAAACCGAAAAGAATGATCCTCTCATTCTCAAATGTCCAATCATGTCCCTAGAAACAAGCAACCAAAAAAATCCTCACAAGCGGCATGAGGCAATACCAAAATGCCGGCCTACAGTAGCGCACAACTCACAACAGAATCTATATCCGATATTCTACCGCTCTCTGAATCTCCTCACCAGTCAGAACCTATCAAAACATACACCGATCAAATCACCATACAAAATGAATCATAATACACAACTTCCAAAGCAGGTAAGACCCTGCGGCGCACAGTTTGGTCATCTCTGCTCTCTCTTGGGCATAGATGTTGCTCCTCGGATAAAGCATTCTAGCTCTGTTTACAAAATTGGCTCAACTTCATCAGTGACTAGAACTGGGGGAGTGAAAAAGAAGACAGTCATCCTCAAAGTACAACAGCTGCCTTATCTGGAGTAACATTCTGGAGGACAGTGGCTATCAAAGGCTCATAGTGGTCGGCACCAGCACCACACCATGCTGCAAGTAAAAGAATCGGACATCTACCTTAAATGTGGATACATTGCAAGAGTTCACCCAAACATAATTTAACAGCAATAGACAGCAACTAAATTTTCTTGAGCCGTATGTTTCTACACCAAATATTCAGTTTGTACTGGCTTGCAGGGGAAAGGATTCCCAAAGACACAACGTACCTGTTCCCTTCATGAAAAGAAAAATTGGTGGCTCGCAAATTTCTCCTCTAGGCCGGTGCGGAAGGAAGAACACACAGTTGTCCTCGTCAACCATTGCATCTGCTCCATGTGCTTGCACCTATTTGTGCACAAACACAAGGGCATGTCAGATCGCAGGTAAAAAGTGCTGACAAGACTATCAAATACAGATGCAAGACAGCAGCCAGATCTATGGCGACTAGCAAACAATCATACAGAACATTCACATGGGCTTTACCACATAAACTTCTCTCTTGAACTCGTTTGCTAGGCATTCGATAGCAATATCATCACCAAAAGCTGCTGCACGGCCATCCCGGTTCTCATCAATGGTCAGTAAGCCTTCCTCTGTGTACTGCAGAGTGATTATGTCATGTTCGTCCTCTGTGGAACCAGAAACAGACATGTACTTGGCCCAACTATCTCCGTCGTTTACAGCTATACACCTCTCCTTATAGATAGTTTCCGCTGCCATTTCCCTGCAAAGCAGTCAGACTGGTACACAGAAGAAGATAGGAAACGGCTTGATTTGGTGAGAAGGCTTCAATCCATGGGTTGTTACAACCGTACAGTTGCACCAGGAAGCACACTAAATTACTGCTTAACATGCCTAGCAACTTGGGATTCTGTAATCAAGACGTACAACTGTACCAGGGTCAAACATGGCAATACTAGCAAATATTATATATACCTATACTAATTGAGCACTTTCTAGGAGCTCTCAAGTTAAACAAAAAAATCAAGTAGATTGTGTTATCGTGGCCATGGATTGTATTAAAAATTTGTGTTAAATAAAACATGCAATTGGAGATACTATGGACTCTTTGGTTAGTTTACTTCGAAATTTAATAAAATTCGAAATTAATAAATATGGTGATATATCCGTCTTGAACTCTCAATTGGACTCTTTGGTTACTTTACTTTAAAATTTGATTAAATTAGGAATTAATAAATATGAAGCTGTATGTATCTTTGAATCTCAATTGGAGTATCTTATTAAACTAATTCTAAAATTCGAAATTAATAATTAGCAAGTAGTAATTGACATGGATTTTTCTTTAATCTGAGGCACTATAATTCTAGAAGTAACCAACATAAAATTTAACAAAAATCGAAATTAATAAATTGTAGTTCACCATCTTGAACTCTCATTTAATATCTTATTAATTTAATTCTAAAATTCAAAATGCATAATAACCAATTTGTAATTGGACTCTCCTCTAATATAAACCATTATAATTATAACACGATTATAGTTTTAATATACCAATTATAACATTCGGATTAGTGACTAGTTGGAACTTATAGGTCAGGCAGCATCTACATTGAAGTGGAGGGTATCCAAGTCGATTCCCACTACATGTGCATACGCGTTGCTGACACTTACGAGTAAAAAAAAAGGAAGGAACTTCGTTGTCTTTGACCATTTCATTTCGGCAGGACCTACACGCAGTAGCATCAAAATAATTGAAGAAACACGAATGTCGCAATTTGTCAAGCCAGTAATAGGGATTTATGGAAAAAAAGTTGGAGATTTATCAACGGGAAAAACTGGATTTTTGGTATGTCTGGTTACAGCAAGCGGTGAAATGAATAGGAGCGAAATTTGGCGCTCGATTGGAGAGAGCGCAAGAAAAGAAAAGGCGAGGGCTTTGGATTTGAGAGAGGGGATCCAGGAGGTTGTGGTACCTTTGGATGCTGAGATCGACGAGGTCCCGGATGGCGGCGTCGAGGTCGTCGCGGAGGGCCTTGAGCGCGAGCAGCTTGAGCTCCTGCACGAAGTGGACGCCCCAGCCAGCCTTGAGATTCGGCGCGTAGAGGTGTCGCACGGCCGCATCGACGGTCTCCCTGTGGGGGGCGTCAGCGGCGGCGTAGACGTCGGCGAATCGGCGGACGATGCGGTGCCTGAGGTCGCGCGCGTCGGGCTTGGCGGCGGCGGCCCTGCGGGCGGCGGTGAAGAGGCAGTTGCCGTCGGCATCGACCTCCCCGGCGTGGTGAAGGCGGAAGACGAGGGGCGTAAGCGGGGCGGGGGGCTTCCAGACGACACCGCGCTCCCAGATCCGGTGGAGGCGGCGGCGCTGCTGGTCCTCGAGCGCGGCGACGGCGGTCCAGCTGGCGGGGGCGGGGTCGGGGGAGGTCCAGGTGAGGAGCGGGGGCGCATGGGCAGGGGAAGGGGGGAAGGCCTCGGCGACGGCGGCGGAGGAGGAGTCGCAGAGGAGCTTGCCCATTGGAGTTTGATCTCTGATTATACTAGTAGTAGATTGGCTGGTTGATTGATCCTGATTGAGAGGGATGAGAGAGCTAGGGTTTCGTTGAGGAGAGAGAGGAAGGGAGGGAAACGAGAGCGAGCAGCCAGGGGCGGCGGCGCAGCGCACGGTAAATGTGACCCATGCGTTGCTCGCTCTGCGCTATACCTGCCTCCCTCCGCTGCTGGCTTCTGGCTTCTGGCTGGAGTTGCATTTCCTTTCTTACCCCTCTCTTCTTCTGGAAACTTCCTGTTCCCTTCCTCTTTGGTAACTTTACTTCGTCTAGTTCTCGACGTCCAGGATTTGTGGTTGGTGGATTGGACGCTCCGTGCTCCTCCGCGTCTTCGTCTGCCATTTGTTCCTTCATCCTCTTCACGACGGACAACTCCTTTCCTCCGTCACAATTACTACACATGAAAATGATTGGATCACACATGCACGCGCAATTCTAGGATCAAATTCGACTTAACTATCACCACACATGTGCATATGCTTATTCAATTCTCCGTTGTAATATAGTAAAACTCCTCCAACCTGTACCAAGGAGATTATATTAAACATGAAAAAAGTTACAAATACATTGTAAAAAAAAGATAAATAAGACTTGGCAACTCATTTACTAGCTGCTAGTGCTTAGATTTCACAAGATGACGTGGGTCTTTGTTCAGCGCAATTCCAACGTCTAAAACATCATCATTTCTTAATTAAAGCTCCTTCAAAGATGTCTCTAGCAATAAATCATCGGCCATCCCTAATTCATCCTAGCTAATACTACATTTATTACCATCACCATCCGCAGTAGTGTCCTTGATTGTTCAACATCAATGTTTCCATATATCCTATTTTGATCATCACGCTCAACATTAGTTTCTCTCTTATGTTGTTCTTGTTGACCATTGAAAACCGTAGCACCAGTATTAACAACATCACTAGCAACATGCACTATGTTGCTATTGTCTACATCCTTTGGTATAGCAACAACTGGATTGTTGTTGTTATTAGCTAAGAACGATGGACATTATGACTCTAAGGATAGATGGATTAGAATGGTTAGAGAGAGTAAAATTTGCTTGGTTTGCAGCAACAACAATGTTCCTCTGGCATCACTAGAGTTGATCATGTTTATTGTGCACATTAAAGGACTGCTACCTCTATAGGTTCTAGCAAAGTAGTACTTGTCGTGTCTACAAAAATAGTGGGGCTACTAAAATTAACAATATTGTCTGCAACATTATTGTTGTTAGTGCTTGTGTGAATGTAGTTTTCTTGTAAGCCTAGACCTATTGCTATGTTGTGGATGAGCAACATTGATCCATTCACAATGGATGTGGATGCCATCAACAAGGACACATAAGGATGGAGGTCTATAATGAGAAATTGGTGACATTAAATTGGGAGTAACAAGGATGACTGAAGTATATGTAGGAGGTAACTGCAGCAATTGATGTTGCCGAGGAAGGTGAGACGTGGAAGGTTGATCGACTAGCCTACAATGCTTTGTAGTAATGGAGCCATGCTTTGTGCTTTGCATGATGATTGCGTATGATATCAACAAGAAAGCCATAAGACTCGGTAGAGGCAATGGCTTCATCAACATCCATGTCTAGTATGTTGCAAGGGTGATGAGATTGGGTACATGCCCATGCACAAACAATAAGCTCCTGAATAAATAACTCACACATCTTTGATAAGAATGCTAGCATGTCAAAGGTCATCATCATGTTACCATAGACACCGAATGCCCCTAGAAATAGTGCAGAAGCTTTTGAACCATAATCAGCACTTCATAGAGTAACTTCTATATTTGTGGATACAAAATTTGGTAGTTAGCCAGAATCCCACTAACAAAGTAAACCGGTCATTTAACTTTTGGTACATGCCCTCTTTTTCGCGTTCTAAAACCAACATAGTACTGACTACTCGAGGAGTAGTCAAAACATAAAGCAGCAATGACTCCTATGGCATTAGAGAAACTAGGACGAGTGGTGTTGTTAAAAATTTCTTAAAATCTTCAAAGACTTGTTGTGCTTTTAGCATCCATTAAAATTTATCAACCTTCTTTAACAACTTGAAAAAGGGCATACCTCACTCCCCTAATCGAGAAACGAAATGGTTGAGTAACGTCATGCACCCAATGAGTTTTTGAACATCCTTCTAAGTATTCGGCGGCTCCATATTCAATATGGCTTTGATCTTCTTTGAATTAACCTCAATGCCATGATGCGACACCATGAAATCAAGTAGCTTTCCCGATGGTACTCTAAAGACGCATTTTTTTGGCTTCAGCTTCATCCTAAAGGCCCGTATGTTTTTAAAAGTATCCTCCAAATCAGAAATAAATTTCTCCTTGAGCTACGTCTTAATCACCACATCATCCGCATAAGCCTCTAAGTTTCACCCAAGTTATGTTTGAAAGCATCTTTGAATCATGCGCCAATACGTAGCCCCAACATTTTTTAACCTAAAAGGCATAGTGATGTAGCAACATGCTCCAAATGGCATGATGAATAAAGTCTTCAAGCAACCATATTCATTTAAGCTAATCTGATGGTATCCCAAATAGCAATCGAGAAAACCAAGAAGCTCATATCCGGCCATTGAGTCAACTATCTGATCGATGCGAGGTAGGCCAAATGAGTCCTTCGAGCATGACTTGTTGACATCCGTGTAGTCTATGCACATGTGCCACTATCTAGTCTTCTTCTAAACAAGGATTGGGTTTGCTAGCCAATCTAAATGATAAACTTCCTTGATGAACCGGGCTATCAAAAGCTTAGTCAATTCCTTTCTTATGGCATCGAGTATATCTTGAGTGAACCTACAGAGTCATTGTTTGATAGGCTTAGAATCCGGCTTTACGTTCAAAGAGTGCTCAATTACTTCTCTAGATATTCCAGGCATATCAGACATTTTCCAAGCATATAGGAAAGTGACAAACATGTCTTCCTATTTAGGATCAAGATTAGCGCCAATTAGCATTGTTTTACAAGAATCAGTCTGGTCGAGCAGAATATTCTTTGTCTTGGTGCCATCATCTACCACCTTTGTAGTCTTCTTTGCTAGAATTTCACCGTCTTGATCAGTAGCCGTCACTAGTCGGATCTCCTAGAGCCCAACTGCACTCTCTTAGGCTTGAGCTAGCTCATAACTCTCCTTGTCATAGGTGAAGGCTTGCTTGACGTCGTTGCGAAGGGATATCTCTCCTTATGGCCTAGGCATATTCATCATTAGAGAGATATAATGGGGAATAACCACAAATTTGGTAAGTGCAGGCCTGCCTAAGGTGGCGTGATACTTTATCTTGAAATTGGCAACCTCGATACAAACATTCTCTGTTTTGAAGTTATCTCGAGTGCCAACGGTGACATGAAGCGTGATTTGCTCGAGTGGCGTTGAAGATAGCCCGGTGATTACCTCATGAAACAAAGCTATACTCAGCCTCAACTCAAAACATGGAATCTTTGTCTCGCTAAAGGTTTTTGTGAAAAGAATATTAACAGTGTTGCCACCATTGATTAGGACCCGCTTGTGCTTGATATTCTTAATGACTGGATCTAGGACCAGGGGACATCGTCTCTGGTGGACAACTTGATCAGGATGATCTGAGCGGTCGAACATGATTGCTACCTCAGACCACCATAGGAAATAAGGGACATTAACCAAAACATGTTAATCTCTCAGTTGGCTAGCTTCTACTTCCTCTTAGATTTATAGTCTAAATGGTCATTCAAGATATGATTCAACTTAGTCCGAGGATCCTAGAACCTTTTCTAGAACTACATTCACCTCCTCTTGGCTTGATGTGCTCTTCAAACAAACTTCTTAAGCATATAGCAATCATTTACCATGTGCCGCCCATTAGGATGATAAGGGCAGAGGTTGTTCATGACTTGCTCATAGTCTTCAACCTGTAAGCATCATGGACAATGGTGTTCTATTATTACAACCAGCTCCTCCGGCTTACACTTGCATTCACGGGATCTACAATAGTCTTCGTTGTCTTTCTTTTCCTTAGGACAAGAAGTACTCATCTTGTCTTCCCTAGTGGCAGCAATCGCATCAGCAAATGAAGCCTATAAATTTGTCATCTTGAAAAGTCTCTTGACCATAGTCAGGGGATTGCGAACAAACTTGATGATGAATTGCTTGTCTTTGATCTCTTTCTAGAATGTAGCAATGACGATCTCATTGTTGAACTCCAGGATCTTATTTCTTGCCTCTGAAAAGCATTTAATATGCTCCTGAAGAGACTTATTATTCCTCTGTTGAACGTGATATAAATCATACTATGACCCTAGGTGCTCAAATATCCCTTGAAAATTAGCAATAAACCACTCCTGAAGCTCACCCTAGGAACCAATAGATCCCAGTGGAAGCCCCGAAATCCAACTCATTGCTGATTCTTCCAGCGCAACAGGAAGATAATTTTCCATAGCCTTAATATCGCCTCCATCTACTCTGATCGCCATCATGTAGACCATAAGCCAAGATCATGGATCTGTCTTACCATCATATTTCTCAATTTCGATTGATTTGAAACCGACTGGCTAATGTAGTCAGCAAAAGTTAGATGTAAATACTATGACTCCTTCATCAAAATCATCAGTTGGAGAGCAATGTCGTCGAGGAGATAAACTTCTTCTGTTAAAATGTTCGTGGTGAAAGCCAAAGCAATCATGCTTATCTCACAATCGATTCTACTCACACTCTTCATGTTCACGATGTCTAGCTTCAAGTCGAAACTGCAAGTCGTAGTCAATTCTCCCACGAGCATCCTCTGGATAACGACGTCCATTATTGTGTTCTTTGCATTTGTGACACTAATGATTGTGTTGCTCCTCATCTTGGCTGCGTTCGGGATACCAAATGGGATCTAGCTAGTGATTCTCCCTAGCTGGATCGAATCCAAGTCAAAGAAAGAAAGCTTGCTAAAATCGTTAATGAAGAAATCGAGGCTCCCGAAATGGAATGCCTAACCTATAGCAAAAACAAAGCCATCGATTCCTGAAGATAATGCCATCGTACTTGTTGACAAAAAACTCAGCGCTACCTCTACCTAGCACACCAATTATAGATGTTTTGTATCAGTAATAATTTAAGGGGTAGCGCATAAGATCTAAAGTAGATAGAAACAAAAGATGAGGATTTATATAGGTTCAGACCCTCAATGTGAGGTAATACATTACTACTATTTTAGTGGATTGTATTCCATCAAATATATTAAATTTGTTGAGATTGTGTTGCTTATGCCCTAGAGGGGGCTCCCTACTTGCCTAATAAAAGATGGGGTAGGTGTACATTATAGGAGTCAAATCCAGACTCAACCTAAACGTTCCTATCTACACATGGTATAATCCGATTGGGATTTTGTATCATGTCTTGGGTACAAGGCAACATGATAACTAAATTCTACTATATCTCATATTATATGGATCTAGCCCGCCTCCTATTTCTAGTCAGATTAGTCAGCCGTGTGGGTATCCGATACTCATACTCTCCACGCACGATGGAGTTGGCAGGGGAAAGGTAGAGGTGGGAGAGGCCTGAGAGGGAAGAGAGCAATGTAGCAATGCTCCCTGCTCAGCCAGCTACGAGATAGATCTTGAGTTCCCCGGTGAGCTCACTGTGAGAAAGAAGAGGGAGGAGAGATGATGACGTGCAAGGGCCATCACCTATAAGCCTTGTCGAGCCGTTGTTGCCCTATTCACCAAGTGAGGAGAGAAGAAATGAAGTCATTGTCATATCGGTCTTTTTTTATTATTATTGACTATATTATCACATAGAGGCCACCATATAGGACAGAGAATAGTAAACCATATAGGCGTCACATCATTTGAAATCATCAATAAAACTACCGAGGGAGCTTAATTGTTTTGGATTTAATAGTTGAGAGAACCTATGTATTGAATTTTATTTGATTTTATGGTTAAGAGGTAGAAATTAAATTCGGTTGATAGTTGAGAAACTTGTGCATCAATCATTCTGATGAGATTAATTAATCTCATCAATGGGACTAATTTGTGGTACATATGGAATGGATAAATAGACAGCAAGTAGATGTATAATCAAGCAAACAAGACCATATGTAATGTAACAAGTTAATAATGGTCGGAGGCGTCGGCGGCGTTGAGCAGGTCCGGGACGTACCATCCGAGCTCCTGGAAGACGGCGGCGATCCTCTGGTTCTGTCCTTTGGAGTCACCGATGGCGGTGGTGAAGGGATAGACGAAGGTGACCCTAGTGGCCACGCATCGGTACGTGGCGACCAGCTGCTGGGATTCCTCCTCCACCTTAAGGTTGAGGAGGAACTCCATGACGTCGCGGCCACCACCAGTGAGAGTAAGGCCGCCGTCCACCTCCGCCTGGATGTAGTGGCCATACGGCGTTTCTTCGTCGGTTTTGATCACCGCGTTCCTCTGCGTCTTCAGGATCGCCTGACACAATGACTGTCATATATGCATTATTCCACCAATTAGTGGTTGGCACGAAATTAACAAGAAATAATTAATTATGATGAAACAATATAATCAAATTGAACTGATTGAATTGCTTACGGCAGCGGTGGCGGCCTTGTCCGGCAGTGTATTAGCATTACTAGTGTTAGTGGGGACGATGAGCGGCGACGCCAAGGAGCAAGATGCGCCGACGGTGGGGTTTGTGGACACGCATCTGGGGTTGGTCGACGGGCACGCCCTAATCCTCCTGAACACACACACACACACACACACACACATATATATATATATATCGTCCATCCATGATGCATCATGTATTGTATGCATCATCGATGAGATCCATGGAGAAAATTAATGGAACTCGATCTTCCGGATTGAATTGAAGGAATAATCTGCAGGCAAGGCAGGTAGGTGGGGTTACCCTTTGGCATCGAGGCCAAACTGCTGCTGCTGCTGCGACTGGGAGTATGGGGTGGACGGCGGCTTGACGTTGGTGGCCGACAAAGGGTTGGCCTGCCCCACCCCCACCGGAGGCAGGATGAAACCAGCCGTTGCGGAGAAGAGGAGCAGCTTCCGCCTGCTGCTGCTTCTAGTTACTGGGGAGCTAATCTGCGGCGGCGCCGGACGAGGATGATTACTATTACTGGTACGAGTGCTACTCTTGCAACAAGCACCACCAGCGGCAGCGGCGGCTGTGGACGATAAAGATGACGTCATTACGTACGTAGCACTATCAATTACTCCCTTGTTTGCTCTTCTGTCCCTCACACGTTCTGCTGCATCTCATCCTCTTATCTACCCATCCACAAATGCTCTTCGTTTTTCTCCCAAAAACCGGAAATTCTGGTTCCTTTGTTTTTCTTTTTCTTTTCAAGTCTCTCTATATAGCGTAAGTAAAATGCAGGTGCGTCTTTTGTTTTCCCAATTGATCGATCGATGTAGCTATACTAGTCAAACAAACTCTTGTAATTGTTTTTCTATCAATTAATTAACTAATTCGTTAATGAATATATACCAAAAATAAATAGCACCAGTAATTAACAAGAGAATATGTGTGTGTATATATATGAGCAGGAGGTGCAGGCAGGCTGGCCGGTCTCCCATCTCAATGAGCCCGTGAACCAACCAACGCCGGCGGGGCGGCTGCACTCTGTTTGCCACGCCTCCAATACGCCTTCCAGCCACTGCTCCACTCCAGTCCATCCACGCACTGTGTATGTCGGCCATCTTGTTTGTACATGTCACATGCTGCATCTTGACATTGGACAAGCTAACTTCACTAGTGGAATACTACTACATACAGTTCCACTTTCTTTTTAAACCAACCTAGAGGATTGATTACCATTACCTCATAATTTTATTGGTTTATTTATGTAAAATTTAATGGATTATCTGAAAATTTTAAGTCCCTAAAGGGTGTTTATGAAAAACTTATGGGGCCAGCTGACCTCATGCCTCCACTAAAAACTAATAGCAACCGCCTAGATAACAAACGTAAGAAAATTTATTTTTATGTTAGTCACTTTTTATGGTTTAGATTATGTCAAATATAATAATCATATATTTTCCTCTCCCTTCGTGGGTTGTTTCTTCCAATGTCATCTCCTTCCTCACCCACCATCCTGTCTCCCTTAAGGCATTGGCAAGACCTCGCCACTTGTCCTTCTTCCTCTGTTTTCTTTTTTGCCTCTTGGCAATGATGAAACATCTCTATTCCTAACCACTTCAAATCTAAAAATATCTCTATCGCTATCGCTGATCCTAAAAACCATCTTTTTCCAACCCTATAACTTCAATAGTGACATCGAAAGTCTTGCCACCTGTCTATGCCCTTGCCTATGGATAGTGTGACCACTAGTCATAAGCATGAAAAACTTCCTCTTTCCTCTTTTCCTTTTTCAATCTCTTTCTACATCAATCTCAATTTGAAACTCTAATCCGTAGGTCATATGCCAAAGTTGAGATATGGCTGATACCGAAGAAACACAAAGAGCTTATCAAAGTTAGAGGAGCAGCCTACACAGGAATCTTAGCATGAGCTAACTGTTAAGTTAAATTTGTATAAATCAACTATCTAACCATAGGTTGACATTGCGCCGCAAGTAATAATTATTTTTAGAGAGAGGTAGAAGAAGACTTACGACTAAATTGTGATGATTAAGCGAGAGAGGAGCTAGAAAAATCTGGAGATCCATTCCCTTCCAGGGTGAGCACGCACGACACGAGCGAGTGCCGCCAAATGAAGCCAGCGCAGCCAAGTAAGCGATCGATGCGCATCCACCGCCAACTTTTAATTTTCTTCTTCTTCCTCCTCCTCCTCTAGTGTAGTGTAGTGTGAGTAGTACTAGTAACTGATTGTAACGTGGCCGCTCCCTCGCCGACGGCATCTCCATCACCACGCCTGAACCGCCATGGCTGGCCGCCACCACCATCTGCTGCTCCTTATCCTAATGCTAATTGTAATGGTAATGGTGCCTCTGCTCGCCGTCGCACAGACACAGGCACAGGCATCCAAGAGGAGCCTCATCAAGAACGTGGTGGTGCTGGCGCTGGAGAACCGCTCCTTCGACCACATGCTCGGCTGGATGCGCCGCCTGCTCGGCCTCCCCATCGACGGCCTCACCGGCGCCGAGTGCAACCCCACCCCTCCCGATTCCTCATTGCGCTGCGTCTCTCCCGACGCTGATCTCGTCGTCCCCGACGATCCCGCCCACGCCTTCGAGGACGTCCTCGAACAGCTGCTCGGCTTCCGCCCCAACGCCTCCTCCGCCGCCTACGACGCCTCCCCCTCCGACATGTCCGGCTTCGTCCGCAGCGCCGTCTCCGTCAGCGCGCTCCTCACCGACGCCGTCATGCGGGGATTCACCCCCTCGCGCCTGCCGGCCTTCTCCGCGCTCGCCACCTCCTTCGCCGTCTTCGACCGCTGGTTCTCCTCCATCCCGGGGCCCACACAACCCAACCGGCTGTTCCTCTACTCCGCCACCTCCCACGGCGCCGTCGCCCACGACAAGTTTGACCTCCTCCGTGGCTACCCGCAGCGCACCATCTTCGACTCCCTCGCCGCCGACGGCCTCGACTACAGGATCTACTTCAAGACCATCCCCACCACCCTCTTCTACCGCCGCCTCCGCACCGTCGCCAACGCCGCCCGCGGCACCTTCCGCCGCTACGACGCCGCCTTCCGCGACCACGCGCGCAGGGGCCTCCTCCCGGCGCTGTCCGTCATCGAGCCCCGCTACTTCGACCTCACGGGGACGCCAGCCGACGACGACCACCCGGCGCACGACGTCGCCAACGGGCAGAGGCTGGTGAAGGAGGTGTACGAGGCGCTGCGGGCGGGGCCGCAGTGGAACCAGACGCTGCTCATCATCACCTACGACGAGCACGGCGGATTCTACGACCACGTGCCGCCGCCCAACATCGGCGTCCCCAGCCCCGACGGCATCCGGGGCCCGCTGCCCTTCTTCTTCAGATTCGACCGCCTCGGCGTAAGGGTGCCCACCATCATGGTGTCTCCATGGATCAAGAAGGGGACGGTGGTGGGGCGGCCGCCGGGAGGGCCGACGGCCACGTCGGAGTACGAGCACTCCTCCATCCCAGCTACCATCAAGAAGATATTCAACTTGAGCTCCGACTTCCTCACCAGGAGGGACGCGTGGGCGGGCACCTTCGAGCACATCTTCACGGAGCTGGAGGAGCCAAGGACGGACTGCCCGGAGACATTGCCGGAGGTGCCGCCGTCGTCCTCGACAGCGGCCAAGGGAGACGGCTGGCTGTCCGACTTCCAGCGCGAGCTCGTCCAGCTGGCGGCGTTCCTCAACGGCGATTACATGCTGTCGAGGAGCTTTGCGCAGGAGAAGGAGGAGAAGAGGAGGATGACGGTGAAGCAGGCGGACGCGTACGTGAGGCGAGCGGTGAAAAGCTTTGTGGAGGCGAGCAGGCGGGCCAAACGCTTAGGTGCAAACGACTCCGCCATTGTAACCATGAGACCATCCTTGACCACCGGATCAACAACAAGCTGCTGTTCTTAGTCTCTTAATTAACGCATTACTCCACCTAGCTAATTAATCAAACCCCCTACACATATATAGAGTACAATTATTACTACTAGTCTAGTAAGTGTATATCGATGATCATATTTTTCAGCTCAGAGGGACGGATGAGCTTGCTGCTGTTGTGTTTTTTTCCTTAATGAAAGATAGCTTAAATGTTTTTGTACTATGAAGATTTTCTATATATGTGTGTGTGTGTGTTTTCTTAATGAAAGATAGATTAATGCAAGGCAAGCTAAGAAGAAGAATCAGAAGATGGGATCTGGAGACTGGGGCCCTGTGCTGATCGCGTTGCTCTTCTTTGTGCTGCTCAAGCCGGGGCTGCCGTGCCAGATCCCCGGGAGCAATGGCCGCGTCGCCGAATTCCACATCATGCGCACCAGCGCCGCCTCCATCTTCGTCCACGCCATCCTCTTCGGCTTCTGCGCAATCTTCATGGTCGCCGTCGGCGTCCACCTCTACGCCGGCTAGCAAACTCCCCCTCTTTTTCTTCCATTCATTCCACATCTTTATTACGCATGCATGTATGCTACTTACTAGTAGTGCCCATTTTCATTGGTGGATTCATTCAGATATACTATAGATACTGCATGATGCCCTGTTAGTTACGAGTACTCAGATTCTAGAAAAGCAGCAATTTCCTTCAAACTGGAGTAGTACGTCTCATTCTATTGCAATCGTCTTTCTGGTGTACTTCCGTTCTCTAAGAAAAGATGAACATGTCCCTCACAAAACTAGAATTTTTACATGCTAAACTTCCAATCTCCCCTTCTTCACGACAATAGACCACCCACCCTCTACATACATTAACCATCCATTGCATTGCACAAAAACCAGGTAGTAATTCAGAAGCTGGTTTGAGAGACTTTAGACCCGCCCGTCTCCCCAGTTTGTCTGCTCTTGCCAGTGCCAGACGATGGTGACGATGACATCCTCTCTTCTACGTATTGCGCGAATTTCACCCTTGGTCCCTGTGTCACAGACAACAGATGAATTCCTGTGCTACTTCCTAGTAAAGCAAATTACCCGACTATCGGTACAGCAGATCGCTACTTACAGGGATTCTGCAGTGCGAGTTGAGCTCCATCAACATCTGCTTACGATGCTCTCTGGCCACCTCCTCTACCTGCACGGCCCGTCGGCAGGCTGCTTGTGTTGGCTCCTGCTGCAATTCAACCAAAGTGCTTTTCAATTTCAGATTTCTGTCAGTTTGAAATTCCAAAATTCAAGCAGTGAAAAGTTAAGTGACGCTTCAGCTAGTTGGAACATACTTAAACTAAATTTACATCCACTGAAAGCGTCTATCAGTAATGTGCAAAGAAACAGGAAGAAATGGCAGCCAGAGACAGCATAAGATTTTAGTCCTGGTGAGAAATGACAACTTATGACATCAAACGTATTCTGCCATTCATGTGTCCTGAACAGATGCATGCATTCTGCTACATATATGTTTACTGCACAAAGACAGCCTACCGACTTCTACTCGTATATATGAACAAGGTGAAACAAGGCATCATCGATCTAAACAAGAAATTCCACGTTTATATAAGAAGATTACATTCATTTTGTTTGTGTTCTCTCGAAAAGGATTGCCAATTTCCAGCTCAAAAAAAAGGATTGCCAAAATTTACCACATTCTACCATCCCATGTTCTGATATGTACAGCTACAAGACCTGATCTTGACTCTCGGGTGTTCAAATTTGATGAGGACGCACAATTTATGTAAAACACAAGCAGCAAAAATAAGATGATAGCATTTCTACTTTCCCTTGGAAAAGGGTATAAACTTTGATCACTGTAAGGACAAGAAACTAAAAGTAAAGTGCCCATGATCACACTTACTTGACCAGCAGATTCCTCAATGAAATTCCTAAGACTTGACACCTCCTTCAGTAAGTCATCTATTATATCATATGCCTCTTGCATCTGCTTCCTAGAGAGAACTCAAGCTCGGTCAGCATGTAAACGAAATGTGCTGCAGTCCAAGCGCATGCAGATTCCCTTACATCCCCTTGTATGTCTCTTAAGTATCCCTTTCTTTGGAGAAAGTTTCTTAGGGGAAAGGCCTAGTCTTTCCAAACAGGGAGCATCTCCTTGCCGTACTGGGCTCACTTTGCTTGACGCTGGCTCAATGTGCACAACAGAACTGGAACCAGACATTCCTTCCATTGTTAAGGATGTGCCAATGGAACAATGATCAGACGTGTACAGAACACCAGCAGGAGTTTCCTCCACTGAGTAGGGCGCACCAGTAGCACAAGGGTCAAAAGGAATGCATGCCATCTCCACAGCAAGCAATGGTTCATCTAGAGAAGCCATAGAATCCGATCGCTCTAGTGCACTGTGGGAATTTACTGGTGGTATTACTACCTTGGTAGGACCACCAATACATACATCAGAAGACCCAAACTCTGACCTTTGGCATTGCTGTACCTCATCACATTCAGCATTGTCTTTTACTGAGAACTCCTCTGTAAAACCCTTGCCCAAGGCTAGAGAGTTCTCCTCATCACCATCTGATGAAGTGACTGCTTGTTTTTGTGTGGCCTTCTGCATTTGAGCTGTGCCTTCTGGAGGAGAGGCTTTTGAAACATTAGTCTGAAGCTGCCTGACATCAAGAACAGAATTTCCATCTGGTACTGATTCCTTCTCTTCTAATATTGTTTCAACTTCTGTTTTGTTGCTTTCTTCAGAAAAAAATTCTGAGACAGCAAACTGATGCTAGGACGTCACTCTGTTTCGATGTGAATTCACCGTTGTCTGAAGATAGAAGGTGTGCATCTGAAGCTAGCACTCTTTCTTGTGTGAGTTTTTGCACTTCAACTGTACTGACTTCTAGATGAGAGACTTCAGAAACAGCAGGCTGAAGCAGCCTTCCATCAAGTAGATAATCACAATCTGATTTTGAATGTTTTTCTTCCACTAGTCTTTTGACTTGAGCTGTTTTGCATTCCCCAGCAGAGTTTCCTGACATAGCAAAATGATGCTGTCCAGTAGTCAAGATAACATTCTCATCTGTTGAAGATTGTTTTTCTTGTATGAGTCTTGGAGTTTTGGCCCTGTGACCTTCCTGAGAAGAGATATCTGAGAAAGCAGACAGTAGCACATTACGAGTTAAAACGGGGATGTGATGTGAGACCCTAAACTATAATCATAATCAGTTGCACCATGTAAGCATGCATCTGATATTGCCGTTCTCTATGAGAAATGGCAGCATCCTCTTGTAGCTAAATGAGCTGGGGTGGTGAACAAACCTTGACCTCTGACACCGGGAAAGGCACTGAAACATGCATACATTTTAATATGTTGAACTTGAAGTGGAGATGGGAATCGACCTGAATATAGCATATGGGAGGTTGAAAAGAGACATCAAACTCACCATCTTACTGCTTGAAAGATGAGCAGGGGCAGTGTTGATTTCCTCCTTGAAGCTGATAGAGAAATCCACAGGATCAGCTTCAGCTTCAGAATCGGCATATGCACCAACCGATTGGGAAGGAGATCTGCTCAAGTCCTCCGTCTTGGAATTGTCCTTGCCACTAGGACTTTCTGATTCTGAACCGAGGGAAGGAAATGAGTTAAGAAACAAGGGCCATTTGAGAAGGGGAAGAGATCGATGCATGGTGTTAGTTACCTTGGTTGGTCAGCTCGCTAAGCAAAAGGCAGCAAGCGGCGGTAGCCGAAGGAGGCCGGGGCACGCACGAGCTTCGACCGCTGGACTAGCGCCACCTAATCCATAAACCAAATGAGATGAACACCAAACACGAATGCATTCATGTATGTAAGAGATGAGATGAGATGAGATGGAGGGGGGGCTCACCGGCTTGCGCTCCCGGTCTTGGGCCTCAGGCGGCGTGGTCTCGGCAGATCCAGATTTGGCAGCAGCGCCGTCGGGGGAGGAGTCATCAAGGGGGGGGGGGGGGGGGGGCGAGGAGGCGGGAGGGACGACACGGCGGAGGCGGAGGTCCTTGACGGCCGCGCCGCCATCTTGGAGGAGATGGCGGAGTAGTTCAGCGTGGCAGCGAGAGGTGAGGTGATGGGTGCGCATGGCCCTAGTAGGGTTGGTGCCTGGCTTAGGCGCTCTCTCCCCCTTTCCTCTCCGCTCTCGTCTCTCCCTCTCGCTCTGAATGAGCTACCTTTGGCGCGGGCGGGCGGGAGAAGAAGCGGGGATTTTGGCGCCAAATCACGGCTCGCTTGGCGGCAAAACAGGCTAGCATCGCAGCGAGGGAAAAAGGTAGTAGGGAGTGGTAAAAAAAAGAGACACAGAAGTGAGAAGAAAATAAGGATTTTTTTAAATATATATATAATTAAAATATTTAAAAATATATTTTTTGATTGAAAATTTTACAAATATATACTCTTTGAGATATTTTTTAAAAAAATACCTTACCGTGAAATCTAACACGGCAATGTTCATTTGCACATATTAACGACAGGTGGCAAAGTCTAGAGCCTCTTGTTGCTCTAACGGAGAGCATTTGTTTTGCGGCAGGAGGCTACTTACAAAATGTAGTGTAGGGTGTGTAAAGGAGGAGGAAACTTGTCGTTTTTTACACACGTCCCTCTTTACATCCATCTGGTTGTCTATTTTTTTCTTCCTAATTGGTCGTCCTATAAATTACCAACCACATCCGTGGGAGAGTAGAAATGCATGACAATTCTACGAGAGGTCTCCTTGACATCCTGTGTGTTATAGTGCTTGTTGGGAGACTACCTATAAAGCCTCTTACAACCGCTCAAAAGTCTATTTTATTATATAAAAAAAGAAAAATAATAAAGAGAGGGTCAAGGAGAGATGAAGAGAAGCGGCAAAGTCCTGTTGGCTTGTATATTTGTACAGAGGTAAAAATTTTATACACTTTGTAATATTTATTTCTAGTGATGAAATGAATAGTTTATGTATAATTATTTTAGATCTGTAAATAGTTTCGTTTATAGATTTATGGTTCGATAGTTTCGTTCCTAAATCTGTGAATAGTTTTTTTCATAAAGACGTATCAGTGTTAAAATATCGAATAGATAGTACTAGATATACGGTTAATTTCTTACTTAGTTCAATTATATTTTCTATGAACACATATATCAAATAAAGTGCTCAACCCTTAAGGTATTAAAAGGTCATGTAAGAGAAGTTTTATAACAATATACAACTGGTTAATACAAAACTTTCGAATCAACCTTTAAGTCAAAGCAATAACCGTGTATGTCGTTATGAGCTAAGAAATTGAAGGATTTTTCTAGAAATTAATGCTAGTGGATTTCACTACCACTTAAAGATATTATATGAAGAATGCATTGTAACGAGGGTGACCATTTAGCATTCTCGTGGCAGTGTACAAGAAAATAACACTGTTTGAATGCACATGCAAGACAAAGAGGGTAAAAATCTGATGGAATGTCATGCTAAAATAATATAGGAAAATGAGTCAGAGTCAAGAAAAATAAAGAGGAGGGTGATAAGACAGAGAGCAAGAGGATTAGTGGACGAGAGAGATAAATAACATCATCGTTGAGTTAATGGATAAGGAAGATTCTTATAATAATCATGTAGAGAATGATGAATCGTTAGACGAGAATGACAGTAATGTAAATCTATCACAATGGTTCAACAAGAATTTCTCTAGACATGTTTTCTCTGAAGTGCATCATGTGCCATGGGGGTACAAGGAAAATGAGACCATTCAGAGAGCTTAATATGCATATAAAAAGGAATTGAAGGTAGTTAAGCATTTGATGGTATCACTTTGGTGAGAGTTCTAGGTCACGAAATCAAGCATATAGGTGTATGAAAGTGAAGTGCGTAAAATTAATTTACGAGTGTCCATGGAGGGTGTATATATTTAAAGGTAAATGGAAGGATTAATAGAATGTGTGAATAATCATCGAGCATAATTATCACTTTTATATGGTTGAGAAATAATATAGAAATATGACACCTGTATTTGTTGCAACAGAGATATACTCAAATGTTATGCACAATTTGGGATACGAAACACGATCAATTATAAGGCACATTAAGAACAAATTTAAATACACAATCAATTATGCAAAAGCACGGAGAGCGAAACAAAAAATTATGAAGATAAGATTTGTTACATTCAAAGCTTTATATGATAATTCATCTTGTCTTCTAACTTACATTCTTTAGAGGAATCCGAAGAGCTACTATGACCTTAAATCACTCCTATCACTTAAATATCATCAGTAGAGCATTTATGTATTGTTGTCTCATACTCTGCATCGATGGGGCATTACTAATTGAAAAGTAGAAAGGACAGATATTGACAACAATTAGATGTGATATGAACAATTATGTGTTACCCGTGGCTTTCACTTTTGTTGAGAGCAAGAACATCAAAAACTGGTATTGAACATCAAAAGCGTGAAATCTATAGTAAAAGAATTATACAAGAGTATGTCCTAAAGGATGATGGGATCTACTCATGCTTGTGCTAAAAGGTAAGATTATACCATAAGTCATGTTCTCATATTATTGTCGTGAGCTTGGAGTGTGGAATACTCGATCGTCATTTTGTGTCGTCTTATTTTAAAAATGAGGCTATTTGCATACTTGAAGTGGCGAGGTATATGGCTTCCGTATTGCGGGGTTTTTCACAGCTCAACAACCTCAACTTTTTTACATTTCTGACCGAACAAAAATAAGGGACAAGACAAGTCATCGCTAGACTAGATGGATTCATAATGATATGGATGGGTTCGAAGTAGGTGAAATGTTCAAATGTTGTAACAAGTGAGATAAGAAAGGGCATATTTACAAGAAGTATCCAAAAGATATAAATGTTTCGAGTGAAGCGGAAGCTTCTCCATCAGGGACAGGGTTTGATGGAAAACGCCCCATGGGAAACATGCTATTTTAAGACCAACCTGATCTATATGTTCTTGTGCATTTGGTGGTTTACTCGTGTAGTTTAAGTCTATGTATTTATTTTAAAAATAAATGTATCATAGTTTAGAGAGTCGTGAACATTTTTCTTCCATATTGTATAAACTATACGTATTATAATGTTGTTTACCTTTGGCCTTATAGTAATAGTAATTGTTGTTTATTTTGTGCGACAAAAATTTGTTATTAGTTGTATGAACGGTAAATTATGCTTTTTATTTTCGATAATCGTGCTAACTTTTTTCAATATAGATATGGTGTATCAGACACCGAATCATCAAAGAACAATGACTACTTAACATGTTTTTACTGAGGATCCCGACTGAAGAAAAGATTCTATTAGCTTGCCTAATTTTACCTTGGTGTGAGTATCCATTCTGCATTTGTGCTAATCGCTATATATATATCTAATTTGCTCCAATTTGTTATCAAGTGACTACAATAGCTATATATACACTTTTTTCGCATAAAAAACTACCAAGAAGGTGTAAATTTAAATAATAAAGATATAGAGAAATCACCATATCATACAATCCAAAACAATTAAATAATACATATATACTAAAGTGTAGTACGAGCAAAGAGTCGGCTCATATAGCAACATATGATTACAAGTGAACGGTAGATGATAATACCCACATGTTCTAATAGGCATCTAACCATTGTATTATTTATATTACGTCTATATTCTATACATAATATGTAAATCTCTTAATAATCGTATAACGTTTTTACTACAACTATTTAAATAATATCTACGTGTGAATCTATTAATCGTCTAGTAATGTTGTAATATTTTTTTAGTATTAACGTTGATTTTCGTACATAATTCATACATCTTAATTATCTTTTCTACCTACTCTTAAATTTCCTTTACAATTATATCTCAAAATAAAAATAAATTTATTTAAAATATATTTTTTCTTTTCAATATTTATATGGTAGAAACAAAAACGCTATAACAAAGAGTGTAAAGAGGCTCGCCTACAACATGCCCCCCTTACCTCTCACCGGACGGACCTGATAATTTTGTAGATGACTCTCTGAAGAAAAAAAAAGTCTAACCAGAAGGCTGGAAGAGGGACTTCTATAAAAATGACAGCCTTCCTCCTTACTCGCACGGCCTACGCTATATTTTACATGTGGCTCCCTGCTAAAAAAAGTGCTATCAACTGGTAGCTGAGAGTAAATTTTCTATGCTCCTATAGCTACGCTATTAACATGTGTTAATAAAAGTTTAACATGTTAAATTTTACGTTCTCTGGGTTTTTTTATAAAAATAACATCTCAAAGAGCGTTAGGAGTATATCTGTATTTTTTTCAAACAAAAATATATATTTAAATATTTTAATAAAAAAATATAAATCAAAAAATCAAAAAAGAAGAAGGTGAAGTTGCTGGTGGGCAACACCCGCCAGGCCCGTAAATTTGATGGGAATGACTGCCCACGAGCTGTTTACATGGGCCGTTTCATCACAAAGCCTAGTCCATCCCCGATAACAAGCGATGGTGGACCGTAAACACGTACTACAGCACCAGAAAATGGCATTTGATTCCTATATTTTTATACACGGACCAAATTATGCAGTGTCATGCTATAAATAAACATGATGCTAAAATATCACTTCTCCAAATCTATAGACCATTTCTGAAAAAATTCCATTAGTGACCATAATAAAAAGTTCACTTAAAAAATAGTTTTAAACAGGCCCCAACTGTGAAAACCACTTTTACCACCACAGCCACAGGTGTCCAGAATGGATTCTAGACCAGCAGACTGGTGCACATTACTCACCTCCACTCCAACTAGTGACGGTGAGTGGGCCCACCCATTGATTCATTCACAACTAGAGGCATGGAAGCTCCCAGTCCCTCCCAGCCTTTCATCGCTAAGTGAAAATGACATCAACTATCATCTTGTTACGATCTTATCCCCAAAACGCATCACCAATTCACCATTCAGTCTACTTCGGTTCCCAATACTCTTTAATACACAAATAGATGGTGCAAAATTGAAGATACACCTTAGCTTTGCTTATTATTTCTGACAAGTTGCTCATACCCTCCTATTTACATCGGAGCACACAAGGAGCAACGCAGAGCCATCTCCTACTCAACTATACAAATCATACTTCGCCACTTCATCATCAAGCATGGGGCTTCTGACTATGCCACCTCTATATACTGGACTAGTAGAGTAGTGGGTTGCTGCTATGCATTCCTTCGGCATAGGGTTGCCGCATCTTGTTTAATACATACACAGCTTTAACACCCGCACACCCTTCTAACCTTGCATTTGTTAACAGCTGATGATAATTTAGCTGATGCAAAAGATATAGCACTAGGGTTGCACTTGGAAGCGTTACGATCATAGTTACTAATAGTTACTCAGAGGATGATGATTCCGCCCGTCTTCCCATCCGAGCTCCCCAGGAGAGGTTGTCCTCTGAATCCTTCCTCATGCTCCTCTTCAGCTCCTCAATTTGGTCTCCCCAAGTTTTCCTCCAGCCAGACTTGTCTTGCTGATCCTATGGTTTGGGTCACACAGGCGGCAAGTTAGCATGGATAAAACAGGCATACGAAACAATGGTTTGACAATCCACTTGGAGATTGTCAACTTATATATTTCAACATCATGAGCCGAATTAAACTAGATATCAGCTAACAGAACAGCCAAATAAGCAAGCTTCTCCCTATTTCAGCCTTACATGGAAGGCACAACTTTTCTAACTTATATCTTGGATTACTTTCCAATTTTGTTTTGTAAGTATTGTTGTTCCCTCACTATCCATCGACATGCATATATTTTGCATCAGGGTGAATTTTATATCCCTATATTATATATATATATATATATATATATATATATATATATATAACGCAAGAGATAGTCCTGTTTTGTATGTATGCAACGGCCTGAACAAAGGGTAAATATCTACTTGCATCCTATATACACTGATGAATTGAGCAATATATATATATATAGACACATATTACACCTAGGTAAAATAAGCCCCTCCTATACTATCAGGCACCCCACCCCACACCTCTCCTCCCAGCCCCTATCCCCCGCCCCACGTCCCACTCACCCTCACCTCGCCCTCGCCCACGCATCGCCCACGCATATTAGTTGTAAATTTTTTACTCTACATTGTTGAAGTAATTTTTTTACTACACATCACACTTGCATATTAATATATATAGTAATCTCCACATCATGACCATTCATCTATCTTTTTTTGCCCTTTTTCATTTGGACAGGCAGGAGGCGGTGGCTCCAATGCGACGTTCTCCTGGCTGCTGACAATGAATGACTAGATCAAGGGAGGACCGCTGGCTTTCTCCAGACGAGTAGATCGGAAGGCCTCTCCACCACCCCAGCCATCCCCCATTAGATCTGATAGCTAGAATCGAGGAGCAGCAAACAACGTGCTCCACCTGTGAAAGCCGAGGCCTTTGACACACCTCTCCCTCTGTGCCGGCTGTCCGCAAGGGTTTCTCCAACCTAGCTGAGCAGCGGCAACAGTAGGCTTCGCCCTATACGGTAATGGCACCCGAGCCCACCATTGAGGCAGCAAGGAGGCACTCCCTCTGCTCATATGAGAGGCCCGAGAAAAGTGGTGTCGAGGCCAGCTATGGGTGGATCTACACTGCCGGCCGGCCCATCCACTTGCCCAACGTGGACTGAAGGTACAGACCATTGATGCCCAATTCGCTCCTTTCACGGTGATGGTGGCCAACATCCTCGTGGTAGCGCTCGTTGAGGCTCTCTTCATTGCCACTGGCACTGTCCCTGAAGTCTCAGCCACATCCCCTCTTGGCATCCAGGATCTAGGCAGTGAAAAGCGGCTGGCGACGAGGGCCTTGATGGCTGAGGCCGATGGCATTGCTAGTAACTAGCCATGGGTGCCTCACGTCGGCGGTGGCATCCCTTGCGTGATTTGTGGAAGTTGTGAGCTGTGCATGGATCTGGCGTGCGTGGTCAGCCAGCGAAGCATCCACGTCTCCTCCGTGCGCTCGGCACCGTCTCCAGCACTGATCTGTCTTTCTCCCTTTCTCCTGTTCGTCTTTCTTTTCTTCCCATCTTTTTTCTTGCTCTGTGTTTTCGCAGGGATCAAAACTCTGTGGTTCATGTGGTGAGGACTGCTGATGTTGATAGAGTGATGTTTTCACGATGCGTTCAGAACCGCCATCTTTGCTCCTATCTAAATTTTCTTTTTAATAATGAATTCGTTTGTTTAATGTTCATGAAACTAGAAAAGGAACAGGAGAAGATTCTGCCAGTGGTGGTGGCGCCACCGGAATGCCATCCTGGTTGTCATCCTCGACACGGGCTGGAATGCACCAACAGAACATCAAGAAAGCGCTCGTCGCCGCCAGCTCCGCCTCTGTGTTGCCTGCATTAGGAGGTGGCACGTCGGGCTCACTGAAAATTCAATTCGTGGCCGGGACGGGATCATAAGATAACCACACAGCGATACCATAGTTAATCTATTATAATTACACTTCCTATAATTACAATAGACTAACACTCCCCCGTAGTTTAATTGGGAGCATCGCTAATATTCAGTCTGAATCGAAACTCCTGAAATAGTGAGGTAGAAAAGCCTTTGATAAAGACGTCGGTGTACTGCTATGTCGTAGGAACATGTAGGACCCGAACGTGACAAAAACGACCTTCTCTTAAATAAAATGAAGATCAATCTTAACATGCTTCGTCCGCTAATGCTGTACCGGGTTACTGGAGAGATATACAACACTGATATTATCACAATAAATCAAGGTGGCACGTCGAGGGGGGTGACGAAGCTCAAGAAGCAGCCGTCGTAGCCAGGTAACTTTAGCAACACCATTTGCCACAGCACAATATTCAGTTTCAGCACTTGATCTGGAGACCGTATGCTGACGCTTGGAAGACCAAGACACCAAGTTATCCCCAAGAAATACGGTATAGCTAGAAATCGACCAGCGAGTGTCAGGACAGCCAGCCCAGTCGGTATCTGTGTAAACAACAAGATATGCAGGAGAAGATCGGCATATGATCAGCTCAAGAGATAGGGTGCCCTACAAGTAGCGCAGGATTCGCTTGAGAGCAGCGAGGTGCGGCTCTCGAGGATTATGTATATAGAGACAGATCTACTGAACTACAAAGATAATGTTGGGTCAAGTGAAGGTCAGAAATTGTAGAGCGCCAGCTAAACTGCGGTATTGTATAGTGTCAGCGACAAGTGGTCTATCAGAAGATAATTTGGAGTGGAGATCAACAGGCGTGCTGCATGGTATCAGAGCGGTTCCAATCCGCTATTTTTCCGCAACCAAAGGCGCCATTGTTGTTGCCATCGCCGACCTCCTCCTCCGTCAGTACTGTGCTACGAGAGATTGTCGAGGTCCGACGTACTCAACGCCACCGTTCTTGAACAACGCCTGTTATCGATCTGATCACCACCATCGGTGACGGCTGCATGTCACTGGGAGTGTCGCCAGTCTCATCGCCCGCGCTACTGATCTGATCGCCCACCCCATAGCTGTTCTTGTCACCTAGTATGGTCGCCGGATCCGATCTTGCCGCCACTTCCGCACCAGTGCTCATCACCGATCCGATCGCTACCACTGGTGCTGACTACACGTCACCAGGAGTGTCGCTGGTCTCATCACCCGCGCTGCCGATCCGATCGGATCCCTGATCAGATCGGATCTACTATCATCGGGAGTGTCGCCGGTCTCATCGCCCGCACTGTCGATCGGATCGGATCCCCGATCGGATCGGATCTACTGTCACTGGGAGTGTCCCCCGTCGATCGGTCCGATCTGATTCCCGATTTGATCGGCTTATCACTGGTCTCATCGCTCGCCGATCGGTCCGATCGGATCCTCGATCTGATCAGATCTACTGTCGATCCGATCTGACTATTGACCTCACTCGTCGATCGGTCCGATCGGATCCTATCTACCATCGATCCGATCGTCCTCTGATCCGATCAGCTTTACTGACGTTTTCCGAGCGCCCTATGGATCGGTCCGATCAGATCCTACCTTTTACCGATCCGATCGCCCTCCGATCCGATAGGCTCTATTGCCGATCCGATCCCTCCGATCTGATCGGCTGCCTGTTATCGATCTGATCGCCCTCCGATCCGATTGCTCCACTGTTGATCCGATCCCTTCGATCAGCTCGAACTCCGACCTACCAATCCTTTCGATCTGATCGGCTGCCCATCGGATCTGATCAGCTCCCGATCTGTTTTCCATCGACTGTCGATCCTCTCATGGCTGGAGAAGGCAACGGCGTCGCTGCTTCCGACAACCGCTGTCTCGCGGCCGATGCTGCTCGTGCTGACGAAGCGCGTCGGGCTGAGGAGGCTCGTCTTCGTAACGATGCCCTGCATGCATACGAGAGTGCTCACGCGGCTCTCTAGGCGCAAGCCACCGCCGTCGTCAATGTCAAGGTGCTTATCCTCATCATCCTCGATAAGGCAACAGACTCCTACACCAAGTGGCGCGGCATGTTCCTCACCGTCCTTGGCAAATATGCCCTCACACGCCACATTCTCAAGGATAAAGCATTCCCCGCACGACCGGCGTGGCTTCAGGCAGATTGCTACGTCCTCACTTGGGTGTACGGCATCGTCTCCAACGACCTATAGCAGTCGCTGATGATGCAGTAGGGCCATGCCCGCAACTCGTGATACTATCTCGAGGAGGAATTCCTCGGCCAGAAGGAGTCCCGTGCCCTTCTCCTATAGACGCAATTCCGCACCTTTCGTCAGTAGTCCCTGAGCATCATCGACTATTGCCGCCGCCTTAAATCCATGGCTGCCTCTCTCGCCGAATTCGGCGACCCCATCGACGATAGGCAGATGGTGCTCATGTTTCTTCGTGGCCTCAGTAGCAAGTTCCGCCACATGGTGTCCATCGTTAAGATGCACCGGCCGTTTTCAATATTTACCGAAGCACGCACTCTATGCGCACGCGTGGTAAAACTAGCATCGCGCAGCCCGTGGATTGTCTCAACCTCCATGCTATGCCTATGTAGTCTCTTCCTCGCTCTGTTCGTGATGCCCTGTCAGACCCCAACTGACGATCTGTTATGCAGGCTGAGTATGACGCTTTGATTGCTAACGACAACTGGAGTCTTGTGCCTCGCCCTCCTGGTGTTAATGTTGTGACTGGCAAGTGGATTTATCGTCACAAATTGCTCGTCGATGGGTCTCTTGATTGTTACAAGGTTCGCTGGGTCCTACGAGGTTTCACATAACGGCCTGGTGTTGATTATGATAAGACTTTCAGTCCAGTTGTCAAGTTTGCGACAGTTTGTGTTGTTCTCTTTCTGTCATTATCTCAAAACTGACTTATTTACCAACTGGATGTGAAGAATACATTTCTACACAGCACTTTCACTGAGACAGTGTACTATGTGTAGTCCTCTAGATTTGTCAATTCTTTTCGCTCAGATTTTATCTGTCGACTCAATAAGTTTCTATATTGTTTGAAGCATACTCTCATGCTTGGTATCATAGATTCGCCTATCATCTCGTGTCACTTAGATTTATTGAAATAAAGTCAAATACTTTGATATCATGAAAAAGTAAAAATGATTAATTCTATTTTATGTATATATATAGATGGTCGGGATGAAGACGATTACACAACCATAATATAATTATAGGTGCTATAAAGACTAATATTGAGAATCGGTCCTTACCACCTGGGACAAGCGTGCCGCGGATGACAACCGGCTCCAGCAGCAGGTGACGGGAAGAATCTTGGCGGCTAAGGCCCTCTCCACCGTGATTTTTGGGGCTACGAATGGCATGACCAATTGTAAAAAATCATTATATGCGTATTGTCGTGCAGTAAAATATTTACTGCCTATCTATCGGGCCCGATCACTGTGTTGTAATTTTTTTACTAATGTAAACAAAGTCAACTACTAAGTATTTTTTTTACTCTCTCCTGATTAGATGATTCCAACACGCGTGAGCCTCAAATAAGTGTAGTAAAAAAATTACTAAGAGTTTTACTCCCATTCGTGAGGCTTAAGTGTTGCATGTAGTAAGAAATTAACTAGGGAAAAGTCATTTTACTTAATGTTTACTGATAAATGTGTGGTACAGGTGCATGGCACAATTGTACTTCAAGTACATAATTTACTCCCTACTTAAATGTTCATCGAAATAAACGCATAAGGCTTACAGTAAACAGTTTACTTAATATTAATATTGAATGAAAAGGTGCGGGAAATGCATGTCAGAGTGGGGTAGGTGGGATGGAGGGGGTGGGGGTGGAGGGCTTTGGGCGGGCGGGGTGGGGGCACCCAACCTGTGTGAAGAGCGTTTTAGTTATCGCGCAAGGTACGTTTTAGCGCGTCCACGTGTGTGTGTGTATGATGTAGTTGAGGCCCAAATATGATGTAGTTTACAAGCACAGGCGCAATATTGAGTTAGGCGGTCAGACAGCAGCGATACAAGAATTCAAATCAAGTACTGGATGGTGGAGAAAATCGATCAGAGACATTAAGTCAGGCTGTTCTACTGGATCAAACACATAGTACATGCATCATGTAAGGGGATTGTGTGTTAAGAAAGAAACTGAATACTAGGCCAGGCCAGATAGGGTGTTACTATAGTTAACAAGACTTGTGCTTGGATTCCAATCAAATCAAATCAAAACGAATTGAATGGACATACCTGGTAGTAGGGGGCGACGCGGCAGACGCCGCGTGCGAGGGCGCGGTCGTAGGTGGCGCGGAGGCTGTGGTCGGAGAGCGTCTCGTAGGCCTCCTGCGCCTCGATGAAGCGGCGGGTGTTCTCGGCGGCGGCGGCGGGCGGCGAGATGTCCGGGTGGTACTTGAGAGCCATCCGCCTGTAGGCCGCGCGGACCTCGTCGAGGGTGCCCTCCGACGAGATCCCGAGCAGGTCGTAGAACGTGGGCTGCTCCGCCATGCGCAGGCCTGCGCCCAAGTCGCGGCGAACGGCACGCGCGTGCAGCTGCGGGCGGGACACGGGGCCCGGGCGCAGGAAGGCGACGTGGGCCGAGGCCGAGGAGGCGGCGGCGAGGTGGGGCATGGCCCTGTCTCTCGTTCGTTGCTTTGCTTTGCTTCCACTCACTCGCGTCGCGCCTGTCCTTTTCTCTCAGGCTGGCTCCTCTCCTCTTTTTCTTTTTTTTTTTGTGTGTGTGTTGTTTGTTGGGTTTGGGTGCGCCGCTATGGGTGGATGGAGTAACGGCGCATTACTTTGCTGTAAAAAACAGAATACGTAAAATAAATTATGCTCTAAATAAACAAAACAAATTATTCTTATTATTTTGTAATTATTATTAATGGTTGGAGAAGAAGAAAATCAGGCGTACATATACGCATTGAATACTGTAGATTTCATCCCTCTTTCACTAGCGACCCGTCCTCTCGCATTTATCTTTCTTTCAATATTTCGTGTCTGTGTTGTGCCGTGGATTCTGTACTACAGTATATTTGGCATTATTTATTTCCTCTTCTGTTTTTAAGAATGTCCTACAGTATACTGTGATATTATTATTTCCATTACTCTATTCTTCTTTTTTTAAGTAGTAGGATGCTCATATGTTGTAATGGATCATATTTATAAGATTGATAATGGGTTAGGATGGACCAAGAGGAGAGTAAAATAAAACACTCGACTGATGTCGAAAGGAGGCAACCGACGTGCAAAGAGTATACTGTGATATTACGCTTTCGTTATTCATGTGATGGCTGGTCTAAGCCCAAGCTACACAAGACATGATGATATGCGAAAAAAAAAACCAATGTTCCTCCGAATCGATGCAGCAGCATCGATCAATATATACAAGGACCCGATAAGATGTCGACATGCAGAGTCATCGATATTAATTATTCGTTGTTGCTTTGTTCTCTCCATTCATCATGTCATTTGGATATAATTTAGATTTTGGTTGCAGATCTGATATCAACTTTGATAATAGTTACAATTAGGATGGGTTTGGTCAGGATTTTTTAGGTAGCCTCCCATGAACGAATAAGCCTCGCAACAAGTCTCTAATTTATCCTACTATCATATTACTAGTCTTCATCATAAGATGCCCCTACACCTTTTTGCAAGAATGAAGAGCCGCCTCTGCATGCAGGAATGAATAAAGAGAAGTGGAGACAGTATTTTACATCCATGGAGTTTTGGATGAAGCCAAAAACCAGATGTGTGAATAACGAATGAACGAGTGAATCTTATATCTTATTAAAACAAAACATTGTTATCGCTGTCTCCGACGTTTGCACCTTGTTAATTATACTAGCAAAATAGCTACATGAAATGATCCCACGACAGCAGCCAACTCAATGCGAATGAAACCAAATAATGCAGGAGAGTTATTTTCCTCCTCATTGTGGTTTTCTCTACCTTTTAGCAGTCACGGATTTCTGGCAAGATCCACAAGCAGCACGCATGCACACAACTCAACTAGATTGCCTACAAATACAATCAATCATACACCCACTCTGCCTTGCCGGTTGCCGCTGATGCTGCCAAACTCTAGACTAGTACTAGTCATCAACAAGACAAAATGGCTGTTCAAGGAAAACTAGATCCGATAGTTAATGTTTCTAGTAACTTATGCTCGACTAACTACAACTCCAAGCATCTCCCAAGGTCGAGTCTTTTGGCAATGGACTCGGTAAATCCAAGCATATACCGAGTTGAGCTTTAACATCAACACTTATTCTACTACTGAATCTGCCGATCATCTGCTAAGCCTAGTCAGCGGCAGCACCCTGGAAACGATCCATCGTAATCCTGCCTTCCGACACAACTTGACGTCTCCACAGCTCTCCTAAATCAAGACAACCAAATACCAAAAAACATGCACAAAAAGGAAAACAGATGCTGACATGCCGCCAACACTCATATGCAGCTGTTTCTGCTGTAAAAACCAATATCAAGATTCTAACAGTAACCAAATACAATGAAACATGAAGAGTACATGGCATCCGCAGAAGCACAGCCCCATTTCAATATCAAAATCCCAACACGGCGGTAATGACTTGTGGGTGCTAAAATCTCATCAAGATCACATTATCCTTACCTCTTCTACAGGCAGATAGCTCTTAGACTTTAGCCTATTCTCTTCAGATATACTCCAACAGCAACCACCTTTGAAAAACCTGCACAGGTTTTCCAATGACAGCACCAATCACAGCAGGTAAAGCACCAATATCTCTTTGCAGAGGCAGTGCTTAGTAAACAGTAACAACATAAATTCAAAGTGGGCAAATGAACGACACAAAGAATGCTACTTTTCAAAGATATGCTGCTTATCTCTATCAAGAGTAAAAGCTTGCTCGGACTTTATCAACAATTTCCTCACCAGTCACTTACATTGGCCTCTTGGGTGGACCCTGTTTCTCAGAAAAAAAAGGGAAAAAGGAACAAAAAGAAAACAAAAGGGAAAAAAAACAATGAATGCCATGATATATACTCAAGAACACACACACACAATCTTTTTTTTAAGAAATACACATTAACTTTAGACAGACTGATCAGAATTAAGCAGCAGGCAAGATAGTAAACAAAAACCACAGGACAAGTCTCTGCATTAATCAATATACAAAGTACAAAGGACTGATTATGTCCTGTGAGAATTAGATATGTATTAAGCTGCTTGAATTTGTCAACCATTACTGATGCAGACATGATGAAAATCACACGCAGAACAAATACAGCGAGCAAGTCAACTTAATTAAAGGATGTTTACAGTATGTAGAAATATCTTTGGATCATCGCACTAGCCAAAGCATGCCAATTGAAATGTATCATAGCCTACAAGAAAAGTGGTTTATAGCCTTGTATAATGGACTTTACTTGAGTATGGAGAAGTGTGAACTCCCTTGTATCTCCCATTGACATCCCAGAATGAGCTCCAACTCTTCATGGAACCACAAGCCTGCAACGACAAGTATATTGTTGGTTTGACCTCACTGTACTAAATCACCTCACAAGCTCCAGTGTTACATCTAGAAGTTTACTCCACAGAATAAATCTCCATCTGGAGGGTTAATGAGCACATTTTTATAGATCAGATGAACACTCCGGTCAGCACTCAAGTCGTCCATGTTCTTCATATCCTGCAAATAAAACTCCTAAATCAGAAAGAAAGATAACAAACACCAATCATCTATCTGCATCCATTGATGAAGTAGATTCTGTGATCAGCCAACTGAATGATATGGCAGTCATCAAGCTGTGGTTAATATCATATAGTAGTGCCCACAAATGCAGCATCAACTCCAGGTTCATGTTGCCCATTAAGGTCAGCAACAGTAGGGTATGAATCTTCTTTGTCTTGTTTTGCAGGAAATGGGCCCTCAAGGCATGGTACAGGAAATTCTGCAGAGGACACATCAGTTTCATGAACCACCTGCTGGGCTTCCTGGATACCCTGATCAGCTTCTGAGAAATCATTTAGCAGCTTAGCTTCAGCATCATGGTTGACGCCATGAACATCTGAACTAGCTGCTAACGAACTATGCTTCCTACGAGGGGATTCCTCACTTTGAACCTTCCTTCTATCTGAATAGAAGGAATCATCAAGGAGACGATCATCCTTCCTATACTTGGAACACTCTTCTGATTTCTTTGATTTATGATGATCAGTAGTATCCCCATGATATTTTTCCCTTGAATGCCTTGAACTTCTATGGGATCTTGAAGACGAATGACGGGAGCGTTTATCCCTAGAATGTCTTGATTCCTCCTCTCTGTATTTTCTGTCCTTACAAGAAGAATCATCCCTATCATGATTCTTGTTGTCTGTTTTCCTATTTGTATCATGCTTTTGTTTTTCATGATCACCATTTCCTAAGCTTCTCTTTTCAGATTTTGATCCTGCAGAATCCAAATCCCTTCTATCATCCTCAATATGCTCCTCACCCTTCCTCTCATCATACTCCAAATCAGCATCATGTTTAGATTTCTTGGAATTGTTATTCAATATTTCATCTTCTGATGCGGATGAACTTCTTTTGTGAGCAACAGAAGATGCATCTACTTTCTTATCTTCCATTGGATCCTTTAGATACTTTTCATCTTTGTCACCTCTATTACCTCTATCAGATTTCCTTTTGTTATACTCCATCTCAGATTTTTTGCTTCCCTTTTTATCACTGCTGCGATTATTCTCTTGAGATCTGGATCTAGAACGCCTACTATGACGAGAAGAATAATGGTCACGAGTTGGTGACAATTTGCTTCCTTTGTGCTGTCTAGGTGACCTTGAACCAGCTTGAGCTAACCTCCGTGATTTTGAAGAGCTTAAACTTTCTTCTCTTTGTCGCTTGGGTGACTGAGAATCAGATCTGGAGGACTTCTTATACCTTGGACTTATACTTCTACTTCTGTTTCTTCTTGAGCCAGATGAATAATGGTCACGAGATCGGTTGCTCTCTCTTCTCCCAGACCTGCTATACTTGTCCCTATCATCCCAATGAGATCGATCACTACCATACTTTGAGTGGTAAGATCTTGATGATGATCGTGATCGGCACCCTTGTGTGTGTCTAACTGGGGGAGAGTATGATCTAGACCGCCTGCTCCGGTGATACTTGATAGGTGATCTTGACCTAGATTTAGATCTGTGGGCAGAAAGTGACGGTGACCTGTAAAACAGGCATACTAGTCAGTGTTCATCTAGCAAAACGTAGAATGTAATACTAGTCAGTGTTCATCTTGCAAAACATAGAAAGTAAAAAAATGAACTATCTTTTTATTGTTTTTGGTGCATGTCTGAGGTTAAAAAAGTGTCAGGAGAAAATTTCATGCTCCACACAGTTAATAAGGAATCATGTTGCTGGAAATCCCATGCTGAGACATTTCTCATTCTCTTATGGATGCTTCACTTTGAAAATATGCTAGACAACAAAAGTGTACATATCTGATTGATATAAGAAAAACCACACACATATACAAAAAAACTGTGAAATATATGTGGAACAACAGAACCACATCGTTGAAAACAAAAGCTGCCTCTTCAAAATAAAGCACAACTTCAAACCTCTAGTACCAAAAAGAACATAGTATGATTTTCTGCACAGAAGTAAATAAATTATCTAATTTCATTTCCTACAATCAAAGCTGATAAGACAATAAGGAATGAGGGCATAGTACGATTTTCTGCACAGAAGTAAATAAATTATCTAATTTCATTTCCTACAATCAAAGCTGATAAGACCATAAGGAATGAGGGCATAGTCTCTGTCACCAAAATTTTACAAGAAAAATGACCAGAATTTTTTCCAATACGAGAAAAAAATCTAATCTAATCAATAAATACTAAAAGCATACCATACCAGTTCAGGTAAAATTAAAGAAAGCACTACCTTGACTTCCCTTTAGCATCCTTCTCTTCGACAGTTTCCCCACCAAAGCCCTCTGCTTTCAACTTCCTGCTTATCTCAGCAGCCCTTGCAGCTGCTGCTTCAGTGGCAGATTTCATGGTGGCTGCACGTGCAGCAGCTTGTTGAGCTGCTATCGTCTGCTGCATTATCAGTGCCTGCTGGAACTGCATCTGTTGCAACTGAACAGCTTGCTGCATCATCATGGGCAGATTGGTATTTGCCAAACTAGTTTTGGGAGGGAGAGATTTAGCCATCTCCACGTTCAAGGGGCGACCACCAACATCCATATTGTTGAGCGCTAACGCTGTAGTTGCTTCTTCCTGTTTGGAGTATTCCACATAAGCAGTATGTTTCGAGTCTGTGATGGTGCAATCAACAACTTTGCCACAGTACCCAAAAAGCTGCTTAATATGATCCACTGTAAGAAGTGGACTCAGGTTGCTAATCTGAACCATTTTCTTCAGAGCGTCACCTTTATCAGCTCTATCTGTTGAACCTACAATGATGAAACGTGCAATGTAAGCAATGCATCCTTTGGCATGGAAACTACCCACCATGGCTGTTAAGGCGGTAAGGCAACCCACCCTTGCCTTACTGCTATAGCGGTAAAGCACTAAGGCGTGGCGACGCCATAACCTATGTGATTAGCAGCGATTAGAAGAGGGAGAGAAAGTAAATTAGCCTAGCAGGTCAGACCACAAAGCCCAATAACCTTCATACCAGCCCAAGGTCAAAGAAATAACCCTAACACCCGCACCAGGTACATCTCTCCTGTCACAGCGCCGCCTCCGATGTCCTTCTTCCTTGTGCCAGTTCTTTTTCCACGTGCTAGCTCTGCTCCTCTATCTGTGCTCCTTTCTCCCCTGATTCAGAATGAATCCAGCGCTTCTCTCTGTATGTTCTCCTTCCCTGACTTGGATGGATCTGGCGCTGCTCCCCTGAGTCAAAATGAATCTGGCACAGGGGAGAGAAGAAGAAGAGAGTAAAAACCAGAGCTGTGGGGTGGGGTGGGGGGGCAAGATGGTGATGACATGGAGCAGAGAGCAGGGAAAAGGGTGTAGTTGCTGCCAATTTCACCTCTCTCTCCCTCTCTAGGTTACAGCATTATGCCCTTAAGGCAGAGAGATGCCTTGACCCCCTCAGGGTGCCCTAGCACTAAGTGATGCCATAGCAACGCCTTAACAACCATGATACCCACTGCTTAAATTCTTTGATATTACATATAAGTCCCTTCAACTACCATTGTTTTCTCATTTGGTCTCTAAAGGACAAATTTAAATTTTTAGAAAGATCTAAGATGACTGAATAGCCACAAATACATGTAGTACTAGATGGCACACTGCGCATTGCTGCAGGAATTTGTGGAGAATACTGTAGACGTAAAGGATAAACTTTGTTAAAATATGATGGCATCATGGTGAATAACTCAGAACAATTATGTCAAATTCTATAAATTACAGTCCAATACCTGAGTTAGCTTTATTTTTGGGCCAAAATGTCTTTATTTACACCCTGGCATAGGCAGTTTTGCAACATCGAGCAACATCCTACATAACCTAGGTACCTATGAGGCTATGACCGTTAAGATGAAATCTAATGGCTTATGCATTCTTGATGATGTGACTGCACCTAAGTACTCCTTTACAGCATTAATTGTTGATAATGGGTTGTAACTATATAGAAAGAAAGTATTGACTCCAATTTCAGAAGCATTCCCAGTGAAAAAATATGGAGGTTGTCTTAATGAAATTGAAAGGCTCAGATTCATTTAATCTGCTCGGAATGTGTATGACTTTTTTTCATCCTTAGCAATTGCACGGGCATTTAGCAAGCTTCAGCAAAACAACAGAACTATTGATGCAATTTTTCTTAAGTCCCATAGAGAATGTAGTAGTAAAGATTAGTAAGACCGTAAAAATAAAGAGCATCAGTACAGAAACCTAAGCAAGCATTTTGCAGAAAGCTAGTATGCGACACAGACCTATGCATTCAAGTTCATGTTCCTAGTTCAATACTAGAGCGCCAAGGGGCATAAAAACAACGTTTTTTAAAAGGCTGAGGCATTACCTGAAGCCTCCCATCCTGCAGCCTTGGAATCAACCTGCATCTGTGCAGCATGTGCCTGCAGTGCCTGTGCAGCCATGATGGCCTGAGCAGCTGCCATGGCAGCAGCAGATGGTGCCATGGGCGCTTGGCTGAGCGCGCCCACAGATGTAGTGGAAGCCAGGACGGACATGAGCAGCTGCTGTGGTGGGTGGTTGAGCTTGCTACACTCCGTGGACTTAGTGCACTTGCCATTGATATGCTCCCGGCATATCTCCCCAAGCGAGGCACCAACACCAGGCAGCACAACCCCACCAGAAGCACCAGTAGAGGCACCAGGGATGAGGCCGAGAAGGCTGGGGAAGGCACCCGAGAGGGCGCCTGCGTAGTTTGGCATGTTGGGCATGGTCTGGTTGACCATGTTGGGATAGGCGGAGGAGACGGCGGGAAGTGTGGCCGGGAAAGACGTGGCTACGTTGGCGGCAGTGTTGGATGCGCTGAAGAAGACGGGGAAGGGACTCCCCATGACGGGCGAGCCGTCGAGGTCGACGTGGACCATGTAATTGCCGCGCTTGGGGACGACATAGGTGACGGCGTAGGAGCCGTCGCCGTTGTCCTTGACTGCACCATCGAGGTCGTCGCCGCCGACGCCAGCTGCCGGGGACACGCGGACGCGGACGCGCGCGCCGCCAGTGAGGACCCTGCACGAGTCACGGTCTTTGGCAGCGATGGTGAAGGTGGCGGGGGCGCCGACGGAACCGCCGGCGATGCCAGGGCCGGCAGCGGAGGACTTGGAGGGGTCGAGTGGACCTGGAGGGGCATGGGGGCGGTGGTCGTCGTCGTCGGAGTCAGCGCCCAGGGAGGCTTCGGCTGGGGAAGAGGGGCGGTGGGGGTCGTCATCCTGGTCGGGGTCGTCGTCGGCGGACGCGGAGAGGGCCTTGAAGGTGGCGTCGAAGGCGGCCTTGGCGGCGGCGGCGGTCTCGGCCTCGGACTTGAGCTTGGCCTCCTCGGCCTGGCGCACCCAGATGGGCTTGGGCGCCGCCATGCGGGCAGCCGACAGGGGAGATCGAGAGGGCTAGGGTTTGGTTTCGTCTGGGTCTGGTTGAAGAGGAGTTGATGCAAGCTATTGTGTTTAGGATTTGTGCCTGCGGGGAAGAGCAGCGCAGCAGCTTCTCAAATCTCAAGGGGAATACAATATATTTTTTATTTATATATTTTTATTAAAGTATTTATAAAAATATTTTTAAAAAATTATAGATCTATCCTAATGCCTTCTACGCATATAGATAAAATTTAGTGTGACAAATATCCATAATTCAGCCTGTAAACAAGATCAGCCGATGAAAAAATATTAATCGGCTTATGAGGTAAAGCCGATTGACACTGTAGAAGAGTCGATCAAACTAGTGAAAGATTGAATTGGTTTGTTTAAAGATGGAAAGTTATTCAGATGTAGTAGGGTTTAAAGAGGAGTGATGAGGATAACAGCGGGTTAGGTGTTTGTATAATGTACTACGTAAACTAAGCAAGGTTGAGTAGTTTTACAACTACTTAGAGATATTTTTTTATATTTTTTAGGAGATAACGTCTAATGGTTGTTGTAACCGCGTCGGACTTTGTAATGCTATGGTATAAATATAGACTCTTTGAAAACCTATAAAATCAACAGATCTATCCAATACAACTTCGGCGCATCGTCATCCTATTTCATTTATGTTTTCATCGGCAGGTTCTGGCTCTCGACGCGGGGCTACATCGGTCAAGTTTGATCTTTGGCGAAGGGGTAAGTCCCGCTACTATCCCGGTATGTCTCGCAGTGTCTAAGGCTACATTGGTTAGTTTCGACCTCTTAGGCAAATCGAGTGTACCGCATTACATTCGTGCAAGGTTTATCTGTCTATCAAGTTCTCTCTGTCGTCATCGATCCCATATTGTATCGGTTAGGTTCGACCTACGAGGCTGCTGACGGTAGATCGAGTTGTAGGCCTATAGGCCTATGTACGGCGTTTCATCAGAGTGTTAGCCGATGAGTTATCTATATCCCAGGCACCACACCCAGCGTATCGGCTCCTCGGCACGTTAAGTTTAGGTGTAGGCCTGCGTAGGATGCTCAGCCAATAGGTAGCCGATGGCCTCTTCTCTTTCCTCCCTTATCGTTACGTTCGGTCTAAGCCTCCGTCGTCTTCGTGTCGTTAGTCCCCGGCCTCGTACTATCTCGGTTCGGTCCGATCTATCGAGGCTAGTTCTAACGGTGCCGTCACCGCGATCGCTGGCCCACGGGGCTTCGCGGGAGATCGGCTCTCGCTCCGCGCTTCGGATGCCGAGTAGTGTCATCGACTCTTTGGCTGATAGGTCCTTTAGTATGTTACATATGTCTATCTCTCATGTCTCCATCGGCTATTCAGCCAATGCTCAAGCGCTATCTTCTCTATCGACACCGAGCCGATAGGGAGAGCCGAACAGGCCCATCGATCGACCGGTTTACTGGTCTCATCCTCTCTCCTTGTCAATTGCAGGGTCAAATTGATTGCCACGCCCTCGATACCTCAAAGCTTAAGGACATGTATTGAAGTTAAGCAGACCTCCTAGGCCTTTGCGTGACCGAGCCGCCGCCTCTCCCCGATCGGACCTCTCCCCGCGAGATTTGGTGACGAGCACGTTCATGGTTAACAATGGGTCAATAGAGGCTAGAAAATTTTCAAGCAACCATCTTATCGTCTTATTGAAGAGTGTTTTTTCATGTGATAGGAGATCGTCTCTAAAATACCACAAAGTTCATGTGATGGAAAAAGGAGGCATGCCATTTTTATAGGTAGCTTCCTTATCATCTTCTACTGGGATGTTTTTCTCTTAGGAAGCCACTTGCATCCGTCCATGGAAAAGAAAGGGGCATGCCAATTTTATAAACGGCCCCTTGTTACCTCTTATTAGGGCGTTTTTGTTCTAAAAATAGATTTTAAATAAATTTATTTTAATTTAGAGCTTGTAAAGAAAATTTGAGAGTAGATAAAAAAGATAATTGAGATATCTGAATTATATAAGAATTCACCCTTAATATTAAAAAATCATTATACCGATGTCCATATGATTAATATGATCATACGCAAATATTATTTAGATAGCATTAGTAAAGATATTATACGGTTATTGAAAGTTTTAATCATTACGGATTAAAATAGATATGATATAAATAATGTAATTGGTAAGACGGTATGGATGTCTATTTGTGAATATCATTATCTGTCATCTAGTCATCCATTGCTAGAGGAGTCGACTTGTCGCTCGTACTCTACTTTAGCCTGCATATATTGCTAAATTATTTTAGATTGTATGATCTTTGTAGAATTATATGGTGATTTCTTTATGTCTAAACATTGTTTGAATTCCTACATTCTTGATGGTTTATATGGGAAAAAGTACATACAAGTCAAAATGATAATAAAATTAAACTAAATTAGAGAGATACATATCAAACTTATAACGAAATAATCATCTAGAATGTTTGGACAAATAAAATACCTTCTATAAAAAATATTGTCACTTATTAATCTGTTTTACCAAAATTTGGTAAGCCTGGTGGATAGATTGGAGAGCCAATTAGCCTATTAGAAAGAGTCTGATTGATATAAGGAAAGAGTTGATTAGACGGATTGAGAAAGAATTCAGTTTAGTTAAAAATAGAAGATTATTCATATGGGACCAAATTTGACGAGGAGTCGTGGAAGCTATAGCATGATACTTTATCTGTATATGAGATATCTTATAAACATAGGCATGTTTAGTTAGTTATATTAACTTTCTTAGAGATATCTTACTTTTATATTTTTAGAAAATAACGTCTAATGGTTGTTATAACCGTATCGAACTCTTGTAATCTCAGGGTATAAATATAGACCCCCTAGAAGCTTGTAATTCATCTCTTAGATCAATACATCTTCGGCGCATCGTCGCTCTAATTTATTTAGGTTTTTTAACTGCAGGTTCTAGCTCTCGACGAGGAGCTGTATCGGTTAGGTTTGAATTCTAGTAAAGGTTTAAGTCCTACCATTATATTGATGTATTCGTTATGTCTAAGACTGCATCGATTAAGTCTGACCTCTTAGTACAATCGAATATATCAAATCACGTCTGTGTAAGATATATCGGCTTATCAAGCTCCTTTTACTCTTATCAGTCTCATTCTGCATTAATTAGGTTCGACCTACTATACTGCTAATAGTAGATTGAGCCATAAGCCAATAGGTCTTTACTCGGCGTTTCATTAGAGTAGCTAGCCGATGAGTTATCCATATATCAAGCATCATACATAGTGTATCGGCTTCTCAACTGATACACATACGTCTTCAGTAAATTTTCCTAAATCCCACGCCCAGTGTATCGGCCTCTCAGTCAATACACACATATATTTAGATATATTCTCTTATTGGCTGAGCTAGCTAATGAGTTTACCTTTTCCTTCCGCCCGCACATCCAATCTAGCGTTCGTCGTCTCGTTGTCGTTAGCCTCAGTCTCATACTGTCTCGGTTTGGTCCAATCTATCGAAAGTGACTCTAATGGTACTATCATGTCTAGGTATCGTACTTTTGAAGAATCAGGTCTCGCTCCTTCTTATTTATCGTACATTATATTCGGAACGCTATCGACTTTGTAGCCGATGTACCTTTTATATTATTTCTTGTCAATCTACATATAATTTCATCGGTATTTTAGCTGATGAACGAGCGTTATAGCATCCATTGGCAATCAGCCGATAGGAGGATCCCGCGTGCTATTTATTTAATACCCTATTCCAGAGTATCATTGGTTTTGTAGCCAATGGAATCGTTATGGTATTGATTGAATATTCTTTTATGTCTTTATCAACTTTGCAACTGATAGACCAGTGTTACATCTTCGTTATATCCAGAGTGACATGACTTTACAACCAATGTATCTTTCATTCTCTTCATTGACATTTGCTCATGCCTTCATTGACTTTCTAGCCGATGGAAAAGTGTTTCAGTCTCTATCGACAAATAATCGATAGCAGGAGTGCGTCGGACGCGACCAATGACTATCTCAACCCTATCGACAGCCAGTCCATAACAACAGTTTATATCGGCTCATCGTCTCACTAACCCATTTTCTTTATCTCTGTGTGAATTGCAGTGTCAAATTAGCTGGCATGCCCATATCTCCATCATCTCGACGAAGGGACAATGAAGTTGAAAGACCTCGACGTGCTCCTGATCCAATCAATAAAACCAAAGGACAATCGGGAGTGCACACCATCCAACAAGGCCAAAGGATCTGCACTAGCATAGTAGATCTCCCAGGCTTTGGCGTGTTCGCGAGTTTAGGCACAAACATAACCTCACCACCTAGCAACTATCACCATAAGCGTACTTAGGGTGAGAAGTTGTACCCGCTAGTCTAATCATTTGGATTATCGACGTTGTCCATACCCCTTATTTCTCTTAATATATTGTTTGTTTAATTCTGAAGAAGAAAACAAACGACCCTTGAAAAATCAACGGTTAAGGTCAAATATTGAATTTTCTGTATAAACCCACTGAGTGAAGCTACACATCCTTCTGTAGATCTAACAAAGAAAGTATTAGTTTAAAGTAAATATTGTGATAAAAAACAATTAAAAAAATAGGAGCATACAATTTATACTCATAAGAATAGTTTAGTTATTAGAAGAATCTTCTCCCACGAGTATTGAGGTCCCGAGATATCCTAGGATGGCATCGATGCAGAACAGACGGTCCAACTAAGGTGAAATTAGCCAAGTCAAATGATCCTTTCTCTAGTTAGGATACTCAATGAAAGCGTGTTTAACCGTCATTGTTCATTGATGCTAGAGTGATATAGGATTTGCAAGGATATCGACGAGCAGAAAACTGTTCGCACCGGAATCTTACGTGCCCGACGAGAACATGCCAACGTCTGGGAGGTCTGCTTAGCTCCAGTGTAGGCCGGTCAGCTTCTCTCCATGGCTCGAGGTATGTGCGCCAGGGGCCGTGGGTTTCTCTTGGCTCCGGTGCGACGGTGAGGCGCGGGCATGCCAGTCAATTTGACCTTGTAATTGACAAAGAGGTGAGACGAAAAGGTCAGTCGGATGATGGACCGATATGAGCCCTCGCTATCGGCTGGTTGCCGATAGGATTGAGTTAGTCATCGGCCGTGTCCGAATGACTCCTGCTATCGGCCGATCGCCGATAGAAATCTGGACGCTCTTCCATCGGTTGGGGAGCCGATGAAGGCGTAGGCAGATGTCGACAAAGGATATGATAGCTCTGGGTGTAATGAACACGAGATCCTGATCCATCGACCGCAGAGCCGATGGAAGCACATGAGTGTATTCAGAGAATAGAAAGACACACGGGATCCCTCCTAGTAGTTGATGGAAACCGTAGCAGTCGTTCATCAGCTGGAAAGCCGATGAAAGTAATTGCGAACTAGCAAAGAAACGTATAAAAGGCACTGACTGCAAAGCCAATGCTACTCCTGATATGGCAGCACGAAACCTGTTGCCCGCCGTGACAACGCTGCTAGCGCTAAATCTCGAAGATCGGACTTAATCGAGACAGTACGAGACTGAGGCCAACGGTAACAAGACGGTGGACACCGGATCTGTTGTGTTGAAGAAAGGGCAAAGCGAACCCATCGGCTAGCTAAGCCGATGAGAGAACATTTCTCTGAAAACAGGTGCCAGCCGATGCGCTTGGCGTGGCACTCAAGGGGAAGTCTCTTAAGAGGCGTCCCATAACGCGTAACGCCAAACGTATCGGACCTCCAGCCGATACGCACCCGCCTTCAGAGAGGCGTCCCCTCATCGGCTCAGCTAGCTGATGGGTTCGTTCCTATTCTTGCTACCGCATAGCCGATCCAGCGTCCTCCGTATCATCGCCGCTGGCCCCGGCCTCGTACTGTCTCGGTTAGGTCCGATCTTCGAGGTTTGGTGTTGATGGCGCTGCCACGGCGGGCGACGGGTCTCTTGCTGTCATATCCGGAGCGGCATCGGCTTTGCAGCCCGTGCCTTCTTGCGCTAATCATCGCCTAGGCCGCATCCGCTTTCATCGGTTTTTCCAGCCGATAGATCACTGTTCGGCTGTCCGAAGGGATCCCGTGCGCCTCGATATCCTCTGAGCACACCCTGGTTCCTCCATCGGCTCTACGGTCGACCGCTCATCGACACCTGTCCACATCGGCTCCCTAGCCGATTAAACAACATCTCAAACCTATCGACAGCCAGCCGATAGCGAGCGTCTGTATCGGACCCGCTCGTCTCACCTCCTTGTCAATTGCAGGGTCAAATTGACTAGCACGCCCACGAACCTCGAGACCTAAGGACCTGCACTGGAGACAAGCAGACCTCCCAGGCCTTCGCGTGACCGAGCTGCCGTCCCTTCCCGGTCGCGCGATTTTTTGGCGGCGAGCACGCCTCTTGGCACGCCCGGTGGGACCGAAGGTTTCATTCATCGGCCGCTAAGAACTGTACTTTATTCATTGGCTGATCGGATAGAAATCTTTATTCATTAGCCGATTGGACTGGATTCATCGGCTGGAGAAACCTGAAGACCGTTTATCGGCTGAAGATCCTTCATCGGTTGGTGATATAATTCCATTCATCAAGACCGTTTATCAGCTTATAAAGCCTTGATGGGGAGGATGAACTGAGTGGATACGTACGTGACGAAGTGAGTGAGGTGAGAGGCGACCTCGGATTTGTGGATGAGCAGGAAGGTCCAGCAATAGTGTGTGTAATCGTCAAGTATAGCGAGATAATACTGATTACCGGAGACACTTTTAACTGGGGACGTCCATACATCATAATGTATAAGTTCAAATGGACGCGAGGTATAGGAGAGAGAACTAGAAAAGGGCAGACGCACATGTTTGCCAAGTTGACATGAGTGGCAAACTGTGGAGCTGCTGTGAGTACATCGGATGGAGGCGCTGCGATGGAGGGTGGCGACAGCGTCGGGGCCGGAGTGACTGAGGCGAAGGTGCCAAAGGTTGGTGGAGAGGGCGATGCTGGCGTGTGGGGCGGACGGCGCAGCGGAAATGGTGTACAGGTCGTCGCCACTATTGCAGTAAAGGATCTATCGCCGAATTGGGATATCCTTCACAGAGAAACCAGACGCGTCAAATTCAATGGAGCAGTGGTTGTCTCGTGTGAATTAGCGAACATATATAAGATTGTGAATGAGAGAAGGGACGATAAGAACATTGCGTAGGGGGAGGTTAGTGGTGGATGTAGACAGAGAGGAGTTATCGCGGCATTGGATAGGAAGAGAGTGACCATTGCCGATGGTGACAAAAGGGGAGGAAGAGGGGTGACAGGATCGAAGTATACCGACCGATGACGCCATATGTGAAGACGCCCCAGAGTCCAGCACCTAAGGGTGCTGTGGTTGGAGTGTCATCTGGTTGAGGGCAGCGACGAGGCCAGCCTGGTTCCAGGAGGGAACCGGCTGGGTGGTTGGGGTCGGTAGCATCGGCTGAGGCGGCAGAACGGGAGCCGATGCCAGGTGAGCCTGGGGATGGGCGCCGAGAACTCCAGGTTGCCAGCCGATGGGGCTGCATGGCTGGGGCTAGGGCGCCCATGGGTTGTAGCAGAGCCATGGACCCATGGGACCGACAGGGTGGGTAGGGACCGAGGTAGGTCGTGGTGGCGTCGGACCCTGCCAGGTCCTGCCTTTGCCTTTGCCCTTGCCTTTCCCGGTGCGGGCTGTGTTGCTGTGGCCGGAGCCATGGCCACCAGGACCACGGGAGGAAGGGGCAGCACAAGAAGCTCGGCAGTCATTATTGGCTACGGCAAGAAGAGCGGTGTGGGCCACTGTCTGCTCATCATTAGGTAGACGGAGTTCTTTAAGAACTAGCATGTCATGAGCCCGGGCGAACGATGGAAGAGGTGTGGCGTTGGCGATGTCATCGGCGGTGTTGGAGAAGCGGGGATTGAGGCCTTGCAAAAGGGTGAGGACGAGTTGAGAGTCGGCCACAGGGTGGCCGACGTCTTGGAGAGCAGCAGCCTTGATTTTGAGGTGCTGACAATACGAGGAGACAGAGGAGTCGCCTTGTACCATTTAGTGGAACTCGTTAAGGAGGAAGATGGCGCGAGGCTGCTTGTTGGCTAGGAAGATCCGCTCGATGGCCACCAAGAGGTCCTGGGCGGTGGGGTCGGTATCGTCCATGGCGAGGTCAAGAACAGAGTCGTTGACCGAGCTGAGCAGCCAGCTGCGCACGCAGCACTCAGCGATGTCCCTCTGAGGATCATCGGGGCGAGGTGGAGCGGAGCCATCAATATGGGACCGGAGGCCGAATTTTCCACAGAGGGATTTGAAGAAGAAAACCTACTTAGAATAATTGGCGTTAAGATCAAGAGAGATAGGAACGTAAGATTTCACGTTCACAGCAGCGTAGGGAGGGGAGAAGATCGGCGAGGTGGTGCCCGAGGTGTGGTCTGAGGCACCGAGGGCCGGAGCATATTCGGCGACTGGGAGAGTGCCGGAGCTGAGGGCGGACTCGATGGCCATGACAGGAGAACGGGAGCAAAGAGCCGATGGGAAAAAGAAACCGATGGGAGGGGGAAGCCGATGAGAGGATGGATCGGCCGATCAAGGATGTGAGAAGTTGATGGGAAGTGGGCAGCGGAGTAGGTGAGGAGTGGCCAGCCGATGAGGAGTGGTTGACCGATGGGGAGTAGGCAGCGGAGTAGGTGAGGACAGAGTGGGTGGGTCAGAGATTGGTTGGGTCACGAACGTGCGATGATTCACGTCCGTGAAGAGAAGATTCACGTCCGTGGACTCGTGGAGGCCAAGGAGTAGGGCGGACGCGAAAAAGGCAGGGAGTGGCCGGACGCGAAAAGAATATGTTCGCGTCCGGAAGACAGGGATTCGTGTCCGTGGACACGTGGACACGTTGGACTGGCTCGGATGTGAGGGGAGAAGGTTCGCGTCCGAGAGCCGTTGAGCGTGTCGGAAAGGGCGAGAACCGAGGGAGGTTTCCAGCCGATGGAGGGCTAGACAAGTCCAGCTGATGGAGACGACGAGTACGGAGGTGCGCCGACGTCAGAGAAGGAGAGATGCACGAAACAAGAGGAAGAGCGGAGACGGGTGCGAGAAGGGACGAGGAGGCGGATCGAGACCGTCGCCTGGTCGCGCGGAGGTGGGGCGGAGAAAAGGTGACTGCGGGAGAGACGGGGAGAAGAAGAAATGGAGACGAGAGAGCGAGGAGAGTACCGGGAAGAGAGTCGGTGACGGGAAGAAGATGTCGACGAGGAGGAGGAAAGGGTCGGCTCGCCGGAGGAAGAAGATAGCACGTCGGGATGTCTAGACTCGCTCTGATACCATGTAGAAAGTGTACAGTTACTATGAATTCTCCGAGCGTATACGAGGGGATCGGGTCTATATATATACAGCCCAGGCCAGTGGTCTGTCTAACACGGATGTTTACACATTGGAAATGAGAAGTACACAATTAAGTGAGAGTTTGAATAGTGACTTGAAAGACCATTTCAAATCTGATTTTGATATCATTCGTTTCCTAAAACATTTTGAACGGGTAGTGCAAGGAAAGAGAGATAAGGAATTGGATCCACTATTTGATTAAATGAAAAAATTACCAAGGATTAAGACGAGGACATCTATGTTGGTGCAAGTAAGCAAGTTGTACACACCCATAATTTTTGAAGCATTCCAAGCGGAATATGAACGTTCTCTAGCGGCGTGTGCTAGAGCGTTGGATGGAGAAAGTGAATATCTTGTTGCAGTTGGAAATGAACAGTTAGCATTTGAGAAGGAATACAAAGTTATTGGTAATTCATTGGAGCAAACTGTCATGTGTATTTGCAGTTGGTTCAAAAGGATTGGAATATTATGTGGTCATGCTTTGAAAGTTCTTGATTTGATGAACATCAAGGCACTACCACCACAATATATATTGAAGCGATGGACACGAGAAGCACGCCAGGGAGCTGTACAAGATAACCATGGAATAAGTATAATAAAAAATCCGAAGTTGGATGCTATACGTCGTAAAAAATATCTCTCACAAATTTCTCAGTTTGACCAACTTGACATCCTCATTAAGAAAGTTATGGACCAGTTCAATGCTTCTGAAAGTACTTCAAGGGGTCCTTGTGCAACCCTGTGGATGTTCAGGCACCAAATAATGATATACTAAGGGGTGCACGCCTAAAGCCAAAAAAAGTCCATACAAGAAGTTCCCTAAGGAAAAGAACATGGACAGATAATAAGCAAAAGGGAAGGAGCAGAACATAGAAAAAAACTAAGGTATATTATCTATTCCGATGCTATATTTTTGTCCCAATTTTAGTTGCATTGTTAATATGAGCAGAACTGATATTTTATTTTGATCCCTTTCTTTCTAGGCTCAAGAGTAAGAATGATGGCATGGAGGCACAAGTAGCAGAAGATAACACTTTTAGGAACAACGTGAGAGACTTTGGACATGATGGGGTTATAAATAGCTTCACTCAGTTATTGATGGTGTACTAATATATATTAATTACTAAGAATTTTTTCATTGCACTATTGTAAGGATCAAATTCCAGCGTTATTGGCATTGAAGAACGGTTTCAGTTTTAAAGATTGTATTACAGGGTATTTCTTTTGTTCTTGTCAGTCCTATGTTATAATCACAGTGTATTTTGTCTTATAATGTACCCTCAAACTAGTGTTATTTTGTATGCAACGATGATACTAAAACTTAAGATGTTGCTCTCTCTCTCTCTTTTTTGGTGATATTCAACTCACTTCAGTAATGTGCATCGCTGCAGTTTCAGGCATTGCATTTAGCTGTCCATAGTGTTTCAGGCTTCTGTTTTAGTCAATCAACAGGCTAGCGCTAGACGGTGGGAAGCGTTGGGAGCGGTACGATCCATCAAGCGGGAACGAATGGTCGGCAGCGCGACTGCTGCGAGCGACTGATCGCTGCCGACTGCCGCGAGCGACTGATCTAAATCCGGAAGGAGATGGCCTCGAGAGAGGAAGAGGATAGAAAGAGAGAAAGGACATGTGGTCCTATTTATTATTATTATTTATGGTCATAATTTTAAATTTTTTTGACCGAACAATCATTGAAATGCTAACCTCTGTCTAAATCACTGATAAATTTAATTTGTGCTAATTTTAATAGTTTAAAGACATTATATATCATATTTTATAATTAATGGACACAAATAAAACTTGATGAATTTTTTCTACTACTTGCTTAGAGATGTGTTTGGTTAGAGAGATACAATGGGTTGGGTTGAGATGGAACCAACGATGTTTGCTTTGTGAACAGGTGGGATGACATGAAAGAAAATATTGTCTTAAGATAAGATTTGGGTTGGCTCACTTTTTTCTCTGGCTAACACGTAGAATATGGCATATAGATAATATAGAAATATTATATACATATCATATATTATATTTATGATATACTAATTTTAAATTATTATTGATTAATGTATACATATCATATACTACTATTTTTGATTTCTGATAATAAGGAATATATATAATTATAAGATCTTGATAATTATATCTCTCAAGATAATAAATCGATAATATAAAGTAAACATATGGACTCTCTAATAGATTTTATATGTCATCAATTAATCTCAAGTAGTATTTATATAGAGTATTTTAGACTCATCATAGTTCTTAACCTACGTAGTAACTTATTTACTATCAAACACTACTCTCTATAAAAGATTAAGATTAGTTATAAAAATAGTCTTTAGATTTATTATAAAATATGTGGTGGATACGAGTGATTAAAATAGAATTTGACTATCCTCAAATGAATTATAGAAGTACATGGCCATGCTAAGATAATTGAGGAGCAATCTCAAGTTTATAATTTCTCATAGAATTGAGAGAGTGATTGAGCTATTAAAATAATAATAAGTCTTACATTAAACTTAATCGATAGGTAAAGAAATTTGTACATAAAAATATTACATGTTCTATATGATCTTTATGTATATTTTAAGATTAATGTATCTTGTTTGAAACCGCTATTAACAGGGTGATAAAAAGATATTTTTGGATTACGACCAAATACACATGAACCTACAGTATCGCACGCTTAACGGGTTAAAATATTTATTCGAATGTGATTTGGATAAGAGTTCGATTCGGATAGAAATCTAAGTAAACTTTTATTAGGTCACTATCTCTTATGTCTAAGTAAGAAAGCATATATATAAGAAGATATAAAGATCAAGAAAAGACACATCTATTTATCTTAGTAAAACCTTAACCGTCATCTTTCGATTCAAACTCTAGCCACTTACAAGTGCTAATACATCCGCAATCGATGTTCCATTAAATATCGATGGAAGCGCTGTTCGTTATGGTATCGATCAGCATCAGTATTTTGGTGATCGACTACTTCGTTTACTACCTAATATACGTATGGTTGGATCGGCTATTCTAATAGTAATACTACGTCTCATGATAATGATTTATGATAACTGCTTTTATGATATGCTAATATGCTTAATAAAAAAGATTTTATTTTTATAGAGTTTTATACCTACACCTGTCTTATAACTGTCTTATAACCCATCTTCTCCTAACACATATCGCTTTATCTCCAAACCATAACACACAAGTTCCCTTGTGGCTGGCTCTGTGGTTGTTTGCTCCGCCGGGCCACAAGCCCACGTCTTGCACTCTCGCTTTCTTTCTTTCGGTGTGCGTCTCAGGTCTCAGCCATGGCGCCGCCGCCGCCGCATCGACCCTACAAGCGCCCCGCCATCTCCGACCAGCAGCGCCGCCGCTACCTCGCCCTCCAGGCCCAGTCTGCCCGCCGCGCCGACGCTCAGGCGCGCGCCCGCAGCCTCGCCAACTCCCTCCTTTCCCCGTCCTCTGCCGAGACAACACCGGAGGGCGACAGCGAGCGCGATCATGAGCCCACCGTCGCCGATGTCGCCACGGCCGCTTCCAAGCTTCGCGGCTCCGACGCGCGCCGCTGGTTTGCCCGCCAGATCATGCTCCCGGAGTGGATGGCCGACGCCCCTCCCCACCTCGCCACCGACTGGTCGATTTCTTCCCAACTATTTACTACTTTTCAATTCAAGTAGCGCCCCCCCCCCCGCCCCCCCCCCCGGGGTTAGTTAGTTCATTCCTTCCATTCCGGTGGCGTCCATGACGCTGTATGATTCTTAAGCTGCAAATTTCATTCTACTACTGCTTTAAGCAGCTGTAGCATGCTAGTACAACAAAGGGTTCCTTTCTCTGCGTGTAGGCATGTTTTCGCCAGGCCTGCTGGGAAACGGTGCTTGGTCGTCTCTTGCAACGGCATGACCATTAGCAGGGTCCGAAACGGATCCATTCTTCACCGATTCCCTTCTGCTCTTCCAAATGGATCAAAGTGGGACATCTCCGGTCCAGCAAGTTCCTACTCCATCCTTGATTGCATCTTTCATGAGGTGCTACCACCTGCTCGATCCTTGTTGACCTGCGTGCTTTTTTGTTCTTGTGCTAACACCTTTTGTTCTTGTGCTGCAGCCTGATGAAACATATTACATCATTGATATGATCTGTTGGCGAGGATATTCCTTGTACGACTGTACCGCTGAGTTTAGGTTCTTTTGGGTAAACTCTAAGCTCACGGAGACTACTGCCGGTGATCCTCCATCAACACACCATCGCTACAGATTTAGTGCTGCCCCTATATATGAATGCACGCTTGAGGGTCTTCAAGCAGCATACTCAGGAAGCACACCATATGTGAAAGATGGCTTGCTGTTTTACAACAAGTAGCCTCTCTTTTTATCTTTGTTGATGTTTTCTTGTTAGACATGCCCTCTTTTCTGCTAACTACCTTTACAATTTACATCACTGCATTGACTAACCAATTTGTTTGTGCTTTCTCTTAACAGGCATGCACATTATCAAGCTGGTATCACACCCCTTGCACTGGTCTGGAAGGATGAGGCTTGTAGTCAATATGTTATTGACACAGATAGCAAGGGACAAGTCCCAAATGAGCAGCACGTATGTTTCGTGCTTATTATGTTTGATTCATATTGCAGCTATCAAGATAATATGTTTTGCTGATAGAACTCCATTTTGGGGGATTTTGTTTCTCTTTACAAAAGGGCATCATATATAATAATTTTCTTCACTATCTTCAGACAAAGATATTGTCAACTACTTCTGTTTCCTTAATTTTGATTGTTTTTATGTGCCTTGTTTCTTCCTGTACAATCAGGTTGTGCTGGAGCTGCAAGAGGATGGAAAGCTTACTACTTCTGATGATCCTCCAGTTGTGTTTGGTAGCTTGGACAATGAATTCATGCAGAAGGTACTGTTGTGTAATGAAGCTTATTCAAAACAATAAGAGTAATAATCACATTGGATTCCATGCCTTCATGGTTCCCCTATCTTAAAGGGTGAGCTTTTAGTTGTTGATATTAAACCAATGTATGATTTATGTTGACTGTGTACCCTGTCTGGAAGTTTTATAAGGCTATGCTTGTGATAGTAGAGTAACGTGCTTATCCTAGGCACCAAAAGTGCCTTCCTGCACTGTGATTTCAGTCCTTACCTGAATATGTTTGAAGCATTAACTTATTCTTACATGGCTGTACAGTCAAACCTGCGGCCAGGGAATCTTCTTCGCTTTGCAGTCAGAGATGAAGGAGTGAAACTTGTGGATGGAAAGATGGAGATTAGTGAGCTGCAGTTTGTCGGAAAGCCAAATCGTGCTCGCGCTTTTGCTGACAGCCACTCAAAAGTAAGTGGCCACTTGAGAATGCATTTTTCTTGAGAAAATATCATCTCATTCATGCCTTGTGGCCATGGTTTGATCTCATTTTTTATGTTCAGGCTTTGTTCCAGTTTGCTGCTAGGCACTCCCCTCTGAGAATTGAAGATCTTGTTGCCTCCATTCAGTCAAATAATATGGAGCTTGAATCTACAGATATTGAAATGCAAGGTTGAGGTGAGGGAATGATTCATCAAGATCGTTTTACTGGATTTAGTAATGGTCTTAATGCGGAAAAAAAGGACAATTGTAAAGTAGTATAGGCATCTGAAATTGTTGTTGCAGGTTTGGATGGAATGGAAGCCTGATAGTAATAGCTTGAGACTGTTACATGTTTATTTACACACCAGCTTGTCTGCCTTAAGCATAACCATTTGATAACTGTATTAGCGTACGGTAGAATATTGTTCATATCAGATTGTAGGAAATAACACATTTCTGGCTAGGTTCAGATGGAGATTTCAGCGAATGACGTGATAGTAGGAAAGCCATGATTATCGGGGAGCGGTGCGTTTCCAGACCTGATAGATATTAGCACCTCAAGACCTGCGCAAGGAATAATAGTGGGGTTGTGAATCAAAAGTGTGATCTTGTGTTGGTTTGTGATACTAGCAGTGATGTCAAATATGTAGCAGCGGATGGAATGGCAATTTGTTGAGCTGACCTGCAGCCATTGCAGCAGAGGCTTCTTGGTAGCGTCTGTCAAGAAGAGGATCTGGGAGGGGTGGTCCGTGCCCAGAGTCTGCCAGATCTCGTAGTAGCTGCTAACGTCGCGCTTGGGCCAGCAGTATGTTGGAGATGACGTGATGCATACCTGCCGCATGGTATCGAGTAACTGGTGATGGTAAGCTATGCCCATGCCTATGCCTAGGGCTATGCTAGCTAGGGAAGAGGAAGCGAGCGGAGGTAGGAGGAGAAGAGCCAACTGAACTGACCCTAGTGTGGTGTCGAAGAATCCGCAGAGGTGGTCGCGGCGATCGTCGTGTGCAGCGGTGATGGCGAAGATGAGGCGCTGGGCCTCCCTGCTGCGCTGGAGTAGATGTAGGCCTTGGCGCGCCACCGCCGCAACGCCTCAGCCACGTCGTCGTACACCTCGCCGCTGTCGAAGCCCCGCCGACAGATGCGCCCCTGTAGCTGCTTCAGCGCCGTTACCTTCCTGTTCGCGCGAGTCATGGCCTCCACGTTGGCCGCACGGCCTCCACCATGGCAGAGGCCTCCTGCGACCGGGGAGGGACGGCGACTCGGTCACGCGAAAGTCTGGGAGGTCTGTTTGTCTCTAGTGCAGGTTTTCGCGTGACCGAGCTGCTGTCCCTCCCCGGTCGCAGGATCTTTTGGCGGTGAGCATGCTTCTTGGCCCTCCCCGATCGCAGGATCTTTTGGTGGCGAGCACGCTTCTTGGCACGTTCGGTGGGACTAGAAGACCTTTTTCATCAGTTGAAAGTCCTTCAATCAATGGTGCTCAAATGGAGGGTAAAGAAATTAACGCAGACAGCATAATCTCAGTAACGATGAAGGATTTAACTGACGAACAGAGATACCAGGTAGAGCAGAACACAACTAATTTTTAAAAGCTCTGTTTGGAGTCCTTCAGTATGACTCGACAAGTGCCGATTTAAAAGTCTAAAATGCCAAAGTCAGTTTTGGAATGAGAATCAAGCCGATCGCCGCCCATCAGTCCTCAAAAGCCACTACAGGAGATAGTTAACGAAGCTGTTCACCATGTGCTTATTAACCAATCGGGTGTACTGGTGAATACTTTACCCAACTTAATCAAGAAAATTGTGAATGGATCTATTGTTAAGGAACCTAATCAAGAGCCGGTCTATTTGCCGATGAAAACAGGACAACCATAAGTTACTTACGGATCTAGATGGGATATATCGGCAAATATGTTTTCGCCAGTGCAAGAGCGGATTGGAGGACATCATGAAGACATGATATCAGGGTATCATCGGACGGCTTATTACGGGGGATATAAACAAGAATATCCTGATAATAACTATCAAGGAGATCATTATGGATCATGTCAGATACCAACTTCGATCCCACAATATCAAAAGGAGAATCTAAAGGAAGAAGATTAGACTGACAGGATTGCGGAAGTTGTAAGGGAGCAATTCGGTATCAAACCTAAAGAGCAAACTTTCATGTATCGACACCCTTACCTAGAGTGGTTCGACAGAATTCCGCTGCCGCACCGGTTCAAAATTCCAGATTTCTCCAAGTTCTCAGGGCAATATAATGTATCTACGATGGAACATATTAGCCGATTCCTAGCTCAATGCGGGGAGGCATCGGCTGATGAAGCTCTGAGGGTTCGATTGTTTCCATTGTCTTTATCTGGACTAGCCTTTTCTTGGTTTTCTTCGTTACCTCTAAATTTAATCAGGGGATGGGCTGATTTGGAGAAACAGTTTCATAAGTATTTCTTTGCCGGACTTCAAGAGTTGAGGTTATCAGACTTAACATCGGTTAGACAAAGGTACGATGAATCCGTCTCGGAATTCATCTAACGTTTCCGAGACGTCAGAAGCCGATGCTACAGTCTCATTTTAAGTGACGGACAACTCGCCGATTTGGTTTTCCAAGGATTGTTGGCTCCGATTCGGAAGTGTTTCTCTTCATAAGAATTCGAAAGTTTGTCTCATCTACTCCAAAGAGTATCGGCTCATGAAAGCCAATTTGCAGGTGCTAAGAAAGAAAGGTTCCATCGGAAAGCCGATCAGCTATAGGTATACGTATCGGACTCGGATGATGAGGGATCCGACGCGGAGGTGGGACTGGCAAAATGGATCAGGAATAAAAAACCCGTATCATGTCCATGGATCAAGAAAGCAAATAAAGAAGAAAGATATGATTTTGATGTTAACAAAGCTGACAAGATATTTGATCTTCTCCTCTAAGAGAAGCAAATCCAGTTACCACCGAATCATGTAATCCCGGTTGCTGAAGAACTCAGAAAAAAGAAGTATTGCAAGTGGCACAATTCAATATCTCATCATACTAATGAGTGCAAGGTCTTCCGGCAACAGTTACAATCGGCTGTCGAACAGGGGAGGGAGGATCAAGTTCGAGGATAAAAGGCCGATGAAGGTTGACGGGCATCCTTTCCCAGTGAATATGATGATTGTAGGAACCTCAGGAGATCGGTCCGATGAAAAAAGGCGCTGGAAAAGGTCAAAGGTTACTTCATTGGACTTCATCCAAAAATATTCCAGACTATAGAACGAAGAAAGACGAGTCACAACACAACAAAAAATGTATAATCCACACTGGGGTTGTCCCTTTTTTCAGTACTGTTGGGATCAAAACATGAGGTTGCCGTCAATCGAGGAGGGACGGCGGCTCGGTCACGCGAAGGCTTGGGAGGTCTGCTTGTCTTCAGTGCAGGTCCTTAGGTCTCGAGGTTCACGGGCGTGCCAGTCAATTTGACCCTGCAATTGATAAGGAAGTGAGACGAGCAAATCCGATACAGGCGCTCCCTATCGGCTAGCTGCCGATAGGTTCGGGATGTTGTTCAATTGGCTGGGGAGCCGATGTGGACAGGTGTCGACGAGCGGTCGACCGCAGAGCCGATGGAGGAACCATAGTGTATTCAGAGGATGGCAAGGCGCACGAGATCCCTCCGGACAGCTGAACAGTGATTCATCAGCTGGAAAAACCGATGTGTGCGGATGCGGCCTAGGCGATGATTAGCGCAAGAAGGCATAGGCTGCAAAGCGGATGCCGCTCCGGATATGACAGCAAGAGACCTGTCGCCCGCTGTGGCAGCGCCATCAACACCGAACCTCGACGATCGGATCTAACCGAGACAGTACGAGGCCGGGGCCAGCGGCGATGATACGGAGGACGTCGGATCGACTATGCCGTAGCAAGGATAGGAACGAATCCATCGGCTAGCTGAGCCGATGAGGGGACGCCTCTCTGAAGGCGGGGGCATATCGGCTGAGGGTCTGATACGTTTGGCGTTACGTGTCGTGAGACGCCTCTAAAGGCTGATGTGTATCGGCCGAGGGGCCGATGCGCTGGGCGTGAAGCACAGAGCATGGATAACTCATCGGCTAGCACTCCGATGACATGCCGTGCAGGAGACTATAGGCCTGAAGCTCGATCTACAGTCGGCAGCCCCGTAGGTCGGACCTAACCGATGCAGCACGAGACTGACGACGGCAGAGGGAGCTTAACGGGCCGATAGGTCCAGCATGGATATGATGCGATACATCCGATCGGCCTAAGAGGTCGAACCTAACCGATGCAGCCTCAGACAGAGCAAGACATAACGGGATGGTGATGGGACTTATCCCTTCGTCGAAGATCGGACTTAACTGATGCAGCCCCGCGTCGAGAGCCAGAACCCGTCAGTAGAATCTAGATGAACTAGGGTGGCGATGCGCCGAATTTATATATGATCGAGAGATATGTTACATGTTTCCAAGGGGAAGAACAAAAGAAAATATTCCTAAAGCAGTTAACTAACCAGCTAAAACTCCCTAATTGAGTAAGGTTACAATTTATAAAAATAAACACCCTGCCGTGAAGTCCACGGCTCTTCCGCAGACCTGGTTTCATCTGAATAATCTTCCAATTTATAACCGGGTCTTCCTTTACCATAACTTGATCAGCTTTTTTACTGTAGCTATCGGACCTTCTTTTAGCCAAGCCGATTCTTTCCCTTCCTTCCCTCGGGCTTCTCGAATCTGATCCCGATTGGACAATCCCTTGTCTTCAAGTCAATCTAATCTTCTACTAATCTGATCGGTAGTTCTCCATCGGCTTTGTCTCGATATCTCTATCGGCCGATGATTGCATTAAACCCTCCATCGGACCTCTCAGTCGATCGGCTTTAGCCCCATCGAATCTCCCAGCCGATCGACTTGAGCGTCATCGGATCGTTTAGATTTTGACGTTAACACCTCCCCATCTCATCTGGCTGGACCGAGACGGCGCCGTCGACCCCCTGCGAGAGGTCCTCCTCCACCTGCGCGCGTCGGCGCGCGTCTCCTCTCTGCTGCCGTAGTTGGCGGCCGACGTTGTCGCGCGCGTAGGGGAAGAACACCGACACGCCAGTACACCACCATCCATCACCACTCATTCACTGGTTGCTGCTGCTAATTAATTACTAAGCTACTAGCTAGAGGAGATTGGCAACAAGTGAAGGAAACTATTACTCCGTAAAAAGAGTAGAAGAAGCTCACTATTGCGCTGAGGCCAGGAAGCTCCGGCCATGGTCATGGCTGCTCGGAGTCGGAGGCGGCCATGCTTCTTATTTCTGGCGCGGAATGGGGACGAGACTGGTTGGAAACGATGGCGCCATGGTGTCCAAGGCCCGCTGCTGCTGCTGAAAATGGTGGTAGCCTGCATCTGCATCTGCGTATGCATGCCATGCTACGCTCGCTGTGCTGTCGCCGATGGAATGGAATTGAATGGAAGAGATTAATATCTACAGAGATATGGAAAGGATAAACGGATTGGATATATGGGCATATGCGCGCGCGACTGTGATCACTTGCTCACTGACCACCCCCAGATTTCGGCCATTTCATTCTCACACACACCATCATCTGGTAACCAGCCACAGGCATCCCTAGACTTCATTTCGCAATGCTGCCTACAAAATGTCAGAATGCAATTGGATGAATCAAAGCTGATGCTTCAGTTTCTCACCGTTCTCGTAGCTCTCATTTTGTCCCATGCCTAAAAAAATGGAAACATTCACAATAACTCGATAGGAACAGGGTTTGGATTCTCACCCGAATAGGTTTTGTTTCGTTGCAGCGTCCATACTAGAAATAAATCCTGCTCCAATCACATGATTCTAATATGTTGAGCTGTTTATACATTAGACAACATCATCACACTATAAGACAACCGATCTGTAAATTGAAGGGAGAAAAAGGCGGGATGGATCATCTTCTTGTTGCGATGGTGATCAACACCGACACGCAGAAGACGAGCCACGGGAGAGCAAGGAGCCACGGCCGAAATTCCTTCAGTTCCATGGGGTTATCTACTTTAGGAATCAAGACAAGTGCAGTATTATTAATTCCCTCCGGCATCACCCCTGTCTCAAAAAGCCTTTTAACTGCTTTCAGAGTACCCCAATTGCGCTGATAGAATATAGCAGGGACTATTATGCCTTACAAAGGAGTATATATTGCCCTCATGTGTTATTGCAAAAATGGCCCTCAAACTCACTTCCAGCAACATGAATGCAAGAAAATTTACTGGACACTTTTTTGAAAAGCAAACTCTGGCAAACTTAAAATATATAGTACCAAAATCACATAAGAACTACACTAATTACAAGTCCTCACTAATGATAAGTACATAGACTTTACCTGAAATATGTCTCCTTAATCTTTCGTCATCCATCAGTAGATGCAGCATGCATTCTTCATCTGACTAGGAACCCTTTTCGGTTCCTGGCTAATCTCACTTTCACACTAAACAATCAATGTGAAGCAGTTTCTACCAGTAGTCTCCACACGAGCGAACCCCATCCTTGAAATAGCAACCTGTTAAGCATAATATGTTAACTTCCATATCAATATAATATAATTATAGTAGTTTTCTCATCTAAACCCTAAAACTACATATAACTTCCATATGTTTATATATATAACCTAACCAATTATTTTAATCATTTTACATGCTATCAAAGCAGAAAAAGTCTTAGATTTAAGGCAAAGAGAAAATATTCAAGTATAGTGTGAGCAATATCAAAAATAACAAGTTAGTTCTTGTATTTAGACACACTAACAATAGGAGATCTACAAAGATCACAATTATTTAAATCAAAATTATGAAGAGCTCTAGTATTAGATGATCTGAATGGGAGATGGACATGACGACTAAGATAGCACGTATAACAAATATGGTCAAGATTATCTTTATGACAGGAAATAATATTAGAACTAATAAGTTTGGACAGAACTTCACGCCTAAGATGTCTAAGACGACGATGCCAAAGAGAAGTGAATGCGGCGATGAATGCGGATGTGCTGGTGGAGAGTGAGTAGAACGGGTAGAGATCTCTAGAGCTATTGCACCTAGCGATTACGTTTCTAGTGTGTAAATACTTCACGGAAAGACCAAAAAGATCAAATTCAATGGAAGAATTATTATCGGTGCTAAAATGACAAACGAAAATCAGATTCTTAATAATATTAGGAGAGACCAAGACATTGTTAAGAGTAAGATTATGATGTGGTAAAGAAAATATATGTGATCTAGTGACAGTGACAACAAGTGACGTCCTATTACCCACAATGATAGATAGAGTAGATGATAATACGGTTTGACTGAAGCTCAAGACACCGATAGCTCTTAACCAAGGAAAACACACAAGAAGGAGCGAGGAGCGAGTTTGTGAGGTGCCATGGAGGACATGTTGGGATATTAGACACACCAAAAAAACTCGAAGGTGGGTGTAAGAGGGCTAGATGGAATAGAGAGAGGTGTACGATGTCGAGAAAGCGAGGTTTTTAGTGGGGAGCCGGTTCATAAGATAGGTCGAGGGAGGCAGCGTACGTGATGAAGGCGAAGCTCCCCGTAGTATGAGCCATACTGGGGAGGGCCGTAGGTGCTGCTATAGACGTCGTCACTGAGGACGCTACCAAGGTTGCCGCCGTAATGGGGCACGATGGTGAAAGCCGGAGGAACTGTCGGAGGGCGGTCAGACCGGTCATACAATCACATCTAGATGGTACTCGTCCATGGATGCGCGAAGGATGGGTGCAGACATAGTGGCGCGCCACCAGTGGGTGCAGGGGGGACACCGCGACCACCACGGCCGCGCTGACGGCTGTTGTGTAGTTGACCAGCGCTAGGGTTGGGCATGGACGAGACACTAGAAGGTTGCCCGGGAGAGGTGGAAGCGTCCCCGGGCGTGGAGGTGCTGTAGTTTTATGCGCCGCTGGTCGGGGTGCTGCGGCAATGAGAACAGAGGGTAGCGATGATGGCCGGGCCTCAATCTCTACCTCCTCTAGCAGGAGATGCGTTCGAGCCTCCGCAAAGGTCGGGAACGAGTGATACACTTGATAATAGATACCATGTGGCCGAACTAGTCATTCAGGCCACGGAGCAGCGTGAGAATCATCTGTCGGTCGCCAATCGGGTCACCGAACTTGGTGAGGGAGGTGGCCATCGACTCAAGACGACGACAATAGTCGGTGATGCTCAGAGAGCCTTGGTGGAGGTTGCGAAATTGTGTATCGAGGAGGAGCGCACAAAACTCTTTTTGGTCGAGGAACTTATCTGCGAGAAAGCACCAGGCACCGCGAGCGGAGAATTGTCGCAACATTAGTGATTAATGCAGGTCGTTGGAGATAGTGCCGTAGATCCACATTAGAATGGTGCAGTCTGTTTGCACCCATATCGGGCACGAGGGAAAGAACTCGTCCTTAAGGACGTGACGAGTAAGACCATATTTTCCAATGACGATAAAGAATATGTCACGCCACTTGCTGTAGTTGTTGGCGGCCTGATCGAGTACGACGGAGATGAGGGCACAAACATTGATGATAGCGGTGACCTGTGCCCAGAGAGATTCATGGGTGGCTTCATATGCATCCAAATCGGCGGTGCGATAGGCAGCCTCGGTGTCAACGGCGTTGGCCGTGGCCTTCTTGGCCCGGCAGACGGCCTTGGCGATGGATGCCGCGGCGTCAACCATGGTCTTCTTAGCGCGGTAGGTAGTGTCGACCTCTGTAGCGTCGGATGCAATTTTCTCCACACGGCGATCTTTGGCAACATCCGCCATTGGTGTCGATGGATTCAGCGATGCGATGGGACGGTGATTCTCGATGGCGAAGTCAGCGATGCGGGTGGCGACGCGCCCAGCAACTAATTTGGTGACGCGACGGGGTGACGATTTAGTCAGCATTGTATTCCACGACGAAGTCGACGACGTGGATGGCGATTCAGTCGGCGATGCGCCTGTCGACGGAGTTAGCGACGTGCACGACGACTGGATCGGAGCAGAGTCAGCGACGAGATGATGACAAAGTCGAAGTTAGCAACGTGCCCGGTGATTGAGTCGGCAATGCACGCGACAGGCGGGCGATGGGGTCGGTGGGGGCGTGGCAGCATTGGTAGGGCGCGGTGGACGATGTCGGCCACGGTATGGTGTAGTAGAATTTTAGAAAATTATAACCGTTCTGATATGTGAGATGATTAGAATGGTTGATTATAAAATAATTGATTATGTTTTATATCATGTATATATGTGTATATATGGATATAGGGATGCTATGAAAAAACAATATGATAAATTTTATTTCTTAAGGCTACTTACTAATTAAACTTAAGCTACTGTATCTTAAAAAACTACTAATTATAATTACATTGTGTTAACAGTGATAACAGCATGCCAGTCTAGGCAGGCAGTCAGATTCTTCATGATCCTGATTGGCGTCCCAGGTGGGGTCTTAATCAGAGCCAATAGCCAATAGCCAATCTCTCACTGTGGTATTTTAACGACTCAACTTTAACTCATCATCCACCAGATACAACGCACAGCTCGTGTTGAGCTTACAAACTTGTTTATCCATCTCTTTGTACAATCTCTCTAGCTCTCCTTTAATTTCATCTATCATTGGGCTGGTTAGGTCATTTGAAGGAAAGCTGTATATCTTTTGCTTGATTTCAACCCAACTGCAACCCGACTCTTTCCTAACTCCTCTGTCTCGCATAATCTTCTTCGCACGTGCGGCATCTTCCCACTGGCCAGCTTTGGCATATATGTTGGACGGTATAACATAGGGTGTTGCTGTCGGTTCCATACCGAACAATTTATCAGCTGCCACTCTAGCTAAATCCTTGTTTCCGTGAATCCGACATGAGTGAAGAACGGAACCATATTATTGGATCAGCCTTGAATGGCATCTCAACCAACATTTTCTGAACTTCAGAAAAACATCCTACCCGACCGAATGTATCTATAACACAAGAATAGTGTTCCTTCCAGGGTGATATGCTATAGTGGTGTTTCGTCAAGTGAAAATACTTCATGCATTCATCTGCAAGACCATTGTGACTGCATGCTGCTAGTACACTCAAGAAGTTGACTGAATCTGGATTAAAACCACAAAGAAGCATGCCTTCAAACATCGTGATGGCATTCTTTGCCTGTCCATAGTGAGAGTAGGCTGAAATAACAGCGTTCCAGGAGATGGAATTCCTCTCAGGCATCTCATCAAATGTCCGTAGTGCCTCGTCCAAACAGCCACACTTTGCATACATGTCAACAAGCGCACTCCTGGAGAATACGCTGGACTTATGACCTGACCTTATGAGGCACGAATGCAATTGCCTTCCTAGCCCAATCATTGTGAGGCTTGAGGAAGCCTTGATGACGCTTGAAAACGTTGCCCTGTCAGGCCTTAGACCAGATCTTGTCATGTCATAGAACAACTGTAGCGCTTCTTCATGCTGTCCATTCTGCACATACCCAGTGATCATTGCAGTCCATGAAATGGCAGATTTTTCACTTTTGTTAGAAAAATTACTCTTTGCAGCGTCGAGCATGCCGCATTTTGAGTACATATCAATCAGGGCATTGCCCAAAAGATCCTAGAAGGACCAGCTGAGCATGTATTTGCTTACCGATCTGTACGTCACGAAGAGACCCAGCTAAACTTAGCAGAGTAGCATAAGGCAACACCTGCCTGCCAAAACCCAGCTTCTGCATCTCCCTGAACAGCCACAGCACCGTGCCGGCGGACTGGTCCCAAGCATAGGCTGCAATAATCACATTATAGGAGACATTGTCCCGCTCTGGCATCTCATCAAACAATCTCCTCATGTCACCAAGGCAGTCGCATTTGGAGTAGAAATCGAGCAATGAGTTGTTGACAAACACGTTGAGCACTGAGGTGGATCTGACCACGAGAGCGTGAACCTGACGCCCAAGGTGGAGATGAGCAATACCTGCTGCCACCGTCAGAATGCCGGAGAATGTAAAGTTGGTAGCGGGAGGACCGGCGCGGCGCATATCAGACCACAAGAGCGTGAACCTGACGCCCAAGGTGGAGATGAGCAATACCTGCTGCCACCGTCAGAATGCCGGAGAATGTAAAGTTGGTAGCGGGAGGACTGGCGCGGCGCATATCAGCAAATAGCTGGAGCGCCTCAGTGTGCAGCCCCTCCTTGGAGCAGCCCATCATCATGGCGTTGTACGTGACTGTGTCCTTGTCCGGCATCTCGAGAAAGACTCTCCGGCCTGCAGCAAGGAGGCCGTGCTTGCAGTAGGCGTCCAGCAGCGTGTTGCAGACAAAAACATCGTTGTCGAGGCCGAGCTTGATGGCAAAGGGATGGAGCGACGGGACACTGCATCCAGGCAGGTTAAGCACGGTAGAGACAGTGATGCGATCAGGAGTGACGCCCTCCTCGAGCATGCCGTGGAAGAGCGAGAAGGCATCGGAGGTTCGGCCGGCGGCGGAGTTCGCACTCATCATGATGGTCCAGGTGGCGACGTTGCGACGAGGGGAGGCGAGGAAGAGGTGTTGTGCGGCGGAGAGGTCGCTGGACCTGGAGTAGGCAGAGAGGATGAGAGGTTGAGGGAGAAGATGTTCTTGTGGGGCATTTGGTCGAACATGGCGCGGGCGTGGTCAAGGTGGGCCGGAGGAGAGGAGGGAGCGGAGGCCGAGGTTGAGCCGGTAGGTGAGGACGTCGAAGTACGTCTTGACCATGCCGGCGTCGAGTGGCGTGGCGGCGCGGGGGAGGGCCGCGGCGGCGGAGGCGGCATTGGCGAGGGTGGTGACGGAGGGTTTGGAGGGGTGCATGAGAAAGAAAACCGCCACTGATAATTCCTCTTCCTCACCTGGCGCGATCCTCGTCCACCTCTTCCTCGTTTCTCTTCGCCGGCCGCCGCCTCCACGCAAGCTGGCGGGGTAGTGGCCAGGCGGCGACCCACGAAGCTGCCCCGTTTTTTCTTTTTTTCCCTGTTCATGTGTATGAGATTTCGTAACAGCACTTTACTGTTCATGTGTATGAACATTTTTTTGGTTTGCTTTCACCGATTTGCTTTTAAAAAAAAGTTACTCTCTCTAATACAGGTCAGTACTAATTTGCTGTATTTTAAAATTGATGAGGATTTTTTATATACTCCATCCAATTATAAATATTTAATAGTCAATTTTAATAATAGATTTTAATATACAAAAGTCATGTTTAAAGTGATTTTAATAGAACAAGCCACAACAAAATAAACAATTTTTCACATAATTTTTTTAATAAGACGAATGATAAAATTTTATTATTAAAATCAATTACGTTAAATATTTTTTACCGGAGGGAGAATTATTTTGTATAGAGAATCATGGCTGGTATAATGATTTTGCAGATTAATAATATACTTTGTGTATATGATAAGAATACATCTGATTGGTTAAATCAATGCTAACTCTTATATTTCATCCGTTCTAAAATATTATTATTATTTAATTTAAAATATTTCTAGAGGGAGTATATAACATTATAAAGATAACCTCACCAATCACACTCAGAGTTTATACGACCAACTAAACAATATACAACTAAGACTAAGCTCAGCATGAGTGGAAGAGATGAGCCAGGCCAGAGAAATACGCGCAACCAAACACATCCTAAGCCTCCTCAACTGTAGTGTCAGCCAAATCAAATCAAATGTGGTGCAAACCGTTTTTCCTATAGCACAATCCCCTTTCCTTTTAAATTGTTTTCCTATCTAAAAACCACTAATAGCTGACAACCCTAAACCCTAAAGTCGAAAAAAATTGAACAAAATATTTAACCAATTTACCAAGTGGTTCCGTATATCAGACCATGTTGAAATGTGCAATAATATCATCAATATTTGAAAGAGCAGTGCTACATGTAGTAAGATTTTCTTACAAAAATTCTTACAAACAGAGATCTCTACAGTTTGATTTAATCATTTGATAGCTATGAAAAATCAATGTAAAATCACAACATGCCACATCTGTTTTTATAAGGAGTTTGTAAGATTTTTTTTACATGTATCATTCTTCAATTTGAAACCGTAGGGCATACATGTAGTTCCTTTTCTTTTTGTTGGCGTGCTTAGTAAAACAGTAAGAGATTACAAGTTTGATAATAATCCATCACTATTAAGTTATTAAAAAATGCTCAAAAGTAGAAACCATATTCACCCTAGAGATTTAAAAATAATATATTAATTGTACGATCATAATATATTTAAGATTTATGATGACGATTGATATAATTCTATAAAAATATAATTGTATCTATTATAATCTAAGAGTTGTATATAAGATGTAAGTCTAGTTTTAAAAACTATTGTATACTAAGTAGAAAGTACAATTATATATCAAATTCAATATGCTTTTTAAAATCGTATAGTGTATACAAATACATTTATAGAATAAAGAAATATATCAAATTCAATTATTTTAAAACGTAGCTGCGCGAGGAGATCCACCAGTTATGTTAACCTTTTATTTATCAGTAGGAGGCTAGTACCACGCACACGCACTTTCTTCAAAAAGTGATGGTTAAACCTTCCTTTGATGTCGATGTGTTATTTGGTAGTGAATTGTTAAATAGCTAAATAATTTATAATAATTATTCAAGAATACAAATAAATTATTTTTAACTATTATAAAGTTAAAAATAGATCCAAACAGTATTATAAGAAACTTATATATGTAAAGTTTTGCAAAATTAATTACTGTATAGAAGTTTAGGAAACGTGTGTATTCGTCCATTCATCCGTTACGCAGAAAAGAAGATAAAGACAATTGAACTGAAATGCATGCATGCAGCTTTATTTTATTATCATTAGACCAAATAAGCATACCATTCTATGGCTATGTTTTGGTTCTATGGTGGTGCATGAACATGATGATAATACTAGTACAGCAGTAATCAGCAACGTGACAACAAGAAGAAAGGGTTATATATTATATGGTCAGCAAGAGGCGTCCATGAACTCCACCAGCAGCTCCCTGACCATGCCTCTGTCGGGCATCTTGCCAGCCGCCCCGTAAATCGGAGCTCGTCCCCTGCTAATAGGCCCTGGATTTGCTTTTACCTAGACCATCGCAATTTACACAAAAGTTAGTTTCCTTCCTAGCTTCTTACAATAATATACTCAAGACAGAACATGCATAGGCTGGTAACTCGCATTGTCCACTGAATCTTTCAGATCCTTCAGAAATTCGTCATATATGCCCGTGTGCTGCAGTGTCACACAAATGTATAAACTGAAACAAAAAAATCGTCAGGTTACACCCATACATAAATACATTACACTATAGTTATTTGGTGCGGTCAGAGATATAACAATGGCCTTGACAAAATGGATGGCATATCTGAATGAAGTTATAACACATCAATTCTATACACACACACACACAATCAAGTACCTAAAAGCAATAAATGGAACATAAATGGACATCAAGATAAGTAAATATCTTAAGATTGCTTTAAACCAGTCCAGATTCATCGGAGCTGATTTATGACTAGGGGTTGGCAAAATTTTGCATAGTATCTTCACGTCACATTAGTTTGGGTATTGCAATAAGCACACAATTCTTCCATATGTGGCTGCTCTATATCATATATGGCCATAACCTAGGTTTTTTCGTTACATCATGTTACATGATTAAAAGTGCATATTACGAAATGTTCTGGCAAGTTCTTCAAAGTTCGTGCAAGTGTTGAAATTACTGATAATAAGTCAGCATAATCTGAGAACATTCGAGTAATTCCAGATAAATGGAACAAATGGATGGTCATGAAGGAATATCCAACATTTACAGGTGAAAAGCAATATAAATACAGGTACCAATAGATTGCTATCATAGACAGTTTGAGGCCTCCTCTATGGAAATTAAACCAATCATTAATAGGCAAACCATTGTGTCTCTGTAAGAAAATGATTAAATGCGCATATGACAATATATTTGGCGGGTTCTTCAAAGTTTGCTCAAGTGCTGATAATAATGGTAAGATGTCACATTATGAAAGAAGCAGGTACCCAAGTTTACGGGCGAAAGGTAATACAAATCCACAAGGCACAGATCAACATGTAAGCAAAGTCATATCGTGAAGCCAACTCCCCTAGTGCCTGGAGATGATCTGGACATTAAGAAACCACTGAACTTGCAGGGCCACAATGCTACAGTAGAAATATTTTGGTTTTTTAACATAAAATACCTCAATAGGATCAATTAAACAATGAGGAAAAAATATTTTGGTTTTTTTAACATAGCATACCTCAATGCTACTGCTGCTACTACTACTATTGAGGCCATAGATGATATAACACAGGCCATTCAGTCAGTCAGGTCAACAAAAGCTGCCTCCGAATAGCGTTTTGACCTCCATCCATCAATAACAAGGAGACTAATATGGCCGGCCTACAAGATCGCTGTGTGTAAAAACCAAAGTTCAAATCCATCATAATTCATACGCCACACCTACCTTGGAAGTATTGCAATTCTGAAATCAACAATCACAATTGTACCCTGAAAGTACTGCGCATCTTAAGTCAACAATCGGAGTGCCATAGGCCACAGAATGCATGTATGCCATAATTCCTACTACTGCTTGCTATACCATAAAACCTTCCCAAATTATAAATTACTGCAGCCATCAGGTGTCTCTTTCTGCACATAAACTTTTACAACCACAACCGGTCATGATATATCCACTATTGAGAAAAGCGACGCGGATCACCTTAAACCGTTTCATGTCCAAAAACTTAATAAATCAAATTACGGAGCGATTTAGAGAAAAAAATATATAATTTTTATTGACTTGAAAAAAATTATAATAAAATAACAAAAAATATTATATAGTGGGATTTGAATAAACATAAATTCTCAACAAATATGAGTATTCAAAATAGTAAAATATGTTAATTTTTGATTAAAATAGAATAGTATTGTGCTTATATCTCTTTATCTTGTAAATATTGATACTATTACATATAAATTACATATAAAGAGGGATGTGAGTTTAAAAGATAAGTAATGGCTAAGAAGAATACATTTTAATACTTATAATTGATATTATAGATTGATTGAAATATTGATGGCCGTTAGTCATAGCGCGTGGATGAAGTGACGCTTATTTTCTATAATAAGAGAATAACATATAAGTTAATATAAGTTAATTGATAAGTTTTATAGAATGAAGTTGTATGAAATAAAATATTGATATAAAAAAAGACGATATGTTTAATAGATGAGTGTTACGTTAAATTTATAGTCATCCAAAAATATATTAAATCCGAAATAATGATAAGCATTATCAACCAATTAAAAAAAATTATTCAACATCAAATCATATTTAAAAGAGACTTTCTAGGCATAATATATTATAGAATCATAAATTAAGAGAGAAGAGTTGGGAGAAAGCTGAAATTAATATAAAAAGATATAATAAATAGATACTTAAAAATTAATATAACTAAATATCTATATTTAAATAAAATTATTTAGAAAGCAGACATGTCTAAAGAGATTTTAACTCAGACTATCATAAATTTAAAACTGAAAGTTTGTTATTATTCTCCAATATATTAAGTATAGATTAATTCATTTCTACAAAAAATTGGCAATTCCAATAGGACAAAGTGAATGCCCATTGGCAACTGACATATTTTTCTACTGGCACCTAGCACATATACAGGTGGACGTAAGAGGTCAAGTCGATTTCTTCCTTGGGTAAAACCAAGACAATGCCATGTATCTCAACACACACATCTCAACTGGCATAACTCTTTAAAAATCCAAACCCTCCAAACAGCCTTGAATTCGAAACATGCCTCCCAATTATTGGTTCGCCTGAACTTGACGCCCCATTTGATGGCTCCTGGGATCCTTCTTTCATAGAACTTGCTCGGCTCAAAACACCCTGGAGAATCATGCATAATTAAGATATTATAATATGCACAGTTTAGAGCATATACACTCCTTACACGTTCTGGTTCAAATTTAGTGCAATACAGAGTTTGGAAGGTAACAAGAACCACACAATTGTCGAGCAACAAAAAGTGGTAAATACTACCTATTGTCAGAAAGTATAATGTAGTCTCCCTATTAATGTGTTCACTCAAGCATAGTCAAATACAGCATCGCCTTCGTAAACAGCTAGTATGTTCAATGTCTAATGTGCTTCATCTTTCTCAGCGGAAAGTGTTGACACTTGGCAGATCATGAGAAGCTCTATTCTATTTTACAGCATGTTAGATAATATTACCCTTTTAGGTGGCATTGATGTTTCAACTAGCATACTCAGCCCTAAAGCCGACATAGCTGTAGGAGAATGCACAACCTACAAAAAGCAAAATAAATTAGATGCAATAAACCAGGTCAAACATGCTCTCAAACACTAAACCAAACCTTAGGTGTCTCTGTTACAGGTGATTGAGTGCCAGAAAACTCAGGTTCCGAACTCAGAGGCAAAGAAGACGCCTATGGTAAGAAAGATAAAAGGTCAGATAGCAATATCCAAATCATGTTAACATTCAAAACAGGTACATAACTTTACCCTTGTAATTCTCTCTGGCAATTCAAAAGCTGGAAGAGGAGTTAATGATGAGACCTGAAAATCGATTAAGAGAATTCAGGACTATCAGTATAGAAGGATGATATAAGAAAGATTCATGGTGCCACTAAATACATCATACTAATTGGTATCACACCGGAAACTGTGTAAAGGTAGGCTCTGGAATATCTCATGTATCAAAAGGCAGCCATATCATAACTTGGCATGCCAAATCAATGTCTGAACAGACATTTTACACAATTTATCAGAAACTTATGTGTAAGTTTATGCCTTTTGTAGTGAATAGATGTTCAGTGTCTGCCAAAAAACAAAGTCTGGTGCATTGTACTGACTTGCCTGACGAGTATCAGCTTTTGGGTTCTTATCCAACCTTTTAGTGAACTCGCATAAGTCATAAATTCCTTGTGTTGTATGATCCTAAGACATTTCAGTAAAAGAGGTTAGCAAAATATATATTTCTGGGGGTAAAGGAAGTTGTACTGTTGCAAACTCTTAATTACTTGGGTATATGCAAGACGTCCAAGCTTTTGTCTCCTGTAGTATAAGGGAAGACGTCAGTTTCCATCTGGCAGGAAAGGAGCTATTTGGGGGGGGGGGGGGGGGGGAGCGGGGAATGTACGTGGAGTACAAGGCACCTACCAGAGTACGAACCACAAGATGAACTGAATGCATTTCCTCCTGGAAGTCACTTATATCTCCATGGATGACTGTAACCTATCGAATTAATTCTGTATCAGCCTCAGACATTGCATAAAATCCTAGTACCATAGTGCTTGAGCATTCAAACCTCTTTTCTTGTGGCTTCTGTAATTTCTTGGCATTCATCTAAAGTACAATCTACACGATCTATTCTTCCTGCCAGATGTCTCTTTGCAGCCTGATATCAGAAGATTTCACATAAACACGAATTTAAATCAAACAGTGGGAGTAAGCATACCCAGATGTGACGATATAACAAAGCTAGTCTGAAAATGTTCGGAGGCATATCTAGTGGGAAGTGGGAATCATAGACTCCGTTTTGTTTTCTCAGGTTCACTTTTCTTGTTTTGGTCCAAATAGGGCAATGGTAGCTTACTGGAAGTATAAATATGCCATATAAAAAGAACACATAATTGCAAATGTGCATGTGTGGGACAATATGGCATAGCAAAACTAGCATGAAACATACAGAATACCAAAAATGGGATAAGATCATAGGAATGGATAGCAATGTAAATACCAATATCCAAGAAAGGTTATCTTGCAAATTCAAGGTGTTTTAACCATTTTAATTGAGCGGCCTGATGCATATTCTCTCGTTTGAGGTGGCAGTCCAATAATGATTGATATACTGTAGGCTACAAACTTTAATGGAGCGTTGAAGGATAGGACTCTATTAAATAAACAACGGTTGCAACTCCCCAGAGATAAATATAGGATGATTACAGTGTGCATGTGAAAGCTTCAAATAGTTCAATATTAATATTCCACTGAATGAAGGAGAAACTTACATTAACATTCTCTGAAACCTGGTCCAATTGTTTACCAACTACATTGCAGGCATCAGATAAGCCACGTTTTGTCACAAACATCAAATCAGAAAGTTTCCAACCCTGTAAATCATTGAGTTAGCTTTGATAGAAGTAACAGTAGTAGATCAGGCAGATTGCCCCATTTTGCAGTTTATCACAGTTGCCCTAAAATGGAAAGGAAGGAGAGAGAGAAAGAGAAATCTATGCTTTTAGAATAGTCTTATATAATTTTTCTCAATAGAAACCTTCCACCAAGTTGAAAACCAGAGGTTATTTTTACCTTCCACCTTATGTATAAATAGCCGATACTCCCAGCAACAACAGCTGTTATACCATAAGCACCAGGGCCTGCAAGAGAAAGGATTTGCTAGTGTCAGTATAGAAGACAATGGAGTTGCTGCAAAAATTACATACACAGCACCAAATAATTTTACAAGCATAGGCTGCTATAAATTAGTTAGATCAGAAAATAGGCTGCTATAATTTAAGTATTCATTGAAGATAATGGTTGACAGGAAAAACAGAAAGAAAAAAAAGAAGCGACCTAGAAGGTGAAGAAGACATAAATATCACTAGGTTATGGTTAATAATTCCAGTAAAAAGCACACTGCAGGTACAACAGAGTAAAATAAAAAACAAGGTAGAATGGGAGAGACCTGGTCTACCATCGACGGTGACAATAGCAATCTGATTTGACCTGGCCAAAAGTTGGAGCTCCTTTCTGAGATGATTGACCTAAAACATTTTGTTATATGAACACTGAGTTAATCAAGGAGCGTACACTACCATCCAGCGATGGCGTAGAGCAAGAGATGACAAGTGGGAAACCTGAGATAGCAAGTGAGCAGTGTGAGGGCTGCTGGTGGACGGGCCATCCTTTTTGTCTTGCTTGGTAACAAACTAGAGAGCAGAGGAAAGGAGCAATGGAACCTTGTGTCTTGGAAGAAATCAAAGTAATGAAAGGAAGGAATGATTGAAAGAGACTCAAGAAAGAACCTTCAAGGCACCAGAGAGCACATCGCTAAAATCGGGGAGCGCAATCTTGGCATCTCCGCTTGTGAGTATTGTCCCAACGATTCCTGCAATTTCCAAGCAAGTTAAGCTAATCGAAGCTAGCAACGGAAGCAGCTGGCAACAGCAGCAGCAGGAGCGCATCGAGCTAGAGGCTAACGAGAGGGAGGGGATTGGGCCAAACTACCCTATACAGATTAGACGCACAGAATCGCGAAAGTGGATCCCTACCGGAGCCGATGACGATGGCGATCTTGTCCAGCACCATGGCGGCGGCTACTGGCCGGCGAACACCAGAGCGATCGTCGGGGCAGCTAGGGTCTCGAGTCCTCTTCTCCGACCCCGACCCAGCAGGCCGGCCTACAATCTAGCAGCCGCGGCCGCAGCTGGTGTTCGTTAGCATCGCCCGTGGGATCTTGTTTGGACGGGACAGATTCTCTTGATCACATGTGGGATCTTGTTCGCATCGCCACCTATGGCGGCATTATGGGCCGGTTTGGTATTGCCGTTTCGGCCCGGGCACGCATGTACTGTATAGGGCCTATGCACGGCAAGACTTTGAATATGGGTCCGTAACGGCACGGCCTATCTGGCTGTGCCATGTTCGGCCACACCACCCTAGCCCAATGTGCTAGCATGGCATGGCCCAGCCTGCCTCAGCCTGGTCCATTTTCTCTTCCCACCTCTTTTCTTCTCCATTATTTTCCTTTTTTCTTTTTTCCTGAGATCTCGCGCTAGCGTTGAGGATGGCAATTGTGCCCCATAGCCTATTTACCGATGGGTAAAAATCCTGTCAAATAAAATATGTTCTAAATTTATGTCCATAGGTATCTTATTGGATCAAAGGTTGTGCCCGATGGATAAATGGACATACTACTCATGCCCATTTCACCTATTTACCCACTAATACTATTTACGTGTGGGTCCGTAACAGAGATTGTAGGGTCTCTCCGCGCAACTATCTCCTCCCCTTTTCCCTTGCAACACCCGCCTCCCTCCTCCTCGTTTGTGCTTGTAGCATCAGTAGGCCACGGCCCACCCCTCCCACCCTCCGCTTCCCCTACAACTCTAAAAGTGCTTGAAGCGATACGTGCTGCTAGATTATCTTCTATCTCACCTAACCACCATTTCTTTCATCTCTTTTCTCATATTGTTTCTCCCCAAAATTTCCTCTGCAACCTTTAATTTGATTCAAGATTTGATTCTTTGTTGGGTAGTCAATGTGATTGGCAATCCATATGAGTATTGTGTCTGGATCTTGCTTGTACCGTTGTTCGTTTGGTGCTTGATTTTGAATTGTGTTTCTTGCATCATTTGTGTTCTCTAATTGCTTATAGCAGTGGATGGTGGGTAATCAGGCATGTTTGTGGTCACACACCACCTATGGGTGATGAGGACAAGGTTCCTAACCATCACAACTAATAGGCATGCCATGGGCAACATCAATGCTCATGGACATGGGCATGGATAGGCAATACCTAGGCCTATGGTGTTGGACTATCATATCTAGTTGTGACATAGGGAGGATATGTCTTCCCTTTATATTAGTGGACTACTTGTTGGACTGACCTAGGCTACACTTCGCTTTGAGAGGCAACTAGGATTTCACATCATGGTTGGGGATGAAAGATTTGGAATTCCATTGTATTGATTGAACAAAATGGAGTACAACTTATCATGTTTATTGAAGATGATGCATTTTTTAAGATAAAAGTAGTTACAATTAATTATTATAAAGGTTGCAAGTCGAAAAATTACAACTTACAAAATCATAACTTTATTAAAAGCAAGAAAACTACTTAGAACAGTCATAAGATAGAGAAAAACTATTGCTATACTTTCATATATGGTTGATAAGGAATTACATAACCGTTGTTTTGAAAATTGTATATAATCCTCATCTTTTTCAAATTAGAAAACACAATCTCCAAAATCAGTAGGTGATCAATGTACCGATTAAATTTCGCTCACATCATCAGCAATGATTAACGTAAATCAAAGAATAGCTTAGCTGTAAATTAGTTGTTCACTCAAATTTTACCACTATCACAGCCATCAAAATATAGGGACACTATTATAGGACAGCCAAGGTGCCACCAAAGCAGATGTAAGTTCTCAACAATGATCACTGCTACACGAAGAAGGTCCTCAAAAGCAACACCTTCGCTCAAAGCTTTTCACCTAGAGAACAATGTGTAGGGATAGGATGCTATGACGACGTCTCCAAAGAGGAAACGACATCTGATAGTCGTTGAAGCTAGCTAAAATCTGACGAGGTTTTCACTGTTCTACAACCTGCTCCTCACCTATAACGACAAATCCTCTTTAATGAAATATGTAGTCTATTCATATAAGTAACCAGCAGCAAACGAAAATTAGATCATCATCTGTCAACATTAACATGCTCTGACTACTACTGAAACCATGTATGTAAGGGATTTGGATCCTCGACAGTCGGCAGCGAGCAGTCGCGTTGCCGACCGTTCGTTCCTGCTTGATGGATCTAACAGCTCCCAATGCTTCCCACCGTCCAGCGCTTGCTTCTCGTTCTAGCGTCTGAAGCCCACAACCCAATAACCGGTTCAGCCTCGCAAGCACGCTCGCCTAGCAGCCGATCGAGCGCCGGCGCGGAGAAAACTACAGATACCACAGTAATTACACCGAGGAGACACAGAAGATAACACTTCTAGGAACAGTGTGAGGAACTTTGAATATGATGGGGTTATAAATAGCTTCACTCAGTCTTGACCATGTACTATAATATATTAATTAAGTGATTATAATGTTACTAAGAATTTTTTTCATTTCACTATTGGATTAAATTCCAATGTTATTGGCGTTGAAGAACAGTTTCAGTTTTAAAGATTGTATTATATGGTATTTCTTTTGTTTTATTTTTATCTGATAATGTGCCCTTAAACTAGTGGTATTTTGTATACAACGATGATACTGAAACTCAAGATGTTGCTCTCTATTTTTTTTATATTCAACTCACTTCAGTAATAAGCATCGCTGCAGTTTTAAGCATTGTATTTAGCTATCCATAGTGTTTCGGCTTCTGTTTTAGTCGATCAACAGGCGAGCGCTGGTCAATCGATTTGTTGGGCCGTGGGCTTCAGGCGCTAGAACGAGAAGCAAGCGCTGGACGGTAGGAAGCGTTGGGGCGTTGAGAGCCGTACGAACCATCAAAAGCGGGAACGGACGGTCGGCAGCACGACCGCTGCGAGCGACTGCTCGCTGCCGACTGCCCGAGGATCCAAATCCGTATGTCAGCTTCCGGCGAAAATAAGGACCTGCCAATTGAAGCTTCTGGCAAAAATAAAGACCTGCCAATTGCACTCAGTACTACCAGAACTGCTGCCATCAGCAACTAGCTCTCGCCACTCTTGCATATCCCCCAGCATTGCATTTTCTGCCTGATCTTTTTCCACAAAGGAATCATGGAATAGAGGAGCCAAACAGCACAGGCCTTCCATCTCATCTTCTATCATCACAATATCACAGAAAAAAGATCATCACATGAGTTGCCATTTCACTCCAGCCTCCTACTTACACTACACATGGGAGTAGGGAACCTCCTATCCCATCTCAACTCGATCTCTTACTTGCCATTTCGCACCGCAGCATCACTTCCTTCAACACCAGGCAGCCGCAGTGCATGCGCAAACATCATCTTTGCCGCTCCAACCTGCTCCCTCTTCAGCTCCTCTGGACTAACACTATTAGCAGCTCTGCTGTTACTTGTACGCCAGCTCTGCTTAGATGGATTCCTGGTGTGCGACCTCCTCCTGCCATTCTCAACGTACCTGCTATCTTCCTTGCTACCTGTTGTACCTGGGGTTAACTTGTTCCTATTTCTACTACTTTCTGCTGGTTCCTTTCCTTTGCCATTCATCACGGCTGCTGTCTCTGTTGCATGTGCTATCATCCTTTGAGCAACAGCAGGAACATGCCTAGGTTTTACCGCTGTTGTATCCTTTCCGATGGCATCGTGTGTTGAGAAGATCCGCTCGCGAGGAGCTCGATAAGTAGCTTCCCTTTCCCTGAGTGACAGTGCTGGAAGTGCAACTGACGGCTGCAAAGCCTTCAAATCTGAAATAAAAGGGTTGATTGATTACTTCTTTCTTTTCTTCACACCTAAATTGCTCCATTGGAATTATGTAGAGAACCAAGCTTAACACAACTTTAAGACATTTTGTTGAGAGGTGGACAGCAAGTGCCACATACCTGAGTCATTTTTCAGATGCGAGCTTTCAGCAGAAATATTTTCTTGGGCATCTTCCTTCCAAGCTTTAGGATCTGCTAGAAGAGAATTCAAACTGCTCATTACTAACCTGTTACACACGACTGCGCACTGCATCACATTTATACATGTAGAATAGTTTTTTTTTGGGTGCTGATGGTACATTTAGAATTTCTCGAGAGAATAACAAGAAGATATCTATGGAATTGAATGTTTATGAAACATCAAACTATGCCTGTAGAAACGATGAAGAAAATGTAAGTCAAATTGACTACCCACTTCAAGCTCACATGGAAAAAAAACTACCAGTATTTCTCCAGCTGGCATCCAGCTTTTACTCCTTTGTTATGCGTAATAATGCTCAATGATCATAGTGTGCATTTTTTAATCTTTTTGATGGGAGGGTGACATAAATTCTGACAAAGGCAAAGTAATACTGTAATAGTGACTTACTTCCAGATTAAAGGCCACTACCATCAAGAGGTATCGTTTCATAATTTTTTAGATAAGAGAGGTCTTGGTGAAATAATGTCAGGCGAATTAGTCGAATTTGCAGAAGGGACTAGGGGTATTGCTCTGAATTTGGAATCCAAAAATGTTGGGATTGTATTAATGGGCGATGGGTTGATGATACAAGAGGGCAGTTTTGTAAAAGCAACAGGAAGAATTAATGAGAGTGCCAATGAGTTTTCATTCTATCATCCTATATGTTTTTTGAGTTTTTATTTGATCCCCTTTGAGCCCATTTCATTAATTAGGGAAGGTACTTTAGGGTTATGAGCACGGGCAATATGATCATTTTAAGAAAAAACTAACAGTCAGGTAATGCAGTGGGTATGCAGGGGATCAAACAAAAAATTCAAAGGTATGTAGAGAATCGAGCAAAACTCAGGCATACACAAGGGATGAAGTGAAAACTCATAGGCACAAAAAGAATTCTGAATATTTTAGCAAGCATCTTGGTAGGCTGTAGCCATTAGCCACACTTGGTCCGGTTGTTATTTGATTATATAAGCATGTTATGTCCATATGACAGTCCAAATATCACCTATACATGATGCACCCCATCACAATACTTCGAAGTGAATGATCCACAAAATGAAATTATCACAATTCACCTATATCCTTCCTCTTTACCACAACAGATGTCGATGTATCTTTGTTGTCATACTCCCATAATACATCACTGACAAGGATAGGTGGGCTGCACGATACGAAATAATAACTAAATTTAACTCAAAGGTACCAGGACTACAGAATACTATCTCATGATCTTAAAGAACAGCGAGTTTTCGATTTTAAAATATGTGTAGGTCACAAGTTCTCCCAAAAGAATTCTCCAGACCACAAGAAAAGTGTGATTTCAGATTCCATGCTCTGAATTAACACAACAGCTATAGGAGGCAAATGGCATGATTATCTTAAATTATGAGTAGCCAAATGGGTCATCACAGGTGGAACTAGTTATAGAATTGGAGCGAGATGGCAAGGAAAAAGTAACAATATGTGATCATGAGTTTATGAAGTAGCTTTTGTTTTATTTCCCTTCAGAATTTTTTTTTTGCAGAAAACAATATGTTTTCTATGGCATTCAAGGACGATGGAGGTTGCAATTAAAACTATAAATGTTTATAATATAAGAAGCAGCAAAATGAGGGCGTAGTGAGACATAAGACGATGCTCGGTAACAAAGAGATCGTGGTCATTTTTGGTATCATACATGGCTGTTTCAGGGCAGCGCTGGAGAACTAAGTGTTGATCTTCACCTTCACCAACAGATTCATGAACAAACCTAGCAGCGACCAAAAAGCAACAAATTAGTTGTTGAAAATATTATCCAGTCAGGTTAGTACTTTAGAAAAGGATGGATGAAGCAGGTCAAATGGAATTGGGAAGGGCACCCATAGATGTCGGCAAGGCGATGAAAAAGAAGATGTTGATAGGAGCTGGGAGGCTGGAGCTCTCAATATGCTGCAACTGTATAGTCCTCGTGGCAGTCATCATCAGAGTTGTGGTACTGGTTCTGTAGGATCCCAAGGGTTTCCTCAGTAGAGAGGACGAGGTGCTTGCTGTAGAGGTTGTCCTTGATGAGTGAGGTCAGCTCCTCAACCTGTTCCAGTTTAAGCTCCATCCACACAAACAACACCATAACTGTAATGCATGCTTAATTCCTAACACATTTAGTACTGATTTACATACATGATAGTCCTGAAAGTAAGGAGATTGCTATAGCATAGCAGCTGCGGCAGTCGTATAGTCAGGCATGAGCAAAGAAAAAATAAGAAATCTAACAACCATAGATAGATTTGCCATTCAACTAACGAGCAAAGGTATCGCTATTACCATACATACCATAGCGAATTGGGTGGCGCCCATCTGGAAATTTTTCAATTTTTGGACTAAACAAAAGTCTTCCTTGTTCCTCCTCTGATCTCAAGTCCTACCTTCTACTGGCTACTGCTGCCCCCTTGAATATTCTTCCTACTCCCTCTCTCCCACGCTGCCCAAGCTTCCTCCGTCCTCCTTACTGCGCGCTTCCTCTCTGCTTGTGCATGCCCTGGCGTCTCCCCTGCACGACAGAAGCAACAAGATTATCCAATTTTTATACATACATATCAGGTCTTACATCAACAAGAAATACCCAATAATATATCAGGTCTAATACCTCGATCTATACCGTTCCCTAGTATTTTATTTACCGGAATACTTAGTACGGAGTAATATAAACTATTTTCGATTCCTCATGTGAGCGATAAAATAAGATTATCCAATTTTTATACATATATATGTAATCGAGTAGCTGGGCAGTTTTCAAATTCCCAATTCCTAACCGAAATAGTAGAAAGGAGAAAAAATGGGACTCCACTCCACTCCACTCCACCAAAAAAAACAAAAGAGGGGGATCCACGGATTTGCAACACAAAGCAAACGAACCTAATTTTGTTGGAGGCGCGCCCTTGTGCGGGCGGAGTGCGGCCAGCAGAGATTCTCGGCGTGGGTAGGTTCCAGTTCCAGCCGGAGGCGGCGTCATCCTCACCGGCGTATGCTCTCACTGGAGGGTGGTGGCACAGATGTAGGCAGCGGCGGAGACTTCCACATGACTGCAGTGGAGCTACAGGGTGAAGGTGTCTGTCCACTGCGGTGGCTTCAGTTCAGGCACTCTAGGCGGCCGGCGGCGCGGTCCGAGTGACGCACACGCGCGTGAAGGGAACGTGAGGACTGAGGAGACGGATGAGTCCATTTTGTGGGCTGCGGTTGACTGTTCACGAGACCGGCTAGAAGAAACGTATAAAAAGAAAAGTTTGGTTTTGGGCCAGCTCCTCCTGCACTTTTCATTGGTTAACCAGGCGCAGTCACGAGGTTGACTGGCTACTGTTCACGCAGAGGGTGTTTGCCCACTCGGCTGGGAGAGTGGCAGGGCCAAATTTAAATAAATTTAATTGGGATGACAGATTGCTAATATAATTATAGTTATGGTGACAATGTAACTATGGCCTTTTAAGTGTTTAGCGTGATGAAGTTCGATGATAATCTGTGTTAGACGGATCTGTTAGGCTGATAAAAAAATAATATATAGAACTCTCACCAAGATGGTGAAACCGGTGAAGATGAAAGTCGCAACAAAATCATGCTACAAGCAACTTCGATTGCATGGTTGAACCTTTTAAATTCTGTCATCGTAGAGAAAAAATATCAAAGAAAATTTTGGACAACCCAATATATGTAGTTAAGTAAATTGTATCTTCAAGTGCAGTAGTTATATAAGCGTGATTCCTATTTTGTTTTCTTTTTTCTCCCTCTATTTAATTTACTCATTGTCTTCGTTTTTTTCTTCCTGTTACAATGCTACTTTCCGTTGCAACTCACGTGCGCTTTACTAGTAGATTAAGATAAGGGTGAGGTCTTGCTAGATATTGATTTTGAATCTCTGTTAAATTAATTAGATAATAATTGAGACATGTAACTTCATATATAGACATTATTTTTTCACAGAAAATAAAATCAAGATTTTACGCCAAATGCAACTCTATATTTATTAATTGAGCCTATTTGTTTATACCGGTATATTATAATTATTAAATATAACTAAAAAAACTATAATTGTTTTAAAAAGTTGTCAGTTGTCGAAGTAAGCGCATATGATTAATATACATCAAAGCCTAAAAATTTAAACTGAATACAACTTTGCATTTATTAATTTTAATTTTATATTGATTTATATGCTTTATTCAACTACAGTATAATGGCAACTTTTTGGGGTGCAAGAATTTAACATCAAATTCATAGGATTTTTTCTGTTGTTATAAGAAACAGTTTAATTTCAACTTTTATTGATTTTTCTATATATTTCACATTTCGTTGTTGGGCTTTATCACGGTTGATTTTTGGAGACCGATTCCAATCTCAATGAAAGTTGAATCACGACTAGGATTCCAGGGAGGCGAATTCAGTTCCAAGATTCTGATGGACACCTGTATGGTTCATGGAAATTCTTCACAGATGTTGTATTTACTGTTCTGATAAAATCCCTTTTGTTCCAACGGGGTTTAAAGGTAACTATTTTCCTACCTATTGAGTCGCACAAGCTAGGAAAGAAAATAGAAGAATACAAGTTTGGCATATAATCAGCCCGGATCAGTAACCTAGAAAACTGGCGGCGAATCACTCCAACCGCATGAAGATTTACACAATGCAATAAATTAAAATACAAATTACACCATATGATTCATATAAAGAAATGATAGGCATCTTTCTGTTTCTTCCCCACTGTAATTGCACATGGAAGGTAGAGGTGAAGGTATATACAGTGTTCAGCAACTCAAGAATCGAAGTCCCATAAAAATCAAAGAGGATTCTGACCTGACCTCGCCAGCAACAAACATGCTGATTAATAGTTAAAAACACTGTAAAATTCTTTCCACTTGTCGCAACATACATACCAGAAACCCTCTCCGGTAGTATGGTCGTGTTGGACCTGACATATAACCACGGTATGGCGCTCCAATCAACTGGCTAATGATGCCGCTGCAACAAAAAAAATCATTTTCTGCATAATTATTTAAAGGGATAAAAATTACAAACATATTTGTGTAGAATCAGCTATGAATCAGAGACTGAGAGCAATTACATTTCAATGATCAATAGCATCCAAAGCTTTCATCCATTAAGCCTGTCTAGAACTACTTGACTCCTGCATTTCCCCAACTCTTTCGATGTCAATTTATCCTTGTGATATCATTGAAAAAGAAAAAAAAATATAATCATTCAGAATTCCAACAAAACTAAAGTACAAACCTTATCAGCAAAAAAGAATGAAAGAAAAAAGAGTATTAAAAATGTACACAGGGTACCCTTTTTCTGGTATAAACATATTTTACTGTATTGGATGACAAATGTATAAATAGTACCACAACGAGCAGCTGAAAAGGAAAATTACTTTACCATGTCATCGGGATCTTTCTTAGCGTTGTTACCATTCGAGGTTGCTCGCCGAATTGGTTTTCTTTTCTTGTGGAAGGATACATGGAGAGAATCCATCACTGAACCTTCAGGCCATTTGCCACTTCTATCACTTGGATCCAAGTTAGCCCAGGTATACATGACAAACTTCCTCGTCTATTAGAAACATAAGCGATATGCTCTTGTATAAGAATGTGGCGATATGCTCTTGTATAAGAATGTGTACAGTGAGATTAAACTCTAACTCTATATAAGAAGGGTCGGATCTATATATATATATATTCCAGTGGTCTAACACACCCTGCAGTCGTAGCGGGAGGAGAACAGACGTAGAGGCTGGATCAAAAACTGGTGAACAAAGACATGGAAAGGCCTTTGGTCATAATATCGGTGAACTGGTGTGCCGATGGTACATGGAGCATCCGAACCTATCCTAGTACGATAATGTCACGGATAAAATAGATGTCGATCTCTATATGCTTCGTGCGTCGATAATGAACCAGTTTGGCGGTCATGTAGACAGCACTGACGTTGTCATAGTAGATGACGGTCGCAGAGGAGAGGGGTGCACGGAGCTCCTGGAGAAGCTGGTGAAGCCAGCAACACTTGGCGACGGCATGGGCGATGGCGCGGTACTCGGTTTCGGCGCTGGATGATGACACTGTAGTATGGCATTTTAAGGACCAGGAGACTAGAGTGTCGCCGAGGAAGACGCAGTAGCCGGACATAAAGCGTCAAGAGTCCGAGCAGCCTGCCCAGTCCGCGTTGGAGTACGCGGTGAGAGAGTCGATGGGGCTAGAGCTGAGGTGCAGCCTGCTGGAGAGCGTGCCCTTCACGTAGCGCAGGATGCGCTTGAGCAGCGCGAGGTGAGGTTCATGCGGAGTGTGCATGAAGAGACACACTTGCTAGACGGCGTAGGTGAGGTCGGGGCATGTGAGGGTAAGGTATTGGAGAGCACCGGCAAGACTCTGCTACTGAGAGGGATCGGCGATGAGTGAGCCATCGGCAGCAGAGAGCTTGGCTCAAGTGTCGATCAGGATGGCCGTGGGGTGACAGTCGGCCATGCCCGCACGCTGGAGAAGATCGATGGCGTACTAGCGCTAGGAAAGGAAGAGCCCGTGAGAAGAACGGGTGACAGAGATGCCAAGGAAGTGGTGGAGGGGATCGAGATTGGTCATGACAAACTCAGAGTGAAGTCAGGACATGATCTAGTGTAGGAGGGACATCGAAGACGCTGTAAGAACAATGTCGTCGACGTATAGAAGGAGATAGGCGATAGTGTTGCCGATGTGAAGAGTGAATAGGGAGTTATTGGACGCAGAGGCCACAAAGCCGATGTACCGAAGGTAGGCAGCAAAACGCTGGTACCAGGCCCGAAGGGCTTGTTTGAGGCCATAGAGAGAGCATTGAAGGAGGCAAACATCGTCGGGACGAGAGGGATCGACGAAGCCTGAAGGCTATTGGCAGTAGACCATTTTCGTCAGATGACCATGAAGAAAGGCATTCTTTACGTCAAGCTAAGGTGAGAACGACCCGGATGGTGGTGGGTTTGATGACGGGACTGAAAGTCTCATCGTAATCGACACCGGGGCGTTGGGAGAAACCTCGAACTATCTAGCGTGCCTTGTGACGGGCAAGAGAGCCATCGGCGTAGAACTTGTGCTTAAAGATCCATTTGCCGGTCACAATGTTGGTGCCGAGAGAACGGGGGACGAGGCGCCAGGTCTTGTTGTCCATGAGGGTCTTGTACACGTCGTCCATGGCCGCGCGCCACTAAGGATCGGCCAGGGCGGAACGAGAAGTCGCCGGGAGCCGATGGGAGTATGGTAGGTGTGGGGAGAACTAGTTGGGGAGGAGCGTCATCAGCTTAGGATCGACGACTGTATGTGAAAGAAAAAGAAGGAACTAGATTGGTCTGAGCCGATGGAGTTGGATGGGTCGATCGGTTCGGTCAGTCCAATGGAGGTGGAGCAGTTGTCGCCGCCAAAAATCCCACGACCGGGGAGAGACGGCGGCTCGGTCACGCAAAGGCCTGGGAGGTCTGCTTATCTCCAATGCAGGTCCTTAAGCCTCGAGGTTCGTGAGCGTGCCAGTCAATTTGACCCTACAATTGACAAGGAAGTGAGACAAGCGAATCCGATACAGGCGCTCACTATCGGCTAGCTGCCAATAGGATCAGGATGCTCTTCGATCGACTGGGGAGCCGATGTGAACAAGTGTCGATAAGGGGTCGACCGCAGAACCGATGGGGGAACCAGGGTGTGCTCAGAGGATGACGAGACGCACGGGATCTCTCCGGACAGCCGAACAGTGATTCATCGGTTGGAAAAACCGATGAATGCGCATACGGCCTAGGCAAGGAATAGCATAAGAAGACACGGGCTGCAAAGCCGATGCCGCTCTAGGTATGACAGCAAGAGACCCGTTGTCCGCCGTGACAGCGCCATTAACACCGAATCTCAAAGATCGGACCTAACCGAGACAGTACGAGGTCGGGGCCAGCGACGATGATACGGAGGACGCCGTATCGGCTATGCCGTAGCAAGGATAGGAGCGAACCCATCGGTTAGCTGAGCCGATGAGGGGATGTCTCTAAAGGCTGATGCGTATCGGCCGAGAGGCCGATGCCCTATGAAGCTCAGAGTATGGATAACTCATCGGCTAACACTCTGATGATACTCCGTGCAGAAGACTATAGGCCTGAAGCTTGATCTACCGTCGGTAGCCCCGTAGGTCGGACCTAACCGATGCAGCACGAGATTGACGATGGAAGAGAGAGCTTAACAGGCCGATAGGTCCTGCACGGACGTGATGCGGTACACCTGATCTGACTAAGAGTTCGAACCTAAACGATGCAGCCTTAGACAGTACAAAGCATACTAGGATAGTGGCGGGTCTTACCCCTTCGCCGGAGATCGGACTTAACCGATGCAGTCTCGCGTCGAGAGCCAGAACCCACCGGTAAACACCTAGATGAATTAAGGTGGTGATGCGCCGAGATTGTATATTGATCGAGAGATATCTTACATGTTTCTAGGGGGTCTATATTTATACCCTGGATTTACAGACAGAGTCCGATGCGTCTACGACAATCGAACATTATTTCCTAGTAAGAACAAAGGAAAATATTTCTAAAGAAGTTAACTAACTAGCTAAACCTCCCTAATTAAGTAAGGTTACAATTTACAAAAACAAGCACCCTACCGTGGAGTCCACGGCTCTTCCGCAAACCCGGTTTCATCTGAATAATCTTCCAATTTGTAACCGGGTCTTCCTTTGCTGCAACCTGATCGGCTTCTCCACTGTAGCTATCGAACCTTCTTTTAGTCAAGCCGATCCTTTTCCTTCCTTTCCTCGGGCTTCTCGGACCTGATCCTGATTGGATAATCCCCTGTCTTCAAGCTGATCCAATCTTCTACTAATCTAATCGGCTTTTCTACAGTTCTCCATTGGCTTTGTCTTAGTATCTCCATCGGCCGATGACTGCATTAAACTCTCCATCGGACCCCTCAGCCAATCGGCTTTAGCACCATCGGATCTCTCAGTCGATCGGGTTTAGCACCATCGGATCATCTAGATTTTGGCGTTAATAGTAGCCGATAGGGAGGGGGAGCCGATAGAAGCTGAGGAGCCGATGGAGGTGGATGAGTCGATGAGGACCGAAAAGCCGATGGGGGTAAGGTGTTCGATGGAAAGGGGACAGGATCGGCTGAACCCGATGAGAGTGGTGGGGCTGATGGGGGTCCAATGGAGGGACATCGGATCAAATAGTAGTGGGATAGCTGAACGGTAAGTCCTTAGCAGTGGCCGATGAGGGGGCCAATGGGGAGAACAGTGGAGGAGACCAGGACGACACGGTGTTGTTGAGGAGGAAGTCGAGACCGCTAGATGAGGATCTCAGATTAAGTAGGCCGAAGGGAAAGCATGTCTCGTCAAAGATGACATGACGAGAGACGATGACCCAACGGGTGGAAAGATCGAGACATCGGTATCCCTTGTGAGATGAGGAATAGCCGAGGAGAATGTAGACGGTGGAGCGGGGAGCGAGTTTGTGGGGAGCAGTGGCGGTGAGGTTTGTATAGCAAAGGCACGCGAAGATGCGAAGGTGGGAGTAGTTGGGCGCCGTGCGGTAAATAAGAGTGTATGGAACGTTGTGGCGAATGGAGGAGCACGGGCGCCAATTGAGGAGGTAAGTCGCAATGATTAGTGCTTCTGTCCAATAAGTTGTAGGTAAGTGGGCATAAAGCAGCATAGTACGACTTATGTTGTTGAGGGTGCGAAGGAGGTGTTCGGACTTGCCGTTCTGGGGAGAGGTGTAGGGGCAGGAGAGGCGTAGATGGATGCCCTGCGAGGTGAGGAATGTTTGAACAGTACAGTTAACAAACTCCGTACTGTTATAGGCTTGTAGAGCCTTGATGGGGAGGTTGAACTGGGTAGAAACGTATATGGTGAAGTTAGTTAGGTGGGAGGCGACCTCAGATTTGCTGATGAGAGAAAAAGTCCAATAATAGTGTGTGTAATCATCAAGTATGACAAGATAATACTGATTACCGGAGACACTTTTAACCGGGGAAATCCATACATCACAATGTATAAGCTCAAATGGTCGTGAGGTACAAGAAAGAGAATTAGAAAATGGCAGACGCACATGTTTGCCAAGTTGACACGAGTGAAAAACTGTGGAGCTGCTGTAGGTACACTGGATGGAGGTGCTGCGACGGAGGTTGGCGACAGCGTTGAGGCCAGGGTGGCCGAGGTGAAGATTCCAGAGGTTGGTGGAGAGGGCGACGCTGGCATATAGAGTGGACGACGCAGTGGGAATGGTGTAGAGGTCACCGCCACTATTGCAGCGAAGGATCTGTCGCCGAGTTGGGATATCCTTCACAAAGAAACCAAAAGCGTCAAATTCGATTAAGCAATTGTTATCTCGTGTGAATTGGCGAATAGATACGAGATTGTGAATAAGGGAGGGTACAATGAGGACATTGCGAAGGGGGAGATTAGTGGTGGGTATAGACAGAGAGGAGTCACCACGGCATTGGACAGGAAGAGAGTAGTCATTGCCGATGGTGACAAAGGGAGAAGATGAGGGATGACAAAAACGGAGTATACCAGCCGATGACGCCATGTGGGAGGATGCACCAGAGTCCAGCACCTAAGGGTGATGTGGTTGGAGCGTCATCTGGTTGAGGGCGGCGACGAGGCCAGCCTGGTTCCAGGAGAGAACCGACTGGGTGGGTGGTGTCGGTAGCATCGGCTGAGGCGGCAGGATGGGAGCCGATGCCAGGTGGGCCTAATGATGGGTGCCGAGGACCTCTGGTTGCCATCCGATGGGGCTGCGTAGCTGGGGCTAGGGTGCCCAGGGGTTGTGGCAGAGCCACGCACCTGTGGGACCGGCAGGCTGGGTAGGGACTGAAGCAGGTCGCGATTGCATCGAACCATGCCAGTTCTTACCCTTGCCTTTACCGGTGCGGGCCGCGTTGCCATGGTTAGAGCCATGGCCGCCAGAGCCGCGAGAGGGAGCGGCAGCGCAGGATGCTCAGCAGTTGTTATCGACTGCGGCGAGGAGAGCGGTGTGGGCCACGGTCTTCTTATCGTTGGCCAGACAGAGTTTTTTAAGAACTAGCATGTCATGAGCCCAGGCAAACGACGGAAGGAATGTGGCGTTGGCGATGTCGTTGGTGGTGTTTGAGAAGCGGGGGTTGAGGCCTCGCAAGAAGACGAGGACTAATTGAATGTCGGCCATAGGGTGGCTGACATCCCGGAGAGCAGCAGCCTTTATCTTAAGGCGTTGGTGTTAACACCAGAATTTGATTCAGCCTGTAAGTAGGATCGGCCGATGAAGATACTGGTCAGCTCGTGAGCCAAAGCTGAACGGAACTGTAGATAAGCCGATCAAATTAGTAGAAGATTGGATCGGTTTGAAGACATGGAATTATCCGGTCGGGGTCAGGTCCGAGAAGGTCCGATTGCTACAGTGGAGAAGCCGATCGGATTATAGCGAAGGAAGATTATTCAGATGAAACCGAGTTTGCGGAAGAGCCGTGGACTCCACGACAGGATGTTTGTCTTTGTAAATTATAACATTATTGAATTAGTAAGGTTTAGCTGGTTAGTTAACTTCTTTAGAGATATTTTCTTTTGTTTTTATTAGGAAATAATGTCCGATGGTCGTAAACACGTCAGACTCTGTCTGTAAATCCAGGGTATAAATGTAGATCCCTTGGAAACATGTAAGATATCTCTCGATCAAATACAATCTCGGCGCATCGCTACCCTAGTTTATCTAGATGTTTACCAGTAGGTTCTGGCTCTCGACACGGAGCTGCATCGGTTAAGTCTGATCTTCAACGAAGGGGTAAGTCCCGTCACTGTCCTGGTATACTTTGTACTGTCTAAGGCTGCATCGTTTAGGTTCGAACTCTTAGTCAGATCATGTGTACCGCATCACGTCCGTGCAAGATCTATTGGCCTATCACACTCCTTCCGTCGTCGTCGGTCTCGTGCTGCATCGGTTAGGTCCGACCTACGGGTCTGCCGATGGAGGATTGAGTTTTAGGTCTATACGTCTCTCTACGGCGTCTTATCGGAGTGAGTAGCCGATGAGTTATCCTAAACGTAGGTCCCCATCATCGTGCGGTCGATGGGCTCAGGCGTTAGGCCTGTAGGTAGCCGATGGCATTCCTCCTACTTCATCATCATGTTCGGTCCGAGCCCCCGTCGTCTCGGTGTCGTTAGCCTCCGGCCTCATACTATCCTGTTTAGGTCCAATCTATCGAGACTGGCCCTAACGACGCCGTTACTGCTATCGCTCACCTGCATGGCCTCGCGGGGGATCGGCTCCCGCTTCGCGTATCGGATGCGGGTAGCGCCATCGACTCTTTTGTTGATAGACCTTTTAGCGCGTTACATGTGTCTATCTCTCATACCTCCATCGGCTTTTCAGCCGATGCGCTAGCATTCTCATCTCTGTCGGCAATCAGTCGATAGGGAGAGTCGGGCAGGGCTTCCGGCCGACTGACGAACACGTCTTATCCCCTTTTCCTTGTCAATTATAGGGTTAAATTAACTGGCATGCTTGCGAATCTCGAGGCTTAAGGACCTGCACTGGAGCTAAGCAGACCTCTCAGGCCTTCGCGTGACCAAGCCGCCGTCCTTCCCCGATCGGGGGATTTTCGGCGGTGAGCAGCTAGCAGTACGAGGAGACAGAGGAGTCTCCTTGTATCATAGAGTGAAACTCGTTGAGGAGGAAGATGGCGCGGGGTTGCTTGTTTACGAGGAATATCCGCTCGATAGCCATCCAGAGATCCTAGGCGGTGGGGTCGGTATCTTCCATGGTGAGGTCGAGGACAGAGTCGTCGACCGAGCCGAGCAGCCAGCTGCGCACGTAGCACTCGGCGATGTCCCACTGGGGGTCATCGGGTTGAGGTGGAGTGAAGCCATCGATATGTGACCGTAGGCCAAACTTTCCACAGAGAGATTTAAAGAAGAAAACCCACTTAGAGTAGTTGGCGTTGAGGTCAAAAGAGATGGGAACGTGAGATTTCACGTTCACAGCAGCTAGGGGGGTGAGAAGATCGGCGAGGTGGTGCCCGAGGTGTGGTCTGGGGTGCCGAGAGCCGGAGTAGATTCGGCGACTGAGAGAGTACCGGAGCTAAGGGCTGACTCGGTGGCCATGACGAGAGGAGAATAGGGGCAAGAAGCCGATGAGAAGGGAGATCGGCTGATCAGAGAAGTGATAGGCCGATGGGGAGTGAGTCAATGAGAGGGAAGGGTGGGCCAACCAGCCGATGGGGAGTGCTTGGCCGATGAGGAGTAGGCAGCGGAGTAGGTGAGAGAAAGGTGGTTGGCAGGGTAGGTAGGTCAGAGAGTGGTTGGGTTACGGACATGCGAAGATTCATGTCCGTGAAGAGAAGATTCATGTCCGTGGACTCATGGAGACCAGGGAGTGGAGCGGACGCGAAAAACTCGGAGAGGGGCCGGACGCGAAGAAAAGAGGTTCGCGTCCGAGAGGCAGAGATTCGTGTCCATGGACACGTGGACACGTCGGAGTGGCTTGGACGTGAGTGGAGAAGGTTCGCGTCCGAGAGTCGTTGAGTGTGTCGAAAAAGTGGGAACCGAGAGAGGGTTCCAGCCGATGGAGGGCGGACAGGTCTAGCCGATGGGGGGACGGACGAGTTCAGCCGATAGAGACGACGAGCGCAGAGGTGCGCCAACATCGGAGGAGAAAGGATGAACGGAGCAAGAAGAAGGGTGAAGACGAGTGTGAGGCGAGACGAGGAGGCGGATGGAGACCGTCGTCTTGTTGCGTGGAGGAGTAAGGGATGGAAGAGGGTGGTGGAAAAGGAGAAGGAAAAACGTCTGCGGAGAAGACGGGAAGAAGAAAGGAACCGAGATGAGAGAGCGAGGAGGGAGTACCGAGAAGAAGATTGGCGACGGGGAGAAAATGTTGGCTCACCGGTGAGAGAATACTAGCACGTCGGAGATATCTAGACTTGCTCTGATATCATATAAAAATATGTACAGTAAAACTAAGAACTCAAATATAGAGAGATCAGGTTCTCAGTATTTTCAGCATTCTGGAATCCTCATCTCTAATCTTTTTTATCCTAGCTTCACACCGGAAAGTCAAAGCATCAATTATGCAGCAGTTGCATACTAAGTCATCTTCCATGATGATAAGCAGACATAGCAAGTATGTTAATTTGTTTCAGTCAAATAAATATCAGTAAACCTGGAGGAACAAGTAACACGATAAGGATGCAAAGATTCAGAAATCAGGACTCCATACTAAAGTGCTAGGGTAGTTAAAACTTGAAAGTTAAAAAAAATAACTGGTAGCTTTTCTTAAACAAACAAGGATAATTTTTTGTGATGACTTACTTGATCCATAAGGCAGAGAAAAATTGACACACTGAAGGCATAAAGGCCACCAATGCTTGCAAGTATACTGACTGCAGAAAATAATCATAATTAGATGATAGAAATACAAAATGTTCTGATTAGTGGAAGCTCAAAATCTTAAAGGTCATAATGGAGCACAATGTTTGTGCATGGGTATTTTGAATATTCATATGGGTATTTAATAGTGCAAATCTTAGTAATATTAATATCACAATTCGCAAGTGATTCATTACTATGGAAGAGTGCACACAGTAAAAATACTTGATTCAGTAATCACTTGAAAAGCTCACCTGGGCCTAGCACATTTTCATTGCTAATCTCCACAATGTAGTTGGAAAGAGAGCTTATGGAGAGTGTAGTATTTATTATTCCATCCATAGGGTTTTGCAAGGAAGCATTCAAGCATGTAACATCTAAAAAGGTAGACCCTTGAGTGAAGTCCTGAACCAGAGGCTGCAAGAGCTTCAAGTTGTGATGATTGATGTATGTCTGAGGAAACAATTGAATCTTGAGCACATTGGAATCTCTCCCTCTGAATGTCTCCAGGTTGTCATCAGTAAAATTGTCAGAGTTTGTAGTACCACTGACAAAGCTCACGTGTTTGTCATCTCCATGTTGCTTTGCGGTCAGATTAAACTGGAAGCCAACAGCAGCAGCTGGTTGCCATGGCAGGTCAATAAATTGCCAGGATACATAGTGGTCTCTTGGTGGGATTCGGCAGCCATTGAACTTGAGTAAAACAGATGGCCCCTGGCTTGTGTTCTGGCAATCGTAGGTCAATAATGTCGACAAAGACAGAAGCCTGAAGTCCATAGATCTAGGTGTTCCCATTGCAATTGTAGAAGGGGCAACCAACTGAAGCGCAAGACATGCTAGAGATGGTGGTTATGTGGAACTCGATATCATTCACAAAAGACAACAAATCTGGAGCATTGGCCGGTTTGACCCGATGCACTTCAATGTTGCGTCTTGTCCAGAAAAAAAAAATGACAGCACTTGTACAGTAAGACTAGGTCAACTGGCTAAGGGGCAAACAAAGCCACCACTTGTCAGCTAAATTCAGCCACCTTGAGAGATCAAACCTTGCTGAAATCAGAAATGCATGGCATGTGTGCGAAAATGTTAGTCCTTTTTTCGGCCGAGCAAAGGAGAGAGCTTTTGGACTTTCTTGAGAATTACTACCGCCGTCTTTAAATAAATATATTTTTAAACTTTAAATTTTATTCTAAAATATGTATATTCATATATACTACCTTTTCCTCTAACTATCTTTTATTTAATTTTTTTCATCTTAGCCTCAACCACTCTCTTACTCTCAACTTTCACTTATTGAATAAAAACATCTAAGTTATTTTTAACTACCTCTATTTTACCCTTTTATCGCTAGAATTGTACTTAGTCTGACATTTTCTTAGAATACCAGGCCTAACACTGGAGTACCGGAGGACCTACCAAACGTCACATTAGTAGATTGTTCTACACGGTTAAGCCCAACTACCGTATAGTTTTCTTTCTGGCTTCACTTCTTTTAGAACAATTTAATTTCTGCCTGCTGTCAACACAAGAAAACGGATACCATAACCACCAACAAATGAATTAACAAGTAAGGAAAAGCGAAGAAACTGCTGGTCTTAATCCATACCAATCAATTGGTGCGAGTGAGTCTAGGTTTGGGTTGTAAGTTGACCTTCAGGAATCACACAACGGCTGATGAGCAACCTGCTAGTCAGCTACTGCTAACTCGACTTCAAAGTTCAAACCAAATCAAGTCAAGCGTGTGGAATGTATGCCTTCCCAATGCTTCTTCCTACTCTAGCTCTTCGCAGACAGGCTCACTACTCAAGTCCAAGCTAACCAATTCAAATATGACAAAATTCACCACCCTGCTATAACCTGAGCTGAGAGCTCATCCATGTTTGGGACCAGCTCTGAGCTCTCTCGTCTTCTGGCCACCCCAGCAGACAGATCTAAGCTCGGCCATTGCTACCAAAGAGCCAACCATGCCATGAAGAAAACCATCTTCCATAGCTGCGCTATCCCAGAAGCTTCTGAGTATTGGAATCTATGCGATTGCTCCCTGCACAGAATCAACAACAAATGCTATACATGTTATAACAGGTAGGCATCCCTGCATTATCTAAAAAAGGTAGGCATCCCTGAGCTGCAAACTGAACAACGCTGTCATGAGAAGCCTCACTTTTGTAAGCTTGACAGTGCGCCACAGAAAATTGCATTGTCGGGCAGAGGAAGCACAGTTTTGTTGCTGCTATCCTCTGGGTTAACCACACTGATGTACACTTCTTGCCCCAGGTACCAGGCGTCCAGGTTCTCCACCCGCAAATTCCATATGCCTGCGTTGTCAAGAAAGACAAGGACAGCTGTCCAAGCACCAGGGAATACCTGCAATCTTGCAGGACAACATGTCAAGCTAAAGGCCATACCGGAATATTACAGAGAGTTCATCTCTTGGTTATTTTTAGACAGTATTTCCTGAATGCCAAGGTCTTCTCAACCTCAATATTAATAAAATGCAGTCAATTGTCACTTTCAATTGGCGTATGACAAAACAAACAATGAGGTTTACTATAATCTATACCACCAAAACTGCCATGCCTAAAGAAATTGTTGGTTGAGCACATAATTGGCCACTTCATATCTGCATGATAAGGATATTTGATAGCATTCCCTCTTAAATTAACCACTCCATACGAGACATACATGATTTTCTACAGGAAGGCTCACACATGCTGCTCTGTTACTACTTAGTACACATCCCACATATCGGCTGATAACTTCCATTTCCATCAAGCCACAAATGTATGAGGCTATGAGCATAGTATCTTTGGGTTTCAGCCAGCAGAGCAATACAATTAAAAGGCAAGGGGGACATGAATTTTGAGCACCTGGATTGTGGAGCGTGCAACACCATCCCATTTGTTGTATGTACCACGGCTGTTCTCTGTCCAAAGTCCATAGTCCATCCTGAGAAAGAAGTAACCCTATATAAGTAAATCCAGGGCAGGGAAAAAGGGAGAGCTGAGACCTTTTACCCAACAACAAAGAAGGCATATCCATCCAAGTGGTAGCTCTGCACGACTGTGGCATTGTTTTGGAATATGATCTCCATAAAACCTTTGTAGGTGCCATTTATAATGGAGGTGTCAAGTTTTGGTAGCCTGTTCATCGGACGATTAGGAAAATCCAGTTTGTAGACTCCCGGGACATTAAAAAGCTGTGCGAGCATCAAAGGAGTTGATGGAGCAATGTAAGAAATTCCATTGAGAGTAGAGCGCATCTGGCCGTCTATGAGCTCTGGCGGCCTGCTCTGCAGCAGGTACACATCCGTGACAGTAATGTCGCCGTAATGGAATGAGCCCTGCGGATTGGGGCGGGCGCCACTGGCTGTAACATTCCATCTGAGAGAGAATTCCTCATAATCAAATAATGGGTAACTACTAACTAGTCTAGGACGATAGGATGAGCAATGCCAAATTGTCAATGCAGCTGATTGACACAGTAGGTTAGGTACCGGATTGATCTTGCTTGGTTGATAGAGAAAGTGGTGTCGTACAGGTCATCTGGGGCATCGGGGAGAGGCCCAGAGGCCGGGCCCTGAGAGTTGGAGTAGTGAAGGATGGCGACGCAGGTGAGCTTGTCGGCAGCTGTGGCGTCGACGAAGCGGGCGCTGGCGACGACGTAGTAGTCGGTGGTGGCGTTCTGATCCATGGTGACGAGGAAGGAATAGGACTGGCCGACATGGATGTCCATGTTGGTGTAGTTCTGCTGCGAAGTGTAGGAACCCTCGGCCTCGACGAGCAGCAGGTTGTGGCCCTGGATTCTGAAGTTAAAGCTGGTGGCGACGCCGACGTTGTGCACGCGCAGGCGGTAGGTCCTCCCGGGGTCGACATTGATGCGCTCGTAGGTGACGCCCGGCGGGACGAGGGTGTCATTGTAGCGGTAGGGGCCGAGGCCGTTGATGAGCACAGCGTCGGGGGGCCCGAGGGGCTCGCCGGCGTTGAGGGCGCGGCGTAGGGCCCTGTGGTCCCTGGAGTACCAGTCGGCGAGGAAGAGGGTGATGTCGCCGTCGGGGAAGGGGAAGGGCAGGGGGATGACGTCGCGGTTGTTGATGGTGATGGCGCCGTAGCCGCCGGCGGCGCGGTGGAGGGCGGTGGAGGGGGCGTAGAAGAAGCTGCCGACCTGGTCCTTGACCTGGAATTGGTAGGTCCAGTTCCAGCCCGGCGGGATGGCGCAGTTGGTGCCGGCGACGCCGTCCTGCCAGGGGCTCTTGCGCTGCTGCACGCCGTGCCACGTCAGCAGCAGAGGCTCGTCCAGGCCGTTGCGCACGTTCACCACCAGGTTCCAGTTGGTCGTCACGTTCAGCGCCGGCCCCGGCAGCTGCCCGTTGATGCCAATCGCCTCCTGCTTCACGCCCAGGGGCGCAGCCGCCACGTACGACACCTCCCACTCGTAGTAGGCATAGGGATCCCCTGCCAGCGCCGGCGCCGGCCACTGTTGCAGAAACACCAGCAGGAAGAGGAGGGCTCCGGCAGATCGACGGCGGCGGCGAACGGAATCCATCGGATTCGAATTCGAAGCGGAGGGGGGTAAGGGGACGAGCGGAGTCTGGATTCTGGAGTGAAGCGGGGAGTACAGTACAGCGACCAAGTGAGTCCGAAGACAGTTTATTTTTCTTTTCTTTTTTGTTCGAAAGGAAAAGCGAGTGGACACTTTACCAGTATATTATTTTTTCGAGTTGAGTGAGAAAAGAAAATAACATACTCCAATAAAAAAAGAAAAGATACGCCTTTTTCTTAAGAGAGAAAAGAAGGAAAGAAAAGGAAGACGCGGGATATAAGGAGGAAGATGGCATGGCTCGGTAATTAAGACCGGCCTAGTTGAAACACTAGAATTAGGTACTACGCCTCTATGCCGCAAAGGGTTAGGCTAACATGGCTTTTACAGTTTTTCCTGTACCCAAAAAAAACAGGAAGAAAAGTGCCTAAGGGGAAAGAAAAAAGAGGAACAAGTAACGGTAGAAGCGCCTAGCTTTATTCTAGCTTGAAAAATTCTTGTATTTGGGTCGATGAACCCTCAAGCTTTATTCATGAATAATGTACTAACTATTTTTTTAGCATTCCCTAAAAAAAAGAACAGTAGAAGCCCACCAGTGTAAGCGGCAGAATTTACCCATTTTTCTCTATTCTCTATTGAAACGATTGCGTGATTAATAAATTAAATTACCACCAGTACTTCATACACATTCATCTTTCATTCATTCTTCCCTCCACCAATAGCTCACGCAATTTGTTTGGCAAAAAAACAAATACTCCACTTTATCAGAAAACATCTAGGTACCGTGACATGGCAGATGGGCTGGCACCACAAAAACAATGACAACATAAATGCTACATCAACATGGCGGCCTTCTATATTTATCCTTCCACCGCTTCGTCTATAGTTTTCAATTATATATACTATACTTATGTATAGATTCCCTGAAACAAGAAAGCAGATTATGTATGTCATCCATCTTTAACACCTTCACCACGGTTACTGCCTAAACAAAACAGAAACAGACAGAGGGAGCTCTTCATACCGCGCAATGAGTAATGACAGATTTTTCGGACTTCTAATGAATATATATAGTTCCATACTTTCGTCACCCATAATTACAACAAGCTCATGGTTGAAAAACATCGTAAGATTTTGTTCACTTCAGTTTCACCTTTTTCATCATTCTGAGCCCCCCTTCAATAACTGTATCCCAAGGCCAAATTAGAAGCAAACTCTCAAAAATCAATCAAAGTGGATGATGCTCATGTATGCTTATCACAACTTACCTTGTAAATATACTTCTTCCTCAGCTTGAGAGCCATGCGTACGCATCTTTTTACATTGATCTTCAGCAGATTATCATTGAACATCTATGCAAAAAATTGACCAACCCAACTTCAGGAGGGGAAAAAAACATGCATTAATATGCCAATAAGTTGCATGTCAAGTAAACCTGACTAGACTTAAACCATAACTCTTCCCATTTAAATGGAGGTCTGGTTCAACACGGTGAACTATATCACTACCATATACAGGTTTACTATTTTTTTTTCAGAGAGAAAGGCTGGGCATCATTTTAATTATCAGTTGTCATAACTTGTAAACGTTGATGGTTATCAGAACTGAAATATGCACCATCTAATTAAACCCATCAATTCAGAAGAGGACAACATCAACAGTCATTTATGCAGAAATGATTGGCCATAACATGTTATTGTACTGTCTGAGCAAAATTTTAAATTAACCAAAAATGAAATGCACAAAATCTAATGCAAATATAGGGAACAGTTGGTAGTAATTTCATGAATCCAAGGTTTTTAAACTATATGAAATGAAGTTGTCTTAAACTTGCCTTGATTGCATCATCTATTGAACGGGTTTCTCTAATTATCTTGTGGCGATTGATTACCAAGATTGCGGCTACACAGAATATAGGCAGATCATCATCTCCATTCTTTTCTAACACATTTGTGCTTAAATGTGGCATCTGCTGATGTCTTGCCCAAATAGTAGCTCCTGACAAGCCACAGAGGGGATTTCTTGTATTGGGTTTCATTCCAAGGTCACAAGCCACACACATTTCACCATTTTTATGATGGGGCTTCCTTCTTATGGATTTTCTTCTTGTGTAACTGTCCATCCGGTGCTCTTCTTTCACCTCACATGATATACATGATAAATCATTCCTCACATCTACCAGCAATGGCTCTAGACAATTCTCTTCCAAATGTAATATCGCATCTTCGTCAAAATCAGCAGCCCACATCATCTGAAAACAAGAAGCACAGTTAATTAACAGATCAAGACTGAAGAGCATGTTGTAGGTACTATAAAATATTTGATGTGTAGAGAAAACTTTTAAAACTTTGGCCATCAATTTTATATTAGAATGAGTTTATAAAATCTAATAAATTTTATCATATTATGATAATACTTTTCAAGACAAATCTACACATATCTTGTTTTCATGTTTAAAAACTAAGCAATTGAGAAGTTATTGATGGTCAAAGCTTTAAAAGTGTAACCACATCTTGTTCTAACGTCAAATATTTATGACCAAAGGGAGTATAAAGTTCACATGCCACTTGTAATTATGTGCAATGCCAAATACCACAAATAGTTCTTGCAATTATGCAATGCACACAAATTAATTTAACCATGACATCGCAAACATTTAACTATAATCATGATGAACTATCTATCTACACCTCTGATGATTTTAAACCTAAATCAAAGATGTACCCTATTTTACTATTTCAAATATGTAACTAGTATATACCCTTTTTTGAAATAAGAAAAAAGCTTAAACCAACATCCACTAGAACTATACCAGCTTACAAACGAAAATCCACTAGAGCTTTCCTACCAAGAACAACTGACAAAAGATAATACATATAACTTCAAATGCCACACCTCCCACATGCTAAGTGACTCCTCAAAGGACAATTCTCGACGAAAAAGCACTAGCAGCATCCGGAAAGCAAAATGAAGGCTTTCAGCACCAATTTCTGACAAATGCTCAAATAATTCTACATCTGTCATTTCCATGATCTTCCACAATGCTTGCAACTGCTTCATAACTCCTGTTGGTCCCTCCATCTGGAAATTTTCACGCTGAAGTGCGACAGGATGTATATTATCCATGGAGTAACTAGAAACCAAACTAATAGACAGCAAAATTTGAAATATATGCAAATTACCATCCTTCTCAGAAGCATCTCAAAGCACCAAAAGGCATCTGCATCATCCTCATAGAGAACAACAAAAGGTGAAAGTAGATCACTCATACCTGTAACCAACATATCCCATTTAGACACATGAAGAAACTAAAAAGGAAGTAAAAAAGATGCCACTGAAATATGCATATACCTTGGCAGTACCCAGTGGAAGGATCAACCCATGCATAAACCGCAAGTATATCTGACATTCTAGCCATATTTCTTGATTCTCCATAAAAGTCAAGATGACTATCTGTTCTAACCACATCAACCACTGTAACATGTGTTTTTGCAAATTAGAACAGTCACAAGATACCATTGTAACTCCGTGATGAGGGGAAAAAACGAGCATACCAATTCGGTGCAGTGTCCAAAGCCATTCGGAGACTCGATCTTTGCTGGCAACCAGACTGTTGGATTTGGTTCCATCAACAAAATCTGCATCTGGTGCATCAGATATCCTCAAGGAATCAATAACTTCCCTGTTATAGCCACTATCATCTAACCATCTATCCTGCTTGTATGCATTGGAGTGAAAGATAGCTGAATCACTGTTGCTAGCCCGAAACACATCACTGGAGCATGAATTTGACTCTATAATGAGATCTATGTTATTATTGATTTGGAAGCTATGCATATGGTCATCACAATGCCTTAACCTATCTTCAGGAACTGAGAAACTACAACAGTTTTTATCAACTCCGTTGCTGCCCACACCACCATTTGAGAACAAGTTTGTAACAGGTAGAGAAGGATAATCATCAAAGGTCTCAGTGTCATATCTTGGTTCAACCATGTCATTGGAATCGTGAGAATCTTTTGAGCAACTATTCAATTCTGTAGAAGACACAATAAAATTGAAAGAATCATAAAGAGAGGTATCATTATGTACGTTGAAACCAACTAGTTCAGCTGATTTACTACAGCTTTTCCTTTTTTGTGACTGGTGTGTACCACCAGAGCCATAATTTGAATCTTCTAGTAAACTGCCAACTGTATTTTGTGAAGCTTGATGGCTTGTGCTAACTTCTTCTCCATGGTGGGTTTCTTTTGACATAGTCCTGACATCCATTAGCTTCGAGCCAACAGCATAAGCAAGCTCACCTGTACCAATGCTTGGGTGCATGCTCTGGCACTGTCTAACTAAAAGTTGATATCTTTCCCTGCATAGAAGTGAATAAATTAATCATAAGGTTAGATGCCTCCAAAAATGCCCCACAAGGTGTAAAGCCTTATAAAAGAAAAAACTCAACTATGCAGGAATTTCAGAATTGTCTTAACTAAATATTGATTTCCCTGCTCCATAGAAATGGATCGTAAGCATAAGAACACAAAACATGCACCAAGGTATTGCGAATTGCCATCCACGAACATGACTTGAAATGCCCTCGCACAAGTGTTTTTATCCCTTTTTGCCATCACCGTAAGTTTTCCGTCAAATGCACTCCAATAACCCTATGCAAAAGAAACCTTTTACCCTTCAAAGTGTAATATCAACCTACAGAATGCTTCATATACTCTAAGGGGTTAAACAGACTTGCATTTGACAGAACTCCAATAACGATGGCAAAAAAAGGAAGAAAAAACAATTGTGCTAACGCATTTCACAGAACTCACGTTCATCAATGGCAATTAGTAGAGCCTGTCACTCGTTAAGGGCAAAAACGTAGAATTTATCACACAACATTTGTTATGGATGGAATACATGATGTTTATAAAATTTGTTGGGCATGAATGAATAAAACAAGCAGATGCAAACAGAGAGGACTAACCATACACCAATCAATTCAACATGAACATATGACATAATAAATTTATTTATAATAGCACAGGTATGTTTCAATAGTTAGACATTAAAAAAAGGAATATGTAAATAATCAAGTTGGCTTTCTACAAAATATGTAATTATAATTACAGAGATATCATGATACACTAAGACATACTTGGATTACTATATTAGTGTGCAATGCCACCCAATTTACTTAATTTCGTTAAAATGCATCCTTTCACTACAAAACACAAAGATCCACCAGCACTGTTGGCTACCACGTACTACAGCATTTAATGTCATGGGTTCAAACCCCTATGAACAACATATTTTCTATCCAGCAACTGTTTGGAACTATTGGATATCCGAGAGGATTATATTCTGGCACCTGTTCTTAGAAATCGTCTTCTCTTGCTCCCCGAATTTAATCCTGATCTGATCTAGCTCCAGGTTTAATAATGTTAACATCAAAATTTAATAAACCCACAAACAGATTAAATTAATGATCAGACAGCCGATCAGATTATGAAAAAAGGACGATTGATATAGCGAAAGAGCCCGATCGGACAAATAAAGATGGATTCGATTCAGTCGAAAATAGAAGATTATTCAAATAAGACCAAATCTAAGAAAAAAACATGGAAACCACGTTAGAATGATTTTGTATCCATAAGACATATCTTGTAATTAGGCGTAAGTAGTTAATTTTATTATTTTCTTAGATAGTTTCCTTTTCTATTTAGAAAATAATGTCCGAAAGTTGTTTGTAACCATCTCGGACTCATGTAATTCTAAGATATAAATACATAGCGTCATATAAATCATCTCCACAAATCAATATAATTTTGACGCATCGTCACCCTAGCTCGTCTAGACGGGTTCTGGCTCTAGATGCAAGGCTGCATCGGTTAGGTCCGAACTCCGACAAAAGGATAAGTCCCACCATTATCCTGATATATTCACTCTGTCTAAGGATGTATCGGTTAGGTCCGAACTCCGACGAGGGGATAAGTCCCGTCATTATCATGATATATCCGCTCTGTCTAAGGCTGCATCGGTTAGGTCCGAACTCTGACGAAAGGATAAGTCCCGCCATTATCCTGATATATCCACTCTGTCTAAGAATAATCTATAAAATATTTTGAAAAGTTGTACTTGCATTCCTTTAACATGACGCCAGAAGGACCGATCTAGAAGAATTTGTTCCCAACACCAACTCTACTTGTGAATCAACTCACCCTGTATCTTCAAATCCATAGAAATCAATCTAAGAATTAGTTAATGAAGCTATACGTCAAGTACTAATGATCAATCTGGAGGGTTGATAAATATACTTCAGGACTTGATTAGGAAAAGAGTGGATAGATTAATTACTCAAGACCCGACAAAAATTGATCCATAGATGTCGATGTTTAATTGACCCAATGGCTATGTTCAGCTCGGGAGACAGCATGATGGAGACAATGAGTAGACTACAAAGATATTCAAAGTGATTAAGAAACAGTTCGGCTTGAAACCGAAGGAAAATTTCATATATCAACGTCTATATCCTGAGTGGTTTGATAGAGTACCGTCACCATACCGATACAAGATATCAGACTTCTTCAAGTTTAGGACAAGACAATATGTATATAGTTGAACATGTCTACGAATTCATAGCTCAATGCGGAGAAGCATCTACACAAGAGGCTCTGAGAGTTCTATTGCCACTATGTACATCGACTTTTTTGGCTTTCATCGTTACCACTAAGTTCAATTAGAGGTTGAGCCGATCTAGAGGAACAATTCCACAAGCACTTCTTTGCAGGGATATATAAGATGCGGCTCACAGATTTAATATCGGTGAAGTAGAGGACAGAGGAATCGGCATGATAAGAAGGAAACATGGAAGCCACGTCAGAATGGTTTTGTATCCATAAGATATATCTTATAATTAGGCATAAGTAGTTAATTTTATTATTTTCTTAGATATAATTTTATTTTCTATTTAGAAAATAATGTCCAGAAGTTGTTTATAACCATCTCGGACACATGTAATTCTAGGATATAAATACAAACACCACAAGATCATATAAATCATCTCCACTGATCAATATAATTTTGGCGCATCGTCGCCCTAGCTTGTCTAGGTTTTTTCCGGCGGGTTCTGGCTCTCGATGCAAGGTTACATCAGTCATGTCCGAACTCCAACGAAGGGATAAGTCCTGCCATTATCCTGATATATCTGCTATCTAAGGTTGTATCGGTTAAGCCCGACCTCTTAGTCCGATCGGATATATCACATCACATTACCGTGGGATCTATCGGCTTATCGAGCTCCTCTTATCGACACCGGTCTTATGCTGCATTGGTTAGATCAGACCTTCTAGACAACTAAGAGTAAATTGAGCCTTAAGTCGATGGATTTTTACGCGATGTTTCATCGGAGTAGATAACCAATGAGTTATCTTTATACTAAGCTTCACGTTTAATGTATCGCTTTTCAGCTGGTATACAGGGATTGACCACAATTAATCTACTAGCGATCGATCTGATTCTATTAGATTCGGTTTTATACTGTCTCCGTTAAGTTCGATCTATTAAGGTCAAGTTTAATAAGGCTAGCATCGTGATCTAGCGGGTTTTGTTCGTCCCATCGGCTCAGCTAGCTGATGAGGTTATCTGTTTATATAGTATCTAGCCAATGGGTTTATCTGTTCTTTCCGTCAACACGATTGATCAAGCTTCCGCCGTTTTAATGTCGTTAGATTCAGCCTTATAGTATATCAGTTCGATCCGATTTATCAAGGTTGGTTCTAACAGTATGGTCATCGGTAGTCGCTAGGTCTTGTCTCTTCAAAAGATTGGACTTTGCTCTCTACTGCTTATCGCCTATTTTATTCAGAGCGTCATCGCCTCTATAGCCGATGTGCCTTTTATTTCGTTACTCGCTATTTGTCTATGCTGTCATCGGCCTTCTAGCTGATGTATAAGTGCTACAACCCCTATCGACAATCAGCCGACAGCAGGAGTGTATCGGACTCACAGCCGATGACTATTTCAACTCTATCAGCACATCCAGCCGATAGTATGAGTCCGTATCGGTCTATTGGTCAATTAGCTCAATGATCTAACTCTATTTGTCTTCCTTATCAATTAGAGATCAAATTAACAACATCTATAACTTAAGGACCAAAGAGCTTAAGGACCTGCATTGAAGCTAAGCAGATATTCCAAGCCTTCGCGTATACAGGTGCATCGCATCGAACCTCCATCGACGAACACGCTCTCTCTCAGCGCGCCTCTCGCATGGACCGGTCTCCGCGTCAACAGGTAGATGATATCCAACCCAATATCACCCACAGGCCATAACCACAAGTACCTACATCTAGAATCTCAATCTTCATTTTCTATAACTCTACCCTAGATGTTCTGATATAACATGTGTCGTGTTGTCAGGAGGAGGGGTTGATAGAAGTGGCAATCCTAAGGTTGAAAGCTTGGAAGAAATAAAGTATTTATCAAGCCAACTAAAGCGAATGCATCATAGAACATCAGACAAGTAGATGCTACATAAACAAACTATGAGTATTGATACCACCAATTCATTCCCAAGAGAGTGCATAGGAGGCAGCACAAAAACTGTGCATCAAAATCAAGTTATTTCGAATACCTGACCAAAGATTGAGATTGGTACTCCAGATAAACATAGCAAGACATTTGTTTTAAACTTTTAATATCATTTGCCATTTGTACACACGGTTATAAGCAGCAAAATAAGGAATATTTAGCTAGAAGTTCAGTTTTAGTATGATAAACAACAAACATTCATGATTTCATTCTAGATAATAAATGCAATTTATTTATGCACTTATGCTTGTACAAAAAAGGTATCCTTGTACTGAAAAATAGGAAAGTGTCAAACCTTCTAACAGCTCTTAATTTCTTCCTATATTCTGAGGTACTACTCAAGGCATAGCAGCCAAGAAGAAATTCCCAAACTTCGGCTCGAATAGTGGGATCCACACCCTGCACATCAATTATGGAGGTAAGAAATACTCTTATGTGAAGAAGAACAGTACAATGTGATTTCATCATTCCTAGTTTATAGACAGTTTCTTTAGACAGTGCCACAAAAAAATTGATATTTGTGCATAACATGAGTTAGCCAGGATATGTTCATTCTTTGATGCATCAAAGCATGGAGCACATTTAACAGTGGTGTAAAGAAAATAACAACATTAATCACTAATCAAGGAAAATAATTAGATGCATTAAATTTAGTAGTCTGCTGCAAAAATGATCAATTATCTAGGCTTAGAATATCAACATAACTAAACTAAAATCTGATGCCCTTTTTCCAAGATATGGCCAATGAACCTCAATTGACCTTCCTATAAATATATTAATTTTTCAAAGTTGTGGATGTGTTTGCTGGAGACTGTAAGCTGGGGTGGTTCACCAGAGGAGGGACCAGATCATCTCGGGTGAGTTGGTGCCATGGCTCGCGAGTTGAAGAAGGGTAGTGGGTGTAGATAGCACTATAGTAGAGAGGCTTTGATTAGCAATTGACTCCATCATATATTACTAGTTTGACCCAAAGACTAAGACTCCTACCTATAGTGTCAACTTGAACCCCCCATCCATGTCTCATAAACTTTCCCGGTTCTCTTCTGTTCTGGCTAAGTCTTAAAACTTCAGTGCTGTTTGCAGGATTCTTTAAGGTAAGATCAATGCGCTAACTTAGCTAGTGTACATATAATCTGAGTTATGGTAAAAAAAACAAATACCTTACAGATTATCGCCCTACATATGTTAAGTCATTAAAATACTATTTTATCATGCTGAAAAACCAGCACATAGGCTCTAAAAAGTAATGCCCGGAGACTGAAAAAAAAGCAACCTACAGCTGAAATACATGACAAACAAGTTTTTGAAGCACAAAAGAAACAAATAACTCACCCCTAAGATAATGAATTTTAGGGCTTTATGGAAAGCTACAACCTTTCCATCACTATCAAAGCATGTGTGCCATTTTTCTGGTTTGAGCATTTTAATCCCCTGCACAATTTCAGAGGGAAAACAAGGAGTCATTTTTGCAATTCTGCAGAAAAAAAAGGTGTCAATATGTAGTAAATTGCATATAAAAGACAATCTCATATACTTTGGTGGACAGAAGGATATGATTAGTGCGAATTAATCTTTCAGTGCAATGTGTGAGTTCACCAGGAAATTTATTTATATGGATTGAATGGGCAATATTGTATAATGCGCCATTAATTTTCTGGTAACAAATTAACAACCTTTCTTGAAAAAATTGCAATCATGATCATATTAATATAAGCATAGTGAATCTAGGGAGCATATTATGACATGCATCATCTCCCTAACATCCTGTGTTTGAGGCTACCGGTGAACAAGATGAACACTTTGAACAGCATAAATAGCGATAAGCAGTATCAAAATGGTTAGCCTGTTGCGCAGCCTATGCGGCATCCAGCCTCATGTATGAGGTCATATGATTTGCAATTATTATCTTTAAGACAACATGCACGAGTGAGCGGTACAGAATATACATATGCTAAATGTTGATTGTATATGAATAGAAATGATGAACGGTAGTCCCTTGGGATGAAAGTGCTATCTATACTACACATGCCAAATGTCAAATAACAAGACTTACACAGCTTTATAATATGATTAATATACATGTGATGGAGCAGAATCATATTGCTACCACCGAATATATAAGATAGATCTAGAGAAGCCTTAATTTAGAGCGGTAGAAAAAATTGATGGCATAGAATGTAGTCACCTATTGATACCATATCCATATGAAGCAGCTAGACTAGGAGTAGCGATGGCTGAGTAGGAGACGCGAACCTTGACGGGGGAGGGGTTGAGGCAGGGGTCGCCAATGTCACGGACGAGGGAGCCAACGCCGCGCTGGAGGTTGGCCATGGCGCCCCCCGCACGGCCACCGGCGCCGCACATCCATTTGATGTAGTCCCCAGAGGTATCTCCGTTGTCTTGGCCCGCGGCCGACATCGCTCTCGTTGTCTTGGAGCAGCTGGCTGGTATTGGTATTGAATTTGGATTCAGCTCACGATTGGGGACAAGGAGCCAAGGGAGATTGAAATATGATGATGCATGCGACCGATCGATCAATCAATCAATCGGGGGAGTAGGGAGGAGGCGAAGCCAAGTCGGGTATGGGGATCCCTACCTACGTACCTAGTCAGGTGGCTGTGGCTGGCGGCCGGGTGGGCAGGGAGGCCATAGCTGCGCCGTGGATCCAAAGCTTCCTCGGACTCATGTCTGCTTGCTTCTCTTTGAAGGCCCTAATCAGCACTGTTAGTCTTCAATCCCACTACCGAATGGGATGGGGAGTCGGATGGGAGTTTTTGGAGGTCTCGCCGCCGTCGATCCCCTCCGTCGTTGTCTTCCTCGCCTCCGTCGTCTTAATGGTGTTTCGTTGGGGGAAGTCGTCGTCTCGTCTTCTTCCTTGCAAACAAGGACGGTGATGCTGTGTGTGGGGGTGGTTTATCTGCTATTCTCCTCTGGGTATCTACTGCTACTCTCTTTTTTCACCGTCACTAGATCACATGCCCGTGCATCGCTATGGAATTGAATTTTTTTATTTTTTAAAGATTTTTTTATGTTTTAATTCTAAAACTAAACCGAGTAAAAAAATTCCAGATGTCTAGATGGTGTAGCGCTCGGATCTAGTTTTAAAATTAAAAAAATAAAAAGTTTCAAACAAATAAAAAAATTTGCTTTCTCTATTCCATAATATTCTCGTAAACAATCATATAAACATTTTTTTATCCACGTTTAAGAATAGTATTAAATTTTGTAAAGTAATTTGTGCTAAAAAAATTAAAGAAGTATTGAAATTGATTATACGAAATAGGTAGCCCATACAGATTACGAGGGTTGGTTTAGGGTTTAGGTATTGAGTTCCGTGGCCTAATAGATTCTAACCATTCGTCTCGTGCAAATATGAAAAATATAAGTGAAATTAAGTCACAACAAAATAAATTATAATTACGTAAATTTATAATTTTTTTAATAAAATAAATAATCATGTCTAAAAATTAATGGCATCATCTATTAAAATGCAAAGCGTACTCGTTACCGAGGGTTTTGAGGCTTATGAATCATACCTCAGATAAATTGTTGCATAATCAAAATAGTTGTACAGAATTGCCATAACATATTAGAGATAAAAATCATGTCCAATCCTCAATTGATTAAAATACAAGCAACAATTTCTTCATAGTGCATGTAGAAGTCAACTATAAGTCGGGTTGAAATAAAAGCTCTCGAATGGTCAAATAGAGAGTGTATTCGGAGAAAGAGTCGTATACAGTACACCATCTAAAAGGAATATGCCTTCAAGATGTTAGGGAACAACAATCAAATGTAGGTGACAGCTCATGATGGTAGTCTAAGAAGTTGGTTATCATCCTGTCCTAGTGGTCTCTCACCTCTTTAGAGGACATTCCTGTAACTTCTATATGCACTCTTGAGGCTATAGTAAAATATATTGTAATACTCATATTATATTAAAGAAACATTACCGTTATTCTTATGCCAATCACACTAACTCAATTTTATCCTACAAGGATATGTGTGAGAAAACTCCTTTCCGCTTCATGGTCTAAGGTCGTAATAGTGGCGCCGTCCATGGGGACGTAAGTTTTCAGGAGGCGAATTCATGGACTAAACGCACCCTATGACACAGAGGACAAGAATAGTTCCGATAAGGTACAATGACACATTCCAAAAACCAAGACCAACAAGACCATCTGACAAGGCAGGTGGAAGGACATATATATGGAAAATGCAAAGAGAATTGCAAAAACCGAGAGAGATGCAAAGCCAAGCAACACAAGCGGGAGGAAGCTAGGCCATAAGCGATGTGCCGAGATCATCTTTAGAAGGAACGCCTAGGGGACAGCGAACTACCTTAAACCCACCACATAGGTGGACTCTAGAAACGATTCCTATCCTAATTATTATGTTTACCAATCTTTTGGTGAAAACAAAACTACTATATGAGAAGCAACTCACATCTACCCATAATCACGAGCACGATTGTTCAAATAATTCAGCTAAATTATGTAGATGTTGTATGCTTTACCCATACGTCATGAACTTCTCTCTTTACACAACACGTGCTGATCAAACACGATTGATAAAGGAGGGCTCAATATAAGGTTTTTCCAAAACTAACCCATGAATACCTCGTATCACAGAGTTGGATTGAAATTCTAAAGACAGTATTAGACAAGTCTCATACCCTCATTTATTTAGAACGCATCGGGGATGTCTCCTACACATATCCAATTGTCTTAATAGAGGCTAGACAACACCCATCTTGGGTAGTATGATCCACAACACTATCTCCTCATCCCTAGCGTTAAGGGTCTAGGGTTTAGGGTTTAGGGTGTAGGGTTAAGGGTTTAGGGTTTAGGGTGTAGGGTTAAGGGTTTAGGGTTAAGGGTGTAGGGTTTAGGGTTTAGGGTTTAGGGTTTAGGGTTTAGGGTTTAGGGTTTTAGGGTTTAGGGTTTACGGTTTAGGGTTTAGGGTTTAGGGTTTAGGGTTTAGGGTTTAGGGTTTTAGGGTTTAGGGTTTTAGGGTTTAGGGTTTAGGGTTTAGGGTTTAGGGTTTAGGGTTTAGGGTTTAGGGTTTAGGGTTTAGGGTTTAGGGTTTAGGGTTTAGGGTTTAGGGTTTAGGGTTTAGGGTTTAGGGTTTAGGGTTTAGGGTTTAGGGTTTAGGGTTTAGGGTTTAGGGTTTAGGGTTTAGGGTTTAGGGTTTAGGGTTTAGGGTTTAGGGTTTAGGGTTTAGGGTTTAGGGTTTAGGGTTTAGGGTTTAGGGTTTAGGGTTTAGGGTTTAGGGTTTAGGGTTTAGGGTTTAGGGTTTAGGGTTTAGGGTTTAGGGTTTAGGGTTTAGGGTTTAGGGTTTAGGGTTTAGGGTTTAGGGTTTAGGGTTTAGGGTTTAGGGTTTAGGGTTTAGGGTTTAGGGTTTAGGGTTTAGGGTTTAGGGTTTAGGGTTTAGGGTTTAGGGTTTAGGGTTTAGGGTTTAGGGTTTAGGGTTTAGGGTTTAGGGTTTAGGGTTTAGGGTTTAGGGTTTAGGGTTTAGGGTTTAGGGTTTAGGGTTTAGGGTTTAGGGTTTAGGGTTTAGGGTTTAGGGTTTAGGGTTTAGGGTTTAGGGTTTAGGGTTTAGGGTTTAGGGTTTAGGGTTTAGGGTTTAGGGTTTAGGGTTTAGGGTTTAGGGTTTAGGGTTTAGGGTTTAGGGTTTAGGGTTTAGGGTTTAGGGTTTAGGGTTTAGGGTTTAGGGTTTAGGGTTTAGGGTTTAGGGTTTAGGGTTTAGGGTTTAGGGTTTAGGGTTTAGGGTTTAGGGTTTAGGGTTTAGGGTTTAGGGTTTAGGGTTTAGGGTTTAGGGTTTAGGGTTTAGGGTTTAGGGTTTAGGGTTTAGGGTTTAGGGTTTAGGGTTTAGGGTTTAGGGTTTAGGGTTTAGGGTTTAGGGTTTAGGGTTTAGGGTTTAGGGTTTAGGGTTTAGGGTTTAGGGTTTAGGGTTTAGGGTTTAGGGTTTAGGGTTTAGGGTTTAGGGTTTAGGGTTTAGGGTTTAGGGTTTAGGGTTTAGGGTTTAGGGTTTAGGGTTTAGGGTTTAGGGTTTAGGGTTTAGGGTTTAGGGTTTAGGGTTTAGGGTTTAGGGTTTAGGGTTTAGGGTTTAGGGTTTAGGGTTTAGGGTTTAGGGTTTAGGGTTTAGGGTTTAGGGTTTAGGGTTTAGGGTTTAGGGTTTAGGGTTTAGGGTTTAGGGTTTAGGGTTTAGGGTTTAGGGTTTAGGGTTTAGGGTTTAGGGTTTAGGGTTTAGGGTTTAGGGTTTAGGGTTTAGGGTTTAGGGTTTAGGGTTTAGGGTTTAGGGTTTAGGGTTTAGGGTTTAGGGTTTAGGGTTTAGGGTTTAGGGTTTAGGGTTTAGGGTTTAGGGTTTAGGGTTTAGGGTTTAGGGTTTAGGGTTTAGGGTTTAGGGTTTAGGGTTTAGGGTTTAGGGTTTAGGGTTTAGGGTTTAGGGTTTAGGGTTTAGGGTTTAGGGTTTAGGGTTTAGGGTTTAGGGTTTAGGGTTTAGGGTTTAGGGTTTAGGGTTTAGGGTTTAGGGTTTAGGGTTTAGGGTTTAGGGTTTAGGGTTTAGGGTTTAGGGTTTAGGGTTTAGGGTTTAGGGTTTAGGGTTTAGGGTTTAGGGTTTAGGGTTTAGGGTTTAGGGTTTAGGGTTTAGGGTTTAGGGTTTAGGGTTTAGGGTTTAGGGTTTAGGGTTTAGGGTTTAGGGTTTAGGGTTTAGGGTTTAGGGTTTAGGGTTTAGGGTTTAGGGTTTAGGGTTTAGGGTTTAGGGTTTAGGGTTTAGGGTTTAGGGTTTAGGGTTTAGGGTTTAGGGTTTAGGGTTTAGGGTTTAGGGTTTAGGGTTTAGGGTTTAGGGTTTAGGGTTTAGGGTTTAGGGTTTAGGGTTTAGGGTTTAGGGTTTAGGGTTTAGGGTTTAGGGTTTAGGGTTTAGGGTTTAGGGTTTAGGGTTTAGGGTTTAGGGTTTAGGGTTTAGGGTTTAGGGTTTAGGGTTTAGGGTTTAGGGTTTAGGGTTTAGGGTTTAGGGTTTAGGGTTTAGGGTTTAGGGTTTAGGGTTTAGGGTTTAGGGTTTAGGGTTTAGGGTTTAGGGTTTAGGGTTTAGGGTTTAGGGTTTAGGGTTTAGGGTTTAGGGTTTAGGGTTTAGGGTTTAGGGTTTAGGGTTTAGGGTTTAGGGTTTAGGGTTTAGGGTTTAGGGTTTAGGGTTTAGGGTTTAGGGTTTAGGGTTTAGGGTTTAGGGTTTAGGGTTTAGGGTTTAGGGTTTAGGGTTTAGGGTTTAGGGTTTAGGGTTTAGGGTTTAGGGTTTAGGGTTTAGGGTTTAGGGTTTAGGGTTTAGGGTTTAGGGTTTAGGGTTTAGGGTTTAGGGTTTAGGGTTTAGGGTTTAGGGTTTAGGGTTTAGGGTTTAGGGTTTAGGGTTTAGGGTTTAGGGTTTAGGGTTTAGGGTTTAGGGTTTAGGGTTTAGGGTTTAGGGTTTAGGGTTTAGGGTTTAGGGTTTAGGGTTTAGGGTTTAGGGTTTAGGGTTTAGGGTTTAGGGTTTAGGGTTTAGGGTTTAGGGTTTAGGGTTTAGGGTTTAGGGTTTAGGGTTTAGGGTTTAGGGTTTAGGGTTTAGGGTTTAGGGTTTAGGGTTTAGGGTTTAGGGTTTAGGGTTTAGGGTTTAGGGTTTAGGGTTTAGGGTTTAGGGTTTAGGGTTTAGGGTTTAGGGTTTAGGGTTTAGGGTTTAGGGTTTAGGGTTTAGGGTTTAGGGTTTAGGGTTTAGGGTTTAGGGTTTAGGGTTTAGGGTTTAGGGTTTAGGGTTTAGGGTTTAGGGTTTAGGGTTTAGGGTTTAGGGTTTAGGGTTTAGGGTTTAGGGTTTAGGGTTTAGGGTTTAGGGTTTAGGGTTTAGGGTTTAGGGTTTAGGGTTTAGGGTTTAGGGTTTAGGGTTTAGGGTTTAGGGTTTAGGGTTTAGGGTTTAGGGTTTAGGGTTTAGGGTTTAGGGTTTAGGGTTTAGGGTTTAGGGTTTAGGGTTTAGGGTTTAGGGTTTAGGGTTTAGGGTTTAGGGTTTAGGGTTTAGGGTTTAGGGTTTAGGGTTTAGGGTTTAGGGTTTAGGGTTTAGGGTTTAGGGTTTAGGGTTTAGGGTTTAGGGTTTAGGGTTTAGGGTTTAGGGTTTAGGGTTTAGGGTTTAGGGTTTAGGGTTTAGGGTTTAGGGTTTAGGGTTTAGGGTTTAGGGTTTAGGGTTTAGGGTTTAGGGTTTAGGGTTTAGGGTTTAGGGTTTAGGGTTTAGGGTTTAGGGTTTAGGGTTTAGGGTTTAGGGTTTAGGGTTTAGGGTTTAGGGTTTAGGGTTTAGGGTTTAGGGTTTAGGGTTTAGGGTTTAGGGTTTAGGGTTTAGGGTTTAGGGTTTAGGGTTTAGGGTTTAGGGTTTAGGGTTTAGGGTTTAGGGTTTAGGGTTTAGGGTTTAGGGTTTAGGGTTTAGGGTTTAGGGTTTAGGGTTTAGGGTTTAGGGTTTAGGGTTTAGGGTTTAGGGTTTAGGGTTTAGGGTTTAGGGTTTAGGGTTTAGGGTTTAGGGTTTAGGGTTTAGGGTTTAGGGTTTAGGGTTTAGGGTTTAGGGTTTAGGGTTTAGGGTTTAGGGTTTAGGGTTTAGGGTTTAGGGTTTAGGGTTTAGGGTTTAGGGTTTAGGGTTTAGGGTTTAGGGTTTAGGGTTTAGGGTTTAGGGTTTAGGGTTTAGGGTTTAGGGTTTAGGGTTTAGGGTTTAGGGTTTAGGGTTTAGGGTTTAGGGTTTAGGGTTTAGGGTTTAGGGTTTAGGGTTTAGGGTTTAGGGTTTAGGGTTTAGGGTTTAGGGTTTAGGGTTTAGGGTTTAGGGTTTAGGGTTTAGGGTTTAGGGTTTAGGGTTTAGGGTTTAGGGTTTAGGGTTTAGGGTTTAGGGTTTAGGGTTTAGGGTTTAGGGTTTAGGGTTTAGGGTTTAGGGTTTAGGGTTTAGGGTTTAGGGTTTAGGGTTTAGGGTTTAGGGTTTAGGGTTTAGGGTTTAGGGTTTAGGGTTTAGGGTTTAGGGTTTAGGGTTTAGGGTTTAGGGTTTAGGGTTTAGGGTTTAGGGTTTAGGGTTTAGGGTTTAGGGTTTAGGGTTTAGGGTTTAGGGTTTAGGGTTTAGGGTTTAGGGTTTAGGGTTTAGGGTTTAGGGTTTAGGGTTTAGGGTTTAGGGTTTAGGGTTTAGGGTTTAGGGTTTAGGGTTTAGGGTTTAGGGTTTAGGGTTTAGGGTTTAGGGTTTAGGGTTTAGGGTTTAGGGTTTAGGGTTTAGGGTTTAGGGTTTAGGGTTTAGGGTTTAGGGTTTAGGGTTTAGGGTTTAGGGTTTAGGGTTTAGGGTTTAGGGTTTAGGGTTTAGGGTTTAGGGTTTAGGGTTTAGGGTTTAGGGTTTAGGGTTTAGGGTTTAGGGTTTAGGGTTTAGGGTTTAGGGTTTAGGGTTTAGGGTTTAGGGTTTAGGGTTTAGGGTTTAGGGTTTAGGGTTTAGGGTTTAGGGTTTAGGGTTTAGGGTTTAGGGTTTAGGGTTTAGGGTTTAGGGTTTAGGGTTTAGGGTTTAGGGTTTAGGGTTTAGGGTTTAGGGTTTAGGGTTTAGGGTTTAGGGTTTAGGGTTTAGGGTTTAGGGTTTAGGGTTTAGGGTTTAGGGTTTAGGGTTTAGGGTTTAGGGTTTAGGGTTTAGGGTTTAGGGTTTAGGGTTTAGGGTTTAGGGTTTAGGGTTTAGGGTTTAGGGTTTAGGGTTTAGGGTTTAGGGTTTAGGGTTTAGGGTTTAGGGTTTAGGGTTTAGGGTTTAGGGTTTAGGGTTTAGGGTTTAGGGTTTAGGGTTTAGGGTTTAGGGTTTAGGGTTTAGGGTTTAGGGTTTAGGGTTTAGGGTTTAGGGTTTAGGGTTTAGGGTTTAGGGTTTAGGGTTTAGGGTTTAGGGTTTAGGGTTTAGGGTTTAGGGTTTAGGGTTTAGGGTTTAGGGTTTAGGGTTTAGGGTTTAGGGTTTAGGGTTTAGGGTTTAGGGTTTAGGGTTTAGGGTTTAGGGTTTAGGGTTTAGGGTTTAGGGTTTAGGGTTTAGGGTTTAGGGTTTAGGGTTTAGGGTTTAGGGTTTAGGGTTTAGGGTTTAGGGTTTAGGGTTTAGGGTTTAGGGTTTAGGGTTTAGGGTTTAGGGTTTAGGGTTTAGGGTTTAGGGTTTAGGGTTTAGGGTTTAGGGTTTAGGGTTTAGGGTTTAGGGTTTAGGGTTTAGGGTTTAGGGTTTAGGGTTTAGGGTTTAGGGTTTAGGGTTTAGGGTTTAGGGTTTAGGGTTTAGGGTTTAGGGTTTAGGGTTTAGGGTTTAGGGTTTAGGGTTTAGGGTTTAGGGTTTAGGGTTTAGGGTTTAGGGTTTAGGGTTTAGGGTTTAGGGTTTAGGGTTTAGGGTTTAGGGTTTAGGGTTTAGGGTTTAGGGTTTAGGGTTTAGGGTTTAGGGTTTAGGGTTTAGGGTTTAGGGTTTAGGGTTTAGGGTTTAGGGTTTAGGGTTTAGGGTTTAGGGTTTAGGGTTTAGGGTTTAGGGTTTAGGGTTTAGGGTTTAGGGTTTAGGGTTTAGGGTTTAGGGTTTAGGGTTTAGGGTTTAGGGTTTAGGGTTTAGGGTTTAGGGTTTAGGGTTTAGGGTTTAGGGTTTAGGGTTTAGGGTTTAGGGTTTAGGGTTTAGGGTTTAGGGTTTAGGGTTTAGGGTTTAGGGTTTAGGGTTTAGGGTTTAGGGTTTAGGGTTTAGGGTTTAGGGTTTAGGGTTTAGGGTTTAGGGTTTAGGGTTTAGGGTTTAGGGTTTAGGGTTTAGGGTTTAGGGTTTAGGGTTTAGGGTTTAGGGTTTAGGGTTTAGGGTTTAGGGTTTAGGGTTTAGGGTTTAGGGTTTAGGGTTTAGGGTTTAGGGTTTAGGGTTTAGGGTTTAGGGTTTAGGGTTTAGGGTTTAGGGTTTAGGGTTTAGGGTTTAGGGTTTAGGGTTTAGGGTTTAGGGTTTAGGGTTTAGGGTTTAGGGTTTAGGGTTTAGGGTTTAGGGTTTAGGGTTTAGGGTTTAGGGTTTAGGGTTTAGGGTTTAGGGTTTAGGGTTTAGGGTTTAGGGTTTAGGGTTTAGGGTTTAGGGTTTAGGGTTTAGGGTTTAGGGTTTAGGGTTTAGGGTTTAGGGTTTAGGGTTTAGGGTTTAGGGTTTAGGGTTTAGGGTTTAGGGTTTAGGGTTTAGGGTTTAGGGTTTAGGGTTTAGGGTTTAGGGTTTAGGGTTTAGGGTTTAGGGTTTAGGGTTTAGGGTTTAGGGTTTAGGGTTTAGGGTTTAGGGTTTAGGGTTTAGGGTTTAGGGTTTAGGGTTTAGGGTTTAGGGTTTAGGGTTTAGGGTTTAGGGTTTAGGGTTTAGGGTTTAGGGTTTAGGGTTTAGGGTTTAGGGTTTAGGGTTTAGGGTTTAGGGTTTAGGGTTTAGGGTTTAGGGTTTAGGGTTTAGGGTTTAGGGTTTAGGGTTTAGGGTTTAGGGTTTAGGGTTTAGGGTTTAGGGTTTAGGGTTTAGGGTTTAGGGTTTAGGGTTTAGGGTTTAGGGTTTAGGGTTTAGGGTTTAGGGTTTAGGGTTTAGGGTTTAGGGTTTAGGGTTTAGGGTTTAGGGTTTAGGGTTTAGGGTTTAGGGTTTAGGGTTTAGGGTTTAGGGTTTAGGGTTTAGGGTTTAGGGTTTAGGGTTTAGGGTTTAGGGTTTAGGGTTTAGGGTTTAGGGTTTAGGGTTTAGGGTTTAGGGTTTAGGGTTTAGGGTTTAGGGTTTAGGGTTTAGGGTTTAGGGTTTAGGGTTTAGGGTTTAGGGTTTAGGGTTTAGGGTTTAGGGTTTAGGGTTTAGGGTTTAGGGTTTAGGGTTTAGGGTTTAGGGTTTAGGGTTTAGGGTTTAGGGTTTAGGGTTTAGGGTTTAGGGTTTAGGGTTTAGGGTTTAGGGTTTAGGGTTTAGGGTTTAGGGTTTAGGGTTTAGGGTTTAGGGTTTAGGGTTTAGGGTTTAGGGTTTAGGGTTTAGGGTTTAGGGTTTAGGGTTTAGGGTTTAGGGTTTAGGGTTTAGGGTTTAGGGTTTAGGGTTTAGGGTTTAGGGTTTAGGGTTTAGGGTTTAGGGTTTAGGGTTTAGGGTTTAGGGTTTAGGGTTTAGGGTTTAGGGTTTAGGGTTTAGGGTTTAGGGTTTAGGGTTTAGGGTTTAGGGTTTAGGGTTTAGGGTTTAGGGTTTAGGGTTTAGGGTTTAGGGTTTAGGGTTTAGGGTTTAGGGTTTAGGGTTTAGGGTTTAGGGTTTAGGGTTTAGGGTTTAGGGTTTAGGGTTTAGGGTTTAGGGTTTAGGGTTTAGGGTTTAGGGTTTAGGGTTTAGGGTTTAGGGTTTAGGGTTTAGGGTTTAGGGTTTAGGGTTTAGGGTTTAGGGTTTAGGGTTTAGGGTTTAGGGTTTAGGGTTTAGGGTTTAGGGTTTAGGGTTTAGGGTTTAGGGTTTAGGGTTTAGGGTTTAGGGTTTAGGGTTTAGGGTTTAGGGTTTAGGGTTTAGGGTTTAGGGTTTAGGGTTTAGGGTTTAGGGTTTAGGGTTTAGGGTTTAGGGTTTAGGGTTTAGGGTTTAGGGTTTAGGGTTTAGGGTTTAGGGTTTAGGGTTTAGGGTTTAGGGTTTAGGGTTTAGGGTTTAGGGTTTAGGGTTTAGGGTTTAGGGTTTAGGGTTTAGGGTTTAGGGTTTAGGGTTTAGGGTTTAGGGTTTAGGGTTTAGGGTTTAGGGTTTAGGGTTTAGGGTTTAGGGTTTAGGGTTTAGGGTTTAGGGTTTAGGGTTTAGGGTTTAGGGTTTAGGGTTTAGGGTTTAGGGTTTAGGGTTTAGGGTTTAGGGTTTAGGGTTTAGGGTTTAGGGTTTAGGGTTTAGGGTTTAGGGTTTAGGGTTTAGGGTTTAGGGTTTAGGGTTTAGGGTTTAGGGTTTAGGGTTTAGGGTTTAGGGTTTAGGGTTTAGGGTTTAGGGTTTAGGGTTTAGGGTTTAGGGTTTAGGGTTTAGGGTTTAGGGTTTAGGGTTTAGGGTTTAGGGTTTAGGGTTTAGGGTTTAGGGTTTAGGGTTTAGGGTTTAGGGTTTAGGGTTTAGGGTTTAGGGTTTAGGGTTTAGGGTTTAGGGTTTAGGGTTTAGGGTTTAGGGTTTAGGGTTTAGGGTTTAGGGTTTAGGGTTTAGGGTTTAGGGTTTAGGGTTTAGGGTTTAGGGTTTAGGGTTTAGGGTTTAGGGTTTAGGGTTTAGGGTTTAGGGTTTAGGGTTTAGGGTTTAGGGTTTAGGGTTTAGGGTTTAGGGTTTAGGGTTTAGGGTTTAGGGTTTAGGGTTTAGGGTTTAGGGTTTAGGGTTTAGGGTTTAGGGTTTAGGGTTTAGGGTTTAGGGTTTAGGGTTTAGGGTTTAGGGTTTAGGGTTTAGGGTTTAGGGTTTAGGGTTTAGGGTTTAGGGTTTAGGGTTTAGGGTTTAGGGTTTAGGGTTTAGGGTTTAGGGTTTAGGGTTTAGGGTTTAGGGTTTAGGGTTTAGGGTTTAGGGTTTAGGGTTTAGGGTTTAGGGTTTAGGGTTTAGGGTTTAGGGTTTAGGGTTTAGGGTTTAGGGTTTAGGGTTTAGGGTTTAGGGTTTAGGGTTTAGGGTTTAGGGTTTAGGGTTTAGGGTTTAGGGTTTAGGGTTTAGGGTTTAGGGTTTAGGGTTTAGGGTTTAGGGTTTAGGGTTTAGGGTTTAGGGTTTAGGGTTTAGGGTTTAGGGTTTAGGGTTTAGGGTTTAGGGTTTAGGGTTTAGGGTTTAGGGTTTAGGGTTTAGGGTTTAGGGTTTAGGGTTTAGGGTTTAGGGTTTAGGGTTTAGGGTTTAGGGTTTAGGGTTTAGGGTTTAGGGTTTAGGGTTTAGGGTTTAGGGTTTAGGGTTTAGGGTTTAGGGTTTAGGGTTTAGGGTTTAGGGTTTAGGGTTTAGGGTTTAGGGTTTAGGGTTTAGGGTTTAGGGTTTAGGGTTTAGGGTTTAGGGTTTAGGGTTTAGGGTTTAGGGTTTAGGGTTTAGGGTTTAGGGTTTAGGGTTTAGGGTTTAGGGTTTAGGGTTTAGGGTTTAGGGTTTAGGGTTTAGGGTTTAGGGTTTAGGGTTTAGGGTTTAGGGTTTAGGGTTTAGGGTTTAGGGTTTAGGGTTTAGGGTTTAGGGTTTAGGGTTTAGGGTTTAGGGTTTAGGGTTTAGGGTTTAGGGTTTAGGGTTTAGGGTTTAGGGTTTAGGGTTTAGGGTTTAGGGTTTAGGGTTTAGGGTTTAGGGTTTAGGGTTTAGGGTTTAGGGTTTAGGGTTTAGGGTTTAGGGTTTAGGGTTTAGGGTTTAGGGTTTAGGGTTTAGGGTTTAGGGTTTAGGGTTTAGGGTTTAGGGTTTAGGGTTTAGGGTTTAGGGTTTAGGGTTTAGGGTTTAGGGTTTAGGGTTTAGGGTTTAGGGTTTAGGGTTTAGGGTTTAGGGTTTAGGGTTTAGGGTTTAGGGTTTAGGGTTTAGGGTTTAGGGTTTAGGGTTTAGGGTTTAGGGTTTAGGGTTTAGGGTTTAGGGTTTAGGGTTTAGGGTTTAGGGTTTAGGGTTTAGGGTTTAGGGTTTAGGGTTTAGGGTTTAGGGTTTAGGGTTTAGGGTTTAGGGTTTAGGGTTTAGGGTTTAGGGTTTAGGGTTTAGGGTTTAGGGTTTAGGGTTTAGGGGTTTAGGGTTTAGGGTTTAGGGTTTAGGGTTTAGGGTTTAGGGTTTAGGGTTTAGGGTTTAGGGTTTAGGGTTTAGGGTTTAGGGTTTAGGGTTTAGGGTTTAGGGTTTAGGGTTTAGGGTTTAGGGTTTAGGGTTTAGGGTTTAGGGTTTAGGGTTTAGGGTTTAGGGTTTAGGGTTTAGGGTTTAGGGTTTAGGGTTTAGGGTTTAGGGTTTAGGGTTTAGGGTTTAGGGTTTAGGGTTTAGGGTTTAGGGTTTAGGGTTTAGGGTTTAGGGTTTAGGGTTTAGGGTTTAGGGTTTAGGGTTTAGGGTTTAGGGTTTAGGGTTTAGGGTTTAGGGTTTAGGGTTTAGGGTTTAGGGTTTAGGGTTTAGGGTTTAGGGTTTAGGGTTTAGGGTTTAGGGTTTAGGGTTTAGGGTTTAGGGTTTAGGGTTTAGGGTTTAGGGTTTAGGGTTTAGGGT